>OZ005652.1:32124576-34782320 GCA_963930645.1 Salticus scenicus | reverse complement strand
TGCAGGATAACCAAACAAAACCACAAATATAAAGCAGAAATGAAAGAACAAACAGCTGTTTCAATTCATGCCTGGAGTGGAGACACTTTGTCAGAACAATCAAAAAGAAATGTAGAGAAGAAAAAAATAACCAGGGCTATTTATAAAATATTTATTGAGTAGTAAAAACCATTTGCATTATTTTAAACCAGTCATAGGTGCCCAAAATCTAACCCTGATTTGACATTATACATTTGCCTGAAGTCTCATATTACACATACACTCATGTCCATAAATTAAGGATAATGCTAGCTGAGGCAAATAAAGGTTCAGAAGCAAAACAAACATGACTTATTCATAAAGTCCAATTATTAAACAAAAGATCAAGAACAAAAAAAGTGGTTTATGTAGGATACCATTTATAAAAACTACGATTTTTGCTCCCTGGAGCAATTACAAAAAATATCTCCCTTACAAAAACTTAACATTACATGGTTCGTATGATGGTTAATACATTGTATGTCTCTCAGATGATGAAATACAGTCCTTACAACGCCTAGGAATGATGAGTATTAAATTATTGATCTGATCTTGGGGAAGATTACTCTATTCAGTAAGCAATGCTTTCCGAATTTCCGGTACACATGTAGGAGGTGGTTGACAGACTACAACTCGTCAGAAAAGCATGTCCTACACATGCTCTATCGGATTCTAGTCAGATGAGAATGCTTGCCATTCCATGCGGGTGATAGCTTCAGATTGTAGGCATCCGTGTTCAATGTTTGCACGGTGAGGACGCGCATTGTCATCCATAAACACAAATTCTGGGCTCATGGTACCCTAAACAAATGTACATGTTGCTCCCGAATGATGTCCCGATAAATTTGGCCTATCATTCTTCCGATTTGAACATGCAGATCTGTTCTGGTGCCCAATACCCCCCCCCCCCCCAAAAAAAAACGAGCACTCCTGCCCCACAGTAGCGGTGTCGTTCAATGATGTTGTTTTGGTGGTAATGGGTACCTGACGTTCTACATATGAAAATCTGGCGTGAATAACGCTGCAAGCTAAACTTGGACTCATCGGGAAACATCACAGAAGCTCACTGTGCCGCTGTTCGCATTGCATGTTCTCTACTCCAAGTTAACCGCTGGCACAGTGCATTGCTGTGAGTGGAACACATCTAACATGTCTGCGAGCATATAGACCAATATCTCCCAAACGTCTATATACGGTTTGTATTGAAACTGTGGCACTCGTGACTGCAAACAGCTGATGAGACAGGTCTGATGCTGTGCTTTATCTGCTTATTTTGGCAGTTACTGCCAAATACCGGTGGTCATTCGGCATTGTAACTCGGGGCCGACCAGTACTGTAATGTCGACTAGCATTTCCATCATTTTGGAATCGTTGCCAAAGCCTAGAGATGACACTTTGGGCGATTCTAAGTTCCCCCAATACTTCTATCTGAGTACGCCCACATTCTAGTCTGCCGATATATCTACCATGCAAAAAATTATCTACATGTGTCCTCTGTGTCATAACCATAACCATTCGGTTGTGGCACTGAGTGGCACACAGAATGCTTGTGAACAATTTTCCTTCTTTGCTCCCATTCCTTATCTACCCCCTTCTTACACTTTCGTCATTGTAACATCATATCGGCGTCATCTGATGGCTTCCTATAATTTGCATATTATTCTTAAAGATGTCTGCGGTATTTCTACAGGCGAAATTTTTGCATTAAAGTTCGATTTCAGTGTGAATCTGAATTATCCTTAATTTATGGACATGAGTGTATTTAATCAGCTATGTACATTGAAATTTAAAAATTGGGGTAAGAATAATCTAGTATTTTTAGCAAAATAAATATATTAGCATGGTTAACCATTAAAAGTAAAAATAAATCCAGATTCCTTAATTTGATGTGTAAACTCTTAATACATATTACAAACACATTTGTGTATGTGTGTGAAAGCAAATAATATTTTATACAAAATTCTACAGTTTAATAATTTAAATAGGCTTTTAAATGGAGCATGTTAAACTATAATTAACTAATTAATAAACTTTTGAAGTACATGAGAGAGTAAAAAAAGAACAGCCACAAAGGAGGTTGCTGCGGACGGGGCAGATCCGACACCGAAAGCTGCTACATCGTCTCTGTAATAAAAGGTATGGAGCCTTAAAAGGTTTATCAATTAATTAATTATAGTTTTACACTTTAATTTAGCAGAAGTTTTTTCTAGGTAAATATTAACATAATTTTGTGGAATTTTTTTCTTTAAACATTACCTTATATTTTATGAAATCAAAACTGTAAAATTAAAATCTATTTCAGAAAATTTCATTATAGGGTCATTCCATTGTGACTAACGTAACTTTGGAAATATTTCAGCAAGCTATAATGTGACCAAAACACTCTAAAATAAACTCTGAAAAATACCAATTGCTTTCCATATTGTGTAAAGTTAGCAAATCTAACTTATCCATGCATAAATAATTTTAAAGGATTAATTATTTCAAAGTATTAATTAGATTTTAATTATGTGACTAACGTAACATTTTTGTTACCGCATGAAAGATAGCTTTACTTCAGCCCAAAATTCTTCTGAATTTTAATAATGGAAAAATCTGTAATTAATTGTAGCAATACATGAGAATGTTAAGTATGTTGTAAGAACAGTTTTTTTGTGATAAATAATCAACAATAAACATTTATTGATATTTTTATTATTTTATGAGTGTGACTAACATAACGTGACTAACGTAACAATTGGATCTCAAACACAGTCTTGCTTTGAACTTAGTCCTTTCTTATAATTTTTATACAGGAAAATGATATCTCTTCTTGTTTCATATTTTATATGAAAAGGCAGGTTTCCCATTAGTTGGATAGGACCTGATAAAATAAATTTCTTTTCCACCATTTGGACATCATCTGTACTCGGCCATTTAAAGCCTACATCAGTCTCTTGCAAAAACTTTATTTTGCACACTTCTGAGTTATTATCAAACTCTATTACTCTTCCAATATACCAATTATCATCATAAAATACGCTGTAGTAACTTTCCAATTCAATAGAAATTGCTCCACCTGTTACAGAATAATTCAATTTTGTTTCCATCACATTGGTTTTAGTACTGATTGGAATTTCATCACCAGTGTTTAGAAACATATCAACACCAGAAGTGCTTGTTTTTTTCACACAGTGACAAGACTGTATTCCCTTCAATTCTTTTATAGATTCAAATTCTTTTTCAATTTCAACTAATTCTTGCAAGATTTCTTTTTCTTCAACAAAAAGGCATACTATATTTATGTTTGCTGTACTAACTTCTTTAAAAAACTCAAATGCATTTTTAATAATTCTTTTTCCCTGCAGCACCTTTTTCCACACATGCCGCTTCAAAACAGCCCCAATGCCATCATGTGGCCCTTTTCCATGGTACGAAGCACTGAAATTCCATTCAACATATAATGCATCAGAAAACAGCAATGACATGCTATACCTGTTCTTAAAATGTGCTGCTGCACCATCTGACCAAATGTTTATGCTTGTAATTTTAAAATTCACCGTTTTTTGAATGTCTTCAATTATTTTTTTATTGAAGACTTTAACAATGGCAGAAGTATGCTGATTGCAATCAGATATCACAGCATAAGATTTAGTTTCCAAATCTTCATCTTCTGCTCGTCTGAAATAAACTACCGCAGTGTAGATCGTCACTGATAAATCTTGATCATTCTTCCAGTGAGCAGCCATCACTTCATTCTGATGTTTTATATGGTAATTTTGGGAGAAGTCGATCTGCATTAACAGCTGACCTGGAAGTAAAGAATCCTTTTGCTTTCTTATCTCTTTTGCTTGGCGACTGATATTGTAGATATGTTTTAAGAGGGTAGTTAATTGTGAAATTAGTTCATCAACAAAGTTTTTAGCTTCTAGAACATTCTCTTCTAATTTTCCTTTGTTCCACTGATTTACACATACATGATCTTCATTTAAATCCAATTCCCCTTCAATGAATTTTTTAATTTGAACTGAGCAATTTTTACACTTTTGTTTCATACAGTCAGCACTATTTTTATTGCAAACAGTTAAATCAATTATGTCATTTGTAGTCTTAATATTATTGTTTTTCCATTTGCACATTTTTAGAAGAAAGGCAAAATTTTCGCAATATGGACAGCAACAAACTTGTTGATCTTTACATCCGACAGTTTCTACTTCTAAGGGCCGAAGCTCACAAAATTTTGACAACCCTATTTCAATATTAGGATGATCAATTTTGAACAATTGAAAAGCATCTTTTAAGTTGTACATTAATAGCCGTTTCTGCAAAAGTGTTCTTTTATTAGTCTCTGGATTTCGAACTGATTTGACATCTTTTTTCCCAGGAAGCTGTCTAGAAACATCATCTCGATAATAAAATGCTTTCACACACTCTTTTGTATCCTTAGAAAGACCGTATTTTTTTTCAGATTTAGTAGATGGAGTTAAAAGCCCCAAATCTGAAGCTATTTTCTCAACAACTGCTTGTTTTTTCCTTGGACTAGACGGCAAAGACTTTTTAATTCTTCTCACTGCTTTTCCTAATGATTGTGGTGTTGAATATGGTTTTGCTGTAGGCTGCTGGATCGAAGAAGATTCCAACTTCTTTTTCTCTCTCATCTTTCTCATTCTCAATTTTGAAGCTTCAGCTTCCTTTTTTTTAATTTTCTTATCACCTTTTCTTTTCAGTCTCAAAACTTTCATTGAATTTCTTGCTTTAGCTCTATCTTCAAGCTTTTTAGCTTCACTCTGCTTAGCTCGACTTTTTCTTTTTCTTTCAGCCACACTTAGTCTATCCATTTTGATTTCTGAAAATAAAAAGAACTCTTTATTGTTCCTTAAAATACTTACAAAATTTCAGGAAATTTTAAAAAGATGTTCTGATTTTAAAGAATTAAAAATTGTGTGACTAATGTAACAATAATATTTGTTACGTTAGTCACATCTGCTATGTTACGTTAGTCACAGCTCTAAATCCTAAATAAATACTACTATTATAAAATTTTTAAATGATTCTTATAACTTAACTAAATGGTTAAGAAAATTAAAAGAATAAAGATTCTGAAAGTATTCTCTGTCATTTAAGAGAAAAAATTAAGATTTTTGTGACTAACGTAACAAAGAACTACTTGGCAAAAATTTACTGAGAAAAAAATACATACCTCTTAAGATATTCAGAATCTATCTTCTATACAGGGAAGTAAGAGTACTAGCTTCCAAAAAATATATACATGGAACAGGAAAAATGAGTTTAACTATCTGAAACAGTTGTAAGCATAAATAGAAAATATAGGCTCAAAAATCATTACAATCAAGCATGTTTTCTTACCAAAATACAAACTCAAACAGCCACTTTTGGCAAATTGTGTTGCCAGATTCAGAAACTTGAAATGTTATAGAAAAAAATGATGTATTACAGTTGCAGTTACAGTGAAACTATTTTTTGGGTTATTGGGTAACATTTTTCATGGAATCACCCTATACAGTCAAGCCTCATTAACATTGAATCTCAAGGAGGATAAAAAATTTGTTCATGTTATCAGCAGTTCATACAATCAGTAATACAGAAACTAATCTTCCTTTTGACAGGGAATGTGGAAACAGTTCATGTTAAAAGTAATTCACGTTAACAAGGTTCGACTGTATTAAAAATTGTTTTTCTTATATTTCAAGTTTTTTAATTTAGTAATTAAAAATTCATAAATCATTAATAATAAAATTACACCTTTTTATAATGGAAATATTATTTAAGATGTTAAGGTCACTTTCACTTTTTGCTTCCTTTCATCAAAAAACTCAATAAGAAAAAAAACTTCACAAACCTAAAAATTTTAATTAAAATGTTTTAAAATTATATTGATAAAAGTTGAAAGGAATTTTTATTTTAATTCTTTCATGAATATAAGATTCAGATTATTTAAAATTTTTAAATAAATATCATATTGTTTTAAAATATGGAAACATGAGAAAAGAAAAATTACACAGACTTGATCAACCCGATCATATAACTTAAAATACAAAAAGCAGTTTTATGAAAAAATAATATTATGTAACAAAATGAATTAATGTACTTATAAAGTAAAACAGTGAAGACAGAAAAAAAAATTAATAATAATTAACAAATGTTAGACTAGTTATACACGTAGATATATATATCATATATAAATAAAAATTACTAAATACATTACTCACATACTATCTAATACTGTACAATATGATGAACTAACTTTGATTATAGGCATACAACCTAGTCGTACATCTCTCTTAAATTCTTCTGTTATGCAACATATAGAACAAAGCTCTAATTTGATATAAAATGTTTTTTCTTTAAGTACAAATATTGTACATTGTTCATAATCCACAAAAAAGTGTGTGATTAAACATCACGTATATTTCCAATAAAATAAAATGGATTATCCTAAACAAACCTGAGAAAAATAAAATGGTCCCAACTAGAAATTACTTAAATAATAATAAATGAATTTAAAAAAAAAAACAAATTCTTAAACACTTTACTATATAATCACTAAAATTTAACATCTTATTCTATATAGAATTCTTCATCTAACACTAAAAGCTGCTGATCCTAAAAATCATCCAAATCATTCATCAGAAAATGAAAAATAAAAGTTGCTTTTTTTCTGTCAGTTGCGGGCTGATTAACTTTTTTATACGATGATGAATTCTGGGTTTCGTTCATAGGCTCTCGCAGCAAAATACTGCCAAAAACTGTAGCGAGAAGTTTTCCTTCGAGTTTATTGGATGCAGCATGGTTTAAAAGTTCACGCAAAAACGTAATAATATATCTGAAAACACACTTATGGACTCTGGGTATTTCATTAATGACATTTCTGCAACTGATGAAATTATTTGAACAATCGAGAGATTTATAATAAAACTCGTAAGGTATCACAGGTTCAGCCAAAGCTTCGAGAAAAAGAAGAAACGCTTCAGCAACTGAGTGTACAGAACATGGCCTGAATTCATTAATACCGTTATCAAGTTTGTCTCTGATTTTCTGGATTTCATTACGAAGGCCAGGTTGAAGAAATAAGTCTTCTTGAGTGAGTCCAAATTTGAAAAGGTGATCAATCAAAACATATGTTTCTTTAGGAATTTCCAAATTAGGAGGATCTAATTTAGCATTGTTAAGCACTGCATTTTCTAATTCAAAGAGCTTTTCGACAGGTTTTTCAGCTATGGGATCTGGTATTCTAACTAAAGCTTCGAGCGATGCTCCAAAACAACCAGGAACATATGTTCCATTCACGATAATAAAAAAGTCTTTCCCACCTTCTAAATGCAGGACTAAGATATCGTAAATCTTATCTTTTCCTGCATTTAACTTGTAAGCTATCCTCTTATCGACGAAAACCTCTAAATCTACATCACATTTTTCACCTGGTTTCAAGAACGAAGAATATGGCTTGATGCTCAGCCAATCTTTACAATATCTAGTGTCATTGAGCTTTTTCTTAAATTCAAACTGGACAGGAACTTGACCAGTATTGGCGATAGTTATTGTCTGGACTTTTGGTTCAATAAAATGAACTTTATCAAAGTTAACTTCTAATTTATCTAATGTCACCTGAGGTAAAAACTCATTTTCTAGCTTATCTAGTTTTTTCATAACTTCTTCGTAAATGTTACGTTGCTTAACTGCGTCAACTACTTTCACTTGTGACTCAAATACAGCACTCACAGGTTTATGGTCACTGTATAAGAGAGTTGGGTGACTTCTGTACTGAATTAGCTTGATATTATCCCCTTTCCACAAAACTCTATCGCACCAAGCAGGAGGCCTATTCTTTTCACTTGAATCCCAGTTGTTAGTACCAGTATCGTATTTGTAAGTAGGGGGGAAAGTAATGGTACCTTCACTGAACCCCACAAAAACTTTCTTGAGCATCTTCTGAATAGCTAACTGATCATGTTCCAATAATATTGAATAGCATTTCTTCTCTACAAGAGCTTTTACTTGTTCACTGTCCAGATCCATTATACGATAATTCATATCTCCCATCCAATATATGTGGTCATGATTTTTTATGTATTTCGGAGGCTTGAACTGACTAAAAGAAATACGTGCACAGATGTCATTATAATCTTGATTTCGCCTCTCACATTCTTCCATGTGGGCAGCTAAATGACAATTTACAAAACATATAGGAGTACGATGAAAATCTAATCTCACAGCTACACCACCTTTATTTCCCAATTTCCCCATAATGCCAGTACCTACGGTTTCGGCAGCAACATTTTTCACAAATTCAGCAAGTTCTTCTTTAATAAAAACTATCATCATCATTCCAACCAACCTTATAAGCTTCACCATTTTATAATTAACAGAAGAGTTTAATCCAGCCTTCACTGCTTCTAACCATTCTTCTTCTTTGGGGGTATCGGTGAAAAGATAGGCTTCTTTACTTAAATCAAGCTCTTGAAAACCAACAACATAAAAATCTGGTGGTGTAGGATCAGCTGACAACCAGTCTTTTAAAGATTCTTTAGGAGATTGCCCATTAACGTTCCATGTTCCCATGAAAACAGAATATGATTTTAAGTAAACATAATCATCTTCACGCATTACCATTTGGAGACGTATAGCGCTTTCTCTGGCTGCAAGAGGCGTTACACCCATAGCAATACTTTGTCTAGGTAAATTTCCAAATTCAGGTGACTGCATCTGACTTTTACTCAGATCTGATTCACTATGAGCAGCTAACAAATTTGGAAAAAACTGACTATCAAAATCTGAAAAAACATCATCACAGTTCATGGAATTGACAGATTGTGAATCAAAAGGAACATTACTCAAGCTTCCATTATCATTATCAATAAAAAAAGTAGATTCTCTTACCACAGGTATTGGTTGATATTTCGACAGCCACTGGAAATCTGATGGTGGTCCCATCTTAAGAAAACTTGATTCAGATGCTTTCGCTATTTGAGCTGCAAAATTTTTAGCTTTAGCATCATAAGGTAATTCAAATAGTAACTTTTGCTTTCCACTGATAATTTTTAAATATATGTTATCTTCTGTAGGACCATCTGCACCTGATGTTTCCATTTCAAATCGTAAACTATCATTGACAGCAATGGTTTTTTCGATAACTATGTTTAAAGTATTGGTTGTTGGATTTCGGTGTGGTATTAAGACAAAAATTGCGTGTTCAAAAGAACAGTGTTCTATAAGTGATAATATACGAGAAGACTTTACCCAATCTACAACAAGACCAACTTCTATGGAAGAAACTGCTTTATCACCGGCGGCCAATGAAGCCTGAACAGTGGTATGATAATCCACATTCATGGTTTCCACTGAAATGTAATGAATAAAAAGTGTTAAATAATAATTAGATGTGAACGTAAAAAACACAATAATATTGCATAACACAGTCTGTAGAGAAAATTTTGGTGAATTTTTTATGTTATTTATGATTTTAGGATGGCGAATTTAATTTCATACTGAATTTACTACTACATCTCAATGTATACAGAATTAAAAAACAAACAATTTTGAATCCTCAGCGCTGTCGTCGTAAATATTTAATTCCAATCCCACCCTTTAAATCGGAGTTGAATTGTTTATCAGCAGCTTTTTCGAACTCTACTCCATCCACTGAGCTGAAGAACAACTGGAGGAAATGCTAGACCGGTTTTCGCGTGCCGTTTTTTGAAGGTTTGACTTCCGAGTGTTGCACGGCAAAAAGCATTTGATATATTTATATTTCAAAGTAAAATTGTGTAAAGGTGGTCTGTTCGAACAACCATATGCTAAACATGAAATTACAATTTAAAATTTTAATTCTTTAAAGATTATAATAGTAATACACGACCTGACAAATGTTGCTTGCCATGCAAAGCAGGCGAACGATTGCAGAAAAACTGGCACGCACGAACACTGTGTAAAAGTATTGGAAGCATTTGCTCCAGTTGTTCTTCAGCTCAGTGACTCCATCAAAACAAATACGCATGGAGTTAGAGAAATAACTGGAGAACGTTTTTTTCGCAAATGCGAAAAAAGAGATCTACCAGACATCTGACATCCAGCCTATCTGAACAGCCATCCTCTTTTTCAGTGCTCTGTCCTCTTAAAATAAAAAATAAAAAAAACAACAGACGACTAAAAAATGTCCTCTTTTCTTAGCTTAAGGACGACAAAGCTTAAACCTCAACGTCCTATTTCAATCACTCATCATTCGACAGATCATTTTTATTTATTCTATATTATATATATACTAGCAGGCAACGCCCGCTTCGCTG
This sequence comes from Salticus scenicus, assembly GCA_963930645.1. Lineage (NCBI taxonomy): Eukaryota > Metazoa > Arthropoda > Arachnida > Araneae > Salticidae > Salticus > Salticus scenicus. The sequence continues at coordinate 34,772,019 of OZ005652.1, read as the reverse complement.
GTCCCTATTTTTAAATGAATCGCTATAATTACTGAATTCTCAAAATTGCATTAATTTTTATCACGTGAAAAAAAACAGAAAAAAAATCTTATTAGGAAAAATGTCGCACCGGGTTCTCACTGCCTTCGGAAAAAATTCCCAAAATGCCCTAACTCTTATTTCTGTTATTTTCTCCCTTCGCCCCCCCCCCTCCCGTCTATCCTAATAATTTTAAAAATTCGAAAATATCCGCAATCGATTTGTAGGTATCGAAAACCTCTATATACCAATTTTGAATGCTCTAACTCTATTCTATTTCTTTTGCCCCTCCGCCCCCCCTTCCCGGCCCTCCTAATAACTTTACACTTTCGAAAATATCCCCATTCGACTTGCTGGCCTCTAAAACCTATCTGTACCAATTTTGAACGGCCTAACTATATTTCTATTTGTTTTTGCCCCCCCCTTCCCGCCCCTCCTAATAATTTTACAAATTCGAAAATATCCGCAATCGATTTGTAAGTATCAAAAACCTCTATATACCAATTTTGAACGATCTAACTATTTATATTTTTTGCCCCCCCTCCCCTCCCCCCTTCTCGCCCCTCCTAATAACTTTACACATTGGATAATATCACCATTCGACTTGCAGGCCTTTAAAACCTATCTGTACCAATTTTGAACGACCTAACTGTATTTCTATTTGTTTTTGCCCATAGCCCCCCCCCCATACTGCCTCCCCCCACCCACCCCTTCTAATAATTTTACAAATTCGAAAATATCCGCAATCGATTTGTAAGTATCGAAAACCTCTATGTACCAATTTTGAACGATCTGACACTATTTTTATTTTTTTGCCCCCCCCCCTCCCCCCCCCGAAAAAAATCGGAAAAAATCAAAAAATGAGTTTTTGGAAATATTTTCAAGAAGACGCTTGGCGTTTTTTTTTTTTTTTTTTTTTTTTGCATCTTTGAGCTATTACTTTTACTCGAAAATCCGTATTTTTCTAAATTTGCCTCCGAAAATCATTTATACCCCCCTTCCCCCCTTAAAAATCCAAAATTCCAAAATCGCAGAAAATGATTTTTTTGTTTTGAAGTCCAGTCTCCCCATCTGCAATTTTTTCATCGTGAAGTAATTTGGAGCCGAGTTATGCTTATAAAGGTGTTTTTGCCTCCTGTGCCTCCAAAATCATTTTCACCCCTTTTCCCCCTTAAAAATCCAAAAATCCAAAATCGCAGAAAATGATTTTTTTGTATTCAAGTCTAGTCTCCCCATCTGCAATATCTTCCTCGTGAAGCAATTTGGAGCCGAGTTATGCTTATAAAGGTGTTTTTGTCTTCAGCAACTCCGAAAATCATTTTCACCCCCTTCCCCCCTTAAAAATCAAAAATTCCAAAATCGCAGAAAATGATTTTTTCGTATTCAAGCCTAGTCTCCCCATCTGCAATTTCTTCCCTGTGAAGTAATTTGGTGCCGAAATGCACTTATAATTATGTTTTTGCCTTATGCGCCCCCGAAAATCCCATTTTTACCCCCTACCCCCCTTAAAAATCCCAAATTCCAAAATCGCAGAAAATGATTTTTTTGTATTCAAGTCTAGTCTCCCCATCTGCAATTTCTTCACCATGAAGCAATTTGGAGCCGAGATATGCTTCTAAAGGGGATTTTTGCCTTCTGCCCCCCCCGGGGGGAAACGGTGGGGTATTTCGCAAAATCCCGTCTTAGTGAGCGTCAGGGTCCTAAAATCAACCTGCTCACTGAAAATTGTGACTCTATCTCCCATAGGATCGCCACAACCGTGTTGAGGCAGTGAATCAGTGAATCAGTGAGTTTACTCTTTTATATATATAGATTAAGCTGACCAGATATTTTAAATCCAAAATGAGGACAAATTTTACTCATTTCCGTGTGAAAAATGAAGTTCTCATTTCCATGTGAAAAATGAGGACATTTTATATTTTAAAAATGAGGACACAAAGTATTTTACATCTAATCTGATAATACTTTTATCAAAAAAATTCGAAATTTACTTTAAATGTTACCATAACCATTTCAAATGGAAATGATCCAACAATGCCGAATAAATTACCAAATGGGCAGAAAGTGAAGGGCAGAAATGAACCCTTATTTTGACCCAGCTCACTATAGAATTCTGTCAGCTGAGATCTACTGTAGCCATCTGACCGGCAACTTTACAACATTCAAGAAAACAGTGCCATGCTAGTCAAATCAAATGCTGACAAGGTAGCTCAATCAGTATAGAAGTGGGGTGGCATGCGAAAATATCTGCATATTTATTGGACAGATTCTCTACAATAGACTTAATGCTGATGCACGACTGGCAGCGGCTACGGGTATTTAGCGATTTCAGTGACTGGTATAAGCTGACACAGCAGTAAACAAAAATTTTGAACTCAGTGGTTAGAGTAAGAGACCTTTATATAAAGCAAGCGCACGGGACGTCACTGTGACAGATTATCATTATACCGCACGTACTGTAGATTGTAGGCAAAACGTGGGATAAAGCACCAATGGAAAGGCAGATACTTTGCCTACATGCGCAAAAGTTGCAGAATAGCGTCGTTTGTTTATAAACATGCGCCTGCTCTATACCTACAATGACATTTTAATTCTAAAGTCCATTGTTTGTGCACCAGAAAAATTTCGATTTTACGCTTTTTTAACACTTTGGAAAGACATCATTAGAGATGTAAATAACCCAGAAATTTTGAAACAAGGCAATAGAGGGGGGGAATTTTTGGCTTTAAACCACGAAATTTCGGCATTTGGGAACTTTGATGGGATGGGAAGACACTAATACCAACAGCTAGCATTTTATTTCACTTATTAATTGTTAGTGTACACATAACTTATTTCTGTATTGAATTTTTATTTGTTTATTTCAACTGAAATTTAAACAAAATTAAAAAATACAGAAAACTTTATAAGTTAAACTATTTATGTATATTAAATTATAAACATCTATCCCAGCTAAAAAAAAAGGGGGGGCGTTAGCCCAGTCGGTAGAGCACCGGCCTTGTAATTGGATGTGCGGGTTCGGTACTCGATCCGGCCAAAGACCGTCGTGTACACTAATGGTGGCTGGTGCACGTAAAATCTGTCGTGCCCGCAATGTCCTCCATGTTCCCATCAAAAATTACACCTCTGGGGGGTCACCGAAGCGGGAGAGCCATCCCTTCCGTGGAGGATCAAAACTGTGATGGCATGTCTCCGGACCATCTCTAGGGGTGTGTCCCAGACCGTCGCCAATTGCCCATCTGCGCAGTACTAGTGCGACATAAAACCCAACCAACCCAGCAAAAAAAAAAAAAAAAATTCTACATAAAAATCTGCAGATAATCTGAAGGTATGTGGAACAAAAATCGTAAAACCTGCAGAATAACTATAGTTTAAATGCAAAAAAATTACAGTTTGGAAGGAAGTAATTTTTTCCCCCTTAATTTTTTTATTGTTCAAAATACCTTCAGATTATCAGCAGTTTTGTGCAGTTTTTTTTTTTTTTTTTTTTCGTATTGAATTAGTAGATAGCAAATATTCAAGCATTGATGTAATTCCTTTAAAAATTTGCTTTTTATTATTTTGTTAATTGATATTTTTGCAATTTTGATTGAAGAATGATTTTTTACATTAATTGCATCGATAATTTTCTGAAATATATTAGTTATAGACATTATGAAATCTAATATTATGGTATTAAATAAAATGTAATAAATTAAATTTTATTATTTATTATTATTTTATTAAATTTAATAATTTAATAAAAATTCAATTAAATTATTATAGTACTATGGTACTAAAGATATTCAACTTATGTGACAGAGTACAAGAATATCGTATTAAATTGTACGACGCATGCCAGTGACAAAATTCCCCAGAGCTGTCTTTGACTACACCCCGAGAGGCAGAAGAGGCCGAGGACATCGGAGAAAGCGGTGGATTGACCAATGAAGCTGGAACTCTGGAACAGCACCCTGCCTATTCCTTGAAGTTGATGATAATGATGATATTAGTTATACAGAGAATTTTCTGAAATACAGTTTGAAAATTTTCATGTTTTGGAAAAATTCCCTCCCCCAAAAAACTGGCTTATTCCTGAATTTAAATCCGGTTTATTTCACTGCTTTCATCTCTAGACAACATAAACCTTAAAAAAGGGATCTGCTTGAAAGTTTCCTGAAAATGAGCGGAGACTTCGAGCTCTGGCTGCAGGCATCTCCACAAGCCATTCCTCTAAAATGTTACAACTTGCCCCCATCGTGTGATTTTGGACATTTTGTTTATTTATAAAAAATATATAACGATTTGTACAAAAAATTAAACATGCATTTTATAACTCAGCACACAGACTAAATAAATAGCTATAAACATTTCTTTAAAGTATAAATTAACATACCTTTAATCAAAATGCAAGAAATATTTTTTTTCCCCCACAAACTAGCTAAAATGAAGCACGCGTATTGAACCTCTCATTAACCTTTTTTGCGGAGCATCGATTGTGCTTACAGTCGGCTGCAAAATTATTCAAGCACTAGCCAATAATTCCTATATTTAAAAAGTACACTTAAGACTGTTTTGCTAAGTAAATCCTTGTCGAATCATGTTCGTAGACTGATTAAGAACATAACTCGACAAGGATTTATTTAACAAAGCTGTATTAAGTGTACATTTTTTTGGCAAGGATTATTGCTAGTGCTCGAATAATTTTGCAGCCGACTGTACATTATAAAGCGCTTCATAAGAATTATGTTTATAAAAATATTTAATCACAAATGTTATAAACTATTTCGTAAATTGCGTGTTACTTCTTACTTCTGTTACAAAAAGCCCCATGCTCCCCTACTATAACTACAACACAACTCATTTCAAGCATTATTTTTACAGGGTGATTTGAAAGATTATACTTTTTGCCTAATTTGTAATGTTTGTGACAAGATTATATTTTTTGCCTAATTTGTGATGTTTGTGACGGACCCCTTTTTAGCGTCCGGGACAAAACTTTCATTGGAATATATGTGGTATAGCATGTTTTTTTTACCCTTGAAATTTCAAGAGAATACATGAAGTATTCTCCTTAGATATTCGACGAAAGCCTCTAGATTCGAAAGTGTGCCTTCACTTATGTCGGTGATTGCATGTAACGTTACACTGAGCAAAGTGGTCAAAACAAACAATATTCTAATAGTCGCAGCAGTCTCTATAAATATAATAAAAGAAGATGACTTTCTGTCTGTGTTGGTTGATCTGTATGCAAAAGCTGACTGCAGAGCTGTAAAATTTTCTATGCAAATCCGCTTTGTTGACCTTGTCGATGCACATCGATGCCTGATTTTCGAATTTTTGACTAGTTATTTTAATTAATTAATTAAATATGAAAACTTAAACTTCATATTAGTTTTAAAATAAGCTTTAAATCAACTTCAGTAGATGCCAAAAGATTTAAAGCATTCATTTTTTGTTTTCGACGTACAGTCGGTAACAAAAGTGTCCGAACACTAGCAAAAATTCCTATGTAAAAAAAGTGCACTTCATACGGTTTTCTATAATAATAAAAGAAGATGTCTGTCTGTCTGTCTGTCTGTCTCTCTGTCTGTCTGAGCATCTATACGTTCAGCCCCTACTGAACGCAGAAGTATAAAATTTGACATACGTGTGCTCAGAAGCCTTCCCGAGTTGATAGTGAAAACAGAATTTAAAAATTTTAATTAGTTGCGGAGATATTAATTAAAATGTCGACCCATGTCGATGGAAAAATGACCGAGAAAAAGAAACTTTCTATCAGCAGACGATTTTCTAAGCTGTCTCGATCGGAAACAAAACACATGGAGACAACGGTCTGCGATAAAAAAGGAAATGAATGTAACCAATTAAGATATCACGTGCTTCATAGTGGGGATAAAAATTTCAATTTTCAACCTTTTTCAAATTTTCATTCACGTTACATTTGAATTAATATTTGGCCTAGACAGCATATTATAAAGCTACTGTTCAATTTTCATGAAAATATATGAATAAATAAAAAAATGACGTATTTATTGGAAAAATATATTAAGTTTTCTTTTATACTTTGCAGTATTTTAAATTGAGATATGCTGTTGAAATTTCGTAATATTTGGTTTTAATGCCCGATAATTCGATTGTGAATATTTTTGAAAGAGTACGATTATTAGGGAGGGCTTGAGGAAGGGGGAAAAGGGGCAAAAAAAAAAAGAGTTACTGCGTTTGAAATTGGTTGGTATATTTAGATTTTAAGGCAAGGTAAATCGAATCCGAATATTTTTGGTGAGCGAGGAAGGTGTTGTAAGTTCTAAAACGGGGATAAGGCGCCGCAGGCGCCACCGAGCGGGACTTAGCTAAAGTCAGAAATTTGAAAGATCATAACATGATGAGCGAACAGGCTGTTTCAGATATTGAAAAGGGAAGAGGGCGCCGAAGGCGCTACCGAGCGGGAATTTACTGCGATTTCAATAAGCTATTTTCACGATATATCTATAAGCTGTTATTAGACCTGAAACGGGAAAGAGGCGCCGCAGGCGCCACCGAGCGGGAGTTTCATAAAGTCGGATTTTTCAGAGATCGCGAACCAGCTGGTCGCCGAAGGCGGCTAGTGTTAAATAAATCCTTGTCGAATCTTGTTCTTAGTCAGTATAAAAACATGATTCGATAAGGATTTATTTAACAAAACCGCATGAAGTGTATTTTTTTACATAGGAATTTTCGCTAGTGTTCGCACACTTTTGTTACCGACTGTAATATATATATACAGGGTGGTAACAATTAAACTTCCCCTATAAACAGCATCATACAGCTCGAACGGGTGAACGGAATGCCACGAAATTTAAAAAAAAAAAAAAAGCTTCAAAATGTCCACTAGAGGGAAAAAAAACAATAAATTTAACACAATAAACGACCAAAACGGAATACAGAAACAATATTAACATTTATTGACTAGTTTCTGATCACCTTGTCATCCGTTTGGGTTAAATTTAATGTTTATTGTGAATGTTTTTCTGGAGAAGGTGCCCTCTGGTGGACATTTCAGATTTTTTTTTTTTTTTTTTTTCGAAATTCCGTGAGCGCATCTCGTGTATAGTCTATATACCAAATTTCGTTGCATTTTGTTCACCCGTTTGCGCTGTAGGATGCTGTTTATAGAGGAAGTTTACTTATAACCAACCTGTATATATTTATACGTAAATAATAAAAATTTACTAAAAAATTAAATTTTCTCGTTCATTTAACAAAAATGACATCATTATAACTTTAAGAATTTCATACATATTGATAAAATTCTATTTCAATTTTATCATTCACGTATAAATGAATAAATATATTTCTTTCTATGTGGAATAAATAAATAAATGGGCTCTCCGTGGCCGAGTGGATATGCCACCACACTGCTAATCGACTTCGAGCGTAGGAGAGCGGGTTCGATTCCCGCGCTGGCCCTGGGTGTTTTCTCCAATTCTTCGTATTGTAATTCTGTCATGTGCTATCTGTCGTTATCTGACGAAGATTTACAAGCGGACTATATGTCAAGCATACAAATCTGATGTATATGTTATCAATAAAACAAAACAAACAAACAATAAATAAATAAATAAATAAACGTGTAGTTATAATTTGGATTGGATTTGGGAATAAGGCCGATTGATTGCTCTAGGGTCCTAGGCCTAAGGAGGAGTGCCATCCGTAGAGGTCTTTCTAAGAGGTCCTAGCCCGTATTTACTCAAGTTTTCGAGAAAACCACCGAAAACTCCGAACAGCTAGAGCAACGATCATCTACCAGCTTTGAGCTCAGAACCGCTCGGCCGCTGGTGAGCCCGGTTGTAATTTGGATTTTGTCTCCTACGGTTGATATATCGCTGAAAGCATATTTTAGCACTATATTAAGAATGCAACTGCTGTAACTTTAAGATTGGCCGGGTAATACGTAAGTAAAAGAAAAGAAAAAAAAAAAAAAAAAAAAAAAAAAACAGAGATTATACAGAAAAGAAAATTAATAGCAAGGGCTAAAAAAATCATATTTTCGCTAATACGTAGTGGCAAAACTAAAATGTTCAGTAGATACTGAGATATAGCCATTTGTAAAAACATTGTTATAATAATAGCTGCACCACCTGTCGCCCCAGTTGAAATGTCTTATTGTTAAGACGCAAATTTAAAAAGCGAGGACGCGAAACCGAGGGGATCGAAATCGAGGTTTCGAGTGACTTCAAGAGCGTTTTCTATTTAGTTTTTATTCATAGATGAGTATAAAATAAAATGATTATTATTTTTTTTTTATTCTTTTAAATATAGAGACCAGCGAAGCGGGCAAAGCCTGCTAATGCTACAATATATTTTAGAATGTTATACTACATCCCTCTTCGTTTTAATTATCTAGAAGTATAAACTAGATATTCATTTTTCTTTATTACTGTATACCGTGAATAATGTAGTATTTGATAACGACCAAAAAAAAGCAATGAAATGAGTTTAAAAAATCTGTAGTCGTCCACCTCCACCCCCCCCGCCTTCACCCCACCCCGACCCTGTATGTAAGAGCGATGCTACTACATGCACACACAGTTTTTTCTAGTTTATAACTACTATTGCCAATAGTTCGTATTAATTTTACAATCATGCATTAAAATAACTAACATTATGTACATTTATTTATACAAAATTTGTACTATACTACCATGTTTAAAAAAAAAAAAAAAAAAAAAAAAAAAAAAAATGGAATCACTGTGCCACTTGTTAAGCGATTGATCCTCAAATTTAATCAGCACCAGCTTGGTTCAGGGTCCAACTAATTAAGTACCAAATTTGGTTAAATTCCATTGTTTGGTTCGTGAGATACAGCGTCCACAAAATTTGTGATACACACACATAAATAATTAGACTACAGACAGATATTTTCTAAAAACAGGAGAATTGCGTCCAAAACATCTCAAAATGTGTAAATTCGTCGAAAACTGAAGTTCGAAAATTTTTACGAATCCAGTACTTTCTTCTCATATATACAGGGTGATTATAATTAAAGTTACGATTTCAAAGCGCTATAATTTTAAAACTACCCATCAGAGCGATTTGTCATTTTACCAGAGCAATAATGAAGCAATAAAGTTAAAAAAAAAAAAAAAAAAAAGTTCCAAAATGTGCTGTTAGTTATCCGTAAACTATTTGTTTCGTGAAGCTCCCCTTTTTCTCTTTTCACTATGACTGTTTCCGATGTAAACGCGTATTCTTGTCTTTTTGCTAAAAAAAATCTTATACTATTAAGTGAGCAATATTTGTATATTTCGCTGTTCTCGAAAACGGTAGCTCGGACAGTCACGAGATTTAACACAAAGGTGCCCCCCCGAAGGGTCATTGTGCACATCGAAGTCAGATTTTCGAATTTTTGATTAGTTTTTTCTTAATTAATTAAAATGTGAAAATAATAACCTTCTAATTTCTGATAAAAAAGCCATTTAAATTTTAACATTTTATCCATAATTTAATTGTTGCCAATTTTTTTTTCGACAAAATAATAATAATTTAAAAAAAACGTACATTTATTTAAAATGAGGAAAATAAATCAGAAAGATTAGAAAATAAATTAGAAATATCAGTCGCATCGTTACAAATAAGATACCAAATGAAAGGGAAATTTTTGTAAATCCGATGCATTAAACAGCTTATCAATCGGATGATTAGTTTTTTCTTAATTAATTAAAATGTGAAAATAATAACCTTCTAATTTCTGATAAATAAGCCATTTAAATTTTAAAATTTTATCCATAATTTAATTGTTGCCAATTTTTTTTCCGACAAAATAATAATAAATAAATAAATAAATAAAACGTACATTTATTTAAAATAAGGAAAATAAATCAGAAAGATTAGAAAATAAATCAGAAATATCAGTCGCATCGTTACAAATAAGATAGCAAATGAAAGGGAAACTTTTTGTAAATCCGATGCATTAAACAGCTTATCAATCGGACAATGGACCATATTCCCACTTTGGGTTCGAGGCTACAAGAATATCAGCTGGGTAGGGAAACAATCCTCAACTCTACCATAACAAAGCATTGTGGCTTCCAAATTTTTATCTTGCAGTATTATTTATAAGAGTAACAGATTATATGAAATTGAAGTAAGAGTGATAGAGTGATACCTTTGATTTGTTTTTAATCCAGTTTTAGTAATATACTTTAATATTAATCAACATATGTAATATTAAAAGTTGCCATGTGGACTGTGGCGATGTTAACAAATTTAAATGGATGTTCCATTTAATAAATTCCTTTATTAAAGTGATTGAAATTCTAATTATTTAAGCTTTGATGTCTATATATATGTGTGTGTGCATAAAATGTTCTTATTAATCTTTTATTCATTATATATGTGTGTGTGTGTGTAATACATAAAATGTTCTGCAATTTTACGATACGGAATAGTCTTAACTTTATCATTCGATTCAGTTGTTTACATTTCTCTTTTGTTCTTGTTTGAACATTATTATTAAGTTTCACTGCAGAAATATTTCGGAAAATGTTATGCGTAACAATAAAATGGCATCTTGAATCTAATTTGTTTACAAAATATCAGCCACTTGTTCGGCGATTTTACCTACGGTGACGTCACAGGAATATTGTCCATTAGATTTTTTAAAATTAACTATAAAGAGTGAATTTTAGGTGGAAACAGCAGAAAATTGTATGGAAACCGTTAGGAGAAAAAAATGAAAAATCTGCTTCACATTAAGTCACATGATTTTTAAGTGGGATTAAAAATTGCAGTATTCAGATTCTTTTAAATTTTCTCTCACGAACACAAAAATATAATATACAGCGTGTACCCCACAAGACCAACTTGCATTTCAAATTTCATCAATTATTTTGGTTAATAAACAATTTTTTTTTTCTTTTTTTTTTTTTTTTTCAAATTAAGTTTTATTCTATCTTCGAAAAGATTTATGTGATCATAGATATAATAATATATATAGATCTATCATCCCCATATTATCGTGCAAAGATTTTTGATGCCGAAAAAAAAAGCTTTGGAATCAGCCATTAAGTGTTATTGAAGGAAAAAAGGAAAAAAAAGAAGAATGAATTTGAAACTATATCTGAAGCTTTTCATTCACCTTTAGTAAATAAATTATTCATGAATTTTATTTACTAAAACATTCGTGTGTTTTCCCGTGTGTATTCACTCGGGGAAAGACTGCCGTATTTTGGTAGAATCGCCGTCTTTTCCCGAGTGAAAAGGAATCACTTTTTTCTCCCCAATGATCAATCTATATATTATTACTATATCTATGTATGTGATACGATACATTAATAAGTTGTGTTTTAAAAGTTTTTTTAAATAGATTATTTAAACTCTGTGAACCATATTTTTATTTATCAGTTTCATTAACAGATCCTGCTGGGCGATTTTTTAAATTTTGGTGTTGAAGTACACCGAACGATTTTCGACAAGAAGTTTAATATAGCAACAGCCATTTTAATCTAAGTAGCGCATCAAATATATAAAAATATAAATGATTTATTTTTTCACAAAATTTACAGAACAAATGCAGTTTTAAAGATAGGAAATTTATTTCAACAAGCACTATTTTAAACCTAAAAACCATTAAAAATATAAGCAGAATATAAAGGATTCTTATGTACAAACAAAAAAGAGTCTGATAAAATTATTAGCAAAATAGTCTTCCCCTTTTCATACAAAAAAAAAAAAAAAAAAAGTCCATCGCTAATATGGCAACAAAAATTCAAAAGCTGCCAGTGGAGCGACATAATAAAGTTGTGTAACACGATAATGTTTACCTATTTATTTATTTTTTTATCTAATAATCACTATGCTAATTTATCATACAAACAAATGCGGTACAGGTCAGTTCGACGCCAACGTTTCGACGCGGGGGCAGTTCGACACCAGGGCGTTTCGACGCGGGGTCAGTTCGATGCCATACTTTTTTTTTTCGTATTTTTATTTATTTTTAGAATAAGTTTGCATCATCATTCAAATAAATGCGATATGCCTGATATAATGTATATATTTTATATGTTATATATATGAAGCGTGTCAAATACCGATGCTGATTTTGCTCTCTATGCACGTATGATTCCTGCGTTAAGTTTTGTGCCTATCGAAGAACTTGAAAATGCTTTAGAAGTTTTGACTGAGAATTTACCTAATCAGTTAACCCCAATTTTAGATTACTTTGAAGATTATTACGTTGGAAGGATTCAGAGAAATAATCGTCGCCGTCGTCCTACTTTTAAACCAGAAATGTGGTCATGTTATGCTAGAACCTTAAATAACGAAGGACGCACCAATAATTTCGCGGAAGCAGCGCACAGGCGTCTGAAGACCGAATTTGGTGTTTCACACCCCACATTATGGAAATTCATAGATGGTCTCAGACGTGTTCAAAAAACAATTAATCAATGTTATGAACAATTTGTAAGTGGAGATGAACCGCCGCTCAAGCGGAATAAGTATCTGCGAGTTGCTATGATAAATAAAGTAATAGTTGAAGATTTTGAAAATCGAGAAATAATGGAATACCTGAAAGGTGTGGCGCATAAATTTGCAATGGATTAGTATAATAACAGTTCTGCGTTGTAATCTTATTTATGTGTAACAGTGTAACCTTATTTATCTGTAATCTTATTTATGTGTAATCTTATTTATCAGTAATTATATTTGTCTGCAATATAACTTCTTTGTAACCATATGTTTATTTACCATTTCCGTATTTTGCCTTTTTGATGCTGTTTTGTGAAAAAAAAAAAAAAAAAAAAAAAACTCCCTCATGTCCCGGGGCCTTGAAGTAGGCATGGGGGCTTCTCACTAATCTGGGACACACACACACACAAAAAAAAAAAAAAAAAAAAAAAAAATCTAGAACACTTTTACACATATACACATATATTTATTTCAAATATGTAAACAAACAATCGCTTATTCAATAAATAAAAATCAGTCATATTACTTATTTATTTGAATCACGCTTCATATATATAATAAATAAAATATATATATTACATCAGGAATATTGCATATTTATTCTAAAAATAAATAAAAATACAAAAAAAAAAAATGTGGCGTCGAACTGACCCCGCGTCGAAACGTACGGCGTCGAACTGCCCCCACGTCGAAACGTTGGCGACGAACCGTTGGCGTCGAAACGACCTGCTTCGCAAGGGATTAAGTCTTATTGTTACAATGGATTAAGTCTAAAATTGTGACAAAAATTCAAAAGCCGCCAAAGAGATATTAAGGCTGTACTATCAGGTTTACAACCCATGAATTATATATAAACACAAAAAATTATATGTCTCATGCGACAGACGTAACCGGTCACAGCATATTGTAATATTTGGCGTGAAATTGCTGTCATTTAATGGTTGATTGGATAAACAAAATAAACATATGAAATAACGTAAAAGCAAATATTATGTTGTCTAAACCCAGTTACATTTGAGTCCAGTCCGAGTTACATGTGAACAACACGTATAGTGTTGTTCACATGTAACTGGGATTCAAATATAAAAGGGAAACTCCAATTTTTTCGGTACTATCTATTTCGAAACTGTTATATAATAAGCACCTAAATGGAAGCTCACTGGTAAACTATTGTCGCAGGTAATAGAGACAAGCGCCCGAGTTGCAGTGGATGACCAAATCGCTGCCGAATGCAGCAGGGACATGGAGCGAGCTTTTGAAAAATTTCAGTAATTTATTTTATTTTATTTTTATAAAGCTATATAGAAAAGAGTTTCCTTTAAATTTAGTGGCCAGTGAAGCGGGCAAAGCCTGCTAGTTGTAGTAAACCCTTGAAGTCTATTGTTTCCTGCTATTCCATTGTGTTGCTAACAACATTCCTGTGTTTAGTGAGTCCAATTAGGCGTTTTCCCTCACTTTATCCTGAGAGGGCCATCCATAGGAACATGTTGGAACTACTTTTTTCCTCCCCCAAATAAAATTTCATTGCCTCACGATTGCAGTGGTAAAATATGAAATCGCTCTGGTGGGTAGTTTTAAAATTATAGCGTTTTAAAATCGTAACTTTAATTATAATCACCCTGTATATAAAAGAAAGTAAAAATAATGATTAAAAAAGAAAGAAAGAAAATTAAAAGAAATCAGATAAATATTAAAAATTTTTTTTTATACAATTATTTTATTATTATTAATTTTATTATTTTTGACAGAGACAAAAGAATTTCTTATTTCATTTCAACATCCATTTTATTTTATATTTTATTATTTAAATTTTCAAGATTTTGAAATAAAAAAGTTTTATTTTATTAAAAATTCAACTGAACAAAAGTAAAATCGCATTTTACAAATATTATTTTTGTAGTTAATAACAAAAAAAAAAAAAAAAAAAAAAAGGAAAGAAAGAACGAGAAAAAGAAAGAAAAAAAAAAGATGTATTTTTATTTAAGGAATTTTAAATTAATTGTATTTAATAATTAAGGTATTTAAAAATAAATACTATGAACGAACTAGTTGGCATAGGTGGACTCTGCTCAGTTCCCCATCATATTTATGTTCTCATAAATTTCTAGTGGGAGGCATATTATAATCATGTTAAAAGAAATGAATTTGACCAAAGCTTGATACAGTGACAGAATGAAATCCCCGCCTAATAAGCTATCCACCGTTCACTTCGATTTATTTATGATATTCTAATCTATTAATTTATTTTATCAGGGTCAATTCTGTTGTTTAGTTTTCATGCTACTATTTCCAATGCAATAATCCTCAAAATTCATATTTATATGAAAAATTTACAATTTCGCTATGTGATAAAATCATAAATTACGAACAATTTACGAAATTTTCCTATTTGAATATTTGTATTCAATCATGTTCAAACAAATATCATAAATGTAATTTTGAAGTTGTCTAATGTATTTACGATCCTCAAAATGGAAGTTTATGCTCAATTTTGCCTTATTCTGACATGTTAAGTAAATCGTAAATTCCAAATAACTTACGAATTTTTTAAATTGAAAAAAATCATAGTCTATGATATTCATGTCAATATCCTAAATAATATTTCGAAAGTGGTTTGACATCTTTACGATGAAAGCATCCCTCAAGATTGACGTTTATGTGAAATTTTTCTCTATTCTGCCATGTTAAGAAATTCGTAATTTTCCAATAACTTACGAAATTTTTATATTGGAAAACTCATAGTCATTAATATAAATGCCAGTGTTCTAAATAATATTTCAAAAGTAGTCTGACATCTTTACGATGAAAATATCTCTCAAAATTGACGTTTATGTGAAATTTTGCCCTATACTGCCATGTTAAGAAATTCGCAAATTTCCAATAACTTGCGAAATTTTCAAAGTAGCAAATTTATAGTTACTGATGTTCATTCCGGCATCAAAACTGATATTTTAAAACTGGTCCGACATTTTTACAGTAAAAAGTTTCCATTTAATGCACGTTTAAGTGAAATTTTGTCCTATTCTCCCATGTTAAGAAAATCGTAAATTTCTCATAACTTACGAAGTTTTTTAATTCGAATGTTGCAAATGAATAGGGTTCTTGCCAGTATCGAAAGTAATATTTTAAAACTGATCTGACCTCTCTGCGATCATTTGTTCGTGAGATATCGTGTTAACAGACTAACAAACTAACGGAATAACGGACTAACACACTAACGGACTGACACACTAACAGACACCATACAAATTTTGTCATTTTCGGATTCTTCACACCTGAAAACGTATAAAAAAGTCAAAAAACCGAGGTCGAAATTTTCCACGATTACCTAAGTTTCCCATACCTATAGCATGATGGGGAACTGAAAGTAATTAATAGCCTTTTAGGTTTTTATCCTTTCTCTCCGTAATTTATATGTTTTGAAATAGTTTAAAAAAGGAACTATATGTGTGTGTAACAAAAATCTTCCTTTAAAAATTAAACACTCTAAAGATAAAGATTTCCTTTATTAGAAGACGCCATTTTATTATGGCAACAATTTCTTAAAAAAAAAAAAAAAAAAAAAAAACAGGTTTTATATACATTTTGAATTGCATATAGGGTAAGTGCACCAGCGATTGACACTTTTAGAGCAATCTCTGATGTTTTTAATGTTCTAGTCCTCAGAAAATATTTTTAGAAATCTTAAGTTAGTACATAGGGTATGAAAGACATCCAGAACCACATATGTGTTAAAATTTGATAACATTTGATAACAATTTTTTTTTTTTTTTATGAATATTTATTTGGCACCCACTCAATGTTCCAGTAATTGACACTGCCAGTTTTTCATTTTATTAGTTATTGACTCCTATGTTCCAGTCTTTGACACTGCTAGTTATTCATTTTACCAGTTATTAGCACCCTATGCTCCAGTGTTTGACATAAAATGTTAAAATTCTTATATGTAAAATGTTTTTCTTATTTTTCTTATTTATTAATTATTTCGGGATAGATGTCAATTACTGGAGCATGCCAATCACTGGAGCACCTACCCTACTTAAAATACTAAAATTAAATAACTTTAGTTAATTTGTAGTTTATCATTAGTAATATGTGTTATTTATTTATTAAGGTCTCATAAAAACTTCACATTCAGTTACATGTATTGATAATATTTCATTGGAATGAAAAATAAAATTGATATTTATTATTATTTTTTATTCATTATGTACTATTAATTGCATAATTATACACCATACAGGACTTCACCATTTGTTATAAATTAACATATGTTTAATTCGATTTTATATAAGTACGAAACTAACCATACATTATGAAAAATCAGTATTTTTATTTATCCATACCTCCATGAAAAGACCTGAAATAATTTATTATTCGCCATTTCCTATCGAAATATATTTTAAGTTTGAAATATTAACTAAAAATTTTCTTTCTAACAATAAATCATTCTTATGTTTTAACACAAGAAATTTCGGCTTTTCCTATAAAAAGTGATACATTTTAAATTATAAACTATTAATTAACTATACACTTAATATTGATTGTTTTTTCTTGTCTGCGATGTTTCATAAATTTATTTACAAACATTGATTTTGATTGTCTTTCTATGACTAAGATGTTGATATTCATAAGGAAAGTAAAATACGCCAACGTTAGCCAAAATTTTCAGCATTAACAGTGTTAGTGTTGAACTCTCATAACATAACAAACTGGTGAACACTCTCGCCCGGACTCTCATAACAATTAAAAGTTCGTTTTGCGCCTGACCAATTTATTTAGTTATTTATTTTATTTATTTGCAATATATGGCCCGAATCAGTCCGATCAAGGAGAAAAAAAAAACTATTAGTATACGTATTTCTATACAAGAATGTTTTAACTTTTCAGAGGTTTTATATATCCAAGCAATAGGATATCGATTAACGCAACTACTATAATCACTTAAACTGTTTAAAAAAAAAAAAAAAAAAAAAAAAAAAAATGTAGCTTTGCTACCAGAAATTTTCTGTAATTACAGAAAAATACTTTTTTTCAACGTAATTTTCCCGTAATTTACGACTTTTTTCCTCAAATTACAGAGAATTTCTGGCAGCAAAGTTGCACTTTTTTTTTTATCAGTGATACACATCATAGACTTATATACACTGTTAAAAATTTCTCTAAATTTAATGTCAATATTTATCCAGAATCTCTGTAAATTTTCAGTAATTCTTAATTAAAAGTGAATAATCGAGATTCTCAATCTTTATTTTGTATGTTTACGTAATTTTATTATTTAATCTTTTAATTAAAATTAAAAATGACTGTGTCTACTTTAGAAAAAGCATTCCAAGTCTGAACTATACTCTCACCAATAATTTATTAAATTAATATTTGTTAGTAAAATGAATGTATAAAATAAGTTTTTTAACATCTCCGTTTATTTTTCTCTGTAATTTTACGTAAGACTTAAGATAACAGATTACACAGAGTTTTCTGTTGAAATTTTTAACAGTGTAGACAGACAGAAATTCATTAATGCTCAATGTAGTTCAAAATAAAAATAATATATGGTTTTAAAAAATATTAACAAAATAATCTTTACATTTAAAAAAGTATAAAATATTTATACCTGTAATTTATTCAACGAAAACAAATTCAAATATAATTGCATACAATTTCCAAGAGGTTACAAAAGTTAGCATAAATTTTTGACTAATATTTTTACACTAAGTAAATAAATAAATAAAATAATAATAATAATAAACTATTGTTTATTGTATTTTACATATCTTAAAATTTTTAATAGAGAAATAGGGATAACAGACTTATTAAGTTTCAGTAAGTCCCTGTAAAATAACCATAAATTTTAAAACATGACTTTAGAAGGAAATGTGATGTAGTGTATATTAGTAACACTCTGTAATTTTTTGATAAGCAATTTAGATGTACGAAGTTAAAGCAGATGGCAGACAGACAGATGTACACACGAACAGACAGAATGTCACATTGAAAACATGCTTACTTGTCAAATAATGTTGGATTGGAAAGTACAGTAAAGCACACTGTTAAAAAAATGCAGAAAAAATACAGAAATTCTCTGTAATTTCAGAAAAAAGGCGTAAATTACGGGAAAATTACGTAGACAAAACGTATTTTACGACTATTTTTCTGAAATTACAGAGAATTTCTGTATTTTTTCTGCATTTTTTTAACAGTGCACCGTTTATACGTCTTTCAAGGGACTGACGTAAAAGGACGTATAAATGAAAAGGCGTATAATCGAAATTTTAATAATAACATTTTGATTACTCCAAATTTAATGACACCCAAGGAAAATTTATGTGAAAACACTAATTAATAAAGTTTCTTATGTTAGTAAATGTATATTATGCCTTTTTTTAAGACAATAATTAATAATAATAATAATAATAAAGGTTTATTATAAAAAGTGAGAAAAATCATACTAATGCATGACTGAATTACATATATCATATATTGAGTATTATATTACATTTCTTAAGAACTATAAGAAAATATTTTGAATATTAATTATATATATTGCGTATCTTTAATAATAAGCATACGATTTATGTCCATACAGGTAGTTATTTAATTACATTAAAAAATCTTTAATATTCGTCTGATTTGCTGCTATAAGTATTAAAAATTCTACTGTGAATTCAGCTGATTCTTTGATCAGTATTCTTCGATCTTTCCTGTGTTACTCCATTTAAGATGCTTTCTATGAAAAATCTGTCCTATTTAGAATGGAAAATAAGAACAGATCGAGAAATTTTGCGAATTTTAGTAAAGTGGAAAAGACGTATAACCGACATTAGCGGCGTATAAACGAAAAATTTTTGCATTAAAATGAATAGGAATGAATCGGAACTTCACTAAAACTACGTATAAATGAGAAAGACGTATAAACGAGAGACGTATAAACGGTGCTTTACTGTATAAAAAATGCTTAATGCCACTAATAAGCTACTTTCAACCATTTCCACTCTGAAAAATATATGATAATTTCCTTACATTAAGTGCCCTGTAAAGTTGTTATAGTGCACTTAAAAAAAAATATTGTTCTTAGACTATAGATCATAAACAATAATGCATCCAAATTATTTTGTGTGTACATATGCACAAACTATTAGCGCCATGCATACTATTTTGAATAAGAAACATGTTACTATAACTTTAAAAATTTTCTGCCAGTTTCGAGATATGTTGAGAATATTTATGGAAATCAGAGCACGGACAAACAGTCAAGCAAGTCGATGTTATAAACATTTTTTTCCAAAATAAAAATTCATGTGACATACTAGCATATAAATTTATGTAAAATAAATGGGAAAAAAAAAAGTTTAATCATTTACCTTCTTTGCTAATTAATGAGTAAAAAGAAAATAATAATAATAATAATAATAATAATTCTGCGCCGTACTGCCTCTGATAAAATGTGATCCAGGCTCGGCTCGACCCATCCCGAGTATGCAGAAAAAGAAATGAGCCCGATATCGGCCTGGTCCGAGAGTAAAAATAAATATTAAGCCCGAATGGAAATTTAGAAAATCAACTAGAACCTAGCCCGTACTTTGGTTTCTGCCCGGGACCTCGAAGATCTCTACTTTAGAATACCAGCAAATGGCCGCGACTCTGTTTATTACCATCGAAAGTGAAATAAAACATAAAGGGAAATTTTCCGAAAATAATAAACTCAAGCTTTTTGAATTTTGTCTTAAAAATGAACTTCGCGCTAAAGCAGTATTCATTCAAATTACAGTGATGCACCAGAGTACAGATATTAACTAGTCATTTAAAAAAAAAACTAAATGCACCATAATTCCGAAAAAAAAGTATCAAGTAGGCTGATAACGAGTTTGGTAGGTGCAAAGAATGTCCCAAGTGAGAAAAGAATCCCTCAAAGTCAAAATACTAAAAAATGCCTAAGAACCTATCATACTATAACTACTACTAATAATAATAATAACAGCAGTTTTCAAGACGACACTTTTTTTTTTTTTTTTTTTTTTTTTAACAAATTAAAAAAATAAAAATATGAGATCCATAGGAAATTTAAATTCGTCAGGAATAAGAACGTGAAAAGAATGTATACGTATCTAGATTTATAACGATGAAAGTAAAATTATTCTATTATCTGGGACTAAAGTCAAATGTTTCTTATGAATACTTCAAACTTAAAATTTTATGTATTTACAACTAAAAACTATTTTGTAAATGTATGCCAGAATAGCAAGGTTGAATTTGGAAACCATCTTAATAAAACAAAAAATCATCTTGCTGATTTTCCTCTTCAGAAACTTTAATTAAATATGCAAGATTGGAACACAAGGTCTAATTCTACGGTTTCTTCTCCCTGCCCCCTGTAAAAAAAAAAAAAGTGTGTGTGTGTGTGAAGAGGGGGGAGATGATCCTCAAATCGGCTTGATTCGTTATCCAATTACAGGCTGATAAAATATTCATTTACCAAGATAAATTTCATTTAATGCTCGTTAAACAAAGATTGACAAGAATTTAATAATCATATAATTTAGATGGATTTAGATGCATGGATGGATAATATAATCGATGAAAAAATGAAGACAAGGACAAATTGGAAATATTCTGCTTTAAAACTGAGCGTATACCACACAGTTAAATATATATAAATATGCGTATGTGTGTGTGTGTTAAGATTTTAACATTAAAACAATTTTTAAAATCGCTATGGAGATTTATCATATAAGAGAAGGGGATCGGTTACGTCATTCGTGGTGTACGACAAAATTAAAACTATGTTTGTTGACCTGAAGTCACTTATGCTCATAGCAATTAGAATATTCTTTTAATAAGTAAATTATAATGGGAATAAGTATAATTACCTTCCATTTTTATATCAGCAGAACACATAACTTTAAGAGTTGCCAGAGGTAGATAAACCGCGAACATTTTAAATGCTGCACAAAATGTCCTTGAAATACTATTAAAATATATCGTAAAATTCCACGTTTGATTTCTTCTTCAATTCGTCCAGTACTTGAAAAGCGACAAACATGTTTAAATGAAATTATTCACCATTTTGCTAAAACATATAATGAGCCATGACTCAAAGCTTATCTTATTTTAACTCAAGATGAGATTGGATCAGGTAAGTAGAGATAATTATAGGGTCTCCATTGCATGACACTGAAAAATAGTAATTTTTATTTAACAAAAGATACTAAGGAAAACAGAAAATTCTTGTGTAATCCGCTGCATTTTTATCATAGGTGGGGGATAAAGACTTATCTACGAAAAGTAGATCAAATTTTATAGCTCTGATTCGATTCCCTTTTCTTGGGGAATTGATAATCCCCACTGGGGAATATATATCAATTTTCTCATTCATTGTCCGGATATGTGTTCAAGGATGAAGTGTGATTCATGATAATATTGGTGTAGCATATATCCAAAATAATACTTGGTTAGAGATAAATTAAGAATTAAGAAAATGAAAAATGTTATTGTTTTTGCTTACTTTATTAATTGACAAAATGAAACATATAGACATATAAATTAAAGACCTCAGTGTCAACTCTGTAAATCATATTTCTGAACACCTTCCAACAAGGTTGAAAAGAGTTAATAACTTCGATTTATCTATCTGTCCGCGCTCTAACTCCCGTTAATATTCATGGAATTTCTTGAAACTGATATATGTTATTCAAGTTCACTATTGAATGTTCCCTATTGAAAATAGAGTGAATACTTATATTGGTTTTTGCACAGGGATACCCGAAAGTGTTCCAAAGTATTGTGTTCCTATGAGAGGTATTTCTTATAAACCATATTTCAAAACTTTTATTTTACTCAAATCTTAATGAAATAGAAATATATTATTAATTTCACTATTGAATGTTTTCAATAGAAAATGGAGTCAACACCACTAATGGTTTGTGTACAACGACACCCGAAAGTGTTCCAAAGCATTGTGTTCAATGAGAGGTATTTCGATAAACCAAGTTTCAATAACTTTACTTTGCGCAAAGCTTAATGAAATTGAAATGTTATTCATATGCACAAAAGAATGCTTTCAATAGAACATTGTATGATTAACCTTAAGATTTACAAGGCCACACAAAAATATTCACTTACATTAAGGGCAACTAATGGAAATTTACTAGAATTACATTTTGGTTTACTTAGCATTTTTGATCTTTCTAACAATTTTTAAGCGTGAATATGATTTGAATTTGTGTATCTGTTTGTCCAACTCTCCGCCTCCAGCGTCCGTAATATTTTCAGAAAAAAAAAAAGAAAAATATATGTTATTCAAGTTCAGTATGGGATGTTCCCTATTTAAAATGGAATTAATAGCTCCTGTACAACTGATTTGTGTACAGGGACACCCAAAAAAATGGCAGTGCATTGCGTTTTAGAACACACATTTTTATAAGTCACATTTAAGTAGCTTTCTACAACGCAAATAAATCATAAAGAAATTGACATTTATTGTAATATGCTAAAATATTATTTAGTATAGAATATGAGATGTTAACCTTCAGATTTACAGGGTTACACTAAAATATTCAGATACACTAAGGGCTGCAATTAGAATCTAAGTACTGCATTTGCTTATGCGATAAGTATTTTTAACACTTTACAACTGTGTTTAAGAGTGATTATCAATTCGGTTAGTCTCTCTGTATGCCACAAAACTAAATTCAAAACTGGTGTACAATCAATATTTAAACTTTAAAACTTCTTCACACACCATAAAATTTAAGCCAGCACAACCTGTTTTGAAAGGACAAAGCCTTTCTTCTTCAGGTGCTGTCTTGCTTTTGCCTCCAAGGCAGTAGCACGTGTTTTTTGCACCTGAATAAGACAGGCTTCGTCCTTTCGAAACAGGTTGTGCTTTCTTAAATTTTATGGACTGTGAAAAAGTTTTAAAGTTTAAATATCTGTATGCCTTTCAATGCTTCTGTCCGTTGTGTGATAACGTAGGCAAAGAACATTGAAAGTTATACGATTCAACAAGCACGTACAGTTGGAAAGTGTTAATAACCAATGCGCTTTTTCGTTTTTGTTTAATTTTCATGCGGTTTAATTAAATTAGTGAATCAATTAAAATTTAAAATATATGGTACAAAATAAAATAAAATAAAAACCAATACCGTAATATGTCTCCTAAAGATTTTAGAAGTTTCATTCACAATAGCTATTTCTGTCCTTGCAAGTACGATAAAATATTTCATAAATTATGGGTGATGCATGTTTTTTACTGCGTACGTGTGCGCTTGTGTATGTACGAAGGCCTGATTAAGAATATTCTGAAATATAGGCATTTTTCGGTTGGTTACCCTTTAACACAGAATTCATTAAATTTGTGTTTTATCAAAAGGGACACCCAGATTAAATAAATAATTGATTGAGTAAAAATTCTACTTAGATTTTTTTGTAAACAGAATTTAGTGTAGTGCGAAAGGACTTATTTTAATCTATTCTTCTATATAAAGGCATGCAGTAACTGTATTTAATTTCCTAGCATCAGTTACTATATCCCTTTCGTAAAATTTCTTTGGTAAAGCTTTAGCTTAGGAGCACTTTAACTGCTATTAAATTTTTATTGTTATTTCAGCCATGAATTAAAGTAGCTATTGTAATTGCGTATGTAAAGACTTTGGCGAGAAACACGTCCGAGCTATTTTGGGGCCAAATTTTAAATTTAACAAAGGGACTCTATACTAAGCTGTTTGAAATTTCTTTAACACGATTTTTCTCAATTTTATTTTAATTAGATATAGAAAAAAAAATGTACGTTCATTTTTTTCTTTCACTTTTTATCCCTTCCCTTCCCCTCTCTCTTTATATATATATATATATATATATATATGTGTACATAAAATATATATATATATATATATTAATTTTTTTTTTACTTTTTGCATCATTTTTTTTTTCTTTAAACAATTTCAAAGTTAAAATGGGGTTCTTAATATTTTTTTAATCGATTATTCAATTGAGCTAAAAAAGATAGCGTTAGCTAAATTTTGTCTTTATTAATAAGAGTACCAATTTCTGATAAAATCTAATAATCCGGACAGGTACAATGACAAACTTTCAGGCTTTAAATAAAAACAAAAATGTTTGCATGTCCATTCAAGGTGTAATACAATAAATGGTGACAATGCAAAATCGCTTTCTGAAAGAAATAGTCCTGTCGGACTAATAAATAAATAAATAAAACCAACCTGTAGATGAAGGTAACACATTATGTGATTCTATTTGCAACTTTAATTTATTTTGTTTTTCTTTTAAAGTTTGAATGGATATAGGAAAAGAAATATGCTAAAATAAGCAACCTGCTAGGTAGCATTTTAAAGAAAATTTTCAATTAGAAAAAACAATTAAAAATTGCATTTAAAACGAAACATTTTTTGAAGGCCCAGAATAGTTGTACGGCTCTAGATTTTGGCCTTTTGAGCCTAATGGAAAATCAAAGTCTATGTGTGAATGCATGTGTATTCGAATATGTATTTTTAAACCAATTTTTATTTAATTTTGAGCCGACTTCAAAAGTTATGATTAATTGTAGCGTTTATCTTGTTTGGCAAAGAAATTTATTTTAAACTTTTAGGCGCAATTTACACTTTATTTTTGTGTCAATTTCCAATTTATTTTCAGTGGCTTGAATAATAATTGATTTTTAAAGTCGATTCTAATTTTTTGCAAAGAGGTTTTATTTTTTAATCTCTGGGAAAATGTACATAAGAAGACGTTCGATTTCAACTATCGCAGCCCACAAGAGAAGTGACCCAACTCAAAAAATGTCAATTTCGAGTTTATGTCATTGAAAAATGTATGAAGTGCCTCGATATGCACAAAAAAGTTACATCTCCATCTCGAAAATTAACCACCTGAGAGGCTGTTGTGCCAGTTTTATTATAATGCCAATCGATGCCTCATTGTTATATTTAAAAGGATTTTTCTCAAATATTGAATTTTTGAGTCGTGTCACTTTTCTTACCTTTGTGCGGTATGAGAAAAAAAGAAATCTGTCTATTGAATTCACGTATATTAAATTAAAAATACCTAATAAATGTAAAGAATGAATGCGCTGCATTTGTAACCAAAAATCCTGTTAGGCACGTAGTATAAAAGTATCCAATATCAATAAATATGTGAAATATAAATTTTCAAAAGAGAAGCAGCTTGAATCCACGACTCTCTGTTATTCATATAAGGCTATCGAATGAGGCTCTAGAGATAAAATTGCAGCACACATCTTTAATAAATTAAAACAGATATAGAAACGATGGAAGAATAACGTCAACTGCAATGTACAACTGGACCTTTAATTAAAATTTACAGTGCGTACATGTCGCCCGCAACGCTCGAATATGCATAGAATAAAGTTCAGACAAGGATCCAAATATGCATTAAAGCTAACGGACAGAAGTTTAAACATCGAAATAAAGATGATTTGATGAAGGGTAGTTAGTTGTCTCTGATTTCTAAGATCGCTTCAGCACCGCACTTCGAACAAACAAATGTACGTTTTAATTTTTTTAACATTTATATCTACAAGGTATCTTTTCGTACTAAATTCATGATGCTCTACAACTTTGTAATTCACCATTTTCTTCTATTTTATATCGTTTTCGAGACAGAAACACTATTTCTGCTGTTTTCTACCAGGTGATGTAAGTGCTCGCATCTCGTAGCGCAGGGCCACTTTACTATACTAGTATACCACTCTGACGACTGTAACTGCAGCTGTTCAGCAGTTAAAAGAGTGAGAACGGACTTTTATGGGCACCTTGTATTTTGTTTAAATCTTAATTAAATCGTAATGGGACTTATTTCAAGCCAAGACCTTTACAACAAAAGAAAGTATCAAAATCGGAGCATCTGTTACAAAGTTATGAGTTAACAAACGATATATATATATATATATATATATACGATTTAAATTGAGAACATGAGAACCTCCTCTTTTTTTACCGACTTCAAAAAAGAGGAGGTTCTCAATTCAAACCGTATGTTTTTTTTTTTTTTTTTTTTTTTTTAGCTTATAATTTCTGAACGGATGCTCCGATTTTTATACATTTTGTATTGTTGTAAAGGTCTTGGTCTGAAATTCGTCCCATTGTAATATCTTTTTGATGTAAAGATAATACAGGGTGTCCAAAAGAAGTCAGTCCCAACTATTTTAATTGCTGAACTGCTGCAGCTATAGTCATAAAAGTGGTATGTAAGTATAATAAAGTGGACATGTGCTACGAGATTTAACTGCTTATAGCACCACCTGGTGGAAAAGAGCAGAGTTAACGTTCCTACCCTGAAAACGGTTCAAGGTAAGGGAAGAAAGGGAATTACAAAGTTGTAAAGCATAATCGATTCAGTATGAAAAGACAATTTCTGGACATTAATGCTAAAAATAGAACGCTTTAAACGTGCATTTGTTTGTTCGCAATTTCCTGTACAGTGTACAAATGAAATACGTTGCACACTTTGAAACGGGTGACACATATGATGTGTAGTTCAAAGTACGGTCACTGTAAGCGATCACATTGATTGCGTATAGTCGTTTTTAACTGAGTCCACAAAAGAAGGGGTTCTCAATACAAACCATATATTTTTGTCGTTGTTGTTGTTTGTCAGCTTATAACTTCGTAAGAGATGCTGCGATTTTAATACTTTTTAATTGAATGTAACGATTATGGTCTGAAATAGCTCCTATTTTAATTGCATTAAGCTCTAAACAAATTACAGGGGGCTCACAAAAGTCCGTTTTCATTCATTTAACTGCTGAACGGCTGCAGCTACACAAATAAAAGTAGTATATCAGTATAGTAAAGTGGCCATGCGCTACGAGATGCGACAGTTTACAGCGCCACCTACTGGAAAAAGCGGAGTTAGCATTTCTATCTCGAAAACTGTACCTGGTAGGAGGTAGGAGACAAAAGTAAATTACGAAATTGCAGAGTTTCATCGATTTAATACAGAAAGATACTTTATAAATATGAATGTTAACCCATTAGTAGTCGCTATAGACAGCGCCACCTATTACAGAATGCGCACTTTTTGTTTAACTGTCACCAATAATTTTAAGAAATGATGTGATCGACGTTTCTTCGATTTTATTCGCTGTTTATGTATATCAAATGCCACTTCTAAAAATTTTTGGTGGCTATTGAATAAAAAAATCTGGTAATACTGAAGGATGGGCGGCAAATCGACCAACTAGCGACTACTAACGGGTTAAAAACAAAAAGCTTAGACGTGCATCTGTTTGTTCGCCGTTTCCTTCCCTGTAACGTACTGAAGTGATCTAGAAATAAAAAAAGACCTTTATTTCGACGTTTAAACTTCTATTCGTCACTTGTAATGCTTACTTGGTTCTTTGTTTGAACTATACGCTGCGTACATTACATCACAGCAGGTGACACGTGCACTCTGTAATATTCAATCAGAATCCACATATGTATTGCAATTAAGGTTATGGTTATATCCTTTCTACGTCTGTTTTAATTTATTAAAGATATACGCTGTAATTTTTCTCTATAGCCTCATATGAATAACAAAGAGTCACCAATTCTTTTCAAGCTGTTTCTCTTTTGAACTTTTACATTTCATATATTAACTGATATGGGATACTTTTATGCTACTTGCTAAATAGGATTTTTGGTTACAAATGCATAGCGCACCCGTTCTTTACATTTCTAAATTTTTTTTAGTTAATGTATTTGGATTCATAGATAGTTTTTTTTCCCCCTCATATTGCATGAATGCAAGAAAAGTGACACAAATTAAAAATGCAGTATTTGAGAAAAATCAATTTAAAGATAAGTAATTGACTAAAATAAAACTGACACAACTGCCTCTGGAGTGGGTAATTTTCGATATGGAGGTATAAAGTTTTTTGTACACATTGGGGCATTTCATGTATTTTTCACTGACATAAACTTAAAATTACTATTTTTTTAATTCTGTCACTTTTCTTGCGTATTGCGATTCGTTAAACCACAGTCGAATGTCTTCTCATATTCTGCTATGAATACACTTTCACTGAAAGGAAAAAAAAAAAAAAATAGAACCGACTCCTAAAAGCAACTATCACGCAAACTACTAAAATTAAAATGAAATTGTAAATTGTGCCTTCGCTAAACTTTTTCGGTGCGCCAGAGGGTTCTTTATCATCAAGATCAAACTTTTAATTTTTGAAACATCGAAGCAAGTCTCTGCATGTCATTTCCCAAAACAGCATGCTCACTGTAAGTCGCAACGCGAATTCTGTGTCCTTCACCTGCAGATTTCTTTTGAATAAAATAGTATAATAAAATTCCCCGCAAATACTCTTTACTTGGAACAAAACTCAATAGTTTTAGAACTAAGGAAAAAAAAAAAAGTTGTTTACACTATGGTGAACTAACATACACTGTTCAAGCTTACCACTAGTACACCTTGTAAATGCGTTATCATCTAAAATTACATGTACGTAGCCCTGGTAATGCCATCTGTTAGCAAGCAGCGAGAACTTATTTAAGGTCCTAATATAATTCATTAATTAAATGTGTAGAATTAATTTTCTAGACAAAACAAGCGAATATTTTGAAGATTCAGAAAGATATTACCGACAGAATGAGTTAAATGTCAGTTTTTATCAGAATAAAGATTAAATAGCCTATTGCATACCCTGTCTAATTAGTTTATTATTGAACGGTCATTTTCCTGTATTATTTTTCAAAGAAATAGCATTTTTAATAATTTCATGTAATTATATTTCGTTAATGAAAATAAATACATAAAACTCTTTCAGTTTGAAAAAGTCAGCGTCACTTTATAGCTGCGCAAAGAATAAGTGATGACGATCTGAAAGTTACCTCTAAGTGCAGTTTGGAGATAGGTACAATTTGAAGTATTTAACGAAAAATATATATATGTATGGTTTGTTGTATGAATAATCAAGGGTCCCCCTATAAAGAAAAGGAACAAAGAGGTTCGACCCTTATTTATTTTCCTTTATCTACTTCCTTGATAGTTTCCTGTTACTTTTATTCCAAGTTCTGCTTTCATATTATTTTTTTGTGGAGAGAAAAACAAAAACAAAAAAAACCTTATTTTAAAAATTTTAGCTTTTAAAAATTATTTAAATGTTAATACTTAAACTTCAATAGAAGTAAATATATATATTTTTTAATCTTTTCAAATTTAATTTACAAAAATGTATAATTATGAAAACTAAGTTAAATCCTCATGAAAAATTTTCTATTTCCTTAATTTATAGTATATATATTCGCCTTATCTCATGGGTAGCTCGATACAGCAGCATATCATCAAGCGTATGTCTTGATCTTGATGAGACCAAAGTTAAGGATTATGTAAACCAATTTCTGCGAAGATAAGCGGTGAACAAGTTTTCAGTAAAAAATTCCCAATTACCTATAACGATGATAATAGCTTTCAAACCGATCTGATTCCGTTTGAAATCGGTTTACAATGTTTCCCTTTAACTTAGAAAAAAATCAAGAAAAATTATTGGATACAATCTATAATAAATGGTGATTGATGACACGCCTTGTTTAATACGACCAAAGTTAAGGATTATGTAAACCAATTTCTGTGAAGATAAGTGGTGAACAATTTCGCAGTAAAAAATTCAGAATTGCCTATAACGATGATAATAGCTTTCAAACCGATCCGATTCCGTTTGAAATCGGTTAAAAATGTTCCATTTGAACTTGAAAAAAAAAATATATATATATATTTATGTGTGTGTATATATATATATATATTCTATACAATATAAAAAAATGGTGACTTATAGAAGGTTGAAAAAAATTAATCTATGGCACAAAATAATAATAATAATAATAATAAATCAGACAACATAACGCACGTATTTTGCTGCTAGCAATACTTTATTATCATTCACGGCAGAAGAAAGCAAACTCTGAAAATACACATCTCAGTAGACAGCCTTATCCGACCAGGTTCTCCGTTATTTTTTAGCAAAAGCGATGCTGTCAGCCTTGGTGTAGCTTTCGGCGAAGTTAATAATTATTGGCACCACTTGAAGCCGATGCATAATTTGAACTACCATAGTTGTTGTTCGTAAGCGATTTTTGTTTTAGGAAATTTGACAAACGTTTCGTTCCAATAAAATCACGTGGACGGCATCTGGACAATCCTTCTGTTTCTATGTTCTGGAAAGTAAAAAAGAAAAAAAAAAAAAAAAAAAAAGAAATATACACATATATATATATATTAAGATTAAAAAAAATTTCAGTTCAATTTTATTCATTTAGAAAACAATTTATGATTAAGATTTTTCCTTATTTGATTTTTAAAAATTATTTTCTATCGAAATAAGCATTGGTTTTGAATACAAGCAAGCATTCCAAAATACATATATTGTTACAATGATATTATAATTCAAGAAAATAGATGATGAAATGCCATCATATCCACAAGAACCAAAAATCATAGATTTAACCAATAGTATTTTTATTAAAGATGTGAAAAAATATACACTACTCACTTGAATATTATCCTCAAAATCCCGTATAACGAATAAGAAACTGATTAAAAAAATTAGAGAGATAAATAACTAATTGACAAGAAATAAGAGTGTCAGTCCATACCAGCCTTTAGCAAAAGAGAATAATAGTAAACTTGTTAAAAATAGAGAGGTAAATCACAACTTGACACCAAATAAGTATGTCAATCCGTATTAGACTTTAATGAAAAAGAACAACAGTCAACTTATTAAAAAATAGAGTGATAAATAACAAATTGATGAGGAATAAGAATATCAATCCATATCAGATATTAAAGAAAAAGAAAAATAGTAAAATTATTAATAAGTAGGGTGATAAATCGCAAACTGACAAGAAATAAAAGTGTCAATCCATATCAGACTTTAACAAAAGAGAATAATAGTAAACTTATTAAAAATAGAGAGATAAATAACTAATTGACAAAAAATAAGAATGTCATTCCGTATCAGACTTTAACGAAAAAAAATAATAGTAAACATTAAAAAACAGAGTGATAAATAACAAACTGATAAGAAATAAGAGTATCAATCCATATCAGACTTTAACAAAACAGAATAATAGTAGTAAACTTGTTAAAAATAGAATGGTAAATCACACATTGGCAATAAATAAGAGTGTTAATCTGTATCAGATTTTTAACGAAAAAGAATAATGTTAAATTTATTTACAATAGACAGATAAATAACTAACTGACGAGAAATAAAAATGCCAATCCATATTAGACTTTAAATTAAAAGGATAAGAGCAAATTTATTAGAAAATAGAGGGACAAATCAGAAATTGACAAGAAATAAAAGTGTCAGCCCCTATCAGACTTTAACAAAAAAGAATAATAGTAAACTTGTTAAAAAATAGAGTGGTAAATCGCAAATTAATAAAAAAAAAAAAAAAAAAAAAAAAAAATCTGGTGTGAAACAACCACACGACTTCCATTACCCACTATTACACCTATTATATGCATTTTTGGGAGATAATGTAATCAGAGAACATAAAAGTGACCTAAAAAAGTAGAAACATAAAATTTCCCCATTAAGAGAAATTTTATACGCATATAAAGATATATAAAACGAAGATTACATATAGCGAGGTAAAAAAAAAGAAAAAAAAAAAGAATCCGTACAACCGTTTTTAAAGAAACGCTTTTGCGAGGCCTGAAATTGAGCTATTTATACAGGACGCCTATCAATTTTCCTGAACTAACCAACTATATCATTCGAAAGGACATCTAATAGAGTGTTTATACAGCAAGTTTGAAGAAAATCGTTAGAGCCGTTTTTGAGATACGGACTTACGGTCTCACTTCCGGTTTTTCAATTTTCACCAAAATTTGGAAATTTCATCTGTACACCAGACGTATTTCAATTCTAAAGTTTCGTAGCTCTATCTTTATTAGTTTCTGAGCTATAATAGCCAGAAGATTCTCCACATATATACATAAACACACACACACATACACACATACATACACACTGACCAATTGCCAAAAATCACTTTTGTGGACTCAGGGGACCTTAAAACGTGTAAATCAGGTGAAAACCCCATATCGAATTTTCAGACCGAATACAATACTTCCATTACCTACGGTAGTAGGGTAATGGAAGTAAAAAGCGTCAGTCCGTATCAGACTTTAACGAAAAGAAAAAGAAAAAACTAAATTTGTTAAAAAATAGAATAATAAATGACAAATTAACAACAAATAAGAGTGTCAATCCATACCATTTAACAAAAATGAATAAAAAAAATCTGGTGTGAAACAACCACACGACTTCCATTACCCGCTGTTACATGTATTATATGCATTTTTGAGAGATAATGTGATCAGAAAACATAAAAGTGACCAAAAAAGAAAATCGTTAGAGCCGTTTTTGAGATACCAACTTTCACAAAAAATCAATTATTGGCCGGAAAACAATACGTACATACAAAAGCATATTTAAAAGTTATTTAAAATGGCGAGTTTGAAAAAAATCCGTACAACCGTTTTTAAAGGAACGCCTTTGCGAGGCCTGAAATTGAGCTATTTATACAGGACGCCTATCAATTTTCATGAACTAACCAACTATATCATTCGAAAGGATATCTGATAGAGTGTTTATATAGCAAATTTGAAGAAAATCGTTAGAGCCGTTTTTGAGATACGGACTCACGGTCCAACTTCCGGTTTCCGATGTTCCACTTCCGGTTTTTCAATTTTCACCAAAATTTGGAAATTTAATCCGTACGCCAGACGTATTTAAATTCTAAAGTTTCGTAGCTCTATCTTTATTAGTTTCTGAGCTATAATAACCAGAAGATTCTCCACATACATACACACATACATACACACTGACCAATTGCCAAAAACCACTTTTTTGGACTCAGGGGACCTTAAAACGTGTAAATCAGGTGAAAACCCGATATCGAATTTTCAGACCGAATACAATACCCTACTACCGTAGGTAATGGAAGTAATATACTTATTAAAAAGTTGAAAAGTTGAAAATAACTCAATTCTGATTAATAGTTTTATTAATTCAAAAGCGGGTAATAAAGTATGGAATTTTTCATATTTTATAAACTTATCATTACATGAAATTTTTATTCATTACCTATATGATACAAAGCAATTTTTATACAAAAGCTATTATGCTAATTTTAAAGTGAGGAACAATATTTTTTTGTAATTTAGATAAATTGATATTTATTTACAATAGATCATTACGCAAAACACATACAATAACTAGAAAAATAAAATATAATTTAATATAATTACTTATATTGAATAACAATAAAATGAAATGAAGGATAAAAAATTATAATATATAACAAAAATATAAATAAATAAATAATTAATTAATTAATTAAAAGGACAGAGGTTAATTGTAGTAAATGCAGCAATATTTCTTCTTCTTCTGTTTTTAATTATACATCATGTATTAACCAATCTAAAATACAACACCACTCGATCCCTTTACTGAATATCTGCCTACACATTCTCAAACTTTTTATTGCGTTTTATTTATTTATTTTTATTATATGTAAATATATATATATATATATATATTTTTTTTTTTAATCAGTAAATAACATATTGAAAAAATTAGAGAAATTACAGAAATAATACAAATTGAAAGAGCGCAAATGCAGCTTTATACAAAGTGTATAATACAAAAAATAGTGTTAATGTCAATTTAAGACAAATCTAAATATATGAAATTCATATATTAGATAATTTAAATTATATATATATATATTGTTTTTAGGTCATGTTTTTCATAATGATTTATGACAATTTTTAAGGAATAATGGTTATGGTAAGTTTGTTGTTTTTAAATTTCTTTTTTTATTACATTAAGTTATTAATTAATTATTAACCGTTTTTCATATTTCTTCTATAGTCTCCTCACATGTTATTTAATTTAGTTATACGTTAAATCTTTATGGTTATTGTGGATTTCGGTGACATTTAATATTCTGTTATTCTATTTTTACATCGTTAATATATATATATATATATATATATATATATGTGTGTGTGTGTGTGTGTGTAGGGTGTCCACGCTTAACCTGAATGACCTTTATTTTCACAACCGTTAGTTCTAGATACATATTTAAAATTACAAAAATGGTGAAAATTAGGTGCAAGGCGGAGATATTAAGAGTTTGAAAAGAATAAAATTTGTAGCAAAAAAACAAAAAACAAAAACAAAATCTAAATTTGTATACAGCCTCTAGTTTCTTACATTCATGTTTATATAAATCTTGTCTTTATAAAAGAATTTGAGATACAAATAAGTTAGACACTTGTACGAACAATATTCTCGGTGAAATTCGAGTACAAAGTTTTAACGCAGAATTGGTGGGGGATCGTACACAAATGGAGTAATTCGAATTAAAGTCTAGAAAATTCGAATTATCTTAAAAGGAAAGCAGTTTCTATATTGACATTGATTTCAAAAGTTTCGGACATTCAAATAATACTGCGCTAAAAAAAAAAAAAAAAAAAAAAAAAATCGAACCCTGATACTATTTCTGCTGATTCTTATGTAAAATGACCTCCTAAATGGGAATATGACCCCCATTTTGCCCAATCACCCACCGTTTTCTCGGGACACCACCCCTTTCCCCCAATTTTTATCACTGTTTGGTAATTTTATGGCCATGAATTTGATTTGGAGAATGGAAAAGAATTGTTTTAACACTTAAAAAACGAAATATATATATAATGTATAATAAATAATAATAATAATAATGATTAACAAAATATAATAAATGTAATTCATAATTTCAGTAGCAAATCCAGCCACCCCCCCCCCCCCCCCCTACATTTTCCCCTTGCTGCAAATGTTCCTGCTTTAGAATTTTCCAATTCTGTAGCCCCTCAGAAGGTATTTAACAGTTAAAATAATTCTCTCCCCCCCTCCCCTACAAATCAAATTAATCGCCATAAAACTACTGAAAAGTTATAAAAATAGCTGGAAGTCCTTAAAAAAAAGTGGGTGGTAGGGCAAAATGGGTGTCATATTCAGATTCAGAAGGTCATTTGCATACGAATTTGCAAAAATGGGCCGATTTTCATGCAGAGCAGTGTAATCTATCAGATGAGGTATCACATGTGGGCTCCTGGAGCCCTTAGGAGCCCCATGTAACACAAACTCAATTTTTTCAAAGGGAAACGATAATTTTTCTTCACAGAATCGTCTTAAGCTGAAAAAAAAATCTGTTTTAAAACATGCATTGCTTTTTTTTTTTTTTTTTTTTTTTTTTCTAAGTAGGAAGCCCTGATTCCTCGATTCTTATGTTTGGAAAAAGTATAGAGTACCTGTGATAACTCATATGATAGATTATCTGAAATCACGAAATTTTTTGTGAAAAACGATTCATAGTTCTAAAAAAAAAAAAAAAAAAAAAAAAAAACGAGAAATATGATTCAAAAAGATCCTTTTCGCTCAACATGATTCTGTAATAATAATAATAATAATAATAATAATAATAAGTTCCATTTAAACAAATTAAGTTTATGTTACAAAGGACCCTTTGGGCCATGGGGGTGTTTCACCTGCGATATTTCATCTGATAGATTAGCTGAAAACGTAAAAACACGCATAGAAAATTATGTTTTCAGAGAAACTCCTTTAATTTTGAGGTAATTCAGGATTTCCAGACACTTAATCAAACACGTTTGAAAAATATTTGAAAATAGATTTCTTGTGCTTTGCTCGATTTTAGCAAAAATAGAATGTTTTCCATTAGAAAAAAATTGTGTCACGTGAGGGCTTAGGGGTCCGAGGCGTCCACCTGCAGATACCTCATCTGATAGATTATTTGAATGCAGGAAAGTTTTGATATCAATGCCATCAATAAAATTGCTTTAATTTTAAGGTAATTGGGGTTTCCAGACTTTTATTCGAACATAGTAATTGGGGTCTCGGGGCTCCCTTCTTTGAAAAATGAAAAAAAGCTAAACATGTTTTCAAATAATTTTTTCCACTTTATATACACGTGGAATTTTCATTTTAAGTTGAATTTAAGTCACTTTTTACTTCAAGTATATTTTCCATTTGAAAAAGTTGAATTTGTGTAATGTGAAGCCGCTAGAGGTTCCAGGGACCTACCTGTGATACCTTATCTGATAGATTACACTGCGCTGCAAAAACATTTTTTCGTGTCTTGATACCGTTCCTGCTGATTGTTATGTAAAATGACCTCTTGAATCCGAATATGACCCCAGTTTTCCCAAACATCCGCCATTTTCTCGGTACATCATCCCCTCCCCCAATTTTTATCACTGTTTGGTAATTTTATAACAGTTAAAATAATCCTCTCCCCCTCCAAATCAAATTCATAACCAGAAAATTACCGAACAGTGATGAAAATATGGGGTGTCCCCGAAAAACGGTGGGTGATGGGGCAAAATGGATGTCATATTCGGATTCAGGAGGTCATTTTACATAAAAATTTTCAGGAATGGTATTGGGACTGATTTTCATGCAGAGTTGGTTTTTGAATGCGCGAAACTTTTGATGTCAATATCAGCTTCGAAATTCTTTTCCTTTTAAGATAATTGGGGAATTTCCGAAATGTGTAATGAATTTTTTTTCCCTAGTATCCAAGGAAGCGGATTCTACGGTCGGAATAGCAGCCAATAGGAATTTAAAAAACTGGAGGTGTTAGCCAATAGGAAATTGGAGTATAGAAGGTCACGTAAATGGTGAATAAAAATCAAGAACTAGTTGGCATAGGTGGACTCTGCTCAGTTCCCCATCATATATAGGTTCTCATAAATTTCTAGT
This sequence comes from Salticus scenicus, assembly GCA_963930645.1. Lineage (NCBI taxonomy): Eukaryota > Metazoa > Arthropoda > Arachnida > Araneae > Salticidae > Salticus > Salticus scenicus. The sequence goes on along the minus strand of OZ005652.1, from coordinate 34,734,770 downwards.
GCGAGACATGATAATCATGTTAAAAGAAATGAATTTGACCAACGCTTGATACAGTGACAGAATGAAATCCCCGCCTAATAGGGTATTCACCGTTCACTTAGATATATTTATCTTATTCTAATCTATTAATTTATTTTATCAGGGTCGATTCCGTTGTTTAGTTTTCATGCTACTATTTCCAATGCAATAATCCTCAAAATTCATATTTATATGAAAAATTTACAATTTCGCTATGTTGATAAAATCGTAAATTACGAATAATTTACGAAATTTTCTATTAGAATATTTGTATTCAATCATGTTCAAACAAATATCATAAATGTAATTTTAAAGTTGTCTAATGTTTTATGATCCTCAAAATGGACGTTTATGATCAAATTGCCTTATTCTGACATGTTATGTAAATCGTAAATTCCAAATAACTTAAGAATTTTTTTTAATTGGAAAAATCATAGTCTATGATATTCATGCCAGCATCCTAAATAATATTTCGAAAGTGGTTTGACATCTTTACGATGAAAATATCCCTAAAAATTGGCGTTTATGTGAAATTTTGCTCTATACTGACATGTTAAGAAATTCGTAAATTTCCAATAACTTGCGAAATTTTCAAAGTACCATATTTATAGTTACTGATGTTCATTTCGGCATCAAAACGGATATTTTAAAACTGGTCTGATATTTTTACAGTAAAAAGTTTCCATTTAATGCACGTTTAAGTGAATTTTTGTCCTATTCTCCCATGTTAAGAAAATCGTAAATTTCTAATAACTTACGAAGTTTTTTAATTCGAATGTTTCAAATGAATAGGGTTCTTGCCAGTGTCGAAAGTAATATTTTAAAACTGATCTGACCTCTCTGCGATCATTTGTTCGTGAGATATCGTGTAAACAGTCTAACAAATTAAAGGACTAACACACTAACGGGCTGACATACTAACGGACTGACACACTGACACACTGACACACTAACAGACACCCTACAGACAGACACCATACAAATTTTGTCCTTTTCGGATTCCTCACACCTGAAATCGTATAAAAAAGTCAAAAAACCGAGGTCGAAATTTTTCACGATTACCTAAGTTCCCCATACCTATAGTATGATGGGGAACTAAATATGTGGATTTTAAGTAATATTTCCAACAATCAGAGAGAGATATGTTATAGCAAAATCACAATTAATAACATTTTTATGATTTTTGCAAATGTGGAAAGCTTCTAGAAAATCGAGTTCATGTAAATATTTAGATCAATAGATTGTTTTAGCTGAATTAATGTTAAAAGGGCGGTTATTCTCTCAAAAATGCTTTGCAGTGGAGATTTGTTTACTTCTTGTTTCTGAATATAACCCATGTGTTCTTCAAGACGAAACTTGAGTTTGCGTTTTGTTTGGCCAATGTATGATTGTTCACATTGACAAGGAATATTAATAATCCTCCAAGAACTTTGTATATTAATAGGGTTTTTTAACATAGAAAGGGGACCATGGAAGACTCTGCGCAAGTGCTGACTCAACGAGTCCAGTGTTAAAATGGGAGTGATAATCATCTGATTAAAAGAAAATAAGCGATATGAGAGCGCCGAATGACTGGTTGTTTTCCAAATCCTTATCAGTCGGTCAATTGGGAATCCCACCAAGCCTTTGGACTCGTTCTCAGTGCTAGTCTTAGGAAACGTGGTTACACTATATGACTAAAATTCTCACCTATAAACAAATTAGTCCTTTCTATGTCAAAAGACCCTATTGATATACACAACTCTTGGGAGATTTATAGTATTCTTTGTCAATGTGGACAATCATATATTAATTAAGCAAATTTTAAGCTGAAGATTGCAAGTCAAACGCAAACTAAAGTCAAATAAATTTCAAAGAATACAGTGCAGCCACATATTCTAAAACTAGCAGTGAGGACGCGCCCAAAATGTTGGAGGGATGCCAGTTTGAAATTTGGAAAAAATCCAGTAATTACGAGCTCTGTTATTGGTCATTTTCACAGAGTCAGATGACTGTCACCCCTATTTTAGCATTGGACTCGTTGAGTTAGCACTTGCGCTGATGCTTCCATGGTTTCATAACATGTGGATGAAGAACAGTCAGGCGAAAATTCCTTAAGTAATTTGAAATAAAATTTTAAATTTAATTACAACATTAAATGTCTTATGAATGTAAGTATGTTTTTTAAAATTGGAGTCACACAGATATACATGTGAAAACCGTTTCTAAGACTATTTTCAACTATTCTTTTAATTGATTTGGAAATATTTAAATACAGTACCCCTTACGCCTTATATTGCAGTAATAGTTTTTGTAATAATGCAGATTAAGAACAACAGTGTGAGTGTCACACCATATTTCTTAAATTTCAAAACGCAACACAATAAAAATGTTTATGATGTAGGATAATTACATGTAAATGTAGAGTTAGTTACACTCAGAGATATTTCCGTTTCTACCAATATTTCCTAACAATAATCGTTATATTATATTACAAAATTGGAATAAATAAATAGAGAAATAATAAAATAAACAGAAATTGAAAAAAATTAAATTACTGTAAATATACAATAAAAAATTCTGTATGATAATACGTAACTAAAGGAAATCTTATCATCCTGTGTGAATGACAATACTTTCTGCCTTTTGATTCTTTAAGGGCAAAATCATATTTGATCACAACACGGAAAAGTTTCTTTTTTTAGTGTTGAAAAATTAAGATGAACACATGCTGAGCTGTAGCAACAGATACACAGAAGGTGATAATCACAAAAGGTGAAGTGTGACGATAATCACAGAAGGTGAGTAATAGAAGCGCCCTTGTGGGCCAATGTACATCCAAATTAAGTTATCATTCGTTTTTATAATGGTTATATCACATACCAAGTTTGGTGCATTTATATGCCATAAAAGTTGATATTTAACTTTCTTATTCAAAGGTAAATTTCAGCACAGCAGCGCCACCTGTGGACTGATCTGCACATGATTTGAAACAGCCTAATGTTTTATAATAACCCTGTCATATATCAAGTTTTGTGCAATTATATACTGTAAAGTCTGAAAGATAGCTCTCCTGTTCACGACGAAAATTGTAGCATTGCAGTGTCCCTTATCGGCCGATACGCACCGAAATAGAATCAGCACAGTGTTTCATAATACCCCTCTCACATACTAAGTTTTTTTTTTTTTTTCTCGTACAACAGAACGTGAGGCTTAGCCTTCCCTTAAATGGGAGAAATCACCGTATGGCAGTGCCACCTGTAGAGCGATTTGCCCCAGAAGTTGACTAATTTATGTCACAGTGCACATATAAATTTAAAAGAAATTCTGTACAGTAGATCCTGACAGGTGAAACAAAATTTGTGCCACACACACAGACGGATATTTTCTAAAAGTGCTCAAATGATGTTCTGGACCTCTAAAAACTCGTAAATCCAATAAAAACCGGAAGTCAAAAATTTTTACGAATCCAATACTTTCTTTTATTAGATATAGAAGAAAATAAAAGGAATGAATGTGTCTTACCCCGTTTGGAAGAGTGTATTTTTCCGAAATGCATCTTAGATCACCTATACACGGACATGAGATGTCGTATAATCCATCGATCATCGAAGAGCCCAATTCATCGGCAAGGCAAATTTGACCTAAAAATGAACAAGCAGAAAAAAAATAATAATTATAATCGCCACTTAAAACTATGATATAAAGCACCCCATAGTAAAAGTAGTGCTTAGTATGCAGGGTGTTTCAAAAGAGTTCCGACGAACTTTAAAAATAGATCCGGCATACCGAAAGAAATCATTTTTACATAGAAACATATAGGTGGAAACGTTATGTATGAAAGCGTACTAGAAGGCGTTGCTTGGTCGAAAGTGAATTTAGCAACACGAGCCCCGTCACCGTGTATTGGCAGGGGCGGACCCATGACGTGGCTACTACGATCCTTCGATCCCCATTGATTTAAACCTTTGGGAATTCACGAAAGGCCTTGTGTACGAGACTCCCGTCACCTCTGCTGAAGACTTCGTAGCACAAGTTGCTGAAGCAGCAGCACGTGTCCTTGACCTGGACTGTTTGAAAGTGTTCACCAATTCATGATTTTTCGTTGTGAGGCTTGTATTGTTGCAGATGGCAGGAATTTTGAGCACCTTCTGTAAAATTATGCCCACAGAGGCCACAATTTAATAAGCCTGTTTTTGCAATCTATATCTGCATTGATTTATTTTGTATTCTTGCATCGTTAGCGCGCATATATGACGTCTATACTTATATGTTTCTGTGTAAAAAATTATTTGTTTCGGTATGCCTAACCTACCCTTAAAGTTTGTCGGAACTTTTTTGAAACACCCTATATATTTTTCACGGACATTTTACATAAAACGAAAGTTTTATTTAATAATAAACTACATAATAGTTAAACTTCTATTCTTTGTTTAAGAATATTCTCCCCAAAAATATTGTTTATCGCTAAAGAAGACGAAATTCTCTGACGCAGTCATGGAATTATTTTCAATCGGAAATTATTGAAATGTGTTTAATATTGTTGACATTACACAAAATCCAATAGAGCTTTCCATTTTATTCTAAACAAAATATATCTTTAGTCTGACACAGTGGCGTACCTAGAGGGAGGGCTGATGGGCTGCAGCCGCTTCCGAAATTTTGTAGGAAGTTTTAAAAAATGAAGATTAAAAGTAATGTGCATAATTTCTGTACACTATGAAACATTATCGAACTTAACTCAGCCCTACCTGAAAGAAAATCATGGATGTGCTACTGGTTTGACATCATTGTCTGTGGTCAGATGTGTTTAGAAAATTCACAGTTTAAACGGAAAATCAGTTCCAAAATTAATTATAAGAGCAAAAACTTTGACATGGTTTTATGGAAAAAATTTTTACTTAGAAAAATTAAAACATTATTTAATTTAAAATATCTGAATTATATTTTTATTCATTTAGGACTATATTTTTATTTATTTATTATTTGATTTGTTTAAGATAATATTTAATAATATTGTTTAGTATAATAGGAAACTCTTTTCTGAAGGTTTTTTGTATTTGACTTTTATAGACATGTAACTAATATGAATAAGTGAATAGAATTGTCAGTTGAAGAACATTTGAAAGTCTAGATAAGGGGTGCACGCAGTTCACGCAAGTTGGTTGCTGCAACATTGTGTTCCAACCAGACATAGTACAGGCAGTGAAGACGCTACAGAAGACAGTGGTGACGCCAACCAAGACCGAACTTCTCTTTCGAATTCTTTCCTTTCTGTTACCTCTGACTGTGAGGACCCGAATCTTGGTTTTGATCTATTTCAATGATTTTTTTTTTTTTTTTTTTTTTTTTTTTTTCCAAAGTTTTCATTGATGCAAGTAGAAAAGATTTCGCCTGCAGGAGGGGTCAAAACCCCTGTTTTGTCAGATTTAAATGGAACTTTTATTTAAATTTTTTAAATAAAAATTTTATAATAATAATAGATATATTTAAAAGGAGAATTCGTTTAAATATAATGACCAGCAAATCAGGCAAAGACCAGTAGTTAGTTATAAAAACAAAGCTGTTATCATTTGAGTTATCATTTGATGGCATTTAAACAGATCCGAAAAGGAGAACATACCTTCTTTTCTAAGGGGCACGCAATATGCTTCATTACGCATAAAACGTTTAGAACAGCAATGCGTTGTCGTATTACAGTCCAGTTGACTCCAGCATCTTTCAAGTTCATTTGATGGTGTCTGAAACAAGCAGAGAATTATTCATAAGATATATGATAAATCAAATGCATCTTCCGTTCGAAAAAGTAAAACATCAGGAAATTTAAAAAAATAATCTGGTGTGTCACTCACACCACTTTCTCTTACCCTGAAATTTAATACTATAAATACAGGTTGCAGATTAAGAGGTAAGATAACGAGTACTGTTATGTAAACCTGTGTTAAACAATTCAAATTAGGCTTCTGAAGAGTTTTATATGATAATTAGTTCTGTGTGAGAGGGGCTACCGCCCCCCTCAACCCCCGTTTCATTAATGCACCTACATTTATATAGAATTTAATTCGGTTATTAAAAAATAATTATCTTTTTAAAAAATAATTTATTAAAATTATTATTTTAAAAAATTATCTTTTATGATAAGGCAGACGACTTCCATATTAGAGAAGTAGTATAACACCAAATATCCAAAAAAAAGTCCATTTTATTCTCAAAAAAAAAAAAAAAAAAAAGGACGTTTTTTTTTTCGTTAAAAGTAAAAAAAATCGATAACTTTGTTTTAAATTATCGCAGATCGATGGTTCAAACATTCGTTTTAAAGGTATTGGCGAGCTCTTTTAAAAGATACCCATCATGAAAATTTACTCCCCTCGAGGGAGGGGGGACTTCCCCCCCCCCCAGGGGGGGGGGGAGGCGAGGCTCCTACATACACAAAATTTTTTTTCCCAGTTACCTATCTCTATTACAAAATATATATATTCGTTTCATTTGGTTTAGTGCAGTCTTTAGACGTTAAACTCTACTTTCCTGAAATTTCCCCCATAGACGTAATGTATTAGAATTCTCTTGATTGTCCCTGTACACGAACCATTTGCTTGATCTTAACGAAAAGCTTACTGTAGCATCCCTATATGATACACATTTAGAATACCAAGTTTGAACTTTCTGCCGTAATTTGTTTTTGAGATATGCTGATAACAGACAGACACACACACAGACATACAGACACACAGACATACACACAGACCATTTGCTAAAAACATGATTTTCGTATTCAGGGGACCTCAAGACGTGCAAATATAACAAAATCTCGCGTTCGAAAATTTGACTCAAAAACAATACTTTCTTATACTTTCTTATACTTTCTTAAATTTCTTCAATACTCTTACCTTATAGGTAAGAGAAAGTAAAAAGTAAAAAAAAAAAGAAAGAAAAGAAAGAAAGAAAGAAAGAAAGCAGTATTTTTCGCTAAAAGGTCAATTTCCCGAATCTCCAAATATTAACACGTTATAAAAGATATTAGAATCGAACTTTGTAAAATACGTCCCATTACTTGAGGGGGAAAAGAAAAAGATAAACATATTTTCGTACAATACTATAAAAGAAATTATTTATGCATTATAGAAACCATTGAGACCAAATTTTTAGCCCTTTCCAAAAAAGTTGAAAAGTGTTTATAACTTCAGTTTGTCTGTCTGTCCACGCTCTACTACACGTAAATATTAATTGAATTTCTTTATACTGATATATGTTATTGAAGTTCCCTATCGGATGTTCCTTATTGAAAAATAGAGAAAATATCATCATTGGTTTGTCTATTGAGACACCCGAAAGTATTCCAAAGCATTGTGGTCTACGAGAGGAATTTCTGCACACCAAATTTTAACATCTTAATTTTGTACAAATCTTATTGAGATTCATATGTACAAAAAATTTCTTTCTACAGTATATACAGTGCCACACAAAAGTATTCAGATACATTAAGGACTATAGTTAGAAATTGTTGAAATTGCATTTTAATATTTAGTAAGCATATTTAACACTTTCTAGCAAAGTTTAAGAGTGAATATGATTTGAATTAGTCTGTCTGTTTATACTTCTGTCATCTGACTGTTCGTTTGTCGCCTCTAGCGTCCGTAAATATTTTCGGAATTTCTTCAAAGTGATATATGTTATTTACAAACTAAAAATAGCATTAATATCACAACTGATTTGTGTACCGGGACATTCAAAAGAATGAGAGGTATTTTTACAAATACTATTTAAATAACTTTCTGCTGTAAAAACTATAATGAAATTGATATTTATTATTAATATGCTAACAAATATTTTCTCCATAAAATGGTATATTTAGCGTTCAGATTTGCAAGGCTACACTACAGTATTTGGATACTTTTAGGGCTACAATAGACAATTTGTACGTTTTCTGATTTTATTCTTATATAATAGAAAATGAAAAGGTAAGAAAATAAATACATACATTTTCTTTATTTGAAATCTATTGATTGATTATAACAATTTTAACATCACACTATTTACTCTATCGAGACAACGCAGTATAATATATCGTGACGTCACTCTTTATGACAACAAACGGAAGTAAGGCTCTCCTATATATACGAGCTGGCGTATCAGGCATTTTGTTGCCTTAGGGTTGCCTCATGTACCCAGCGCATTTCTCTGATAAACAAACAACAAACATTTTTTTATCGTCTTACGTTACTTTAGAGTAACTTTTTTTTTATTATATTTCATAATTTTAGCTAAGTAAACTATAATATGGAAGTTTGTTTAGCGATAAACTGCTATAATCATTCAATAAGTAAATATAAAGTGTTCACAGACCTTCTATTACTGTGTATTTGAGTTTTGGCGACATTTTGTATAAGAAACAGAAACCGCCCTAACAACACATCTTACCCCAGTACATCCATAGGATATCCTCAGAATAAAATGGCATCCTGAGAATGTACTGTGAAAAAAAAATGTGTTTTTAAGGAATATTATTGTTGCTTATTGCTCTTATCTTGACCGGATTAGCTTCAGATCGAGATTTCTTAAAATCATTAGGGAAGCCATAAGGACGCCAAGCGGGAATGCTGTCCTCTTCGGAGGCAAAAAAATGGCGGTGATGCGCCGGCCTATTATTTTATTTAGGGGCTCTAAACGGAAGTAATCGTTGTTAACATTCGATTTCGTGCTTTGCTTTGCTTCCTGAATCAGTGAAATAGGTTTCGCATGTTATAATAACGATGGATATTAAAAAATCGTAGTATAAATATTGTATTGTACCATTTTGCACTAATGCAACGGCTAATGTTTCTCAAAAGTTATTCTTTAGCGTTCCATAGGATCCTATTAAACGAAAACATTGGACAGCCGCCATGAAAAGAAAACTGTTGAAAACAATGATAATGGAAAATGGTGATAATGATATTAAATGATTATAAGATGAAAAAGAAATGCTCAGAAATGACATAAACGATTGATAATTACGAAAGTTAAAACTAATTGCTGCTTGCTAACTAGGCTGACAAAATGTAAACATCGAAGCATCATAAAGTGTGACGTCAGGCAGCGTTTTGAAGTCACGTGATTTTTGGTTATTTTTTAAATTAATGAGAACTTTTTTTGCATTTTTAATAAACTTTTTGAAATGTATGGGCCTGAAACTACCAGATAAATAGGATTTTGTTCAAATCCCCCATGTGTGCAAATTCCTCATTGGAAATTGCACAAAATGCATTCCCAAAGGTGTTGAGTTTTTTTTAAACACTTTTCAACTATGTTTAAGAGTGATTATGAATTTAATTAATCTGTCAGCCTTTAGACAGAGTTAGTAATTCAGTTGATCTGTCTGCCATTCTGTCCTCCAGTCTCTCCATTGTGCGATAGCGTTGCCAAACAACTCTGATAGTTAACCCTCTCAGGGGCGGTGGTTGCATAGTGCAACCACAAATTTTAATTCAAAATTGCAAAAACTGTCCCTGGAATTTTTTTTTATAAAATTTTTCTTTTTATAACTTAGACTAATAACGTTATTTATTTCTCGTATTTTGATATTGTTGGTGATTTTTGGTGGCTCTTTATTTTAAATGAAGAAAACTTGCTTGCCCCTGAAAGGGTTAAACGATGCAATGAATATGTACATTTGGAAAGTGTTAATAATCAATGCGAACCGCATGATTTTTTACTCTTCTTAAAAATTCGTCAGGTTACATATTTTATGAAGTTACATTTTTCTTACAACAACATAGAAGGAATCTCTTATGCCTTATAGAAACCTCTACGACATAATTCTGTTAGATTTAGTGCGTCTGTTAACAGTAAATTATCAAGGAAATGTTGATAAAACACATAGAATAATAATCAAGGAAGAAGCCGCACGTCAGTATTCTAACGCTTACAAACCCCGACCTTTCTTGAAGTAGGGTATCCATCTTTGGCGCATTTATCGCTGTTTGGCTTTTCTTTCTTCTCTTTATACCAAGCGATTATATTTATTTATGAATTTTATTATTATTTTCTCAGAACCGGGTGTGACAATAGATAGATATATAATCATTCTATGCAGTACGTGCTCAATCAGTAACGTGATTAAAGCATGGGCCCCAAATTAAATTATTGTTTAAAATAAAATGTGGTTAAAATATGATTTCGAAATTTATGCGCTTCCTATCATTCAATTGAATTAAAAATTTGCATGCGCGTATAACTTCGATAACAACACATGCTGAAGTATGAGCTGACTTCCGAAGGGTCCTATTGCGGGGGGGGGGGGGGGGGTGGACCCTTAATACATGAGATGATTCAAAAATTGCCCCAACATATTGCCAAACAATCAGATTCCAACATTGTTACAACCCCAGTACCCGACATTCCTTGATTTGACAAACGAAAACCAAAGACATACGCTAAATCTTGTACTATTATATATCTATGAAAAAACCACCAAATTTGGTGAAGATCATGTTTGAAACACGTAGAAAGTTGTCTGGTTGGTTGATTAATTTTTTATGGCACAAGGTACAAGAAAGGACATACTGTGCAAACCAGAGTTGAAACAAGTCTAATGCAGCAACAAACAGAAACACTCTGATCCGAAATTCCTTTTAGGCATTTTTGTCAAAAATAAAATGGTCGTCAATAGGCATTATTGTTTTGTGTAAATGGCTATATTTTCTTTTGTTTTAATAATGAACAGAGGCTTTTGTTGTCAAATGTTACGTTTTCAGAGTCAAGGAATGTGATTATGTTATTATTGAATGAATAACACCTGCTAAAAACACTATAAGGTTGCCGAAAGTGTAAAGTGTTTATTATGTTTAAATATTTTTAGATTATTAAAAGTATTCACAAATTATTGTAACTCATTAGCACTATAAAACACTGTTAAATAATACATCCACAGTTCAATATAGGACATTGACTATATTTAAGGGCATTGTCCTTTACAAAAACAGAGGTCAGTACAGTACACAATTATTCGACTTTTATGCAGTTGCAATGGGATGATGAGCATTGAGATTTGCAACCACAGCAGATGAGTTCACGACAAGATGTAACGGTTTTTAACACAGCAGTCCAAAACGGGGTTCATTTTTTTTATCTATCTTATACCAATCAAAATTCAAAGAGTCTTTATAAAATAGGTTTGGTAATTGACTTGTCGACCACAACTCTCAGTGCAAATAAACTCTCACTATATTTTGACACAACCTTACTTGGTGAAGGTCTATCCACTACTGCATTTCTTTTGTAAATAAATGCTTATGAAGTTTGTTGACTTCACTTTCTCCATTAGTCTTCTCATACATGATTGTAACAACTCGTTCGATATACGAACATGTTCCTCAGCTAATTCAATGTCTGGTGCAGAAAGTTCCCTGAATATAGTCGTTATCGTTGGAAACAATTCTCACACTTTTCATGCACATGTCTTTCTATACCAATACTAAGCAAATGCTGACACCATGTCACAACCAGTGAACATATGAAAATACAGCCATGCTTTAGAACGTACTGAACCAATGTTTTGCGACATTTCTTTGCAAAATACTCAGTCGCGAGTACAACTACATTAGACTGTGCAGTTAGAATTATGATTGATTGAATTGATGTTTGAACGTGTTTGGTGAAATGCATCAGGAATTATATTCTCTTCACGATTTGATGATTGCAAGTCTGACAGATCTAAAATAAGCTTTGAATCAATAACAAAACATCACCACAATTAAAAACTACCAGTTGCTCGGTAACTATTTGATAAAGAACTTTCGCTTAGTACTTATACATTTCATCTTTATTTTCTGAATTATGTAGAAAGTTTATCCAATATTTTAGTACAAGTGTTCTGTTTTTAATCTGTGTGTGGTAAGATGCCCTCCCTCTTCCTGCCTTTTTTGGTTCTTGTAAATGTTTGGTTTATACATATCAAAAACAATACTTATACAATTCATTTTCTCGTAGAACAGTTTTTGTTCATAACTACAAAATATATCCCTATCGTACTGGCCAAACTTTGTTCCAAGACTCAGTTTCAGAAAATACACTAAAACTGAACCTTCCAAAATCTTACAATCAATTGTGGGAGGATCAGAGGATCAAGCATTTAACTCCGTTGTTATACAACTTTTTATTTACCCAACTTTATGTTGTCCATCTTAGATAAACATGGAGAAAACAGCTGCGTTTCGAAGTGGAAGAACTCGTCCATGTCCATTCCCCTTTTTGGTAACTGTATATAATCGGATGTAAAGATCTAAGTATGCTGTAAGATATTTGATATGAAGCTTTGTCTTGTTCGATTTGGAAGCCATTGCTGATTTAGAAAAAAAAAAAGTAAGTTTATTCTTATGTATGGGATCACCAAATACTTTATGCGTCTTTAAAATCGTTCTTCAACAAACATTGTATTCTTTAGCTCAAAGAAAATGAAATGTGATGATCTTCCTTGTTTTGTATATTGTACAAAACAACCCTAACAAGTCAGAAGTCCCCTAAAAAAGATTACTTCATTCCTCAAATTGTTCAGCTAATTTTTTTTTATATGATAGTGGAAAAGAATTTGAAAACTGTCATTCGGTTTGTGGTGTACTTCAAGTCCGGAAATCCTCTGTATTCATCAATCAGACGTACCACTTTTGGAGTAACAAGCATCAATCTTTTTAAAGCAATAGGATTACTTGTAAATAAACTAAATTCTCCACAACTTTTGATTTTCTTTATATTATATTCGTTGGCTTGATAAATGGTATGGTATAATTGAAAATTGGTTACCAGTTCTTGAAACGGCGAAATTTACAGCTAAGAACTTTGTGTAGATATTTTGACAAAAGTGTAAGAGACTTTTTAAATCTTTAATATGCACTGAGAGCTATCGTGTGAAGTTTTGGTGTTCAAAAGTAAAGAAGTATGGCACAAAATTCTGTAGCATATAACGACATATATTGAGTAAAATCCTTGCCTAATAGACTTCATAATCCAAAAATTAAGACGAATTAAGTTAATAACTAAATTTCAAAATGCAAATTGTGGATACCTTTTAATTTCTTCTTTTGCTTATAAATAGTAAGAGAGTGTTTCTTGATTTTTTAAATATGTAGAATAGGCTAGCATCTTCATTTCTTCTATTACAACTGACGTACAACCTTATCATAAAGAGGTCTGTTCACATTTGTTCCACTTTTAAATACTTCAGCTTTAATTGATGTATATACACTAGCCTCAGTTTATTCTGAGTATGTTTCATCCAGCTCTCTGTTTCTTAAACTAAATATTCTTCTATAACATCAATTATAAGTTAAAGAATCATAATCGCTCAACGACATTTTAGGAGCTGTAATCCACTTTGGTGCAGATGAGTAAGTCTTCAATGCATAATAAAGATCTAATCGTTTTCGTTTCTCCGGGCAAAAGCCGTTGTATTCAATAAGAATTTAATGACTTTTTCTACGTCTTCATTGGAAGTGATTAGCTGAAAGAGAGACAAGACACTTCCATGAAATGATTGTTAAGACAGTGTACAGCTTGCGTCTTCATCAATATATTTTCCATCAGCTGTAGTAAACATACATTTTCTTAACAATGCTCGACAAACAACGTCTTCTTCTTCAAATGTTTCACAAGTTGTATCGATATTATGGTCATTAAGGTGTAGGTAACGGTCTGTACTTAGAGAAAGTTGTTTGTCAATTAATTACGGAACAGCTGGTAGTTGTTTATCGTGGGAATGTTGTTATTAGCTGAAAGCCTATTTTAGATGTGTCAGGCTTTCAGCCATCAAATTAAAATGAGGAGGTTACAGGAGTAATTCTTCACGCATTTGACCAAATACGTTCAAACGCGAAATCGATCATCATTACAACTGTAGAATCTGATGTAGTGGTATTCGCGGTTGCGGACTTTGCAGAGTTATCACAGTTATCTTTGGAAATCAAGCACATAGCTTTTGTGAAAAATGACACTTTTTGCTACATTAACGTAAAAGAAATAGCTTAACATATCGGTTCGGTATGTTTGAAATAATGGCTATATTTTTATATGTTCACGGATTGCGACCCTGCGTTAGCATTTTATTGGCATGGAAAACATGGGGATTGTTTACAAAGATAAACAATACATTTATGAAACCTTTCACACCAAAGAGGGAGTAAATTGTGGGACATGTTCTTAATATAGAATTATTTGTTATAATCATGCACAGGGTGATCGTAATTAAATTTTCCTTATTGAGAGCACACTGTAGCTGTAACCAAAGCTGATTGCATTCAAGCGTTGACATTCCCATTAGATTTAGCTCGCGAGGTTATTTGCATAAACGTCAAAAATACGATTGCAGTGATCCTATAAGTGGGTGTGGAAAATTCATTCAATAACAGAGCGCATGCTCCAAAGTAACTACTATTCATATGTAAACATACTATGTTATCGACTTCTAGCTTCTTATAAATTACTTACTTTATTTTGAATGTCTAAATAGCATTGAAAAATGCATTTTTATTGAAAATATGTGGTTGAATGATATGTGTATTTCTTAGTTTAAAATCTTATAACTTATTTTTTAACATCTAATTTTGTATTGCTCTTTTTATGACTTTCCGTTTTAGAAAATTACATTCATAATGATCAAAAACACAAAATTTTTGGCTGTTATATATGACCTACTGTCACTGAGATTTCAAAAGAATCAAATGATAGAATTCGTAAGGATATTGTCATGAAAATTATGGATATTTTTACGTGTAGAAAGTAGTCCGTAAAGACATACGAAAATTCTAATCAACAAATGCAGTTTACTTACTAAATATTTTGGAAACAATCGACGAAAACTGTTCTCTCTATCACAGAATTCAATACTCAAACAAGATTCTTGAAACAATCTATTAAAATAGTCTTTCGTACCTCAAAAGTCAAGGAAACAGCATTAGCTACAACACACACCAAGAATTTTGCTAATTCATTAACAATAATCAACTGCTCAGTTCAAAGTCGGAATAAAATTTGAATTCATCGAGAGTCTTGTCAGCCGTTTACAGTATATTTGAGGTAGATCAGCGCTAGAAATAAATGAATCATTACAGAAAATTTCAGAACTCGGGTCCTATTGAAGTTAGAGATGCCAAACTTTGAAGGTCTTAAACTACTACTCTTTGCCAAATTTGGGTGCCAAACGGCGTAATTTTGCGCCAAATCGCAAAGCTTGCTGCCAACGTCCCCCTTCGCTAAAGTAGAAAAAAAAAAAACTGCCATCTCTTTCCACTTTTACTGTAATATGTATACCATGTAGAAAGTAGTACACAAAGAAATAGACAGGTTCTAGTCTAATATCATCAGTAATGAGTCTTCTCTGTGTTGCCGGAACGTTAGTGAAGACTTCCATGTGAAGACTCAAAATGATTTGATTTCTGTGGGTGTGTTTGTGTGTCTGTATGTTTCGCGATAGTGGCCACAAAAATCCCCCTATTAACTTGCAAATTGCTACACATATTCCTAAACCACACAGAATTAGATTATATTTGTAGTTCGTATGCAGTTACACACCCAAAAGTTTTCTTATCATTACGGCTAAGTCACAGAATTTGTATGTACCAATAACCTGTATTTGTATGTGCAATTACAGGTAATAATTTATATACAGGTAATAATTTGTAATACTTTATGTGCAATAGCCAACTCAAAAATCCCTGATTGACTTGTAAATTTGCACACATGCTCAGGAACTATAGAGAAATAGCTGTATAATTTTTTGTGGCTTTATTGTTTATGGTTCATGTATTTCCAGGACATACCAAAATTTTTCTTAACATTACGGCTTATGGGTAGAATTTCATTTAAATGTAATTCAACATGGTTACACTGCATTCAACAAAATGAAATTAACATACATTATTGAGATGCTTAAAAGCATATTTTCTGTAGAAAATGTGTGCATAGACATAATAATTAATGTACAGGACCTCACAAAAGTATTCTAAAAATGCCACGTAATCATGCAAATTATGTCAATTATTCATAAACTACATACAATAAGTTGTATATTTTTTACTGATGAACATAATGTTTATGTCTCGTTCACAGAGACACAGAAAAAAAAATCGTGATATTAGAGTCTATGGATACATTTTTATTTAAGTATATATATATTTATTTATCGCGTTTATGCTGTATTCAAAATAATGGAATTAATATACATTATTAAAATGCTTAAAAGAATGTTTTATCTAGTAAAAAGTATATAGAGTAATTAATTTATTTACAGGACTACACAAAAGATTTCCGATTACATTATGCAATACAAATGATGTCAAATTTGATTAAAATATTAATGAGTTATAAGGAATTAGATGTATAGTTTTTATTGATGTATGTAATAACTGTGGCTCATGTGCAGAGACACACAAAAGAATTTCATACCATTACGGTCTATAGACAGTATTTCTTATAAATGCATCTGAACATGGAAAGAAACTCCTAAAAGAAAACTTTCCAAACATTTTATTGAAATAGTTAAACATTTCGTTTTCTATAAGCTTATTTCCCTTAGCGATATGCGAGTTATGAGAGAAAATTAATTTTTTCAAAGATTATAAAATGTGAAATTGATTTCTCATCTTATAAGATCTTTTATCTTTAGTTTTCTCCCAAATTGTTAAAGTTGTTAATTTTCTGTAATTACGCACTTTCTTTTATTCATGCAATGGCAGAGAAATAACCATTCTGGGATTATTTTTTCAAAATTGAGATTTTGCGATATTTACGCGTTTTGAGATCAAATCAGGATTTTAACGGTTGGTATGTGTTTGTATCTGAAACTGTTATCAAGTATAAATATTAGCAAGAAGTTCCAAATCGCTATTCTTAATCTGTTGCATATGAGGATTCTACTTAAAACTTTTTTATCAAGGAGATTCTATACCTATCATTAACGGAAGTGAAAGCCCGTGTTATTCAACGAGGAAAATTGTTACTTATATATATATATTTGCATTCTACCAGGCCCTTGAAAACGTTAGAATGCAAATAATACTTTTTTCTCATTCCAATTTCCAATAATTCATTTCGATTTTTCTGTAATTCTTTTTTGGTTTGATTTGGGTAGTCTTTGCTTATGATCCGAATAATTGTTTTAATACTGAAGTTAAATCATCTTTAAATTTCAAATTTTTGCACTGATAATATTCTATTACTATATATATATGAATGATTCTTCATTACCTAATGTATCATTTTAAATTTCTTTTTCACATTTAGAAAAAATCACCATTTTTAAATTTATTTTTGTCTTTCAAAAGTCGATTTTTAAAATTTTAAAATTTTACTTTAGAGCTAAAAAACTTTACTGCTCCAAAAATAAAATAATAAAAAAATAAAGTTTTTGAAAAAAAAAAAAAAAAAAAAAAAAAAAAAAAATGTATGTATATATGTATATATATATATATATATATATATATAGGGTAAGTGCACCAGTGATTGACACTTTTAGAGCAGTCTCTGATTTTTTTAATGTTCTAGTCATCAGAAAATATTTTTAGAAATCTTAAGTTAGTACATAGGGTATGAAAGACATTCAGAACCACATATATGTTAAAATATGTACATTTGATAACAATTATTTTTTTTTCTATGAATTTTTATTTGACACCCACTCAATGTTCCAGTAATTGACACTATCAGTTATTCATTTTACCAGTTATTAGCACCCTATGCTTCAGTGTTTGACATAAAATGTTAAAATTCTTATATGTAAAATATATGAGTTTATTATTTTTATTATTTATTAATTATTTTTGGATAAATGTCAATTACTGGAGCATGCCAATCACTGGAGCACCTACCCTACATAACGTTGTGTATTTTCTGAAGGTAAAAACGGGATTTAAAATAAAAAAAGAGTAATATTTTTTGTTTTGTTTTTTATTTATATTTTTTTTTAAAACAAGGTAATGAAATATATATATAATTTAGATTATAATTTAGAGGATCACAATACCATATGAAATCAAATTATATATATATATAAAGAAATTTTTTTTTTTAAATATTTTTTTTTTCTTTTCTTTTCTAATAAACTCAGCTTCATAGCCTATGAATTACTGATTGGGTTTTAAAAGCATGCATTTCTCTTCAAACATTTTAAGAAATATTAACAAAAAACCAAGATTAACCGGAATAAAAAAAAAAAAAAAAAAAAAAAAAAGTCTACCAAAAAAAGGTCTACCACTTTTAATCATGTAAAATTCTAATTTTCTTTTCAACTTACCAATTACTTTATTACCTTAGATTTTCTAAAATAAAACATTAAATATCTTCATTATCCGAAATTTCATGCAATGAACTCGACGTAAAGAAACGCAGCACATAAATTTTTACACAATTATTAATTCGATACAGAAAATTAAGCCAAAAAAAAAAAAAAAAAAAAGAAAAAAGAAAGAAAGATTAGATTGTTAAATAAAACATATAAGGCAAACTGTGTAAATTTCTTATTTTGTTATATCTAAGAAGGTATAATTTTAAGTAAAAATTTATAGTAGTACTTACCGTAAATTCAACAAAGCATAGCACAACAAAAGCAGCACAGAGAATTTTTGCAATCATTTTTTTTTAGATTAGAGTTAAAAACACTCTAAACTTCTCTGATAAAAAACTGAGAAATTCTAAGCTAAATATTCCTTTATATAACAAATCAAGGATAGCATTTAATTATCCACTTCTTCTCAGACATAGCAAAACCGGATAAGACTTATCTCATAAATTTTTACCGAAACCGTCAAAAAATTTGTATTTTATTTTACACTGAAGTCACTGAGGGGTATTAGAATACAATGAAACGATTGTCAATTCCATCTTGACGTCATGTTTATGCAAGGTGTTGCCATATCCTTGAATAAAAATAAAGCTTAATTATTTCTCTATTGCCATGGTCGTATGAAATAAGTATGTTTTGTCCAGAATCATAGCACACAATAACTTGAAAAGTTGATATTGTTTGAAAATAAGTAAATAAATATATAATATAAACTGAAAACAGAAGGAGTGAAAATATAATTTATATTTCTGTGAATCTTTAGAAATTGTAAAATAAAAAATTTTCTTCTGAAAAGTATTATCATATCAATGTAAAAGAAGTAAAAAGATGTATTTTTTGATAGTATAAAACTTTATTTGCATGAAAAATGACGAATGCAGAACGTCGTGATAGAATGTGACGTTTATAAACATGTCTCTCATAAGATTTCTTGAAGTCGTTTACGTATATGACATACTTTATCATTTTGGTATGTTATATATATATATACTAGCAGACCCGGCCACGCGTTGCTGCGGCTAAGTAATACGTTGATAATTTGATAAGGTATATAGTATTTCCCCACAACTGGATTTGGCGATTTTTTTTTTTTTCGCCTTTTTGAACGATAACAAAGTCGTTCTGGATTCTTTGCAATAAAATACGGTAACCTGCATGCTTTTATTTTAGATTTATGATTTAGCTTATGATTTTATCATTTATGATTTTTAGATTTATGATTTAGCCATAATCGCCAAATCCAATTGTGGGGAAATACTATAGTTGTTACCCACAACTATAACTTATAATATAACTTCAGTAATTATATTCGGATAATTATAACTTCAGTATCAGTATATCCCCACAGCTGAATTTGGCGATTTTTCTTTGGCGCCGTTTTGAACGATAACGATGTCGCTCTGGACTGTTTGTGATATAATATGGCAGCCTATATGTTGTTTATTTTGGATTTATTATTTTATGTTTTTGATTTATGATTTAGATTATCATTTATCATTTATAGATTTATGATATAGCTATAATCGCAAACAAAAAATTGCCAAATATCGTTGTGGGGATATACTGATTAATATATTACTGAAAAGATTAATATATTTTAACGAAGTGGTGAGAAGATTCTGAGTATGTTAAAATTTTAATAGTAAATTCAAGTTAATCAAGAAGGAAAGCATTGAGGATTAAGATAAGAAAATTGCAAGATTTCAAGATCGCATTTTCAGCAATAAATATGAGTCAAAATTTAATGCAAAATACATATATAAATCACAAATTTAATCAGGAACGTTAAATTGGTAAGTTATTAAAGAAAAAGTAAAGAAAAATAAGAGAAATAATTAATTAAAGTTTCGAACATCGATCATATAGATTAGCGTTACAAAACAAATAAATAGACTTAAACTCTTCCAGACTTTTAAATAAGTTTTAAATTAAGTTTTAAAATTTAATGTTAAATAAAACAGACTTTTAAATGAGTTTTAAAATATTGAAATGGTTACTTTTTATTTAGAACGTTATGTATAGATCACACATTTCTTAAAGAAAACGAAGTGATACAGATTAGAATAATGCAACAAAAATTGAAAAAGCAAGGTTATGTCGTAAATGAATTTTGCCGATGTAAATAAATTTTGCGTTGTAGCCGATGTAAAAACCCACAGGGTTGAGATTTGAAACTTAGGTCAAAATTTGGAAGCGATTGATAAAAATTTTCGTAGTGTTGATATTAAGCACAAATTAATTTTATTGTAGGGTCCTATAAATTTTAATGAAGAAGTGATATATATTATTTCTAATGCTACTTTGGATAAAATTGCTAAAATGACTAATATATAAATTAAATTCTATTAAAATTCTATTAAAATAAAAGTATAAAAGAAACAGACGATTTTAAAATCAGTTTTTATGGAGGAGTGAAATTCAATATATGCTATAATGGATAATTTTACTATAAAATGACCTCATCATTTTAAATATTTTAAAGAGGGCAACAGCTGTAGTTATAAAAAGGAAAACAATAAGGCTAAACCAGAAAAATAAGTAAATTTGATAAATATTTTAAAACTTTAAAATTGGAAATCTTATGAAATATTGGACATTTAAAGTAAATACATGTATCATTTTAAATAGAAAAAGATTTTGGAAAAGTTTAGTGTATTTTAACGAAGTGATGAGAAGTTTTTGAGTATGTTAAAATTTTAATAGTAAATTCAAGTTAATAAAGATGGGAAACATTGAGGATTAAGATAAGAATAATTATAAGATTAAAAAAAAAAAAAAAAAAAAAAAAAAAAACTTTTTATATACCATGCTTTTAAATCTTAATATAGTAATAATATACTAATTAAAAGGAAAATGATAAATATTCTATCATAGTTTGAAGTCAAATTTGTTTTCAAATGTCTAAATAAAATATCTGATGTAAGATACTAATATTTTGCAGCGGAATAGATTTCATTTCTGTCATCCTTGGCGAAAAAAAAAAAGAATATCGCCAAATTATCTGGCGAAAATATTTAATTCCTTTCAAAAATCATGGTTATTTTAACAACTTATATTAAAAGAGTAATGAATAATATGAAACAATATTTCGTACAATACATATTACATGTCATACATACGTACAATGAATAATACATATTACATTTCGTACAATGCATACATCTGGCATGTATATTTTCGTGTTACGCTTTTGATCGCCAAATAATAATAATAATAATAAAAAAAGCCAAGGGCGTCAGAGTTTTGAAATTTAAAATTGAATTTTGTCAATTTGACAGCAAAATAATTCAATCTAACACCCGCGATAACTAATACATATCTATCGGGAAATAAATTTCCTCGATTTTTAATAATTTCTTACAAAAAATCCAGTGGGCAATTAACATAGGAAATCTTTTTCTTGGCTGCACAGACGGTCAGTGAGTCACACTTCGCTTGCGTATAGAACTCATAGATATAGTATAGCATATATAGAATAGAGTGATCATTGGGGAGAAAAAAGTTATTCCTTTTCATTTGGGAAAGACGACGTTTTTACCAAAATATGGCCGTCTCTTTCCCCTAGTGAATACACACGGGAATACATACTAATATTTTAGCAAATAAAATTTATGAATAATTTATTTGCTAAAGGGGAATGGAAGACTCCAGATACAGTTTCAAATTCATATTTTTTTCTTTCTTTTCTTTTTTTTTTTCAATACCACTTAATGGCTGTTTGCAAAGCTTTTATTTATTTATTTTTTTTTTTTCGGCATCAAAAATCTTTGTACGATAACATGGGGATGAGAGATCTATATATATTACTATATCTATGATAGAACTACATTAGCACTTTTTCAATGTGTATAAAATCTTTAAATTGATTATGACGTCAATTTTCGTGAGATGCATAATTTAACTTTTTATAATTTTTTAACGTTCACGTTTGATTAAATGTATTTATTTTTATGTCGAAAGAAAATGAACTCGTATTTTTTTTTTTTTTTTTTTGGCAACAATTAAATTAATGGAACTCACAGATATTTTGGAGCAACTTTAATAAAGGTCTATAATTAACAAATAATTGCAATAAAACAATATTGTGACAATAAATTGAGATAAAAACTATCCTATCTCTCAAGTTGGACCAAACTGCACACAGTGTGCAAAATTTCATTAAAATCGGTTCCTTAGTTTAGGAGTTTACCCCGGACAAACATCGTGACACGTAATTTATATATATATACAGATATTGCGTCAAGAGTCGCACACGATTATTTATTTCAATACTGAAGTACACGAAGTATATGTAGCAGGAAATGCATCCCAAATATTTAACGGACACATCCGATACCGATGCTAACGTGTAAAAACGTGTAAATTCATAGAAAACTAAAAGTCGAAAAATTTCATGAATTCAATACTTTTTTCTTGTGTATAGATGAAAGTGATATATCAAGCTGTTTACTTTTTATTAATATAATACATTTGAAAGAAAATTTAATCAGACTTTGAACACATTTTTTTATTTAACATTTGAAAATATTTTATTTACAAACAAAATATAGAACTTCAAAAATTTTATATTAGGACTCCTAATAAGTGTCAGTTACATTCCTATTTATTACCATGTTTTTATCATAGAATAATAATAAAGGAAGAAGGAGCACGCTAATACTCTAATGCTTACAAAACCCTTCTAGTGAAATGCCAGCGAAAGCTACTTTTGCTCCTCTCAACCATGAAGTAGGGCACCCATCCTCAGCGCATTTATCGCTGTTTGTTGTGGGTGCTGCCTCGCAGACTGATTGACAGAGAGACGAGACGATTCAAAAATCTCGCCAACAAGTCACCAACCAATCAGATGGAAGCATTGTTACAACCCTATACCCGGCATTCCTGGATTTTACAAACCGAAACCAAAACACGTACGCTCCTTCTTCCTTTATTATTATTCTATGGTTTTTATTAACTTCTTTTCTTGTTTGTTTGTTTGTCCGGTACAAATCTTGCAATCGAATTTTAACTAACTTCCTTACTAGCTAGACATTTGAAACTTTTACAATAGCTCACAACCCGATGACAACACAATACTCCGAAGTCCGATTTTCGAATTTTCGAATAGTTTTCTTATAATTAATTAAAATATGAAAATAATAAGATCCTAATACCTTATAAATAGCCATTAAAATATTAGCTATAATTTAATTGTTGCCAAAAAAAAATTAAGATTTCATTTTCTTTCAACATAAAAATAAATAAACGTGATTAAATTAATAATTTAATTAAACGTGAGCGTTAAAAATTTGTAAAAAGTTAAATTCTGTATCTCACAAAAATTAACGTCACTATCGGTTTAAAGGTTTCATACGCGTTGATGAAGTGCTAATGTAGTTAGTTCTATAGCTATGATTCAATAGAAAATTTAAAAACATGGTTTATAAAAAGTTTTTTATCCTATAATTATGTGTTTTTATTAACTTCGATTCTTGTTCGTTTTTTTGTTTGTCAATTACAAATCTTGCAATCGATTTTTAACTAACTTCTCGACTAGCTAGACATTTGAAACTTTCAGGATAGCTCAGAACACGATGACAATACATTTTTTTTAACACTTTTAGTCAACTGTTTCAGGTCCCAACTGCCTTCGGCAGCATTTATATGATTCCACAGAAAATTTATTTAACAAACTTCCCGACTAGCTAGACACTTGAAACTTTCAGAGTAGTTCTTAATACGGTGAAAACGCAATTTTTAAATACTTTTAACCAACTGTTTCAGGTCTCTGTTGCCTTCGGCAGCGTTTTTACCAGTGCAAAGCTTGCAATCGATTTTTAACTAATTAAAAACATCAGAGATTGCTCTAAAAGTGTCAATCACTGGTGCATTTACCCTACACTTTAAAGGGATGGTAGACGTTTATTTTTATTTATTTTTGTCAATACCCTTTATGAAAATCTGCCCACATGTGCAATGAAATATATCAATGTTATATAACGAAATTTCCCGGAAACTACTTAAATAAAAAATTGAAAATTCAAACGTTTCAATTTTCTTTTTAGATTTTGTAATGCTTAGTGCAAACTAATTCTTAGTCTTTGGTCCCTCATTTTTGCATTATTAATGTTCAACAATACATTTTAAAGATATCTGAGTATAAATAAATAAATAAATATATATATATATATATATTTATGTCTGAGAGTGCTGAAATTTAATGCAAACTTTTAGCGTAAAACGTAAAAGTATTTTTAAGTTTTGATAATGCTTAAAATGTGTTTGTTAATGTGTTTTATGTTTAAAATCGAGAGGAAAAATTAAAAACTAGTAAACAGGAGGAAAGAACTAATTTTCCAAAAAATTTAAATTAAATTTTATTAAATTTTAATAATTTCAAACCATAATTATACTTAATACTTTATTCAAATGCATGTGTATGCAAATTTTTATAAAGATAAGACAGTAATGTGTAAAAACAGGGGTCGCATCGTTCTTATATTTTTACGATCGTTTTACTATACTCTCACCACAATTCTCAAAAATAAAATTTTCCTGGATGTTTTCATGTTAAAACAACATAAAAACTTTCAAGAAGAATATCATTTTGAAAATTGTGGTGAGAGTAAAATAAAACGATCGTAAAAATATAGGAGCGCTGCGACCCCTGTGAAAATTATTTATGACGTTCACTATCCTTTAAGTAGTCTAAAGCATTTTAAACTTTTTTTTTTTTTTTTTTTTTTTTTTTTAAGTTTAAAACTTCTAGACTTCTAGGGAAAAAAATCATTTGTAATATGAAAAGTGTCTTTGAATTATTATATCAATAAATCTAGCGCCAATTATTTTTTTTAAAGTCACCTTTGAAATTTAAAAAAGTACAATGTATTTCGAAATATCCACTGTGTATTCCTTCATGATGTGCAGACGTAGACGAATCGAGACAATTTGTGCCTTCTTAATATTGTAATGTGTTTCTTTAATCCCCGACTAAAACAGAAGGGAGTTATAAATTTTAAGGCTTTGTCTGTGTTCCTTTTTGTGGAAGTATATCTCCCAAACAAATAAACAATTTTTTATCTTTTTTTTTTTTTTTGGAACGATGATTAATTTGGGGCGGTTCTTAGCTAGATTTCACGAATAAGTACAAAAGAAAAAGTTATGAGAAAAAGCAAAATTATCGTTGTGTGAAGTGTAACATTCCACATCAAGAATTCACAAAAAAGAATTTAGTTTTTAAATGTTTTTATTAATAAAAAGCAAATTATAAAAAATAAAATTAGGCAATGAAACAAATCATTTTAAATAAAATTAATACTGAATAAAAAAGTAACTACAAACTCATAAACAATATGTTATAAAATAAAATCACATATATGTATATATATATGTATTAGAAAAAAAAGTATTGTCAAGTAATCAATATAGAATATAAGACATACAAATTGTTTAACTTTACAGTTTTTTTTTTTTTTTTTTTAAGTGTAGTAAAAGATGTACAGACGTTCATTTGCATTATCAATATTATCAGAAGAGAAATATATGAAGATTTCCCTCTTCCCCACCCCCTTAAAAAAAAAAAAAAAAGAAACGTGTTAAAATTTTAATAAAATAATAATAATAATAATAATAATAATAATAATAACTTTTCAAAATAAAATGTACCTGATAATTAATTAAAATCATTATAGTATTTAAATATTTCTTAATCTAGATTTAGTATTTTTATAATGACAATTATGCATCCAAGATTTCTATAAAATGTTGATAAAAATTGGATGAATAATTGGCCTCTGAGGTTAATAATAACTAGCAGGCTTTGCCCGCTTTGCTGGCCACTAAATTTAAAGGAAACTCGTTTCTATATAGCTTTATAAAAATAAAATAAAATGAATTACTGAAATTGTTCAAAAGCTCGCTCCAGGTCCCTGCTGCATTCAGCAGCGATTTGGTCATCCACTGCAACTCGGGCGCTTGTCCCTATTACCTGCGACAATAGTTTACCAATGAGCTTCCATTCAGGTGCTTATTATATAACAGTTTCGAAATAGATAGTATCGAAAAAATTGGAGTTTCCCTTTTATATTTGAATCCCAGTTACATGTGAACAACACTATACGTGTTGTTCACATGTAACTCGGACTGGACTCAAACGTAACTGGGTTTAGACAACATAATATTTGCTTTTACGTTACTTCATATGTTTTTTTTTTGTTTATCCAATCAACCATTAAATGACAGCAATTTCACGCCAAATATTACAATATGTTATGACCGGCTACGTCTGTCCCATGAGACAATTAATTTTTTGTGTTTATATATAATTCATGGGTTGTAAACCTGATAGTACAGCCTTAATATAGTTGTCTTTGGCGGCTTTTGAATTTTTGTCACCATTTTAGACTTAATCCATTGTAACAATAAGACTTAATCCCTTGTAACAATATGCTATGAGCGCAATTTCTGCCGTGTTTTAGACAACTAATCTTTTTATGGTTATATAAATTTCCCATTAAACATATTTTTATTTATTTATTTAAATATTAATTTGAATTTTTCAAATATTTCTGTTCGACAGCGTGAGAGTGCAGTAACACACAGAGGTTCATTTGTTTGTATGATAAATTAGCATAGTGATTATTATATAAAAAAATAAATAAATAGGTAAACATTATCGTGTTACACAATTTATTATGTCGCTCCATTGGCGGCTTTTGAATTTTTGTCGCCATATTAGCGATGGAATTCTTTTTTTTTTTTTTTTTTGTATGAAATGGGGAAGACTATCTTGCTAATATTTTTATCAGACTCTTTTTTGTTTATACATAAGAATCCTTTATATTCTGCTTATATTTTTAATGCTTTTTAGGTTTAAAATAGTGCTTGTTGAAATAAATTTCCTATCTTTAAAACTGCATTTCTTCTGTAAATTTTGTGTAAAAATAAATCATTTATGTTTTTATATATTTGATGCGCTACTTAGATTAAAATGGCTGTTGCTATATTAAACTTCTTGTCGAAAAACATTCGGTGTACTTCAACACCAAAATTTAAAAAATCGCCCAGCAGGATCTGTTAATGAAGCTGATAAAATAAAAATATGGTTCATAGAGTTTAAATAATCTATTTAAAAAAAATTTTAAAACCCAAATTATTAATCTATCGTATCACATACAGTCGGTAACAAAAGTGCCCGAACACTAGCAAAAATTCCTACGTAAAAAAAGTACACTTCATAAGGTTTTGTTAAATAAATCCTTGTCGAATCCTGTTTTCAGACTGACTAAGAACAGGATTCGACAAGGATTTATTTAACAAAGCCGTATGAAGTGTACTTTTTTTACATAGGAATTTTTGCTAGTGTTCGGACACTTTTGTTACCGACTGTACATAGATATAGTAATAATATATAGATTGATCATTGGGGACAAAAAAGTGATTCTTTTTCACTCGGGAAAAGACGGCGATTTTACCAAAATATGGCAGTGTTTCCCCGAGTGAATACACACGGGAATATGCACGAATGTTTTAGCAAATAAAATTCATGAATAATTTATTTACTAAAGGTGAATGAAAAGCCCCAGATATAGTTTCAAATTCATTCTTTTTTTTTTTTCCTTCAGTACCACTTAATGGCTGATTCCAAAGCTTTTTTTTTCGGCATCAAAAATCTTTGCACGATAATATCGGGATGATAGGTCTATATATATTATTATATCTATGATCACATAAATCTTTTCGAAAATAGAATAAAACTTAATTTGAAAAAAAAAATAATAACTTTTGTTTATTAACCAAAATAATTGATGAAATTTGAAATGGAAGTTGGTCTTGTGGGGTACAGGCTGTATATTATATTTTTGTGTTCGTGAGAGAAAATTTAAAAGAATTTGAAAACTGCAATTTTTAATCCCTTTTAAAAATCATGTGACTTAATGTGAAGCAGATTTTTCATTTTTTTTCTCCTAACGGTTTCCATACAATCTTCTGCTGTTGCCACCTAAAATTCATACTTTAGTTAATTTTAAAAAATCTAATTGTCCGATTGATAAGTTGTTTAATGCATCGGATTTACAAAAATTTTCCCTTTCATTTGCTATCTTATTTGTAACGATGCGACTGATATTTCTAATTTATTTTCTAATCTTTCTGATTTATTTTCCTCATTTTAAATAAGTGTACGGTTTTTTTTTTTTTTTTTTTTTTTTTTTTTTTAATTATTATTATTTTGTCGAAAAAAAAATGGCAACAATTAAATCATGGATAAAATTTTAAAATTTAAATGTCTTATTTATCAGAAATTAGAAGGTTTTTATTTTCACATTTTAATTAATTAAGAAAAAACTAATCATCCGGTTGATAAGCTGTTTAATGCATTTGATTTACAAAAATTTTCCCTTTCATTTGGTGTCTTCACGGAGTAAAAAGACAGGAGAAGAAGGTAACGCTGAAATTTTGTGATGTTGTTTTCTAATGTTTACAGATGGCGCCAGCGTGCAATCCTTCCTTCTCTCCAGCTTCCGCAATGTTATTCAATGGGGAAATGTCTCGTTTTAATTATTTTTTTTTTAAATAATATCAAGCTGAAAAAATTTCGATTGAAAGCAAATTTCATTAAATAGAGTATTCTAACCAACATGTTTTTTTTTAAGAGCCATTTTATACTAATTTTACTTTGAAAGAAAAATTTTAAAAAATGACGATTCTTATGAACCGAAGCTAGCTAAAACAGACAATTGGGAGGAAGGAGAATGGATGAAATTTTGTAAAGAAAAAAAATAAACTTACTTTAGGTGCAGAAAACACGAACTCGGACTTTATTTTTCTCCTAGGGCTTTTTTTTGTTTTTCTTTATCACTAACATAGCCTGTTTTACAACTAGGAACGAAGCATTTATTTGAAACATCTGAATTATGCAGTTTTAAGAGCTTACAAAGAAATTAAATTGCTTAAAATAAAAAAAATTTAAATGTACTTCAGCAAAATTCTATTGAAAACAACAGTATATCCGCGCCGAAGTAGGGAGGAATGACAAGTGGCGCCCTCAATATTTACCAAAAATTTAGATCACAGTTTCGTAGATTTCTCCCATTGGACCTTCAACTCCTATTAATATTACTCCGTGGGTGTCTTATTTGTAACGATGCGAGTGATATTTCTAATTTATTTTCTAATCTTTCTGATTTATTTTCCTCATTTTAAATAAATGTACGTTTTTTTTTTTTTTAATTATTATTATTATTTTGTCGAAAAAAAAATTGGCAACAATTAAATTATGGATAAAATGTTAAAATTTAAATGGCTTTTTTTATCAGAAATTAGAAGGTTATGATTTTCACATTTTAATTAATTAAGAAAAAACTAATCAAAAATTCGAAAATCTGACTTCGATGTGCACAATGACCCTTCGGGATGCACCTTTGTGTTAAATCTCGTGACTGTCCGAGCTACCGTTTTCGAGATCAGTGAAATATACATACAAATATTGCTCACTTAATAGTATCTATATATATAAAAGAGTACTTCCACTCACTCACTTACTCACTCACTGACTCATCAACGCACATTAAAATCTACTGCGGCTACTGACTCGAAATTGGGTCAGATTATAGAACATATAGCGTAAGCACCCCCTAAAAAGCGATTTTGCGAAATTCGCCCCCAAGGGGGGCGGAGGGGGGCAAGACGTGATTTCACAAAAACCGTCATATCTCAAAGAAAAAAACAGATATCTGTAAAATTTTTGCATTAAAACATAGCTAACACAAATGCCTAAAAATCAGTTTCTGGAATTTTGGAAATTCGGTCCACGAGAGGGGGTGCGTGACAAAATGTGATTTCGCATGCGCAAAAAGTGATTTCTTAAAAAACATTCATATTTCAAAGAAAAAAACACATATACGTGAGATTTTTGTTTCATAATATAGCTAACGTAAATCCCTAAAAACCAATTTCTGAAATTTTCGAAATTCGGCCCCTAACGGGGGGGCAGGAGGCAAAACGTGATTTCACAAAAACCTTTATATCTCAAAGAAAAAAACAGATATCCGAAAAATTTTTGCTTTAAAATATAGCTAACACAAATACCTAAAAACCAATTTTTGGAATTTTAGAAATTCAGTCCCCAAGAGGAGGGGAAGGAAGGAAAACGTTATTTATATTATATCTTCTGTATTTAATATAGATATGTCTTCTATAATAAAGTTTTAAAAATAATTATTTTAATTTTTAATTGTTGCCAAAAAAAAAATTTCGAGTTGACTTATTTTACGACATATAATAAAAAATATTTTCACGCGAATAGTAAAAGGAATATTAAATAATAAATTTGCTTAGGCTATGACAAAATGACGTCATTATCAAAATTAAATAATAATATTAAAAATCCAACATATTTCTTCAAATTTGTTTCATAATTTTTTTTTTAACATACCTCAATTTTAGATTTCTTTTTAATAGTTTTTTTATTTATTTATACGCAAGCGAAGTGTGACGTCACTGACCGTCCGTGGATGCAAGAAAACGATCCGCGTTTGTAATGATCGATAGATGGCGCTTTCTGAACTGCAGTTGTTAGTAAATATAATAGCCACATGTATTTATTATTGTTCTTTCTCCGCCATTACATCATGGAAAATCGATTGCATAATATGATGTTAGTGGTATGATAATTTCACCTTAGCCCACCAGAGGGCGAGCATTTCATTACAATCGCGGATTTCCTATGTTAATCGTCCATTGGATTTTCTGTAAAAAATTATTAAAAATGGAGGAAAATTATTTCCCGATTTTAATCCCCATATTTGGGTATATATATATGTATTAGTTATCATGTGCATGTGTTAGATAGAGTTATTTTGTTGTCAAATTGACAAAATTTTAATTTTAAATTTCAAAACTCTGTTATCCTTGGCGTTTTTGTATTTGGCGATCAAAATCGTAATACGAAAATATACATGTCAGATGTATATTTTCGTAATAGTATTGTACGAAATATTGTTTCATATTATTCCTTGCTCTTTTAATATAAGTTGCTAAAATAATCATGATTTTTGAAAGGAATTAAATTATGTTCGCCAGATAATTTGGCGACATTTTTTTTTCTGCCAAGGATGACCGATATCAAATCTATTCCGCTGCAACATATTAGTATCTTATATCAGATACTATATTTAGACATTTGAAAACAAATTTGACTTCAAATTATGATGGAATATTTACCATTTGCCTTTTAATTAGTATATTAGTTGGATATTTATTGTGTAAATATCATCCTTTGAAATGAAATGTTTGTTTTCAATCGAATGTGGAAGTTTGCCATTTTTTTTCTCGAGTTTTGAAATTTAAAATTCAAATTTTATCAATTTTACAACAAAAACAACTTAATCTAACGCATGCACCTGATAACTAATACATATCTATACCTAAATATGGGGATTAAAATCGGGAACCTCGATTTTTAAATTTTTTTAAAAAAAATTCAATAGGCGTTTAACGTAGGAAATATTTTTCTTGCATCCACGAACGGCGGCCAGTGGCGTCATCACTTCGCTTGCGTATTGGCACGTATAATACGTTTGGTATGAAAGCTAATTCAGCATTATATCCAGATTTACTTATTCATAATGCAGGGTATTTTTTTTATTTTGATGCTGAAGCAGATACGACATTTTTCGCCTAGGAGTCTACTTTCGTGATAGCCACTTTAAGCCAAGTAGCCCATAAAGCATATAAACATATAAATTATAAAATATTGAGGGGGGGGGGAGATAGATAGAAAGAAAGAAACAGAAACAATAATCTCATAAATCATGTTTTTTTTTTTTTTTTTTTTTTTTTAATGGTAACAAAAATTCAAAAGTCACCAACGGGAGCTATAATAACCCTGTACCACGATAAGGTTAAATATTTATTTATTTTTCTATATACCAATCACTGTTAACTAACTATGAAATACATATAGCCACAAAAAATTAGTTGTCTCACAGCATGTTGCAATATTACATTTGACGTGAAATTGCTATCTTTGTATGGTCGACCGGAAAACTCAAATAAATATAGGAATTAACATAAAAGTAAATATTATGTACAGTACGTACAGTGTTGTTCAAAAATAATTAAAATTCAGATATAAAAGGGCTACTTCAATTTTTTCGATACTGTCTGTTTCGAAATTGTCATTTGATAAGCACTAAAGTGGAAGCCAACTGGTATGGCATTGACGCATGCAATAGCGTCACACACCGGAAGCGAGCTTTTGAGCAATTTCAATGAATTTTATTTTTATTTTTTATCTATTAAGCTATATAGGAAAGAATTTTCGTTAAATATCGTGACCAGCCAAGCGGATAAAATTTCTCCGAAGACATCCATAGGAGCTGAGGCCACAATTTTTAGTGTGGCCTCAGCTCGGCTTGGATGGCTTATTTATGTCTATCCAACACTCATTGCAACGGGATTTTGAGAATTTCCCCATTTTCCCCCTTAAGGAAAGGAGAGCAATAAAGACGTTTCCAAGCATAACTTTGCTTAAAATTATCACAGTAAGATTAATTTTTATGTGTGGTTTGGTTATTCGTTCTCAATACGCACTATCAAGGAATTTTACGAAATTTCTCTCTGCCTATCTCCTTTAAGGGCGGAGTGGGGCAAAAACACATTTTTAAGAGTAACTCTGTTCCAAAGTACCTCAGGAAAGCGATTTTTTTATATGTCAGTTGGTTACGCGTACTCAACACACACACACTACAAAGGGGTTTTGTGAAATTCCACCCTACTGTTCTTGGGAGGTGGGGACAAAACACATGTATTCATGTGTAACTCTTCACTAAATTATCTTAGGAAGGATATTTTTTATGTGCTGGTCGGTTATATGTATCTAACTCATAGTAAAATATATTTTGCGAAATTCTCTCCCCTGTCCCTTCTTTATGAGTTGGAGGGGGGGAGGGTAAAAACCACGTTTTAAAACATAATTTTGCTTCAAATAATCTCAGGATCTCGATTTCTTTTTCATGTCTGGTTAGATTTGTGTATGCAAGTCACACTATAAAAGGATTTCGCGGAATTCTCCCCCCCCCCTCTTCTGGGCTGGCGGGGCAAAAAAAACACGTTTTCAAGCTTAAATATACTCCAGATTACCTTAGAATGATGAATTTTGATAACTGGGTATTGATTAAGTGTACAGAATATGCACTTTGATGGGAGGAAATTTTGCAAAACTTTCAACATTACCCGTATGGGAAGGGGAGTAAAAAATAGGTAAGGTACTGCCGAAGGTATTAGGGCTCGAGATTCGAAAAGTGTGGGGAGCAGGAAAACTGCTACTGAAGGTAGCGGGAACTTTAACTTACATTTTGATTGATTGATTTCTTTTTTTTTTCAGATTTTTTTTTTTTTTTTTTATTAATGATATGAAATATTGAGAATTCATTTCGATATAATGACCAGCGAAGCGGGCAAAGCCAGCTAGTAAGATAATAAAGTATCAAAATGTATCAAAATAAATTTGTGCAGATAGAAGATAAGTTGGAAGCTTTGGTTACTAGTAATACTATATAATTTTTCTGATTATCTCAGGGATAAAAAAAATATTTATGTTAAAATGGGGGGTGGGGGTGGGGGAGGGGACATTGTTTGAAATTCTTTCGAAAGGTATCCATATTGGAAATTTATGACTCCTGGGAGTTTACTTCCC
Organism: Salticus scenicus; assembly: GCA_963930645.1. Taxonomy (NCBI): domain Eukaryota; kingdom Metazoa; phylum Arthropoda; class Arachnida; order Araneae; family Salticidae; genus Salticus; species Salticus scenicus. Next base: position 34,700,790 of record OZ005652.1, on the reverse strand, counting down.
CGCCCCCCATGGGGAAGCGATGCTCCTACATACATATACTCTTTTCCCTAGTTTACTGCTACTGTTATCAATAGTTCTTATTAATTTTAGAATCATACGTTAAAAGTAGCTCCTATTATGTACATTTGTATGAATTTCGTTCTATACTATTATGTTAAAAATTTAGAAGAAATGGGGCGCCACCTTCTAAGCAATTGATCCCAAATTTAACCAGTACTAGTTTAGGTCAAGTTCTAAAAAAAATACCACGGCTGATTAAATTTCGTTTACTGGTTCGTGAGATACAGCGTCCACAAAATTTGTGACACACACACATAGATAGATATAGAGACACTGAGACAGACATTTTATAAAAATAATCAAATCGTTTTCAGGACATCTCAAAACGTGTAAATTCGTCGAAAACTGGAGTTCGAAAATTTTCCCGAATTCAATACTTTCTTATATATACAGAAATAATAATAATAAAAAAAAATAATAATAAATAAATAAGTAAATAAATAAATAATAATAATAATGCCTGCTTTCAAAATACTCCATGTAAATTCTAAATAATTTTAAATTTCCATTTTTTTTTTTTTTTTTTTTTTTTTTTTTTCTGTGAGTTTTTCCCTGTGCAACTAAACATATTTGTGCATTCAATTTTTAGTTTTCGAACACTATAGTGAGAAAAGTATTATAATCATATCAAAAAACTGAATTTAAGATTTTGATGTTTCTACACGCTTTGAGGTCCCATGAATTCATATTTACTATTTTTACGATGATGTGTGTGTATGTATGTGAGCGTACACGATAGCGACTAAACTCTTTGCTAAAATGAGCTGAAAGTTAGTATATATATTATAGGTCACCATAGCACGAACCCTACTGATTTTGGTGAATCTAGCACTTATGCACTTATAGTTTTTTTTATAGGGACACAAAGAAAAATTCTTTATCATTATGGTCTATGGGCCCAAATTCGTTAAAGTTCCATAGCGTCTAAACGCTATATCCGATTGAGCTGAAAATTTATATGCATTTTATAGATCACCTTCAAACAAGCTGTATCAATTTTGTAGAATATAGCACTTATAGTCTTCTTATAGTGACACAAATAAAAATTTTTTATCTTATTGCTTATGGGCTCGAATTATTCAAAGTGCGATAGCGCCTGGACGCCTCATTTGGTTGAACTGAAAATTTAAATAATTGATATAAGTGACCATCGCACGAACTGTATAGATTTTAGTAAGTGTAGCATTTATAATTTTTTACAGGGACACAACGAAAATTTCTTTGTCATCATGATCTATGCTCAAAATATTTAAAGGGCAATAACGTTAATTTAAATAACATACTGGACAGAGAAAAATACTTATATACCTTATTATAATTTCCTTTTTTACTTTCTCTTACCCATCAACGGACATTACAGTTGGCAGCAAAAGTATCCGAGCACTAGCAAAAATTCTTATATAAAAAAAGTACACTTAATACTGCTTGTTAAATAAATCTTGCAAAATCCTGTTCTTAGTCAGTCTAAGAAAAGGATTCGACAAGGAGTTATTTAACAAAACAGTATTAAGTGTACTTTTTTACTTTCTCTTACCCATAGGGTTGAGAAAGTATTGTTTTAGGGTCAAATTTTCGAAAGTGAGTATTTGTTATATTTACACGTGTTGAGGTCCCCTGAATCCGAAAATCAGTTGGTCTGTGTGTTTGTGTGTGTCTGTGTGTCTGTTATCAGCATATCTCAAGAACAACTAGTAGCAGAAAGTCCTAACTTGGTATTCTAAATGTGTATGATATAGGGATGCTACAGTGAGCTTTTCGTTGAGGTGAAGCAAATGGTTCGTTAACAGAAACACCCAAGAGAATTCAAATATATTACGTGTATGGGGGAAAGTGCAGGTAAGTAAAGTGTAACATCTATAGACTGCACTAAACCAAATTAAATAAATATAGATTTTTATATGCGTAAAAACATGTCTCATGTAGAATATGATAGGGAAATCATCCACTGTTCATTTACAGGACTACACAAAAGAGCTAGATTATAGTGCGAAAATAGCTGAAAATGAATAGAAGTGTATTTCAGGTTACGCCGTGTATTATTACTATAGAATTATATTTAGGTGCAACATGTAGTCTGTACACAATCTTCAAATGATATACAGGGCTGCAAATGTTTAAACGATAACCTTCTTTTTTACAGTTAGTGGAAGTGCTGTACTATGATATTTTACCATTTACAGGAAAGCTGCTTGGGAATTGAAATGACTTCCTCATAGATATATGGTAAATAATATATGTTTTTAAGCTAAATATTCATCGCTGGTTTTTTGCATATTTACACGTTTTGAGGCTTTCTGATTACTGTAGTCAAGTGTTTTAACGTTTGATATTTGTCTGTGTCTCTTAGAGTAACTTAAAAACGTATAATTTAAGAGATCCAAATGTTGTATTTTCAAGTCAACATAAGTTTGTTGCTAGAAAAGTTTGATCAAGGTTGATAAGTTTCAAGGAATGTTGCACGTGAAAATTGTCTGTGTTGTTTTAAGTGAACTTTTAATTTTAATAACAGATTTAAATTCTATAGAAATGTAGGTACATCAATGAAATGGGGGTTGAGGGAGCGATAGCCCCCCCCCCCCTCACACAGAACTAATTATCATATAAAACTCTTCCAAAGCCTAATTTGAATTGTTTAACATAGGTTTACATAACAGTACTCGTTATCGTACCTCTTAATCTCCAACCTGTGTTTATAGTATTAAATTTCAGGGTAAGAGAAAGTCGTGTGAGTGACAAACCAGATTATTTGTTTATTTAATGACATCTGTTACTTTACTTATACAAACGTTAATTACTTAATGTTCAGAAAGTCGAGGGAAGTCTTGCCAGATTTTTTTATATTTCAGTTACAGTTGTGAAAAAAAGTTTAAAATTTGAAATCTTCGTTAAGTTTTGTCATGCGGCTGAAATTGAGAGATCATCATAAAGATAATAATTTCTTGGTTTTCAAGTGAATGTCTCGTTTTGTGACATATACTCTTATTAAAAGTCACACGAATTTTTACTTTCTCTTACCCATAAGGTAGAGAAAGTATTGTTTTTGGCTCAAATTTTCGAACGCGAGATTTTGTTATATTTACACGTTTTGAGGTCCCCTGAATACGAAAATCATGTTTTTAGCAAATGGTCTGTGTGTCTGTGTGTGTGTGTGTCTGTGTGTGTGTCTGTCTGTTATCAGCATATCTCAAAAACAAATTATGGCAGAAAGTTCAAACTTGGTATTCTAAATGTGTATCATATAGGGATGCTACAGTAAGCTTTTCGTTAAGATCAAGCAAATGGTTCGTGTACATAGACAATCAAGAGAATTCTAATACATTACGTCTATGGGGGAAATTGCAGGAAAATAGAGTTTAACGTCTATAGACTGCACTAAACCAAAGAAACAAATATATATTTTTTGTAATAGAGACAGTTAACTGGGAAAATATTTTTGTGTATGTAGGAGCTTCGCCTCCCCCCCTGGGGGGGAAGTCCCCCCTCGAGGGGAGTAAAGTTTCATGATGGGTATCTTTCAAAAGAGCTCGAAAATACCTTTAAAACGAATGGTTGAACCATCGATCTGCGATAATTTAAAACAAAGTTATCGATTTTTTTTACTTTTAACGAAAAAAAAAACTTTGAAAAAAAATCGTACTTTTTTTTTTTTTTTTTTTTTTTTTTAATATTGAGAATAAAATGGACTTTTTTTGGATATTTGGTGGAAAACTACTTCTCTAATATGGAAATCGTCTGCCTTATCATAAAAGATTATTTTTTTAAATAATAATTTTAATAAATTATTTTTTAAAAAGAGAAATATTTTTTAATAACCGAATTAAATTCTATATAAATGTAGGTGCATTAATGAAACGGGGGGTTGAGGGGGGCGGTAGCCCCCCTCACACAGAACTAATTATCATATAAAACTCTTCAGAAGCCTAATATGAATTGTTTAACATAGGTTTACATAACAGTACTCGTTATCTTACCTATTAATCTGCAACCTGTATTTATAGTATTAAATTTCAGGGTAAGAGAAAGTCGTGTGAGTGACACACCAGATTATTGAAATTATTAAATGAAAACAAATTTGCCAAGAGCATTATAAGTAACTAATTATTTTCGAAATTCGAAATCCAATAAAAGTAAATTTAAAGTTTAAATTTTTGTAAAAGCTTTTAAAAAATGTTTGAAGAACTGTAAAATAATATAATTTAATAGCTTCATATATTTTATAACTATTTGAATACTTTTAATTGCATTGATTTTAACAATTTTCATCATCCCTTGTCCCCTTAAACAGTAAGTAAATAAATAAATAAATAAATTTAACTTTACATGCAATACATGTAAAGTTGTGTCATGGACACAGCCAGGCATGGATACGTAAACGTATATCCATGCTTAGACACAGGTTTAGAAAAATAATGTTGACAAAATTTGATACTTTTTTCCTTTTTTTTTTTTTTTTTTTTTTTTTGTGCTTAAACCGAAAATGGAGCCAGTTTTTCTCTATGAGGTATACATTTTTGTCGATACAGGGTGTCTCTTGCCACAATTTTTTCCTTTTCGCTAGTTTATAGAATGTTTCTATGATTCATTATAATAAATTATGGAATCATACTATAAAAGTTACGATATAATTATATGATGGAATAGTCACCGAAAAAATTGTGTCGGTAAACACCCTGTATTGGCAAATATCTATATGTGATAAAAAAAAAAACTGGATTCAGTTCCAGTTTCAGCACACCAAAGAACGTAAAATTTAGTCAAAATTACCAAATCCAAATTTATGTGTAGACTTGTGTTATGAATGTATCGTGTTCTATTATCTCTAAATGATGAAAAGCTTTAAATTATAGCATTGTCTTCATGATAATTAGCATTCAGTAAAATGAAGGCAACATAAGCAGAGTTTGGCAAACTGGACCTGGACATCACATAAAATCACATAAATAAAATGTTTGTTGGGTTGAAAGAATAGCATGTAAGACATTTGTTCCACATAAATAACCACACAATAAGTCCAATAAAGATATGAGAGTATATTTCCAAACATGATGATGAATTCATGTTATGATCTCAACGACTCGTAGTTTGCACCTTGCTACAGCAAGAACGGGTTTATTCTGTAAAGAGAAAATATCTTTAAGAATTAGTACGTAAAAATTTATCAAAATTGAGTTATTTACAACCGTTTAAGAAGTAATACTACTACTACTAATAATAATAATAATAATTAAAAAAAAAAAAAAAAAAAGGAAAAGAGCAATGAATAATAAAAACAGATTTTATAAACATTGGGATTTTATAAACATTAGGAACTACGCATCCTGCAATAGTTCCAAACTCCAAGTATAGCACTTCTTTTTCCTAAAATAGTTTCTGCCTCCAAGTGTAGCACCTCTCCTTCCTACAATAGTTCCAGCCTCCAAGTGTAGCACCTCCGCATCCTGCAGTAGTTCCAACCTCCAAGTGTAGCACACCTTCATCCTGCAATAGCTCCAGACTCCAAGTGTAACAAACACCTCATTACCCTGTAATAGTTCCAGCCTCTATGTATAACTTCCAGTTGAATGTATATTTTTTGTAAGGACTTAACTGTTGACCATATGGTACAAAAGTATATATAACTGCTCTGTAGTGTGTAAAATTAATTCCCTGATGATACCTCATTTTATCTGAGGCGAAAAGCTTTGAAAGTTTTTTTCTTTTTAATAAATATATTTTTAACGTGTTTTTAAAATGTTTTAATTTTATTAAAAACAGATTTTATTTACAAAATTATATAGCCCAGTCAAATTAGACTTTTGGTTACCATTAATTCGTAAAGAGTTGGAAATGATTTTATTTCGCTTTTGGCATTCTAAATAAAAGGAATATAAGTTTGTCATGGTTTCTGAGGTAAGATAAACTTTTGGGAGTCAAACAACTGCAAAATTTTGTCAGTTTTTTTCAGTTTTCGCCTTATAACTTCTAAAGCGTACATTATACATAAAATTTCACATGAAAAAAATTAAACAACATTAAATTCTACAATGAGAAAAATAAATATACCTCCTTTACCTAGAACGAATAAATGGTTATTTTCTAAATCCCTAAATTAAAAATATAGATTACCGAGCTATGCGTATAAGGCAAGCCAATGAGCTGAATAGACGAAATGGTCGAGAATTTCTAGTCTATACATTTCTAGATGATGAAACAATATTATGAATCCTTTGTATTGAGAGAAATTCTCACTTGATTTTCTAGAATTGGGTCATAAACAGAACTTATAGTTGCTAAAACTCGTTTCTTGTACTCACATTTATTTGCAGAGATTTTTAAATAAGTTTGACCTCGATATAGTCAACCGCTCTAAAATTCTAATAGGGGCTTCTAGAACTCTCTTTTAAAGGGGACTAGAATTGATAAGGATGACATGGAACAACCTTTACTAGAGCCACAATTTAGAATCTAGATGTCAGTTACAAAAATTTTTCTCAGTGTATGTCGAATGATGTCCTTAAATATTATATTTGGTTTAACGGTACGGTTGGAATCAATAATCAATCATAGACAATTTTTTCCGTTTCGGCTGAAACGGATATATACATGAACTATAAGTTTGGCTCCCTCCTCAGTAAACTAATCAGTCAACAGATTTAAAATTAGTGAAAATCGAAACAATTCTTTGAAAATTGGTGATATTCTGGAAGATGCTGACAAACTTTGTTTTGACCTGCCTGAAAAATACAGAAAACTACTGTCGCAGCCACTGAAGACGTGTGTGAAAAGCTTTTTTTTTTTTTTTTTTGCCTCTTCAAAATGCTTGCACTTTTTGGGACCAGAGATATTGCTAGGATTTTTTCCTAGGAGTGAAAACACTCCTTGATCTTTTCTGAAGGAGTGAATTTGGCATTATTAGGAGTAAAACGAAAAATGGAAGAGAAAAAAATTGATCCTACGTGAATTTATGTTAAATTTTACTTCTTTCTTAATAAGTTAAAAAATAAAATATATGTATATGAACTCACTTCATAAGTTTCAATTATGAGTTCAAGTTATATTACATGGAATAGCCAATTGTAATAATATTCCTTTCGGCATAATTTGTGCAATATAATGTCAGAACTCAGAATATGAACATAATGTGACACAGTTTACAAATTATAATGAACATTGAAAGATGATAAATCCATACGTGAATCTGAGAAATTCTATTATTGATGCAAATGCTTACAGTTTTAGTCAAATTAATTTTAATTATAAAAACTTTTTATCCGTTGTGAGAGAAGATATTAATTGATTTTAAAAAGAAGTATGCAGAGCATTGAATTGTAGAAAGAATATAAACTTTTTCAGACACATTTAACAAAATTACACTAAATTTCACTTAAAAATACAAAGCATGAAAAATACGCATGGTTAAAATTTTAAGAGTTATTTTTAGATTTTAATGTATAAAATATGCTTGTGGAGGAGTTAAAAATATCTCTGATTAGGACTGTAGATAGACGATTCTTGTTTCCCTTTTCCAGGTTTCAGCAAGAATATTTTATGGGTGGATTGCTGCAATCAGCAGGACCAATAGGTCTGTGTTCTTTCCAAACAATAGATACATTACCATCCATTTTTGATACACCAAATGCTCTTCTGTTAACCAAAAGATCTGCGTCCTCAGGGGACTGTTTGGTATTAAAACCTTCAGGTGTCAGTTTTCTTTTAAGAAATGATATAAATCAATCTTAATTCAGTTCGCTTAAGTGCAGTTTCCACGGAGGCAGGTTCTAAGTCGTTTCGAGCGGCGCTATTCAGAATCCTTTGATGTGGTCAAGCGTTTGGACCTGGGTCTAGGGGGTGGTTTGAAAAGGGAGAGGGCCTGGCTCTAACCCCCAGCTGAGATAATTGAGGGGCCAGAGGCAGATATCTTTGTCAGTTTTGCATGCTTTCCTTTGAAGTAACTGCGCAATCTGATAAAAAAGGGCTACAACTGATGACAAGACATTTGGCTCTTTGTGTCGGGAGCGTGATTAATGACTTTTTGAATCTTGGTCTAGAGCTCGCAGTGGAAACCGGCCTTTAGTAGAAAATTCTTTTTTGGCATTGTAACTTTCATTGCATCATCAAACAAAACTGACGCTGTTTGCATACTACATTCGATGCTCTTTTTCTGTTGCATTCTATAAGCAGCCATGAAATGCAAGACTATACTTTCAACCGCAGTGTTTTTTTTATGTACTTCACATACTTGTCGAAGATAGACAAAAACTGCAATTATTGGGATGCAGATGGACTGCAATTATTATTCCATATGCCACACAAGTCTATGCAAGAACAAATCTTTAATGACGAGGTCAGTATTTGTTAGTTCTATGGAATTGATCGAAGTGAACAAGTTATATAAAGTTGATTTTTGTGTTTTACGCATTCCATCGTCATCAAATAGCGATAATGGATACGGACTTGATTTAAATCCAAAATATGAGCAGAGTTGTTCATGTGATTTGGAATACTTTGAAAAATTTTATCAGGATCGAGGATGATAAGCCATCTTTACTGAACAAATTTAGAGCTCTTAGTGACATTTTTAGAGCTCTTAGTCGACTTTTCCATAGCAATTTAAGTTCCTTAAAGTTATTGCCTCTAATGCTTATCATAGTTATTTTTCCACCTGCAGACCACCTCAATTTTCTGATATAAAACGTAGAGAATCAAATTTAACGATCAAATTACATAAAAATTCGATTCCCCCGACAAATGGGGTCGATATTTCTAAATGAACCTATTTTTCAATTTGCAATGTTCACCAAATCAAAAATAGTGGCCAAGTGTTATGATAAATAGTCAATAATGTAATATACATATATATAATTTAATTTACTGTTTTTTTTTTACCAAAATAATGGAATTTGAGTTATGAGATGTAATTTAAATTTAATTATTCATGAAAATTCAGTGCAAATCCATCAAAATCATTGTTAGTTTATTCACTGAGAAAAAATTCTGTAACTGACATCTAGAATCTAAATTGCGCCTCTAGAAAAAATAGGTCCATGTCATCCGTATAAATTCTAGTCCCCCTTTGAAAGCGAGTTCTAGAAACCCCTATTAGAATTCTAGAAAGTTTGCCTGTATTATCGAGGTCAAACTTATTTGAAAATATCTCCAAATAAATGCGAACACAAGAGGCGAGTTTTAGCAACTATAATCTTGGTTTATGATACAATTCTAGATAATTAAGCGAGAATTTGTCGCCATACAAAAGATTCAAGATATTGATTCACCATCTAGAAATGTGTAGACTAGAAATTCTCGACCATTTCGTCTATTCAGCGTGCCTTATGTGCATAGCTCGGAAATCTATATTTCTAGTTAAGAGATTTAGAAAATGACCACTTATTCATTCTAGAGGAAGGCGGTATTTTTTTTTTTTTTTTTTTTTTTTTTCAGTGTTTGTAGAAGGGAAGGAATAATGCCTAAATATTCCAGTTTTATTATTATTATTATTATTATTATTATTATTATTGTAATTTACACTGAGGAAAAAAAAATACTGCTTTCATCTAGAACGAATAAGTAGCCAATATCTAAATCCTTAAACTAGAAATATAAATTTCCAAGTTATGTGTTTAAGGTAAACAAATAACCTAGATAGACGAAATGACCGAGAATTTCTAGTCTAAACTTTTCTAGATGGCGAAACAATATTTTGAATATTATGAATGTTATGAATCCTTTGTATTACGAGAAATTCTCGTTGATTTTCTAGAACTGGGTTATAAAACAAAATTATAGTTACTAAAATTCTCTTCTTGTGTGTGCAGTTTTTACAGAGATTTTAAAATGAGATTAACCACCATAATATAAGAAAACGATCTAGAATTCTAATGGGGATTCTTAGAACTCGCTAGGAAAAGGAACTAGAATTTATAAAGATGACATAGACCTATTTTTACTAAAGCCACAATTTAGATTCTAGTTGTCAGTCACAGATTTTTTTCTCAGTGTAGTGTACCCGAATCCAATCCCGATGACAGAAAAATATAATTTCTTTTTTAGTTCCCCATCATACTATAGGTATGGGGAACTTAGGTAATCGTGAAAATTTTCGACCTCGGTTTTTTTACTTTTCTACACGTTTTCAGGTGTGAGGAATCCGAAAATGACAAAATTTCTATGGTGTCTGTCTGTAGGGTGTCTGTTAGTCTGTTAGTCTGTTAGTGTGTTAGTCTGTTAGTGGGTCAGTCCGTTAGTTTGTTAGTCTGTGTACACGATATCTCAAGAACAAATTGTCGCAGAGAGGTCAGATCAGTTTTAAAATATTACTTTCGACACTGGCAAGAACCCTATTCATTTGCAACATTCGATTTTAAAAACTTCGTAAGTTATTCGAAATTTACGATTTTCTTAACATGGGAGAATAGGACAAAAAATCACTTAAACGTGCATTAAATGAAAACTTTTTATTGTAAAAATGGCAGACCAGTTTTAAAATATCAGTTTTAATGCCGGAATGAACATCAGTAACTATAAATATGCTACTTTGAAAATTTCGCAAGTTACTGGAAATTTACGAATTTCTTAACATGGCAGTATAGGGGAAATTTTCACATAAACGTCAATTTTGAGAGATATTTTCATCGTAAAGATGTCAAATCACTTTCGAAATAATATTTAGGATACTGGCATGAATATCATAGACTATGATTTTTCGAATTTAAAAAATTCGTAAGTTATTTGGAATTTACGATTTATTTAACATGTCAGAATAAAGCAAAATTGAGCATAAACTTCCATTTTGAGGATCCTAAATACGATAGAGAACTTCAAAATTACGTTTATGATATTTGTTTGAACATGATTGAATACAAATATTCTAATAGGAAAATTTCGTAAATTATTCGTAATTTACGATTTTATCAACATCGCGAAATTGTAAATTTTTCATATAAATATGAATTTGAGGATTATTGCATTGGAAATAGTAGCATGAAAACTAAACAACGGAATTGACCCCGATAAAATAAATTAATAGATTGGAATAAGATAAATATATCGAAGTGAACGGTGGATAGCCTATTAGGCGGGGATTTCATTCTGTCACTGTATTAAGCTTTGGTCAAATAGATATCTTTTAACATTATTGCCGAAACGTCAGTGGAGGCCCTCTGTTGAGGCTCAAAACGGTTTTGGGCTATGTCTGCCTGTGTGTCTGTCGCGCGATAGCGGCCGCCAAAAAAGCGCTATTTACTTGAAATTTGGTACACATGTTCATGAGCCCCACGAAATCATCTGTATAGTTTTTGGTATGTATTCCATTTGTAGTTCGTATACAGGGACACGCCAAAGTTTTTCTTATCATTACGGCCTATGGGAGAAATTTATATGTATCACGATAGCGGCCACAAAAATCACGCTATTGACTTGCAATTTGGTACACGTGTTCATGTGCCCCGCGAAATCTGCTGTATAGTTTTGGGTGTGTATTCCATTTGTAATTTGTGTACAGGGACACGCCAAAGTTTTTCTTATCATTATGGCCTATGGGAGGAATTTGTATGTACCGCGATAGCGGCCACAAAAATCACGCTATTGACTTGCAATTTGATACACGTGTTCATGAGCCTAACGGAATCAGCTGTATAGTTTTAGGTGTGTATTCCATTTGTAGTTCGTGTATAGGGACACGCCAAAGATTTTTTATGATTACGGCCTATGGGAAGAATCTGTATGTACCGCGATAGCCACCGAAAAAATCAAGCTATTGACTTCCAATTTTTCCGAAATGTGAATGGAGGCCCTCTGTTGAGACTCAAAAGGATTTTGGATTCCGTCTGTCTGTCTGTCTGTCATGCAATAGCGGCCGCAAAAAACACGCTATTGACTTGAAATTTTGTACACATGTTCATGATGCCCACGAAATTAGCTGTATAGTTTTCGGTGTGCATTCCATTTGTAAGTTCGTGTACAGGGACACGCCAAAGTTTTTTTTACTATTACGGCCTATGGGAAGAATTTGTATGTACCGCGATAGCGGCCCCCAAAATAACGCTATTGACTTGCAATTTGGTACACATATTCATAAGCCCATTGAGCAAGCATTTGACGAAACTGATATAGATCTGAGACTGACCGCCTTGGCGAAAATAATGCTCCTTTTATACTTTTCTATCGAAAACAGACTGTTCTGAAAAATTCTCGTATCACATCAGCCAATGAGATTAGAGCTTCCATATTTGGTATATCCCTAATAAGGATTTTCTTGCCAAGATCGCCAAAAAAAAATCGCCAAGGAGGGAAATAGTCGCCAAATTTGGCGCCAAATTTATTTCTTCTCTTATAGGAGCTTTTTAATGCGTTTTTAAAGGAAAATTTGGCTATTTTAACGCTAAAACGACTATAAAGGCACAAAATTAGCATTTTATCAACTTACTAAACCTCTTTGAAAGAATTTATACAAAAATAAATGCAATTATTTACAATTTCGTAACACTTTATTTCATATACAAATTGGTATACAAAGAGAGATACAACAGGGGGTTGAGGGGGGCTGCCGCCCCCCTCAGGAATGTATTTGATTTTGGTAATAAGTCGATCGAATCAATATATACTATTATATAATAAGGAATAAATAAAAATGACCTATTGAATAATGGCTGATGCAAATAGGACGTTGAGGCTCCTGATATGCAGATCCACTAGTAATATGTCTCGCACTAGAAATTTCTGAGAACATAAATATGATGGGGAACTGAGCAGAGTCCACCTATGCCAACTAGTTTCGATTTGAATTTAATGTCATTTATATTATTTTTAATATTAATTAATTAATTTTTTACTATTTATTACGATAATTTTAACATTTTTTTTTTTTTTTTTTTTTTTTTTTTTTTTTTTTTTTAACGATTTCCTGTAATTTAACTAAATGTTTCGGCCGTAATTTGTCGATTTATAACAGTGGCGCGAAAGAAAACCGCGAAATCGCCAATGGCCAGTCTTTACATAGAATTACATTCGCTCTTTTAAATTATCATTTATTCCTACTTTATTTGTTTCAAATTATGGGTAAAATTTATTTTTTCTCAATACATTAGAATAAGTGTGACGTCATTTTTTTTTTTTTCTTTTTTAAATACTAAATCATCTTTCTTCTATTATTTTATTCATTTCTCTAAACCACGAATAAAATTTTAATTTCTTTGTTTCACAACATTTTAATCGCTATCATGTTAATTTTAGCGTTATCTCTAGAAAACTTGGGCTTTTATTATTAAGACGTTACTAAAATAATTTAATATATAAATAAATAAAAGGTAAAGTTTTTTTTTTTTTTTTTATATATATTACTTTTAGTCTTTCTGTTTAATTATCTAAATCCACAATAATTATGTCTTGGGCATTTAATGACGTTTGTTTAGAAATTTCTCATTCTTCAACTACGAAATATTCACTGATATTGGTGATCAACAATGAAAGCAAAATGCACATGACATGGCTTTTATACTTACAGTAATTTTTTCAGTATATCGACACTCGTAGAATTTCTTGCAAGGACATATGTACTTGAATTTATCTCCGGTTTCAGTAACATTGTGGAGTCCATGCCAACAGACTTTTCCTACATTATAATTACGCAAATGTTATTATTGTCAAGATTTTTAAATTACAATAATTATCTAAAAATTATCTTAGGAAAACAAACATCAGTAGTGTTAGTAAAAATGTTAAAGAATCATTATTTACAATTGCATTATTTGCATTACTTCATTTTAAGTTACTACATATGTATACAGGAAGATTATAATTAAAGTTACAATTTTAAAACGCTATAATTTTAAAACAGGTCGAAATGACTTGATATTTTTCCAGAACAATCGTGAGGCAATGGAATTTTATTTGGCGAAGGAAAAAAGTATTTATAAAATGTGCCTATAGATGGCGCTGTCAAGGTAATCTCAAAAGAAATTCCTAAATAGATTCATTATACACAGGAATGTTATTAGCGATAGAATAGAATAGCGGAAAACAATAGACTTTAAGGGTTTACGAAAACTTATTTAGCAAAAAATTCCATTGCTTAACAATTGTTCTGGTAAAATATCAAGTCTTTCTCAACAGTAGTTTTTAAATTATAGCGTTTTGAAATCATACTCTAATTATAATCACCTTGTATACAGGGTGTTCCGAAATTCGACCGGCAAATTCAGATGAGTGATAGGAGGCATCAAGAGGATGAAACACCATGGAACTAGGTTCTCAAACTAGGTTGAAAGGCTGAAAATCGCAAAAAACCAAGGAGGTGGATTGGACGCGCAGGACCCGTTGCATGGCCTTCGCGTTCACCGGATTTCAGTCCTAGTGACTTTTTTCTGTGGGGGGTCATTTTAAATCACTCGTTTATGTGAAGTTTGTGGACACATCACAAAATCTCATAGCACTGCGGCAGACATCAAAAGCATACCTGGTATCTTCCAGCGTATCCGGAAATTTTTTACGAGCACGTCCGGGAATACTTTTTTATCATTATAAACTGTGCAATGATGTCAGCGGGCGATACTTCCTAACACTTTTGTAATGATTAATCAAATAAATCTTTTGTTGTTAGTACTGTACTATCGTCGTTTCAGCGAGACGTCGAAACCTGCATGTGTTTTTCGCGATTTTCACCCTCCCAAGGTGGTTTGCGACTCCGTTGGTTCTATGGTAAATCCCTCTCAATTTGTTAGTCGAATTTTAGAAGACCCTATATAAAAAAAAATCTAAGAAGAATACAGCAAAAATGACCTTGCACTAAATACAGAAAACATTCACGTTTTCTATAACAGCAGTCATGAAAAAAGTAACTGAATTAAAATGGCCCTTATGGTCAAACATAAGACCATATGTGTGACAGAATTTTCTAAATCAGAGACAGTGATGCTGGCGCCGCTGCAATTTCGTGATAAAATATCATGACGAAACCATGAAGTTACATAATTAGAGGAGGGGAAACGGTAATGGCGGTGAGCATTGAAAAACGGACCTAAGGAGAAAGTGGGTGATAGGGGGCGCTCCGAACATACTAGACTCACTGTTTACACGATAAGTATGCGGGAAATTTAAGATTTTAATTGATATTAATATATTTAAATTGCCCACAAAGTGGTAATGGCGAAGAATTGCTTTGCTTATGTATGTAATAGTGGCTATCGATCAACTATCGCAAAAAATAAAGCTTTAGGGAAGAAAAATCCAAGTTTATTTTCTGCTCCTAAGGTTAGTTTTATTCCTACTTAATTTAGAGCTTTAAAACTGATATTTAGCAAATAATTTTCATTTCGAGTATTATAAGTAGCTATTCATTTAGTATAAAATGCATATTTCCGTTTTCATGGACCAGTGTAGTTTCTTTTTTTGCATTTGAAGGCCTTTAAAAATTCTCATTATTAAAAAAATCATTATTATCATCATTATGAATATTAAAAAAATGTACAATAAGTATAATTTTATTATTTGTGACATATTATGTTATTTTATCAATCTCAGAAATGAAATTTGATTTGTTCATGAATAAAAAATTTTAAATGACTTACATGTTTCGCTTCTTTATTTAAATAGATAAACAGATAATACTATATGTGTTACGTATGTGTAAAAAAGAAAACAATTGAAATAATTGACATTTAATGATAACAATCTACAAAATAATATATTTATATATATAAGATACCAATTAATTATTAAACCAATTAATTATTAACCAATTAATTATTAATTATTAAACCGATTTGCATGTTATTGGGAACTATAATTATATATATTGGCCAATAATACATGCACAAAATCTGAAATTCTTAACAAGGTGGGTGGGGAGAGGGTTTGTTCAGAAATTTCATAAAAATGAAAAAGAATAATAAATAAATAAAGGATTTTTAGAATTAAATAATAATAATAATAATAATTAAATAAATATATATATTTTTAATCTTTTAGTGAAAATAGCTTGCTTTTAATTAATGTCTAATTAAACATTTTAATTAATAGCGATTAGCTTGTAATAAAATCAAGACAAACCATACGTTATGTACGTATATGTGTATATGAAAATATATATGCATGTATGAAATAGTACTTAAAAGTGTTGTGTGATTAAAAAAAATTTGCTTTACCCAGAATCCACCAATGCAAGATAATGGTAAAGTTGAAAAGACTGATTAAAAAAAAAAAAAAAAAGAACGAAAAGAAAAGAAAGAATGTTTTAACATTGAAATCGGAAATTTCTCAAGTAAATTTATTACAGTGAAAGAAGATTTTATAAAATTTTTTGTAAATTACTGGTTGGGAAAATTTACATACGCATTATTATATAAAATATAAGTACCTTAAATATTTTCAAAAACTATTTAAATTTTAAAACTTAAATTCCAAATGTCAGTTTTTTGGAAATACTTAAAATGATTACTATTTTTTCATTTTTCCCCTCGATTTCACATTATTAGTACTAGAGGCCTATTTCAGTCGGTACAGTTGTCGAATTTTTATAGGTCACTCTTAATTAGTGCTAGAGGCCTATTTCAGTCGGTTTATTGAATGGGGATTTATTGAATGAAGTCCCCCCAGGCCCAACTTTGACATGAATCCCCCCCAAGGTACCCCTATTTCAGTCGGTACAGCGTTGTCGAATTTTTATAATACACTCTTAATAGTGCTAAGGGCCTATTTCAGTCGGTTTATTGAATGGGGATTTATTGAATGAAGTCCCCCCAAAGCACAACTTTGACATGAGTCCCCCCCAGGCCCAACTTTGACATGAGTCCCCCCCCAAGGTACAACTTTGACATGAGTCCCCCCAAGGCCCAACTTTGACATGAGTCCCCCCAAGGCCCAACTTTGACATGAGTCCCCCCCAAGGCCCAACTTTGACATGAGTCCCCCCCCAAGGTACAACTTTGACATGAGTCCCCCCCCCCAAGGCACACCTTTGACATGAGTCCCCCCCAAGGCACACCTCCCCCTCATTGGGAAAAAGAGAAAAAACGTTGTTTTGCGGCTATAAGACAGTTTGGACTTCCAACGTTATTTGTTACAATATCTGCAGCTGAAACGCATTGGTTTGATTTAATGAAAACTTTATCATGGAATTTAGATCGTCACGAATTAACTAAAGAAGAATTTGTCGATATTAACAAGTTTAGCAGTAGGCCTCTGGCACTAAATTAAAATCTGTCAATGTCAGATTTTCATGTTTTAAATAATGAAATAATGTCGTGTCTGTATAATTTTTATAGTTTAAGAGCATACCCCTAAAGATATTCAGGTATTACTTTGTTGATTCATCGTAAAATAATTTTTTTTAAATATCTGAATGGTGAAATGTAATATAATTTTTGAGTATTCAAACTTAAAAATATTCAATGGAAATAGGATGTGGTGTATGGTATTAAAACAAATTGTCTCTCTCTGTAATGAGGCTTTAAAATATAGTTTGTATTTTCTTATTGAGGAAGAAAACTTTCAAAAAAGAAGTATGTTGTAGCTATCAAAAAACTTTCTTCTATATTTATATTTTCCTATACAAATTCACTTAGTACAAATAATTTGTTAAAATGTATTAAATCTGTTTTCCACAATAAATGTAGACTTTTTTTTTTTTTTTTTTTTTTTTTTTTTTGGTAGAAGTATAATACTAAAAGCTCAAATAAAGTTGATGTTATGTTCTACAACGATATCTTAAAAACTGAGCTCTCTCTCTCTCTCTTTTTTTTTTTTAAATGAAAATAATAATAATAATAATAATAAAACTTTGTTTTAAATTATCATAAGTCAATGGTTCAAACATCCAGTTTAAATTTATTGATGAAAGATATCAGTATTAAAAATTTGCGATTGCCCCTACATGTCATTATTATTATTATTATTATTTTCTAGTTCCCTATTTGTATTATGAATAATATTTTTTAGTTTCATAAGGATTCAATTAAAACAATTCCGATTGTGTAGATTTATAGGAAATTTTGTCCTATACCGCTAAGTTAAAAGTTCAGAGAAAACGGGAGGGCAACAATACTTGCTGCACGATTTTCACCCAAAGTTGATAGACCCTAATTTATGTTAAGTTGCAACTACATATCAATTTATATGAAATTCTCTGAAGTAGCTCTTGAAATACAGTTGGAATAAAATTTTTGTTACACACACATACAGAAATTTTCTAAAAATGATTAAATCCTGTTCTGGACCTCTAAAAACATGTAAATCTATCGAAAACTGGAAATCGAAAATTTTTACGAATCTAATACTTTCTTTTATTGGATATAGAAGAAAGTAAAGAATATCTTTATGGCTTTAATTTTAAACAAAAACTAAAAGACAGATTGTTTTTCTGTACTCCTTCATATTTTCAAAAAAACAAGGCTGCAAAAAAATATTTTGTTTTTAACAATAGAGGAAAGAATCTCACAAAAGCTTCTTTACAGTTTTATGTCTAAAGAAAAAATTGGGGAAAAGGTTGCATTTGTATAGCCTATATATAGTCTAAAACTTATTTAGCTATCCTGTAGAGTATTATTGTACTATTTTTAGTAGAGAACATGACACTTAAATAATATATATTAATTGTAAGGTATTTTATAAATACCACCAGAAATTAAAGAACAGAAAGACACACCAAGTAAAGTCATAACCATGCATGAACAATGTTTTAAATTATTAAAAACGCTTAACACAATTAAAAATGCAATTCCAGCAATTTCAACTACAGCCCATAATGCAACTGAATATTTCTGTGTGTCTGTTAGCAGTAAATCTTTGCTGTTCATGCCATATTCCACAGAAAACATACATTTCGTTATTAGCAATTTTCAACTACAGCCCATAATGTATCTGAATATTTTTTGTGTATCCCTTAACAGTATATCTTTGCTATTCATATCCTGTTCTACAGAAAACATATTTTTAACCATAATAATAATAAGGTCAATTTCCTTATGTGTTGTTTAGTACAAAGGTATTAAAACAATTTTTTAAATATTATCTCTTATTGAACGAAATACATTGAAATTATTTTGAATATCTTTGTGTATAAATTAGTCGTGCTCTGTAACTGGAAAATTTTTAGATAAATTTATTATGAAAGCGGGTGATAAATTTTATAAAACGTTTTATAAATTACTATTTTATAATTATGAAAATGCACATACATATGCATTGAATTATGAGAGTATTAAGTATATTAATTTTTCTCAAAAACTATTTAAGAATAAATAATTTAGAATTTCAGATTTTTTTTTGAAAATATTTAAAATGATTTCTGCTCACTAATTTCTAATTTTTCATCTTGATTCTACTTTATTATAGTTTAACAGTATATTCAAGTATTACTATATATATATATATATATATATATATATATAATCTATTTTAAGGCCAATTGTCTGCCCTAGAAATTTGAGCCAAGGTGGATTGCCTCCTTGGGTCTTTCTAAGGGATCCTAGCCCATATTTATGCAAGTTTTGTAGAAGATAAGAAACGTCTAGGCAGACAAATGACATGGACTTGAACCATGCTCCATGCAACTTTCCTCTATTGGCTTAAAGTTATTGGGGACTTAGTACTAGGGACTTGAGCCTAAAGGGGATGCCCTCTGTAGGGGGTCTTTCTAAGTGATCCTAACCTGTATTCATGTGAGTTTCGGCGAAAACCATGTAAAACTCTAAACGACTAGTTCGACGAGTGCTTCCTGGGATCTAATCATCCTGCACTTCTCGGCTACTACCTTTGAGTGCAGAACCTCTCGGCTACTGGTGGGACCTATTCGATTAACCAAACATCTAAAATGTTGGTATTCGGTTTAAGGTGAATTGTCTACACTAGGGACATGGGCCTAAGAGGTACTAGCCCATATCATTCGCCAGCTTTGGCGGAAAACACGGAAAACTCCGAATGGCTAGGTCGACAAGCGTGACCTGAGATCGAACCCAGCACTTCCCATCGTCCAACTTTAAAGGCAGAACCTCTCAGTCACTAGTGGAGCTGTAGAAAGAAAATTCTAATACTAATTAATTAGCAGGGAGTATTTATTTAATAATTTTCAAGAAATATAAATATAATAATTATTATAATATTTCATTGCATGTGTGGAAAATACATATATATATATATGTGTATAATTGTAAGAAAGTAATTAAAAGAAAGTTTTAATTTATATAAATGAAAAACGTTTAGTGCGAGTTCAAAATGTAGATATTTAAAAACAAATTATTACAAATACTAAGTAATAAATATTGAAAATGTTTTCAAGAACAATTGATAAATATTCCTTATATACAATTCCTTGGTGGGTTTTTTTTCTTTTCATTTCTTCCCACTTTTTATTATTATTATTATTTGGAATATTTCAAATTGATTGTTTCATTCGATTATTATTTATTTATTTATTTATTTATACGAAATAAAAGATTTTTTTTTAATTATTTATTTTAGATTTCTCAAAAAAGCTTTTGCTGAATGATTTTAAAATTGTCGAACTTTAATAAAAGTTTATTAACTTTTTCCAAATGAAATTCCGCGATTTTTTGTGCAATCTTTCTTTATATTTTCTTTTATCTTTCAACTTCTTTCCGCTTTGGCTGAAACCGAAAGACGGAATTTCCGATACCGCCACGAGATGGCGCTGCAAAGACCCGAGATGTCTGCGGAGAATCGACAGGGGAAAATTGGGGTTATTCTTGAAACTTCGCGATCCCCGTCCTTCTCTTTATAGGTTCATGGACGAAACTTACTGACGAAACAATTCATGTGTTTTTCAACCATGGTGGTAATTTTTCTACCTCCGTGTGTACTGCAAGTCACGGAGTAAAAAGACAGGAGAAGAAGGTAACGCTGAAATTTTGTGATGTAATTTTCTAATGTTTACAGATGGCGCCAGCGTGCAATCCTTCCTTCTCTCCAGCTTCCGCAATGTTATTCAATGGGGAAATGTCTCGTTTTAATTATTTTTTTAAAAATAATATCAAGCTGAAAAAAATTCGATTGAAAGCAAATTTCATTAAATAGAGTATTCTAACCAACATGTTTTTTTTAAGAGCCATTTTATACAAATTTTACTTTGAAAGAAAGCTTTTAAAAAATGACGATTCTTATGAACCGAAGCTAGCTAAAACAGACAATTGGGAGGAAGGAGAATGGATGAAATTTTGTAAAGAAAAAAAAATAAAATTACTTTAGGTGCAGAAAACACGAACTCGGACTTTATTTTTCTCCTAGGGCTTTTTTTTTTTTGTTTTTCTTATCGCTATCATAGCCTGTTTTACAACTAGGAACGAAGTATTTATTTGAAACATCTGAGTTATGCAGTTTTAAGAACTTACAAAGAAATTAAATTGCTTAAAATAAAAAAAATTAAATGTAATTCAACAAAATTACATTGAAAACAACAGTATATCCGCGCCGAAGTAGGGAGGAATGACAAGTGGCGCCCTCAATATTTACCAAAAATTTAGATCACAGTTTCGTAGCTTTCTCCCATTGGACCTTCAACTCCTATTAATATTACTCCGTGCTGCAAGTTCAAAGAAATAGTGGATAGTGCCATGGTGAGTTGAGTGTGACCGGAACTGGATTATCGTATTTTTGGATGCTATGTGAATTGTTTCTGCATTTAGTGCAAGATTAGTTTTTGTTGTATTTGTCTTATATTTATTATTATTATTATTTGCCTTCTCAGACCTTGCAGGAAATAATGAATCACTCTGTATATGAGCGTCAGTTTTTAAGAAAATCATAAGAAAAAAGAAAAAGAAGAAAATAAAAGAAAAAGAAGATAATTTGATAATTTAATCCCAGAACTAAAACACATTTTAAATTTCCGAAAGGAAATTCAAAATAATAATCAAAAATGAAGAAGCTTTAACGTGAAATTAAACTAAAACTAAAATGTTTAGCTTTAATTAGTTTGAAATGTATAATCAGCATAATCAATATATTTCATATAATTCTATATCTATAATATATATATTATATAAAAATAATTATATAAATATATAAATATAAACATGTATAGAATATAAATGTATAGAAGTACATGAACAAAATATATTCAGAAAATAATTCATATTCACACATTCAGAAAATAATTCTTATGTTTTTTGGTAGATATTTTATAGTTATGAAACCTTTAAATTGCGTTTTCTCTGTTTGCATTTCTTTCATAAATTCGCGATCTTCAAAATGCTTAAACTTCTACAAATATTCAAGAAAAGTCTTTTTTTTTTTTTTATGTTTAATAAAACCTACTTAAAAGAATTAGGGATAGATTTTGCAATATCTTTAAAATAAAAAATCTGGAGTGACTCCACTCGACTTTCCGAACATTGAGTAACTAACAGTTTTGTAGATAAAATAAAGAAAGAGGTGTTGCTAAACAAACAAAAAAGAGAAAACCATAACAGAGTGTTTGAATATTTTTCTCCATATATCACACGAGGTTTTATTTAACGCTACTGAACTTTGAGCCTTAGATCATAAGGATAAAGAATTTTTCGTTGTGTCCCTGTAAAAATCTATAAATGCTAGATTCAGCAAAATGCTTATAGTTAGTGCAACAGTGATTTATAATATTCATACAAATTTTCAGCTCAATTGAATAAGGCGTTTAGATGCTATCGCTGGTCTCATAGGCCATAAAGATAAAGAATTTTTCTTTGTGTCCCTGTAAAAAAACTGTAAGTGCTAGATTCACCAAAATCTATACAGTTGGTTCAAATGTGACCTGTAACATGTGTACAAATTCTTTGCTGAGATTAATAAGGCGTTTAGACGCTATCACACTTTTAAAAATTTGGCAAAGAATTTTTCCCTGTGTCCCTGTAAAAAAACTATAAGTGCTAGATTCTCCAAAATCTATACAGATTGAGTATCTGTGACCTATAATATGTGTATAAAGTTTTGGCTCAATTGAATAAGGCATTTAGATGCTATCGCACTTTTAAGATTTTGGTCCCTTGGCCATAATGATAAAGAATTTTTCTTTGTGTCCCTGTAAAAAAACTATAAGCGCTACATTCACCAAAATCTATAGGGTTCGTACTATGGTGACTTACAATATACGTACCAACTTTCAGCTTATTCGAACAAAGCGTTTAGACGCTAGCGTGTTCACTCACAGACATACACACATACATACACACATACATGCACACATACATACACACATACATACACACACACATACATACATCATCGTAAAAATAGTGAAAACGGACTCGTTGGACCTCGAAACGTATAGAAACATCAAAATCTCGAATTCGGATTTTTGACATGATTACAATACTTTCCTCACTATAGTGTTCGGAAAGTAAAAAGTATTAAAAATTAAAATACTACAAAAATCATGTGTATTTTCCAAATTTATATATATATATATATGCATTTTTTTATTTATTTTTTCTCAAAAACTAATTAATAAATTTCAAAAACCATCAATAATTTTTCTAAGTACACCGTTAAAAATAAAATGCTATACACCCCGCGACAAAAAGATAGGTACAAAGAGTTTTTTCTTCGGTTTTTCATAAAATAACATTATCTAAATTGTGCTTATCATTTATTATTATCATAAAATAACACTATTCCCGGACTAATTTTTGTTTTAAGACTAATTTAGAAAAATTTTAAGACTAAAGTTTTTCTAATGTAAGACTACACACCGCGACAAAAAGATAGAAACAAAGGTTTTTTTTTTTTTTTTTTTTTTTTTTCTTAAAATAACATTATATAAATTGTGCTGATAATTTATTATCATAACAAAATATTATCATATCAAAAACATATTAAATATTTGAATCATATTCAAAATAATCATATTCAAAAATTTAAAAAAACAAACAAACAAAAAAAAAACAAAAAAAAAAAACAAAAAAAAAAACTTGTTCCTATCTTTTTGTCTCTTAAATTAGGAAAATTTTAGTCTTAAAATTTTTCTAAATTAGTCTTAAAATAAAAATTAGTCCGGGAATAGTGTTATTTTATGGTAATAATAAATGATAAGCACAATTTAGATAATGTTATTTTATGAAAAATCAAAGAAAAAAACCTTTGTACCTATCTTTTTGTCGCGAGGTGTATTTCACCAGAAAAATGGTTCCAATTAACTGCAACCAATTCTTTGGTGCAATGTTTCACCATTTTAATGGTGCCATTTCAGTAGTAGTATAAGGACCATTGAAATGGAAAAACTTTGCACCAGAATATTCGTTGCAGCTAATTGGAACCATTTTTCTGGGGAAATATAGCTTTTTTTTTTTTTTTTTTTTTTTCAGTATTTAAATATCTGTAAAAGTTTTACATTTTGAAGATCATGAATTCATGAAACAATGCAAACTGAAAAAAACACAATTTTAAGTTTTCAAATCTGTAAAAAAATGTATCGAAAACTATAATAACTGTTGCCTAAATATATATTTTACTGGAAAAAAAAAAAACTATATATATGTATATAGTTCAATTTATAAATATTAAACGGAAATATACGCTTTCATATGAAATGTATTACTTCAACAATGACATCAAAGGTGCCATCACATCCCCTTAAAAGCATGACTTCTGTTGAAAATTCTGTGATTAGAAGTCAGCATTATTTTGGAAATTCCGATAGGCTATATACGTAGCTCGTGATAAATACTATGTAAGTATTTTAGATAGTGTTATACTCATATTAGTTTAAAAAAAATAATAATAATATTAAATAAATAAAAAATAAAAAACGAAGCCTTTTTTTTTTTTTTTTTTTTTTTTTTCTTTTAAAGAACATTTGAAATTCAGTATAAAACAGAATTTAATTTAGCACGACGGGACATTTTTAAATCTATTAGTCCATATAAAGGCATGCTGTAACTGTGTTTTGTTCCTTAACGATGGTTACTATATTCATTTCTTAAATTGTCTTTGGTACAACTTTAGTATAGGACCCCCTTGATGGCTTTTAAATATTTTTTTGTCATTTTGGCGATGAATTGAAATGGCTATCGAAATTGTGAAAGTAAAGAACTTGGCGAGAAACTTCCGACTTATTTCGGTGTCAGATTTCACATTTTGCCAAGGGGTCCTATACTGAAGCTATTACATTTCTTTAGCACGATTTTTCTGCTAAGAGAGGAAAAACGGGAAAAAGATTTTTTAATTGTCTAAATATAAAAACAGTTTCCAGGTTAAAATATAACTTGCTTTCCTAGTTTTTCGTTCTGTTTATTATTCGATAGAAAACGGCTAAAATAATTTTTCCTACATCAAGGAGATCTCTATAAATTAAATTGTTCCATCTTATTTCATTTTCTTAAATTCAATATTATCTAAATCTAAAAAATAAAAAATAAAAATAAAAATAAAAAATAAAAAAATAAAAAATTAATTCTTATATGTTTCTTTCTTTCTTTCTTTCTTTCTTTCTTTCTTTCTTTTTTCCCCTTTTTGAGCATCAACTTGTTTTTCCTTTTAAATAATTTTAAAGTTAAAATGGGTTTTTTATTTAATATCTTTTGAAAAAATTATCCTATTAAACTAAAAAATTCGGCGTTAGCTAGATTTTACCTTTATTAATAAGTCTACCAAGTTCCATAGCGATCGATTGAACGGTGTAATTTGTACAGCGAATAAAAACTTGAAGTATTACATATACAGGGTGATCAGTTTAAAAGAGTACCCGTTGTTTTTTTTTTTTTTTTTTATTACCCTTAAATCTGACGGATGTGGCAGCTATTCTAACACTGAACTATAATTGTTTGAACCTTGTTTAAGTGTGGGAGACAATTTCCAACACTGCTGGACTGTTACAACTTTATTTGTGAGGTAAAACAGAAAAGGATACACACATTTTTTTTTAATCCTGTAATAATTTTATTTATGAAAAACAAAATTTAATTCAGATTTTTTGCATTATCATTCCTACATTACATTTACATTATCATATCATTATCATTTTTACATTATCATTTCACAGGCTTTTCCAGAGAAGTCCTGCAAACATCGATGAATTAAAACAGATCATAACTGAAGAAATCTCGTCAATAACACCAACAAAGTGTGTCAAAAACCTGGTTCGACTTGTTCGTGCTTGCATTCAAAATGGTGGCGAACATATTCACCATTTTCTGTGTGGAATGATAGTATAAAAAGTTTGAATTAAATTATGTTTTTCAAAAATAAAATTATTACAGGATTAAAAAAAATGTGCGCCTCCATTTCTGTTTTACCTCACAAATAAAGTTGTAACAGTCCAACAGTGTTAGAAATTGTCTCACAAACTTAAACAAGGTTCAAACAATCATACTTCAATGTTAGAATAGTTGCCACATCCGTCAGATTTAAGGGATGTAAGAAAAACCCACGGGTACTGTTTTAAACTGATCGCCCTGTATATGCTTGACGCAAGGTACGCTACTGCAAATTTCTACAACGCTAAAATCGCTGTCTGGAAACAAAAGCCCTGTCGTACTAAAAAGCAAATATAAGACGGCTATTTGAGGGACTTCGCCCCCTCGCTCGTACTAATACAATAGCATTACTTCATTACATATTGAATATAAAATAATATATATTTATAGTTATGAAGTAGTTATGTAGAAAACATAAAAATTATCTAATAATATCTGCGCTCAAAACGGGTAGATTGAAAGTATTGGGTTCGATCCCATATCGCGCTCACTGACCTAGCCGTTCGGTCGTTTTTCTCGGAAACTCGCGTAACTACAGGCTAGGACCTTTTAAAAAGACCCCCATGAAGGGCATTCTACCTATAGGCATAGGACCCTAGAGTAGTCAACCGGCCTTAAGCCACAAAACATAACCAAACTGATCACAAAAAAGCAATACACAAAACGCTTTGAGGCTCCAGATCAGTAGATACATTATTAGCTTATTACTTTCTCTTACCCATAAAGTAGAGAAAGTATTGTTTTGGGGTCAAATTTTCGAACGCGAGTTTTTTTACTTTCTCTTACCCATAAGGTAGAGAAAGTATTGTTTTGGGGTCAAATTTTGGAACGCGAGTTTTTGTTATATTTACATCTTCTGAGGTCCCCTGAATACGAAAATCATGGTTTTAGCAAATGGTCTGTGTGTCTGTATGTGTGTCTGTCTGTTATCAGCATATCACAAAAACAAATGATGGCAGAAAGTTCAAACTTGGTATTCTAAATGTGTATCATATAAGGATGCTACACTAAACTTTTTGTCAAGATCAAGCAAATGGTTCGTGTACAGGGACACTCAAAAGTATTCAAATACATTACGTCTATGGGGGAAATTGAAGGTAAGTAGAGTTTAACATCTATAGACTGCACTAAACCAAATGAAACGAATATATATTTTTTGTAATAGAGATAGTCAACAGAGAAAAAATGTGTATGTAGGAGCCTCGCCTCCCCCCTGGGGAAGGAAGTCCCCCCTCGAGGGGAGTAAATGTTCATGATGGGTATCTTTCAAAAGAGCTCGCCAATACCTTTAAAGCGAATGGTTGAACCATCGATCTGCGATAATTTAAAACAAAGTTGTCTTTTTTTTTTCACTTTTAACAACAACAAAAAAAAAAAAAAACTTAGAAAAAAAATCGTTTTTTTTTTTTTTTTTTTTTTTTTTTAATATATATATTGAGAATAAAATGGACATTTTTGGATATTTAGTGTTATACTACTTCTCTAATATGGAAATCGTCTGCATTATCATAAAAGATAATTTTTTTAAATAATAATTTTAATAAATTATTTTTTAAAAACAGAATTATTTTTTAATAGCCACATTAAATTCTATATAAATGTAGGGGGCCGAGCCCTTAGCGGAAATCTATAAACCCGTGTCCTTAGCGGAAATGTTATCTCCCCTCGGTGGCGTGCTTTCATAATGCGTGCCTTTAGCGGAAATGTATAATAAATTTAAAATTAAATTTTTAAATAAAAAATGAGCTCTTCAATTTTCCTCTACACTTTATGCACATTTAGCACAGGCTATATTTTGCTTCAGAAGTAACCCGTCGCAAGAATAGGTATGCGTACTAGAGGTCTGCACGGGCTGAAATTTTCTGGCCCGGGCCCGGTCCGGTATGAAATCGAAAAATTCGGCCAAGGCCCGACCCGGCCCGTTTCTTTTTTACTAGTGTACGACCCGGCCCGGCCAGGACAAAAAGCGATAAAATCAGCCCCGACCCGGCCCGGCCCGATTCAAAAATATGTAAAATTACAAAAAAAAAAAAAAAAAAAAAAAAAAAGCAAACAACAACAAAAAAAGCATGCCTTTCTACGAAAAAGATTTTTAGTATGTGTTTTGCAGAGGTTTTATATAGCTAAGCAACAGAATGTTTTTTAACAAAACTGCTGAATGTTTACAAGATATTTATATATAAACGGTATTTCATTATTACAGACGTTCAGAAGGCTCAAAGACAGACAGAAAGTCAAATCGAAAATATAAGCATTCCTCAAACAATATAGGAAGATATTTAAAATGGTTAATAGTACTAAAAATACACTTTCAACCACTTCCTGTTATATACCGTAATGTATCCAAATCTTTCATGTGATCCGGTAAACAAAACTTTAATACTTATCCAACCATATTCAATAGAAAAGATGCTTTTGCACATGCTAAAATTGATGCTACTTTCATCCAGTGCACCGGAGAAAAGAAAAAGAAGCCTTAAAGGAAAAGTTACAGCGGAAGGATTTTTATTATAGCCTTCATACCACCTAAACACTACAGACCATAGAAAACAAAGCCTTATAGACACTAACGTCTCTAATTTCTTTTGTTTGTTACATGTGCACAAACTGGTAGTAACATGCATATTATTTTGAATTAGAAACCATCTAATATTACTTTAAATAAAATATATTAATTTCGAGACATATTTAAAATATTTGCGGAAAATCAGATGGCTAATAGACAATTAAATTGTAGTTACAGACACATTTTAACAAAATAAAATTTTATGTGACATACCAGACTAAAATTATGTAAAATAAATGGCTGAAAAAGTATTTTATCATTTTCCCTTTTCGTTGATTAACGAGGAATTTAGAAAAAGATTCGGGCCGGGCCCGGGCTTAAAATTTCCTCTAGGCCCGGCCCGAGTACACACAAAAAGTATTGAATCCGAGCCCCGTCCGGCCCGAGAGCAAATTGAAAAATTCGGCCGGAACCCGGCCCGAGGGCCGGGCCCGTACAGACCTCTAATGCGTACTGTAGAATATCCGTTATTTGAGGGAATGGTGATCTGTAACCATATAAAATTTAATGAATCACAGTACTTCATACGAAAACGAACATTATTGCCATTTTATGATTTTATTTAAGTTTTTGAGAAAATATAATTAAGCATTACACCTTTTAAAACTAAAACAAAAATGAAAAATCAGGAGGTATACACTGATTATCAACACATTCCAACTGTACGTATTCGTTGTATCGTATAACAAACATTCTATGTTCTTTGTCTATATTATCACACAATGGACAAAGAGAAAGACAGACATATAGACTAACTGAATTCATAATCACTCTGAAACATTGTTGGAAAGTGTTAAAAATGCCTAACACAAACAGATATGCTGCTCTTAATATCCTATTTGCACCCCTTAATGCATCGAAATATTTTTGCTTAGTCCTGTAAATCTGGAGGTTAAGCATATTATAATTTATACAAAACATCTCTTTAGCATATGAACAATAAATGCGAAATTCTTTATGATTTTTTGATGAAGTTATTTAAAATGTCTCCCCTAAAGCGCAAGACATTGGCATTTTTTGGATGTCCCTGTACACAAACCAGTTGCATAGGTTCTATTAGAGCCAATTTAAGTAGGGATAATCAATAATGAATTTGAATGACACATATCATTAAAAAAAAATTAAAAAAAGTAAAAAAAAGTAAAAACTAGTATGCTGTGGCCACCACAAGATTTTCTTCTATATTTTCCTATACAAAATCACTAAGTGCAAATAACCAATTTTTATCTTAGAGAAAACTAACGCTAAATATCCAAAGAAAGACAGATTTATTGTCTATAAATGACATCTTAAAACATGCATGTTTATAATAGTTATCTCACATATCACGTTTCGTACAGTTATATGCCATTGAAGTTGAGATATAACTTTCTCATTATCGAGGAAATTTGCAGTATAGCAGCGCCACCTATTGGCCAATAAGCATCCAAATTGAATCAGTATAATGTCTTATAATGGCTTTCACATAAATCACGTTTTGTTCGATTATAAGCAACAGAACCTGAAATATAGCCACCCCTTAAATTGCGGAAATCGCTGTATAGCAGCGCCACCTGTTGAGCAGTTGACACTAAAAGTTCATAGACACTCATTTAGAATAGAGTGCATCAATATATAAACTTATATGCAATTCTATGCAGTAGTTCCTGAGATATAGCTTTCCTCTAAATTGCAGAAATATCTGTATAGCAGCGCCACCTGTCAGTCCATGAACATTCAAATTGAATCAGCATAATGTCTCACAATGGCCTTCTCTTATATCAAGTTTTGATTGATTATACACAATAGAACCTGAGATGTAGCTTCCCCTTAAATTGTGGAAATTGCTGTATATCAGAGCCACCTGTTGAGCGGTTGGCATCAAAAGTTGACAGGCACTAATATAGCTCAAGGTGCATCTGCACGTAAACTTTTATGCAATTCTAAGCAGTAGTTCCGGAGATACAGTTGCCACAAAATCCCCCCCCCCACACACACACACAAGTGCTAAGTTATTAAAATTTCGTTTGTAGAAATACCTCTCATGGAACGAAATGCTTTGGAATACTTTCAGCTATTCCTGTACATAAACCAATAACAATATTTACTCCATTTTCCATAGAAAACACTCCATAATGAACATATATCAGTTCGAGAATGAACATACCTTCTTATTTCCG
The DNA here is from genome assembly GCA_963930645.1 of Salticus scenicus. NCBI lineage: Eukaryota > Metazoa > Arthropoda > Arachnida > Araneae > Salticidae > Salticus > Salticus scenicus. The sequence goes on along the minus strand of OZ005652.1, from coordinate 34,669,849 downwards.
CTAAGGGCACGGCTTCTTCTATTCTTCCTTCTTCCCTTTGAGCCCATTCCGCTAAGGGCACGTTCCGCTAAGGGCACGGTCGCTAAGGGCACGACACCAAATGTAGGTGCATTAATGAAACGGGGGATTGAGGGGGGCGGTAGCCCCCGTCACACTGAACTAATTATCATATAATGTCGATTAAAGCTGTTCCGAAGCCTAATTTGAATTGCTTAACACAGGTTTACACAACAGTACTCGTTATCTTACCTATTAATCTGCAACCTGTATTTATAGTATTAAATTTCAGTGTAAGAGAAGTCGTGTGAGTGACACACCAGATTATTTTTCTTTTAAAAGACAATCGCACAACTTGCTGAAAAAGATACAGTTAAAAATAGACTTAATACAAATGAAATAAATTTAAGTATAAATGAGTATCAGCAGAATGATGGATTTTTTTTTTTTTTTTTTTTTTTTTTTTTTTTTTTTAACACGCTAAATGTTCTGTGATGTTTAAAAAAGAAAATCTCTCCTGAACTGTATTTTTAACCGGCAAATGATGTTATAGTTAATCTAAGTTTAAATCAAATTCCGCACAATAAATGGAAATCTGTTAAATAAATAAGATAATTGGGGAATTTCAAAGGATTAGAAATGCTGATGTAATTTATATTTTGATGACTTCGCTTAAAAACAGACTTATACAATGTTGATTTTTGGTTAATTTGGTTAAAGCGATAAGGATATAAATACTTTTAATTTCTTTCTTTTTTTTTTCTTTAAGTATGAGATTGATTCTGCGTTTGTATGAATATTAATAATAATGTTCGATTAAAATTGTTAGCTCTGTAGAAAAATTATACTTTCAAAAATAAAAACAATATGGTGTGTCACTCACACGACATTCTCTTAGCCTGAAATTTAATACTATAAATACAGGTTGGAGATTAAGAGGTAAGATAACGAGTACTGTTATGTAAACCTATGTTAAACAATTCAAATTAGGCTTCGGAAGAGTTTTATGTGATAATTAGTTCTGTGTGAGGAGAGCTAACGCCCCCTCAATCCCTCGTTTCATAATGCACCTACATTTATATAGAATTTAATTCTGTTATTAAAATTAAAAGTGTACTTAAAATTATACAGACAATTTTCACACGCAAGATTCATTGAAACTTATCAATCTTGATCAAACTTTTCCAACAAGAAACTTATATTAATTTCAAAATACAACATTTGGATCTCCTAAATTATTCGTTTTTAAGTTACTCTAAGAGACACAACATAGATCAAACGTTCAAAAACTTGACTATGGTAATTAGGAAGCCTCAAAACGTGTAAATATACAGAAAACAAGCGATGAACATTTAGCTTAAAACGTACATTATTTACCATATCTCTATGAGGAATTTATTTCAATTCCCGAACAGCTTTCCTGGAAAATGTAAAATATTATTAGTAAAGCACATCCACTAACAACAAATAACTAGTGTGTTGCGGCCACCACATGACTTTCTTCTATGTTTTCCTATACAAATTCACTCAATAAAAAAATTTATTAAAATTATTATTTTAAAAAATTATCTTCCATGATAATGCAGACGATTTCCTCTTTTAGAGAAGTATAGTATAACATTAAATATAAAAAAAAAGTTGAATTTATTCTCAATATTACATTATGATTTTTTTTTTTTTTCAATGAAAAAATTCGATAACTTTATTTTAAATTATCGCAAATCGATGGTTCAACCATTCGTTTTAAAGGTATTGACGAGCTCTTTTGAAAGATACCCATCATGAAAATTTACTTCCCTCGAGGAGGCTCCTACATGCACAATTTTTTTCCCAGTTGACTATCTCTATTACAAAATATATATATATTCGTTTCATTTGGTTTAGTGCAGTCTATAGATGTTAAACTCCACTTACCTGCAATTTCCCCCATAGACGTAATGTATTTGAATACTTTTGGGTGTCCCAGTACATGAACCATTTGTTTCATCTCAACGAAAAGCTTAGTGTAGCATCCCTATATGATACACATTTAGAATACCGAGTTTAGAATTTCTGCTACTATTTGTTCTTGAGATATGCTGATCATAGACAGACAGGCACACACACAGACCATTCGCTAAAAACATGATTTTCGTATTCAGGGGACCTCAGAACATGTAAATATAATAAAAACTCACTTTAAAAAATTTGACCCTAAAACAATACTTTCTCTACCGTAAGGGTAAGAGAAAGTAAAAAATTCTAGAACAATTTTGAATTTTCTTTGTATAATATGAAATGAAAATGGAAGAAATTTTGAAAACTTGTGTTTCTTCCGTACCTAAGAACTTCTCCTCAAGAGGGCGCACTGAAGCGCTATTCAAATTTTGAGAACGAGAGTTCTTCATCTGTTATTAGAATATGTGCCATTTTAATTTTGTGTGTGGATGATGTAAGCGCAGTGAACTAACCACTGCCAATCCTTTTTGAACTTAACATTTTATTTGAATTAAATGTTTTTGAGGTGTCTATGACTTTACGTATTTTCTTCAACCATCGCCTATACAATTATAGTTCACTCATCTATCGCAAACAACTTGTGTAAAATGAAATATAGAGGGGAAAAGCTTGTTTCAGAGGAAGTAATAATTTTTTATCAATTGCATTTAAAAAAAAAAAAAAAAAAGATTTACATCCAACATAACATGAATTATGTATAAATACATATACGCGATGTATAATATTTCGATGTACAACACAAGCGGTGTATAACATAAAACATTTCAACTTTGTCAATATTATTGAGACTTCTTGTTGTTAGTGAACTTGAATAAAGAATCAACTTAATTTTCTACTTCTCAAGGTCTTTTATTTATTTATTTTTTATTTGCAAGTAACATACTCTATTTTTTTTTCCTATGATGTAACAGAGAATTAGTAACTTAATGAAGTATTACTAGAATCATAGTTTATGGTGATTACAAATTTCAACAGTAGGAGAATAATACCTTTAAATAACTCATGTTATTTTGAATCATATTAAACATTTCACATAATTTAAGAAAGTGTTAATTCCTGAAATTACGCCATTAGAAGATCACTTTGGATTGGGGACTCAATATTAGTGTATTCAGATTTCGGGGACAGTATTATAATCCTTTTGAAAATTCTTCATGTTATTCACACTATAGTTGCCGATTTTCCAGGGAAATTTAAATCATTTACGACAGTCAGACATATCACATTTTGAAAACAGAACATAACTTTAATAAAATAAATTCATTTAATAAGCGCAGAAATACTCACCTTCGTCAACTCTTTTGGCGCAGTAGAAGGACAATGTAAATGGACGTTGTAAACAGCATTCGTCATCTAGGCAGTCGTCGTTTTTATCACAAATTCTAGTAACCTAAGCAAAATATATAAAATTTTTAGAAATTAAAATAGCTTAAAGAATCTATGGGGTTTAAATTAAGAAAAATAATATATATAATATATATATATATATGTACATATTAATATGTTTATATATAAACTATTGCGAACATTTTGATGCTTTATTTATGCTTTTACACACGTTCATTCAAAAGTTATAAGATAAAATTATAAAGGATATTAAGATTATATTCCATTGCATTAATTCTAATTTTCTTAAAAAGACAATTGTCACTATCCTTATTATTTTGAAAAAAAATTCATCACCTACTACTTTAAAACATATTGCACACACATTTATGTAAAATATCTACAAAATGAACAAAGAAATTAGAGATAGTTCAAAACTTACTATATTTAAAATTACGTAACACTTAAACTAAGGGGAAAAAAATTAAATTTTTTGTAAGTATTTTTAAATAAAAAAGTTACATAGTTTCAGTAAATATTAATTCATTTTGTTGATGTACTTAAAAAAAAGTGTGTGCAAAGTTTTAAAGAAAATGGTGAAAATTTTCTTTCAAAATCTTGCGAATAATTGCAAAGAAAAAAATAGAAAACCCTTTTGAGAAAATTAGAATTACTATTTGTAAATGCAATGAAGTTCAACCTACAAATCAGTTATAATTTCAATCACAACTTTTGAACAAAGTGTGTAGAAGCATAAATCGAGCGTAAAAATGTTCACAATAGTTTATCAACAGATACTCTTCTTCAATAAATCGATTCTCTTTTTTTTTTAAAGTTTAAAACTCTTTAGACTTGTTAAATATTTCATAATCTCAGATTATACAAATTAAATACAGATTACTATATTATGATTACGCATGAACATTCATTCATTTTTACACACTGTTGTGTTGGTATAACCAGAAAAATAAAAACGAAAAAGTATGACATCTCATATTAACACACTTAAACAGTAAACTACGAATTAAGTTTTAAAAGGGCGAAAAGTATGACCAGGTGTACCAGAACAGATTTCGAATTTTGATCATTTTTCAAAATTTGAACTTTTAAAACATTTAAACGACCCCTCTAGACAATTTTGTTCAATGATAAAGTTTTTATTTTCCATCCACCAGGATTAGATAAAACCGCATATTTGTATCTGAATCAATATGCAGAAAAAATACTAACTTATGCCAATTTTCCGCAGCACATTAATTTTTTTTTCGTTGAAAATAGAGACTGCACACAAATTCATAATGGGAATTTTTAGATGAAAAATACGACAATATGTGTCGAAATAATCCTAAAAGCATTTGAAAAAAACCTACTTAAAAACAAATAATGGAGCAAAAATACCCAAAAATGAATAAAATTGTGTCAGATTGAGTATATCACCTACTTATAATAGCTCCGAAACAAATATACTCAAATTAAAAAAAACCATGTACTTATTACTGAGTATATTAACATGCTCAAAAACTGGAATCGACCATCGCGAATCCCAATATCCCAAACATTAATTTTCATTGATATATTCTTCCGTGAACCAGCATGAAACCGCCACAAATATTACACTGAGAACAAAATTCCGTAATTGACATCTAAAATCTAAATTGTGGCTCTAGAAAAAATAGTTGCATGTCATCCTTATAAAATCTAGTCCCCTTTGAAAGCGAGTTCTAGAAACTCCTACTATAATTCTAGAGAGTTTGTCTATATTATCGAGGTCAAACCTATTTAAAAATATCTCCAAATAAATGTGTACACCAAAAGCGGGTTTCAGCAACTATAATCTTGGTTTATGACTCAATTCTAGATAATGAAACGAGAATTTCTCGCCATACAAAAGATTCAGAATATTCAAAATATTCAGAGTATTGTTTCACCATCTAGAAATGTGTAGACTAGAAATTCTCAATCACTTTGTCTATTCATTTTATTGGCGTGCCTTATGCTCATAGCTCGGAAATCTATATTTCTACTTAAGGAATTTAGAAAATGGCCCTTTATTCATTCTAGATGAAAGTGGTATATATTTTTTTCTCAGTGTAGTTCTATATATTTGAGAAAATAAATTTTGTCTTTCAACTCTTTCTGTTTAAATTTGTAGAAATTCTATTAAAGAACCTCTCTTTTACTTCAGCTTATTTATAATAAATTATGAAGTAAATAGATAGTAATTTGAAAACATGAAACGTTTCATAAATGAAACGAGCATTTTTTTTTTTTTTTTCAAATAAAATTATTTGTTTCGAAATCAGTATGTTCCTTTACACATTTCCGAGCAATTCATTTTTACTTTCCGAACACTATAGTGAGGAAAGTATTGTAATCATGTCAAAAATCCGAATTCGAGATTTTGATGTTTCTATACGTTTTGAGGTCCCCTGAGTCCGTTTTCACTATTTTTACGATGATGTATGTATGTGTGTGTGTATGTGTGTATGTGTGTATGTGTGTATGTGTGTATGTTTGTGAACACGCTAGCGTCTAAAGGCTTTGTTCGATTAACCTGAAAGTTGGTACGTATATTGTAAGTCACCATAGTACGAACCCTATAGATTTTGGTGAATCTAGCACTTATAGTTTTTTTACAGGGACACAAAGAAAAATTCTTTATCATTATGGCCTATGGGACCAAAATCTTAAAAGTGCGATAGCATCTAAACGCCTTATTCAATTGAGCAAAAATTTTATACCCATATTATAGGTCACAGATACTCAATCTATATAGATTTTGGAGAATCTAGCACTTATAGTTTTTTTACAGGGACACAGGGAAAAATTCTTTGCCAAATTTTTAAAAGTGTGATAGCGTCTAAACGCCTTATTAATCTCAGCAAAGAATTTGTACACATGTTACAGGTCACATTTGAACCAACTGTATAGATTTTGGTGAATCTAGCACTACAGTTTTTTTACAGGGACACAAAGAAAAATTCTTTATCATTATGGCCTATGAGACCAAATTTTTAAAAGTGCGATAGCATCTAAACGCCTTATTCAATTGAGCTGAAAATTTGTATGAATATTATAAATCACTGTTGCACTAACGATAAGCATTTTGGTGAATCTAGCATCTATAGATTTTTACAGGGACAAAACGAAAAATTCTTTATCATTATGATCTAAGGGCTCAAAGTTCAGTAGCGTTAAATAACACCTCGTGTGATATATGGAGAAAAAAACACTCTATTATGGTTTTCTCTCTTTTGTTTGTTTAGCAATTCCTCTTTCTTTATTTTATCTACAAAACTGTTAGTTACTCAATGTTCGGAAAGTCGAGTGGAGTCACTCCAGATTTTTTAACATTGTATATAGACAAAGACAAACAGTAGCGTAAACAAGTGCGCCGTGGGGTGTTTGCCGTCATGGATTTTATTTTGTGCTTGTTCGCGGTTGGGGGCGCATGATTTTTTAAAATATGCATACACAAAGAGATAGATATTTTATAAAATGTATATTAAAGAGAATTCGCGATTGTTTTTATTATTGGTTAAAATAAAAATTGAAACTTTTATCTACTGATGGTACTTCATTGCACCATTAAATTAAATAGCGTATAAAATCGACTTTGTGTAAGAAATATCAAAGATATTTATAAGTATAGAATGTATATACTTCACATTAATCACACTACATGGCACTAGATGCTACATGTAGCTGTTTTTGTTACAAAAAAAAAATTACACAGTGTCGCTGTTTTTGATTGGCATTTTTTACGTAGATCACGAGTATTATAATTCATTTACACATCACTTCGAGTATCTACCATAAATCTTAAAAAAATATAAAGGACATAAAATATTCCTAATTTTTTTTTTTTTTTTTTTTTTTTTTTTCATCTTTTTAAAGTTCTGATCTCTTTCTTCGATCTCTACGCTAAAGTGCTACCCAGTGTTGGGCATAACTGATTAAAAGTAACTGAATTACAATTGAATTACGATTAAATTACAATTATATATATATATATATACCAGTGTTGGGCATAATTGATTAAAAAGTAATTGAATTACAATTAAATTACAATTAAATTACAATTATTTTACTGTCAATCAACTAACAAGTAATTGATTACGAATAAATTGAATTACTTATTCAATAACTTGAATTACTTATTCAATTTATTTCTAATCAATTACTTATTAATCGAATAACAGTAAAATAATTATAATTTAATTGTAATTCAGTTGTAATTCAATTACTTTTTAATCAATTATGCCCAACACTGATATATACATTTTTATTTATTTATTTATTTATTTATTAATTTATTTATTTTATTTTATTTTTATTTTTATTTATTTATTTATATATATATATATATATATATATATATATTTTTTTTTTTGTCAATCGATTAACAAGTAATTGATTGCAAATAAATTGAATTACTTATTCAATTTATTTGTAATCAATTATTTGTTAATTTATTAAAAGTAAAATCACTATAATTGTAATTCAATGTAATTCAATTACTTTTTAATCAATTATGCCCAACACTGCTGCTACCTCTCTAAATCCTCTTTAAATATTGGGTCATTCCATATAAATTCAAGGAAGTGCGTTGATCGACTATTTTTATTTCTTTTGATAGTTGTGTCCCTTGTAGGCACATATGAGACATGTTCAAAACAACTTTTATTTTTTCTGTACAGTATTAACCTGGGATTTTATACAGGACATCAAAAGTCATTCTCTTGGTCAAAAATGGGATTAGTATTAGATCTTTATATTTTGACTCAAATCTCTTTGATTTAAATTTATGAGTGCTGATTTTAAATATTAGTATCAAGGTACATAAGGTAAAGGTGCCTCATGCTTATAGTTATACTGCTGTAACATAATAACTAGGTCAATGTCCAAGGTCAATCACCAAATTTTTGTCAATTTCAATAGAAAGTAAACCAACAAAATTTAAATAGTGAGGATATTGACAAAATTTAAATACTGAGGAAATTGAAACTTTTCTAGGAAACAAAATCATAAAATAAAATATTACAAAATTTAATCTCTCTCTGGAATCATATTAATGAGAAAAGTTAATTGTAAATGTGTGGTTTTTAACCCTTTACAGTGTACAGGTCTACGAAATGTCAGAAATATGACAAAAATGACATTTTAAAACCTCCATAATCCAAAGGGGAATGAAATTAAAAAATAAAAAGAAAGAAAAAAAAAGAAAATTCTTTGCCAATTTATTAATCTATTAAAATATTATGTATACACAGTCTGTGTATTATTTTGTGGTTTTGATTTTTGAAAATCGATATAGATTTTTAAATTGCGTAGTTCGGCTAATAGGCTAATTGACGCACATTAAATTAGAAAATAAAGCATGGAATTAAATAATTGCAGATTAATTTTGTTTTATTAAAATGAGTTTTATAATAATGCAAAATTACTTTAATGGAATTAAAATAAAATATTTAAAAAAATTTTGCTCGTGTTTTTTTTTTTTTTTTTTTTTTGTTAAATATTTAAGCATTCTTTTATAAGTATTTTTTTTTTTTAACTCAAAACCACAAAACAAAACACGCAGTAAACAAATTGCTTTAATAAATTGGAAAAGATTTTTTTTTTTTTTTACTTTTTAGTTTCATACAATTACTATTAAATTTTTTCATTAGAAGGATTCCAGAGATTTTTTTTTTTTTTTTTTTTTTTTTTTTTTTGTGTGTGTGTGTGTGTGCGGTTTTTTTTCCCTAGAAAAGTTTTTCTCTATCGAAATTGACAAAAATTCGATGTCTGACCTTGAACTTTGATCTGGTGTAATTATTTTAATTATTAAGTTACAGCAGTATAAGTAAACATGGGACACCTTTACCTTATGTGCCTTAATACTAATATTTAAAATTAGAATTCATAAATTTAATTCAGAGAGATTATTGCCAAAATATAAAGGTCTAATAATCCCGTTTTAGACCAGGAGAACTACAATTGATGACCTATATAAAATTCCAGGTTAATAACACAGATAAAATAAAAGTTCATTTGAACGTTTATCATATGTGCATATAAAGGATACAAGTATTGTGTGTGTGTGTATATATATATATATATAGCGAAGCAACACACGTCCTTGAATTTATATGGAATGGCCTTTCTAGGATGAGGTGATATCCATAATTTTTATTGCATATATCTTTAAATTCCCTCTTCCGCAATTAAAACAATGAATTTCAAATACACATTTTGTCGCTTTCATAATGTAGAAAATAATGGCTTTAACGCTCAAATATACAAAACATACATTAACGGCCCTCTTCACTTACCGTCGCCGGAAGCCCGAGCCAATGTTATTCTATGGGGAAATTTTCTTTTCAAATAACTCATTAACTAATACATATTTTTAAATTATGTTTTCACATTCAGAAAGTTCCCAACTGTTCAATTGACGGACCTTTTTAAAAAATGTATTTTTTTTTTTAATTTTTAATATTTTATTTTGAAATTATGCAAAATGAAAAAGATTCACATATTGAAAATTCGTATTTTGCAGCTTCAAAATAAAACATAAAAAAATAAAAAATAATTTTTTTTTTTTTTGAAAAAGGTCCGTCAATTTAACAGCTGTGAACTTTCTGAATGTGAAAACAGAATTTAAAAATATGTATTAATTAATAAGTTATTTGTAAAGAAAAATTTCCCATAGAATAACATTGGCTTCGGCTTCGGGCGACGGTGACTGAAGAGGGTCCTTAAGAGTGTAAAATGAGTTTCAAATGTAAAAAAAAAAAAAAAAAAAATAATAATAATGTAACCTTTTTATTCAGCAATTTTATGCAGCCAATCATCATGCCATTTTTAAAAATTATTTTAAGATGAACATTTCAAAAAAGCTAACTTACATTTGAATGAAGAATGACAAAAAAAAAAAAAAAAAAGGTCATTTTTAGAAGGTCATTTTGAAAAAAAAAATGTGGTATATTTGAAAATAAATTACATTTTTGCATACATTTTTAATACCTTCCAACAATGTTGAAAGGTGTCTGTCTTTTTATCTATCTGCCCATGCTCTAACTACCGTAGAGGAACATGGGATATCTTGTATAATTGATGTACTATGTGTCACTATAATATGTTCCCTATTGAAAACGGTATAAACGATACGAACGATTTGTGTACAGGGGATCCTAAAAGTATTTCAAATCTATGAAAAATTATTCTTTCACACCTGTTTTAATATTTTTGTAATACAAAAAATATAACGAAATCAATACAGTACATAAACATGTTTCATATAGAATAGAGTAGGATTAGCATTGATTATTGTTTTACAGGGCCATACGAAATATTCAGATAAATTGTCAGATAAAAATGGAAATCTCTCAAAGGACATTTTTAGTTATATTATGATTTATAATTAAACACTTTTTAGCAAGGTGAAAAGCGTTTTTAACTTAAATTTATCTGCAGGTCCAAACGTCTATGCCTGCTCATCTGCTGTTAGCCCGCACTACCGTAAATATTCATATGAAATCTTGAAAATGCTATAGGTTATTCAAGTTCATTATGGAATGCTCCCTATCGAAAATGATGTAAAATCTGTAGAGGGACACAAAAAGGAATTTAATACATTACGTTTTATGAGAGCATTGCAATGCGTTTCTATATAAAGCGTACTTTAATTCTTTGCAAAGAAGAAAATATGATGGAATTGACATTTATTATTCCTAATCACAAAAACGTATTTTCTATAAAATACGGTAAAATCAGCATTAAGGTTTAAAGAACTACACAAAAATATTTTGAGACATTCCGGGCTATAATTGGAAAACTGTGAAATTGCATCTTCTGTTGTGTCGAACGTTTTTAATAATATTGAAAAGTAATTATGACTTTAGTTAGTCTGGGCTCTAACTTTCGTCAATAGGGAAGAACCGTGTAATATGGACCATCGTGTAATACGGACCATGAGGAAATTTATATATTCAACACTAGGTGGTGAAATTTGTTCATCGCCTTTAGTGAATATTATTGTTATCCAAAGCAAGAAGTGACTTGTACGTGCGTACCTGCATTTGGACGATTATGAAATTGATTTTTCGGTTTATGTGATCATTGATGTAACAAGTATGCTAAAATGAAAGTATTACTTTCTACTGTTAGGTAATTGTAGTATAATTTTCGCGTTAATAGTAGCAAATGTACTTATTTCCTGAATAATCTAGACATGTGTTTCATGGGCGCCAATTTGCATAGCGATATATGATTGGAAACAACGTTGATCTGTTTATGCGTGTAATATGAACCATGCATTGTTGTCTAATATGATAAAAACATAGAGGTTTTGTTAATGCTCGGCGTACATATGCCGCACACTCAAAATCTTGAGGCTATAGAATAGGCCAGAGAAGCAGGGATAATCAAGCTATCACTTCCTTCGCATACTACCCATTGAATATAACCTTTGGATCTCCCTTTTTTTCGTGCATTAACAGTTTTTTTTTTTTTTTTTCTTTTTGTCCATTGCTACTATTCCCAAGAGATGGACAAGTGTGTGAGGGAACATGCTGGACAGTTCATTTCACAATTCCAAGTGTGTCAATTGTTCGGGAAGGAGTACTTCGGGAAGGACCACTATGGACCACTTGTGTCGGTAGTCCATATTACACATACGTTCGTATAATATGGACCACCGACACATAAATAAAATAATTATTTACTGCAATTATTAATACATCCCAGATTGCTTTACTAAGCTTGAGCAATGCAACTGTACAGTTGTAATGAGCAGCCAACTAATTAAACCTTTTTATTTTAATAATTTTAGTTTTATGAGCATTCTTGCTTAGGGGGTCCATATTACACAGATCTCCCCTATTTATAGAATGCTTTGAAATTAGTGAATGTTATTCAAGTTTACTGAATTCGGTTTTATAAAGAAAAGAATATAAATAATACAATTGGTTTATGTACAGTTAGGAGAATTATTTTAATTCCTTATACGATGCCTATGCAAAGTTGAGACAATATACATGTATACAGAAAAGTAATATTTTTAATGCTTTCTCTTCAGAAATAAAGCTATAAAAATATTTTTGACCCTTTCAGTGACTCTTTACTGCGCAGTTAATAACAAAACACATTTTTATAGCCTTGCTATTTTTATAGAATAAACAGAGCTGCACAAAATCGATATTTTTATAATATTTTAAAAATTTACATTTCGATTTTGATATGTGGTTCCTGTGTTTAGCATTTGAATTTTAATTAAGTATGTAACTCAGTCAATTTTAAGCCAATGATGTTGTTGCATAAAAAAGTGAAACTTCCAAATTGACTAAATTTTTCCATAGGAATCGCATAATGTTTTAAAAAGTTTAAAATTAACGGGAAGAAATTTTTATTAACACGGTCTTATTTCGTCCTTATTTTAAACACTTTCGCTATTTACTACTTTAATTCCTTATCTTTAACAGGCAACGAGTTAAACCGCTTTTCAATCTTTTTGGAACACCATGTATATTAATGTAATAAAATATATTAAACTGCACTATATAAATAAAAAGAATAATGTTTTAAATACAGCAAATATACAGATTTAAAATATAATAATTAATATATATATATATATATATATATATTAATAATGTAAGTGTTTCAATGATTAACACTTTTAGAGCAATTTCTGACGTGTTTAATGTTTTGGTCATCAGAAACTATTTTTGGGAATCTTAAGTTATTATACATGGTATTGAAAACTTTCAGAACCACATATATGTTAAAACATATGCATTTGACAATAATAATAATTTTTTTTTTTTATGAATTTTTATTTTGCACCCACTGAATGTTCCATCAATTGACACTGCCAGTTTTTCATTTTACCAATAATTAGCATCCTATGCTCCAGTGTTTGACACTGCTAATTTTTCACTTTACCAGTTATTGGCACACTATGCTTCAGTGTTTGACATACAACATTTAAATTCTTATATGTAAAACATGTGCTTTTATTTATTTATTTATTTTCTTATTTATTAATTGTTTCAGGAAAGAAGTCAATTACTGGAGCATGCCAGTCACTGGAGCACCTACCCTAGTACAATTTACATAAAAAATGCATATAAAACTAATAATAAAATTTCGCTTTTATAGTAGTCTCTCTCTCTCTCTTTTTGAAATAATTTGAAGTAATTTACTGTACATACATTGATTTCTTTTTTTTTTTTTTTTTTTTTTAAAGAAAGTTTTCTGTATCTATACTAAAATCAATAGAGACATGCAGTAACTATTTTTCATTCTCTAGCATAGGTTACCATATTCATTTCTTAAAATGTCTTTGGTATAGCTATAGCATAGAAGCCGCTTTTAAATTTTTGTTGTCGTTTCGGCGATGAATTTACAATTGCGTAAGCAATTGTGAAACGTCCGAGTTATTTCAGTAGAGTTATTTTCTTAGCGTGTCCGAGTCCGTGTCCGAGTCCGTGTTCTTAGTCCGAGTTATTTCCTTAGCGTGAAACGTCCGAGTTATTTCAGTGTCTAATTTCAAATTTCGTCAACGGATTCCATACTGAAGCTGTTCCATTTCTGTAGCCCGGTTTTCCACAATATTATCTTAATAATTTAAAAAATAAAAAAATAAATAAAAATGATTGCACTTACATCCCTCCCCCCCCCCCCCCCGATATAAAAAGAAATATTTACTCATTTATTTATTTTTGGCACCAGTTTGGTTTTTCTTTTTATTTTTTTTTAAGTTACTATGGGGGTTTTATTTAATATCTTTGAACTAGTTATCCGATTGAACTAAACAATACAGTGTTAGTCAGATTTTATCCTGATTAATATATGTACCAATTTTTGATAAAATCTAATAATCCGGAATCTTTAAAAATTCGGACAGATGTCATGACAAACGCTTAGCTTTATATCAGCATATATAGTTACCCTCATCCGTCACTGATTCTGTCACACTTTGAGATTTCCTTGGACTCAGTCTCCTAATTTTCATACTTTAGTCAATTTAAAAAAATGTAATTGTCCGATCGATAAGCTGTTACAGACGTATTCAGAAAAATTGCGCCTTTCATTTGGTACATTATTTGTAACGAATATATAATTACATTTTTAAAAAAATTAATTAAAATATGAAAATAAAAGCTTTAAAATACATTTAAATTTTTAATTGTTGCCATTTCTTTTTCAGCATAAAATGAAATATGCTTTTCCGTAAAAAAATAAATAAATAAATAAATAAAATAAAAATAAATTTGCTCACGCATATGAAAAAAATGACGTCTAAAAAATAATAATTTTAAAGGTAATGAAGAGATAAACAAAGTGAGAAAATTTCGCACCGGCTTGCTAGCAAATGAATTATTTAAAATGAGAAATAAATAAAATGAAACGATTATTTTTCAACGAGCGCCTTAGTCGCCCTACAACAAACTAGTATTTAGATAAAAACAAAAAGTGTTTGCACGTTCTTTGAAAGTGATAGATAAAAATTGGTAATGATGCCGTCTGAAGGAAATAGTGCGACGCGTCGTACTAAAAATATAGAGGAAATGTTAAAGAGTTGAAAGATTTCAAAGAAAGAAGATTTTATTTTACAGACAATCTTTTTTTTTTCACTGTCTCTTAAATTATGTACCCCTTAATCATCCGTAAATAACGTAAAGTGACTATCTTATGGGATAATGATCTGGTGAGTTGCCCTTTAAATTCAGGCGCCCCTTATTCAGAGTTGTTCCTTAAGGGTTCCTAATTGCCCATCTGCGCAGCACTAGTGCGACGTAAAATCCAACCATCCTTATGGGTTCCTTCAGAAATTTATTTTTATTTTACGGAGAGAAAAAGAGTGAAAGAAAGAGATAGTTTATTTTCTTCTGTTTTGTTAAATTAATTTATACTGATAAAAACAATCACCTTACTTATTATAATATGTACAAACTCATGTGTAAAACAATTAAAATTTTCATCCATAACTGCAATTGTTAATATGTATGCATAAACGTTTCTTAATACTTACAAAGAGAGATGCTTTACAAAACTCCGTCAAAAATAAAACGTAGATCAAGAGTTTTAACATTTCTTTGAACAACACTGCCGATAAGTCTTAGAACAAAAATAAATTTCATCCACTTTGCTCTAAAGTATGACAGTAAATACTGGCATCAGAATATTTCATACTTTTTTTTTTTGGATTTTGGGGGCAAAACTGACCATTTCACACATCCATATAAATTGTTGCCAGTGAATTCGTGTGCTAAGAAACAAAGAGAGATAGAAAAAATTTTCGTGACTAAGGTGCATTTATGGAAATTCAAATAAAAAGTCACGATTTTTAATTCTTTTATAACAAAAGACTTTGTGGCAACAGCAGAAGTCGTCTCGATTTACTCATTTTGTAAATTGGCACACATTTCTAATCGATCTTTAGATTACATTTTTTAAAACAGCCATGCAAATATTCAAAAACGATGCAAAATTTTCACTTTATTAAACTTCTAATATTTAAAATCCTTTATTTCTTCCTTAGAAAACTGGTCTTCAATAAATTTTTTAATTTATTAAAAAAAAAAAAAAAAAAATCTTCTGTATAACAAGCAAACGACTCTCATTAACCTCCACTACAGATCATATAAACTCTTTTTGGAGTAAGTGTGGTCAGGAAACATAAAACTGACGTAATTCATCAGATGCCTACCAATTTTCCTGTAGTTACCAACTAATACAAAACCCGCAAAAAGGTATAAAGAGATTTTATATAGCGAGTTTAAAAAAAAAATCGGCAAAGCCATTTTTCGAGCCATTTATTTTCGAGATCAAAAACAGATATCCTAATCAAGACGCCTCTCAATTTTCTTGTACTAACCAATTAATACATGCAAAGGAGAGATTATGCAGTAAATTTGAAGAAAATCGTTAGAGCCATTTTTGAGATATCGACTTCCGGGCACACAGCTGTTTTTCACTAAAACTTGGCAAACTCATCTATACACCGGAAACCAATTAACTCATACGAAAGAACATCTAAAAGAGGTTAATATTGCAGGTTTGAAGAAAATCTGTCGAACTGTTCTTTAAGACACAATCTGCCGGGATATAAAATTCGACTACCAGTAATACCAAATCTGAGCGCCTATCAATTTTCCTGTAATAACCAACTATTAAATACGAAAGTATAAATACTAACTGATAAATATTCATAAATACACAATAAAAATCAGATTCAAACCATTCTAAAAATATTTGTAGAAATGCATGGGAATATGAGCAAAGAACTCACATGGGTTTCAAAGGTTGAAAATAGTGCATTTCCCTTCTAATTTCTTTTTAAATTTATAATAAACTAGCAGGCTTTGCCCGCTTCGCTGGGCACTATTTAAAGAAGTTGTCAAAATCCCATATAATTATTAATAACCTACGTTAAAGTTTCCGCTGTGTTTGGTAGATGTTTTTCCCGCTCGCAAATTGAGGAGTCCGGGTCGCCACTGTCTTCGACATCAATTTACCCGCTTCTTACTTCACCTTCCCCAGGGGGTAACTTCGAAGTTTTGCGAAATCCCGCAGCAGATCCCATAGATTTCGCAAGACAAATTCAGCGCTAAAAGGGAGATTTCGAAATTGTTCCTTCGTAATCCCCCCCCCCCCCAAAAAAAAAATAAATAAATAAATAAATAAATAAATAGATACATAAATAATAAAATAGAAAATTACGACAAAATAAAGTAAATAAAGAAATAAAATAAAATAAAATAAAATAAACGAAAATGTGTTTTTGGAAATATCTCAAAGAAGACACATGGCTGTTTTCAATAGCTTTGTACCATTTTTAGCAGAGCTCTACTCAAAAATCGGGAATTCCAGAAATTTCTCCCCGAAAAACGATTTTCCCCCTTCCATCTGTAAGAATCAAGAATTCCAAAATCGTACATAAAGTTTTATTCGTACTCAAGTCTAGTGTTGTTCTCAAGTGCAGTTTCTTCCCCGTGAAGTAATTTGGGGCCGAGTTATATTTACAAACATTTTTCTGCTTTCTGCCCCCCAGGAGGAAAGGGGGGGGGGAATTTCAATTAATCCCGTTACTTTAGGGGTCGGATGCATATAAATAATCCAAATACTAAACATTGTGACAGCAACTCTCATAAATTTCCCAGGACAGATTTAGCGCTAAAAGGGGTGTCTCGAATTAGCCCTTCGTAAAGCACAATACCCCCCCCACCCCCCCCAAAAAAAAAAAGATCGTAAAAACTCAAAAACATGTTTTGGAAATATCCTAAAGTAGACGCATGGCTGTTTTCAACATCTTTGTTCCAGTTTTGGTAGAGTTTTAGTTAAAAATCCGGAATTTGCAACATTTCCCGCCAAAAATTAATTTTTTCCCCTCCCTTTCCTTGAAAATCAAAATGTCCTAAATCGCAGATAATGTTTTATTTGTACTCATGTGCAATCTCCTCGTGTGCAATTTCTTCACAGTGAAGTAATTTGAAGTCGAGTTATGCTTACAAAGGTGTTTTTATCTTCTGTCCCCCCCAAGGGGGGAACAGAGGGAAATTTCGAAAATACTGATAGATTAAAAATCCGGAATTTGCGAAATTTCCCGGCAAAAATTAATTTTTCCCTTCCCTACGCTTAAAAATAAAAAATTCTCAAATCACAGATTTCATTTGTACTCATGTCTAGTCTCCCCATGTGCAATTTCTTTATTGTGGAGCCGAGTTATGCTTACAAACGTGTTTTTGACTTCCCCCCCCCCCTCGCCCAGATCAGGAACGGGGGAGGGGATTTCAAAAATACTGATTGATAGATATAATTTTAAGTTGGGTAAAGATCTAAGTTTCTGCCAAGCGCCGTTGAATTCCGTCCAGCCGTTCTCAAGTGATGCCCGGACAAAAATAGCGTTACAGACATACGGACACCATGACACACACACACACACACACACAGTCAAAATTTTCTGAAGTAATTTTCGGCTTTCATGGTGTGTGAAACGTGTAGATGTCACAAAAATGTTTTATTATGACAAATTTACAGACAAAAGTCTGATTTTATTAATATGGAAGATAGAAACAAAATATTCAAATTTTTGAGTATATAAAAGTGCAACATTTAGAATTTTCATTAAAAGTTTTTGGGAAATTCAGCCGATTGGTCCTGGTGTCTGGAGACACGTCACACATCAGAAAAGCGATGGACAGGTTTTTACAAAAACTAATGCATTTTAATTGAAATTTCAAACACTTTTTCAAAATAAAGTTGACTAGTGCTTGGACGAAGAATTTTCTCTTTTTCGATTATAACTAACTAATTTTACAAGGTTACGAGGTTAAAAAGTATCGAAAATTGTAGTGTTTTTACATACATGCAACTCTGCCAAAAATTCAAATTTCATTTTTTCTTTCATTTTTTTTTTTTTTTTTTTTTTTTTTTTTTTCCTTTATTTAAGCACTGGTCAATTCTATTATGAAGAAGAGTGCAAATTTTTTTATAAGATAAGATCGGTGCTTTAATTTTTAAGAAACCGTATCCGCCGCTTTTCTGAAAGATCTCCGGAAAGCGAGACAGATTCGACAAAACTTTAAGAAATTTAGCAATTCTTAGCCGACTTTGGCGAAAAATGACTATTTTTACAAAGTTTTAACTTTTATGTGGCTCTACGTATAATTGTTACCAATTAATTATATCAGCTAACACTTGAGTAGATAACGTGGAAATCTCTAGAATCACACAGAAAAAAAAGTTGTCAGTTGACAATACAAAATTGACAAATCCAAACAGCTTATTAGAAAACTTGAGTTAAAAAGTGCACTAGTTGAACTAGTCTCCAAAACTAAGGTTCCTATATATACGAGCTGGCGCATCAGGCATTTTGTTGCCTTAGGGTTGCCACCCAGCGCGTTTCTCTGATAAACAAACCACAAACACTTTTTTTTATCGTCTTACGTTACTTTAGAGTAACTTATTTTATTATATTTCATAATTTCAGCTAAGTAAACTATGATATGGAAGTTTGTTTAGCGATAAACTGCTATAATCTTTCAAGAAGTGATTATAAAGTGTTCACAGACCTTCTACTACTGTATATTTGAGTTTTGGCAACATTTTGTAAAAGAAACAGAAACCGCCCTAACAACACATCGTACATCCATAGGGTATCCTCAGAATAAAATGACATCCTGAGAATGTACTATGAAAAAAATGCGTTTTTAGGAATATTATTGTTGCTTATTCCTCTTAACTTGACCGGATTAGCTTCAGATCAAGATTTCTTAAATTCATTAGGGAAGCGATAAGGACGCCAAGCGGGAATGCTGTCCTCTTCGGAGGCAAAAAAATGGCGGTGATGCGCCGGCCTATTATTTTATTTAGGGGCTCTATCCAAAACAAACCCCCAGACTAAGAAGGTTAATATTATCAGTTAAGACGACTATATCTGATAGTATTAACCTTTCTAGTCTTGGGTATTGTTTTGGAGACTAGTTCAGCTAGTACACTTTTTAACTGAATTTTTCTAGTCAGCTGTTTGGGTTAGTCAATTCTGTATTGTCAACTGAGAACTTTTTTTTCTGTATGATTGTTAGCACGTTTCTTCAAGTTCTACCATAGAGCTATATATATAAAAGAAAACTCGGTGATAACCTCTGAGATTATTGTCTGAGGTATTTTAAAGCCTCTGTTTAAAAAATTGTACCAATTAATTTTTCTACATTATACAGGGGCATAATTGTGTGAAATTAGGCAATTTAGCACTCAAATTTGTCGAAAAGTGGTAGTTTAGAAGTGCCAAAGTTTAGAAGCTTTAAATTTAATAGGAGCCGAAATTTTCAGTTTTCGATGCTATCCATTGATTTCTATCGCAGAGCTACATAGAAATTTCTAGAAATCACTAACGAGACTCTCGATGAGTTCGGTCTCTGTTAAGACTTCGAATTAAATGGTCGTCTGGGAGACTGTACTTTAAGTGGTTGATCATTGCTCCTGAATCAGAGAAATTCTTGATCTGTGGTAAGTTTAATGCTGTTTAATCTTCTGTGGTACGAATAACTGTTTTATACGATTGTTTCTTAATACTCTTCATTAAATAAAGTGCATTTCTCAACTAGAATATGCCTTTGTTCTAGATATATATAGATCATTCTGTCTATGTACGCAAGAATGTCGACAACTGTCGCAACCATACCATATCATTACTATATGCTACTATCATTAGCTTCTGTCGAAACCTCTTTGACGGTAGGTTATACACAATCGCTAAAATATTTGTATTTTTGATTATTATGGATATGATTTTCATAGTTATCTCCAGTTTAAATTCCTATCACCATGTATATACATAAATAGTAAGATCATAGATATAGTAATATATATAGAGATCTATTATTCCCATGTTATCGAGCAAAAATTTTTGATGCCGAAAAAAAGTTCTAAAACCAGCCAAAAAAAAAAAAAAAAAAACCAAAAAGAAAAAAAAAAAAAAAAAAAGAAAAAGAAAAATGAATTTGAAACTGCATCTGGAGTTTTTCATTCACCTTTAGTAAATAAACTATTCATAAATTTTATTTACTAAATTATCCGTGTGTAATCCTGTGTGTGATTTACTCGGAGAAATGCAGCCATTAAGAGTGACTTTTCCCAAGAAAAAAGGTATCACTTTTTGCCTCTCGCTGATCAATCTATGTCTTATTACTATATCTATGAGTAAGATAGATACTGTATACACGGGTAATTAAGTAGATACTATCGAACAGCAAAATCTCTCCTTTTCTTCTTATTATTATCCCTGTATATATTGTCACACAGATGTCGTGAAGAGTCAAAGTGAACACTCGAAGTTAAGTAACAAACGTAGTTTATTAGTAGGACAAACTTGTGACACAGCTACACTCGGCTGAGAACATACACAAACTGAGGAACAAGTCGCTTATATACAATATTCGAATATTCCAGAATACACGATTAACATAAATTAGAATATTCTAGAAACTGCTAGAATAGGAAATTAAATATGCAAAGATGATTATAAGAATTTAGAAATGATTTTTAGAGTCTTTAAATTCACTTGCCCCCGGCTGGAATCGAACTGAGGTCGTCTGGGTGACAGTCCAGAGACATACTTCTACGCCACGCCGGCTACAAAGAAAGCTGACTTTGTGGCATTGCCCTCCTTTCAAAGAACAGCGTCTCGCTGTTTTAGGACTTCTGGGTTGAAGCTCTAGTCCTCGAACGCGTCATGGGTCCCTTGTAAGTATCGTTTGTTTTAGGAAGAACGACATCATCCTGATTTTTTGTGTTCTCAATCTGCTTGTCCGGATCATGGTAGGGTTTCATACGCAGTATATGGACAACGTCTCTTGGTTTTCTTCTTCGCGAGGCAGGATCAAAATCTTGCACCTCATAGGTGACGTCTGATAAACGACGTAAAACCTGATATGGTCCAAAATACCTTCTTAAAAGCTTTTCGGAGAGGCCGACTTTCCGGACTGGAGTATACACCCATACGAGATCTCCAGGAGCATAAGAAACTACTCGGTGTCTGGCATCGTAACGTCGACGGTCTTTATCTTGGGCTTCCAGAGTT
Source organism: Salticus scenicus (assembly GCA_963930645.1). Classification (NCBI taxonomy): domain Eukaryota; kingdom Metazoa; phylum Arthropoda; class Arachnida; order Araneae; family Salticidae; genus Salticus; species Salticus scenicus. Next base: position 34,647,954 of record OZ005652.1, on the reverse strand, counting down.
CGCACTCGGGCTAGCTGCCTTGATTCTTCAGCTCTGGCAATCATCTTGGCGAGGTGATCGTCGTCGACATCATCAGGGCAAAATGGTAATATTGTGTCCAGCGTCGTTTCAGCCTCACGTCCGTGAAGTAAATAAAAAGGCGTGAAACCCGTCGTTTCCTGTTTAGCGGTGTTGTAAGCAAAGGTTACAAATGGTAGAATTTCATCCCAATTCTTCTGTTCTGTTTCCACGTACATGGACAACATGTCAGCCAAAGTTTTATTAAACCGCTCCGTCAGTCCATTTGTTTGAGGGTGATATGCTGTCGTCATCCGATGATCGATATTACACAATTCGACGAGAGCGGAAACAAGTTTGGATTGGAAGACAGCTCCACGGTCTGTGATAATTACTCGGGGAGCCCCATGCCTTAAGAGAATTTCTTCGAGCAAGAACTTCGCTACTTCTTCGGCTTCAGCGCTCGGTAAGGCTTTAGTTGCTGCATATCTCGTGAAGTAATCCGTGCAGACTATGATCCATTTGTTCCCACGAGTAGACTTCGGAAATCTTCCTAGAAGATCGACCCCAATGCGATGGAAAGGTGCTATAGCTGGAGGAGTGGAAACTAAGCGTCCAGGAGGTCGTTGAGGAACGGATTTTCTCCTTTGGCATTCTCGACAGTGCATCACATATCGAACAACATTTCTGTACATCCCAGGCCAGTAAAACCTTTTGCGGATTCTGTCATAAGTTTTTGCAAAACCAAGATGTCCTGCGGTGGGAGCGTCGTGAAAATGTCTCAGTATGTCCACTTGTAGATGTTTAGGAATGACTGGCAGCCACGTTTTTCCATCAGGGTCAAAATTCTTTCTACATAGTACTCCGTCAATTAATTCAAAATCTCTTTTATCTGCGTTGGAGCGGTTATTCGAACGAATAATTTTTGCGAGATCTGGGTCTTTCTTCTGTTCAATCGCAAGGTTCATACTCGTAGTCACAGCGAGAAATTTGTTTGACGTCTCAGTTTCTTCGTCCACTGGATTTCTCGAGAGTGCGTCAGCGTCCCAGTGCTTCTTACCGGTTTTATATGTCACTGAAAAATCATGTTCTTGAAGTCGAAGGGCCCATCTTGCCAGTCTTCCTGAAGGATGTTTTAGACTCATAAGCCAGCATAGTGAATGATGATCTGTAACAACAGTAAAATGTTTTCCGAATAAATACGGCCGGAATTTATTGATAGCCCATACAATGGCAAGGCATTCCCGTTCTGTGGTGGAATAATTCTTTTCGGCTTTTGCCAAGGTTCTTGAGGCGTAAGCTATAACTTTTTCGGCATTGTTCTGAATTTGGACGAGGACTGCCCCAATACCATACCCACTGGCATCTGTATGAATCTCTGTAGGGGCGCTTTCGTCGTACATTCCTAATACTGGATCAGAAGTGAGGGCTGACTTCAGACTTTTGAAGGATTTGGCCTCTTCAGGACCCCAATGAAACTTCGCATCACCTTTTAGAAGCAACTGCAAGGGTTCTGCGAGATAACAAAAGCCCTTAATAAATCTTCGGAAGTATGAGCAAAGTCCAAGAAAGCTTCGTATATCATGTACATTCTTTGGAGTTGGAAAATTGCTTACGGCTTTCACTTTGTCGGGATCTGGACGGACGCCCTTACTAGAAACAAGATGACCCAGTATTTTTACTTCTTTGGCCGCAAATAGACACTTCTTTGGGTTGAGTACAAGACCAGCTTCCTGAAGACATTTCAAAACAAGCCTTAGTCGGGTGAGATGGTCTTCAAAAGTTTCTGAAAATACTAGGATGTCGTCTAAATAGCAAAGACACACTGTCCATTTTAAATGGCGTAGCAAATTGTCCATCATTCTTTCGAAGGTCGCAGGGGCATTGCAGAGTCCAAACGGCATGACTTTGAACTCATATAAGCCTTCGGGGGTTATGAATGCCGTCTTCTCCCGATCCACCTCGTCTACTTCTATCTGCCAATAGCCAGAACAGAGGTCCATGGAAGAAAAGAACTTGGCGCCCTTCAAACAGTCGAGCGTATCGTCGATACGAGGTAGAGGATAGACATCCTTTTTCGTGACCTTATTGAGCTTCCGGTAATCTACTCAAAAACGCCAGCTTCCATCTTTTTTCCTAACGAGCACCACGGGTGATGACCAGGGACTTGCAGATGGCTGGATGATACCTTTATCAAGCATTTTCTGAACTTCCTCACGAATTACGCCTCTTTCGGTCGATGATACTCGGTAGGCTCGTTGGCTGATTGGAATATGGTCACCTGTATTAATCCTGTGTTTCACATTCGTCCGTGAGGCTGTCGACTTGTCAGTCTTCTCGAAAATTCCGGAAAACTCTCGAAGCAGTTCGGCTAGCTTGGCTTTTTGTTCGTTGCTCAACTCGGGAGACAACATCCGGGAGCAGTCCATCGGGGAGTTTGACGTGTCTCGTGTATCCAGGCCATCCGTCGTGTCGGCAATCACACATAAATGTCCTTCATTCAGGGGTTCGGCTAGGCCTAAGCACATTCCTTTCGGAATGACTTGGTTCCTGGACTGGAGGTTGGCGACCCAGATTTCACTTTGCCCGTTATGGTATAAGGATAGCATGGACGGTATAGCGAAATTCTTCTCGAAGAGCAGATGTTTATTGCCATCTATGACGACATTTACGTCTCTTCGTACTTGGCATCCTGAAACTGCTATTTTAGTCAAAGATCGGGGCTTGAGAGTGTAGTCTCTTGTGGCGCACAACTTCCAGGCATCCATCGCTGCGAGGTCTTGGCAAACGTCCTCTAAAAATAGTTCACTCTGTCCACAGTCGATCACGGCTTTGGAAGCTTCTAAAAAGTCCCATCCAAGGATTATGTCATGGCTACAATGCGGCAAAACAATGAATTCAAATGGCAACTCTCTGCTATTTATGAGAATACGTAAAACACATTTTCCCATCGGCCGGACAAAATTTCCATCGGCGACTTTGAGCATAACGTTCTTGGCTTCAGAAAACAGAACCTTCTTTAGAGATCGACGATACTTATCGGAGACGACAGAAAATGAGGCTCCAGAATCCACTAAGGCTCGTACCGGCTTTTTATCCACAATTACGTCTAGTTGGTTACCAGTCATCTTTGCGGCCGACGGAGGATTTTGTTTACATGCGGCCTCACCTCCTTGGAAGGTCGCTCCGTTTAGTTTCCCTCATTATTGCGGCTTGGAGATCGACTTGGTCGACGATATGGCGACGGTGATCTGAAACGGCGTGTTGGAGATCGACCTCTAGTTGGACTGGGAGTTGAACGGCGAGTGAAGCTTGGTCGGCGAAGTTCTTCTTCTGCATCAGTTTCGTCGGGGTTCTGTCGGCGGCGTCGATAACTGTCGAAAATAGCCTTTCTCTCTCGGCAATAACGCACAACATGTCCAGGACGTCCACAGTGGAAGCAGACTGGTCTGTTGTCAGCTGTTCTCCAAAGGTCAGTTTTTCTCGGCTGCGTGGGTGATCTCTGGATAGGAACTCTGGATTCCCTGGTTACCGTGGCATATGTTGGTCGTCGTGGAGTTTTGGTTGGTGTTGCTGAAACGGGGGCTAGAGCCCTTTGAACTTCGTCTTGGACTATTTCTTCCAGGAATGGCGAACATGACTCTGAAGGTTCTTTCGTCTGGTTGATCAGTCGATGGATTTCCTCTTGTACGATCTGGCGGACAAGGGATACCAAATCTGGTTCCTCCTCCATGGATGCTACTGGTACGACGTTCGGAAGCCTCTCGAATCTTTGTCGTCCAACCCTCTTCTGCTTCATATCCTCGATGTAGTTGCACCATTTAATGAAATCAGTTGTGGTGCTGATTTCTTTCGTCAGCAGGGTCTGATAAATGTCCTCTGCAACGCCTTTCATTAGGTGAGATACTTTTTCGACTTCGGACATTGAAGGATTAATTTCCTGGCACAGACCTAAGACACTCTGTATATAGGACTGTGTACTCTCTCCTGACCGCTGTGCTCTGTACTTCAATTGTTCTTCTGCCTTCCTGGTATACTTTTGTCTGTCGCCGAAAAGGTCGCTTAATTCCTTCTTGAACACCTCCCAGGAATTCAGAGTATCTTCATTGTTTACGAACCATTGCTTTGCCGTACCATCAAGGAAGAAATACACATTGGCTAAGCACATCATGTCATCCCATTTGTTAAATTTAGCCACTCGATCGTATTCTTTAAGCCATTTCAGAGGGTCTTCTCCAGGCACTCCTCGGAAGGTCGACGGGCTCCTTGGTTGCTGGTAGGTAGGAGTCAATACGATGGGCTTGGTCTCTTCTGGCACTTTGGTTTCTGGCATTTTCGTTTTCTTCTTTTTGCTCTCTGGAAAATAAAGTCCGTACTCGGGAGACTGTCCTCTTAAACGGAGACTTCTGCGAAGATTATCACTGTTATCCACGTTCGCAAGGTTTATCTACCCGGCGCCTCCACCAAAATGTCACACAGATGTCGTGAAGAGTCAAAGTGAACACTCGAAGTTAAGTAACAAACGTAGTTTATTAGTAGGACAAACTTGTGACACAGCTACACTCGGCTGAGAACATACACAAACTGAGGAACAAGTCGCTTATATACAATATTCGAATATTCCAGAATACACGATTAACATAAATTAGAATATTCTAGAAACTGCTAGAATAGGAAATTAAATATGCAAAGATGATTATAAGAATTTAGAAATGATTTTTAGAGTCTTTAAATTCACTTGCCCCCGGCTGGAATCGAACTGAGGTCGTCTGGGTGACAGTCCAGAGACATACTTCTACGCCACGCCGGCTACAAAGAAAGCTGACTTTGTGGCATTATAGTATTTTTTTTTTTTTCGAATAGTAAACTATCTATTTCTCTCTTTTGTTTTTACTTTTATTTATTTACTTTATTTTATTTTATTTTTATTTTTTAACTGTTATCACCTTCTATACAGGTAGGTAAATAGACACTGTCTAGTAGTACAATCGCTTTTGACAAACATCTATTAAAAAAGTGTATATTTATATATGAAATTGTCATTTATATAATTTTAAATTTTTAAATGAATACGTAAATAGAAATTTTCCGGGGATGTAAGCCAAAGAAATCCACTTGAAAAAAAAAAAAAAAAATTTTTTTTCGATACTATCCATTTTGAAAGTGATTATTATTAATTTTCTTTTCTTTTCTTTTCCTTTCTGAGAAAAGAAAGAAAAAGAAAAAACGATTTTGATGAAATTCTGGCAAAAGCAGAGTTTAGTTTAGTACGGAGGACTGTTAGGTTTTTTTTTTTTTTTTTTCAAATTATAACATCGTTTTCAAATTATTTAATTATATTTTCGGTAAATTTTCAATTTCGATAAATGTCCAACTATCGTAAAACAGGTATCGTAAAAATCCGTAGATTGAGACTAATAGTCTTCTGTCCTAATAAAAATAAATAAAAATGTAAATCAATGTCCTTTGCCTCTGAGTTCTTTCATTTTTTCAGGATATAAAGCAAGCCATTGTTGTAGAAAAGGTACGTGAAAAAAAAAATAAAATAAAAAAGAAAAAGAAAAATCGTGAGAGAAAACAAATAATGACTGGTTCTTGAAATAAAATACTAGTAGAAATTATGTACATAAAATCTAGCCGTTTCATAAGCTTAATTTATAGTCTTTCTGTTCACGTTTTGAAAGGAAATGACCGACAATTTCGCAATAGGTATTTATGGTTGTGAAAGTTAAGAAACAAATTTGGAGTGAATCTACTTGACTTTCCGAACAATAAGTAATTAACAGTCGTTAAATAAATAAAAAGAAAATTGTAATAGGGTGCTTCAGTATTTTCCTTGTAAAAATATCTATAAGTGCTAGATTCACCCAAATTGGTACAGTTTGTGCGACGGTAACCTATAACATGTATATAAACTTTCAGCTAATTTGGATAAGGCATTTAGACGCTATCGCACTTTGAATAATTTGAGCCCATAGGTCATAATGATAAAGTATTTTTCTTTCATCAAAATCTTCTTTTTAAAAAAAAAGAAAGAAAGAAAAAGAAAAGAAAATTAATAATGATCAGTATCGAGAAAGTTGAAGAAGCCCTTTTTTAGACAAAAATATATAATTTATTTTAATTTTTAATTGTTGTCAAAAAAGTTTACGAGTTGATTTTATTTATTGTTTTTTTTTTATGAAAAGAAATTCACGTGTAAATATTAAAATTGAGATAAAACCTTGTGAAAAATTAAACTTGCAGGGTAAAATTGACACCATTATAGATAGGTGTGTTTTTTCTTTAAAAAAAAAAAAAAAAAAAAAAAAAAGTTGGCAGAGTTGGACAGTTGATTTTATTATTATTATTATTATTATTATTATTATTATTATTATTATTATTCAGGTTGATGAGAAGGCCGTGGATTTTATGGAGAATTCGTTGTTAGTCTTGATTTATGTGACTTTTTGGCATCTTTGGGGGTTCTCCGGGATTCGTAATAACTGTCGTGTAAAAATTCTCCCCATCGTCTTGGTAGAAAGCTGAGGACAAAAATTCTGAATCTTGGAGAGGTTCTTCAGCCTTCGAACTATCATTAAAGAAAACCAAGCTATCTACGCCAACTTACCCCATACCTAATTATGCCAACTAGCCCCACAGAAGTACCCACCATAAAACAAATACCACAGAATCTAAGACATCACTAACAAAAGATTATGATACATGCATGCAACCACAGTTAACCATACTCTTTTGAAAACCGCCATAAGCAGCGCCTTAATTTGATCTACAAATTAACCAGAATATATATATATATATATATATACATAGAGAGAAAGAGAGAGAGGAACAAAAAATTTATTTACCAGTTATAAAAATGATGAAACAGGGATTTTTTCGCTATGACGCTTCCAAGAAGACTGAATTTACGGTGGATGGTGTACCTATACATACACTGCCTACCAGTAAAATAACAACGCTCTACCTACACTGCAGCAGGAAACAGAAGCTGAGTGCCAACTAGCTCCTTATGCCAACTAAAGTCGGTCTCTCTTAAATAAATTTAAGTGAAAGAAGTCGTTAAATAAAGAAAAGAGAAAATTATAATAATTTTTCGTGCATTTAACCCCAAGTTGTATATCGTTTACTGAAACGAATCATAAACAAATTCATCTGTAAGTCCCTGTAATACAGCTACAAATGATAATGCGCAATATCAAACATTTATTTATTTATTTATGTTTTAAGGAATTTAACATTAACAAATCAAACTGTAAATTGTTTGATCCCGTACAGTTCTATATATAAAATTCTACTTTAGAAAATTAAGAAAGTTATTCATCAACGTTGAAAATTATTTCAGAAAATTTGGAGTGGAAGGCTGATTTTTTATTCCAACTATGTGAAAAATACCAGAGCCGGGAATCGAACGCGGGCCTTCCGCTTTACGTGCGGGTGCTCAAACCATTGAGCTACCCTGGCTGATTACCAGTTAGGCATTTCTCACATACCAATCGTTGGCAAAGCCACCGAGTCCGTAAACACAGCTATATCAAGTGACATCATTAACCATGGCACAACTCCAATAGACCACGAAATTTTATTTTAGAAAATTACGAAAGTTATTCATGAACCTTGAAAGTTCGGTAATCAGCCAGGGTAGCTCAATGGTTTGAGCCCCCGCACGTAAAGCGGAAGGCCCGCGTTCGATTCCCGGCTCTGGTATTTTTCACACAGTCAGTATAAAAAATCAGCCTTCCACTTCAAAATTTCTGATATAAAATTCTACTTTGTATTCCCACAAGTAAAAAAAAAAGTCCTACACTCATATACAATTGTACGATTCTTGCGATGATACCCTATAACATGCCGATCAATTTATGCCTTAATTTAATGTAGAGTTTAGACGCTGGCACACTTTAAAGTAGATCGAGTCTATAGTCCGTAATCATTTTAAAAAATTGTGTTTCTATAAAAGAGCAATGTCATACACTCATCAAAACCAATACAAATCGTCCGATGGTAACCTATGACGTACCTATCAACTTTTAGTTCAACTGAATGAGGTGTTTAGATGCCATAAAATTTTAAACAATTTGAATTCATACAAGATACAAAGTAATGATAAAGGAATTTTCCCTGTAAAAAAGAAAAAAAAAAGTTCCTATAAAATAATATTAATATTAATATTAATAAATAAGTCATACACTCATCAAAATCTATACAGTTTGTGCGACAGTGACCTATTATATACCTATAAACTATCAGCTGAATCGAACAAAGCATTTAGATTTTATCGTGTTCACTCACACCCATACACACCCATACAGCATCGTAAAAATAACAAAAACGGACTAAGAAGAGACCTAAAAACTTATAGGTACAATTAAAATCTGATAGTTGAAGCTTTTCATAATTACAATACACCCGTTATATAATGTATGTTAGAAAAGTAAAAAAGAAATTGAGAATGAAATTCCTAAATTGAGATATAACACATATTTTATAAATTTTTTGATTAAGGTTAATGCATTATGCTGGAAAAGCAAAATTTACATGACTTAGATACAATCTAAAACGTGACGGAACGATATCGATAATAATGTCTTTGTTTTTCTATCTTTCTACAGGTATGTTTAAAGAATAATCGTTATCGATATTGCTATCTACAGAACTCTTTTCCCATATCTACGTCCTCATTAAAAAGAAAAGAAAAAAGAGAGAGATAAAAATTTCTATTATCTCGGGTATCATGGTAACGAAAAAATAAATACTGTGGGAAAAAAAAAGATAAAAAGAACAAAACTAGGAAAAATAAGAAGAAAAAACATGCGATTCAATGATTCAAATGGATTATAAACACTTTCCAACTGTACTGGGAAAAAAAAAAAAAATCTGTGGTTGACATCTAGAAACTAAATAGTAAAAATAGTTTCATGTCATCTTTATAAATTCTAGTTTTCTTTATTAGTGAGTTCTATAAACCCCTATTAAAGTTCTAGATCGTTTTCCTATATTATCGTGGTCAAACTTATTTAAAATCTGTGCAAATAACTACGAACTCAAGAGTGAAATTTTAGTAATTATAATCCTAGTTTATGACCCAATTCTAGAAAATCAAGCGGGAATTTCTCGCAATACAAAGGATTCATATTATTTCACAACCTAGAAAAGCTTAAGACTACAAATTCTCGATCATTCCGTCTATCCAGATTATTTGTTTACCGTGTATGCATGGCTCGTAAATCTATATTTCTAGTTTAAGTATTCAAAAAATGACTACTTATTCATTCTGGATGGATGCGATACATTTTTTTCTCATTGTGTAATTTCACACTATACACACTATATACACCAAAAATAATACAGGCCGATACCCTGCATCTCACAAGTACAGGGTGTCCGTAAAATAACTTTCCCTGTTTGGATGCATCTGCAGTTAAAATACAGCGTCTAGAATAAACAGTGTGGAAAGCGGCGAATAAAATTGTACTAAAAATATTAAGCCTGTCACCAGATGTCATTGTAATCGAAGCTAGGGTCACGACAAAAAAACCGAGACTTCCTATTGGTTAATTATATGCTTAGATAACGTGATTAAACTGACGAAACTGGGAAAATCCAATCAGGTCTTCGATTTGAGCAATAGCTTCGATCACAGCGACATCTGGGTAAGCTTAATTTTTGTAGCATCATTTTAACATCACGGTTATAGGCGATTGCCACACTGTTTATTCTAGACGCTGTAGTTAAAACTAATAAACGGAATGAAACCAAATCTCATATATAGGGAGTGGAAGACAAGGAGAGATGATTTCCACAAAGAAAAAAAAATTAGTACTGAAATTCGCTGGTAGGGAAAATTTAGGCGCTGCTGTCATGTATGCAATATGAAATTTGCACAATCGAGGAAGATCATGCAATATTTTCTAGTGCATACCTTATTTTGATCTACTGAAAACGAAAAATGTCAATATTTAGATTGAATACATGAAGAAATATATATATATATATATATATATATATATACAGGGTGGTCCGAAAAACATGATAGAAAGCATTTTAAGTTCCTGATTTTAAATGTATTGATATAACTATAATTCTTCCATATTGTAATAGCACATATATTGACATTTAAGGTGAATGCTTGATTACCGGAAATATCAATATGGAATCACTGACCTTGGAAAAACGATTATTTATCGTAAGAATATTTTTTGAGGCGCCATTGAGGTACGGAAAAACCTCATCTCAGTGTCGTCTCATAACTGTATCCACAAAGGGTTACGTTGTGGTGTGCCATATCGTCGAAGAGGATGAGTGGTCCGATATTCATTGACGGTATGGTCTCGGAAGTGAAGTATCGAGAGTTTCTAGAGCGTGACTTTGGCCTTGAAGCGGGCTGTCTCAACATGACACGCCAGTACTGGTTCATGCAAGATGGGGCTCGTCCCCATAGAACTGCTGATGTCTTCCTGTGGCTTAAAACGACGTTTAGTGTGCATTTGATTGCTTTGGATGAAGAAAAATTCACGGGGCACGGGATAGAGGGGTCCTCATACAGTCCGGGCCTAAATCTGTGCGACTTCTTCTTATGGGTTTACACCAAGGACAGAATCTATAGGATTCCCCCTGATTCACTTGAGGACCTGAAATCGACCATCAGAATCGAGATTGATGCCCTTGATTCCCACATACTCCAGCGCTTTATGACAGAGTTTCGGAACTGGGTTTATAACACTATAGTCGGGGATGGTAGACATTTCGAGCACCTTGTATATTAAATGTCATTCATATCTTTATTCAATAACATAGGTTTCATGTTCTTGCATATTTTATTTTTTCCACAACGATCGCTTACTTTCTATCATGTTTTTCGGACCACCCTGTATATGTATATATGTAAAGTTTCATTGGTGTTCGAATAAAATTGCACATGCAGAAATGGGTGACATACAGTAATTAAACTCACGGAAAATATTCTTTTATTAATCAACATTGAGGCCCCTAGAAGCATATGTACAATATGTGAAAATTTTCAGTCAGTATGTGACAGTAGCGCCAAAATCTCCTCTATCAGTGACTTTTTGTACTTTTTTTTTCTTAAGCAGTATTCACCTTAGAAGTCTCCACATGCCGAAATTTCGAGGCCTGGATCTGGCCCGGTATGATAATTAAAAATTCGTCCTGTCCCGGTCCGCTTATTTTTTTGCAACGTACAGCCCTACCCGCAATTAAGAAAAAAGAAAAGAAGAAAATACATGTATGCCTATGCAATTTTTTTTAATATAGTATTTTTCAATGGTTTTATATAGCCAAAAAGTAGAATATCGATTAATAAAAATACTGAGCACTTAGAAGACAATTACTTATAAACAAAAATGCATTATTTTATTACGAACGGACAGAGGGGTAGACAGAAAGTGAAATATTTATAAAACAATGTAGGAAAGTATTAAAAACAGTTAAAATTACTAAAAATCTGCGATATTCATTTCCTTTTATATCCCGTAATGTAACGGAATACTTTTGTGTGATCCTATAAATGAAACGTTAATGCTAATCCAACCAATTTCAAAGGAATTTTTTTTACTTTCCGAACACTATAGTGAGGAAAGTATTGTAATCATGTCAAAAATCCGAATTCGAGATTTTGATGTTTCTATACGCTTTGAGGTCCCCTGAGTCCGTTTTCACTATTTTTACGATGATGTATGTATGTGTGTGTGCATGTGTGTATGTCTGTGAGTGAACACGCTAGCGTCTAAACGCTTTGTTCAATTAACCTGAAAGTTGGTACGCATATTGAAAGTCACCATAGTACAAACCCTATAGATTTTGATGAATCTAGCACTTATAGTTTTTTTACAGGGACACAAAGAAAAATTCTTTATCATTATGGCCTATGGGACTAAATTTTTAAAAGTACGATAGCATCTAAACGCCTTATTGAATTGAGCTGAAAATTTATATGAGTATTATAAATCCCTGTTGCACTAACTATAAGCATTTTGGTGAATTTAGCATTTATAGGTTTTTACAGGGACACAACGAAAAATTCTTTATCATTATGATCTATGGGCTCAAAATTCAGTAGCGTTAAATAAAACATCGTGTAATAGATGGAGAAAAATACTCAAACACTCTATTATGGTTTTCTCTCTTTTGTTTGTTTAACAACTCCTCTTTCTTTACTTTATCTACAAAACTGTTAATTACTCAATGTTCGGAAAGTCGAGTGGAGTCACTCCAGATTTTTCTCTTTCGCCCATCTGATAAATGATACTAATTTCAATACAGTTAGTGCCCTGACAAAAAGCGAAAGAGTAATTAAAAAATATCTTCACACTCCCTATCCTTTATAGACCATATATAGGACATCAAGCCTCACAGATTGTGACATTTAATTTCTTTTGTTTGTACATGTGCTCAAGCTAATAGCGACATGGATAGCAGCTTTTGAATAGGAAACATCATATACTGCACTCTAAAAAATAGGTTCTTAAAAATAAGTATATATATTGTCTCAAAATAGTAGCTCCTAAACAATATATACTTAAATTTGAAAACCCATGTACTCATTTTTGAGTATATTGACATGCTCGAAAATGGGGTTGCCCAATAAGAATCCCAATATCTTCATGTTCGATATGTCAATGTACTCAAAAATGAGTACATGGGTTTTCAAATTTAAGTATATATTGTTTCGGAGCTATTTTGAGACAATATATACTTATTTTTAAGAACCTATTTTTTACAGTGTGACCATCAGTAACATACTATATCACTTTCCAGGCGTGTCAAAAATATTTACGGAAATTAGAGTGCAAACAGACAGACAAGCAAGCAATTAAATTGAAATTATGGACATTTTTCAATAAAACCAAATTTCATGTGACATACTGACATACAAAATTACGTTAAATAAATGATTACAGATAAAGAAACTTTTCACAATTTACTTTCTTCGTTAATTAACGAATTAAAGCGGATAAAATTCGCGGATCGAGACTGCCTGGGAAAAATGTAAGCCAAGCCCGGCCCGGTATGAAACCCCATACACACACACACGCACACACACAAAAAATAAATAAATAAATAAAATAAAATAAAATAAAATAAATAAATAAATAAAATAAAATAAAATAAAATAAATAAATAAATAAATAAAAAGTTCGAGTCTGCTCAGGCTAGAAGATTCAAAAGAATAAGCCCGAGTCTGACCCGGCCGAAGAACAAATGAAACTAGTATGATGTGGCCCCCCACATGACTTTCTTCTATATATAATTGTACTCAAAATTCGTTCAATACAAATTGTTTATTAAATTATTGAATTATTTTCCATTATAAATGCAGACGATTTTTATCTGACAGAATTATATCACTAGATGCCGAAATAAAATAATTTTTTTGCAATTATCTAAAAAAATATGATTTTTTTTTTTTCGTCAAAAAATGAAAAAAAAAAAAAAATCGACAGCTTTGTTTTAAATTATCCCAGATCTATAGTTCAACCATTCGTTTTAAAGGCACTGACGAGACCTTTCGGAAGATACCCATATTGAAAATTTACTCGCACCGAGGGGGTACTCCCCCCCCCCCACCCCAGGAGGGCGAAGGGATGCTCCCACATGCACCTATATTTTTCTCTAAAATTTTCTTAGTGTTGAAACTTTCATTTCTTTGTAGCATGTCTAACTTAGTGAAAGAGAGAAAAAAAGGAAAAATCATTTTTTTAATCAGTCAAAATATACAAAAAGTGTAACAAATAAATAAATAAAATAACTTAATTTTTACCTATGAAAAGTTACGTTCCTTAGCAACTATTACTATTATTTATTTACAAAACTTTCTTTTGCAGGTTTCACCTCAACCTTAATTTAATATTTTTTTAACTTCTCGCTAAAAAGAAAAACATTTTAGTATATTCAAGGTGAAACATAGCAATTGATGACAATGCAAAATGTCACGTTGAACGCAATAATCCTGTCACATTACTATAATAATAATAATGTTCGGGATCTCCCTGCAAAACATAAAGCTAGAATTGCGTTAGCTGTTGCATTATGAGCCAACAGAGAAGCTTATGATGCTTCTCCTGAATTATTTATAATCATTCGCAGGAGAGCAGCACATATTTTAATGCTTTTTTATTTATTTATTTATTTATTTACTATAAACAACATGGAAATTTTTTTTAAGTTTCTTGTTTATATCATGCAAGATTTTTCAAGCATTGCAATGGCATTCTAAGAAAACAAGACATAATATAGTAGTGATAATATACCACATTCATTTTATAAAAATAGTTAAATAGAACATTTCTATTACACAATGTTTAACTGCACATGCGCAGGCGTTGACAAAATTTATCTTGCGTAATTTATTAGGCAAATGTATAGAGTTACGCATGTAGAAAAACGCAAGCAAATGTCGTAAAAAATCAAAAAGATATCGTAGATAGAATAAATCGAATATCGATTCAAAACAAAAATTCGGATAAAACTCCTTACAGGTTTGATTCTCTTTGAGAGTAAAAGCTGAACTCACTATCAACGATATATTTCCGAATTTTCAGGATATTTTATTAGTTTATTATTATTATTATTATTATTATTTTTAATACTATATTACAAGTAGCTGAATTAAAATAAAAATTTAGGTACAACCCCTATTCTTTCTGCATTTTTTTTTTTTTTTTAATCAAAGAAATTGAAATTTAGTTCGTTCTGACGACAATCGAATTTTCCCGACATTTGCTTGGGATTTTTATGGAAGTAGCTGAATAGATTTGGCTGATAAATTAAGCAAAATACTTTTTTTTTAATGGTCGCGCATGTACCGTTAAAAACTAGTTGGCATAGGTGGCCTCTGCTTAATTCCCCATCATATGTATGGTCTCAAAAATTTCTTGTACAGGACATATTATATTCATGTTAAGAGAAATGAATTTGACCAAACGCTTGAGAAAGTGACAGAACGAAATCCTCGCCTAATAGGCTACCCACCATCCAGTTCGATATATTTATCTTATTCTAATCAATTAATTTATTTTATTGGGATCAATTTCGTAGTTTATTTTCATGCTACTATTTCCAATGCAACTTTCCCAAAAATAGATATTAATATGAAATATCGCCCAATTTTGCAATGTTGATAAAATCTTAAATTTCGAATAATTTACGAAATTTTCCTATTAGAATATTTGTAGTCAATCATGTTCATACAAGTATCGTAAATGTTATTTTGAAATTTTCTGATATATTTATGATCCTCAAAATGGACGTTATGCTCGATTTTGCCTTATTCTGCCATTTTAAGTAAATCGTAAATTCCAAATAACTTACGAATTTTTTAAATTGGAAAATTCATACTCTATGGTATTCATGTCAGTATCCTAAATAATATTTCAAAAGTGGTCTGACATCTTTATGATGAAAATATCCCTCAAGATTGACGTTTGTGTAAAATTTTGCCCTATTCTATTACGATAAGAAATTCGTAAAATTCTAATAACTTACGAAATTTTTATATTGAAAAATTCATAGTTAATAATATTCCTGCCAGAATCCTAAATAATATTTCTAAAGTAGTCTGACATCTTTATGATGAAAATATCCCTCAAAATTGACGTTTAAGTGAAATTTTGGCCTATTCTGCCATGTTAAGAAATTTGTAAATATCCAATAACTTGCGAAATTTTTAAAGTAGCATGTTTATAGTAACTGATGTTCATTCCGGCATCAAAACTGATATTTTAAAACTGGTCTGACATTTTTACAGGAAACATTTTTCATTTAATGCAAGTTTAAGTGAAATTGTGCCCCATTCTCCCATGTTAAGAGAATCGTAAATTTCAAATAACTTACCAAGTTTTTTAATTCGAATGTTGCAAATAAATAGGTTTCTTGCCAGTGTCGAAAGTAATATTTTAAAACTGGTCTGACCTCTCTGCTAACATTTGTTCGTGAGATATCGTGTAAACAGACTAACAAACTAACGGACTTACACACTAAAAAACACCCTACATACAGACACCATACAAATTTTGTCATTTTCGGATTCCTCACACCTGAAAACGTGTAAAAAAAGTTAAAAAAAACCGAGCTCGAAAATTTTCACGATTGCCTAAGTTCCCCATACCTATAGCATGATGGGGAACTAATATTTATGAAAATGATCATATTTCATGAGATATTTATTAGTTCCCCATCATACTATAAGTATGGGGAACTTAGGTAATCGTGAAAAATTTCGACCTCGGTTTTTTGAATTTTTTATGCGTTTTCAGGTGTGAGGAATCCGAAAATGACAAAATTTGTATGGTGTCTGTCTGTAGGGTGTCTGTTAGTGGGTCAGTGGGTCAGTCCGTTAGTGAGTCAGTTCGTTAGTGAGTCAGTCCGGTAGTGTGTTAGTCCGTTAGTTTGCTAGTCTGTTTACACGATATGTCAGGAATAAATGATCGCAGAGAGGTCAGATCAATTTTAAAATATTACTTTCGATACTGGCAAGAACCCGATTCATTTGCAACATTAGAATTAAAAAACTTCGTAAGTTATTAGAAATGTACGATTTTCTTAACATGGGAGAATAGGACAAAAATTCTCTTAAACGTGCATTAAATGGAAACTTTTTACTGTAAAAATGTCGGACCAGTTTTAAAATATCAGTTTTGATGCCGGAATGAACATCATTTACTATAAATATGCTACTTTGAAAATTTCGCATGTTATTGGAAATTTACGAATTTCTTAACATGGCAGTATAGGGCAAAATTTCACATAAACGTCAATTTTGAGAGATATTTTCATCGTAAAGATGTTAGACTACTTTTGAGATATTATTTAGAACACTGTCATGAATATTAATGAATATGAATTTTCCAATATAAAAATTTCGTAAGTTATTGGAAACTTACGAATTTCTTAACATGGCAGAATAGAGCAAAATTTCACATAAACGTCAATCTTTAGGGATATTTTCATCGTAAAGATGTCAAACCACTTTTTAAATATTATTTTGGATACTGGCATGAATATCATAGACTATGATTTTCCAATTTAAAAAAAAATTGTAAGTTATTTGGAATTTACGATTTACTTAACATGTCAGAATAAGGCAAAATTGAGCATAAATTTCCATTTGAGGATCCTAAATACATTAGACAACTTCAAAATCACATTTATGATATTTGAACATGATTGAATACAAATATTCTAATAGGAAAATTTCGTAAATTATTCATAATTTACGATTTTATCAACATAGCGAGATTGTAATTTTTTCATATAAATATGAATTTTGTGGATTACTGCATTGGAAATAGTAGCATGAAAATTAAACAACAGAATTGGCCCTGATGAAATAAATTAATAGATTAGAATAAGATAAATATATCGAAGTGAACGGTGGATGGCCTATTAGGCGGGGATTTCATTCTGTCACTGTATCAAGCTTTGATCGAATTCATTTCTCTTAACATGATTATAATATGTCTCGCACTAGAAATTTATGATAACATAAATATGATGGGGAACTGAGCAGAGTCCACCTATGCCAACTAGTTTTTTTTTTTTTTTTTTTTTTTTTTAAACATTCGGATTGCAGTATATTGTGTTTAATGTACTGGGTCATTTTTTCTAAAAAATGGAATCACATTTACTCCTGCATGAATACCCTGCATGTTAGGAATACAGATATGAACAAAGTATAATAGAAAAAAAAAAATAATAATAACTAGTATAAGGAACAGAAGCCACCACGGCTGAAGATTGTTGGAGCGGATGAAATCAGTTTTTTTTTTTTTTTTTTTTTTTTTTTTTTTTTTGGGGGGGGGGGGAGAGCACCCAACTTTCCCAAAATCCTCTGAAAGGCTATTAAAAAGCAAGCAAAATGTTTTGATTTCTTTTTTTTTTTTTTTTTTCTTTTTATAACCTTTCTATCTCTATGAATATACTTGCTATTCTAATAAAAATGAATACAGATAATTTTAAAAGAATCTGCATAATCAAATACTTAAAGCATTATTTTTTTATAAAGTGATCCGAGGTTCCTTTTTTATTATTTATTTGTTTATTTATTGATCCGCTGTTAGCCTTCGAAACGAAACTTTCGCTGAAATATCTGTGATACAAACATGCTCTTTACACTCCTGAAGTTCTAAGAGAATCCATCAAGTATTTCTGTAGGTATAGGACAAAAATGTCAAAATTCGAAAGTGCCTAAACACGCGTGTATATAATTTCATCTTTAAGCTTACAAATAAACAGAAATATCTAACCTTTTTCATACAATATTACAAAATTTGCTCTCGGTAAAATTTTGAATATGGTAATGTTTTGTCTTTTTTTTTAATAGATATTGTTAATCTTATCTCTCTGTTTGGGTTTTACATTTTATGCAAAGTAATTTGCTATAAGATAATATAGGTTTCTATGTATATGCAATATAATAATTCATCATTACAATGATCAAACATCAGAAAAGAAGACTAGGCTTAATCAATAAACATTTACCAACGGAAGTGAAGCCATGTACAAAGGAAAAGATTTTAAATAATAATAATAATACAAGTCTGAGACATTGATAGATGAGATCATATATAACAAATATGAAAAAAGTATAACAGAAAAAAAAAAATAATAACTAGAACATGGAGCAGAGGCCACCACGGCTTAAAACTGGTTTGGAGGATTATTATTATTATTTTTAATTATTATTATTATTTTTTTTTTTTGGGGGGGGGGGAGGTGCCCAACTTTTTCTAAATCCTCTGCAAGATTGTATGATAACAAACAAAAAAAAGTGTTAAAATTAAGATAATAATTACTTCTAATAAGAATAACAATAATAATAAAAACTAAAGTGAGCAAGTAAAAATTAAAACTTAACGAGATATCCTTGAAAAATTTAATTAATATAGTAGTTATATGACAAAAATGTGGAAAACAGTAATTTTTGTTTAAAATGAGATTTGAGATTATCTACGATTTTAGGGATATCAATAAAATTGTCTTAAGTAATTGCTTATATTATTCATAGATACTAATTAAAATTAATTTCAATTTGATATAATAATTTCATTATCTTAAACTAATTCATATATAACCCACAGGTCTCTATTATTTTCAACAGAAATTTCGTATCGGAATGGCTTTACAAATGTTTTCAGTTTATTTAATTTTATTTTTCCGTCGAATATATATATGACAGATTCTCTTTTAAAAATACTCATGATAAATCCGATGTAAAAATTAGAAATGTTGGCAGCTATGATAAAAATTACTTTTTAAAATATACAGTTACACTCATGTTAATTTAAACTTATGTTATTTATCAATTACAATATGAACATATACAGGGCATTCAAAAAAATCGAGATTTTTTTTTTACTTCCTTAAACATTGTTGCAATATAAAGAGTGTAAATAATGTATTCATAAATGTTAAAAAAAAAAAAAAAAAGTTTTATTTAAAAGTATTTTTTGTTTACATCTTTATTTAAGATAATCTTCTCTGTTATAAAAGCATTATGTTAACATCAGTTGAAATCCAGTTCACTCATTGACGCACACATTTTTCTTTTAAGAAATTGAAGATCTGAAAGTAAATAAAAGTTCAGTAAATAAAAATCATGTATTATGTGCTGTCATGTAATATGCAGTTCTTAAGTATGCATAAATTGTTATGAAAGCTTAATTCAAATAGAGAACAATAAAATTTTAAATATTAAATTTTGTATATAGCTTTTCAAAATAGAGCAGGCGCTTTTTTTTTTTTTTTTTTTTTTTAAGAAATGGGTTTTAAAGCCCCCTGCTACTCAGGTCCTGGGACACATGCCACTGCGATAATCAAACCCTGTGTACAAAGTCAGCTTACGAAATTCAACCCTGTGAAAGCAATTGATGCTGATGACGCAAGAGCTGTTCAACGCAAATTAAAAGTAAATTTGGTCTGAGAAAAAATTTCAAGTTTATATTTGCAATAGATTATGAAAAAGGGTATATACACCGAAAATTCGCTATTTAAAAAATAATCCAACAATTCGACACTCATTCAAGTTTAGAAGCAAAGTCTTTATAAATACTTTTAAACGCAAATTTACTTTTAATTTGCGTTGAACAGCTCTTGCGTCATCAGCATCAGTTGCTTTCACAGGGTTGAATTTCGTAAGCTGACTTCGTACACAGGGTTTGATTATCGCAGTGGCACGTGTCCCAGGACCTGTGTAGCAGGGGGCTTTAAAACCCATTTCTTAAAAAAAGAAAAAAAAAATTGCACTTCGGGAGTGCCAACAGAAGTGAAAACGTGAACAATTACGTGTGTCAGCTTACGAAATTCAACCCTGTGAAAGCAACTGATGCTGATGACGCAAGAGCTGTTCAACGCAAATTAAAAGTAAATTTGCGTTTAAAAGTATTTATAAAGACTTTTCTTCTAAACTTGAATGAGTGTCGAATTGTCGGATTATTTTCTAAATAGCGAATTTTCTTTGTATATACCTTTTTTTATAACCTATTGCAAATATAAACTTGAAATTTTTTGTCAGATCAAATTTACTTTTAATTTGCGTTGAACAGCTAGCTCTTGCGTCATCAGCATCAATTGCTTTCACAGGGTTGAATTTCGTAAGCTGACTTTGTACACAGGGTTTGATTATCGCAGTGGCGCGTGTCAAAGGACCTGAGTAGCAGGGGGCTTTAAAACGCATTTCTTGTCAATTTTATTCAACACTGCTTTTAATGCGTAAATATCGCAACAGAAAATTTTGTTTAAGTGAGAGGAGAAGGGTGCTGGGGCTCTAGGAGAGTGTGTGTGCCTCCAGCCCCACACGAAATTAATTGGTCCCTGCTTGTACAAGCAAACAAATTCTGGTTCGCTAGCGCGTTTTGTTTGAATTGCGGTATTAACCGTCTTTACTTAGGCAATTGCGATAACCATTTCAATTCATCGCCAAAATGGCAATGAATATTTGAAATCGTCAAAGGGGGGGGGGGGGGGGGGCATACTAAACCTGTGCCGAAAATAGTCGCCAATCGAAATGCATTTATTTAAACGTTTCAAATATTTAATTTAAAAAAAAATAATAAAAATCGTAAACATAAGATATAAGAAGCACATTTCCTTTCCTCCCTTCTTATTTTTTATTCTTGTATCTTCTTTCTTTTTTTCCTTTTTATTCTTTTCAGCCGACTTTCACTTTGACAGATGTTAGAACTTAATAAAAATTAAAAATTCTGTCACAAAATTTAGTTTAATACGGAGGACAATTAACTTCAACCTATAAAATTTTTATTTTTATTTTTTAATTTTTATTTATTTTTTATTTTTTATCTCATTTTTTTACCGTAAAACTGGCCACGTACTTTTTCAAAAGACTGAAATGAATTAAAATGAAGTGTTGTCACCTAAATTCCATACTATAGTTAATTTTAAAAATCTAATTGTCGTGTCGAAAAACTGCTTGCACCCTTTGATTCACAAAAATCGCCCCTTTTTTTTGGCACAGAATTTGTAACGAGCTACACGTATTTTTAAAATGACTGAAATTAAATAAAATGAAGTGTCGTCACCTAGATTTCATACATTAGTTAATTTTAAAAAGTCTAATTGTCGTGTCAAAAAACTACACCCAACGAGATAAATAAAGTAGAGTGATAAATGGTAACCCTAACATGGTCCAACATGAGTCATGTGACATGAACCATCTATGCCGTTTTCAGATTCATGCACAGCGAGTCGGGGTGTTCAGTGAAGTCTTTTTTTTTTTTTTTTTTTTTTTTTTTTACGTTCGTGGTAGTGACTGCAGCGAAACCGAGTTACAGGCGTTCTTAGATTCATGCACAACAAAGTAGGGGTATCCAGTGATTTTTTATTAATTAATTAATTTATTTATTTTTTACGTGCGTGGTAGTGGTTGCCGCGGAACCGAGTTACGGGCTTTCTCAGATTATCAAGTCAAAAGGGAAGAAATCACCTGCAATACCGGTCCTGCAAATGGGAATCGCGTAAGTGGTACTAATTCGGTTCATATCACGTAGTTCATGTTGAACCAAGAAAAGCTAATTCTTTATTCATTGAATCAGCATTCTATTTTATTTATCTCGTTGTTTGCACCTCTGGATTCAGAAAAATCACTCCTTTCATTTGGTACCGAATTTGTAACGATAAGACTGATATTTCTAATTTATTTTGGTCTTTTATGTAGCACCAATGTAACACCAAAGTTTATGTAAGACTTGTCTACAAAAACTCCAGATTGAAACCAATAGTCCTTTGTCCTAATAAATAAATAAATATAATGACCAGAGAAGCGGGCTGAGCCTGCTATAATTCGACCACATTTCATGAAACCATGGAAGCATCTGCGCAAGTGCTAACTCAACGAGTCTAGTGCTAAAATAGGGGTGACAGTCATATGACTCGGAGAAAATGAGCAATAACAGAGCGAGGAATTATTGGATGTTTTCCAAATTTCAAACTGTCGGTCAAGCTGGCATCCCTCCGACATTTTGGACGCGTCCTCACAGCTAGTTTTAAGATATGTGGTCGCACTGTAGTT
Source organism: Salticus scenicus (assembly GCA_963930645.1). Taxonomy (NCBI): domain Eukaryota; kingdom Metazoa; phylum Arthropoda; class Arachnida; order Araneae; family Salticidae; genus Salticus; species Salticus scenicus. The sequence continues at coordinate 34,625,414 of OZ005652.1, read as the reverse complement.
TTAAAATGAATGAAAATTTTAAATATAAAAAACTGACATCACATTTTAAAATATAAAGCTGCTGGATATATTTAAATTTCTTGGCGTTAATGAACGAGGTCGACTTTTCTTGTATTTGGCGTTGAAAATTTGAAATTTAACAATTATTTGTGGCTTTTCTGTAACGATTGAGAAGCTAAAAAAATTCGAATGAATAAATTACTATGTAACTAATTTCTGTAATTATTTCAAGCCAATCAGAGCTCAGTACCTGAAAGAGTTTCTTTGTAAGAAATGAAAATCGCATACGCAGCAGCTTTGTGTCGAGTGTATGCTCCTGCATAATTTGGATCACTTGGTACATTTTATTTTCAAATAAAGAAAAAAAAAATCGCGTGTACTGGGTTTAAAAAAAGGGAAGAGTTCATGTTAAAAAGATACCTACTCCATCATAGTCCTTGTCCTTTACATTTTTGCACTGTAGTCCACCGGCACAGGGACAATTAAATGTGTAAACACCTTTCTCATCTGGCTCCTTCAAGTCACTAAGGCACATATCATCTAGAAAAAAAAAATATTGTGAATAATAATGATGATTGTAATGATGAATTTGGTGAATATTGTATTTCTTGTATACAGTAAATGAAGGCTAACTGAGACATGTAGATTTAAGTGATAAATAATCGATGGATTTGCCGTGACGAAAGAGCAACTGAGTGATGCTTCCTTGACCCCCATGTCAACGAATTTACAGTTGGCAGCAAATGTATCCGAGCACTAGCAAAAATTCTTATATAAAAAAAAGTACACTTAATACTGTTTTGTTAAATAAATCTTGCCGAATCCTGTTCTTAGTTAGTCTATGAAAAGGATTCGACAAGGATTTATTTAACAAAACAGTATTAAGTGTACTTTTTTACTTTCTCTTACCCATAGGGTCGAGAAATAATTGTTTTAGGGTCAAATTTTCGAATCCAAATTTTCTTAATCCAAAAAAACAGTAAAAAAAAAAAATTACTTAGACTGTTTTTACTTTCTCTTACCCATTAGGTAGAGAAAGTATTGTTTTTGGGTCAAATTTCCGAACGCGAGATTTTGTTATATTTACACGTTTTGAGGTCCCCTGAATGCGAAAATTCTGTTTTTAGCAAATGGTCTGTGTGTCTGTGTGTCTGTGTGTTTGTCTGTCTGTTATCAGCATATCTCATAATCGCATAAGAAAATAAATGGATATACGTTTGCTAAGATTTCCTAATGTTTCTTTAACCCTTGAACGTTCAATGTATATATTTTTTCTTTTTTAATTGCTAGACTGATCTTAAAAATGGTTATTAGAGACACAGTTGATCTTTAAATTTTTTGGATTGAAACATCTATGTGTTAAACTGATTAATTTCAAATAATAAATAATCTATATTTTAATAGGCAAGCATGAAATTTGTGGTACACCTTTAACATATTAATTGTAGGAGTAAAGGATTAAAAATGGTATAATTTGAAAGGTATAATTAGCCAGATGTGCACAATACAAAAATTATTTTCTTACGATGTCAAGAAAGTATTTAAAAATACTTTTTTTTCTTATGCATTCTTTCCATTTTATACACGTACTCTTTTATATTGAAAAATACCTAAAGTAGAAAGTTGTTAAATCTAGCAATTTCTGAAAACTCAAATAAAACCATAGACACAGTAATTAGTATAATGTAGCATCACTATACTCTTGACTGCAGTTTTTTTATTCTAAGAGAAAACAGCCATTAGATAGTAGAAATTTGAGTGAATGAGTATGGTACAGTCGGTAACAAAAGTGTCCGAAAACTAGCCAAAATTCCTATGTAAAAAAAGTGCACTTTGTACGATTTTGTTAAATAAATCCTTGTCTAATCCTGTTCTTAGTTTGCTAATGTTCGGACACTTTTGTTACCGACTGTAGACTGGAAGTTTATACAGTTGAAAATATACGCAAGTTAAAAAAGTATTTGATTTATAAGAGTTCTAAATGTTTTTAAAGATCTAATTTCTTTTTATTTCCTTTCTATCTTTTTCTTTTACCTTTTTTTTTTTTTTTTTTTTTTTTTTTTTACGTCAGTTCTAATTGGATGACATTTTTTAAAGCAATTGACTAATTATTAAAAAAAAAAAAAAAAAAAAATAGATTTATTACTATACGCAAGCGAAGTGATGACGTCAGTGACCGTCCGTAGGGCCAAGCAAAAGATTTCCTACGTTAATCATCCATTGGATTTCTTTTTTTCTTTTCTTTTTTTTTTTTTTTTTTCTTTTTCAACATTAATTAAAATTATCTCCCGATTTCAATCCCCATACTTGGGTATAGTTATATATAAGTTACTGTCTGTATGTGTTAGATTGAGTTATTTTTTCTGTAATATTCATAAAATTTTTATTTTAAATTTCAAAACTCTGGAAAAATAAAATGACAGACTTCCATTTTCGAACATAAAAATAACATTTAGTTTGAATGGAATGAGAATCATTTCAAAGGAACAGATTTGATATCTGCTGCCCTTGGCAGAAAATAATAATAATAATAAAAGATCGCCAAATTATCTGGCAAACACATTTAATTTCTGTCAAAAATCATGGTTATTTTAATAACGAGCAATCAATAATATGAAACAATATTTCGTAGAATATACAGTCGGTAACAAAAGTGTCCGAACACTAGTAAATATCCCTATGCAGAAAAAGTACACTTCATACGGTTTTGTTAAATAAATCCTTGTCGAAACCTGTTCTTAGTCAGTGTAAGAACATGATTCGATAAGGATTTATTTAACAAAACCGTATGAAGTGTATTTTTTTTTTTACATAGGAATTTTTGCTAGTGTTCGGACCCTTTTGTTACCGGCTGTATATGTATTACGAAAATATACATTTGCAGGTATGTTTTCGTATCATGTTTTTGATCGCCAAATACACGAAACACCAAAGATGAACATATATTAATTCTATACCCATTTTGTTCCTAGAGTTTTGAAATTTAAAATTAAAATTTTGTTAATCTGACATCAAAATAACTTAATCTAACACATGTGCACGATGATTAATTTTAATTACACCCAAATATGGGGATTAAAATCGGGAAATACTTTTCCTCAATTTTTAATATTTTTTACAAAATATTAAATGGACGATTAACGTATGAAATCTTTTACTTGGCTCAAACAACAGTCAGTGACGTTACACTTCGCTTGCGTATATCTTCTACATATATAAGAAGAAGTTTAAGATTTGGAAAAACTTTTGATTTCCGGTTTTCGATGAATTTACACATTTTGAGATTTCCTTGCATTTCAATTAACTTAGAGCGACTACTTATTTTTAAAAAGGTGGACATATTACCAGCTTCTACATTTATAAAAAGAAATTAGAAGATTTAGAAAATTTTAGATTTTCGGTTTATGATGAAGTTACAAGTTTTGAGATTTCATGAATTCAATTCAACCATTGTTAGAAAATATCTGTCTTTTTGAGTTCCAACACTGTAATTTATGAACCCATGGACATAATTTAACCGAATTTGATATTTGGTTAGACCTTGGTTTGAATTGGTGCCGATTAGCTCTTGGGCTATATTACCGAACAGGGGGCGCTTCCACGTTGCGATTTCCTCTCATTTTAGGAAAGGCAGAATCTACAGTGTACCAGATAGTTATTAGAGAAATATATTAAGTAAAACTCTGCTGATTCAGTTTGAGTGCATATCGGCAAGCAATTGCCGCAGCTGTGTTGCAATTTAATTACGTTTAGGCGAGGACAATTACTTTGCTTTGCATCCCTTTGCAAACTAGAATGTTGTGGCCACCACATGACTTTCTTCTATAGTTTCCTATGCAAATTCCCTCAGTAAAAATAATTTGTTAAAATCATTATTTAATAAAATTATCTTCCATGATACAGCAGTAAGATTTGCATATTAGGAAGTAGTATAACACTAAATATCTAAAAAAAAGTTCATTTTATTCTCGATATTACTTTTATTTATTTATTTATTTACTTATTTTTACTTATTTATTTATTTATTTATTTATTTATTTTTGGAGGGGGGGGGGGATGTTAAAAATGAAAAAAAAAAAAAAATCTATAACTTTGTTTAAATTATCGCAGATCGATGGTTCAACCATTAATTTTAAAGGTATTGGCGAGCTCTAGTGAAAGATACCCATCATGAAAATTTATTCCCCTCGAGGGGGACTTCCTTCCCCAGGGGGGAGGCGATGCTCCTACATATACAAAAACTTTTTCCCAGTTGACTATCTGTATTATAAATAATTCTTGTAAATTTCATAATGATTATTAAAAAATAAATCTCTTTATGTACATGTATATAAAATTTTGTCCTATACCACCACGTTAAAAATTTAGAAAAAGCGGAATGGCAAAGCAACCTGTTACACATTTTTTTCCAAAAGTTGATAGGCACCAATTTATGTCAAGCTGTAACTGCATACCAATTTCTATGAAATTCTGTACAGTAGTTCCTGAGATAAGCTGCCTCAAAATTTTGTCACATACACACACACACACAGAGACAGACATTTTCTAAATATGGTCAAATCGTGTTCTACAGTTCTCAAAACATGTAAATCCATAAAAACCCCGAGGTCGAAAATTTTTAAGAATCCAATACTTTCTTCTATCGAATATAGAAAAAAAGTAAAAAGTGGTCGAGTTTAGACTACTCGACGATACTAGTTTTAATAAATAAACAACTTTGAAATTTCACATTATAAATTGAAAAAAAACTCGCAACAGTTGTTTAGAGTCAAAATAAGCACGGCCCTTCATTAGGAGAAAAAACTAGTCACGAGTGCACCATCCAAGCAGCAACTCTCGACTACTAAGAAATTTAAATTGACTAACGCATATGGCTTCCCCTGAAAAATTATTTGTTCACGTTTTGAGTAGTACCGCCATCTAGTGAACAGAAAATGAACACAAGATTAAAAATTGATTAAAACAGGGAGGAAACATTGTATAAAAAATTTTAGATGCTTGATTTAAGTGCAAAAGGAATGAACGTAAAAGCTTAAAATAGCAACAAAAACATAACATCAGTGTCGAAATTTTTGTGCATATACAGAAACAATACGAAAAACAAATTCATTTCGCTTGAAACATAATTATTTAAAATAGAAAACTTCTTCACACACCATAAAATTAATGTAAAGAACGGGACCAAGAAAGGCCATGTTCTTTCGAAATCGATAGTGATTACATTAATTTTATGGTGTATGAAGAAGTTTTTAACTTTAAAAATTTATTGTACACCAGTTTTTACTTTCTTCTACATTCAATAGAAGAAAGTACTGGATTCGTAAAAATTTTAGACCTCGGGTTTTTGATGGATTTACACGTTTTGAGAGCTTTAAAATACGATTTAGACATTTTTATAGAATTACTGTTTATCTGTGTGTGTGTGTAACAAAATTTTGTTGCGACTGTATCTCAGGTACAATTGCACAGAATTTCATACAAACTGGTATGCAGTTACACATTGACATAAATTAATGCCTATCAACTTTTGGTAAAAATTGTCAAACAGCTTGCGTTGCCATCCCGCTTTTTCTAAATTTTTAACATGGTGGTATAGGACAAAATTTTGTATAAATGTACATAAAGAGAGTTATTTTTTCATAATCATCAGGAAATTTAAAAGAATTATTTGTAATAGAGGTAGTGAACTGGGGGAAAAAAATTGTATATGTAGGAGCCTCGCCATCCCCACACCCACTGGGGGGGGGGGTCATAAATTTTCATGATGAGTATCTTTCAAAAGAGCTCACGAATGGTTGAACCATTGATCTGCGATAATTTAAAATAAAGTTATCGATTTTTTCTCATTTTTAGCAATTTTTTTTTTTATGTTATATTGAGAATAAAATTGACTTTTTTTGGATATTTAGAGTTATACTACTTCTCTAATACGGAAATCGTCTGCATTGTCATGGATGATATATATATATATATATATATATATATATATTAATAATAATTTTAATAAATTATTTTTGCTGAGTAAATTTGTATACGAAAATATAGAAGAAAGTCATGTGGTGGCCACAACATACTAGTTTTAATTTATTATTGAAAGATAATTGTTTTGCTGTTTGTTCAGTTATGATCAAGTTTTTCTTTTTTTTTTTTTTTTTTTTTTTTTGTGTGTGTGTGTGTGTGTGTATGCGTGTAAATTTTTCTACAAAAAAAAAAAAAAAAAAAAAAAACTTAAAGATTTTTACATTTCCTCTTTTAAGTGTTCTCTAAAACGTAGTATTGAATGAATTCAGAAAAACTAATTTATCGGCATAAAAATATTTCCATACTCACTCTCTTTCTTCAATTTCGTGCACTGAGGTGACATAAATCTCACTTTCTTCATACAGCATTCATCATCGGCACAGTCATCTCGACTGTTGCACTTTTTGGCTTCTGAGACCTACAATAAAGAGCGTGAATTATTCATCTAAATTATACCAATAAATTTAGTCAAACATAATCCAGATTATTAAAATTTCAAATAAAGAACTATGTTCCTCTAATCAGAATTTCTTATGGAAAAATAAAAAAAGGAGGAGGGGGGGGATTCTATCGATGGTCAAGGAAATCATTTGATAGCCCAATATAAACATTTTAAAAGGCGACTTCTTGTTACAAATATACAGGATGGTTCATAACTTTAAAGTAACAAAACATTTTTTGATAGGAAACAAGGAGGAAGTGATCTAAAGTATTTGTTTTCTTTCATTATATGACTCGCATCTTCGCATAGCTTTAACATCTTTATAAGAGATTGTTTTCATCAATCTGCAATCCAAGTCAAATTACATTGCTTTGAAAAAAAAAAAAAAAAAAATCGAGCCCCTATTGATATTTATGTAAAATTACCTCCTGAATCCGAATATGACTCCCACTTTGCCCGATCACTCCCAGTTTTCTCGGGACGCCACACCCTCCCCCAAATTTTATCATTGTTCGATAATTTTATGGCCACGAATTTGATCTGGAGAAAGGAAAAGAATTATTTTAGCATTAAAATAATAATAATAATAATAATAATAAAAGAAATACAATGTATAATGAATAATAATTATAATTAATCTATATATATAAAAGAGTACTTCCTGACTGGCTGAGTGAGTGAGGGGGTGATCTATCATCGCCCAGACCGAACCCCTGGACCTAGAAGCATGAAATTTTGTGACAATGTTCGTTCTATGACGTAAGCATCCACTAAGAAGCGATTTTACAAAATTCGCCCCCAAAGGGAGAGGGGGGAGGGGGGGGGCAAAACATGATTTCACAAAATCCTTCATATCGCAAACAAAAAAACAGATATCCGTAAAATTTTTGCTTTAAAATACAGCTAACACAAATGTCTAAAAACCACATTCTGGAATTTTCAAAATTCGGTCCCCAAGGGGGGTGGGGGGGGCAAAACGGGATTTCACATGCGTAAAACGTGATTTCGCATAATCCTATATATCTCAAACAAAAAAAATAGATATACGTGAAATTTTTGCTTTAAAATATAGCTAATGCAAATATCTAAAAACCAATTTCTGGAATTTTAGAAATTCAGCCCCCAGGTGGGGCAGCAGGGGGGGGGGGCTATGGGGCAAAAACAAATAGAAATACAGTTCGGCCGTTCAAAATTGGTACAGATACGTTTCAGAGGCCTGCAAGTCGAATGAGGATATTTTCTATTGTGTAAAGTTATTACGAGGGGCAGGAAGGGGGGAGGGGAGAGTGGCAAAAAATAAAAATAGAGTTAGATCGTTCAAAATTGATATATAGAGGTTTTCGATACCTACAAATCGATTGCGGATATGTTCGAATTTGTAAAATTATTAGGAGGGGCAGGAAGGGGGTGGGGCTGTATGGGAGGGCTATGGACAAAAACAAATAGAAATACAGTTAGGGTGTTCAACATTGGTACAGATAGGTTTTAGAGGCCTGCAAGTCGAATGGGGATATTTTCGAAAGTTTAAAGTTATGAGGAGGGCCTGGAAGGGAGAGGGGAGAGGGGGGCAAAAAATAAAAATAGAGTTAGATCGTTCAAAACTGGTATATAGAGGTTTTCGATACTTACAAATCGATTGCGGATATTTTCGAATTTATAAAATTATTAGGAGAGGCGGGAAGGGGGGCTACGGGCAAAAACAAATAGAAATACAGTTAGGCCGTTCAAAATTGGTACAGATAGGTTTTAAAGGCCTGCAAGTCGAATGGGGATATTTTCGAAAGTGTAAAGATCTTAGGAGGGACGGGAGGGGGGCAGAGGGGCAAAAAAAAATAGAGTTAGATCATTCAAAATTGGTACATAGAGGTTTTCGATACTTACAAATCGATTGCGGATATTTTCGAATTTTTAAAATTATTGGGAAAGGGGGGGAGAGTGGAGGGGCAAAAAAAAAAAAAAAACAGAGATAGATCGTTCAAAACTGGTATATAGAGGTTTTTGATATTTAAAAATCGATTGCGGATATTTTCGAATTTGTAAAATTATTAGGACAGACGGAAGGGGGGGGGGCGGAGGGGGAAAAAATAGAAATAAGAGTTTGAGCATTTTGGGATTTTTTTCCGAAGGCAGTGAGAACCCTGTGCGACATTTTTCCTAATCAGATTTTGTGTCTCTTTTTTTTTTTTTTTTCACGTGATAAAAATTAATGCAATTTTGAGAATTCAGTAATTATAGTGATTCATTTAAAAATAGGGACCAGCGAAGAGGGCGTCGCCTGCTAGTTTATAACATATAATAAATGTAATTTATAATTTCTGTGGCAACTACCCCTCCCCCCCCCAAAAAAAAAAAAAATAAATAAATAAATAAATAAATAAGTAAATAAATAAAATCCCCTTGCTACAAATGTTTGTTTTAAAAATTTCACCTCTGTATCCCTCAGAAGGTATTTAACAGTTAAAATAATCCTTTCCCATCTTACAAATCAAATTTATAGCATATTTATAGCACCTTTGCATAGCCTTAACATCTTTATAAGGGACTAGCAGGCTTTGCCCGCTTCGCTGGACGTTAAACTTAAATGATTTGTCAAAATGCCATATCTATATATTAATAGGCAAGCATAAAATTTGTTGTCCCTTTTTAACATATTAATTATGGGAGTAGAGGGTTGAAAATGGTATCATTCGAAAGGTATAGTTAGCCGGAAGGTGCGAATATAAATATTATTTTCTTACGATGTCAAGAAGGTATTTAAAAATACGTTTATTTTTTATGCATTTTCCCCCATTTTTCCCTTTATACACGTATTGCTTTACATTAAAAAATACCTAAAAGTAGAAAGTTGTTAAATCTGGCAATTTCATAAAGCTCAAATAAAACCATAGACACAGTAATTTGTATAATGTAGCATCACCATACGCAAGCGAAGTGATGACGTCACTGTCTGTCCATGGAGCCATGAAAAAGATTTTCTGTGTTAACCGAGTTATTTTTTCTGTAAAATTGATAAAATTTTAATTTAAAATCACAAAACTCCAGAAAAAAAATAGCAAATTTCCAGTTTCGAATGTAAACATAAACATTTCATTTCAAAGGGTGATATTTAAACAATAAATATTCAACTAATATACTAAATAAAAGGAAAATGGATTTGTTACTAACTGCTGCATGTATAAGTAGACGATACGGAAAAAATTCCGATTTCCGTTTTCTGCTGAATTTACATGTTTTGAGCTTTCTTTACGTTTCAATTAACTGAAATTGGCTACTTAGTTTTAAAAAAAGTGTCTTTATTGCTAGCTTTTGTGGGTAGAAGAAGCAAGTAGAATATACATAAAAACTTTTGATTTCCGGTTTTCGATGAATTTACACGTTTTGAGATTTCCTTGCATTTTAATTAAGTGAAATTGACTACTTATTTTTATTTTTTTAAAAATGGATTTATTATTCTTTCCTCTGCATATATAAGTAAAAAATATACGATTCAGAAAAGTTTTAGATTTTCGGTTTTCGATAAAGTTACACGTTTTGAAATTTCCCGAATTCAATTCGACCATTTTTGAAAAATATCTTTTTTTTTTTTTTTTTTTTTTTTTTTTTTAACACTGTACTTTATGAACCAATCGAATTAATTTAACAGAATTTGATACTTGGTTGGGCCTTGGTTTGACATGGTACCTATTAGTTTCTGGGCTGTATCACACAACAAGGGGCGTTTTCACGTTGCGATTTTCTCTCATTTCAGGAAAGGCTAACATCTACAGAGAGAAATAGTTATATTAAGTAAAACTCTGCTGATTCAGTTAGAGTGAATATCGGCAGACAATTGCCGCAGCTGTGTTACAATTGCATTCCGTTTAGGACAAGTCAATAACTTTGCTTTGCCTCGCTTTGCAAAAAAAATGGTCGAGTTTCGACCACTGGGCGATACTGGTCTTTATTAATAACCTAAGTTCTCGCTGTGATTGGTAGAGGTTTTCTCGCTCCCAATGTTAGGAGTCTGGGTCCCCACTGTCTTCGGCACAACTTACCCACTTCTAACTTCCCCACCCTCAGCGGGTGAGTTCGAAGTTTTGCAAAATCCCACTAATGTACATAATGCGTACACTTAATCAATATCCACACACCAAAATTCGCCATTCTAAGATAATTCAAAGCGAATTCAAACGGAAAAACATGTTTTTGCACATGTTTATTGCCCTCCGACTCCGAGAAGGGGAGGGGGGGGGTTTCGAATTTCGTGAAATGCAGTTACAATAAGTGCCGGATGCATACAAACAATTTACACACCAAATTTCGTGACCACAGAAGTCTTTAATAGACAGTATTATAAATAAATAAATACAAAAAGCACAGCTTGAGTATCGGAACCCTTTGGTGACTTTAAATATTTTAAGCCATTATTGGCGATGAACTGAATTGGCTATCTCAATTGTTCAATTAAAGATCTTGGCGAGAAACGTCCGAGCTACTTCGGTGTTGAATTTCAAATTTTGCCAAAGGGATCCAATACTAAAGCTGTTCCATATCGAATCTGGGTTGAAAACGGAAAAAGGGTAAAATAAATTAGAAATATCAGACCTATATTTATAAATTTGATACCGAATGAAAGGGGCGATTTTGTTGAATCCAGGGGTTCAAACAGTTTTTCAATGCGACAATTAGATTTTTAAAAAATAACTAAAGTATGAAATTTAAGTGGCAACGGAAAAACGGATAAAGGGAAAAATAAATTAGAAATATCAGAGCTATCATTACAAATTCAGTATCAAATGAAAGAGGTGATTTTTCTGAATCCTGGGGTGTAAACAGTTTTTCGATACGACAATTAGATTTTATAAAATTAACTAAAGTATGAAACTTAGATGGCAACACTTCATTTCAATCTTTTCATAATTTGTAGTGAAAATCACGCGAATACAAAAGTCTTTAACTTAAAAATTTATTTTTATATTTTATTTTTTCATTCAAAGCATTTTAGTGAAAAAATATTTATGGCGCATGCGCAGGCGTTTTTTACACACAATTTAAACACTAATCCTAATTTTGAAAATTTCTATAGATATAATTTCAAGTTGGATGAAGACCTAAGTTTCTGCCAAGCGCCGTTGAATTCCGTCCAGCCGTTCTCGAGTGATGCCCGGACAGACGTGTTTTAGTCTTTTACCCCTAGGGGGGGAACGGGGGGGGGAAATTTCTGAAAAGTTGATAGATATAATTTTAAGTTGGGTGAACACCTAAATTCCTGCCAAGCGCCGTTGAATTCCGTCCAGCCGTTCTCAAGTGATGCCCGGACAAAAAAAGCGACATTCGGACACGATGACACACACACAGACACACACACACACACACACACACACACACACACACACACACACACACACACACACACAGGCAAAATTTTCTGAAGTCATTTTCGGCTTTCATGGGGTGTGAAACTTGAAGATATCGCAAAATTTTTTGATTCCGACAAATTTACAGACAAAAGTCTGATTTTATTAATATAGATATTTTTCATCAAACTACAATCCAAGGCAAATTATTTTAAAACGCGAGGGTTTGTTGATTGTCAACATCAGGATCGTGGGAATTTTCCTCTTTTATCGCAATATTTTTCTGAAGTGTTAGTTACAAATTTTAACTTTCCGGACATACTTTGTAAGGAGAGTATTGTAGTCATGATTTGCAAACTGGATTTTCTATCATGCATAGCTCAAAAAAGAATAGTCATAGAATACTGCAAATTTATATTTGGGACAATCATATAGTAGTATACCTCCAACTTTAGTTTTGATACGAGCTCCCCTATTTGAAATATCTACGATTTTACACGAATTTTTTGATATACGTATGTGTGTGTGTGTGTGTGTATGTGTGTGTGAACACGATAGCGTCCTAATGTTTTGTCCGAATGAGCTGAAAGTTGGTACGTATGTTATACACTCCTTCTGATATTTATAAGGACACTTTATGTTTTGAAATAACTAACATAAAAATAATTTTGAACAAGATTATACTAAGTGTACTTAATATATCTAGTATTCTAAAATCCAAAACTGCTAAAAAATTTTTAATATGAAACAAAATTAATAAAAAATAATGAAAAATATTTTTTTCTCCACGTTTTTAGATGTTCATGATTATAGGGACAATCAAGATTTTTTTCGTTTTATTTAACTTGCTAGCAAATAAATTACAGTTGACATGCAAATTTGTTAACTACTGGACTAGATTAATTCATATATAAGCCTTGAATTTGTCTTGGGCGGACATTGCTGATAATTCCTGGAAAAAAAGAACGTTCATGTTAGTGAAGTATGATAAATGTGTTTTTTAAGTGGAAGGATAATTTTAATCCGCCGAATTTCTAATGAAATTCGAAGATCTAAAATTGCTGAAGGAAATGTGATCAAATGTTGAACTGCTGGTTCGGTAGGAGAGAGATCTGAGGCAAAATCACAGTTGTTTTACAGAGATCGAAGACTTATAATTCCTCTTACTGTTCTACTCATAATGACTGCTGCTGAATTTGCTCGTAATTTTTAACGAAAGGTTGGGATCCACATTTATGCATGTTTAAAATAATTAATAATGTGTTAAAATGAATAAAAGACATGTAATAATCAATAAGCATTTAATGGGGGGAAGAACGTCTGGGTTAAAGTTGAATAAAGACAATATTAAATGGTAAAATGTTGCATTTTCGGATGAAAAACATTTTATTCTTGATTAACCAAATGGTTTTAACAGTTACTGGCACTATCTGAATTTAGCGAAAGACAGAGCAGATTTTTTAAAGGCAGATATGAATCGGGAATATTAAAGGTGGATCTATGGTGTTCTCGGGAGCTGTTTCTATCGTAGGCAGAATGAATTTAGTAATTTTTTCTATTATTATGAACATCAAGAGTATATCCGCAAATTTTAAACATGGAATTCTCAGATTTTTGTTAGATTTGGGGGGGGGGGGGGGGGGTGATAATATTTTTTTCAACAATACTTACATTTTTGCTCTACTTCTAGAGCAATAGAAAATAGTTTGAAGAAAGAAACTTCTGTATTATTGCCTTTCCCGTGGCCTAAAGATTGAAAAAACCTTAACTTATCATATTAGAACAGTGCATGCAAGTGGAAAGCAAATTTAAATAGTTTAAATGTATTCAGAATATCATCTATGCTGTATGAAATGGTATTGAAACTGAATATTGAAAAAAAAAAATGTATATATATACATATATATATATATACATATATATCAGCGAGAATGTCTGACTGCTTCACCCTAAAATGAGACGCCATAAAATATTAATTTAAAGAATAATTGAAAAAAGAAAAATTACTAAGATTCGAGCTGTCCTTATAATTGTGAACACCTGAAAAATCATCTTTTTGACCGTATTTCAAGTTTTTTAAGATAGAAAAACGATAAAACTTTTTAAATATAGTCTATCAAGGAAATTCAAATTAATAAAAAATATATTTGTTTAAATAACAGTATTCAGTGTTTAGTTAACATAGAAAAATGGGTGTCCTTATAATTATGAGAATCAGTGTAGTTACCCATATAGACACCCTATTGATTTTGATGAATCTAGCACTTACAGTTTTTTACAGGGACACCAAGAAAAATTATTTATTATTATGGCGGCCTATGGTGCCAAATTTTTAAAAAAGCGACAGCGTCTAAACGCCTTATTACACTGAGCAAAATATTTATACACATCTTATAGGTCACAGTTGCACGAACTGCATAGATTTTGGTGAATTTAGCACTCACAGTTTTTTTACAGGGACACCAATAAAAATCCTTTATTGGTGGCCTATCGGACCAAATTTTTAAAGGTGCGATAGCGTCTAAACACCTTATTCAATTGAACTGAAATTTTATATGAATATTATAAGTCGCTGTTGCACTAAATGTAAGCAATTTGGTGAATCTAGCATTCATAGTTTTTACAGGGACACAACGAAAAATTCTTTATCATTATGATCTATGGGCTCAAAGTTCAGTAGCGTTAAATTAAACGTCGTGTACTATATGGAGAAAAATACTCAAACACCTTATTATAATTTTCTCTCTTATATTTATTTAACAACTCCTCTTACTTTACTTTATATACAAAACCGTTAATTACTCAATGTTCGGAAAGTCAGATTTTTTTATTTTTTATGATATGTTGTTTATTTATATATTTATTTATGTATGTAAGTCAAATCTGAGAATTCTTTTCACCCTATCGTCCGATCGAGTTGAAAAGTGGCATATAGCTCAAGTAGTAATGGACTTTGGGGATGGAGCATTAAACCCCTACCTCCAGTCCAATATTTCTTTTGAAATTTAACCCACTTCCTATCGTCCGACTGATCTGAAATGGTGCATGCATGTATAATTTCGATGACAAAACATGCTCAAACAGTAACGGGTTTTAGGGATGGAGCACTAAACCCCTACCTCCAGTTCAATACAGTGAAACCTCTCAAGTTGGACACTCCTATAAGTTGGACACCCCTCTAAGTTGGACGCTTTTTCTCGGAACGGAATGTATCCATTAACATTATGTCTAACCCCTATAAGTTGGACACCTCTCTAAGTTGGACACTTTTTCTTGGAACCGTAGGTGTCCAACTTAGAGAGGTTTTACTGTATTTGTTTTGAAATTTTACCCACTTCCTTTCGTTCTATTGATATAGAATTTTGCATACATCCATAACTTCGGTGACAATATATGGTGTAGTAACGGGGTCTGAAGGCCCGGACTTCCAAATTCAGTCAAAAATTCGTTTTGAATTTTAACCCACTTCCTTTCGTCCGATTGAGTTGAAATTCTGCAAACATGTATAATTCCGACGACAATACATGCTTAAGCTGTAACTGACTTAGAGGTGTGGGATGGGGCTGAGGGCTTGGGTCCTTAACTCCAGTTCAAAATTTCTTTTCGGATTTTAAACCACTTTCTATTATCCGATTGAGCTGAAGTTTTCCTTACTTACTTCAGCCACATCCGCTAAATTCGAGTTTTTGTATATTCTTCAAAAAAAAAAAAAAAAAAAAATGCTTGTCTTTAGAAATTTTTTAATTGATGTATTATTATTTATCATCCAGTTTAAAATATCACTTAGTGTTTTCAAATGTCTCCATTTCAGAATGGTTCTTGGACAAGGTTTTAGTTATTGAACGTCATAAAATATGCATAAAAAGGGAATATTTTGCGAAGTAGAAATAAAAGCCTCAAAAAAAGTTTGTTAAACAGAAAATGCACTTCGTTATTGGAGATTAATTTAGACGGAAATTCGTAAAATAATCTTATTTCGACAAAACGTTCGTATAATAAAAGTTCATTATGTAGAGATCAAACTGTAATTAAGGGCCTATCAGAGCAGCCGAGAGGTTCTGCGCTTAAAGCTGATAGGCGTGGAGTACCGTCTTCGATCCCAAGTCGCGATCGTTGGCCTAGCCGTAAGGAGTATTCCGTGGTTTTCGCCGAAACATGCGTAAATATGGACTAGGACCCCCTAGAGAGACCCCCATGGAGAACACCTCCCGTTCTGGCTTAGGACCCTAATGCAGTCAATCAGCCGTACTCCCAAAACAACAAACACCGACTGTAATTAAAAATAATTATGTAAAGACCTTTAACGAAATTTAATATATGTAGCATTGAGCCTACTTTCATTAATTTGAATTCGAGGCTTAAAGGTTTAATGTATGCTTATGTAGTAATATCAGCACATCACTGAATTACAATTCAAGAAGAAAAATAATTATTAAAAAACATCATTTGTTTAAAAATATATATATATATTTTAATATAATAGGAAATAAATTTGAATTCGGTCTGCACATCAGTAAAATTCATTCTTTCTCCCTTAACATATAATCCTATGATGTCTTTGTTGCTTCATATTATAAGGAAATCTCAATTATAAAAAAAAATTTCGTATTCCATTCTTTGAGCATGTCGCCTTTTATCCTTATGAACAATTTTAAAATAAATAAATAAATAAATATTTCTTTTCGACATTCGGGTCGAATTAAAAAAAAAAAAAAAAAAAACAGAATTCGAAAAACTTCATTTTTCAATGAGATATTCTTATGATACGAAGCAACAAAAATCCCATAAAGTTACATGGGAAACCTAACAGCACATCTTCTCCCGAGGACATCCTAAGGATATCATGTGGATAAAAGGACATCCAAGGGACATACATAAGATGTACCTGGGATAAGTGCGCTGTTTGGAAGGCAGACAGAGTGAATTTGACTAATGTGCAGCCGTCATATAAACTTATCTAATAATATCAGCACTTATAATTGAAGTAAAATTTAGAAAGACAGGTAATTGTTAAAAATAATCATTTGCTTTAAAACAATTAATTTTGTTTTCAAAATAATAGAAAATAAAAATAATCTTACAGCAAAAGCCACACAGAGTAAAAATCCAATCAAAACAAAAGACCTCATTATGTGCTTGATTCCGCAAAAACTTACGATTTGCTGGGCAAAAGTAATCCGTACAGCACAATTTAAAGATTTCCGTGGCAATTATGTCACCTGGTTGCTTGAGAAATCCTCTTTAAAATAACAGCGACTTAATCTTAAAAACTGATAACCAAGATAGCTATAAGAAAACATCTGTTTATTTTTACAAGCATTAAAAAGAATTATGGACCGTAAATGAATTGTAACTTAACTCTTTTCTATCTTAAATTATGAAAGGAAAAAAAAAAAAAGTTTCTGGGGGGTCTACTTTTAAACCCGCCCCCCCCATCAGTTATAGTACTTATATTTATTTAAAAATAAATGTATGGCTGTTATTAATATGCCTGAAAATTTGCCAATCTTGATCAACTTTTTAAAGTGGCAACTTAATACGAACACTTCAAAATGCCAAATTTGAATTTCCTGCAGTTATTTGTTTTTAACTTATGCTGATAAATGATATGCATAGTGTACAGATCAACCACGGAGTTTCATATTCAGGGAACTTCCAAACGTGATATTATACAAAACACCAGAGTTCAAAATAGAACCTCAAAAAATACTTTGTTTACAGTATCGGTAGAAAAAATTAATTTTCCTTCCTGCACAGTGTTCGTCGGCACAGTAATATGAAGCGAAACACTTCCATTAATTACATTCAATAGAAAACAACGTTTAGCTTAATTTCGGGTAGCCTTGTAAATTGTTTATAGACTATATGCACCAAGTACTTAAATTTTGTCTTATATGAAGAACACCGAACCCAAAATGCAATAGACTTCCAGCAATTTCCAAGTATAGCCAAAATATATCTAAATACTTCGAGTAGCTCTTAAAACAAATGATAAATGATTGCCATACCACAATCTATACAAAACATGCTTTTATGCATGTTAAAAATACGTTTATTCTATTTAATTTAGAAATTTATTCATCAAGCCTGAAAGCTCATTTCAGAAAATTATGGAGTGGAAGGCTGATTTTTTATACCAACTATGTGAAAAATACCAGAGCTGGGAATCGAACCCGGGCCCTACGTTTATTCTATTTTGTTGAAGGCAGCCTGTAGATGCTACATCGTACTTACCAGAAATTTCCCCCCACATACTTAATGTACTTGAATTCCCTCGGATGTCGTCCCTGTACACGAACCATTTTCTTAAACTCAACGAAAGTTTAGTGTAGCTTCCATAGGCGTAGGAAGGTGGGGGCCAAGGGAGGGGGGGGGGGTGCTGGACCCTCCTAGAAAAATTCAAATAATTACGAAATTATAAAAGTAACAGCTCAAAGTTTGCTTCATTGAAATTTCACGAACTATTGTGCTTTTGATTTCAATGTTTTTACACTTTTCACGAATCCTCTAAATGATTGTTTTGCATAATAATGACTAAAAATTTCCATGTTATTTCAATTTCATTCATTTTCGGTATATCAAAACTATAAAGGGACAGAAATAATCTCTCTCTCACTGAATTCAGAATTTTACCTATGTGTTCCCTTCCCGGGGAAAATGGTATAAGCGGTCAAAAAATGAAAGGTCTAGTTTTCTTTATTTTAACACATTCCAACAAAGTTGAAACGTGTGTATGTCTTCGGTTTTTCTATCTATCTGTTCGTGCTCTAACTCCTGTAGATATTAATGAAATTTCTTAACTGTCGTCAGACTAAAGCAGACATCGGGATATGCAGGCTGTCCACATCCAGTAAAAAGAACTTTTGACATCAGTTTGCAAGGCTTTAGTCAACAGTTTAAAAGAATTTAGGCATCAGTTTAAAAGCATAGACTATCAGAGTAGTGTTTCTGAAATGTGAAAAATGTTTACAGTATATAAAGTCAAAAGGGAAGGTACAAGTCACTTCTAGAAGAAAATGAGACATTTTCGTCTCTATTAACATGATACATAGTTTACGTACAGAAATATTCCCTCCTTAGATAAAGCATAAGCCGAAAAAAAAAAACTCAGCAGTTAGTCATTTTAATATTATATAGTTAAACGCGACTTTTATGCTTATAGCTAAAAAAAAAAAAAAAAAAAAAAAAAACATTTTCCCCCTCTAACAGTACATACTGATAAACTTTTAGTTGAACCACAAAAGTTTTAGAAAGACAAATATGCAGTTTATACACAAAAGTTTTTTACTTTCTTCTATATGTAATATAGAGAAAGTATTGGATTCGTGAAAATATTCGACCTCCGTTTTTTGATGGATTTACACGTTTTGGGATGTCTAGAACACGAATTAATAGTTTTTAGAAAATGTCTGTCTGTTTGTCTGTATCATTTTTTTGTGGACGCTGTATCTCACGAACCAATGAATGAGATTTAACCAAACTTGGTATTTAGTTGCACCCTGACATAAGCTGGTGCTGGTTAGATTTGGGGATCAATTGCTCAACAGGTGGCGCTATGATCGCATTTTATGCAAACTTTTAACATGGCAGTATAGGACAAAATTTCGTATAAATGGGCATATCGAGAGTTATTTTAAACTTGTGATTGTAAAATTAATATGAATTATTGATAATAGTAGTAGTTAACTAGGAAAAAAAAATTGTGCATGTGGGGGCATCGGTTCCCCCCCCCGGGGTGCAAAGTTTCAAGATGGGTATCTTTCGAAAGGTCTCGTCAATACCTTTAAAACGAATGGTTGAACCATAAATCTGTGATAATTTAAAACAAAGTTATCGATTGTTTTTACTTTTAACATTTTTTTTTTTTTTTTTTTTTTTTTTTTTTAAACGAAATTTAACCAAATTTGGTATTTAGTTGGTCCCTGACATAAACTGGTGCTGATTACATTTGGGGATCAATCGCTCAACAGGTGGCGCTGTGATCTCATGTTTTTTAAATTTTTAACATGGCAGTATAGGACAAAATTTCGTATAAATGTACAGTCGGGGGAAAAAAAATGCAGCACTCGATGTAACTCCGTTGCTAATAAATGCACAAAAATGTAATAGGTATCATTCGACGGGGAATTGAGAGTAGATTCAGAAAATGAGCGGAAATTTTGAATTGGGGGTCGTCTACATATTAAAACGCGCACGAACTTTGATTTTTTCAATGGTAATGCCCCATTTTTATTTTATATTTGAATGTCTGGGATCGCGACAATGCGAAGAAGTATATTGGTTGTATATTTTGCTTATTTTTTCACAGAGTTATAAGCGTTCAAAGTTTGAAGGTGCTAATGTTAAATTCATATTTCAAACTTTTATTAATATCTTCACAAAAAATAACTTGATCGATATAATTCTTTTTTTACGAGATACAGTGAAGAAACCCAAACATAATCCATCATGAATTTTGATTCTGAAAAATATTTTTGATTCTGAAAAATATTAATAAATTCACATTCATAAAAATTATGAATTATGACCTATATTAATTTTTACATAAAATGAATCCTAATGCTGAAAAATATGGGTGTGCAAATTTGCAGCTCATTCCAGTTATTAGTTTTCGAGATATAAGTAAATCTTTCTTTTGGAGTGGTTTAGGGGGCTGTCTCTTAAAAAATTTTGAATGAGATAACGAAGCAAATCTTAAAAAATAACGGAGAAAATTGAACAAAATAGTTTATTTTTTATTTAAGGGTCCAATTATATAACAACAACGTCAAATGCAAAGAAATGAAACAAAAATGTTGATTTTTAGACATTTGTGTTAGTATCAAGAATTTCTGTTTTCTAAAGCTCCGCCTTTTATCGTTCTTCAAAACAAAACAATACAGAAACGAAAAGTGGATGTGACTTTGAGTATTCGTGTTAAACCCCTTACTTTACATTGACAAAAATATACACAAGTGGTATTTACTTAATCGATTACTGGTGATAAATTTAGAATCCTTTAAACGAACACTAGAAGAAAAATATTAACTAAATAGGCGGGGTTTACTGTTTGAAATACTCTCAAAATAAAATATTTCAAAACAAATTTTCTGTAACAAAATTATATTACAGATGGATATACATTATAACTATATTCTTTCTAATTAATATATTTCTATCCATAGTATATTTTATTGCAAAAATATGAACACTGGGTACATGCTTAAGAAATAAGTAACACACAAATTACGAAAGAAATGCCCACTGGCATTGTCACAGATTTTCAAATGATGTGAATCTACGTCAGCAGTCGCGAAAGCGTTAATTAAAAAATTATATTTTCATAGAAATTATAAAACAAATCGTACAGTTCCAAAGAGTTCAACTGACCCAAAACTGGTAAGTGCTATTAAAATTGTTTAATATTTACTTTATGAAACCTTACAATAATTTATCCGAAAAGATTTAGTTTATGCGTTGTTGTATATATATATATAGCTATATTATTTCAGTTTGTATATTATGTTACACGTACGAAAGAAAATTTAAGCTTTATTGGTGATCAGTATATCCATGATAGATACTTTTTAATTGAAAAATATTGCACTTTTTTAAAAAGTATTGTCTGACCAATCGTAAGTGTAATGTATTTAAATATACCTAAAATTATCTAAAAAAGTACTAAAGCATATACATATCCAAAAAACAAAATTCATGATAATTAAGATACTGCAAAGGTGTTAATAATTTCATTTCTTTTTATAACTATTTTTTCTTGAAATATTTCCGGTGTGAAACAGTATAATTTTGTCTAGTGCTTGTAGATCTTAATTTTATTTTTCTATATTTAGAGATAGCCCCCTAACACATTTTTGATCATAACTCTATGAATACTAAAGATAAAGTATACAAACAGGATACTTTTCCGCACTGCCAGACTCTCAGAAATTCGAATATGAAGTCAAAATTGGGTGTTGCTATTGAAAAAATCAAAGTTGGCGCTCATTTTAATATGTAGATGATGACCCCTAATTCAAAATTCGACGACATTTTCAGAAAGTGCATTCATTTCCTGTTGAATGGTGTCTATTAAATTTTTCTGCGTCAATTAATAACGAAATACCATCAAGTGCTGCGTTTTTTTTTCCCCGACTGTACATAATGAGAGTAATTTTTATTTAACTTGTGATTGTAAAATTAATATGAGTTATTGATATAAGTAAAGATTAACTAGGAAAAAATTTCTGTGCATGTGGGGGCATCGCTCCCCCCCCCCCCCCTGGGGGGGAAGTACCCCCCGGGGGGTGGGTAAATTTTGAAAATGGGTATCTTTCGAAAGATCTCGTCAATACCTTCAAAACGAATGTGTGAACTATAAATCTGTGTTAAAAACAAAGTTATCGATTTTTTTTTACTTTTAATAATTAAAAAAAAAAAAGAAAAAAATTCGTAATTTTTTTGTTTTATTGTTACTGATTGAATATGTATTACTTTTAACAAAAAAAAAAAAAAAAAAAAAAGAGAAAAAACTTAGAAAAAAAATCGTATTTTTTTTTTTTTTTTTAATATTGTTACTGATTGAATATGTATAGGAAAATACAGAAGAAAGTCTTGTGGTGGCCACAACATACTAGTTTTGTAAAAGTACAAAGTATAGTTGATATAAGCAAAAAGAGAGGATATTTATACAAGGGGTTAATAAAGGTTCATATCCACTTACTCGGCAGTTGATGGCTGAAAAGAATAGAATTTAACATACATACAGAAAATATATAATAGGACAGAACAAAAATGGTGACATAGAAGTGTAACATGAATTTCAGAGTCCGAAAGTTAATGTACAATTTTGATCTTGGCTCTTTTTTTTTTTTTTTTTTTTTTTTTTTTCTTTAAGTCCATGCTTTTGTAAAAAGGTCTAAAAGGAATGTAAAAAAGGCTTTAAGCTATGTCGAACATTTTGGTGCAGCTCCGATAGAAATAATACACTTTGAAAAAATATATAGAGAGAGAATGGTATCACCTGATTTATGGTTGAAGATCAGACATCTTGGTAAAGCTGGTCGTTGCTCTCGTCGGGTAGACTACAGGGCTGGAGGCTTTCAGATCGGGGTCTTTGGCAATCCCAAAAAGCTCGAACGAAGGCTTGTTCTGCAGGTGAGTCATAAGGTGGGGCCTGTTGTAGCCGTAGGCGAGCTTGGCCAACATCAGCTCGATTAGGGAAAGCCTCCGCGCGGATTTTCACAGTCATGATATGTACTCCGAATTTTCTTCTTAAAGAAACATCAAATATAGGATTAAAATATATCAGATATTTAAATGGTCTTTATCAGCAAATTAAATTGCTCTTGCTTTGGCAAATTGTATGGAAATTTCTTTTTTTAATACGTATTAAATGTGTACGGAGAGAGGGATGGATATATTTATGCATTTCTTATCAGTGTCCTTATTCCAGTGTCTTTTCTTATCAGCGTTTTAAAAAGATACATCAAGTCACTTAATTTTCTCTTTATTTTTATTTATTTAATTTTTGAATCAATTATTTCTGGTGAAATTTAAATTAAGTGAATTAATGACTAACCCATTAAAAATAAAAATAGTAAACTCTCTGATGAATTTCAGTGATAATTTATTTAAAAACGTTTTTACTTATTTATTCAGGAAATACTTATGGTAATATTGTTTATTTTATTTTTACTGGCAGGCTTCGCTGGGCACTATGTTTAAAAGATTTCTTTTTAATTAAATAATTGAAACGTTTAAATAAATATATTTCGATTGAATCTGTGCAGCAAAACTATTATTAAGACGAATATTCTCGAAAACAGTCAAATAGAAATGTTAATTCTTCGAATATTCTGGAAACAGTTGAAGCTGTTACTCGTACAATAAAAGTCACTATTCGAAGAATGGTCTAGAAAAGTCGAAAAAATAGTCACTTCTTCCACAGGAGTAAATCAAATAACAAAAAATACTCCAGAGAAGAAATCTTCGCTAGCTCACGAAAAATGTTCTGTCCCTTACAGCTCAATTCCTAAAGTGAAATCACTCAGTGTAAGTCTCTGAATAACTCTGAATAGCAGTGACTATATACTCTTTCGAAAATCAACTCACTCCATTTTATAATTTTTGGCGATTTCGTTTGGCAACGGCTCCATCGAGAATCCCATGGTAAGCTCGAGATCTATGTTTCTGTGTGTCGGAGAGCTTCGAAACCTCGGGAACCCTAAACTACCATTTTCACCAAATTTGGTCACCCACTCGCCAAGTTTGTCGCCAACACTGACCCAATTGGAAGTGAATGATCTGCCCTTTTATTTTCACTTTGCCTGTAAAACTACTTTCATTTCAACAGCACAATTAATGCAGGAAAAAGGCTTAATCCCTTTTATCAATATGCTATGAGCACTTTCTGCAGTATTTTAGACAACTAATGTTTCTATAGTTATATATATTTCCCATTAAACATTTTTATTTTTATTTATTTACTTAAATACTAATTTGAGTTTATTAAATATTTCTGCCCGACAGTGCACAAGTGCAGTCGCACACAACAGCTCATTTATTTGTATGTTAAATTAGCGTAATGATTGGTATATAAAAAATAAAAAAAAAATAGGTAAGTAAACATTATCGTGCGCACAACTTTATTATATCTCTCCCTTGTCGGCTTTTGAATTTTTCTCGCCCTATTAGCGATGGATTTTCTTTTTTTTTTCTTTTTCTTTTTTTTTTTTTTTTTTTTTGTATAATCTATATATATAAATGAATGTTTGTCTGTATGTCCTTTATAAAATCGTAAACGGCTTGACCGATTTCGATCATTCTTTTTTTGTTTTTTTTCCTTATAAGTCAGGGATGGTTTAGGGAAAAAAAATTTGAAAAATTCGCCCCCCCAAGGGGGGGAGAGCGGGGCAAAACGTGAATTAAAAAAATCCTTCATATCTCAAACAAAAAAACAGATATCCGTAAAATTTTTGCTTTAAAATTTAGATAATCTAAATGTCTAAAAAACAATTTCTGGAATTTTCGAAATTCGGTCCCCACGGGGGGCGGGGGGGGGGGGGCAAAACGGGATTTCACATGCGTAAAACGCGATTTCGCATAATCCTATATATCTCAAACAAAAAAAAACAGATATACGTGAAATATTTGCTATAAAATATAGCTAATACAAATATCTAAAAACCAATTTCAGGAATTTTAAAAATTCAGCCCCCAGGTGGGGCAGTAGGGGAGGAGGGACAGCAGGGGCAAAAACAATTAGAAATACAGTTACGCCTTTCAAAATTGGTAGAGATAGGTTTCAATAGCCTGCAAGTCGAATGGAGATATTTTCGAAAGTGTAAAGTTATTAGGAGGGGAGAGAAGGGGGAGGGGAGAGAGGAGGGGACAGGGGGGGGGCAAAAAAAAAATAAAAATAGAGTTAGATCGTTCAAATTTGGTATATAGAGGTTTTCGATACTTACAAATCGATTGCGGATATTTTCGAATTTGTAAAATTATTAGGAGGTGCGGAAAGGGGGTGGAGCGGTAAGGGGGCGGCTATCGGCAAAAACAAATAGAAATACAGTTAGGGCATTCAAAATTGGTACAGATAGGTTTTAAAGGCCTGCAAGTCGAATGGGGATATTTTCGAAATTGTAAAGTTATTAGGAGGGGAGAGAAGGGGAGGGGAGAGAGGAGGGGAGAGGGGCGCAAAAAAAAAAAAAAAAAAAAAATAGAGTTAGATCGTTCAAATTTGTTATATAGAGGTTTTCGATACTTACAAATCGATTGCGGATATTTTCGAATTTGTAAAATTATTAGGAGGTGCGGGAAGGGGGTGGAGCGGTAAGGGGGCGGCTATCGGCAAAAACAAATAGAAATACAGTTAGGGCATTCAAATTTGGTACAGATAGGTTTTAAAGGCCTGCAAGTCGAATGGGGATATTTTCGAAAGTGTAAAGTTATTAGGAGGGGCGAAAGGGGGGAGGGGATGGGGGGGGGTGCAAAAAAATAAAAATAGAGTTAGATCGTTCAAAATTGGTACACAAATGGTTTTCGATACTTAAAATCTTATGCGGATATTTTTGAATTTGTAAAATTATTAGGAGGGGCGGAAAGGGGGGGGGCTATGGGCAAAAACAAATAGAAATGCAGTTAGGCCGTTCAAAATTGGTACAGATTGGTTTTAGAGGCCTGCAAGTCGAATGGGGATATTTTCGAAAGTGTAACGTTATTAGGAGGAACGGGAGGGGGGGGCGGAGGGGCAAAAAAAATTAAATAGAGTTAGATCATTCAAAATTGGTACATAGAGGTTTTCGATATTTACAAATCGACATTTTTCCTAATCAGATTTTGTTTCGCTTTTTTTTTTTTTTTTTCACGTGATAAAAATTAATGCAATTTTGAGAATTCAGTAATTATAGTGATTTATTTAAAAATAGGGTCCAGCGAAGGGGGCGAAGCCTGCTAGTTTCATGCATAAAAATAGAAAGCCAATTTTGCTAACACTTTTGTCGGACACCTTTTTGTTAATATATAAAAATTCTTCATATTCTGTTTATTTTATTAATGGTTTTTAGGTTTAAAATAGTGCTTGCTGAAATAAATTTTCTATTTTGAAAACTGTATTTTTTTTTTTCTATAAAATTATCTACTCAGATAAAAATAGATCCTTTATGTGACAATTATTTCGGTTTCTTTTTTCTTTTTGTAATATTTTATAATTTTTTTCTTTTCGATGCGCTATCTAGATTAAAAACGCTGCTGCAAAATTAAACTTCTTGGCGAAAAATGTTCGGAGTACTTTAACGCAAAAATTTAAAAAATCGCCTAAGAGGATTTATAAATAAAACTGATTTTACTACAACATATATTAGCATCGTAAACTATATTAGCACTTTATAAATGTGAAAAAAAATTAAGTGATAATGATGTCAATTTTTGTGAGATGCATAATTTATTTTTTTACTAGCAAACTCGTGCGAAATTTTCGCACTTTATTTGTTTTCTATATTTACCTTTACAATTTGAAACTCATAAATATTATACCAATTTTACCACCTAATTAAAATTTTTATTTACAAAAAGCCAAATTATTATTAGAAACAAATTAACACTGTGCAAAAGTGAAACCAAAATCATTCAAAGAAGGTTTTTAAATAAAATTCATGGTCGAAGACCCAGATTTCATTTCTCCCGTTCTAGTACAGGACCACCATGATGCCGTTTAACTTTTTGTCGACATTTTGGCGATCCCTTTTTATTTCTTTATTTTGGCACAATTTTTTGTTAAAAAAAAGAAAGAAAAAAAGAAAAAATAATAATAATAACTCCTCTTTTGATTATACTTTTTATGATTGCGTTTTTTAGTCAATTTATGGTAATAATTCATTTTCTGTATATATCTTGAAAGTATTGGTAGGTTTTAAATAGCGTTTACAAAGATTCTGATGATGCAAATTTAAAAAATATATTTTTCTATAAAACAATCTCATCAAATAAATGTCGTCATTTTTCCCTCTTAAATTACTGAGCTGAGTCCACTCAATGCTGAGTCCTCTCTGAGTCTATCCGCGATTGTAATGAAATGCTCGCCCTCTGGTGGGCTAAGGTGAAATTATCATACCACTGATAGCTTTCACGCTGAAACAATGATAGAACTACTAGAAAGAACAATAATAAATACACGTGGCTATTATATTTACTAACAACAGCAGTTGAGAAAGCGCCATCTATCGATCATTACAAACGTGGATAGTCAATTTATGAATATTATTTTTTATCCTCACGCATTTTATTAATTACGTCACTATCGTATCGTTTTGACAAAATATAATCGTAACTGGACCACGTTAGAGAAATATTATATAGATACTTTTTTTATTGTTCACGTTTAGATAAATGTATTTATTTTCCTGTAGGGAAAAAAAAATTGAACTCGTATTATTATTATTATTATTATTATTATTATTATTATTATTATTATTTGGCAACAATTAAATTAAGGATAAAATTTAAATGGCTACTTTTTTGCTATTATTAGCTTATTATTTTCAAATTTTTATTAATTATAAGAAAACTAAGCAAAAAATCGAAAATCTGACTTCGATGTGCACAATGATCCTTCGGGGGGCACCTTTGTGTTAAATCATGTGACTGTTCGAGCTACCGTTTACGAGAACAGTAAAATATACATATATATATACAAATATTGCTCATTAAATAGTATAAGATTTGTTTACTTTTTCCATTATCAATTTTATTGCTCAAATTTCAACACGTATAGTCTACATAATATATTTATAGGAATAAAATAATAACTAGCTGGAACCGGTCGAATTCGACGGTCACTTTATTGACCGTAATGTTTCAAAAATCGTCGCATCATTATTTAAATGTATTTCAAGTTAAAACATCTAGTATAATTTACGTCATTTCACTTAAAAAGAGAAATTCGGAAAAATGCTTATAAATACTATATACGACATCACTTTCTAAGTACTCTCAATGTGACGTCAAACTGACTCCAAATAAACAGTTGCTATCTGTATTTTCTACTTCGTTAAATACTAAGACTACATGTTAGCTGACCCGTCCAGCGTTTTCCGGGCCATGATAATTACCTTAATTGAACCTTAAATTTGTATGATTTTATATCTTTAACTGGATTTCGTATGAATTTCTATTTTTAAATAAAAGCATCGCGAAAACAATAATCAGCTGTAACAAAAAAATTACTTCAAATCAAACGAAACTCTGCCTTGTGACTCCGGTGCCTGCGGCAGCGCATACGCCGGCCGCTAATAACATAAAAAAAATTTCCAAAACTTAACCTGGAACCAAACGAACCCGCCCGGTGTTACCCGGGCCCATGATACCTTAAATGAACCGTAAATTTGTATGATTTTATATTTTTAACTCGATTTTGTTTGAATTTCTGTTTTTAAATGAAAGCATCACGAAAGAAATAATCAGCAGTAACAAAAAAAAAAAAAAAATTACGCCGAACCGAACGAAACTCTGCCTTGTGACCCCGATGTCTTCGGCAGCGCATACACGGGCCGCTAATAACATAAAAAAATTCCCAAAAATTAACCTGGAACCGAAAGAACCCGCCCGGTGTTGCTCGGGCCACTGATAATAACCTAAGATGAACCTTAAATTTGTCTGATTTTATATCTTTAACTCGATTTTGTTTGAATTTCTATTTTTAAATAAAAGCATCGCGAAAAAAATAATCAGCTGTAACAAAAAAAAATTACCTCGAACCGAACGAAATTCTACCTTGTAACCCCGGTGCCTGCGGCAGCGCATACGCGGGCCGTTAATAACATAAAAAAATTCCCCAAAATTAACCTGGAACCGAAAGAACCCGCCCGGTGTTGCCCGGGCCCATGATAATAACCACTTTTTTTTTTTTTTTTTTTACTTTTAAAATATCAAACGGATTTATGTAAATTAAGCTAAATATTTTATCTTAACATTTTCTAAAACCTTTACGCATTCTTAAAAAATTTATATAATTTGCTTAATAAATTTTTACTTTAGGTAGATTCCTTATAGGAGATATACTTATTTCAATGGTTCTCATGACACGACTTCTGGAAAATTTCTTCATATCTTCACCGATCATGACCCCTAGAACTAAAAACCACCCTCCGTTCAAAACTATATATATGTGTGTGTGTGTGTGTGTGTGTGTGTGTGTGTGTGTGTGTGTGTGTGTGTGTGTGTAACGCTTTTTCCCATGTTAAGTTGTGAACACGATAACTGGAGTAATTTTTATTTAAATTTAACCAGCTTGGGATATGTTGTCAGGACAATAAAAATCTCGGTCGAGTTCGTAGATGGGGCATCCAGCTCAAACGGGGTGGAAATTTTCATTTGCCCATAATTTCTTTAATATTGAAAATAGGAAAATACTTCAAATCAGGCGAATTACCGCCTTACCCTAAAAAGCAACTTTTGTATTTAAACTTTTTCGATAACTTCAATTGCTTAAAAGTTACAAGTTAAAAAGTGATTTTTCGTCAATTGTGATGAAGCCGAATTTTTCTATAGCTTTAATTGCTTAAATTTATAATCTGATGTTTACGTCACGTTCAAACCATAATAAAAAAGATCGCTGAAAATATAACTAGTTGACATAGGTAAACTCTGCTGAGTTCCCCATCATATTTATGTTCTCATAAATTTCTAGTGCGAGACATATTATAATCATGTTAAAAGAAATGAATTTGACCAAAGCTTGATACAGTGACAGAATGAAATCCCCGCCTAATATCCACCGTTCACTTCGATATATTTATCTTATTCTAATCTATTAATTTATTTTATCAGGGTCAATTCCGTTGTTTAGTTTTCATGCTACTATTTCCAACGCAATAATCCTCAATATTCATATATATATGAAAAATTTACAATTTCGCTATGTTGATAAAATCGTAAATTACGAATATTTTACGAAATTTTCCTATTAGAATATTTGTAGTTAATCATGTTCATACAAGTATCATAAATGTAATTTGTAGTTG
This sequence comes from Salticus scenicus, assembly GCA_963930645.1. Classification (NCBI taxonomy): domain Eukaryota; kingdom Metazoa; phylum Arthropoda; class Arachnida; order Araneae; family Salticidae; genus Salticus; species Salticus scenicus. Next base: position 34,595,118 of record OZ005652.1, on the reverse strand, counting down.
TCTAATGTATCTATGATCCTCAAAATGGAAGTTTATGCTCAATTTTGCCTTATTCTGCCATTTTAAGTAAATCGTAAATTCCAAATAACTTACGAATTTTTTAAACTGGAAAATTCATACTGTATGGTATTCATGTCAGTATCCTAAATAATATTTCAAAACTGGTCTGACATCTTTATGTTGAAAATATCTCTAAAAATTGACGTTTATGAGAAATTTTGCCCCATACTGCCATGTTAAGAAATTCGTAAATATCCAATAACTTGCGAAATTTTCAAAGTACCATATCTTTGGTTGCTGATGTTCATTCCGGCATCAAAACCGATATTTTAAAACTGGTCTGACATTTTTACAGTAAAAAGTTTCCATTTAATGCTCGTTTAAGTGAATTTTTGTTCTATTTTCCCATGTTAAGAAAATCGTAAATTTCTAATAACTTACGAAGTTTTTTAATTCGAATGTTTCAAATGAATAGACTTTTTGCCAGTGTCGAAAGTAATATTTAAAAACTGATTTGACCTCTCCGTGATAATTTGTTCTTGAGATATAGTGTACACAGACTAACAAACTAATGGACTAACACACTAACAGACACTCTACAGACAGACACCATACAAATTTTGTCATTTTCGGATTCCTCACACCTGAAATCGTGTAAAAAAGTCAAAAAACCGAGGTCGAATATTTTCACGATTACCTAAGTTCCCCATACCTATAGTATTATGGGGAACTAAACTAGTTGGCATAGGTGGACTCTGATCAGTTCCCAATCATATATATGTTCTCATAAATTTCTAGTGCGAGACATATTATAATCATGTTAAAAGAAATGAATTTGACCAAAGCTTGATACAGTGACAGAATGAAATCCCCGCCTAATAGGCTATCCATCGTTCACTTCGATATATTTATCTTATTCTAATCTATTAATTTATTTTATCAGGGTCAATTCCGTTGTTTAGTTTTTATGCTACTATTTCCAATGCAATAATCCTCAAAATTCATATTGATATGAAAAATTTTCAATTTAGCTATGTTGATAAAATCGGAAATTACGAATAATTTACGAAATTTTCCTATTAGAATATTTGTATTCAATCATGTTCAAACAAATATCATAAATGTAATTTTGAAGTTGTCTAATATATTTATGATCCTCAAAATGGAAGTTTATGCTCAATTTTGCCTTATTCTGACATGTTAAGTAAATCGTAAATTCCAAATAACTTACGAATTTTTTAAATTGGAAAAATCTATGATATTCAGTCTATGATATTTAGCCTATGATATTCATGCAAATATCCTAAATAATATTTCGAAAGTGGTTTGGCATCTTTACGATGAAAATATTCCTCAAGTTTGACGTTTATATGAAATTTTGCTCTATTCTGCCATGTTAAGAAATTCGTTAATTTCCAATAACTTACGAAATTCTTATATTGGAAAATTCATAGTCATTAATATTCATGCCAGTGTCCTGAATGATATTTCAAAAACAGTCTGCATCTGTACGATGAAAATGTATCTCAATATTGACGTTTATGTGAAATTTTGCCCTATACTGCCGTGTTAAGAAATTCGTAAATTTCCAATAACTTGCGAAATTTTCAAAGTAGCATATTTATAGTTACTGATGTTCATTCCGGCATCAAAACTGATATTTTAAAACTGGTCTGACATTTTTACAGTAAAAGGTTTCCATTTAATGCACGTTTAAGTGAAAGGGTCTAGCAGGATAAGGTAGGGTCAGCGGCCCCAGAAAAGTATTTTGAAAATGACTCGTGTGGTAACATCTGCGAGATATAAAACTACCATTGACACAAATTCAGCCTCTCATCTCGCTGCGTTCTGGAGATAATCGATCAAATAGACGCTAGAGGGGGTAATTTTTAAAATTGATTTTTATGAAAACTATTACAGCTACACTAATGAAACAAAAACTGTTCGTTAGACAAAATATTAGTCTACATTACATATTTTTTGTAGATTTTTTCTATCGTATTTACTATTAATAAAAAATTAAAATATATTTCTTCATGATTTTATTCCTAGTTCACGCAGAGGTACAGTCGGCTGCAAAATTATTCGAGCAGTAGCCAATAATTCCTATATTTAAAAAGTACACTTAAGACTGTTTTGCTAAGTAAATCCTTGTTGAATCATGTTCTTAGACTGATTAAGAACATGACTCGACAAGGATTTATTTAACAAAGCTGTATTAAGCGTACTTTTTTTTGGCAAGGATTATTGCTAGTGCTCGAATAATTTTGCAGCCGACTGTACAATCACAGAAAAAATATATAATGTAGCTTACTATGTCTAGTAATACTTCCAAAAAGTGCATAAATATAAAATGGGTGCAACACTTCCGAAAAAAATTAAAACTTCTTATTACCGTCTTAGGTACTAATGACTTTACATTTATCTTTTGATTGAAATTTTTACTACAGTATTAAAAAGTAGTAACATGTTTATTACTAAAAAATATATTAGTTTGTAATTAAAAATATAAGTAAGACGTTGATTTTGACATAAAGAGTTGAAAATTGTTTGTGGAACTACGTTTTTAAAGAACAAGACGCAATTTATCGTTTTCCAGCTAGTTGCGTGTGTATAATTTGTAGCATTTTGTTTATTCCTCAACCTATGGAAGCCTCTGCGCAAGCGCTAATTCAACGAGTTCACTGTTAAAATAGGGATGACAATCATCTGGCTCAGAGAAAAAGAATGATAACAGAGCGCGAATTATTGGATGTTTTCCAAATCACAAGCTGGCACACATCCAACATTTTGGACGCGTCGTCGCTTGGTGGTTTTACTGAACGTGGCTGCAATACACCTAATATTCTTCTACCCCCACCAGTATATTATCTCAACTTAAATAATCTTCTGCGCATTGTTTCAGAGTATTTCAACTTTAATTTTTTTATAGAAAACTATTTTATTGTGTTTTAGTGAGTAATTGTACACAAAATACACTGATAGAAAAAAAAAATCCCAACACCAAGAAAAAATTATTGTACAGTAATGAAATTTCAGCAATACATTTGTCTAGGTAACATATTTAATTGATTAAAGTTTCAAGATCACAGGTAGAGCCATTGGCGAGAAGAGCCATTTCAAATGTGAAATGTTGGTACATTTGTAACCGGTAAAACCGCCAGAATTTTGAATGCAAGCATGCAAACGTGCATGCATTGTGTCGTACAGGTGTCGGATATCAGTTTGTGGGATGGAGTTCCATGCCTGTTGCACTTGGGCGGTCAATGCAGGTTTCAGCTGGTTAATGCTGGTTGTGGATGACGCTGGAGTTGTCGTCCAATGATGTCCCATACGTGCTCGATTGGAGAAAGATCTGGTGATCTAGCAGGCCAAGGCAACATGTCGACACTCTGTAGAGCATGTTGGGTTACAACAGTGGTATGAGGGCGAGCGTTATCCTGTTGGAAAACACCCCCTTGAATGCTGTTCATGAATGGCAGCACAACATGTTGCATCACTAGACTGACGTACAGATTTGCAGTCAGAGTGCGTGGGATAACCACGAGAGTGCTCCTGCTGTCATACGAAATTGCTCCCCAAACCATAACTCCAAGAGTAGGCCCTGTGTGTCTAGGCCGCAGACAGGTCGCTAGCAGGCGTTCACCTGGCCTTCTTCTAACCAACACACGGCTATCACTGCGACCAAGGCAGAACCGGCTTTCATCAGAAAACACAACAGATCTCCACTCCGTCGTTCAATGAGCTCTAGCTTGACACCACTCACGTCGCAAACGACAGTGGTTTGGAGTCAGTGGAATGCACGCTACAGGGCGTCTGGCTCGGAGCTGTCCTTGAAGTAACCGATTTGTAACAGTTCGCTGTGTCACTGTGGTGCCAACTGCAGCTTGAATTTCAGCTGCAGACGCAGTACGATTAGCCACAGCCATACGCCGAACACGGCGGTCTTCCCTCTCAGTAGTGCCACGTGGCCGCCCGGAACCCGGTCTTCTTGAGACAGTACCTTCCCTTGACCACTGCTGCCAACACTCATGCACAGTGGATACATTCCTGCCAAGTCTTTCTGCAATATCGCGGAAAAAAAAACCCACCTTCTCGTAGCCCTACTACACGACCTCGTTCAAACTCAGTGAGCGTTGATAATGGCTTCTTCGTCTTCTTAGAGGCATCCTTGACTAACATTAACCCACTACGTCAAATCTCAACTGTAAATAACGATCACGAACCTTACAGCGCTTATTTAAAGCAAACCTCATTTGCATGTTCATAGTGTCGCTACTAGCGCCACACTTATGCGCGTAGCTCGAAATTTGAATCGACGTCATCTTTCAGATGTATAAACACGCCTACCAAATTTCGTTTATCTATCACTGCTCCTTCCTGGTGTTGGGATTTTTTTTTTCCCGTCAGTGTATGTCTGGTAAATGTAAAAACTGTCGTAGATTTTTGCGTAAAGATAACAAGTATAGAAAAGTTATCAAAACTGAAAATGATGCTAAAACATATAGCGATTGTTTCAATAAGAATATCTCGGTAAGTGACGTAATATGCAACAAATGTCGTCTAAGTTTTTATAAAAAGGCAGCCTCAACTTCAAAGCCTACCATGAGTTATTCCGAGACTGACAGTGATTCTACGATAGTCGAACCTGTAGATACAAACGATGATGATTTTGTGTGTCGCATAACTAATCCTGAAGAGGATGATATATTGAAATGCCTTTCCCATAAGTAGTATGAACACATCGGTTCTGTATAATATGTCGAGTAGAAGTAAATCTACGAGTAATATCTCTTGAAACACGATGTGACATTTTCTCAAGAAAAATGGTTTTTGTACCCAATGGTGATCGTTGCTGCAATGAACATATGATTGGTGATATAATTTATGAAGATGACTTGTCCCGCTTATGCATCATTTCTAATACAAGTAAAATTAAAAAATCAGGATTAGTTACTTTTATAAATGTACTTTCCCAATCCCAAACATCTAATCTAACATTGTTCGATGGAATAGAAAATGGATTATCAGAAAATCAACTTAAATCCCTGAAAGGCTTTACTTGGGAAAACATTATAGAGCTCAAACATATGCTATCTTCAATGAGAAATACAAAAACTCGGACTGTGACGCAAGCCTTAATCATTTTCCTTTTCAAATTAAGGACAGGAAATTCAAATAAGACCATTGCTGCTGTTTTGGGTTTACAATATGAACAATACGCATCAGAATTTTTTGACGAGATTATAAAAGGTTTTGAGAGAGAGATTTTACCAAAATATTTTAGTTATGGTGCTATTACACGTCAAGATCTTATTTCTAACACCTCCAGTACAGGCAAGAAGTTATTAAATCTATCTGATAACCAACTTGTTATTATCTGCGATGGTACTTATGTATGACATCAAAAAAGTCAAAATAATTTTTCTCAAAGAAAATCTTTCTCTGGGTAAAAAAAAATTAATCTTTGCAAACCTTTCACCATCTGCACTACAAATGGTTATATTATAGACTTTGCAGGACCTTTCTTCGGCACTCAAAATGATGCTTCAATACTAAACTTGTTTTACAAGACTCTACTGGTTTACAGACATTACTATCACCAAATGATATTTTTATTGTAGATCATGGTTTTCGCGATTCAGTTGATTTCCTACAAAGTAAAGGCTATACAGTATTTATACCTGCTTTAAAAGGAAACAAGGCGCAACTAACAACGGAAGAGGCTAATGAATCAAGAAGAGTTACAAAATTGAGATGAGTTGTAGTAGCAGTTCATGGTGCAATAGCTCAAAAATATCGCCTTCTACACAATTCTTTGGATAACAAACTTATACCAAAGTTGAAAGTGCTTTGTAAAATTGTTGGATTTCTACAAAGCAAGTATGGCCAAAGATTAAATTCTGAAGGCGATAAAAATGATGAGCTGCTTGAGTACATGGAGAGCAGAATGAGTGTTGTAAATACTCTTAGTGAAGAAGTCATTAAAAAAATTTGGAATCGTCGAAAGCCGGTTTTTCAGCAACTTAAATCGTCTGAAATCCTAGATTTCCCTCAGTTAAATAAAGACCAGCTAACTATGTTTTTCACTGGCTCTTACCAACTCTCACAGGCTATGTCTTATTTAGTGGAGATAATGGACGAAGAATGCAACCTCACAGTACAGTTTGTTAAAACCCCACCCAGCATATTAAAACTGGAAGTTAGATCAAGGCATGTGAACCGTAAAACTTATCATGTTTATAATAAATATGTACCAAACGGAACGACAATCGAAAGCATACGTCGATATTGCTGAAACTGTCCTAATGGTCTAAGAACAGTAGGATTTTGTTCTCCCATGGCCGCAATTGTTTACTTGTCTTATGCCCGATATCTTTCCAGTATCTTATGTCCAGCGCAAGTTTTATCTGATATATTTACATCAAAAGAGATTCACGAAGTTATTAATGAGGACACTGATGAAGATTAATTATACTTTAATAATATATTTTGTATTACAATAAATAATATTTTCTTTGACTTAATTTTTAAATATTCAGCTTATTTCTTTATTAACGTGATTAATAACTGGAATTTAGAGCTTTCACAAAGTTGTACGTTCTTAATAAACATGTTACTGCTTTTTAATACATTAATAAAAAGTTCAACCAAAAGACAAATGTAAAGTCATTAGTACCTAAGACGGTCATAAGAAGTTTTAAATTTTTTTAGAAGTGTTGCACACATTTTATATTTATGCACTTTTTGGTAGTATTACTAGACATAGTAAGCTACATTATATATTTTTTCTGTGATTGTACCTCTGCGTGAACTAGGAATAAAATCATGAAGAAAAATATTTTAATTTTTTATTAATAGTAAATACGATAGAAAAAATCTACAAAAAATCTATAATGTAGACTAATATTTTGTCTAACGAACAGTTTTTGTTTCATTAGTGTAGCTGTAATAGTTTTCATAAAAATCAATTTCAAAAATTACCCCCTCTAGCGTCTATTTGATCCATTATCTCCATAACGCAGCGAGATGAGAGGCTGAATTTGTGTCAATGGTAGTTTTATATCTTGCAGATGTTACCACACGAGTCATTTTCAAAATACCTTTCTGGGGCCGCTGACCCTATCTTATCCTGCTAGACCCTTTTGTCCTATTTTCCCATGTTAAGAAAATCGTAAATTTCGAATAACTTACGAAGTTTTTTAATTCAAATGTTGTAAATGAATAGGGTTCTTTCCAGTATCGAAAGTAATATTTTAAAACTGATCTGACTTCTCTGGGACAATTTGTTCTTGAGATATCGTGTACACAGACTAACATACAAACGGACTAACACGCTAACGGACTAACAAACTAACAGACACCACACAAATTTTGTCATTTTCGCATTCTTCACATCTGAAAACGTGTAAAAAAGTAAAAAAAACTAAGGTCGAAAATTTTCACGATTACCTAAGTTCCCCATACCTATAGTATGATGGGTAACTAGAACCATCGTAACAGCTTTAATTAATCATTTAAAAATATAAAATTAAAATAATACGTTAGTCTTGGTAAAAATATCGTTTGTGGTGACGCCAGTTTCCGCAAGAATTTAAAATTTACGATTGAAATTGAGAGTATTACGTTACAGCTTCCTTTGATTTTTAGGTTGATTTCTTTAGAAATCGACCTATTGCAATCACTTCGTTTATCTATCTATCTATCTATCTATAATGAAAATTTTGTGATCACGATAACTCTTGAAGTAATACTCCAAATCGAACCAAATTTGGACGGTGAACTGATCTTACAAATATCTTGGATGAGTTCGTTAACCAAGTTGCTCTGACTTTTTGTTTTCAAGTGGCAGCCACTTAAAAATTTCAAACCCACATTGTAAAAAGCATATTTAAAGCAAGATTTTCTTGAATTTTGATGTAAATACAGGCCACATAAGGGTCTCAATGAAGCTTATTAATGAAGTTTATCCGCCATTTTTAATAAAGTGGCAGATATAAGTTAAGCGGGGCCACTTGAAATCAGGCTACCACTTGAAAATTTAAAATCCCAATAACTTCCGAAATAATACTCCAAATCGAACCAAATTTGGACAGTGTCTTAACTTATATATATATCTTAGATGAATTTGTTAACGAAGTTCATCAGCCATTTTGTTTTCAAGTGGAGACCACTTGAAATTTTCAAATTCAAATTGTAAAAAGCTTATTCCGATTTTTTTTTAATTTTGATGTATACATAGATTACACAAGTTTCTCAATAATGAACTTTATTAATGAACTTTATCCTCCATTTTTAATAAAGTGGCGGATATTTTAAGTTAAGCGGGGCCACTTGAAATCAGGCTAAGACTTGAAAATTTAAAATAATGATAACTTCCGAAATAATACTCCAAATCAAACCAAATTTGGACAGTGTGTTGTCTTATAAATATCTTGGTTGAATTTCTTAACCAAATTGCTCCATCATTTTATTTTCAAGTGGAGACCACTTGAAAATTTCTTATGTCAATAATTTTTGAAATACTGATTTAATTTGAACTAGAGCTGGACAATGAATTTATCATACAAATATATTGGATGATTTCGCTGGACAAGTTATTTCGCCATTTTGTTTCCAAGCTGAGCCGTTAAGAGATAGAGATACAATGAATTGCATTTATATATATATTAGTGGAAGTGTCTTGTTTTTTAGCGTGACAGAAAACGCGATGACAAATTCAACTTCATGTTATAATATGTAATATATATATAAAGCTTCTAAAAATATTTAATTATGTATTTTGTACTTGAAACTTCTTATTTTGAGCTTTTTTAATATCTAAAATATTTTGTGTTTTCTAATATCTAAAAAAATGAAAAATCTTCTTAAGAAAACTCTTCAAAAATTCTTAAGATATTGTGTAGTCAACGAAAAATTTTCTTTTATCAATTGACACCTTTTCTACTAATTATCCTCAAAATTAACACGCCGGACCTTCCGGGGACGGAACTCTCGACCACCATTTTATTAACGTGACGCTCTCACCAACTGAACCACGGAGCCACAAATGGAACGGCTTATATTTACTTTAATTGTATACTAGCGTGACACGAAGACGAAGTCAATTTCATATAAAAAGCTCCTAAAAAGTTTCTAAAATTTTTATTTATTTTTACTTACATTTTTATTTTGTGCTTTTTGTAACAAGATAAAAATCCGTTTAAAAAGCTCTTGAAAAATTATTAGAAAACACAACAAAATATTTTCTTTTATCATTTGACACATTTTCTATTAATTATTTGCAAAAAATAACACCTGGGCCAGGCGAGGATCGAACACACGACTCTCGCATTATCAACATGACACTGTAACCAGCTGTTTCTTAGAATGAGTTGCTTACATTTTTTTTTTTTTTTTTTAAATATATATATAATGGAAACCGTCTTGGTTATTTAACGTGACAAAAAGGCGATGACAAATCCAATTTCATACAATAGTAATATATAATATATATATATACATATATATAAAGCTTCTAAAAATATTTTTTTTATGTATTTTTTACTTGAAACATTTTATTTTGTGTTTTTGTGTTTTTGTGTTTTTTTTTTTTTTTTTTTTTTTTTTTTTATCTAAAATGTTTTGTGTTTTCCAATATCTAAATTAAAAAAAAAAAAAAAAAAAAAATGCTTCTTAAAAAAAATTCCTCAAAAAATTCTTAGTGTAAGCAACGAAAAATTTTCTTGCATCAATTGACACCTTTTCAACTAATTATCTGCAAAAAATAACACGATGGACCTACCGGGAACCGAACTCACGACCACCGCGCTATTTACGGGAGGCTCTCTTACCAACTGAGCCAAAGCGCAAAAAATGAAACTAGTTGGCATAGGTGGTCTCTGCTCAGTTCCCCATCATATATATGTTCTCATAAATTTCTAGTGTGAGACATATTATAATCATGTTAAAAAAATGAATTTGACCAAAGCTTGATACAGTGACAGAATGAAATCCCCGCCTAATAGGCTATCCACCGTTCACTTCGATATATTTATCTTATTCTAATCTATTAATTTATTTTATCAGGGTCGATTCCGATGTTTAGTTTTCATGCTACTGTTTCCAATGCAATAATCCTCAAAATTCATATTTATATGAAAAAATTACAATTTCGCTACGTTGATAAAATCGTAAATTACGAATAATTTACGAAAATTTCCTATTAGAATATTTGTATTCAATCATATTCAAACAAATATCATAAATGTAATTTTGAAGTTGTTTAATGTATTTATGATCCTCAAAATGGAAGTTTATGCTCAATTTTGCCTTATTCTGACATGTTAAGTAAATCGTAAATTCCAAATAACTTACGAATTTTTTAAATTGGAAAAATCATAGTCTATGATATTCATGTCAGTGGTTTGACATCTTTACGATGAAAATATCCCTCAAGATTGACGTTTATGTGAAATTTTGCTCTATTCTGCCATGTTAAGAAATTCGTAAATTTCCAATAACTTACGAAATTTTTATATTGGAAAATTCATAGTCATTAATATTCATGCCAGTGTCCTAAATAATATTTCAAAAGTAGTCTGACATCTTTACGATGAAAATATCGCACAAAATTGACGTTTATGTGAAATTTTGCCCTATACTGCCATGTTAAGAAATTCGTAAATTTCCAATAACTTGCGAAGTTTTTTAATTCGAATGTTTGAAATAAATAGGGTTTTTGCCAGTATCGAAAGTAATATTTTAAAACTGATCTGACCTCCCTGCGATCATTTGTTTGTGAGATATTGTGCAAACAGACTAACAAACTAACGGACTGACCCACTAACGGACTGACCCACTAACGGACTGACACACTGACACACTAACAGACACCCTACAAACAGACACCATACAAATTTTATCATTTTCGGATTCCTCACACCTAAAAACGTGTAAAAAAAGTCGAAAAACTGAGGTCGAAAATTTTCACGATTACCTAAGTTCCCCTTACCTATAGTATGATGGGGAACTAATAGCTTATATTTACTTTAAAATGAAGGAGCCTTGTTTACTAGCGTGACACGAAGACACGATGACCAAGTCAATTTCAATTAAAAACCTTCTAATAATAACTAATAATAAATACCATAAAATGTAATAGACTAGCAGCAATTGCTTCGGGTTGAAAGAACCCACGACCCTTCGTCAGGTGAACAAAGTAGTCACGAATGCTTCAGTCAAAGCAGCAACGTTGCCAGTTTGACTGCACAAAAGTTTGTTTGGCTCTGCTTGCAGATGGTACCTTCCAATACGAAGCAAGTTAAAGATTAGTGAATTCGGTCACAAGAAGGTGAAAACTTTGACAAAATATCCCTCAAATGTGTAGAAGATGTAAATAGCAAAGTATTGAAATACTTTTCTGCATATCTTCACACACTATATGCTCCAAAATATATAACTTAATATATAATCATTTAACTCATAAATATTTGAACCAAATTTCAAGTCAATGGAATAATTTTTGTGACCGCTATTGCAATACGTTCATTCTACATAGTAATACCAAAAACTTTAACGTGGACAACCCACTAGTTCAAAATGTCCTTTCTTTACCAAATGACAAATATGTGTAGAATATTAGCTAAACACAAATCAGCAGTAACTTTAGACAGAACGCAACAGATCGTAATTATTTTGCAAAAGTCTGTAAATCAATTATAAATAATGTTTTTAAGCATACTAATAATGTACCGTGTTGAATCTAGTTAATAAAGATCATAAATGCACTTTATAAAAAAAAGCCGTCTATAGAGTGTAATGTAACAAAATTATTTGGTATGTCCTCTTAAAGGAGTCATCAGCACTATATGCACCAAAAAATATAGAGTTAATTCTGTGTATTAGATGAATATTTGTATGGAATTTCAAAATACAAAATTAGAAATGACGAAAATAGTAAATTGAAAAAATAGATTTTGACCCCCCCCCTCCCCCATAAAAAATAACAATGGCAAAGTAAATAAATAACAGATAGCTAGATTGTTGTAATTAAAATTACACATTTAGATATATATATAGATACATAAATGATTTTTTATTTAGGTATATAGCTATTTATGTATAAATATTTTTTGTGGTAGAATAATGGAAAGTAATTATTAAATGGAAAGTAAAGTAATGGAAAGTAATTATTAATGGATCATTTAAATTTTTTTAATTATAAAAATAAGTTGCACTGATAATTATGTTGATACTAAAATTATTATAAATATTTAAAACTAAACAATTTAATTAGTTAAATATTGATTCTGGACAACATTTATGTCCGCTGTTAAACAAAAATACTGTTCCGTTTTACAGAAAAAAGAAAATTTAACCAATTATAGAAAATAAATTTGCTTTTATTATACTTATAACTGTTAGTTACTTTTTCAATTCCTACTATTAGTTCACACTCTCCCTATATATATCTTGTACAAATCTTGCAATTGATTTTTAACTAACTTCCCGACTAGCTAGAAATTTGAAACTTTCAGAATTGCTCAGAACATGGTGACAACACAATCTTCGAAGTCCAGATTTCGAATTTTTTATTAGTTTTCTTATAATTAATTAAAATATGAAAATAATAACATCCTATAGCGTTAAAATAGCCATTAAAATATTAGCTATAATTTAATTGTTGCCAAAAGAAAATTACAAGTTCATTTTATTTTGACATAAAAATAAATACATATAATTAATCGTGAACGTTAAAAAATTATAAAAAGTTAAATTATGCAACTCACAAAACTTGACATCATTATCACTTTAAAAATTTTATGCACACTGATAAGAGCTCTATGATTCATCAGAAAATATAAAACATGGTATATAAAAAGTTTTTTTATCTGATAATTATTTTTATTTTATTTTGCTCACACGCTTCTTATTTCCAAATTCAAAACTAAACTTTTTCGATAGTATTTGTAAGTAGGAATTGACTTTAAAAAATTTTCTTTTATATTACTTGTTATGTTTAATATTATTTTCTAGAAAATAAAAATAAGTTTTTTCTTAAAAGGTAAGGTGTTTTCTATACTTTATAGATGTGATTTGTAAATTATAAATAATTTTTAACAAAAACCCACTTATTTGCAAAAACCCAGTGGGTTTTTGTTGGTGGGCCCACTTTGCCAACCCTGTCCAAGATATTTGCATAAGTTCACTGTATAACTTTGATTCGAAATGATTCAGTATTACAAAAGTTATTCTGTCGATATATTTTTAAGTATTAGCCTGATTTCAAGTAGTTGTGCTTAATTCAAGATATCTGCCATTTTGTTAAAAATGGCAGATAAAGTTCATTAATGAACTTGGTCGAGACTCTTATAGGTTCGATGTATACACCAAAATTCAAGTGAAATATGCCTGTTACAATGTACTGTGGATTTGAAATTTTCAAGTGGCTGCCACTTGAAAACAAATGAGTGGAGCAACATATAACAAACTCCTCTAAGATATTTGAAATTTAGCTTGCTGTCCAATTTGGAGTATTATTTTGAAGTTATTGTAATGACAAGTTTCCATTATATATACACAGTAAAACGCAGATTATATGTCTTTTACTTTTATATGTCCTTTTACCAAAGTCTTGATTCATTCCTATTCCTTTTAATGAAAAAGTTCCTCATTAATATGCCACACAATATAAGTTATAATCTTTTCCAATTTTCTATAGTTCATAAAATTTCTTGACTGGACCTTGTTTTAGTATTTTACATATTAATTCTGATGAGTATGTGAACTTTAATACTGATATAATGACTTTGGAATTATTCACTACCTATTAACTAATTGAAAACAAATTGCCTGATGTTAATTTCAACGATGATGTAGAATGTGAAGACATTCTACTCACCTTTAAAGCCAGGTTAGAAATTGGAAAGTAAAAGTCGGGTGTCAATAGTACCTAACTATTTTTTGTACTTGCCAAAATGGTTTACTCAGGCATTGTATATATATTTAATTGTTTATTGGAATCATAATAGGATAAAGCTTAAGTTTTTTTATTAGTGCTGCACCGAGTAGCACTTTGGCCGAGTAACTGAGTACCGAGTACTCGGCCTTTTACTACTCGGCCGAGTACCGAGTAGTTGTAAGAAAGAATAATTGAAATTGACGTATATATGACAAATTTTGCACATCTTGAAATTTAAAAAAGGCTTTTTGAACACAAAATTAAGTTAAATGGCAAACAGCATGTTTACATAAAACGTTTTCAGAACACTTTTGTAGTGTATGTACATAATTAGGTTCATTGTTATATTTGATACTTCCAAATTAGTGGATTATTAAAACCATAATAACTGATAACTTCATTCTTTATTATATAGTCTTTCTCAGATGCAAATCATTCTCAGATAATTCTTAGAGAATATAAAGTTCCTTATACACTCAGGCTTAATTTAAGATGCATGAAATTTACATATGAAATGAGAACATTAAAATAAATATTTTATCATCATTTCAAACATGATAGACTTCATTAATCTTCAAATTCTAGAAGAGTAAAAAGACAGGTGGTTTCGGGCCATAATTTGCAGAACAACAAATTTGATAATATATTTTTAATAACATTTTAGTGTATTTACCTTTTTCATAATTATTATTTTTAAAATTAAATACCAATCTTTTTTTTTACAGTTTTAAAAGTGTCATACTTTTATTTGCACAAATATGTAACTGAAGTTTTATCTACTATATTAGTATTATAGAAGGGGATCTTTTTTCTAAAATATTTTATTTTTGTCTGTTTTATCGATACAATTTTATGTACTAAGTTTTTATATATAAAAAAAATGCATATTACATACATACAAGATTGTTATACTTAAATTCTTGTAACTAAAATGGATAAGCTGAAATCATGAATCGTCTCTATATCGAGTTTAGTGGCAATCTACTTGCCTGTTTTAACTGCAGAAAGCTGTTTGCAGCTAAAGTTTACAGACTATGTTTATATTTTCATACTTTTTAGTTTAGTTATTAATAACTAACTCTTATGAATACATTTCTTTCAATAATACATAAAAATAATGAAATTCTTACAACTACTCGGTATTGGCCGAATACTTATTCCATATTTGGCAGAGTACCGAGTATATAACGAGTACGCGATACAGCTCTATTTTTTATACACAAAGTTAAAAAATGAATACGCTTATACTTAAAAAATAAAGAAAGAAAATTTTTAATTATCTACTGGTCAATTGATTTTTAAAATAAGTCAAATACCATGTGTGAAATGCTAGGTGTTAGGTGAAGATTTTTATATGATTCAGGCACCAGAAGGTTTTTGATTTAACTGTATATACACATTACTAATAATTTAATTACATAACAAGTAAGATGGAATAGGAAAGAATAAAATAACAATTTTAAATGCTAGAAAACATGAGATAATTTTTACATAAGTTCTTAAGAGGAAACCAGAGAGATTTGTTGGTAGGTCAAATAAACATTGATCATGGAGGTAAAAATAGTTCACCATCACATAGTTTCACAAACTTCTGTAATTAGTCTTTGAGGCGTCTCTCCACACCATGCATTACATCTTCAAGCAAAATGAGAACTACCAGAAAATACCCATTTAAACTATTTTTAATTTAAAGTAATTTAACCACTTCATCAGCTATCTCAGAATAACTTGGGGGAAATAAATAACTTAATTAAAGTTTTAAATCTTACTTGAAAGCTTCATCATAATGGAGACGACGATATAGCAACTTTCACTGAGGGATCCCCCCGCTTCTTCAGAAATCTCCACAATGGTCGATGACGATAAGTGATGTTTTCCCTTTCTCTTTCTTTCAGAATGCAATCAGACTAAGCCAGTCTTCGATTTCTGGTCATTACATGAATTACTACTATTACTATTTCAATTGTTTTGGAAAAAAAGCGTAATTAGGGTTATTATAACTTGCGATTCTCATTGAATTTGATATTTAATGCATTGGTGGGCTTTGGTTAATTGGTGGTGATTGTATTTTATTTTGTTCACATGTTTTGATATTTATATTACTATTCAGGTGGGTTTTGGTTAATGCTGTGGTGATTTTCTCATATTTTATGTTGTTCATATGTTTAGATATTTATGCTATTGCTTTGGCTGGTTTTGATTAATTTGGTGGTGATTTTTTCGTATTTTATGTGGTTCGTATGCGACATAACATGTTCATAATTCATGTAATGGCCAAGAATCAAATGCTGGCTTAGACAGATTGTAGCACAACCTTCTGGAAGAAAGGTCAAAGAGAAAGGGAAAACATCACTTACAAGGGAAGTATGAATCAGTAAAATTGCTATTGAAACCAAACCCAGCTTAAATTAAAGAGCGTGGTCGAAAACATTGGGTAGAGTACAAAATTAAAAAAAAAACACTCAAAATAATACTCAAAAATACTCAAAATAAAAAAAAATCTTCTTAATATATAATAAATATATTCTCTTAAATTAATAATTTAATTAAAAACGTTTAAAAAATGAATTTAAATAAAAAAATAAAAAAGCAAAACACTCTTGTGGGGACCCGATCACAGAACCTCTGTATCACAAGTTAAGCACGCTACCACTGCACCCCTCCCCCCCATTCTTACTACAATGCCTGTTTTATTGGTTTTTATAAAAATAACTAAAACTATTCGGGGTCATATCCCCACGGGTGTTGTTGCAGCAAATTTGTACTCTACCCTATGTTTTTGACAATGCTCTTTAATTTAAGCTTAGTTTGGTTTCAATAGCAATTTTACTGATTCATACTTCCCTTACTAGCGTCACAGACCACTGTGAAGTTTGCTGAAAAAGCGGGGTGTCCCCCAGTGAAAGTGGCTGCATTGCCGTCTCTTGTTATGATAAAGCTTTCAAATAAGGTTTAAAACTTTAAGTTATTCATAGTTTATTTATTTATATTTTCAGGTTTCATAACAAAAAAATTGGTTTAAATTAATTCAATATTTCAGAAATTATCATGATGGCAAATTTCTGATTGTATACAAACTATGTAATGACAATAAGTAAAAAAGTTTTTTTAAAAAAATACATGAAATTTTTTTATGAAGTTGGAGTAATTTTCTGCAAGCAACCCGTATGTATTTTTGTACTTGCTGTTTTTTTTTTTTTTTTTTTTAGCTTATGTACATGTGTTGACACTGATAATGTAAGAATTTTTTTAAGATGATAAACTACCAGTTTGTAAATGACAAAGAAAAATTTTGTAATGACAAAATTAATTTTTTAAATCTAGTCAAAAGTTAGGTGTCAAGAATGACCCCTGAATGTGATTTCATGGTCGCAAAATATGCCTAACACTAAATTCAAACCCTGCTTTAAAAATGCTATGGACTGCATTGAAAAACTTTATTTTGTTTATCAAAACCTAACCAAAAAATCATTTAATGAATTTAGTACAATTCAAAATGCAGTTCTCAATACCCACAGACAATCAACATATTAGGTGTATTAAAAATTTTTAAATGTAATGAAATAACTACCGGTATCTGCATAAATCATACAATATTTATGATTAAAGATACGCAAAATATATAATTAATACTCAACATATAAGATATATAGTACTCAAGTCATGGATTAATGGTATATTTTTCTCATTTTAAAAAAAATTTTCTTTACTTATTTTCAAATATAAATTCTACTATAAAGTAAAACAAGAAAGAAAAATCATGCAGTACGCATTGATTAGTAACACTTTCCAACTGTACGTAATTCTCGTATCGAATAACTTTCAATATTCTTTGCCTAAGTTATCACACTACAGACAGAAGGACTGAAAAATATACAGGTAGATTAATTGATTTTAAAATTACTCTTAGGCATTTTGGAAAGTGTTAAAAAGGCTTAACGCAAATTAAAATGTAGCAATTAGATTAGAATTACAGTTTTTGATCTCTCTGAATATTTTAGTTAGACCTGTAAATCAGAAAATTAATCATATCATATTCTATACAAAACATTATTTTAGAGTATTAACAATAAATTTCAATATTTTTATGATTTTTACAGTAGAAAGACTTTTAAATATAACTTTCAAAGAATTTTGTCCTAAAACGTAATGCAGTGGCATTTTTTTTTTTTTTTTTTTTTTTTTTTGTCCCTGTGAACAAACTAGTTGTACAGGACCTATTAATGTCATTTTAAATGGAGAAAAATTCTATAGGGATAATTTTTATAAAAATAACACTCATAGAACACATTGCTTTCGAATGCTTTTGGGTGTCCCTGTACACAAACCAGAAGAGATATTCACTCCATTTTCAATATGGAACATCCGATAGTAAACTTCAATAAAATATATTAGTTTCGAGAAATTCCATAAATAATTACAGGAGTTAAAGCGCGGGCTTACAGACAGACAGACAGATGGACAGATACACAAACTGAAATCATATTCACACTTAAAAATGTTAGAAAGTGTTAAAAACGCTTAACATAAATGAAAGTATTAATAACTCTTAATATAAATGGATGTTTTTGGATCACCCTGTAAATCTAATGCTAATCATGCTACATTATATGCAAAGAATTTTTTTGTGCATTTAAATAACATATTTCAGTTTCCTAAAACTTCGTGGAAAGTAAAGTTATTAAAATTTTTATTTATAGAAATATCTCTCATAGAACGCAATGCTTTGGAATACTTTTGAGTGTCCCTGTATATAAATCGGTGGTGGTATTTCCTCCATTTTATACAGGTCACATCCAATAGGGAATTTGAATAACGTATTTCAATATCATTAAGATATGTCTACAGAAAAGGTATGAAAATATGGTTTATAGAAATAAATCTCATAGAACACAATGCTTTTTAAATACTTTCGGGTGTCCCTGTACACAAACCTGTAGAGGTATAAACTACATTTTCAATAGGGAACATCCTATAGTGAACTTGAATAACATATATCAGTTTCAAGAAATTACATAAATATTTTCGGGAGTTAGAGATCGGACAGTCAGACAGGCAGACAGACAGACGGACGGACAGGCAGATACACAAAACTGAAACTATATTCACACTTAAAAAATGCTAGAAAGTGTTAAATACCCTTAACGTAACCGAAAGTACAATTCTAGCAATTTTTTATTAATACCTATTAATATAACTGGATATTTTTGTGTCCCCCTGTAAATCTAATGCTAATCATGCTACATTCATATGCAAAGCATTCTTTTGTGCATGAAAATAACATATTTCAATTTCCTAAAACTTCGTGGATAGTAAAGTTATTAGAATTTGATTTATAGAAATATCTCTCCTAGAACGCAATGCTTTGGAATACTTTTGAGTTTTGAGTGTCCCTGTACATAAACCGATGGTGGTATTTCCTCCATTTGATACAGGAAACATCCAATAGTGAGCTTGAATACCATATTTCAATTTCGTTAAGATATGTCTAGAGTAAAGATATGAAAATATGGTTTATAGAAAGACCTCTCATAGAACACAATGCTTTGAAATACTTTCGGGTGTCCTTGTACACAAACCAGTAGAGGTATAGACTCCATTTTCAATAGGGAACGACCGATAGTGAATTTGCATAACATATTTCAATTTCATTAAGATATGTCTACAGTATAGATATGAAAATATGGTTTATAGAAATACCTCTCATAGAAGCAATGCTTTAAAATACTTTGGGTGTTCCTGTACACAAACCGGAGTAGAGTTATAAACTCCATTTTCAATAGGGAACGTCCAATAGTGAACTTGAATAACATATTTTAATTTCATGTAGGTATGTCTACAGTAAAGGTATAAAATTATGGTTTATAGAAATACCTTTCATAGAACACAATGCTTTGAAATACTTTCGGGTGTCCCAGTACACAAACCAGGAGAGGTATAAATTCCATTTTCAATAGGGAACGTCCGATAGTGAACTTGAATAACATATTTCAATTTCATTAAGATATTTTTAGAGTAAAGGTATGAAAATATGGTTTATAGAAATACCTCTCCTAGAACACAATGCTTTGAAATACTTTCGGGTGTCTCTGTACACAAACCAGTAGAGGTATAATCTCCATTTTCAATAGAGAACGTCAAATAGTGAGCTTGAATAACATATTTTAATTTCATGAAGGTATGTCTACAGTAAGGTATAAAATTAGGATTTATAGAAATACCTCCCATAGAACACAATGCTTTGAAATACTTTCGGGTGTCCCTGTACACAAACCAGTAGAGGTATAAACTCCATTTTCAATAGGGACCGTCCGATAGTGAAATAGAATAACATATATCAGTTTCAAGAAATTCCATAAATATTTACGGGAGTTAGAGCGCGGACAGACAGACAGACAGACAGACAGACGGACGGACAGACGGACAGACAGACAGACAGACGGACAGACAGACAGACAGACAGACAGACAGACAAACCGAAGTCATAAACACTTTTCAACCTTGTTGGAAAGTGTTGAAAACTGTTTTGATTATTATTTTCACATGAATTTTGTTTCAGTATATACCATTACATTTGTAGTAATCAAAGCTTTATAATTCATTTAATTTTATTATTTTACTATAACATGTAAATATTGGAAATGAAATAAAATTTATAAAATTTTATCTATGTAATCGGCAAAAATATTTTAGGAATTAAAAAAAAAAAAAAAAAATGTAAAATTAATACAAATTAGTCAATTCCCTCTAATTCACAAAGATTTTGTCCGAAGGTTGCATGAATTATATCTAAGAATTTGTAAATTAGAGGTCTTTGTTTACATTTTTCTTTGACCAAGTCGGCTATTATTATTAATTCATAAACAGACATTAAAACTGGTTTCAATATTAAAAATTAAACCAATAAATCATATTCAGATATGAAGGTAAATATATTAAGCATACACATAAGTAACATACAGCAATAAAATATAAACACACATATTTATAATAGTACAAATTAAAATATTTTTTAAGGGTAAAAGTGAATATTCATCATTGATTAGTATATTTTATTTTCTTGAACATTAAAAAAAAAAAAAAAAAAAAAAATCAAATATTTTAATATATTATGGAGCTTTTATACGATACACAATAAATCTTTTGAAAATTTGCTTTTGATTTACTAGTAAATTTATAATTTAGCAATATTTTACTTTATTGTTTTATTTAATTATTTGGAGGTTAAAAAATTTTAAAATCTTTTAATATGTTATGGAGCTTTTATACGATGCATAATAAATCTTCCGAATTTTTTTTTTTTATTATTATTTACTACTAGTGCTGCACCGAGTAGCACTTTGGCCGAGTAGCCGAATACCGAGTACTCGGCCTTTTACTACTCGGCCGAGTACCGAGTAGTTGTAAGAAAGAATAATTGATGCATATATGAAGAAATTTGCACATCTTAAAATTAAACAAAAAGGCTTTTGACACAACACAATATAAATAATACAAGTATTAGTTTTAGTTTTGATACAGAAATTTTTATAAGTGAATTGTTATCCGAAAGTTGCAGACAAATTTTAAGTGAATTGTTATCCAAAAGTTGCAGACAAATTTTTTTCTCAGTGCAGACAAAAACTGTCCGCAAGCCGTTTTTCTGTGTCCGCGACTATGTCGCCGTGTTTCTGCCAATGGGGTTTTAAATAACGTTTTAGTGTATCTACCTTTTTACTTCCATTACCCTACTACCGTAGGTAATGGAAGTATTGTATTCGGTCTGAAAATTCGATATCGGGTTTTCACCTGATTTACACGTTTTAAGGTCCCCTGAGTCCAAAAAAGTGGTTTTTGGCAATTGGTCAGTGTGTATGTATGTGTGTGTGTGTGTGTATGTATGTGGAGAATCTTCTGGTTATTGTAGCTCAGAAACTAATAAAGATAGAGCTACAAAACTTTAGAATTGAAATACGTCTGGTCTACAGATGAATTTTCCAAATTTTGGTGAAAATTGAAAAACCGGAAGTGGGACATCGGAAACCGGAAGTGGGACCGTAAGTCCGTATCTCAAAAACGGCTCTAACGATTTTCTTCAAACTTGCTATATAAACACTCTATTAGATGTCCTTTCGAATGATATAGTTGGTTAGTTCAGGAAAATTGATAGGCGTCCTGTATAAATAGCTCAATTTCAGGCCTCGCAAAGGCGTTCCTTTAAAAACGGTTGTACGGATTTTTTTCAAACTCGCCATTTTAACTCACTTTTAAATATGCTTTTGTATGTAATTATTGTTTTCCGGTCAATAATTCAGTTTAACCGGAAGTGGGACATCGGAAACCGGAAGTGGGACCGTAAGTCCATATCTCAAAAACTGCTCTAACGATTTTCTTCAAATTTGCTATATCAACACTCTATTAGATGTCCTTTCGAATGATATAGTTGGTTAGTTCAGGAAAATTGATAGGCGTCCTGTATAAATAGCTCAATTTCAGGTCTCCCAAGGGCGTTCCTTTAAAAACAGCTGTACGGATTTTTTTCAAACTCGCCATATTAACTCACTTTTAAATATCCTTTTGTATGTAATTATTGTTTTCCGGTCAATAATTGATTTTTTGTAAAAGTTGGTATCTCAAAAACGGCTCTAACGATTTTCTCTTTAGTTCACTTTTATGTTTTCTGATCGCATTATCTCTCAAAAATGCATATAATATGTGTAATAGTGGGTAATGGAAGTCGTGTGGTTGTTTCACACCAGATTTTTTATATATAATGTAAAATGCCATAAAAGCCTTTACTTGGTTAAATGCCCCCTCCTCTTTTCACATTATTATTATTATTATTATTATTGTTCTTAAAATACTAAATAAACGCACCTTTTGCCCAATGGTAGACTGCATCCGAATTGTGATAGTTTTTTACGTTATTTTATAGTATAAAATTAAAAATCAATCTTTTCTTACCGATTTGAAAGTGTCTTACTTTTATTTGCACAAATGTATAATGAAAATTTTGTATTAATATTACATAGAGGTTCTTTTTTTTCCTAAAATATTTTATTTTTGTCTGAATATCTATACAATTATAGATACAATTTCATGTACTAAGTTTTTAAAAAATAATGCATATTACATTCATACAAGATTGTTATAATTAAAAGCTCATATCATGAATCATCTCTATACTAAGTTTGGTAACAGCCCGTTTTAACTGCAGAAAGTTGTTACAGCAAAAATTTTAATTCTAATGACTCTGTATTTATATTTTCATATTTTTTAGTTTAGTTATAAAATAAATATCTCTCATTAACACATTTCTTTCAACAATGCATAAAAATAGTGAAATTCCCACAACTACTCGGTATTGGCCCAATACATAGCCTAAATTTGGCCGACTACCGATTACTCGGCAAATAGGCCGAGTGTATACCGAGTACTCGGTACAGCTCTATTTACTACTTAGTGATAGTTTAGTAATATTTATCTATTATTATTATTG
Source organism: Salticus scenicus (assembly GCA_963930645.1). Classification (NCBI taxonomy): domain Eukaryota; kingdom Metazoa; phylum Arthropoda; class Arachnida; order Araneae; family Salticidae; genus Salticus; species Salticus scenicus. The sequence continues at coordinate 34,571,698 of OZ005652.1, read as the reverse complement.
TTGGTATAAATGGGTCCACAGAGTGAAAAGCAGAGTCTTTTAACAATCACAACATTTAATAATATATAGAAAAGTAGAATAACATAATGCGGGCATTTCTTGCCGCACGCTTAGTAAAGCTTTCTCGTACAGACTCATATAAACTTCTCTCTCAGAGAGACGAAGATGCGCTGTTGATTACGTAATACAGTTACGTCACATCTGACGTCATGACAGGTGGTGAGCTAGTTAACAGCTGATATGAGGAAACATGCATTGAAATCCTTCATTTCCCCCTTTTTCAATAAATGTTTCGAAAATAAAACATATTTATGCATTATAATAGCATATTAAAAATTACAGAAAATTATTTTTATGCAAGAGTTACTTAAAATAAGAAAAGTGTTAGTAAAGAAATGGAATTATAAGCAAATAATTATGGTTAATATAATAAAATAAAATACGTAAAATATAAGCAGTTAATTTCTTAATGGAAACACAGTTTAAATATATATATATTTTTAAGTTCATCAGTCCTGAGTATTAAGTCCTATAATATCACAACATTTTTCATGTTTATATGCATTTAAACTTTTTGTTAAAATATCTGCAGGTTGTTCATCTGATGAAATATATTTAATGTCAATTAGTTTATTATTGTAAACTTCTCGCACAAAATGATGACGAATGTCAATGTGCTTAGATCGATTGTGATGAACAGGATTTTTTACTAATCTCAGTGCAGATTGATTGTCGCACATGATTGCAGTAGGACTTGATACAATTTCAGGATCCAATTCTTTTAAGAAATTTCTAACATGAATTGTCTCTTTTGCGGATTCGGACAGAGACATATATTCAGATTCTGTTGTGGATAGAGCAACGGTTCGCTGTTTTCTAGATTCCCAAGAAATAGGTCCACCGGCATACTTAAAGACGTATCCTGTATATGATTTTCTATCATTTATATCCGATGCCCAATCGGCATCAACAAATGCTGTCAATGGTTTATCGTCTCTGTAATACACAATTCCTAAATTTCTAGTGCCATTGAGATACCTTAGTATTCTTTTAGCAGCTATCCAGTGAGGTTTTCCTGGATTGTTATTAAACTGACTTAAATAATTTACAGCATGGGTGATATCTGGTCTGGTAGCAACCGACAGATACATAAGAGAACCAATTAATTGTCTATAAGGAATTTTTGACATATATGATTTCTCTTCTTCTGTATTTGGACACATTTGTTTAGTTAATTTTACACTGTTATCTAAAGGTGTATTTACCACTCTAGAATCTTCCATATTAAATTTATTTAATAAATCTTCAATGTATTTCTTTTGTGTTATAGTGATGCTGTCCCTATCTTGATTAAATTCAATGCCTAAGCAATAATGCAGAAGGCCCATATCTTTCATTTTGAAAGATTCTGCTAATTTATTTCTTATATCAAAATAGTGCTCTTCACTTTTAGTGAGACAAATTAAATCGTCGACATAGACGATTATAATAGCATCAAAAGGATATTTTGAGTAATAGACACATTTGTCGGAATTCAAAGGGTTAAATTTCATTTTTCTCAATTTCTCATCTAATTTCTTAAACCACTGTCTTCCTGACTGCCTAAGGCCATACAAAGATTTTTTTAATAAACACACTTTATTTTCGTGTATATCATTTTCAAAAAATTCAGGAAGCTCCATATAAATTTCTTCATGTAACATTCCGTTAACATATGCCATAATGAAATCTAACTGATATGCTGTGAAACCATTCTGGATAGCATACGCGATTGCAGTTCTTATAGAACTTAATCTGGCTACTGGTGAAAAATTTTCCTCAAAATCTATACCTTGTTTCTGTGAACACCCTTTGGCAACTAATCTGGCCTTAAATTTTTCAATTTGACCATCTGGTTTGAATTTTGTTTTTAAAACCCATTTACACCCAATTACCTTTTTATCTTTTGGTCTATCTACAATTTCCCAAGCGTTTTGCTTAACTAAAGAATCATATTCTAATTTCATCGCGTTCTCCCAATTTTTAGCATAATCTCCATTTAGCGCGTCGATTACGCTGGGATTAATTTCATTAAATGAGTTATCAGCTAATTGAGAAGTTTCATCTTTATATTTTGTATCTGTAATACACTCCTTATGAGACTTTTGAAAGTTCCAACTTTTAATTTTTTTAGGTCGGCCTGGACCGCGTTTAAAAATAGGATTGTTTTTATTAATCCCTTTCTCTTGTTTACATATATCGTCAACACTCTCCTCCCCTCCACTCACATCTTTCACGTCCCCCCCTTCAGAAAGCGAGCCTTCCCCCCCTTTCCAAAAAGAGAAACTTTCTCCGTTGCATTCAGGGGGATAGGAAATCGATCCGCTGTTTTCCCCCCTGTCTGCGGTTTGAGTAGGGATAGGAGTTTCATTTTTAATATTACAATCATTGCATTTATTCTCAGACGGAAAAATTAATTCTAATTGATCAGTAGTGGCTGAATCATTTATTTCAAATTCGTCTATAAATCGAACATCACGACTTATGACAATTTTTCTGGTATCCTTATTCCATAATCTGTAAGCGCGTGATTCATTTGAATAGCCAACGAATATATGTTCGTGTGACCTAGCTTCAAACTTCCCTTTTGATTTTTTATTTAGAACAAAACATTTCTGTCCGAAAATTTTAAAATAGTTAACAGTTGGTTTATAACCGAAAAACAATTCGAAAGGTGTTTTACTTTCTTTAATTCCTTTAGTGGGACACCTGTTTCTAATATATGCAGCGCAATTTACTGCTTCAGCCCAGAATGTATTTGGAAGGTTTGATTGCATTAATAAACACCTCGCCATTTCGCATAATGTACGATTTTGTCTTTCAATTCTAGAATTTTGCTGAGGGGTCATTGGCGATGAAAATTCGCGTTTAATACCGCATTCTTCAATATATTTATTGAATTCTTCGCCACAATATTCCAATCCATTATCAGTATGCAGTATTTTAATTTTTTTTCCTAATCGATTTTCGACTGCTGCTTTATATCTCCGGAACGCGTTCTTAGCTTCATCTTTTGTTTTTAGAAAATTTACTTCAATGTAACGAGATTTATCATCCAAAAAAGTAATAAAGTAACGTGATCCGCCATGGGATTTAACATTTATAGGGCCACATAAATCAGAATAAACTACTTCTAATAATTCATCACTATGAAATTTGTTTTCTTTACAAAATGGTTTCACAGTTTGTTTAGACCTAATACATACTTTACAATCTTTTAAGGAATCTTTTTCATTAAAATTTAAATCTCTTAACATATTTTCAGATTTTAATAATTTTAAATCTTTTTCATTTAAATGTCCTAATTTTAAATGCCATTTATGAAAGTTGCTTACCTGAGTTGATGCAGCGATATCCACATGCGGCTGAAAAAAATATAAATCACCTTTCCTCGTAGCACTTATAATCAGAGAGCCGTCCTGCTCTGTGATTTTTGCACATTTTTCGGTAAATACAACTCGGCAGTTGTTTGATGTAGCTTTTGATATAGACATTAAATTGCATTTCAATTTTGGAACGCACAAAACATTTGTTAACTTTAAATTGGTTACACCGTGATTACCGGGAACTTTTAATTTGACTGTTCCAACACCTGTGATCTCCGCTGTTTCATCTACAGCTAATTTTATAAATGATCCAATTCTAGGTTCGAAATCTGTAAACAAATTCTTGTCATGAGCCATATGGGATGTCGTACCGCTATCGAGACACCACTCGGAATGTTCTTGGAAAGAGTTACTGGCTGCCATCGTGAACTCTGTACTATCTTCAACCATGAAAGATCTATCTTTATATTTATTCGATGAAGTGAATTTTCTGTCTGAGATCTTCTTTCTGCATTCTGAGGCTTTATGCCCTACTTTTGAACAGTAATTGCATTTGAAGATTGCATAATTTCTTTCGCCATACGTGTTCTTGTTCTGCACAGGCTTTAAGATTTCTCTTTTGTTCTTTTCAGGAAGATTTTTCTTGTGAGTTGTAAAATACGCATTTGATGATTCTTGATGCTTTTTATTTTTTCTTGACTCGTATTCTTCCATCATTTTAATTTTCAGAGCTTCAGGCTGCGGCAATTCATCTCTTGCTTCTATGGCGCACCTGAAATTTTCATAGCTGTCAGGAATACTGTATAAGAGCAAAATTGATAATAGGTCTTCGGCTACTTGAATGTCCATTTCTTTTAGCTTGTCCACTATATCAAAGAAAATATTTAGGTGATCGGACATATTTTCACTGTCAGTCATTTTCTTAAAGAGTAGCTGCTTCAACAGGGTGGCTTTCTTTGCCGGTCCTCTCGATTCGTAAACTTCTTTTAATTTATTCCATACTTCATTTGAGGTGGTACAATGTTTAATATGACACAACTCACTTGGGGTAATTGCTAGGATTAAATCGGCCCTAGCTTTAAGGTCATTTTCGAGCCATTTTTCTTCGCCTTCGGCGCCTTCATCGGGCTTGATTTTCGTTCCGTTAGCATAACTCCAGTGATCATTCTTGATTAAAACAGCTTCTATCTGCAGCTTCCATGTATCGAAATTGTTTTTCGATAACTTTTCTATATTTAATATTTGCGACATATTTAATCAGCTATAGTAGCTTCTTTATAAAAATAGAATCAAAAATACTTTCGATTTCAGCCCTTAGGCTTAACAGTAAGTCGCACTTTCGTTTTAACGAATGTTAATTTAAATTTTTAAAAAGTCCGCAGTAAGATGCGTGTCTCTGGGCCCATAACCATTGTTGGTATAAATGGGTCCACAGAGTGAAAAGCAGAGTCTTTTAAACAATCACAACATTTAATAATATATAGAAAAGTAGAATAACATAATGCGGGCATTTCTTGCCGCACGCTTAGTAAAGCTTTCTCCTACAGACTCATATAAACTTCTCTCTCAGAGAGACGAAGATGCGCTGTTGATTACGTAATACAGTTACGTCACATCTGACGTCATGACAGGTGGTGAGCTAGTTAACAGCTGATATGAGGAAACATGCATTGAAATCCTTCAATTATTATTGTTGTTATTTACTTGGAAGTTAAAACAATTATTTTTAATTTGTTATGGCACTTTTATGCGATCCATGCTAAATCTTTAAAAATTTGCTTTTCATTTATTTGTTAGTGATAATTTAGTAATATTTTATTCTTAACATTTTTTAATTTTTAATTAAGGGGGGGGGGTATTGCCCCCTCTGACAAAGAAATATTTTCATATATTTTGGTTAAGTTATGGCGACTTTTGCTAGTACGATCCACGCTAAATCATTTATGTTATCTATGTGTAAGTATGGTGTTTGTTGATGATTGTAAATAATCGACTGCTTTTACTATTTTTTTTTTCAGTAGAAAAATGCATTTACGATCGTCAACAGCTTACTTTTAGATCACGTGAATGACTTGGCATGGATCGCACTAGCAAAAATCGCCAAAACACCGCCAAGCGGAACCCGATTCTGCAGTTTTACCAGCCTATTTCCACAATTTTGCATTATTAAACACACATTTAGACTCTTAGCGGCAAAATGATTATGCATTTCAATAACAGGTTACAAAATTATTGCATATTTTGGTTAACATAACATTTGTCAGTTAGTGACAAATGATTTTCTATCTCAATAATAGTCCACAAAATTATCACAGATTTTGAGAATTAACTTTGAAAAAAAAATGCACATTTTATTGATTAGCAGCAAAATAACAGTATGTAAGCAGTTAATTGTGAGTAAACTAATAAACTGGTAATCCAAAAAGTACCTTACAACTCCATAATACGAATTTTCTCACAAAGCTCCTAGTTAATTTTAGTCTGTCCTTTAAAGCAGTAAAAGAAATTTAGTTTTTTTTAAATAAAAATTTTTCAAATTTTTTTTTAAATAAAAATCTGCCTTCATGTGTACAAATGTGTTAGCCAAAGCTTTACAGTCATCACACCCTTTCACTCGCATGAATATTTACTTCTGCACTTAAAAAATAATTTATTTTGTTTCATAAATATGTGTGTTTGTATTTTATTGTTATAATATTACTTATGTGTATGCTTAATATATTTACCGTCATATATGATTTATTAGTCTAATTTGTTAATATTGAAACTAGTTTAAAACCATGTCTGCTTATGAATTAATAACAATAGCAGACTTTGTCAAATAAAAATGTAAACAAAGACCTCTAATTAACAATTTCTTTGTGAATTAGAGGGAATTGACCGATTTGTATCAAAACAGTTTTTTTTTTTACTTTATAGTGGAATTTAAATTTGTAAATAAGTAAAAAAAAAAAAAAAAAAAAAAAAACTTACCATTAATCCAAAACATGACTTTATAACAGTCTAAAACGTAAAAATAAAAATAAAATATTTGGTAATTTCCGGACGAAACGAAACACAATAAATGCACAACAGTCTCAGCCAATCAGAGAGCGCAGGAAGGAAACACCAATCAGACTACGATGTCCGCCAAGGCGGCGAATGAATACATGAATGATGAAAAAATTAATCGGTTGATTGTTTGGTTGGGATTTACGTAGGAAAAAAAATTAATAGGGAAAAAAAAATGTGAAATATTTTCTCTTAAAAAATTATAAATTTATTATGAATAATTATTAAATAGAATACATATAATTACAAAATATTTCCTTATTTGAAATATTATCTAAATAGTATTTTGGCGAAATGTGAAATTTTAAAATCTAATAATTTCCTTCAAAACAAAAAAGAAAAAATATTTAAGTACAATTTAATTTAGTATATATGTAATAAGTATTTAAAACAAACAATGAACTTTCTTTTTTGTATTTAATAAAAAAATTCTAAATATTTTATTGACTGTATTCAGATTGATCCAACCAACCCCAGACTAAGAAAACCGAATGACACCTGTTCTGAATTCTGAGAATATGCAATAGAAACCAATGCATGGCAGAATAAAAAATAGTTCGATTTTTAAGCTAAATTATTTAAGAAACAAGAGTGTTTTGGGAAAAACGGGGAACGTCACGTTTCTCAGACAAAAGAAATTAATATCATATATCAATTTCATAAAATTTCTTCGAGCCGTTTTCGAGAAAAAACACTTACACGATAACACATTTTTCCTTTGAAGTCTTAAATTGCAACTCCAGATATCAAAATTTATACAGTGTTGAAGTGTGAAACTTTCAGGATAGCATCAGGCAGAAGATAAAAGTTTATTCTGAAAACATCAGATCAAAATATCAACTATTTACTGAGATATTAAATGTCGGCGTTTCCAAATTCCTTTGATGTAAAACTAGCTGTATAATAGAGTGTCGCTGCTAAGCTTTGTTTGAGCTTTGCTGCGACACTCAAAAAACTGCTGTTTTTTATGATTAGAAAAATTTTAGTCTAAAAATTTTTCTAAATTAGTTTTAAAACAAAAATTAGTCCTGAAATAGTGTTATTTTATGATCATTATAAATGATAAGCATAATTTAGATAATCTTGTGTGTCACTCACACGACTTTCTCTTACCCTGAAATTTAATACTATAAATACAGGTTGCAGATTAAGAAGTAAGATAACGAGTACTGTTATGTAAGCCTATGTTAAACAATTCGTATTAGGCTTCGGAAGAGTTTTATATGTTAATTAGTTCTTCGGCCCCCCTCAACCCCCCGTTTCATTAATGCACCTACATTTATATAGAATTTAATTCGGTTATTAAAAAATAATTCTGTTTAAAAAAAAAATTACTAAAATTATTATTTAAAAAATATATCTTTTATGATAATGCAGACGATTTCCATATTAGAGAAGTAGTATAACGCTATATATATTTTTAAAAAATCTCAATATTACATTAAAAAAAAAAAAAAAAAAAATAGAAAATTCCTTTTTTGTTAAAAATGAAAAAAATCGATAACTTTATTTCAACTTATCGCAGATCGATGGTTCAACCATTCGTTTTAAAGGTATTGGCGAGCTCTTATGAAAGATACCCATCAGGAAAATTTACTCCCTTCAAGGGGGGGACTTCCTCCCCAGGAGAGGGGGAGGAGTTGAGGCTCCTACATACACAAAAAAAAAATTCCCAGTTAACTATCTCTATTACAAAAAATATATATTCGTTTCATTTGGTTTAATGTAGTCTGTAGGTGTTAAACTCTACTTACCTGTAATTTCCCCCATAGACGTAATGTATTTGATAACTTTTAAGTGTCCCTGTACACGAACCATTTGCTTCATCTCAACGAAAAGTTTACTGTAGCATCCCTATATGATACACATTTAGAATACCGAGTTTGGAATTTCTGCTACTATTTGTTCTTGAGATATGCTGATAACAGACACACAGACATCCGCACAGACAGACACACAGACAGACCATTCGCTAAAAACATGATTTTCGTATTCAGCTGACCTCAGAACATGTAAATGTAACAAAAAGGAACGTTCGAAAATTTGACCCTAAAACAATAGTTTCTCGACCCTATGAGTAAGTGAAAGTAATAATGTTATTTTATGAAAAATTAAAGAAAAAACCCTTTGTTCCTATCTTTTTGTCGCGAGGTGTACGTATACAAGGCATTCAAAAAATCGAGACTTTTTTTTTTTTTTTTTTTTTTTTTTTAACTTCTTTAAACATTTTTACAATATAAAGAGTCAATATTCATAAATGTTTTTAAAAAAAAGTTTTATTAAAAAGCATTTTTTGTTTACATCTTTATTTAAGATAATCTTCTTTGTTATAAAAGCATTGTGTTAACATCAGTTGAAATCCAGTTCTCTCATTTCATACATTTTTCTATTACGAAATCGGAGTTCTGAAAGTAAATAAAACTTCAGTAAATAAAAATCATGTATTGTACGCTGTTATGTAATATGCAGCTCTTAAGTATCCATAAATTCTTATGCAAGCTTAATACAAATAGAGAACAATAAAATTTTAAATATTAAATTTTGTATATAGCTTTCAAAATAGAGCAGGCGCTTTTTTTTTCTTTTTTTAAGAAATGGGTTTTAAAGCCCCCTGCTACACAGGTCCTGGGACACGTGCCACTGCGATAATCAAACCCTGTGTACGAAGTCAGCTTACAAAATTCAACCCTGTGAAAGCAATTGATGCTGATGACGCAAGAGCTGTTCAACGCAAATTAAAAGTAAATTTGCGTTTAAAAGTATTTATAAAGACTTTGCTTCTAAACTTGAATGAGTGTCGAATTGTTGGATTATTTTTTAAATAGCGAATTTTCGGTGTATATACCTTTTTTCATAACCTATTACAAACATAAACTTGAAATTTTTTGTCAGATCAAATTTACTTTTAATTTGCGTTGAACAGCTCTTGCGTCATCAGCATGAATTGCTTTCACAGGGTTGAATTTCGTAAGCTGACTTTGTACACAGGGTTTGATTATCGCAGTGGCACGTGTCCCAGGACCTGAGTAGTAGGGGGCTTTAAAACCCATTTCTTGTAAATTTTATTCATCACTGCTTTTAATGCATAAATATCGTAACAAAAAATTTTGTACGAATGCGATCGTACAAGAACCCTTCTCCCTTTGTACAAGCAAACAAATTCTGGTTCGCTATCGCGTTTTGTTTGAATTGCAGTATTGACCGTCTTTACTAAGGCAATTGCGATAACCATTTCAGTTCATCGCCTAAATGGCGATGAATATTTGAAATCGTCAAAGGGGCCAAACTAAAGCTGTGCCGAAAATAGTCGCCAATCGAAAAGTATTTATTTAAATGTTTCAAATATTCAATTTTTAAAAAATAATAAAAATCTTAAACATAAGATATAAGAAGCACATTTCCTTTTCTCTCCTTCCTTCTTATTGGTTATTCTTGTATCTTCTCACTTTCTTTTTTTCCTGTTTATTCTTTTCAGCCGACTTTCACTTTGACAGATGTTAGAACTTAATAAAAATTAAAAATTCTGTCAAACACAGAATTTTGTTTAGTACGAAGGACAATTAATTTCAATCTATAAAATTTTTATTTTTATTTTTTAATTTTAATTTATTTTTTATCTCATTTTTTAACCGTAAAACCTGCCACGTACTTTTCCAAAAGACTAAAATGAATTAAAATGAAGTGTTGTCACCTAAATTTCACACTTTAGTTAATTAAAAAAAATCTAATTGTCATGTCGAAAAACTGCTTGCACCCCTGGATTTATAAAAATCGCCCCTTTCGTTTGGCACAGAATTTGTAACGAGCTACACGTATTTTTAAAATGACTAAAATGAAATAAAATGAAGTGTTTCCACCTAAATTTCATACTTTAGTTAATTTCAAAAAGTCTAATTGTCGTTCCAAAAAAATTGCACTCAACAGAAAATAGAGTGTGATAAATGGTAACTCTAACATGGTCCATGAGTCATGTGACATGAACCATCTGTGCTTTGATTCCCTGACAACAGCTTATTTTCAATAAATTTCTAAGGCAACGGTTTGGAGATTCTACTTGGCAAAAGTCATAACCGCCAATGTTTTTGTTTACGTATGTAATTTAATATTTTTTTGTTCTAAATCATTTTAGTTTTTATTTTACTTCTTTTTTATTTAGTATATTCGAAATTTAACCGACAAAATATTTAAAATAGTTAGTAAATTATTATTTGTTGTTAAATTTAGCTCTTTAAAAAGTTTAACTTTTCTTTATAAATACTTTTAAACTTTGTTGGGAAATGCTGAAGAAAAAAAAAGTATTTTATTATTTATTATAATGTGAAATATGTGAAAAATTATTTTAAAAACAATTTATTTGAGTTATAGGACAGTCGAATTACCTAATAATGTTGATAATTTACCAACCTGAAATTTTATATGCCAAAATAGCGATAAAGAATAAAACATAGCAATCTATTGGTTCATAGGTGTCTTCCCATATGCGTGATTAACATTTGCGCGAATTTTCTTCCCATTTGTGCGAACAAAGTAAAAATACCTGATAAGTACGAGTTACATGCGTTCTCGGATTCATATAAAGCAAGGTAGGGGTGTCCAGTGTTTTTTTTTTTTTTTTTTTTTCATCTGCGTGATGCTGATTGCTGCGAAAAAGAGTTACCAGCGTTTTCAGATACACATCGAGGTAGGGATGTCCAGTGATTTTTTTTTTTTTTTTTTTTTTTTTACGTGCGTGGTAGTCATTGCCGCGAAACCGAGTTACGGGCGTTCTTAGATTCATGCACAACAAAGTAGGGGTGCCAGTGTTTTTTTTTTGTTTTTTTTTTTTTACGTGCGTGGTAGTAATTGCCGCGGAACCGATTACGGGCTTTCGCAGATTATCAAGTCAAAAAGGAAAAAATGATCTGCACACCCGGTGCTGCAATTTCCGGTCGCGCAAGTGGTACTAATTCGGTTCATATCATGTGGTTCACGTTGAACCAAGGAAAGCTAATTCTTTATCCATTGAATCAGCACTCTATTGTATTTATCTCGTTGTTTGCACCCCTGGATTCAGAAAAATAGCTCCTTTCATTCGGTACCGAATTTATAACGATAAGACTGATATTTCTAATTTTCTTTGGTGTTACATAAGACTTGTCTACATAAACTCCAGATTGAAACCAATAGTCCTCTGTCCTAATAAATAAATAAATATAATGACCAGAGAAGCGGACAAAGCCTGCTAGTTTTAAAATAAATGAAAATTTTAAATATAAAGAACTGACGTCACATTTTTAAAATTAAAGCTGCTGGATATATTTAATTTTCTTGGCGTTAATGTACGAGGTTGACTTTTCTTGTATTTGGCGTTGAAAATGTGAAATTTAACAATTATTTGTGGCTTTTCTGTAACTATTAAGCAGCTAAGAAAAATGCGAATGAATAAATTACTATGTAACTAATTTCTGTAATTATTTCAAGCCAATCAGAACTCAGTACATGAAAGAGTTTCTTTGTAAGAAATGAAAATCGCATACGCAGCAGCTATGTGTCGAATGTATGTTCCTGCATAATTTGGATCACTTGGTACATTTTATTTTCAAATAAAGAAAACAAAATTCGCGAGTACGTGGTTTCAAAAAGTGAAGAGTTCATGTTAAAAAGATACCTACTCCCTTATACTTTTCCTCTACAATTTTGCACTGTAGTCCATCGGCACAGGGACAACTTAATGAGTGAACACCTTTCTCATCTGGCTCCAGAGAGTCACTAAAGCAGAATTCATCTAGAAAAAAAAAAAAAAAAAAAAAAAAAAAAAAATTTGAATAATAATGATGATTGTAATGATGAAAATTGTATTTCTTGTATACAGTAAATGAAGGCTAACTGAGGCATGTAGATTTAAATACAAGGTTATTTAAAATGATGCAGGGCATTTTAAAATACGTTAATAATTTCATTTCTAAACATAGATGTACTGCATTAAAGAAGTGTGCTGGATGTGTGCGAATTCTTCAAGGATGAGATAAATAATCGGTAGATTTGCCGTGGAGAAAGAGCAACAGAGTGATGCTTCCTTCCCATACAGCACAGAATGTTTCAGTTATGTTGCAAAAAGCTTACAATCTTTCAAAAACGTAACACGTTTTAGTATGCTCTCTGATACCTTTCTGAAACATTCGCCCTTTTTGATTTTCTATCTGTTAAGTGATTGTAACGTTTCTGTTACGTATCTGATTTTTTGTTACGATCGCGGACATTTCTACGTTTTTGAAACTAATCGGAAAGCAATCTGAACGTTTTTAAACGTTTCGGAAATGTTTATAATGTTTCAATGTTATATGATTGGTAGGTTTCTGGAACATTTTGTGCTGTTAGGGTTGACCCCCCATGTCAACGGACATTACAGTTGGCAGCAAAAGTATCCGAGCACTAGCAAAAATTCTTGTATAAAAATAGTACACTTAATACTGTTTTGTTAAATAAATCTTGTCGAATCCAGCTCTTAGTCAGTCTAAGAAAAGGATTCGACAAGGACTTTTTAACAAAACAGTATTAAGTGTACTTTTTTTATGTAGACATTTTTGCTAGTGCTCGGATACTTTTGCTGCCGATTGTACCTCATGTGGCTTTTTTTTTGTGTGTGGACCTTTGGGAAAGCGAAAAATAAAGTGTATGCGCCACCACTGTCACGCAACTTAGAGTACCTAAGAACATGCTTATATAATGCTATGAACATAGTAACAACGGACTTGCTAAATAATGAGGGGGGTGGGAAAATGGACTGTCTTCTTGACCTGGACGTTATCTGTTTGACTCGAGGAAGTCAACCACGTATAATTTCATAAAAGAAAAATATTTTACTTTCCTTTAAATTAAAAAAAAAAAAAAAAAAAAAAAAGTTTCGATAAGTGTTTGTTAATAATCGACTTTATTCTAGTATATTAAGCAAGAAAGAAAAATCATGCAGTACGCATTGATTAGTAACACTTTCCAACTGCACGTAATTGTTGTATCGAATAACTTTTAATATTCTTTGCCTACGTTATCACACAACAGACAAAAGGACTGAAAAATATACAGATAGACTAATTGATTTTAAAATTACTCTTAGGCATTTTGGAAAGTGTTAAAAAGGCTTAACGCAAAAGAAAATGCAGCCATTAGATTATAATTACAGCTTTTGATCTCTCTGAATATTTTAGTGTAGCCCTCTAAATCAGAAAGTTAATCATATCATATTCTATACAAAACATTATTTTAGAATATTAACAATACATTGCAATATTTTTATGATTTTTACAGTAGAAAGATTTTTAAATATAACTTTCAAAAAATTCTGTCCTAAAACGTAATGAATTTTTTTTTTTTTTTTTTTTTTTTTTTTGTCCCTGTAAACAAACTAGTTGTACAGGACCTATTAATGTCATTTTAAACGGGGAACATTCTATAGGTAAAAAATTTATAAAAATAACTTTCATAGAACACAATGCTTTCGAATGCTTTTGGGTGTCCCTGTACACATATCAGAAGAGATATTCACTTAATTATCAATATAGAACATCCGATAGTGAACTTCAATAAAATATATCAGTTACGAGAAATTCCATAAATATTTACAGGAGTTAGAGTGCGGACAGACAGACAGACAGACAGACAGATGGACAGATACACAAACTGAAATCATGTTCACACTTAAAAATGTTAGAAAGTGTTAAAAACGCTTAATGTAAATGAAAGTACAATTCTAGCAATTTTTTATATATAGCTTTTAATATAAATGAATGTTTTGTGTTACCCTGTAAATCTAATGCTAATCATGCTATATTCTGTGCAAAGAATTTTTTTCTGCATATAAATAACATATTTCAATTTCCTAAAACTTCGTGAAAAGTAAAGTTATTAAAATTTGATTTATAGAAATATCTCTCATAGAATGCAATGCTTTGGAATACTTTTGAGCGTCCCTGTACATAAACTGATGGTGGTATTTCCTCCATTTTATACAGGAAACATCCAATAGTGAACTTGAATAACATATTTCAATTTCATTAAGGTATGTCTGCAGTAAAGGTATGAAAATATGGTTTATAGAAATACCTCTTATAGAACACATTGCTTTGAAATACTTTCGGGTGTCCCTGTACACAAACCAGTCGAGGTATAAACTCCATTTTCAATAGAGAACTTCCGATGGTGAACTTGAATAACACATATCAGTTTCAAAAAAATTCCATAAATATTTACGGGTGTTAGAGCGCGGACAGACAGACAGACAGACAAACCGAAGTCATTAACATTTTTCAACCTTGTTGGAAAGTGTTAAAAACGGTACATCATTATAAATGACAATGTAACTTTTTTTTTTTTAATTATTATAAAATTTCAATGATCTGTTGCATCACAACTGGAAATATAATCTAACGCTAAAAGTAAAACCATATACTAGTATGTTGTGGCCACCACAAGACTTTCTTCGATATTTTCCTTAATAAATTTACTAAGGACAAATAATTTATTAAAATTATTATTTATTAAATTATCTAACATGATAAATGCATATGATTTTGATCTTAGAGAAAACTAACACTAAATACCCAAAGAAAGGTAGTTTTAGTTTCCATAAACAGCCCCTTAAATCATGCGTTTTAATAATGGTTATCTCACATATTAAGTTTCGTACATTTATATGCCATGCATGTTGAGATATAGCCTTCCCGTTATCGAGAAAATTTCCAGTATAGCAGTGCCATCTATAGGCATTCAACTTGAATCAGCATAATGCCTCATAATGGCATTCTCACATATCAAGTTTTGTTTGATTATACGCAATAGAATCTGAGATATAGCCTTTCCTTAAACTGCAGAAATCACTGTGTAGCAGCACCACCTGTTGAGCAGTTGACACCAAAAGTTAAAAGGTACTAATTTATGTTAAGGTGCATCTACATATAAATTTATATGCAATTCTGTGCAGTAGTTCCCGAGATATAGCCTTCCCTTAAATTGCGGAAATCGCTGTATAGCAGCGCTTCCTGTTGGCCGATAAGATTTCAAATTGAATCAGCATGATGCCTCATAATGACCTTCTTACATATCAAGTTTGTTTAATTATACGCAATAGAACCTGAGATATAGCCTCACCTTCAATTTCAGAAATCGCTGTATAGCAGCGCCACCTTTTGAGCGATTGACACCAAAAGTCGATAGGCACGAATTTAGGTCAAGGTGAATCTACATATGAATTTATATACTATTCTGAGCAGCAGTTCTGGAGATACAGTTGCTACAAAATTTTTGTCACACACAGACAGACGGTCAGAGAGATGTTTTCTAGAAATGGTAAATTCGTGTTCTAGAGCTCTCAAAACGTGTAACTCCATCGAAAATAGGAAGTCGAAAATTTTTACGAATCTAATACTTTCTTCTATTGAATGTAGAAGAAAGTATATTAAAGGTTTAAAGATAAATCATTTAGCGGAAGCACTCATAGTACTTTCTCTTAACTGGAATTTTTAAAAAATTAATTTTTATTAACAACCTTATATTCATACTTCACGTTGCTGTGTAGATGAAAACTTTTGAATTGAGAAACTGACACGAGTAAAATTACACAGCTGATCGATTCATAGAGGGATTGTATCAATACCAATTAGTGTTAATATCCGAAAGAAATTTTATGAAATTTCGAATATAAGTCCTTAAATTAGACCTCTCAGGAAATTTGTGATAAGCACAGAAAGACAGACATCGGTCTAAAAATACTCCAATCCCGTTAAAAGTATTACAAAACGGGCAAATCCATTAAAAACCATAAATTGATTTTTTTTTTTTTTTTTAATTAATTCACTATTTAAAATAAATTCTGTTAAATTAAAAAATCGGAATTAAAAAAAGAAATCAGAATTAAAAAAAGAAAATATATAAAATGTAAATACAAATAAATATATAAAACATAAAAAATCGCATTTCAATATAAAATAATCTGGCGTGGCACTCACGCAACTTCTTCTTACCCTGAGATTTAATACTATAAATGCACATTGCATATTATATAACAAGTACTGTTATATAAACCAACATTAAAAACAATTCAAATTAAACTTCAGAACAGCTTTATTTGACAAATAATTCTATGTGAAGGGGTGACTGCTCCCTCAACCCTTCGTTTGATTATTGCACAGTCGGTAACAAAAGTGTCCGAACACTAGTAAAAATTCCAACGTAAAAAAAAATTCACTTCATACGGTTTTGTTAAATAAATCCTTATCAAATCATGTCCTTACACTGACTAAGAACAGGATTCGACAAGGATTTATTTAACAAAACCGTATGAAGTGTCCTTTTTTTACATAAGAATTTTTGCTAGTCTTCGGACACTTTTGTTACCGACTGTACCTATATTAATATATAATTAAATTCTGTTATTAAATTTAAAAGTTTATTTTAAATTATTCAAATTTCACATGCACATTTCCTTGAAACTTAACAATCTTGATCAAACTTTTCCAAGTGACAAACTTACATTAACTTAAAAATATAACATTTGAATTCCCTAAAATTATTTGTTTTTAAGTTACCCTGATAAGAGAAAGAGATAAAAATCAAACATTAAAAAAATGACTTCAGTATTCAGGAAACCTCAAAACACGTAAATTTACAAAAAAAAAAAAAAAAAAAAAAAAAAAAAAAAAAAAAACACGATGAATATTTAGCTTTAAAAAATACTTTATTTACTGTATGGGTATGAGTAATTCATTTCAATTCCTAAACAGTTTTCCTGGACATGATAAAATATTATAGTAAAGCGGTTCCACTATATTCAATAAAAAACAATGTTTTTGCTTAATTATTGGCAGCCCTGTATATCTTCTAAAAATTATGTAAACGTAATATGGTGCACATATGTGTAATCCTATATTAATAACACACAGCACAACCTGAAGTACACTTCCGTCAATTTTCAAGTGTTGTCCCACTATTTTAGTTCTTTTGTGTAGCCCTGTAAACGAATGGTGGATGATTTTCATACGATATTCTACATTAAACCTGCTTTTATGCATATCTGTATATATATATAAATTACGTGTCACGATGTTTGTCCGTGATAAACTCCTAAACTAAGGAACCGATTATAATGAAATTTTGTACACTGTGTGCAGTTTGGTCCAACTTGAGAGATAGGATAGTTTTTGTCTCAATTTATTGTTACAACTAGCGAGCTTCGCCCGCTAGCGGGTCAGTATTTTCAAATGAATCACTATAATTAATGAATCACTAACAGTAACTTTTAGTGTTAAAAAAAAGAAATTAAAAAAAAAAAAAATCATTTGTGATTGTGTAAAAAGTCGGCCAGGGTCCCCACTGCCTTCGGCAGCGCAGTCCCGTGAGCGCTGCGCGCGCACAACTTAAGGGCAAAAAAATAAAAATAGTGTCAGATCGTTCAAAATTGCTACATAGAGGTTTTCGATACTTACAAATCGATTGCGGATGATTCTGAATTTGTAAAATTATTAGGAGGGGCGGGTAGGGGGGGTGGGGCGGTAAGGGGGGCTATGGGGCAAAAACAAATAGAAATACAGTTAGGCCGTTAAAATTTGTACAGATAGGTGAAAGAGGCCTGCAAGTCCAATGGGCATATTTTCGATTGTGTAAAGTTATTAGGAGGGGCGAGAAGGGGGGAGGGGAGAGGGGTGGGCAAAAAAATAAAAATACAGTTAGATCGTTCAAAATTGGTATATAGAGGTTTTCGATACTTACAAATCGATTGCGGATATTTTCGAATTTGTAAAATTATTAGGAGGGGCGGTAGGGGGGGCTATGGGCAAAAACAAATAGAAATACAGTTAGGCCATTGAAAATTGGTACAGATAGGTTTTAGAGGCCTGGAAATCGAATGGGGATATTTTTGAAAGTGTAAAGTTATTAGAAGGGCCGGAGAGGGGGGACAGTGGGGCAAAAAAAATAGAGTTAGATCATTCAAATTTGGTACATCGAGGTTTTCGATACCTACAAATCGATTGCGGTTATTTTTGAATTTTTTAAATTATTGGGAGGGGCGGGAAAGGGGGGAGGGAGCGGAAGGGTAAAAAAATAAAAATAGAGATAGATCGTTCAAAACTGGTGCATAGAGGTTTTTGTTACTTACAAATCGATTGCGGATATTTTCGAATTTGTAAATTATTAGGGCGCTCATATATGTGCATACGCGCGTGCGCATCGCGCACGGGTCTACGCTGCCGAAGGCAGTGGGAACCCGGTGCGACATTTTTCCCGATCAGAGTTTTTTTTTCTTTTTTTTTTTCACATGATAAAAATTAATGCAATTTTGAGAATTCATTAATTATAATGATTCATTTAAAAATAGTGACCAGCGAAGCGGGCGTAGCCTGCTAGTATATATATATATTCGTTTCCTTTGGTTTAGTGTAGTTTGAAGATATTAAACTCCTACTAATCAGCAATTCTCCCTATAGAAGTAATGTACAGTCGGTAACAAAAGTGTCCGAACACTAGCAAAAACTCCTATGTCAAAAAAGTACACTTCATACGGTTGTGTTAAAGAAATCCTTATCGAATCATGTTCTTAGACTGACTAAGAACAGGATTCGACAAGGATTTATTGAACAAGACCGTATGAAGTGAACTTTTTTGACATAGGAATTTTTGCTAGTGTTCGGACACTTTTGTTACCGACTGTATATGAATTCTCTTGGGTGTCCCTACACACGAAACACTTGCTTGATCTCAACGAAAAGTTTAGTGTAGCATCTCTATATGATACAGATTTAGGATACCGAGTTTGAACTTCCTGCTGTTATTTGTTCTTGAGATATGCTGATAACAGACACCCAGACAGACCCACAGACAAACCGCTAAAAACATGATTTTCGTATTTAAGGGACGAGTAAATGTAACAAAAAACTTAATTTCGAAAATTTGATCCAAAAACTTTTCTCTACCATATACTAAAAACTGCCATTTATCTCTACCATTTCTATACCAAAACTTTTCTCTACCTTAATGGGTAAGAGAAGGTAGTAATAATAAAATAACATGTTCATAGCATACTTTAAGGCGTTTACATTTTTACTTTCTCTTACCCATTAAGATAGAGAAAGTATCGTTTTTGGGTCAAATTTTCGAAGGTGCGTTTGATCCCCTGAATCCAAAAATCAAGTTAGCAGTTGGTCTGTGTGTGTGTGTGTGTCTGTCTGCATGTCTGTGTGTGTGTCTATCATCAGCATATATCAAAAACAAATTATAGCAGAAAGTTCAAACTTGGTATTCTAAATGTGTATCACATAGGGATGCTACACTAAGCTTTTGTACAGATCAAGCAAATGGTTCGTGTACAGGAACACCCAAAAGAATTCAAATACATTGCGTCTATGGGAGTAATTGCAGGTAAAAAGAGTTTAACATCTATAGGCTGCACTAAACCAAATGAAACGAATATATATTTTTTATATGCGTGAAAACATGTTTCATGTGGAATATGGCATATGAATCATTCACTGATCGTTTACAGGCTGCACAAAAGAACTAGATTATAATGCGACAATACTTGAAAATTGGTAGAAGTGTATTTCAGGTTGTGCCGTGTGTTATTAATACGAGGGTTACTCTGAAATGTTTGGGATACGCGCAGACGATAAGCGGTAGAAAAAAATTATCGATTAGATTTAAAAGTATGAACTATTTTAGCCTGGTAGACGATTTTATTAGCCATTTGTTTAGCGTAGAATAAATTTTAGACAGAAAAGTAAATGGAGTTGATGCGAGAAGGTTATCGTGCTATGATTTTCTATGATTTTAAAGTAGGATTAAATCAAGAAGAATGCGTTCAAAACCTACAATTAGCTTTTAGAAATGAAAGTCTGTCTCGTGCAACTGTATTCAGATGGTTTACAGAATTTCACAGAGGTCGTCATTCTCTCTAGAATGAAAAGCACACAGGAAGGCCCTTATCAGCAGTAATCCGGGATAATGTGTTTGCCATTCGGAAAACTTTAATCGACGACAATCGCTGTACCTACCATATGATGCTGAAGGAACTTAACATTGGATCCGCAGCAATACATAAAATTATTCATGAAGAATTGCATATTAAAAAATTAGTTTGTCGTTGGGTTCCCCATAACTTAACAGAGCATCAAAAACAAGAGCGTGTCAGAATCAGCAAAGAAACCCTTAAATAACTTAATGATGGTGGCCACCGCATTATTTCTAAAATGATAACTGGTGATGAAACGTGCATACCATTTTTTGATGTTCCAACACACCAAGAAAGCAAAATATGGGTCTTTGAAGATGATCCCAATCCCACAATGGTGAAAAGACAACGTGCCATGAAAAAAGTAATGCATGCCGTTTTCTTTAGAAGTACAGGATTGGTCAAAGCTATCAATCTGGAAGAACAGAAAACAGTCACAGCTAACTGGTACACTACTAAATGTCTACCGGAAATTCTTAAAGAAGTGAATGTTAGAGGACTCATTCTCCACCATGATAATGCATCTTCTCATTCAGCAGGATTAAGAGTTGAATTTCTTCAACAAAAACGCATCAAGGTGCTGGAACATCAACTTCATTCACCTGATCTAGCTATGTGTGACTTTTGGCTATTTTTTAATCTGAAAAAGAACTTGCGTGGGCGTCGTTTTCATTCCGAAGATGAGATTGATGAGGCTATAAATGCATTTTTTTCATCGATTCCAAGAAATGAATGGTTAGAGGCATTTAATCTTTGGAAAATTATCCTACAGAAGTGCATTGATGCTGGAGGAGACTATTTTGAACACACATAAAATTTGGTAAGTTTAACACTAATTACCTAGGCGTATATCAAAAATTTCAGAGGGACCCTCGTATAGCATTATATTTATGTGCACCATGTGATGTGCTGTACATAACTTGCAGAAAACATACAGGGCTGCCAATATTTAAGCCATAGCATTTTTTTTTATTTGTTAGTGGAAGTGTTTTGCTATAATATACTATATCATATAATATTTTACCATGTCCGAGATTTTCAGCTGTCCAATAAAAAAGAAAAACCTGATTTATTGATAATAAATATATTGTATATAATATTCACTCATTTAAACAACTTCTTGTTATAATTATATATGTATATGTACATACGTATATATGATTTATTTATATGTTTACTTATAAATAAAAAAGAAAATAACGTAATCAAGTAGCTCATCTCCAATATTTTCAATGCTTTTTCATCTTTTTCTTTTTTTTTTTTTTTTTTTTTTTACCTCAATGTCTTCCTCATTAATTCACTAGTCTATGCATATATTTCAAACATAATATTTTACATAATATGTATCATAAATTATTTTTTTTTTTTTTTATAATAATGTTATTGCGATTATTATTATTCAATTTTACCTTCTTCTATATTCAATAGAAGAAAGTATTGGATTCGTAAAAATTTTCGACATCGGGTTTTTGATGGATTTACACGTTTTGAGAGGTGTAGAACACGATTTGACCATTTTTAGAAAATGTCTGTCTGTCTGTCAGTCTCTGTGTGTGGGTGGGACAAAATTTTGTGGCAACTGTATCTCAGGAACTAGTGCACAGAATTTCATACAAATTGGTATGTATTTGCACCTTGACATAAATTAGTGCCTATCAACTTTTGGTAAAAATTGTCTTACAGGTTGCGTTGACATACCGCTTTTTCTAAATTTTTAACATGGGACAAAAATAAAGGACAAAATTTTGTATAAATGTGCATAAAGAGAATTATTTTTTAGTAATCATTATGAAATCTACAAAAATTATGTATAATAGAGATAGTCAACTGGGAAAATTTTTTTGTATGTATAGGAGCCTCGCCACTTCCCCTGGGGGGGAAGTTCCCCCCTCGAGGGAGTAAATTTTCATGATAGGTATCTTTCAAAAGAGCTAGCCATTACCTTTAAAACGAATGGTTGAACCATCGATCTGCGATAATTTAAAATAAAGTTATCGTTTTTTTTTTCATTTTTAACAAAAAAAAAAAAAAAATTATATTGACAATAAAATTGACTTTTTTTATATATTTAGTGTTATACTGCTTCTCTAATATGGAAATCGTCTGCATTATCATGGAAGATAATTTTTTTAAATAATAATTTTAATAAATTATTTTTACTGAGTGAATTTGTATAGGAAAATATAGAAGAAAGTCATGTGGTGGTCACAACATACTAGTTCTTTTTGGTGCACTTATTATATTGAAATATACATCCACAAAATTTAACTCTTTTTCATGAAAACATATTATGGTTACCCTGTATTTAGTTAAAAGTAATACATTTAGTTAAAGATAGTATTTTATTTGGTTTTAGATATTAATAAAATTTTAGTACCAAGATTTTATTATATTCTTTTTTATTATATAGTATTACGCAATGTATTGTTTACTGAAGGGATAATTTTTACTAAATTACCGTTACAAAAAGTATTCTATAAATAAAAAGAAATAATATTTATTGTACGTGACTAATTATATTTGGAGGTAAATGAAAAACTCATATATTATAATATTTAGTTAAAAATATAGAGTTTAAAAACTAAAAGTTTTTTTGTCGCTTAAAATGCATATAATTTTCTTTGAAAAAAAGTTATTTTTCCATATTTAATTTTTATAGGCAGTTCTAAAACACTTTTATTTCTTTCTCTTCTTTAGGAAAAAAAAATTAAGTATATTGTAAAATTTTAAATATAAAATTTGAAAGCATTTAAATAACTCTTATGAAAGTGGCTGTATGGGATTGTTTTCCTTTTTGCTTGTAAAATAATAATGTGCAACTATTTTTGGGGGAACATTGTATTTTTCTACTCCATATACATCTACCTTTTAGAAAAATAAGCAATTTCTTTGTTGCCAGATGTGGCAAACGAAACTTAATTTCTAAGCGTAATTTGGCCTGTCGCCCCACTGACTACAAAAGCAATGAACGTAAAGGCTTAAAACAGCAACAAAAACATCAGTGTCGAAATTTTTGTGCTTATACAGAAAGAATACGAAAAACAATTACATTTCGCTTGAAACATAAGTATTTAAAATAGAAAACTTTTTCACACAGCATAAAATTAATGTAAGTATTACCGGTTTTGACGTGGTTAAGAAAGGCCATGTCCTTTCGAAATCGATTGTGTTTGCATTAATTTTATAGTGTATGAAGAAGTTTTTAACGTTAAATATTTATTGTACACCAGTTTTTACTTTCTTCTATATTCAATAGAAGAAAGTACTGGATTCGTAAAAATTTTAGACCTCGGGTTTCTGATGGATTTACACGTTTTGAGAGCTTTAAAACACTATTTAACCATTTTTGGAAAATATCTGTCTGTGTATATGTGACAAAATTATTTGGCAACTGTATCTCAGGTTCTACTGTAAAAAATTTAATACAAATTGGTATGTAGTTACTAATTGACATAAATTAGTGCCTATCAACTTTTGTTAAAAATTGCCAAACAGCTTGCGTTGCCATCCCGCTTTCTCTAAATTTTTAACGTGGTGGTATAGGACAAATATTTATATAAATGTACATCTTTTTAATAATTATTTTTTAATAATCATTATGAAATTTACAAGAATTATTTGTAATAGAGATAGTCAAATGAGGAAAAAAATTGTATATGTAGGAGCCTCGCCTCCCCCCCCCCCCGGGGGGGAATAAATTTTCATGATGGGTATTTTTCAATAGAGCTCGGCAATACCTTTAAAACGAATGGTTGAACCATCGATCTGCGATAATATAAAATAAAGTTATCAATTTTTTTCATTTTTAACATTTTTTTTTCTTAATGTAATATTGAGAATAAAATTGACTTTTTTTGGATATTTAGAGTTATACTACTTCTCTAATATAGAAATTGCCTGAATTATCATGGATGATAATTTTTTTTTTTTTTTTTTTTTTAATAATAATTTTAATAAATTATCTTTACTGAATAAATTTGTATAGGAAAATATAGAAGAAAGTCATGTGGTGGCCAAAACATACTAGTTTTAATTTATTATTGAAAAATATGTTTTTTTTTTTCTGTTCGTTCAATCATGATCAAGTTTTTTTTTTTTTTTTTTTTTTTTTTTTTAGTTCTCCATCATACTATAGGTATGGGAAACTTAGGTAATCGTGAATTAGTTCCCCATCATACTATAGGTATGGGGAACTTAGGTAATCGTGAAAAATTTCGACCTCGGTTTTTTGACGTTTTTATACGTTTTCAGGTGTGAGGAATCCGAAAATGACAACATTTGTATGGTGTCTGTCTGTAGGGTGTCTGTTAGTGGGTTAGTCCGTTAGTGTGTTAGTCCGTTAGTTTGTTAGTCTGTTTACACGATACCTCACGAACAAATGGTCGCAGAGTGGTCAGATCAGTTTTAAAATATTACTTTCGATACTGGCAAGAACCCTATTCATTTGCAACATTCGATTTAAAAAACTTCGTAACGTCAATCTTGAGAGATATTTTCATCGTAAAGATGTCGAACAACTTTTTAAATATTATATTGGATACTGGCATGAATATCATGGACTATGATTTTTCCAATTTAAAAAATCCGTAAGTTATTTGGAATTTACGATTTACTTAATATGTCAGAATAAGGCAAAATTGAGCATAAACTTCCATTTTGAGGATCATAAATACATTAGACAACTTCAAAATTACATTTATGATATTTGTTTGAACATGATTGAATACAAATATTCTAATAGGAAAATTTCGTAATTATTCGTAATTTACGATTTTATCAACATAACGAAATTGTCAATTTTTCATATAAATCTGAATTTTGAGGATTATTGTATTGGAAATAGTAGCATGAAAACTAAACAACGGAATTGACCCTGAAAAAATAAATTAATAGATTAAAATAAGATAAGTATATCGAAGTGAACGGTGGATAGCCTATTAGGCGGGGATTTCATTCTGTCACTGTATCAAGCTTTGGTCAAATTCATTTCTTTTAACATGATTATAATATGTCTCGCACTAGAAATTTATGATAACATAAATATGATGGGGAACTGAGCAGAGTCCACCTATGCCAACTAGATTTTTTTTTTTTTGTGTGTGTGTGTGTGTGTGTATGTCTAATTTTTTCTACAAAAAAAATAAATAAATAAATAAATAAATTAAATATGTTTACATTTCCTCTTTTAACTGTTTTATAAAAGGTAGTATTGAATGAATTTAGAAACACTGATTTATCGGCATAAAAATATTTCCATACTCACTCTGTTCTATCAATTTCGTGCACCGAGGTGAGCGAAACTGAAAAAACCCCTGCATACAGCATTCATCATCGGCACAGTCATCTCGACTCTTGCACTTTTTTGCTTCTGAGACCTACAATAATGAATGTGAATTATTCATATAAATTATTTCAATAAATTTAGTCAAACGTAATCAAAATTATTAAAATTTCAAATAAAGAACTTTGTTCCTCTTATCAGAATTTCTTATGGAAGAAAAAAGAAGGGGGGGGGGGGATTCTATCGATGGTCAAGGAAATCACTTGATAGCCCAATATAAAAATTTTAAAAGACGACTCCTTGTTACAAATATACAGGATGGTTCATAACTTTAACGTAACAAAGCATTTTTAGTTCCCCAACATACTATAGGTATGGGGAACTTAGGTAATCGTGAAAATTTTCGACCTCCGTTTTTTGACTTTTTTACACGTTCTCAGGTGTGAGGAATCCGAAAATGACAAAATTTGTATGGTGTCTGTCTGTAGGGTGTCTGTTAGTTTGTTAGTGTGTTAGTCCGTTAGCCTGTTTATACGATACCTCACGAACAAATGATCGCAGAGAGGTCAGACCAGTTTTAAAATATTACTTTCGACACTGGCAAGAACCATATTTATTTTCAACATTCGAATTAAAAAACTTCGTAAGTTATTTGAAATTTATGATTTTCTTAACATGGGAGATTAGGGCAAAATTCCACTTAAACTTGCATTAAAAGAAACATTTTTGCTTTAAAAATCTCAGACCAGTTTTAAAATATCAGTGTTGATGCCGGAATGAACATCAGTTACTATAAACATGCTACTTTAAAAATCTCGCAAGTTATTGGATATTTACGAATTTCTTAACATGGCAGAATAGAACAAAATTTCACATAAACGTCAATTTTGAGGGATATTTTCATAGTAAAGATGTCAGACTATTTTAGAAATATTATTTAGGATACTGGACTGAATATTATTCACTATGAATTTTTCAATATAAAAATTTCGTAAGCTATTAGATTTTTACCAATTTCTTATCATCACAGAATAGGGCAAAATTTTACACAAACGTCAATCTTGAGGGATATTTTCCTCATAAAGATGTCAGACCACTTTTGAAATATTATTTAGGATACTGACATGAATACCATAGAGTATGAATTTCCCAATTTAAAAAATTCGTAATTTATTTGGAATTTACGATTTACTTAAAATGACAGAATAAGGCAAAATCGAGCATAAACGTCCATTTTGAGGATCATAAATATAACAGACAATTTCAAAATAACATTTATGATACTTGTATGAACATGATTGACTACAAATATTCTAATTGGCAAATTTCGTAAATTAATCGAAATTAAAGATTTTATCAACATAGCAAAATGGGAAGATATTTTATATAAATACGCATTTTTGGGAAAGTTGCATTGGAAATAGTTGCATGAAATTAAACTACGAAATTGATCTCAATAAAATAAATTAATAGATTAGAATAAGGTATCGAACTGAATGGTGGTTAGCCTATTAGACGAGGATATAGTTCTGTCACTGTGTCAAGCGTTTGGTCAAATTCATTTCTCGTAACATGTACATAATATGTCCTGTACAAGAAATTTATGAGAACATA
The DNA here is from genome assembly GCA_963930645.1 of Salticus scenicus. Taxonomy (NCBI): domain Eukaryota; kingdom Metazoa; phylum Arthropoda; class Arachnida; order Araneae; family Salticidae; genus Salticus; species Salticus scenicus. The sequence goes on along the minus strand of OZ005652.1, from coordinate 34,544,412 downwards.
CATATGATGGGGAACTGAGCACAGTCCACCTATGCCAACTAGTTTGATAGGAAACAAGGATTAAAATCCTATAGATGCGACCTAAAGTATTTGTTTTCTTTCATAATATCACTCGCATCTTTGCATAGGGTAATTCCCGTAGAGATGGACCACTGTGTGAGATGGACCAGTCAGAAATTTCGTTAATTGGCTTCTCCATAGATGGAACTACTATCTCACTCAGGTACGGAAAGACATTTTGTATGGCGTGCGACTATTTGCTTCTCAAACAACATAATATTTTTTCAGCTAAAAATCATTTTTTCTTTTGGTAAGTCGAATAATTTTTTTACATGGTTATAATTATACAATCTAAGCTTTTGTATGGAATGTAATCTATCTGCTTTTGGTGCTGTAATGTCTGGGTACATGTCGGCTTCCGAATAACCTAAAATGGCGACATGAAATCCACAGTGAAAGGGTAGAGGGGATTGTACTTTTCACTCAAACGATCGGGAGAGATGGACCAGGTTTTTCGTCGGGAGAGATGGACCCTATAAAACCTTGAATTTTTAAAATATTGATTTTCAAAGAACTGAATTAAAAATACTAATGGATAGTATTTATCTGTTGTCAGAATATGCCAACTACCTATATTAGTAAAGGTCCGTCCACACGCGGGGAATGGACTGAAGCTAATTTGAAAAATGCTGTTAAAGCCCTTCGAAGAAAACAATATGGGAGTGAATGAAGCGGCAAAAACTTTCAGCGTTCCTAAAACTACTTTCAAGGGAAGAATTAAAACTCGTAACTTTACCAAGGGTACTTTAGGACCGTCATCGGTACTGGAGTGTGACAATGAAAACAAAATTGTTTAACACATACAAAAACTACAGAATCTGGGTTTTTCACCTTCTAGAGATTCTGTCAGGTATATGGCTTACGAATTAGCGGAAAAACTTAAGATACCTCATACTTTTAATAAAGAAGCTAAAAAGGCTGTCTATGACTGGTTACAGTCATTCCTTGCTCGAAATCAAAAGCTCTCAATCAGAAAATCAGAAGGAGTGTCGGTCGCCCGAGCAAAAGAAATGAACAAAAAAACTGTGTATAACTATTTTAAATTGCTCGAAGGTGTACTTAAGGAATATGATCTTTTTGAAAAGCCCCTTTGTATTTTTAATATGGATGAAACTGGTTTACAGTTGAATAATGAGCCCGGCGAAGTAGTGGCCATTAAAGGGTCTAAAAATGTGGCATCAATTATATCTGGAGAAAAAGGAAAAACTATTTCACTTTTAGCATGTTGCAATGGCGAAGAACATTGCTTCATCTTTATTGTATTTTCAATGGAAAAAACATAAAACATGAGTTTTTAGATGGAATGCCGCCCGGAGCACAAATTAAAATGTCGCCACAGTCTGCTTACGTAAATTCTGATATATTTTTGAATTGGTTAAAAAATCATTTCACTCATAGGAAACCGATAGGCAAAGTATTGCTTATTCTTGACGGTGACGCATCACATACTAGCAGTCTTGAAATGTTAGAGTATGCTGAGGAGAACGATATAATTCTATTGAGTCTGCCACCTCATACCACTCACTGGCTGCACCCTCTTGACTTTTTTTTTTTTTTTTTTTTTAAGTCGCTGAAGGCAAATTACTATGCAGCTTGCAATAATTTTCTGAAGAATAATACTTCCAGAAAAATAAACAGGCTTCAGTTTGGTAATTTACTTAATTCTGCTTGGTTAAAATCGGCAAATGCTGAAAATGGCCTCAGTGGTTTTCGGGCATGTGGAATAATCCCTTTTAACCCTGATGTGATACCACATTATGCTTATTTTTAGAAGACGGTGTTGAAACTGAAATTAGTGTTGATTTAGGACAAACACCTGCAGTAGACAATGGGGAAACTCAGTTGACTGAATCTCGTCCAGCAGTAAAAATATTGTTCCTGAAGTCGATCCTGTTGTTCCAAGCACATCTAAGCAAAACACTTCTGAAAGTTTCACGCCTACAAAACTTCTGGAGCAAATACCTCCCTTACCAATCGTGAACAAAGAAAAGCCACTAAAAAGAAAGTCCGAAACTGCTGCCACCATTTTAAGTTCTCCAGAAAATATTTTAAAAGTAAAGAAAAAAACTTGAGAAGGAAAAAATAAGAGACGAAAAGCAGAAAAAAAATTGGTTTAAAAAACGATTTTGAGAAAAGCAAGAAACTAAAGCAAACGAAGAAAAAGAAAGTAAGAAAAAAGGTTCAATATTCGTCCTCATCAGACTATGATATGGATATAAACATTCCAGAAACAAGTGATGACGAAGATGACTATGTAGAAGGTTGGGACGAAAACGAATGTATGGGATGCGGTGAATATTACTATGAGACATAACAAAAAGCAGATTGGATACAGTATCTATCTTGCTTGCGTTGGCTTCACGAAGGATGTTCACGGTTTGAAGTAACATGCAATTATTGTGGGAAGAAATTAAATACCAAGAAATAGTGACTGCAAAACAATCTTAACTCATAGTGTATAAAAACATTTTTATATAGTGTTTGAATTCAATAAGAATTCAAGAAATAACTTTAACATCTTAAGTTTGATACATAATAAAAGTGAAACAGTAATATATGTAAACTTAATATTAAGTAATTTACTTGTAAGTAAGTTAATTTGATTCTCATGTAATGAAAATAAACAAAATATAATACAAGTGCAATTATTTCATTATTTTACTGTGCTCCGTCTCTCCCATTCAAATGGTCCATCTCACCCGGAATACTTCGGGTGAGAAGGACCGCATAGCAAAAGTTTTAAAAAATCATAACAGTAATTCCTTTAAAGATGAGACCTTCTACATTAGTATTTTATAAGAAACATCATACACTATATCAGTACTGGTAAGTATAAAGGATTTAAGTCCCAGGCATGAGAGTGCAGAAAATTGAAAAAAGAGGAAACACGCGTGTTCATAAAATTAATTTCAAATGAAAAATAATGCTCACAGGAAAACTAATTAAACTAAAAGAATAACACATCAACACAATAAAACATGTGTTAAAAAAAAAAAAAAAAAAAAAAAAAAAAAAAAAAAAAAATGATCAACATTTAACATTGACTGGTGGTGGAAAATGGGAAAGGGGGGGGGGGGGTAAAAAGCAGTTCATGAGTGAGAAATATTAAACACAATTCTACTTCTTTATTGGTTCTAGAATATCATAAAGTAAGTTTTAAAATAATATTGACATTTTTGTTGTGGATGGATAAATATTCAAAAATAAAAGGCTTCCTGCAGAATGTTTGATTGGCGATGATTAGAGATGAAAAAAAGGGGGGGGGGACAAAAAAAATTACATGAGTGGGAAATATTGAATAATTCTGTTCTTTTATATGTTATAGAATCTGATAAAGCACGTTTAAAATGAATATAGACATTTATATTTTGGATGGAAAAAGATTGAGAATCTAAAGTTTTTCGTGGAGCGTTTGAACACTGATCGTTATTGAAGTTTGATTTTAACAAAATAAAAAACCGCGAAATTAACGAAAATCACAAAAAAGCGGAAAATCGCGGATCCGCGGAAAATTCTCATGCCTGAAGTCCATATTCTTGATTTTTCAGGAGACGAAAAATAAAGTTAAACTAACTAAAAACAAACCAGAAGAATCGATTAGGAAAAAGTGATTTCGTTGACTTATACCCTTTATACCATTCAGTGATTGTCAACCTTCATTTAATAACGTGAAAAAATCAAATTAAATATTTTATACCATAAATGAATGGTATATTTCTGACTTGAACCATTTTTTACCAATGGATTTTCTCAAAGACTAAATGACATAGACATAAATCCTTTATACCAATCGATAGAGAATTTTTTTTCTGAGTCTGACTATGTACTTAACTCAAAATCGACATTTTTGGACTTAAATCCTTTATACTTATCAGTACAGATATCTTTATACAATGAAAAGTAAAATATATGTAAATGCACAGCTTTTAGAGAGCTAAAAAAAAACATGGTCCATCTCTCCCGGACTTACCCTAGCTTTAACATCTTTATAAGGGATTGTTTTCATCAAACTACAATCCAAGTCAAATTATTTTAATACACGAGGGTTTGTTGATTGTCAACCTCATGATCGTGGGAATTTTCCTCTTTTATCGCAATATTTTTCTGAGGTGTTAGTTACAAATTTTTACTTTCCAAACACTATATGTAAGGAGAGTATTGTAGTCATGATTTGCAAAATGAATTTTGTATCATGTATAGCTCAAAAAAGAATTGTCGTAGAATGTTGCAAATTTATATTTGGGACTATCATGCTATCTAGTAGTATACCTCCAACTTTCGTTTTGATACGAGCTCCCCCATTTGAGTTATCTACGATCTTACACGAATTTTTGCGATATACGTATGTGTGTGTATATATGTGTGTGTGAGTAAGCACGATAGCGTCTTAATGCTTTGTCCGAATAAGATGAAAGTTGGTACGGATGTTATAGGTACTCATACAGACTTTATATACCCTATTTATTTTGATGAATCTAGCACTTACAGTTTTTTTAAAGGAACATCAAAAAAAATTATTTAATATTATGGCCTATGGGGCCAAATTTTTAAAAATGCGACAGCGTCTAAACGCCTTATTACACTGAGCAAAAAATTTATACACATCTTATAGGTCACAATTGCACGAATTGTATAGATTTTGGTGATTTTAGCACTCACAGTTTTTTTTACAGGGACACAATAAAAATCCTTTATCATTATGGCCTATCGGACCAAATTTTTAAAAGTGCGATGGTGTCTAATCACCTTATTAAATTGAACTGAAAATTTGTATGAATATTATAAGTCGCTGTTGCACTAACTATAAGCAATTTGGTGAATCCAGCATTTATAGGTTTTTACAGGGATACAACGAAAAATTCTATATCATTACGACCTATGGGCTCAAAGTTCAGTAGCTTTAAGATAAACATCGTGTACTATATGAGAAAAATTCTCAAACACCCTATTATAATTTTCTCTCTTATATTTATTTAACAACTCCTCTTACTTTACTTTATATACAAAACCGTTAATTACTCAATTTTCGGAAAGTCGAGTGGAGTCACTCCAGATTTTTTATTTTTTTATGCTATGTTCTTTATTTATATATTTATTTATGTATGTAAGTCAAATCTGAGAATTGTTTTCACCCTATCGTCCGATCGAGTTGAAATGTGGCTTATAGTTCAAGTAATAATGGATTTTGGGGATGGGGCATTAAACCCCTACCTCCAGTCCAATATTTGTTTTGAAATTTAACCCACTTACTATCGTCCGACTGAGCTGAAATGGTGCATACATGTATAATTTCGATGACAATACATGCTCAAACAGTAACGAGTTTTAGGGATGGAGCACTAAACCCCTACCTCCAGTTCAAAATTTGTTTCGAATTTTAATCCACTTCCTATCGTTCGACTGAGCTAAAATGGAGAACACATGTATAATTCCGATGACAATGCATGCTCAAAAAGTAACGGATTTTAGGGATGGAGCACTAAACCCCCTACCTCCAGTTCAATATTTGCTTTGAAATTTTACCCACCTCCTTTCGTTCTATTGATATGAAATTTTGCATATATGCATAACTTCGGTGACAATATATGCTGTATTAACGGGGTCTGAAGGCCTGCGCTTCCAAATTCAGTCAAAAATTCGTTTTGAATTTTAACCCACTTCCTTTTGTCCAATTGAGTTGAAATTCTGCATACATGTATAATTCCGACGACAATACATGCTTAAGCAGTAACGGGCTTAGAGGTGTGAGAGGTGTCTGAGAGGGCTTGGGCAACACATCCTATAAGAAAGCCAACACACAGACTAAGATTGAGATACTGACGTCACGCTCTATCGTCCTTCTTCATAACCAAACCAGTCCTACAAGTATTGTACTTGTACGTACTATGAACTAAAATTCCACCGTCGGTCGTCGGTAATCTGTGCTCGTGTTCGTTTGCATGTGGATTATTTATCATTATATTGTAACATACATTTCGTTAAGAAAAACGTCTTAAAATTGCCACGTGTGTGGTACCCATGACCTCGAGTAAAAGTTTTTAGCTTTTCACGGGATCAAGAACACCCACAAAAAAATGGATATGAAGCATTAAACGGAAAAATTTCGAGCCAATGAAACATTCTAAGGTAAGCCAGATTCTTTAATTATTTAAGAATTTAATGTAAAATTACCCTATAGGGGAGAATTTGATAAAACGTGATAGTCTGATAAAACGGGATACGTCGCCTAGGGATCTGTCTAGTACTGCTATAAAGCGGACGACGACAGAAACTTGTTCTCGGCCGTCATTGCACCATTCTCAGTTCGTCCCGCCTCGAAACCACTAGTTGATGGAAAGTTGTAGCTCTTAGAACTTTTTCACTCTGATTTCTTGGCATTTTCTACATTTACATGCGTGGTTTTCTAGATTATACTGCCTACTTACGTGGGAATACAATTCCTGTGAGTATTACATTTCATTAAGCATTTATTAGCGAATATTCTCATGTGAAGTCTATCTAATATTCCTTTCACGTTTAGTAATCAGCCATGTTTGTTTTGAAAAGTGTCGGAGTTGGACAAAATGGGACACTTATGAGTTGGATAAAACGGGAAACAGTTTTTTTTATGCCGTATATTCGTCCCTCCTATGTTTGTATTTCCTCGAGTGAAGAAAAACCCCCGACTCATGGATAACGCTTTCCCAGTATCATCTGCAGTATATCACAAGACCGGCTGGATCACGGAGGAGACCTTCATTGTTTGGTTTAAAAAAATCGTAGAATTTTCCAACCCTACCCATGAGAAGCCAGTGCTGTTGCTACTTGATGGACACAACAGTCACACCAAATGTTTGGAACTTGTAAATTTGGCAAGAGAAAATAATGTAACCATCCTAACCTTCCCCCCACATACAACTCATCGCCTTCAGCCCCTTTATGCCAGTTTCATGGCTGCACTGAGCACGTATTATGAACAAGAAGTTCAAAAGTGGCTGTTCAACTATCCAGGTAGGTGCATCACAATTTACGAAGTTGCAAAACTGTTCAACGCAGCCTATTCACGGGCAGCTGTTGCAGAAACTGCCGTTAAAGGGTTTAAAAAAACTGGCATAAGTCCTTACAATCCTGACGTCTTCCCAGATCACTTGTTTGCACCATCAGTCACCACAGACCGAGACCACTCTACGTCAGACCTGTAGCAAGAACCTCCAGGCGTTGGACACCAGACTGATATGAGCAAAGACCAAGAGCAACCTTCAACTTCTTCAAGGGACATCGTAGGAGTAGACCAACTAACAAACTTGTCAGGAGACAGCCTATGTCCAGACCAACCTGCAACATCCTCAGGGGAGAAAGGATTAGAACTTTCTTGTTATCGACCTAAGCTACCATTTTCCATCTCTCCAAAGTTTGTTCTGCTTGTACCTCAAGTAAAAAGCCTCGCCCAGATAAAAGGGCTGATAAGAGAAAGAAGAAAACTGTAGTAATAACATCATCTCCATATAGGAGTAAGTTAGAAATGGAAGAAAAAGAAAAGACGATTAAACTACAAGAAAGAACCAAGAAAATTGAAGAAAAGGCTGCTAAAAAATCCCTCTTAAAAATGCCAAAAAAAGAAGTTTGTAAGTAAAGGAAATGGAAAAGAGGATGAAAAAGAACTACCAGGTCCAGCCAAACCTAAAAGTAGGCCTACAAAAGAATCCAAAGGAAAGCCCAATCCTGATGTTAAAAGTCAAAACATAGAAAAGTTTAATAAACCTTCAACAAGCAGCCAAGAGCCAACAATGCATGTCGTCGTCATCTGAAAATGAAACAGAGGGAGGAGAAACCTGCATATTTTGTAATGCACTGTACGTCGACTCTAAGGCTGGTGAAGGTTGAATTCAATGTTCTGGATGCCAAGAATGGGCTCACGAAGCGGGTTCTAATGCCGACGAAGAAGACGGCACCTTTATACGCGACTTTTGTTCTGCTATAGGCCTAAATAAAAGGTCTTCTTTCCCATTTTGTAAATAATAACATAAAAAACTCTTATTTAAGTCTCTGATTACTGAAGACATTATTCTTTCAAGCAGAAATTTTGCTTTACAGATTTTTGCCAGTTAATTATGATTTTCAGTTAGTTTTACACAAAAAATTAAACATTGTAATCCCTATCCCGTTTTGTCCAAACCAGATATGCTAAAACGGGATGTGTAAGAGTTTGATAAATAATTTTTTTACTATTTCATAGTAATTAAAATTAGTTAAAACTATGTTTTTTGTGTGCTGCAATAAATGTTGTAGTAACAAAAAAAATAATGTGTGGTTTTCTTCAACACATTTTTCGTAGTAAAAAAAAACAAGAATGGTATCCCGTTTTGTCCAACTTTCCCCTATGTTTTACACAAATTTATAATGTCTTTATTTTATGATGTAAATTTTATAACGTAATATTATACTAAAATATTAACGTAATATTAATGTGATAATAACGCTGTATGATAATGATTTGTTATCTTAATGTATAAACTGATATATAAATTACTAAAAATATTGAATTATAACTTCAAAAAGTTCTTTGCAATTGCAGTCTTAAAGAAAATTTTGTTCAGAACATTTAAAAATAATTTTGTAATATAAGATAAATTTTATCTAGGTGATGAAAAGTATAGTGAAAAGACAAATTGTTTAGAAATTTGCCTATAATAATAAGTAATCGAAGCTTACAATTAATAATTATAAATAGGTATAATAACAGCAATAAATACTTTGAATATTTATCGGTAAAAATGTTATGCTAAATTATAAAATATTTTTTTTAAATCTAAAAAAATGTATATGTTTACAAGTACATGAATATTATTATTATTATTATTACGATACAAAGTATTTCTATTTCTCATAGTGTTTATAGATTTTTTATTTCATATAAATTATTTATTTCTGTGAGAATATACTTTTAAATTTAGTTTTAAAAAAGACAAAAAAAAATGTATTTAGCTAATGTTCTAAATTTTTTTTTCTTCTTTTATTATTATCAATTTTAATCTAAAAAATTACCAGTCAGTTATGCATAAACTTCCATTATAAAACAGAATTTCCTCAACAGTCACTAAAAATTGATTTTGGAAAAAAAAAAAAAAAAAAAAAAAAAAAAAAATTAGGAAGTGTGGTAAATTAACATTCCTGAAATCAGGAAATATAATAACTAAACAAATTTTTATATGAGAAAATATATTAAGCGAAAAATTATTAATATATATATATATATATATATATATATATATATATATATATAAAACAAACAGTTACCTCTAAATGATGGAATAATAATAATAAATAAATAAATAAATAAAAAATCTCTCTTATGTATTATTTTGTACTTATTTGTATATGTGTAAATTATCTAGATTTGAAATATTCACTGACGTTGATTCTTTTCCTTTAATTTCTGATTTCTCTCCTTTAAATTTGTATAAACAAATTTAATTACATACTTTCCTTAGAAAATTCCCATTTATGTGATAGAATATTAATGTAAATATAAATTATCAAAATTTGGAATTTTCACTAAGGGTATTTAATTTTTTAGCGCAATTTCTGATTTTCCTCGCAATTTTTATAAACAAATTTCACTTAGATTTTTTTTCTTCTAATTTAATTTATGACACCACTTAATTATTAATGGAATAATTTAATCAAATAATTTCTTTGAATTAACTTTCAATACGCAAACAAAATAATTAAAATTTTTAATTTTGCTTTTCTTTATGATATCTTATTTTAAAAACCTTTATTTTACATCAATGAAGTATGTTAAATAATTCTTGATTAATAAATATTATTCTGCAATTAAAAATAAACAAGTTTCATTATGCATTTTCAATTCCTTTTGAACATTTTAAAAGTAAGATATGAGCGTGAATAAGTTCGATTTGTTAAAATCTAAACAGAGTTTTATATAATTTAATTTTATTCTTTTAAGATATGTAATATTTGATTACTGTCTTCGTTATATATATTTTTAAAAACTTTGTAAAAGATACAGAGTTATTTTATATTTAAAAAAAAAAAAAAAAAAGAAAGAAAGAAAGAAAGAAAGAAAGAAAGAAATCATTACATAATTATCAAACAAGCATATTTTTAAAGGGATCAATTAATAGAAATAAAATAGTACAAATGCACCAGTCCATTTTATTTATGTATATAGAATATACTTTAAATAAATGAATAAGTATATATATATATGTATTAATGTAAAATATATTTTAAACATTTTTCGTGATAGAATTTTTTAAAAAGCACCACAGACCTGGCGATAATAAATAATAAATAAAAAACTTTGTAGAAGCACCATAAAATGCAAAAATTCGCAACAGTTGTTTCAGGTTTAAAAAAGAAAAAAAAAAAAAAAAAAAAAAAAGAAGAAGAAAAGAAAGAAAGAAAGAAAAGAAAGGAAGAAATCATGACCCTTCCTCAGGAGAACAAAGTAGGCACGAGTTCTTCTTCAAAGTTTTTTTTTTATTTATTTATTTATGATAAAATGAATTATAAATTCACAATGTGACTAATGATACCATGATCATCATTAATAATTTACAACTGGTGAGATTCTTGCAATTTCAAATATTAGGTTAATGATTTTACACGACTAATAATTTATATCACATGGATTTTTATTTGTTTATTCATTTAATTTAATTTAATTTAATTTTATTGTTATTATTATTATTTTTTATTGTTGTCATATTTTCTATTTTACAAATTGTTTACATCAAAATTATGTTCAAATCATTTAGAAAAAAATTGTTTATTCAGATTTTATTAAACAACATACGTAATATATAAATGCCTGAAATAGATTAATCCTTAAACATTCACATTTAATTATATTTCAATTCATATTTTGCTTTATTAGAATAATAATTTGAAGGAGTAATTATTTTTAAATGAAACTGTTAAGTAAGGAAATTATATATATATATATATATTTGCCTAATTTGGAATATTATTTGGAATACATTTTTTTTAATTAAATTTAAAAGTGTATTCTCACAGAAATAAATAATTTATATGAAAGAAAAATCGATAAACATTATAAGAAGTAGAAATACTTTGTAACGTAATAATAAAAATAATAATATACACGTACTTGTGCATAGACATATACATCTTTGTTTAGATTATTTTATCATAATTTAGCACAGCATTTTTACCGATAAATATTCAAAGTATTTAATGCTGTTATTACACCTTATTTATAATTATTATTGTAAGCTTCGATTACTTATTATTATAAGCAAATTTCTAAACAATTTGTCTTTTCACTAAACTTTTCATCATCTAGATAAAATTTATCTTATTTTACAAAATTATTAATAAATGTTCTGAAAAAAAATTTCTTTAAGACTGCTATTAAAAAGAACTTTTTGAAGTTATAATTCAATATTTTTACTAATGTATATATCAGTTTATACATTAAGATAATTAATTATTATTATACAGCGTTATTATTACATTAATATTACGTTAATTTTTTATTATAATATTGCGTTATAAAATTTACATCATAAAATAAAGACATTATAAATTTGTGTGAAACATATAGGGTAATTTTACATTAAATTCTTAAAAAAATAATTAAAGAATCTGGCTTACCTTAGAATGTTTCGTTGGCTCGAGATTTTTCCGTTTAATGCTTCATATGTTTTTTTTTTTTTTGTTTTTTTTTTTTTGAGTTCTTCATCCCGTGGAAAGCTAAAAACATTTACTCGGTCCATTTTTATGATTCTCTTAACATGTAGGTATCACACATTTATGTGGCCTTTTTAAGACGTTTTTTTATATGCATATATCATAAAATCGCAAAGTAAGCTATCTTTTTTTTTTTTTTTTTTTTAACGAAATGTATGTTACAATATAATAATAATCCGCAAGCAAACGGACGCGAGAAGGCCACAGATTACCGATATATGTATATATGTGAGTGTGTACACATATATTGAATATTTACACCCATATTTATACTGAAAACAATAGAGAAAAAATATCATCTTACACAGAATTCTGCATTATAATTAAATAATAATAATAACATCTATAATCCTGTTTAAATTACATAGGAAAATTAAGTATAAAGGAAAAATTTCATAAACATATGGATAAAATTTTTGCTTCAGAGATTGCTTCATAATCAGTTCTGCTTTAAATTCAAATGAATTTGTTGAATTTTTCTTCAACGTGTAAACATCAATACTTTTAAAAAAAATGGGTGGGGGATAGGTTAATACTGTATAATTTGAACCATCACAACGAATTTCCTTTTTTCTTAAGAACGGGGGTCCAGTACCGTGACGTCATACACCCTGTGCGGAGGCTTTCTTGTAGGATGTGTTGGCTTGGGTCCTTAACTCCAAATCAAAATTTCTTTTCGGATTTTAAACCATTTTCTATTATCCGATTGACCTGAAGTTTTGCGTACTTACTTCAGCCATATCCGCTGAATTCGAGTTTTGTATATTCTTAAAAAAAAAAAAAAAATGCTTGTCTTTAGAAATTTTTTAATTTATGTATTATTATTTTTCATCCTGTTTAAAATATCACTTAGTGTTTTCAAATATCTCCATTTTAGAATGGTTCTTGGACAAGGTTTTAGTTATTGAACGTCATAAAATATGCATAAAAAGGGAATATTTTGCGAATTAGAAATAAAAACCTCTGAAAAAGTTTGTGAAATAGAAAATGCACGTCGCTATTTGGAGATTAATTTAGACGGAAATTCTTAAAATAATCTTATTTCGACAAAATGTTCGTAAAATAAAAGTTCATTATATAGAGATCAAACTGTAATTAAGGACCTACCAGAGCGGCCGAGCGGTTCTGCGCTTAAAGCTGATAGACGTGGAGTACCGAATTCGATCCCAGGTCGCGATCGTTGACCTAGCCGTAAGGAGTATTCCGTGGTTTTCTCCGAAACATGCGTTAATATGGGCTAGGACCCCCTAGAAAGACCCCCATGGAGAACACCTCCCCTCTGGATTAGGACCCTAATGCAGTCAATCGGTCGTACTTCCAAAACAACAAACACCGACTCTAATTAAAAATAATTATGTAAAGACCTTTAACGAAATTTAATATCTGTAGCATTCAGCGTACTTTCATTAATTTGAATACGAGGCTTAAGGGTTTAATGTATGCTTATGTAGTAATATCAGCACATCACTGAATTACAATTCAGGAAGAAAAATAATTACTAAAAAACATCAATTGTTTAAAAAAAAAATATTTTTTTTAATATAATAGGAAATAAATTTGAATACGGTCTGCACATCATAAAATACCCTCTTTCTCCCTTCCCATATAATTCTATGGTGTCTTTGTTGCTTCATATTATAAGGAAATCTCAATTATAAAAAGAAGTTTTTCGTATTCCATTCTTTGAGCATGTCGCCTTTTATCTTAATGTACAATTTTAAAATAAATAAATAAATAAATAAATATTTCTTTTCGACACTGAAAATAAGAGTCCTCAGTTTACTTAATGAAATAAATATTCACATTTGTTTTTTAAGAAATTTGCTTTTGCGATTTGTTCGAAGAGTCGAATAAAAAAAAAAAAAAAAAAAACAGAATTCGAAAAAAATCATATTTCAATGAGATATTCTTATGATACAAACCAGCAAAAATCCCATAAAGTTACATGGGAAACCTAACAGATCATCTTCTGCCGATGACATCCTAAGGATATCATGCGGATAAAAAGACATCCAAGAGACATACATAAGATGTACCTGGGATAAGTGCGCTGTTTGGAAGGCAGACAGAGTGGATTTGAGTAAAATGCAGTCTTCATATAAACTCATGTAATAATATCAGCACTTATAATTGCTCTGAAATTTAGAAAGACAAGTAATTGTTAAGAATAATCATTTGTTTAAAACAATTATTATTATTATTATTTTTCAAAATAATACAAAATAAAAATAATCTTACAGCAAAAGCCACACAGAGTAAAAATCCAATCAAAACTAAAGACCTCATTATGTGCTTGATTCCGCAAAAACTTACGATTTGCTGGACAAAAGTAATCCGTACAGCACAATTTAAAGATTTCCGTGGCAATTATATCACCTGGTTGCTTGTGAAATTCTATTTAAAGTCGCAGCGACTTAATCTTAAAATTGATAACCAAGATAGCTATAAGAAAGCATCTGTTTATTTTTACAAGCATTAAAAAGAATTATGGAGCGTAAATGAACTGTAATTTAACTCTTTTCTATTTTAAATTATGAAAGAAAATATTTAAAAAAAAAAAGTTTATGGGGTCTACCTTCAACCCCCCCCCCTTCAATTATAGTACTTACATTTATTTAAAAATAAATGTATGGCTGTTATTAATATGCCTGAAAATTTGCCAATCTTGATCAACTTTTTAAAGTGGCAACGTAATACGAACTTCAAAATGCCAAATTTGAACTTCCTGCAGTTATTTGTTTTTAAGTTATGCTGATAAAAGATATGCATAGTTATTGAAATTTTATTTTTCCGACTGAGTGAAAATAATGCCTGGACCGGGAATCGAACCCCGGATCTTTGACTTACAAGGTCAATGCTCTACCACTGAGCTATCCAGGCCGACATCCCGGTCTGCATTACTCACTCAGACAACCCTATAGGCAGAAACATCTCTGGTCTATCATTTAGATAGCTCAACAGAAAATAAGCCGCAGGTAAAGGAAAACACCATTAAACAATGGGAGAGAAATACAATTTTTTTTTTATTAAAAACACACAATTAACTGTGGAAGAAAATCATATTTATTGAAATTTTATTTTTCCGACTGAGTGAAAATAATGCCTGGACCGGGAATCGAACCCCGGATCTTTGACTTACAAGGTCAATGCTCTACCACTGAGCTATCCAGGCCGACATCCCGGTCTGCATTACTCACTCAGACAACCCTATAGGCAGAAACATCTCTGGTCTATCATTCAGATAGCTCAACAGAAAATAAGCCGCAGGTAAAGGAAAACACCATTAAACAATGGGAGAGAAATACAATTTTTTTTTATTAAAAACACACAATTAACTGTGGAAGAAAATCATATTTATTGAAATTTTATTTTTCCGACTGAGTGAAAATAATGCCTGGACCGGGAATCGAACCCCGGATCTTTGACTTACAAGGTCAATGCTCTACCACTGAGCTATCCAGGCCGACATCCCGGTCTGCATTACTCACTCAGACAACCCTATAGTGAGTAATGCAGACCGGGATGTCGGCCTGGATAGCTCAGTGGTAGAGCATTGACCTTGTAAGTCAAAGATCCGGGGTTCGATTCCCGGTCCAGGCATTATTTTCACTCAGTCGGAAAAATAAAATTTCAATAAATATGATTTTCTTCCACAGTTAATTGTGTGTTTTTAATATAAAAAAAAAATATATGCATAGTGTACAGATCAACCTCTAAAAATTGGAGTTTCATATTCAGGGAACTTCCAAACGTGATATTATTAAAAAAAAAAAAAAAAAAAAAAAGTTCAAAATAGAACTTAAAAAAATACTTTGTTTACAGTATCGGTAGGAAAAATTAATTTTCCTTCCGGAGCAGTGTTCGTCGGTACAGTAATATGTAGTAAAGCACTTCCATCAATTACATTCAATAGAAAAAAACGTTAAGTTTAATTTCGGGTAGCTTTGTCAATTGTTTATAAACTATATGCACCAACTGCTTAAATTTTGTCTTATATGAAGAACACCGAACAGAAAATGCAATACACTTCCAGCAATTTACAAGTATAGCCAAAATATATCTAAATACTTTGGGTAGCTCTTAAAACAAATGATAAATAATTGCCATACCACAATCTATACAAAACATGCTTTTATGCATGTTAACCCGGCAGAACGGGCGCCGTGAAACGCAACGTGAGGACGGGCGCGAGGTGTCAGTGCACCCCAAAAATTTTTAGAATTCAATGTGTTAATGAAATTCATGGTAATTACACTATTTCTCGAGAAAATAAATAACTGAAATGTTAAATTATCGTTAACTTTAAAAATTAATAAAAAATAAATTAAAAGAACTCAACTTTTTCCTCCTTGTTCGAAAAACTTAATTTTTCCCATGTGGCACTTAATTATTTCCTTTACAATATTTATTATAATAAAAACGATACATTACTATGGATAAGAATACTGAGACATTAATTTTCCTAATAATTAGGGTGTACATGGATCAGAAACTTTAGATTTTTTGCAGTTTTTACATATAGCTTCAATTTCTGAGCGTTATATAAGAATGAAAAAGAGTCTGAATTTGCCGTTTTCATACGCTCCGCACGGAGGATGACCTTGGAGGCAGGTACCGAAGGACCCGACCACTTCTGTTTATAGGGAGAGACAGCAGATAAATATTTCCGGGGATGAGGTGTCAAAAAACCCCGCGCCCGTCCTGCCGGATTAAAAATACGTTTATTCTATTTTGTTGAAGGCAGCCTGTAGATGCTACATCGTACTTACCAGAAATTTCCCCCACAGATTTCATGTACTTGAATTCCCTCGGATGTCGTTCCTGTACACGAACCATTTGCTTAAACTCAACGAAAGTTTAGTGTAGCTTCCATAGGCGTAGGAAGGTGAGGGCCAGGAGGGGGGACTGGACCCTCCTAGAAAAATTCAAATAATTACGAAATTATAAAAGTTACAGATCAAAGTTTGCTTCATTGAAATTTCACGATATATTGTGCTTTTGCATTTCACTGTTTTACACTTTTCACGCATCCTCTAAATGATTGTTTTGCATAATAATGACTAAAAATGTCCATCCTATTTCAATTTCATTCTTTTTCAGTATATCAAAACTATCCGCGATTGTAATGAAATGCTCGCCCTCTGGTGGGCTAAGGTGAAATTACAATTAACATGAATAGCTTTCGGCTTTCATCGAGATGCCATTGCTTGCCGATGTTTAGTTTCACGTATATTTATTGAATAAAAATGAATAAATCCGGTAAAAAAGATAACACATACAGTTGTGTGTCTCAGTGTGACTACAAAAAATCAAGAAATCCAGAATTAAGCTTCCATTTATTTCCAAATGACAAATATAAAATTTCTGTTGCTTCGGCTAATGGAAGTAAAGAATTAACCAGATGATTTTAAACTAATATTTGTTCAGCTTCAGTTAAAAATCTACTTCCTATCGCACATTGAATAAACTGAAATATTTTTTCCAAAAGCAATCAATTTTCCATGATGTAATGGCGGAGAAATTATAGCACGAGCATTAAGTAGTAACACAAATAGAACAATAATAAATACACGTGGCTATAATATTTACTAACATCAAAAGCTGAAAAATCGCCATATATCGATCACTACAAACGCGGATAGCACAGGGGTATGCAAACGAAGGATAGCACATTCCAACAAAGTTGAAAAGTGTCTATATCCTCGGTTTCTCTATCAATCTGTCCGTGCTCTGACTCCTGTAAATATTAATGAAATTTCTTTAAACTGATATATGTTTTTCAGGTTTGCTATCGGATGCTCAAAAAAATGCTTTCTCTGGAATATAGTATGATTAGCACTGAGTTTTACCGGGCCACACAAAAATGTTCAATTTCATTAAAGGCTGTTATTGTAAACTAGCAAACCCGTGTAAAATTTTTGCAATTTCTTTCTTTTTTTATTTACCATTAAAATTTCAAACTCATAAATCTCATAATTAATTTCACCGCCCAGTTATTATTATTATTACTTTCTTCTATATGTAATATAGAGAAAGTATTGGATTCGTAAAAATTTTCCACCTCGGGTTTTTGATGGATTTACACGTTTTGAGAGCTGTAGAATACGATTTGACTATTTTTAGAAAATGTCTGTCTGTCTGTCTGTCTGTCTGTGTGTGTGTGTGTGTGTGACAAAATTTTGTAGCAACTGTATCTCAGGAACTACTGCACAGAATTTCATACAAATTGGTATGTAGTTGCACCTTGACATAAATTAGTGCCTATCAACTTTTGGTAAAAATTGTCTTACAGGTTGCGTTGCCATCCCGCTTTTTCTAAATTTTTAACATGGTGACATAGGACAAAATTTTGTATAAATGTGCTTAAAGAGAATTATTTTTTAGTAATCATTATGAAATTTACAATAATTATTTATAATAGAGATAGTCAACTGGGAAAAATTTTTTGTACGTGTAGGAGCCTCGCCACCCCCCCTGGGGGGGAAGTCCCCCCTCGAGGGGAGTAAATTTTCAAGATGGGTATCTTTCGAAAGGTCTCATCAATACCTTTAAAACGAAGGGTTGAACTATAAATCTGTGATAATTTAAAACAAAGTTATCGATTTTTTTTACTTTTAACAAAAAAAAAAAAAAAAAACAGAAAAAAAATCGTATTATTATTATTTTATTTTTCTTTTTTTTAACAAAACTTAACCAAACTTGGTATTTAGTTGGCCCCCGAAATAATTTGGTGCTGATTACATTTAGGGATCAATAGCTCAACAGGTGGCGCTGTGATCGCATTTTTTCTAAATTTTTAACATGGCAATTTCGGACTAAATTTCGTATAAATGTACATAATGAGCGTTATTTTAAACTTGTCATTGTAAAATTAATATGAATTATTGATAATAGAGGTAGTTAACTACGAAAAAAATTTTGTGCATGTCGGGGCACCGGTCCACCCCCTGGGGGGGAAGTACCCTCGGAGGGGGGGGGGTAAATTTTCAAGATGGGTATCTTTCGAAAGATCTCGTCAATACCTTTAAAACGAATGGTTGAACTATAAATCTGTGATAATTCAAAACAAAGTTATCGATTTTTTTTACTTTTAACAAAAAAAAACTTAGAAAAAAAATCGTTTTTTTTTTTTTTTTTTTTTTTCCAAATATTGTTACTGATTGAATATGTATATAGGAAAATATAGAAGAAAGTCTTGTGGTGGCCACAACATACTAGTTTTTTTCATCAGAAGCCAAATTAATATTTTATACCAAATTAGCAGTGTGCGATACTTAAACCAAAATCATCCAAAGAAAGTTTTCAAAGTAAAATTCATGTTTCACGACCCACTTTTCAGTGCAGTTTTAGTATAGGATCCCATGGAGACTTTAAAATTTTTGTCGCCATGGTGGCGATGCCTTTATATTTATTTATTTTGTCATAACTTTATGTTTAAGAAAAAAAAAGAACTAGTACTTCCTTTTTTTTTTCTTCTTTATTGCATTTTTTTAGTCGAGTTATGACAATAGTTCATATTCTGAGTATATCTTTAAAGTATTGCTAGGTTTAAGATGGCGCTTGCAAAGACTGTAAAGATGCAACATTGAAAAATGCATTTTTCTATAAAATTATTGCATCAGACAAATGTCGTCTTTTTTCTCTTTTGGTCATTGAACTGTGCCCGCTTGCTTAACTATTGTCAATGTTTAAGTATTCTTTTATCGTGTTTTTATTTCTCTAATTGTAATTTGCTAGCAACTAATTTGCTAGTATCGCCCAGTGATCTAAACTCGACTACTTTTTTGCAAAGCAAAGTTATTGCCTTCTCCTTAACGGAATTAAATTGCAACACTGCTGCGGCAATTGTTTGTTGATATGCACTTAAACTGAATCAGTAGAGTTTGTGAAGTCTGTGTGGTCGTAGACTCCATCTTAATTAATTAATCAGATTGATAAATAGATAAAAGAAGAGCACGACACTTGAATGTAAATACAAATAAAGCTTTTATTTGGTCTTAAAATCAGGGAGAGATTATTTTCCAAACTCAATCAGATAATTAAATAAACGAACAAATTAGCAAATATAAAGCATTATTCTCACCCAAGAGAAATAGTAGAAATTTGATGAAAACTGCTCTCGGTCGATCCACTGAACTGAGCTTACACAAGGACTGTCGGCAGAATTCCCTTGGAGCGGCAATTCCTTCACACAAATCTTACTCTATTCTTGAACTCCGTGTTACTCTAATATACGTTAAAACTAGCAATCTTCACAAACTAGAGTCCCTTAAATAAATATATAGGCCGACGCATCTCCGTCATTTTTTGCCTCAGAAGAGGGAAGCCTCTTGGCGTCCTTATCGTTTTCTTGTATTTTAAGAAATCTTTATCTGAAGCTACGATCGGGCAACAAAAGCAATAAGCAACAATAATATTTTTAACAACACATTTTTTTTTTCGCATTAGATTATCAGGATATCCTGTGAAGGTATTGGAAATAAGATGTGTTATTAGGGCTGTTTCTATTTCTTATATAAAATGCCGCCAAAACTCAAATACACTGTAAGAAATGGTCTCCTTAAATCGATTAATCAATATTAATAAAAATAATATGATTAAAATGTCACATTTCTCTGTATTTTTACATTTTCACATAGAGAAATACATAGTCAGAAATACAAATGAAAATATAAGTAATGTTGTTTTATTCTGCTCAAATTATCTTATGGAAATCTGAACATTTTATGTTCTTTACTTGAGTGATTATAGCAGTTTATCGTTAGACAAATCTCATATCGTACTTTATTTAGCTAAAACAATGAAATATAATAAAATGAGTACTCTAAAGTTACACAAGACGGTAAAAGTAATGACTGCCGTTTATTTATCATTGAAACGCATTGGGTACATGTGGCAACCCTAAGGCAACAAAATGCCTGATGCGCCAGCTCGTATATATAGGAGCCTTATCACAAACTATAGCTTAGTACTAGCATAAGATCTATCCTCATCTACACCACACAAACTCCAAAAATACCTCGATACTTATCCTTAAGCCAACCGTCTCCAATCACTTCACTTACCAAACTTCAAAACCTCCTCGTACTCACTTACACTCCGCAACTTACTTCCTCCGTTGCAGTTCTATGCTGACGCAAAATCACTCCTACTTAATCTGAAACTTCGCTGACTGTTGGCGTCGAAGCATCCTAATCTCCCATCTATTGCGTCACCGGGAGTCGCTGGATCCAGCTCAATTTTAAAACTGTGGCGACCTCCCATTGTCTCAACCTTAGAGTCTCCCCCCCCCCACACCAAAAAAAAAAAAAAAAAAAGATAAAATTTCGTCGGAAAAAGCCCCAACGGGTTTTACCCGAGGAATTTTAAAGTTTAATACTTATCCCAATCAACAATCTAATCTAACATAAATGGGCTCTTCCCACCTGACGTCAGAGGTCACATGATAGAAGAAAAACAAATAGCAGACGAAGTCTTGTTTATCTAGAGCGATTGCTGAAATAACATATTTTCTATTTTTATTTTTGATCAATTCTATTTAATCTGTGTTATTCTTTTATGCATCATCATTTTTAATCCATTTTATATCATTATTCATCATCTTGTGTTTGCTGTATACGCTTACAATCATCATTTAGTTAATATTTGTTATTGATGTTCAGGAAGAACATGTTTAATACGCCGATTTTTGGTACATAAATCAGTGACAGTGCAATATCGTACTGCGTAAATCATTTAGACCAGTAACTAAGTTAATTAACTTGCTGTAATACCTTTATCCAATTAAATTAAATGAAAACATTTTAAAATTTCTAATTATAATCCATAAACATTCCGCAAGAAGCTATTATTTATTGCTAGATCAGTTAATATTACAGTTACACTACAATATACAAAAATCGATTTTTATTGGTAAAAATAAATAAACACATAAAATGTTTTTTTAAAATTATTAAACTTACAAATAAAACTATTCTACTGTTTACAAATGCACAATATTACTTTATTTTATTTTATATTAAATATTAAAGTTTTTGTTCTTAAGAACAATATTTAATTGAATTCGATTCTCAGAAATCGATTATTCGTTTTCCTCTATCACGTGATTGAGCTGGCGACGGTGGGAAGAGCCCATTGTTTTTGAGAGCAGTGTACATCACGGAGTAATATTAATAGGAGTTGAAGGTCCAATGGGAGAAAGCTACGAAACTGTGATCTAAATTTTTGGTAAATATTGAGGGCGCCACTTGTCATTCCTCCCTACCTCGGCGTGGATATACTGTTGTTTTCAATAGAATTTTGCTGGAGTACATTTAAAATTTTTTATTTTAAGCAATTTAATTTCTTTGTATGTTCTTAAAACTGCATAATTCAGATGTTTCAAATAAATGTTTCGTTCCTAGTTGTAAAACAGGCTATGATAGTGATAAGAAAAACAAAAAAAAGCCCTAGGAGAAAAATAAAGTCCGAGTTTGTGTTTTCTGCACCTAAAGTAAGTTTTTTTTTTTTTCTTTACAAAATTTCATCCATTCTCCTTCCTCCCAATTATCTGTTTTAGCTAGCTTCGGTTCATAAGAACCGTCATGTTTTAAAAGCTTTCTTTCAAAGTAAAATTAGTATAAAATGGCTCTTAAAAAAAACATGTTGGTTAGAATACTCTATTTAATGAAATTTGCTTTCAATCGAAATTTTTTCAGTTTGATATTATTTTTAAAAAAATAATTAAAGCGAGACATTTCCCCATTGAATAACATTGCGGAAGCTGGAGAGAAGGAAGGATTGCACGCTGGCGCCATCTGTAAACATTAGAAAACAACATCACAAAATTTCAGCGTTACCTTCTTCTCCTGTCTTTTTACTCCGTGGTGTACATCCACAATTTGAAACTTGTTTTAAGAGTATATTTGAGAAATGGGGGGGGGGGGGTAAAGTTTAAATTAAAGAGCAATAAAATGATTGCTGCTTAAGATAATAGGGTGAGTAATTTAAAAAAAAAAAAAAATGTAGTTATGTTCTTAATGGAAAACTGGCAAACTCCGAAAAAAAAGATCCGACAAAGCAATTAATTATCTGTGTTTTTGAAGTTAGTATTATTGTACAGTCGGTAACAAAAGTGTCCGAACACTAGCAAAAATTCCTATGTAAAAAAAGTACACTTCATACGGTTTTGTTAAATAAATCCTTGTAGAATCCTGTCCTTAGTCAGTGTAAGAACATGATTCGATAACGATTTATTTAACAAAACCGTATGAAGTGTACTTTTTTTACATAGGAATTTTCGCTAGTATTCGGACACTTTTGTTACTCACTGTAAGTTAATATTGAAGTTAGTATTTCTTAGACAGTAAATAATTAGAATATAATTTATTAGAAATTTAAATAGTTTAATATGTAATAAAATAAATCTTTGGACTAAAACATTTTATTGATACAGTTTTAAATATTATGTAATAAATTAAAAAAGGAGGTTATTTTAACTATTTAATCGGTCTACTATGAAATTAAATAAATGAGTGATTAAGCTGCAGAAAATGAAAGTGATATTCAAAAAAATTTACAATTCACAAATGTGCGTGCGCGCACACACACACACATATATATTTGTTTATTTTATATATAATTAAATATATACAAATATTGTCCTATTTTGGCATTCACACTATTTTTAAAAATTATATACACTTTGACTACAGCTGCTAATGCGCTTAAACAATTGTGTATTATTTCAATTTTTATTCCTGACATTGATTTTATGCAATTCTTAAATAAACTTGGCATCTATATTGGTTGTTTGATGTACCAACTCTCTACCTCTGAAAGTAAAATGTTAATGACTCCATTTATGATGATTTAATTTAAATTCAATAAGATGTCATATAATCTTCCTCAAGGTGATATTTGTCAAAGAAGGAGACGCCAAATGTTTAACTAATAAAAAGTAATCTCTTTAAAATAAATAATCTTGACTTGCAGAGTTTAAACTATTGAGCAGATGAAAAACGTTACTGAGTTAATTTGAAGCATAAATAAAAAAGTGTTCTTGAAATGAAGACGATTCATATTATAACAAATAAAGTTTATTTTTGGATGATTCAATGTAGATGACAATAAATAAAATATCAGCAGTTAAATATAGAACAACATTACTTGTAACATCAGCTGGTGACTACATGCATCAAAACAACTTTTTATCACAGAAGAAAAACATATCTATTAAAGGCTTGTCAAACACATAACAAAATATATTTTTTACTTTACTCATTATAGAAGATTAAATTTAGATTATAATTGCCATTTACTGTTTATAATTAAGAGACCAGCTCCTAAAGAAAAGGGAAAAAGAAATGAAGCACTCACAATGAGTAAAACGATCTTTTTATATGTGCCAGACAAATTAATATGCATAAGCATAACGTTAAATAAACAGTTAAATCAATTGAAGCCATGAAAAAAAAATGACTGGTCAAAACAGAATGACGTCATCGTCATACGAACGGAATTGAACGAAAACAATTAGTTATGAATTCTTTTTTACTTAGTGAAGTGAATGTGAAAGTTTGTTTACATTTTATGCCACGGAAGCTAATTTACTGAAGACTATAAAATAAGTGATTTTTGATTAAATGACAGGAAGATGAATTAAATGAAGTTTAAAAGTTAAGTAAGTTATCAAAAATATTTTAATAAAAGTCTTTTCAAAAATTATTTATAATTTGATTTATATAATAGAACATTGTGTTTCAATATAACTTAATTAATGAAATATTGATCTAAATAAAAGTTATAAAGTTTAATATATAATAAATTATTTAAACCAAGACAATAAATGGCAAGAACTTTTATAGAAAATCCTATAGCTGTTATTCCTAACAAATCCCCCCCTCTTGACATTTATAATCTCAACATTTATAAGAGGTAAGGAATAAAACAAACAGCTTTAATTATGCCTTAGGCACAAAAAGTTCCTTAAAATAATCTTCTCTCTAAAACAAGCCCTAAAAAAAAAACAGAATTTTTTTTTTTTTTTTTTTTTGAGTTCACAAAAGTATCCGATATATACATAGGTATACAAATCAAGGAAAATAATGACCACATCATTTAGCTTTAAAGTTAAATAATTACATTCTCTAACTGCAAAAAAAAAATATATATATATATATAAATTAAATACAAAACAATTCACAGAAAGTTACTTTCCTCATATATACAATACAAATAACCAATTTCATTCACTCGCACATGCTGGGGCCCCAGTCTTTCAAACAATCATACAGAAAGAACTTTTCAAAAAAAAATTAGAAAAATATATAAAGAATGTACAAACAAAATGTTTAACTCCAGGCATTGAATGGGACCTAATGACATTTCCAATTCAAACATAATAAAACTAGGACTTACAAAATTAAAAAGTTTAACATGCCCGTGAACAGATCCTTTTGAAAATATAAATCTCCCAAAAGACAAACCAGAGAGACATCTGACAAATTACAATGGCACCCTCTACGAGACGTTACCGAGGGCTGTTCTGCCTCACTAAAATCTATCTCTCAAAAGACATATCCTCAATTAGATGGGAAAATTAATTATTCAATACCTGGAAAGACTCAAAAAATATATATATTAAATACAAGAATTTTATAAAACAATGTACTAACAATTCTGTAAAACAATGTACAAACAATAAATTCCTTAAAACAATGTACTAAACCATAAATTATTTAAAAAATGTACTAACAATAAATTACAACATTATTTTTTATGTACAAAAAGATTCATAATAAACTTTTCAAGATCGTTTCTGGACTGGGGTTTTGTGAAAGGATCACTAAGGTTAGATTTACTTTTAATGTATTTAAGATCAAATAATTGTTTATAAACCAAATCTCTAACAAAAAATAACTTTACATCTATGTGTTTGCTTCTATAGTTCTCTATTGGAGATTTTACAAAGTCTATAGTGGCCATATTGTCAACAAATAAAATTGATTTTTCCTTTTGACCAAAAACTAAATCTTTATGATAACATTCTTCAAGTATTCTATCAAACCATATTAACTCTTTAGAGGCTTCAGTCATTGCCACGAACTCAGCTTCCATTGTGGAAAGACTGACGCTCTTTTCCTTAAATGTTCTCCATTCAATTGGAGACCTACCTAAAAGAATTAACTGTCCCCCCATAGAGGTTCTGTCATCACGGTTTGCAGCAAAATCTGCATCAGAATAAACTAGGAATTGAATATTATTGCAAGTTAAGTCCAATTTTAATTCACGAGTACAATTGACATATCCAAGTAGTTTTAAGAGACCATTCCAATGATTAAGTCCAGGATCTGACTGAAACTGACTAAAAATATTAGTAGCATAACTTATATCTGGACGAGTTCTGTTAGCAAGAAAAGACAAACATCCCAAAATATTTCTATAGGGGTAATTTAACATTTCTTTAAGTTCATCATTTGTTTTAGGAGAATCTCTCTTAGAATAAACTGAAGTTTTACATATAGGAAGTGAAGAAATAGGGAAATTAAAATTTTTATACCTTTCACATACTTCTTTAATGTAACTCTCTTGATGTATGTAAAGTTTCCCATCAACTTCCATAAACTCAACTCCTAGCAATTTTTTAGTTTTACCTAAGACTTTAATATCAAAATTAGAACTTAATAACTTTAACAATTTATCTGAAATTTCTTTACATTTACAAAATAAAACAAAATCATCAACATATAAAATTAGAACTGCATTTGAATCAAATATGTACACACAATTACAACTCTCCAACTTTACAAAACCAATATTTAACAAAACCTTATGGATTTCATAAAACCATTCCCTGCCACTCTGATGCAGGCCATATAACGCTTTATTCAATTTACAAACTCTATTTTCTTGACCTTTAACTACAAAACCTGGAGGTTGTAACATGTAAACATCTCTATTCAAACTAGCATAAAGATATGCACCAGTCACGTCACATTGGGTATGAATCCATTTATTATAAGAAACAAGAAGAGAAAAGAAAAATCTAACTAAACTAAAATTGACAACAGGGGAAAAAGTTTCATCAAAAGATTCACCCTTTATTTGAGTGTAACCCTGTGCCACTAAACGAGCCTTAAATCTAACAATTTTTCCAGTCTCATCCTTCTTTACTGTATATACCCAACGACAACCTACTGGATTAACATCTTTAGGAGGATCAACCAAATTCCAGACCTGTCTAGCTTTCATAGTATCCATTTCACTCTCCATAGCACTTAACCAGTCAGGATAATTATCCGACTTTAATGCTTGTTTGTAAGTTTTAGGAATAGACACTTTATCTAGTCAGCTAGACTCGCTTAATTGGGATACAATCTCCTCATTATCCAATTCATCAAGATCAGAAACAGGACCCTCATAATCATTTTCACCACGAAAATCAAATAATTCAGGTTCAAATAAAAGTTTATTTTTATCACAGTAAGTTTGCACTTCATTTAATGAACGCAAACGCTGTGTTTTTCCTTCCTGAAAATAATAAATGTCTCTTCTGGAATGATCACTACGCATTTTGGGCTTCCTTAACCAAACTACCTTTTTCAGTTCTGAACTTATAGGAGGACTAGGTAAACAATCATGGGAATTATCAGAAGGATAAAAATCGACTTTAGCTTCCTCCCTGTGTTCACTTGGAATAGTAACCTCACTATAATTCTGTATCTCAGGAAAAGGGTTGGTGCCCATCACGGCTCCACTGCGCTTAGTTTTAAAAGTTTCATTCTCATCAAATGAGACATTTATCGTTTCGACCACCTTTCCAGAATCGGGCATCCATATTCTATAACCCTTAGTTCTATATGCATAACCTATAAGGTATCCAATTTTTGCCTTTGCTTCAAGTTTATTGCGAAGCTGGCGAGGAACACCTACATATGCAAGAACACCAAAAGGTTTTAGATGCCTTACTGAAGGTTTGCGGCCAAAGAAAAGTTCAAAAGGAGTTTGCTTCTGATCAGAATGACATACCCTATTCCAGGTATATGTAAAGTGAGACATAGCATCAGGCCAAAAACTAGCATGCAAACCTGAATCATCTAATAAAGTCCTAGCACCATCTGCAACAGTTTGGTTATACCTTTCTACAATGCCATTCTGTTCCGGAGAATAGATATTGGTAAGTTCATGTGTAATTCCCTTTTCAGAGAAATATTTCTTAAGGTTATTTCCCAAAAATTCCCCCCCATTATCAGTTCTAATACATTTTACTTTAGAGTTCAGAATATTTTCAACTCTATTTATATGCTTTTGTAAAACATTACAAGCTTCTGATTTTTCTCTGAGGGGATAAAGGGAAACCTTTCTAGAATAATCATCTATGATTGAAAAAAAATATCTTTCTCCGTCACGTCCATTTACTGGACTAGGACCCCATATATCTGCATATAACAGTTCTAAAGGATGTTTGGATCTAATGACATTCAAAGGTTTAAAGGAAACTCGCTTATTTTTGTTAAGTTTACATGTCTCACAATTAAATTTACATTTACTTAACTCAGGATGACCAATGACATTATTTTCTTTAAAGGTACGAAATAAAGATGAAATACCTATATGTGCAAATCTACAATGCCATAATTTATGTTGGTCCTCAACTGAAGTATCAGCTACAAAAGCAATTCTATTTACAGGATTCTTAGTTAATTTTGGATAAACATAATATATTCCATTTTTAAGATAAGCTTTAAATAACAGACTATTACCCTGTGTCACTTTCACTACACCCCCAGATCCAGAAAAACAGCCTCCCATGAGGTCAACACGTGGGCCGGAAATGAGATTTCGCCTAAGCTTAGGACTGTACATGACCTCTTTAAATTCCACAGTTCTTTTTCCAAATTTTAATATAACAGTCCCTTTACCTTCTATCGGAAATTCGATATCATCAATGGCAATAGCCATTTTTTCAGAAACCAATGGTTTGTAATCTACAAAGAAATCTTTATGCTTACAGAAATGATGTGTCGCGGCAGTATCGAAACACCAATCTGTTTCACTACTATCTTTCTCAGTTAAACAAGCATTAACATAGGTTTTGACTTACAGTTTTTATGTCTAGTACCTCTATGAAACCTTGACCCTCTGGAATGTCCACTTCTAATGTTATTTCTCCCTCTAAACACAGAACTTTGTCCTGATGAAGGAGATCTCATAGGAGAAGGACTTCTACTGGAAGGAAAACTTGAATTTGGTCTTGAAGATGATCTTTCTCTTGGTTGATCCATACAACGTTGATTAAATCTCGGTACATCTGATTTTGAAGAAGACAAATTTTTAAACTGATTATTTTTAAATGGACATTGATTTCTGTAATGACGATCACTTCCACAGCAATAGCACACACCACTTTTCTTTCTTATAGTGGATTGAGCCTGTATATTACACACATCTTGATTTCTCACTCGTTGTCGAACTTCCTCAGCTATAATCTCCTGAACTACTTCTTTAAATTTAAAATCAGTGTCCTTCCATCTTAATACTGATTGAACAGAAGTGTCAAAATTTGAAGGCAAAAATTTAAGAAATTGATAAACCGCGTACTTTTCTGAAAAAGAAGAATCAATCTCTTTAATTTGATTAAATAATCGGTTAACTCTTGAAGAAAACAACGAAATTGTTTCATCAGGTTGGATTCTTGCCTCACAAAATTTATTAAATATTTCCATATGATATGAACGATTGTCAGGTCTGAAATTCTTTAATAATTCTTTCCATAATGTAACTGGATCTTCAAAATTTTCAACAAGTTTTCTATACTGTGGTTGAATGTTTAAATAAATTATAGAAATTGCTGTATTACACCTATTTTTAAAATCAAAAACTTGTTTCTCAAATTCAATAGTTGACTCTTTTTCTTTTAAAACAGGCAATTTCTCAGTCTCATTTACAATGGACCACAGTCCCCTCTCCATTAGGAGGAATTTCACATCCTGTGACCATCCATCATAATTAGATTCACTTAATTTCTCAATTTGATAATTGCTAGCCATAATTTATCAAAAAAAATTTAAATTTTAATATAAAACAGCAAAAAAACTCAAATAAGTTATAAACATTAAATTTATAATCGCTCCCCCCCGTCAATAACGATCGTAATTTTTATATATACTTCATAACTTTACTGAAGACATAACTTCAACTCTTCATGAAAGTAGCAAGAATTTCAAAAAAAAAGTCACAAGAGCTAAATATACTTCATAAATATAAAAGTTTCTGCAATATATCATAATCAAAAACAATGTCACTGCCTTTATTTGAACTCAACTGCTTCATTTTATATCTTAAATAATCAAAAAATGAAATTCTTGAAGGTAAAAACTAAGTTCAATAGCAATGTGACACATTAAATAGAGAATAGACATCTTGCAGAAAGAAAAAAATTAGCTCACTTCATTATCATATTTAAATACGATCCATCCTTCACGGGAGAAACGAAAACAAAATAAGAAAAACCACAAAAGATAAAAAGTACTTTGATTCATGAACTTGACCTATATTCACCATCTTCCATACGGACGATAATCAAAACAAACATGACAGCTGCTTCAAAAAAGTAATGACTGCCCATAACCTTTATCTGTCAAAGAAGGAGACGCCAAATGTTTAACTAATAAAAAGTAATCTCTTTAAAATAAATAATCTTGACTTGCAGAGTTTAAACTATTGAGCAGATGAAAAACGTTACTGAGTTAATTTGAAGCATAAATAAAAAAGTGTTCTTGAAATGAAGACGATTCATATTATAACAAATAAAGTTTATTTTTGGATGATTCAATGTAGATGACAATAAATAAAATATCAGCAGTTAAATATAGAACAACATTACTTGTAACATCAGCTGGTGACTACATGCATCAAAACAACTTTTTATCACAGAAGAAGAACATATCTATTAAAGGCTTGTCAAACACATAACAAAATATATTTTTTACTTTACTCATTATAGAAGATTAAATTTAGATTATAATTGCCATTTACTGTTTATAATTAAGAGACCAGCTCCTAAAGAAAAGGGAAAAAGAAATGAAGCACTCACAATGAGTAAAACGATCTTTTTATATGTGCCAGACAAATTAATATGCATAAGCATAACGTTAAATAAACAGTTAAATCAATTGAAGCCATGAAAAAAAAATGACTGGTCAAAACAGAATGACGTCATCGTCATACGAACGGAATTGAACGAAAACAATTAGTTATGAATTCTTTTTTACTTAGTGAAGTGAATGTGAAAGTTTGTTTACATTTTATGCCACGGAAGCTAATTTACTGAAGACTATAAAATAAGTGATTTTTGATTAAATGACAGGAAGATGAATTAAATGAAGTTTAAAAGTTAAGTAAGTTATCAAAAAATATTTTAATAAAAGTCTTTTCAAAAATTATTTATAATTTGATTTATATAATAGAACATTGTGTTTCAATATAACTTAATTAATGAAATATTGATCTAAATAAAAGTTATAAAGTTTAATATATAATAAATTATTTAAACCAAGACAATAAATGGCAAGAACTTTTATAGAAAATCCTATAGCTGTTATTCCTAACAATATTAACTGATTCTTGAACTATTCATTAAATTAGTGAAATTCATATTTCTTGCTCATGCTTTCTGACTATTAAAAATTATTGCCTTTCTCATATGGAAATTTATAGGAATACTTGTTATCATTCAATGAGTTGGTGTTTTGATAGGCCTAAGTTTTACTTTAAGCTGAAGCTTGATATGTTTGGAAGTTTTTGTACATAATGTATGTAATTTAATACGAATTTACCCTAGAAAAATTGAAAGGATTAAGAATTTAAATTTTTCTTTTTTCTTTATATTATTTTATATTATTTTCCTAATGGTAATGCATGCTTTAAACAAGATATATTATTTCCAAATTGAATTAATGTCATTCTACTTCGTTTTGTTAGGTTAATTTTATTTAACTAAAAACACATTGATGTATGATATGAATGTTCTTAGTAAGTTTGTCGTGCCTGGCAAGAAATACTTTGTTAATAAACAGTATTGTGCTTGGTACAGGAATGTTTATAGGGACATTCCTGGATCGTTATCAAGTTACCTATTGCCTCCTCCTTCCAAACAACTTGTTTTTAGAAAATGTGATTCGTCTCGATGCAAAACTTGCCCTAATGCGCTGCAATCCCAACTTTGTGATGATATTAAATTGATTCCTTTTTGTCAGGCTTATAATGTAATTTATAAACTTAGTTGCGGTATTTGTAAAATGCAATATATTGGTGAAACTTCTTCTCCATTACATTTAAGAATAAATCAACACCGCTCAGACTTCAAAAAATTATCTTCTTTTAAATCTACTCTTGAGTTAAAACATTTTAATCAACACGATTTCTGTTCATGTACCACTGAAATTTTAAAGATTAAAAAAAAATAAAAGTGAAAGGTTATTCTATGAATCCCATTTTATGAAAATTTATAATACTATTTATCCTTCTGGTCTGAATCATGAGTATTTCAATAAAGTTGTAAAGGTTTATTCCAATATTAATCCCCTCCATGATTATTCCCCTATTTACAATGAACTTAATCATAGTATCAACCAGAAAACCACTAGATTCAAACGTGGTAAAAAATCTTCTGTTTATGCAATATCAAAAAATGCTATTAACTAGTGGATCTGCAGATCAGGAGCCTCAACGTCCTATTTGCATCAGACATTTTTCAATAGGTCATTTTTATTTATTTCTTATTATATAATAGTATATATTGATTCGATCGACTTATTACCATAATCAGATACATTCCTGAGGGGGGCTGCCGCCCCCCTCAACCTCCCGCTGTATCTCTCTTTCTATACCTATTTGTATATCATATAAAGTGTTACGGAATTGTAAATAATTGCATTTATTTTTGTATAAATTTTTTCAAAGAGGCTTAGTAAGCCGATAAAATGCTAATTTTGTGCATTTCTGGTCGTTTTAGCGTTAAAATAGCCTAATTTTCCTTTAAAAACGAATTGAAAAGCTCCAATAAGGGAAGAAATGGATTTGGCGCCAAATTTGGCGACTGTTTCCCTCCTTGGCGATTTTTTTGGCAACCTTGGCGAGAAAATCCTTATTAGGGATATACCAAATATGGAAGCTCTAACTCATTGGCTGATGAGATACGATAATTTTCCAGAACAGTCTGTGTTCGATAGAATAGTATAAAAGGAGCATTTTTTTAGCCAAGGCTTCCAATCTCAGATCTGTGTCGGGTTCGTCAAATGCTTTGCTTTGAGCCTCTTTGGATGAGACTTGCTTTATGTGATATTTTCTAAACAGTTTATACTGTTGTTTTGCTGTTAACGGCTGTTGTTTAAGCTATGTTTACTGGTTGAATTGAAGCTGATACTTGGTTTATAGACCTGTATTCTTCTGGAACTTTCTGTGAATAAATCACTGAATTTTTGCAAGTTTCGCCTTTCAATCTCGGACAACTTACAAACCCCCAAATACGCAACAATATGCATTCTTATTAAACGACGGTCTTGTATTATTTCCCGGAAATTTATAAATACCGAATTTCATACAAAAAAAATTACATAGCATATCGGAAATATTTTGCATAACCTTTAAACTAATTATCAATTCTATGCCCACAATTTTCAACATGAAAACAGGCTTTTAAAATTCTAATAAAATTTCATTATATTTGATGGGGTGTAACCATGTTAAAATACACTTTTAAGAAATATCGACTATACACCATAAAAGTACGAAATTCCTTTATGTATCCCGGAAAAGTAGCCACAGTCATTATAAACGCCAATAATAAGAATAAATCTAATTAATTATAACTCATTAATCTTTCAAACTAATTTGACATCATTTGGATGATTACAGTACATACTCAGAATTATTTTGTGTTGTCCCATAAATTATTTAGTCTATACATAACCTTTTTTTAGAGTAAACATGATTTTAAGCATCTTTATAATGTATGTTAACTTTATTAAGTTCAATTCAGCATAAACGCATTAAAGTGCGCGCTTAAATTAAAAATTCGTCCATAGGCTCTAATGTTACGAAATTCTTTCGTGTGTCTTTGTAAACGAACCATAAACATTGTATACACCAGTAAAAACTATTCAGCTTATTTTGCGTTTAAAATTAATAATTGCTCCAAATTTAACATCGTTTGGATGACTAAGTGACATTGTCAGAACACTTTTGTAAGGTCCTGTACATTAATCAGAAAGCTTAAGAGCACATATTTTCTTCAAGCAACATAAGTTTAAGCATCTTACTCACGTACTCTAGTTTCATTTTCTTCATTGCAAAGTAATGATATTAAAATGCGTTTAAACGAAATTCACCCCATACGCCGTAATGTTAAGAATTTTGGCGTGTCCCTGTGCACAGTTTATAAAAAATATAGCAATGAAAATTATACAGCAACTTATATGGAAAGCTGGAATGTGTGCGCCAATTTGCAAGTCAATCGAAGGATTTTTGCGGCCGCTATGGCGGTACATACAAATTCTTCCCATAGGCCGTAAGGATAAGAAAAATTTTGGCGTGTCCCTGTACACGAACAACAAAGGGAATACACACCTAACACTATACAGCTAATTCCGTTGGGCTCGTGAATATGTGTACCAAATTGCAAGTCTATAGCGTTATTTATGGGGCCGCTATCGCGGTACATACAAATTCTTCGCATAGGCCGTAATGATAAAAAAAACTTTGGCGTGTCCCTGTACACGAGCTACAAATGGAATGCACACCCAAAACTATACAGCTAATTTCGTGGGGATCATGCACATGTGTACAAAGTTTCAAGTCAATAGCGTGGTTTTTCGGCCGCTATCGCACGACAGACAGACAGACAGACAGACGGACCGACGGAACCCAAAATCCTTTTGAGTCTCAACAGAGGGACTCCACTGACGTTACGGCAAAAATTGATGTCAATAGCTTGATTTTTGCGGCGGCTATCGCGGTACATACAGATTCTTCCCATAGGCCGTAATGATAGAAAATCTTTGGCGTGTCCCTGTACACGAACTACAAATGGAATACACACCTAAAACTATACAGCTGATTCCGTTGGCCTTATGAACATGTGTACCAAATTGCAAGTCGAAAGCGTGATTTTTGTGGCTGCTATCGCGGTACATACAAATTCCTCCCATAGGCCGTAATGATAAGAAAAACTTTGGCGTTATCCCTGTACACGAATTACAAATGGAATACACACCCAAAACTATACAGCTGATTTCGTGGGGCACATGAACACGTGTACCAAATTGCAAGTCAATAGCGTGATTTTTGTGGCCGCTATCGTGATACATACAAATTCCTCCCATAGGCCGTAATGATAAGAAAAACTTTGGCGTGTCCCTGTATACGAACTACAAATGGAGTACATACCAAAAACTATACAGCTGATTTCGTGGGGCTCATAAACACGTGTACCAAATTTCAAGTCAATAGCGCTATTTTTGCGGCCGCTATCGCGATACATACAAATTCCTCCCATAGGCCGTAATGATAAGAAAAACTTTGGCGTGTCCCTGTATACGAACTACAAATGGAGTACGTACCAAAAACTATACAGCTGATTTCGTGGGGCTCATGAGCACGTGTACCAAATTTCAAGTCAATAGCGCTATTTTTGCGGCCGCTATCGCGATACATACAAATTCGTCCCATAGGCCGTAATGATAAGAAAAACTTTGGCGTGTCCCTGTATACGAACTACAAATGGAGTACATACCAAAAACTATACAGCTGATTTCGTGGGGATCATGAACACGTGTACCAAATTTCAAGTCAATAGCGCTATTTTTGCGGCCGCTATCGCGCGACAGACAAACAGACAGACAGACAGACACAGCCCAAAACCGTTTTGAGTCTCAACAGAGGGCCTCCACTGACGTTTCGGCAATAAACAAATTCTTGAATTGCAGTCAAATTATCTTGATAATTATGATTGGCTCTCTGTAAGAAAGTTTATATTTGCTATTAAAAAAAAGTTTTTAACTAATTTTCTACATGAATTTAAAAACCATAGTTATAATCAACACTTTTCTGATATTTTTTATGATATAATTTTATATCGAATAAAACAATTCAATCTCAAAATTTCTAAAAAACCTCAAAAAATACAATCTAATTCTCAGTTAGTTATTAATTTTTCAAATCAAATATTTAATAAAATCAATATCACTTCAATTATTAATGATAAATCTTGTATGTTTCCCATCAATGATTTACATATTTCTCGCACATTTAAATATCCTATTACTCTTGGTCGATTGTTATTCAATTATAATTCAGTGTCAAAGTCTAACTTCTCTACTGATGTATCCTGTAGTTCTGATGATCCTTCTTATGCAAAATTTGTAGACAAGGACCATGGATATATTATTACTGGAGATCTTGAATTTGTTAATAACAGCAATTTAAAAAAACTTATGCATTATGGCACAAAATTTAGACTTCCATCAAAAACTAATATTCCACAGATTTTACAGCAATTAACTTTTGATATTGATTTGTTTATCTATAAAATATCTATTTCATACAATAAACCTATTGAATATTTTAATCAATGGAAATTTTTAGTGATTTCGAAAATGAAAACTGAATTAATAAAATATAAAACACATTTAACTTATTACAGTAAATCCGATCTTTTTAAATCTATTAATGTACTCAAACAAAACTATGTTATTGCTTATGTTGATAAATCTCAGAATAACTATGCTATTACATAATATGTAAACAATATTATCTTTCTCTACTTGATAAAACCATCTCTTCGAGTGCTAACTTTCATCCCACCTGTAATGACATTAAAATTAATAATAGAAAAATTCATAGCTTTTATAAATTATTAAAGCTTCCATTTAACAATTTCAACTATCCTTATATTGTTCTTATTCCTAAATTTCATAAAAATCCTATTAAATTTAGAACTGTTACTATTGGTTGTAATACATATAACAATAATGCTAATAAAATACTCCTTGATATTCTTAAACAAATTTATAACTTAATTAGTAAATCCAACAATTTCTACTGTCTTAAAAATAGCTATCAACTCAAAGAAATAATACAAACTCTGAACAATGTTAATGAAATTATTACTTATGATTTTGCTGACTTGTTTAATAATATTAATTTAACCGATCTTCATCAAATTATTTACAACCTTTATGTGCGTTTTAAAAGTGAACTTTATCTTCCTAAAAACTTTTGTGCAGCTTCATTTAAAACTCTTTTAAATTTTATTATTCACAATAATTATATTCTACATAACAACACTATTTATCTCCAAACGGTCTCCCACAAGGGGGATGTAGCTCGAGTCTGTTAGCTGACTTATATCTATACCATTATGAACAAAGTTTCTGCAATGATAATGTCATTATTTATAGATACATTGACGATATTATAATTTTTTATGTTAATAATTCTACTCCATCTTTATTAAAATTTCAATATCCCTCTCACCTTACACTAACAAATAATTTTATTAACAACCATTGCATTAGTTTTTTTAAATTTAAAACTTAAATTAAATGGTGGTAAAATATCTACTGATCTATATGATAAACGAAATGATT
The DNA here is from genome assembly GCA_963930645.1 of Salticus scenicus. NCBI lineage: Eukaryota > Metazoa > Arthropoda > Arachnida > Araneae > Salticidae > Salticus > Salticus scenicus. The sequence goes on along the minus strand of OZ005652.1, from coordinate 34,507,006 downwards.
TTTGTTTTAAAGTAAATTTATTTACACATTTTAATTCTTGTCTTCATTTATCTGTATACAGAAATATCATTCTTAATCACCTATTTCGCATAAACAGACTTTGTTCATCTCATTACAAAATCAAAAATATTAACAATTTAATTAAAACTGCTATTGATATGGGTTATCCCATGAGATTTATATATTCTATTATCTATCAATAAATGTTCATTGTCTCACAAAAAAAAAGTGTATGTGTGTGTATGTATATAGATGTATATGTGTGTATATGTATGTATATATATATGTATATATTTTAAAAAAATTTAAAAAAAATTAAATAATAATAATTAAAATTGGCGGATGGGCGGGCAGATGTTTGATTAAGGAGGTAGGGTGTTGTTGTATGGCTGGTTGGGTGGGTGGGTTGCTGAATTTAATTAATTAAAAAAAAAAATAGGAAGAATGGTCTTATTGCGATTGCAGGATACATCATCTCTTTCTGGTTGATAATGATTAAGTTTCAACAATTCATACATTTTATTTGATTAATTATTCAAAATAAATAATATTATAAAAATATATACATATATAAATAAATAAAATACAATAAAATAATAATAATAATTATTATTATAATTTTAAAATTAGAATATTATAAATATATATATATATATATATATATATATATATATATATATATATATAATACAATAAAATAATAATTATTATTATTATTATAATTTTAAAATTAAAATAATTCACCAATAACCACATCATAATGACTTTATCATCACTTGTTGGCCTTTTGATTTGTTTGCTTAAGAATACAAATTACACTCATGTCAATTGAACGTCCAATCGTACAATTTCTAAAATCACTTAATAGTAACTCATTTTTTTTCACGTTAGATGGCGCTGGTTTACGTTGTGTCGAACGTATGCTCTAAAGTGAAAATCGTATTGATTAACATTAAACTTAAATTTCCCTCTAGAACATCATCTTTTTATTTGTGCTTTTAAGCTTTTAAATTTTAAGAACAATAATTATCACTTAATGCTTTCATTTATTTCATTTCAGAAACTATTTCGATTAATCGATTCTTTACTTTTAATCATTTCTTTTCAGTTTCTTCGTTTTGGCAACCACCCGGTTTATTTCTACTTATTCGATTTGGACTAGGTTTACATGTGGACTTCTCAATTTTAAGTATTACATTTATCAATTCTGGTTGAATTACTGTATAAGCTAATTTCCTTTTATATTTCTATTTTTTATGCAAGATAGAAACTAGTGTTGTATATTGCTGAAATAGCTATACAACAATCAGAAATCTTGCATTGCAGCTGACAGAAATGCTAGTTTCCTGATGATATTTTTTCTGGATTTCAGCATTTATAACTCTGTTTTTCACTTTATGAATTCTCTTTACTTTCAACAGTTTCTTTTGGTTAATTTCTTTCAATTTATATTATGTGTTGCCTGTATTTACTGGTTTAATGGAATCTGCAAATTATCTCATTGTTAGGCTTAAGTGTTATCTGTGTCATTTCTCTTCTGCGTAAGTAATATAACATGTTTTTACTTCTCAGTGTAATTTAATTAAATTATAATCGTGATAATAACTTTATACGTAATACATCTCACTTCAAATTTCATTGTTGGTATTTTCATCTTTCTTTCATTTGCTGAGTGTTGTAAAGGAATTAAATTATTCATTATATATATATATATATTATTAATACCCTTATGTTTATTGTTGTGAATCAAGCTTATGAAATAATACATCAAGATATTTTAATATATTGAACCAATAACATATATACAAAAATAACCAGAAATAATAATATTATATTAAGATAAAGGATAGGTATTAAACTTCTTATAAGAAGCTTTATAAAGCTTCTACATTAAATTAAGTCTAAACATGGAAATTGTAACTTCATTATTATTAAAATCAACTAAAAATTTATGAAGCGATTGATACTTGCCAAGATAAAACACTTACCTTAATAGGTATAATATCTTTTTTTTTTTTTTATAAATAAAATAATAGATATCCTTTCTTTCAGCCTTTTTTATGCAAACAGCAAGCACGTGCAGATTCTAATTCCAAAAGACACCCCTAGCTTGTGGTCAATCACCAGCTGAATGATATCTCATAAGAAAATTTCGTATTCGATTGAACTCGATCTTCATTGAAATTAAAAAGAATTATTTATAATAGTGATAGCTAACTGGGAACATATATATATTTTTTCTTTTTATGTACAGTCGGTAACAAAAGTTTCCGAACACTAGCAAAAATTCCTGTGTAAAGAAAGTACACTTAATTCGTTTTTCTTTTTAAATAAATCCTTGTCGAATCCTTTTCTTAGTCAGTGTAAGAACACGATTCGATAAGGATTTATTTAACAAAACAGTATGAAGTGTACTTTTTTTACATAGGAAGTTTTACTAGTATTCGGACACTTTTGTTACCGACTGTAGGAGCAGAAGTCCCTCCCCCCCCCCCCCCCCCTTCCCCAACCTCCGAGGGGAACAGATTTTCATTATAGATATTTTTCGAAAAAGCTTGTTAATATTTTTAAAACGAATGGTTACGCTATCAGTCTGTAATAATTCAAAATAAGTTTTTTTTTCCTCCAATTTTTTTTTAAAGATATCGAAAATAAAAGACTTTCTTCGGATATGTAATGTTACACTTCTTTAGAATGAAAATTGTCTGCATTCATCATAGAAGATAATTTTAATAAAATTTTTGTACTGAGTCAATTTGTATAGGAAAACATAGAAAAAGTCATAAGGTGGCCACAATATATTAGTTTAAATAATCTAGCGTGACCATCATAATACTTTCTCCTGCCATAAATTATTAAATCAGCCGCTGATTTCCGATATTTATTTTCAGTTTAAAAACATTTCAAAATAGTTTTTGAAACTCCTTTATTTGATGCAATTGTACTGTATGAGGAGGCAGCTCACTTTAACCCCAACTTCCGTTTCATTATGGTAGTTACATTTATAAAGCGCTTAAAGTTGATTTTAAATTAAATAATTTGGTGTGTCACTCACACGACTTTCTCTTACCCTGAAATTTAATACTATAAATACGGGTTGCAGATTAAGAGGAAAGATAACGAGTACTGTTATGTAAACCTGCGTTAAACAATTCAAATTAGGCTTCGAAAGAGTTTTATATGATAATTAGTTCTGTGTGAAGGGGGCTACTGCCCCCCTCAACCCCCCGTTTCATTAATGCACCTGCATTTATATAAAAATTTAATTCGGTTATTAAATTTTTTATTATTATTATTAATTTGTTAAAATTATTATTTAAAAAAAATATCTTTTATGACAATGCAGACGATTTCTATATTAGAGAAGTAGTATAACACTAAATATATATATAAAAAAAAAGATGAATTTATTCTCAATATTACATTAAAAAATAAATAAAAGAATTATTTGTTAAAAATGAAAAAAATCCATAACTTTGAATTATCGCAGATCGATGGTTCAACCATTCATTTTAAAGGTATTGGCGCGCTATTTTGAAAGATACCCATCATGAAAATTTACAGGAATGAAATTCTCGGGGGGAGGCGGGGCTCTTACATACACAAAATTTTTTCCCAGTTGACTATCTCCATTGCAAAAAATATATATTCGTTTCATTTGGTTTAGTGCAGTCTATAGATGTTAAACTCTACTTACCTGCAATTTCCCCCATACACGTAATGTATTTGAATACTTTTGAGTGTCCCTGTACACGAACCATTTGCTTCATCTCAACGAAAAGCTTACTGTAGTATCTATATATGATGCACATTTAGAATACCGAGTTTGGAATTTCTGCTTCTATTTGTTCTTGGCATATGCTGATAACACACACACAGACACACAGACCATTCGCTAAAAACATGATTTTCGTATTCATGGGACCTAAGAACATGTAAATATAACAAAAACTCACGCTCGAAAATTTGACCCTAAAACAATACTTTCTCGACCCTATGGGTAAGAGAAAGTAAACATTTATTTCAAATTATGCAAATAATTGCCGCCCATAAAAGCCTATAAAATTTATTCGACGAATTCTAGTGTATTTTCACCCTTTATATTATTTATAAATTAAATATGCATGAAACAACGTACTTAAATTTGGCATAGACAAAAAAGAAAATGCTATGTTGTGCCTAAACAAAAGATTCTTCTGTATAATTCTAATATGTTAACTGGTTGAAAATGTAAAACTTGAAAAGGACTGCATACCACAGCCATCTATCGGCCGATACGCACCCAATGTAAATCAGGATATTCTTTGATTAGAGTCATTACATCTAAAAAAAAATTTGGTGCGTTTATGCACGGTAGAAGATGAAATGGAACCTAGACAATATCACAGTATAACAGCGCCTCATTAAGGCTGATAAGCACTTAAATTGATTTAGCATATTTATTGAAATTTTATTTTTCCGAATGAGTGAAAATAATGCCTGGACCGGGAATCGAACCCCGGATCTTTGACTTACAAGGTCAATGCTCTACCACTGAGCTATCCAGGCCGACATCCCGGTCTGCATTACTCACTCAGACAACCTTTTTTTTTAGGCAGAAACTCACTCATTCGGAAAAATAAAATTTCAATAAATATGATTTTCTTCCACAGTTAACTGTGTGATTTTAATAAAAAATTGATTTAGCATAGTTTTTCATAACAGCCATCTCACGTAACAAATATGGTACACTTACACGCTGCAAAACCTGATATACATTTCACGTAGAAAGGGAAAGTCTATTTGCATATATGCATCTAAAGTGAGTCAGCATAATTAATTTGAGATATCAAAAAATTTAGTCAGACGAACGACATATAAAAGTTTAAATGTAATTCTTCTTATTTATTATTTTATTATTATTATTATTTTGTATATGTCAAATTCAGGCTAGTCTATATCTGTAATGAGCTATGCAATGTTTTTGCAATATTGGCCGAAATTTTACAGTCATCTGGCGACTTGTTTCTCACGTAGCATAGTGACGTGTCACATAGCATTGGTCACAATTAGAGCCCCTAAATAAAATAATAGGCCGGCGCATCACCGCCATTTTTTTGCCTCCGAAGAGGACAGCCTTCCCGCTTGGCGTCCTTTTCGCTTCACTAATGATTTTAAGAAATCTTGATCTGAAGCTAATCAGGCCAAGATAAGAGCAATAAGCAACAATAATATTCCTAAAAACACATTTTTTCCACAGTACATTCTCAGGATGCCATTTTATTCTGAGGATATCCTATGGATGTACTGGGGTAAAATGTGTTGTTAGGGTGGTTTCAGTTTCTTTTACAAAACGTCGCCAAAACTCAAATACACAGTAATAGAAGGTCTGTAAACACTTTATATTCACTTCTGAATGATTATAGCAGTTTATCGCTAAACAAACTTCCATATCATAGTTTACTTAGCTAAAATTTTGAAATGTAATAAAACAAGTTACTCTAAAGTGACGTAAGACGATTAAAAAAAAATGTTTGTCGTTTGTTTATCAGAGAAACGCGTTGGGTACATGTGGCAACACTAATGCAACAAAATGCCTGATGCGCCAGCTCGTATATGTAGGAGCCTTAGTCACAATGACTTTATAATAGAATTACAAATAAATTGTCCTTTTGGAGTCATAATGTAACAAGTTAAAGTAGTCACATTTTGGTCACTAAAGTGACTGCCATTTAAGAGTCACAATGTGACGCATTAAAGGACTCTTGCATTTTGGTCAGCGTAGTGATGCCATTTAAGACTCGCAATGTGACACATTAGAAGAGTCACATTTTGGTCACCATAGAGACTCTTATGTGAGTCCCAATGCGACTCATTAAAGAAGTCCCATTTGGGTCACCGGAGTGACTGATATGTAAGAGTCGAAATGTAAAAAGTTAAAGTAGTCACTTTTTGGTCACCTAGTGACAGTCATCTAAGAGTCACAATGTGATGCATTAAAAAGTCACATTTTATTTACTGTAGTAACTCTCATCTGAGTCACAATGCGACTCATTAACCCTTTGCGGCGCAGGACAATTTAAAATATTTAAATTATACTGCCACCGGAATTCATGAACTGAATTAAACTAAAAGAAAATTTAAATTTTAAGGTTTAAAAAACTGGCCTTTTCTGATATGTTATAAACGTGAATTTTTGCTAAAAAATTTCCGGGATGAAATTTTGCAGCTGGATCTTAAATTTTGCGTCCTCGCAGCGAGGACAGCGCGCGTTAAGGGGTTAAAGATGTCACGATTAGGTCACCGTAGTGACTGATATCTGATAGTCACAATGTAACAAGTTAAGTAGTCACTTTTTGGTCACCTAGTGACTGCCATCTAAGAGTCACAATGTAACGCATTACAAAAGTCACAATTTCGTCACCGTACTGGCTCTTACCTGAGTCGCATTGCGACTCATTAAAGAAATCACATTTTGGTCTTCGCAGTGACTCTCATCTAAGAGTCACAATGTGACGTATTAAAGAAGTCATATTTGCGTCACCTTAGTGACAGATGTCTAACAGTCCCAATGTGACGCATTTGAGGAGTCGCATTTTGGTCATCATAGTGACTGTGACCATTTGTGAAGTCATAGTGAAGTCACATCGACTGGCTGTGTTATTAGGGATAGTATAGCTGTTCTGTAACGTAAATGCATATTTTGTTTATTTTAACAGCTTATTAATAAAACCGAAATAGCATCTGCTTTCCCTCTGTCAAATGTCTCCAAAAAAATCTACCACACTTATAGATGTGAAATTTAACACACACATTGTCTGGGATGTCTCCGTGTACACCTCGAAGCTAAATTCTCAAAATTTTAATCTGGAAGCAATTTATTAATGAAAACGTGATTAATTTTCGAGGTTTTCGCAAGACCTTCCCTTTCACACTTCGAGGTGAAAAACCGAAGATTTGTTTCTTCATTTTACGAAGTTTCCCGCCGCGAGATGCTCCCTTTCACCCTCCCAGGGGAAAAATCGAAGATACTGAAAGTTTCTTCATTCAGAGCGCTATAAAACGCTATAAAATACCCTTTTTTAAATTCCCATAGTGCGTTTACTAATGGATTTTTTTTTTTTTTTTTTGGTCATTTTAATATAAAATTAAACTTCATGACGTTTTGTAGTACCATATTCGGAGTGGAATTGCTATCATTTTATGGTCGACTGAGTTAATCAAATCAAATGTAAGAAATTACTTGATATTAAATACTATGTATAGTTTATATAGTGCTGTTCAATGTAATCGCGATTTAAAGATGAAAAAGATACTTCAATTTTTTTTTTCTTTTTTTTTTCTTATGTTGACCGTTTCGAAACACTCGTTCGATAAGCATCCAAATTAAAATCCAAGGTTAAGGCGTTGGTTGTCTCAGGCAATAGGGACACGGACCCTAGATATTGTGGGTAGGGAAGACGCTGCCGAAGGCATCAGGGACCCGAAATAAGTTTTTGGGCGAATTCAATGGACTTTTGTTTGTTTAAGTTTTTATTTATAAAGTGAAAAATGTGGTTCTTTTTAATTATTACTCATTTCAATATAGTGACCAACGAAGCAGACAAAGCCTGCTAGTATAAAATATGGCTTCATTCATTCACTTAGTAACTTTTAGCTATAGACGTTTCCAAAAAGGGAAAGTTATAGCCACCTTGTATTTCCACAAATTTTCAAATCAGTTGCATGATATTTGTGAGCGCTATCGTGGTATACATAGACACACGCCGAAAATGTTTTGAACCTCAATGGGTAGATCACCACACTCACATTTTGGTAGGCAAACAAATGCACTCGTACGCAAGGTTAATAGAATTTGCACCTTACAGATGTTTTCTCGAATATCTAAAGAAATACTTGGTTGATTCACTTGGAACTTAAGAAGTGTATTAGAGCATGTTACACCACATGTATTTTAGAGAATGTTTTGTTCTGCAGGCAAAAGCAAGACCCGTAACAAAAAAAAAAAAAAAAAAAAAAAGAGAGAGAGAGAGAAGAAAGAAAGAAACCTAAGCCTATTTTTGTTTTCTATGTAATAAATATAAAGTTCCATACAGAACAGAATAGGCTCTTCCCACCTGACGTCAGAGGTCACATGATAGAGGAAAAACAAATAGCAGACGAAGTCTTGTTTATCTATAGCGATTACTGGAATAACATATTTTCTAGTCTTATTTTTGATCAATCGTATTTAATCTGTGTTATTTTTTTTATACATCGTCATTTTTAATCCATTTTATATCATTATTCATCATCTTTTGTTTGCTGTATACATTTACAATCATCATTTAGTTTATATTTGTAATTGATGTTCATGAAGAACATCTTAAATATTCTGATTTTTGGTACTTAAATCAGTGACAGTGCAATATCATACTGCATAAATCCCTTTAGACCAGTAACTAAGCTAATTAACTTGTTGTAACACCTTTATGCAATTAAATTAAATGAAAACATATTAAAATTTCAAATTATAATCCATAAACATTCCACAAGAACAAGCTATTATTTACTGCTAGATCAGTTAATGTAACAGTTACACTAAAACATACAAAAATCGATTCTTACAGTTGAAAATAAATAAACACATAAAGTGATTTTAAAAAATTATTAAATTTATAAATAAAATTATTCTATTGTTTACAAATGCACAATATTACTTTTATTTTATTTTATATTAAATATTAACATTTTTGTTCTTAAGAACAATATTTAATTGAATTCGATTCTCAGAATTCGATTATTCGTTTTCCTCTATCACGTGATTGAGCAGATGACGGTGGGAAGAGCCCATTCAATTTAGGACGACGGGACATATTTTTTTAGTCTATTCTTTCATATAAAGGCATTAAGTAACTGCGTTTCATAACAACGGTTACTATATTCCTTTCTTAAAGTTTCTTTCACACCATTTTTCGCAATTTCATTTTAAATATATTATTTTAACTTAGTGAGAGAGAGAAAATAAAATTTAAGTAAAAAAGCATTTTTTAAAGTTAGAAACTTTTTTATTGTGAAGCCCTAAAAAGCATAAAATAAAATTTATTCTGTCGAAGACATGCTACAAAGAAATGAAAGTTTCAACACTAAGAAAATTTTAGAGAAAAATGTACCTACTTTTCTTTTGCAAGAGATGAAAAATTTTTAATGATCAAAATATTTTAAAAAGATTTCGAAACCAATATTCTTAGTTATTAATTTTTGTATAATCATTCGGTAGGTCAAAAATTACAAATGTCTCGAAAGCTTTTCAAAATATTTTGAACATTAAAAAATTTTCATCTCTTGCAAAAGGAAAGTATTCTCTAAAATTTTCTTTGTGTTGAAACTTTCATTTCTTTGTAGCATGTCTAACTTAATGAGAGAGAGAAAATAATCTATTTAAAAAAATACTTTTAAAACCCAAATTCTTATTATAGCGTATCATATAAATCTTTTTGAAGTTAGAATAAAATTTAATTTGAAAAAAAAAAAAAAAAAAAAAAAAGTAACTTTTTTGTTTATTAACCAAATTTGGGGAAATTTGAACTGTGTTAAGAAAAGAGAAATTATTTCTTAAAATTCACAACAGATGGCAGCACCACACGATTGCCTATAAGTTTTGTGATTTCATTTTCTGATTAAAGGCCAATATCTGCAATTTAATTATTCGTTTGAGGCACCTTTTTATTATATTTTAGTTTATTATTATAATTTTATATCATAACTTAACATTTTACTAATTTGGTTAATGTTTATGTATTTTTCCTAATCATTTTTATTTTGTATTGTTAATTGTTTCATTAACATTTTAGTGAATGTTCCACCCAATAGAGGGCGCTTGTAAAAAACAAAAAACTCTTTTTTGCTTCTAAAAAGAGATGTAAGAAAAAGGCTTCTTTAAAAAATTCTTCAAAAATTCTTAGAATGCTGTGTAGTCAACGATATATTTTCTTTTATCAATTGACATCTTTTCTACTAATTGTCTGCAAAAAATATCACTCCGGACCTTCAAGGTATCGAACGCGGGACCACCGGATTACTAACATGGCGCTCTTACCAACTGAGACATGGAGAAACAAATGAAAAAGCTTCTATTTACCTTAAAATAGAGGAGCATTTTTTATTTGGTTGAGATTCACAAACATACCGTAGTGAATGGCAGTAAGTGCATAAGAATTTGGGAAAAAGGAACAATCATTTTTTAATTAGTCAAAATATACAAAAAGTGTAACAAATAAATAAATAAAATAACTTATTTTTTACCTATGAAAAGTTACTTTCTTTGGCAACTATTACTATAATATTTATTTACAAAACTTTCTTTTGCAAGTTTTAGCTCAACCTTAATTTATTATTTTTTTAACTTCTTGTTAAAGAAAAAAACACTGTGGCATATTGAAGGCGAAACGTAGCAAATGATGACAATACAAAACGTCAGATTGAAAGCAATAATCCTGTCATACGACTACTACTAATAATAATAATGTTCGGGATCACCCTGCAAAAAATAATGCTTGAGTTGTGTTAGCTGTGGCATTAGGAGCCAACAGAGAAGCTTGTGATGCTTCTCTGAATTATTTATATTCAGATGATTATTTATATTATTAATTATATATTATTTATTGATTATTATTTATATTCATTCGCATGAGAGCAGAACATATTGTAATGCTCTTTTATTTATTTATTTATTATAAATAACATGGAAAATTTTTTGAAAATTTCTTGTTTATAACATGCAAGATTTTTCAAGAATTGCAATGCCATTCTAAGAAAACAAGACATAATACAGTAGAGATAATATACTACATTCAGAATAACAAAAATGGTGAAACAGAACGTTTTTATTGCACAATGTTTAACTGCACATGCGCAAGCGTTAACAAAATTTACCTTGCGTAATTTATTAGGTAAATGTATAGAGTTACGCTTGTAGAAACACCCAAGCAAATATCGTAAAAAATCAGAAAGATAACGTAGATAAAATAAATCGAATATTAATTCAAAACAAAAATTCGGATAAAACTCCTTACAGATTCGATTCTTTTTGAGAGTAGAAATTGAACTTACTATCAACGATATATTTCCGAATTTTCAGGATATTTTATTAGTTTTTTTTTTTTTTTTTTTTCTTATTTTTAATACCATATTACCAGTTGCTGAATTAAAATAAAAATTTAGGTAAAACCCCTATTCTTTTTTTTTTTTTTTTTTTAATCAAAGGTATTGAAATTTAGTTCGCTCTAACGACAATCGAATTTCCACGACGCTTGAGGTTTTCATGTAAGTAGATGAATAGATTTGGCTAATAAATTAAGCAAAACACTTTTTTTTTTAACGGTCGCACATGTGCCGTTAAAAATATTTATGAAAATGCTCATGTTTCATGAGATATTTAATTTTTTTTTTTTTTTTTTTTTTTTTTTTTTTTTTTACATTCGGATTGCAATATATTGTGTTTAATGTACTAGGTCATTTTTTCTAAAAAATGAAATCACATTTACTCCTGTATGAATACCCTGCATGTTAGGAACACAGATATGAACAAAGTATAACATAAAAAAATAATAATAACAGCTAGTATACAGAGCAGAAGCCACTACGGCTTAAGACTGGTAAAGCGGATGAAATAAGTTTTTTTTTTTTTTTTTTTTTTTTTTTTATGGGGGAGGGGGGAGGGCACCCAACTTTACCTCAAATCCTCTGCAAGGCCATTAAAAAGCAGGCAAAACGTTTTAATTTTTTTTTTTTTCACCTTTCTATCTCTATGAATATACTTGCTATTCTAATAAAAATGAATACAGATAATTTTAAAAGAATCTGCATAATCAAATACTTGAAGCACTCTTTTTAGTTCCCATCATACTATAATATATATAAATCTCGTGTCACAATGTTTGTCCTCAATGGACTCCTAAACTAATGAGCCGATTTTAATGAAATTTGGACACTGTGTGCAATTTGGTCCAACTTGAGAGATAGGATAGTTTTTATTGCAAAATTCGCCTCCCAAAAGAGGGGGGGGGGAGGGGCCAAAACGTGATTTCACAAAAAAAAAAAAAAAAAAATGCAGCTAGACTGTTCAAAATTGATATAGATAGGTTTTAGAGGCCTGCAAATCGAATGAGGATATTTTCGAAAGTGTAAAGTTATTAGGAGGGGCGGGTAAGGGTGCGGAGGGGCAAAAAAATAAAAATAGAGTTACATCGCTCAAAATTGGTACATAGAAGTTTTTGATACCTACAAATCGATTGCAGATATTTTCGAATTTGTAAAATTATTAAGAGGAGCGGGAAAGGGGGGGGGGCAGAGGAGCAAAATATAAAAATGGAGTTAGATCATTCAAAATTGGTGCATAGAATTTTTGATACCAACAAATCGATTGCGGATATTTTCGAATTTGTAAATTTATTAGGAGGGGCGGGAAGGGGGGCAGAGGGGCAAAAAATAAAAATATAGTTAGATCGTTCAAATTGGTGCATACAGGTTTTTGACACCTACAAATAAACTGTAGATATTTTCGAATTTGTAAAATTATTTAGAATAGTCGGGAGGGGGGAGGACAAAGGGGCAAAATAATAGAAATAAGAGTTAGAGCTTTGAAAATTAGTATTATTAAGTTTTAAGGCCCGATAAATCGATTGCGGATATTTTCGAAAGCATAGAGTTATTAAGAAGGGCGGGAACGGTGGATGAAGAAACGGTGCGCACGGTTTGCACAGGTATACGCTGCCGCAGGCAGTGGGGGTCCGGACAGATTATTCCACCGATGAGAGAAGATTTTTTTGTATTTTATATCATTTTCCTTTCGATAATATATGGATTCATTATGAGTGTCGAACATTTTTCCCGATCAGATTTTTTTTTTCCCATGTTAAAAATTAATGCAATTTTGAGAATTCTTTAATTATAGTGAATCATTTAAAAATAGGGACCAGCGAAGCGGGCTAAGTCTGCTAAGATCAAGGATGTTATCAAGGATGCCTAGACAGCACATCACCTCCCCAGGATATCTTCAAGATGTCTTCTGGATGAAAAGACATCCCAGAAACATCCTTAAGATGTACTGTGGATAAGTTAAGCCTAACTGTGCTGTTAGGGTGGTCTTTATTCGTAAATAATAATTTTAATATATTGAATATTTTACTACATTATAATTCAACGTTTAACATAGCCACAGCAATGCGTGGCCGGGTCTGCTAGTCATACTATAGGTATGGGGAACTTAATTAATCGTGAAAATTTTCGACCTCGGTTTTTTTACTTTTTTATACGTTTTCAGGTATGAGGAATCCGAAAATGACAAAATTTGTATGGTGTCCGTCTGTAGGGTGTCTGTTACTGCGTTAGTCCGTTAGTTTGTTAGTCTGTTTACACGATATCTCACGAACAAATGATCGCAGAGAGGTCAGACCAGTTTTAAATTTATGACACTGGCAAGAACCCTATTTATTTGTAACATTCTAATTAAAAAACTTCAGAAGTTATTGGAAATGTATGATTTTCTTTACATGGGAGAATAGTATAAAATTTCACTTAAACGTGCATGAAAAGAAATATTTTTATCGTAAAGATGTAAGAACAGCTCTTAAATATCAGTTTTGATGCCGGGATGAACATCATTAACTATAAACATGCGACTTTGAAAATTTCACAAGGCAGAAGAATTCGTGCTCAATGTTAACCCTTTATCTGCCCATTGTATCATATAGCAGAAATTGGGTTTTCTCGGAAATGCATATAGCGATTTTCAAAAAAGTTTGTAGTTAAGTGTTTTTCGGGGTGCTTGGATTAATCCTCATCTTCAGAAAAAATTGCGTTCGCTATTAACCCTTTATTGGTCAATGGCGACATATGGCAGAAATTGGGTTTACTCGGAAATGGTTATAGGGATTTTGATGAAAGTTTGAAACTAAGTGCTTTTGGGGGGTTCTTAAACGATTGGAATTGTCCTCAACGTCAGAAAAATTCGCGTTCACAGTTAAACATTTAAAGGCCAATTGCAATGTATGGCAGAAATTGGGTTTACACGGAAATGGAGAAAGCGATTTTGATGAAAGTTTGAAGTTAGGGATTTTTTATGAGAAAAAATGATTGGATCTCATCTTCAGATAAATTCGTGTTCACAGTTAACCCTTTATGAGCCAATTGCAAAACATAGCAGAAATCGGGTTTATTCGGAAATGCATGTAGCGATTTTTTTTAAAGTTTGGAATTAAGTGTTTTCGGGGAGGTGCTAAAACGATTGGACCTACCCCATCTTCAGAAAAATTTGCATTCTCATTTAACCCATTATCGGCCAATTTCAACATATGGCCGAATTTGGGTTTATTCTGAAATCGATATTGAGATTTTGGATGAAAGTTTAGGGGTGCATAAAGGATTGGAAATATTTTCAACTTCAGAAACTTTCACTTTCGCTGTTAAACCTTTAAAGGCCAATCGCAACGTACTGCAGAAATATGCACTGTAAAAAATAGGTTCTTAAAAATAAGTATATATTGTCTCAAAACAGCCCCGAAACAATATATACTTAAATTTGAAAACCCATGTACTTATTTTTGAGAACATTGACCTGTCAAATATGGGGATATTGAGATTCTTATTGGTCAACCCCATTTTTGAGCATGTCAGTATACTCAAAAATGAGTACATGGGTTTTTTAATTTAAGTATATATTGTTTCGGGGCTATTTTGAGACAATATATACTTATTTTTAAGAACCTATTTTTTACAGTGTGGTTCACACGAAATTGGACATAGCGATGAAAGTTTGATGAAAGTTTAAAGTTAGGGATTTTTTGATGAGAAAAAGCTATTGGAAATATCCTCTTCTTCAGAAAAATCTCGTTCGTTGTTAACCCTTTATCGGCCCATTGCAACATATGGCAGAAATTTACTTCGAAATGCGTATAGCGATTTTAAAAAATAATTGGAGTTAAGTATTTTTCGGGGTGTTAAAGCGTTTGAACTTATCCTCATCTTTAGAAAAATTCGCGTTCACAGTTAATCCTTTATCGGCCGATTGCAACATATGGCAGAAATTGGGTTTACTTAGAAATGGTTATAGGAATTTTGATCAAAGTTTGGGGTTAAAGGTTTTTCAGGGTGCTTAAACGATTGGACTTATCCTCATCTCCAGAAAAATTCGCATTCGCAGCCAAATATTTATCGGCCAGTTGCACTATATGGCAGAAATTGAGAAATTTGGGTTTATGTTATTGAAAAATGCGTATAAAATGCCCCAATGAGCGCGGAAAATGCCGCATCTATAACTCTCAAAATTCATCTACCTGAGAGGCATTCGCATGTTAGCTTTATTATAGCCAAGTTTATTCTTTATACCATCTTTAAGTGGATTCTTCTCAAATATTGCATTTTTAAGTTGTGTCATTTTTCTTGCCGGGATGCGATATGCCAATTTTACATTGATAGTTTTTAACAATATTTAAAATGTGTGGAAACAAATACGTATGATGGGAAACTGCGCAGAATCCACCAATACCAACTAGTTTAGAGAGTGATCCAAAAATTTTATTTATTTATTAATTTATTGGTCCGCTGTTAGCCTTCGAAAACAAACTTTCGCTGAAATATCTGTGACACAAACATGTTCTTTGCACTCCTGAAGTTCTAAGAGAATCCATCAAGTATTTCTTAGGTACTCGACAGAAATTTTAAATTCGAAAGTGCCTAAACACTCTTGTATATAATTTCATCTTTAAGCTTACAAATAAACAGAAATATCTTATCTTTTTCATACAATATTATAAAATTTGCTTCTGGTAAAATTTTGAATCAATGAATATCGTTTAACTCATCCCTCTGTTTGGGTTTTATATTTTATGCAAGGTAATTCGCTATAATATAATATATGTTTGCAAGTATATGCAATATAATAATTCAGCATTGCAAGGATCAAACATCAAGAAGGAAGATTACAATTAATCAATAAATAATTACAAACGGTAGTGAAGCCTTGTACAAAGGAAAAGATTTTAAATAATAATAATAATAATAATAATACAAGTCTGAGACATTGATAGATGAGATCATATATAACAAATATGATCAAAGTATAACAGAAAAAAATAATAATAACTAGAACATGGAGCAGAGGCCACCGCGGCTTAAAACTAGTTGGCCGGATTATTATTATTATTATTATTTCAGGGAGGGGGAAGGGGGTGCCCAACTTTTTCTAAATCCTCTGCAAGACTGTATGCGATAACAAAGAAAAGAGTTAAAATTAAGATAATTACTTCTAATAATAATAACAATAATAATAATAAAAACTGAATAAAGCAAGTAAAAATTAAAACTTAACGAGAAATCCTTGAAAAATTTAATTAACACAGTAGTTATATGACAAAAATGTAGAAAACATAGTTATTTTGGTTTAAAATGAATTTTGAGAATATCTACAAATTGAGTAATTTTAAGGATATCAATAAAATTGAATTATGTAACAGTTCATATTATTTATTGATACTAATTAAAATTAATTTCAATTTGATATAATAACTTAAACTGATTCATATACACTACTGGCCATTAAAATTGCTACACCAAGAAGTAATGATAATTACGGAATGAAATTTGTTGGACAGATACATTATAGCAGGAAGAACAATTGATTAAAATTTCAGGAAATTTCGAGTTATATGTAATGAGAAAACAGTACATAAAGCAGCAACCTCTGTGAGCAATAATAGCACTTATTCGCCTAGGCATTGAATCGAACAGCGATTGGATGGCATGTACGGATAGAGCACTTCATGATGTTTTAACACGATACCACAATTCATCGATCGAAGTTACTGGTGAGTGGTGGGGGGCCAGTCGCTTTTCAACGATTAAACAGTCATATTCATTGGTGCGAGATCAGGACAACGCGCTTGCCAGAGCAACAGTCGATAACATTCTGTATCAAAGAAGGTCCGAACAATACAAACAACTTGCGGTCGTGCATTATCTTGCTTAAATGTTGCGCTTCGGAGGTCTCGAATACAGGGCAGAGGGGCGGGCCTCAACTCATCAGAAATTTAATGGCCGCTGTTCAGAGTGCCAGGAATACGAACAAGAAGTAATCGAGACGTGTATCCAATGGGAACCCATAACATCATTGGGAATGATGGACAGTATAATGATGTCAAATCCCAGCTGGCAATGTGCATTATTCATAATGCCGTTAAATACGGATAAGGCAATCTTGATGCTGTAAACAAGATTGTGATTTGTCTGAAAGGTGACTTCACGCCATTCCAGCGTCCAGGTTCATCGTTGATCACACATTAATGGCGCCCATATCAATGATGCAGTTTCGAGGGTAATCAGAATTTTGGTAGCCGCATACTGAGTCCCCACCTGGATTGATGGTATGTGGTACCAGTGGATACACGTCCCGGTCACCTCTTGTTTTCATTCTGGCCACTCTAAGTACTAGCCATTACATTTCTGACGAGTTAAGGCCCATCGCGCTTCCCAATATTCAAGGTCTCCGACGAGCAACATTTAAGCAAGATAATGCACGACCGCAAGTTGTTTGTATTGTTCGGACCTTCTTTGATACAGAATATTATCGACTGTTGCTCTGGCAAGCGCATTCTCCTGATCTCGCAACAATGAAATTGACTATTTAATCGTTGAAAAGCGACTGACACCACTCACCAGTAACTTCGATCGATGAATAGTGGTATCGTGTTAAAACATCATAAAGTGCTCTATCCGTACATGTCATCCAGTCGCTGTTTGATTCAATGCCTAGGCAAATAAATGCAATTATTGCTCACAGAGGTCGCTGCTTTATGTACTGTTTTCTCAGTACATATATCTCGAAATTTCCTGAAATTTTAATCAATTGTTCTTCCTGCTATAATGTGTGTGTCCAACAAATTTCATTGAGTAATTATCATTCCTTCTTGGTGTAGCAATTTTAATGGCCAGTAGTGTATAACCTAAAAGTTCCAAGTCTCTGTTATTTTCAACAGAAATTTCGCATCGGAATGTCATTATAAATGTTTTCAGTTTATTTAATTTTATTTATTCGTCGAAAATATACAATGTAACATACTCTTTTTTTAAAATATTGGTGATAAATCTTATTAAAAAATTAGAAATGTTGGCAGCTATAATAACCTTGATTTTTATAATATACCATTACTGTGATGTTACCTATGTTATTTATCAAGAACTTATGTTATTTATCAATTACAATACAAACATATACAGGACATTAAAGAAATCGAGACCATTCTTAAACATTGTTAAAATATAAAGAGTCAATATTTATAGATATTTAAACAAAAAATTTATTTAAAAGTATTTTATGTTTACATCTGTATTTAAGACAATCCTCTTTGTTATAAAAGCATTGTGTTAACATCTGTTGAAATCCAGTTCTCTCATTCCTTCATACATCTTTCCATGAATAGCTGGAAATAAATAGAGTGTTAGATAAATAAAAATCATGTAATGTACGTTGTCATGTAATATGCAATTCTTATGTATACATAAATTAAATTCTTATGCAAGCTGCAAGCTCAATACAAATGGAGAACAATAAAATTTTAAATATTAAGTTTTATAAATACCTTTCAAATAGAACAAGCGCTTTTATATATATATATATACAAAACATTTTTTTTTTCTTTGAATGAGTGTCGAATTGTCGAACTATTTTTTAAATAGCGAATTTTCGGTGTATACATTTTCTCATAATTTATTACAAATATAAACTTGAATTTTTTTTTGTCAAATCAAACTTACTTTAAAATTGAGTTGAAGTAAGTTCTTGCGCCATCAACATCGATTGCTTTCATAGTGTTGAATTTCTTAAGCTAACTTTGTACATAGGCAAAGTGGTACAGGCCACGGGCCTTGAGTAACAGGGAGGCTTTAAAGCCCATTTCTTGTATATTTCATTCAACACTGCTTTAAATGCATAAATATTTAATATGCAACAGAAAAAATTTTTTAAGTGCGAGAAGAGGGGTGCTGGGGTTCCAGGAAACTGTGTGTGGCCCGAGCCCCACATGAAATTAATCGGGCCCTGTTTGTACAAACAAACAAATTATGGTTCGCTATCGCGTTTTGTTTCAGTTGCGGTAATTGACAAAAGAGAATAGGACGTAGGTCCGTTAGTGTATCTGCCGAATAGACATTATTAAATGCGAAGCCTTTAAATTCTTCCAAATATACTTCTAAATATGTGATTCTGAGCACATGTTTCCGCACAAAAAGTTACTTTTTAAATATTTTAAGAAAATAGCCGTTTTTAGTGCATTAGATTAAATTTTTGTAGCCAAAATATCTAACCAAAGCGCATAAATCGCTTTGTCTTTAGCAGCCGATTTTTTGTTTTGGGTTTGGGTTGACCAATCAGATATTTTGACTTTATGTCCGGATCGTATCCTTTCAACAAAATATAATCGTAACTGGTCCACGTTAGAGAAACATTATATAGATTGTTTTCGCTCTACCAATATTCTGATTGTTTTTATAAGGGAAAAAAAATAATCTTACATAGAAAAATATTTAAAATCTAAATTTGAAAAAATGTTTAAATTTTTCATTATTGTTCTTCCTCTATTAATTACTGCTGCTATTTTCTTGTCCTAATAATCCTGTATTTCTACTGTAAAATATTTAATTTAAAATTAAAACAGACCTCGATTATCCCAAGGGAACGCGAGGAACATGTTTCGGGCCTACATTCTCACGGCTTCCAAAATTCCATTTCATATTGACAAAATATGCACATAAAAGCAAGTATATGGCAGAAAAAAAGCTGGTATTACCACATTTTGGACATACCATCCTCCTCTATCCGGTTTGGATTTCTTTAAATAATTAATAATCTATATTAATAAAATCAGACTTTTGTCTGTAAATTTGTCAGAATAAAAATTTTTGTGATATCTTTACTTTACACACACCATGAAAGCAAAAAATGACTTCAGAAAATTTTGCCTGTGAGTATGTGTGTGTGTCGTGGTGTCTCCATGTCTGTAATGCTATTTTTGTCCGGGCATCACTTGAGAATGGCTGGATGGAATTCAACGGCGCTTGGCAGAAACTTAGATCTTTACTCAACTTAAAATTATATTCATCAACTTTTCAGAAATTCCCTAACCTTTCCCAGTGCGGGGCAAAAGACAAAAACACGTTTGTCCGAGTATCACTTGAGAATGGCTGGACAGAATTAAATGGCGCTTCGCAGGAATTTAGGTCTTTACCCAACTTAAAATTATATCTATCAACTTTTCAGAAATTTGCCCACGTTCCCCCCGGAGGCGGCAAAAGACAAAAACACGTTTGTCCGGATATCACTTGAGAACGGCTGGACGGAATTCAACGGCGTTTTGTAGGAATTTAGGACTTTATCCAACTTAAAATTATATCTATCAATTTTTCCAAATTTATTCCGTAGGAAGTTGTAAGTTCGAGACTCCCCTTTTAGCACTAAATTTGTCTTGGGAAATCTATGGGATCTGCGGTCACGAAATTGGGTGCGTAAATTATGTATCCGACACTTATTGTAACGGGATTTTACGAGGGGCTATAAACACGTGTAAAAACACGTTTTCCCTTTTAAATTCACCTTAAGTTATCTTAGAATGGTGAATTTTGGTTTTTTGATGTGGATTAGGTGAACGCTTTATGTACTCCTGGGAGATTTCGCAAAACTTCGAACTTAGCAACTTGGGAAGGGAAAGTAAGAATCGGATAAAGGTAAGTTGATGCCGAAGGCAGTGGGAACATAGACTCCTCACGTTGCAAGCGAGGAAAATCTCTACCGAACACAGCGGGAACATTAATTCATGTTATTAATAATTATATGGGATTTTGACAACTCATTTAAGTATTGTGTCCAGCGAAGTGGGCAAAGCCTGCTAGTTTATATTTTCGATAAATTTTAGATTTCGATGATTGCCAACTATCGAAAACTGATATCGCAAAAATCTGCAGATTGAGACTAATAGTCCTCAGTCCTAATAAAGTTTATATTTTGGCTAATATAACAAGGCGATGTTTAAAATCTTATATAGCGATATATATAATCAGTTTTATATCGTGACTTAATGATATATCGGTATTAGAAAAATTATATTTATACTAACTTTTAAATAATGTTATTTAAAACAGTAACCTTAAATAGTACGGTTAAATTTTAAATATTTTAGAAAATTAATTTTTCAAAAGTGTTTTATTTTGATGAAAATTTCTATATTATTAATAAAAGCGAAATTTGTCTTTCATTCTGTCAGCTGTTTCGATAAAATTCTACTGTACTTACAGGCATAACATTTGGCACACACACAGCCTGGAATGTTTTCGTGTGCCTCTCGAAGCCAAATATTGAAATATTTAATTAGGAAGCAAGTTATTAATTAAAATTTGTAGATTTTATGCGATTTTTTGCCTTTTTTCCCGACATTTTTCTTTGAGTTGCAATACCAAATTGTTGCGAAATAAAATTAAATAATTACAAATTTTATTTCATGTACTTTTTTTAGCATAAAAAGAAAAACTTCTTTACACCTGAATTAAAATGAATAAATTAATAAAAACAATAAAAAATAAAAATACAAAACTGTATCCTAATGTGAATGCCCATTCAATTTATTTTTAATTAATCATGATTTTAAGGAAACTCAAATAATAAAATGTCATTTACATTTCACTAGCAGGCTTTGCCCGCTTCGCTGGGCACTGTTTTTAAATGATTTCTTTGTAAATGAATAATTGAAACGATTTCGTTTGGCGCTTATTTTCGTCACAGCTTTAGTATGAAACCTCCTTGGCAATATCAAACATTTTTTGAACTTCTCGAATCTGTACAACAAAACAATTATTAAAGCGAATATTCTCGAAAACAGTCCAATAGTTGTGTTAATTCTTCGAATATTCTGGAAACAGTTGAAGCTGTTACTCGTACAGTAAAAGTCACTACTAGATGAATGTTCTGAAACAGTCCAAAAAATAGTCACTTGTTCCACAGGAGTAAAGCAAATAACATCAAATACCACAGAACAGAAATTTTCACTAGCTCACGAAAAATGTCAAGTCGCTTAGAGCTCAATCCCTAAAGTGCAATCACACAGAATAGGTCTCTGAATAAATCTGAATCGCAGTGACTACATATTCTTTCGCAAAAATCAACTCTCCCCTATATATAACATTTGGCGATGGGGCTTGGCGAGGATTCCATCGAGAATGCCATGGATAACTCGAGATCTATGTTCCCGTGTGTTGGAGATCTTCGAAACTTCGGGAACTCTAAAATACCCTTTTTCACCAAATTTGGTCACCCACTCGCCAAGTTTGTAGATAAAACTGACTCCACTGAAAGTGAATGACCTGCACTTTTATTTCCACTTTGCCTGTAAAACTACTTTCATTGCAACAGTACAATTGATGCAGGGAAGGGACTTAATCCCTTGTAACAATACTCTATGAGCATTATTTCTGCCGTATTTTAGACAACTAATGTTTTTATGGTTATATATATTTCCCATTAAACGTATTTTTTTTTTTTTTATTTAAATACTGGTATATAACCCCGTCAAAACTGACGGAATGTGAAATTAATGAACGTAGTGAATCAACGAAGGCTTTGCCTGCTATGCTGATCACTATATTTAAAGGAAACTCTTTTATATCGCTTTATAAACAAAATTAAAATTAAAAAAAAAAAAAAAATCATAAAATTGCTCAAAAGCTCGCTTCTTGTCCCCGCTGCCTTCAGCAGCAACCCACTCAATCGCAGACTCGCAGGTGCCTGTGACAACAGCTTACCAGTGGGCTTCCATTTGGGTGCTTATCAGATGACAGTTTCGAAACGAACAGAATCGAAAAAATTGAAGTAGCAATTTTATATTTAAACCCCAGTTACATATGAACAACACGATACGTAGTGTACATAATATTTTCACGTTATTTTCTACATTTATTTGATTTATTCGATCAACTATAAAATGACAACAATTTCACGCGAAATATAATATTACAATATGCTATGATCGGCTACATCTATCGTATGAGACAATTTTTCGTGGTTGTAATAGTAGTTGAGTTAGTTAATAGTAGTTGGTATATAGAAAAATAAATATGTAAATATGTAAATCTGATAATAGTACAGCCTTAAGATAGCTCCTATTGTCAACTTTTGAATTTTTAACGCCATTTTAGACAAAAATACAAAATTTATGTGTTTATTTTTTCTCTTTATTTCTTTTCTTTTTCCATTCCTTTTCTTTTTCTGTTTTCAATATTTCATAATTTATTTATATTTTTGATGGGCTGACTTGGCTTAAAGTGGTTTTCACAAAAGGAGAGTTCTTGGCGAAAAATGTCCGACCTATTTCAGCATCAAAATTTTAAAATATTACCCAGGATTATCAATGAATTAGCTTTCATACCAAGCGCGATTCATCCGTGCCAAAAACGTTTAAACAAAACTATTTAAACAAAACAAAAAAGAAAAAAATCTAAAATTGAAGTACATTAAAAAAGGTTATAGTTGTTTTTTTACTCCATTTTCATATCCATAACCAAATTTAATCTATTTAATATTTCTCTAACGTGGTCCAGTTACGATTAATTTTTTTTAGAAACGATACGATAGTGACTTAATAAAATACGCGAGGAAATAATATTACAGTTTTAAAAAATTAAAGAACACGCTTTTATAGAAATGTGAACTGAAAAGCACAAAATATCTATCTTAGTATTAAAATTCAGGGTAACGGAAAATCGTGTGAGTGACACACCGGAATATTTACATACATTTAAATCTTTAATTAAAATAACTTAGAATTAAACAAAAACCATTTTCAAAAAATCTCCCCTGACGGGGATCGAATGCTGGACCTTTAGGTACTAAGTTTTTTTAACACAAAATTATGCAAAAATAAATAAATTAATTAATAGAAATGTATCGCCAACATGGAGACAAAAATTTAAAAATCGCCATGAGGGTCTTATACTAAATCTGTCTTGCCTCACGAAGTATGAAAATTAGGTCGTTAAACATGGCTATTTTTAAGTCTTTCGTGAATGATATTGACTTGATTATCATTAGCATTTCATCTCACAATATTAATTTGTTTCTATAATAATTTGGCTTCTGAGGAATTAAAATTGGGTGAGAAATTTGGCTTAAGGTTTATGAGTTTCAAATTTTAAAGGTAAAAAGAAAAGAAATAAAGTGCGAAAGTTCCGCACGGGTTTGCTATTATTTTATAATTTTTTTTTTTTTTTTTTTCGCGTGAAAGCATATTTCATTTTATGCTAAAAGTAAATAAATAAATAAGAAAAATAAAAATAAAAATAAATAAATAAATAAGAAGAAGAAAAATAACAATAAATAAATAAATTACTGGTAAATTTTTTTGGCAACAACTATAAATTTAAATGTCCAAATTTGAAGTTATTGCCAGGTTATTATTTTCATATTTTAATTGACTAATCAAAACTTCTTTACAAATAAGGTACCAAATGAAAGGGACTTTTTTTCTGAATCCGTCGGACTAAAGAGCTTATTGATCGGACAATTATATATATTTTTAATTAACTAAAGTATGGAAATTAGGGCGCAACTTGCGATATAGATGAGTACGAACCGGAATCGTCATCTCTCTTGCAAACTATAAATAGAAAGACTAATTTGAGTTAATGAAATATTTCTGTCCGACAGTGAGCAAGTTCAGTCAGTCACACACAGCAACTCATTTATTTGTATGATAAATTACCGTAAATAAATAAATAACTAAACATTATCGTGCTACACAACATTATTAAATATCTCGTGGATTAAATCTCACCCTTGGCGGCTTTTGGATTTTGTATAATTTCTTGTATAAAAAGGGGAATCCTACTTTGTTAATAGTTTTTTTGAAGAGTTTTTTCGTTAATTTATAGGAATTCTTCATACCCTGTTTATTTTATTAATGGGTTTTAGGTTTAAAATAGTGCTTGCTGAAAGACATTTTCTATTTTTAAAATTGCATTCTTTTTTTTTTTCCCCCTATAAAATTATCTACTCAGATTTTTTTTTCTTTTCGTATACGCGGTGATAGTGATTGCTGCGAAACAAAGTTTTATGTGTTTCGAGATTCACGTACAGCGAGTCAGAGGCACCCAGTGATTTCTTTTTCTTATTTGTTTGCCATGTGCACGAAGCGTACATACACGCGTGATAGTGATAGCAGCGGAACTGAGTTTTGTGTGTTCTCAGATTCAGGCAGAGCAAGGTTAGGGTGTCCAGTGATTTTTTTTTTGTTGTTGTTTTTTTTTTTTTTTTGTTTTTTTTTCATGTGCGCGAAGCGCACTCACGTGAGTAATACTGATTGCTGCGAAAACGAGTTACATGCGTTCTCAGATTTATGCACAGCGCGAAAGGCGTGGTGAATTTCATAGAAACGGACGATACATACACTCACAAAATAATTATTAATAATCTGGTGTGTCACTCACACGACTTTCTCTTACCCTGAAATTTAATACTATAAATACAGGTTACAGATTAATAGGTAAGATAACGAGTACTGTTATGTAAACCTATGTTAAACAATTCGTATTAGGCTTCTGAAGAGTTTTATATGATAATTAGTTCTGTGTGAGGGGGGGCTACCGACCCCCTCAACCCCCCGTTTCATTAATGCTCCTACATTTATACAGAATTTAATTCGGTTATTTAAAAAAAAAAATCTGTTTTTTAAAAAACAAATTATTAAAATTATTATTTAAAAAAATTATCTTTTATGATAAGGCAGACGATTTCCATATTAGAGAAGTAGTACAACACCAAATATCCAAAAAAAGTCCATTTTATTCTCAATATTAAAAAAATAAATAAATAAATAAATAAAGTACGATTTTTTTTTCAGTTTTTTTTTTTTTTTTTCGTTAAAAGTAAAAAAAATCGATAACTTTGTTTTAAATTATCGCAGATCGATAGTTCAACCATTCGTTTTAAAGGTACTGGCGAGCTCTTTTGAAAGATACCCATCATGAAAATTTACTCCCCTCGAGGGGGGCCCAGGGGGGGGGGGGAGGCGAGGCTCCTACATACACAAAAAAATTTTCCCAGTTAACTGTCTCTATTACAAAAAATATATATTTCTTTCATTTGGTTTAGTGCAGTCTATAGACTTTAAACTTTACTTTCCTGCAATTTCCCCCATAGACGTAATGTGTTAGAATTCTCTTGATTGTCCCTGTACACGAGCCATTTGCTTGATCTTAACGAAAAGCTTACTGTAGCATCCCTATAAGATACACATTTAGAATACCAAGTTTGAACTTTCTGCCATAATTTGTTTTTGAGATATGCTGATAACAGACAGACACACAGACACACACACAGACCATTTGCTAAAAACATGATTTTCGTATTCAGGGGACCTCAAAACGTGTAAATATAACAAAATCTCGCGTTCGAAAATTTGACCCAAAAACAATACTTTCTCTACCTTATGGGTAAGAGAAAGTAAATAGATTATTAAAGTCTATTAATCAAGCTATTTTAACGCGAAAAAGAGCTAAAAATTCAGAAAAATGACCTTTTATCAACTTGCTAAGCCTCTTTGAAAGAATTTACACAAAAATAAATACAATTATCTTCAATTTCGTAACAATACGCATTGATAAAGTGCTAATGTAGTTAGTTTTATAGCTATGATTCAACAAAAAATTTAAAAACATGGTTTATAAAAAGTTTTTTATCTTATAATTATTTCTGGTAGTTTCAAGCAAATAAATTTCAAAAACTTAATTTAAAAATGAAAAAAAAGTTCTCATCAATTTTAAAAATAACTTTAAAATTAATCAAAAATCACGTGACTTCAAAACGCTGCATGACGTCACACTTTATGATGCTTCAATGTTTACATTTATTTAGCCTAGTTAGCAAGCAGCAATTAGTTTTAACTTTCGTAATTATCAATCGTTTATGTGATTTCTGAGCATTTCTTTTAGGTTGATTTCTTTAGAAATCGACCTATTGCAATCACTTCGTTTATCTATCTATAATGAAAATTTTGTCATAGCGATAACTCAAGAAATAACACTCCAAATCCAACCAAATTTGGACAACGGACTGATCTTTTAAATATCTTAGATGAGTTCGTTAACCAAGTTGCTCCGACTTTTTGTTTTTAAGTGGCAGCCACTTGAATATTTCAAACCAACATTGTAAAAATCGTATTTAAAGCAAGATTTGCTTGAATTTTTATGTAAATATAAACCACATAAGGGTCTCAATGAAGTTTATTAATGAAATTTATCCGCCATTTTTAGTTACAGATATCTTAAGTTAAGCGGGGCCACTTGAAATCAGGCTATCACTTGAAAATTTAAAATCACAATAACTTCCGAAATAATACTCCAAATCGAACCAAATTTGGACAGTGTCTTAACTTATCTTATAAATATCTTAGATGAATTTGTTAAGCAAGTTGCTTCGCCATTTTGTTTTCAAGTGGAGACCACTTGAAAATTTCAAATTCAAATTGTAAAGAGCGTATTCCGAATTTGTTTGAATATTGATGTATACATAGATTCTATAAGTGTTTCAATGAACTTTATCTGCCATTTTTAATAAAGGGGCGGATATCTTAAGTTAAGCGGGACCACTTGAAATCAGGCTACCTTTTGAAAATTTAAAATCCCGATAACTTCCGAAACAATACTCTAAATCGAACCAAATTTAGACAGTGTATTAACTCATCTGATGAATATCTTAGATGAGTTTGTTAACCAAGTTGCTCCCCCATTTTATTTTCAAGTGGCAGCTACTTGAATATTTTAAATAGACATTGTAAAATGCGTATTTAAAGCAAGATGTGCTTGAATTTTGATGTAAATATAGACCACAAAAGGGTCTCAGGGTCTCAATGAAGTTTATTAATGCAATTTGTCCGCCATTTTAATACAGTGGTGGATCTCTTAAGTTAAGCGGAGCCACTTGAAATCGGGCTACTATTTAAAAATTTTAAATCACGATAACTTCCGAAATAATACTCCATATCGAACCAAATTTGGACAGTGTCTTAACTTATCTCTTGAATATCTTGGATGATTTTTTTAACCAAGTTGCTCCGTCATTTTATTTTCAAGTGGAGACCACTTGAAAATTTCAATTTTAATTTGTAAAAAGCGTATTCCGAATTTATTTTAATTTTGATACATACATAGACCATATAAGTGTCTCAATAAACTTTATTAATGAACTTTATCCGCTGCTTTTAACAAAGTGTGGATGTTATAAACTAAGCGAGACAACTTGAAATTAGGCTACCACTTGAAAATTTATAAACATGATAACTTTTTAAATTCTGATTCAATTCGAACCAAGGGTGAACGGTGATCTTATCATATAATTATCTTGACTGAGTTCACTGGGCAATTTGTTTCAACTTCTTGTTTTCAAGTTGCGGTCACTTGAAATCACGCTGCCTTTTGAAAATGCGCTATCTAGATAACTTTTAAAATACTAAATTGATTCAAACAAAAGTTGGATTGTGAATTTATGGTTCAAATATCTTGGATACGTTCGCTTGGTAACTTGATCCGCAATTTTATTTCCAAGTGGCAAAAACTTGAAAATTTGTCAATATGATAACTTTTGTAATACTAAATCAATTCGCATCAAATTTGGGTAGTGGTTTTACCATTCATGTATCACAGATAATTTCGCTGGGCATCTTACTCCAATTTTTAGGTAGATTCTTTATAGGAGACATACCTATTCCAAGGGTTCTCATGACACGACTTCTGGAAAATTTCTTCATATCTTCACCGATCATGAATCCTAGAACCCAAAAGCACCCTCCGTTCAAAAGTTTATATATATATATAAACTTTTATGTATATATATATATATGTGGAAAGTTATGTGGAAAGCTTTGTGGGACGCATTCCTTTTACAGTCAACAGATGGCGCTGTCTCTGATGCTCATTTTTCGACGAGAGGACGAACGGAAGTCAGTTGAGATTTGTCTGCCATGGAAAGCTGCTGAGACCGTCAGCGCGAAGGCTGATATGGACATTTTCTTCTAATTAGAGCTTGAAGTGCTCTTAATAGTTGGGTAGAGCCATGAAGGGCTCAATACCTCAATCTCACATATTTAAAATAGTGCACGTAGGTACTATTGTGAATTGTAAGAGCTAGAAAGTGCTCATATGTTACTTTGTGATAGTTATTCTGATGAAGTGAACTTCTTAGTTCTGTGTGTTAAGCCTCGAAACCAGCAGTTGTTTAATGATACAAATTCTGTTATTATCATTTTATCTTTGTGTAAACTGTGTTGTGTATGTTACGTAATAAATGTTTAGTTATCTAAGTCGCATCTCATCATTGCCCCACCCCTAGACGCCCAGCCAAGATTCTACAAGTGGGGGCTCGGCCGGGATATTATAGCAACACCAACAAGTTATAAAAGGTAACTTTTATATATTTATTATTCTGTTAGATAATAAACAATAATGAGTAATGCATAAATTGAAGCATGAAAAAATTTAGTGCTATTTTGAATTAGAAATTGATGAAAAATGTCTTGAGAACAACAGTTTCGGTTTCATTTTGTATGTTTAAGATGAAATAAAAATATCACTTGAGAAGAATGAATAGAAGTAATAATTATGATTAAAAAATATTATTCTGAATAATCTTTTACAATTTTGCTTATTATTATTTGCAATATTATTTTAACAATATTATTTTAAAAACGAAAGTGATAACAATTATTAAATAGAGAACAATAATGGTGATATTATGTGTGTATAATAATAACTGAGAAATATATAAGTTGTTCTAAATATTCTGTTGAGTAATATAGATTGTTCTGAATGTTCTTATTTAAAAATCATGATAATTTTGATTTGAGAACAAAAAACATAGAATCACTTTTAACAAAAATATTCTCATATTGTTTTGTTTCTTTTTAAGTATGATATTAATTTGGTAGAAATATTGAAATATTTTTTGGTATAAGTAATTATTTGGAGTTATAATGGCCCAAAACGTGTTACAAGGTATTAGAAAGGCCGATTTAAAAACAATTGCTGAAGAATTAGGCCTAACTGTTCCGGCAGAAGCTAAAATATTTGAAATCAAAACTTTGATCGAGAGTTCTGATATTTACAAAAATGATTTAGAATTTGTTAGAGGCGTTATTAAAATGTTAGTAGAAGAGCAAAAATTGAAATCTTTAGAAGAACAAACCAAAATTGAGATAGAAAGAATTAAATTATCCCAGTTAGAAAGAGAAATATCGCTTCAGAATTTGAAATTACAAGCTGCAGCAAATAATTCTAGTAATAATGTTGAGCAATCAAATTCGGAAACTACTTCACAATCATTAGAAAATTTAATTAGAAGTATTCGAACTTTAACCATTTCAGTACCTGAGAAACCGGAAGCTTTGCACTTATTTTTTCAATCCCTTGAAAAAGCATTCATTTCTAAAAATGTACCGTCTAAATTTAAATCGGAAATATTGATTAACTTATTGGGAGATAAATGTAATCAGGTTCTTGCGTACGTAACCACCGAAGAAATTAACGATTATGAAAAAGTTAAGGAATTAATTTTAAGACAATTTCAACCAACGCCGTGTGAATGTTTAAGTAATTTTAAAAATGCGCTGCGGAATCCGTCAGAATCACATGTCCAGTTTGCTTCCCGTCTAAGTGCTTCTTTTGATTACTATTGTAGATTGAGAGGAGTTAACAATGTTAAGCAATTGTGTGATCTTATAGTTTCTCGTAAGTTATATGAAACATTGGATTCTAGAACTAAGGAACATATCAGTGTTCGAGAAGGTCAAAATTGGTTTAAACCCAACGAATTAGGTCGGGAGTGTGATTTATTCTACTCTTCTAGAGGGAACTAATAATACGCGAAACAAAAGTTCAGAGAATAAGCGGTTTGTAAACAAAACTCCTTTTAGAAAGGCACAGTATAATAATAAAGATCCCATAATAAGAAATTCGATGCCTAATCAAACTCACGAAAAGCATGAAAGAATCTGTTACATTTGTGGTGCAAAAAGGAAAACATTTCATTTCGCTAGAGTCTGTCCAAAACGTGTTTCAGAAAAAAAAGAATTCCGAGAAAATCTTCCAACGAATTCAGTAGTTCAATCCGAAGCAAGTCCGATTAACCTAGTTGTTAATGAGCATGAATATGTTGATATTTTAGTGGATGATATTCCACTTAAAGGGTTAAAAGATACGGGTTCTTCAATTTTAGTTGTAAATAAAAACAGCATTCCACAGACTAAAAATGTTATTTCTTCAACCACACTTCTTAGCTGTTTTAATGAAAAGAAAGATGCAAATCTAACTGAATTTAAAATATCTTTTCCTAATCATGATTCATTAAATGTAATCGGTGCTTTGTGCAACAATTTGTCATGTGACTTAATTCTGCCTGGTTATATCCTTCATATTCTGAAACAACAAAATAAAGAGGAGACAGATGTTTCGAATTCCACCGACATGGGGGGGGAATTTTCCGAGTTCGGTGGAAAGCGATCTCGATGAAGCAAGTGAGTGTTCTTTTTCTTTATTTGATCGAAGGGAAAATGAAATAGAATCTTTTTTTCAAATATGTGCAGCTATTCAGAAGAAGCAAAATTCGATGTCAGTCACATTTTAGATAAGTCGTTAAAAGGGAGATTAAGCGAGTTAATAAAAAATTATAAGCCAGTTAAAACAAAAAGTACTGATTTAAAAATGTCCATTATTTTATCTGATGATACACCACTATGTTTACGTTCTCGCAGATTATCATTTGTAGAGAAAGCAGAAGTAAATAAGCAAATTGACCAGTGGTTAAAAGATGGTATAATTAGAGAAAGTGCGTCAAATTACGCTTCGCCAATAGTGGTGTGTAGGAAAAAAGATGGAGGAATAAGGTTATGATGTGATTACCGAATTTTAAATAAGAAAATTTTTAAAGATAAATACCCGTTGCCAAATATTGAGGATTTATTTGATAGATTAGGGGAGGGTAAAGTCTTTTCGACACTAGATTTAAAGAATGCGTTTTTACAAGTTGATGTAGAGGAAAAAAGCAGGAAATATACAGCTTTTGTGACCGATAATGCCCAGTACGAGTTTCTAAAAGTTTCCTATGGGTTATGTAATAGTCCCTTAGTATTTCAGAGGTATGTAAATTATGTGTTTAAAGACCTATTAAAAGATGGTACTGTAATTATTTATTTAGATGATATAATAATTCCATCTAAAGATGAGAATGAAGGGTTAGATAAATTAAAACGTGTGTTAGAAACGGCATCAAAGTTTGGTCTAGAGTTAAATTTAAAGAAATGTCAGTTTTTGAAACGAAAGATCGATTTCTTAGGTCACATAATTGAGAATGGCACGATTAAACACTCGGTAGAAAAAACTCTTGCAGTCCAAAATTTCCCAGAACCCCGTAATGCTAGAGAAGTGCAGAGTTTCTTAGGTTTAACGGGTTACTTTAGAAAATTTATTCGTTCATATGCCAACATAGCAAGACCCCTCAGTGACTTATTACGTGCTTCCACTCCATTTAAATTCGAGCAAGAGCAGAAATTGGCTTTTCAAAAGCTGAAAGACATTTTATCTAATACACCTGTGTTACATCTTTTTAAACAAGGCTATAAATTAGAAGTTCACACAGATGCATCTAAATTAGGATTCGGTACTATCTTATTACAACAAGATGACGATGAGCAATACTATCATATTCATTATATGAGTAAAAAGACCTCGGTACAAGAAGAAAAATACTGTAGTTATGAGTTAGAAGTATTAGCGATAGTCGAGGCCCTTAAAAAATTTAGGAACTATTTATTAGGCAGTAAATTAAAAATTTATACTGACTTTCAAGCGTTCACTAAAACTTTAAATAAAAGTGAATTGACACCTGAGGTAGCCAGGTGGTCTTTCCTGCTACAGGAATTCGATTATGAAGTAGAACATCGCCCTGGTAAACGGATGCAGCATGTAGACGCACTTAGCAGACACCCTGTAATGACTGTAACTACTGATACTCTCACTCATCGTATTGCTACTGCTCAAGAAAATGACGAGTTTATCAAAACCATGAAATCTCTTTTACAACAGAACCAAAATGACGAATATGAGTTAAAAAATAATATTTTATATAAAGTGTTAAATGATAGGAATGTACTAATTGTCCCAGAGACCATATAAATTGAGGTCGTAAAGAAATGTCATGCCCTAGGACATTTTTCGGTTAATAAAACTGAAGAGTTAGTGAAAAGAGACTATTATTTTTCGAATATGAAAAAATGCATAGATAATGTTGCAAAAAAAATGTGTAGAATGTAAACTCATAAATAAGAAACAGGGAAAAGGAGAAGGTTTTTTGAACCCTATCCCGAAAGAAGATATACCATTGTCTACTTATCACATCGATTTTGTGGGTCCATTACCGACCACTAATAAAAACTATAATCACATTTTTACCATTATAGACGGATTTAGTAAATTTTCGTGGCTATATCCCGTGAAATCAACTTCTTCAGCAGACGTCTTGCAAAAATTAAAACAACAAGCTGCTATTTTTGGTAACCCCGCAAGAATAATATCTGATCGTGGACCTGCGTTCACATCGAAGGACTTTACAGATTACTGTGAATCAGAGGGAATCGAACATGGCACCATCACAACGGGAATCCTAAGAGGAAACGGTCAAATAGAGAGACTTCATCGAACAATCATACCTGTATTATCCAAGTTATCTATAGATGACCCGAATAAGTGGTACAAGTTTGTTGAGGCTGTCCAGCGAACAATTAATTCCACCGTATCAAGAAGTACCAAAAGAACTCCTTTTGAATTACTCACTGGTGTAACAATGAGAAGGAAAGAAGATAAGAGAATACTAGAACTCCTCGAAGAGGGAAGGATAAATTCCATGCTTGATAATCTTAACACCATTCGTGAAGAAGCAAGAAAAAACATCCTTAAGACTCAAGAAGAAAATCGCAGATGTTACAACAAGAAGAGAAAGAAAGCCCATGTGTATAAAATTAATGAACTAGTTGCCATCCAGCGAACTCAGTTTGGAACTGGCATGAAACTTAGACCAAAATTCTTAGGTCCCTATAAAGTTGTACGTGTGAAGACCAAAGACAGATATGAAGTCGAGAAGATAGGTGATCACGAAGAACCTATTCACACTAGTACTTCTGCATCTGCAGACAACATGATATTGTGGGTTACTAACTAGTCAAAAATCCCAAAACTTTGAAAAAAAAAAAAAAAGACTGATCTTTATGCTTTTAATGTACATAATTATTGTAATGTATGTTTCTCTTTTTCGTTTTTTTTTTCTTTTAATTGTATTTTGCAGATATCCTTTAGTATCCTAGGCTGATTCGACGGTGAGGACACCGTACATCAGGATAGCAGAGCGCTGTGGGAAGTTATGCGGAAAGCTTTGTGGGACGCATTCCTTGTACAGTCAACAGATGGCACTGTCTCTGATGCTCATTTTTCGACGAGAGGACGAACGGAAGTCAGTTGAGATTTGTCTGCCATGGAAAGCTGTTGAGACCGTCAGCGCGAAGGCTGATATGGTCATTTTCTTCTAATCAGAGCTTGAAGTGCTCTTAATAGTTGGGTAGAGCCATGAAGGGCTCAATACCTCAATCTCACATATTTAAAATAGTGCACGTAGGTACTATTGTAAATTGTAAGAGCTAGTAAGTGCTCATATGTTACTTTGTGATAGTTATTCTGATGAAGTGAACTTCTTAGTTCTGTGTGTTAAGCCTCGAAACCAGCAGTTGGTTAATGATACAAATTCTGCTATTATCATTTTATCTTTGTGTAAACTGTGTTGTGTATGTTACGTAATAAATGTTTAGTTATCTAAGTCGCATCTCATCATTGCCCCACCCCTAGACGCCCAGCCAAGATTCTACATATATATATATATATATATATATATATATATATATATATATTGTATATGTATGTATAACGCTTTTTCCCATGTTAAGTTGTGAACACGATAACTGGAATAATTTTTATTTGAATTTAACCAGCTGGGGATATGTTGTCAGGACAGTAAAAATCTCGATCGAGTTCGTAAATGGGGTATCCAGCTCAAAGGGGGTGGAAATTTTCATTTGCCCATAATTTCTTTGATACTGAAAATAGGAAAATACTTCAAATCAGGTAAATTACCGCCTTACCCTAAAGAACAATTTTTGTATTTAAACTTTTTCGATAACTTCAATTGCTTAAAAGTTACATGTTAAGAAGTGATTTTTCGTCAATTGTATTGAGGCCGACTTATTTCTTTAGCTTTAATTGCTTAAATTGATAATCTGATGCTTACGTCACGTGCAAACGATAATAAAAAAGATAGCTGAAAATATAAAAACCATGGTAACAGCTTTAATTAAATATTTAAAAATATAAAATTAAAATAATCCGCGATTGTAATGAAATGCTCGCCCTCTGGTGGGCTAAGGTGAAATTACAATAAACATGGTTTAATTCGAATTCCATACAGCCATTGCTTGCCGATATTTAGTTTCACATATATTTATTGAATAAAAATGAATAAATACGGTAAAAAAGATAACACATACTGTTGTGTGCTACAATCTAACTCCAAAGGATCAAGAAATGCAGAATTGAGCTTCCATTTATTTACAAATGACAAATTTAAAATTTCAGTTGCTTCGGCTAATGGAAGTAAAGAATTAATCAGATGATTTGAAACTAATATTTGTTCAACTTCAGTTAAAAATCTACTTCCGATCGAACTTTGAATAAAGTGAAGTGTTTTTTCCAAAAGCAATCAATTTTCCATAATGTAATGGCGGAGAAATTATAGTACGAATATTAAGTAGAATAACAAAAAGAACTCTAATGGAACACACGTGGCTATAATGTTTACTAACAACTGCAGTGTTGAGAAAGCGCCATCTATCGATCATTACAATCGCGGATACATTAGTCTTGGTAAAAATATTGTTTGTGGTGAATAGTTTAGAACACCGGTTTACGCAAGAATTTAAATTTACGATTGAAATTGAGAGTAATACATACGTTACAACTTCATTTGACATTTTATCTTGTGAAACAAGATATTGGCCTAACAAGGAGAGGTCACGACATGGAAAATTCAAATCGGGACGAAATTGCGCAGGATTGTAGTATACTATGAGGGTAACAACATATTAAAGCAGTAGGACCCACTATCCACAAAATTTCGAGAAAAAAGCATTTAAAGTTTCAGTAATCTTTAAATACAAGTTATTTCGTAATCGAGCAAGCGCCCCAGTGGCGTGATCTTAAAGCGCGAGTCTGCTAGCCAGACGACTTGGGTTCGAGGCTACCTACGGGACATTTTTTTTTTTTTTCTTCTTCTTTAACTTTTTATGTAATCTAAATTTTTTATTTATTTTTACTTTATTTTACGATTCAATTCAAAATTTGAAAATTTTAATAAATTATTTAATTTTCTTGAATATAAAGTAACTTTGTCTATTTTTAATATTTATAACTTAAAAATACAATAAATTTCTATAACTTAAAAAATAAAGTTTAGTTTTACAAAACCCTAAATAAGAAACATAAAGAAATACAGACAAATATTTAAATAATTAAAAAATAAGCAAGCAGTAAACAAAGTGTAAAATAGCTAGCAGGTGTTACTTAAATCTTGGTTTGAGCTTCCTGATTTTGTTTGAATGTATATAAAGTACTTAAACGCATCTATCTTATTAATAACAAAGGGCAGGTGGAATTTTATTTTGTGCAAGGAAGGATAAAAAAAAAGGAAGTCGTTATCGAAAAAAAAAACTATGTTCATTAACATTTAAAATCTACATTTAAAGATAACATTTCTTTACCTGTAATAATTT
The DNA here is from genome assembly GCA_963930645.1 of Salticus scenicus. Taxonomy (NCBI): domain Eukaryota; kingdom Metazoa; phylum Arthropoda; class Arachnida; order Araneae; family Salticidae; genus Salticus; species Salticus scenicus. Next base: position 34,470,098 of record OZ005652.1, on the reverse strand, counting down.
AATAGCATCGTAATATCATAATATAATTTTTCAAGAAACTGTATTGATTGGAGAAGTAATTATTTAATTTGGATAGTAATTATATATGCAATGGGCTCTTCCCACCTGACGTCAGAGGTCACATGATAGAGGAAAAACAAATAGCAGACGAAATCTTGTTTATCTATAGCGATTGCTGAAATAACATATTTTCTATTCTTATTTTTGATCAATCGTATTTAATCTGTGTTATTTTTTTATAAATCATCACTTTTAATCCATTTTATATCATTATTCATCATCTTTTGTTTGCTGTATACATTTACAATCATCATTTAGTTTATGTTTGTTATTGATGTTCATGTTTAATACTCTGATTTTTGGTACTTAAATCAGGGACAGTGCAATGTCGTACTGCGTAAATCCATTTAGACCAGTAACTAAGTTAATTAACTTGTTGTAACACCTTTATGCAATTAAATTAAATGAAAACATTTTAAAATTTCAAATTATAATCCATAAACATTCCACAAGAAGCTATTATTTATTGCTAGATCAGTTAATGTTACAGGTACACTACAATCCGCGTTTGTAATGATCGATAGATGGCGCTTCCTCAACTGCAGTTGTTAGTAAATATAATAGCCACCACGTGTATTTATATTGTTCTTTCTTCTTGTTCTATCATTGTTTCAGCGTGAAAGCTATCAGTGGTATGATAATTTTACCTTAGCCCACCAGAGGGCGAGCATTTCATTACAATCGCGGATATACAAAAATCGATTCTTATAGGTAAAAATAAATAAACACATAAAATGTTTTTTAAAAATTATTAAATTTACAAATACAATTATTCTACTGTTTACAAATGCACAATATTACTTTTATTTTATTTTATATTAAATATTAAAATTTTTGTTCTTAAGAACAATATTTAATTGAATTCGATTCTCAGAATCGAATATTCGTTTTCCTCTATCACGTGATTGAGCAGACTACGGTGGGAAGAGCCCATTAAAATGATCATTTCTCTGTATTATTATTATTTTTACTTTCCGAACACTATAGTGAGGAAAGTATTGTAATCATGTCAAAAATCCGAATTCGAGATTTTGATGTTTCTATACGTTTTGAGGTCCCCTGAGTCCGTTTTCACTATTTTTACGATGATGTATGTATGTGTGTGTGTATGTGTGTATGTCTGTGAGTGAACACGCTAGCGTCTAAACGCTTTGTTCGATTAACCTGAAAGTTGGTACGCATATTGTAAGTCCCCATAGTACGAACCCTATAGATTTTGGTGAATCTAGCACTTATAGTTTTTTTACAGGGACACAAAGAAAAATTCTTTATCATTATGGCCTATGGGAGCAAAATCTTAAAAGTGCGATAGCATCTAAACGCCTTATTCAATTGAGCAAAAAATTTATACACATATTATAGGTCACAAATACTCAATCTGTATAGATTTTGGAGAATCTAGCACTTATAGTTTTTTTACAGGGACACAAAGAAAAATTCTTTATCATTATGCCTATGGGGCCAAATTTTTAAAAGTGTGATAGCGTCTAAACGCCTTATTAATCTGAGCAAAAAATTTTTACACATGTTATAGATCACAGTTGAACTAACTGTATAGATTTTGGTGAATCTAGCACTTATAGTTTTTTTACAGGGACACAAAGAAAAATTCTTTATCATTATGGCCTATGGGACTAAATTTTTAAAAGTACGATAGCATCTAAACGCCTTATTGAATTGAGCTGAAAATTTATATGAGTATTATAAATCACTGTTGCACTAACTATAAGCATTTTGGTGAATCTAGCATTTATAGGTTTTTGCAGGGACACAACGAAAAATTCTTTATCATTATGATCTATGGGCTCAAAGTTCAGTAGCGTTAAATAAAACATCGTGTAATAGATGGAGAAAAATACTCAAAGACTCTATTATGGTTTTCTCTCTTTTTTTTTGTTTAACAACTCCTCTTTCTTTACTTTATCTACAAAACTGTTAATTACTCAATGTTCGGAAAGTCGAGTGGAGTCACTCCAGATTTTTTTTAATTTAAAAAACAAAATGTACTATTGTTTCAAGCATACCTAAACTAAAATGAAATATATTTCGATAAATAAGCAAAAACAGTTTCTTTAGTTTTACCTTATTTTACAGTTAAAATAAAACTAAAATTTATTTTTTAAGTTATAGAAATTTATTGTATTTTTAAGTTATAAATATTAAAAATAGAAAAATTTATTTATTTTATATTGAAAAAAATTAAATAATATTTTATTAACATTTTCAAATTTTGAATTGAATTATAAAATAAAGTAAAAATAAATAAAAAGTTTAGATTACATAAAAAGTTAAAGAAGAAGAAGAAAAAAAAAAAAAAAACTAGTCTCGAGGTAGCCTCGAACCCAAGTCATCTGTCTAGCAGACTCGCCCTTTAGGATCACTAATATTACTCCGTGATCACACCACTGGGGCGCTTGCTCGTTTACGAAATAACTTGTATTTAAAGATTACTGAAATTTTAAGTGCTTTTTTCTCGAAATTTTGTCAATAGTGGGTCCTATTGCTTTAATATGTTGTTACCACGGAGTAAAAAGACAGGAGAAGAAGGTAACGATGAAATTTTGTGATGTTGTTTTCTAATGTTTACAGATGGCGCCAGCGTGCAATCCTTCCTTCTCTCCAGCTTCCGCAATGTTATTCAATGGGGAAATGTCTCGTTTTAATTATTTTTTTAAAAATAATATCAAGCTGAAAAAATTTCGATTGAAAGCAAATTTCATTAAATAGAGTATTCTAACCAACATGTTTTTTTTTAAGAGCCATTTTATACTAATTTTACTTTGAAAGAAAGCTTTTAAAAAATGACGATTCTTATGAACCGAAGCTAGCTAAAACAGACAATTGGGAGGAAGGAGAATGGATGAAATCTTGTAAAGAAAAAAAATAAACTTACTTTAGGTGCAGAAAACACGAACTCGAACTTTATTTTTCTCCTAGGGCTTTTTTTTTGTTTTTCTTATCACTATCATAGCCTGTTTTACAACTAGGAACGAAGCATTTATTTGAAACATCTGAATTATGCAGTTTTAAGAACTTACAAAGAAATTAAATTGCTTAAAATAAAAAATTTTAAATGTACTTCAGCAAAATTCTATTGAAAACAACAGTATATCCGCGCCGAAGTAGGGAGAAATGACAAGTGGCGCCCTCAATATTTACCAAAAATTTAGATCACAGTTTCGTAGCTTTCTCCCATTGGACCTTCAACTCCTATTAATATTACTCCGTGGTTGTTACCCTCATAGTATACTCGTATACTACAATCCTGCGGAGTTTCGTCCCGATCTGAATTTTCCATGTCGTGACCTCTCCTTGTAAGAAGAGATATGAGGTTTTTGCGTGTGAAGAAAATATAATGATGCCAAAGTTGCCATTTTTCATCGCCAAGCTCGCCAAATTTTGTCATCAAATAACGAATTTCGTCGCCAAGTCAAAAATTTCGTCGTCAACTATCAAATTCTGCCGCCAAATCACAAATTTCATTGCTAAGTCGCAAGTTTTGTCACCAAATTGTATATCTTTATAGCTTCTATTTATTGAATGATTATGAGCTTGGATTTAAAAAAATTGAAACATTTACTGACCAATAAATCTCGCCTAAAATTTTAAGTAGAATGAGTAGTAGTATTTGATAATTAAATTTCTTAATAGAATAGCGACGTAAATAATGCAATGTGTGGGAACAAAGTCATTGGCTAAGTATGTGTTAATGCACATGTAATATTTCTTTACTTTTGTAACATTAACGTAAGCCTTTGCCTTTAAGCTTGCTGAAAAGGGATTTTTTTTTTTTTTTTTTTTTTTTTTTTTTTTTTAATTGAAATCACGGTACCACTTGAAAATTTCTCATCACGATAATTTTTGAAATACTGATTTAATTTGAGCTAAAGTTGGACATTGAACTTATCATACAAATATCTTGTATGATTTCGCTGCACAAGTTGCTTCGCCATTTTGTTTCCAAGTTGCAGTCACTTAGACTGCCACTTGAAATTTATCATGACAATAACTTTTAAAACACTAACTAATTCGAACCAAAGTTCGCCGTGCAACTTGCTCCATTATATTGTTTCCAAGTGGCGGCCACTTGAAAATTTGTTATCACGGTAACCTTTGAAATACTTAATCAGTTCAAACCAAAGTTGAAATATTTATTTATCATTCAAATATCAGCAAGTCCATTAATAATTTGTAGCCACCATTTTGTTTGAAAATGGCGGCTACTTCATAAGGAGAAAGAAATCAACCTACCCTTCCGAATGATGCAGAAAGACTTGTTTCATCTTATAATCATTTAATATCATTATCACCATTTTCCATTATCATTATTTTCAATATTGTTTTCCTTTCATGGCAGTTGTCCAATGTTTTCGTTTGATAGGATCCTGTGGAACACTAAAGAATAGCTTTTGAGAAGCATTAGCCGTTGTATTCGTGCAGAGTGGTACAATACAATATTTATACTACGATTTTTTAATATCCGCCATTATTATAAAATACAAAACCTATTTCACTGATTCAAGAAGCAAAGCAAAGCACGAAATCGAATGCATGTAAACAACGATAGCTCTCGTTTGTTGTCATAAAGAGTGACGTCACGATATATTATACTGCGTATTCTCGATAGAGTAAATAGTGCGATGTTAAAAATGTTATAAATTAGTCATTAGATTTCAAATAAAGAAAATGTATGCATTTATTTTCTTACCTTTTCATTTTCAATTACATAAGAATAAAATCGGAAAACGTGCAAATTCCTCATTTGTTTTATTTTTGCAACGACTGAGCAGCTAAAAAATTGCGAATTACTGTGTAACTAATTTCTATATGTATATATATATATATATATATTATTTCAAGCCAGTCAGACCTCAGTCCCTGAAAAAGTTTCTTTGTAAGGAGTGAAAATCGCATACGCACTAGCTTTGTGTCGAACATATATTTATGATCTAGCCTGTAGTTTTGCATATAAGAGGAAGTACCTCCACAGTTCCTGTTTTAAATTGGATCACTCGTTTTCAAAAAAAAAAAAAAAAAAAAAAAAAAATGAGACTATTGGGTTTGAAAAAGTGAAAAGTTCATGTTAAAAAAGATACTTACATCGCCAGGCTTCTTTTGGCACTTTAGTTCTTCGGCACAGGGACAACTTATTTTGTAAATACCTTCCCCATCTGGCTCCTGCATGTCATCAAAGCAGATATCATCTAGAATATATATATATATATTGAATAACAATGATGAATTAGGTGAATATTATATTTCTTGTAATATAGTAAATGAAGGCTGACTGAGACACATTAAAATACAAGGTTATTTAAAATGATACAGGGATTTTTAAAAAACAGTAATATTATTTTTAAACGTAGATGTACAAGACTGAGGTTTTTTTTTTTTTTTTTAAGATGAATTGATGATTTCTTCTCTTTTTAGTTCCCTACTAGCAGGCTTTGCCCGCTTCGCTGGTCACTAAATTTAAAGGAAACTCTTTTCTATATAGCTTTATAAAAATAAAATAAAATACTAAAATTGCTCAAAAGCTCGCTTCGGATCCCTGCTGCCTTCGATAGCGATTTGGTCATCCGCTAAAACTCGGGCGCTTGTCCCTATTACCTGAGACAATGATTTACCAATAGGCTTCCATTAAGTCCTTATTAGATAACAGTTTCGAAATAGATAGTATCGAAAAAAAATGAAGTATCCCCTTTATATTTGAATCCCAGTTACATATGAACAACACTATACGTGGTGCACATAACATTTGCTTTTACGTTATTTCCTATGTTTACTTTGTTTATCCCCGATCAACCATAAAAATGATAACAATTTCACGCTAAATATTATAATATGCTATGACTGGCTACGTCTGTTGCATGAGACAATTAATTTTTTGTGGTTATATATAATTCATGGTTTGTAAGCATGATCATAGTACCGCCTTAATATAGCTCTCTTTGGCGACTTTTGAATTTTTGTCACCATTTTAGATTTAATCCCTTGTAAAAATAAGACTTAATACCTTGTAACAATATGCTATGAGCGCTATTTCTGCCATATTTTAGACAACTAAACTTTTAATGGTTATATATATTTCCCATTAAACATATTTTTATTTTCATTTATTTATTTAAATATTGATGAAATTTGAACTTCAATTTGGTCTAGTGTTGTACAGGCTGTATACTATATGTTTGTGTTTGTGAAAGAAAATTTAAAAAAAATTCAAAACTGCAATTTTTAATCCAACTTAAAAAAAAAAAAAAAACATGTGACTTAATCAGTAGCATATTTAAAAAAATTTTCCAAACGGTTTCCATACAATCTCCTTCTCTTGCCACCTAAAATACATACATTAGTTAATTTTAAAAAATCTAATTGTCCGATCGATAAGCTGTTTAATCCGTTGGATTCACAAAAATTGCATCTTTCATTTGGTATCTTATTTGTAACGATACGACTGATATTTCTAATTTTTTTTTTTAATTTACTTTCCTCATTTTAAATAAATGTAATTTTTATTGTTCACGTATTTTTTTTTTTTTTTTTCTGTCGAAAAAATAATGATAATTTTTTGGCAACAATTAAATTAAGGAATAAAACTAAATATTTTAAATAAATAAATTTTATTGTTCACGTTTTTTTTTTTTTTTTTTTTTTTCTGTCCAAAAAATAATGATAATTTTTTTGGCAACAATTAAATTAAGGAATAAAATTAAATATTTTAAATAAATAAATTTTATTGTTCACGTTTTTTTTTTTTTTTTTTTTTTTTTTTTTTTTCTGTCCAAAAAATAATGATAATTTTTTTTGGCAACAATTAAATTTAGGATTAAAATTAAATGGCCAATTTATCAGTAATTAGAAGGTTTTTATTTTAACATTTTAATTAATTAAAAGAAAACTAAAACAAAATTCGAAAATCGGGCTTCGAGGTGCATCAGGAGAGGTCATTACGAACCACCATGCAAATTTTTGTAGCTCTAGCCATCAGCCGTTTTCTTAAAAAGCTCTAGAAACCATACACAGTGACACACACACAAACATCTTATTTTATTATATGTACTAGCAGGCTTTGCCCGCTTCGCTGGTCACTAAATTTAAAGGAAACTCTTTTCTATATAGCTTTATAAAAATAAAATAAAATACTGAAATTGCTCAAAAGCTCGCTTCGGATCCCTGCTGCCTTCGGTAGCGATTTGGTCATCCGCTAAAACTCGGGCGCTTGTCCCTATTACCTGAGACAATGGTTTACCAATAGGCTTCCATTAAGTCCTTATTAGATAGCAGTTTCGAAATAGACAGTATCGAAAAAAAATGAAGTATCCCCTTTATATTTGAATCCCAGTTACATATGAACAACACTATACGTGGTGCACATAATATTTGCTTTTACGTTATTTCCTATGTTTATTTTGTTTATCCCCAATCAACCATAAAAATGATAACAATTTCACGCTAAATATTATAATATGCTATGACCGGCTACGTCTGTTGCATGAGACAATTCATTTTTTTGTGGTTATATATAATTCATGGTTTGTAAGCATGATCTTAGTACCGCCTTAATATAGCTCTCTTTGCGACTTTTGAATTTTTGTCACCATTTTAGATTTAATCCCTTGTAAAAATAAGACTTAATACCGTGTAACAATATGCTATAAGCGCTATTTCTGCTATATTTTAGACAACTAAACTTTTATTGGTTATATATATTTCCCATTAAACATATTTTTATTTTCATTTATTTATTTAAATATTGATGAAATTTTTGAACTTCAATTTGGTCTAGTGTTGTACAGGCTGTATACTATATGTTTGTGTTTGTAAAAGAAAATTTAAAAAAAATTCAAAACTGCAATTTTTAATCCCACTTAAAAAAAAAAAAAAAACATGTGACTTAATCAGTAGCACATTTAAAAAAATTTTTCCAAACGGTTTCCATACAATCTCCTTCTCTTGCCACTTAAAATACATACATTATTTAATTTTAAAAAATCTAATTGTCCGATCGATAAGCTGTTTAATCCGTTGGATTCACAAAAATTGCATCTTTCATTTGGTATCTTATTTGTAACGATACGAGTGATATTTCTAATTTTTTTAATTTACTTTCCTCATTTTAAATAAATGTAATTTTTATTGTTCACGTTTTTTTTTTTTTTTTTTTTTTTTTTTTTTTTCCTGTCGAAAAAATAATGATAATTTTTCTGGCAACAATTAAATTAAGGAATAAAATTAAATATTTTAAATAAATGTAATTTTTATTGTTCACGTTTTTTTTTTTTTTTGTCTGTCCAAAAAATAATGATAATTTTTTTTTTGGCAACAATTAAATTAAGGATTAAAATTAAATGGCCAATTTATCAGTAATTAGAAGGTTTTTATTTTAACATTTTAATTAATTAAAAGAAAACTAAAACAAAATTCGAAAATCGGGCTTCGAGGTGCATCAGGAGAGGTCATTATGAACCACCATGCAAATTTTCGTAGCTCAGCCATCAGCCGTTTTATTAAAAAGCTCTGGAAACCATACACAATAACACACACACAAACATCTTATTTTATTATATGTATAGATAGAAAGATTATACTATAGGTATAGGAAACTTAGGTAATCGTGAAAATTTTCGACCTCCGTTTTTTGACTTTTTTTGCACGTTTTCAGGCGTGGGGAATCCAAAAATAACAACATTTGTATGGTGTCCGTCTGTAGGGTGTCTGTTAGTCCGTTAGTCTGTTAGTCTGTGTATACGATATATGAAGAACAAATAGTCCCAGAGAAGTCAGATTGGTTTTTAAATATTGCTTTCGACACTGGCAAGAACCCTATTCATTTGCAACACTCGAATCAAATAACTTCGTAAGTTATTAGAAATTTACGATTTTCTTAACATCGGAGAATAGGGAAAATTTTCACTTAAACGTGCATTAAATGGAAAATTTTTACTGTAAAAATGTCAGACCAGTTTTAAAATAACAGTTTTGATGCCGGGATGAACATCATTAAAGATAATTATCGCTTGCTCATACATTCACAAAAATAAAAAATTGAAACATCAACATTATTTTTCTTTCTATTTTTACTGAGCGCTATTCCTATTTTACGCTGTAATATAAAATTCATCGAAATCAAACATTTTTAACTACCGCGCACTCATACAATCACAAAAATAAACTAGTTGGCAAAGGTGGACTCTGCTCAGTTCCCCACCATATTTATGTTCTCATAAATTTCTAGTGCGAGGCATTTTATAATCATGCTAAAAATATGTATTTGACCAAAACTTGTAACACTAACAGAACAAAATCCCCGCCTAATAGGCTATCCACCGTTCAGTTCGATATATTTAACTTAATCTAATCTATTAATTTATTTTATCAGGATCGATTCCGTTGTTTAGTTTTCATGCTACTATTTCCAATGCAATAATCCTCAAAATTCATATTTATATGAAAAATTTACAATTTCGCTATGTTGATAAAATCGTAAATTACGAATAATTTACGAAATTTTCTTAAAAGAATATTTGTATTCAATCATGTTCAAACAAATATCATAAATGTAATTTTGAACTTGTCTCATGTATTTATGATCCTCAAAATGGAAGTTTATGCTCAATTTTGCCTTATTCTGACATGTTAAGTAAATCGTAAATTCCAAATAACTTACGGATTTTTTAAATTGGAAAAATCATAGTCTATGATATTCATGCCAGTATCCTAAATAATATTTCGAAAGTGGTTTGACATCTTTACGATGAAAATATCTCTCAAAATTGACGTTTATGTGAAATTTTGCCCTTTACTGCCATGTTAAGAAATTCGTAAATTTCCAATAACTTGCGAAATTTTCAAAGTAGCATATTTATAGTTCCTGATGTTCATTCCGGCATCAAAACTGATATTTTAAAACTGGTCTGACATTTTTACAGTAAAACGTTTCCACTTAATGCACGTTTAAGTGAATTTTTGTCCTATTCTCCCATGTTAAGAAAATCGTAAATTTCTAATAACTTACGAAGTTTTTAAATTCGAATGTTGCAAATGAATAGGGTTCTTGCCAGTGTCGAAAGTAATATTTTAAAACTGATCTGACCTCTCTGCGACAATTTGTTCTCGAGATATCGTGTACACAGACTAACAAACTAACGGACTAACGGACTAACACACTCACACACTAACAGACTAACACACTAACAGACAACCTACAGACAGACACCATACAAATTTTGTCATTTTCGGATTCCTCACACCTGAAAACGTGTAAAAACGTCAAAAAATCGAGGTCGAAAATTTTCACGATTACCTAAGTTCTCCATACCTATAGTATGATGGGGAACTAAAACTTTCACGATTACCTAAGTTCCCCATACCTATAGTATGATGGGGAACTAAAACTTTCACGATTACCTAAGTTCCCCATACCTATAGTATGATGGGGAACTAAAAACTGCTGAAATCTTGACTAAAATGTATACATTTATTTTGTTTAACTTTTAGTGTATTTTTTTAAGCCAAGTAGAATAATTAAAGTACTGATTTTGTATTGTACCGGAAGAAATATATATATATTTGACTTTATTTCATTTTTTGGTTTGATTTTGGTAGTTGCTTGCTTGGTTGTTTTGTTTAAGTGCAAATGCAATGAACGTAAAGGCTTAAAACAGCAACAAAAGCATCAGTGACGAAATTTTTGTACATATACAGAAACAATACGAAAAACAAACAATTTCATTTCGCTTAAAAAATAACTATTTAAAATAAAAAAAAACTTCTTCACACACCATAAAATTAAATGTAACTACTACCGATTACGAAAGGACGTGGTCATACTTCTTCAGGTGCAAATAATACATGCACCTTTGTTCAAAAGTAGTAGCATCTGAAGAAGAAAGGCCACTTTCTTACATTAATTTTATGGTGTATGAAGAAGTTTTTAACTTTAAATATTTATTGTACACCAGTTATTTAATTTATTATTGAAAAATAATTGTTTTTCTGTTTGTTCAGTCATGATCAAGTTTTTTTTTTTTTTTTTTCGTATGCGTTTTTCGTATGAATTTTCCTACAATAAAAAAAAAAAAAAATCTCGTAAAGATGTTTACATTTCTCTTTTTATCTGTTTTCTATTAAGTAGTGATGAATAAATTTAGAAACATAGATTTATCGGCATAAAAATATTTCCATACTCACTTTCTTTCTTCATTTGCATGCACAGAGGGGACATATAGTCCATGTTCGGTAATGCCCTTAAGCAACATTCATCTTCGGCACAGTCATCTGGACCCTTGCACTTTTTCGCTTCTGAGACCTACAATAAAGAGCGTGAATTATTCACATAAATTATTTCAATAAATTTAGTCAAATGTAATCCAGATCATTAAAATATCAAATGAAGAACTATGGTCCTCTAATCAGAATTTCTTGTGAAAAACAAGGGGGGGGGGGGGAGGAGGGGTTCTATCGAGGATTAAGGAAATCACTTGATAGCCTAATATAAAAATTTTAAAAGACGACTTTTTGTTACAAATATACAGGATGGTTCATAACTTTAATGTTACAAAGCATTTTTTAATAAGAAACAAGTATTTGTTTTCTTTGATAATATGACTCGCATCTTTTCATAGCTTTAACATTTTATAAGGGATTGTTTTCATCAAACTGCAATCCAAGTCAAATTACATTGCGGTGAAAAAAAAAAATCGAGCCCCTGCTGACTCTTTTGTAAAATTACCTCCTGAATCTGAATATGACTCCCACTTTGCCCGATCACTCCCAGTTTTCTCGGGACGCCACACCCTCCCCCAAATTTTATCATTGTTCGATAATTTTATGGCCACGAATTTGATCTGGAGAAAGCAAAAAATTATTTTAACATTAAAAATAATGATAGTAATAATAATAATAATAATAATAAATACAATGTATAATAAATAATAATTATGATTAATTTATAAAATATAATAAATGTAATTTATAATTTCTGTGGCAAATACCCCCCCCCCCCCCAAAAAAAAAAAAAAAAAAAAAAAAAAATCCCATTGCTGCAAATGTTTATGTTTTAAAAATTTCACCTCTGTATCCCCTCAGAAGTAATTTTGCAGTTAAAAAAATCCTTTCCCCTCTTACAAATCAAATTTATAGCCAAAAAAATTACCAAAATGTAATAAAAACAGGGAGGCGACCTTTAAAGAGCGGTGGGTAATAGGGCAAATTGGGCGTCCTATTCGGATTCAGGAGGTCATTTTACATAAGAAATTTGCAAAAATGGTGTTGGGGCCGATTTTCATGCAAAGCAGTGTTATTTTAACACTCGAAGGTTTGTTGATTGTCAGCATCCTGATTGGGAGAATTTTCCCCTTTTATCCCAATATTTTTCTGAAGTGTTATTTACAAATTTTTATTTTACTTCTATGTTGTTATTGTATATTTGTTTTTATTATTGTATACATTTATTTGTGTAGGTCAAATCTGAGAATTCAATTTCCCCCAACTTCCTATCGTCCACTTGAGCTGAAATGTGGCATATATAGCTCAAGTAGTAATGGATCTGGGGGATGGGACCCTAAACCCTTAATTCCAGTTCAAAATTCGTTTCGAATTTTAACCTACTTCCTACCATCCGACTGAGTTGAAGTGGTGCATGCATGTATAATTTCGATCAATACAAAAAACCCTTAACGAGTTAAAAGTTTGTGACGCAGCACTGTACTTTATGGCTATAAGAATTAGAAATACGGGTCTTAAAAATAATGATATCAAATTTTCAGTGACGCTTTGATATTAATTAAATTATACATAGATTTTCTTATTTCAATTTGCTTTTTCCTTTTATTTATATTTACAGTGTAAACGTTATTTTCAACATAAAATAATATATAGCATTTACTCATTGATACCTTTCCATTCACATCTCTTATACTATGAAAGCATGTGTTTTAAAAGAAATTATATGAAATTCCAGTAACGCCGTGGTGTTACATTAAGTGATTTGTTTTTAAATTTCTCTGCAATTATTTTGTTTTGCATATTAAAGTATGTGGGCACATTGAAATATTGCTTTTAATTTTCAAATACGCTGTCAAATATATCACTTTATCTATTTGCATGCATTTTCAATTTATTTGGATGAAATGACACAAAGTAAACATTTCCATATATTTTACTTACAGTTTTGGATGGCGTGACGCAAAAGATAGAATAATTCATTGAAATAAATATATTTCAGTACATAATATAAGCTTAATGAAAGTGATATATTTGACAGCGTATTTGAAAATTAAAAGCAATATTTCAATGTGCACACATACTTTAATATGCAAAACAAAATAATTGCAGATAAATTTAAAAACAAATTACTTAATGTAACACCACTGCGTTACTGGAATTTCATATAATTTCTTTTAAAACACATGCTTTCATAGTATAAGAGATGTGAATGGAAAGGTATCAATGAGTAAATGTTATATATTATTTTATGTTGAAAATAACGTTTACACTGTAAATATAAATAAAAGGAAAAATCAAATTCAAATAAGAAAATCTATGTATAATTTAATTAATATCAAAGCGTCACTGAAAATTTGATATCATTATTTTTAAGACCCGTATTTCTAATTCTTATAGCCATAAAGTACAGTGCTGCGTCACAAACTTTTAACCCGTTAAGGGTTTTTTGTATTGATATCATTACTTTTTAGGGGTTAATGATCAAAACGTAAAATTAAAGGAGCATGGTAATGAGTTATAACACTGTATTAAAAGTGTTGTTTTATAGGTCATACTCGAACAAAATAACAAACTAAATAAAATTTCAAAATTTTATAAAAAGTGATAAAAAAGATGAAAACATGCAACATTACAAAGGCATAATATAGTACATTTTAAAAATGACAAAAATTTCTTATTTATATTTATTTCTTATTATAATTTTTTAGGTATAGATTTGATTTAAAAGAGAAAAATAAATAATAATAGAAAAATCTTTAAAAAGTGAAAATTTTATACTGGTAAATATTTAAGTAGTATAGTTTGTTATGAATTTAATTAAAAAAAATCTTAATCTATTCAAAATTTTATTATAGCTTAACATTTTGTAATTTATATATTATATATATTATATACTTAATGAGCAAATTAATTATTTTCAAATTCTGTTTTAAGAATTTTTTCAATCCGTAGTTTAAGTGATTTATCACCTAATTTTGAAAAAATTACAAATATTTGCATATGATTATCATATTATTTGTCATTTTTATGAAAATAAAGGAAAAATTTTTTGTTGTTGCAATCACCTTTTAAAATAGAACCAATTTTGAAAGTTAACAACGTATCAGCATGAAAACAATGTAAATACAAAAAATATTTTTGATAAACAAATGTCATATAAAATACAAGTACCTAAATAAATAACTCATTTAATATATATATTAAAAAAAGAAAAATATTTTTTTTTTATTTTTGTGTTTATTTTTTACGCTTCCCGATAGATGGAGCCAAAACGATTATTTGATATTCAGTATTTCAGATGGAAGAGAAGAAATTCGTCCGCGAAACTGCCGCATCACGGTATTTTCGGAGTAAAAAATAGTTCGATTTTTAAACTGAGTTATAAAAAAAACAAGAGTTTTCCTAGGGAAAAGGGAGATGTCAGGCACATCAGATAAAAGCGATTAATATCATATATAAATTAAACTAAATTCGCTCGAGCCATATTCGAGAAAAAATTCTTACACATATAGTCCGTCCATTTATAACTTAAATGAGCCAATTCATATCTCGAAATATATTGCACGCAGAAATGTAGCGATTTCGGGGTAGGATCAGACAGAAGGTGAAAGTCTATTTTGAAAATATCAAAACATAACCTCCCATATTTCCTGAGATATTAAGTGTCGGCTTTCAGTGGTTTCTTTGATCTTAAAATTCCTGTATATATAAGTGTCGCAGTTTTCGTTCGTTTTTCCGTTTCCGCTGAGTGTCGTGGCGTTCGTTTGTTTTTGCGCTTGCGTCACTAGAAAAACTGCCGTTTTTCATGATAACATTACATGCTCAAACAGTAACGGGTTTTAGGGATGGAGCACTAAACCCCTACCTCCAGTTCAATATTTGTTTTGAAATTTTACCCCCTTCCTTTCGTTCTATTGAGATGAAATTTCGCCTACATGCATACGGTGACAATATATGCTGTAGTAACGGGGTCTGAAGACCTTGGCTTCCAAATCCAGTCAAAAATTCGTTTTGAATTTTAACCCACTTCCTTTCGTCCGATTATGCTGAAATTCTGCATACATGTATAATTCCGACGACAATACATGCAGTAATGGATTTACAGGTGTGGGAGGGGGCTGAAGGCTTGGGTCCTTAACTCCAGTTCAAAATTTCTTTTCGAATTTTAAACCACTTTCTATTATCCGATTGAGCTTACTTACTTCAGCCACATTCGCTAAATTCGAGTTTTTGTATATTCTAAAGAAAAAAAAAATGTTAGACTTTAGAAATTTTTAAATTTATGTATCACTAGCTGTTACCCGCGACTTCGTTCACGTGGAAATTTTGATGTGTATGTGTGGAAACTGACGGTTTTATCATAATATGTAATGTAATGAAACCTTATCATTGTGGTGCTGTGCAAAACAGAGTCTGATAAAGAATACTCAAAAAAAATTTTAACTTCATGAAAGATCTACGGGAAAAATATACAATTTATTTTTATTCTAATACCGATCTGTATACAACATTAAATGACTTATTATTTTCCGTCAGCATGTGCAAGTTCTGGGCACTTGAAACACGTGAACAACTAGCATATAATTGGCCGTATGAGAAGCATGGAGTTCCTAAATGAATGCCTGTCACTTTTAAGGTTTGGCCCTGGGATTTGTTGATCGTCATTATAAAAGCCAATTTCAATGGAAATTGCAATCTCTTGAAATGAAATGGCAA
Source organism: Salticus scenicus (assembly GCA_963930645.1). Taxonomy (NCBI): domain Eukaryota; kingdom Metazoa; phylum Arthropoda; class Arachnida; order Araneae; family Salticidae; genus Salticus; species Salticus scenicus. The sequence goes on along the minus strand of OZ005652.1, from coordinate 34,454,096 downwards.
GTTGTTGGAAATAATAGGTACGCGGAGAATCAAAACGCTGTCTCCTTTAGCAGTTCCTGTAATAATGGTACATTTTATAATATTAATACCCAGCTCTGTGATACGAAGCCTTGTGCCGTTGCACAGTCTGGTTACATCAAGGTTACGCATCAGCATAGCTGGAACGCCAACTTTAAGCTCCAACATATGGGACGGTACTCCCGTTAACTCCAGAGAGTTGAGAAATTCAACGGGGTAGTCAGTACTATCGTCATCAGCCATTATTATTTGATTTAATCGATCAACCATAGAATGACAGCATTTTCAAGCCACATATAATATTACAATATGCTATGATCGGCTACTTCTATCGCATGAGACAATTATTATTACTATAATTATTATTATTACTATATTTTGTGGTTATATATACTTCATGCTTAGTTAATATAATAGTTGGTATATAGAAAAATAAATAAATTAATTAATATGTAAACTTGATCATGGTACAGCCTTAATGCCCTTGTCGACATTTGAATTTTTGTTGCCGTTTTAGACCAAAATATAATTTATGCGATTATTGTTCCTATACGCAAGCGAAGTGTGACGTCACTGACCGTCCGTGGATGCAAGAAAATGATTTTCTATGTTAATCGCCCATTGGATTTTTTGTAAAAAATTATTAAAAGTCGAGGAAAATCTCTTGAAATGAAATGGCAAGTTGTTGGAAATAAAAGGTACGCGGGGAATCAAAACGCTGTCTCCTTTAGCAGTTCCTGTAATAATGGTACATTTTATAATATTAATACCCAGCTCTGTGATACGAAGCCTTGTGCCGTTGCACAGTCTGGTTGCATCAAGGTTACAATCAGCATAGCTGGAACGCCAACTTTAAGCTCCAACATATGGGACGGTACTCCCGTTAACTCCAGAGAGTTGAGAAATTCAACGGGGTAGTCAGTACTATCGTCATCAGCCATTATTATTTGATTTAATCGATCAACCATAGAATGACAGCATTTTCAAGCCACATATAATATTACAATATGCTATGATCGGCTACTTCTATCGCATGAGACAATTATTATTATTATAATTATTATTATTACTATATTTTGTGGTTATATATACTTCATGCTTAGTTAATATAATAGTTGGTATATAGAAAAATAAATAAATTAATTAATATGTAAACTTGATCATGGTACAGCCTTAATGCCCTTGGCGACATTTGCATTTTTGTTGCCGTTTTAGACCAAAATATAATTTATGCGATTATTGTTCCTATACGAAAGCGAAGTGTGACGTCACTGACCGTTCGTGGATGCAAGAAAATGATTTTCTATGTTAATCGCCCATTGGATTTTTTGTAAAAAATTATTAAAAGTCGAGGAAAATTATTTCACGATTATTTCCCCATATTTGGGTATATATATGTATTAGTTATCATATGCATGTGTCAGATTGAGTTATTTTGCTGTCAAATTGACAAAATTTTAATTTTAAATTTCAAAACTCTGTCGTTCTTGGCGCTTATTGTATTTGGTGATCAAAAAGTAATAATTTGCATTGTACGAAATATTGTTTCATATTATTCATTACTCTCTTAAAATAAGTTGTTAAAATAACCATGATTTTTTAAAGGAATTTAAATTATGTTCGCCAGATAATTCGGCGATATTTTTTTTTTTCTGCTAAGGATTACAGATATCAAAACTATTCCGCTGCAACATATTAGTATCTTATATCAGATACTTTATTTAGACATTTGAAAACAAATTTGACTTTAAATTATGATAGAATATTTATCATTTTCCTTTTAATTAGTATATTAGTTGGATATTTATTGTGTTAATATCATCCTTTGAAATGAAATGTTTGTGTTTTCAATCGAATATGGAAGTTTGCCATTTTTTTTTTCGAGAGTTTTGAAATTAAAAATTCAAATTTTGTCAGTTTTACAGCAAAAATAACTTAATCTAACACATGGACATGATAACTAATACATATCTATACCTAAATATGGGGATTAAAATCGAGAAATAATTTTCCTCGATTTTTAATAATTTTTTACAAAAAATCCAATGGGCGTTTAACATAGGAAATATTTTTCTTTTATCCATGAACGGCCAGTGACGTCATCACTTTGCTTGCGTAGTTCTTTCTATCTTTTCCTTGGCGAAAAATGTCCGATCTACTTCAGCATCAAAATTTTAAAAAATGTCCAGAATTATCAATAAGAAAATACCTTTTATATAATGCTGAATTAGCTTTTATGCCAAGCGTGTTTCATCCGCAGTACTAAAATAAAAAAAAATTTAAAAAAAAATCTGAAGTTGACGTATATAAAAAAATGCTATGAAATAAAATTCAGGAGAAATATGTTAGATTTGTAATATTACTATTTTATTTTAAAATTATAAAGTGTCATTTTCTCATCGACCAATTTAACATTTAGTAATTTTTATTTTTCGCGTGAAAGCATATTTCATTTTATGTTGAAAATAATAAACAAAATAAATAAATAAATAAATAAATAATACCTCGTAAGCTTTTTTGGCAACAATTAAAATTTTAAATGGCTTATATTAAGTCAATTACCAGTTTATTATTTTCATATTTTAACTAATTTTAAAAAATCTAATCAAATTTCCAGTATAAATAGTAGCCTATGTTCTATTCCAGACTATTCTCTATCTCTGTACCAAATTTCATCCAGATCCGTTTAGCCATTGTGGCGTGATTGAGTAACATCAATCCATCCATCCATCCAAACTTTCGCATTTATATATTAGTATAGATATAGATTATTTTTTATCCTGTTTAAAATATCACTTAGTGTTTTCAAAAGTCTCCATTTTAAAATGGTTCTTGGACAACGTTTTAGTTATTGAACGTCATAAAATATGCATAAAAAAGAAATATTTTGCGAAATAGAAATAAAAAACTCAGGAAATGTTTGTCAAATAGAAAATACCCCTCGATATTTGGATAATTTAGACGGAAATTCTTAAAATAATCTTATTTCGACAAAACGTTCGTAAAATAAAAGTTCATTATATAGAGATCAAAGTGTAATTAAGGGCGTACCAGAGCAGCCGGGCAGTTCTGCGCTTAAAGCTGATGGACGTGGAGTACCGGGTTCGATCCCGGATCGCGATCGTTGGCCTAGCCGTAAGGAGCATTCCGTGGTTTTCTCCGAAACGGGCGTAAATATGGGCTAGGACCTCCTAGAAAGACCCCCACGGAGATCACCTCCCCTCTGGCTTAGGACCCTAATGTAGTCAATCGGCCGTACTCCCAAAACAACAAACACAACAAAAACTGACTGTAATTAAAAATAATTATGTAAAGTTCTTCAACGAAATTTAATATATGTTGCATTCAGCATAATTTCATTAATTTGAATACGAGGATTAAAGGTTTAATGTATGCTTATGTAGTAATATTAGCCCACCATTGAATTGCAATACAGAAAGAAAAATGGTTATTGAAAAACACCAATTGCTTAAAAAATAAATAAATAAATAAATATTATTTTAATATAATATAAAATAAATTTGAATGCGGTGCTTAAGAGGTTAAGGCTGAACATCAGTCAAATTCCCTCTTTCTCCCTTCCCATATAATCCTATCATGTCTTTGTTGCTTCCTATTATAAGGAAATCTCAATTATAAAAGAAGTTTTTCGTATTCCTTTCTTTGAGCATGTCGCCTTTTATCTTAATGTACAATTTTAAAATAAATAAATACAGCAGCAGCGGCTGGTGAACCGAAAATAAGTGAAGAGCTGAAAGATAATACTTAAGTAGGTTTAATACATAATTTTTATTACGGACAATTTTATTTAAAAATAATTATAAGATTAAAAAAAAACTTGTTACATACCATGTTTTTAAATTTTCTGATGAATCATTAATAAAATACGCCAGGATGAAAAATAATATATAAGCAATATTTAAGCACGCGAACTCAGTTCAGTGAACTAATAATGATAATGGAAGAAAAAAAAAAAAAAAAAAAAGGTTTAATTTTTTAAGGTTTACGTTTAATTAAATGTATTTATTTTTATGGCGAAAGAAAATAAACTCGTAATTTTTTTTGACAACAATTAAATCATAGCTAATATTTCAATGGCTATTTTACCATGTCTTTATTAACTTCTATTCTTGTTTGTTTGTTTGTACGTTTGTTTGTTTGTCCGGTACAAATCTTGCAATCGAATTTTAACTAACTTCCCTACTAGCTAGACATTTGAAACTTTCGCAGTAGCTCAGAACCCGGTGACAACACAATACTTCGAAGTCCAATTTTCGACTTTTTGATTAGTTTTCTTATAATTAATTAAAATATGAAAATGATAACATCCTAATAGCGTTAAAATAGCCATTAAAATATTAACTATAATTTAATTATTGGCAAAAAAATAAAAAAAAAAAAAAAAAAAAATTACGAGTTCATTTTCTTTCGACATAAAAATCAATACATTTAATTAAACGTGAACATCAAAAAATTTTAAAAAGTTAAATTATGCATCTCATAAAAATTTACTTCATTATCCCTTTAAAAAAATTATGCACATTGCTAAAAGCTCTATGATTCATCAAAAAATTAAAATATGGTACATAAAAAGTTTTTTTTTAATCTCATAATTATTTATTGCTATTAGGAGCTTATTATTTTCATATTTTAATTAATTATAAGGAAACTATTCGAAAATTCGAAAATCTGACTTCGAAGTATTGTGTTGTCACCGGGTTCTGAGATACTGTGAAAGTTTCAAATGTCTAGCTAGTAGGGTAGTTAGTTAAAAATAGATTGCAAGTTTTATACCGGAGAAACAAACACACACATAAACAAACAAGAATGGAAGTTAATAAGTATAAGATTTAAAAAAAAACTTTTTATATACCATGTTTTAAAATTTTTCTGATGAACCATAGAGCTCTTATCAATGTGCATAAAATTTTTAAAGTGACAATGACGTCAATTTTGTGAGATGCATAATTTAACTTTTTATATTGTTTTAACATTCACGTTTAATGAAATGTATTGATTTTTAGGTCGAAAGAAAATGAACTCGTAATTTTTTTTTGGCAACAATTAAATTATAGCTAATATTTTAATGACTATAGAGCATTTCCTCGTGACGTCTGGTGGTTGGCAAAAAAGCGCGCTCGACTTTCCCGCGCCCCGCCCACCATTGATTTTCCGTTGGTAGTAAATCAAGTAATCACCATCGCTATGCTTTTCCCAAGCCTTTTTGCCAACCACTCATTAAAGTTGAGATGTTTGTTTACAAACAAGGAACTGCCCTATTTTAACGCTATTAGTATGTTATTATTTTCATATTTTAATTAATTATAAGAAAACTAATCAAAAATTCGAAAATCGGACTTCGAAGTATTGTGGTGTCACCAGGTTCTGCGCTACTGTGAAAATTTCAAATGTCTAGCTAGCAGGGAAGTTAGTTAAAATTCGATTACAAGATTTGTACCGGACAAACAAACAAACGTACAAACAAGAATAGAAGTTAATAAAAACATGGTAAATTAACTAAAAATACTCATTTTATTTAAATGTAAATGTATACTCTATAAATAAATACAGTGTAAAATATTAGGTGAAGTGTCTCGTCACCTATTTTCGGTCCACGAGCCGCCGCTGAAATACAGTTGACGTAACCTCGTTGACGTAAACACGCTTAAAGCGAATTACTTTTAACATGAACTGTTTCCACATTCCCGTGAAAAGGAAGACTAGTTTCTGAGTTACTGATAGCATCAAGTACTGATAACATGAAAAATTTTTTTATCCCGTTTGAGATTCACGTTAACGAGGTTTGACTATATTTCTTTTCGACATTGAAAATTAGAGTCCTCGGTTTACTTAATAAAATAAAATATTCACATTGATTTTTTAAGAAATTTGCTCTTGTTCGAAGAGTCCAATTAAAAAAAAAAAAAAAAAAAAAAACAGAATTCGAAAAACTTCATTTTTCAATGAGATATTCTTTTGATACGAAGCAACAAAAATCCCATAAAGTTACATGGGAAACCTAACTGCACATCTTCTCCCGAGGACATCCTAAGGATACCATGGGGATAAAAGGACATCCAAGGGACATACATAAGATGTACCTGGGATAAGTGCGCTGTTTGGAAGGCAGACAGAGTGGATTTGAGTAAAGTGCAGTCTTCATATAAACTCATGTAATAATATCAGCACTTATAATTGTACTGAAATTTAGAAAGACAAGTAATTGTTAAAAATAATCATATGCTTTAAAACAATTAATTTTTTCAAAATAATACAAAATAAAAATAATCTTACAGCAAAAGCCACACAGAGTAAAAATCCAATCAAAACTAAAGACCTCATTATGTGCTTGATTCCGCAAAAACTTACGATTTGCATGGGCAAAAGTAATCCGTACAGCACAATTTAAAGATTTCCGTGGCAATTATGTCACCTGGTTGCTTGTGAAATTCTCTTTAAAATCACAGCGGCTTAATCTTAAAAATTGATAACCAAGATAGCTGTAAGAAAACATCTGTTTATTTTTACAAGCATTAAAAGGAATTGTGGACCGTAAATGAATTGTAATTTAACTCTTTTCTATCTTAAATTATGAAAGAAATTAAATTAAATTTAAAAAAAAGTAATTAAAGACTATTTCTATTTATCAGTTTTGCCCTATTCTGCCATGTTAAGTAAATCGTAAATTCCAAATAACTTGCGATTTTTTTAAATTGGAAAATTCATAGTCTATGATATTCATGCCAGTATCCTAAATAATATTTCAAAAGGGGTTTGACATCTTTACGATGAAAATATCCCTCAAGATTAAAGTTTATGTGAAATTTTGACCTATTCTGCTATGTTAAGAAATTCGTACGTTTGCAATAATTTGCGAAATATTTTTATTGGAAAATTCATAGTCAATAATATTCATGCCGGTATCCTAAATAATATTTAAAATGTGGCCTGACTTCTTTACGATGAAAATATCCTTAAAAATTGACGTGAAATTATGTGAAATTTTGCTCTATGCTGCTATGTTAAGAAATTCGTAAATTTCCAATAACTTACGAAATTTTTATATTGGAAAATTCGTATTGAATAATATTCATGCCAGTGTCTTAAATAATATTTCAAAAGTGGTCTGATATCTTTACGATGAAAATATCCCTCAAAATTGACGTTTATGTGAATGTTTGCACTATTCTGCCGTGTTAAGAAATCCGTAAATTCCAAATAACTTGCGAAATTTCAAAGTAGCATGTTTACAGTTAATGATGTTCATTCCAAATACAAAACTGATATTTTAAAAAAGGTGTCCTGACATCTTTAGAATAAAAATTGTTTTATTTGACGTTTAAGTGAAATTTTGCCCTATTCTTTTAGGTTAAGAAAATCGTAAATTTATAATAACTTATGAAGTTTTTTAATTCGAATGTTGCAAATGAATAGGGTTCTTGCCAGTGTCGAAAGTAATATTTTAAAACTGATCTGACTTCTCTGCGACTATTTGTTCTTGAGATATCGTGTACACAGACTATCAAACTCACTAACGGACTAACAAACTATCAGGCACCCTACAGACGGACACCATACAAATTTTGTCATTTTCGGATCCCTCACACCTGAAAACGTGTAAAAAATTCAAAAATCCGAGGTCGAAAATTTTCACTATTACCTAAGTTCCCCATACCTATAGTATGATGAGTAAGTAAAATAAAAATCTTGAAAGCAGGTCTAGTAGTTTTTGAGACTATTAATCTCATATATACCAACATTTATTACTTTCTTCTATATTCAATAGCAGAAAGTATTGGATTCGTAAAAATTTTCGACCTCGGATTTTTTGATGGATTTACACGTTTTGACCATTTTTAGAAAATGTCTGTCTGTGTGTGTATTTGTGACAAAATTTTGTGGCGACTGTATCTTAGGTACTACTGCACAACACATTGACCTATTGACTACATTAGTGCCTATCAACTTTTGGTAAAAATTGTCCAACAGCTTGCGTTGCCATCCTGCTTTTTAAAATTTTTTAACATGGTGGTATAATAAAGAGAACTGTTTGTCAATAATCATTATGTAATTTAAAATAATTATTTGTAATAGAGTTAGTCAACTGGGAAAAAAATTGTGTATGTAGAAGCCTCGCCTCCCCCCTGGGGGGCAAGTCCCCCCTTGAGGGGAGTAAATTTCCATGATGCGTATCTTTCAAAAGAGCTCGCCAATACCTTTAAAACTAATGGTTGAACCATCGATCTGCGATAATTTAAAATAAGGTTATCGATTTTTTTTTCATTTTTAACTAATTTTTTTTTAATGTCATATTGAGATTAAAATTGACTTTTTTTTTTTTGGACATTTAGTTTTATACTACTTCTGTAGTATGGAAATTGTCTGCATTATCATGGAAGATAATTTTTTTTAATAATAATTTTAATAAATTATTTTTACTGACAAGGAAACATTCAAAAGGTGTCGTCTTCAAAAAATATTGAAAAAAAAAAAAAAAAAAAAAGATATGTGATTCTACTCTTCATAAAACACCAGAAAGTGAAAAAATTATCGGCTGAAATGAATTACAACGATCACAAAAAATTATCAAAATTAAGCATATTTGGCGATTTCACTCTGTTAGGTAGTTGGTTTTGAGTACTTGACGGAGAAGCAAAACACGGTTCTGTTCATACACGTCAATCTCGTTGCTAGCGAACTTATCGCCTAACATCGCTAAATCGCCAAAAATGCTTAATTTTGATTATTACTTTCTTCTATATTCAATAGAAGCTAGTATGTTGTGGCCACCACAAGACTTTCTTCTATATTTTCCTGTACATATTCAATCAGAAACAATATTTAAAAAAAAAAAAAAAAAAAAAAAAAAAAAATTCTAAGGGTTTTTTTTTTTTTTTGTAAAAATTAATACATATTCAATCACTAACATTTTTTTTTTTTTTTTTGGTTAAAAGTAAAAAAAAAAATCGATAACTTTGTTTTAAATTATCACAGATTTATAGTTCAACCATATTCGTTTTAAAGGTATTGACGAGATCTTTCGAATGATACCCATCTTCAAAATTTACTCCCCCCAGGGGGGAAGCGACGCCCCCCCCATGCACAAAATTTTTTTCCTAGTTACGTACTACTATTATCAATAATTCATATTAATTTTACAATCACAAGTGTAAAATAACTCTTATTACGCACACTTATACGAATTTTTGTCCTATTCTGCCATGTTAAAAATTTAGATAAAATGCTATCACAGCGCCTCCTGTTGAGCTATTGATCCCCAAATATAATCAGCACCAGTTTATGTCGGGGACCAACTAAATACCAAGTTTGGTAAAATTTCGTTTAAAAAAAAAAAAAAAAAAAAAAAATACGATTTTTTTTCTGTTTTTTTTTTTTTTTTTTTTTTTTTTTGTTAAAAGTAAAAAAAATCGATAACTTTGTTTCAAATTATCACAGATTTATGGTTCAACCATTCGTTTTAAAGGTATTGACGAGATCTTTCGAATGATACCCATCTTCAAAATTTAACATCCCGGGGGGTACTTTCCCCCCAGGGGGGGAACCGATGCCCCCCCCCATGCACAATTTTTTTTCCTAGTTAACTACTACTATTATCAATAATTCATATTAATTTTACAATCACAAGTTTAAAATAACTCTCATTATGCTCATTTATACAGAATTTTGTCCTATGCTGCCATGTTAAAAATTTTCATAAAATGCGATCACAGCGCCACCTGTTGAGCTATTGATCCCCAAATCTAATGGGCACCAGTTCATGTCAGGGTGCGACTAAATACCAAGTTTGGTTAAATTTCATTCATTGGTTCGTGAGATACAGCGTCCACAAAAAAATGATACAGACACACAGACAGACATTTTCTAAAAACTATCAATTCGTGTTCAGGACATCCCAAAACGTGTAGATCCGTCAAAAAACGGAGGTCGAAAATTTTCGCGAATCCAATACTTACTCTATATTACATATAGATGAAAGTAAAAAGTATTGGATTCGTAAAAATTTTCGACCTTCGGTTTTTGATGGATTTACACGTCTTGAGAGCTGTAGAATGTGATTTGATACTTTCTAGAAAATGTCTGTCTGTTTGGGTCCGTCTGTCTATCTCTCTGTCTGTGTGTGTGTGACAAAATTTTGTGGCGACTGCATCTCAGGAATTACTGCACAGAATTTCATACAAATTGGTATGTAGTTGCACCTTGACATAAATTAGTGCCTATCAACTTTTGGTAAAAATTGTTTTACAGGTTGCATTGCCATCCCGCTTTTTCTAAATTTTTAACATGGTGATATAGGACAAAATTTTGTATAAATGTGCGCAAAGAGAATTATTTTTTAGTAATCACTATGAAATTTACAAGAATAATTTATAATAGAGATAGTCAACTGGGAAATTTTTTTTTGTATGTGTAGGAGCCTCGCCATCCCTGCCCCTGGGGGGAAGTCCCCCCTTGAGGGGAGTAAATTTTCAAGATGGGTATCTTTCGAAAGGTCTCGTCAATACCTTTAAAACGAATGGTTTAACTATAAATCTGTGATAATTTAAAACAAAGTTATCGATTTTTTTTACTTTTAACGAAAAAAGAAAAAAAAAATCGTAATTTTTTTTTTTTTTACGAAATTTAACCAAACGGTATTTAGTTGGCTCCTGACATAAACTGGTGCTGATTAGATTTGGGGATTAATCGCTCAACAGGTGGCGCGGTGATCGTATTTTTTCGAAATTTTTAACACGGCAGTAAGGACTAAATTTCGTATAAATGTACATAATGAGAGCTATTCTCAACCTGTGATTGTAAAATTAATATGAATTATTAATAATAGTAGTAGTTAATTAGGGGAAAGAAATTGTGCATGTGACATATCACTTCCTCCTCCCCTGGGAGAAGTACCCCCCGGGGAGGGGATTAAATTTTCAAGATGGGTATTTTTCGAAAGGTCTCGTCAATACCTTTAAAACGAATGATTGGACTATAAATATGTGATAATTTAAAACAAAGTTATCGATTTTTTTTTTTTTTTTTTTTTTTTTTTTTACTTTTAACGAAAAAAAAACTGAAAAAAAATCGTTTTTTTTTTTTTTTTTTTTTTTGTTACTAAGTGAATTTGTATAGGAAAATATAGAAGAAAGTCTTGTGGTGGCCACAACATACTAGTTTTTTGTGGTCGCTGTAATTCATTTCAACCAATAATTTTTTCACTTTCAGGTGTTTTATGAAGAGTAGAATCACATATATATTTTTTTTTTTTTCAATATTTTTTGAAGACGACACCTTTTTAATGTTTCCTTGAGAGTGAATTTGTATAAAAAAAAAATATAGAAGAAAGTCATGTGGTGGCCACAACATACTAGTTTTTCATATATCTACATAATATTTCTCTAACGTGGTCCAGTTACGATCAAATTTAGTTGAAGCGATGCGATAGGGACATATTTAATAAAATACGTGAGGATAAAAAATAATATTTATTTGTGATATCTAAGCACGCCAACTTAGTTCATTGATTTAATCGGGAAAATTATAACATTTGTATGTTGAGACCTTTTTACAGGAAAATGTATTTTAAAAGTTGCATCTTTACAATCTTTGCACTCCTCATTTTAAAACTAGCAATACTTTAAATTTGTAAACATAACATGAATTGTTGTCAAACATTGACTAAAAAATGCAATAATAAAAAATATAATCAAAGTAGGTACCAGCTTTTTTTAAACCAAAAATTATGTTAAAATATATAAATAAGTAAAAAGGCATCGTCAACATGCTATCGCCAAGGGGGCCACTATACTAAAAAAAACTCGCCGAGGGGGTCTTATACTAAAACTGTACTCTCTGCGCAAGTATGAAAATTGGGTCGTCAAACATGAATTTTATTTTGAAACCTTTCTGTGAATGTTTTTGTTTTCACTATCGCACAATATTAAATTGGTTCTAATAATAATTTGATTTCTGGTGAATTACAATTCAAATTGGGTGGCGGAATTGTAAACAAGTTTTAAATGTAAACAAGAAGAAAATTGTGCGAAAATTGTGCACGGGTTTGCTAGTATAAATAAAAATTGTTGAGCCTGTTCTTACAACTAATACGCAAGTCAGTGATGACGTCACTGGCCATCCGTGGATGAAAGAAAAATATTTCCTATGATAATCACCCATTGGATTTTTTGTAAAAAATTATTAAAAATCGAGGAAAATTATTTCTCGATTTTAATCCCCATATTTGGATATAGATATGTATTAGTTATCGTGTGCATGCGTAACATTAAGTTGTTTTTTACTGTAAAATTGATAAAATTTGAATTTTAAATTTCAAAACTCTAGAAAAAAATGGCAAACTTCCATATTCGATTGAAAACATAAACATTTCATTCAAAGGATGATATTTACACAATAAATATCCAACTAATATACTAATTAAAAGGAAAGTGATAAATATTCTATCATAATTTGAAGTCAAATTTGTTTTCAAATGTCTAAATAAAGTGTCTGATATAAGATACTCATATGTTGCAGCGGAATAGGTTTGATATCGGTCATCCTTGGCAGAAAAAAAAAAAAATTCCTTTCAAAAATCATGGTTATTTTAACAACTTATATTAAAAGAGTAATGAATGCCGGCCAGGTGGTTCGGTTGGTAGGACGCTGCCTTCTGAATCCACCCATCCCAGGTTCGAATCCTGGTGCGGGGGCATGGATGTTTGTGATGTATTATGTTTTCTAAATACTGTGCGCTGGTTTCTGTAAATTTCTGTAATATGGATCAATCGAGACGAAAGTCATTGCAACTATAGGTCTCAATATATGTCAAATGTCAGAGAGTAATGAATAATACGAAACAATATTTCGTACAATACATATTACGAAAATATACATCTGGCAAGTATATTTTCGAATTACGCTTTTGATTGCCAAATACAAAAACGCCAAGTACGACAGAGTTTTGAAATTTAAAATTAAAATTTTGTCAATTTGACAGCAAAATAACTCAATCTAACACATGCACATGATAGCTAATACATTATACCCAAATATGGGGATTAAAATCGGGAAATAATTTTCCTCGATTTTTAATAAGTTTTTACAAAAAATCCAATGGGCGATTAACATAGGAAATAATTTTCTTGCATCCACGGACGGTCAGTGACGTCACACTTCGCTTGCGTATACTAAGGTAACCCATGTTTATGAATACGTATTTATATAATGCGTGTGTTTCATATTCACAATCGAATGAATTTGTATCGTACTTATTCTTTTCAACTCTCCTTAAACGACCTTTGTCATTTTCAGTTCTTGTAATTTCATAATTAAAAATCTGTATTGACTTCACTCGGCTTTCTGAACATTTGTTAGTTAATGATGTTTAAAAAGGTTGAATTGTGAGAAAATTTTAGTAAATAACCGAATGTGAGAACATTTTCATTAGAAAACTGTCATGCCATTTGGCTCATTAGGCGATTTAGGCACACAACCAGACATAACGATAGTTCAATCTGAGGAACAAAGCATTTCAGATGCTTTTCGCTTGTGTAATTTATAAACAATTTTTAAAATGTTGCCTTTAATGTAGCCAAGGTTGAATCTAGTTAAAAATTTCAGAGAGGGTTGAACCTTTAGTACATAATATTAAGGGTTTAAAATGAAATATAATCGAAACATTTTCGACAAATCTGCAAAATTTAGGGGGTTTTTTTTAATCCCCAAATACTCTCCCCTTAGCTACGGCCTTGAATATAGCTAAATGTTTCTAACTTAATTTGGAAGTTTACCGCAGGGGCCATGAAAGAGTTTCAAATGAAAATCGTCTAATATAAAAATACCCAAAAGGAAAAGGACAAATTGAGTATCTCTACCAAAATTCGCGTGTGAATACAATGGAATGCAATTTATTCGAATTTATTGTGTGTCTCTGTAAAAGCACTAGGATTGGTAAGCATGCAGTCGTTAGTAACGGGCAAACAAAAAAAAAAAATTAATTCAAAATCATTTTCTCTTTTAAGTAATTAAAAGAACTTTAATTTTTAGCTCCTATGGGACATGATATGTGAAAATTCATTCATGCGTCCCTGTAAAAGAGGCTATTCAGACCGTGGGCCATAAGCTAAAAATGTCATTTAAAAACAAGTTCGTTTCAACTTTTTGGGGGCAACCTGAAAATTTTGCTAATATATTCTTTTTAAGATAGGTAATGAAAATATCATATGTTCTGGAAATAAACTTTGCACATAAATTTGGAAAATTGATTCCAATTTGAAGGAACTGAGTTTACATTTACGATGCTGGATTATAGCTGTGCGCAATATATTTCTGGTAATATTGTGATTCATTGAATAAATTTTAAATTAACTTGCACACAAGTGCTAAAATCATATTCCTGAAAAAAGGTGCTAAAAAAAGTAAAATTTTAATAACTAGTCGATCTGCAGATCAGAAGCCTCAACGTCCAATTTTCCTCACTCATTATTCAATAGATCATTGATAATATTTATTTACTCCATATTATATATATCATTATTATCATCAGTTTCAATCTTTATCAGTCTACTGCAGGATGAAGGTCTCTTCTAGGTGATTCCAATTTTCCCTGTTTTCTGCAATTCTTCTTCATTCTGCTCTTCCAAACTTCCCAATTTTATCTCTCCAACGACACATTGGTGTCTTTTTCGGTCTTTTGTAGTATCACGATATCCAAAATAGTACTGGTGGTCCATCTATCATCATTTCTTCTGGAAAAGTGGCCAGTCCAGCTCCATTTTATCTTACTTCTAGAAATGCCACCAGTAACATTGGTTTTATCCCTAATCTAATACAAGTGTTTCCCTTTCTTTCTCTTTGGCTGAGTCCTAACATGCATCTCTCCCACTTTATATATATGACGACTCGCTACATAAACAGATATATTTCTAATGGGGGATACCAGCCCCTCTTCAACTTTCCGCTGTATATCTCTGTCTATATCTCTCTCTCTACATATATATATATACATATTTTACTAATAACAGCCTTCTATTAATTCCTTATAAATAGAAGGCTATTAGATTATTTGATACATAATCTTGTACCAAACTATGATTTGATACATAATCTTGTACCAAACTATGATTTGATACATAATCTTGTACCAAACTATGATTTGGTACAAGTATTTAAATCATAAATACATGTACCAAATTTCATGCAAAAAGATTACCCTGAGTAACCCTGTAAACTAATTATCAATTTTATGCCCACAATTTTCCACAGAAAAACACGCTTTTAAACATTCTAATAACATTTTATAATATTTAATGTAATCATGTTAAAATACATTTTTAATACATACTGTCTATAGATCATAATGGTACGATATTCTTTTGTGTGTCCCTGAAAAAGAGCCACCTTTATTATATACGCCAATAAAAATAGTATACCTAATTAATTATAACTCACTTATATTTCAACCTAATTTGACATCATTTGAATGATTACAGAATGTCATCGGAATTCTTTTGTATGGTCCTGTAAATAAAATTAGCTTATACATACCTCCTTTTTTTTTTCTTTTTTTTTTCTTGAGAGAGAGAGCGATAAAACATGTTTTTATGTATATTTATAATATATGTTAATTCCACTGAATGCCGCATAAACGCGTTAAAATGCGCTTAGATAAAAATTTGTCCATAAGTTCTAATGTTATGAAATTCTTTTGCTTTTCTCTGTAAAAGAGCACCAGTAAAAACATTTCAACAAAAATAATTGTTCGAAATTTGATAAAATTTGGATGATTACATGATATTGTCAGAATACTTTTGTAAGGTCCTGTACATTGATTATGAAGCCTATACACACATATTTCATTTCTATGGAAAAGATCAATTTAAGAATATCAATAATGTACGCTAATTTCATTTCGTTGAATGCAGAGTAACGAAGTTAAAATTCGCTTAAACGAAATTCACCCCATAGGCCGTAATGATACGAAACAATTTGTTGTGTCTCTGTACACGATCCATAAATAATCTACACATAAAAAATTACACAGCTATTTCTATACAGAGCCTGAACATGTATACGAATTTGCAAGTCAATCGGGAGATTTTTGCGGCCGCTATCGCGGTACATATACAAATTCTGTCCGTAGGCCGTAATGATAAGAAAAACTTTGGTGTGTCCCTGTACACGAACTACAAATGGAATACACACCTAAAACTATACAGCTAATACTGTGTCGTTCATAAACATGTGTACCAAATTCCAAGTCAATAGCATGATTTTTGCGGCCGCTATCACGAAACAGACAGACACACAAACAGAACAGAAAATCTTTTTTAATCTCCACATACAGGCCTCGATTAACGTTTTGCCAATAATTTAACTAAAATTTCAGTGTAAAACTTACCGTATAACACTTTCATTGGTAATCTATACTGTTGTCTAAAGGCAGTTTGAACAGTTCATTAATTGGAAGAAGAAGCAAATGGGTAGATATTTTTCTTTCACGAATATATAAAACTTTCCATTGATCAACACACAGTCTCACTTTAGCTGAGCTTATTTGAGAAAAACAATTTACCTCTGAATGTATCTCATCGCCGATGTGCAAACAAAAAGTAATTTCTTCTGATATTATATTATCTGTAATAATTCTACTTACAGAAAAAAAAATGATGACAGAATTCGATCAAAATGTTAATAATATTCAGGATAATGATGTCGAGAGAAACTTTACATCTTATTTGAGAAAAATATTACATTTTTAATGTATCTAATTCCCGATATGCAAACACTATGCCATTTTTTCTCACATTCTATTAAATGTAAATAATACTTAAAAAAACATGAAAAGAAAACAATAGTAGAATTGTATGAAAATTTCAATGAATATTGACTCAAGATATTGTAAACATAAACAAAACATATCAAATGCAAGCGGGGCGCTAGCGCGAGTACTAACATCAGCCGTCATTGGATCGAAATGCCAGAAGAAAAAATTAACGGTTTTGATTGGAGATTAAGCAAAGAACCGAGAAGAGAATCTTGCTATCTCTAAAAGCAGGTAAAATGGCAGGACCGCAGAAACGTCAAATTTGTAGAATTTATTTAATCAATTTTAAAATAATGTGCACATCTTCAGACCAGAACATTGCGAATTGCTAGATAACTGAATATTCTCTTAATTTTAACATTAAATTGAAATTGCCCCTCGATGATTGAAACGGACTTGAACGATATCCAGCCATGGCAAACGGCCTAATTACACACATAATTTTTCCTAATGATCATACTTTATCCGTTTATTGTAACCTTTTATAGCACTTTTTCCGTTTTAAACACTTCAGCATTAAAAAACGAATTCAAATAATATTTATAGTATTACAAAGGAATTCTAATTTGTATCTCTTGATATAGTACAATAAGTTCCAAATTTATAAAATTCTATAAATAATTCTTGCAACGATGACTTGAAACATGTCTACCAAATTTAAGCTCAATAGAAAATTCAGTATTTGTATGCTATCGTGTATACTCACGTACATACATATTCACATTAATCCTAAAATTATTAATTTCCACATATTTCGCCTGATAATGACCTGTAATATATATATTAAATCTGAGTTTAATTGAATGCAGCATTTAAACGCTATTGCGTTCACTCACTCAATCTATACTAATATATAAATACGAAAATTTGGATGGATGGATGGATGTTAGTAGTAAGCCGCGCGCTTTGGGTGACGGAAGTGACGTCATAGGAGGGGGAAAGGAGGGGGAGGAAACCGGAAGTGACGTAACGGTTGATTGCTTGATCGTGAAAGATGACGGGGGTAGAGTTTATTTTTATCCGATGGCAACCTGGACTTCTTGTCAAGACATGTGACGGGGAGGGGAGAGTTTTCTAAAAGGGACAACACAGAATCCTGTCAGAACAATAAAGAGAATGACGTCATCAACTGGAAAGAGGACGATATTTTTAATGACGAATCTACCAATAATGAATTTTAATGAGAGAATTTATTATTTTATTGACTATTAATTAATTATTTAACCCTTTCAGGGGCGGTGGCTAGAGGGTCTATCCACCTACTTTAGAAATTTTTCTCTAAGTGTGCAGTGGCTACTTTTTTTATCCACTTTTATGAAAAGTTAATGTGTACTTCTAAAATTGAAATAGAGATGGCAGAACTACAGTAACTTTAAGCAGGATGTGCCTGTGACTTTTTTAAATGGACAAGTTGCGGGAAAATTTGTTGAAGTTTCTTTTATATATTTTTATGAAAAATATTTTTTTATTCAAAAGTATTTGGTAGTGTAAATATACTGTAATGCACCTTTTAAATACAACAGATTTGCGTATTATCTTAGATCATTAATTTTAGTTTTGATTTTTGACACAGTGGCTAGAACGCCTAGCCACCACCCACAAAAAAATCCCCACATGCTGAATTTTTTTCATCATCAAATATGACTTGTAGGGGATGTTTACTTTATGATATATATATATATTTAAAAGGAAATTCAATCATTTTTACTTAGTGCCCCTGAAAGGGTTAACTGACTATTTTAATTCGCCATATTTTTTACAAAACGATATTACCCTCCAGTGGAATCGAACCCACCATCTGTGGCATGCAAGCTCCACGCTCTACCGACTAAGCTACAGCGTTGTTAGCTTGAACTCCCTTTTTTATGTTTTTCCCCTCTTAGAAGATAGGGGGTGAGAAGACGTTTCCCCACCTGCGCAAGGAGATTGATAAATGATGTGATATTCCCAAATTTTTATATGATATTGGTGATTTGTTCATTATTGTGAATATTTTTTAAACAGAAAATATTGTTTCTTTCTTGAAAAATATTAAAACAATCCCATTTCTTAAATTTTATTTACAATATTAATAACACGATCAGATTTATTTTTAAACATGCAAAAAAAGTTTTTTGCACATGTTCCTTATTTATTTTACGATTTTATAAATTACAAAACATATATATATATATCTTTCATTTATTTTATTTATTTATTATTATTTATTTATTTTATTTTATTTTATTTTATTTTATTTTATTTTATTTATTTATTTATTTATTTATTTTATTTTTATTTTATTTTATTTTATTTATTTATTTATTTATTTATTTTTTATTTTTTATTTTTTTGAGAAAAAAGTTGAATTTTTTTTCTGGAAAAAATTATAAAAACAATTCAAAAAACTAATGTTCTAGTTTTTTTCTTCTCTAAAAAAATTTTTAAAAAAATTTATTTTCTTATATTTTATTTACAATAGTAAAAATGCAATCATATTTAATTTTAAAACATGCAAAAAAATTTTTTTTTTAACAGTTATTCATTTTTTTTATTTTTAAGTTTAATAATAATAATAATAAAAATAATAATATATATATATATATATTTTTTTTTTTTTTTTTTCTTGTTAATTCTGTATTTTCTTTTTTCTGAAATTTTTTAACTTTTTTTAATTTCTATTAATGTAACTGTTTTCAGGTTTAATGAAATATATATTTTTTTTTTAATATTTCTTTTCTTTTTTCAGCTTGTTAATTCTATATTTTCTTTTTCTGAATTTTTTAAACTTGTTATTTTTAATTTTATTAATGTAACTGTTTTTAGATTTAATAAAATATTTTTTAAACATATGTCTTCTTTTGTTTCAGTTTGTGAATTTTATATTTTCGTTTTGTGAATTTTTTTAACTTGTTATTATTATTTTTTTTTTCCTTTTCATTCTTATTACTAATTTTTAAGTTAAAAGAAATATTTAATAAAAAAATTTATCTTTCTTTTTTAGTTTATAATTTTTTTTTTATTTTCTTTTAGTGAAAAAATACAACAAAAATTATTTATTATTACTATTAATTGAAACTTTATTGTATTACTATAATTATTATTATCATTATCTAGCAATATAATGAGATTTTTTATGGAATGTACTTTTTCAGTTTAAAAAAAATATATATTTTATCTTGTGAAAATTTTTTTTAGTCTATTTATTTATTTCATTAATGTAACTTTATTTTCTTACTCGCGAATTTTCAAAAGAGTTATTTTCATTTAATAATTTGGATTAAGTAAGGAATCTGTTTAATACTGTCATATTTTAAAAGATATTTTAAAGTAAAATGTTGAATGTTCTATTTTAAGGAAATAAAATTTAACTTATGCATTCTGCTAGATTTGCTTAGGAGAAAATTACATTGAATGACTAAAATAATAATTGTAGTTCAATCTAAAACAGAATTCCACTCGGCATGTGTTGTACTAAGTGATTTCTTTATTACTATTATTATTAAATAAATTGTTTTGGTATTACTGTGTACCCATTATGATATTTTTTCATCACACCACAAGACAATTCATCATATTCACAAAACTTTCCATTATTTTCATATTACTTCTGAAATATATAAATCTACTGAAACAGACACCGAATCTTCAATAAGTTAATTAGTTTTAAAAATAGTTTACCTCTTTTTCGGAAAAAAAGTATGACATCTTGTATTATTTACACATAATTACATCAATATTCGAAAAATAATAATTTGCGAAATTTTCTTGTACATAACAGTTTTTCATAATTCTGATAGAAATTTATAAAAATAAATTATCTTATAATGACCACCTACATCACTAAAGTCTTCAAAACCCAAATCTTCATACACATGAAATATTTTCATTATCTTATCACCTTCTTGTTGACAATTCGAGTTCATTATATCCTTTTTTATTCAAAAGAATGTTAACAATTTAAGTCATGACATTTACCTATGTTTGCATAAAGTTAAAATTTAAATGTCCCATAGTTGTTACAATTACTTTTAAATAGTTAAAACAATAATAAAGGTGTTTGAAATTATTAGCTTTAAAATTATACATTTTAAATAATAATGAAGTTTTAGTACCATTTATAAACTGGAAATATATTGTGTTAACTTTCTTATACGATAAACAGTTAAAAAATAAATATTTACATATACAGTTACGCTAGTTTTATATAAAATGATTCATTTTTTAAATATAAGTTTCAACTGATAGCTTTTTATTAGAGCAAGAATCTAACTAAATAACATTTATCTAATTTTTAAGCGATCAATAATAATAAAGTGGCAGTACATTTTTTTATACAAACAGAATATTATATATACATTCTTTACTAACTTAGACAACACATTCTGTTTATATTTGTATAAATGCATCATCTCATTTTGGATTTTAACTTAAATAACGTTTATCACTGTGTTTTACAAAAGAAAAGAAATGCTTACACATAAAAGTTCTAAATTATAAATATTTACTGATTAAAATAAATTTATCTTATAATAAAAATCATCTTTCAAAATGTTCATAAAATTTAATAAAAATCCACAAAAATTTTTAAAAATAATTTTTGTTTTAATTTCATTGTAGTCACATTTCGTATATTTTCAGAAAAAAAAAAAATAAATAAATAAATAAATAAAATATCTGTACTAAAAAAAGGCACAATATTTTTATTTACTGGAAAAAACAAAAATTACTTCAACGAATTATTTCACACATCGTTTATGAATTCAATACGCATATATTTAAACTAAATACATTTTATAAAATGATAGAAGATCAAGTCTGTTTTCTCACCTATAACCAAACATAAATTGGCCATTCGTTTGAAACCATCGAACGCATTATTATTATTATTTTGTAATTCCATATTATGTATAAATGTGTTTCAAATACTTTTCAAAAATTGATTGCATGTGTTGTTCGACTAGTGTTCTACAATCTGGTGTTTATACAAAGAAAGGTTTCGAAATAAAATTCATAACTGACGACCCAGTTTTTATACTTCCGCAACGCAGTACTGTTTTAATACAGGATCCCTATGAACGAATTTTAAATTTTTGCGATAACTTTTTATTTATTTATTTTGCATTTTATTATTCCCTTGAATGAATTACAAACTTTTTTTAGTATACTTTATCAGACTCTGTTTTGCACAGCACCACAATGATACGGTTTCATTACATTACGTATTATGATCAAACCGTCAGTTCCCACACATACAGATAAAATTTTCCACGTGAACGATGTCGCAGGTAACAGCTAGTTACATATACAAATTAATCTTATATTCATTAAACTATATATATTTCATACTATGATGACCTAAAATATACATACTAAATTTGAATTCAATAGAATGCACAGTTTAGACGCTATCGTACTCATGCAGCTATTTCATGCGATGGCGATCTATAACATACATAACATATTCGAATGCCATCGCTACCATACCTATCAAATGCAGCGTTTAGACGTTATCGTATTCACGGATACATATACATGCATACCTCCTTCATTATAAACTAGTATGTTGTGGCCACCACATGACTTTCTTCCATATTTTCCTATACAAATTCTCTCAGTAAAAATAATTTATTAAAATTATTATTTAGAAAAAGTATCCTCCATGATAATGCAGACGATTTCCATATTAGAGAAGTAGTATAACACTAAATATCCAAAAAGATTCGAATTTATTCTCAATATTACATTTTCTTTTCTTTTCTTTTTTTTTTTTTTTTTTATGAAAAAAAAATCGATAACTTTATTTCAAATTATCGCAGATCGATGGTTCAGTCATTCGTTTTAAAGGTATTGGCGAGCTCTTTTGAAAGATACCATCATGAAAATTTATTCCCCCTCGAGTGGGCACTTCCCCCATGCGAGTCTCCTACATACACAATTTTTTTCTCTCAGTTAACTATCTCAATTACAAATAATTCTTTTAAATTTCATAATGATTATTAAAAAATAATTCTCTTTATGCACATTTATACAAAATTTAAAAATTTAGAAAAAGCGGGATGGCAACGCAAGTTGCTGGACAATTTTTACTAAAAAGTTGATAGACACAAATTTATGTCAATGTGTAACTACATGTGTAATTTGTATCAAAATTCTGTGTAATAGTACCTGAGATGCAGTCGCCACAAAATTTTGTTACACACGCACAGACAAACAGATAGACAGACGGACACAAACAGACAGACATTTTCTAGAAAGTGTCAAATCACATTCTACAGCTCTCAAGACGTGTAAAACCATCAAAAACCCGAGGTCGAAAATTTTTACGAATCCAATACTTTCTTCTATTGAATAAAGAAAAAAGTAAAAATGAAAAATGAAAAATGAATTCAGGTGACTTCAAAACTTACAGAAACACAAAAATGTCAAATTTGAATTTTTTCGTATGTTTTCTTCCATCACCCGTAATTTTATAACGTTAACGAATCGCTCTTTTATTTAATCCTCCACATTACTTTTGTTATAAGCCTATTTAGCGCGTCCTTTAAACATTTATTTATCACGAAATCCAATTTTTTATCAGTTATTTTTCTTATTAATAAACATGTTTCTTGTAAGTATTTTAAAAATTTTAAGAAAAAGTTGTCTTTAATTAATTTATTTCAATCCATTTTCGTAAAAAAAAGTAAATAAATAAATAAACAAATAAAATAAAATAAAAAACAGAATTTATTACTATATAATGTCAAAATTAAATTTATTGAAACGAGCTCCCGATCTTGGCGATTTCAGAAAATGTTTGAGTCAAAAATTGCAAAATTTAAAGTAACTACCCTGTATATCGATCAAAAAAATTTTTGACTGCAAAAGGCACTAATATAGGTTAGAAGAAATGTCCATTCAAATTTTCAGCCCATTAGCTGCAGAACTCTAGGTTCTGTCTTTGTCAAACTTAACAAGGAAAAGAAGAAGGAGAAGAAGAAGAAAGTAACCGGCAAATTTCGGGTTTTCAAAGTTATATAACTGAGGCACCTTAATTCGGATCGACATGCAAATTTGTATGTTTTGTCTTGAAACTTGTATGAAAGATATTCTCAAAGTCTGTACAAAAAAAAATAGGTGTTGGGGATCAGGGAGCTGAGATACAGGTAGTCGAAAAGTCCGAGATGCTATGTCGACATAATATACACTTGTAGCGTTTCACCATCCACTTTCCTACTTTGTAAATTCATTTGTTTTTCTCTTAATGTTTGTTTTAGCTTGGCGGGGCGGAACGCTACCGCGTTCCTTGATTTCTGAAACTGATTTACAAAGTGAATATCCTATCTCGCATAACTCAAAAACGAATGGTCGTATAAAGTAACAAATTTGTATTTGTCATAACGCCTAGGCCTACACCACTGCAGTTGGCTTCAAGACCATTTGTTATTTAAGATTTACAATTTTACACGATATCTCGTGACGCGTGTATGTATATGTGCGCGTGTGTCAGTAACACGAAAATTTATTTGGCCATTAAATAGCTACTCATAGGAATCCGTCGAATAGATAAGCGGCCGTTAATCTGAATTTTACGAATTTTAGTAACTGATCCGATAAAAAGGCGCGTTTTTCGTCATGTGTTCCTCTGATTTGTTATGGGTTGGATATCTGTTTTCGGTGTAACTTTCCTTACCGGAAACTGTTCTTACAAGGAAAAGTATACATTTTACCCAAATAGACTTTACAAAATTTTTGGGTAAATAGTAAATTAGACCTTCCTTAATATGACTGTGAGGGTAAAATCGGTAAAATTATTTGTTGGCAAGTTCATGACCACCCTTAGTTGTGACTCCCAGAATGTCGCATATATTAACCCGCTAACAGCACATCTTCTTCCCATGATATGTTTAAAATGTCTTCAGGATAAACAGACATCCCAAAAACATCCTGAAGATGTTCTACAGATAAGTGTACAGTTAGGGCCTTAGTATAGCACAAAAGAAACGTAAAGCTGTTTCAATCTGAACCGCTAGTTGGGTCAGGTGATGTCACCACATGAAATGAAACGGCATTATGCCATTTATTCTTCTTATCGGTTTATCTTAGATGAACATAGGGGCTATGTATTATCTATTTTGCTATTTGCATTAGTGGTAACCTAAGTGGTTACATTCACAATAGCAATGCAGAATTTTTAATCTTAACGGCTTCTGCTGTTATGATTTTTATTTCAAGTTTTTCCAGGCATGTCATCACTTACACCATTCCTTCAAGCATTTGTGTAAGAAATTCTGCATTGTTATTGCCAAAATTATGTAATAGGAATTATTCTAGACGAAAGTTATTGTACTATAAGACTCAAAGTTGTCAAACCAAAAAAGAAAGAAAGAAAGAGGGAATAAAAAGAAAGGAAGAGAGAATTAAAAAAAAAAAAAGAAGAAGAGACAAATAAATAAAATAACACAGTACTAGTCAGTGTTCTGGTAGACTCAATATGGCTCCTGTGGCAGTCATCTTGAGTCGACCACAGTTAACTTCCTTTGCCCTACATGCTGATGCGCCGTATACACCTCTGATACACCTCTTTTAACATTCCTCTAAGGTGGTAACAATCCAAACATTTATTTCTTTATTCATTTACAGGAAGGTTATTCTTCAACCACTTTTCTTGAGATCATTAGAGCCTCTGCTCATGTGTTGACACAATGTCCAGTGTTAAAATAGAGATGATAATCATTGTGGCTGAGAGAAAATAAGCCGTAAGGGAACGCCGTATGACTAGATGTTTACCAAATCCCGAACAGTCAGTCAATTTGGCACTCCTGAAACCTGTAGAATCGTCGTCCTCCGTGCTCTGTGCTAGGCTTGAGAAACGTAGTTGAAAAATTACCTCCCTATGAATAAGTATAAATAAATGAATAAAATAAATAAACATATATATATATATATTTGGATTATTACCACTAATGCAAGCAGTAGGATGATACATTGTTATAGTTCTTACGTTGCATTAAAGTAACCAAGAAGAATACCGCTCCGTTTCCTGATGACATCACATGGCGCTGTTAGCGTTTGTGGTTGAATATGTTTTACATAGTTCTTGTTATATTATAAGCAATTGGCAACGGTCTGAAATCACCCTTTATAGGTGATCCCGATCCTTCTAGCAAACGATTTAGGAGGTTTTACCACCACTGCCATTTTAAGGAAGGTCTAATTTATTATTTACTCCAAAATTTCGTAAATCCGTTTGGGTAAGATATTTAAATACTTTTTTTGTTACGTACTGCTCGAAGCGGCATGTCCGTAAATTTCGAGGTGTCGATGAGAAGCCGAACAAAATACGATGGATCAATGCTACTAAGAGAGGTGTATATGTGGCTGCGTATGTATATCGCATAACTTAAAAAGTGTTAAATGTAGAATGTTGAAAAATTATATAGGCTTTTTATTATAATACCTAGTTTCGCGCCTCCGTTTTGGTCTTTTTATGAGTTTCCGTTTAAGAGATATGCACACAAAATTTTAGTAAAGGATGAAAAAAAATCCGTATTAGTATACTTTTATTTTCTTTTTCAAAGAACACCAATTTTATCATTTAAATGTAGGGATGAAGCATGTTTTGATTTTGGCGGATATCGCTTATCTGGAGCTCTGTTCCATCTGGATAGGCATATCCGATATCTAGTAAAATCACTAATGTTTCATGCCTATTTTTGAATGATTAAATTCGACTTCTTTAAAAGGAAAAATAAAATAATCCAAAAGCGTTTTTTTACCCTTACCCTTAGTGCATATCTATAATGATCAAGAATGCAAAATAAAATTTTTGACCATTATACATGATCTGCAGTCCTAGAGATTTCAACAGAAGTTAATAATGGAACACTGAATCATAATATTACGAAAGTTGTCAACATTCATGAGTGTAGATAGTAGTTCATAAAGACATAGGCAGATTCTAGTCGACCAATTTACTTTATTTAATGAATAGTTTGGAAAAAGTTGAATAAAAATGCTATTCGTATCACACAAAAAAAAAAAAAAGAAAAAGAAAAAAGTCAATAATGAATGAGTATTCTCGAAACAGTTCGATGAAATAGTGACTCGTACCATAAAATTCACGTAAACAGCATTAAATACAGCACAGATAAGAAAATTTACTAATTCAGGAACAATGATCAACCAATAAAGTACAGTCTCTCACAGAAAACCACGTAGCTCGAAGTCTAAACAATAACTGAACTTATCGATAGTCCACAACTCTGTTTTTGTTAAAGTTAGAACTTTCAAACTATAGCAGCTCTAATTTTTCTTTTTTTTTTTTTTTTTTTTGTCAAATTTGGTCATTGTAAGACGGGCTCTGCTTAGAAAGAAATTTAAAAAAAAAGAACATTCCTTTTTGTTTTGTCGAAGATGGCAACAGAAAAGGAAAGAAAAAGAATATTCTTTTTTGTTTTGTCGAAGATGGCAACAGAAAAGGAAGGAAAAAAAAAAAGAAGTAGAACAGGAGAGGGGCGGGATGCCATTTCGAATCTTTTTGACAAATTTCTAAATAGTTTTGTAAATAATTTATGTTTTTATTATTGTATTAAATACGTGTATGTGGCAAAGAAAGATTCATCTATAAGAATGTGCATTGACAATGGAGTCTATAACTAAAGTGCCTGCCTGTCCAGTGAAAGACATGCAAGTTCACATTTTCTGCAGGGATGGTTCATTGGTTAGATTGTTTGGATTTAAATATATATATATATATATATATATATATTAAAAAGGATATTGTCAGATATGAATGCATGAGGGGAGTAAAAGTTTTATTGCCTTCTCTATCCATAATGGTGTACATCAATGGAAAGTGATGAAGTTTGGCCGGTGCATCAGGAATCTTTCAGAGGACGATAAACGAGGCTCTACGGGATCATTCGTCTTATGCACAGGCGTATATGGATGATATCGCAGTGTTTTTCAAAACTTGGGGGAAACATTTAAGTCGTTTATACGATGATTTGCGGGATTTGGAAAATTTAAGGTTTCTTATAAGTTTAGATAAATGTATTTTCACGACTGAGGAAATAAACGTATTTTAGTCATAAGAATGAAAAGGTACCAGAAATCAGCCCAAAATAAGCAAATGTAAAGCAAGCAAAATTCGGCTTGCCTTATTCAAAATAACGATAAGACTGCAAAATGTTCGCACTTCTTCACTCATACTCATCTCACTCTTGATGTTTTTGGTTTTTGTAGTTCAAGACGCTCATTGTAGGGTGGCTGCAAGACCAACTTACCACGTGAGGCTAACCTAAGCATGACACAGAAATTTTATTTATTTATTAGTGCTAGAGGCCTATTTCAGTCGGTACAGTTGTCGAATTTTTATAGGTCACTCTTAATTAGTGCTACAGGCCTATTTCAGTCGGTTTATTGAATGGGGATTTATTGAATGAAGTCCCCCCAAGGCACAACTTTGACATGAGTCCCCCCCAGGCCCAACTTTGACATGAGTCCCCCCCAAAGTACCCCTATTTCAGTCGGTACAGCGTTGTCGAATTTTTATAATACACTCTTAATAGTGCTAAGGGCCTATTTCAGTCGGTTTATTGAATGGGGATTTATTGAATGAAGTCCCCCCAAGGCACAACTTTGACATGAGTCCCCACCCAAGCCCAACTTTGACATGAATCCTCCCCAAGGTACCCCTATTTCAGTCGGTACAGCGTTGTCGAATTTTTATAATACACTCTTAATAGTGCTAAGGGCCTATTTCAGTCGGTTTATTGAATGGGGATTTATTGAATGAAGTCCCCCCAAGGCACAACTTTGACATGAGTCCCCCCCCAGGCCCAACTTTGACATGAGTCCCCCCCCAAGGTACAACTTTGACATGAGTCCCCCCCAAGGCCCAACTTTGACATGAGTCCCCCCCCCAGGCCCAACTTTGACATGAGTCCCCCCAAGGCCCAACTTTGACATGAGTCCCCCCCAAGGTACAACTTTGACATGAGTCCCCCCCAAGGCACACCTTTGACATGAGTCCCCCCCAAGGCACACCTCCCCCCTCATTGGGAAAAAGAGAAAAAACGTTGTTTTGCGGCTATAAGACAGTTTGGACTTCCAACGTTATTTGTTACAATATCTGCAGCTGAAACACATTGGTTTGATTTAATGAAAACTTTATCATGGAATTTAGATCGTCACGAATTAACTAAAGAAGAATTTGTCGATATTAACAAGTTTAGCAGTAGGCCTCTGGCACTAAATTAAAATCTGTCAATGTCAGATTTTCATGTTTTAAATAATGAAATAATGTCGTGTCTGTATAATTTTTTTTTATTTATTTATATGGTACTTTTATATTCAGCAGTAAAAAATATTGGACACGTAAAAGTTTTTCGAACATGGGTGTTTAATGAATTCATGCGTTTCAGATGTCCTGAACGTATGACCATTTTTGTGAAATGTCCGTCTGCGTGCGACAAAAAATTTCTGTCAACTCTAGCTCGAGAACTAATACACGAAATTTCATAAAAGGGTATATTTATTTTTATCTTTGACATTGATTAGTGCCTATCAATATTTAATGTACACCGCTCTACAGTTGGCACACTGCTTTCCCGCTTTAACCCAATTTTTATTATGACAGCATGTTACAAAATTTTACATAAATGTACACTAAGAAGGTTGTCTTAACCAACCATTGTAAAATTAATAAATTAAATTTTGTAACAGTAACAACTAACCAAAATAAGTTTTTGTATATGATAAGGGCATCGCTTTTCCCCTGGGAAATGGGAGAATTTTTAATATGCGTATTTATGAAAAGAACTCAACAATACCTTTAAAACGAACCTTCGAAATAGATATATGTAATAATTCTTAACAAAGTTAATAATTTTTTTCGTTTTTAACAAATAATAATAATAATAATAATAATAATAAAATAAATAAATAAAATGCATTACCTAATGTGTCTGTATGGCACAAAATTGTATTTCGATGTTGAGGATTATACTTACCTGAGATGAAAATTGTCGATATTTACCATTGAAAATAACTTTAATGAATAATTAATTTTAATAAATAATTTTCTTTGGGTGATTTTGTATGGGAAGATAAAGAAGAAAGGTTTGTGATGGCCACACCATATTAATTTTAAAATCTTAATTAAAAACTGTCACGGGTACACTTTTCATTACTACAGTACATAAAAAATACATAGATAAAATGTGCCGTAATAAAAGGCTAAGAATCGAAAAATTCTTACGTTCTACTATCGGAGTGTGACAATGAAAACGTTTGTCACGTCAGATTCGGATAAATTAGAAAAACGTGTAAATTGATTCCCCTTACTACAGGTGATGGGTATCAAAAACTATTAAATCGATCATTAGTTAAGGTATCAAAAATATTTAATCTAAAAATGCTACATTATTCCTGGTGATGTAATTCTAAATGTTGTTATTAAATCCTTAAAAGATCATTCCGAAATAAAGATCAATCCAAAGATTTTGTAAAATTATTTTGTTAATTTTCCAATCTTGTGTTTTTTATGCGAATAACAACACAGGTATCCAAAGTTTTTTTAGGTGGATTTTTTAATTACACAGACTGTTTTAGTTCCCTACCATACTATAGGTATTTGGAACTTAGGCTTTCGTGAAAATTTTCGACCTCGTTTTTTTTTTTTTTTTTTACACGTTTTGAGGCGTGAGGAATCCGAAATTAAAAAAGTTGATATGGTATCCGTCTGTAGGGTGTTAGTGTGTTAGTCTGTATACGCTATATCTCAAGAACAAATGATCATACCTAGATCCAACCAGTTTCAAAATATTACTTATGATATTAGCAAGAGCCCTATGTGTATTTGTAACATCCTACTTTAAAAAATTCGTAAATTATTCAAAGTTTACAATTTTCTTAGAGTGGGAGAATAATGCAAATTTTCGCTTAAATGAGTATTTAAAGGAATATTTTTACATTGAAGGAGCCAGGCCAGCTTTAAAATATGAATTATGTTGCTAGCATGAACATCATTAACTGAATTATATCGCAAGTTATTTGAAATTTATGATTTCCTAACATGGCAGAATAGGGCAAAATTTCGTTTAAATGTCCATTTTGAGGGATATATTTATCGTCAAGATGTCAGACCACTTTAAAATGTCTTTCATGATACTGTATTCAACATCACTGACTACAAATATTCCAATTAAAAAATTTCGTAAGTTATTCAAAATTTAAATTTTCTCAACATAGCAAAATAGAGCAATATTTTATACAATCTTGCATTGTGGAGAGAAATAAGGAGATTTAAAATAATAATTTGCATAATGGGGAGCAGCTTTGCACCGGAAATAATATGGAATCATCTGAAAACAAATATACGAAACAGATCACAATAAAATGAATCAACAAATTAAGATAAGGTATATGTAACTGAACGGTGGGTAGCCTATTTGTTGGAGTATTTCTGTCAGTTACTGTGTCAAGCGATCGATGAAATTCATTTCTCTTAAGTTAAATATAGTATGCCCCTCTCTAGAAATTTTTAAAAACTTATATATAATGCAACTTATATACGACACAAAGGTGCACTGAGCACAGTGCACCTTTGTCAAATTGTTTTTTTTAGTGCTAGAGGCCTACTTCAGTCAGTACAGTTGTCGAATTTTTATACGTCACTCTTAATAGTGCTAAGGGCCTATTTCAGTCGGTTTATTGAATGGGGATTTATTGAATGAAGTCCCCCCAAGGCACAACTTTGACATGAATCCCCCCCAGGCACAACTTTGACATGAGTCCCCCCCAAGGCACCCCTATTTCAGTCGGTACAGCGTTGTCGAATTTTTATACGTCACTCTTAATAGTGCTAAGGGCCTATTTCAGTCGGTTTATTGAATGGGGATTTATTGAATGAAGTCCCCCCAAGGCACAACTTTGACATGAGTCCCCCCCAAGGCACAACTTTGACATGAGTCCCCCCCCCAGGCACAACTTTGACATGAGTCCCCCCAAGGCCCAACTTTGACATGAGTCCCCCCCCCAAGGCACACCTCCCCCTCATTGGGAAAAAGAGAAAAAACGTTGTTTTGCGGCTATAAGACAGTTTGGACTTCCAACGTTATTTGTTACAGTATCTGCAGCTGAAACACATTGGTTTGATTTAATGAAAACTTTATCATGGAATTTAGATCGTCACGAATTAACTAAAGAAGAATTTGTCGATACTAACAAGTTTAGCAGTAGGCCTCTGGCACTAAATTAAAATCTTACAACTAATATAGTATTTCCCCACAGCTGAATTGGGTGATTTTTCTTTGGCGCCGATTTGAACGATAACGATGTCGTTCTGAACTGTTTGCGATATAATACGGCAGCCTGCATGCTATTTATTTTGGATTTATTATTTATAATTTAGCTTATGATTTTATCATTTATGCTATATGATTTATGATTTTTAGATTTATGATTTACCCATAATCGCCAAAAATAAATCGCCAAATTCAGCTGTGGGGAAATACTATAGTTGTTCCAAAATAAAAAGGGTATAATAAATAATTTAATAATATAAATAATAATCAATACATTTAAAACGAATAATATTACAGATATCGTATTTATCTCGCTTTTATCACAAATAAAGCATAAGCTTCAATTAATAAATGAAACAAGAAAGAAAAATCATGCAGTACGCATTGATTAGTAACACTTTCCAACTGTATTAATCGTTGTATCGAATAACTTTTAATATTCTTTCCCTACGTTATCACACAACAGACAGAAGGACTGAAAAATATACAGATAGACCAATTCATTTTAAAATTACTCTTAGGCATTTTGGAAAGTTTTAAAAAGGCTTAACGCAAAAGAAATTGCAGCCATTAGATTATAATTATAGATTTTGATCTCTCTGAATATTTTAGTGTAGCCCTGTAAATCAGAAAGTTAATCATATCATACTCTTATACAAAACATTATTTTAGAATATTTCAATATTTTTATGATTTTCACAGTAGAAAGACTTTTAAATATAACTTTCAAAAAATTCTGTCCTAAAACGTATTTTTTTTTATTGTTGTTGTCCCTGTAAACAAACTAGTTGTACAGGACCTATTAATGTCATTTTAAATGGGGAATATTCTATAGGGAAAATATTTATAAAAATAACACTCATACAACACAATGCTTTCGAATGCTTTTGGGTGTCCCTGTACACCAACCAGAAGAGATATTCACTCCATTTTCAATATGGAACTTCCGATAGTGAACTTTAATAAAATATATCAGTTTCGAGAAATTCCATAAATATTTACAGGAGTTAGAACTCGGGCAGACAGATAAACAGACAGATGGATAGATACACAAACTGAAATCATATTCACACTTAAAAATGTTAGAAAGTGTTAAAAACGCTTAATGTAAACGAAAGTACAATTATAGCAATTTTTTATTAATAGGTCTTAATATAAATGGATATTTTTGTGTCACCCTGTGACTCTAATGCTAATCATGCTACATTCTATACGAAGCATTTATTTGTACATATAAATAACATATTTCAATTTCTTAAAACTTCGTGGAAAGTAAAGTTATTAAAACTTGACTTATAGAAATATTTCTCATAGAACGCAATGCTTTGAAATACTTTTGAGTGTCGCTCTATATATAAATCGGTGGTGGTATTTCCTCCATTTTATACAAGTCACATCCAATAGGGAATTTGAATAACATATTTCAATTTCATTAAGATATGTCTAAAGTAAAGGTATGAAAATATGGTTTATAGAAATATAACTCATAGAACACAATGCTTTGCAATATTTTCGGGTGTCCCTGTACACAAACCAGTAGAGGTATAAACTCCATTTTCAATAGGAAACATCCGATAGTGAACTTAAATAACATATATCAGTTTCAAGAAATTCCATAAATATTTAGGGGAGTTAGAGCTTGAACATACAGACAGGCAGACAGACAGACGGACATGCAGATACACACAACGAAAATCATATTCACACTTAAAAAATCCTAGAAAGTGTTAAAAACGCTTAACGTAAACGAAAGTACAATTCTAGCGATTTTTTATTAATACCTCTTAATATAACTGGATATTTTTGTGCCACCCTGTAGGTCTAATGCTAATCCTGCTATATTCTATGCAAAGCATTCCTTTGTGCATATAAATAGCATATTTCAATTTCCTAAAACTTCGTGGAAAGTAAAGTTATTAAAATTTGATTTATAGAAATATCTCTCATAGAACGCAAAACTTTGAAATACTTTTGAGTGTCCCTGTCCATAAACCGATGGTGGTATTTCCTCCATTTTATTCAGGAAACATCCAATAGTGAACTTCAATAACATATTTCAATTTCACTAAGATATGTCTACAGTAATGGTATGAAAATATGGTTTATAAAGATACCTCTCATAGAACACAATGCTTTGAAATATTTTCGTGTGTCCCTGTACACAAACCAGTAGAGGTATAAACTGCATTTTCAGTAGGGAACGTCCTATAGTGAACTTGAATAACATATTTCATTTTCATTAAGATATGTCTACAGTAAGGGTATGAAAATATGGTTTATAGAAATACCTCTCATAGAACACAATGCTTTGAAATACTTTCGGGTGTCCCTGTACACAAACCAGTAGAAATATAAACTCCATTTTCAATAGGGAACGTCCGATAGTGAACTTAAATAACATGTATCAGTTTCAAGAAATTCCATAAAAATTTACGGGAGTTAGAGCACGGACAGACAGACAGACAGGCAGATACTCAAAACTGAAATCTTAATCACACTTAAAAAATGTTAGAAAGTGTTAAAAACGCTTAACGTAAACGAAAGTAAAATTCTAACAATTTTTTATTGAAAGCTCTTAATATAACTGGATATTTTTGTGCCACACTGTAAATATAATGCTATGCTATATTCTATGCAAAGCATTCTTTTGAGCATATAAATAACATATTTCAATTTCCTAAAACTTCGTGGAAAGTAAAGTTATTAAAATTTGATTTATAGAAATATCTCTCATTGAACGCAATGCTTTGGAATACTTTTGAGTGTAACTGTGTATAACTCAATGATGGTATTTCCTCCATTTTATACAGGAAACATCCAATAGTGAACTTGAATAACATATTTCAATTTCATTAAGATATATGTCTACAGTAAAGGTATGAAAATATGGTTTATAGTAATATCTCTCATAGAACACAATGCTTTGAAATACTTTCGGGGGTCCCTGTACACAAACCAGTAGAGGTATAAACTCCATTTTCAATAGGGAACGTCCAATAGTGATCTTGATTAACATATCTCAATTTCCTAAAACTTCGTGGAAAGTAAAGTTATTAAAATTTGATTTATAGAAATATCTCTCATAGAACGCAATGCTTTAGAATACTTTTGAGTGTCCTTGTATATAAAACATTATTGGTATTTAATCCATTTTATACAGGAAACATTCAATAGTGAACTTGAATAACATATTTCAATTTCATTAAGATATGTGTACAGTAAAGGTATGAAAATATGATTTAAACTTTATTTTCAATAGGGAACTTCCGACAGTGAACTTGAATAACATATTTTAATTTCATTAAGGGGGTATTCTGGTCTAGAAGCCTGAATTTTAGGCATTTTTTAAAGTAAGATAAAAAAAATGAAAAACATTTTTACTATCCATTTTTTTTATATGTTTTTTATTGACATTTTGAGAATGTAAAAAAAAAATCACAAAAAAAAAAAAAAAAAAAATTCGCCGAGATACAGGCCGATGGAGTGGGGGCTTCAAAAAAAAACGGTGCGTACTGGTTGACATGATTTCAACCCTTGTAGTGATCTAAAACAAAAAAATCAAACAAATTCTTCATTAATAAAGATGTCGCTATCGGGTTGACCATTTTCAAAAAAAAAAAAAAAAAATGACAAAATGGCGTCGACTTGAAAAAAAAAAATTTTTTTACCCGACTTTTTTCGACCTTTTCGAATTTTTTTAAAATATTGAAAATCAAAATTTTTTAAAATCCAAGGCAGACGCGATAGAGAGTTGTATAAACAAGATATATACCAAATTTCAAAGCAATCGGTTCAGTAGAACTTGAAATATCATGTCAACCACCTCAAAAAAAGTAGTTTCGACAAAAACGCGTTTAAAGTTTAGGAAACAATTCAGTGATTCATTATTATTTTGTGATTCGGACCCCAAACATCGATGTAATAAATCATCAGATGATAAGCTGGTATAAATAGGCTTTATTACATCCAAAACTTTTACATCCCAACTATATTACTTAACATAAACTATTACATCCCAAACGGCCGGCTCGGACGCCACGTCACAAAATCGGCTGTATCTCCGAAAATAATTCGAATTTTGAAAAATCCTTTTAGGATCATATTTTTGAAAGTCTAAACTTTCAAAATATGCAAAAAAAAAAAATCGAATTTTTTAAATTTCTAGACCAGAATACCCCCTTAAGATATGTCTACAGTAAAGGTATGAAAATATGGTTTATATAAATACGTCTCATTGAACACAATGCTTTGAAATACTTTCGGGTGTCCCTGTACACAAACCAGTAGAGGTATAAACTCCATTTTCAATAGGGAACGTCCAATAGTGATCTTGATTAACGTATTTCAATTTCATTAAGATATGTCTATAGTAAAGGTATGAAAATATGGTTTATAGAAATACCTCTCATAGATCCCAATGCTCTGAAATACTTTCGAGTGTCCCTGTACACAAACCGGTTGAGGTATAAACTCAATTTTCAATAGGGAACGTCCAATTATGAACTTAATTAACATACTTGAATTTCATTAAGATATATCTACAGTAAAGTTATGAAAATATGGTTTATAGAAATACCTCTCATAGAACACAATGCTCTGAAATACTTTCGAGTGCCCCTGTGCACAAACCAGTGCAGGTATAAACTCCATTTTCAATAGGGACCGTCCGATAGTGAACTTGAATAACATATATCAGTTTCAAGAAATTCCATAAATATTTACGGGAGTTAGAGCGCGGACGGACAGACAGACAAACCGAAGTCATAAACAATTTTCAACCTTGTTGGAAAGTGTTAAAAATAAATTTACAAATATGATTATATTTTAGTTAAGAAAAAAAAAGTTATTAACATTCGTACACATAATATTTGTACGAATCGCCAAAAACGCGCCAAATAGAATGTGGCTGTCGTCTAATAGAAAAGTAACTTTTAAAAGCATGCATATTTATGCATATACGTATTATATTTTTTTATATATATTCCGCCATTGTATATTTTTCCTATCATTTATCGTATTTATTATTCTTCCATTCATTTCGAAAATTCAGCAAATGTAACAATTGTTTACCCAAATTGTTACATTAGTTATCCGCGATTGTAATGAAATGCTCGCCCTCTGGTGGGCTAAGGTGAAATTATCATACCACTGATAGCTTTCACTTTGAAACAATGATAGAACAACCAGAAAGAACAATACACGTGGCTATTATACTTACTAACAACTGCAGTTGAGAAAGAGCCATCTATCCGCGTTTGTAATGATCGATAGATGGCGCTCTCTGAACTGCAGTTGTTAGTAAATATAATAGCCACGTGTATTTATTATTGTTCTTTCTCCGCCATTATATCATGGAAAATCGATTGCATAATATGATGATATGCAGTGGTGTGATAATTTCACCTTAGCCCACCAGAGGGCGAGCATTTCATTACAATCGCGGATCGATCATTACAAACGCGGTTCAAACGCATTACAAACGCAGAACAAACATTGTTCGACTACATATTGTTTTAATGCACGTGCGAAAATAACAGAAACGTTCTGTGGCATCGAAAACTAACAAATATTTAGTATTCCAAAAAAATTTTTCGAAAGTCGTTTGGAAAATTTGCTGCGTTTTCAAAGTTGTTGTGAAAGTTCAAATATCGTTTTTAAACAGAGTTTAAAAGACTAAGATTATAAGACGTAAGTTCCTATACTCATTCCATTCATTTCGTATTAAATAAACATATATGTAATGAAAGTCAACTAATATCAAATCCTGACACAAGTATATGTATTTTACTAAATTTTGTAATCTTTCTGAAGTTGATCTAATCAAATCCAATCATATTCTTTACATTCAATCAAATTTTAATGTCGTCGAAAGACAATTTTTTGATTATAAATGAGCGTATTCCAATTGTGCAAAAAAATTTTGCGCACAATTAAGAAATTATACAAACTAAAACATAAATTAAATACATATACATAGATTAGGTAAACAGTTTAGTTTAGAAAGTGTCAAAAAATATTGTAGGAAAATATTTTATTTATTTATCGATTACATAAGATTTTTCAAGGAAATAAACGTGACTGTTAAAAAAAAAATAACATTTGAAAAATTCAAATATGCACGAGTTATTTTATTAAATAACTGAAACAGTTTTGATATCTGTCGTCCTTGGCGAAAAAAAATGTATATATGTAAGATCGCCAATTTATCTGAAGAACATATTTAATTCATTTTAAAAATAAAAAAAGCGGTGAGAGATAGGGTTTGGAGGATGAATGGACCCTGAATCGGAAGCTGTGGAGCATACTTCTTGTGGATTCTGTCGGAAGGTGACATTTGACGCCATGAACAGTTTATATATATATATATCTTGATTATTTTAATAACGTAAATTACGAGAGCAATCAATAATATGAAACAATATTTCATGCAATATATATTACGAAAATATACATCTGGCAAGTACATTTTCCTATTACATTTTTTATTGCAAATACAAAATTCACCAGAGGCGACAGATATCAAATCTATGCTCTAATGACTCTTAGCTTTGCAAAAAACATTTATTTTTTTAATAAAGTCATCTGTATCAAAAAGGCACAGCTTTAGTATGGGACACTCTTGGCGAATTCATATATTTTTGGCCGTTTCGGGGATGAATTGAAGCGGCTATTGCAACTGCATCATGGCCAGAAATGTCTGAACTACTTCGGTGACAAATTTCAAATTTTGTTAAGGAGACCCTATAATAAAGCTGCGCCCACAATTGTATCTGCGATCAACTATAAAATACTTGTATCTTCCATCGCGATCTAGAATAGCTTATCATTACATATTCTTGTATTTCGCAATAAACCTCCTTTGAGCGGAAAGGATCGTCGAGGATAAAATTTTACCGTTAAAAAATTATACCTTCGTTTAACTGTTTACTTACTTGTTACTAAAATTGCTTTTGGTGTTATTTCTTGGTGATAACGGTTCAAATCTTTTTCACTTTACATAATTATATGTCTCCTGAAAGGTTGCAACATAAAAAACATATTGCGCCAAGTTGACTTTTATTAGAAAATATGTTAAGCAGTGGGCAAGTTGAACGATTACCATTTTATGGTTTGGGGAATAATCCTCTTTAACTCTACTCTTTCATACACTTCGCCTATTTTATTTTGCTTTTCAATGTTTTCCCTTTTATCTTGAATACAGGTAATAGTTCGCTCGGACAACTTGCAAAGCCATCTTATGGTTAATATCCAGTCGCCGTTTCGGTACAACTATAGTATTTCCCCTCAGCTGAATTTGGCGATTTTTCTTTGGCGCCGATTTGAACGATAACGATGTCGTTCTGGATTGTTTGCGATATAATATGGCAGCCTGCATGCTATTTATTTTAGATTTATGATTTATAATTTAGCTTACGATTTTATCATTTATGCTATATGCTATATGATTTATGATTTTTAGATTTATGATTTAGCCATAATCGCCAACGAAAAATCGCCAAATCTAGCTGAGGGGAAATACTATAGTTGTTCCGCAGTTTCCAGAACTCAATCCGTGTCTGTTCTTGGCACCCTACATATACAGACTTAACCCAGCGATAAAAGACAATCCCAATCTTTCAAACATTGTATTTAATCCCACTCCAAAACCCTTTCGGTGCGACTTTAATTTGCATTTCCATTATAAAAATCTAAAATTATCCATAGTCTTATATCATAATTTTTACGCGACAAAACCTTTATAATGTGAAATTCCAGAGTCTTGAAACATTTTAATCGCATCCATTTCTCGATTAGATAAATTCTACAGAGCGAAATCCAGATTGATGTAAAGAAACAAAATTAAGTTATAATCATTATAACATAGTGGAGCATTTTCCTTTCGAAAAATAAGAAATTAAAATTCAATGATTACAATTAAAATT
This sequence comes from Salticus scenicus, assembly GCA_963930645.1. Lineage (NCBI taxonomy): Eukaryota > Metazoa > Arthropoda > Arachnida > Araneae > Salticidae > Salticus > Salticus scenicus. Next base: position 34,414,059 of record OZ005652.1, on the reverse strand, counting down.
TAACATATTTCGCGTAGCACGCGAAGCATATTAAATGTGTAGCAAAACTTTTTGCACGATTTGAAATAAAAATATTTCCATGGTCAGGGTAGAATAAATAAATAACGACAAATTTTACATACGATAAATTTATTCGGCCATAAGTACGCAGTTTCAATATTTTAGTATTTCATTGTATTAAATATTATCTGTGTGATTTCACTCATTATAGTTTTAGAGGACAAACCTCATCAATATTTTCGTATTAGTAAATTTAAATTAAAAGAAATAAAGGAGCTTTTTTATTTGTTTGTGTATTTATTTTCAAGTGTTACAAATTTCAAGCATGTAATTAAAATTGTCTTTTTTTCTCTCTCTCTCTTTTCAGAAATAATGGGGTCGGCTTTTGCTAAGACTAGCGTCCAGGGTTTCTAGCTAAGACTAAGGTAAGGAATACCTGTAGTGGTATTATTTTTCCCTTTATATTTAATGCTCTCCTTTATATTTAATGCTGTACTTTTGCAATGTAATAATTTAATCTTAATGATATGTTTTTAGTAATGTGTTGTTCACTTTATTTATGAAATTATTTTCTCAGGTTAATTACTTGAACTAATGCTTATCGAATTTTTTCTGAAACATTTTTATTTAGGATTATTTATTTATTTTTTTTTTTTCCTTTCTTTCTGTCGATTTTATTTTATTCGATGTTTTCGAATGCTGTGAATCTTCTGTTAACTAGATTGAAAGTACAAACTAAATTATAAATTGGGTAAGAATAGCATAAACCTGCTATCCGCGATTGTAATAAAATGCTCGCCCTCTGGTGGGCTAAGGTGAAATTACAATAAACATGGTTTAATTCGAATTCCATACAGCCGCCATTGCTTGCCGATATTTAGTTTCACATATATTTATTGAATAAAAATGAATAAATACGGTAAAAAAGATAACACATACTGTTGTGTGCTACAATCTAACTCCAAAGGATCAAGAAATCCAGAATTGAGCTTCCATTTATTTCCAAACGACAAATTTAAAATTTCAGTTGCTTCGGCTAATGGAAGTAAAGAATTAATCAGATGATTTGAAATTAATATCTGTTCAACTTCAGTTAAAAATCTACTTCCGATCGAACTTTGAATAAACTGAAGTATTTTTTCCAAAAGCAATCAATTTTCCATAATGTAATGGCGGAGAAATTATAGTACGAATATTAAGTAGAATAACAAAAAGAACACTAATGGAACACACGTGGCTATGTTTACTAACAACTGCAGTGTTGAGAAAGCGCCATCTATCGATCATTACAATCGCGGATACTATAAAAGATTATCTTTCTGAAAAATCAATTTTAAAACAAATATATTTCTTTTTTCATTTATTTAAAAATTTACAACGATAATCTTTCAAATTCATATTAAATAAAAAATTAAGATTTTTTCTTTTCTTTTCTCTCTCTCTCTCTCTTCTTTTTTTTTTTTTTTTTTTTTTTTTTTAATATAAAATACCAGAAACTACATTGTTTCTCTTTTTCTTTTTTCTTTTTTTTTTTCGCTTTTCTCTACATATAATAACTTAAGATATATTGACATGAATCATATATGCCATATACGAACTGATATTTCGACAAATAAATTTTGGTTAACTGAATAGTAATAAGTGTGTTTCATGGCAATATGTTGACATACATAACGATCAATTGTCGTCGAGTCATCAATAAATGTCACCAATGTCCAGTTATGCAACAGGATTTTGTGGTCTAACGTACTTTTCTATTTTCCATTTATATTTAAAATTTTAAAAAACGTCAAACAAATATATTACTTTACTAACAAAATGCAGGTAAAAAATTTCTTTATAAATATAAATCCACATAACTTTAATTTTCTTTGTTTGTTTGGTAAACATGATCCATATCTCAATAGTTGACTTTAAGGTTGTTCCATCTTCAAAGATGTTTCATACCAGTGCTACCTCGAGTCTGTTACAAAACACTGTTTCTTTCAGACAGCACTTGCCTCTATTTCTTTTTGCCTGGCGAAAGATCGTTCTTAGTTAACTCGACCTGAAACAATTGTTGGTGTTTTTTCAAATGGTGATGTTTCTTTCTTTCTTCATCTCCCAACGGCAGTTTTTTGGAAAGCATTTTTCTAAAAATTATTAAAAACCTGTCCTGCATAATTGATATCTTTCAACAAATTACTGGAGTTTATTTTCTTCAACTTTACAGGTATTGATAAACTGGAAACAAGCAAAGAGTTTGCGTTTAGGATATCCTAAAATTAAAGAGTATCTGCTATTTAAAAAAAAAAAAAAAAAAAAAAAAAAAAAAAAAAAAACTATTTTTAAATTGCTAGAATGAGTAGAATTTGCAGTAATTGCGATAGTTTTCAAGCATTTGAAAACGTCAGAATAAACGGGGAACTTTCTTTTGTCTTAACTAGTATCCGCATAGTCGCCATCTAAAGACAAAAAAAAAAAAATCAAGGGAGACTAAGTTTATAATTTTTTTTTTTTATATCCGAATAATGAAAGATAAGACAATTTGAATAAAATCTGAAAATCTAGGACAGGGACATGTCCCCTTCCTCCTCCCTTCCCATAACGACAAGTGCTCATAAATATTCGTATAACTGTTAAATTGTTTCTGCTAATTTTCATAAATTTTGGTTTTTGCAAGCGTTTTTTCTTATTAATGTTTATTGTACGATGTACTTAATAGTTCGTTTTTTAAAGCTGAACATTTGCCCAGCAAACGCAGTAGAGCCACTATTAAGAATTATATAAAAGGGGCATACTGTTGTGCACGGATGGCTCGAAACTGGAATCGGGGGCTAAAAGTTTGGCCTTCGTCGCATATGAAAAAGATCATGAAATTGCGACTTGGTCAGTGTCACTAAGAATGTGGAGCAGTGCTTTCCAAGCTGAATTCCTATTTATACTAAAAGCAGCAGAATGAGGTAATTACACTGGGGTAAAGAAAAGTATCCGCTCGGACTGCATGTCAGCAATCCAAGCACTCTCCAAACAATTCAACACCAATAGTCTCATTTTAATAGAATCCACATAGAAATAATCAAATCTAATAATAGATTCAAAATCAGCTGAGATAAAGTCCACATAGGAATACACGGCAATGAAGCAGCAGAAAATCATAGAAACCACAAACTGTTCCAACTAGAAAAACCCATCTTTTATTTAAATAGACAGCTAAAGGAAATAACGATTAAAGTATGGCAGATCGAGTGGGATTACAGGGATTGGGGCAGGTTAACACATACATACTTCCCGAAAATCAAGAGGGTAAAAAAAAACTAGTTAGTTGCAAACTTCTCGCACAAATTTTCCAATCTATGTTCGTCGCTTCAAAATAAAGGAAATCGTGGGTGTGCTTGCAGCATGAAGGCACACCTACCCACTATCTTATAGTCTGTCCACTCACAACACAACTCGTTCTGACCAAAATCATAACACAAAATAAAACACTCTGGTACAAGCAACTAACAAGGAAATATTCAAATGGTGTCGTCATCAAAAAATATTGAAAAAATAAATAAATATGTGATTCTACTCTTCATAAAACACCTGAAAGTGAAAAAATTATCGGCGGAAATGAATTACAGTGACCACAAAAAACTATCAAAATTAAGCATTTTTGGCGATTTAGCGCTGTTAGGCGATAAGTTCGCTAGCACCCAGATTGCCGTGTACGAACAGAACCGTGTTTTGCTTCTCAACCAAATACTCAAAATCAATTGCCTAACAGTGTGAAATAGCCAAGTATGCTTAATTTTGATAATTTTTTGTGGGCGCTGTAATTCATTTTAGCCGATAATTTTTTTACTTCCTGGTGTTTTATAAAGAGTAAGTCACATATATTTTTTTCAATATTTTTTGAAGACGACACCTTTTGAATACTTCCTTGTAAGAAAGAACATTCACGTACAAAATAAGTCTAAACATCAGGTGGTCAAATAACTGACAAACAACTTCTATGATATCTTATAATAGATAAAAGTGTTTTTCTTAACCGTCAAATTTAACAACAGTCTCAACCTCCTCAGCACAGAAACAGTCAATTGGCCTCAAAACAGAATCATAGAACGAATCAAAGCTTAAGCTACAACTCAAATAACAAGATTTAATCAAAAAATTGTGTGCGTGTGTGTAAAATATCTTCAAAATAAAAATAATAAAATCAAACAGACTTTCCCAGAGTGGTCACCCATATAAATAAAAATCTATAAAATGTAAAACTTGCTACAACCCCTTTGGATAGAGCTTCCTAAAACAAATACTAAAATCAAGAATGTATAAAACTTAAAACGGCTCATAGCAACTGTAAGGTGACCAGCCGTCCTCTTTTTAAGAGGACAGTCCTCTTTTTTAGTGCTTTGGCCTATTAAAAGGAAAAAGCAGTAGAAGACTAAAAAAATCCTCTTTTTTACGTTTTTTGTCCCGTTTTCCAAATGAAAATAATTTTTAGTCTTCAATTTAAAAAAATTTACAGAATAGGGAGGTTAAATCAGCTGTCTGCTGTATCGAACGGTGATCATACGAATTTTTTTCTGCGTTAAGGGCTTATCAGACACAGCAACTTTTAAAATAACCAATTTTAGAGCTAATTTTAGCACCGATTTTTCCCCGACGAAACCGCCGTAGGGGTTACAACAGACGGGTGAAAAGTTGGACGAAAGAAGACTAACTTTTGACGCGTATCGTTTTTCTTGGCGCGAATAAAATACGCGATGATCAGTGTTAAGGTTCGCTTTTGCTTGTGTAGTACATCGCACTATTATTTCTATTTTGATCTTTGTTACAAGAATTGTCATATCGCCATACCAAATAAAAACGATTAATTCAAAGCTCTTACCATTAAACGGTAGAATAAATGTGATTAGCGGTAACATTTCTTATTCAAATGTCCATTTTAAACGTTTTCCGCGTTCCGCCATATTGGAAAATGACGTATCGAAATAGCGCACCGTGATTGGATGAGTCTGAGGAGAAATTGAGAACAGCGACAACTTTATCATGAAAGCACTGAAAAGGTTGAGCAAATCCAGTATGCACTATCACACTGGGAGTAGAGACAATTTCTTCTGGAAAATCGGCGCCAATCAGCGGTTGTCTCTAAAATCGCCTGTAAAATTGTCGTGTCAGATAATCGCTTTTGGTTCGCAAAAGAACAGTTTTTTAATGAACTTGCTAAAGCATATGGCAATCGGTAGCAAAATTATTGAAGCACACATCCACACTTTTCATATATATATATATATATATATATATATATATATATATATATCTTTATATATATATTTCTTTTGTGCGTGTGTATGTCACTGAACTCCTCCTAAACGGCTGGACCGAGTTTAATGAAATTTTTTGTGTGTCTTCAGGTGGATTCGAGAATGGTTTAGATTTACAAAATTTGGCAAAAATTGGCAAAATTTGACAAAATTGGCAAAATTTGGCAGAATTGGCAAGATTTGGCAAAATTTGAAATTTGACACCGAAGTAGCTCGAACGCTTCTCGCCAAGATCTTTAGTTCCACAATTGAGATAGCCATTTCAATTCATCGCAAAAATGGCTTAAAATATTTAAAGTCACCAAAGGGGTCCCATACTTTTGTGCGATATATATATATATATATATATATATATATATTTTTGTATGGAACACCTTTAGTATCGGATCCCTTTGGCAAAATTTGAAATTTGGCACCGAAGTAGCTCGGACGCTTCTCGCCAAGATCTTTAGTTCCACAATTGAGATAGCCATTTCAATTCATCGCAAAAATGCTTAAAATATTTAAAGTCACCAAAGGGGTCCCATACTTTTGTGCGTGTGTTTGTCACTGAACTCCTCCTAAACGGCTGGTCCGATTTTAATGAAATTTTTTGTGTGTCTTCAGGTGGATTCGAGAATGGTTTAGATTTACAATTGAAATATTTGGCGTATGAAATAAAATTTTGTGCTGTTCGACATTCATCGGAGGTTTTAAAATAACAAGTAGCAAGTAGAAAGTAGCAAGTAGCAAGTAGCAGGAAGCAAGTAGCGAAAATTTCGGTAATTATGTCTTTTACGTTATAATCGGAATTCACAGTCACCGTTCACAGCGCTCCATACCTGTTTCACTTATATACCACATCCTTACACACTTGCAATAAGTTAGTTATTTTTTTCTAGCAAAATATTCTCTAGAAATAATTTATATGACAAAACAACGTTTGTCGGGTCAGCTAGTATATATATATATTAGTTTGATCGCTAATTTTTATCATCTACTTACTTTTTCATAAACAGCATAAAGACGAAGATCATGACTCGACAAATATTTATTTAACAAATCAGTACGTATTAGGTGCAAGTAAGAATTATTGCTAATGCTTCAATAATTTTGCTGCCACTGTATGTTTATGTCTATTGAGAATCTTCGAATCATACAAAGAAATAAACACACATACTTAAGATACAGAAATGAGAAAAATGTGCCTAATTTATACATAGTATTTATTGAATGCAGCACAAACAATATGTTTTTTTCATTCAAATATTCATTTTTTGCTTTCAGAAGAAAGAAGAGAAGAAAAGAAGAAGGGAAGAACAGAATGAAGAGAATCAAGAAAATCAAAGGTAAGTCTTTATTAAAAGAAATTAAATACTTCTGTTTAGTAATTATTTGAACTAAAAAGGTTCACTGTAAAATTTGGTTTTGCTTTGATTATTTAGTTAATTCTCCTACTTTACAATAAATAAATAAATAAGTAAACAAATAATAATAAACAAATAAAATGAAATAAAGGACATGAAATTAAAAAGAAATGTTTAGTCTATTAGCAATATAGAATTTATAAAAAAAAAAAAAAAAATGTATGTTATAAAAATACCGATATGTATTTAAAAAATATAATCGAAAGGAGTTTTGCTTTAACGGTGTTTAACTATTTTTATGCAGGAGAAGAAATTAAATTTGCCCAATGAAATCTCTCGACTGACATAGTGATATTTCACTATATCTTCTCAGTATAGTTCTATATAATGATATAGTTCTAACAATTCTATTATATATAAACTGAAAGGAGTTTTGCTTAGTTGAATTTTGATTTTTAAATTATATGCATTTCTTGAATGAACTATTTAGCTTTAAATAAAATAAACTGCAGGTCAGGAGCCTCAATGTCCAATTTGCATCAAGCATTATTCAATAGATCATTTTTATTTATTCCTTATTATATAATATATATATAGGGGAATGTCTCCTCTTATGGGCATTTTCTGGTTATGGGCATCCCACTGTATCTTTTAACAAAAAGCAGCTATGGTGTATTTGAGTACTGTCAAACATGTATTGTGACAGTACGCAGTTTTTGTGCTAACACCGAAATGAATAGATAAATTTTCTTAGCAAATGCAAGCATCAGGGAAAAAATAATAATAATCTGAGAAAAAGCAGCACAAAAGTGATTTGTGAATATTTTCAGAATGAGATAAATCGAAGTGAATTAATTCAGAAATGCAAATGCAAGGTATATTTATGCAGTATATTCCTTATATTTTGTGATGCAATATCGAATTCAGACAAAATGTGAACCGAAAATTGCTTTTTTAACCATCATAAAAATGGCTTCCATTCCCGGTTGTGGGCACCTTCATGTAACCGGTTGTGGCCACACTTGTTGTTTTCATTTAAAACATGTGTTTGACTTACAGACTGCCAAATATGGCCGGTTTATGTCAAAGTAACATATTTTATTAGTGTTTTTATGCATGTTTAAGTTTTTTTAGCAATGCCAACCCCAAAAAAATCAACCGATCCAAAAGAAATGGATTTTAACGCGCTGGTTAAAACCATTTAGGATTGCTTAATGGATAAAAAACATAAAATCGACTGCCCGAGACTATGGACTTCCTTGCAGCATCTGAGTCCCTCCAAAAGTCTGAAGAAAAAAAAGCAATTTCACCTTTCAAATTGCCGGACAAACGCGCTAAAATTTGGAGTCTCAACAATCTGACGATGTCGACTTCTGGGTCATCTGTTTAAAGCGCCTGCCACTATGGCTAACAAGAGCCATCTCAATCCAATGCAACGCGTGTGATCGTATGGCGCATTTGAAGTGTGGCAATATATATGCAAACTATTTTACTTGCAAGCATTGCACTTCTGATTTGGAGGACGAAGAAGATGACGAATAAAACTGGAAAAATGCTATTTTCTGTTATTATTTCGGCCACTGAATCCTTACAAAATGAATAATTTTTTTTTCTGTATTTATTGTGGTTTTTCTTATTATTTTCCCATTTTTAGCGGATTTTTCAAGTGTGCCCACAACTGGGTACATAATTTGTTTTGGCCAAAGATGACCACTTCACAAAATTGGTAATTTTTTTTTTTTTTTTTTTTTTTTTTGGTTAACGGAATCAATACAGTTACTTTATCAAACGTTAGCTAAAGGTTCTAGCTTTCCATTGCTATTCATATGTTTATATAGTATCTATTCTATCAAGAGTTATAAGCCAAAATCAAAACTGTGCCCACAACCGGAGACATTCCCCTATATATATTGATTCGATTGACTTCCTACATAAGCAAAACTATACGGCTAATTCCGTGTGGCGCATGAATATGTGTACCAAATTGCAAGTTGATAGCGTGATTTCTGCGGCCGCTATCGAGACAAATTCTGTCCATAGGCGGTAATGATAAGAATTGTTGTGTCTCTGTACACAAACTATAAATGGAATACACATCCAAAACTTTACAGCCAATTCCGAGGGGCTCGTGAACATGTGTACCATATTGCAAGTCAATAGCGTGGTTTTTGCGGTCGCTATCGTGCGACAGACAAGCAGACAGACACACAGAAATAACCCAAAGTCTTTTGGAGTCTCTACAGGGAGGCCTGCACTGACATTTAGACAATTAATATAGTAGATATCAAAGAATACAAAAGAGCTGCTTTATGTCGTGTGATATTTAAAGCACTACTGTGTAGCATAATTTTCTGCTAGCTTATTATTATTACTATTATTTTGTGAAAGTCACTGCTTCTTTTAGGTAGATTCCTTATAGGAGATCTACCTATTGCAATGGTTCTCATGACACGACTTCTGGAAAATTTCTTCATATCTTCACCGATCATGACCCCTAGAACCCAAAACCACCCTCCGTTCAAAAGTTTATATATATATATATATATATATAGGTATATATATATATATATATATATATGTATAACGCTTTTTCCCATGTTAAGTTGTGAACACGATAACTGGAGTAATTTTTATTTAAATTTAACCAGCTTGGGATATGTTGTCAGGGCAGTAAAAATCTCGGTCGAGTTCGTAGATGGGGTATCCACCTCAAAGGGGGTGGAAATGGTGGGGGGTGAAAATTTTCATTTGCCCATAATTTCTTTAATATTGAAAATAGGAAAAAATTTCAAATCAGGCGAATTACCGCCTTACCCTAAAAAACAACTTTTGTATTTAAACTTTTTCGATAACTTCAATTGCTTGGAAGTTACAAGCTAAAAAGTGATTTTTCGTCAATTTCTTGGAACATTTTCTATCCGCGATTGTAATGAAATGCTCGCCCTCTGGTGGGCTAATGTGAAATTACAATAAACATGGTTTAATTCGAATTCCATACAACCGCCATTGCTTGCCGATATTTAGTTTCACATATATTTATTGAATAAAAAGTAATAAATACGGTAAAAAAGATAACACATACTGTTGTGTGCTACAATCTAACTCCAAAGGATCAAGAAATCCAGAATTGAGCTTCCATTTATTTCCAAATGACAAATTTAAAATTTCAGTTGCTTCGGCTAATGGAAGTAAAGAATTAATCAGATGATTTGAAATTAATATTTGTTCAACTTCAGTTAAAAATCTACTTCCGATCGAACTTTGAATAAACTGAAGTATTTTTTCCAAAAGCAATCAATTTTCCATAATGTAATGGCGGAGAAATTATAGTACGAATAACAAAAAGAACACTAATGGAACACGTGGCTATAATGTTTACTAACAACTGCAGTGTTGAGAAAGCGCCATCTATCGATCATTACAATCGCGGATAGCTTTCATTGCAAAAATTTATAATCTGATGCTTATGTCACGAGCAAACGATAATAAAAATCACTGAAAATATAATAAAATTGTAATCATGTTTTTAAACAATATAATAATCTGATTTAAAAAAAAAATGTGTAATTCAACAGAAAATATGACGTCACAATTGCAACAATGTACTGAATTATATCAAAATAAATAAATGAATAATAAATCAAAAGGCATGTCAAATAATAAATAAAAGCATATCAATAAGAAAATCACCAGCATGACGTCAAAAGTTTAAAAGTCGCCATGGGGGTTCTATACTAAATTTGTACTGATTGGGGAAGTATTGAAATCAGGTCGTCAGATATTAATTTTATTTTGAAACCTTTCTTTAAATGATTTTGGTTTCATTTATCGCACAATATTAATTTGTTTCCAATAATAATTTGGTTTTGAGGAATTAAAATTTAAATTAGATGGTGAAACTGGTAGAACATTTATGAATTTCAAATTTTACAGGTAAATAAGAAAAGAAATAAAATGCGAAAATTTCGCATGGGTTTGCTATGCTTACGTCACGTGCAAAAGATAATAAAAAAGATCAGTGAAAAAATAAAAAACATGGTAACTGCTTTAGCTAATTATTTAAAAATATAAAATTAAAATATTAAGTTAGTCTTAATAAAATATCGTTTGTGGTGAATAGTTTAGAACGCCGGTTTAGGCAAGAATTTAAATCTACGATTTAAATTGAGAATAATGCGATACAGCTTCCTTTAACTTTTTATCTTGTGGAAACAAGACATTGGTCTGTGAAGAGATAAGAGGTTTTCGCGTGGGAAGAAAATATAATGACGCCAAAGCTGGCATTCTTCAACGCCAAGCTCGCCAAATTTTGTCGCCAAGTAACAAATTTCCTCGCCAAGTCAAAAATTTCATTGTCAGCTATCAAATTTTGTCGCCAAATCACAAATTTCATTGCTAAGTCGCAAATTGTGTCACTAAACTCTCGCCAAATCATACAATTTAATAAATTCGTAACAATTAACATTGAAATTTAGTGGTGTCCAAATGGTCCAATGTTAATTAATGTTAATGTTATATAATTGCAAGTTGAAATTGTAATTCCATACAACGTAAAGGAATCTACCTTTGCCTTTAAGCTTGCCGGAAAGGGATTTTTTTTTAAATCAGAAATTATAATGGTTTAGGCTTTGGCTAATGATGGTTGAGGCTTTGGCTAACGATTAAATATATAAAATTTAGTGCAAATGAGCTAAAATTAGTTTGTGTCTATCAAGTTTTCCTAAGGTACAGTGCTGTACTATTTAAGTGTTTTAACACTTCGTGGAGAATTATACAATTTGAAAATTCTCTCTACTAAACTCCCCTTCGATTATTTAAAATGTATAAGTATTCTTTTACCATTTTCTGAGGGCTCTTAGGTGAAACTATGATAATGACAAAAATATTTAGGCAATGCCTTTTTTTTTTTTTTTTTTTTTTTTTTTTGTCTTTATTATATTTCAATTAACCAATTATTTTTGAAAAAATGGTTAATTTTAATCTGAAAAAGAATATGTTTTAAATCTCCTTTAACAAGGATCAAAATCACGAATTAAAACCGAATTACAATAGAAAAAAATAAAGCAGCTTCAGGTTAAATATTGTTTCTTCCTTCTGTGTTACATAATGCAATACAAAAGTAAGCGAGTTTACAATTATAAAGTGATATGAAAATTAAATTAATGTATCTGAACAAAATATATTTAATGTGTGATATATCATATTTTTATTTATTTATTTTATAAATCAATTATTATTAAAAATCAATCTTTATTTTGTATTTATTTATTTATTTATTTTGTCAGACATTTTTGAAATAAAAAATATTTAAAACCAAAATAAACCTAAATAAATAAATAAAATAAAAAATAAAAAAAATCTGGTGTGAAACGACCACACGACTTCCATTACTCACTATTACACGCAATATATACACTTTTACTTTTAGGAAACAATGTGATCAGAAGACATAAAATTGACCTAACAAAGTAGACACCTAAAAGTTTTCCAATAAGAGAAAGCTGATACACGTGTAAAAATATATAAAACAAAACTTACACATCGAGTTAAAAAATAGGGGGGGGGGGGGTAGAATATGGGACCATTTTTTGAAACACCCATTTCCGAGATCTACCTAATAAGGATGACAGTTAATTTTCTCGTAATAATCACGTAATATGTATGAGAAAGGGTATGTAAAATTCATTTATGTGACAATTATTTAGAAAATCGTTAAAACCTTTTCTGAGATACTGACTTTTATCAAAACTTGACGTACTCAATTGTTGACCAGAAAACAGAATTACAAACAAAAGGACAGCTAAAAGATGGTTAATATGGTGTGTTTCAAAAAAATCCGTACATGCATTTTTGAAGGAACGCACTTATACAGGAAGTCTATCAATTTTCCTGAACTGATCAACTAATTCACATGAATAGACATCTAATAGAATAATAACAGGAGACTTGGCGTTGGAATATTAAAACCCGAATAAACTACTACGTCAGAAACGCCAAAGAAAAATAATTGAGGTGCATACAGCTGTTTCGGTAAGCGAAACAGCTGTATGCACCTCAATTATTTTTCTTTGGCATTTCTGACGTAGTAGTTTATTCGGGTTTTACATCTAATAGAATGTTTATATAGAAACTTTGAAGAAAATCGTTAAAGCCGTTTTTGAGATACGGAGTTGTGATCCCACTTCCGGTTTTGGATGTCTCATTCCTAGTTTTTCAATTTTCTCCAAAAGTTGGAATAATCATTTGTACACCAGACCTGTCTCATTTCTGAAGTTTCACAGTTCTATCTTTATACGTTTCGGAGATTTAATAGTCAGAAGATTCCCCGCATACATACATTCTGACCAATTGTCAAAAACTACTTTTTTGGTCTCAGGAGACCTTAAAATATGTAAATCAGGTGAAAATTCAATGTCGAACTTTTGGACCGAATACAATACTTCCATAACCTACGGTAATCGGGTAATGGAAGTAAAATGAAGAAGTCCTTGCGTCACAGGTGGAAAAAAGGATTTATTTCTAATTCCTTTATTACTTTCAAACGGCCGCCATTTTGAAATATTTGTTTCATATTATGATATACATGATATGATATCATGACATTATTTTGAAACAAGATGCTGTATCACATTTTATTTGTCATGTTGTTGATCACTCCTACAAAATATTTCTAAGATAAGTTCAGCATAGGTTTGAATTCATTCAGTATGTCGATTCCCAAAGTAATCAATCTAAATGTTAAATTGTACGTTAATTTAAACACATCGACTTCTTTTTTGTTATAATAAATATGCGATTAAATCCGTTCATTAATAATAGGGAATAATAGGGGGGGGGGGGGGAACGTTAAAATATGATATTTTGATAGCTTTTTCTTATATTTTTCTAGCTTGAATTTGTTCAGTAACAGACAGGTTCAAAATAACAAAGAATCATCCACTAACAGACCATTTATTATCCGTAAAAAAGACCATAGAAGACTTGTCGACGACTATCCTGCCCAACTCAACCCTTTTGATGAAGATGAAGACTACCCGAGTTTCCTAAACCCATTTGATGACAAGGAAGAGTATCCCAGTTCGTTGAATCCGTTTGAAAATGAAAATATAGATCACCCGGAAAATTTAGAAGAAAATCAAGAAACAGGAATAGAATTGAAGCAAACTGATGAAGACAAAGAAAATCCTAAAGATGCCTCCAGCTATGATGAGAACTTGAATCCGTTTTTTGAAGTGACTGGACAAGAAACTCAACATGATTCAGAATTAAAGGAAACCCCTTACAATGAAGAATTGAACCCATTTAGCGAATTTTACAATCAAAATGATGGAACTGAAGAAAGACAGAATGCACAGACGACGGAGTCTTACAAGATGGAAGAGTTTTTAAGGAAAGATCCAGTTAAGTAAAAGTCCCGTAAAAAGTATAGGGCCCCAGCACCTCCAAGCTACCAAAACAACGAAAAAAGTTTCATAGAAAAGTCTTTGCGTCCAGCTCTTGTTACAAACAATCAGCCATTAAAGATAACTAAACGTCGTAAAAAGCGTCCTGCCCCCCTTCCTCCAGCTCAGCGGCCAACAGCAGAAATCATAAATCATGAAAATGGACAAAATACCTTTAGAGATGAAAACAGAAGAAGATATAATATTCACAGACCTGCCCCTGTTCCTCCAGTGCCAACTACAGCAGAAAATGTAAGTGATGTTTCCAATTTCATTTTGTATTTTTAATTTTTTAATAATATTAATGTGTTCCTTAGTTCAAACCTTTCTTTTCTATGGATCTATAAACCTTTCAGAATCCAACAAATATTGCATCCAGAATTATTATTTGATTAAGAGAAAAATATAAAAAAGTGCAAATGCCAAAGTTAATGGTTTTTTTTTTTTTTTCTTTCTTTCTTTATTCTAATACAATAAACTCTGTAAAAGTCTCTTTAAATATTTTTTAAAGTAAAAACAGATTTGAGATAAACAACGTTTCATGCCTGACATTTTTTTTTTTTTTTTTTAATTTCAATTAGTAGTTTCTAGTTCATGGTAAGTTTGAAATTTTAACGCTATTTGTACACACAACCGTGGTCAGATGATTGGTCCATGCTCTTGACTAGGCGGAGGAACCAATGCGTTAACAAACTGCTGCTGTCAGTGGGAATAAAACTGTTTTAAAATAACCCGATGTGATAAACCACAATAATTTCTTATACACTCATTGAAATGCACATATTGTTACAAAGCATTGGCATTTTTGTGCGTGGTCACTGGTTTGTAAATAAACAGGCAGGTTCCAGTCCATGAACGTCTCCGAAAACAAACAAAGAAAACTATTACTCCAACCACAAAAGTTAACGATAATGGGACTATTTTATATTATTTCATAAAATACGATTATATAAAATGTCTAAAACTTTCATAACAATATAATTACGGGCTCGGTCATTAGCTTCTGTTGCAATCTCTATGAAAGGATAAAAAATTGTTAAATTTAATTAACGAAAAATTCATTTTAAAAGTTTGTAAATCACTAATGAAAATTATAAATCGCTAAAAATTCGTAATTACCCCTTTAAACATTGTCTTACAGAAGAAGACTTCATTACGCTAAAATTAGAAAATGACAGAACTTAGAGTTAATTTTTGCAGGATCAGTGCAATCTTCAATTAACCCGTTAGTAGTCGCTATAGACAGCGCCACCTATTACAGATTGCGCACTTTTTATTTAACAATCACCAATAATTTTAAAAAGTGATGTGATCGACGTTTCTTCGCGTTTTATGTATATCAAATGCCACTTTTTAAAATTTTTGGTGGCTATTGAATAAAAAAATCTGACAACACTTAAGGATGGGCGGCAAATCGACCAACTAGCGACTACTAACAGGTTAAATGTGGTAAACTGTTGCATAAAAATTAATCCCAGACAATTTTTTAAGATTCCTGGAGAAGTTCTATACTAATCAGAAGCAATCAGAACCAATTAATACCAGTAAGTATTAGCACCCTGTTTTGTCTAATCTTGTTGTGAAGCTGCAACTGCTGTCCGACGAATCTTACACTCTCACCCAAATTTCTTCTTTGTGATTCACTGGACTTAACTATATTTCATCCATTTTTCCAATGGTGTCGATTAATTTTCTAGTTTTTTTCACACGTGTGCTTTTTTTCTTTGCTTTTTATTACATTTTTGATATTTTCCTTTTTCCCCAAATGCAAAACTGTGGCTGTGGCGGTAATCATTTAATTATTTTGTGCATATATATATCTGACTTCTCTGCGTAATCCTAAGTCAGCTTGTAAGTTCTGACGAGAGCAAATAGCACAGGATAGGATTACAGCATGGAGAACTTGGAAATGACAACCAAGGAGCATCACAGTCATCTGGAATCAAACCAGATACTCTGATTTCTACAGACTGTCAGTGGAAAGATGGACTTGCCTTTTTTCTCTCAGCCACTGGTGCTGTTTACAGTAGTTACCAGTAGCAATTGGTAGTTACTGATATTAATACTAATTTATCAGACTGATTAATTCCTGAGATATAATATTATAGGGCTTCTAAGTTATAATCGAAAATAGAATTTCTCGGAATTTCCCTCTTTCCCGGAGCTTTCAATATAGTTAACACCAAAATAGCTAATCAGGAAATAGCTTCTGATTGGCAGAAGATTGATAATAAATAAATTGAATGTAAACAAACATTACAATAAATACAATGCTTCAAATTTGCCAAAACTGTGGGTCTATTGCTTCTGCATCTGTAAAAGTTGGAACTCTAAAATAAAATGAGCAGTGTTATGAGTATATTTAACACATACTATCATTGTTAGGAATAACTAAAAACAGTCTCAATATCTGTCAACATAGGTTGACTGATCTTTAGAGACAATATTATCTCCTTTCTGTAAATACCCCCCCCCCCACACACACACACACAGACACACACTCCCAACCATGATGGCTTTGTCTTGGAACTTGTTTCAAACATAATTTTTTCTTTCTTTTATACAGAAGCAAAATATTGTTAAATGTGTTATTAAAAATTGTGCACACTATAGTAAAAAGTTTCAATTGAAGCATATTTTCCCAACGAAAATATTTTTTTTTTTCCCTGATGGGGGGACTTAGGTATGCTTGACATGGGGGGCTCTAGATTCACTAGTCTCCCCGCTAGCGTTGCCCCTGTTTTCATCTCTCATTGTTTTTTCCCCATTATTCATTTGGGGTGATTTTTAATGTTTAATATTATCTTTTTCTACATGTTGTAACGTCAAAAAACAGCATGCACTTTCCCATCCATCATTAAGACTCCTATATGATAAGAGTCACACAGTGTCTGCCATTTTCTAGCCTGTCTGGGAAAGTGTTGGCGGTAGAAAAAGCTAGGTTACCTGATTAGCGTTGTTATCGCCTTTAAACTTCTATACAGATCAAGTGAACTAGAACTTCTTATCACGAAACAAACAAGTGGGCAATTTTAAGAACATCGCCAATGTTCTCAAAATTGCAACCCTTCACGTTAAAAGAAATGTAATGTTAAAGTTAATTTTAAAAGAATTTAAAGTAATAACTTAAAAAAAAAAACAGTACATTCATATTAAATTTGTCAAAGGACTTTGAAAATAAAATGAAATAATTTGAAAATAAGGGAAATCTCACACTACAAAGTTGTGCTCCTGCTCCGGGTATCCACGAGTTACATCTGCAATTTATAATCCACTTTTTCCTTCTTCCAGGATTAGAAGAAAATATAAACAGGCGGTGCCCTTTTCTAGAGTTATTCGTGCAATTTATTGCCGAAAAACCACCAATAATAAATCGTCAGCCGGTCTTGTGGGCTAGAAAATGGTGGCTGCGTCAGCCTATCTATGTAGGAGTTCTATCCATCATTAAATCATTTTAGGGCTTCTATATAGATTCTGACGCGTTCAGCTGGGGCATTTGTGCCAAACAGACATCTTAGAAAATGCATTTATAGAGTTCATCTACATACAGACTTTGCATTTAAAAAAATGAGGACTTTTTAAAGACTGTAAAAATTGACTTTTGAAGTCTGTAAAAATTACATGCATGAATACTTACATGAAACTTGTAACCAACTATCAATTTAAAATTTCACAACATAAGGTAACAGCTCTCCCCTCCATATTTAAGTTTTTTATTTTAAAAATACACCTAAAGGTTTAAAAACATATTATAGAATGAAAATAAATATAAAACAAAAATTTTATTAGTTGTTCATCCTGTTTTTTTTTTTTTAATAAATTTCTTTACATACGGAATTGTTTTTCCTTTAAGCACTTTTTCTAAAATTATTAATTTTATGAATAATTAAAACTTTTATTTTGTTGCTTTAGGTTTTATTTTGACAAATCAAGCCACAGATTTTGACTGTGATATCTCCACTTTCAGTGTACCATATTTTCTGATTTTTTAAATTTATATCAAGTTCAATTCTTTTTATTTATTTATTTATTTATTGTTTGTTACTGTTATTTCTGTTTATGGATGAAGTATGTGGCTCCAATACCCAATCAGAAAGAGGAACATTATAACAAAGAAGAATTAAAGCTATGTACTTGATTGCATGAATTCTTTCTTTTTCTTTTTACACATGGACATTAACCCATTAACACCTGAATTAATTTTGCCAAATATATTTTGATGAATATTTCAATTCTAAATTGATATAGACAGTAAAACATATTAAATTTAAACAATTATTCTGATGGTGATGTTTGGTGCTCTAGCATAAAAACTTAGAGATAGAAAAACTTTGAGATAACAGATTAATTTCCTATTATTTCCTGACAAAGACTTCGAAAGTAAAGTATTATAATGTATATTATGATTTAACTTGACTTAAGTTGGCAAAAAACATAAGCTGCGCAAAAAACATATATGTGATGAATGAAAAATCATAAAATAACTATCCAAATTTATGTAAGTATAATTAATAGCACACACATAAAACTTTGAAGGATCATTTAGATTGATGCTATAAATAAACTGTCATTAAAAAGCTGAAATCATTCCAAGAAACCACAATATATATATGTGCTATTTTATTAGCTGTCCTCGAATGAGGATGCTGGGTGCTTATGGGTTAAATATCATTAACTTTAAAAATTAAGGACATTGAGAAAAAAATAAGGATTTTAAGGAGGAATGAAATGTGTAAGTACTTTTAAGGGGCATATGACCCCTGATTTATTAGATTTTTTTTTTTTTGGTTAAAAATGGAAAAAAAAAAAGGGTAAATCGTTGTTAAAATTACCATAGATAGGGTAAGTGCACCAGTGATTGACACTTTTAGAGCAATCTCTGATGTTTTTAATGTTCTAGTCATTAGAAAATATTTTTAGAAATTTTAAGTTAATACCTATGGCATGAAAGACATTCAGAACCACATATATATTAAAATATATACATTTGATAACAATTACAGGGTTGCCACAAAAGAAATAGAACAAAAATAGTTGCTTTAGTAGCCTAGAAGCATTAAAATAGTTGCCTAAATAGTAGCCTAGTGACCAAAATACTAGTTTAAATGTCACATGCTAACAATCATTAAAGGATAAAAACTATACGCATTTCCTTACTATTCAATATAAATATACCAAATTAAAAAAAAAAAAACTTCTGAATGTTAAAACTGAATTAAAAAAAAAAAAAAAAAAAAACATTAGGCAATGAGTGATTGTGGAAACAAATTTTCCCATGGAAATGTGATTTGGTTGTTGAAAAGGTTAAGTATTGTCCACTCTTAAAAGCTTATGTTTTTTTTTTCTTTTTTAGCTGTATTTTTCCTTTTCTGATTTACTATAAGAGCTTTCTTTTATAAATTTGTTATTTTTTCTTAGATGAAATCAGGGTGAGGAAGGACATAACAGGTCACAGGAGTGTACTAGTAGTCATTTGCAATAAGCAAATTGGCCATCTTAATATGTCATATCTGATGCTATTTCTACATTCTCATTGGATAGTCTACCTGTTTAAAGGTCAGCATCAGGGATATACCGCACTTTAAGGTGGTGAAAAAATAAAAATAAAGGGTGAAAAGGTTAAGATATGGGATTGTTTATAAAATGCTGAGAGAATATTTCTTTCTGAAAGATTTTCCTGATATTTCTGGAAGAATTTGGCAAAAGGTGAAAAATAGTCTCCCAATAGTTGCCTTTTTGTGAAAATAGTTGCTTTTTCAAGCTTTTTGGGTCAAAAAAGTAGCCATAGTCTCCTCAGGCTGAAAATAGTCGCAAATAGTTGCCTTTTAGTAGCCTGTGGCAACCCTGCAATTATTTGTTTTTATGAATTTTTATTTGACACCCACTCAATGCTCCAGTAATTGACACTGCCAGTTTTTCATTTTATCAGTAATTGCCCCCCTATGTTTCAGTGTTTAACACTGCTATTTATTCATTTTACCAGTTATTAGCACCCTATGCTCCAGTGTTTGACATAAAATGTTAAAATTCTTATATGTAAAATATATTGTAGAAACTTAACTACAAATGATTAATTTTCGACGGACCTTTTTTTTTAATATTATTTAATTGAAACAAAATAAAATATGTACATATATACAATAAAAACATACTTGAAAGAAATTTGGATTTCGACGTAAATTTGATTAATTATCCTCATTTTTGATGGTTATATTTCTAGTAATGTAGTTTGTAATAGTAATTATATAACGCATCAACTCAAGTCATGGTGCTATCAGCACTCGTATCGTTCTCTTTCAGCGAGCACATTTTTTCTTATCCTCTGACAGGTGATCCGCGACGGGGTGGCGCGCATGCGTCAACATCCCGCCCGGCCTTGCTATGTTCTCATGCAAGAACTTACAATATTTTTTTGCAAAACTTTAAATTTACAATTTCACATAACGTAAATAGATAAAATAATAACAAATAAATGAATGTAACATAATATCAATATTTCGCACAACACATAGAATTAGAAAAAAGATTAACTGATTATAATAAACAGAAATTTTCATAATTAACTAACAATTTTAGAGTAATATATATAATACAGTAAATTAATATAATAAATGTTCATATTCATTTTTTTTTTTTTTTTTTTTTTTTTTACTCCTCGATAGGCAGCACGCACAATCTGGAGATGGATCTTTTGTAAATCTCTTTGGTAGTTTTTATATCTACCAATCTAACTTTATTATCCTGACCAGGATATAGCTTTATCACACGCCCTAAAAACCACTTGCATGGTGGAAGATTTTCTTCCCTGACTAAAACCATGTCTCCGATTTTTAAATTTTCTTTATCAATTATCCATTTTCTGCGCTGTTGTAAGTTATTCAAGTAAGAAAGACTCCATCTTTTCCAGATTGCCCGAACTGACTTCGTAATATTTTGCCAAGCACTTAGGCGATTTTTCTGAACATTAGTTAAAGAAGGTTCAACAACAGCCGTTATTGGCCTTCCAATAAGAAAATGGGCTGGAGTTAAAACCTCTAAATCTTCAATACTTGAAGTTAGCGGAGTCAGTGGTCTCGAGTTCAAGATCGCTTCCACTTGAGTAACAAGTGTAAGCATTTCTTCAAATGTAAATTTTGAATTACCCGCTATGCGTTTAAAATGGTATTTAAACGCTTTGATATTTGCTTCCCATAGACCACCCCAATTTGGACTCCTTGGAGGAATAAAAACCCATTCTATTTTTTCCTCTGCAAAAAAATTGAATAAGGATTCTTCCTTATCTCTTACCAGTTTATACAAGGCATTTAGTTCCCTGTTGGCGCCTACCATATTGGTCCCATTATCCGAAAATATTTTATGACACTTGTCCCTTCTCGAAATAAATCTTTTTAACGCAGCTATCAGAGCTTGTGAAGTTAAATCACTAATAAGTTCAAGGTGTATAGCCTTTGTTACTAGACAAATGAAAATACAAACATAAATTTTGATTTCTGGACCTTTCCTTCCATATTTATTTTTGATTAAAAAGGGTCCAGACAAATCTACTCCAGTTGAATTAAATGTTTTATCTGGCGTTATTCTTTGTTTTGGCAAGTTTCCCATTTTTTGTACACATACTTTCGGATTTGCTTTAAAACAGACTAAACATCTGTGCACAATTTTTTTACAAAGATTTCTCCCATGAATGGGCCAATATTTTTGCCTAACCTGAAACAGAAGATGTTGGGGACCAATATGAAAATATTTTTCATGATAATATTTTACAATTGATTCAGTTAATTTATTTTTTGAAGGAAGCACATAAGGATGCTTAATCGAATAAGATAACTGCGAATTTTGCAGTCTCCCCCCTACCCTTATTAAACCATTGATATCCAAAAATGGGGATAAATTAAAAATTTTACTCTTATGCGATACATTACCGCCACTTTTCAAGGCAGCTATTTCAGTAGGAAATTCTTCCTCCTGCAGCTGTTTTAATAAGAAGTTTTCTGCCTTTGTCAGCTCTTTAGACATCAGCGGTCCTTCCTTCTTTTCTAAAGGATTTCTTAGATTGTGAAGAAACCTGAAAAGAAAACTACATATACGTAATATTTTTAAAAATCTATTACTACGATTAATCAGATAGTTCAAAATGGTAAAGTCCTTTTTCAAGTTTAGAGTCACTGCTTTTTTAGATTTTAATTCAGGAGTGTAGTCTTCCTCATTTGGTTCTGAAAAGTCAATAACAGATTGCTTGTTTTCGTCAGACATTAAAGAGGGTGGTCCATGCCACCATTGTTCACTATAAAGCAGTTTTTCTGCCGTGAGGCCTCTGCTCAAGTGGTCTGAAGGATTTTCTTTTCCAGCACAGTGAAACCACGTATCAGGATCTGTCAAATTCGTGATTTCTTGTATTCTGTTTGCAACAAATTGTTTCCATCTTTTTGTTGATCCTTTAATCCAAAATAAGACAATTTTTGAATCAGTATGATGAAACACAGAATAGCATGTTTTCTGTCCTATGATTTCTTGAACTTTATGACTCAATCGTGCTGCCAACAAGGCACCGAGGAGTTCCAGTCGAGGTAACGTAATGCTTTTTAATGGAGCTACTCTACTTTTTGAAGTGATGAGATTTACAAGAACTTTATCTCGTTTTTTAACTTTCATGCATACTGAAGCCCCATAGGCAAGTTTGGAGGCATCACAAAAAACATGTAATTGCATTTCATCTTCACTAGAAGAATCTAGAACAAGTCTTGGGACTCTAAGCTCTCTAAGAAGTGGTAACTCCTTACACCAAGCCAGCCACTTTTCTAATATGTCTGGAGGCAATTTTTCATCCCACGTGACCTTTCTGTTCCAAATTTCCTGCATTAGACATTTCATTCTGATAGTAAATGGTGTAAGCAACCCCATCGGGTCGCAGATTTTCCCGATGGTTTGTAAAATGGTTCTTTTTGTATTTTCTTCTGTGTCAACCACTTCAAGAATTCCTTTAAGATCTAGGGTAAAACAGTCATCTTTTGTTTGCCAACATATGCCTAATACTTTCGTGTTGTCGCTCCCTAAGTTAATGGCGGTTTCAGTTGGGTAAGTATCGAACCCTTCGTCGGCCCACTGTTTCATCAATGATGAGTCGTTGCTGATCCATTTCCTCATCACCATTCCGGCTTCCTTCATAATCTTCTTTGCAGAGCGGGAAACTTCTAGTGCCTCTTCTGAAGTATCTTGACCGGTAATCCAGTCATCTACGTACATGCATGAATTCAGGTGATGTACGGTTGTTGGATAATCTTCTCTATATTTTTCTATGTGATGCTTCACTGTAGCTGCTAATAAAAAAGGGCTAGAATTCACCCCAAAAAGTACTCTGTTAAATCGATAAATTTGAAGATTCGGTTTTAAGTCAGTACGAGGATTACTATTGGACCATAAAAATCTTACTACGTCCTTGTGTTTATCTGCTAAACAAATCTGAAGAAATGCTTGACGAATATCCGAAGATATAGCTATCTTGTTAATTCTAAAATTGATCAGCACATCTAATAAATTTGGGTTTAAATTTGGACCCGGCCAAAGACAATCATTAAGAGATAGTTCATTTAATTGATGTGACCCTGCATCAAATACTATACGTGTAGAAGTTGTGACCCGACCTTCTTTTTTCACAGCTTGGTGCGGTAAGTAATATATTGGTTTATCAACACTTATGTTAGGTTTTTCGACCTTTTCAATTATTCCTTGTTTTATGAAGTCCTGAATTATCTCTTGATATTGATCATACAGATCATTATTTTTGTGAAACTTTCTCCATAAGTAAAAAAATCGCTGTTTTGCAACTGGAAAATTATTTGATAATTCTTTCCAATCTTTACGAAAGGGTAATTCTACTACATATCGGTCATTTTTATAATTAACTGTTTGTTTGAATATTGTCATAGCCTGATCCTCTTCTTTAAAACAGGGATCATCTTTAATTCCGAGGGATTCTAGATCGAAAAAGAGCTTAAGAGTGTTACTAAGGGAATCGTCTGAGAAAACGAAACACTGTTTCGAATTATTCGGTTCTGTTTCTTCAACCTTTCCACACGCTAGCCATCCAAATTCAGTTTCCTTAAAAAACAAATCGTCATTTATTTTATAAGTATTATCCTTTAAAACTTTGAATAAGATATCTGCACTGATTAACGCTTCTATTTCATTAGGTTCAAAAAATGTCTCGTCACTCAATTTCAAAAATTCTGGAATTTTTATGTCTGAAATGTTTAATTTATTGCATGGTGTGAGCCCTGTTATTTTATCTACAATCAAAAATTCTACTGGTTCACTAAAAGAACAATCTTCATTTGAAATAAAGGTATCTAATTTCCACTTAATATTTTGTGTCAATCCATTCAAACCTGAAACTGGAGTTTTTATTTTTTCTCTTTTAATTCCTAAACATTCACTCATCTTTTCAGTTAATACGCACACATTTGAAGCAGAATCCAGAACGCATCGTATTTTTTTTCTTTTTTTATTTTCACACTGAACATAAATATAAGCTGTGGAAAACAGAATACTTTTTCTATTTTCTTTTAAATATCTGCTATTATTACTCAAAACGGAAGCATTTATTTGCGCAACCTTTTTGTCTACATCTGGTAATTTGGATGAATTTATTTCATCCGAGTCTGGAACTGGGGTTTTGGCGCCAGAAGAAAAACATATTAATCTGTTGTGCTTCATTCCGCAGGTGCATTTGAATTTCGATAAGCAATCATTTTTCTTATGGTTTTGCCTAAAACAAACCTCACAAAGCTTGTGAAGGCGTATTATACTTAATCTTTCGTTAATGTTTAATTTAAAAAATGCATCACATTTATAAATAGGGTGATAAGTATTTTTACAAACGACACAATTTTTGTTTTTATTTTCATGCATTAAAAGAGTTTTAGATTTGTTAATAGCCGGAAAGTTTTTGTTAGTATTTTTATTTCCGCTAGTCATATTCGTTCTATTAATAGATAATAAAACTGATTCTCGTTGTTCCAAAAATTTGATAAATTCTTCAAAGGTAGGAACATTTTTGGATTTATGGGACAACTCAAAATTCTTCCTAGATTCTCTGTCTAACTTTGCTACGAGAATATTTATAATGAAAACATCTGATAATTTATTCTGTACATATTTAAGAACTTTCAAGGCACGCAGATTTTTCTGAATACAATCAATCATGTTTCTTATCTCTTTGGGATTTTCAGTTTGAATTTTCTCAAAATTCAGAATATTTTGTACATGAATATCAACAATTAATCGCTCGTTATCATAGCGATTTTCTAATGCATTATATAATGATTCAAATGTATCAAAATTACTAACTAGATTTTTAGCATCATATTTGAGACAAGATCTAAGATAATATAATTTCTGCGACTGATTAATGTGAACATTATTGGTTATTAAATCATCAAATTGTTCTTTAAAAGAACTGAATTCCTCATATTTTCCTGAAAATTCAGGTAATACTAAAGGAGGAATTTGAGTTTTTATTTCAACGGCATCTTGAGATGCATTTTCAGTCGCATTTATTTTTTTATGAGAATCAAATTTCTTATAAGAATTAATAAGAGTATTAATTCTTACCTCTAATTTTTCCAGACGTTCTTCACATGAGTCAAGATCGTCATCTATGGTTGCTTGTTCAGCATCTTTCAAGTCTTGAATTTCGTAGTATTTTTGTCGTAATTCATCGATTTTTGTTTGTAGTAGTTCGACGTTCTTTAATTTCACTTTCATTTCTACTACATCTATCTCGTAATTTTCGGCATTTGTGCCTTCTACATAGTTTTCAATTCTAGTTATCTTCCCTTTCAAGGAAGATTTCAATTTATTATTTTTATCCATAAGTCGCTGATTAAAAGCTCCTTTCTCGACGGAGCCACTATTTTGTAGAAACTTAACTACAAATGATTAATTTTCGACGGACCTTTTTTTTTAAATATTATTTAATTGAAACAAAATAAAATATGTACATATATACAGTAAAAACATACTTGAAAGAAATTTGGATTTCGACATAAATTTGATTAATTATCCTCATTTTTGATGGTTATATTTCTAGTAATGTAGTTTGTAATAGTAATTATATAACGCATCAACTCAAGTCATGGTGCTATCAGCACTCGTATCGTTCTCTTTCAGCGAGCACATTTTTTCTTATCCTCTGACAGGTGATCCGCGACGGGGTGGCGCGCATGCGTCAACATATATGATTTTATTATTTTTCTTATTTATTAATTATTTCGGGATAGATGTCAATTACTGGAGCATACCAATCACTGGAGCACCTACCCTATATGGTTTAGCCATAAGTTCCTTTGAAAAATACTGATACTGAAAATTTTTTGTGTTGCTTTTTTTTTTTTTCTTTTCTGCTGCATTTGTGCCTGCTTTTTTTATATTTTTTTCAACAACTCAAAACACTAGTTGTGAGTTTTTTAAATTTATGATATTTTATTTCACGTTTTTTATTTATTATTTGAAAACCAATCCGCTGGAGTTGGAATCAGATTCTACTTTTAGAATTTCCCCCACAACTCTGCCTTATTTTCTCTGAAAAACAGCATACATTTGGAATCAATCATGAAATTAAATCTGAACTTGAAGAGAAAGAACTAGGTAAAAAAAAAAAAAAAAAAAACCCAAATTGTAAGAACAAGATACAAATGCATTTGTGCCCTGCTATTTTTATAGCACATTTCAGTCTCTCTTTTTTTTTAAACGATTGTTCTGTGTTTTTCCTTGTATAATTCTTACTCGTCATCATATATTACTGTAGGGACGAGAAGCCCTACAATACTATTTTAAATGTTTCCAAAGCCCCTACAATATTATTTTAAATGTTTCCAGTTAATATTATTTTAAATGTTTCCAGTGAATATTATTTTATCTTTATAAATGTTTTTTTTATCAACTTTATTTGTTTTCATATAATATCCTCTCAATAGAAAATGGGAAATAATAATTTAAGCCCCCTGTAACAAGCCCATACAATACTTTAAAATATAAAAGAAAAGATGGCTCTTAAGTAAAGAAACCGAATGGCCACTTCTCAAAAAAAAAAAAATAATAATAATAAAAAATAAATAAATAAATAAATAAAAGAAATCTCTCCCCACAACAGACCCAAAAAAAAGACAGGGGTCAGGGTTTACATGCAAATTTTTACATTTTTACAAGCCTTCAATCTTTGCTGCCCAATCAAAAGACGGGCATAAATAAGTAGCCTAATAGGCATTCACCAATGAAAAAAAAATCAATGCCCCTGCAAAAGAAAAAAGAAAAGAGAAACGGGAGGTGAACGGAGAAAGGATGCGAGATGATTATTCGGACCTCAACAGACTTTCACGGACAGACGGCGCAAAGGGAAAATAGAAGCTTCGAGGGATGCTGAGATCAAGTCCCAACTCCCCAGAGCACAATTCCTGGATCCTGTCCGAAAAAGGCCTCCTAAAGATGTCTACTGAACCAGCAAGGAACCTCAATTTAAATTCACTACTCTTCTAATTTCAGGTGAGAGTATAACATTGTGTTCTTTTAAGTGGCCATTTTCCCCCCTTTTGTTTGCCATTACAAAAATGAAGTAAAAAAATGAGTTAATAAAAAAAAATGAATAGTTATTCTTTTTTTTTTTAGATGAGAGGATTTTATTTTGTATTTTTGATTGATAACCTAATACGGTCAATAAATAGAATTAACTTCATTAACTCTGGCTACTTTATTCATTTTATTTATTTTATTTGTCAAGGAATATTATTAAAGGAGGTATAACGTATAATTCGAGCCTTAACTCATTGGCCGCCGGTATCATCATATAATATGATAATATTCCAAATGAAAGGAAGAGTAACTTCACATAGATATTTATAAGTTGCAATCAGAGTGTTGATGATATTGAAATAAAACCTTTTTCTTATTACTATTGTTATTGTAAGAAAGATCTACATTAGTAACTGGAAGGAGGATTTATTTGGGGTTATTGTGATACGCAATGTAACTGATCACGCCAATCATATTTCTTGTATGATTTACTCAATTAATGCAAACACACTGGAGTAATTCCTATAATTACCAATATTTTGCTGCATATCTGAACTTTTATATGTGAAAAGATTATCAAATCAAAAATTAATTACAAAGATATTTGTCATTATAAGTTTATTTTTTAGCCGCCAATGAGCCTTCAGTGTAAAGTTTCAATTATAAATAATTAAAAAAAAAAAAAAACATGAGAGAAAGAAAGTTAATGATTATTACCGCAACAATATCATATACATATTTTTTTCTCTGCAGCATCATATTTATTTTCCTTAAAAATATGGTATCTTCAATTAAAATTACTTTTTGTTTCCCTTAAAAAAAAAAAAAAAATTACTTTTCCTTTATGATATAATTTTAATAATAACTAACATTTTTCATTCTGTATCTTAGATATCTATTATTATTATTATTTTATTTATTTATTTTTGAAAAGGGGGGAGATGTTATCTAGAAAAGATCTATCTATTTTTATAATTATTTGTAAAATATTTATAAATATTTTTATTGGTCTTATTAGAACGAAGAACTATTATTTTTAATCTGGAGTTTTTGTACACCAGTTTTGTGTAACACCAAAATAAATGAGAAATATCAGTTCTATCATAACAAATTTGGTACCAAATGAAAGGGGTAATTTTTATGAATCCAAGGGTGCAAACAGTTTTTTGACATGGCAATTATATATTTTTTAATTAACTAAAGTATGAAATTTAGGTGACAACACTTCATTTTAATTCATTTCAGTCATTTTAAAAAGTACGTGGCCCAGTTTCATGGTCAAAAAATGACATAAAAGATAAAATGAAAAATTAAATATTTTACAGATTGAAATTAATAGTCCTTCAAACTAAACTAAATTCTGTCTTTGACAGAATTTAAATTTTTATTGTTTTTATTAATTTTATCTTTTTTTTTTTTTTTTTTTTTTTTTTTTAACAATAAATAAAGATAGCTTTGCCAAATGAAAAAAATTTCACTGTCAGAAAAATTAACCTTTTTTAAAATATATATATAAATTATGAAGAAGGTTAAGCTTTTAGTGCATTAAATAAACCATTACGAGGATTTTTGTCTATTGTCAACAGCAGCCAAAGTCCACGTTATTCTATGGTGAAAATCATTATGAGAAGTATTCATTATCTAATGTATTTTTGTTATTATTATTTTCTTAATTATTTTCCCATTTAGAAAATTGGCAATTATAAATTTCTTGTTTTCCAAAGATTGATTTTATAAATTTTTAATGTCTTATTTTGGAGCTAAATATACAAAATATAAAAAATCTGTTTTTCTTTTTTAACAAGAACTAATTTAATGGCTGTAAATATGCTGAACATGAAAAACAGGGTTGGCTAGTTAAGACCCAATGGGTTAAAAAAGAAAAGAAATGCCCACTTTTGGAATTCTTAATTTTGCAAGACTTTCTTTGACAAAATAAATTAAGCAAAATACTATGGAATCAAAATTTAATTTTCATTCATTTATTTACAAAAAGACAGTTTATATATTTAAAAAAAAATGAGATTTATTTTGAGTTACAATTTTTACAAATAGAAGATTTAGGATTATATTCAGATGCTTACGACTATAGTACTACAACCAAAAACTAGCTGGCACAGCTAATATTTGCTCAATTCCCCATCATACATTTGTTATGTTAAATATTTACTATAGAGCATAATACATTCAAGATACAAGCAAAGAACTCTACTGATGGCCTTCACCAACTAGGCTTTTTCTTGAGAAAAAAGAAAAAAAAAAAAAAAAAAAAAAAAAAAACGTCCTTTAACTTGGAAAAAAAAAAACAACATTTTTTTGTAGTTGTTTGTTTGTTTTGGGGTGGGGTAGGGAGGAGGGTTATTTGAAAAATCACACAAAAAGATTCAACCCATTAGTGCATTTTTGTTTTCTAAAAAATAACCAAGTTTTTGTCAACCCTGGTAAACAGAGTTTAAATTTTTTTAGCAAATTGTGTACAGCACAGCAGAAATATCACCTTATTTGCATGCAACATTCATTCTATGTCCTTGAAAAAGCAATGATGTTGTACGTTTTAATATCAGGATGCTCAATTTTTAGTAATCTTTATTCATGTTTTTTCTAGTTCTTCATGTGATACTTGGTTTCATCTACTGCAATGTTTGAAAAGGTTTTCAATATAATATATATATATGTATATATATAATAATGAATTATTATTATATATATATATATACATTTGGTAATGAATAATTCTTGTAACAAATTTTCCCATAGGATAACATGAGATTTGGTTGATAGAAACGGGGGGAAATATGAGACATAGAGATAAACCTTAACACGTTGAGCGCCACACGAATTCTTAAGGAAATCCCATTCAGACCACGTGCACTGCTTAGAAGATTGTTATGTTTACCGTGTTTCAATAAAATCCATTGAAATGCCTTAATGATAAAATCCTGTAATAAATAAAAATTAAGTAAGTTTTGAATAAATTGTCAGTAATTACTTAAAACTATGTAATTTTTTTAGTTTTATATCACATTTCATACTGTCAGCCACTGGTGGCTGACGTGGCCTAAATGCAAAGTTCAGTGTCAGCCACCGATGGCTGACATGGCGCTGTGTTAAGGGGAAAAAAAGTTATAAAATTCATATCTTTACAGAAACCAAATAAAATAGTTTCCTTCAGCGTATAACACAAAGAGACGTAAAAATTTCCATTGTTTCTATTATATTACAAAAACCATACAAATTTAAATTTATCACAGACAAGGAATTTACATATATAAACATACCTAATACCATATACAATATTTTTTAATACTGGTTTATATGAAATTTTTTGAAAGACACAAAATGATGCACTTATAATATTAGAGAATGACACATTTAAGCAAATTTTTAATCTATATTTATTTACAGATAAATTTTGATAGATTTTTAAATTCAAATAATCTACATCTTTATTATTATTATTATTATTTGTAAAATCATAAATATTTTTATATTTACAAAATTTGGTTTAACAGGTCTCGCAGCATTTCTCTAATTTTACTTTTATTTTATTACATTGTCACCACTATTTTTGTGTTTTATTTTGGAGCAAAATATACAAACAAATCTTAATCTTACCAGGAAACCATCCAAATAGTGTAACAATAGATATAAATTATGATCATTCAAGAATCTAGCATGATTTTCAACATGTAAACTGTTTGCCCTCACGAGCGAGTTCACAAGAAATATATAGTTAAGTTAAGAGTAAAAATTTAGTAATGAGAAAAAAATGGGAGGAGTCCGATAAAACCTGTCAGAACAATGACTTTTATCCGCTTGTAGATTCTACATTAGCGAATTTTTAGACATTATATCTCGACAGAATTATTTCAAAGCTAATATGGGCAACTCATTTATGCATCAAATAACACGTTTATCCATGCTCTTTCGATTCTTGCTTGTTTCGGATTTCATTCACTATTTTAGTTAGGAGGTTTTTTTATCGATTCAGGCATGGTTGTATGGATTATTAACAAACTTTCAGAATTTATAACTCGAAAACGAGCTGACAAGGGCAATTGTTTTATGCGTCAAAAAACATGCTTATACATGCTCTTTCAATTAATGCTTGTTTGGAATTTTTTTTATGATTAGAGTATGGGGTGGTTTCCTGGTTGGGAAAAAGAAGAAAAAAAAAGAAACCAAATTTATGTCTTAGTAATCTAATATTTAAAAATTATATTACATAAAACACGATTTCAAAACAATGTATTTTTTTATATAATATTTTAGCATTAAAACATTCAAGAAAAAATTTCTTTTCGACGATAGTGATGACAATATAACAAAAAGCAAGTAAATTATAGGAATACTGCAAGGCCTGGTTTAACAATAATATTGATGCTGCATAGCATGGGCTCATTCTTTAGCAACGTTATTCACATTTAACTGATTGACTATATTGTGGAATATTTTCATTATATTAAGTTCATGTTCTCTTTCTTCATTTCTCCTTTTCTCTTCAAAATCCAACCACGTTTTCTGCATTCTCTCGTCCATAGCAGTTCTTTCGTTTTCTAACTCTTCTATTTTAGTTAATATTCTTGCATCGGATTCTGTCTGATATTTCATTAATTTAAGAGTCAAAGTTTCTATCATAGTTTTTACATAAGGTAATTCTGGAGATATTCTCCTCTTTTTATTAGAGAAAAAGTCTCCTGTGAAGAAAAAAAAAATTAACAACAGATTAAGTGATGAAAAAATTATATTAATAGACATGCCAATTATTCTAATTTATTTCATAATAGATTTAGAACCAGGCTTTTTGTTTTTTGTTTTTTCTTCCTCACACCACTAAATTGATTTTTTTCTTATTTAATCATAAGCACATTATCGTGCTATTTTTAATTATTCAAGCACTTTGATTGATGCTATGATCGTATCTTTATTTAAATTGGTAAAATTATGATTAGTAGATTTAAATGATGTATGTCGAAGAGAGTATTCTATGCAATTATTGAAATTATATGAAGCAGAAACTTGCAGGTAATTATACTTTTACTTTACTATTTAAATTGTTGAATATATTATATTTTATGATGAGCCTAGAAGGCTTAAAAAAATGCGTCATAATACAAGTCGAGTAAAAAATATACATCTCTTTCTACAGTTGTGTGCTATATGTATAATTTCCGTTGTGAACAAAACTATGTAACATTAAAAAAAAAAAAAAAAAAAACAGCTTCTTGTTGGCTATATTAAGCCAAAACACTGCATCCACTCTGATTCTTATCGCCAAACCAAAAGAGGCTCGTATGATTAAAAAAATCATATTACGCCAACCTGAAATCTCCCGATGCATCAAAGATTCTGTCTACCCTGCCTCATCCATACGGGAAACTCATCAACATTCCAGGCACTGACAAACCTAGGAGGGGTAAGTTTGAGCGCTAGTCAACGACCTCTTTGAATCTTTTGCAAAAACACAAAATCCAGTATTTGTGAGAAAATGGAAAAAAAATCGCCTCTTTCGAATGAAGTCAGAAACAAAAAAAAGGAGAGAGGGTTGATTTAACTTGATTATAACGTTTGCTTCCTTTTTAAATAGCATGTGGGTATTAAATAAAGTTAGGGAATTTTTAACCTCTTATGTTTTTTAAAATAACCATTTAAGGAGTAATTTAAAATAAAGTATATTTAATTGTATTAATGAGATTATCATAAATGTTATGAAACCTCATAACACACATATTGCAAAATATTACTCTACAAACATAGTGGTGTGATAAAGACGGGGTCCTAATACTATTATGGAATAAATTAGAATAATTGGCAAGTCAGTGTTAAGAAACAATAATATTATTACATCTTCAAAAGAGAGCATAAATTAAATACAACTGTAATTTTGAAAGCAACTAACCCCTCTTTTCTAACAGAGTTTTGTTGTCTTTTTCCCTGTTTGGAGAAACAAGCATGAATCTGTAAAGATTTGAGGTTCCTTATTACATCTTGGTGAGCATTTTTATTCAGTATCACTTTTTCACCCTGTATTTTATCCCCTTTAAATTGTAATAAAATCATAAATTAATGATTAAAT
The DNA here is from genome assembly GCA_963930645.1 of Salticus scenicus. Lineage (NCBI taxonomy): Eukaryota > Metazoa > Arthropoda > Arachnida > Araneae > Salticidae > Salticus > Salticus scenicus. The sequence continues at coordinate 34,380,338 of OZ005652.1, read as the reverse complement.
CTTTTTTAATTTTTCCAAACTAGTAAATAATTCTGCTGTATATGATTATGGTAGTAAACAATCAAACCCTACATCATGTCGCTCCCCTATCATCATCCAAATATCTCATGTATGGCATGGTTCTTTACATAAATCTGTGCCATGTTTGCCCACTTGGCAGAGTGACAGACTCGTAATTTGGGGATTGTGAGTTTCATACTTGAGCCAACAAAAGCAGAGCCAGATTTAGGCTTAGGCCTGTAAGGCCTGGACCTAGGGATGCAAGTGTTTTAGGAGCACTAAAGTTGCAAAGGCGACTAAATATTTAACAATAGCAGCAGTTAAAATTTGAAAAAGAATTTGGATTTGAAAAGTGGTTGAAATTGAAAACCAATTGGGTTTTTCGTTGATTATAAGAACACTTCCTTAGGCCCCTTTGAGTATGACACAGAATATTCCTTACTATTTCTAAACACATAGATATCTACTATATTTATATGATGCTATGCTATATTTTCACATTAATCAATCGGACCAAACAGCGAGTATATAATATATACATAGTATTTCAAAATGTGAGAGTGGGTGCCAGAGCAAAATGAGCAAAGGGTGCAATCTAACTTAAATGCACCTCTGAATCAAAGATCATTGCATACATTAGGTAATAGCAGCTGGTATCGATAAAATTCATTGTGGCTGCAATGGCCTATCCATGTTTCATAAAACAGGGATCCGTCCAGACTTTTCAGACAGGGTCCTGTTTTTGAGAAATTGTGAAAAATTCTACACATAATTTTACAAATCTAAATTCAATGTGAAAATAAAGTTTTTCCAAACTTTTTTTGCTAGGGTCCTTCTTTTCTGAAATTGTGAAAATTTTAATTTTGCAAAATAAAATTACAATTAAGGTTTCATTTTAGACAATGATAGTTCATTTTTATAGAGTTAAACTCACATATATGCATAGAAACCTTTTATGAATTAGAAAATGAATATCAGCTTCTCGGGGAAATACTGCAAAGCATGTCTGATTATTCAGGCCACCTGTTCGTTCCATGGAAGATTAGTTTTTGAAATGAAAATGATTTATCAAAGATCTATTTTTAACGTGAAAAATTTTGTGAAGGGTCCTTTTTCAGGATATAAAATTTTGTAAAGGGTCCTTTTTCACGATATAAAATTTTGTGAAGGGTCTTTTTTTCAGGATAAGTAATTTTGTGAAGGGTCCTCTAACGGACCCAGACTTACCTCTGGACGGACCTCTGTAAAATTAATACTTCTGGCAGTTACCAAAGTGGTAAAATCACCCTCTCTGTCAAGGATTAAAATTGTGAGGAGTTATCTCTAGACCACCCCTAGAAGTGAATACCAGACTGTTGCCACTTGCCTACTCTAATGCAACATTAAACCTACTCAATCTCAACATATTTATATTAAGAACATTTATATTTTTTGCTGACTAAAATTTACAGCCTCGGAAAACTACACAATTACAATATAATCACCTCATAAAGAAAATAATAATAATAATAAAATATTCAAGTATTTCAGTTTAGAGAAAATAATCCAAATGCAATAACATATAGAATATAATTTATTTTTCAGATGTGTTATACCTCTGCAATTCTGCATTTACATTATAACATTTATTATTTTTATCAAATATCGAATGAAAATTCTTGAAAAATATAGAGGTTTAACTAATAACACTTTTATATAATTTAACTGCATAACAAACATTTTTAAGTAAATAATAGCAGAGAAATAATTGATGAGAATAATAGCTTTTTTGTGCATGGTTTAACACTCCGTCGGGCGCGCTGCATCTGAGAGATACATATCGGATTTTAATAATGTAAAAGGTTTTATATGATTTTTAAAGTGCTCCCTTTTTTTTTTCTTTCTTTTTTTTAGTTCCAGAATCTACTTAGAACTTTTCTTTCTTTTTTTTTCTTTATTTATTAATAAAATGCAAATTACAAAATTTATGAAACATAAAATACAAAATACAACTTATAAGAATACAATTACAAAATAAAAATTATACAAGTACAGAAAATAATGACAGAAGATTTGTAAAGGAAATATGTATCTATTTATTCATCAGAATCATGTCCTATTTTAGGCTCTTCTTCCGAGCATTTTTTGCAGATCATAACGGTATGTTCCAAGCAAAAATACTCATTACATTTTGTGCATGAATATTGTGTCATTCTGCTTTTCTTGACTCCGTAGCATGTAGAACACCGTTTTCGCTTATTTGGAACGTCGGGACATTTTACGGCATTTGTATATTCTGGAGACTGTTTGTAATTTTCCAGCTTCCTTTGCAAATCTCTTGATAAATTAGCTTTTGTGAGGCGTCTAGTGATTTCTTCATTAGTTAGCTCTTTCACTAATCCTCTTAGATACTCTCTTCTATTTTTTATCAAATTTTGATTGCCTAAAAAAACCGCTAGTCCATTTATTGCTGAAATATTCAGCATAGAATAAAATATGACCATTGGCCACCTTCTGGTGTTACGGGCACAATTATATGTCCTGCACATTTTATCAAGAGCATCCACTCCGAATTTCGTATCGTTATAAAAAGTAATTATTTCAGGTTTTCTTTCTTCTCCCGTTTCACAATCAATGGAGTCATCCATATGCATACTCGATGCAAGTAAAACATTTTTTGTCTTTTTTGGGATGTATGAAACCAAAGTACAAGTTTCAGAAAACCCAAAGAGACTTGAATAAACTTCACGCCTCTTTCTTTGTACAAAGCAAGGAGGTATTTCTTTTTTATTTTTTCTCAAAGTACCTACGTATGAAAGTTTTTTCTCTTTCAATTTTTTTATTAGGTCAATTGATGTGAACCAATTATCTGCTGTTATGTTCCTTCCGCTGTTGAAAATTGGTCTTGCTAATCGAAGAACGACATCTGAAGCTGCATTGCTCACATTGTATGGACCTTCTGGTTGTCTCCCGGCATATAATTCTAAACTTGATGTATATAACACTTTTGCGTCAACCATGGCAAATATTTTTATTCCACATTTATTGGGCTTTGTCGGAATATACTGACGGAAAGGGCACTTTCCTCTAAAGCCTTCTAACTTTTCGTCAATAGTTACGTTTTGCCCCATGCAATAATTCTTTTTGCAGTTTTCTACAAATAATTCAAAAATCTCTCTTACTGGAGCTAGTTTGTCTAATTTCTTCCTCTCATCTCTTGTCTCTGTCGTCGAATCTACAGCATCGAAGCAAAAATTTAAAACGTTTTATTGACATTACTGTTCTAAACATTTCTACTCCCATTCCTTCAGTAGACCACAATTCTTCTAAAATTTGTCTATTACTTCGTAAGAGACCTGCTAAATATAATAATCCAATGAAAGCTTTAATTTCGATTGTATCTGTATCTCGTGCGTCTCTTTCTCGACAGAAGTTTCCTCTAATGGAAGAAATAAATTTATTTGTATTAGTGACAATTATGTCTAGAATTTCATCTGTAAAAAAACAGTTCCAAGAATCGTATATAGTTCTAATATTTTTTGCAGTACCTATTACGCCAGGTAATTTAGTTATAATATTATGTGCCCTTCGTTTAACATTTTTACGTCCCATTGATTTTGCCCATCTTGTTGATCTATCTTTACCGATAAAATTATTGCCATCAGAATTAAAATTACAACCTTCAGTTTCTAAATCACTAAAATCATTTTCAGTGTCCGAAGGAAGCTCACATATTTCTAAAATATCTTCTTCGTCCTCAGTTTTGTCCAATTCTTCATCATTTAATTATTCTTCTCCATCACTAAATAAAATTTTCTGCGCGATTTCTAAATCTGCTGGGTTATTCAAATCCAAGTATCATTTGGAACTCATCGTAAAGGACAGCCGTAGTCGGGTGCATGCATCTGACGAATGCAGAGCTTCGAATAAACTCCAAAAGTGTAATCCTTCCCCCTTCATTCTCAAGAAGAACAACATTCCTGAGTAGAAGGTGACCAGAAGAGCAGATACTGTGAAGGTCAAGGTTGTGAATTCCCGTTTTCGGTAGAAAAACTAAGATTTTAAAAGGCTTGCATCTGAGAGATCACGCGTGCCCGACGGAGTGTTAATGAAAAAAAAAAAAAATTCTGTGTTCATAATTTGTGATAAAAAATGTACAAGTAAATTAAGGGTAATAATTCAAATTCATTTCAATGTTCTTAAAATTGACAAACACAGTTCCTGTATATTTAAGAAAAAAGAAGAGAAAAGAAAAGGGGTGGTTTATACATTGGGGTGCAAAATTTGGGAAATAAATTAAAATTTTTATGAATGATAAATGCCAATTTCAATACGATTTGTATAAAATAAAGGTATTAAAATATGGTTTTTAGAAATACGTCTCACAGAATGCAAATCTTTGGAATTTTTTCAAGTGTCCTTGTACACAAACCGGTGGTGGTATTTACCCCATTTCAATAGGGAATATCCTATAGTGAACTTGAATAAATATATATCAATTTCAAGGAATATTTATGAAAGTTAGAGTGCAGATAGACAGACAAATAGAAGTCATAAACACTTTCAACTTCGTCACAAGGAAGGCCATAGTCAAGAAAGAGGAGGGGGGGGGGAGAGTTAAGGGTTCAAACACCCCCGAAAATTTGCAGGATTGTTGAAAGTTTTTGAAATAAATTTCATTTTCAACATTCAACACTATGTACTAAAGTTTGAATCCTCCACAAAAATTTCTGGCTGTGATCTTGGTTGGGAAAAGTGTTAAAAATAGCAGTTTAGGATATTTAATTATATCTTCCTAAAAGAAATCAAATAAACTAATAGATTTTTGTATTCTTTAAAGTTTTATTTCAATTCATATGCATATAACATATTTATTTTTATGCAAAAAAAAAAAAAAAAAAAAAAAAAAAGTCAGTTCATGCATTTTGCTGCATAAATAAAAGTGATGCTGAACATAAGATAAGACCAGATAATAGGTTCTATACTGTAGATGTATGATACCATACTACCTCTTCCTTAATAACCAGACACTTTCCATTTCAGATGTTTTTTCAAATATCTCAAAAAGTGTGAGATGAATCACCTTGAAATTACAGGAGTATGATGAACATGTTGCACCTCATACATTTCAATGAAACTTTTGCCTCGAAAGTTAAAGGGGGACCAGTAATCAATAAGTATGAAAGTGTTTGGGATCACCCCGTAAAAAGTAATTCTTGAAATGCGATCTGGCTGTAGCATATACTTATAATACTCCTTCTTACTACATGTATAAATTTTTATGAGGCTCCCATATTATATTCATGGAGATATAGTGGTTTCTTTTAAAAAACTACGAAAGAAATTGTCCCTTTTTTAGCTATAACACACAAGGTATTAAAAACCTAGTGCAAAGCCATTTTCAGGAAACTTGACAAAATACATCAGACACAACATACCACAATTTGAATGCAATATCTAATGGAATATGAGCATTTTTACTAAATAGTTTTTAATTTACACATGCACAAGCTTGAGCAAAATTTTGTTTGCATAATTTAATGGTGAAATGTATTGAGCTACTTATATTAAAACCTCAAACAAGTATTGTACAAATTCAATAAGTTGTGTGTGACAGAATGGACTGCTAATCAGTTCCCCCCCCCCCCCCCCCAAAAAAAAAAAAAGGTTAAACTACAAGAGGTTTTATTCACATTTTAATTTTTATTCAATCAATGGAAATCCAGCTTTCATTGATAAGAAATAAATATTGATGATGAAACCCCTTATCATTTTCCTTATTTTTGAGAACTGAAATTCACTTCTTTCTATCGCGTACAACTTTTTGAATTTATATGATATTTGTATGGAATTTTCATATAGTAGCTCAGTACCATTGGCTATTATATTATACAAATGAAATTTCGCTAAAATTTGCGTATACATAGTTAAAAAATATTCAGTAAAAATGCTCATATTTCATTAGATATCTAATATTTTTGTATCCTGATTGCAGTATGCCGTGTCAAATGTAGTATGTAAAGTTCCACTGTGTTTAATATTTTGCATGTTATAGTTAAAAAAGTGATAATTCTTTAAAGAAACCATTATATCTCATGAATATATGTGGTAGCCTCATAAAAATTTAAACAGATAATAATAAGAAGCTTCATAGTCACATGCTACAACCAAAATCCATTTGAAGCATTACTTTTTTTACAGGGTGATCCCAAACCTTTTCATTTTCATTTAATTTTTATTGGTTATCCATTTTGCTTTTACGGCAAAACTTTCACTGAAATATATGAGGTATAACGTGTCCTTTACACTTCTGAAGTTTCAAGATGATTTGTAAAGTACTTATTGAGATATCTGACAAAATATCTAAAATAGAAAATGTCCACTCATTTATGGAAAGTTAGTGTAATGACCAAGTTTTACAATAATTTGAGTTTCAAGGAACAAGCTTGTAAAATTCTAGGACTTTTCTAATTTTTTTTTAAATAATGAGATCTTTTATCATACCATTATCGGATGTAATTGAAGGTGAGAGGGGATTTTCAAATAAAGTATCAGGTGTTTCTTCTCCTTCTACTAAAAGAACATCAGGTGCCCATGGACCGTCATCATCTGGAAAAGGAATATAGGGGGGAAAAAATCACTATAACTCTACTATAACTATCTTTATAACATTAATTTTTATAACACAATGATCCATAAAACATAACTTATTAGATGTATTTTTTATATTTATTTATTTTTTTTAAGAAACTCCAGTGTTTTGTTTTGTAGAAATATTTACACTTTTTACTAAACTAAATTTAAGTAAATGTTTCATCTTTAAGTTGCCTGATTCAAAGTTTTTATTAATAAATAAAGTATTAAAGCTGTCAAATTTTGCTTTAAAAAGAAAAAGAAAAAAAAAAAAAAAAAAAGATAGATAGAAATGAAAAATATAAAAGACATTTAAGAAAATTTTGGAGTGGAAGGCTGATTTTTTTTATACCAACTATGTGAAAAATACCAGAGCCGGGAATCGAACCCAGGCCTTCCGCTTTACGTGCGAATGCTCACACCATTGAGCTAGCCTGGCTGATGCTAGGCATTTCTCACATAACATTCGTTGTTATGTGAGAAATGTCTAAGCAAGCCGCCACCGTGCTGCCTCTGATGATAGGAGGGGCCCCTTCCCACAAGTACTAAGGCTTTTCTCAAGAAGTATGTAAGGTTTCTTTACTTAAATTGAGTTATTTTAAATTTGTCAAAATAAAATATTGTATAATATTCTTCGTCTATTATCAGAATTAGACAAAACTGTAGAAATCACTGACAAATCGTTTGAATAATGCCATATAATATGCTTTTATTCAAAACTCACACTCAGCAGAAGTGAATTAAAAAGTAACTGCAAGATTTGACACTGACAGACAGGTTCCCCACCCCCACATCTGTCTCTGATAAGATAGGAACTCGAAATTATTTGGATTTTATTCTTATTCTAATCAACTATGAAATCTGAATCACATATAAAATTTGAGTGAAATCAATATTGAAAAATTGATTAAAAATTGATTCTAAGATTTTACACAAGCAGACAAATTTTTGTTCCTGGAACCTGTTCTTGGTGAAATAGATCCCCAAAAATGCTTGAACGTTGTGCTATTATCAACTTGTGCACAAATTTTGAGGAAAAACAATTTGGTGGAAGCGGGTTAAAATTTGATTTGACCCTGAAAGACAAACAAAAATAAGTAAAAGATAGTATGTTAAAGAATTTTTAAGTATGTTGCTAATCCCTGTGACAGAATATTTTTATGCTTTCAGCGATAAGCCTTGTTCTTGTAAATCTTTTCTGCGAGATAATATTGACATATTTCCTAATTTACACGTAATATGCAGGGTTAGAAATACGCGGTCGTTAGTCGCATTTTGCGACCAGTTTTTTCATTTTGATGCCTACAATTTCAATCACAGGTGCCATATTTGATGCCTGGATTTTTTCCTCATAATACCTAATAATTTTCTCAATCCCATCAGACTGTAAAAAGTCTATTTCAGTCAATTCAACCTAATAAAAACTGATTTAAGAAATCATATCTCTATGAAAATAGTTGACGATTTGTTAATGATTAAATTAAACAGCCCTAAATTGGAAGATTTCTGACCAGAAAATGCTATTAAATTGTGGTGGAATGATGTATCTTCTGGGCAAAGAATGAATTTCCGATTTAAATATGTACGTTTAATATTGTCAATGTAATTACATTCATTGCATAAATATTTTTTATATAATCTTGCATATATTATTTATAAGTTGATGCTTTATTATTATTTTTTTTAATATACATATTTAATTATAGATGGCACCTAGATTTTTCATGTTGACGCCCAAAAAATTTAATCCAGGCGTCATTTTGACACCTAGTTTCAAAATTCTTATTTCTAACACTACACTAATAATATGTACATATAATTATAAAGATATCAATATTACTAATAGACTGTTGAAGAATTCTTAAATTTAAGATATATGTTTCTGTTTTCTATTGAAATTTAGGAATATCTTTAAAAAATCTTTCTGCAAGTAACAATTTCTTTTCTGCGACAATGTCACTGTGCCGTTTAAATTCTGTTACAGGGCTGCTAATTTATTTAGGTAATCATTTCAGTATATTATAAATGTTATTAGATTGTATATCTTTGTGTTATAAAAACATTTGTATTTTGAAGTAATTTTCAAGAGTTAATGTCACTATAATGATACAGTATAAACATATTTGGTCATGTTTACTAGAAGATAGAAAATGTTAAATGGTCAATATAATGCAGCACTTTATAAAACACACTGCTTCTGGTCCCAGAGTATGTGTTATATAAAGATCTTCTATTATTAATTTCATTTCTTTCTGAAGTAAAACTAAATTCACAGAATATCACTCATTAAAAAGTAGTATAATATTAACAAATTATGAATTATAGAATATAACTATTTCTTTATTCATTTATGATTGGCAATTTTCTAAAACTCTACACAGGAAAGTTACGCAGGTCGACATGTAAAATTTTGATTTTCTAATTTTGGCTGATCTTTATGTTTTTTGGTGCGCTGAAACGAAAATGAAGCCAGTTTTTCTCTATCACGTATAGATTTTTACCAATACAGGGCGCCTCCCTATACAATTTCTTCCATTACTCTTCCGCCAATATAATTATATAGTAAGTTTTATAGTATGTTTCCATGATTAATTTATCATAGATACCTATTGCTGTAATTGTGAAGCACTAGTGCGACTTAAAACCATATCAACCAACCAACCGATTGTTATGATGGTATATGTAAGAAATCGTGTCGGTAAACACAATGTATTGACAAAAATCTATACATGATGGAGAAAAATGGGCGGCATTTTCGGTTTCAGCATATCAAAAAACATAACAATCAGCTGAAATCATCAAATCAAATTTTGTCAATTTCATTTTTGTCGGTCTGTGTTATTGCTACTTTTATTTATTTATTTATTTTTACTGAATTTGTAAATTAATTAAAATTTTCCCTTAAATGAATAAAAATAGTTAATGAGGGTTGGTTAGATTTTGTATAGAGTGATCTTGAAGCTATAATTTGCAGCATAATTGTATTTTTGACAAAGTAAAAATGAAGATTTAAAAAGTTTTAAATCTTTATTAAAATAAGAAATGAAAACAGATGAGTTGAAAGATGAAAATTAATATTAGTTATTAACTTAAAGCTGAAAAAAAAAAAAAAAAAACTAGCAGGGAAATACAGTCAGCTCTCTTTAATCTGCAGACCTATAATCTACAAATCTCTCTAATCTGCAATTGATTATATAGTGTAAACAAAGAATTTAGAGCTGACATTAAAAAAAAAAAAAAAAAAAAATTATCAACATTTCCCACATTTGTGCTTTATTTATTTATTTTATTTTATTTTATTTTTTTTTTTCATTCTTTTAATAAAATTTATTTGCTTAATCCTTGCTTTCAAACACAACTGGAAAGAAAACAGTGAAATTTTTGTATTCATTATCTTGGAATTCATATAAAAAAGACAAACTACTCGTACATCAATGTTTAACAAAATAAAAAATAATTAATGATGAATATTCATTACTGCACTTAAAAATATTTTCTTCTGTATTTTTTTAAGTAATGTATGTTTATATTTTATTACTATGCATTATTGTGAGTATGCTAAAACTATTTATATATGAATAGGATTGATTAGTTTTATTAATATTGAAAAAATATTTTTCTCTGAAATTTATTACAAGTAGTCTTTCCATTTTAATGCATATTTATTTATTAGTAATAATAACTGATTTGGTATCTATTAAAGAAAAATATAAACAAAGATAGTGATCTCTAATCTGCAAATTCCTATAATTTGCACAACATTTGGAGAAAACTTTTGTGGATTAGAGAGAGTTGACTGTACATCTTAATGATCACTTTTATCAATCTTTAAAAATTTTCAGCCCCCCCCCCTCCCTCTCCCCCACATACACACACTCCATACAATACCAATTTCACTTTTTAAATGAAAGTTATTTCATTGTATATCACAAGCAAATTTATATATATTCTCTATTTAATTTTACTTTGATAATATTAAGACAAATTTTAAAAGTCAATTGTCTAGTATTTTTAACTAATGAAAAGTTACCGTATTAGTTAAAAAAGTGGCCACTAGTGAAATAGTTTACTATTGGCTATTGACTACTAATGACATTTCCATGTTTTAACCTTTAATTTACGGAGATACAAAATTAAGCATAAATGCCATTACACTCTAAAATTTCTGCTTTGATTTACTCTTTTCCCTCCCATTAAATGGGCACATTTCCGGATTTGGGAGGTAGGGATATTTTTTTTTTCTTTTTTTTTTGTATCACATAAACTTGGGGTTTTTAATTTGGCAAGTTACGAAAAATTTAATTTACAGTTACACCAATATATAAATATTCATATGCAATGCAAATAGAAGTTTTACTGATAGAGAATCTGTACTCATATTTATTATTTAAGAAAAGTAACAACAAAAAGTATTTATTCAATAACTAATTCATAATAAAATTAATATCAAGATAGACACAATGCATTAATTATTTTTTCATTTTTAAATGAAAAGCGTTTATACAATCTCCGTTTTCCTAAATTTTACAGTAACCAATGCATGAATAAAATTAATAATTATAATGAGGAAAGAGAAATAACAATTACTATAATTAGAAAACTTTGCATCATATATATTAACGAAATTAATTTCTTTGTTAATTTATAATTCATAATATAAATCAATTATAAATAATAAAATAAAGATTCTAAAAGTTTTTTTTTTTTTCTTTTAAATTATTTTACCTGCGTTACATAAAACATTTATGCCTAAATAAATATATCAACACGATAATTAGTTCACATTTTCTTATTTCAAAATAACTGTTACTTTTGAAATTAATTGTTTCTATTATTTTCAATATTTAAGATATTCAGCAAAATAAACAAATATATATATATATATATATATATATCGTATATAATTATAAATCATAATAAAACTCAGCATACAAGAGATATATTATTAAAGACAGTTTCATCCAAAAAAAATTAAATAAATAAAGCCATGATTGGTAAATTACAGATGAATAAAATACACATGCTATAATGACAGATTAAATCTACTCATGCCAAGAATGAATTAACAGAATCAACGAAATCGGAAAAAAAAAGAAATTTATTATTTAGATAATTATAATATATAAGATGTACCGAACAAATCAAACACATACATATATATTTATATATATATTTCCAAATTTTCTAAGTTATAATGTCGAAAAAAATTCACACAATGTTTGTGCTAAACTAAAATGCATCAAAACAGAATAATTAAAAATACATCATGCATTAAAAAAAAAATCCAGTATGAGGATAAAAAAATGTAATATTAAATGAACAACTTATAATTTAAAATAAGTTGTAACAACAGGATAATTATAACAAATTTAAAAAAAAAAAAAAAAAAAAAAAAATCTTCACTCCTGTAAAAAGTAAAATATTTTTTTTTTTCAAAAATAAACAAAAATTACAAAATAAAGCAACAAACTAATTAATGCGGTAACTACTGATGCGAAATTAAGCAATCCATGCCAGCAGGAAACTTAGATTTAATATCCTATATTTCACAAAACATTCACGTAATTAGGCTTTATTTTATTTTTTTTTAATTATTTTCAAAAACTAACCTTTTCCAGCATGTTCATTACGCTTTAGCATTGACTGGGTCTGATTAGTTCTAGAACGAGTATTTATTTTACGCTCTGAGTTACTCCAAATTCGCTTAGCGGCAATTATATCCTCAATCGTAGATCCTGAGCAAGTAGATAAATTTAAAACAGAATTCCCTTGGGCCCGGTTTTGCTTTTCTAATAAGATTTTATGAAACTGCTCGAAAAATCTCATATTTTTCTTAGGACCAGTTCTTTTATCGAAATGTTGTTTAGTTAGTGAGTATTCCCTTTTCATTCTTTTGATTTTCTCCCTACACTGAGAAGCTGTTCTCATGTAACCCATGGCACTCATAGATTCGGATATCTTTTCGTAAACAGGAAAATTCCTTTTATTTCCAGTTAATTCAGACTGGGCATCGTTTGCACCCCATAATTGCAGCAGAAGTGAAGTTTCTTCATCTGACCATGTAAAACCACGATCTGCAGTAATAGCGGCACACATGATCTACGAAGTTTTTTTTTTTTTTTTTTTTTCAAATTTCTTAAATTTACAGATTACTTGTCGAAATATCAAATTTAAAAACACATACTATTCTTTTTATATCAATCTTGTTTAGCAAGATTTACCGTAAGTGTATTTTATTTCTGTCATAATTTAAACCGAAAAAATTTATCACGAAAACGCAAGTTCTCTCTATTAAATATTCAATTTCATTGCTCCAAAATCATAACAAACAGAAACAGCGTACTTTTATGAGTTTTCTGTTTTTAATCCTTCACGCTTTTCCATCCGGGTCTTGATGGTATCGATCGGCGTCAGAATCCGTGGGCGAATCCGATTCCACACCAACAGGGCGACACTGCAGTGCTGGTGCTGGAAATAGGCGAGACGGGATAGTTTACATGCTGGACAGAGGGCATATATCCTGAAACAGTCCTCAATCGATAAATGAATGTTCCTTCTTGCTTTTCAAATAAATTTCGTCATTTACTGTATTAATTCAGGCCTTCTTTCTTATAGATTAAAGAATTTTTTTCTTTTTTCTAGAATTAAAAAAAAAAAAAAAAATGTTAGTATATCTTAATCAGCAATATCCATTATAAACTTTTCTCTCAAATATAAAATTAACTAAAAGCTGCGTTAAACTAATACAATTATTCTTCTAATTCTATATGCATTTAATATTCATATATTCACATAATTGTTGCAAAGTTCATTGACCTACAATCATTTTAACACCGGTCGACATTTCATTAAAAACTGCATAAAATGACGAACTTCAATAAACATAAGTTGAAGAAATATAGAGAAAAACGGCATTTTAAGGAATAACAAAACTAAAACGCGCTGTAGAAATCCTAATCTGTTAAACTTGTAAAAATGCCTTAAAAAGATGATAAATAACTGAGGTAATTAACTCAAAGACGAGAGTTCAATAACCTTCCTTTGAAGAAACTTCATTAAATTACCCATGCCTTACTATTTTTTTCCGAATAAATTAATACAGATTAGTCACAATTTGAAAAAGATAATTACAACAAAGATTACACTCCTATACGATTTCTGAAATGATTTTATTTCTTCCGCTCCAAGAATTTAAAAGAAAATTTATTCAATGAAATTTCAGTGTTACACATTCAGATCTCAGCTGTATAACACTTATTATTATTGGGGGGGGGGGGGGGGGGGGGGGGGGGGAAATACGAACAAACGCGCAAAAAAATAAATAAATAAATAAATCTTAAAAAGCGACTTCACAGAGTAGATTTTCCTGCATTATTAATTAAATTCATTAATTTAAGCACAGCAAATAAAATTGCTTTCACAATTCATATTCAAGTAAACTTTCAATTATAAATTATTAGGATTGGGTTGTGAGGATTAAAGCCGGTTGACTGCACTAGGGTCCTAAGCCTGAGGGTGAGTGTCTTACGTGGGAGTCCTAAGCCGTATTTACGCAAGTTTCGGAGAAAACCAAAGAAAACTTCGAACGACTAGGTCGGCGAGCGTGATCTGGGATCGAACCCGGCACCTCAAGTCTACCAACTTTCAGCGCAGAACCGCTCGCGGGACTTATAAATTATTAGGAATAAATCATATTGTGGCAACGGCATTGAAAAAGAAACAACTAATCTACTTAACCGCCTTGCCCCCTATCATATAAAACTTATTTTTTTTCCCCTAATTGCACTTAGCTGTGAAAAAGTTTACTATCTCACATAATTAAAAAAACAAGAAATAAAAATCTAGCGGTTCGAACTCGCACAGATTATATAACATTATTCAACTGTAATCATATTTACCCGTTTCCTCGTTTAGTCAATTCCTACTATTAGTTCACACTCCCCCTCTATCTTGTACAAATCTTGCAATTGATTTTTAACTAACTTCCCGACTAGCTAGAAATTTGAAACTTTCAGGATTGCTCAGAACACGGTGACAACACAATACTTCGAAGTCCGATTTTCGAATTTTTGGTTAGTTTTCTTATAATTAATTAAAATATGAAAATAATAACATCCTAATAGCGTTATTATAGCCATTAAAATATTAGCTATAATTTAATTGTTGCCAAAAAAAAATACGAGTTCATTTTCTTTCGACATAAAAATAAATACGTTTAATTAAACGTGAACGTTAAAAAATTATAAAAAGTTAAATTATGCATCTCACAAAAATCGACGTCATTATCACTTTAAAATTTTTATGCACATTGATAAGAGCTCTATGATTTCATCAAAAAATTTAAAACATGGCATATAAAAAGTTTTTTTTTTTTTTTTTTTAATTATTTTTATTTCATTTTTCACACGCGCTTTTTATTTCCTAATGGACGACTAGAACGAGGCGGAGTTTCCCTTTGTTTGTGGGGAAAAGCATTTGGAACAATTTCCACCCTAACAACAAACTTGTCCATAGTACATCCTTAAGATGTCCACTTGATGTCTTTGCGTCCATAGGATATCCCCAGGATGTCATCTGGAGAAGATGTGTTTTTAGGGCACTTATATCTAATTTTACATCTGGGTTCTGTCAGTGGCCGAGAAGTTTAGCTCACAAGTGCAGGGTTCAAACCCAGGTCACACTTATCTGCCTAGCCTTTTGGAGTTCTCCACAGTGGCGGATTTAAGGGGGGGGGGGGGCTAGGGGGCTGAAGCCCCCCCCCCTCCCAAAACACTGACATTCACAATTGAATATTGCAATTGTAAATTTTTTATTGGTCTAGAATAACACTTTGAAAAATCTTGCCCCCCCCACCCCCCCAAAAGTCAAGTTCTGGATCCGCCACTGGCTCGCCATGGTTTTCTCCGAAATGCACATGAGTACGGGCTAGTTCTTCTTACAGATACCCCCCCCACACACACACACCCACACACAGAGGACCATAGACCTTATATATACTAGACCCCGCCACCAATACGGCTGACCATTACAGCGAATGTCTTCAACATGAGGGTGTAATCTGATACCTCCATCCTTTGTTCCGAGTCTCGGAAGTCACGTGATCTTGGACTAGGGGTGATTCCTCTCTTTCTCTCTCTTTTTTCCCGTATGCAAGCATAATCTCATACTTCTCTGACTGAAGTAAGAATTCAAACGCAATTTTTTCGCTTGCAAAATGATTTATCATAATTTTTTTTTCTATGTAATTAATCTATGAAAGTTTAGCTTTCCATCCATGTGTAAATCTAAATGCTAAAATAAAAAGTGCGTGCACAATAAAAATATTAAAAAACACAAAATTCGTTCCTACAGAAAAATAACATAGTGATCATTCTCCACTCTTCCTCTAGACCAACATCACGTGACAATTTTGCTGGGGAAGCTCGTTCATGATGCAGTCAAATAACGAGGGAGAATGCGTGGTCTAGTATATATAAGGTCTATGCAGAGGACCTTCTACATAGGACTCTTGTGTAATCAATCGGCCTTTAACAACTACGCGCGTATCTATTATGCACATTAGTATTTTTGTGTAGATTTGGAAACCAATCATTATTACTAATCACATATCACACCCTATTCTACAGGAAACATACTTTTTTGAATTTCAACAGGGTTAACTCTGTTATATTTTGTACAGTATAATGATATTAAAATACGCTTTCAAGAAACAACTCGTGCTTTCATATATCGTAACACAACCGAATTCTTCTGGGTTTTTTGCACAGCTGTGCTGATATCAGTAGTGCTATTTAAGCAACTGTCGACAAAAACCATAGTAAAAATGGTTTTATTTATTTCAAGATTATAATCGAAGTAAAGGGCACTACAACCTAGAATTTTTCCGCGAGTAGTTGGCACAAGCTGAATAAATATATTTTACTATGTAAATAAAAGTATAAAGGAATAATACTTTAAAAAGTATAAAGTAATAACACTCGCTTTCCCAAGATCAAGGCGTTACTGCAGAAAATTTGCTTTAAGGTGCCGCTTGGCACGTTTGGCGAAAATCACCAGCACCGCGCCTTTTTGTACCGTTTAGAAGTTGCAACATTCCACTGGTTACGTTTGCTATCTCTGCCGAATTAATGCATTTTCTGAATGAGGCGGGCTTAACTAAATTTCAACTTCAAAATGGGGTCAGGATGACCCCATCTTGGGAAAGCGAAGGTTAAATATAATACTAACTTAAATTCCAAATATTTAAGCAGACAGAAGATGCCGGGTTTGAACACAGATCGCACTCGTCGGCCTAGCCAGTTAGATTGCCTTCGAACACCCTCCCCTCCCCAACGGAGGGCATCTTATCCATGCCTGGGACCCAATCGGTTTTAATTCTAACACGGATAAACAATTGATGGAAAATCCTGGAGTGGAGGATCCTGGTTTCCGGAGATGGACACGATTCTTTAAAAACTAAGGCACCGATCTTATTGAAAATTTCCGCACTTTCTCAAAATAAAATTGACTAGTACTTGAAGGAAGGATTTAAAATAATTGTAATTATCTTCTCGCGAGCAATTTGTGAATTAAATGTACAATGCAGTTTAACGCTTGTTAAAAGGAAATTAAAATATATAGTCATTATTAATTTGTATAATTCGTATTAGAAACAGAGTCAAATTTCTTTCAGACAGCGAAGAAAAAAAAAAAAAAAAAAAAGATAAAGTAAAAAAATCCGTCAAACACAGAATTTAGTGTAGTACAGAGGACTATTAATTAAAATCTGTAATTTTTTTTTTATTTTTAATGTTTATTTTTTATCTCATTTTTTGACCGTAAAACTGGGCCACATGCTTTTTAAAATAACTGAAATGAATTAAAATGAAATGTTTCCACCTAAATTTCATACTATAGTTAATTTTAAAAAATCATCGTGTCGAAAAACTGTTTGCACCCCTGGATTCAGAAAAATTGCCCCTTTCATTTGGTACCGAATTTGCAACGATAGGACTGATATTTCTAATTTATTTTGGTGTTACACAAAACTGGTCTACGAAAACTGGCGACGACGTTTATACCCAGATTGAAACTAATAGTCCTTTTAGTCCTAATAAATAAATATATAAATTTAAATATTTAGCGGAATTGTATGCAAAATTCGTGCAATTTTTGGTACATTTTACTCTGTATAACCTTCTAAAATTAGTTGTAATAATAATAATAAAAAAAAAATCATTCCTTCAAACAGCAGTCCATTATATTTTGAAAAAAGGTCCAAAATTTCAATAAGATCGGTGCATTAGTTTGCCCTCCTTGGGGGGGGGGGGTCTTTCTAAGGGGTCCTAGCTCGCATTCACGCAAGTTTCGGAGAAAGCTACGGAGAACTACGAACGGCTAGGCCGATAAGCGCGACTTGGGATCGAACCTGGCACTTCACACGTCTACCAGATTGTAGCGCAGAATCCGGAAATTAGGTCCCACCGGCTGAATGTTAACTTTGTTATGTTTTGTGCAGCATAATGATATATGCTTTAAAGAAACACCTCTCACTGTCATACATCGTAACACAACCGAATTCTTGTGTGTTTTTGCACAGATGTGCTGATCAGTAGTGCTATTTAAGCCATTGTCGATAGAAACCATAGTAAAAACGGTTTTATTTATTTCAAGATTATAATAGAGGTAGAGGGCATTGCAACCTACATTTTTTCCGCGAGTAGTTGGCATAAGCTAAATAAGTATATTTTACTATGTAAATAAAAGTATAAAGTAATACTTAAACATAATACTAACTTAAATTTCAAATACTTAAGCAGACAGAAGGTGCCGAGTTTGAACACATATCACACTCAGGGCCTGATTATCCAAAAGGCTCAGGAAGCACAAGCTTTCCCTCTAAAATTTAAGAGGGGTCCCCATAAGGATTAAAAACATGATCTTGAATTTTTTTGTTTCATATTTTCACACTGAGATTGAATTTTTTCTGAGAAAGGTTACCTAAAAGAAGACAAAACACTCACTATTTCGGGAAAAATCTATTATTTAACCTCAAAAATCTGAATGTTCTTAATTAAAAAGTTGTATGATTTTAATGTTCTGTGTAGAAACCACCCAGATGTATGGAAAAAAAAGATTAAAATAATAAACGTACACTATTTTTTGGTCTACAGCATTTTTATATTACAATATGTAACAGGAAAACAAGATTTTCCGAAATGATGCTGAGCTTCCCCTAGCTTCAGAGTTTAATCGTGCCCTGATTCACACTCGTCGGCCTAGCTAAGTTTTCCGTGGTTTTTTTCTCACAAAGTCTTGAAAATACGGACTAGACTGCCTTTGACCCCCCTCCCCCCCCCTCACAGAGGGCATTCCATCCACGCCTAGGACCCAATCGGCCTAATTCTAACATGTACAAACAATTGATGGAAAATTCAGGAGTGACTGTGATTCAAAGATAAAAACCCTGAAATTTAGAACCTCCAAAAAAAAAAAAAAAAAAAAAGCCTGGAATATCACATAAAACTCAAATTATTTAGATCAGAAGTATTCAATCTTTTTACAATACATTTACATTAGAAATGAACAGCTAAAGAAAATGACAAATGAACAACTAATGAAAAACAAAACAAAAGATAACTTTATAGGAAATATGAAATTACAGATGGATTAAATTAAAAACCCTGAAATCAGGGGTAGCCCCTGAAAATTCAGCCAGTGGATCCTGGTTTCTGTGGAAAGCCTTTAGAAAAGCGATAGACACAATTTCTCAAAAAACTAATGCACCAGTCTTATTGGCACACTTTCTCAAAATAAAATTGACCAGTGCTTGAAGGAAAGGATTTAAAATAAATAAATTTGAATATTTGGCAGAATTGTATGCAAAATTAGTACAATTTTCGGTACATTTTACACTGTATAACCTTCTAAAATTAGTTGTAATCAAAAAAAGAAAAATCCTACTTTCATGCACCAATCAATTGTATTTTGAAAAAGTGTCCAAAACTTCAATAAGATCGGTGCATTAGTTTTTGAGAAATCGTCTGAAGGTTCTTCGGAAATTAGGAACCACCGGCTGAATTTTCCAAATTTTATAAACGGAATTTTTTTAAAATATTATTCAAATGTTGCTATTTTATGTGTTCAAAACTTTGAATAAAAATATTTTATTTATTATATTGAAAAAAAAAAAAAAATAAAATAAAATAAAATAAATAAATAAAAGACAGAACGAGAGAAAATATGCTTTTCTATAGCCTTTGAGACCCATGTAAGGTTAAAAAAAGGTTTAAAAAAAAAAAAAAAAAAGGATGAAAGAAAAGTAGAAAGATTTTTTCCTTATTGATTATAAAATATATCATTTTCTATACCTCTTATCAGCATACCAAAAAATTTCATTTTTTACTTTTGCTTAATTAATATGATTTGGGGTAAATTTTTCGAAATTTTTTATAATTACACGTTTTGAGGCTTCCTTAATCATAAAATAAAGTTTTTTAGCTGTTGGTCTGTATGTCTATTGTCAGCATAACTCAAAAACAGATGTCATAGAAAGTCTAAATTCAATTTTCTAAATTTTTAACACATGGAAATATTACTGGAAATTTTTATTGATATCAGATAAGTGGTTCGTGTACACGGGCATGCAAAAGAATTCAAATACACTAAATATATTAAACACAACAGTTTTCCTTTTAAAGTCTACCATACACTTTTTACTTCTTTGTATAAAGTAAAAGAAATATTGTGAAACCAATTTAGGAAATGGAAGTTGTATTTTGCAAAACTCAAAAGCTATCACTGAATATTTATATTTCACACTATTACAACATTTAATTGCGCAGATCCAATTTCGATCTTGATATGACCTCCCAATTAGCGATATTGCGAATTAAAAAGTGCTTTTGTGACATCTAAATGTATTATGTATGTGTATCTTGCATAACAACAAAACAGTTGGATGTAACATCGAAAATTTTTATTTAGGGTTGTTATAACATTTAGTTGTGCACCTCCCTTTTTGGTCACTGTATGACCGTCCATTTTAGAGATATTCGCACAAAAGTACAAAACTTACATTGCAAGCAATAAGCAGATAATTGCAATTCTCCTGTACATGAAAATTAACCCTGGCAGTAGGATAGCCCCTTTGTTCTCTCTCAGAGAGAGACTGACTCATCAGCGTACAGCAGAATCTACTAGAGCTACCATCTACAGATTCGAAGCTGGGTCAAATTATAGAACATATGTAAGAACAAGAACCCTCCCCCCCCCCCCCCAAGAAGTGATTTTACAAAATTCGTCCCGCAAAGGGTGGGAGAGAGGAGGCAAGATGTGATTTCACAAAAACCTTCATATCTCAAAGGAAAAAACAGATTTCCATAAAATTTTTGCTTTAAAATATATCTAACACTTGTAACTATTGTTCACTATTGGATGTTTCCTGTATAAAATGGATTAAAGACCATCACTGTTTTATATACAGGGACACTCAAAAGTACTCTAAAGCATTGCGTTCTATGAGAGATATTTCTATAAATCAAATTTTAATAACTTTATTTTCCATGAAGTTTTAGGAAATTGAAATATGTTATTTATATGCACAAAAGAATGCTTTGCATAGAATATAGCATGAATAGCATTCGATTTACAGGGTGACACAAAAATATTCTGTTATATTAAGAGCTATTGATAAAAATTTGCTAGAATTGTACTTTCGTTTACATAAAGCATTTTTAACACTTTCTAACATTTTTTAAGTGTGAATATGATATCAATTTGTGTGTCTGTCCGTCTGCCTGCGCTCTAACTTCCATAAATATTTATGGAATTTTTTGGAACTGAAATATGTTATTCAAGTTCACTATCGGATGTTCCCTATTGAAAATGGTGTTCATACCTCTACTGGTTTGTGTACAGGGACCTCCGAAAATATTTCAAAGCACTGTGTTCTATGAGAGGTATTTCTATAAACCATATTTTCATACCTTCACTGTACAATATCTTAATGAAATTGAAATATGTTATTCAAATTCACTATTGGATGTTTCCTATATAAAATAGATTAAATACCACCACTGGTTTATGTACAGGGACACTAAAAAGTATTCCAAAGCATTGTGTTCTATGTGAGATATTTTTAAAAATCAAATTTTAATAACTTTACTTTCCACGAAATTTTAGGAAATTAAAATATGTTATTTATATGCACAAAAGAATGCTTTGCATAGAATATAGCATGGTTATCATTAGATTTCCAGGGTGAGACAAAAATATTCAGTTATATAAAGAGCTATTAATAAAAAATTGTTAGAATTGTAATTTTACTTTCGTTTACATTAAGTGTTTTTGACACTTTCTAACATTTTTAAAATGTGAATATGATTTCTATTTGCGTATTTACCTGATTGTTCTTCTATCCGTCTGTTTTCTGCACTCTAATTCCCGTAAATATTTATGGAATTTCTTTAAACTGATGTATTTTATTCAAGTTCACTATCGGATGTTCCCTATTAAAAATCGAGTGAATACCTCTTCTGGTTTGTGTTTCTATATACCATAATTTAATACCTTTACTGTATAGAAACGTTAATGAAATTTTAATATGTTATTCAATTCCTTATCGGATGTTTCCTATGTAAAATAGAGTACATTTCTGACTGGTTTGTGTACAGGGGCACTTGAAATATTCCAAAGCATTGTGTTCTATGAAAGTTATTTTTATAAACCAAATTTTAATATTTTTATTTTCCACAAAGCTTAATGCAATTGAAATATATTATTCGTATGCACAAAAGAGTGCCTTCTATGTAATATAGTATGGTTTGCATTAGATTTACAGGGCCATACAAAAATGTTCAGTTACATTGAGAGCTTTAATAAAAATTTTCTGGAATTGCACTTTCGTTTACATGAGCGTTTTAACACCTTCTTATGGTTTTTTGGGAATATGATTTCAATTTGTGCATCTGCCTGTCCGATTGTCTACCTTTATATCTGTTTGTCTTCGGCTCCTAGCATCCGTGAATATTTTGAGAATTTTTAAAAAAGAATACACTCGAGCTTTTTAAAATGTCATTAATAGGTCCTGTACAACTAGTTTGTTGACAGGGACAACAACCACAACAATAAAATAAAAAGCCAATGCATTATGTTTTAGGACAGAAATTTTTAAAAGTTAAATTTAAAAGTCTTTCTACTGTAAAAATTATAAAAACATTGACATGTATTATTAATATTCTAAAATAATGTTTTATATAGAATATGATATGATTAACTTTCAGATTTACAGGGCTGCATTAAAATATTCAGAGAGATTAAAAGCTGTAATTACAATCTAACGGCTGCATTTTCTTTTGTGTTAAGCCTTTTTAACACTTTCCAGAATGCCTAACAGTAATTTAAAATCAATTAGTCTATCTGTATATTTTTTAGTCCTTCTGTCTGTTGTGTGATAACGTAGGCAAAGAATATTAAAAGTTATTCGGTACAACAATTGCGTACATTTGGAAAGTGTTACTAATCAATGCGTACTGCATTTTTCTTTCTTGTTTTTAGATTAAAATTAAGGTTCCTTTAGATTGCAGTGTTTAATATTTTTCATATTATACTTCCTTATTGGAGGTAGTAAAAGACAAAAAAAAAATTTAATCAACTGAAAAAGTATTTCAGTAACGTATAGCATTTAAAGACATTTTCTTACTACTGTGCATTAAGAATCTAAAAGTAATAATAATAAAATATATATATATATATTCTTAATAGTTTTAATTTCTTTTATATTTAACCCTCCTTTAGAGGACAGTAGGGGGAACAAGATATAAATAAATCAATTGAATAATGTATTAGTGGGGTATTGCTTAATATTAAAGACAACTTTTTCTCACTATCATAGAATCTAAATTTAATTTAAAAAAAAAATAATCTGGTGTGACACTCACATGACTTTCTCTTACCCTATATTTCAATACTATAAAGATGGATTGCAGATTAAGTCGTAAGATTAATACTGTATGGTAATAAAGATCAATATATTTTAAAAACAATTTAAAAAAGGTTTAGGTATACACTTTTATTTAACAAATAAGTATGTGTGACCAAACGAAGGAGAGGGGGGCAGGGCTGCCGCCTCCCTCAACCCTTCATTCAATTATATTACCTACATTTAATTAATTATTTATTTATTTTTAATTCAAGGCCGTTATCAATTTGCCTTTAAGCTTGCTAGTGTTAATAAAATTTTTACAGTGGTAACCTAATACAAACTTCGATTTTAAATTAGGCTGAAAACAATTATATATACAGATCAACTGTGGAAAATGCAGTTACCTCAAAATGTGATATTAAAAAAAAAAAAAAAAAAAAAAAAAAAAGAGTTGAAAATAGAACAAATATACTTTGTTTACAGTATGGATATGAAAAAATAATTTTCTTTCCAGAGCCATGTTCATTGACATAGTAAAATGTAGCAAAGCATTTCCATCAATTACATTCAATAAGAAAGAACATTTAGCTTAATTTTGAGTAGCCCTGTATATTGTCTGTAAACTATATGCACATCAAATTGTGTACTTAAATTGAGTTTTATATGAAAATCACCTAACACAAACTGAAATACACTTCCAGTAATTTCCAAATATAGCTCTAATATATTCAAATACTTTTGGTAGCCCTGTAAACGAATGATGAATGATTTCCATACCACAATCTATACAAAACATGCTTTTATGCAAAAAAAAAAAAAAAAAAAAATGCTATTTCCATTACACTTCGGGCAGCCTATAGATGTTACACCGTACTTACCAGAAATTTCCCTCAATAACATAACATATTTTAATTCTCTTGGATGACCCTGTACACAAATCACTTTTGCTTGATCTCTGTGATATAGAAATCCCATATTTTTAATGACTTTTCCCATTTATTTAAATTTAAATCTATATTAATGCTTTATATAATAATATATTCGTGCATACAATAATAGTCTTTAATTAACCGCTGAATCCTTTTCCTCTCAATAAAATAAAATAAAAAGTATGTGGAAAAGAAAATCTTGCTGTAATCAAAAACCTCATTCTTTCATTTCCGTGTTAAAAGAATACCACATGGCCATTCTTATTTTCTGCGTAAATCGAAGTTTAACAGCTAACATACTTTTAATCGGTTTCTCAAAATTATCCTTGAAAAAGAATTAATTACATTTCTTTCCTATGTATTATTTGCAGTATGTGGCTTTCACTTCTCATGGCTAAAGTTTGGCATAAGACTCGGGTTAATGTAATATGGTAAACCTGCTCGTTGCATTCAAAAATTATTAACTAAATGAATATACAACGGATCTAAAGAAACCGTTGTTTGGGCGATCTTTGCGGCGAAATATTGTGTGCCAACATGTTCATGATTTTCGATTTTGGCTAAAAATTTGGACACTCTCTCACTGATCACCGTCAAGAAAACATCTCGTATTAGAGGATTAAGATCGCTCTCTCTCTCTCCGTTTTTGCGGTTCCCAAACAGAATGTACTGTTTAACTTATTATATTATTATGGAGACACTATACTTAATATCTGATGTTCAGCTATTTTTATCTGCCAAATAAAAACTATTTTTTTAGCTCTTCATCCAGATGTCCAGTTTCTTCACGGCATGGGTGAAAGTAAAAAATTTTCGCTGGACTGAAGTAAATATATATATTTTTTGTAATATTGGGTAAAATATAATAAACTCATACGTAATGTATATAGATATTCAAAACATACATTTCCAAAGGTTACATTAATAAGCATAAGTATGAAAACTTAGGAAAATTATTTATTAATATAATTGAATTAACATTAATAGGGATTATAACACATAAAAAAAGACTGAATTCAGTCAATAGACTGAAAACTTTCACCCATGCTTCACGGCCACTCCAGTTTGGAAATCTTCGAACTTTCTATGATTCAAGTAATTTCATCCAGCAATAAATCTTTACGATAATCTCAACAAAAAGTTTAGAATACCGAGTTTGGACATCCTGCTCGGGATTCTCACAAAGGGTAATTTGATACCAGAAATTTGATATAGTAATTTTTTAAATAAATAGAAATGATTTGTCAAGTCTAAAATTAAGCAGTGACAAAAACAATGGTATTCAAAATAACAACAACAACAATAATAATGTGGCATAAAATTTTCTTTTCTGAGAACCCTATTCCTGCTAGTATTTGTTCTTGAGATATGCTGATAACAGACACACACACACAGAGCAACCGCTAAAAACACGATTTTCGGATTCAGGGGACCTTCAAACGTGTCAACGTATAACAAAAACTCAATTTCGAAAAGTTGATCCAAAAAACAATACTTTCACTGCTATATATATATGGGTAAGAGAGAGTAAAATAGTCTACTTTAATAACCACCTAATTGGGTATATTTAAGTTTATTCCAACTAAGTCAAGCAATCAATCAAAATTGAGGTCTACCAATAAAAACAATTCTCACATTCATGTCCTTTGGCAATGATTACAGTGACTATTGATTAAATATGGTACTAGACCACCATTTTGAAAGAGGAGTTTTTGTTTAATAACAGTTTTAAATAAATTTGTGCCTTACAATGTCTTCTGACTTCATGTGATTTAATATTAATGGATGGGCTTTTGGGATGCTCCATTTTCCGGTTCATACTGTAAACATAAATATGAATAAAAGATTGATTACCATCTCAATGAAAGACACTTCTAATTACGTCAGTCCATCAACTTTGACTACTTTCATCTTAATTTAAGTCAGGTAATGAGTTAATAAGACTGGAATATTATTAGCCACCACAACATTACATACCTCTATAGAACCAAAAGATTTATTTAACCCTTTCAGTCTCAGTGTTCCAGCTGATGGAACACCTAATTTTAATTCTCAAGTGCAAAAACTCATCCCGGAAATTTTTTAGCAAAAATTTACATTTATATCATAGCAGGAAAGGCCCTTTTTTTAACGTGAAAATTTAAAATTTCTTGTATTTTAATTATGTTCGTAAATTCCGGTGGCAGTGTAATTTAAATGATCAAAATTACCTTGCGCCGCAAAGGGTTAAAATACTCTGGAATAAATTGAAATGTTGGGATCTATGCAACTTTTACGAGTTTTTGTTGTCGATAATGTTTACTTATAAAGGGATTTATTTATTAAATTAAATATTATTTGAATTTAATAAGGTTTATTTACAGATGTTTCAAACCGAAAATTTCTCGAAAAGTAACAATGCTATTTTTTATTTTTTAAATATTTATGATCAGCTATGTGTCTAAAAGCCATTTTTAAAATTAGTTCAGTAATTTTTAAAATAAATTAAGTAGTGAACCTTAAAGGGTTAAACGGTAAAAACAATGTGGATGCACACACATACATAAAACTAAGTTTTATTCAATAACAAAAATAGTGTTATAATATCTGTTAAATATAACATCATATTCTTCTAATACAGTATAATTTATTTTGTCCACTTTTAGTAATTAGTTCATTATTCTAATACAACCGCCGCTTAATAAATTCACTTGTTAATAAAATCAGCTGCTTAATCTGATCAAACTGCCAGGACTGGAATCAAATCAATACAAACTACTTTTAAAGCCACTGCTTAATAATATCAGAATCACCGGATAATAAATTAAAAAATATCTCTTCAGCAGCCAAAAATATCACTTATGCACACTAAATAAAACTTTTATTTACTTTTTTTTAAAATAGAAAAATAAATTAAAAGCACAACAAATCCTCCATTATCGCTCATTGTTGAAGATTTTACACTTGCAGCACAGTTACAAATTAAAAACGCCCCATGACTTATCTCCATAACAATTTCAAGGAACGTATTCTTCAAAGCACAGTAAAAAGTTACAAATTTGATTTGAAATGATATATATATATATATTAATTTCTAATTATTAAAAGGCAATTTCTAGTTCTTATTTTGAAATTATTATAACTCATGAGGCTTAAACAGAAAGATTTTAAATTTGTAAGAACAATGCATGAACTTTTGGTAAAGTAATGATGATTTTCCTCAAAGGAAAGCACATGGAAAATTGGAATGCATTTAATTTACTTATATTGAAGGAACAACTAATTAATTATCCCTCAAAAATTAATTAATATTGTTTACTTATTCCATTATTCATTACCTTCTGAAGTTTCTTTCCAAATTCAGTGAAGTAACACCCTTAAGTGCAGAAACGTTCGCTGTATATAAAAATCAGCCGCTTAATAAAATCACTTTGGCTGAGAATGAATGTGATTTTAATAAGCGGCAGCAACTGTATTTAACTTGTATCCCTTTCTGATAATTACAAATATGTTCTGTTCTATGAAAACATCACATGGTTCCTTCAAAACTATTCTCTTATTTTTAAATATATTTCTAGACTATATATAAAATCAAAAAATACCTTTTTTGTTCATTTATCCCAAAGTTTTTCTACCTAGGGCCGGGTCTTCATCAGGAGGTGAACTTACTTCTGTGCTTCATTCTCAAGAGCTGTTCCATTTTATTTATATTTACTATCTGACATCATTAGCTATTTAGATTTTGATTGGGTTCTACATCAATCAGCTGTCAGAATTTGATAGTATTTCAACTGTTTTGCACATCCCAGCATAATTACAATTATGGTAGTCAGATAATTTCTTAATACTATTGAAATCAATGTTAATGTTAGAATTTTTATTAGTATTTGTTAATGCTGTGATTATTTTTCCTTGTTTAATATCATTCTTATGTTCCTTAACCCATTAAACGTCGCTATATGAATTTTACTGAAAATTTTTGAATTTCCATATGTTTTGGGTTTCAATGTGCCTTTCTCATCATATGTAGTTTAAATAATAATAATAAAAAAAATTGTTAGAAGATATGGTTCCAGAATGGGAGACTTGGCCCCTAAGGAAGGCAAAATAGATGTTGACAAACTGCAGAACCCATACAAATTAGTTATCTTGATCCCTGTTTGTTACAATTTAAGAAAAGAACTGTTTTATTTCATATGTATGTACTGTTTTATTTCATATGTATGTACTGTTTTAAACTTGTGCACTCGAATGAGTTACTTTTATTTATTTTTTTGTTATGTAGTAAAAACAGATAATTTTGTTTGAGTAATAAAAAATAAAATAATAAATTGAATTTACGTTACAGATTTTTTGAAAAAATTACCAACGAAGCTAGGCTCTTCAATATTTAACGTAAAAATCTTATTTATATTAATTACTTGTAGAGAAAAAAAATTATTAATCAAGTGTTTCCGGAGCGGCAGCTTTGGTGCTTAATGGGTCTCTTAGTTATTTCGATATAAATACTGTTTCTATTTTCATTATCTTTAAAGTTAATCTGGTAAATTACGGAAGTGTTTAGAAAGTTAATTTAACCAATGTTAATTGTTCAACTTTACAAAATTTTGTATCATTTAATTTCTGTTGTAAACATTCAATTGCTTCTTTCTCTGTATTTGTCTAAACTGTTTATGATTTATGTAATCACACTGTAGCACAAATACACAAGTATAATTTCCTATTCTGAGTCATTAAAATACAGTCAACTTCCTTTAATCCACTGACCTATAATTCGCAAATTCATCTAATCCACAACTGATTTTTTTTTTTATGTAGACAAAGAAACTTATAGCTGAGATTTCAAAAAATATCAGAAATTTTTCTTAAATCTTTATTCATTTATTAATTGAATTTATAGGTTAATTCTTGCTTTTAACCATTCACTAAACTGCAAGTTTCAATTTATGAGATAATGCAATAGATATGAACACTTGTGTTTCCGTCAGATGAAACTGAATTTTGATGTGCTCAATGATTTTGATGCAACATTTAAATAAAAAACAAACACACAATATATTGCTAGACAATTACAATTGTAAATATAAAGCAATCAGGGCAAGAAATAAAAAAATGATTCTCATATTTATTATCCTGCATTATTTGGTATTTATTATCTCATATTCACACAATTAAGTTCCAGGTCAGGCAAAGAATTTTGGAAAAAGTATAAACGATCTTAAAACAAACCACTAATACATCAGTGTTAAACAAAATAAAAAATGATCAATGATGAATATTCATTTCTGCATTTAAAATATATTTTATTTTTTATTTTTAAGACAAATATATATGCAGAGATGCCAACTTCTAATGACAAAAAAGCAGGAGATTTTTTAATGGAAATCACAAGACTTTTTCCAACAAGAAAGTTTGTAAGAAAAATGAGTAAAATAATGCAAGTTTAATTTTAAGCAAAGCTTTATAAGCTTAGGAGGTATTTACAAAGCATCAGTATTAAAATTAAACGAATAATATGTTTCTTGCAGTAAAACAAACTATAAAAAAAAAAAAAAAAAAAAAACCCTCAGACATACAGTTGTTTAAAATTTAAGTCAAAATAGACAGATTTGATCATTCTGCTTCTAATATAAAACAATAAGAATCTTAATTATCTTTGTAAAAGGAAAAGTAATAAAGAAATGAAAATATCAGCTATATTCTAATGAAATTTGAATTCTTTGAGTTTTCAATAGTTATGATATTTAAAAAAAAATCTTTTGATAATAAGACATTTTTCATTATGCAAAAATGAAAATTAAAAATTTATTCTTAGCAAAAATTAGTTTCAAAGCATTGTATAGTAATTCACATTCAAACTGAACTTGATAAATTGCAGGGCAAGATAAATTTCAATTTTCTTTCAAAATTTTTTACCCAATCCCACAAATTTTAAGCATAAATTATGCTAAGAGGGACAGATAAAAATTACATCAGAAAAGCAGGAGAAACGAGTGGAAAATCAGGAGAATAGAAAAACAAGCAAAAAGCAGGAGACTTTGCATGTCTGTATATGTTTAAACTTTATTGCTGTGTATTATTTTGAATATACTTAAATTATTTACCTCTGCATGATTGATCAGTTTTATTACTACTGAAGAAATATTTTATTCTGAAATTTATTAGGAATCATCTTTCCATTTTCATGGTCTATTTATGCATTAATAATAACTCATTTTGTATCTGCAAAAGAAAAATGTATGTAAACTACCGCGCTAGCCAAAGCATATTGCGAAAATGAAATAAAAGTCGATTTTAATAGCGTTGAAAAAATAGCCAATTTTAATAATCCTACGTATGCTTTTTTCCGCGAAAGCGTTGCAATCGTTAATGACGACTGCGCCATTAATGACCACGAATCGGCCAGAATTGATCCACAGTGGCGCTGCTTGTTACAAAAGAAGCGATGCTATAAAAAGCCGGTGCCAGAAGACACTGCTGCAATTGACAAAGGGGGAGGATCCTCCCCAGAAAAGCTTATTGCTAAAGAATGAAGCCTGAGTAAGGTTGTTTATTTTATTTTTTATAATTATGTTTTCAACATTCTTAACTTT
Organism: Salticus scenicus; assembly: GCA_963930645.1. Lineage (NCBI taxonomy): Eukaryota > Metazoa > Arthropoda > Arachnida > Araneae > Salticidae > Salticus > Salticus scenicus. Next base: position 34,349,322 of record OZ005652.1, on the reverse strand, counting down.
CTCATGTTAGGTTACCAGATTGTACATTTTCTCTGTAAGTTGTATGTTTTTTAGACTTATTTTACGTTATACATTTAAACTGTTCCTATACAGCGATTTTTTCCATTATCATGTCAGACTTTTAATAATTTTGTCCATATACTCAGGATTTTTCAGTTAATTTTTAAAATTTACAGTTTTTAGGTACTTTTTTGCCAGATAGACGTTATGGTCATGAGTGTTATGTGGAAGAAAAATCCCATTCCCAATAGAGGTATTTATTTATTTATTTATTTTTTAGGTAAATGTGATGTAAATAATTCATTTACCTTTTATGTTTCCATATTTTAAATTAATTTTATTAATATTTTTAATTTTCATAGCAACAGAAGTTACTTAGTGAGGATCAAAGAACCTCATGGCGTACATTGCGTTCTGGCCACTAACCCTTTTTATTCTTTGGGTCAAAAGGTCAAATATATATATCCAAATAATTTTATTTACATAAGAGAAAAGAGGAATCAATTTACTTATTGGCTAGAATGCTGTAAAAAGAAAAATGCATACAAAAATAATGTTTGTAAGAAAACTAATCTGCTGCATCAAAATTAATCAATTTTATTTTCCAAACCACACTAGTAATTCCAAATTAAGTAGGATATAAGAATTAATGATTTTTAAAATTTGAATAAGTATTCATATAAACTAATATATATATATTTATTATTAATAAGTAGGCACTCTCTCTCCAAATGATAAAATGGTCATTATTTTAAAACAGAAGCAAAACAAATCTTTCTCACCCATGTTCTTCTCTTGAGAGCTGCTGAAACCCAACTAAATTTAAAACTGCCAGAATAACAGAAGGTGGAGTCAGAACCATCACCCTATTGGTTCTCAGCATGGTGTGATATGACATCACCACTAGGAAAGAAGAACCAATTTTTCTCCTGTGTGTGTGTTGCAGTAAAGCAAACACAACAGGGTGAGTTGAGCCAGCTGAGAGAAACAATGCATTTAAGTGCAGAAAATGATCTTATTTAATATTTAAAAAGAAGTGATGTTATTAACATCACATTACCCCTAACGACCATTAAAAAAATTTGGAAGACTAAAAATGTGAATGGAGAGTGCATACCTACATTTACATGAAGGATTACAAATTTTTTTTCCTTTTTTTTTTTTTTTTTACTTACATGTGAAAAAAAAAAAATATCCATATTGAGTACATAATATTGTAGGAACGGCCATTAAAGGCATGAATGTAACAAAGCAAATTTTTAAGCAACTGAAAGGTCTTACAATACTCTTAATAACATGCACTTGATAAAAAAATTTGGAAATTTTGAGAACAATGTACATGTGACACAAAATCTGAACCAAACACAATACAAAATCGATAAGTAAAGCTGAAACAATAAAATTCCGACAAACAACCCAATATCAACGCCTACCCTGGTAGGTGATCAATTCTACCAAAATAGGCGAGGAATACACCATTTCATCAAAAACAATACTATTTCAGCACTGTGGTTACAGACATTCTGAAATAAAAGATTTTATTGATACAAAAGTGGTCAGTGACATATCTAACAATATTTATTAGGATATTGACAACTAATAAAATATATCTATAAATGCAAACAGACACAGCTTTTATCAACAAGTGACATGAGTAAAAAAACATTGATACCTTTTAAAGAAAATAGTATTATAACAGAAATATTGAAAAGCATGTTAATTGCTGTAAAACCTGCTTTCTTATAAATTTGTAAAAATAATTAGTTAACGAGAATAAAAAAATGTATGACATGACAAAAGAATTTCAGTGGATGTGCAATATCAACAAAAATATTTAACCAATAATCTTGATATTAAATACCATCTACTGATTAATCAATGTGAACACATGAAAGAATACACATGAAAGAACAACTATACTAAATAAATGTCAAAGAAATCTTGTTAACAACTGATAAAACAAAATCAGTTATATTTCAGTATAAAATATTTACAGATGACCTCTTGAAGCATTATTATGAAGGAGAAAAAAAAATCAAAATAAGTATCAATACAAATGTCAAAATAATCTCATAGATAAATATTACATTACGGAAAAGGCATTCCAAGTACTCGAGTATAATATTCGAATAAGATTTTTTTTAAAAATTTTAAATTTAATCATTACCATTATTATTAATATTATTTAAAGAATATACATATTATAAATGGAAATAATAAATGTGAGTGGCTACTGAGGCCACCAAGTTAGATTACTAAACAAAATCAAAAATGCACTTAATATAAACGTCAAATAATACTCAAATAAACATACTATCAGATATAACCAAAACAAAACTGCAATGTCAATAATCACAATAAACAAAAAATTTTAACAAACATTATACACATTTATATACATATCATGTGTGGATTGTGTATTAATTTGATTGTGTAATAGTGTGGATGTAGTGTATACTTGTGTTGTATAAGTGATGTCTGTGTCTGTGAAAATGGTGTGGAAGCTTCCAGAAATTGTATTTAATAACCCAATATATCCATAAACATGACAATGTGTATTAATTAATATATGAAAAGAAAGAAGAAAAATTATGTATGCACATATAAATATGCAAGTTTCCGATACATATAACATACACATACTGTACATTTTGAGCAGTAAATAATTATAGTATAGTTATCAAATTTAACAAATAAGACAATATATAAAATAAATCAGCATAACAGAAGATTTATATTCATATTAACTACAATACACACTTCACTAAGTTTTTGTAGATATTCAACATTTGCCACAGGAGAAAAAAAAAATATATATATATATAACTACACAATATATAATAGGACAATATACAAAATACAACTTATCAAATATACCTGTACCAACTCATACTTGTTTACAACAGGCAACTTTGGTGAATGAATTGCTTATCAAGTCCCCTAAAAAAAAAACTTAAAAAAAAAACATGTTAAAAGAACATTTGTGAAAATGGAAACAAAAAACAAAAATTAAGTTTTGCATCTTGGTCTGAGATCATAATGAGACTGCGGTTGAACAATCCCAGCTGGTTGACCTGTCAGAATTGTTTGTGGAATGAGATGTTGCTTTCTTTTATGCGCCAGGATGACACGGTCTATGTTAATAGTGAATGGTTCAGCCCCTTCATTTTCGAATTCTCTGACGGAGAGTAACACGTCAGATATTACTTTTTGAACTGAATATGGGCCTATAAATCTTGGTTTAAATGTATCTTTGGTTTTTATAAAGACCATATCATTTTCTTTGAATTTCCGGAGAACTGCTTTTTTATGTTGTCTAGTATTACGTTGGTTTTGGTAAAACTTCATGTTATGATGCACTTGCCTAAAGATCTGTTTCATTGATTCCATGTACCTATGGTATTCATATGGAAATTCCAGTGTTTCTAACTGAGGAGCTTCAAACAAGTCAAAGATGCTTGTTAGTGACCTGCCAAAATGCAGAAAGGCTGGAGAATATCCAGTTGAAGAATGAACGGTGGTGTTATACAGGTTCTTGTGTATCATCAAAGCCTGATGAAAATCAAATCCTTCCTTGGTAAGAGTGGAAATTGAGGATTTAATGCTGGTATTAATTCTTTCTGATGAGCCTTGTGTTTGCGGGTGTCCTGATGATGAATGGGAGATTGTAATTTTCAATGTCTGTGCCAAGTTGTTAAAGATGTTTGCTGTGAACTGTGGGCCTAAGTCTGAGAGTATCGCAGAGGGTCGACCAAAGGTAGTAATGTATCCCGTAATGGCTTTAACTACAGCTTGTGCTGTTGCATTTTTTACTGGTACCAATTCAATATGTTTAGAAAAATGATCGAGGAATGTTAACACATGGAAGCCATTGGAGAAAGGACCCAAAAAGTCCATGGAAACTAACATACTCGGCGCAGAAGGAACAAACATTTCCTGTAGTGGAGCAGGTGGAATTCTGTGCGGTTTATATTGAATACATAATGTACAGGACAGAACAAAGTTTTTTACATCTTCAAATAATCCTGTCCAATAAAAGTGTTTAAGTATTCTTCTGTATGTATTTCTAATTCCAAAGTGAGGCATGTGACAAATTTTTAATACTTTAGGTTTTAACTTTTGTGGTACTACAATTTTTGTTTTTGGAGAGTTTTCAGGCTGGTGAAACTTTCGTTTGATCATTAACAGACCTGTGTCCGGATGGACAAAATAATTTTTATATTTAGGAGAAGGTTTCTCCGAAGTGATATCGACAATAATTTTTAGCAGAAAGTCATCTTCTCTTTGCTCTTTAAAAAAACATTCTTCCGAGATTTCCATCATAAGATTATCTGCGTCAGAGCTGTTTAAGGAACGACTGAGTGGAGCAGCATCGTTGCTTAACAACTGAGGTAAGGAAGAACGATGAGGCTCTGATGAGGTGAGTGACTTATCAGATTTTTGTGTGACATTGAAATGATGGAGTTCAATTGTTGGAGAAGCTGAAGAAATGGGTAAATTGTTAGCCTCTTTAATTAATTCTGGGTTTGAGTTAAGATCTTGAGTGTATGCAGAAAAGTCTTCTCTTGAAAAATAGTCTGCCAAAACATTTGTTTTACCTTTTACATATCTGAATGTGTATTGATAGTTTGATAATTCAATCAGCCATTTAGTAGTTAGATCAGCAGGAGAGGAAATTATCTTATAGTGTTCGAGTGGTCTGCTATCGCTGAGAATGGTGAAAGGTCGGTTGAAAAGGAAAAATTTAAATGCACTGACTGACTTAGCTATGGCCATCAGCTCAAGCTTGATGGCTGAATATCGCTGTTCTGATTTAGATAGTGTTTTACTAAAGTAACTAACCGGAAGCAGAATGCCTTCCTTTTCTTGTAGAAGAACCCCTGAAATAGCAATTTTGCTAGCATCTGTATTAAGAAAAAATTGTTTTGACCAATCGGGTAAAGAAAGAAAAGGTTTAGAGAAAAAAACTTTCTGTATTTGTTTAAAGACTTCAGCATGTTCCTCTGTCCATTTAAATGTAGTTTTCGGAGATGTTAATTTTATCAAAGGATCAATTAATCGCGAGTAGCAGGGAATGAGTTTTCTGTAGAATCCACACAATCCTATAAATCTTTTTAGTTGTTTTCTGGTTGCTGGGATAGGAAATTGAGTAATTTTTGTAATGTTGGAAGAAATAGGATGTATTTTCTGATTTTGGATGCTGAAACCGAGATATTCAATAGATGACTGATGGAATTTACATTTCTTTGGAGACAATGTCAGATTGTACTTTTGTAGAGTAGCTAAAAGTGTTTGTAATTTTTCTGTTGTTTCCTGGAAAGAGTCACTTCCTATAATAATGTCATCCTGGTAAGCATATATGCCTGAACAATTGCACTCTTGTATAATTGTGTCAATAAGCATTTGGAATGTTGATGCGGCTGATCTCAGCCCAAACATTAATCTTTTAAATGAATAAGTTCCCCATTGTGTAGTAAATGAGAGACGTCGTCTGTATTCTTTAGGTAATGAAATTTGATGATACGCTGAGGGAAAGTCTAATGTTGTAAAATATTTAAATTTTGAGATGTTATTTATTATCGTATCAATTCTTGGAAGAGGATAAGTGGAGCATCGAATCATAGAGTTGATTAACCTTAAATCTAGGGCCAATCTAAAGGAAGGTTTATCCTCCTTAGACACAGCTTTCTTTTTAACCATGAGCATTGGGCATGCCCATTCAGAGATATTTCTCTCAATGATCCCTGCATCCAGTAATTTGTCAAGTTGATCTTTTGCCTCTTCTTGAATAGCTTGTGGAATAGGAAAAGGGTAAGTTTTTAAGGGAATATCTGAAATGAATTTTATATGTGGAGTGATATGATCAGTGTGTCCAATCGACTTGAGTGAACATGAAAATACAGAGTTAAATTTCTGAAGAATATCTTGCATTATTACCCTTTCTGTAGGTTTTAAATGCTGAATAGAAAAATTATTTACATTAAATTCTTTCTGTCTTAAGGATAAAACTTCTGGTGTAGCCTTAATTAGATTACACATGTGATCAGGTGTATTTGTTGCAAGATCCAAGGAATTTTCTTCTATTTTATCTATCTCTGAAATGTATCCGCAAACGGTATTTTTATTTATATGCAGTTTCTTGCTCGAATTATTATACATAGGAATAAAAAATTGAATTAATTCTTGTTTAGTAGAATTTTCCTTGATATGTTGTACCTCCATAAGAGAAGGATAGGACACAAGTGGACAATGCTTGTTAGACGATGTAAACATTACTAACTGATTTTCTGGAATAAGCGTGGACCGCACAGGCACATATATAGTATCCTGTGGATCAATCATAATCTTCTGGGTAAGCCAACATTTTTGATAAGAGGGTAAGTTCTCTTTATAAACATCAATTTTAGATTTTTTATATCCAGTTTGGGGAAAATCCATATGAGTAGCTATCTTATGTGATGCCCGATTCATATCAGATTCAGATGATAGAAGACTGCACGAGGGTACAGTGTCTAGAATATCTAAAGCATTTTCATTAATTTGTATTTTGTTATTGTGTAAATTGATAACTACATGATGGGACTTTAAAAAATCAAAGCCAAGTATACCAATAAATTTAGATTCAGTTGGTATTTCAATGAGAAAAAAGGTGTGTTTGTAAAAAGTTTTCCCTATTTTAAAGGAAATGCAAACACATCCGTCACATTGGACTATAGAGTTTACTGTAGATATCTTGACTCTTGAAGCAATTCTTTTGTAATATAATTTGTTTTGATTTTGTAAGAAGTAATGCTTTGAGAGTAATGACACAGAAGCTCCTGAGTCGAGAAGAAAATTCTCTAATGTTTTGTTTAACAGTAATTGTATGATGGGGAGATTGGGCACATCATTGTCTGTGTGTAACAAGAATTCCAGTGAATTAACTAATATGCAGTCTCCATTTTCCTCCACACTCGGGGACGTTACCAATACAGGAGATGTTGTCTGTATCGCAACAGATTTGACTTTGCGTTCTAATGACAAAGGGAACTTTGCCTGTGTGTCTGGAGATCTCAGAATGATTTCATTGTTATTTACAAAAAAATTATTAGGTAGATTAGAATATGTTGAGTTAGTCTGTGAAAAGTTGTTATGGTAATTGACTTTATTCAAACCTGACCTATATGAGGAACTCTTTGTATTTAGGAGTTTAGTGTCACTTCTACCATTCTCCACTTCTAGTCATTGTGAATGACTACTTTTGGTTTGAGGGGAGTTGGATTTAAATGTTTTAGGGGCCCTGGCTCTCCGTGACATGTCTCTATAAGGTCTAGAGAAAGTTTGCCCATTACGATATCTGTGAGAAAACTTATTATTTTGTAATTTTCTGAGTGCAAAGCACCTCTGAGCAGAATGTCCAGGTCTTTCACACCATTGGCATTGAATCGTGTGCGAACCTTTATTTTGTGGAAATTTATTGTATGGCCGCTTGCTATAAGATGAATTGTTAATCTTAGTCAAATTGTTTTCTGAGTTTGTACCTATCACTTCACTATCTATTTTATGATTGAAGTTCTGAATAGTAGCAAAAGATGTTCCTGGTAAGACAGGGTTTACTTGCAAGTTATAAATTTCCTGGAATTTTTCGAGACATTCCACCATCTGATAAAAGGTTGTGGCTTTTTGTGATAGTAGATGAATTCTAAAGTGGGGCGGAATGAGATCATTGAATTTTGCGATTAGTAGTTGTTCAAGGGCTTTTTCTTCCATATCAGGAAAACGTTTTCTCACTAAATTTTCAAGCTTATTAGCAAAAATATTAATATTGACATCGGACTCAAACTTAAATTCGTTAAATTGTTGTGCTATTGCAGTTGCCGACTCTACCTTAAAATATTTCTTAAATATATTAAATAACTCTTTTGTATTTTTGGCTTTTTGGCAAGCTGGGGAGGAGACATAAAACTTAAGAGCAGTATCTGCCAATTTTGATTTCACAAAAGCCAAAGCATGGGATTCTTCCCATTTGCTGTTCTCAATTTTAAATTTCACTTGTTCAATAAAAAAATCCAATAAATGAGGGTCTCCAGAAAATGGCGTTACTAAAGTTTTGAATGGTAAACCTCTTGTCAATCCTTTGTTAGAAGCCATTATTTTTTGTATATATATGAAACTACTATATTGGCTATAAAACTACATGTGTTGATGGCTATTTGCATATAATAAATTCACGTAGTTGAGGAGAGAGAGAGATACCTACAATTTTTCCCTTTTTTTTTTTAAAGCCAACAATACATAGTTCTGTTGGTTATTATTTATTTAATCAGTTATTCAAAATATATTGAACCAAAAAAAAAAAAAAATTTTCATTTGTACAAAGTTCCAGCATATCACAATTTTTGAAACAGGGAATTGTCTTATAGGTCACTTGGTATCAATCATATTCAATCACCAAAAAAATGTAATTGGTAATGTATGACTTTAAAAAAATAATTTCAGCAATTCTAGCAATAAAAATAAAATAACTTATTCAAAATAAACAATCTCTACAGTACCATTTATTCTTAAGAACAATAATCAAGTATTCCTTTCCGGCACCAAATGTGATGTAAATAATTCATTTACCTTTTATGTTTCCATATTTTAAATTAATTTTATTAATATTTTTAATTTTCATAGCAACAGAAGTTACTTAGTGAGGATCAAAGAACCTCATGGCGTACATTGCGTTCTGGCCACTAACCCTTTTTATTCTTTGGGTCAAAAGGTCAAATATATATATCCAAATAATTTTATTTACATAAGAGAAAAGAGGAATCAATTTACTTATTGGCTAGAATGCTGTAAAAAGAAAAATGCATACAAAAATAATGTTTGTAAGAAAACTAATCTGCTGCATCAAAATTAATCAATTTTATTTTCCAAACCACACTAGTAATTCCAAATTAAGTAGGATATAAGAATTAATGATTTTTAAAATTTGAATAAGTATTCATATAAACTAATATATATATATTTATTATTAATAAGTAGGCACTCTCTCTCCAAATGATAAAATGGTCATTATTTTAAAACAGAAGCAAAACAAATCTTTCTCACCCATGTTCTTCTCTTGAGAGCTGCTGAAACCCAACTAAATTTAAAACTGCCAGAATAACAGAAGGTGGAGTCAGAACCATCACCCTATTGGTTCTCAGCATGGTGTGATATGACATCACCACTAGGAAAGAAGAACCAATTTTTCTCCTGTGTGTGTGTTGCAGTAAAGCAAACACAACAGGGTGAGTTGAGCCAGCTGAGAGAAACAATGCATTTAAGTGCAGAAAATGATCTTATTTAATATTTAAAAAGAAGTGATGTTATTAACATCACAGTAAACGGGTTGAATTTGATGAATTTATGAAATTTTTTTTTGCATTAGGTACTTTAAAACGTCATGTGTATTTTTAAAAAGCACAGTTTGCTAGAAAATGGAAAATAACAGTAGTGTGATAAAACTATAATAAATAAGAGTAAAACAATTTTTTTTTTTTTAACTAGGGGACTCTGCTCACCAATCCTCAATTTACTTTGCTTATTAACCCCTGTGAGGCTCTACCTGCCTATTTGCTGCTTTGTCTTTTGCTGAATAGGAATATTAATAGTGCATAACACAAGACAAAAGCAGAACAATATTATAAAAATCCCCATATTCTTTGTCAAAATGAAATACATAACATTGTTTATTTTATTTTATTTATTTATTTATTTTAATTTATTTTTTAATGAAATATGCTAAAAATCAGAAGTTTTTTTTAGAATAGGAAGAAATTCATAATATCTAGACCATTTACCATTACAGCTTTAGTATATGACCCCCTTAGTGACTTAAATTTACCTACTCTTTTCAATGTCTATACATTTTAACGATTTTTTTTTTTTTTTTTTTTTTTTTAATTTAGGGCAATATATAATACTTAATATATATTTCTAATGTACAGTAAATTTCACACATTCAAAAATATCTAAATATATATATATATATATATATATATATATATATATATATATAATAAAGATGATCAATTAAGCATAGTAGAAGCCAAGCAACAGATACAAGATCACTGAAACACCAATGACCAATAAGATTTAAAAAAAAAAAAAAAAATATCAGTGGATGAAATACACTAATGTAAAGAAACCAGATCTATTAATTAACAGCCTGCAAAACAAACAAATCAATAAAGTAACATAACAAATCTTAACTTAAAACCATAAACTTATCAAATTTAATGAAAAAACAACCCAAGAAATACAAGATAGGAAGAATGAGGCAGGCGGCAAGACTTGTGACTTGCCTGTGGGGTTACACTAGTTTCACGCCGGCAACACTCCCCCAGCCTGCCACGACCAGAACAGGAACCATTTGGATTTAAAAAAGCGAAATTTCAAAGCAGATGAACAACAATAAAACCACGAAGCAACAATGAAATTCACCGATTGATCACATTGTGTTTAACAGTATAATTAGAACATTAAATATAGTTGACAACTCAAAAAGGAAGAATCTGAAATTTTAGTGGAAAAAGAAAGTTTGCATAGTAATACAAAGCAAATGCAACAAGCCTTCTACTTTATTATTATTTTTTTTAATTTAATTTCACAAACCCACCCAACCATCCAGCCTTACAACACCACCCCACCTCCGTAACCAAACATCTGCCCACCCAACCGCCACCTTTTTTATTGTCTTTTATTATTTTATAATTTTTTTGTAGATATACACAAAAGTGTACACAGCTTTTTTTTTTTTTTTTTTTTTTTTTTTTTTTGTACTGACAGAGACATGGTTAAGGATATAAAATAGAAAATACAAAGTTTTTAGGAAAACCCATTTTAGCAGTGGCTGTGATCAGTTTATTAATATTCTTGTTTTTAAACTTTGCAGAGCATAAATTATTAATTCAAAATAAATGGTTAATGATAATGTTCCTAAATACCAAAAGATGCAGACATGAATTAAAATGTGTAAATAAGTTAACATTAAAACTAAAATCTTGCCGTTTGTCATAGATATCTGTGTAAAGTTTATTACCATCGATGATTATTTTGAGACCTAAAAAGTTAATAGATTGATTAGTTAGAGTATTTTGAGTTAGCTTTAAATTAGGTGGATAATTGAAGGAAAAGCATTTTGTGAGTTCTTGTTGAGATAAAATACAATAATATCATCGATGTAACGATAAAATCGAACATCATCATTGCAAATTTGCTTTTCATAATAATAAAGATAGAGATCTGCCAAAATACTGGAGCTACAACCACCTTGTGGGATGCCTAAGTGTTGCAAATAGATATTGTTGTTGTGGAAGATATAATTATTATGGATAACAAAGTTAAGAAGTGTTTTAAATTTTTCTGCTTTAAAATTGTGAGGAAGATTAATTTGAGCTTTATATTCTTGAAAAAGACTATAAATGATATTACTAAGATCTGATAACTCAATATTATTGAAAAGATCTTGAAAGTCAAAAGTCATAATATTGTCTATTGAATCGAGCGATTTGATGTATTGAATTAATTGAAAGCTATTTTTAAGACAGTGTAAATTATCAACTTTGCAAGTACATTTGTAAATTTGTTTTAGAATATCCAGTAGAGTTATTAGCATTGTTGTTATAAGTGTTACACCCAACAGTGACAGTGTGAAATTTAATTGGAGATTTGTGAAACTTAGGTATGAGGATAATTAAAGTTATTGAAGGGAAGTTGAAGTAGTTTATAGTAATTATGTATTTTTCGGTTATTAATAATAAGGTTATTATTAGTTAAACTGAAGATGTTACTATATATATTATTATTATTATTATTTGAATTTGAAAAAAAATTCCTACAGCTTAAAATAATGAACGATAAAATGTATTTGTTTCTCTATAAGAGTTCTATGTGATGAATTTTTTTCTTGACCTAATTGGAAATATAAAATGTATCACAGAAATGTTTAATTCTGTAATGTTAAAAAATTATCAATGCAAAATTAGAAGATTTATAAATGAGTTTGAATCTGACTCTATTTTTTTATGCCAAAATATATCCGAAGTATTTTAAAATATGTTTTTAAATAAAAAAGATAAATACACTTTAAAGACAAAAAGAAATGCAGTCAATTATACAGATATTATTTAATTTAGTTTTTTTTTTTCCTTTCAAAATATTTATTATTAGAAACTTTCTCAGAAAAAAAAATTAATATAATAATAAAAATAATATTAGCATAAGTAAATCATTCTTAAAACTTCAACAAGTTTGACATTCTTGCAAAATAGTGCTTACAAGGATGATAATTTGAATAAAGAATAAATAATCCAAATCAGAAGCAATGCTATTTTTAGCATCAAATTTCCACACCTAAATTCAGTTATTTAAAAAAAAAAAAATGATATAATACAAATGTAAAAATAAAAAATATCACCAAATTAAATGCTTATCTATAATAGATAACGGAAAAAATTCTGGTCTTCAATAAGATCACAACCATCTTTAAACATTATTTCATTGTTCAAAAAAGAACATACAAAATAATTGATAAACATAATAAGAAATCGCCAATAAGAAATTTAATTTTCTAAAATGTCACATTATAATGATAAGAATGTTAAAGTTTAAGAATTCCCCTCCCCCCACCCCCCCACAAAAAAAAAAAAAAAAAAAAAAAGAATAATTTTAAGTGTATTTTCAAAAAACTTAGAAAACACTGCATAGTTATCCTATTAATAACACAAAGGATAAAAGTTTTGAACAAAAAAAATAAAAATAAAATAAATAATAATTCATAATAATATCTAAAACGACAAACTTGCTCTAATAAATTTTAAAAAATGTCTATTTTATTTTATTATTATTACTGATTAAAACATATTAAAAGAAAATTAAAATACTTAAATTGGAGATGATGAAATAATGCTACAAGAAACTTAAAACAAGCAAACGTACTATATTTTATTCATCAAAATTTATAGTCATTTAACAACCAAGAATAAATTAATTCACAATATATATATATATAAATTGTATGAATGCATATTTTATATACAAATTTACAGAAATGTCGATGAGCATACTCGGAATAACAGAAATATTTTCACAAAATAATAATAATAACATGACTAGCAAATATATAAGATAACAATACATGTAGTAAAAAACAATGAAAATATCATTCACATTATGCATAAGGGTGATTATGCATACTGCCTTTGTAAAATAAGCTCTAAATAAAATGTAAAACATTTAAAACACATTTCTTTGGCTTATTGGCATTTATGAAAGAAAAGGGTCAATAAAATATAATACATATAAAATGATTTTTTCACTGAAATGAAACAGAAATAGAAATGTAATTATAAAAGCCCAAAAATCAGATCATGACCTTCAAATATTGAAAGCATTTATAATTTTCCAGTGTAATTCTAATAAATGTATACTAAAATGTTACTAAGGGGAAAAAAACAATTTGTTAAAAAATGTATAAATTTCATAACAATGAAAATACACAAATTATGGCACATTATAGTAAGTGAAAACATTGCAATGAGTCTCATCGAAATAAAACCATCATGATTATGCGTCGTATTTGGATACGAAACAAACCAACAAGAACAAAACAAGTATATGAAGAAAGTCTATGTATAAATACACATCTACAAGGAGTAATTCAATTCCTGAATCACCTGGGAAGGAAAAGGAAATGAATATGTAAAAAATGGGGAGAAAAAGTGTTCCACCGAAATAAAGCTACTACTGTTAATAACCAATATATCTGCCATGCTTAAATATGACTTGGAATATTCAATATGGCATAGCCAGAGATATTTTTAACTCCTCCATAAGCGTATTTTACGCATTAAAATCTAGAAATACTCCTTAAAATTTTAACCAAGAGTATTTTGTACGCTTTGTATTTTTAGGTTAAATTTAGTGTATTTTGTTAAATGTGTCTGAAAAAGTTTATACTCTTTCTACAATTCAATGCTTTGCATGCTTTTTTTTTTAAAAAAAATCAATTGATATCTTCTCTTACAATGTATAAAAAGTTTTTATAATTACAATTATTTTGAGTAAAACTAAGCATTTTGCATCAATAACAGAATTTCTCAAATTCATGAATGGCTTTATCATCTTTCAGTGTTCATTGTAATTTATAAGCTGAGTCACATTATGTTTATATTCTGAGTTCTGATATTATATTGTACAAATTATTACAATAGGAATATTTTTACAATTGGCCAGTCCATATAATATACCTTGAACTCATAATTGAAACTTATAATGTGAGTTCACATATGTACATTTTATTTTTAAAACTATTAAGAAAGAAGTAAAATTTAGCATGAATTCATGAACAACTTTTTCTCTTCCACCTTTTTTTTACTCCTAATAATGCCAAATTCACACCTTCAAAAAATATCAAGGAGTATTTTCACTCCTAGGAAAAAATCTTAGCAATATCTCTGTGACATACCATTTACCAACCCCTGGAGGGCCAGTAGCACCAATATTACTCCAGGCTTCAATGATGGTGGCCTTGAATTCTGCCACAGAGTGAAACACATCTGCCATTGGCCTATATACAGCCCTACTCCAGATATCCTTCATATTTTCTTGGGAATTGAGATCAAGGGAAAGGATAAACCATTCAATGACGTTCTTTCTATAATCCAAAAATCATAGCCCAGATTGAATTTCCCAGCACGCCAACAGTCTCATTTACACTGCAAAATCTTAATAGGAATGATTTTTAGATTATGGGGTGCCCTTTCCCTTGATCTCAATTCCCAAGAAAATGTGTGGGATACCTTGAGTAGGCTGTATAGGCCAATGACAGACAGTTTTAGTCTGTGGCAGAATTAAAGGCCACCATCATTGAAGCCTGAGGTAATATTGATGCTACTAGCCCTCCAGGGATTGGTAAATGGAGTACCATACTATATATTCCAAGTCATGGTGGATATATTGGCTATTAACAGTAGTGGCTTTATTTCAGTGAGACACTTTTTCCTTCCCCAGTTGAGCAGGAAATGTGTTAGTTACTCCTTATATTTATGTGCAGTAAATATATGTCCTGACATAAAAGGACATATAAATAAAAAGACATATAATTGAAATTATAAAACTTTAGAGAACTATAAATTTAATGGCATTGAAGCAATATGCATGTAAAAATAATACTTTTTTTTTAATAGTAACTAGTGTATTACTTTATAATAGAATTTATATTTGAGGATAATAAGTAAATTAAAATAAGTAAAAAATTCACACTATTAATGCATGACTTTAGTAATAATTATACACCTCATATCTCCAGTATTGTATTACATATCATATCTTAAATGTTATATGAACACTTTTTTTTTTTTTTTTTTTTTGGTCAGTTTGGATTTGCCCACACTCTTGTTGATTTCTTTTAAAATTTCAATTTTATTTTCCAATTAAAGTACTTTGTGCATGCGAGACATTTTAAGATTTCAAATAACAAATCAAACAGAACAGCAATTCAGACAAACATTGTTTATCTCAAGACTAAAATTTGAGAATTACAATATAGAGTCAGTCTAGTTAATTGCCTGAAGTGATCCTTCTATTCTGTTCAAAAAATCTTCGATTTTGATCCTTTTTGTGCTCTTCCATTTATTAAGATGCTTTCTGGGAAAAGCCTCACTTATTTAAAATGAAAAATAATGACCAGTCGTGAAATTTTGCAAATTTTAAAAAAGCGTAAAAGATGTATAACCAATATTGAGCAATGTATAAATGAAGAATATATGCATTAAAATGAATAGGAATAAATTGGGATTTCACTAAAAGGACATATAAATATAAATGATGTATAATTGAGAGACCAATGGTGCACACAGGCATTTTTCAAGAGGGGGGGGGGGGGTCGAAGGTCCACCATTCTCGTATCATACCCCAAATACATACCCTCGTTATTCTTTTTATTTTATCTATTGTCGGGAACAAAAAGCAGTAAAAAATAAATAATTAGCATTAATTAATAAAAACAAATTTTTCATAACAAATACTTAATCAAATTACCAGAAAGCACAAGAATTTACGTATTTACTTTTCTCATAATTCAAAAATAAAAACAGAAAAACAAATTCATCATTATAGAAGCATCAAGTCATAGAAGAAGAAAAATCTCACTTTAATCTGTAATTACAAAACTAAAAATATGACAATTACAGTGTTGTCATTTACAGTCACCAGTCTGCTTCTATAGGCTTACAAATAGTCACAGAATAAAATGAAATACAAGTAATGAAAGAATTTTTGACTTTGTTGTCACATGGGATTACCGGTGCACGTGGTGAGATGACTCAATTTTTGACCTGTCTTCTGTTAACAAAACAGGGAGGAAAGATAACCGATTCCCTCAAGAATAGTTCAGTTCTTCTGAGAATAAGAGGATGTTTTATGTTCGCATGCAATTCAGTTTTGAAGGGGAGGAAAAAGAGAAAATTTTTATTTTTTCATTTATTAGAACTGAAATTATTGTTACCTTTGTTTGGAATTATTTTACGTACAATATACATAGGATTATAATCAATCAGAGAAAAAAAAATCAAGGGTGACTGTCCCCTCCCCCTCTTGTGTGTGCCACTGTAATAGACACATAAATAATATTTTAATGTATTTGTATATAGACTTTCTTTATATATTTGTTTTGTTCTTGTTGGTTTACTTTGTGTCCAGATATGGCACATAATTATGGTGGTTTTATTTCAATGGAACACACTGTATGGTATGCATAGTAGTAGCATCTCACGATTGATGTTTTTAGGGCTATCTCAATGCAAGTGGAAATAGTACATTCTAATCGTACAAACTAGAAATAGTACATTCTAATGGAATACTTATGCATCTTATTGGTTCATTCACCTATTTTGAGAAACAAACTAAGTGTGATGACTTTTCAACAGTCAATCAGATGAATAAGCTCTTCATTATAATGGACTGACTGTTTCTAGCTACACATAGAAAGCCATAAACATCATTCACCACATGTCACTGGTATGCATATATATCAATATTTTAATTATAGAACTTAAATTTATGTTCTTTAACGTTATACAGATTTTTATTGAATCTGAAAATGACTTTCCAACTAGCAAAAAAAAAAAAAAAAAAAAAACATCAATACCCTAAACTTTTAAAAGTTCAACAAAGATAAAATAAAAAATAAGGCTCATCTTTTACAACATGTATGTACACAGAAATTTTGGTTTGTGTTACATTTTTACAATGACAGTTGGAAACCTAATTCTTCCAACATTGTAAAATTGTAAGTAATTTAAAAAAAGCAAACATCAATGTTGTGAATGGCTATATACAGTGAAATGAGGAACAATCTACTTTCTTATTTTTCTTCGCATATTATGTACAAAAATGGACAAGTAGTGACAAGCAAATACAAAATATTCCCATTTAGAAAAATATAATTTATTTGTTGTCAAATAAATTATATTTCTCTAAGCAGTGAGATCAAGCAGTGTTAAATCTAGGATAATAAAAGAATTTTGTAATAAATTGTTTTAAATATCTTTATAGCATTTGCCACCAGATCATATTTAAATAATGAGATCCTGCGAATTCATTGAGGCATATTATCATATTATTTCAAAAAATTACTGCATATAAAATGCCATATTAAAAATAAAAGAGGGGTAATTGTCTAGCTATTATTAAACCAATTTTAATTATAAACAGGATTTGTAACTTTGACCAAATCAAATGTAGGCAACACACTTTTTTTTATAGAAATGGGGAATTAGTTTAAACAAGAATAAAAATTGGCCAGGCCAGAAATTGAATCTGGATCTTTGGTATAACATATCAATAGAAATCATAGATTGATCAGTGAGAGAGAAGAAGTGATACCTTTTTTCTCAGGAAAAGTCACTCTAATGGCTGCTTTTCCCCGAGTAAATCACATACAGGAATAAACACGGATAATTTAGTAAATAAAATTTGTGAATAATTTATTTACTAAAGGTGAATGAAAAACTCCAGATACAGTTTGAAATTCATTTTTCTTTTTTTCAATACTCACTAATGGCTAATTTTAGAACATTTTTTCGGCATCAAAAATTTTTGCTTGATAACATGGAGATGATAGATCTATATATATCACTATATCTATGATAGAGATTGATTGAGCTTATTAAAAAATTCTTTTAAGTGCTAGTCGTTGATTTTCTTGAAAAAATTATTGACATAAGATTTAACCAAAAATAGTATTTTTCTGAAATAATGGGTGCTAAGTTGCAGTGGAAAAAGATATATTAAAAAAAATACATATTAAAAATGCGTTTATCATGTCTGCAATATCTGCAATTAGGTGCTCTTTTTGGAGATTCTGTAATTGAAGTTTTCATCTATGATTGCTAAAGAGATCTATTTTCATTTACTTTATTCAGTGTTAATTTTGACTGATCAAATATTTTAACATGTTTTCATTTTATTTTTATCGCCTGCAAACTAATGTAAATGTATATGCCAAATAAATTTATCATTTAGAGAAATTGGATTTTCATACCAACTACAGAGATGCCAACCTTGTAGGACAATTTTCAGTAGTAGATAAGAAATTTTTCAGTAGTTTTGGGTACTTGTCAGTAGTCTGGTAGGTTGGTCTTAACTGATGTAAATTAAAGTTCAAATTAAAAAAATATATATTTTAAATGTTATACACTCAAAAATGATTTATTTTTATACATTAAACTAATAAGTTCTTTTTGTCATTTACTTTTTAAAATTTTAAATAAAATTTAACTATTTTTTTTTTTTTTTTAAATAAATGAAGAAAATATAAACTCAAAATAATTTATTGATATACTCTAAACAAATTTGGTTATCTTATACATGCAATATTTGTTTACTGTAAATGGACATTTCTTGGTCACTAGCTGCAGATGGGAAAGAGGGGGGGGGGAGTTAAAAAATAAATAGATGTTTGAGAAATGAAACCATTCTACTCCTTTATAGGTTCTAGAACCTAATAAAAGAATTTTTTAATGAATATTGACATTCATATTGCTGATGGAGAAAGACTGGGAAACGAAAGGCTTCTGTAGAGCTTTTAATCGACTATCGCTAGTAGTTGGATATAAGAAAAGAGGGAGGGGGTGAAAATAATTACTTGAGAAAGAAATATCAAACAATTCTATTTCTTCATAGTTCCTAGAATGTTATAAAGCAAATTTAAAGTGAATATTGACATTTATGTTGGATTAAAGATTGGGAATCAGAAGGCTTCCATCATACGTTTGATCGTCGATCGAAAATAGGGTTTCTTTTTCTTTCTTTTTTTATTTTTTTTTTTAACGAACGATATCCACGATTTTTTTAAAATGTACAATCCGTAATTTTTATATGTTGTCCATAAGGCCATAATTACTGCCGTATTTCCATAAAAACTACGGACAAACCGTAGTAGTTGGCATCTCTGCAACTATATGAAAAATGCCAGATCCAAGAATCAAACCTGCACACTTTGCTTACCATGCAGATGTTCTACCACCTTGGTATTTTCCACATTATGTGGGAAATGCTGAGTGTGTAATCAACCAGGGTAGCTCAGGGGTAGAACACTTGCATGTTAATTGGAGTGTCCAGGTTAAAAAAAAAGTAAATAAATAAATAAATAAACTAGTATGTTGTGGCCACCACATGACTTTCTTCTATATTTTCCCTATACAAATTCACTCAGTAAAAATAATTTATTAAAATTATTATTTAAAAAATAATTATCTTCCATGATAATGCATACGATTTATATATTAAAGAAGTAGTATAACACTAAATATCCAAAAAAAGTCCTTTTTATTCTCAATATTAAAAGAAAAAAAAAATTAAGTTTTTTTTTTTCAAAGTTTTTTTTTTTTTTTTTTTTTTTGTTAAAAATAAAAAAAATTGATAACTTTGTTTTAAATTATTACAGATCTATAGTTCAACCATTCGTTTTAAAGGTATTGACGAGACCTTTCAAAAGATACCCATCTTGAAAATTTACTCCCCCCCCCAGGGGGAAGCGATGCACAAAATTATTTTCCTAGTTAACTACTACTATTATCAATAATTCATATTAATTTTACAATCACAAGTTAAAAATAACTCTCATTATGTACATTTATACGAAATTTTGTCCTATACTGCCATGTTAAAAATTTAGAAAAACTGTGATCACAGCGCCACCTGTTGAGCAATTGATCCCCAAATATAATCAGCACCAGTTTATGTCAGGGTCCAACTCAATACCAAGTTTGGTTAAATTTCGTTCATTGGTTCGTGAGATACAGCATCCACAAAATTCGTGATACACACAGACACACCTGGGTTTAAGCTGAGTAAAAATTCCCTTTAGTAAAAAAGCTAAAATCAGAAAAAAAAAAAAACTTTAGCAAAATGCTAAAATGCCAGAAACAGTAGAAAGAATTGAATATCAGTTTACACATTATTCTAAACGCCTTGATATGTTTGATTTTCATTTGTAAATTAAACTTAAAAGTTTTTAATCAGGTCTTTAAAGAATTATACACAGAAGTTTTTTTTTTATTTTTTTAATTAGAAATGAAAAACAAAAAAGTAATTAATAATTGTATTAACCACTGTAACCAGATCAATTAGAATATAGTACAAGCATATATTTTAACACATTTATTGGCAGACATGAAAAATATTAAACTTTTTTAAAGCAATATGAACATCTTAGATGCAACTTATATTTTTTTTCTGGAGATATAATTATCACTATAGCATGTAAAATTACATTAAGCTTATACTGTATCTGAAAATAAAATCATAACTTAGAAAAAAAAAAAAAAAGTAATATAAGTGAAATTTGTTTATTACTATTCAAAGCTTTATGGTTTATAATTTTGCTTTCTTTTATATTAGACCACTTTACGAATGCCTCAAATTTATTTACAAATTGATTTCCTGTACGCGATTCTTATGCGTAGTTCAGCGTTTGATTTTTCTTATATGCATGAACCGATGGATATTTCTTGATCAATGTTGCGATTTATTTTCCATGAAAGATTCGTTATAATATTTTAGCTGAAGATTTTTTTTTTTTTTTCAATTTGTGTTTAGTAAGATGCTTTAGCAAAAAAGCGAAAACATGTTATTTCATTTTCGCATTTTGGATAAGTCTTTTAGCATTTCTTGAAAAATGCTACAGTAGCGGAAACACTGAGACACACATTTTCTAAAAACTATCAAATCGTGTTCAGGACATCCCAAAACATGTAAATTCATCGAAAACTGGAGTTCAAAAAATTTCACGAATCCAATACTTTCTCTATATTACATATAGAAGAAAGTAAAAAAATATATAGATGAGAGAAAATTTGTAGTACGGAGAAGACATTAAATTAATAAATGATTATATTTAGTACTTAATCCTAGACACCAACAATATTTTCCCTGCATATATATTTGTTTAACTTTCAACTAATTTGTGTGTGCTGGATTTTAATCCAAATTTCCCTCCATTTCTATTGGCATTTCCTGCACATAGAACAGATAGAACAAGTAGTTTTAAATTATAATATAAAGACATGATTTTACATTTTAAGAATTGAAGCTGCTGTATATATTTCAGTTCCATAGCATAAATAAACGAGGGCTAACGAATTTGACTCAGATTTTTTTCATATTCAGCATTCAAAATATAAAATTTATTAGTTTTTTGTTGGTTTTCCTGTTGCGATTTAGCAGCTAAAATGTTACCAGTGAATTAAGTACAATGCACATTAGTTTCTGTTATTTTTTTCCAAGCTAATCAGAAATTAGCATTCAAAAAAGTTTCCTAGTTAGTAGTAGAATATTTACAATCTGATTTCCCAAGGGGCAAATGGAGCAAGTATCCAGTACCCCATTGGTAAGAAGACACTTAAATCATTTGCCTTTAAAAATTAAAAACTGTTACATATGTGCAATACTCAATAACTTAATGATGCGGAAAAAAAAAAAAAAAAAAAAAAATGGGCAAAAGGGTTCAGTGGTTTCTATGGGCAAAAGGGGCAGTGCCCTGGAAACCACAGATATCCCAAATTCATATTACACCTAATGCTGTAATATGAGTTTATGATGTCTCTGGAAAATATTCTTCACATCAAACCTATCTCTTTGACATAATTATTTTACCCTGTTTTTATTAACTTCTACTCTTGTTTGTCCAGTACAAATACTGCAATCGATTTTTAACTAACTTCCCTACTAGCTAGACATTTGAAACTTTCAGAATAGCTCAGAAAGGAGAACCCAATGACAACACAATACTTCAAAGTCCAATTTTCGAATTTTTGATTAGTTTTCTTTTAATTAATTAAAATATGAAAATAATAACCACCTAATAGCTTTAAAAATAGTCAGAGTTCATTTTTTTTTTTTTTTTTTACATAAAAATAAATGCATTTAATTAAACGTGAACGTTAAAAAATAGTAAAAAGTTAAATTATGCATTTCACAAAATTTATATCATTATCACTTTAAAAATTTTATACACATTCATAAAGTGCTAATAGAACTACTATAGCTATGATTCAACAGAAAATTTAAAAACATGGTATATACATTTTTTTTTTTTTTAAAGGCTATAAAATTAAATATTAATAACAGTTAAAACACTACTCCATTCATCATTAAATCATAATTATTAAATGAAAGTGTACCCTACATATTAAAATATGAGCAGATATTCTCATTCTTTTGTCTTTGTACATGGTAGAAGGAACCTCCAAATTCTTAATTTTGTCTTGGGTTATGTTTCTGTAAGTCAGTCTATGAGAGTATAAGCCCATTAAGCTATGAAAACGGTTCTAATTTCTGGCCTGGTCACATTTTGCTCTTGTTATATATATGGATGCTCAAACATTATTCATAGAAATTGGAAAGGCAATTTGTTGCCATTTACCACAGTGTAAAACACAAGTTTAAAAATCAGAAGAGAATTTCATTTAAGAGTATCCATAAATGTAAAAATTATTCATTACATAAATAATAATAATAAAACAAAATGAATAAGTAAAAACAGTAATTAAGTAAAATTATAAAAATATGTATAAGAGAGGTGGAGAAAAGAATTTTATAACATACTTTAAAGATTGTAGTAAAATGAAAACTTTGAAAACAAAGACACACTCACACACACATACACATCTATAATAATTGTTTTGGTTTAAAATAATTAAACATTAAAGATTTTTTTTCTTACTTAACAGATAGCCTCAAATTTTCTTTTTCCTTTTTTTTTTTTTTTTTCTGAAGAGAATCATTCCTTACATTATACTACATAATATTTAAGTTGTAATTAATTATCAATACATAAAATAGACTGTCTGTAAGTAAAAATAACGTAAATAAATAAATAAAAATACTTTGAGTCTTTCAGATAAAGCGACTTAAACCTAAAGTTCAATGGTAACTAAATTTCTTTGTTGGGGGAGAAAAAACACACTTAATAATCAAATTTAAAACTTAGAAATATGTTTTTGTGAGGAATGGTTAAGGACATATTTTGATATTGATGTTTATAGTACAGCACACTCTGTGCACTATACATAACACTATACTCCCTAGGGCAAGCCAATGGTAGTATCTATAAAAAATGCGTTTTAGAGATAATTGGGAAAAAAAAAAAAAAAAAAAAAAACACTTGTGGATGCCATTGGAACCATTAAAGCCAAATATGTACCATAGCTTTTCTTACATTTCTAACGGAAATGACATATTCATGTTTGTATCATGAAAATAAAATTAAGATAGATGACCAAGAAAAAAACAAAAATTTATAAATGCTGATACTGACCTGCCCAGGGCAGTATTTATAAAGAAATACAGATTATACTAAAAACAGTACCTAAATCTTTGGTGTAACAGTAAGTTACAAGCTATTTTTCTTTTCTTTATGCTTCCATAATAATCAAAAATAATAAATAAATAAAAATTACAAAAGTAATTAAATTAAAAACACATACTGAAAGAAAAAAAAAAAAATCAAACAGTGTATTATTTTCAAGAAATTAAAGTTTGTCAAATTACTAATAACTGAACAAAACTAATTATTTAAAGGTTAGAATTTGTTAAAAATTAAAAATTACCTTAAAACATATGAATTACGATTTGCATAAGTCTTTTTTACTCCAGACTACATTTTGCATTTTTTCTTTTAATCTTTTATGACAAAAATAAATAAATAAATACAATAAAATAAATAAATAATAAACTTTTTTTTCTTTTAGTAATCGCTATCACAGTTTTATTCTTCTAGTAAAATGCAGGTACACTTCATTTAAACTTAAATGAAAATTTGAATTTTATAATCCTAACATATCTTACATATTTCGGGTAACTGAAATATATATTTTACAGAAAGAATATTTTTAATACTTAGTTTTGATTCTAGCCTTTGCATAAAAAAAAAGTGATATCATTCTTATGGAACAGAATTTAACTTAAATGACTCGGTTTTTTATTTAAACAGATATATCTGTAAAAACTGAATATTAATAATAATATAATATTTTGTAAATAAAATTATCACTCGTCACTATTCAACATCAAATGGTGGTCTATGTTTATTTATTGCAACCAATAAAATCGATATTCTTCCAAGAATAAAAGATATTAATTTCAAATATTTCTCCTCGTACTTAAAAAAAAAAAAAAAGAATAAAATAATAATAATTAAATGCTAACCAAATTAATTATCTATGTTTTCTTTTTATGCCACCCATATAGTGTGATGGTTAGCGCCCCTGACTCCCACACAGTAGGGTCAGATTCGAATCTTGGACAAGGCATAGATGTGTTGTCTCTGTTAGGGGGTAACAAAGCAATACCTGCCTATTGGATGCTCTTTCACAAATGGCTATCAATTCAGCAACCCCCTAACCAACGCTTAGTCGCAAAATCTGCGCCAATACGGGAAAAAAAAACCTATAAATAAGCACTGTAATATATATTTTAGAAACGTTATACTTTTAAAATCTCAAAGCAGATTTTTTAAGGCGAAATTTTTGAAACGACAATATTTTAATTACATTACATTATTTAAACAACCATTCAAATTATATAAGTTTTTTAAACTGAAAATCTTGTTCAAAAATCTGCTTATTTATTATTATTTATTACAATTATTTTAATTCAGCATATGCACGGTTCCCAGCATGGAAGACAATCAAAAATAGTTGCTTTAGTAGCCTTTAATGTATGAAATAGTATCCAAAATAGTAGAAAATTCTGAATGAAATAGTAGTCAAAATAGTAGCCACTCCAATCCAAACAGTAGTCTTAGTGTAAAAACAATCATCTGTACATCAGACCTACCTCAATTCTAAAGTTTCATTGTTCTATATTTATTAGTTTCGGAGATATGGTAGTCAGAAGATCTCTCCCCCCCCCCCACACACACACACACAAATTGCCAAAAACCACTTTTTTGGGCACGGGAGACCTTAAAACATGTAAATCAGATTAAAACTTGAAATCAAATTTTTTGACCGAATACAATAAGTACTCCCATTACCCGCAGTATTTGGGTAATGGAAGTAAAAATGCAGTGAAGGTGCAGAAAAAATAGCAGGGAACAATTTTTTGTTCAAAATAGTCTCCCTTTTCCTGAAAATAATGCTGGCTGAACAGAAAATAGTAGTTTTTAAGCTACTTTTACACAAAAATAGTCGCAATAGTAGCGTGGGGTTGATTTCAGTAGCAAATAGTTGCTTTTTAGTCGCCACTGGGAACCCTGCATATGCTATATTTTTAAGTTTTCACTTTAAAGCACGGACAGGTATGATTCTGAATGAGAAAAAAAAAAAAAAAAAAGAAATCTGAATTTCACATCAAATTTTCTGAAAGACTATTTTATTCATACATATGTATTTTTTAACACACATTATAGAGGCATGTATGTGTGTACATATATATATAATCAATGTATGTATGTGTGTTTGTGATTTCCGAGATAAATTTATTCCTATAAAATAAAATATTTTATACATTAGAAGTATGCTCTTTTTAATAAAACTAGCAGGCTTTGCCCGCTTCGCTGGCCACTAAATTTAAAGGAAACTCATTTCTATATAGCTTTATAAAAATAAAATAAAATAAATTACTGAAATTGTTCAAAAGCTCGCTCCAGGTCCCTGCTGCATTCAGCAGCGATTTGGTCATCAACTGCAACTCGGGCGCTTGTCCCTATTACCTGCGACAATAGTTTACCAATGAGCTTCCATTTAGGTGCTTATTATATAACAGTTTCGAAATAGATAGTATCGAAAAAATTGGAGTTTCTCTTTTATATTTGAATCCCAGTTACATGTGAACAACACTATACGTGTTGTTCACATGTAACTCGGACTGGACTCAAACGTAACTGGGTTTAGACAACATAATATTTGCTTTTACGTTATTTCATATGTTTTTTTTTGTTTATCCAATCAACCATTAAATGACAGCAATTTCACGCCAAATATTACAATATGCTGTGACCGGCTATGTCTGTCGCATGAGACAATTTTTTGTGTTTATATATAATTCATGGGTTGTAAACCTGATAGTACAGCCTTAATATAGTTCTCTTTGGCGGCTTTTGAATTTTTGTCACCATTTTAGACTTAATCCATTGTAACAATAAGACTTAATCCCTTGTAACAATATGCTATGAGTGCTATTTCTGCCGTATTTTAGACAACTAATCTTTTTATGGTTATATATATTTCCCATTAAACATATTTTTATTTATTTATTTAAATATTAATTTGGATTTTTCAAATATTTCTGTTCGACAGCGTGAGAGTGCAGTAACACACAGAGGTTCATCTGTTTGTATGATAAATTAGCATAGTGATTATTATATAAATAAAATAAATAAATAGGTAAACATTATCGTGTTACACAACTTTATTATGTCGCTCCATTGGCGGATTTTGAATTTTTGTCGCCATATTAGCGATGGATTTTTTTTTTTTTTTGTATGAAAAGGGGAAGACTATTTTGCTAATAATTTTATCAGACTCTTTTTTGTTTATACATAAGAATCCTTTATATTCTGCTTATATTTTTAATGCTTTTTAGGTTTAAAATAGTGCTTGTTGAAATAAATTTCCTATCTTTAAAACTGCATTTGTTCTGTAAATTTTGTGTAAAAATAAATCATTTATGTTTTTATATATTTGATGCGCTACTTAGATTAAAATGGCTGTTGCTATATTAAACTTCTTGTCGAAAAACATTCGGTGTACTTCAACACCAAAATTTAAAAAATCGCCCAGCAGGATCTGTTAATGAAGCTGATAAAATAAAAATATGGTTCTTAGAGATTAAATAATCTATTTAAAAAAAATATTTAAAACCCAAATTATTAATCTATCGTATCACATACATAGATATAGTAATAATATATAGATTGATCATTGGGGACAAAAAAGTGATTCCTTTTCACTCGGGAAAAGACGGCGATTTTACCAAAATATGGCAGTCTTTCCCCGAGTGAATACACACGGGAATATGCACGAATGTTTTAGCAAATAAAATTCATCAATAATTTATTTACTAAAGGTGAATGAAAAGCCCCAGATATAGTTTCAAATTCATTCTTCTTTTTTTTTTTTCCTTCAATACCACTTAATGGCTGATTCCAAAGCTTTTTTTTCGGCATCAAAAATCTTTGCACGATAATATGGAGATGATAGATCTATATATATTATTATATCTATGATCACATAAATCTTTTCGAAAATAGAATAAAACTTAATTTGAAAAAAAAAAATAATAACTTTTGTTTATTAACCAAAATAATTGATGAAATTTGAAATGCAAGTTGGTCTTGTGGGGTACAGGCTGTATATTATATTTTTGTGTTCGTGAGAGAAAATTTAAAAGAATTTGAAAACTGCAATTTTTAATCCCTTTTAAAAATCATGTGACTTAATGTGAAGCAGATTTTTCATTTTTTTTCTCCTAACGGTTTCCATACAATCTTCTGCTGTTGCCACCTAAAATTCATACTTTAGTTAATTTTAAAAAATCTAATTGTCCGATTGATAAGCTGTTTAATGCGTCGGATTTAAAAAAAATTTCCCTTTCATTTGCTATCTTATTTGTAACGATGCGACTGATATTTCTAATTTATTTTCTAATCTTTCTGATTTATTTTCCACATTTTAAATAAGTGTACTTTTTTTTTTTTATTATTATTATTATTTTGTCGAAAAAAATGGCAACAATTAAATTATGGATAAAATTTTAAAATTTAAATGTCTTATTTATCAGAAATTAGAAGGTTTTTCTTTTCCCATTTTAATTAATTAAGAAAAAACTAATCAAAAATTCGAAAATCTGACTTCGATGTGCACAATGACCCTTCGGGATGCACCTTTGTGTTAAATCTCGTGACTGTCCGAGCTACCGTTTTCGAGATCAGTGAAATATACATACAAATATTGCTCACTTAATAGTATAAGATATAAAAGACATTAAAGTTTATTTTCTTTCTTCAAAACAGACAGCTTTAAATTTTTGGAAATTTAAAAGCAAAATCATCTCTGAGTATGGCTATTTTCTTTTCAGATTTTTCACTGAATAAATTATCACATGATAAAGATATGACTATCTTTAAACATAAAATATATATTACATCAAATAAAATTTTTTAAAAATCACCATAATTGTATAACCTTAAAGTTACACTACTAAGACGTTTTACTTTCATTTATCTGACGGACAAGCTGCCCCAAGAGAGACATCATTTTTAATTCGTGTTGCTGTTCTTCTTTTCTTCTCCTTTCCTCAAACTCTATCCACAGTTTCTGTAACTTTTCATCTCGCTTCATTCGTTCTTGTTCTAATTGTGTGACTCTTTCTAAAAATCTACACTCAGCAGTCTCGTGATATTTTAAAAACGTATCTGTAACACTTTCTAGCATCTTTTGAAACCAGTTACAAGACATCGCCCCTTTTTTCCTTTTCTGAGGTGGTTCATCAGAATCTGCCAAAATAGATATTATGACATGTAAATACTGTACTGTAAATTTGTGTCAGGGATTGCACTAGATGAATGATTCATATCATTAAAATAATAGTGGTATGAATTATTCGCTTAGCCGAGTCCCTGTATTTATGTTTAACTACTAATAAAAATAATTCCAGAGACATATAGTCTAAAGTGATTAATAATAATTCAGATATCTCTAACAACACATTTTATATTAAGTTAAAAGCTTTGAAAAAACACCATAAAATACATTGTCGCTTTGTTCGCTTGACAAAGTGTTGTATTTTAACTTATAAAAACTTTAGATATTCGAAGCATAATTAACTAATTTTAAATAAACAAAATACCTTACATTTCAGCTTCAAGTCGGTAATAATGCCATAGAAAGTTTCGTGTGGGGATCTCTACCATCATCAGTGGCCAGGGTTGGCTTTCTGCCGTGTCAGTTGCAGAAAGTGGTTTAAACCGGCAGAAACTCATTTCATGCCATTATCTGAGCCTTTTTATAACAGTACTTAGCTTTAAAATACATTTTATTCAAAATAAATACCAAATAAAGTATGGTGAATACTTTGATTTAAAATATATATATTATCATGAAAGTTGATTTTTTTTTGCGCAAATATTCTTATTTCCTTGACAAGTTATTAACTTGTGGCTTTTATTTTAATGAGTGAATTTATTATTCTCATTTTTTCAACTGTTATACTTTATCATATAATATGTAATTATTTTTTGTTACAATATAGTTGTGTAATTTTCAGGGTTTAAGCTGAGTAAAAATTTTCTTTAGCAAAAAAGCTAAAATCAGAAAAAAAAAAAGCTTTAGCAAAATGCAAAAATGCCAGAAGCAGTAGAAAAAGATGAATATCAGTTTACACATTATTCTAAATGCCTCGACATGTTTGATTTTCATTTGTAAATTAAACTTAAAAGTTTTTAATCAGGTCTTTAAAGTGTTATACACAGAAGATAAACATTTTTTTTAATTTGAAATAAAAAACCAAAAAAGTAATTAATAATTAAACTTACCACTGTAACCAGATCAATTGGAATATAGTACAAGCATATATTTTAACACATTTATTGGCAGACATGAAAAATATTAAACTTTTTAGATTATTACTTTATTTTGTAACTTTTTTAAAGCAATATGAACATCTTATATATGAATTATATTATTTTTCTGGAGATGTAATTATCACTATGGCACATAAAACTACATTAAGCTTATACTGTATCTGAAAATAAAAACAGAACTTACAAATAAAAAAAAAGTAATATAAGTGAAATTTGTTTATTACTATTGAAAGCTTTTTGGTTTACAACTTATAATTTTGATGCTTTAGCAAAAAAGCGAAAACGTGTTATTTCATTTTCGCATTTTGGATAAGTCTATTAGCATTTCAAGAAAAATGCTACCATAACGGAAACACTGGTAATTTTATATATACACAATTTATAGTAATTTTCATTTTACAGTATCATAAATAAAAGTAGAAAATATCATTTAATATTTTATATCAAACAATGAAAAGAAAAAAAAAAAAAAAAAAGAATACACAGTTACTTAAAATGTTTTCATGGTGATTGTAATTTACAGTTATAATAACAAATCAATTCATAAATTACACATTAATAAACACACGTTTTATAAAACAGTAGTCTTCAGTAATACTGGTCTTTAAAGGATATTTTTAAACTTTTCTTTCATTGAGAACAAATTAAGAAATAGTTTAGGTTCAGAAAGATTGGCAAAGCTAGTTCTATGTTATAGAATACTTTGAGGAAAAAGTAACATAGTGAATGGTTAATTTATTCTTTAAATAACATAAAATAAGGTTTGTGTATTTCATTAAAATTTATTTCTCTAAGTTTTTTTTTTTTTTTTTTTTCAATTATTTACTTATATATTTTTACAGGCATCTTTATTTGCATAAGTGTATAGTTTTAATTTATTGCATTATTTTATATCAATTAATGAGTCAAAATATTATAATCTTTTTGTAAGTTTAACTTTAAAAATACTTTTAAATATAAATTTGACAATATCGAACAACATTGGTGAATTAAGTGTGTTCAGTACAAGATAACCATATAAAAAATATCTGGGTTTTATGTGAAAGTTATTCTGTTGAATTGTTAAGTTTATTTTCCTGTTGAAGTTTGTTTCCAGATGAACTGTTAAGTTTATTATTGAAGTATTTTTGGTTATTCAAGATTCTATAGGAATTTTCATTTCGTGAAAAAAGAAACATGCGAAGAAGAAACATTATTACTTAGTTTATTCATTATTACCAGAAGAACCCAAGTTGAAGTTATATGAAAAACCTTGGGACTGAAGCATTTTCAATTAACCCATATTCCATAGATATTTTTCAATAACCAGAAAGCTCAATTCATGAAAAGATAAAAACATGAAGGAGAAACACTGACATTAAATGATTACTGAAATTGCTGAAAAGATTATGGACAAATTTTAAGTCACTTATTTTTAAAGGAATTGTATGGCAATTTTGAAGTTGATGTTGAAGTCTTGTTTAGTCCAAACACTGATGAGCAGGAGCTTTCTGCTGAAAAAATAGTTACAGCAACCAACAAAGAAAATATTGTTAATGAAGATATGCCAGATGAGACAAAGTTTCAATATTTTGCATATTTAAGCTACAAATATTTTAGCAGTAGTGGCACCAGAAATTCCCCGACGGGGGGACACCACCTCCCCGACAGGAGGGCACTACATAAAGAGAGTTTATTATATGAGTATTAATCAAAAACTGCAATACTGTTAATAATATTACTGTTAATATTTGTACCATTCAATTCACTCCTTGTGGTTTTGGAGATCATCGTGTCACAGAAAGACATTTTCTAAAAATATCGTGACCAAAGCGTGCTCTGGACCTCTCAAAACATGTATATTCATGGAAAACTGGAAGCTGAAATTTTTTACGGATCCAATACTTTCTTCTATTGAATATAGAATGGAAAAACTGGAATGCTCCAAATTTGTAAAAGGAAAGAAATATGCTGCTAAAAGTAGAAAAAACTGAAAATTTTGTATTTGTTCCCCCCAGAGATTTTAGGAGTATGCCCCGATGGGGGGTCACAGACTCCACGACAGGGGGCCTGTGTCCCGCCGGCCCCCTAGCTGGCGCCACCCCTGTATTTTAGATAAAGTACTTTGGTATATATTGTAATGACATATTTAAGCATGAAATGATGCCACTATTTTGAATGCTCTCTTGTTTAAAAGATAAACATGACGAGGCTGATTTAAAACCATCCCGAAATGAGAAGCAAAGAAAAATAATTGCCTATTATGTTAAATACCCGAAAACTTTTTGAACAATTTTTTTTTTTGAGTTTATATTATATTTTTTTTACACACTTTTCATTAAATTTTCAACTTGGCAATGAATTTACATACATTTCACATTTGTTTGTGTCATTTAGAATTTTATATATTATTATAATGTTTCCATATTTTTAAAATATCATTTTCTTTATTAAAATATAAAAGGGGGAAGCCTTTCAATTAAGCCAATTTGGATAACCAGGATTCTGCCGTATAGATAAATTAAGTGATTGCAATAGGTTGATTTCCAAAGAAATCATCTTGCCAAATGCAGTTCTGATCTTCCTACAGTAATATAAATAACAACATTATTATTATTAATATAAATAAATACACCATTGATTCTTCGAAATAAATGAATAGAATAAAAAAGAAACAAATACCTTCAAAACTTAATCCATCTGTAGTATTATCTGGAAAATTAGGCAAACTTCCATTTTCATGAAGTATGTCATTTAGTACTTCTACATTTTCATTACAGTTTCCTAAACTTGAATTACCTAAATCATTTTCTACCAAAACAACATTTGGGACCCATGGTGATTCAGGTTCTTCTAATGGTGAATCTACAAATAATTAAGTAAAACAAATAATTCTAAAAATCACATTTTTCAGTTGCACAAAAAACATTTCAATATATTTTCATTTTAATAAATAAAGTTATTGAAAAAAATAGAAAATAGACAACAAATTATTTTTGGCAAAAAATTATATATGGGACAAAAAAAAAAAAAAAAAAAAAATGTGGTTGGGACAAAAATAATGAGAGTGATGATTGTGTTTGATACAAATAAAATGGCACAATTTAGAACATTTTATTAGAATGAGTCAGTAATCATAAGTAATAATAACAGGAGATTTAGCGTTGGAATATTAAAACCCGAATAAACTACTACGTCAGAAACGCCAAAAGAAAAATATTTGCAATGCATACAGCTGTTTCGGTAGCCTTAAGCATACTGTCTTCAGTGCAAAAAGAATTCTGAATCTTGAGAAGTGCTCGTATATATAGGAGAGGGACCGAATTTAGTTCAACCAATAGGATTACGGGAAAGGTGGTGTGTGTGACCAATAGGAATTTAGGAATGTTAGCTGTGTAAACAGTAGAAAAATTAAGAAAATGTGGACTGAATGTAAAATTTCCAACAATCAGACAAATCGGGTACAGCGAAATCCCAATTTACAAGGTTTTTAAAATTTTTATAAATATGAAAAGCTTCAAAGAAATCGAGTTCATGAATGGATTTAGGTTTGCAAATTATTTTAGCTGAATTAAATTAAAAATTATGATTTTCCTCCCAGCAATGTTTAGAAATAGCCGATTTATTGGTTTCTTGTTTGCGGATGTAATTCATATGTTCTTTTAGATGAAATTTAAGACTGTGTTTAGTTTGGCCAATATATGATAAACCAAACTGACAGGAAATACTATAAATGCCCCAAGAATTATGCATATCAAAGGAATCTTTTAACTGAGAAAAGGTGATTTATTGGAAGGCGTAAATATTATTTTAAAATCATATTGTTTGAGAATTTTAGCTATGGTTTGACTGGATTTAGGAAAATAGCGTAAAACAATACTGATATTAGAAGAGACTGATTTAGTAGACGAAATACGAGGGAGCTGTAATTTTTGGATGGCTTTGTCTATAATGGAAGGGTCATAACCTCTGTCAATTGCAATGGCTTTCAGGTATTTAATTTCAGATTTTAATAAAATAGAATTTGAACAAATATTAAGGGCATGGTTTACAAAAGTATAGAAAGCAGCCATTTTTTGGTTAGGTGGGTGACATGAACGTGCATGGGGAGGAAGGGAGACTGCAAAATTTTTAAGATAGATGGTGGTTGAAAATCCATTTACAGTGCGAGAGATGAGGGTATCAAGAAATGGAAGGGAGCCATTATTTTCTATTTAATATGTAAATTGGATATTACTGTCAACTGAATTTAAAGTTTCTAAGATATGGTCAATATTGTGACAAGATATGTCGATAAGCATGAAGGTGTCGTCAACGTAACGGGTCCAAAAAAAAAAGATATTTTCTTAAAAAGCTTGCTTTTGAAATAGTGCAATTAAATATCTGCGAGAATAGGGGAGAGAGGGGAACCCATGGCTAAACCTTCAGACTGATGATAGAATTTATTTTGGAAAGAAAAAGTGGTTTGTGATAAATAAATGTGGATAAGAGAAATTAATTCTTGTATTTCAAAAGATGTGAAATGAAACTCTTTTAATCTATTTTCGAGACAGCAGAGGGTGCCACTTATTGGAACATTAGTGAAGAGAGATTTTACATCAAAAGAAATCATAGTGAGATTAGTGTGAGGGCAGTTTTGAATTTTTTTTTGCAAATTTTATGGAATTCTTAACAGTATAACTATTAGCAGCAAGAAGAGGAGCAAAGATTGTGGTGAGAAATTTAGCTAAATTATAGGAAGCAGTCGATATTAGAGACTATGGGACGAAATAAATCTGCTATAAAATTTTGCCCTTTGTTATTGGACTCTACTAAATCTCACCTTATCCCTTATAAGTCAAGCGCCCGAAATCCGGACGTCCGAAAACCGGAATGACCTAAAAACCGGACACTTTTGTCATCCCGACTTTTTTTTTTTTTTTTTTAGAGCCAGAGTCCTATTTCAGTCTGTTCGAGCGTTGTCATTTCTTTTATAGCCCACTCTTAATAAAGAGTATCTACTATGTACGTGAATGAATGTACGTGGTACGCACATTGTAAATGAATGAGAATGAATGTATGCGATTGAATGAGAATGAATGAATGAGAATGAATGCGAATGATTGAATGAATGCGATTGAATGAAAATGAATGCAAATGAATAGAATGTATGAATGCGAATGAATGAATGAAAGAATGAAGCCACACGTACAGACACATTTGCCTCTGGCACTAAATTAAAATCAGTTAAAATTAGATTTTCTTTAAAATACGCTGCGCCGATGCTCTTTCTTTTATTTTTATTTATTTATTTTGCCAAAACGCTGATGATGCTACTTAAATTTTCCCTTTGAAAGCTTACATAAACACGTCGCGTAACGAATAGTGCAAGAGAAAAACCGGTTCTTTGTGCGGAAAAGAGTGGAGATGCGCCTCCCCGCTGTTGGAACAAGGGGAACAAGATGACAACCTGATTCAAGGTCGGTTCGGAATGACGTGACAATACTTCTCGCCTATTGGTCGAAACGGCCGCTGTTAACATAGGGGGAGAATCCTGAAACCATTTTTTATTCTCTCTCTTAAGGTTGCAGATATCGCACGTTTTACAAAGTTCTCCGAAGTTTTGCGCTAAGTTTTTAATTTTATTTAAGCTATGTCGGAAATCAGAAAGTCGGTTAAGAGAAAGCATGTTTCCCTTTCCATAAAAACCAAAGTCGAAATTCTTCGGAAGATTGAACGTGGTTCTTCAGTCTTGAAGATGTGCGAAGAATATGGAATTGGGAAATCGACCATTTACGACTTAATGAAGAAAAAGAAGGAATTGCTGGAATTCTTTGTGGATAGCGACAGTCCTATGGAAATGGCGGAGAGAAAAACCATGCATTCCGTGAAAAACCAAGACATCGATAAAGTGATGATCGAATGGTTTCGGCAACGACGAAATGAAAATATCCCTCTCACTGGACCAATGCTGATGCAGCAAGCAAAGATTTTTCACAAGGAGATGAATTTGACAAATTCTTGTGAATATTCGACTGGCTGGTTGAAGCGGTTCAAGCAGCGGCATGGAATCAGACAACTGCGTGTTTGTGGTGAACGTGGCTCAGCTGATCATGAGGCGGCGGAACAGTTCATAGAAGATTTCAATCTTTTGATATCTGAGGAAAACTTGACCGCTGATCAAATTTACAATGCGGATGAGACGTCATTGTTTTGGAGATATGTTCCAAGAAAGACTTTGGTGACGGCAGATGAGGAAACCCCAAAAGGACTCAAGGACTCAAAAGAACGGCTCACAGTGTTGGCTTGTGCGAATGCAGCTGGAACGCACAAATGCAAGTTGTTGGTGATTGGGAAAAGTGCAAAGCCTCGTGCTTTCAAAGGCATTAAAACGTTCCCCATTCTTTATAAAGCCAACAAAAGAGCTTGGATAACTCAAGCACTTACGACCGAATGGTTTCAAGAGCATTTTGTTCCAGAAGCAAGAGCGCACTGCAGATCCATCGGTCTTCCGGAAGATGCAAAGATTATTTTAATCATGGACAATTGCTCCGCTCATCCGCCAGGAGATGTGCTTGTGAAGGACAATGTGCGTGTTTTGTTCTTGCCTCCTAACTGTACATCCTTACTGCAGCCTATGGATCAA
Organism: Salticus scenicus; assembly: GCA_963930645.1. Classification (NCBI taxonomy): domain Eukaryota; kingdom Metazoa; phylum Arthropoda; class Arachnida; order Araneae; family Salticidae; genus Salticus; species Salticus scenicus. The sequence goes on along the minus strand of OZ005652.1, from coordinate 34,312,618 downwards.
GGTGTGCTCTTATCAATGAAGTGCCGTTACAAGAGCGATTTCTTAACAAAAATGTTAAGTTTCGTCAATGACGGCAATACTACAACCGATTTAGTGAAGCATTTTAACATTAGAGATGCTGTATGGAGTTTAACCAAAGCATGGAATAGTGTCACTGAAGAAACTTTGAAACATGCATGGCATAATTTGTGGCCAGCTACCCTGTACACCGAGGACAACAACGAACTTGAGTTTCAAGGATTCCAATCATCGAAGAAAAACATGCTTCGGATTGAGATTTCAGACCTTTTAGCATACGCCAAAAATGCCTGTGGAAACGGTCTGGATCTGGACTATTCGGATATCGAAGAAGTTATGGGGATTGATGACAATGCACCTGTGGTAGGAACGCTCACAGATGATGAAATATGCGAATTAGTGATGAACCAGAATAAAGACAAAAGCAGCGACGAAGAGAATGAAGATGAGGAAAAGAAAGAAAAAGTTCCGATCGACCAACTTCTGAGTTCATTGGACGTTGTAATTAAAGGACTGCAAGAAAGGGATTTAGCAACTGCACATGAAATAATGACTGTTACGTTAATTAAAGAGAAAGTGTTAACGGAAAAATCTAAATGTATGCGCCAAAGAAAAATAACTGATATGTTTCGCCCAAAGTAGCTTTTTTGTTTATAAATAAAAATTTTGAAATGTATATTTGTTTCAAGAGTTGTTATTCTTGGTTCGTGGCACCTCCGGAATTTGTGGCTGAAAGGTAAGTGATAAAATTTTCTAAATGCTCCAATTTCTTAAAAAATCGCACCCTTGGGTGGCTTAAGCTAGTTATTAACTAAAAGGGCCTTCGGAATGGAGATGTCTGTTTTTTTTATTGCCGTAAATCGGAGAAGTGACCTAAAATCCGGAAAAGTCCGAAATCCGGAAAGGCCACGGTCCGGACGATTCCGGATTTGAGACTTTGTACTGTATTGCTAATTGTGCCAGATTTTATGCTTTACTGAAAGTTCACAAACCCAATATTCCATTTCGTCCCATAGTCTCTAATATCGGTACTGCTTCCTATAATTTAGCTAAATTTCTCACCACAATTTTTGCTCCCGTTCTTGCTGCTAATAGTTATACTGTTAAGAATTCCATAAAATTTGCAAAAAAAAAAAAAAAAAAAAAAAATTACAAAACTGCCCTGACACTAATCTCACTATGGTTTCTTTTGATGTAAAATCTCTTTTCACTAATGTTCCAATAAGTGGCACCCTCTGCTGCCTCGAAAATAGATTAAAAGAGTTTCATTTCACATCTTTTGAAATACAAGAATTAATTTCTCTTACCCGCATTTGTTTATCACAAACCACTTTTTCTTACCAAAATAAATTCTATCGTCAGTCTGAAGGTTTAGCCATGGGTTCCCCTCTCTCCCCTATTCTCGCAGATATTTACATGCACCGATGCACTATTTCGAAAGCAAGCTTTTTAAGAAAATATCTTTTCCTTTTTGGACCCGTTATGTTGACGACACCTTCATGCTTATCGACATATCTCGTCACAATATTGACCATGTCTTAGAAACTTTAAATTCAATTGACAGTAATATCCAGTTTACATATGAAATAGAAAATAATGGATCCCTTCCATTTCTTGATACCCTCGTCTCTCGCACTGTAAATGGATTTTCAACCACAGTCTATCGTAAAAATTTTGCAGTCTCCCTTCCTCCCCATGTGCGTTCATGTCACCCACCTAATCAAAAATGGCTGCTTTCTATACTTTTGTAAACCCTGCCCTTAATATTTGTTCAAATTCTATTTTATTAAAATCTGAAATTAAATACCTGAAAGCCATTGCAATGGGCTCTTCCCACCTGACGTCAGAGGTCACATGATAGAGGAAAAACAAATAGCAAACGAAGTCTTGTTTATCTAGAGCGATTGCTGAAATAACATATTTTCTGTTCTTATTTTTGATCAATCGTATTTAATCTGTGTTATTTTTTTATACATCATCATTTTTAATCCATTTTATATCATTATTCATCATCTTTTGTTTGCTGTATACATTTACAATCATCATTTAGTTTATATTTGTTATTGATGTTCATGAAGAACATGTTAAATACTCTGATCTTTGGTACTTAAATCAGTGACAGTGCAATATCTTACTGCGTAAATGCATTTAGACCAGTAACTAAGTTAATTAACTTGTTGTAACACCTTTATGCAATTAAATTAAATGAAAACATTTTAAAAATTCAAATTATAATCCATACCATTCCACAATAACAAGCTATTATTTATTGCTAGATTAGTTAATGTTAACAGTTACACAAAAACATACAAAAATCGATTATTTTCAGGTGAAAATAAATAAACACATAAAGTGTTTTTTAAAAATTATTAAATTTACAAATACAATTATTCTACTGTTTACAAATGCACAATATTAATTTTATTTTATTTTATACAAATATTAACACTTTTGTTCTTAAGAACAATATTTATTTGAATTCGATTGTTCGTTTTCCTCTATCACGTGATTGAGCAGACGACAGTGGGAGGAGCCCATTGACAGAGGTTATGACCCTTCCATTGTAGACAAAGCCATCCAAAAATTACAGCTCTCTCGTATTTCGTCTACTAAATCAGTCTCTTCTAATATCAGTATTGTTTTACCCTATTTTCCTAAATCCAGTCAAACCATATCTAAAATTCTCAAAGAATATGATTTTAAAATAATATTTTCGCCTTCCAATAAATTCACCTTTTCTCAGTTAAAAGATCCCCTTGATATGCATAATTCTTGGGGCATTTATAGTATTTCCTGTCAGTGTGGTTTATCATATATTGGCCAAACTAAACGCAGTCTTAAATTTCATCTAAAAGAACATATGAATTACGTCCGCAAACAAGAAACCAATAAATCGGCTATTTCTAAACATTGCTGGGAGGAAAATCATAATTTTAAATTTAATTCAGCTGAAATAATTTGCAGATCTAAATCCATTCATGAACTCGATTTCTTTGAAGCTTTTTATATTTATAAAAATTTTAAAAACCTTGTAAATTGGGATTTCGCTGTTCCCTATTTGTCTGATTGTTGGAAATTTTACATTCAATCCACATTTTCTTAATTTTTCTACTGTTTACACAGCTAACATTCCTAAATACCTATTGGCCACACACTCCACTGTAAAATAATTCTCGGTTCAGTGGTATTTTTAATCTAAGAAATAGGAACATAAATCGAAACGCTTGCCGGATTCTTTAAGCAAGAGAATGAAAAAGGGACAATGATGCATTATTCTTTTTGAAGTTTAATGATTATAATAAAATAAAAGATCTATTTACACTTTAAAATTACATTATATACAAAAAAGAAATACTTAATGGAACATAGTTCCAAATCTAAAAAACTCTCAAAGTGAGAGATCGAAAAATTCCATCTTCGAACGCAGTCGAAGAATCCAAATCTAAAACTAAACTACTGGCTGTTGCCAAAATCTATTAACAAAAAAGGTTATATCTTTTTTTTTTCTTTCATTGGCGACGCAGCGCCGTCTAAAGGGGGTTGATTTTACTACACAACTCCCCGCCGTGAACTCTTACAGAGTTCACAAATCAAAAATCTCGTTAAATCAAAAATAAATCGCAAATTTGAACAACTTCTGATAATCATAAATTGTACAAATTTCTAAATATTCTATTAATACTAAATCACATAATCATTTTTTTTTTCCAAAATATCAACAGTTATCTAATATTAAATAGAAATGTAAACAATATTTACTAAAGTACTATAACTAAATCAATAAAAGATCAAATCAAAATATTAAATTGAAATATCAATATTAAACATATGCAAACACATTATTATTTAAGCAATTAACTCTTAGTTATCAACTATAAACAAAGTTATCAAATATAAGCAAATTTAAATATAAAGATAATAACACATGCAAAATTTTAATATTTTCAATAATCAAATAAAATACACTAAATTATTCAAAAAAGGATATCAAATATTCTGAAAATTAAAGAAAAAGTGTTCATTAAAATGAAGCAGTGGCGTATCCAAGGGGGGGGCTGATGGGGCTGCAGCCCCCCCCCCCCCGAAATTTGAGGCAAATATCACGTCTAATTGCTAAAGTTTTATAAGAAAAAAAGTAAATGTTGACAAAAAAAAAAAAAATAATAATAATAATTTTAGTTGTTTAAGCAAATTCTTGCAATTTTTTTATTAGTTTATGAGGATTTAGTACCATTATGTTAAAGTTTAGCGCAGGCAGGGCAAAAAATCTATTTCTACACGACAGCAGTTTCTTACCTCGGCTAGCGAGCATTCGGAAAATTCTAATATTGGTATTAAATTATATTAATAAATATACTTATCTGTATTACAAGCCATTTGTGTGGCATAATAAGCACAAAGGAATATCCAGCCCTATTTGTTTTATTCATATATATAGCATGAACTGAAAATTCTTAAGCTTTATTTTGCTTGTATGTTTCCTATTTAAAATAGCATAAATATCACAACTGGTTAATGTACAAAGGCACCCAAAAGAATAACAAGGCATTGCATTTCATGAGAGGCATTTTTATGTAATATCATATTTAAAACATTGGTAGTGTTTTAAATCATAATAAAATTACATCTATAGTTGATATGCTAAAAAAAAGAAAAAAAAATGTTTTCTACAGAATATGATATGCATAGCGTTAAGATTTAAAGGGCTACATTAAAATATTCCTACACATTAAGTGTTACAATTGAAATTTGCCAGAATGGCATTTCTGCCTGTGATAAGGAAGCGTTTTTAATGCTTTTGAACAGTGTTTAAGAGTGATTGTAAATTCAGTTAGTCTCCTGGAATTGCATTTACGTCTATGTCAAGCATTTTTAACAGTTTCCAACAATGTTTAAGAGTGATCATAAATTCAGTTAGTCTATCTGTCTATTTTTCTGTCATTCTCTCTGCCCGTTATATGATCACGTAGGCAAGTTCCTAAAAGTTTAACAATGCACAAATTTTAATATGATCTTTGCGAACGAACTGCATGATTTTTTGTTCTTCTTTAATCTTTGTAAGTCCTTCCAGAAAATTACAACACCATGATTTTGGAGACTTTATGAAAATTTGTGTTGATTAAAAAAAAAAAAAAAAAAAAATCTAAGATTATATATTAGTTTATGACTAAATATAATCTTTATTTGTGTAAAAATGGGATTTCAGAATTTAAACTCTTCAAATCTGGGGAGAAAAAAAAAAAGAATATTTGTCTCATATGCTAATCTAACTTACAAATAAATTACCCGTTTATGAATTAAATCATTCAAATCTGTAGCCAAAACAGAACTGTTTATCTTGATTTCAATCAACTACTATATTGAATTAAATTCTTTTGGACAAATGTGATTACGTTTTTAGTTAAACGGTAGTTTTTCGCTTTTAAAAATAAAGATTTTATAATTATTTCAGAATAAGAAATCTCAAATATTCTTTGGTGCCTCTTCTTTTTGATCATTTTCTATCGCATTATCAGTCCAGTGACCTTGAATGTCATCTCATTTAAAGGGAACATCTTTTTCTTTTTGTTTGCCCTTTTTCCTAAATGAGATTGGACACCCCCCCTCCCCCCCCCATATCCAATCCGAATTGTATTTCAGAAAACCGCAAAATGTAAACATAGACCTACGGATTCCGTCGTTTTCAACACCTTGCTTCCCGCCATTAATTTGTTTTTAAATTGTTCTCATCTCAAATCAAATACTGTTAAAGCCATGTAACGTTCTAAAGCAGTATACGAATTTTTTAAAGTCTTCATTAAATCCAGGTATGTCTTTAAAATATATTTAACACATTTGTATTTTTATAGCAATAGATAATTAAGGATAGATAATAGATAATTTTTATAGCAATAGATAATTAAGGATAGATAATAGATAATTTTTATAGCAATAGATAATTACTCAAACAAAAACCCACTATTTTCTGACAAGCATTAGAAGCTATATTAGGTCATAAAAAAGAGAAATGTACCTACTTTTTTTTAAACTAGAAACTCGAATGGTGTTTAAATTTTTTAAATAAAGACAGTGGATTTTTAAGAAAAATCGTTCGGTCTAAACTACCAACTTTTTGATATAGTTTTGGACACATTTTCATGTGTAAAAATTCGTAGATTTTCTTATAATATATATATTTTTTTAACATAAGAAAATTGAATAGCGGTTTTATATTTTTTATATCAATATAAAAACAGATTATTTATTTATTTTTTTTATATTAAAAGTACATTAAAGTTATCCATTTCTCCGATTTTTATTGTTTTTTGCAATGTGAAAGTTTATAAAATTTATTGAGGTTTATGATATTTTATAACACAAAAAATATTTTATTTATATAAAATAAAGAAAGAAAATGTATTTTCCTTCTATAGAATTGTCATTAAAAAATGATGCATTTCTATCCAACATTGACTTTCTGAACGCGTTCAAAAGATTTGCAGTATTTTTAAAGATGGTTTAAGTTTTTGAGAACAAACTTAAATTAAAATTATTATGTTAGTATGTTCATCATTATTAGCTATTTTTTTAATTTGTTTTTTCTATGACCAGATTAGTGCATATTATACTAAATATTTCAGTGATTTAAAAATATGTAGCACTTTTATTTTTTTGAACATGTATGTTCCTGTTCCTTACATATTTGTTACATGTGTATTATGTAAAAAACTAGTATGTTGTGGCCACCACAAGATTTTCTTCTGTATTTTCTATGCAAATTCACTAAGTGCAAATAATTTATTAAAATTATAATTTATTAAAATTATCCAACATAATGAATGCAAATGATTTTCATCTTAGAGAAACTAACACTGAATATCCAAAGAAAGACAGTTTTATTGTCCATAAATAACATCTTTAAAAATGCATTTTTATAATGGTTACATCAAGTTTCATATTGTTATATGCAATAGACACTGAGACATAGCCTTACCGTTTTCAAGGAAATTTTCAGTATAGTAGCGCCACCTATTCGCCGATAAGCATCCAAATTAAATCAGCATGTCTCATAATGGCCTTCTTACATATCAAGTTTTGTTTGATTGTACGCAATAGAACCTGAGAAATAGCATCCCCTTAAACTGCTGAAATCGCTATATAGCAGCGTCACCTGTTGAGCAGTTGACACCAAAAGTTGATAGGCACTAATATAGGTCAAGGTGCATCTACATATAAATTTATATATATTTCTGAGCAGTTCGGAGATACAGTTGCCACAAAATTTTTGTCACACACGCACACAGACAGACATTTTCTAAAAATGGTGAAAATCGTGTTGTAGGCCTCTCAAAACATGTAAATCCGTCAAAAACCGGAAGTTGAAAATTTTTACGAATCCAATACTTTCTTCTGTTGAATATAGAAGAAAGTAAAAAATAGTAATCATAAAAAGAAATCTATGAAATTTTGGTGCACTACCATTTGAGGTGTTCTGAATTCATTTTTGCCATTTTTATGCTGGTATGTGTATGTGAATATTACGATAGTTCTTCATTGGTGCTGTTGATTTAGTTCAAAATATATTTGTTATAGGTTATGTCATACGAATTGTATAGGTTTTAGCGAGTGTATCTTTTTTTTTTTTTTTTTTTTTTTTTTTTTTTGGGGGGGGGGGGGGGGGGGTGCGCAAGCAAACAAATTCTTCATAAGTATATCTCAGCCCCCCCCGAAATGACAAGTCTGTATACGCCACTGAAATGAAGGTTTTGAAAGTTCAAATTTTTCTCAAAAGTTTGTTATTTTATCAGTTCGTAGCATTAAAGTTTTTAGTTAAGTCAATTCCAGAGGGTATAAATGCTGAGCAGTTCGTTTTAAAACACCATTGGCTGTCTTAACCTCATAAGATCGGATGTTGTGATCTCTGCTGATGATTGTTTTCTGGATTATACCAAGTTTCCACAGAAGTTTGTTTTTTGAATCATCACCAATTAACACTACATCTCCTACTTTCAGTTCAGGTTGTGCAGTAGGATTCTTTAAAGTATGTGCTGTTTTTAAATCCAATAGGTATTGGCTTTTCTATATGATTCTTTCATTCGCAAAAAATTTTAAAAGTGAATCATCAGAAAGAATTTGATACAAATTTTCTAGCTCTTGTTTCGAACGCTTGAACGTGTTGGCGTTATCCGAATATATAACTTTACAGTTTCCTCTTCTCGCTAAGAAACGTCTGAAGGCCAACAAAAAAGAATCAGTTGACATGTCGTGTACAAGTTCTAAGTGTAACGCTCTGGTTACTGCACAAGTGAACAACACTATATATGATTTTTCAATTTCTTTAGCATTTCTAATGTAGAGAGGCCCAGCAAAGTCAATGCCACATATGGAGAAAGGGGGCGACTCTGTTGTTCTGTCACGAGGTAGTGGAGCAGTGATCTGATCTGTTGGTCTGGAAAGGTATTTCTTACATATAATACACTTATTCAGGACACTTTTAACTAACTGGCGACCTTTGGGAATCCAGTATTTAGACCGTATTTTTGACAATGTTCCAGATACTCCTCCATGCATTATTTTTTCATGTTCATTTTTTATAATCAAGGTAGTCAACCACGACTGTTTGGGGAGAATGATGGGATGTTTTTCTTCTAGCTGTAAATCACTAAACTCTAATCTCCCGCCGAGCCGCATCATTTTTTCATCATCTAGATAAGGAGTCAAGTTGCTAAGGGGAGAATTTTTATCAATAATTTCTTCATTTATTAGCGAGTGAAATTCATTTTTAAAATAGAACTTTTGTTCATTCGATATCAAATGTTTCTCAGCTTCTATTAGTTCTTCAGTTGTCAATGTATTGTTAAGTTCTGGTATTTTTTTGATCCTCTTAATAAATCTTTTTACCCAAGCTGTAACTCTGATTAATTTTTCTAAACTGCTGTATTTTCTGATATCAATGGGGTTTTCTAGTTGTTCTGTCATGCAATTGAAAAGGAGTGTTTCTTTTATCTTTTTTCTATATTCTAAGCTTTCTACATCTAGCTTTTGTTTATCATCAGGCTTAGGCCAAAGTTCGGGGGGTGAACTGAGCCATTCAGGCCCATTTAACCACAATCTATCATTAATTAATTTTATGATCTTTGCACCTCTGGATACAAGGTCAGCAGGATTAGACGAACCGGGACAGTGCCTCCAATTTGAAGGAGATGTCAATTCACGAATATCTTGTACTCTATTCTGCACAAACGGCTTAAACTTTTCTGGAGAGCCTCTAATCCAAAAAAAAGCGATCATTGAGTCTGTCCAGTAAAACGTGGGTATATCTAATTTCAGAGCTCTCAAAATATTATGACTTAGTTTAGCTGCCAACAATGCAGCTGTGAGTTCAAGTTTAGGTAGCGTGAGATTTTTCAAAGGCGCTACTCTATTTTTGGAAGCAACGAATATCGTTTTGCATTTTTCATTCGAGATTTCTTTAATTCTAAAGTAGGCAACAGTGCCAAATGCTTTGATACTAGCATCTGAGAAAACATGTAGTTGCAAATCACCGATGTTAAATTCTGGAAAATCAGAAAAATAATATCTCGGCACAGAAAATTTAGAAAGATGAGTTACTTCATTACACCAGTCTTTCCATATTTTTTTCAAATCTTCAGGCAATGTACCATCCCAATCAAGACCAGTCTTCCAGATCAATTGCATAAGGCACTTAACTCTTAAAGTGTAGGGCCCTAGGAAACCGATAGGGTCATAAATTTTGCCTAGTACTTGTAAAACAAACCTTTTAGTATTTATCTGTTTAGAAACGAGGTTTATTAAATCCCTACAATCAAAATAGAGAGTGTCTTTCAAGTTATTCCACCCTAAACCCAAAACTTTATTAGGGGGATTATTTTCTTCAAATATTTTAGAATCCTTGCTAACAACATTTTTTTGTACCCAAAATTCATGTAATGGTGTCGAATTTGTATGAAATTTGTGAAGTTGCATACTCGCGTCTTTAAAGATACTAAGTGAGTCTAGACTTGTAGTTAAAGCCTTCTCTACTGATGGGTGGCTTCCTATTATGTCATCTACATAGATGTTTTCATTTAAAAAACTAACAGTCTCCCTATGTGTGTCAGTAAAATTTTTCAAATGATGTTTTATCGTCGCAGCTAATAAGAAAGGACTACAATTAAGTCCAAACAAAACTCTAGTGAATCTAAAAATCTGAAGGGGAGAGGTGCCTTCGTGAGGACTTTCTGTAAACAAAAATCGTGTTACGTCTCTATCTTCCTCGTCTATCAAAATTTGTAAAAAAGCTTGTTTCATGTCCGCAGTAAAGGCTACGGGATGAAATCTAAATCTAGACAAAATGTCTAAAATATCTTCATAAAGATTAGGTCCAATATGTAGACAATTATTAAGAGAAAGATTATTGTAATCATGTGAAGACGCATCAAACACGATTCGTAATTTACTTGTTGTACGATCTGTTTTTATTACTGCTCTATGTGGTAAATAAAAGGTTGTAGAATTTTCCTCCAAATCCGTAACGGGTTCTATAATCCCCTCTCTCAAATAATCCTGTAAAACATTGTTGTATTCAAAAAATAAATTTGGGTTTCTACAAAATTTGTACTTAAGTCTCGAAAATCTGTTTTCAGCGATTTCAAAATTATTTCGTAATTGTGATTTACTAATTTTCCAAGGGAATTTAACTTTATATCGTTTATTTTCATACTTAATTTCCGATTCAAAATTTTTCATAATTTTATTTTCGGAAAGGTCAAATTTTTCTTTCGGATTAATAAGACCCGAATTTTCCAAATTCCAAAAATTTTCTATTTGTTTTGACAACAAATTTTCTTCTACTATGATACTCATGGTTAATGATTCAAGAGAATCGCTTTTAATTCCCTGTAAAACCCAACCGAACACAGTTTTTACTGCTACTAAATTTTTATTAATGCGTCTAATATTACCTAATACAATATCATAATAATAATCGACTCCTATCAAAAGTGTAATGCTTTCTTTACTATTAGGTATATCAGCTAATTCTAAATTCTGAAAATTATCATTTTTCGTGATTTTCTCTAATTCAGGGGGAGGGTGAATGAACGATCCAGAAATTTCATCCGTAACTAACGCTTCAATTTGAATATTATGATCAGGTTTATTTTTATTCACGAGCTTTAATTTAACTATACCATAGGTCTTTTCTATCGGTGTCTTACTTCCAAATGTGTATACTTTTAATTTTTCATTTCTAATCACTTTTAAATTTAGTTCATTAGCAATAGAACGACATAAAAATGTTCTACTAGAAGCTGAATCGAGAAGCAAACGGATCGTTTTCTCTTTCGTTTTATTTTTAATATTTACGGAACAAGTTTGCAACAAAATTTTATTTTCCTGATTAAAAGAAGAAACAGTAGAAACTATTTCCTGTTTGGATTCTGAACCAGAAGGAACATTTATTTTGTCCTGAGGTTTATGTTTAGATTTGTAACACAGAATTGTATTATGTTTATATCCACATATTCTGCATTTAATGTCGCTATTGCATTCTGCGATACGGTGTTTTTGTTCCAAACACAAAAAACAACGGCCTTGAGATTTCAAAATATTCTTTTTCTTTTCAACATCGAACACAAAGCAATTTTCTGACGCGTGATTCTTTTTACAAAAAATGCATCTCATCTGTTTATTTTCAACCGCTGTAGTGATTAATTCATGTGCAGATGATAATCTATTGGCGTCTCTCGAACTCAATTTGTTACTTTTTATTTGTTCGTTTGTTTTATTTTTTGTAGATAATGTTCTTTCCCGCAAAATTATTTCCGTTTGTATGAAATCTAATAGCTCTTGAATTTTAATTCCATGTAAATTAGATGCGTGTTTTCTATTGAATTCTAAATTTAAATCGGACGGTAGTGACTTTAAAATTACTGCGATTAACATAGCACTATAATTATTTTCATCGACTTCTAACGAGGATAATGATCTAATATTTATCTCGATTTCTTCATGTAATTTTTTTAATCTAAAAATATCTGTGGATTTATAAACAGGTGCTAAATTTAACAAATTGTTCATATGATGGTTAATTATCATATCGCGTTGTCCGAATCTTTGTTTAAGAATTTCTACGGCTTTATCATAATTTTGTTCTGAAATTTCTAACCCGTGTATGGAATTCAAAGCTGTCGAAGTTAAATAACTTTTTAAATAATTAAATTTTTCTACCTTTGACAAAGTTTCATTGTCATGAATAGTAACTTGCAAGGTATTCCAAAAACTCATAAATTGGGACAATTCACCGCCAAATCTTTGAATGATTAATTTAGGGAGTTTAACGAATTTGTTATTCTCACTTAACGGTGTACTTCTATTCTGTAATGTACTTGAAACATTTGAATTTACACCACTATTTTCGACTGAATTTACTTTTATTTTCTTTTTTGCTCTAAAGATAGCGTTCGCGATTTTATCCTGATATTCATAACACACGTTTTTTTCATTTTCATATTCCGTTAAAGGAATTATTTTTTCTATTTCCCTATCGACTTCCTGTAGAAGCCCATTTTTTATAGTTAGTTGATTAATAGTTTCCTCTAAATCTTCAACATTTAAATGATCTTCTTTTATATTTAATTCTATACTATTCACCAACTTCGTAACGCTGGATCTAATAATTTTTCTATTAATTTTGTGTTTCTCCAACTCCATTGTAAATTTTCATAAAATTTTTTACCTTGAGAAGTCTTCGCTCTAAGAGCTAATCCAGTATTATGAAAACACAAATATTAATTTTAATAATCAAATCTAACCTAAGCATCGTTACTTTCTAAAACACAACATTCATCTTGCCGGCACTGATGCACCAAAATGTAAAATAATTCTCGGTTCAGTGGTATTTTTAATCTAAGAAATAGGAACATAAATCGAAACGCTTGCCGGATTCTTTAAGCAAGAGAATGAAAAAGGGACAACGATGCATTATTCTTTTTGAAGTTTAATGATTATAATAAAATAAAAGATCTATTTACACTTTAAAATTACATTATATACAAAAAAGAAATACTTAATGGAACATAGTTCCGAATCTAAAAAACTCTCAAAGTGAGAGATCGAAAAATTCCATCTTCGAACGCAGTCGAAGAATCCAAATCTAAAACTAAACTACTGGCTGTTGCCAAAATCTATTAACAAAAAAGGTTATATCTTTTTTTTTTCTTTCATTGGCGACGCAGCGCCGTCTAAAGGGGGTTGATTTTACTACACCACCTTTCCTGTAATCTTATTGGTTGAACTAAATTCGGTCCCATCCTATATATACGAGCACTTCTCAAGATTCAGAATTCTTTTTGCGACGGTACGCTTAAGGCTGCCGAAACAGCTGTATGCATCGCAAATATTTTTCTTTTGACGTTTCTGATGTAGTAGTTTATTCGGGTTTTAATCATATGTAATGTTATATAAAATTTCATGACAACATATGACATGCATGTTTATCTTAGTCAGAACACTAAGATACAAACAAATCCATCACAAAAATTGTTATTAATTTTGCTTAAAAGAGTTCAAAGATTACATTTATTAGCTTAACTTGTGAAGATTAGACATAATGAATTCAATAATGCTCATTAATTTTATAATTTTAAATTCAGGTTTGTGAATAGTGTTCAGCTTAAATGTCAGCAGTGATATACAATATTTTAAAAATGTATTTTGAATAGTGAAAAGCAAATGATAAAATAACTTAAAATTAAATATAAATGAAATTCTACTCTATGAGATATATATATATATATATATATATAAGCAAAATAACCAAAGATAGATGATAATTAATCCCAAAACACATGAGGGCCTTCTTCAGGGGAGCTTCCCCATGTAGGGAAGGAAATATGAGAAGTTTCTGATGAAAAGTTTTTAGCCCCCAACTTCTCACAGATGGAAGCATGTCCATACAGCTAACAAATTTAATTAATACAAAGCATGAATTCATAAATGAAGCATATAAGCAAATATATCAGAATAAAATACAAGAATATAAATATTAATAAAAATAAATACATACTGGACAAACTCAAATCGTCAAAGGAATATTGAAATCCCCCCCCCCCTCATCTTAAACATAGAGCCCACTTTCAGCTGGTAGGACCACTTACCAGCACTTAAATGTCGCCTGAAATGGATAAAAGAAACCTTAAGTAAGATTGTAATCAAGAAGACTAAAATGTTTATTGAGTAGAAAAACAGGATAGCGGTTGAAAGTTAATGTTTTTGAGATTTTTTAGAGCCACATTCAGGTCTAAATGACTATTGCAAATCATTGTAATTCTGTTAATTTGGGTAAACATAATATTTTTTTAAAACTGTATGACTTATACAGGAGAAACAATTAGTTAAATTACAAACTTTAAATTTAAAATCTTGTCTTTTATCATAAATTCCAATAAACCAGTTTTTACCAATTTTTTTTATTTTTAAATACAGGAAAGAAATTTTGTCTTCAGAGTCTTAAAACTCTATGACTTATACAGGAGAATCAATTCATTAAATTACAAACTTTAAAGTTAAAATCTTGTCTTTTATCATAAATTCCAATAAACCAGTTTTTACCAATTTTTTTTATTTTTAAATACAGGAAAGAAATTTTGTCTTCAGAGTCTTAAAACTCTATGACTTATACAGGAGAATCAATTCATTAAATTACAAACTTTAAAGTTAAAATCTTGTCTTTTATCATAAATTCTTAAAATTTTAAGGAGTATTTTTAGATTTTAATGCGTAAATACGCTTGTGGAGGAGTTAAAAATATCTCTGCCCACATTTTTTCAAAAATTCCAAAAACATGTCTCTCTCTCTCTCTCCAGGGTTTAATCCAGCTTTTTAAAAACGGTACCCCATTTGTGAATTTATAAAATAATTTGTGAAAAAATCAAGCAAGTTTGTGAAAATAATGCTTCAGAACAATTAACCAAAATGCGCAAAGACAACGAGTTTTTTTAAATTTTAAAATACATTTAAAAAATAAAATGGAACAGTTGTAAAATAAATATATATGTTGGCCGGCTATTTCTTATGTGTAAGATAGGAAGGTGTTTACTTAGATATTTACCATTTTCTCCAGTAAATATCCAAACTGAGGGTATTTTTATATATTGTATGCAGCGAAGCTTATAAAAATATTGCTGAGAATTGACTTTGTGAAGGTGCTGCTTTGCTGAAAGTTGATTTCATGAAAGTGTCTCTTTGCTGAAAATTGATTTTGTGAAGGTACCTCATTGCCAAAAGTTGACTTTGTGAAAGTGCCTCAATGGGGTACTAAATTTGTTCTGGATTAACCTCTGCTCTCTAAATAATTTACTCAAAAAAAATTCTAACACATTCAACATTTACCTTCTTTTCCAAAAACAGGCCTATCTTTCGATAAATAAAATAGAAAAAATAGGATAGAAAATAAAATATTTAAATGTCGATCAAGTTGTCTTTATAAATAATTGTAATGGTGGTTGCCATGGTCATAAAAAATAAATAGCAAACAGGTTGTCATATCATGTTGCATAGAATCCAGAACGACATCGTTATTGTTCAAAATGGCATTAAAAAAAAAATCGTCAAATAGGGTTGGGGACCAACCTGCAAGTTATACAAAATTTTTCTGGAGGCACCAATGATTCTAACATAAAAAGTGCCCCAAGTCAAAAAATAGTAATTTTCAGCTATGTCATTGAAAAATGGACACAGCTTTAGTATGGGACCTTTCTTCAAATATTTCTTGCCATTTTGGAGATGAACTGAAATGGCTATTGCAATTGCTTAAGTAAAGAACTTGGCAAGAAATGTCCAAAGTACTTCAGTGCCAAAGTTTTCTTTTACTAAAGCTGTGCCGAAAAATATGCTGCTACTACGTCAGAAATGCCAAAGAAAACCGTAGTAGTTTATTCGGGTTTTAATATTCCAACGCCAAGTCTTCCGTTATTATATGCCTGAAATGCCCTTATATGCACAAAAGAGTCGCATCTCTATCTCACAATTTATCCACCTGAGAGACAGATCTGTTTTATTATTTGCTAAGTCAATTTTTTATTATTGAGTTATTTTTTTCTCAAATGCTACTTTTTTGAATTGTGTCACTTTTTTTGTGCGGGTGTGATAGTTATTTTAAAGTTAATTTAAGAATCGTGAAGAAAAAAAAAAAAAATACAAATTTAATTACATTTCGATGTTAATGTCAAAATAAAAACAGAACCTCAAAAATAAAGTGAAGTTTAGACATTTCAGTATTATTACGGAACAAAATTTACTTTACCAGAACAATTATATGTCTGTTCACCATTTAATAAAAAGGTATCATCACTATCTGTGCGAGTATTGGATGGAGAGTTTTGTGAATTTATTATTGAAGCTATAGAACTTTCATTGTCTTGAACAGGAGAGCAAGATGGACCAGGGAGTATCACTTGAGGAATGCTAACAGATTCTATTCCTGAACAGCTGTTGGATGTATCAGACTCAGGTCCTGGTGTAAAAGAAAAATGTAGTTCATCTTCAAGATCAGAACTTAATAGGCCAAAATCAATAGAGTTGGTAGGTTCCGAATTATCACGATTGAATACTTTATCGACAAGTTCAAAGTGCTTCATAGGTTTTTTGCTTGCTATATCGTGTTCCATGCAATATTTTGCCAGATGATATTCTTTACGAAGTCTCTTAATTTTTTCACGACACTGATATGCGGTTCTTCTGTAGCCAGCATCAGAGAGCTCTTGGGCAATACGTTCATACACAGAAATATTTCTTTTACAAGTACTTAAATCACGTTGAATCTCTTCTTTAGAGAATATATCAATAAGAGTTACAGTTTCATCTTCCATCCAAGTAAAACCTCGATCTACGGACATTTTTCGATAAATTTTTTTATGAGCATTAGAAGCACTTAAAAAACTACAAAATTTGTAAACAAGAGCACAAAATTCAAACAGTTGCGGTTAAAGTGTGAAATGGGATTGTAAAGAACAAAACCATCAGAAAGACCTCTGTCTGGTTATTTCGCAACACTTGGGTTGAGTTCACGATACACAGCCTGGGCGAGCACGGGCTTGCCCAGGTTAACCCACAACGTTCACAGACGGTATCACGTGATCATTTGTGGGTTACCCATGCATGCCCAAGGCGTTCACAGCTGGTGAATGGGTAGCCCGGGCTTTGCACACTTAACCCAGAAAAATTTTCTGGGGAAAGTGGTCACGTGATGGGTAAAATGCATGTTGTTTTTGTTTGTCAACATCGTAATATCTGATGAGAATTGCGATTTTTATTCGTTGTATTAGAATGTTATACCTCACTTATATTAAGTTATTTTTTCTTACCAATTTTATCCCTTGAAAATTTCAACAACACATGTGTATTTCAACAGACGTAGAAAAATTTATTTCATAAAATTTTAAATATAGAAATATTTTCATAATATACACCTTTACAGTAATTAATCTATATTTAATCATTTGTTTTAAAAAGAAAATATTTTTATCAACTAGATTTCATTTATATGAACTGTGCGTTAAATAATGATGAGCAGTTTGAGTTATTATTTCAAATTAATATTTATGTTTCTTTTTATACATTTTCACAAATTATTTTGATGATACAGGTATGAAACTTTTCAGGGGCTACCCCTGTATTCAGGGTTTTTGAAAAAAATGCTATCCTTGAACTTCATGTTGAATTATTGTTGTATTTTAGAGATTTCTCATTTCGGATATTTAATTTACCTTGTAATGTATTAAGAATCCTCTAAATATCACTTATGATAAGTACTACTTCTACTATTAATAATAGCCATATGATATCATTAAGTCTGCCATTGCCTTTCATTCTACATTCATGTAGCAGTTTTAGGAGGGTTTTGCATATCAAATAGTTTCACCCGCTGACTCTATTACAAATGGTTTAGATTGATAGCATAAATATTTTTTCATTTTTATGCTATTAAATTCATTTGATTTTAATCAGGGTTTATCACTCAATCTTAGCAGTTTTAGTTTTCTTCTGTTCCATTGTTTGTACTAATCTAAAAGATTTTGTAAAGTTGAAACATACTTATAAATGTTTACAATTTTCACTATATTGTGATAAAAAGTATTAATATATATTTAAGTCAAATACAAAGAAATGCTGATAAGTCATTTGAAGTCAGCAATGATATTCTTCCTGAACATATTTCTTAAAATTTATTTGTGTTAAGTGAAACTGTATTCAATGTGCTTGTTATTATTCAATACTGCAATGATTGTAAATGATATCTCTTTATATTTTAAAATAAAACGACATATCACATGTCATTTTTTGAAGGTAATTTTAAAGCTTTGCAGCATTGAGTAATATTTTACACAAGGTTGTTATAGACCAAATCACTAAATGTCAAATTTGTTTCCTAGCATAGCAATTTTACTTTCGGATGTGTTTAGTTACTGACTATATGATACAATTTGCCAACTAGTAAACAGTCATATTTGGGAGATACAAGTGAATGGTTGCCGTAATCATAGGCCTGATGTATAGTGTGTTGTGCTAATGTATTTATGCTTAATTGTATGGTAACCTCTCAATAAAGAAAGTTATTTTCACTTTAGTAGAAAGAAGGCAGGGTTGGTTTGATTTTATCCGACCCAATAAAACCTACCTGAAAAAACCCAATTTTTTTTTTTCAAAGTCCTTATTTAAAATTCCACTTTTATCTAACTTATAATAAACATATAAATATAAAACAAATATTATGTACATTAATAGAACATGAACAAAGATTTTTCAGAAATATTGGAGGTTCTCAAACTGCTCTGTAGGAAAAAAAATCTCCCATAGGAAAAAAAATTATAATTATCTTATTAAAACATAATAAAAAATTGCCTATACAAAAGCAAGAAAAACTAGTATGTTGTGGCCACCACATGACTTTCTTCTGTATTTTCATAAACAAATTCACTCAATAAAAATAATTTATTAAAATTATTATTTAAAAAAATTATCTTCCATGATAATGCAGACGATTTCCATATTAGAGAAGAAGTATAACATAAAATATCCAAAAAATGTGGAATTTATTCTCAATATTACATAAAAAAAAATTTTTTTTGATTAAAAATAAAAAAATTTTATAACTTTATTTTAAATTATCGCAGATCGATGGTTCAACCATTCGTTCTAAAGGTACTGGCGAGCTCTTTTGAAAGATACCCATCATGAAAATTTACTCCCCTCGAGGGGAACATCACCCACAGGAGGGGAAGCGAGGCTCCTACATACACAATTTTTTTTCCAATTTTTACCAAAAGTTGATAGGCACTAATTTATGTCAATGTGTAACTACATACCAATTTGTATGAAATTCTGTGCAGTAGTACCTGAGATACAGTCACCACAAAATTCTGTCACACACACAGACAGACATTTTCTAAAAAGTGTCAAATCATGTTCTACAGCTCTCAAAACATGTAAATCCATCAAAAATCCGAAGTTGAAAATTTTTACGAACCCAACACTTTCTTCTATTGAATATAGAAGAAAGTAAAAAGTTGTTTATTAATATAAAGAAAATTGTGAGACTTGAGGAATATAAAAAAAAAAAAAAGTCTTGAAAACTGTTGTGCAACACTGTTAAGTAACGTAGAGGGGCAATAATTAAAAATATTTTATGAGAATTTATTGACTATGAAAAATTTAATAAAGCAACACTAAATAATTATTAAAATCCAGTTTTTTGTTGTAAAGGGCAGATAAACAGAATTTTAGAATAACAATTATATAATTAAAAAAAAATTTACTTTATAACTTAATCATAATAAGACTTTAGAAATTTTGATTTTAATGTATAATTAATGTTTAATTTTTTGTAATTATCTTATTATGAACTAGCCGCCTACGGCGACCAGCTGGTTCACGATCCTTGAAAAATCATCCGACTTTCCGACTCTCGCTCAGTGGCACCTTTTCCCCATTTCAGGTCCTGCAACAGCTTATTGATATATAGTGAAAGTAGCTTTATTAAAAAATTTAATCTCAGTAAATTCCTGCTCGGTAGCACCCTCTTCTCGTTTCAATATCTGAAACAGCCTGTTCGCTCATCGTGTTATGATCTTTGAAATTTCCGACTTTAGCAATGTCCCACTTGAAGGTGCCTTATCTCCATTTTAGAACTTACAACAGCTTCCTTGCTCATACTGCAAATAGCTTTGAAAATTTTAACTGTAGCAAATTTCTGCTCTGTGGCAACTAAGGCGCCGCTTTACGTTTCATGATTTGAAACTGCCTGTTCGCTCACCATGTAAAGGACCTTTGAAAATTGTGATTGTGGCAAATCTGCAACCTGGTTGGGCCTATGGTCTCCCAATCTTTTCCCTGTAAGTAATTCACTCATAATCAGAATTGGAGATATTGAATTATTAAAATGTCAAACCGTCCTCTGGCGACAAAGATTTGAAATATATTACTCTTCAATTTCAATGACTTTTAAAATGATATTTTACCTATGAAATTATCTTAATTAGAAGCTGAGATACAAAGGTAATATAAGCATTGTTATAAAAAAAGTTGTATCTGACTTTTCTCTGAAACTTGCGTCTGCGGGCTAAATAGTGTTAAAAATCCTCAATACGAAATGTGAGTGGAGTATCGGAATTCGAAAGCCTGCATCATAATTATAATTACAGATACAGTAAGACCCCGCTTAACGCGGGGGATATGTTCCATCAAAGTAGAGCGTAATGCCAAACAGCGCTAAACAAGGCGTCCGTATAAAAATATAAATGCGTCCGTACAGCACCGCACTAAACAAGAAACACAACTACATTGTTTCAGATATGTTATTTGGAAACCTAGCGCTGTGCGCGCACAATTTCGGGGAATCCCCGGGTTGAAATAAAAGAGCACTAAACCGAAACAGCGTTAAGCAGGGTCTTACTGTATTGTAATAAAGGCGGTCTGGCTTTGAGTCCTTCTATACAAACTAATTTAATTTATGCTACATATTAGTTTTAACAGAAATCATCTTACGATTTCTCTGAAAACTGACTAACATATATATTTAATGGAATTCTAAAAATACATACATTATATATGGATATGAAAACATGTACAAACTGACCAAAACCAAACTGATAAATACTTTTAAAATTCGTTAAAATTAACTAAATTATACTCTAATCTATTCTTAAGATATTAAGAATAAACAATTTACACATCAAAATTTGATTTTTTTTTTTTTCCTCCTTGAATTAGAAAATACATTAAAAAACAAGTCCTTCTGGTTCAATTGGAAGAATATTTTTCTTTTTTTGGAATTGGTCACTATTTTTAAAGAAGGTGGTGATTAAACTTGATTAATGAACTCGGTTAAGATATATATATGAGCTCGGCAAGGTCAATGAGTGTAACCTGGAATTGAACGTGGCACTTCTTGTCTACCAGAGAGAAGAATCTCTCCACTTAGAAATGTTTTTGTAGAAGAATTAGTTCAAGTATGTTAATATAATAAGAAAAACAAAATCATTGCTAAAATGCTTTTAAAATTCGAATAAACTAATAATAGGCAATAATTATGAAATATATATTTATGTATATAGATGAATAATGTAAATATGAATAGTTAAAATTATCCTGCACTCAAAGGTGGTTGACATGAGGTACCGGGTTCGAACCCAGGTCGGCCTAGTCGTTCTAAGTTTTTCATGGTTTTCTCCAAAACTTGCATAAATACGGACTAGGATCCCTTAAAAAGACCTCCATGTAATGCCTTCCCTCTCACGCCTAGGACGCTTGTGCAGTCAATCTATATATTAATTTGAAACATGTTTTTGTCTGTCTCCACTATATTGAGAGAACGGCTAGGTGTAAAAATTCGGTTGAGGTGTCTAAAAAAAGGTCTTGGTCTGTAGATGTGCTATGAAAAGAGAAAAATGAAAAAAAGTCGAACGTCCCAATTAATATACGAAAAATGCAATTTTTTAGAATGACGTCATTTTCGGAAATGCAACAATACAGCGAGTTAATCTGAATTTTTATTGCCTCATAAAAACAAAGTTCACATGTTATTTTATTTTTTAATTATTGTTCCTTTTTTACAGTGTGGCATCAGGACAAAATATTTATTTATTTCGCCGTTTTTTCTCTTATTTCTTTATTTCATTTTTGGAAATGCAAAAATACAGCGAGTTAATCTGAATTTTTATTGCCTTATAAAAGCAGAGTTCACGTGTTATCATTTTATTTTTTAATTATTGTGCCTTTTTTACAGTGTGGCAACAGGAAAGAATCTATATATTAATTTAAAACATGTTTTTGTCTGTCTCCACTATATTGAGAGAACTACTTGGTGTAAAAATTTGGTTGAGGTGTCTAAAAAAACATTTTGGTCTGTAGATGTGCTGTGAAAAGAGAAAAATTAAGAAAAAGCTGAACGGTTTCGGGGGTGGGTGGGGGGGGGGGGAGGGAAACGGGTTAAAAGCACGTTTACGAGCTTAACTAAGCTCCAAATTACTTCACGGTGAACAAATTGTACCTTTTGGTACTAGAGTCGAATACTAAAAAATAACTTTCTGCGAATTTGGAATTTTCAATTTTAAAGGGGGAAAGTAGATTTGGAGGAAGGGGGGAAATTAGTTTGAGAGGGAAATCCGTTCTAGACCCACACATGTAGCACCGCATTTTAAAGGTTTTGAAAATTCATCTTGATTGGAGATGTTTGTATACAATATAGGGCGCCCCCTGGTGGTGAAAAATGGAACTAGGTGATTTTGCAGTAAGCCCTATCATGTTACACCTTATTTTAAAGGTCTTGATATTTCCTGACCGTTGGTGATGTTCGTACAGAACACACTGTGCCCCCTGGTGGTGGAAAGAGCAACTAAAGGATTTTGCAATTGACACCACCATGTGACACCTTATTTGAAAGGTCTTGGAAATTCAAGATGATTAGTGATAAAGGTCTTAAAATTTCATGTTGATTGGGAATGTTTGTATACAATATATTGCGACCCTGGTGGTTAAAAATGGAACTAGGTGATTTTACAATAGACCCTATCATGTTACACCTTATTTTAAAGGTCTTGGTAATTCCTGACCGTTGGTGTTGTTCGTATAGAACACGCATTGTCCCCTGGTGGTGAAAAGTGCAACTAAAGGATTTTGCAGTTGACACCACCATGTGGCACCTTATATGAAAGGTCTAGGAAATTCAAGACAATTGGTGATGTTCGTATACAACATAGTGCACCCTCTGGTGGAGGAAAGTGGATTTTGCAGCGCGTGCGTAGCATGCCTGCTATACAGTGCTGCAGCCACAGGCAGCGGTAACACGAGTCTAGAGGTTTGTTTGGTTCAAGATTAATTTTTGAGAATTTTTTCATGTTATTAGCGGGCTGCATATACGCTGCCGCAGGCACCGGGTCACGAGCCCAAGTTCCATTCTGTTTGAGGTAATTTTTTTTTGTTACAGATGATTATTTTTTTATGATGCTTTCTTTTAAAAATAGAAATTCAAACAAAATCGAGTTAAAGATATAAAACCATACACATTTAAGATTCATTTAAGGTTATTATCATGGGCTCCGGCATTGCCGGGCGGGTTCGTTAGGTTCCAGGTTTTTTTTTTTGGAATTCTTTTATGTTAATTAAAACTTTATAAAATATGTTATCTTTATGTTATTAGTGGCCCGTGTATGTGCTGCCGCAGGCACCGCGATCACAAGGCAGAGTTTCGTTCGGTTCTAGGTAATTTTTTTTTTGTTACAGCTAATCATTTTTTTCGTGATGCTAATATTTAAAAACAGAAATTCAAACAAAATCGAGTTAAAGGTATAAAATCATACAAATTTAAGGTTCATTTAAGGTATCATGGGCCCGGGCAACAGCGAGCGTTTTCGTTTGGTTCCAGATTAATTTTTGGGAATATTTTTATGTTATTAGCGACCGGCGTATGCGCTGCCGAAGGCACCGGGGTCACAAGGCAGAGTTTCGTTCAGTTCAAGGTAATGTTTTTTGTTACAGCTGATTATTTTTTTGCGATGCTTTTATTTAAAAATAGAAATTCAAACAAAATCGAGTTAAAGATGTAAAAACATACAAATTTAAGGTTATTACCATAGGCCCGAACAACGCCAGTTGGGTCAGCTAACATGTAGTATTTAACGGAATAGAAAATAAAAGATAGCAACTGTTTATTTGGGTCAGTTTGACGTCACATTGACAGTACTTTGTAGAAAGTGATGTCATATATAATATTTCTATTTATAAGTATTTTTCCGAATTTCTTTTTTTTAAGTGAAATGTCGTAAAATATATTACATATTTTAACTTGAAATACATTTATAATGATGCGATGATTTTTGAAACATTACAGTCAATAAAGTGATCGTCGAATTTGACGGGTTTCAGCTAGTAGGCTTTATTCCCAAACACATCTTATTTATAAAATCATTTGCCTTAATTTTAAGAGGAGGGATAGGAGAAATCCGTTTTTGGCATGAAATTTTGGATTTTTGAATAAAACTCTGCAAAGAATGGAACAAAAATGTAAAAAACAGCCATGCGACTTCTTTAGGATATTTCCAAAACATGTTTTTAATTTTTTGGACCTGCCATTGTTTTTTTTTTGGTTGGGGGGGGGGGGGGTATTGTATGTGTTACAAAGGGCAAATTTGAGTCACCCTTTTTAGTGCTAAATTTGTCCTGGGAAATTTATGAGAGCTGCAGTCATGAAGTTTGGTGCTTGGATTTTTTATATGTATCTGACAACTAAAGAAACGGGATTTATCGAAATACCCCCACTTTCCCCCTGGAGGGCAGGAAGAAAAAAACGAATTGCTTCATGGTGAAGAAATTGTACATGGTGAGCTTAGAATTGAGTATATAAAAAACAAATACCATTTTTAATTGATTCTTAAAAAAAGAGAGGGGAAAATCGTTTTTTGGGGGGAAATTTCAGAAATTCCGGATTTTTTAGTAGCTTTATTAAAGATGTTACAAAGATATTTTCTCTCTTGTGATTTTCGATTTATTTATTTATTTTTTGGGAAGGGTGGGTTTAAAGTAGTAAATTCAAGACCCCCCCCCCCCCCTCTTTTAGCGGTAAATTTGTCTTTGGAAATCTATGGGATCTACAATAACGAAATTTGGTGTGTAAATTGTTTATATGTATCTGACACTTATTGTAATGGGATTTTACAAAATCCCCCCCCCCCCTTGAGGATGAGGGGGCTATAAACACGTGTAAAAACACATTTTTACATTTCAATTTGCCTTAAATTATCTTAGAATGGCAAACTTTGGTGTGTGGATGTTTATTAGGTGTACGCAGTATGTACTCTGTCGAGATTTCGCAAAACTTCGAACTTAGCCACTAGGGAAGGGGAAGTAAGAATCGGATAAGTTGCTGCCGAAAGCAGTGGCAACATGGACTCCTCACTTTGCGAGCAAGAAAAATCTCTACCGAACACAACGGGAACTTTAACTCAGGTTAATTAATAACGATAAGGGATTGTGACAACTCATTTAAATATTGTGTCCAGCAAAGCTTGCTAGTCTCTATATAAATAAATGGCTAAGAGATTGTTGACTCTGTGTGTTGAGGCAAGTTGCCACCAGATTTTCATACTTTAGTTAATTTTAAAAAATCTAATAGTCCGATCGATAAGTTAATTAAACCGACGGATTCAGAAAAAATGCCCCTTTCATTTGGTACCTTATTTGTAACGAAACTTTGATTAGATTTTTTTTAAATTAATTAAAATGTGAAAATAATAACCTGGTAAAAGCTTTAAAAATGGACATTTTACTTCAATTTTTTCGATACTGTCTGTTTCAAAACTGTCATAAGCTATTGTCACAGGCAATAGGGACAGACACCCGAGAATGAGTGGGTCGCTGCCAGAGGCAGCGGGAAACCAAAGCGGGCTTTAAAGTAATTTCATGATGTCTTTAAATTTTATTTTTGTTTGTAAAACGATATAGAAAAGAGTTTTCTTTCACACATTCACGCCGGCGTGAACTACTGGTGGGTCACAGCTACAGTCAGCAGAAAAATATCCGAGCACTAGCAATGATCTCTGTTCAAAAAAAGTACACTTAATAGTGCTTTGTTAAATAAATCCTTGACGAATCATGTTCTTAGTCAGTCTAAGAACATGATTCGATCAGGATTTATGGAACAAAACAGTTTTAAGTGTACTTTTTCCGATATCAGAATTATTGGCTAGCGCTTGGAAACTTTTGAGTAGACTATGCAAATAAAATGTGCCGGCGTGAATGTGTTAAATATAGTGACCAGCGAAGCAAGAAAAGCCTTCGTTGATTCACTACCTTCATTGATTTCATTAATTAAAAAATGGTTTTGTTAACAAACTTTGATCTATTGGCATGCAGGCCGAGTTTTGTAAATATCGAGTTTGATTTTGAAATTTTTCCCGCATTCGGAAATTGGTACGTTTCTGAAACAGGGCTTTGCTAGTAGTCGATAAAGATTTATATCATTTTCTTTCTAATTGGTTGTTATAGTTTCATAATTTTTAATAAAATTATTAAAAATTGTATTGAAGATGATTTTTCTTGTTTTCTATGTTTGTTTCTGATCAAACTGCTTTTTTTCCTAACATGTTTTGTTGATTAGTTAGATCACTGAAAAGCTCACTATCTTATGCCGCCAATGGGCTATTATAACTGCGTACAGGATGCAGAATGGTAAAATATTAGTAATTAAAAAAAAAAAAAAAGAGCACCAAGTGGACCAACAGACTAATTTTTCCCTTATAAATGTGAATTGCACTATTAAACACTATTTGAATGCATGCTTGCAGCCAATATTATAAAAGAAGTGAAAGATTTATCGTATTTCAGAAGACACTTTAGGCTCAGGAAATAGAAGCTCTTGTGAAAATATTAGTTTTTTTTTTATTTTTCAATTGTATTTACAGTTGAACACATTTCTTTAGTTTCTATTAGTACTTTATACTGGAAGTGCTTAAGCAGATGAACGAAAAGTCACATTTTTCGGTTCACATTGGTATTTATATACATTTCTTCCTTTTTTTACATTAAAGTAAACTTGTTAATTGCAGCTGTATTAGCCAGACTTCACAATACATTTCAGATTTTATAGATTCTGTTGTTTTAAAAAAAATGCAATTTGGATTTTTTTTTTTTTTTTTTTTTTTACAGTTTAAAGTAGTATTTATTATTTTTTTTTTTTTTATGGATGATCAAGTTTTCATTGGCATTTGGTGTTTTAAGATTAAAGGCAACTGAGTACTCGAGGATCCCAGGCCTGATAAAGTTTACATTATATAACTACATTTAAAGTTTAAATTGCAAAATTTTATAATGTGATAAATATGCTAAGAAAAAGATATAATATCTGTTGTCCTTAGTGAAAAAGAAGAGATCACCAATTTATTTAACAAACATATTTAATTCCTCTGAAGAATCCTGATTATCTTGATAATGTATATTAAGGGAGCAATCAGTAATATGAAACAATATTTTGCCCAATATATATCATGAAAATATACACATGTATGTTTTCGATTCCCAAGGACAACATATCAAATCTATGCCTATGCTAAAAACAAGGTATAAATGCATAAAGCATAAATCACTACGTTCTCTGGGACTTTTAAATTTTTCTTTTATTTTTGGTTTTATTCAATGATTGAAAAATTCTCTCCACACACAAAAATTTTTAAATGATAATTTATAATTAATAGTAACTCCACTACATACACAGCATCACTTAATAAGAATGTAATATATATATTAATCAGGATATCATTTATTATATTTCATAAACCAAAGTAATTACTTACATAAAACAAAGAATGTTGAATACATTATAAAATAGATAACATTCTAAAAAAATGAACACAATTTTATTTTTTAAATAAGACGCAATAAAACATATACGTGGTGAAAAGTATCCGGTTTTAATTCAATCTTTTCAATGTAAACTTGATCATCCATAAAATTTAGTACTTCTTTAAATTTCAACATAAAAACATTAGCATGTACATTTTATAGGAAATTACATTTTTCTCAAACGATAGTAATACATAAAACCAAATTAACACGCGAAGCATGAATCTGTTAAATCTGATATGCATTACGAAGTCACACTAGTACAACTGCACAATTAACAAGTGCTATTTAATCTAATGTAAAATACAAAAAAAGAAACCTGTATAAATAATACCAGCATAAACCGGAAAATGTGATTTAACCGCTCAAATACTTCTCAGTAAAAAATAATTTAAACTAAAGAAAAGAATTCGTCTGAAAATACGATTTAAAAAACATACCATGCTTCCAACAACAGCTTCTGTTTCACGATTTAGTATGAAATATCTCCTGAAACTTGTTTAATCATCCATTTCTTTTATAATTTTCATATATCTTATTCTTGGAAGATAATTTCTTTTTATTAAGCTATTTATTTTTTGTGACTCCTCTTTTTGGAATCTTAAAATCACGTATTAGGATTAATCCGTGCTTAAAATATACACAAAACATCCACGAAATCCGCCATGTTTGTAGGTAGGTAGGTAGGTAGGGGGATACTGAGATTTATGCTATGTCCCAAGGGACAGCTTCATCTCGAAAAATCCAAATACGCAAGCCAAAACAATGTTAAGTTAGGACGAGAAAGCTAGACGAGAGAAGAGGATCAGATGCGCTAGCGACCCTTTCGAACCGAAGGCAGCCAAGATAACGTCGCCATACGACGGGTTAGGGCCCAGATGAAGAGCATTGAACAAATTGTGGCGAGGAGTAGAGAGCTTGGAGCAATGGAGCAAGATGTGTTCGGGAGTTTCCAAATCGTAGCAGAAGTTACAGAGAGGGGAGAAGGTGAGGTTCATCCTATGGAGGCGTTGATTGGTTAGAATAGTTTTTGACCTCCAACGAGCCATCAGAACATCCATTTTGCGAGACGGGACCCAGCTGGGGAAGGACCTGTCAGGAAGGAGGAAGGGGAGAGAGATCGCGTAGTCGCAGCTTATCCAAGAATATTCTTGCTCAACCTTCCAGGTCCTCCGGACCTGAGATCGGAGATCTTCTGGGGCTATACGAAGAAAAGGGGCGCATAGATATGGCCCGTTTTTGGCACGGGAGTCTGCAAGTTCGTTGGGAGGAATACCACAATGACCTGGGCACCAGACAAAGGTGATATGATAGCCGCGAGCGTTAAGCTTCTGGATTTGGGAGATCAGCAGTAGGATCACCTTTGGCGAAAGAATAGACCAGTCCTCAAGGGCGCGAAGCACCGACAGACTATCAGACATGATGACAATGTTCGGATGAGAAAATGGAAGAGTAGAGAGAGCAAGATATACCGCCAGAGCCTCGGCAGTGAACACCGAGTTATCGTGGGGAACCAAGGTTGCAAAAGAAGTGTTACTGACAGGATCTACAGCAGCGATGGCGGTTTTAGCACCGTCTTTCGAAGCGTCGGTAGCTATAAAAGAGCAGGGGGGGAGAGAGGAAAACCATTGATGCCAGGCGTGAACTTTAGTAAGAGCCGGGAAGTCCGGACACTGAAAATCGAGACCGTTCGAAATCACCCGAAACTGGGCGCAGCATGGGGGAGGAGGCCAGCAGAGACGGATAATGTACGAGAGGGGACAGCCCACCTGGGATTGAATCTCTTGTAACGGTACCCACCACTTCCACAACGGAGCAGGCTGGGCAAGAGCAGCATGAGCAGCTTCACTCAGGCGCAGACCAGGAGGGGAGGCGAGGAGGCGGAGAAGAAACATCTTTGTGAGGAGGAGGAGGCGACTGGACACACTAGGAACCCCGGCTTCCCGACGGAGAACGGGGATGGGGGTGCATTTAGGAAGACCGGTAGCCAATCTGAGGGCAGCGTTGTAACTGACCTCAAGGGAATTCAAAGCCGAAACAGGAGAGTCATAGAACAGAGGAGCACCATATTCTAGAATGCTTCGGATGATGGAATTGACAATCTTTAGCATGTGGGAACTATTAATACCACGGGAGCGGCCCGTGATAGCCTTTAAGTAGTTCAGCCGACGCTGGGCTTTGCACTTGATAGCAGTGAAGTGAGGGGTGAAACACAAAGTGCGAGAGAACCAGACACCTAAGATTTTTATAGGGGAACCCCAAGGTATCTCCACGCCCCGAAGGGTGAACGGAGCCCCCTGGTCCCTGCAGCGAGAGAAGTTGATTGCCGAACACTTGGCAGGGGCAATACTCAGCGCATTCGAGGAACACCAGCAGGTAACGCGCAAAAGGGTATCCTGGAGTTTTCTCCGAGCCTGGGTAGCATCCGGACCCGTGACATAGATAAAGAGGTCGTCCGCGTAGACGATCATGCGAACCCCGTCTTCCAGCGTCTCCACAATATCCAGCATATAAAAAATAAAAAGAAGCGGGGAAAGAACGCTGCCCTGAGGAACACCCTGGTTGCAAGGAGCAGTGTCAGAAATAGTAGCCTTCCAGCGAACTTGAATAACCCGAGAGTTCAGGAACGAAGCTAGCCAATGGCCCATGGTACCTCTAATTCCAAGAGTTGCAAGTTTGTAGATGAGTGTGTCAATATGGACAGAGTCATAGGCCGCTTTGATGTCAAGACAGATTGCGGCGACGTACCATTTACGAGAGCGGGCCGAAACAATATCGTTTATAAACGTGCATAAAGCTAGGGTGCAGTCCCTAGTAGGTATGAATCCAAAATGATCTTGGTGGAACAAGTGCCGCTGCCCGCCCCAAGCAAGGAGTCTGCGGAGGATTATGCGTTCCAATAACTTGCACCCCGCCGAAGTGAGGGCTATCGGGCGGTAGGAGTCGACACGATGGGCAGGTTTGCCAGGCTTCCGGATGGGAACGATGGTGGCAAGCTTCCAGGAGTTAGGGATTTCCCCCGAACCAAAAGAAAGGTTAAAGGTGTTCAGCAGGGCTTCGAGGTGATTCTCGGAAAGCTTCTGAAAGAGCTTAATGGAGATGCCATCAGCGCCCGGAGTAGTGGGACGCGAACGTTTTAGAGCGTGGCGAAGTTCATCCAGGGAAAGGGGGGCGTCCAGAATCGGATCCCCATCACCAAGATCAACCGGAATAGGGTGAGAAAGGTTGGGTTTTGAGAAATATTCTAGGAAGGCATGAGCTTGGGTTTGGCTAGACGCGATGGGAACAGGATCTTTGATAATATTGTCGCCAGAGGGGAGGTCACGAGTAGCAAGGCGTTTCAGGATTTTGAAGATTCTCCCACTTTCGCAACTGCCTTGGCAGAGGGAATCCCAGAAGCTGCGAGCAGCTTGTTTGACATACCTTCGAAGTTTGGCCGCATACTTCTTGTAGAGAATCCAATCTTCCCTGGAGCAATGCAACCGGGCAAGGCGGAGATGTTTCCGCTTCGAACGCAGGAGTGACCGGCAGGTAGAGTCCCACCAAGGACAGCCCGAGCGCCTAGGCGAACTCAGGTAAGAGGAAGTGGAATCCATAGCCTCTTTACAAGTTTGCTCAAAGACCTGATAAGAAGAGGTCGGAAGATTATCTATCTTGTTCAGAGCAGCAGAGGCTCTAGTCCAGCTGTAAACGCGACGAGTGGCCGTTGGAAGGCCCACAGGGGAGTAGGCCAAGAGAATGATGGGGTGGTGGTCCGAATCGAACAAGTCAGGGTGGACGTAAAATCTGATTCTAGACTGGATAGCGGGAGACAGCATGGTGAGGTCTAAAAGGGAGGAGGAACCGAAAGAGCCAGAGCGAGTGGGGTGATCAAAATTCAGAACACAAACATCCTGGGCGCTAGCCCAGTCAAGCAGAAGTTGGACCCGCCTAGGGACGGGGGGGGGAGCGGGAAAGGATGTTGATATTGAAATCACCGACTATAATAACGGGGAGGTTCTCCGAGGATAGGATTTCAGTAAGCCAATCCGACGGGAAGTTGCCTGAAGGGGAGTAGCAGTTCAGTACAAGTGTCCAGCAGCTATCCAAGAAAACTTTGACCCCAAGAACTTCGAAGTCCTGGACAGGGCAAGGAGGGAGAATAGCCAGGTAGGAAGCCATTGAGGCGTGAACAGCAGTGAGGAGACCACCACCGCGAGTATCAACTCTATCAGCCCTGTACACCGTCATGTCAGGGATGACAAAAGTATCCTGGGGGGACAAGAATGTTTCCTGAAGGCAAAGCAGCCGGGCATGGAGCTCAGGGGTAGAGCGGAGCCAATGACCATTAGCCCGAAGGCTGCGACAGTTCCATTGTACCAGAAAATTGCTAAAACCCATAACAAACAGGAACAAAAAAAGAGGGAAACAACAGAAAAGGGGACTTACCCGTGAGAGCACCGTAAGCCATGGCACGCTATCCCACCGGGGGAGACTTGTCTGTCGAAACACCAGGGCGAGGCGGGTCTTGCGACGAGGTATCCATCGAAGTGGAGGGATCATGTGCAAGGCGAGACAAGGAAGAATCCATGATGGTTGAATCTTGGGGCTGCAAGCGCAACTTCTTCGACTTTTTCCGGAGGACTTCAGTGAACGCATCCGCCAGGGCAGTCTCTGATGTCTTTTTTGGTTGTACCGCCTGCATAATTTCAGAGAGAGGCTGAAAGATAGCTTCAGCCAGCACTTGCAGTGATTGCTGGAACTCAGCAACGAGGGTTTGGACCATGTTGGTAAAGTGTTCAGTAATGCCCTGTAGGGCCGTGTGGAGATCGGCTTTAGACACAGCGTCTTGTGGGCTGCTAGCCGCCACCGTCGCAAACGACCTATTTGAAGTTTTCCTTGATTCCTTGTAAATGCGCCTCGCTTCCGACATTGTGAGGTGGTTCTCAGTTCTAAATTTTTGGATTTCAGCTTCCTTTTTGTACTCCGGGCATGCTTTGTCAGATGCTGCGTGTAATCCCTTGCAGTTAATGCATTTAGGGGATGCAGCCGTACACTCTTCCGAATGATGTTCAGCACATCGAGCACAGAGCTTTTGGCTCCGACATGATTTTGTCGAGTGCCCGAACCTGTGACAGTTGAGGCAGGCACGAGGCCGGTCAAAGAAGGGGGTGACAGTGTGGCGAACATACCACAACTTGACGCTTGTTGGAAGGTTAGTACCGACAAGTGTAACCAGGACGGTTTGGGTGGGTGTTTCTACACCCTGTGATTTCTTCATAAAGCGGCGGACCTCCAAGGCCGCTAGCCCTTGGGCCGCAAGTTCTTCGGCAATGTCTGCACAGGACACACTCGTCTCTATATTGTGCAACAAGAATCTTGATGAAATGGTATCGGTAATTACATATGGGTCCACAGCGACCCCCAATAGCGAATTAATACTCAGCAGTTTTTGGGCAGCAGCAACTGATTTAGTTGTTATCAGCAGTTTACCCTGCCTGGTTAGTTTTAAGTCCTCTATGACTCTGTTATCCACAACAATATTGGTAATTTCATCTTTTAAAGTTTTAGGATGGGCATGTGGTATTGAGCCATTTTTAGCAGCAATGATTATAACAATGGAGTCATACCCGTCGTTTAGGGCGATACTAAGCGAATCTGCCAACCCACCGGCGTTGGAAAAGTGATTCAATGAACATGGCGGCCTATCAAGGGAACCGCCTCCGGACATGTGGCCAAGTGATAACAAGCGAGAAGAAAATCCCCGCGACAGAAAATAAAGACAAACTTACACTCCTAAGCGTGAAAGAAAAGGAAAAAGCAAAAAACTTACCAACTTTCGACTAGAAAGCCGGGATGAAATACAAACAAAACTCACCGCGAAGAAAATAGCAGCAACGCGGCAGTAGCCGGGAAAGTAAACACACTAACGAGTAGAGTTGAGCAGACCAGGAGCGACCAAACCCAACCTACCTACCTCGGGCAGTCAACCTTCTCGCCATCGCCATGTTTGTAATTATCTGGTTGATTTGCTAGCGTCAACAACAACAATGGGGAAATGGAGAGTGGGTAAAAGTTCACGAAAACGATTACCCAGGTTAAAGTTATGACGTCATTTTCGGGGGATGTGCATACCACCCAAGCCCAAGCCCGGGCTGTGTATCGTGAACTCAACCTTGTATTGCTTAGTAAAAACAAATTTTAGTTTTTATATTGTCTGTCTATACGAATGTGTTTATTTTAAAATAAGATTACTAATATAAAACAGCAATCTCCCCCTCCTCTGTTTTCTTAAAGGGATTTTTCAGAAATTCGCTATCTTGTCTGTAACTGTTAACTGTTTTGTGCATTGTGTTATTATTTGTTTACGTTTGAATTTCGTTTCTTTTGGTTTGCTAGGAACTATAATAATTATTCATAGAAATTCTTTACACTAATACTTCACGCAGAAACACAAACTGCTTTCACGATGCTAATTTCTTTTTATTTATATAGTGTTTTTCTAAGATAAATGTAATTTTTAATAAAAAAAGATAATTTTGAACAATCGCACTGTTCTTGCCGCAGCTCTTTCTTAAGCAAATTATTTGATTGGTAATGATCTTCAGATATAATTAAGAATTTTATAAACGAAATTCATAATTTGTTTCGGATTCGGAGGAATATTTATTATTGTATGACTATTAAATGTAGGATAAATCATTTCTGTTTAATGCATATGTTTCCAAATTTCTTTAAGACCATCGTTTACTTTTAGAACCAGAATTTGTTTTTAACACTTCGCCCGCTTTAATTTTTTCCTTTAAGCTGTTTTATATTTTTGGGGGCCTAGATCATGCTAGTCGACCTAGCCGTTTGGAGTTTTCTGTGGGTTTCTGCGAAACACGCCTAAAGACCCTCACTGAAGACACTTTACTTCAGGCTTAGGACGCTCGTCAGTCAATCGGCCTTAATCCCAAACACACACCACATTTTTGAAGTATGTGTAAATATTAATTTACATAACATAAATTACTATTAAAATTACTTTTTTACACAAATATATATATATATATATAAACTTAAAATATTCTGGTCTCAGAGACCAAAGAAACTAATAACGCTTACAAAAATCTTTTGAAAGCACATACAGTATTGGTGAAACTGTATTTCTCGATCTTAGTATACGACCCCCTTAGTGACTTTAAAATTTTTGTTGCTATTTTAGCAATGAATTTTAATAGCACAATTGTTTAAGTTAAGACCTTGGCAAGAAACGTCCTTAAGCTACTGTGCCAAATATCGAATTTAGCCAAGGAGGTCTTTGTCCTATACTAAAGCTGTTCCTTTTGTGCTGCGGTGGATTTTGGAAAATTTTCAACAGTGGGGACTTAGCATCAAGCTCTTTTGCTTATAGTTTTGTATGAGTTCAACTTAATAAGCTTGCAGCAACATGCGCATGACAGGAATTACTGGTATTGATGCATTAACACAAGGAATAATGTAACTTCTGTTATAAAAAATCTATATATATTGCCAGATTTCAAGCAATGGACTGTCTTTTTATCTGATTTCTTCTGTGTGATGCCGTTTATTTCTCTCCTTATTGTCTCTAAATCAGCTACAAAAAGCCTTTACTGCCACTTTTGGTAACATGATTTAATGCAGGAATGACTAATTGTCACTTGCTTAATAAAATTTTGTGTCCCACAGTGAAGTTCACAAAATTTATAAATTCATATCTTCTTTTAATACAGCAAAAATTAAGAAATCAGCAAAGACAGTTTGGAACAACTTGCAGGTTGGTCCACAACTCTATTTGGCAATTTTTTATTTATTTATTTATTTTTTTTTTTGGTGATTATGGTGAAATGTGATTTTCAGAAATGGTTACGGAACAACTATAGTATTTCCCCTCAGCTAGATTTGGCGATTTTTCGTTGGCGATTATGGCTAAATCATAAATCTAAAAATCATAAATCATATAGCATAAATTATAAAATCGTAAGCTAAATTATAAATCATAAATTCAAAATAAATAGCATGCAGGCTGCCATATTTTATCGCAAACAATCCAGAACGACATCGTTATCGTTCAAATCGGCGCCAAAGAAAAATCGCCAAATCTAGCTGAGGGGAAATACTATAGTTGTACCATGGTTACCATGGTTTCCAAATGTTGCAAAGAATCCAGGACAACATCGTTTTCGTTCAAAATGGCACCAAAATGAAATTGCCAATAAGGTTGTGGACCAACGACCAATCAGCAAGTTGTACCGAAGCATGTAGTAGTCTTTTAACATATTTGTTTAATAATTCATAAAATAAACTATACAAAATGAGAATCGGATATGATAATTCATTTCTTATTATTTCATTCATTTAAATTGCAATCTTATTTTCGAGTAAAAAAGTAACATATATTTCAAAGTTTTGCGACACTAGCCTTTTATTTCAACTACTGAATGACGGAAAAAGCTGGTTTGACTCGGTAAAAGTAAAAGGATTAATAAAGGGAATGTTTTTCTTTGTCTCAATAATTTTCAATTTCATGATGCAAAAAGTGTATGCAGGAGAGTATATCCAGGGTTCCCACGGTCCTTGAAAGTCCTTAAGAAGTACTTGAATTTCATTTTCTTTTTCAAGGGCCCTTGAAAGTACTTGAATTTTGTGCAAAATCCTTGAAAATCCTTGAATTTTCACTCCAACAGATGGGCTTAGCGCAAACTCTGTCATGACTAAATCTCCATATGCACACAATGGACTGGTCATTAGTTTTGAGCAGAAAGTGACCAGACCAAGACTCAAACCTAAAAACTTTGGAATAATGGAATAATCATAATGATACCAAATCCTGAACTAATCGTTTTTTGACTCTTGTAAAGGTTAATTTAGTCAATCCATTAAAAATGTATTGTGAAAACAGGCAAAGTTATTCTAATTATATTACAAAAAAAAAAAAAAAAAAGTGCTAATGAAAGTAGTTACTAAAATTTTGTGTATATGCATAGCATTCTGTGATTTTCCCCTAGTCCTTGAAAAATTTCAAATAGTACTTGGAAAGTCCTTGAATTTTTTTCTTTTTTAAGAGTGGGAACCCTGATATCAAAGGATAATGCTTAAAGTCATATGCATTAGTAACTAAATATGTTATGAAAAATACGCATTTTAAAAAATATATATACAAGGGGATTTCAAAAAGTAAGATAACAAGCCCATTCAGAATAAACATTTATTCAGGAAATAAAAAAATATATACAATGTAGAAAGGCACAGGTACATATTATTTCTTTACATGATCACCATTCTTATAGAGGCATTTGTTCCATTGGTACATCAAAACTGCCATCGGTGAAATCAGCGTCAAGATTGTGCAAACATGTCAAGGCAGTTTGCTGAACCTCAGCATCAGCTCTGAAATTTTGACCTTCCAAGTGTTTCTTTAAAGGTCTGAAGAGCAATGGAAATGAGCAATTCAGCGATGGAAATCACTTGGTGGGAGGTCAGGACTATAAAGGGAGTGGTTTCTGCTCATCTCAGTACCCAACGAGCACATGTCTTTTGATCGCCTAATTGTTCATGCGCAATATTAAGTGCGCTGCCAATTCTTATGCAATTTTACTCTGAGTAATGCGGCGATCACCTTGAATGAAAGCTTCGGCACGACAAACATTGTCATCTACGGTGGACATGCTTGGTCGCCCTGCTCTTTCTTCATCTCACACATCTGTTCTGCCTTTGTCAAGTTCCGTGCACTAAAAACCACACCTGTTTTCATGATATAACACTTGTACCGTGCACTTCTACCAATTGCCTATGAACATCAGCTGGAGAATTTTTCTGTAAATGCAAAAACCTTATCATGCTTCTTATTTCAACCACGGACCATGTTTCCGTTAACACAGCCATTTTCTAACTGAGATTTAGTCATGTTACTGGACAATCAGCTCCATCTACCTGTGTATTTGATTCCTGTGATCATCTTTGTTATCTTCAGGGGGATTTTTATTCATATGGATAATTTGCACACCCATCAGAACTCTTGTTACCTTACTTTTTGAAACTCCTACGTATCTATTTATGTGTGTGTAATATAGTTTTCTAAATTGATGTTTGTTTTAAATGTCAGTGGGTTTCATTTGCTTCAATATCAATGTGACTCACTTTAAAGTGAAAATATTTTATTAAAAATGTTTAATTTAATATTCCAGGTAGAAAATGACAACTGTAGTAACTGAGGTACCCACTGCCTTGAAAAGATTAGTTCGTCTTGTGATGAGAGGCTTCTATACAGTTGAACATGTTATTCTTATGGATATGCTTATTCGTAATCCTTGTATGAAAGAAGATGATCTAGTTGAACTTTTGAAATTTGAGAGAAAACAGTTGAGATCTGTTATTGCACAGCTAAAAAATGACAGATTTGTTAAAGTTCGCCTTCGTATGGAAACAGGAGCAGATGGTAAAGCAACTAGACAGAATTATTATTATATAAATTATAAGGTAAGTGTGGTAAATGTACAGTTCTTAAGTATAGAAAATATAACATATATAAGCAATATAATATGTATAAAATTTGTTATATAGATAAGATGCTGCAAATTCCAATAAGACAGAGGTTAATCCAGAACAAATTTAGTACCCATTGAGGTACTTTCACAAAGTCAACTTTTGGCAATGAGGTACCTTCACAAAATCAATTTTCAGCAGAGACACCTTCACAAAATCAACTTTCAGCAATATTTTTATAAGCTTCGCTGCATCAAACATATAAAAATACCCTCCGTTTGAATATTTTATTTACTGAAGAAAATGGTAAATATCTAAGTAAACACCTTCTTATCTTACACATAAGAAATAACTGGCCAACTTTACAACTGTTCCATTTTATTTTTAAAATGTATTTTAAAATTAAAAAAAACTCTTTTTCTTTGCACATTTTGGTTAATTGTTCTGAAGCATTATTTTCACAAATTATTTTATAAATTCACAAATGGGGTACCATTTTTAAAAAGCTGGATTAAACCCTGTAAGATAAATGAAATATCATGCCTGCTATGTATTCTTTTTTCTCTTTAATGTATTACTTATCTTATTTTAATTTGCTGCGTAAATTTATTGGCATCAGGTTCTTTGTGTTTTTACATTTGTGATTATGATTGTTGTTTGATTTTCTTTCTTAAATTTTATATATATATATATTTACAGGGGTCGATCCAGGCAAAATTATGGTCCCTTTTGCAGCCCCTTCACAAAATTCAAATTTATAAAATGAATCCTTTCACAAGATTTTGCATTATGAAAATGATCTTTTTATTAAATGTTTTCGTGTTTTGAGTATTATTTTTTAACTAATGCCTTAATTTGGCTCAACAAAACTATTAACTCGATATTATACATTATATACAGTGATTGTAAAAACGGAAGATCTTACACAATATTTTACATTTTCCCAAAAATAAATAAAAATTGTGCAAAAATTTTTTGTTTTTCACAAAAAAGGGACTTAAAAATGTAAACCTGGATTGACCCCTGACCTGATATATATAATTTTTATTAAAATCACAATCAACTGATTGGAAGAAAATCAAATTTAATGAAATCTTTTTATTTTTCCGACTGAGTGAAAATAATGCCTGGACTGGGAGTCGAACCCCGGATCTTTGACTTACAAGGTCAAGGCTCTACCAATTGAGCTATCCAGGCCGACAGCCGGTCAGGTCAGCATTACTCACTCAGACAACCTTTAGGCAGAAAACCTAGGCCTTGACCTTGTAAGTCAAAGATCCGGGGTTCGACTCCCGGTCCAGGCATTATTTTCACTCAGTCGGAAAAATAAAAAAAATTCTGATATATATAGCTTCCTACTTAAATATGTTCAAACTTACTAAGTTCCTCCATACTATAGATAGGTATGGGGAACTTAGCTAATTAAGAAAATTTTCGATTTCTGTTTTTATTTTACTTTTTTATACATTTTGGGGAATAAGGAATACAAAATACACAAAATCGACATGGTGTTTGTTGGCAGGGTGTCAGTTAGTGCGCTAATTTGTTAGTCTGTATGAACAATATCTTAAGAACAAATAATCATACAGAGGTCAGATCAGATTTAAAATATCACTTATGACATTTGCAAGAACCCTATTATTTGCAATTTACGAATTCAAAAACTTTGTAAGCTATTCGAAATTTACGATTTTCTTTAACATGGGAGAATATGACAAATTTTTGCTTAAATGTGCATTAAAAAGAATACTTTTACTGTAAAGATGTCAGACCAGCTTTAAAATATCAGTTATGATACTTATATGAAACAAATGTCAACTTTGAAAAGTTCATCGGTTGTTTGAAATTTACAAATTTCCCAAGATGGCTGAATAGGGCAAAATTTCATGTAAACTTCCGTTTTGAAAGCTAATTTCATTTTAAAGATGTCAAAATGCTTTTAAAATATCATTTATAATACTAGTTTGAACATCATTGACTATGAACATTCTAATTTGAACATTTCGTTAGGTATTCGAAATTTAAGACTTTCTTGACATAGCAGAATAGAGCAGTATTTCACATAAACTTTCATTATGGATATCATTGCATTAAAAATAGCATGGAATAGCATAAAAACTAAAATACGAAACTGAACCTAATAAAATAAATTACCAAATTAGAATAAGGTAAATGTATCAAACGGAAAGATAGCTTATTAGGTGGGGCATTTTGGTCTGTCACGGTATCGAGCAAATTCATATCTCTTAACATGAATATGATTCTAGAAATTTATGAGAACAAATATATTATGGAGAAGTAAACAGAGTCTGCTTATGCCAGTTACTTTATGTTGGACTCCCACACTCTACTGAAATGTTGGGAAGCCAGTGGAATAAATTTTCATTTAATTTCTTCATTTGTACTGAAGTTCTGAATGTCTTGAGTAACAAATCCTGTAAAATGAATGTAACAATGAGGAGGTTTTTCAAAAAGATAGTAGCACTGTCGTTCCAAATCACCGAATATTTCCACCTTCGTGCAATGAAGTATCTTAAAGGTGATAAAAATGCTTTTGCAGATAAATCCGACAAAATTTACAAGTAGATAGCTTTAGTTGAAAAAAAATAAAAACGTCACACAGTAGAATGTCCCACAAATTTTCTGTTTGGTTCAAGTCCGCACTTCATGGCTGCTCAAACAGTTGGACATTATTAGCTGTGATCCAGAATTTTGTAGATCTTGAATTGTGAATGGGCTTATTGTCTGGCTGAAACATGCATGGGTAAAACTTTTCAGGGGCTACTGTTAAATTCAAGGTTTTTGAAAATTTTGCTGTCTTTGAATTTCATGTTAATTACAGTG
Organism: Salticus scenicus; assembly: GCA_963930645.1. Lineage (NCBI taxonomy): Eukaryota > Metazoa > Arthropoda > Arachnida > Araneae > Salticidae > Salticus > Salticus scenicus. Next base: position 34,271,416 of record OZ005652.1, on the reverse strand, counting down.
CGTTAAGAAGAAATTATAGAGCCACAAGCGTATTGGTGTATTTCTTAAGAAGAGAGCATAATATGCAAATTTTTAGTTGTGTATTTAAAATTGATAAGAAAACGCATCCTATACTAATTCCAGCTTTTAAAATTAAATTAAATTTCTTTAAAACTTATTCATTTTTCTAAAAATTAAAGACTGTGACTGTTAAGAAATTATAAAACCGCCTGAGAAAATTAGCATATTATACATGACGTCGAACTCAATATAAAGCGCGTGCGTCAGTATTTCGTAAAAGCATTACCCAAGAAGCAAAGGCTTAGGTTTTGAATGTGTTATCTACGATTAATTTGACAATGCCTCAAGGTAAAGAATTATCGGAGTGCGAAGTGAGAAAAATTTTATTTTATAAAGGTTCTGGTAAATGTGAAAGAGATATTGCGAGGTTAATGAACCGTTCTAAAACTGCCATTCATAATGCCATAATTAGAAAAGATTATTCAAACAAAGTAAAACGATCTTGTAGAAAAAAAATATTTTGACAGCACGTGATAATAGACAAATTTTTTGACTGTCAACTGAAAAAGATGTTTCAACTCGTGAAATTTCAAAATGTTCAAGCAAGAAAACTTCACATGTACCAGTCTGAAAGAGTCTTAAATTAAATATTAATACAAAATTTATGAAAATGAATAAAATAACAAAGTTATTGAAATGCCATCGAGAAGAAAGATTAAAATTTGCTAAAAATGTCATGTCATGGAATGATGAGTGGAAACAAATTATATTTTCTGATGAAAAGAAATTTAACCTTGATGGTCCCGATGGTTACAAATACTATTGGCATGACTTGAGGAATGCTTCAGTCAACAAATGGGTGGAGGATCAGTAATGATTTGGGGAGCTTTCAGTTATGAGGGGTTGTGTGATTTACAGCAGATTTTGGGTCATATGAACTCTACACAATATCAGTCTATGCTATATGATCATATGATACTGTTTGGACCTTTATTAGGTGGTGCTATCTGGATGTTTCAACAGGGCAATGCTGCTTGTCATACATCTAAATCCACACAGGAGTGGTTTAAAAAAGAAAAAATTAATGTTTTGCCATAGCCAAGTCGAAGTCCAGACTTGAACTCCATGGAAAAACTATGGGGTATATTATCTCGCAAAGTTTATGCTAATAATAAACAATTTTCATCTGCCAATGAACTGGAACTAGCCATTGTAAAAGAATGGTACAATATTTCTATAACTGAACTTAATCACCTGGTTACTTCAATGAAAAACAGAGTGTTTGAAGTCATCAGGAAAAATGGAGGACCAATATCATATTAATTTTTTATACAATTTTGTTTTTTGACAAGTGGTCTTATATTTTCTTAACAGGTTATTTTTCACTTATTTCTAATATATATTTTAATTAAACATTTATTGCATTATACCAAGTTATTGCAAACTAATTATAAAATAATATAGAGCAATATGTTATTTTATGTATTTAAATTACAATTAGAATCTTTATTTTTCTTATAATTTACAAATTTAAAGTGGTCTTATAATTTCTTAACGGACTGTATTTTGTTTTTATAGAAACTTTTTATTTTTAATATTTGTCTTATAATATATTAAGAACTCTTTAAATACAGTGTGTTGCATGAATATAAATGCACCTTAGCTTTAAGAATTAGAATGGTATAGATGTGTAATAAAAAAATATGAATAGGTGACACTTGATGCAAACTGTATGTGTATGATTCAAGAAATGAAAAAAATAGTCAAAACAATGAAAGACCAATATGATTTTTTAGAGAATAATTTTATTGAATTTATGACAAAAATACATTTTGCATGAATTTAAACGCACATGTAAAAAATAAATAACTGAGTAACAAATACTGTATCTAATACTTTGTAAAGCCACCATGGGCTTCTAGGACAGCCAGTAAATGCCTTGGCATTGAATGATATAGTGGCATGAGGTCATCCAAGCTAATTGAATGGCCGATTTTAGTTCATCTTTCGTGTTAAACTGCCTTCTGTTTACGTAAACCCGGCAAACCAGAATACCCCATACGTTCTCCATTATGTTTAAATCGGGACTTTTTAAGGCCAATCCAGAACTTTAATTTTACTGTCACGGAACCATTTTTTCATGATATGTGCTGTATGTACAGATGCACAATCTTGCTGAAAAAAGATAATTTCTTCCAGCTTTCTTTCTTTACTTGACGGCAGAGGTTTCTTGTGAGCATCTGGACATAATCTACAGAGTAAATAGTGTTCTCCACAAACTCTAATTTGAAAGTCCCTTTTAAACCTATGGCTGCCCACACCATGACAGACCCACCTCCAGATTAACGTTTTGAACAGTACATTTCTTCGGTTCTCAAATCATGCCACTAGCTATGAAATCCGTCCGGGGCATCAAAATTAATTTATTTTTTTCATCTGAGAAGATGGCTTTTTCCCAATTTAGTCGATATAGAATCCATTTTCTTGCCCATTCCAACCGCATATCTTGTGCTTTTGAGCAAGGGGTGGTTTCGCCTTCATTTTCTTAAATTTAATGAAGGTTGCAGCTTTGATAGTTCTCCATAAGGTTGTCCGGTGAAAACCCAGCTTGTATTGAGCCTTTATCTTCACACAGGAAATATTCTTATTCTCTGCAGCGTTGTATATTCGACGTTTGTCGTAACTGGTGAGCTTTCCTGTTCGCTTTTTATACGCTTTTTTCCCGTAATTTGCTCCTTTCTTTATATAGTTTCACACAACACTCTCACTTCTTCCGATTCACTGCCCAATTTCACGATTGCTAAAACCTTTACCACGCATAAAGTAGATTTTTATCCTCTTGTCTACTGTCAAAGTTTTCCCTCTTACCAACCTGAACAAACTGTGTAAATTTTGCACTCACGCATTAAAACTGTTTTTAAAGAACTTTAGCAACACGACTATCTGTGTTTTAATTTAATTCCGTTGGCTCTGTTAAATTTTAAAAACACAAAATACAGAGTGCGTTTAATTTTGCGCAACAGGCGAAAAACAGTGAAAAATACGAAAATGCTTAAACACTCATTTACATAAGTTGCATGAGCCTAAACATACGTGCTCAAAGCACCATATTCAGTTGTTAGTCGAATGCAATAACTGTAAGTCACATTCCTTCTTTTAACATTTTAAAAATTCTATTTCTGGTTACTAGAAAAAGCGAGTTTATATTCATGCAATGCACTGTATCACGTATTAGAGATATGAATAAATATTTTTAATAATAGACAAATGATATAGTTATTAATAAATCTTCCCTTGTCATTCATTTTGCATCCAAGTAAAAATTTTCAGGGTTTTTGCATGCTAAGTTGTTGTTTCACCTCTGAAAATGTACTCACTAGATGTTATCAGGCCATAAGTTTTCTGCAAAAACAAAGCTTTTAAGTTTTCTGCAGGCAACAATAGAATAGAATATTGCCTCTGTCAATAAGTTTTCTGCAGTGATATTTTGATAAACTTCTGAATTTGTCTTTGTTTTCAGATATGCAATTGGCATTGTTCCATTAATAACAAAACTGCCTCAAACGATCACAAAGCCACCACCAAACTGACGTTTTTAGAGAAAAGATGGCTAACTACAATTTTAAATCTGCTTAATTTTTGAGATATTTATACTAAAAATTTAAACCACATTGTTTAAAACTCAGAATTTTACCTTGTTCAATCATGGCTAATTTTCTACTACTTTCAATTTGTACAAACACTGAAATTTCCTTCTACCATGACCTGTGAGATTTGTTACAACAGCTCCATAGGCAACAATAAAATACCGCAGATAATAAATAAAATAAGAAAAGCTAAAAAAATGAGCTTGGCCTTATTATTTTTTCCAAGTTGTAGCGTGTTAGTATGTTATAAAAACAAAAATTAATTTTTTTTTTTATTTAATGCAAAAGTGTATATCATTATATTTTATATAGAAAAAAAAAACTGATATTTTCTGCACTATGTTTAAATTTGCATAAAATTCAAATAAGCAGTGGCAAAAATGATAACATTTTTCACTTGGCCTTAACATTCTTTGCAGCACTGGAGTAAAAGTTATCCAACAAACAGCTTGTAAAATTGGTTTTAACAGTTTATGGATTAATTAAGAATTAACAACTTTTTTTTTTTCTATATTTTCAAAATATGATTTGTATTTTAAATTATTATTTTTAAATTTGTTTTATGTTTTAGATATTTGTGAATGTCTTGAAGTATAAACTGGATCACATGCGTAGAAAGATTGAAACTGAAGAAAGGGATTCTACTAGCAGAGCTTCTTTTAAATGTACTGCATGTGAAAAAACTTTTACTGACTTAGAAGCAGATCAACTAATTGATTTTGTAACTGGTGAATTCAGGTGTAGCTTTTGTGAATCTCCAGTAGTGGAGGATGAAAGTGCTTTGCCTAAGACAGATTCTCGTCTACTTTTAGCTAGATTTAATGAACAGATTGAACCTTTATATAATCTTTTGAGAGAAGTAGATGATATCAAGCTTGCTCCAGAAATTTTAGAACCAGAACCAACTGATATGACTGAAATTAAAAGGTATGATTTTTTTTCCCTCCTGCATTTTTATCTTGAATTTATATATTAACTTTATATATATTTTTTGCAACATATCATATTTTAAAGCTAGTTCTTATATTGAAACTCAAACAGGGTTGCTACTGTACCTGAAAAACTCAGGGAATTTGAAAATCTGTTAAAAAACAGGGAAAACTCAGGGAATTTTCAAAACTTATTGCAAAAAACAGGGAAAATTCAGGGAATTTTGAAATTTTTTGGAAAAACATTGGAAATTTTTTTCATAATCAAATCTTTTTTAAAATTTTAGTACTTTATAATGAATCAATTATGTTTTTTTTACCCAACTATAGTAAGTTAATAAAATTAATAAACCCTAAATATGTTCAATTGACTTGTAAACATGATAGATTCTAATGCTGTGTGATTGCGTGTCATCTATTTTACTTCTAAAAGAGACAGGGAAAACTCAGGGAATTTTTTCTCCTGATTTGTGTAGCAACCCAGTCAAATCAATATTGTTAAAATTTAATTGGTGATTAAAAGTATTTTAAATACTAGCCGGACTTTGCCTACTGAGTCGCTGTGGTGGACCTACAGCTCTCGAGGCTCATGTCCAAAGTCTCGCTGGGGTCCCCTGATTATGAGACTCCCCATACACTTCTTTACTTGTACTTATAACCATAGAAAGTCATTGAAGTAAGTTTTAAGATTTATTCGAAAACCCAATCCAACCTATGGCCAATGCCCTTAGCTCCTTTTGTCCTGTCTTATTCAGGCCTTGAATAAAGGGGTTATTTTGATTTTGGAGTTGTTGCTCTATGGTCACTTTTTATACAGTAAGGCTCTTTAGATTAGAACCTACGGCCTAAAATGGAATTGCAGCGAATGTTTCAGGTCAAATTAATAGCACAACTTCACTTGATACATATATTTAAAACTTTTTTCTGCGGGCCCCCTTCATAACTTAACCCCTCCTCCTCTGTTACACCATGGATTAGGCAACCCATTTTAATAAAAAAAATAAATAAACAGTTCAGTTTGAGTAAAATTTAAGAAAATGAGAGTAAAATTTAAGTAAAATAAATGACATCATAACTGAATGCCTTAACAGAAAAAATTTTATATTGAAGATGCAAAAAATTGAAAGAAAGAAAGAAAAAAAATATATATATACACACACAGTAGAACCTTGATCCATCGTTTTTCACGGGGTTGGTGGAAGAAAACGATGAAAGCAGGAAAATGATGAATGCAGGTTAAAGTCAAAACACGAAGAAAACAATGTTTATGAATTAATACACGACACAATGTATACAGTATCCTACTAATAAAAACTAATTTGTTACTTTCCAAACTGTCAAAGAAATAAATTAATGCTGTAAAGCATTAAGTAAAATTTATTTTTAAAAATCATTAATTTTATGTTAGGTTTTTTTGCTCCTTTTATAAATTATACAGGAATTCTTCCAGATTTAGAACATTTTTCTGGTCCTTTTCTGTAATTTCATGTGCCTGTATAAAAGTTTGTGCATTTTCAAATGCCATAATTGAAATCACACGTTTCTTCTATGCTTTAGGATACCGCATGTCGTAACGTCTTGATTAATTCAAATGTTATCACTAAATTTTGTACCAGACGCATCCTCTGTTACACACAACCAATCTTAATTCTTCATTATAGCATCATCATTTTCTTGCCCTTCTGTTTGGTATTTCGCACATAACTGCATTTCACGAAACAATTTTCTGGATTACTGGAGAGGTTACTTCCTGTCATGCTGAAATTACAAAATGAATAGATGGTCCGGAGACATTGCATCACAATTTTGATCCTCCATGGAAATGGGGAAAAGAGTTATTTTAGGTTCAAAGAATTAATTCAAGTTTGTAGGCCATATGGAATCACTTAATTTCCAAATTCATTTCGGTCAGAGGAAAAACTTTACAACGATGAATGCAGGAAAATGACTTTTTGAAGAACGATACATGCGGGTTCCGTTAACATTATTTAAATACATTTGGTGCAGGGACCATAGAAATAAAACGATCAATGCGGGAAAGATAGATCGGGGTTTCACTGTATATATATATATATATATATATATATATACATATATATAGTTATACACACTACACACACACAAAGTGCAAAGCAAAGTCATAAAGAGATCTTTATCTCCGCAACCATTGGTCGCAGATATATACTTTCAATTATAAAATGTTTTTAAAAATTTTAACATTCATAATATGGCATGTTTAAATTTTAAAAAAATCAAGTTTTTGAAAATTACAAAAAAAAAAAACTAACTTTTTATGGAGTTCCCAGAGTACAGTCCCCTTTTTAATTATATTTAGTAAAAGATGACACTTATCCTAACAAATGCCCAAAATTGACTCTGACATATTTAGTTTTGACGTTGAGGATTAAAAAAAAATAAAAGATGTCCATTAAAGGGCCTGTTAAAAAATTCTTGAAAAAGCCTTAGAAAATGTGAAACAATTTTAAATTTTTAGCCCACTTTTGTAAAAAAAAAAGAGTAGTAGTTATAAAACCTTTAATTTTAGCTGTTACTGTATTTTACATTTATATTAAAATGTATCAAACTTATTTATAAAGGAATCATTTTTATAAAACTTAATTTTGTTGGAAGGTTATTTTTATAATGTAGAATTTGCTGATTTTGCCTTTTTATGAAGTGAAATTTTTTTAAAGGGATAGATAGCTAAAGTACCCCAATTTTTGCCTGGTCTGATTCCTGCTGCTTTATCAATTTTTATCCTTTTTTAAATCACTGAGCATCTTGGAAAACAGAGAAATTGTAATATTGTTTTCACTGCATATTGTTTGCAGTGTTCTAAAACAATAGTTATTTCATCTTTAAACTAAAAATATAGCTGTGCATTTAAAGATAAACCTTGTGACTATTATATATTACTTAAAAAACAAGCTGATAATCTATAACTATGCACCTTTGAATTTCAAGTGCATTAGGGAGAAAACAGTTGCTTAGTGAGTGGAGAAAATATGTATCAGTTGCTCGTAGGGTTAAAAGAGTTCATCTCTCATTAAAAATGTGAAGTTAATTATTAGCAGAGTTGCACCGAATATTCTGTTACTATTTGGTATTCTGCCTATTCGGCAGATGACACCGAATATTCAGTTTGGTCGAATATCGTGATATTCAGCAACCGAATAGTGCAAATAAAATTAAGTTAAAATATCGAAATCGGTGAAAACATTTTTTATCATATAAAATTAAATTCATTATTTTTCTTTTTAAATTATCAATCGTTTTATGGATAATGTATTAAAATTAGTAAAAATTATGCATAAAAAAACAATTTATTAATTTATATTTAAAAGTCCCTTATGTGTTTTGGAAAAGGAACAAATATATTTTATTTAGCGTTCAATTCATCATTAGTCAAAATTTCAAAAAAATAATTTGTACGGAACTTGTTCTCGTAGAAGATTTTTTTTTTTTTTTTTTTTTCTTTTAAGAAGAAAAAAGAATTATGTATAACAATTATTTTTCAGTTTTCAAATACATAGGGCACTTCATCATCATCAATTTCAGCTTTTATCAATCCACTGCAGTGTGAAGTGCAATAGTATTCTTACAAATACATATGTGTGTTTATTTTTGAGTTTGTTGTTGTATCTATTAAATAATTTTGTTTAATTTTATTATTTTTTACTCTGGATCTTTGGACATGATACTTTTAGTAATTTATATATGTATATATCTGTACTGATAAGTATAAAGGATTTAAGTCCATTTTCGTGATTTTTCAGGAGACGAAAAATAAAGTTAAACTATCTAAAAACAAATCAGAAAAATTGATTAGGAAAAAGGTATTTCATTGAGGTATACCCTTTATACCATTCAGTGATTGTCAACCTTCATTTAAAAACGGGAAAAAATCGAATTAAATATTTTATACCATACATGAATGGTAAATTTCTGACTTGAACCTTTTTTAACCAATGGATTTTCTCAAAGACTAAATGACATAGACTTAAATTCTTTATACCAATCGATTGAGAATTTTTTTCTGAGTCTGACTATGTACTTAACTCAAAATCGACATTTTTGGACTTAAACCCTTTATACTTATCAGTACAGATATATGTGTGTGTGTGCGTACGTACACCTGCATATAAATAGGATTAATTTTTGGAAATTCAAAAAGGGAAATTTTATTTATTTTTATTTAATGTATTTGGCCATTTTAGTATTTTAACTGAAATTGAAGATCTTAAAGGGGGAAAAAACAACAACAATAAAAAAAAAAAAAAAAAAAAAAAAACATTTTATTATGTTTTTATTTTGACTATAAAATTTATTTCGATTTTACACTGATACTTTCTAATGCACATATTGTATTCTTTTTTATATGCTATAAATGACAGAAATAATTAAATTGTTCTGGGCGTGAAAGAATATTTACATTGAAATTTTAGTATTGTGCTGAATACTGAATATTCGGTCAAATTTTTGACAGAATATTTGGTATTCAGTATTCGGCGAAAATCACTATTCGGTGCAACCCTAATTATTAGTGTTTTCATTACTCACTGAATCATTGTAATTCAGCATTAAATGTTACTTAGAATTTTGTAATAACTCTCAAAAGACTTATTCTGGCATGTATAAATTTATTTTTTATTTTTTTTTGTTACTATAGGGATGCCACTGGTAATAAAGTGGCAAACAGACCGAATCCGTCTAACATGTCAATGGAAAACCATTCAACGTGGAGTGGGGATGCAACTCGAAATAAAAGTTATGATATTGGCAATTCTCAGGGCATTACTATTAATTTTGGTGCAGACGATTCAAATAGTGTTAAAGATTTGCAAGAAAAGAAAGAGCAGCCTATATGGATGATAGAAAGCACCATTAAAACTGACTCTAAAGATGTAAATAATATTTTATTCTTATTCCTGGATATTTTAAAATTAGAATTATTTCTTTTAATTTTAATCAATCTTAAATATTTAAGACTGCTAGATAAAAAAGAAAAAAACATAAATTGAAGAAAAAAAATATATGATAATTGTTTCAGGTCAAAATAATTAGATACAATCCTTAATCTGATGAAAAATGTAGGTGTGGGTGCAATAGAAAAACATGTGTATTGTTGTTTGGGAAGAAGTAATAATAATGTGTCTGCTTTTTACTTCCATTACCTCATCAATAACAGAAGTTTATATTCAGTCAAAAAATTTGATATTGAGTTTTCATCTGATTTACACGTTTTAAGAACTCCTGAGTTACAAAAGATTTTTTTGGAAATTGATCAGAGAATGTATGTGTACACACACATACAGGGGGGGGGGGAGTTATGTTTCAAAAACAGAAAAATATAGAACAACAACACTGTACAATTAAGGCAGGTCTGGTGTACATATGAGTTTGCTAAATTTTAATGAAAAAAAAAAAAAAAAATGGAATACCAAAGCTGGAAATGACATTGAAAGTTTCTATCTATGAATATAGAAGCTGGGGATTTACTATTATGAGTTCTTTAATATTGCTATCGGTAGAAGCTTTAATATGCATGTGGAGGTTTAAGTATTTGAAACACTGAAAGGTTTACTCAAACTACTTGTCCAAGAGGAATTGTTATTGTGAGTTTCTAAGGTGTCCAGCTCTTAGCATAACTATTTATAGTATGCCTTTGATATAAACCCTATCAAGTTCTTTTTCCGATAAGGGATGTTTGGGATTCTGCACCTGTACATGGTTATAGTTGTACTATTTGGTACACTGGTGACTCTAAACAGGGGTGATTGTATTCTGGTAATTCACCTGAATTCAGGTATATTTTTTCATTTTCAGTACCAGAAATTCAGTTTTTCTGATGGTTAAATTCATAAAATAAGATTAAAATATCAAATTCATATAACTGTTAAACCTAATTAAAAATGTTTTTCATAATAAGAGGTTAGGATCTCCGTGCAGTAAATTATATGTTTTCCACCATATGAAAACTTTTTCTCACCACAATTTCTGGTATTTTTTAGGAATTCACAATCGTCCCTGTTTTAAAATGAGCAAGGGTACTGATGCTGGTGTCCTGATGAAGGCATTAGCCATTAGTTACTTCTGTTTTTTTATCATATTTTCTTCTGTCTTTCAAACTGAACTGAAGTTTTTGCTGTTTTAGTATGTTGCAAAATTTGTAGAAACAAGTGCCATAAACAAATGTGAATATATCTAAACAGATGTATTCACATTTGTTTAGATAGTCAAACTATTTTATTGGCATTGCATAAGAACACACTTAATTACTGCGTTGTTTGGAAATGTTATTCTTTGCTTTGCCGACTTGCAGCTAGTAATAAGTTTACTCTTTACTGGGTGATTGGGCATTCTAGTAATGAGTTAGCTGATGGTTTGGTAAGAAAAGGCTCTGCTACCTTCTTTGTTGGTCCAGATTAGAATTTCTCATAATCTTATAAGGAGTACTGCCTTTGATTTCTTCAGGCAAAGGCTGTACTTGAACTGGTGTAATATTAAGAGCCAGAGACTAGCAAAAGAGCTTAACAGTGGTAATCTGAGTGTTAAGTACAAGAAACCTTTTGTACTAAATAGAAATGGCATTATAAAAATTATTGGCCTTTTAACTGTACTTTGAGGAGGCATTTTACACTCACTTGTATTTCGAATGTTTTATTTTCAGTTTTCCAATTTTCACAAAAAGTTGTAAAATTCATTTGTACACCAGACTTGTCTCAATGCTGAAGTTTTGTCATTCTATCTTTATTAATTTCGGAGATATGATAGTCAGAAGATTCTGCACATCCATCCATCCATACACACATATACACTGAGCAATTGCTGAAAACCACATTTTTGGTAAAAACTCCATATCCAAATATTTCCTTTTTGAATGAGATAACTGTATAATATGAAGCATATAGCAAACAGAAATTTTGCTAAAATTAAACTTTTTTTTTCCTTTTCCCCTATTTAGTTAAGATTAGATTCAGGGTTTAAACTGCCATTAGTTTTTTTAGCATTTTGCTAAAAGGTATCATATTTTGCTAAAACATGGTGGTCAGAATTTCGCTAAAAAGCTAAAACTGGATAACTGTATAAAATATCTCTATATAATAACTCTGATTTTTTTTTTTTTTTTTTAACGGGCAAAAACTACGAAAGGACTGAAATTTTTGGGAATGATTATTTATATAGTAATTTGGATTTATTTTTAATGATTGAATTTAAATGCAAAAATATTTAAAAGTATGTCAGAATTCAGAATTTGATTCATAGAAGCATTCTTAGCACTAGTATTTCACGATTATCTACCACTACACTTTACTTAATTTATCAATTGCTTTTTCATTTTACACATATGATATGAGTACCTCTTTTTCTATTGTTAAAATCAAAACATAGTTTCCCTGATTCATATTTTTAAAGTCACAAATATGGATGCTCGGTTAAAATCATCAATGAACAAAAGAATAGAAAATAAAACTGAGGATAACAAAGCTAAGTAAAAGAAATCAATGGTATCCAAAGAATTAACTTTTGAAAAAGCTAAAATAGTGCTTGCCTATTTTCGCTAAAATGCTAAAGTAATTTTTTTTTCAGGTTAAACCCTGATTAGATTGATTGATTTTACATTTACTATTGGAGTTTTTTACACTAAATAATTAAAATATGTGTCATGCAACCAACCACTGGCTGGTTTATTTTTATTCAACCAACCAAACTTCCAGGCTGCTGTGAGTGGGAGAAGGTGTTTTGGCCTTCGGCCTGTGAAGTAGGGTGCAATCGGCACACCTGAATAAAAGAATTTATTCTGTCACTTTATTATTTTATTATAACATGAACAAATGTATGCTCATTATGTTATGTATATAAAAATCTCATTATATATAGTCATATTCATATTTGGTGTTACAGTAATTAATTAAAGAGTAAAATTTTCCATAACCCTTTCTGACACAGGCTGTACGATCATGCGGGTTAGACATCCACTTACATTTTTGCATCTGGAACAGTTGTATGTAATAAAATCAGGAAATGAACAATCGAGCTAATTAGCAGAAAGTGTAAAGTACAATTTTCAATCAACAAATGTCGGTTATAGTCCATATTTTTCTTTCAGTTTGCAAAAATAGAAGAATATAATGTTTTGGGTCGGAAAGGGATAAGAGAGAAATTCTATGCTCAAGTATCTACATACGGATATTATAATATGTATAAGAAAAAATACTATTTATTAGCTCTGTAATTATAGTAGCTTTCAACCCCTTCATCCAGACCTCCTTCAGGCATACTAAAGCCTCATTTTGTCAACTGTCAACTTCTGGGAAGAGGCTTTAGTAATGGCTGGCTTAAGAAGGCTTGGATGAGGATTAAGAATTTGAAAGCTACCATCAATACAGAACTTGTAAAGGGTATTTTTGTTCGCGTATATTTTAATTATTCAGCCAAGATTAATTCTTAAGTAATCAGGTAGCATACTTGCCAACTTTTCCGGTTTTCCCAGAAGACTTCCGTTTTTTTAACGTGTCTTCCAGACAGATGATGAAATCTTCCGTTTTTAAAAAAGTCGCGGATATCATTTGTTTTAAAAAGAAAACCCAAATGTTCTACGAAAACTCCTAATTCCCAATCTTTCTCCATCCATAACATAAATGTCAATATTCATTTCAAACTTGCTTTATGAGATTCTAGAACATGTAAAGAAATAGAATTGTTAAATATTTCTTGCTGATGTAATTATTTTTTGCCCCCCCCCCTTTCATTTATCTCCAACTAGTGATCAGCAATCAAATGTTCTGCAGAAGTCTTTTGTTTCCTAATCTTTATCCATCTGCAGCATAAATGATAATATTAATTTTAAACTTCTTTCATTAGATTCTAGGAGTAGAGTAGTAAAACGTTAGTATAACGTTTAAACTATAGTAAAATGTTTTTATAGATAGCTTCTAAATATTAAAATCGTAAAACTGTATTGTTTATTATGTCAAAGAGAAAAAAAATCTTCCCTTTTTTTATTAAAATTGGTTGGCAAGTCTGAGATAGCTTTAAATATTTTGATGAAGCCCAGGGAATAAGGGCAAAGGTTAAAAGTAAAAATAATTTGATTTAGATAAATAAAAGAGAGAAAAACATATGTTGAGCCAAATGAATGTAAGCTTCTGTCACTAAATTTAAGTTTGTTAATGCTCTTTATCAGTGAGCGTCAAGGTCATCCAAATCCTATGTTGACCTATAGATAAAATAATCTCCATTTTTATTCAGTAATAATGCATATTTTATAATTCTGTTTTCACACCCAGAAAATTCATGTTGTTACGTACATGCGAATATAACTAGTTTTTAAATCAGATTTATTCACCAGTATTTTTGAAAAGAAATCTGTCACATATATTTTCGACAAATCTATAAAATTAAATAAACTGAAAAAAAAAAAAATATATAAAAATTCTCCAGTATGAAGTAACCATTGAAAATGACAGAGACTTGACACCAATGCTGTTAAACCATGTCTCATTTTCCAGAAATTGAATTATTATTATTATTATTATTTAGTTTTTTAAATTTATTTTAAAGCTGTAAAATTTCACTTTGAAAAATTTCGTATTTTACAGCTTTAAAAGGAAGTATGTTTTAAAAATAGAAGAGGTTTAAAAAATAAATTTTTGGAAAACGTGACGTAATTTAACAGATAGAAATTTTCTAGATGTGAAAATGGAATTTAAAAATATGCATTATTTAATGAGTGAGATTATTTTCAACATGGGTTAACATGGATAGGTTATTTGGACAACCTTGAGACTCACTGATAAAAACGACTTTGAAAGACAGATTTTTGTGTATTTATTTATTTTTTGCCATAAATATATATTCGTAGATCAAAATATTTGTACTGGTTTAGAAAATATTGAGTAACTGTTTTGTTTGAATTTACTGGATTAATCAAAATTGTCTTACTTGTTACAGGCATCTGAATATGCATGGGGTACAGACAGAATTAGTGATACCATTGATGCTACTAGTGCTATTAATACGAAACAAGATGACATCATGGAAGCACTTCTTGCTCATGAAAGAAAAGGTGCTGAGACTAAGCTTGTTATTCCTGGTGTAAATAATAATGAAGAAAGTAGCAGTGGATCAGATGACAGTGTGAAACCAATTCAGCCTTTCATAGATCTTGGTAAGATATACGTATTTTACTTTATCCACATATTCTGGTGTAATTTCATTGTCTTGAGATTTTTTTTTTTTTTCTCAGGGGTTGATCCAGGTTTTAATTTTTGGGGCCCATTTTTTGTGAAAAATCAAAATATTTTTGTGGGGAAAAAAAAAAGAATTGTTGCTAGAAACCTTTCATTTTAACAGTTACTCTGTCTAATGTTTAATATCATGTTAATAGCATTTTATTAAACAACTATAGACACTCATTAAAAATAATACTGTAAACATGAAAAAATTTTACAAAAATATTACTTTTATAAAACAAAATTTTGTAAAAGGGCTGTTTTTATAGATCTGAATTTTGTGAAGGGACCCATTTTCTGAATTTGAATTTTGTGAAGGGACCCATTTTATGGATTTAAATTTTGTGAAGGGGCCCATTTTATGGATATGAATTTTGTGAAGGAACACATTTTATGGATTTGAATTTTGTGAAGGGGCAGTAAAAGGGTCCCAATTTTTGCCTGGATCAACTACTGTTTCTTTTTCTTTTCATTATAATATGATTTAGTAAAATTTTGGGGGTTTAAGTTATCAGTTTGATAAATTAAAAAAGAAAAAAAAATAGCTAAAGAATAATTTATTTAAAAAATTAAAGAAATGTTTCATTTTTTTAATATTTTAAAATATATGGGATACATTCAAGTTTAAATTGTATGAGAATTATTCACAATTTAATATTGTGAATATTATAACACTAACAATAGATCCATGTTAAAAAAATATAAAATAATCACATATTTAATATGGTTCAAGTCATTAAAGTATATGGTCTCTTTGTTAAGAATAGCACTAGAATTATATATATATATATATATAAACGCCAAACAAACAGGGAGGCTTCTTAATTGATTCTGCCTCCTTACAATCTCAGACATATTGACTTTGAGAAAAGCAGAGAGAAACAAACAACACACATAACCAAAAAAATTGTCTGCTTTTTTGGAATGCGATATACTCTGAAAACAAACAGAAAATTCACAAAAGAAAAATGTGTAAGTTAATCAACTCTTAAAATTACCTTTCATTTAATTTTTTATACCATGTTTTTATTAACTTTGATTCTTGTTTGTTTGTCCGGTACAAATCTTGCAATCGATTTTTAACTAACTTCCCTACTAGCTAGACATTTGAAACTTTCAGAATAGTGCAGAACCCGATGACAACACAATACTTCGAAGCCTGATTTTCGAATTTTTTATTAGTTTTCTTTTAATTAATTAAAATATGAAAATAATAACTTCCTAATAGCTTTGAAAATACTCATTAAAACATTAGCTATAATTTAATTGTTGCCAAAAAAAAATTTGAGTTAATTGTCATTCAACATAAAAATAAATATATTTAATTAAATGTGAACGTTAAAAAATTGTAAAAAGTCTAATTATGCATTTCACAATAATTGACGTCATTATCACTTTAAAAATTTTATATTCATTGATAATGTGCTAATGTAGTTCTATAGCTATGATTCAACAGAAAATTCAAAAACATGTTTTTTTAATAAAGTTTTTTATATTATTATTTAAAGGTAATTATAAGAGTTGATTAAATATGATCCTTTACTTTTAACTAAATGTGTAAGTTAATTTTATAAAAGATCATTGGGCGAATATGCAAGTAGGAAGCAATCAATGGTGTTAATAAATTTTATCAGTTACTGTGTCTTATTAAGGAAAAATAGTAAAAAAAAAAAAAAAAAAAATCATTGATTCTTTTTATGAAAATCAAAATATAATCATAGTTTGTAGACTATGTCAAAATAAATAAGAAACTTTTTTCTTTATCATAGTAATGAGTTTTTTCTTATGGAAACTTCTAATGCTGACAAGAACAAGAAAAAAGCCACTCTGGATGTAAAACCGGATGCTTTTTTCATAGTTTCTATTCACTCTGCATTGCAGTTTTTATGTATGACAGTATTAAATTACTGTTCTTACTCACTCGTATGTCTTTGTATAGGTCATATGTTCTTGCTCTTATATTAATGTTCATTAAAGGAAATAAATTGGTGGATGTTGACAAATAACAGCATTTGAGTGCTGTGAAACTGCCCTACCAGAAAGCAGCAAGGCAGGTAGAAAAATATCAAAAATGTCTTTGGGACTGAGAGTGTTGGGAAGAAATGATGAATGCTAAGGATTTCTTCCAAAAGAGAGCACGTAAAATATTTCCATGTGTTACAATATATGAGATTTTTATTAAAGAATATTTTAATATTGTTATACTGCGCACAACATAACAAAAATCATTTACATTATTGAAATACACAAAACCAATTTTCCTATAGAATAAGGTATGGTTAGTGTGACTGACTTGTTTTACAAGACCCCACAAAGTTGTTCAGATACATTATGGAATAGAAATAGTAATTGGTCAGTTTAAATTTTAAGTGTCATGAATATTTTTTTAGTATTTTATGGTGTGTATGCAAACTTTAGAAGAAGATATATAGGTGACACAAAAACAATCTATTGTGTGAGATTTTTTTTTTTTTTTTTTTTTTTTTTTTAATTTAATAATTAAAGAAAAATATATAGTAAAGTCAGGCATGATTGTGTTCAAGTAATTTATACCTTATTTCAGGTACTGTACCTTGTTTTCTTTCTTTCTTTTTTTTTTTTTTTTTTTCATTTTCAGCACCAGAATTTCAGTTTTGTAGGCTTTTGGTTGTTAAATTCATAAAATAAGATTAAATTATCAAATTCATATGACTGCTAACCTAATTGAAATTAATATTTTTCATAATGAGAAGACTGGACCTCCTTGCAGTAAAATTATATGTTCTCTTCCCGTACAAAAACTTTTTCTTGCTAAAATTTCAGGTATTTTTTCATGAATTCACAATCATTCCTGCAAAGTGCATTGAATGTTAAAGGATGTAGCCAGTAATTACATTTGGAAAATGATTATAATCTATGCTAACTTCATGATTTTTCTTTCTGGTTTTCTTTTTATTTAGGTGAAATTCTATAAAAATAATAATTACACTGTGCTGAAAAAAAAAATGTTTTTTGAGTCCTGACACCTTTTTTTCTGATTCTTATATAAAATGACCTCTTGAATCCGAATATGACCCCCATTTTGCCCTATCACCCACCTTTTTCTCGAGGCACCACACCCTCCCCCAATTTTTATCACTGTTCAGCAATTTTATGGCCATGAATTTGATTTGGAGAATAGAAAAGAATTATTTTAACATTTAAAAACAAAAAATATAATGTATAATAAATAATAATAATAATTAATAAAATATAATAAATATAATTCGTAATTCTAGTTGCAAATTCCTCCCCCCCCTCCTAAATTTTCCCGTTGCTGCAAATGTTCATGTTTCAGAATATTTCGCTTCTGCAGCCCCTCAGAAGATATTTAACAGTTAAAAAAATCCTTTCCTTCCCTATAAATCAAATTTATAGCCATTAAATTACCGAAAGATCATAAAAATAGGGGGACGTCCCCAAAAAATGGTGGATGATAGGGCAAAATGGGTGTCATATTCGGATTCTGGGGGTCATTTTACATAAGAATTTTTCAAAAATGGCATTGGGACCAATTTTCATGCCGAGCAGTGTTATTATTATAGAAATGTATGTACAGTGAAACCTCTCAAGTTGGACACCCCTCTAAGTTGGACACTTCTGCTCAAAACGGAATATATCCATAGGATTAACATTATGTCCAACCTCTATAAGTTGGACACCCCTCTAACTTGGAAGTTGGACATTCAAAAACTGTCCTAAGTTGGACATTTTTACCCAATCTGACAGGAAAAAAAGATATAAAAATTTCATTTTCTCACTTTTTTTTTTTTAGAAAACTTATTTATTTTTTGTAGAAATAGTTGTAAATATCTAAAAAACAATGTTTCTTGTCACAATATATTCACCTCTGTCTCATCTTTTTTTTTCTTCAATTGAAAATTTTACAAATTGCTCAATTTTGGCGCATAATGAAAGAGTCTTTCTTTTTATCGATTAGCGGGAATTGTTTTTGTCCCTTTCTCTAGGAAATATCCAGTAGAGAGCCTACAGGCATGTTTTGACTTAGACTGTTTTAAAATGAGCATTAGACAATACATTTCGGTTGTTAGGGTTCCTCACCATTTGTCCCTTTTATTTTTCCTGCGAAGTTTTACTTGAGTGTATAATTGCACTAAACTTAATATGTGAGAGATCTATCTATAGTGAAAAAATATACTGATTCAATCTGATTCATTATGGGTGCATATCAATCGACAGGTGTCGCTGCCATGCTGCAGTTTTCCTCGTTCATGGGAAAACTATATCTCAGTTTCTAGAGCGAATAAATTCACCAAACTTCATAAGGGAGATGGCTAGTATGAAAATGAATGTTATCTTAATTTGGGTGTATATTGGTAGACAAAGTGGCGCTACTTTTAATCACATTTCCCGATTTTCTATATGATTGTCACAGCGTCTATTGAATAAAATTGGACCAAACTGCATATACAAAATCTTTACTGTGAGAAGTTATATTGATTAAATTTTCGTGCATATTAACGGGTGGATGGCGCAGTTAAAAAAAAAAAAGTATATATATATATACTTATTATGGTCACAATTCTATATATATATTTACTTATTATGGTTATTATGGTCACAATGTACCAGTTTAAATTAGATTTTAAATTGGCAAATCAATTATTTTTTGTATATAAGTTATGAATACTTAATTATGTTACATTTAGACGTGATTAAAAGTTAATAGGTATGCATAAATACAATTTTATTAAATTGAAAAATGTAAGCACCCCTATAAGTTGGACACTTTTTCCTGGAACCATAGGTGTCCAACTTAGAGATGTTTTACTGTATCTATATGATGCAAATTGAAAAATTGAATTTCGTGAGATTGATAATGACTGTTTGTTTAGTTGCAGAGGTTGAAGAAATGGAAAGTGATGAGGAAGACAACTTGATGGTAACAGTAGGGGACCAAAAGTATGCATTAAATGAAGTGACCGAAGAACTTGTGGCTAGAATGACGCCTGAAGAAAAAGAAGCTTATATACGATTGACACAAGATCTTTATGCTAGTATATATGAGTAGAAAATATATATATATATCTATTTTGAAAACATTTAATCAACAAAATAGTGAATTTTGTTAGAACTTGTGATTCACTTGTTTTCATAGAACGTAAAATGAGTATTTATGTTTATGACCAAGAATAATACATCACCTGATAATTTTATTTTTGTTTTTGACTAAACATGGAGTTGATATAGAAAATGTTATATATATTTTTTGTCACAAATGTTGCTTACTTTATTGACATATTGTGGGCATTTATGTTTCAGAGATTCTTATCCAAAAACTGCTAATCCATTAGACTGTTGATCATTTAATTGAATCAAATGACTTTTTGAAAGAAAAGGCTGCATCTAGCTGTGTGATTCATTCTATCAAAATTCCCAAGTCGTTATATTGAATATATTTTTTTTATGTCTGAACTTGAACAAATAAATTGACTTATGGCTTTAATTTATAATAATAATTATTATTATTATTCACTGGAGCAGTTATGGCGTTTAAAAACAGTTCAGAATAGGATGGAATGAATTATTTATTTATTTTTAAGCTGAATAAGATAAATCTTTTTGATACATTAAAAATTTTATGCTGGTTTTTCATTGTTTAAAAAAAATTAAGCATAAATATTTAAAGTGTAATTATTATTTTGTGTTTCATGGTCCCAGTTGCCCCCAATTCAGGGTAAGTATAATCCCAGCCTTCTGCGTTCATATACAGTACATTACAAATGTTCAGATTGTAAAAATTTTCATGAATCTGAGACTTGTTGATTTTTAAAAATATCTGAACTCGTGACCCAGTTTTGAACCTTTCCATGCACCTCTGCGAGCACTTCACATCTTAAAACCTTTTAAGACTATCCTGTTCTACCCTTTAAAAAAAAAAAAAAAAAAAAGCAAAACAGGATATTAGTTTTGATTGAAAATTTAAAGACAGAATTGAAAAACCCGAAAAATATAAGTGATGCAGTTGAGGTGCTTGGAACAAGTGTAACAACCCAGTTTTTTTTTTTTTTTTTTTAATCATTATTATATTAAAAACATTATTTATATTTTGTTACTGTAAAAGTTATAAAAAAAAAAAGTAATCATTGAAGTGTTGTAAATAAAGTATATTTTGATATAAATACAGTTTTTGTTTCATTTTTTAACTAGATTTTAGATTGAATTCTTTTGAAACCAATTCTATTGCAATCACTTAGTTTATCTCAATTTCTTCTTGTGATATGTTTGAAAAGTTTTTCATATATCTATACATAATGGAATGTATGGCACCACAATAACATTGATATAATGAATTTGTTGAAACCGAACTTATCTTATACATATCTTAGATGGATTTGTTGACAACTTGATCTGCCATTTTGTTACCAAATGCATACCACTTGATAATTTCAAATTCATATAAAAAACAATGTGCTTAAATTTCGATATATACGTAGCAAATATAAAGGTCTCAACTAAGGTTCTAAATCAACTTGATCTCTAATCTTCTTTCAAAATGGCAGCTACCTGAAATCACACAGTCACTTGAAAAAATGTTTCAGCACAATGACTTCCAATATACAGAATCAATTCAAACAAAAGTTGGGCAATGCATTTATTTTAGAAATATCTTAAATATGTTCCTTGGGTAACTTTATCTGTCATCTGTTTCCAAGTAGTGACCACTTGAAATTTTCAGACTCATATAAATAATTTATTTATGAATCACTTTGCTTTAAACTTGATATATATATATCATATCAAAGTATATACCAAGTTCAGGGTTGCCACAAAAGAAATAGAACAAAAATAGTTGCTTTAGTAGCCTAGAAGCATTAAAATAGTTGCCTAACAACCAAAATACACTAGCCTAAATATCATATGATAACGAACATTAAAGGATAAAAACCCATATGCATTTTCTTACTATTGAATTTAAGTATCCCATTAAGAAAGAAAAAAAAAATCTTAAAAAAAAAAAAAAAATAGTTTTAAGTCATAGAAATGTATTCAAAATTAGATTTTCTAAGTAATTCATAAAAGTAGAAAAATATTAAAAATGTCCACCTTGGACAATTAAAATTGAATTAATTTATGAAATGCCAAATAACTAATTTTGATATACATTTATTTTTCCTTCATTCTTACCATATTTTATCATTACTATTTTTTTTTTTTTTTCAATGTATAAAAAAATTAATAATAACCATAAATATCTTCTATTGAAAACATTAATTACTCAAAAACATGTCTAAAACTTTAAGATTTAAATTAGTAAGAAAATTGTCACATAATTTTGTAAAAAGTATTTTATTAAATTTGATTACATCAAACATTGTTTTCTTTTATTAAAAATTTTATTTGTTTTTTAGCTTAAACAAAAAAAAATCTCTGAAGGCTTTTTAAACATGCTCTGATGTAATCTAATACTCTGTATATATTTAGCTTTAAAAGCGAACAATGTCTAATCTCACCGACAGCAAGGCTCATGTTATTTTACAGAAAAATCTGTTTCCCCAATTACTCACCACCTAATGTATATATATATTTTTTTAATTCCATTTTCACATTCAGAAAATTCACAATTGTGAAATTAGTACTCATTTGTTAAATTTCATTTATGAGTTAAAAAAGCAAAAAAATAACTAAGTGTATTTTTTAGCCAGAAAATAAATTATTAGAAGCGAAAAATCAATTTTTCGAAAACGAGTGTTAATTTAACGATTGTGATTTTTCTGCCAGCTTAATGTCTGATGCAATTTCTATATTCTCATTGGATATTTCACCTGCTTCTAGGTCAACATCAGGGATATGCCATACTTTAAGGTGGTTAAAAAAAAAAAAAAAACAGTGAAAAGGTTAAGATATGGAATTGTTTATAAAATAAATAGAAAATACTTCTTTCTGAAAGATTTTTCTGATATTTCTGGAACAACAATTTTGTAAAAGGTGAAAAATAGTCTCCCAATAGTTGCCTTTTAGCAGACTATGGCAACCCTGCAAGTTTATCAATCAATCTGATAAACTTGCCATCTTGTTTTAAAATGGTGGGTAATTGAAAATTTGTGTCTGTAATAACTCCTGAAAAACTAAATTAATTCAAACTAAAGTTGGGTAGTGTACTTATATTAGAAAAAAAATAAAAAATCTTGACTGAGTGCATTGGCCAATTTGATCTGTCATCTTGTTTTCAAGTGGTATCCATTTGAAAAGTTAGGATTCTAACTTTAAAAAAAAGAAAAGGTACAACTTGCAGGTTGGTCGACAACCCCATTTAGTGATTTTCTTTTGGCGTCGTTTAGAACAATAACAATGGCATTCTGGATTCTTTGCAACATTATATGGCAACCTGTTTGCTGTTTATTTTTAATGATCATGACTACCAGCATTCCAATTATTTATGCAGATAACTTGATTGACATTTAAGTATTCAGTATCTTATTCTATTTTTGCTTTTTTATTTAATGAAAGATATGCACTAGAATTCTTTTGAGTAAATTGTTTAGAGAGAGAGAAATGTTTTTGGAATTTCTGAAAAAATGTGGGTTAGGAGATTATGTATATAATGGTTTATATAATGGTATTTTCCCGGCAACTGTAGAACATTTAAATGGTATAAATGTACAGGAAGCATATATATATATTTATATATATTGATGGTCTATAGAACTTCATGCAGTTATTTTTTCATGCAAAGTGAGGTAAGTTAATTTTAAATATTTGTTCTATTAATATTAGAAATAAGCTTAATTTATCTGTGTTCATTACTACAAAACAGATGCCATTTCGAAAAGTGCGTTTTCACTTTGTTTACATTTGGAATCCATGGCAACCATTTCCAAAAAACACATTTCACCGTAATCACCAAAAGAAAATCGCCAAATAGAGTTGTGGACCAACCTGCAAGTTGTTAAAAAAAAACTGATTTGCTTAAAACACAATGCATACATATCTTAATTAAATTTATTAATCAACTCAATCCACCATCTTCTTTAAAAATGGCAGCCACCTGAAAATTTCAAACTCGGATAAAAAGCATATATGTGAATTGATTTATATGAAATATCCAGCAGGGATGAGATTTTTCAGCTGACTTCAGCTTTTTTATACATTTAGCTTTTCAGCTTTTTAAACATTTTTTCAGCTTTTTTTTCTGTTTCTGATGTGCATTTGTTCTTTTTTTATACATTGAAGAATAAAATAAATATTTATTACTCTAATATAATAGTTTTTGTTATCAAATTTCTGGTATTTCATTTCAAAGTCTTGCCTTTGCATACAGTTTCAGCTTTTTTCTATTTTTGCTAATCTCATCCCTGAATCCAGTCTGTGCATAGCCCATATCAAGGTTTCAATGATGAAACTGATCTACTATCTTGTTTAAAAATTGCATTTATACAATACATATACACTTAAAATAAGCAATTTAAGATAATAACGGGGGAAACATGTATAAAAACTAAAGAATTTTTTTTTTACAGCAAGTCATTTTCAGCTTTTAAAAATATCATAGGTGAAATTTCATTTCAGAACTAGATGTTACTTTTTCAGGACTTCATCTCAGTCTGTATAGAAAAAGTCAAACTTTTCTTTTTAGAATGTATTTTTTACAAAAGGGGAGGATTCATAAATTTTAAGTCCAAATCTTTAAAAGAGAATATCATATATGTTTTGTAAAAAAATATATTTTTTTTTTTTAGCATTAAAAAAAAAAAAAACTAGTAAAATTTTCCAAAATGTTAGAACATTTAATATTGAAAAATGCTAAAATAATGTCCAAGTTTTTCTTTTGTATGTCTGACAAAAAAAAATTTCATATAGATATGTAGTTAGTAAAAATCAAATTATAATCAAATCTTTACCACGTAATAAGAAAGGATAAAAAAAGATTTAAAAAACCATAGCTCAGTTTTGCACTTATTCAGTCTAAAGTTGCTTATATATTCATACATACAAGACTTCATTATAAATAATAAAATATACTTTTATTTAAAAATCTAAATAATACACTAGTTTACAATTTTATATATATGTATATAAACAACAACTTATATGTAATAGTTTTCTCCTCTTGTATTTCAAATACAGAACAGTATATAAGGTTATACATAACAATTTTGTTCCCTTGTATTTTAAATACAAAACAGCATAATAAAAAAGAACACAAGATTGGTGAATATATATATATATATGTGATTATCAAAATGCTAATTTGATCGCAAGAATAATTTAGCATATTCTACTTTATCGGCAGATGTAAAATTAGTTTCTTCTAATGAAAGCTCTTGACATATACATTCTTGAACACTCTTACAAAATGCTTCGGCTGATTCAAAGTCTGATTTATGCATAACTGGTAAAAATCTGGAAGATAAATGCATATTTAAATATAATACATCTACATTTTCATTACTGCTTGAGAATTAATGTAGTATGGCATTCTTAGTATAGTCTACATTCACTCAAAGTTTAATGAGTTATATTTATAATATATACTCCCTTCTAAAATCAATATCAGTCTAAAGCTTTTATTTACATATACAGTTTTATAGTAAACTAGTATACTGTGCCATGACAAAACTTTCTTCTTTATTTTCCTATACAAATTCACTCGATATAAATAATTTATTAAATATGTTTTCCATAATGAATGTAGATGGATTTTTTTCACAGAAGTTTACACTAAATGTCCAAAGAAAATCAATTTTATTTCAACAAAATCTGAAAAATTGAGTTTTTATTTTTTTAATTATTTATTTTTTAATGAAAATAAAATAAAATAAATAAATAAATAAAATAATTTATTACAGATCAATGGTTTAATCATTCATTTTAAAAGCACTGATAAGTTCTTCAGAAAGATACTCAAACTGAAAATTTGCCCCTCCTCCTCAAAAATTCTTTCCTACTACTTGAATATTACCATTATAATAATTCCAAACAGCGCTCTTATCCCAGGTACATCCCATGCATGTCCCTTGGATGTCTTTTTATCCACAGGATATCCTTAGAATGTCTTCAGGAAAGGATCAGCCGTTAGGGAACACTTTTTAATTTCATAATAAGTCTTTAAAAATAATTCTCATTGTGTGCACATTTATAGGAAATTTTATTCTATATGGCCACCTGTTGGTTGATTTTTACCAAAAGTTGATAGGCACTGATTTATGTCAAAGTGCAACTACATATCAATTTATATGAAATTCTGTGCAGTAGTTCCTGAGATACAATTGCCATAAGATTTTTCTCTCTCACACATACAGATAGACATTTTCTAAAAATGGTCAAATCATGATCTAGACTTCTCAAAACATATAACTCCATCGAAAAACCAAAATCAAAAATTTTTAGGAAACCAGTACTTTCTATTGAATATAGAAGAAGGTAAAAATGCACAGTAAAATGAAGAAATGTATAAATTTTCTTTAAAATAGAAGAAAGTATTGGATTCGTAAAAATTTTTGACCGTGGGTTTTTGATGGATTTACATGTTGTAAGAGCTGTAGAACACGATTTGACCATTTTTAGAAAAGATCTGTCTGTGTGTGTGTGTGTGACAAAATTTTGTGGCAACTCAAATGGTCTTTGTGTATCTCAGGTACTACTGCACAGAATTTCATACAAATTGGTATGTAGTTAGTTACACATTGACATAAATTAGTGCCTATCAACTTTTGGTAAAAATTGTCCAAAAGCTTGCGTTGCCATCCCGCTTTTTCTAAATTTTTGATGTGGTGGTATAGGACAAAATTTTGTATAAATGTGCATAAAGAGAATTATTTTTTAATAATCATTATGAAATTTAAAAGAATTATTTGTAATAGAGATAGTCAACTGAGAGAAAAAAATTGTGCATGTAGGAGCCTTGCCTCCCCCACTGGAGGGGAGTAAATTTTCATGATTGGTATCTTTCAAAAGATCTCACCAATACTTTTAAAATGAATTGTTGAACCATAGATCTGTGATAATTTAAAATAAAGTTATCAATTTTTTCCATTTTTAACAAAAAAATGTAATATTGAGAACAAAATTGACTTTTTTGGGGATATTTAGTGTTATACTACTTCTCTAATATGGAAATCGTCTGCATTAGATAATCTAATTTTTTAAATAATAATTTTAATAAATTATTTTTACTGAGTGAATTTGTAAAGGAAAATATAGAAGAAAGTCATGTGGTAACCACAGCATACTAGTTTTTTATTTGTCTAATTCATTCAGTGAAGGCAAAATCTTTTTTTTTTTTTTTTTTTCTTTTTTTAATATATTATATTTATGGAAAATCAAATGGTAATGCAGTGGAGAAAATTAAGTATATTACATTTTAAATTTAAAAACATATTTTTAACAATTATGTTTATTATGTATAATTTTTATAGTATGAAAAGTTTTTATTTTTCATTTTTCAAATTAATTTCTTTGAATTTTTTACTTTTAATTTACAGTATTTATTGGGGGGGGGGGGGGACTGATTAAAATTTATTTGTTTTGTATGTATTTAACTCCTTTAAAAGAAAATCTATTTTTTATTTATTATATTGGTCGGAATCAGAGCGTAATATAGAGTAAAGAAGTGGGGGCAACAAAATACATGGTTCAAAAACTAAAATATCTAATAAATGCTGAGATAGTCATCTTTAAAATTGCAGTTAATAAATAATAGCAGATCCACCTGTCATCGATAAATATCCAAACTGAACTGTCTGGGAAAGGCCTTACTGAGGGAGTGGGAACTTGGGTATGATGCAGTGAAAGCGGATAAAAAGCTGACAGAGCCATTGGATACCCGAAGTGAGGTTTAGAGCAATTTCAATGCAGATTTTTTTTTTTTTTTTTTTTTAGTTTTTATTTATAATGTTATATAAAACATAAGTAGTGATTCAATTCTTTTGAAAATTCATTTAAATACCTAGAGCAGCGAAGCGGGTGTAGCCTGTTAGTTATAAATAATAAATTCAAATAAATACATTTACAATTATTACTTTCTTCTATATTCAACAGAAGAGAGTATTGGGTTCGTAAATATTTTCAACCTCGGGTTTTTGATAGATTTACACGTTTAGTGATCTGTAGAACATGATTTGACGATTTTTAGAAAATGTCTGTCTGTGTAAAAATTGTCTTAAAGGTTGCGTTGCCATCCCGCTTTTTCTAAATTTTTAACATGGTGATATAGGACAAAATTTTATATAAATGTGCATAAAGAGAATTATTTTTTAGTAATCATTATGAAATTTACAAGAATTATTTATAATAGAGATAGTCAACTGGAAAAAATTTTGTATGTGTTGGAGCCTCGCCACCCCCCTGGGGGGGGAGAGTCCCCCTCGAGGGGAGTAAATTTTCAAGATGGGTATCTTTTGAAAGGTCTCGTCAATACCTTTAAAACGAATGGTTGAACTATAAATCTTTGATAATTTAAAACAAAGTTATCGATTTTTTTTACTTTCAACAAAAAAAAAAAACTTAGAAGTCGTATTATTGTTATTATTTTTTTTTTAACGGAATTTAATCAAACTTGGTATTTAGTTGGCCCTTGACATAAACTGGTGCTGATTAGATTTGGGGATCAATCGCTCAACAGGTGGCGCTGTGATCGTATTTTTTCTAAATTTTTAACATGGCAGTATGACAAAATTTCGTATAAATGTACATTAATGAGAGTTATTCTTAACCTGTGATTGTAAAATTAATATGAATTATTGACAATAGTAGTAGTTAATTAGGAAAAAACATTCTGAGCATGTGGGGGCATTGCTTTCCCCCCTGGGGGTACCCCGGGGGGGGGGGGTAAATTTTCAAGATGAGTATCCTTTGAAAGGTCTCGTCAATACTTTTGAAATGAATGATTGAACTATAAATATGTGATAATTTAAAACAAAGTTATCGATTTTTTTTATATATATTTTTTTTTAAATATTGTTACTGAGTGAATTTGTATAGGAAAATATAGAAGAAAGTCTTGTGGTGGCCACAACATACTAGTCTTATTTATGTATTTATATTTATGTTATTATTTAAATAACTTGTTAAGGAAGTGAGTAAGAGAGGAAATTTTCAAATGGTTTAGTCCTCAGATAGTAAGTATATATTAACTATTGCTGGCTCTCATTGTACATAGGGTGGTAATCCATAAGAGTGCACAATATGTATCCTTGCCAACAGCCAAAGCTCATGTTATTTTTATGAGAAAAGAATAAGGGTTTTTTTTATTCCTGAAATTGAGGACAATATCAAATTGATCACACATGTGAAATTTATGCATTTAATTATTCTAGAATCTGTACATTTTAAGTTTCAATCAATATTTTTTTATATTGTTCCTATAACTGTTTGTTCCTAGAAGCTCAAAGATTCACAATTTTGCATTTTCGGCCAAAATTCCTTCATTTTTAGAGACTTGTCGTACTTTTTTTTATATGAGAGCAAAGGAGCAACACTTTCTTATTGAAATATATTATGAAGTACGCTATGACGTAAATTATACATAAAGATAAAAAAGTTGCTTCACTGCACTCATATTAAAAACTTAAAATTGAAAGAAAAAAAATGCACTAATTATGGTGAATACATTGCGTATGCTATTACTTCTCACTGGTTTGAAAGAGATGAAACTGATGAAATCAAATCTATCTAAACAAATTCTATTTAAATTTTAATTTTATTACACTAAATTTTCTTCGAAAATACTTAAGTCCATTTTTTTTATCTGTACAATTTATATCTTAAACAATCTTTACACTTCCAGTGCAGAGAGTAGCATCTGCAACATTTCTTTTGCAATCTGTACGCTACAATATTTCTTAATCCTCTGACCACCTTTGGAAAGGGCAAGATTATAATGTGGTTTTTACTGCACAATTGTTTCAATGTACTAAAATAATGCTTATTTCAACTTGAGATTAAAAATGTAACTGTACACACGTTTATAATCTTTATGACTATTATTTAAGACCTTCAAACTCTAAAAAGAAACTAAATTTTGTAATTATATAATTTTGAATTATAAGTGTATGTTAGAAAAAGGAACATCTCAGTGGCCAGATATGTTCATCAGTGGCAGTCAGAAGGTTAAAAAAATATAAAAAATTTGCCTTTTTACGCTTTATGTACAATGGATACAAATACTTTGATTACAAATAGTATATTTATAATCCATAATTATTTGTAATATAAATGTAGAAAAACATGTTCTGAAATTATATAATTTTTAACAATAACGGCCAAAGGCGGAGTTTATATTTAACATTATGCAACAGCGACAGTGAGGGGTCTATGCACTGACACTGTTATATCATATTTCATACATATCAGTTATACTGAACTTTCAGAGCTAATCTGCATCATTTTTTATTTAGAGTAGTGGAATTCATATAATAAAATAGGAACTTAAAATTGCTCAGGGTCAAAAAACCCTCTTATGGACCCTGATCCTTTGTTTATAAAATTACTCATTACTTGATACATTTTTTTAAATTGCATTTTTATATTCGAAAAATTCACAAATGTTAAATTTGTACTCATTTTTCAAAAATTTATTTCTTAATTTTTTAATATTTCATTATACAGATAAAAATTTTAAAAAATACACTTAGTTAATTTTTTGCATTTTTTAAATATTATATGCTCTTAAAAAAAAAAAGTATGTATATATGTGCTGAAGAATACAAACTTTGTAAACAATTACCCTTACATGCAAGTTTTTACCATTCATAGTTTTTGCTTACAAAATTCATTTTCAATAACAAAATAACTTTAAAATTAAAGCTTGAATTTGTTTAAAATTATTTTTTTTAATGCATCTAAAAATATTACTTATTGTAAATTTTATTACAAACAATAATATATTAATCAACTTTAGTTTTTCATTAATTTAATCAGGATTGCTACAGCACCTGGAATTCAGGGAAAACCTGGAAAACTCAAGAAATTTCGAAATTTATTGCAAACATAGGGAAATTTTTTTTTTTTTTTTTTTTTTTTTTTGGAAAATCATTGGAGAATTTTTGCATAATGAAATCTTTTTTAAAAATTTAATACTTTATAATGAAGTAGATGAAAAAGCCAATTAAGTTTTTTTTTTTTTTTTTTTTTTTTCACAATAAAATTAATATATCCTAGATATGATATATTCATTGACTTGTAAATATGTTAGATTCTAATGCTGTATGAATGTGTGTCATCTGTTTTACTTTCAAAACAGACAGGGAAAACTCAGGTATATATATTTTTTTTTCTCTTATAATTTGTGTAGCAACCCTGTTAATACAAGAAGATAAACATAAAGCTATTTCTTACTTGATATTAAAAGCAGTATAAGGCACAAATAGAAACCAAAACATGTCAGACCACCATCTACTTCCTAAAATAGACTGTAGCACATACACATTATTATATAATCATAAAATATTTTTACTTTAAAAAAATCAATAGTAAATGTAGAAGATAGAACTAAATGTAATAGAAGTAAGTTAATAAATTATTTTTCATTAATAGTTTAATTAAATATAGCTCTAGTTTCATATCCTATATTAATTATGTACAGTAAAGTACAAATTTTAAATATGAAAAGACCAATACAAAAGATTTATTTATTACCATGTTTTTATTAACTTTGATTCTTGTTTGTTTGTTTGTCCAGTACAAATCTTGTAATCAATTTTTAACTAACTTTCCTACTAGCTAGACATTTGAAACTTTCAGAATAGCTCAGAACCCGATGACAACAAATACTTTGAAGCCCAATTTTAAAATTTTTGATTAGTTTTCTTTTAATTAATTAAGATATGAAAATAATAACCTCCTAATAGCTTAAAAAAATAGCCATCAAAATATTAGCTATAATTTAATTGTTGCCAAAAATAATTTACAAGTTCATTTTCTTTCGACATAAAAATAAATACATTTAATTAAATGTGAACGTTAAAAATTATAAAAAGTTAAATTATGCATCTCACAAAAATTGACGTCATTATCACTTTAAAATTTAATATGCATTGATAAAGTACTAATGTAATTCTATAGCTAAGATTCAACAGAAAATTTAAAACATGGCATATAAAAAGGTTTTTATCTTATAATTATTTTATTTTTCATGTTACAAGATGTACAGTTTTTTAAAAAGCAGATTTGCTTCTACTGTTAATGAAACTTTTGTTTATACTAATCAGATATCAATACTCTGCAATAAAACATTTCTTATTCCGAATTGTTCATCAAATTAAATACAATTATATGTATTACATTTTCTTAAGCCTTTCAAGCCAGAAAAAATGCACTGTGTATTTTTTCTTTCATGAAAATTAACACAAAAAAGAGTAATAAAAGTTTTTGCGATGGGAATCTGAATTTGTACTTTAAGGAAATTTTCAGTAATAATTGTTACTATATAACCCTTTGTTTATCGTCTTCATAAATTTTGCATAAATTAGATTTTTTCCTCTCATTCTGCATTTTAACAGACTCCAAATCTGTTAAAATGCAGAATGTAGAAACTTCCAACTCCTCCTTGTTCAAATGTGTTAAAATGTGAGAATGAAACTGATCATAAGTGAACTATGTTAGACTGGCAAACCAATAAGTCCTACACACACATAAATTTGTATAGTTCTTGCAATGATAACTTATAACATGCCAACCCAATTTTATCTAATTTAACCCTCCGCGTACAGTGCCCGTGATTTCGACTGGCAAAAGAACTTTTTACATTAAATTTCATTTACACCACAATTTCTAAAATACTATTCTTAACAGATAAATTATTAAAAATTATTATCCCACTAAGTTACATTTCCACCACTAATTGTAAAATGCAATGTTTGATATTTATAAATCCTGAAAACTAATGAAACATGTTTTTATTCAAAAACAGTGGTATTAAAAAATATGACTATTTGCAACCTGTGTATGTAAACACAGTACATACAAAATAATCTCCCCATACGTGGAGGGTTAAGCATAGAGTTCAGTCACTAGTGCACTTTATATAATTTGATACCATAATGATAATTCATCGTACATTCATAAAAAATCTATACAGTTCATGTGACAGAGACTTATAACATAACTACCAATTTTGAGCTCAATCGAATAAAGAGTGTTCGGCGTTATTGTGTTCACTCACATACTCACCAACTTTAAAGCAGCAAAAATGAATTCAGGATACCTCTAAACATATAAATTAAATACACTAGAATCACATAACTATATATATATATATTTAAGATTATCATACTTTTCTATCATAATATATGTTTGGATGGAAAGTAAATAGCAGCACATATTAATAACTTTTGAAAAATACATAAATACCTTTTAATAATATAAACTTTTTAGCTAAGAATTTAGTAAGAGCATTGTAATTTAAAAATCCAAGTTTACTCACTGGTGATATCCTTGTTATTATTGGTCGACTTACTCTCAGTGCTACCTAAAATTATAAAAAAATCAACAGAATATTTTAGATGCTAAGTTTAAATTACATATTTAAAATTAAACATAAAATAATAAATGAAAATTAAAGTTGAAGACATTCATTTTCACACATAAAATTATAGTTGTTACAGAAATTTTAATCACAATAACACCAACTCTTGAATACCAATTAATATGATTTTATGAACAAATATTTTCTAATAAAGAATCCATAATTAATAATTAAAATAACACTTTCTAACTCTAACCTCCCTCCCTATTCACGTTTTTTTTTTTTTTTTTTTTTTTTTTTACAATTGATTATGTTTTTTTTATTTTTGTAAGAAACATTTGGACTGGATATAATTAAAAAAAAAAAAAAAAAAAAAAAAGTCCTTCCGGCTCTAGAACGGTAGATTGATTTCTTTTTTCTCATCAAGTAGCTGCCACATTGTATCCAAAATGACAGCTACAAGTTATTAATGGAATTGGTAGAAATATTGATGTAGGCTATGTACATATGGAGTTTTAAGCAAATCAGTTCATAAATACCTTTTTATGTGAATTTAAAATTTTCAAGTGGCCCCAGCACTTGGAAACAAAATAGCAGGCCAAGTTGGCAAACAAATATATCAAATGCACTTGTGAGATAAATCTAATGTACAAATTTAGTTTAAATTAATTCAGAATCTCAAAAGTCATCTGTGTTGAAAAATTAAATGGTCACCACTTGGATCAAAATGACAGAGCAAGTTGCTCAGTGAACTGATCCAAGATATCTGTAAGATAAGTCCACTGTTCAACTTTGGTTCGAATGAATTCAGTATTTCAAAAGTTATCGTAATAACAGTTTCAAGTGACAGTGTTCAAGTGGACACAACTTGGAAACAAAATTGTGGAGAAACTTGCCCACCGAAATCATTGTTATTTGAATGATAAATCCATTTTTAAATTTTGGTTTGAATTCATTAAATATTTCAAAAGTTATCATGATAACAAATTTTCAAATGGCAGTCTAAGTGGCTGCAACTTGGAAACAAAACGGCGAAGCAACTTGCTCAGAGAAATCATCCAAGATATTTCTATGATAAGTTCACTAAAGTTGAAATACTGAATTAGTTTGAATCAAACTAATTCAATATTTCAAAAATTATCATGATAAAAATTTTCAAGTGGCACCATGTTTTCATGCGGCCACCACTTAGAAACAAAAAAGCGAAGTGAGATGCCCAGAAAACTTATCTGAAATATTTTAATGATAAATCTAGTCAAATCTGATGCAAATTGATTCAGTATTACAAAAGTTACCATAATGACAAACTTTTAAGTGGCAGCCACTTGGAAATAAAATTGTGGATTAAGTTACCAAGCAAACTTATCCAAGATATTTGAACCTTAAGTTCACTATTCAACTTTAGTTTGAATCAGTTTAATATTTTAAAAATTATTGTGATGGCACATTTCCAAGTGGCTGCAACTTGGAAATAAAATATTGGAACAAGTTGCCCAGTGAACTCATCCAAGATTATTATAGAATAAGATCACTGTCCAACTTTGGCTCGAATTGAATCAGAATTAAAAAAATTATGTTTATAAATTTTCAAGTGGTAGCCTAATTTCAAGTTGTCTCATTTTATTTATAACATCTGCACTTTATTAAAAATGGCAGATAAAATTCATTAAGGGGGTATTCTGGTCTAGAAATTTTAAAAAATCGATTTTTTTTTTTTTTTTTTTTTGCACATTTTGAAAGTTTAGACTTTCAAAAATATGATCCTAAAAGGATTTTTCAAAATTCGAATTATTTTCGGCAACAAGCTGCGGCTGAGAAAACTCTTAAGAGCTTTGTCCATGAACACCCCCCCCCCCCCTGAATGAAAAAGTTTTGGATGTAATAAAGCCTATTTATACCAGCTTATCATCTGATGATTTATTACATCGATGTTTGGGGTCCGAAACACAAAATAATAATGAATCACTGAATTGTTTGATATGGACTTTTGCTCCGAAGCATATTCACACTGGAACTCATACAATTCAAATTGCAAATTATCTAGCTGTCGCTATTTTTAATGAAGGTTTTTTACCGATCTTGAAAATAATGGAACTTATGGGCATCACCGTTGGTACTGAAGCTCATGCATTTGCTATAAGGCGAAACGAAGCTAGAATTGACCGCTCTGAACTACGAGCTTCTGCTGCTTCAAAAGAAGGTAGAACAGCTCGATTAGCTGAAAGAACTTCTCAAGAGCTGAATTATGAGAAGGAGGAAGGCCCAATGTATGGATCTGGGATCGCCGATTGATGCAAAGTGAGTATAACATATTATTTTCAGAGTTATTCCATTAGAATTGTTTCCTAAACTTTAAACGCGTTTTTCTCGAAACTACTTTTTTTGAGGTGGTTGACATGATATTTCAAGTTCTACTGAACCGATTGCTTTGAAATTTGGTATATATCTTGTTTATACAACTCTCTATCGCGTCTGCCTTGGATTTTAAAAAATTTTGATTTTCAATATTTTTAAAAAATTCGAAAAGGTCGAAAAAAGTCGGGTAAAAAAAATTTTTTTTTCAAGTCAACGCCTTTTTTTTTTTTTTTTTTTTGAAAATGGTCAACCCGATAGCAACATCTTTATTAATGAAGAATTTGTTTGATTTTTTTGTTTTAGATCACTACAAGGGTTGAAATCATGTCAACCAGGATGCACCGTTTTTTTTTTTAAGCCCCCACTCCATCGGCCTGTATCTCGGCGAATTTTTTTTTTTTTTTTTTTTGTGATTTTTTTTTTACATTCTCAAAATGTCAATAAAAAACATATAAAAAAATGGATAATAAAAATGTTTTTCATTTTTTTTTTATCTTACTTTAAAAAATGCCTAAAATTCAGGCTTCTAGACCAGAATACCCCCTTAATAAACTTGGTTGTGACCCTTGTATAGTCAATGTGTACATCAAAATTCAAGCAAATTCAGTCTTAAATACACTTTTTGCAGTGTGAATTTGAAGTTTTCAAGTGGCCTCCACTTGAAAACAAAATGCCGGAGCAATTTAGTTAACAAATTCATCCAAGATATTCATAAGATAAGTTCACTGTCCAAATTTGGCTTGATTTGGAGTATTATTTCGTAAGTTATCGTGATTTTAAATTTTCATGTGGTAGCCTGATTTCAAGTAGTCCCGCTTACTTTAAGATATCCGCCACTTTGTTAAAAATAGCAGATAAAGTTCATTAATAAACTTGGTTAAGACCCTTATATGGTCTATTTATACTTCAAAATTCAAACAAATTTGGAATATGCTTTTTACAATGTTAATTTGAAATTTTCAAGTGGCTGACACTTGAGAACAAAATGACAGAGCAACTTGGTTAACAAACTCATCCAAGATATTTATAAGATAAATTCACTGTCCAAATTTGGTTTGATTTGGAGTATTATTTTGTAAGTTATCATGATTTTAAATTTCCAAGTGGTAGCCTGATTTCAAGTGGCCCTGCTTAACTTAAGATAACCGCCATTTTGTTAAAAATGGCAGATAAAGTTCATTAATAAACTTGATTGAGACCCTTATGTGTTCTATATTTACATCAAAATTCAAGCAAATCTGGCTTTAAATACGCCTTTTACAATGTGAATTTGAAATTTTCAAGTGGCCGTCGCTTGAGAATAAAAAGACGAGGCAACTTAGTTAACGAACTCATCCAAGATTTTATAAGATAAGTTCGCTGTCCAAATTTGGTTTGATTTTGAGTATTATTTCATTAGTTATTGTGATGACAATATTTTCATTGTAGATAGATATAGATAAACAAAGTGATTGCAATAGGTCGATTTCTAAAGGTATCAACCTATTACTCATTTATATTGTGAAAAATCATTGTGGTTTAAATCACATATTAGATTTGAAAGACATTATAACTTATCTATAATGTAATATAATTTACTTACTGGTTGTACATCTTGATTCAGATAAAAAGGCCAGGAATTGAATTTCAATAATCCTTTTTTATTATTTGTTGTAGCTCCTTCAGGAAAAACCAATATTGGTAAGTCTGAGTCTGTAACAATTATTCTGCATTTGTAATTTCAAACAAAATATGATTAAATTATGTAATATTTTAATAAAATAACAATAATGATGACATATATTTAATTCATACATTTATTCATGTTAGCTCTATTTTACAAAAATAGAAAATATCTCGAAAACAAATTTTAAATTTAGAAAAGAATGGGATAGAAAATAAATATAAATAAAACACTTTGCTCATGATAAATCTAGATTCTCTATAAATTTAATTTAAATGATTCAGCTCTGTTTTTATTCTATTTAAATTCTCTTAAATCGATTAATTTATTGATAGTTAAAAATTAGTATTTCTATTATATATATATATCTTATATTGCTTAATTTATATATAATCATTTTTCTCTCTCTTTATTTACCATAAATTGATGAGAACAATCTTATACCTTAATAAAATTTAAATTTTTTTAAACCAATGAACAGTAATAAAATCATCATTCAATACAGAAACAGCAAAGCAAAAAACAGTTGTGATTTAAGGGGATTGTGACATTATAAATCTCTTTTTGTAAACTACAGTTTCAGTAGCAGAAACCATGCAGCATGGCAGCAAGCACGGCAGATTGTTTAATGCTATGCAGATGAATTTAATAGCTAAAGAAAGAAATGTTTAGGCTTAAAAATACACATATCACTTGCACTATGTCCCTAGATTACTGCATTTGTTGTATAGTCTTAATTTATTTTCTTTGTTGATGCAAATTTTATGTATTTTATGAATTGTCATTACTCTTAGTGATACCAGATTTGGTCTGGCATTGATGGTTTGCATATAAGTTTTATTTTTCTGCAGACAGATTCAGAAAATTCTGCTATTGGGACTACAGTTTTAGAGTGTTTATGTATACATAATTAGTGTTTTAAATCATAACTAACAATATTAATCATATTAAAAATTTACATTAAATTTCAATATAAAAATCTTGAGTGACTCCCCTCAACTTTCCGAACATTTAGTAATAAAATTTTTTTTTAAATTCATTTAAATAAAAGACATAGTTAAATAAACAAAAGGGAAAAGCATTATAGCTCATTTAAGTATTTCTGCCAAAAATGTATGTTATTTAATGGATCATAACGTACAAAAAATCTTTTGTACATCTCCGTAACAGACATATAAATGCTCACAATATCAAATGCTTATCCATTCATTTATGTTTTAAACAATTTAGCATTGCTTAATTTAAATTGTTTAAGCCCATAGACTACAATGTATAAAAATTCTACTTTGTATAACAGTAAAAATAAAAAATAAAAAACTATAAGTCCTACACTTATATAAATCTGTACAATTCTTGCAATAATAACCTATAACACGCCTACCAATTTCTATCTTAATCAAATATAGAGTTTAGACACTAGTGCACTTCAAACAATTTAAATCTACAGTCCACAATGATAAAGAATTTTTGTGTCCCTGTAAAAGAACTATAAGTGCTAGATTCACTACCAAAATCTATACAATTTGTGTGATGGTGACTTATAATATACCAACTGATTTTCAGCTCAATTGGATTGGCCAAAATGATAAAGAATTTTTCTTTGTGTTCCTGTAAAAAATATAAGCTTCACCAAAATCAATACAGTGTGTGTGATTGTGACCTAAAACATATTTATATTGTATTATCATATCATACTTAATTGGCCTAAAGCCTACAACTTTCAAGTCAACTGAATAAGGTGTTTAGTACTATTGTACTTGAAATAATTTGAGCCCATAGGTCATAATGATAAAGAATTATAAAGAATTTTTTGCCATATCCATGTAAAAATCTATAAATGCTAGATTAACTAAACTTTACACAGTTCATACCACAGTGACATATAAAATGGAAATAAATTTTCAGCTCAATCCGATAAGACATTTAGATGCTATTGCACTATAAATAATTTGATCCCATAAGCCATAATGATCAAGAATTTTTCTTTGTGTCTCTAAAAAAAAAAAAAAAAAAAAAAAAAACTACAAGTGATAGATTCACTAAAATTTATAGGATTCATACTACAGTGACCTATAACACACGTACCAATATTCTGCTCATTCGAACAAAGTGTTTAGACAATATTGTGTTTACTTACACATACACATACATATGTACACACATATGTATATATCACCGTAAAAAAATATCAGAAATGAACTCCAGGTATCATGAAATGTATAGATACATTAAAATCTCAAAGTTGAAGTTTTGTCATGATTACAATACTTTCCTTACATATGCATGTTCAGAAAGTAAAAACATTTCTTTAAATTTTTTTAATTAACTTACCAATGAATCTACAAGTAATACTTAAATACTCGTATATTCAGAATATACTGTTAAACTATAATGTAAAATATAATAATAATGATAAATGAATGAATAAAATAGAAATTAATTAATAGGTGACAGTTAAAAATATTTAAATGTTGATATATATATATTAAGGTTTAAATAGTTTGAGAAATTTTAATATATTTAATATTTTTTATATTTTAATACTTTTGCATACTAAATTTTATAATTCTAAAACAGGAATTTACAAAAAAGATTTATCACATCCACCATCCTACAGCAGAAGATTTCACAGGTAATAATGATAACATGCAACAAAATAACATACTGCATTGAGGGAAAAAAGAAGTAGGAAAAAATATATATAAAACTACATTAACCCATTAACGCCCGAATTAATTTTGCAAAAAATATTTTGATGAGTATGTCAATTCTAAATT
Organism: Salticus scenicus; assembly: GCA_963930645.1. Lineage (NCBI taxonomy): Eukaryota > Metazoa > Arthropoda > Arachnida > Araneae > Salticidae > Salticus > Salticus scenicus. The sequence goes on along the minus strand of OZ005652.1, from coordinate 34,231,365 downwards.
AATACAGACAACTGACAGTAAAATATATTAATTAAGCAATTCTTCTGATAGTTTTAAATTTATAACCTATCCTCATTTGAGGACGTTTAGTGTTCTAGCGGAAACACTTCTAGAAAGAAAAACTTCGAGATAACAGATTAATTTCCGATTATACACTGACAAAGACCTTGAAAGTAAAGTATCATAATATATATTATTATTCAACTTGACTTAAGTTGGTATATCTGCACAAAAGACAAATTTATATGCGATGAATGAAAAATCATAAAATAACTATCCAAATTAATAATTATGATAAATAGCAGGCACATAAAATGTTGAGGGATCATTTAGAGTGATGCTGTAACTGTCATTAAAAAGCAAAAATCATTCCAAGAAACCACAAAAAATATACATGCTATTTTATTAGCTGTCCTCAAATGAGGACGCTGGGAGTTAATGGGTTAAAAACCTTGAAAAATATTTTCATAGAAGTAAGGGAGGAGTGTGTGTATGTGATAGTTTATAGAACGAACAAAGCATCAAATTAAGCTATGCTAATCTTTTAACAGACGAAAAAAATAAATAAATAAACTTATAATTATTCTGATTGTCGCTTTTCTATTAAGTGAATATGATGAAGTAGTAGATGAGAGCACATTTATATAATAATAATAAATTAATAAAAGCCTACAATAAATATGAAGCTGTTCTATAGTTCTATTTTCTTCAAGGTCTTGGACTTTTAATAAAATAAATTTACTAGAAATATTTCATAATAACTAATTAATCATAATAATTGATGATATATGCAATAGACTAGATTAAATTTTAAACTGTAAAAAAAAAATATGATAATATAATAAAACACTACCAACTTAAATGTTTTTTTTTATTTTTTTGAGATATATATCAATATAAAAATTAAGGGGGGGGGGGGGACGTAAGAGTAAACAATATAATTTACCTTTAAGGAAATTTCGAACATTTTTTATGAACACTTGTCTACCTTCAGAAGCACCGAAATATTTATAACCTAATATCCAATTCAGATAAGGTGGTACATCCCATACACTAGGCTGTATAAAAGAAGAAAAACTTTCAGATGTTTTAAAAATTAGGCTAAACAACTCAACAATTAATACACAGATATTCTTTAAGATGATAATTAGGGACTGACAAAGTTCCAATACCTCAGAAGTCAGGAAAAATTTCCAAGAGCCAGAGATAGCGAACAATTTCTATAACTTTAAATTTAAATAAAAAGAAAAACGAAGTATATTAATAATTACATATTAAAATATAAAGACCTAACTTTACTTCGTGGTTGTTTAAGATCTTTCGGTACCGGGCACCCGGTCCTCATCAGAAACGCTGCTTCTGTGGTGGAAAACTTGAATCTGTTCACTCTTCTGCTGATTTCTCATCAGATGGCTCCAGGCTCTATTTGGGGCCACTGCGCCGCTATCGTTGCATACATCGCTACTGATTGAGATTTCAATTGACTCGCGATACATGGCGTAGTTGTAATTATCGTAATCGGCTAATTTTATGGTTTTATCAAAGTCTATTTTAATATTGTTTTTACTGTATGTTTTAGCTAACGCGGTATTAAATTTTCCGGTCTTAATATTATTAAATTTTATTTAATATTATTAATATTATTAAATTTAATATTATTAATTATTAATATTATTAAATTTTAAAAGTAAAGCACCATTTCGCTATAAAACAAACACTATCCAGTCATACATTAATCGCACTATTTTAATATGCAATGAACCCGAAGACCTTGAAAAAGAACTTAACCTTATTAAAAGTTTCACAAGAAAAGCAGGATATCCTGATAAAATTGTTAACAAATTAATAAAAATAGATTCAAAAACCTCGACCAAATACCCAATCACCAGAAACCACCCCTTAAATTTACCCCATCCATCCCTTACGATCGCGGAGCCGCTAATAAAATTAAAAATACAGCTAATAAATATGGCATAAATATCCCCATCAAACCTAACAAAAATATTTTTCAATTAATCCGAAGCGATAAAAACCCTATCCCCCCTCTTGAAACCGCCGGCATTTATAAAATTCCATATATAGATGAAAACAATAAACCCGGTTCATATATTGGCGTCACTAAGAGAAAAATCAAAACTAGAGTTAAAGAACATGAAAATGATATTAAGACCGGAAAATTTAATACCGTGTTAGCTAAAACATACAGTAAAAACAATATTAAAATAGACTTTGATAAAACTGTAAAATTAGCCGATTACGATAATTACAACTACGCCATGTATCGCGAGTCAATTGAAATCTCAACCAATAGCGATGTATGCAACGATAGCGGCGCAGTAGCCCCAAATAGAGCCTGGAGCCATCTGATGAGAAATCAGCAGAAGAGTGAACAGATTCAAGTTTTCCACCACAGAAGCAGCGTTTCTGATGAGGACCGGGTGCCCGGTACCGAAAGATCTTAAACGACCACGAAGTAAAGTTAGGTCTTTATATTTTAATATGTAATTATTTCTATAACATCAGAGTTGCCATTCAACTAGGAGAATGAATTAAAAATATATTTAAAAAACCTTCACATTACTTCGTGCATTGTCGTTAAATTTTTCGGCTGGGTACCCGGCTCTCATCAGACGACTACTTCTGTGGAGGACTTGAGCTTGACTGGTGATCTTGATCTTCTTTAGCCATAAGGTGGCACCACACTCTGTCAGGTGCCACTGCACCTCTGTCGTTACATGTCTCCTTATTGGTAGCTATTTCATGGAGGCATGTAACGACAGTGACGCAGTGGCACCCAACAGACTGTGGCACCACCTTATGGCTAAAGAAGATCATCAGTCAAGCTCAAGTCCTCCACAGAAGTAGTCATCTGATGAGAACCGGGTACCCGGCCGAAAAATTTAACAACAATGCACAAAGTAATGTCAAGGTTTTTTTTTTATATATTTTTAATTAATTATAGTTGATGCTTCGTTTTTGTGTATTATCATTTATAGGAGAATGAAATTCCCTGAATTTTCTAAGTGTGTTCTAAGAAAATTCTAGTGTAAGCGTATATTGAGCATTGGCTGCGTTGAGGTCAAAATAATTATGGTACCATTTGAAAACACAAAAGTTACATATTACTTTGACCTAAGAAGAAATTGCCCTCCATGGGAATCTTTCAAAGAGGTCTTGTTTAAAAAAAAAAAAAAAAAAAAAAAAAAATGGCACAAGCTAAGAAAACTGGGAAAGTAACCCTACATTGGCAGAAAAATTGCTTTTTTATTTGGCAATCATTGTATGAAATTCCCTGACTATGCCAGGTTTTCCAGGTAGCGTGGCAATACTGTAACAGTATAATGGCAAATAGTAGAGAGGCTAGTAGCAATATTTTGTTATTCAGTACTGGTTATTTATGCTTTATTTTACATTGAACAAATGAGTTATTCTATTAAAAATTTGAATGAAGAAATTTTTTTTAGAAAATAATTGATTTTTTAATTATAAAAATTAAAAAAAAAAAAAACTATATTTAAAAAAAAATGGATAGAATATTATTCTTACTTTAATATAAGCATAAAATATATTAACAGTGTCTTTGAATTTTGGCTTTAAAATAAAATTTGTCTATTAACTTTACAGGATTGAAATTCCTTACCAAGTGTGTAAATATGAAACCGAAATTTGCCCATAGATGGCTGTAGCTGTCAACATATAGTCAACTCTAAAAAATCTGCAAAAATAAAATATATGCAATTCTCTGAAATCCACATATCATTTGCAATGTAAAAAAAACGTTGTCACAACTGATTTGTTGATTAGTGAATTGCAAAAATTCAGCTGTATTAGGAGATAAATCAATTATTAACTTGTGGTGGTGAATCATCAATGACTCAGCATGTTACAGAGGAAATGATAAGTGTAATTATATATAATTATCAAAAAATAAATCACATTAACTTAGAGAAGAAGAAGAAAGACTGTTTTCAAGAATTGCTGACTTTTTTGCAGGTTATAAAAATATAAAAAATGTATGAATATTCTTATTTAAACTACTATTGATCAGACTTTTCAAAAATCTAGATTATTTTCAACTATAATATGATCTATGAAAATTGTTCTTTACATTAAAATTCAATGAAATAACTGTACTTTTAATAGCACACTTTATTTCATCATTGTATGTATAACATATAAATTGTTTCTTAAAGATTTGTTACTCAAATGAGGTTCTAAGATGTAAATAAAAGAAATTATTCTAAAATTTGCAAAATACTTTGTTTTAAGTCGTGTGGATTTTTGATAGTGTACTGTAGTTACCTTCAAACTGCATCATTGGCATAATTTTATTTCTTTGACAGCTGATACAGATTTTTAACTTACAACATTGCAAGTTTCATATAACAGCATAGTTTTAAATAGTGCTGAACATGTCGAATTTCAGGCCTACAAATCACGATTTGCAGATAGCATTGATTTTTTGTCACCATTTAAAGAAAACTGCTGCAGAATCGCATTGAATGCTTGTCGAAGCTTACAAGGAGCATGCTCTTGGTAAATTATAGTGCTCTCAATGGTTTAAGAAATTCAAAAATGGTGATTTTAACTTGTAAAATGAAGAATGTGGAAGACTGCCGAAAAAGTTTGAAGACAGTGAATTGCAAGCATTGTTGGATGAAAATGATACCCAAACCCAACAAGAACTTGCAAATCAATTAAGTGCAACAGGAGAAGCTATCTCCATACATTTGACAGCCATGGGAAAGATCCAGAAGGTAGAAAAATGGGTTCCACATGAATTGACTGAAAGACAGAAAGAAAATGGAAAAAACACTTGTGAAATGTTGCTCGACAGGTACAAAAGAAAGTCATTTCTAAATCAAATTGTGGCAGGTGATGAAAAGTGGATATATTTAGAGAATCTTAAGCATAACGGACCATATGGGTAACTCTAGGCGAACCATCAACATTGACTGCAAGGCCAAATCGCTATGGAAAGACAATGATATTCTGTGTTTGGTGGGATCAGAAAGGTGTGATATGTTAGGAGGTACTAAAACCTGGTGAAACCGTTAATCCTTTGCGGTCGTAGCCACCAAAGCTTTTTTACCATTCCTGTTGTATGTCTGCTCTCAGCCACATTAAAACACATTGCTGTGTAAACATATATCTAAAGTTCACAACAGAATTAATAAATCTTGTTTATCCTTCATAATCTTGCATGTTATGTATCACTGCTCTTTCAACGGAAATTAATGTCCAAATTTAATACGACCGCAAAGGGTTAATAATGAATGCTACAGATTATTAATTTAAATCAAGAATTGTGTGAAAAACGACCAGAATATCAAGAAAGATAACACAAACTGTTTTTGCTTCATGATAATGCCCCATATCACATAAAGCAAAACTGGCCAAAGAAATGATTGACACGTCCAGTTGGGAAATACTTGTGTTCTTGTGTATGCAGCTTACTCATCAGACTTGGCTTCGTCTGACTACCATTTATTTGCATCTTACTCAGTGGAGCTTCACTTCTATTGAAAATGTACAAAAATGGCTCAATGACTGGTTTGCCTCAAAAGAGCAACAGTTTTTTTGGCATGGCATTCATAAATTGCCAGAGAGATAAGAAAAATATATAACTAGCAATGGATAATATTTCGAATAAGATATGTTTTATCATTTTCATAGAATAAACATGTATTTTCTATAAAAAAAATTCTGTTATTTACACACCTGGTAAAGAAGGTCCATTTAAATTGATGAATATCATATTATACTCTCTAGCTTTACATTTGGACGGAGTACTTTTGATAGTATTCAAATGATGCTGAAAATCTTGTTCACACGAAGATGTTGATATAGGAAGTATCAGTATAATAGTAAGAATATTTCTCAAATATGGGGATCTATCTTTGAACTAGATCAAAAATATTAAAAAGGAATGAATGTTTTTCATCATTCTGCAATAGCTAGTCACCATAACTAATGGGATATTTTTAATCTTCAGGGTGACCTGGTGCCTGGGAATTGTCAGACCCTAGTGATAATCATGCACCACACATTAATGTACAACACATAAAGGAAATATATATATATATATATAGAGAGAGAGAGAGAGAGAGCTAGAACTATAATTTCCTATATAGCTTTTTTATAAAAAATATATTTGATATTCTCATTTCAGTTAAATGAAATGAGAATTGAAATAGATAAAATTTAATATTTATGTATAAAAATGTTAAATTGCCTGAAAACCACATAATCATATTTTAGATAAGCATTCAAAATTAAACTCCAAAGTCAAAATTTATGTCAGAATTAAAAATTATTTTTGATTAGTCACAAACCAGATGCAATTTTGTACAAAGCAGTCAAAATTTTATATCATTAATATGAGTATTATCTGCATATATATAATTTTATTTTATTATTTTCAACAAACTAAATGAGATTCTTAATAATTTGCCTTTCATGTATTGATAACACATTTTTCATGTTTATTAATTTAGTTTACATTATTACACTAATAATAGAGTAATTTTCACTTATTAAATTCTATATATATTATATTAACCTTATCATTTCTATTTTTAATAATTTCAGCCTATATATATTTTAACATTACTTTTTATGCATTCGGTTGCTTTTTTATTAAAACTTTTGTTTGGCAAGAGTGATAAGCAGCTAACTGAAAAGTAACTGTTTCAGTGTGAAAATAGACCTTTAATCATTCATACAGATTTATAATAAACATAATTTCCATTGATTACAATAGTTCCTTATACAAAGTATAAGAAAGTATTTGTAATCCCAATTTGTGAAATGGATTTTATATCTTGCATAGCTGCAATGATCATAGAATGTTGCAAATTTATATTTGTGACTTTCATGATGTCTAATTGTACACCTTCACTTTCATCTTAACATAAGCTCCTGCTTTAGAGATATCTATGATTTAAAAAATGTTTTATGACGTCTGTCTGTACATATGTGTGTATTTCAAATAACTCAAATATGATTGGATGTAGAGCATTGCAAACTGGTATATAGGTTTGTTATAACATCTAGTTGTGCACCTCTCTTTTTAGTCTTTCTGTGACTTTCTGTTTTGGAGATATTTATGAAAATTATATTCATGATGACCAAAAATACACAGGTTTTGGGCATTATATATGACCTACTGTCATAAAGATTTCAAAAGAAGCTAATGATATTGTTATGAAAGTTGTGGACATTTTTGCATGTAGACAGTAATATCTTAAAGATATAAGCAGGTTCTAGTCGACGGATGCACTTAATTCAATGACTGTTCTGGAAATATAAAACTCTTTTTTGTGCCACAAATATCAATAAAACTTTTTTTCTTTATATTTGTTTAGAAATGAGTATTCTCGAAACAATCATTCTCACTAAAGAAATCAAGTAAACATTGTTAAATACCGTATAGAGCAGGAATTTTGTTAATTCAGGAACAATGACCAACCAAAAAATTCAAAGTCAGAATAGAATTTTAATTCATTGAGAGTATTGTCAGTGGATTATAGAATTTTTGAGGTAGTTCTGACATAGAAACCAATGATTCATTTCAAACAATTACAAAACTCGACTCCTATTGAAGTTAGTGCTTCCAAACTTTGGAAATCTTAAACTACCACTTTTCATCCCATTTGGAAGCCACATTGTCTAATTTGATAGTAAATCAATGTCTATCTTCAAAGAAATGAAAAAACTACCATTCGTTTCCATTACAGCAAATACCATTTAGAATGTAACATGTATAGATATAGGCAAGTTCTCTACAATCATCAATAATGATTCTTCTTTTATTTTTATAGTATTGTCAGTCATTTATAAAACTTTCGAAGAATTTAGTTCTGCGGTATAAACCAATGAATCTTCCAGGAAATTTCAGAACTCTGTTCTTATTGAAGTTAGAGCTTCCAAGCTTTAGCAACCCTAAAATACAAATTTTGCACCAAATTTGGTTGTCAAAACCAAAATCTGCATTGACTACAAACTTAGCAGCTTGGTGAGATTAGTGACCAAATTTGGCCGCAAATATTACTTCAGAATAGCCAGAATTTCACAATTTTAATGAAGTTAATTGTTTTGGTAGTAATTTTTGCCAAATAGAACAAAAATTAGCCATCTACACTCGAGTGATTTCCATTAAATTCTAAGTTGTGTATTTGCAATGAGAGATTCTGTAATAAACCGCGGAGAACTATTTCTGTAAAAGCTACTGTATCTGTTCTTGGTGGTCTATATCAACCTATTATCGTGAATTTTGTTGAAGTAGCTTTTTTTTTTGGTGGGGGGTTGTTTTCAGGAATGTTCGCAGACTGGAACCTGTCTGTTTATTTACGAATCCATTACCTCACACAAAAAGTCAACATTTTTATAACAATATGTATAATCCAATTAGTGTATAAGGAAGTCATGTGATGCCTACATCAAATTTCTTTTTTAATTGTTTTTTGAACAGCATAAGCTTGTTTCAACAATTCTGACTAATTTTTTTAAAGTTTTTTGTACTCCTTTTACAGTAATTTTTGAAAACTTACAGGAACATGAGTCAATTTTTTTCATTTTGCAGCTTCTTTAATATTCTTTGTTGTATCACCCAAAAAAGCATGGATTACTTTTCTTCACATCAACGGTTATTTTGACGAATAATCAAATAAAGTCAAGTGATTGGTGAGTTTACCTACATTACTATGTGTGTACAAGACAAAATGTGCAATGTTTGTAAATGTGTATAGCTGGAAAGAATCTACATGGCAAAATTTAATTGGTGAAATTTAGGATTGCAATGTTGTCGATGAATGTTTTATTCTTCATATTTTTTATGATTATGAGAAAAAATGTCAAAGGAAAACAGATTTTCAGTTTATAAAAAAAGAACTGGAATATAATTAGGCCAAAAATACTGAATTTACTGACTAAATTCATAAAATAATGACTTTACTGACCATTTTTTATCCCTGTGGTTACTATATTTAAGCAAAAAAAAATTTTTTTTAAGGGAATCACTTTTTTACATACAAATTTTATAAATAAAAACTAAAATTAATTAAATTTAAAACACACAAAACTTTATTTTGAGCAATTACATATAATTTTGAACTTTAAAGTTTCTCTAATCTATCCCACTACTAGTGGTTGTATTTTGCTACCCAATCGCTTCAGACATTTGGTGATGTTGTAGGCATAAACCGTTTTAGCGGTATATTGTGTCACTTATCTTGTACTCACTTTAGGTTGATATCTCTTTTTAAGTAATTGGAAAAATGTAATTGAAATGGTCAACTCAGATTCCTTGGGTTATTTTGCATCTTTCAGTATTTTCTGTATTCAGCAGTTTCTGAGCAGATATACAATACACATACAATCAGATTATATAAAATATGAGTAAAAGTGGTCGTAATTAACAATTAGATAGAAATAATACTACAAAGACCACTTACAATTTATACCTGAGAACTTTCAGCCAAACACTTTCATGGCCATAATCATAAGTGAATGATTCTTGCTCCCTGAAACTCTTCATCTATTTGCGAGCTTCAGCATATAGCACCATCTATTGTCGATCTCGGCCTCAGTTAAGTTACAGGCATCTTCACAGGCAATAATTTCAACTATTTTTCAAAGAATTCGTAGTGATAAAGATAAAATTCATAATCTAGAAACTGCAGGAATCTATAAAATTAATTTTAAAAAATAAAGGGGGGGGGGGATTCTGGTTCCTACATACGTATGACGAAACACAAATTAAAAAAGAGGATAAAAGAGCATTTCAATGACATTAAATTTAATAAAAATACCACTGCCTTTGCCCAGACTCACCAAAATGAAAATATTGATATTGATTTCAATAATATAAAAAAAAACTCTCTAATTACAATAGTCACTATTATGCAATAAAAAGGGAAGCAGTTGAAATTATTGCCTGTGAAGATGCCTGCAACTCAACTGAGGCTGAGATTGACAATAGATGGCGCTATATGTTGAAGCTCGCAAACAGATGAAGTGTTTTGTGGAGCAAGAATCAGTCATGTATGATTATGGCCATGAGAGTGTTTGGCCAAAAGTTCTCAGGTATAAATTGTAAGTCAATCTTGTGGTATTCTATCTTATTATACAATCAGATTTTAACATTTTCTTAAAAAAGAAAGAAAAATAATTAATAACATGCAGAAATACATTTTATCATGTCTGTTTAATTCTTTGTAATTCAATTAATAAAATTTACTTCAGAAATAAAAAAAGTGAAAAATCTTACTACCACAACTGGAAGAACGAGATTCATCGCCAAGTGATCAAAATTCGTAACATGATTCATTACAAAAATATTAACTCCTGGATCATAATTTTCATCGCATTCGGTGAAGACAATGAATCCTAAACTAATGCACATTATCCTGAGAAGTATACTGAAAAAAAAAGCAGAAAAAATACATCAAATTATTTAAAGTAGGATTTCTTAAGGAAAATCTATATATATTACAAATAAGATACTGTGTAACCCAACAAGATAAATAAAGTACAGTGATAAATGGTAACCCTGACATGGTCCAACATGAGTCATGTAACACGAACCATCTATACGTTGGTTCCCTTGGTAACAGTTTATTTTCAATAAATTCCTATGACAACTGTTTGAAGATTGTACTTGGTGAAATTATATCTGCCAATGTTTTTGTTTGCTTATGTAGTTTAATATTTTTTTGTACTATATCATTTTAGTTTTTATTTTACATATTTTTTATTTCGTGTAGTCAAAATTTAACTGACAAAATATTTAAAAATAGTTGATAACTTATTATTTGTTGTTAAATTTAGCTCTTTTAAAAGTTTAATTTTTCTTTATAAACACATCTAAACTTTGTTGGAAAATAATGAAAAAAAAAAAAAAGTATTTTATTAATCATTATAATGTGAAATATGTGAAAAATTATTTTTAAAACAATTTACTTCTGTTATAGGACTGTCTCATTACCTAATAATAATGATAATTTGCCAAACTGAAATTTTAAATGCCAAAATCGCAATAAAGGGCCAAACATAGCAATCTATTGGTTCATATCACGTGATTCCTGTTGAACCACGGAAAGCTAATCCTTTATCCATTGAATCAGACCTCTACTTTATTTATCTCATTCGTGTAACCCTGCCGAAAGTGTCATTTCAAAATCTGCTTGGGAAAGGCACATTTTTCTTTTTTTAGACGAAGGGGTAGAAGAGATGGGAATGTATTAAATCCAAAATTTGAAAACGATAATTTTTCTTTAAATTATTGTTGATGCATAGTTTCCAAACATTTTTGCTGTTATAATTTATTGACACACAGTTAAATATGTGTTGATATATACATTAAAAAAAAAAAAAAAAAAAAACCAATTATAATAAGGAAATAAGAAATTTTAATTGATATCAACATATATACATTATCTGACTAATGTGACAGAGGAAATCATCTATCCTCTTCATAAGAGCAGTTTGTCTGTCATCTCATGCTTTTGTGCAACAAAAGAAAATAGAATTGTAATCTTATAAACTGCTTAAAAAAAAAAAAAAAAAAAAAAATCTATTTATATAATTTAGATTTTATTCCAATTTTAAATAATATTAAAAAAAATCCCCACAAAAGTATCAGGTAAAAGAAAGTAATGAAAAGAAAAATACAGAAACTCTTAGTTCCAAAGAGGGGGCAGTTGTCCCCCTGCCCCCCCCCCCTAAATGATGCCTCTGAACCATGCTTTTACACTTTCCAAGGGACACTGCATAAAAAGTCTAAACTGCAAGAGAGTCTAAATGGAGAGAAATAAGTAACTAATTTTGAAAAAGACTATTGAGAAATGACTATTTTTGCCTTCATATCCAACATTAACTCGTTAAGTTCCATGTGTCCACTGGTGGTAATTCTCTGAATTGTGCAGTAGATCATGTTCTCATGGGTGAGCATTCTTTGAGCGACTTGCTGAGACATTTTATTATTATTATTATTTATTTTTGATTTACAGCAACTGGTATGACTTTGTGTTATTTATTTTTAATAAAACAAATCTTATTTTTCTACTTTTACTTGCTTTTTTTTTTTTTGGTGACCCACCAGTGGGCATAATCTAATTTATATCTTTTAAATTTTTTCCCAGCCTTTTTTTTGTTTTGCAGCATTTTTCTCTTTTTTTTTTTTTTTTTTTTTTTTTTTACAGATTTAATTTAAGATGGATAAAAAATGTTTAACAGATGCTAAGCTCAAAAATATTATGTGAAGAAGAAGTAATAGAATTTTCAGATTATTCAATTACCGATCAAGACATTGAGTCAGAAAAGAATAGTTCTGACTCGAAATCTGATGACATGGATTTGGAGGTTAGGAATGAAGAAGATGCAAAAAATAACTCAGATGAAGATCCTGATGATATTGTTCCTTTAGTAAACTTGATAAACAATCAAAAATGGGAGACTATTGATGAAGACCAATTAACATTTGACAAATTTCCAAACAATACAGGCATGAATTCTGATGTTGCTACTGCTTCAGCTGGAAAAGATCCTATCAAATTTTTCAACTATTTTATAAGCGAAGATACAATAACATTTTCTGTAAGAAACAGATAGCTTTGCTCCACAATATATTATTGCAACTGCAAGTTACAATAATCAGACACCCAAAGTAAGACTTGCAAAATGGGCTGATACCAAACCATTAGAAATAAATAAATTTCACGCATTTTGTGAAAATCACCCAACAAGCGGAATTATTTTCATAATTTTTAATATGGCAGTATAGGATAAAATTTCATACAAATAAGCACAATAATAAATATTTTTAACAAGTTACTATGAAATTAAAATGCACTGTTTATAATGGCAATAGTCAACTATTTTTTGTGTGTATTTTTTTTTTATCCCTCCCCCGAACCTCCTTCTCCAGGTGTGTAAATTTCCATTAACAGTATTTTTTTTTTTTTTTTTTTTTTTTTTTTAAGCTTGTTAAAACCTTTTAAATGAATGGTTGAACCATTCTGATTATCTGTGATAATCCTTTAAAAAGTTATCCATTCTTTTAATTAAAAAAAAAAAAAAACTTTCAGATGTCAAAATTTACTTTTATACGACATATAGTATAATACTTCTCTGAGTTCAATTCGTCTCAATTGCTCAAGGAAAGTAATTTTAATAAATAATAATATGTACTGAGTGAATTTGTAGAGACAAATATAGAAGAAAGTTTTAAGGTGGCCACAATATATTACAATTAGCAGGGGTCTGCCCAGAGGTAAATCTGGGTCCATTGAAGGACCCTTCACAAAATTACTTATCTTGAAAAAGGACCCTTCACAAACTTTTACATCCCAAAAAAGGACCCTTCACAAAATTTTTCCCATTAAAAATAGACCATTGATAAATCTTTTTTATTTTGAAAACTAATCTTACATGGAACGAACAGGCCGCCTGTATAATCAGACGTGCTTTGCTGTATTTCCCTGAGAAGCTGATATTCAATTTCTAATTTGTAAAAGGTTTCTATGCATATGGGTGAGTTTAGCTCTATAAAAATAAGCCATCATTGTCTAAAATAAAACCTTAATTGTAATTTTATTTTTCAAATTTAAAATTTTCACAATTTCACAAAAGAAGGACCTTAGCTAAAAAGTTCAGAAGAACTTTATTTTTTAGATTGAATTTAGATTCGTAAATTATGTGTAGAACTTTTCACAATTTCACAAAAACAGGAGCCTGTCTGAAAAATCTGGACAGGCCCCTGACTAGCTTTTTCGAAAGAATTACCGCAATTTACATTTATTGAATAAATAACATCCTTATGAAGGTTAAATGTATAACTTTAAAATATTAAGGTGACATGGATAAATTTTCTACAACAGTTATATTCAATATTTGTCGCTGCTACAGGAAAAAATAAATATATGAAAATTAAGGTATAACAGTTAATAAAATATACCATCTAATTTGTGGTACTTTGGACAGTAATGCAGTAAGAAGAATGGCTTGAATTCCTATAAAAAATCGTATGACAGCAAGAGAACAACCCAATGGAAAATAGAAGAAAATGGGAATGCAATATAGATAACTTGTGAGCCTAAAAATAAACAAAAACATTTTTACGTATATTAAATTCAAAAAATGACAAAATATATTGTGAGAAAAAGAAACTTTAAAGTCTGTATTTTTGTAATAGTTAATTGTTGCAAAACTTGATAGGTATGTTTCTGTTTCAAGACCTCCAGGCTATTTGACACATTTTGATGACTCAACATATGACAAGACCTGACAATAGTACTATTTTAGGACCAAACTATTTCAAATTTTCTTCTCACGTGCAATTCATAAAAAAAGATGTTTATAATAAATAATGAAATAAATAATAATAAATTACATATAGGGTTGTTGGTAAAATTTCCCCCAGGTTTTAAAAAGGGCAGAGTGCTGCTAGTGAACAAAAAAAAAAGAACTTTTGGATTTTTAAGGGTATTTTTATTTCTTTTTTCTTGATTATAGATATTGATTTTTGCTGCTTGCCATGGATTTTTACTATTTGTGTAAGTTTACCAAATGTATAAAAGAATTATTATTATTATTATTTTTAATGAATAAAAATTAATATTTCACTGCCTATTTTTTGTTTGGTGATTTGCCAAAAACATTTTTGCCATGGCCTCCTGAAACAGAAGAGTACTTTTGTAAGAGCACATTTAAAATACAGAGATTTATTTTCAAAATTCAGTTATGAATATGCATAGGGAAAAAAAAATTAACCTTTTTATTTTTGCTTATTACTAATGTACCTATGAACAAATGTTGATAATTATACACAAGTTTTATTTATAGTTATGGTATTTATCTTAAGTTTGAAGGTTATTTTTTACAAGAAGCAGTAAGGGTGCAATTTTTTGGATGTGAGACAAAGAGTTCTACTTTTCTAACCAAAGGGCAGGCAGTGAGGCTTGAAAAAAACCCAGCCCAGTGGGTTTTATCAGAGTTCTTTTAGTTTTATCAGGGTTTTCAGGAGTATTTTTCTTAATTCTTCTCTTCATTTATTTTTTATATATAAAGTATATTATCCATAAGGCAATTTAAACAAATAAATGTGGAATTAAAAAAAATAATTAATTCTTTAAAATAAAAATTTGAAATGTATAATTTTAAAATTTCTAAAGTCTATCTATGGTTAAGTTGTAAGGAAATTAAAAAAAAAAATTAAATGCATTGTGCACAACTGTATCAGAGAGAACAAACTTATCAAAAGAATCATAATACATTTATAAAACTTGCGTAAATTTTTCTACAAATTACAGAATTAAATTAAAAACAAAAATGCTATTTTATGTTCATATTGTTATCATACCTCTAAATATATATATATATATATAAATTCTTTAGAAATATTATTCAGTAAACTAAAATATATAGGTAAGCCTTGCTGTGAGGATATATGTTCCCTATATAAAAAAAATTGAAAAAAGTTATTTTACTAAAATTATCCATTTACCTTCAAGTAAAAAAAAGTATATATAGTCTGTGAGAAGACAAAATTGCCTTAGTTCATATTAAAACTTTCTGAAAATTGACAATTTGTAGAAAAAAAAAAAAAAATAGGATCAAGTCTCCTGTCTCTCCTACTAATGTGCAAAAAAAAAAAAAAAAAAAAAAAAACAGAGAAAGAATTTGTGAAGTTTGACATTCTACTAAATACCTCTGCACTTCTCAGCCCTATTTTTTACCACAACCTGTCTTAGCACCTTTTTGGGGGAAGAAAAAAAAAAAAAAATAAATAAATAAATAAATTCTTCGATTTTTGTGAAATATTTGTTTTAATATCTCTGATTTTGGTGAAGGATTCATTTTAATATTATGAATTTTTGTGAAGAGGTCCTTTTCTAGACCCAATTTTTTTCTAGATGACTCCCTGAAATGTCTTATAATATTTCTAAAAGCATTTATGTTTTTGGATATAACTATCATCATATGAATTCTAATAACTTTAGAGCAGCAGTAGGGTTCATTTTGAAAACAATGCAATTGGATTCCCTGTAATAAAAAGAGTACCCAAGCTTCAATAGACAGTTTCTACAAAAGACAGTGTACAATAAAAATAGTATAGAAAAATTATATATCAGTATAAATAGGGTATGTGCTCCAGTGATTGACATGCCCCAGTAATTGGCATCTTCCCCGAAATAATTAATAAATAGGAAAAAAATAAAAGCAAATGATTTGAACATCAAAATTTCAACATTGTATGTCAAACACTGGAGCACAGGGTGCCTATTACTGGTAAAATGAAAAACTATCAGTGTCAAACACTGGAGCTTAGGGGAAAATTACTGGTAAAATGAAAAACTGGCAATGTCAATTACTGGAACACTGAGTGAGTGTAAAATAAAAATTCATTAAAAGAAAATAGTTATTATCAAATGCATATATTTTAAGATAGATGTGGTTCCGAAACTCTTTCATCCCAAAAATATAAACTTAAAATTTCCAAAAGTAGTTACTGAGGACTAAAACATTCAGAAATTACTCTAAAAGTGTCAATCACTGGAGCATTTACCCTATAACTTTAAAATGAGAATTTTCAAAAGACATTTTAATTCTATCTGTATAGCAGATTTTTGTACTTCACTTTGTTAAGACACATTAAAAAACAAAAACATTCTAATTATATGCTTTATACACAAAAGGTGTATCTTGATCCATTCAAGTTAAAGTGTAATTAAAAATTGCAAAAACATTCGCATTTATTTAAAAAATTAGTTTTAAAATTAAACGAACAAGAAATAAAAGATGTAAGCCAAAACACTAATAAAAGTATTCAAGACAGTGAAGTATAATAGATAAAGACTAAATTTAGCAATCTAGTATGGTAGTTTTAGTTTGCAGTTCTTCCTTTGCTTAAACAAACGCTACCACAGTGGACTGTACATTTTTAACCAGTTAAATATCACTACATGAATTACTATAATGATATATTACATAACAAAAATATGCGGGTTGATTCTTCACAAATGGGAAAGCAGGAAACTGAAAATAAAAATACTCATTTTTCTGCTACACTACATTAACATAATAAGACATAACTATATTCCATTTTATGAACATAAAAGTTATCAAATCAACCTACATATCCCAAATATAAGGGGGGGGGGGTCCACAAAAGGGGAAAGAAGAGAACTGATCATAAAACATAAAATACTGATATTTCTGCTATACTAGAATTAGCAAAAAAAAAAAAAAAAAAACTATTTTCTACTTTATAAATATAAAAAATATCAAAAGAACCTTTCTTTATCAAATAAATCTTCTAGTCTTAAAACCATCCTTAAACATTGTATTATAACTTAGTTAATCGAAAGGTTTATCCTAATTTTTGACAATCTTACAAACAATATTTAAAAATATACACAAATGTATTTTAATAATAATTAAAAAAAAATAGTTTTTTTAATAATAATTAAAATTATGTGAAATTGAAATCTTGAAACGAGACATAGCTCATATAATGCATGATTAAATTAATTTAATTAACTAAGGAGAGGAACTTTGTTTTGTAAACAAAAATTATTAGACAGTTACGGTTGCACAACAATTTGTTCATAATTTATTTGTCTATTTTATTTTATTTTTTAATTCAAGAGCACTATTTATTTACACACACGTAGAGCACACATTATTTGGTACATGCAGATAGATAAAAATGAAAAATAATTTTAATTTTTTCATTACTCATTCAATTGCACTTTTTGTAGTATGTATAAATTTTTCGAATCGATTGTGTTCGATCTTAAGTGAATAAGCTGTCTGCTTCTGACTTCTTTCTGTTTCTGTTCATTTCAAATTTCATTGCCTTTTAGCGTTTGGTTGCGTGGGTTGTTTCAGCGTTCTTTTCAAATTTTAACGTTTCTAGTAAAGATAATCTTACAGGTAAAAACTTTTATTTGTAATTTTTTTTAATAGTGTATTCATTAAAAAATATTTGTGTTAGTATAATTTACATGTTCGTAAAACAACGTGGTCATGTATTTGACAAGTGTACTCCAAGTAATTTGATACTTTTGCCGGCATATGCATATATTTTAGATAGACCCACATGTGAGCAGGCATTTTAATGTTTCATTAAGTTGTTAGGAAACAATACGTTCTATTGTATTTCGAAAAATTTAGAAAGCTTATTTCAAAACCTATTATTTACAGCTTTGTAAATTTCGCTTTGTTTGCTACTGGTTGATAGTATATTTTTAATTTTCCACGCAAATGAATTGAGTAATATTTAAATTGCATAACTGTTTCGTATACAACGTAACTAATATTATTTTACATGAACTTCTTAATTAAAGAAATATATATTGTTGAATAGTTGATTTAAAAAAAAAAAAAGAAAAATTCAAGTATGATTTTTTTTAAATATTTTGTTTCATTACCAAAAAAGTGTCGTAAAGTTAATGACTCCCTCTTCACCAAACTTTTTAAATAAATTTTCAATTGAATTATCCCATTCTGTTTTCATATACCTAATAAAGAAACCTTTCTTAAAGTAAATTTTTAAAATTATAGTTCATTATGTAAATTTATAAAGTTATGTTGGAGAAAACTTTTTTACTTTGTAAATTTCCTTTTCTCACTAAAATAGCTAATTGTTTAAAATTGCATCAATTTAACAAAGTGTAACAATAAATTAATAGTACTTCAGTTGTATGTGTATAGTTAATATTAGAAGCTATTAATGTTGTGGCCATAATTTGAGAATAACTACCAAACATGGTATAACACACTGCACTGCATTAAAAGGTATTTTAGTTTTAATTCCTGTTATCAGGGCCAGCTTTACAATTTTAGCGGCCCCAGGCCCAGGCAATGGAGATTTTTGCCATCCCCCCCTCTAATAGATATTACCCAAGGGCAGCTTAGATTTCATGTAATCTAGGTAAATTTTCTATGGCTCTGAACTCTTCCCCCTCCCCTACAAAAAAGAAATCACAGTAGAAAAAAGCCTTTTGATTATGTTATTATATCGACTCAAGTTATTGTATTAATATAAGTGAATATAAATTTAAATATTTGCGTTTTTTGTAAAAGTTGTACCAGACATATTTATGAATATGAAAAAAATAAACAAATTGAACTACACTTTTAGCTTTTTCACCTGACCATGCTAAATATTAGATTGGGAAAATGCATCAAAATTATATGAATCTGCATTTTGTACATACAGTGTTGGGTTTCTTCCGGAAGAAACTAGTTTCTTCCAGGACAGTGGAAGAAACTGGAAAAAAACAGAAGAAACCGGAAAAAATGGAAGAAACCAACCAAAAGACAAAACAGATGTTCAAAATTAAAATTAATGAACTATATACACTCAAAGTATAAATATAATGCCAAATCTGAACTATAATTCAATTAATATTAAAAATATCTGTAGAAAAATAAGTTATTTGATAACAAACACTAAGTATATACAGGTGATGGGTTTTTACTTTTCAATGCTAATATTTTTAGAATTTTTTTGCATAGATACTATCTCATAATATTATTATAGGTTCAAACAGTACAAGTGATAATATTTATAGAATTTTTAGCCATAATATTTGCACTTTTTTTTTTTTTTTTTTTTTTAAGGATACAACTTTTTGTATAAACTCGAAGTTACTACCCAATGAACTGTATCAATAAGTAAGATACCTACTTTTACACTGTCCTGCAAGCTCTCTAGGATTAAAAAAAAAAAAAAAAAATCCATAGTTTGTATTTATCTATTTTAAGTTGAAAAATAAAGTGCAGTATTGAACTATGAAATGCTTTTCATTTGTTTTACAGTCAACTCCCTCTAACTCTCAATGTTTTGTCCAGAGGTTGTGCAGATAATAGGAATTTGCAAATTAAAGATCATTGCCTTTGTTTACAGTTTTCTTTTGCAGATATAAAGTCAGTTATTATTAATTAAATAGACATTAAAACAGAAAGAGGATTTTTAATAAGTTTTAGAATAAATATTTCTTCAATATTAATAAAACTAATCTATCACATTCATATATGATATGATGGTAAATAATTTAAGCATATTCAAATAATAGGTACCTATAAAATGTAAACAAACATATTTAAAAAAATAAAAAATACAAAACAAAATATTTTTGAAAGTCTGGAAATAATATTCATCGCTGATTAATTTTGTTAAACATTCATGTAATAGTGGTTTATTTTCAGCGCTAGTCTGTATGAATTGCAGGATAATAAATATAAGAATGTTACTCTCCCCTCCCCCCCCCCATTCTCCATTTGTGTTTCAAAGTAAGGATTATGCTAAAAGTTTGATTAAAAAAATTATAAGATTAAAAAAAAAAAAAAATTATATACCATGTTTTTAAATTTTTTGATGAGTCATTAATAAAATATGTGAGGCTAAAAAATATTTAAGCATGCGGAATGAGTTCAGTGAAATAATAATAATAGTGAAAAGAAAGTTGGTTTTAAAAATAATATATTACTCCTTTTCGAACAACGTATATTAGCATCGTACATTAGCACTTATCAATGTGTATAAAATTTAAAAATTGATAATGATGTCAATTTTTGTGAAATGCATAATTTAACTTTTTATAATTTTTTCACATTCACGTTGAATTAAATGTATTTATTTTTATGTCAAAAGAAAATGAACTCGTAATTTTTTTTCACCAACAATTAAATTATAGCTAATTTTTTAATGGCTATTTTATTGCTATTAAAAGCTTATTATTTTCATATTTTAATTAATTAAAAGAAAGCTATTCGAAAATCTGACTTCGAAGTATTGTGTTGTCACTGGGTTCTGAGTTACTGTGAAAGTTTCAAATGTCTAGCTTGTAGGGAAATTAGTTAAAAATAGATTGCAAGATTTGTACCGGACACACAAACAAACAAGAATCGAAGTTAATAAAAACATGGTAATAAAAAGTAAAAATGTGAGAAATGTGAATTTTTTTGAAATATGAGATGTAAATTTCTTTTAGATTAAAAAATCAATTACGGATTAGAAGGATTTGCAGATTATAAATCTGCAGATTAGAGGAAGTTGACTGTACTGTATGTGATTATAATGAAAATAAAGTTATGACATTTTGTAATACAGTAAATAGTAATTATTGCATACTGGTTCTTTTAATTAACTGGATTATGTTAAGAGGTGTTTTATCAGAAAGTATAAGCAAGTGATCCAAATTATTATTTATTACCAGTTAAAGAAATAAAATTGTCTAAATTATCAAACTTTGTATTGTTTAAATTGAAATTGATTTTTTTACTGGATTTTGAGTATTTTGAAACATGATCATCAGATACCAAGGCTCATTAGCTCATTTTGATAAAAAAAAAAAAAAAACTCATAATTATTAACTAAATATGTTATTAAATTTGTATAGGTATATTTAAAGTTACTTAAAGTTGTTTATAATATCAATGCATCTATTGTATCTTACAAATCTGCAATTTATAGGATAAATTTTTAAGAAAAACAGTTTCTTCCACTTGGAAGAAACCTATTTCTTCCGGCCGGTTTTTTCCATGTTTTTTTCCGCCTTGGAAGAAACTTGCCAACCCTGGTACATGACATGTTATGACACACCAAGAAATTTTGAGTAAAATCAATTACAATGAAATGAAAGATTTTTCATATGGCCAAAAGAAATGGCATTGGGAAGCACACCATTACTGCTACTATCCTTACTGTTACATTGTCATTGCTTACACTATCGGAGTGTGACAGCTTATCACAAAATAGAGAAAGAATCTATCAAGTTGCTACATTTTTTACTGCCGTAAAGTTCTGCTGTGAATATTAAAATATTAATAACAGGAGACTTGGCATTGGAATATTAAAACCCGAATAAACTACTACGTCAGAAACGCCAAAGAAAAATATTGCAAATGCATACAGCTGCTTCGGTAGCCTAAAGCGTACAGTCTTCAGTGCAAAAGATCCTTTTTGCACTGAAGACTGTACGCTTTAGGCTACCAAAACAGCTGTATGCATTTGCAATATTTTTCTTTGGCGTTTCTGACGTAGTAGTTTACTCGGGTTTTAATATTAAAATATTACTGCTATTTTTTAAAAAATAGGTTATTATTCTTATAATTTTAATCCTTTTATAATAAATGATGATTTTTAATTCTTACATTAAATCGGGTGATAACAGTTCATTTTAATCTTTAAATAAAATCAAAAAATCATGCAGTTCACATAGATTAACACTTTCCTTGTTGCATTGCTCCTTCAATGTACTTAGGTTTAAAATTAAGGCTGTCATGCAATTGCAAAACCATGTTACACTTTATTGATGTCAAGAAAAAAGGCTGACTTTTCAAATTTAATAAAACTGTCATGAATGAATTATGTTACTCTAAAGATCTACTAAGTAGTAAAACGCTTAGGTCTAAATACAAATTGTTTTTGTGGCAATTGCAAATCACTTCACCCCCTCTCCCCCCCCCTGTTCCCCTTTTCTGTCTTATTTGAAAAGATCTAGTCTTCATTACTATCACAATGCAAATCAAAGCACATATTAAGAGTCAATATTTTAGTACTTTATGGTGTTTGTAAACAAAGTTAAAATCTTTAAAGAAGGTTGCTTTTAATTCTCAATTGAATATACACATCTTTACATGAAAGAAAAACAAAAATTAGATTTATGATTTTCATTTTTTTTCTTCCATCTTTTATTTTTAACTTTTGCATGGTGCTTTAAATTTTTCGCAGCCCTTGCTGATCACCTAGAGCTGCGTAATAGTAAAGCAGGTCCTGTGTTTGGCAATAAACAGAGCTGCCAGCCTAATCCAGCAAATTGTTAGTACCGCCCATTTTTCGACACCACTTAATTTTTAGAGTAATTCTCATCAAATATATTTATAAGGAATTAAGAAAACAAATACTCTAAAAATTAAATGGTGTAGAAAAATGGGCGGTACTAACAATTTGCCGTATTAGGTTGGCAGCTCTGCATAAGATTTCTTTAACATGTTTTCACCATTTTTAGAAAGTGTCTGTGTGTTAGTGTGTGTATATAAATTTTGTGGATGGTGTATCTCATAATCAGCAAACGAAATTTAACAAAACTTGGTATTTAGTTGGACTTACGCTTGCGCTTAATTATATTTTGGAATCAATCGCTCAACATGAGACAGTTACTCCATTTTTTTTTCCACAATTTTTAACATGACAGCATTGGACAAAACTTTGTATAAATGTACATAAAGAGTTATTCTTAATTAAAATTAATATGAAATAGCAAGCCTGTGCGAAATTTTCACACTTTCTTTTCTTATTTATTTTTAAAATACGAAACTCATAAATATTATACTAATTTCACCACCTAATTAAAATTTTAATTTTCCAGAAGCCAAATTATTATTAGAACCAAATTAATAGTGAAACCAAAATCATTCTAAGAAAGGTTTCAAAATAAAATTCCTGGTTGACGACTCAGTTTTCATACTTCGCAGGCAGTACAGTTTTAGTTATAGGACCCCCATGACTCCTTTTAAATTTTTCTTATCATATTGGCGATGCAGACATGCCAAGTTTCCTGCTTTTTGCTTTTTTTTCTATGCTCCTGATTTTTCACTCATTTCTCCTGCTTTTCTGATGTAATTTTTATCTATCCCTCTTAGCATAATTTATACTTAAAATTTGTGGGATTGGGTGAAAAAAATTTGAAACAAAACTGAAGTTTATCTTGCCCTCCAATTTATCAAGTTCAGTTTGAATGTGAATTACTATACAATGATATGAAACTAATTTTTGCTAAGAATAAAAGTAGTGTAAAAAGGGGGGTTCACCAACAGGGTGGAGGGACGGAGGGACGCACGGAGCTACGTAGTCACTCCGCGCCACCACCCCGTCGGTGAACGCCCCCTTTTTTGCACTACTTAACCATCATCTTAGACGATGGTTCTGTTGCCTTTCAATGGGAATTTTGAGGAGTTAGATTTATTTTCATAAATTTCGGGACTTAGTATTTTTATCACAATTTTGGGGACTTGGCATTTTTTTGCGATGGTGAGGGAAGTTGATTGACAGACACAAAGGTAGATGAATACTAAATAATTAAAAACATTTAATGAATGGTATAGACTTTAATATTTAGGTGTTGCCACCGGAAGAATAGAAACTTTTGAAGAGTTGTCATTCGGGGATTATAAATGGATTACAGAATTAAATAGAAATTTTCCTATGTATTTCAGGGAATTTGACAAAATGAAACAAATGTTGATGAGTACTATATAATTAAATGCATTGAATGTGAATAGTATAGACTTTGATAATAAAATTTAGGTGTTGCCATTGGAAGAGTATAAATAATTTCCGGTGGGACTTAACATTTTTGAATGACTGAAGTTAATCAACATCAGTAACAATTTATGAGTATTTTAGAAACTTAGCATTTTTAGAGATTAAAAATATATTGCGTTAAGATAATAAATAAGGAATTTAAATAGGAGTTCATACTTTTAGTGTTGTCATTGTAAATTTATATTGGGAAATTTTTACAGAATTTATAGAAACAAGATGATTCTAATACTGCATTCTAATTGGTTAATGAGTACACTTAGTATTTTAGAGCTTGAAATTTAGAAATTTTTACAGATTTAACTAGAAATTTTCGTATTTTGAGGATAAGTGTCATCAGTGGATTAACACACAGATTTAAAAACAAAACAATAATAAATAATTTAAAACACATATTTTTCAATAATGAATGTCATACAATTATATGTATAATTAATTATTTTAAAACAAAAACGATACGCATAAATTTAAAAACAATAATAAATAATTTAAAACACATATTTTTTAATAATGAATATCCTGTAATTATACGTATAATTAGTTATTTTAAAACAAAAACGACATTATAAGCAATAAAGTTGTTTAAACTAAACTTTATACACATCATGACTTTATGTTAACACTAAATAAGTTTCACTTTTAAAATTTCTTTAAGCTCTAACTTATAAATACTATTAATACAATCGTTAAAATTGAACGCTGAAACAAAGGTAGATGAATTTAACGAATGGTATAGACTTTGATCTTAATATCTGCGCATTACCATTCGGAGATTATAAATTTATTACAGAATAAATAGAAATTTGCCCCTGTATTTCATGGAATTTGACAAAATAAAACAAAGGGTTGGTGAGTATTATATAATTAAAAACATTGAATGTGAATGGTATAGACTTTGATATTAAAATTTGGGTGTTACCATTGGAAGAGTATAAATAATTTATATGTTATAAATTAAACTGAATACAATAAAAATTATTTAAATTAAACTAAATATAATAAAAATTATATAAATTAAACTTTATATTCTCACTAAATAAGATTCACACTTATTTAAATTCTAACTTACATTCGTTAAAAATTGAACACATGCACTTTAAAAAATTACTATCATATAAATAAAAAAAAATTACTATCATATAATAATATTAATTAAAAAAATGCATACAAAGATATATAGTAAAGTTATAAATTTAAAAAAAATTCTATCATATAATAATATTAATTAAAAAAAAAATTACTATTTTATAACAATATAAATTAAAAAAATTACTTTCATATAATAATATAAATTTAAAAAAAAATGACTATCATATAATAATATAAATTAAAAAAATTACTTTCATATAATAATATAAATTAAAAAAAAAATGACTATCATATAATAATATTAATTTAAAAAATACATACAATGTTTAAAATCAACAATTAAATTTTATATATATTATAATTATCTAAACTTTATGTTGTTACTATTAAATAAATTTATCCTAACATGAAAACTTTACATAAATTTTCTACACAATAAAGTTACATAAACTAAATAGAATTATATAAATTAAACTTTATATTCCTCTAAATAAGTTTGACATTTATTCGAGTTTAACGCAGTAATATAATTTATACTATCTTAGTTGATTTAAATGAAACAGGTAAGTACTTTTAAACTTGAAATAATAAAAATAAGTTCTTTTTATAAAATAATTGATATAAACTATAATAATAAAAAGGACTAGTTATATTTAAAAACTATCAGTTACTAAAAGTTATTTTGTATTAAACATTTCTATTTAAAATTGCATAAAAATTCAACGTATCATTTTAAATGAAAATAAACAGTTTCCTTAAAAACAGATACTAAGGAATATTCTATGAGTCATCACCTGCAACGGAAAACCCCTATAGCTGATGAATCATGTGTTATATACGCCAACACTATCTCATATAAAGATTCAGTTAAAATACAGCGAATAATTAGGAAAATGCAATAATTTTTTCACAAAGCATATCATACAATGAGTTTAAACGATTATTACCTACGTATCACTTAAACGGTATTGAAATAAATAAATATAAAAGTAAGTTATAGTTAAAAAATAAAAATTCGTTTGTGAAAGGAGTTTATATATTGCAAAAATTAGTTTTACTCAAATAATTTCTAAACATACACAAGTTAAATGGAAACTTTTCTAGGTTTCATTTAAGCAATAATTTTCCATGTGTGAAAGTAGTTTTATTTATGCAAAATTTAGTTTTATATAAACAAAAAAGTTTATAGTGTAACAATAAAAAAAGTTTATAGTATAACAATAAAAAATTACTTATAAGTAAATACCAATAAAATATATTTTTTAAATTAATTTCTCTCTCTTCAATAAATCAATAAAAATTTCTTATATAACTTTCGTAAAGTTTTAATAAAAGTTATGTTTTAATAAATTTTTTTATGATATAAATTTACTAGAGTATACATATTAAGTTTGTTAAATTATCAAATAGTAATAATAAATTATGAAACTTACTTAAAATTGAAGAAATTTCCCTTAGCGAAATGCAACCTTCAGTCTTGCACACAAATGCGAGAAACTGTTTATCGCTACGCGTTGACTCACGTACAGATAAGAAGGGTGATGATTCATGCTTATCATCTCAGTAGAATGTTGTTAGAGTTCTGTGTTTTTACAATAACATAAAATAGTTTATAAGGATCATTTATTTAATATCAGTTGTAAAGTACATTTAAATAATGCAATATGAGTTGAATTCCGCAATTAACCTATTAAAATATTGAAATATTTTTAATTTTTTATTTAATTTTACTTTTTTTAATTATGCTAAGAAAATAATGTGTTTAAAACAGAATTATTTTACGATAAGACATCCTTTTTCATTCAATAAAATGTAACTATAATTTTTAATAAAGGTTTTAAAATCACTTAATAGGATAAAATTGAAAACAGAAATCTTATTGTTTTAGTAATTATTTTCTCTAGTTATAAAACTAAGTAATAAACTATCTATAAATAATCGGATAGCAAGAGAGATTTTTGTATAATAACTATATATTATTTTAATATATGCATTACGTCGCAAGGTAAAATTTTTAACTTATTTATACGGATTGAATTATAAGTAATAAAAATTACTCATTTGCATATCCGCTAAATTTTATAAGTTGGATATATGATTTAAAAATAAAATACTAAACAATAATCCTTGTGAGAGAATTGAGGTGACACTTTCACAGAAAGAAATTATCCTTTACAATAAGATTTGCTCAGAATGTCTAAGTGAAAATAACTTACCGTGAGGTCAGTGAGTCATGCAGTTGTATTGAAATTCCCTGTTTTTAGTTAATGGGTGATTAAACTTCTAATGAGTCAATTATTTTTTACTAGCACATAAATGTACATTTTTATATTATTCCTGTATATATAAAATTTTAAATAATTCATTAAGTGTTAAACTTTGCATTTAATCGATTAAATAAAGTTTTAGTAAAATATAAGAGTAATTTTTAATGAATGGTTTTGAAATCACTTTAACTTTATAAGAAAGAAAAAAAAGTAAAAAGAGGTTTTAAAATTACTTAATAGGATAAAATTAAAAATCTTATTGTTTTTAGCAATTATTTATCTTGTTGTAAACTATATATTATTATTTTAATATACGCCTTATACTTAAGTCAGTTTTAGAGAAAAAACCAAGAAAAAAATCCCAAAGGGTAGGCTGATGAGTTAGATTATTCTATTATACTTAAAGAATCCAGGTACGGAAAAACCGAAATACATTATGCGGAAAAACAGGCGGGATTTTCGGCTAAAACTCCAAAGCAGTGGACGGTAAACATAACACACCGCAAAACAACCTACTCACACGACCGCCAAACTAAGAATGAAGGGAAACGTTGAGTTGTAACACCTTATCTACTAGAGATAAGGAGGAATTCCCGAAAAGATGACTCGCCCCTCGTTCGTTCCTGTACAACATCTTCCGAGAAAGTTCGTGAAGGATCGGTGACGAGTTTGAATAATTTGCGTAACCGCTAAATTGTATAAGTGTGAATCTTTTAGTGTGAGTATTATAGTAATGATAAATTTATTTCATAATCGATAACTCATTTATACATAATCAGGATCACACAATATATAAAACAATACTATATTTAAAAGTTTTTACTATACAATAAACATTCACATATGGATATTCATAAGGTTTAAGACCGATTAAATAAATGAGGATCCTATAAGCGAAATGCATGAGAGTCTTTCTAAGGAATCCTATTGCATATTTAAGCAGGTTTTAGAGAAAACCAAGAAATACTCCAATCGACTAGGTTGATGAAATGGATTCGAACCCAACACTTCCCCTTTTACTATAGAATCGTTAACAAATCGTAAGATTGATGACTCATACTAGAGTCATACAGCTGTATTGAAACTTACTGTTTTCAGTTAATGAAACTTCGAATGAGACAATTATTTTTACCAGCACGTAAATGAAAATTTTTATATTATTCCTATATGGATAAAACTTTAAATAATTCATTACAAGTGTAAACTCATACCATTAAATATTTAACTGTTGGCCGTATAAGTGGATTGGTCTGTGTGGGAGTCTTTCTGTATTTAAGCGAGTTTTGAAGACATCCTTGGAAAACTCCAAACAGATAGGTTGATAAGCTGGAATCGAACCTGGTATTAAACACAGAATCGTTTGATCTTCCAAAATCCTTCTAACAGCATGTTTATGAACTTTATAAGAAAATGCTTCATACGGTTTGAGCTTAGTAGATTTTGCATGCGTTAACTATGTAACAGCGAATTAAACATCTATAGTTGTAATTTTTTTCACTATATATTTATACACCATGCATTGTATAATATTTCCCGTGGTAAAAGTTTAAACTGAGTAATTATTCATCAACATAAGTGTTAAATTGAATACAAAAAAAGTATATGAATAAACGGTTAGTAATGTGAAAATGCTGATTTGTAAAACATTTTGAAAGAAGTAACTCATAAATTTATTTGATATCTTTATACTTATGCATACACACGCTTAAGAGACTTATATAAAACAACACTATGATTAAAAGTTTTACTAATTTTTCAGCATACAATAAAAAATAGTAATCAATATTCATTTACAATAAATAATTTAACGTTATTAAACCAAAAAATAATTTATTTTTTGATTCGATTTAAATAATTAATATTTATATAGGGTTATTGGTTGATGAATGTCACTCAATGAATACTTAAACAAAGGGTTTGCGGATTATAATTGAATTGTAAACGAAATGTCGTTACACGTTTTGAATGACTATCCTCCTTCATCAGGATTTAAAGGGTAGTTTCGAAAGACTATCCTGTCTTATTTATAAATTGTCAGATAAAAGAACAACACTCATGCTGCATTCTGATGGGTTGAATCGGGTCACATGATAAAATACAGCATTCATATAGCTTTTTAGAATTATGCAGAACCTTTAATAAAAAAAAAAATTGTATGCATTTTAGGGACTTAGCATTTTTGGAGATATTTCGGAGACATAAGTTTTGATGGAATTAAAAATTAAAGGGATTACATAGGATGGAAAACAATAACATACCGGTAGTTAACAGTTAATTTTTAACATACATTAAGGTTAGTGGATGAGTGTCAGGTAATTCATTTAAAACAAAAATATAATAAGGGTTGATTGAAACAAAGGGTTTGTAGGTTATAATTATAGAATAAAACGTTATGTGTTTCGAAAACCCTTCATCAAGATTGGAACAACCGTTTCGAATGATACTCTCCCTTCATCAGATAGACTTAAACTTTTATTTTCTCAGAATGAAACAAAACGATAGACGATTTACACTTATTGAAAACCCAACTTATAAATAATTCGACTTTCATTAAAAATGCAACTCGCATATACACTTTGAAACAACCAATAAATTTTATATTATCACTATGCATTAAATAAGTTTCCCATTTAACATTCAAGATGAATTAATTTTTACATTAATTAAAAATTGAACACGTATTAATTTTTTAAAATGACTATTTTTTTAAAAGTTTTAAAACAGCTAATAAATTTTATAAGCTTTTACAATTAAATAAATTTAGCATATTATGAAAGTTTTACATCACTCGATAAAATTTTTTATATCTAGGCAATAAAAGTTATACACATTATAAATATAAACTCATAAAATAAATTTCACACTTAACATTTAAACTCTAACCAATCAATCTTAAAGTAATTTTTTATCTTTTGTACATACTCATAAACCTTTTGTTTCTATTGTAAAGTGAAGTATGACTCATGCTTTAATTAAAATCTCTAATCAAAATTATAAGAAAGTTTAGGAAACACCTATGTATTATAGGTAAATTAATACAGTATAAATATTCATGTTTTTCAGTTAAGTAAAAAAGTTATATAATTAAGTTTCAGAATTATTATTATTTTTTTTTCTTCTATAGTATGTTATATATAAATTTTTAAATACAAAGTTTTTATTAAAATACAATAACCAAAGTTTTGTAGGATATTAACTTACAATGCACCTAAAACTTTAAATATATAGAAACAATTGTACAGTTGGTTTTGTCTGAAGCATATATAAATAATAAAATCTTGTTCAGTTTAGTTTTTAAAACACTATAAAGATTTTAGATACACATATTTTTATGTTGTTTAAATAAAATTTTTAAAATGAAACAATATTAATGTTATAAAATAATACACTCAGCATGACTCACCGAGTGTGCTATTCCATCAAATTATTCCGCATACATGTAATAACATGTCTGACTTAACTATATACTGAATTACCATTATTTCAGAAAAAGTTGGGACTTACCTTAAAACACGTCCTACACTCTTGGCAGACTTGAAGAAAATGAATGATATGAGACATTCTTGTCAGTGACGTCACGAGTGATGTGATTGGCTATGCTCAGTCACGTCATCATGACGTCATCCTCTCATCAATGACGTCACCGATTGCTTATCAGCTACCATAACGCGCGGAAATGTCCTTCAGTACGCAGTGAAAAATATTCAAAGTCTACGGGACATTACTCGAAACGATTCCATTGTCTTATACGGTAAATTGAAATATAACACACGGAAAAAAGATCGACATATACCGGAGAAACTATGCATACTGCCCGATGAAAATAACCCGCACAGCTAAGGAGATGCTACCAGGATGAGAGTCAAAATCCAACTGAATTCAAACAATATGACAAGGTCTATAAATCTCCCGTGTTCATTAGATGGTTTTGATGAATGGGTTTTCCCCCACACCTAAGCAGAATGGAGAAGTCATAGGTTTTTTCCTCACCTATCACGAAGATGATATCTCTTAATTAAGTTTCTTAATTAAAATTATGCAAATTATATGTAAGTCTTTCAAATATCTCTTAATTATATTTTCTAATTAAAATTATGTATCATATGCTCTCCTAGTTAAAGATTTAATAAACCTAACTTTTATACAACATAAATAAATTTAATAAGTATAATCTGTTCGATGACTCATCGTAAACATGTGCGAACATGTCTAATCATGTCTGAACATGAATCTACTTGAACCTTATGTTATTTAAATTAAACTTTATATTCTCACTAAATAAGTTTAACGTTTATTCAAGTTTAAAAGTACTTACCTGTTTCATTTAAATCAACTAAGATAGTTTAAATTATATTACAGCGTTAAACTCGAATAAATGTTAAACTTATTTAGTGATAATATAAAGTTTAATTTAAATAACATAAGGTTCAAGTAGATTCATGTTCAGACATGATTAGACATGTTCGCACATGTTTACGATGAGTCATCGAACAGATTATACTTATTAAATTTATTTATGTTGTATAAAAGTTAGGTTTATTAAATCTTTAACTAGGAGAGCATATGATACATAATTTTAATTAGAAAATATAATTAAGAGATATTTGAAAGACTTACATATAATTTGCATAATTTTAATTAAGAAACTTAATTAAGATATATCATCTTCGTGATAGGTGAGGAAAAAACCTATGACTTCTCCATTCTGCTTAGGTGTGGGGGAAAACCCATTCATCAAAACCATCTAATCAACACGGGAGATTTATAGACCTTGTCATATTGTTTGAATTCAGTTGGATTTTGACTCTCATCCTGGTAGCATCTCCTTAGCTGTGCGGGTTATTTTCATCGGGCAGTATGCATAGTTTCTCCGGTATATGTCGATCTTTTTTTCGCGTGTTATATTTCAATTTACCGTATAAGACAATGGAATCGTTTCGAGTAATGTCCCGTAGACTTTGAATATTTTTCACTGCGTACTGAAGGACATTTCCGCGCGTTGTGGTAGCTGATAAGCAATCGGTGACGTCATTGATGAGAGGATGACGTCACGATCACGTGACTGAGCATAGCCAATCACATCACTCGTGACGTCACTGACCTCGTGACCGGGCGTCACTGATAAGAATGTCTCATATCATTCATTTTCTTCAAGTCTGCCAAGGGTGTAGGACGTGTTTTAAGGTAAGTCCCAACTTCTTCTGAAATAATGGTAATTCAGTATATAGTTAAGTCAGACATGTTATTACATGTATGCGGAATAATTTGATGGAATAGCACACTCGGTAAGTCATGCTGAGTGTATTATTTTATAACATTAATATTGTTTCATTTTAAAAATTTTATTTAAACAACATAAAAATATGTGTATCTAAAATCTTTATAGTGTTTTAAAAACTAAACTGAACAAGATTTTATTATTTATATATGCTTCAGACAAAACCAACTGTACAATTGTTTCTATATATTTAAAGTTTTAGGTGCATTGTAAGTTAATATCCTACAAAACTTTGGTTATTGTATTTTAATAAAAACTTTGTATTTAAAAATTTATATATAACATACTATAGAAGAAAAAAAAAATAATAATAATTCTGAAACTTAATTATATAACTTTTTTACTTAACTGAAAAACATGAATATTTATACTGTATTAATTTACCTATAATACATAGGTGTTTCCTAAACTTTCTTATAATTTTGATTAGAGATTTTAATTAAAGCATGAGTCATACTTCACTTTACAATAGAAACAAAAGGTTTATGAGTATGTACAAAAGATAAAAAATTACTTTAAGATTGATTGGTTAGAGTTTAAATGTTAAGTGTGAAATTTATTTTATGAGTTTATATTTATAATGTGTATAACTTTTATTGCCTAGATATAAAAAATTTTATCGAGTGATGTAAAACTTTCATAATATGCTAAATTTATTTAATTGTAAAAGCTTATAAAATTTATTAGCTGTTTTAAAACTTTTAAAAAAATAGTCATTTTAAAAAATTAATACGTGTTCAATTTTTAATTAATGTAAAAATTAATTCATCTTGAATGTTAAATGGGAAACTTATTTAATGCATAGTGATAATATAAAATTTATTGGTTGTTTCAAAGTGTATATGCGAGTTGCATTTTTAATGAAAGTCGAATTATTTATAAGTTGGGTTTTCAATAAGTGTAAATCGTCTATCGTTTTGTTTCATTCTGAGAAAATAAAAGTTTAAGTCTATCTGATGAAGGGAGAGTATCATTCGAAACGGTTGTTCCAATCTTGATGAAGGGTTTTCGAAACACATAACGTTTTATTCTATAATTATAACCTACAAACCCTTTGTTTCAATCAACCCTTATTATATTTTTGTTTTAAATGAATTACCTGACACTCATCCACTAACCTTAATGTATGTTAAAAATTAACTGTTAACTACCGGTATGTTATTGTTTTCCATCCTATGTAATCCCTTTAATTTTTAATTCCATCAAAACTTATGTCTCCGAAATATCTCCAAAAATGCTAAGTCCCTAAAATGCATACAATTTTTTTTTTTATTAAAGGTTCTGCATAATTCTAAAAAGCTATATGAATGCTGTATTTTATCATGTGACCCGATTCAACCCATCAGAATGCAGCATGAGTGTTGTTCTTTTATCTGACAATTTATAAATAAGACAGGATAGTCTTTCGAAACTACCCTTTAAATCCTGATGAAGGAGGATAGTCATTCAAAACGTGTAACGACATTTCGTTTACAATTCAATTATAATCCGCAAACCCTTTGTTTAAGTATTCATTGAGTGACATTCATCAACCAATAACCCTATATAAATATTAATTATTTAAATCGAATCAAAAAATAAATTATTTTTTGGTTTAATAACGTTAAATTATTTATTGTAAATGAATATTGATTACTATTTTTTATTGTATGCTGAAAAATTAGTAAAACTTTTAATCATAGTGTTGTTTTATATAAGTCTCTTAAGCGTGTGTATGCATAAGTATAAAGATATCAAATAAATTTATGAGTTACTTCTTTCAAAATGTTTTACAAATCAGCATTTTCACATTACTAACCGTTTATTCATATACTTTTTTTGTATTCAATTTAACACTTATGTTGATGAATAATTACTCAGTTTAAACTTTTACCACGGGAAATATCATACAATGCATGGTGTATAAATATATAGTGAAAAAAATTACAACTATAGATGTTTAATTCGCTGTTACATAGTTAACGCATGCAAAATCTACTAAGCTCAAACCGTATTAAGCATTTTCTTATAAAGTTCATAAACATGCTGTTAGAAGGATTTTGGAAGATCAAACGATTCTGTGTTTAATACCAGGTTCGATTCCAGCTTATCAACCTATCTGTTTGGAGTTTTCCGAGGATGTCTTCAAAACTCGCTTAAATACAGAAAGACTCCCACACAGACCAATCCACTTATACGGCCAACAGTTAAATATTTAATGGTATGAATTTACACTTGTAATGAATTATTTAAAGTTTTATCCATATAGGAATAATATAAAAATTTCCATTTACGTGCTGGTAAAAATAATTGTCTCATTCGAAGTTTCATTAACTGAAAACAGTAAGTTTCAATACAGCTGTATGACTCTAGTATGAGTCATCAATCTTACGATTTGTTAACGATTCTATAGTAAAAGGGGAAGTTGTTGGGTTCGAATCTATTTCATCAACCTAGTCGATTGGAGTATTTCTTGGTTTTCTCTAAAACCTGCTTAAATATGCAATAGGATTCCTTAGAAAGACTCTCATGCATTTCGCTTATAGGATCCTCATTTATTTAATCGGTCTTAAACCTTATGAATATCCATATGTGAATGTTTATTGTATAGTAAAAACTTTTAAATATAGTATTGTTTTATATAATGTGTGATCCTGATTATGTATAAATGAGTTATCGATTATGAAATAAATTTATCATTACTATAATACTCACACTAAAAGATTCACACTTATACATTTTAGCGGTTACGCAAATTATTCAAACTCGTCACCGATCCTTCACGAACTTTCTCGGAAGATGTTGTACACGAACGAACGAGGGGTGAGTCATCTTTTCGGGAATTCCCCCTTATCTCTAGTAGGTAAGGTGTTACAACTCAACGTTTCCCTTCATTTTTAGTTCGGCGGTCGTGTGAGTAGGTTGTTTTGCGGTGTGTTATGTTTACCGTCCACTGCTTTGGAGTTTTAGCCGAAAATCCCGCCTGTTTTTCCGCATAATGTATTTCGGTTTTTCCGTACCTGGATTCTTTAAGTATAATAGAATAATCCAACTCATCAGCCTACCCTTTGGGATTTTTTTTCTTGTATTTTTCTCTAAAACTGACTTAAGTATAAGGCGTATATTAAAATAATATATAGTTTACAACAAGATAAAATAATTGCTAAAAACAATAAGATTTTTAATTTTATCCTATTAAGTAATTTTAAAACCTCTTTATACTTTTTTTTCTTTCTTATAAAGTTAAAGTGATTTCAAAACCATTCATTAAAAATTACTCTTATATTTTACTAAAACTTTATTTATATAATCGATTAAATGCAAAGTTTAACACTTAATGAATTATTTAAAATTTTATATATACAGGAATAATATAAAAATGTACATTTATGTGCTAGTAAAAAATAATTGACTCATTAGAAGTTTAATCACCCATTAACTAAAAACAGGGAATTTCAATACAACTGCATGACTCACTGACCTCACGGTAAGTTATTTTCACTTAGACATTCTGAGCAAATCTTATTGTAAAGGATAATTTCTTTCTGTGAAAGTGTCACCTCAATTCTCTCACAAGGATTATTGTTTAGTATTTTATTTTTAAATCATATATCCAACTTATAAAATTTAGCGGATATGCAAATGAGTAATTTTTATTACTTATAATTCAATCCGTATAAATAAGTTAAAAATTTTACCTTGCGACGTAATGCATATATTAAAATAATATATAGTTATTATACAAAAATCTCTCTTGCTATCCGATTATTTATAGATAGTTTATTACTTAGTTTTATAACTAGAGAAAATAATTACTAAAACAATAAGATTTCTGTTTTTAATTTTATCCTATTAAGTGATTTTAAAACCTTTCATTAAAAATTATAGTTACATTTTATTGAATGAAAAAGGATGTCTTATCGTAAAATAATTCTGTTTTAAACACATTATTTTCTTAGCATAATTAAAAAAAGTAAAATTAAATAAAAAATTAAAAATATTTCAGTATTTTAATAGGTTAATTGCGGAATTCAACTCATATTGCATTATTTAAATGTACTTTACAACTAATATTAAATAAATGATCCTTATAAACTATTTTATGTTATTGTAAAAACACAGAACTCTAACAACATTCTACTGAGATGATAAGCATGAATCATCACCCTTCTTATCTGTACGTGAGTCAACGCGTAGCGATAAACAGTTTCTCGCATTTGTGTGCAAGACTGAAGGTTGCATTTCGCTAAGGGAAATTTCTTCAATTTTAAGTAAGTTTCATAATTTATTATTACTATTTGATAATTTAACAAACTTAACCCCTTCCGCTCCAGGCTAGCTGTAGTGTAAATGTCTGAAATACCAGATTATAATTTTGAAATAGTATCGTTTACTTTCTTTGGACGTATGCACGTACGTCCATGGTATTAATGTCCATTAACACTAGGACGTACGCACGTACGTCCCTGGAGTGGAAGGGGTTAATATGTATACTCTAGTAAATTTATATCATAAAAAAATTTATTAAAACATAACTTTTATTAAAACTTTACGAAAGTTATATAAGAAATTTTTATTGATTTATTGAAGAGAGAGAAATTAATTTAAAAAATATATTTTATTGGTATTTACTTATAAGTAATTTTTTATTGTTATACTATAAACTTTTTTTATTGTTACACTATAAACTTTTTTGTTTATATAAAACTAAATTTTGCATAAATAAAACTACTTTCACACATGGAAAATTATTGCTTAAATGAAACCTAGAAAAGTTTCCATTTAACTTGTGTATGTTTAGAAATTATTTGAGTAAAACTAATTTTTGCAATATATAAACTCCTTTCACAAACGAATTTTTATTTTTTAACTATAACTTACTTTTATATTTATTTATTTCAATACCGTTTAAGTGATACGTAGGTAATAATCGTTTAAACTCATTGTATGATATGCTTTGTGAAAAAATTATTGCATTTTCCTAATTATTCGCTGTATTTTAACTGAATCTTTATATGAGATAGTGTTGGCGTATATAACACATGATTCATCAGCTATAGGGGTTTTCCGTTGCAGGTGATGACTCGTAGAATATTCCTTAGTATCTGTTTTTAAGGAAACTGTTTATTTTCATTTAAAATGATACGTTGAATTTTTATGCTATTTTAAATAGAAATGTTTAATACAAAATAACTTTTAGTAACTGATAGTTTTTAAATATAACTAATCCTTTTTATTATTATAGTTAATATCAATTATTTTATAAAAAGAACTTATTTTTATTATTTCAAGTTTAAAAGTACTTACCTGTTTCATTTAAATCAACTAAGATAGTATAAATTATATTACTGCGTTAAACTCGAATAAATGTCAAACTTATTTAGAGGAATATAAAGTTTAATTTATATAATTTTATTTAGTTTATGTAACTTTATTGTGTAGAAAATTTATGTAAAGTTTTCATGTTAGGATAAATTTATTTAATAGTAACAACATAAAGTTTAGATAATTATAATATATATAAAATTTAATTGTTGATTTTAAACATTGTATGTATTTTTTAAATTAATATTATTATATGATAGTCATTTTTTTTTAATTTATATTATTATATGATAGTCATTTTTTTTTTTTAATTTATATTGTTATATAATAGTAATTTTTTTTAATTAATATTATTATATGATAGAATTTTTTTTTTAATTTATAACTTTACTATATATCTTTGTATGCATTTTTTTAATTAATATTATTATATGATAGTAATTTTTTTTTTATTTATATGATAGTAATTTTTTAAAGTGCATGTGTTCAATTTTTAACGAATGTAAGTTAGAGTTTAAATAAGTGTGAATCTTATTTAGTGAGAATATAAAGTTTAATTTATATAATTTTTATTGTATTCAGTTTAATTTATAACATATAAATTATTTATACTCTTTCAATGGTAACACCCAAATTTTAATATCAAAGTCTATACCATTCACATTCAATGTTTTTAATTATATAATACTCACCAACCCTTTGTTTTATTTTGTCAAATTCCATGAAATACAGGGGCAAATTTCTATTTATTCTGTAATAAATTTATAATCTCCGAATGGTAATGCGCAGATATTAAGATCAAAGTCTATACCATTCGTTAAATTCATCTACCTTTGTTTCAGCGTTCAATTTTAACGATTGTATTAATAGTATTTATAAGTTAGAGCTTAAAGAAATTTTAAAAGTGAAACTTATTTAGTGTTAACATAAAGTCATGATGTGTATAAAGTTTAGTTTAAACAACTTTATTGCTTATAATGTCGTTTTTGTTTTAAAATAACTAATTATACGTATAATTGTATGACATTCATTATTGAAAAATATGTGTTTTAAATTATTTATTATTGTTTTGTTTTTAAATCTGTGTGTTAATCCACTGATGACACTTATCCTCAAAATACGAAAATTTCTAGTTAAATCTGTAAAAATTTCTAAATTTCAAGCTCTAAAATACTAAGTGTACTCATTAACCAATTAGAATGCAGTATTAGAATCCTCTTCTTTCTATAAATTCTGTAAAAATTTCCCAATATAAATTTACAATGACAACACTAAAAGTATGAACTCCTATTTAAATTCCTTATTTATTATCTTAACGCAATATATTTTTAATCTCTAAAAATGCTAAGTTTCTAAAATACTCATAAATTGTTACTGATGTTGATTAACTTCAGTCATTCAAAAATGTTAAGTCCCACCGGAAATTTTTTATACTCTTCCAATGGCAACACCTAAATTTTATTATCAAAGTCTATACTATTCACATTCAATGCATTTAATTATATAGTACTCATCAACATTTGTTTCATTTTGTCAAATTCCCTGAAATACATAGGAAAATTTCTATTTAATTCTGTAATCCATTTATAATCCCCGAATGACAACTCTTCAAAAGTTTCTATTCTTCCGGTGGCAACACCTAAATATTAAAGTCTATACCATTCATTAAATGTTTTTAATTATTTAGTATTCATCTACCTTTGTGTCTGTCAATCAACTTCCCTCACCATCGCGAAAAAATGCCAAGTCCCCAAAATTGTGATAAAAATACTATGTCCCGAAATTTATGAAAATAAATCTAACTCCTCAAAATTCCCATTGAAAGGCAACTGAACCATCGTCTAAGATGATGGTTAAGTAGTGCAAAAAAGGGGGCGTTCACCGACGGGGTGGTGGCGCGGAGGCGCGTGTGGAGGCGCGGAGTGACTACGTAGCTCCGTGACTCCGCGCGTCCCTCCGTCCCTCCACCCTGTTGGTGAACCCCCCTTTTTACACTACTAATAAATTTTTAACTTTATTTTTGCGAAAAATGTCTTATCAAAAGATTTTTTTCTTTTTTTAAAGTACCATAACTATTGAAAACTAGAGTTCAAATTTCATTAGAATATAGCTGATATTTTCATTTCTTCATTACCTCTGTCTATTTTGACTTAAATTTTAAACAACTGTATGTCTGAGTTTTTTTTTTTTTTTTTTTTTTTTTTGATAGTTTGTTTTACTGCAAGAAACATATTATTCATTAAATTTTAATACTGATGCTTTGTAAATACCTCCTAAGCTTATAAAGCTTTACTTAAAATTAAATTTGCATTGTTTTACTCATTTTTTACAAACTTTCTTGTTGAAAAAAGTTTCCTGATTTATGTTAAAAAATCTCCTGCTTTTTTGTCATTAGAAGTTGGCATCTCTGCAAGGTTTTGGACCTGCCCACATACCCCCCCCCCTTCCCCCCCAGAAAAAAAAATGGCGGTTTTTTTTTTACCCCTTAACAATAAAACACACTCTCATTATTATTTTATTTTTAACTGAATAAATTTTTTCACTTCTTTAAAAAATCATTTATTTTTTACTTTACATTCTTATACATATAACCTTACTTATATATATAGCATAGTGTATCAATCAGCGACAGTGGTGCCAGATGGTCGAAAATTATTTCCCCAAACAAGTTTTAAAATTTCCCCAAATCAGGTTTTTTTTTTTTTTTTTTTTTGAAAAAAATCCCCAACTTGATTTCTACTAAAAAGGGAAAATAAAGTTTTTCAAAAAAAAAAAAAAAAAAAAAAAAAAAAGTTATCAAGCAGATTTTTCTATGATTTAAGCTCAGATTTTTCCCCAAATAACAATAAAGCTGTTGAGTCTAGTCGTAGGGATAAGTCATTACGTTGCCAACATTGACAAAAGATTGAACTCTCCAGATTTGTCCCCAAAATTTTTAGAATTCTCCAAAAAAGTCCCCACAAACATTTGGTCCCCAGAAGCCTCAAAAGTCCCCAAAATGGGGACAAAATCCCCAATCTGGTATCACTGATCAGCGATATGTATGTCAGTTTGATGTTATGTAATTATTTTTTCAGCTTCAACATAAGAAAAGTCCTTTTCATCGTCAATAAGATAACCTTCAGAAAAGCTTTCCCAATTCTATCTGCGATATCTCTTTTTATACGGAACAATTAAAAAACGATAAGAATAAATGAACAAAATTGCAAGTCATTTTTGTGTTTGTACGTCATGATGTGGAGAAAAAAAAAATTATAATAATTTGCCTAAAATTCTAAGAATTTAACAACAAATATTAGACATAACTAAAAATATGACTTTGCAGTGTTCGATACAGCCAAAAAATGGGGTTCTTTTGATGTTCTTTACAAAATTTATATATAGACAGCCTTTTAAAAATTTAATAAAAATCTTTTTTATAAAATTTTTTAGTGTTTCCGCAGTTATTGTTAATAATAACCTATAGGTAATTGGTTCAACGAAACATTATTAACTTGATAATAAATATATATATATACATACACACAGAGAGAGAGGAATTATTAATTTTTTCTCATCATAATGAGAAAAAAACATTATTTGCATTATAACGTTTTCAAGGGCCTGGTAGAATGCAAATATGCTAAAAAGTGAATGTTTTTTCTGTCACAAAGAAAGCAAAAACTAAGAATTTCTTTGTTCACAGGCCCGAAACACCCATTGTAAATAAAACCAGAAAAAACGAAGATCAAAATAAAACACCTCACTACAAATGGTAATCCAATAACTACTTAAAATCGTAGATCAAAATAAACTCACCACTACAAATAATAATCCAAAAATTACTTAAAAAATTATTATTGAAAAAGAGGCAACTCATAGTTATGAAAAACGAGACATATATATGAGAGAGAGATAAAATTTAAGGTGTTAACGTGATTTCCCCCCCCCCCCCCCCACACACGCACACATACGCACACAAATAAAAAGAAATTTCACAAGAATATCGTTTTTCACATATAAGTATAGAATGCAGGCAGTGATGACTTTATTTTCTATTCCTTTATTTAATAAATTTTTAAAACATGAATAAAGTATAAAATAAGTAATTATCAATACTATTTAAAAAAAAAAAAAAAATATTTGCGTACTTGTTTTTATTTTGCCCGTACAAAAATATTTAATTGTTTATAATACGGAAATTGTACATGGAAAGGTTTAAGTATTTTGTTTTTGTTACAAATTTTAATTATACACAAAATAACTTATTAATGAAAAATTAAATTCAAAATTGTGTTTAAATACTCTGTCTAGAATGCAATAAAAGTTCATTTTACTTTTATGACTAAATCAAGCAGTAAGAATATGAAGATTATTTAATTTTTAATTAATTACTATTCATTTGTAATGAGTTTTCTTTTAGTGTTAAAGTGTCCTCTTTTGAAATAAAAAGGTTACAATAGGTTTAAATTTTAATATATATATGAAAAAAACCTTAATTAAACCCAAAAAATTCCCATTAAAATCCCCCCCCCCCCAAAAAAAAAAAAAAAAAATAAATAAATAAATAAATAAAAATGGGCTGGGCTTTTTTTGTTGTTGTTGTTTTGTTTTGTTAAGTTTTTTTTTTTTTTTAACCTGACAAATTGCAGGTGAGTATGTGCTTAGCAGCCATAGGCTGCACTAAATGAAATGAATCTATTTTTGATATGCGTAAAAGCAGGTTTCGTGTAATAAACAAGAATGAAAAATCATGTGGTACGCATTGATTAACAGCACTTTCCAAGTGTACGTAATTGTTGGATCGTATAACTTTCAATGCTCTTTGCCTATGTAATCACACAACAGACGGACATTAATGTTTTGAATAAGGCATGTACAAATAGACTAATTGAATTCCTAATCAGTCTTAAACTTTGTTAGAATAAGTGTTAAAAATGCTTAACACAGTATCTGAATATTTTAGTGTAGCCCTGTAAATCTGAAGGTTAACAATATCGTATTATACACAAAATATTATTTTAGCATATTAACAATAAATGTCTGTTTTCTTTGATTTTTGCAATAGAAAGTTCTTTAAATCTAATTTATA
Organism: Salticus scenicus; assembly: GCA_963930645.1. Classification (NCBI taxonomy): domain Eukaryota; kingdom Metazoa; phylum Arthropoda; class Arachnida; order Araneae; family Salticidae; genus Salticus; species Salticus scenicus. The sequence continues at coordinate 34,188,022 of OZ005652.1, read as the reverse complement.
AAAATGTCTCTCCTAAAATGCAACGCATTGGCAATTTTTGAGGTGTCCCTGTACACAAACCAGTTGCACAGGACCTATTAATGCCATTTAAAATAGGGAGCATTCCATAGTGAATTTGAATAAGCATATACAATTTTGTAAAAATTCTGAAAATATTTACGGACACTGGGGGCGGGCAGATGGACAGATAGACAGCGCACTGCCGGACAGATACACAAATTGAAATCATATCCGCACTTAAAAATTTTGAAAATGTGTTAAATCGCTTAATGTAAACGAAAATGCAATTTCAGAAAATTTCCAATAAAAGCCTTCAATGTAACTGAATATTTTTGTGTGGCCCTGTAAATTTTATGCTAATCATACTACATTCTGTAGAAAGCATTCTTTTCTGCATATGAATAATGTATTTCAATTTTATTAAGATTTGTTCAGAGTAAAGTTATTAAAATTTGGGTTTATAAAAATGCGTCTCATAGCACGAATGCTTTGGAATACTTTCGGGTGTCCCTGTACACAAACCAGTGGTGGTATTTACTCCATTTTCTATAGCAAACATCCAATAGTGAAGTTGAATAACATATTTCAATGAAGTTTGTATAAAATAAAGGAATAAAAATATAGTTCATAAAAATACCTCTCATAGAGCACAACGCTTTGGAGTATGTTTGGGTGTCCCTGTACACAAGCCAGTAGAAATATTCACTCCATTTTCAATAGGGAACATCCGATAGTGAGCTTGAATATTATACATCAGTTTCAAGAAACTCTATGAATATTTACGGGAGTTAGAGCGCGGATAGATAGACAAACTGAAATCATTAACACTTATCAACCTTATTGTAAAGTGTTAAAAATATTTGGAAAGCGATAAAAACGAGTATAAACGAAAATGCAATTCCAGCAAATTTCTAATAATACCCATTAATGTAACTGAATAGTTTTGGGTGACTCTGTAATTCTAATGCTAATCACACTATTATATAGAAAGCATTCTTTTGTGCATATGAATAATATATTTTAATTTTAATAAGATTTGTGCAAAGTAAAGTTCTTCAAATTTGTTTTATAGAAATATCTCTCATAGAACGCAATGCTTAGGAATTCTTTAGGGTGTCCTTGTATACAAACCAACCAGTAATGTTATTTTCTCCATTTTCATTGGGGAACATCCAGTAGTGGACTTGAATAACATACTTCAATTTCATTAAGATTGATGTAAATTAACGGTATTAAAATATGGTTTATTAAAATACCTCTTATAGGACGTCATGCTTTGGAATACTTTTGGGTGTCCCTGTACACAAACCAGAAAAGGTGTTCACTCGATTTTCAGTAGGGAACATCCGATATTGAACGTGAATAACACATATCAGTTTGAAGAAATTCCATGAATATTTACGGGAGTTAGGGCGTGGACGGACAAACCGACCGAAGTCATTAACACTTTTCAACCATAATGGAAAGTGTTAAAAAATAAGTGAGAATGTCTCACCCAGTTTAACACATTACTTAGAATCAAAGCGAGGTTTCTCAAAAGAATGTGAGAACAGAAAAATACTTTTTTTTTTACTAATGTAAATGGCTAATGATGTCTTGTTACAGCTCATTAGTATGATTTGTTCAATGCCTATCAGTTAAAATAGGCAGCTACAGCTATTGCCATGCAAATTGATGAAACATAATTTCTAAACAACCTTCAATACAAGATTATTTACCTAATTCTAGTTTTTATGGTGTTTTCATTGTAGAACTATAATGTATTTTTGCAACTGATCAGCAAAATACGTATTTATTTTTTAATCCATGTTTTATCAAAACTTTTAAATCATTCAACTTTTGTAAGGGGTCTGTTTAAATTTGTTGATCTTTGTGAAAGGTGAAAAGCTTTGATTTTTATGAATGGTCTGTTTTCGGACCAAAAATTTTAATAAATTGGCTTCAGAACAATGCGCGAATTTAGCTCAATGTTAAAAATTTTATGTGTAAAAATTGAAAAAGAAAAGAGATTCTCGCAATTTAATAGGAACCCTGTTCCGTAAGTCCACAAAATTGATGAAAAATACCTATACAAATCGTGTACACGGCGATCTACGCATAGCATTCCGAAGTATAAACATAACAGTAGGTACTTGTTAAACATGAATGAAACAACAAATAACCTTATTTATGTTTTTCTTTTTTCCTTCTTTTTTTTTTTTAAAGAAATTTTATCCCTTTGGCTTTTTTCCAAGACGTTTCTTTGTTTCAAAAGTCGTTGGCTCTTTGCTGTTATAAGTTAGACGAAAAATCGGAACAAAGGGTTCCATTGATTAAACCAGTCACATAATTGCACTCATCATTACATCTATATCTCTAACAGTCAGTGGCCTCAGACTGATGATATTTAGCAAAGGTAAAGAGACATATACATGTCTTCCCTCCAACGAACAAAAAGTGGGGGGGGGGGGGGAATACTTTTCATGAACTTTAAGCAGAAGTTAAAAAAGAAAAAAAAATGGTGTGTAACAATAACAACCACACGACTTCCATTACCCACTATTACGCGTATTATATGCACATTTTGGAGATAATGTGGTCAAAAGACATAAAATTGACGTAACAGATTAGCTAATAATTTTCCTATAAGAGAAAACTGAAACATGCGTAAAGATATATTATAAAACAGAGTTTACATAGCGTTAAAGAAAAAGTCGAGTCATTTTTTGAAGCATTCATTTCCGAGATCTAAAACTACCTAATCAGGATGACTGTTAATTTTCCTGTAATAATCACGTAATGCATATGCGAATGGATTTCTGAAAAGGTGTTTATGTAGCGATTTTCAAGGAAATAGTTTGAGCCATTTTTAAGATAGATTTTCACCAAAACTTGGCAAACTCAACTGTTGATTAGAAAAAACAACTATTACGTACGAAAGAATATCTAAAAGGGAGTTTCTATGGCGAGTTAAAAAAAAAAAATCTTTTAGAGCTATTTTTAAAGGAACGCACTTGGGAGACCTCAAACTGGCTTACTTATACAGGGTGTCTATCAATTTTCTTAAACTAACCAATTAATATATACAAAAGAACATCTAATAGGGTGTTTATATAGCAACTTTGAAGAAATCGCTAGAGCCGTTTTTGAGATACGGACTTACGGTCCCACTTAAGTTTTCCGATTTTCACGAAAAGTTGGGGGAGGCGAATCATCTGTACACTAGATCTATCTCAATTCTGAAGTTTCGTTGTTCTGTCCTTATTAGTTTCGCAGATATGATAGAAGATTCCCCATACACGTACACACACACTGACCAATTGCCGAAAACCACTTTTTTGGACTCAGGAGACCTTAAAACATGTAAATCAGGTGAAAACTCGATATCGAATGTTTTGACCGAATACAATACTTCCATTACAATCTACGGTAGTCGGATAATGGAAGTAATAAGTTAGCTGGAGGGTTGAAATATTTCTTAAAATGTTAGGCGCTAGGCTAAAAAGCTTAAAAGCAAGATAAAATACGCAACATATCAAAAAACAATTATTTAATAATAAAAGAAAGACAAATAAAATCACGTACATTTTATTATATCCATTCACTTTATGGCCATTCACATGCCCTAACACTTAGTTTTGAAATACCGATCATTAACCCTTATCGCTCGTATGTCCCTTCTGAGGGGACATTAAAAAATCGAGCCACACCTTAAGGTGTTCCTCTGCAAATGAAATGTTATTTTTCTAAAACGGAAAATTTTAACAGAAAGATTTATTTTATTTAATGATGAAGTAAAATAAAACAAATGATTAAAATTTTTCGGTAGCCAATAGGTAGTAAGTTGGAAACTATACGTGTGACGTAAATTAATAGTTTAAGATTTAGTGTATTCAAACATTCAAAATTTATGAAGTTTCTTTCTTTTTTTTTTTTTTTTTTTGACTGTTGATTTTCTAATAAACCTGTATATTTACTATTTATTACTTTATACGATCGGGAAAAATGTATATTGCTTTTAAGAAACTGATTCCAAAATTGCGCGATTATTTTGCTACATATCAATAAAATTTGCATAATTATTCGATTTTTTTCGCTGACGATTGCTAAAGTAGGATTATTTCGCCTGTAAAAAGTAAACGTGCTTTTTTTTTTTTTTTTTTTCACACTTTCTTACCCATAAGGTACATTTTATTTCGACCCCACCAGGAGAACTTCCCATTCATTCTGCAAAATAGAAGTAAAATATCTGAAGTTATTTCACATGTCCCCCCCCCCAGGGATTTTTCAGCGCTTGAAAATTTAGTTTCTTGGTGCTGGTTGTCTAAGTATAGGGAAAAGTACATCGCAGTGGTGGCGCTGTTAACTTTAGAACTTTCTTCAAAAATGCTTGATTGATGATGTATTTAATTGTTCGCTTCCTAAATTTTTCGAATTCCAGATTTATCTTTTTTAACAAAATAATAATACAATTAGGAAAGTTATTATAATTAAAGGGGGTGGTGGACGTTCAAAATCGTTGAAAATCTATCTTTAAAATTACTGTCTCAGCAGGGGTCGATCCAGGCAAAATTTGGGTCCCTTTTGCGGTCCCTTCACAAAATTCCACATAGTAAAAGGGGACCCTTCACAAAATTCAAATTCACAAAAAGGGACCCTTCACAAAATTCAAATTCATAAAAAGGGACCCTTCACAAAATTCAAATTTATAAAATGAGTCCCTTCACAAGATTTTGTTTTATAAAAATGATCCTTTTATTAAATGTTTTCATAGTTTCAGTATTATTTTTAATTAATTCCTTAATTTGGCTCAACGAAACTCTATTAACTTGATATTAAACATTACATAAAGTGATTGTAAAAACAGAAGATTTTACACAATATTTTACTTTTTCACAAAAATATTTTATATTTCACAAAAATATATAAAAATTTCACAAAAATATTTTGTTTTTCACAAAAAAGGGACCCAAAAATTAAAACCTGGATCGACCCCTGCTCAGATTTATGGAAGTTTGTATACATATGGATAGAAATGTGTCAGTATTAAATATACTAAAATTTTTCAAACTATTAATATTTAAAAAATAAATATTTTTTATTTTTTTTTTCTGAGAATTTTTTAAATGTTCCAGGTTAATGAGTTTTTTAAATTTTCTCTGGAACTTATACTATAATAGTTCATTATTATATTCTAAACGTATTTGTACATTAATTTTTGGATTAATAAGTTAATTATTTAAAAATATTTTTGTTTTGAATGCTGAAATTTTAGGCAAATTTTTAATATTCAAACATAAAATTATCAGTCCACAAATTAATGCACAAATATGTTTAGAACATATATTAATGAACTCGTATAAAATCGAGGGAAAATCTTAAGAATTCCCTAGTCTGGAATATTTTTAAAACTCTCCAAATTAAAATATTTTAATTTTAATAGTTTTCGAGAAATTTTAATGTATTTAATATTAATTCATTTCAATGCACGTTGTATACAAACTTTCATAATTCTAAGACATAGTTTCAAGACCGATTTTTCAACACATTCACCATCCTCTTCCTTAAGGGCCCTCTTCACTCACCGCCGCCGGAAGCCGAAGCTAATGTTATTCTATGGGAAATTTTTCTTTACAAGTAATTTATTAACTAATACATATTTTTAAATTCTGTTTTCACATTCTGAAAATTCCCAACTTTTAAATTGACGGACTTTTTTTTTTTTTTAATATTTTTTTATATTTTATTTTGAAGCTGCAAAAATAAGAATTTTCAATATGTGATTTTTTTCATTTTGCGATTTCAAAATAAAATATTAAAAATTTAAAAAATACATTTTTAAAAAAGGTCAATTTCACAGTTGGGAATTTTCTGAATGTGAAAACAGAATTTAAAAATATGTATTAGTTAATGAGTTATTTGTGAAGAAAATTTCCCCGTAGAATAACATTGGATCGGGCTTCCGGCGACGGTAAGTGAAGAGGGTCGTTAAGTTTAAAGTTTATATAGCGAGTCTTGCCAAGAATATACTGCTGATTTATTTCATGCTTTTCACCACTAACTCAAGAAAAAGTTAACATAAAAAGTTTCCGAAGAATTATGGTTGACATAGTAAAAATAGTTCTAACTGTCACCAATGTTACTTTGAGTTTTATTTGACTCTTTTAATAGGTTTTTCTGTTGATTATGATTTAAATTTTATTTAAATAGTTATAAAAATCTATAGTCTGTTTTCTCGTAATTTTAGGCTTCACCAATGGCTGAGAAGTTCTGCTCACGAATCTTGAATTAGAAATCTTGATTTTAAGGTGTAAATTTGTCTTCACTGTTGGCACTGAGTTGTCCACTATTTACACTGTATAGCTGTCAATATTGCTAACATTTTAACCAGTATTTCTAAAAAGAAATTTGTCATGTTTTCGATGATTAAATACACTGAAAACAATTATAAAAATTTTCTAATATGAAGTCTCCGTTGAAAAACGAGAGATTTGACATCTATGCACTTACCATACTTTAAAAATAAAATTGTATTTTTGGACTAATATAAGCTTGCCGTATAAATTTTAAACTATTATATTTGTAATTTAAGTTTATTCATCTGTTTTATGTTTTTGAAGCTGAACACTTGTTTTATGTCCAGTTATTCTCGAGTTCTATTTTATCAGAAATGCAGAGTGCCAAGTCTCCCGATTTTTAGCCCATTCCCGTATTCGGACGAATTTCACCTTATTTTGAGTTTTCTTTAAAAAGAAAATCTCATGATCTTCTCGAACATGCACCTATTAAAAAAATAAAGATCGACAATCTAATGTCTCGCAGAAGCAACTGCGTGTAATAAATATTCATTGTTTTTCCAATAAAGATTTTAATACTGTAATATAGTGTCTATAAAACTAAAAATTTACAATAAATAAATTAAAAATAAACATTACTCAGTTTGTTTGTCTGACAAACTATTTTACCATGTTTTTATTAACTTCGATTCTTGTTTGTCCGGTGCAAATCTTGCAATTGATTTTTAACTAACTTCCCTACTAGTTAGACATTTGCAACTTTCAGAATAGCTCGGAACCCTATGAGAACATAATATTTCGAAGTCCGATTTTCGAATTTTTGATTAGTTTTCTTTTAATTAATTAAAATATGAAAATAATAATCTCCTAATAACTGTAAAAATAGCCATTAAAATATTAGCTATAATTTTAATTGTTGGAAAAAAAAAAAAAAAAAAAAAGAAATTTACGAGTTCATTTTCTTTCGACAAAAAAATAAATACATTTAATTAAACGTGAACGTTTAAAAATTGTAAAAAGTTAAATGATGCATCTCACAAAAATGGACGTCATTATCACTTTAAAAATTTTATACGCATTGGTAAAGTGCTTATGTAGTTTCATAGCTGTGATTCAACAGAAAATTTAAAAACATGGTATATAAAAAGTTTTTTATATTATAATTATTTTAACTTATGTCAAATGCATTTTTAGTAATAGGTAAAATTTAACATAATACTGTATTACTTATTCTACTTATGAGAAAAAAGAAAAATAATAGACACTTTAAAATGGTGTTTTTTTTTTTTTTTTTTTTAATTTTAGAAATAGATCATAAAATGGAGGTTTAACACCATAAGTCTTTTCCCTTCAGATTCCTTATTTCTTTCTCCTTCAGTAACCGTGGTTGATCGCATTTGCCCCATGTGTTTTTAGGAAATGGAGTCTTTAGGAGCCATTTCATTCGGCAGTCGCATTTAATGGGATTATCTGAAAAAAAAAAAAAAAGAAAAATGTATATTTGTTTATGAATCAAAAATACATCGCCACCCTTACTCCATTATTATTTTTTAATCCGTGTTGCCTTTGATTTATGTGTTCTAAAATTTAAAATCTCGTCTTGTTTCTTGTAATAGAAATATTCCTTTTTTTTTTTTTTTTTTTTTTTCTTCTTTATTTAAGAACTTTTAGCTCGTCCAATTCATTACTTAAAATGAAAAATATTGAAAATTAAAATTTCTCCCTCCTTTCAGATACTCGTTCGAAATACAGAATGTATTACAAATTGAATAAACCTTAAAAACATAATTAATAGTAAATGACAGAACCGTATTATTATTATTATTTTTTTTTTGGTTTGAAAATTAAATATCGGGTCCTGATCACAACAAAATGGGGTCTTCGGCTAAGAAATATTAGCGGCCGTCTTGAAACCATCGTGATAGAAGTAATTTGCGATAGGTGGTCTGGTCAATCATATGTATTATGTACAATGCATAAACAATATTTTCGCACCTACTATAGTCGTACTATTTCTTTCGTTACCTCTAATACCATACTTGGTGCAAATCTGGTTTCCTATTAACGGAAAAGCCTAATAAACTACTCCCCCCCCCCCTCTTGAATTTTCCTGCCTCCAGATGGATAAATAAGAGGCGGCGTCGTTGATATAATTATTTAAAAAGTACACGCTAAAGGAAAAGAATTCCTTTGGTAACTGGCATGACTTTGTAATGGTTCTCACACATGTGAGAGAGCTAAATGTTTTATTAATCCCAGTTTCGTAAATTAAAGAATCTAGGAACAGAATGTTCCATTAATTTTTAACCAGTTGTATCAATAAGAATTTGCTATTTCATTATCAAGCATTAAAAAAAAAAAAAAAAAAAAAAATTGCAGAGCTTTATAAATAGATATGTGCTCAGTTTAAAAATTTATTTTTTAGAAAGTTTAATAGTTTTTATAGGATGGATTTTATACTTTTTATTTGAAAAATTTCATTGCTAAAATTTTGTTAAAAATAAAAAGGAATATTTTATAATCTAATATTACGGATTTTGGGGCCCTTTGCAATCCGGTGCCCCTGAGCTAAAGTCCCTGTTTACCGTACCAATGTTATAATATGGATTTGTTAAGAAGGGTAATGTGTAACCTCCGGCTTACAATTGAACTGATTAGCTGAATTTGGACCTAACAGTCACATTTGTTTGTTTGAACCTTTGTTACATTTAGCCCTAGAAAACCAAATCAAATGTGAAATAGTGATAGTTTTAGAAAAATTGCTTACATTTTCCTCTCGGATGGAATGCTTTTCTAAAAATTCAAAGTTTTGCCATTGTTGCACTTGTGAAGTAAACTCCACTAACATTTCGAGTACAACTTCATGTTTGTTCAGTTTCTCAAGCTTTTTAGTTTGTCACCTGTAGTTACATTTACCACAGGAATTTTTTATGTCGTGAAAGTGTAACCAAGGTGTATCCACTTGTCTTAAGCACCAACTGCCTGCGTCATTTAATTTTTATCCCTTTCCTTTGTCAGTTCTCTCTTCATTTAATATTTAATAAATGAAACCTAATATCCTGATCTGTTTACTTTCAGAACATACTATGTAAGGAAAGTATTGTAATCATGATTTGCGAAAATGTATTTTGTATCTAGCATAGCTCAAAAAAAGAATGGTCGTAGAATGTAGCCAACTTATTTGTCACTGTCACGATGCTTAGTTTATACACCTACAAGTTTGGGTGTCATACGAGCTCCTTGCTTAAGAGATATCTACGATTTTACATGTTTTTTTCCCCCCCTTGATGTCTGTGTGGGTGAACACGGTAGCGTCTAAACGCTTTGTTCGAATGAGCTGAAAGTTGGTAGGTATGTTATAAGTCACCGTAGTACGAACTGTATAGATTTTGGCGAATCTAGAACTTAGTTTTTTTTACCGAGACACAAAGAAAAATTATTAGTCTGTAGGCTGAAATTATTTGAAGTACGATAACATCTAAACGCCTTACTTAATTGAACTGAAAATTTATATATGTGTTATAGGTCACCATCGCACGAACAGTATAGATTTTGGTGAATCTAAGTACTTATTCAATTGAACTGATTGATTTCAGATTCCTCTTACGTTAGTTTATTAAACAATCATTAATTACTTAATTTTTTGGAAAACCGAAGGGAATCACTCCAGATTTTTTTTTTTTTTTTTTTTTTTTTTTTTTTTTTTAAGATTTTGTTGGAATGTTTAAGTGATAATAGGAGACGTACGGAAAAGTTTTCAACTCTGTAACGAGTTGAGATATTTTATTTCGGATTCATGAAAGTTTTCACTAATCTAGAGTATCTATTTATATCTATCTATATTATATATGCACAATCTTTTTAATTTAGAATAAATGGTTTGTAAAAAAAAAAAGAGATAATTTCCTGCTTATTTTTTACTCTAAATGACTATTTGACTATTGTATTTAATATTGGGACCCCATTCACTCCTCGTTATTTCTTAAAATTTGACCTTTAGGTAGTTTTAATTTCTCTTTTGGTACACAATAGCCTTATAGATCTATAAAGATAGAATTTAAGAGAATTACAATTTATGAACGTTTCTAAATTAATGAGCAAAATCTTCTTGTTTTTATTTTAATTGAGTGTGTTACTGTTAACTTCTGTATCGCAAAGAAACACCATGTCTTCTGAAAAGTGAACTGAAGACATCATACTGTTGCGTACCCTGGGTTCGTGAATTATCTGAGAGTGAAAGACTGATCTTGCAGCGGCTCAAAAGTTTATTTACAGAAAATTCTAGAAGATTACAGGTCGATAAACAAATTATCCAACTTCAGTAATACCAGAAAACATAGCTTAAATAACAGCTGACAGCTTCGAATTGACAGTATAAACTGTAGCATAACATTAACACACAGCAATCGGCTGTAATCCAAAGAAGCTCGGAGCTCTTTATGCAGCAATCAATGGTTTGGCGAAACTGACTCACTTGGCGCGATGCAATTCCTTAAATATCCGCGTAGAAAAATTGGGAATGTTCCCGAAACTTCCCACCCAATCAAGTTAGAGCTTCGATATTAGGTATATCGATAATAAGGATTTTCTCGCCAAAAAAGTCGCAAAGTTTAGCGCCAAGGGCAGTACCTGCCTTGGTGAAGTTTTTTAACGAATTTTTAACGGAAAACGAGCTATTTTAATACGAAAACTAGAAATGGTGAAAATTAACATTTTATAACCTTTTTGAATGAATTTAGATAAAAATAACTACAATTATTTACAAATTCGTAACGATACACTCCGTTTACCTCTTAAGTCCATTTTCGTCAACTGGTGCCAGACTGGCTTGAAAACATTTTCGTCTATGGTGAACATTTGGTTATCATTCAGAATGATGGATTGCAAACTAGGCATGTTGGTGAACAAATCTTTTGGAATGTACTTGAACTTGTTGTAGCTGAAACAAAATGAACTCAATTTAGGCTTTTTTTTTTTTTTTTTTTTTTTTTTTTTTTTTTAAGGACTATAAAATTAACTAAGGACTATAAAACATTCTTGTGATGCACAGATGCTTTAAAAAAAAAAAAAAGCGCATCTATTTTTTTCCGCTCATTTCTTTTATACAACATCCATGTATCTGTGCACAAGCATATTGCACCCTGGCAAAAAAAGTGACCTAAGTTAAAAAAAAAAGGGGGGGGGCAATTTTGAATTTGATGAATGTGTATGAAGTACCCCAATAAGCACGAAAAGCATCACATCTCTATCTCGCAATCTATCCACCTGATAGGCAATTGTCAGTTTTGTTGTATAGGCTTTAATCGAATTTTGTAAATTGATTTTTCGCAAATAATGCATTTATGTGTTGTCACCTTTTCCTGTCGGTGCGATATGTATATTATATATTATTAGACCCCCAGAGCTTTATATGTGCTAAAATACGAAAATTGGTAAATATCCTTCCTTCCACATTCGAAAAGTTTTTTTTTTTTTACGCAGGGATCGAGTTCTTTAAAACAACTCAACTTTTACATAATTCATATAGCCTTTTTAATGCGTAAGTGCTCTTGCATTTATTTGCAATGTATAGTGTTTGCTTATAAAATGTTTATACTCGTGACTAATTTATTGATCTAAATATCTGCATGTTTGGGGTTCACGCCATCGATAAAAATTTAGTGGTTCAAAAAGACCACCAAGGTTATGATTACGTATTTTTTTATTCTTATTTTTTAACTCGCTATGTAAACTTTGTTTTATAAGTCTTTACACGTGTATCAAGTTTCTCTTAACGGAAAAATTTTAGGTTTCTACATCGTTAGGTCAATTTTGTGTCTTCTGATCATATTATCTCCAAAAAATACATATAAATAATATGTGTAATAGTGTGTAATGAAGGTCGTGTGGTTATTTCACACCAGATTGTTTTTAATTTTAGTATTTCATTTTACAGCTTTAAAATGAAATATGCACTTAGTTAATTTTTCACGTTTTTAAACTCAAATATATATATATATATATATATATATATATATATATATATATATATATATATATATATATATATATTAAATTATTTAATTCCTTTACAATACTCAGCAAATGAGAGAAAGATGAAAATACCAACAATGAATTTAATAATTAGATGTATTACGTATAAATTTATTGTCACAATTACCATTTAAGTAAATTTCACTGAATAGTAAAAACATGTTAAAGTACTTACGCAGAAGAGAAATGACGTATATCACTTAAACCTAAACTATGAGTTAGTTGTCTGAATCCATTAGTCCAGTAAATTCATGCAACACAAGATAAGAATTGAAAGAATATATATAAAATTTTCGGAATACGAGTAATAAATTTAACAATGGACTTTATCGGCGTTACGTAATAAACCCTTGACATGTAACTACTACAGGGAAAAATACAGAATTATAATGTTTACATTTGTGTTTTATGGGGGAAATGTTTGCATTCTATAGGGAAATATTTGCATCCTAGAGGGAAATTCATAGGGAAATGGAGAGTCAGAAGTCACATGTTGGGTATGATTTAGCCTCGAACCCAAAAGACGGGACAATATTCCTGTGACGTCATATTAGGTAAAATCGCCGAACACGTGGCCGATGTTTTGTAAACAAAGTAGATCCAAGATGCCGTTTTATTGTTACGCATAACATTTTCCAGTCTAAATATTTCTCTAGTGAAACTTAATAATCAGATATCTGTTCAAACAAGAACAAAAGAGAAATGTAAAACAACTGAATCGAATGGTAAAGATAAGACTATTCCATATCGTAAAATTGCAGAACATTTTATATGCACACACATATATATATATATATATATATATATATATAATGAATAAAAGATAATAAAAATTAAACGTATCAAAAATTGCGTAAAAAGTAAATCAATCATCACTTATAAATTATGAAACTAATGTCAATGTTTAAAACGAAAATAGCGAAGTCTATTGCGAACAAAATTAAAGATTACAAGCAAATCACATTACAAATTAATAAATAGAAAAGATGTCATTGATTACATTGGATATGGACATCAAAGCTTAAATAATTAGAATTTCAATCACTTTAATAAAGGAATTTATTAAATGGAGCATCCATTTAAATTTGTTAACTTATCATCGCCACAGTTCACATGTCAACTTTTAATATTACATATGTTGATTAAAATTAAAGTATAATACAAAAACTGGATTTAAAAACAAAACAAAGGTATCACTATGTCACTCTTGCTTCAGTTTCATATAATCTGTAACTCCTATAAATAATATTGCAAGATAAAAATTTACAGGCCACAATGCTTTGCTATGGTAGAGTTGAGGATTGTTTTCCAAAAACAGCTGATTTCCTATAGTCTTGAACCCAAAGGAGGAATATTGTCCATTGTGTATTTTCAGAATGTGAATACGGAATTTAAAAATAATAATGGACAATATCCGTTTTCTTGGGTTCGAGGCGAAATCATACCCAACATGTGACTTGTGATTCTCGATTTCCCTATGAATTTCCCTTTAGGATACAAATTTGCTTCTAGAATTCAAACATTTCCCCATAAAACACAAATGTAAACATTTATATTTCTGCATTTTTCGCTACAGTAGTCACATGGTTGGTTGGTTGGTGTCGTGTCCAATTGAAGTAAAATCAGATCATTCCATGTTCCAAAATCACGGCCTTGGCAATGTCCACAATTTTGTTACTATAGAGATTTCACTGAAAGGGAAATTCGTCAAAGGCCTGTAAGCTTCTTATGATGGCCGGGCAGTTGAAAATGTGTTCTGGAAGGAGTTCTGGTGCCATCTGTATTTATTGTCATTCCACCAAAGTGTTGGGTTCTAAGTCTGGAGATAGTCTTGGTAATCATCCTGTCTGCATTGATAACACACAGTTGATATTCCTTTTTGATGTGTTTTTCTTTCAGTCTGTATCTAGCAACTGCATTAGCGTCACCTAAAGTTACGGTGCTGCAAATTTCCAAGTTTAGGTCCCTCGCCTTCTTCGCCAGCTTATCTGCTTCCTCGTTCTCTTAAATACCAACATGTATTGAAGAGAACGAGGAAGCAGATGTCAAGGGACGCGGATAAAGTCCATTAGGCAATGTGTAATTCTATAAACAATTTTACCCATAGAATAATACGAGCTTTTGCGTTCTTGCCAGATTTTGGGAACTTTTTTATTCAAGATTCACTACTATTTTAATTGTAACGGTTGCCTAATCCCATTAAAGATTAATAGTTTGTTACGTATATCAAACATCACTTCTCAAAATTATTGGTGACTATTGAATAAAGTCCCCATGTCTGATAACACTAGCTTTGTTGGCTGACCTTGACCATCTCTGATGTAACCGTTTAATGTGTAAATATTTGTAGAGCGACACTCCAAACCAAATTCTAAGCATCCATATAATACCATAAAAGTCTGGAGTGACTCCATTTGACTTTCCAAACATTTAGTTGTTATGAAGCGTTTAAACAAAATTGAAACAGTGACTAATTCAGAAAATAAGCAAAAGCGTAAATTATAATAGGTTATTTGTTTTTGTCGAATTACGTATGGTATTTGGTATACAATAAATCGTAATGTATTCAAACTTCAACTTTTATGCATTCCTGCTTTAACGGCCCTTTTCACTTATCGTCGCCGGAAGCCCGAGCCAATGTTATTCTACAAATTTCTTTACAAATAACTTACTAATTAATACATATTTTTAAATTCTGTTTTCACATTCAGAAAATTCCCAACTGTTAAAGTGACGGACCTTTTTTAAAAATGTATTTTTTTAATTTTTAATATTTTATTTTGAAATTGCAAAATGAAAAAAATTACATATTGAAAATTCGAAATGTTGCAGCTTAAAAAAAAAAAAAAAAAAAAAAAAAAAAAAAAATGAAAAAATACTTTTTTAAAAAAGGTCCGTCAATTTAACATTTGGGAATTTCCAGAATGTGAAAACAGAATTTAAAAATATGTATTAGTTAATAAGATATTTGTAAAGAAAAATTTCCCATAGAATAACATTAGCTTCGGCTTCCGGCGACGGTGAGTGAAGTGGGCCCTTAAGAACTATAAATGGTTTTCTTGTTTTTCGTAATTTTCGCCTCCCATAAATCTGTAGTGATAAGTATAAAGTATTTAAGTCCATATTCTTGATTTTTCAGGAGACGAAAAATAAACTATCTAAAAACTAATCAAAAGAATAGATTAGGAAAAAGGGATTATGTTGGTTTATAACCTTTATTACCATTCAGTGATTGTCAACCTTCATTTAATAAAGGAAAAAAATTTAATTAAATATTTTATACCAAAGGTGTAAAATAATTCTCGGTTCAGTGGTTTTTGAAATCTAAGAAAAAAGGAACAAAATCAAAATGCCGGATTGCTTTAAGCAAGAGAATGAAAAAAGGACAACGATGCATTATTCTTCTTGAAATTTAATGATTATAATAAAATAAAAGATCTATTTACACTTTAAATACATTATATACAAAAAAGAAATACTTAAAGGAACATAGTTCCGAATCTAATTAACTCTCATAGTGAGAGATCGAAATTCTATCTTCGAACGCAGTCGAAGAATTCAAAATCTAAAAAAACTAAACTTACTGGCTGTTGCCAAAATCTATTAACAAAATATAAGTTCTATCTTTTTTCTTTCATTGGCGACGCAGCGCCGTCTAAAGGGAATTGATTTTACTACACAACTCCCCGCCGTGAACTCTTACAGAGTTCACAAATCAAAAATCTCATTAAATCAAAAATAAATCTGAAATCTGAACAACTTCTGCTAATCATAAATTGTACAAATTTCTAAATATTCTATTAATATTAAATCACATAATCATTTTTTTTTTTTTTCAAAATATCAACAGTTATCTAATATTAAATACAAATGTAAACAATATTTACTAAAGTACGAGTACTATAACTAAATCAATAAAAGATCAAATCAAAATATTAAATTGAAATATCAATATTAAACATATGCAAACACATTATTATTTAAACAATTAACTCTTAGTTATCAACTATAAACAAAGTTATCAAATATAAGCAAATTTAAATATAAAGATAATAACACATGCAAAATTTTAATATTTTCAATTATCAAATAAAATTCACTAAATTATTCAAAAAAGGATATCAAATATTCTGAAAATTAAAGAAAAAGTGTTCATTAAAATGAAGGTTTTGAAAGTTCAAATTTTTCTCAAAAGTTTGTTATTTTATCAGTTCGTAGCATTAAAGTTTTTAGTTAAGTCAATTCCAGTGGGTATAAATGCTAAGCAGTTCGTTTTAAAACACCATTGGCAGTCTTAACCTCATAAGATCGGATGTTGTGATCTCTGCCGACGATTGTTTTCTGGATTATACCAAGTTTCCACAGAAGTTTGTTTTTTGAATCATCACCAATTAACACTACATCTGCTACTTTCAGTTCAGGTTGTGCTGTAGGATTCTTTAAAGTATGTGCTGTTTTTAAATCCAATAGGTATTGACTTTTCCACCTATTCCACTATTGCTTTAACAACAGTGATTGGTATCTTTTACGTCTTAAGGCAGATATTTTGTTTGAAGCACCTTCAATAATGTCAGCAAAATTCACCGGGTAGGTGATTTCTTTACCAAAATTTAAAAAGTGCATAGGAGTTAAGGGGTTCGGTTCTCCAGATTCACTATACACGTAAGTTAAGGGGCGTAAGTTGAGCACTGTTTCTACTTCTATAAGGAGAGTAGACATTTCATCACAATTCAAGAGGGCTTTGCCAATGACTTTACGCAGACAGTCTTTGACGGATCTAACTAATCGTTCGTAGAACCCGCCCCACCAGGTGGCCCTTTCTATTATATTTTTCCATATGATTCTTTCATTTGCAAAAAACTTTAAAAGTGAATCATCAGAAAGAATTTGATACAAATTTTCTAGCTCTTGTTTCGAACGCTTGATCGTTTTGGCGTTATCCGAATATATAACTTTACAGTTTCCTCTTCTCGCTAAGAAACGTCTGAAGACCAACAAAAAAGAATCAGTTGACATGTCGTGTACAAGTTCTAAGTGTAACGCTCTGGTTACTGCACAAGTGAATAACACTATATAAGATTTTTCAATTTCTTTAGCATTTTTAATGTAGAGAGGCCCAGCAAAGTCAATGCCGAATATGGAGAAAGGGGGCGACTCTGTTATTCTGTCACGGGGTAGTGGAGCAGTGATCTGATCTGTTGGTCTGGAAAGGTATTTCTTACATATAATACACTTATTCAGGATACTTTTAACTAACTGGCGACCTTTGGGAATCCAATATTTAGACCGTATTTTTGACAATGTTCCAGATACTCCTCCATGCATTATTTTTTCATGTTCATTTTTTATAATCAAGGTAGTCAACCACGACTGTTTGGAGAGAATAATGGGATGTTTTTCTTCTAGCTGTAAATCACTAAACTCTAATCTCCCGCCGAGCCGCATCATTTTTTCATCATCTAGATAAGGAGTTAAGTTGCTAAGGGGAGAATTTTTATCAATAATTTCTTCATTTATTAACGAGTGAAATTCATTTTTAAAATAGAACTTTTGTTCATTCGATATCAAATGTTTCTCAGCTTCTATTAGTTCTTCGGTTGTCAATGTACTGTTAAGTTCTGGAATTTTTTTGATCCTCTTAATAAATCTTTTTACCCAAGCTGTAACTCTGATTAATTTTTCTAAACTGCTGTATTTTCTGATATCAATGGGGTTTTCTAGTTGTTCTGTCATGCAATTGAAAAGGAGTGTTTCTTTTATCTTTTTTCTATATTCTAAGCTTTCTACATCTAGCTTTTGTTTATCATCAGGCTTAGGCCAAAGTTCGGGAGGTGAACTGAGCCATTCAGGCCCATTTAACCACAATCTATCATTAATTAATTTTATGATCTTTGCACCTCTGGATACAAGGTCGGCAGGATTATACGAACCGGGACAGTGCCTCCAATTTGAAGGAGATGTCAATTCACGAATATCTTGTACTCTATTCTGCACAAACGGCTTAAACTTTTCTGGAGAGCCTCTAATCCAAAAAAAAAGCGATCATTGAGTCTGTCCAGTAAAACGTGGGTATATCTAATTTCAGAGCTCTCAAAATATTATGACCTAGTTTAGCTGCCAACAATGCAGCTGTGAGTTCAAGTTTAGGTAGCGTGAGATTTTTCAAAGGCGCTACTCTATTTTTGGAAGCAACGAATATCGTTTTGCATTTTTCATTCGAGATTTCTTTAATTCTAAAATAGGCAACAGTGCCAAATGCTTTGATACTAGCATCTGAGAAAACATGTAGTTGCAAATCACCGATGTTAAATTCTGGAAAATCGGAATAATAATATCTCGGCACAGAAAATTTAGAAAGATGAGTTACTTCATTACACCAGTCTTTCCATATTTTTTTCAAATCTTCAGGTAATGTGTCATCCCAATCAAGACCAGTCTTCCAGATCATCTGCATAAGGCATTTAACTCTTAAAGTGTAGGGCCCTAGGAAACCGATAGGGTCATAAATTTTGCCTAGTACTTGTAAAACAAACCTTTTAGTATTTATCTGTTTAGAAACGAGGTTTATTAAATCCCTACAATCAAAATAGAGAGTGTCTTTCAAGTTATTCCACCCTAAACCCAAAACTTTATTAGGGGGATCATTTTCTTCAAATATTTTAGAATCCTTGCTAACAACATTTTTTTTGTACCCAAAATTCATGTAATGGTGTCGAATTTGTATGAAATTTGTGAAGTTGCATACTCGCGTCTTTAAAGATACTAAGTGAGTCTAGACTTGTAGTTAAAGCCTTCTCTACTGATGGGTGGCTTCCTATTATGTCATCTACATAAATGTTTTCATTTAAAAAACTAACAGTCTCCCTATGTGTGTCGCTAAAATTTTTCAAATGATGTTTTATCGTCGTAGCTAATAAGAAAGGACTACAATTAAGTCCAAACAAAACTCTAGTGAATCTAAAAATCTGAAGGGGAGAGGTGCCTTCGTGAGGACTTTCTGTAAACAAAAATCGTGTTACGTCTCTATCTTCCTCGTCTATCAAAATTTGTAAAAAAGCTTGTTTCATGTCCGCAGTAAAGGCTACGGGATGAAATCTAAATCTAGACAAAATGTCAAAAATATCTTCATAAAGATTAGGTCCAATATGTAGACAATTATTAAGAGAGAGATTATTGTAATCATGGGAAGACGCGTCAAATACGATTCGTAATTTACTCGTTGTACGATCTGTTTTTATTACTGCTCTATGTGGTAAATAAAAGGTTGTAGAATTTTCCTCCAAATTTGTAACGGGTTCTATAATCCCCTCTCTCAAATAATCTTGTAAAACATTGTTGTATTCAAAAAATAAATTTGGGTTTCTACAAAATTTGTACTTAAGTCTCGAAAATCTGTTTTCAGCGATTTCAAAATTATTTCGTAATTGTGATTTACTAATTTTCCAAGGGAATTTAACTTTATATCGTTTATTTTCATACTTAATTTCCGATTCAAATTTTTTCATAATTTTGTTTTCGGAAAGGTCAAAATTTTCTTTCGGATTAATAAGACCCGAATTTTCCAAATTCCAAAAAATTTCTATTTGTTTTGACAACAAATTTTCTTCTACTATGATACTCATGGTTAATGATTCTTAATTCCCTGTAAAACCCAACCGAACACAGTTTTTACTGCTACTAAATTTTTATTAATGCGTCTAATATTACCTAACACAATATCGTAATAATAATCGACTCCTATCAAAAGTGTAATGCTTTCTTTACTATTAGGTATATCAGCTAATTCTAAATTCTGAAAATTATCATTTTTCGTGATTTTTTCCAATTCAGGGGGAGGGTGAATGAACGATCCAGAAATTTCATCCGTAACTAACGCTTCAATTTGAATATTATGATCAGGTTTATTTTTATTCACCGAGCTTTAATTTAACTATGCCATAGGTTTTTTCTATCGGTGTTTTACTTCCAAATGTGTGTATACTTTTAATTTTTCATTTCTAATCACTTTTAAATTTAGTTCATTAGCAATAGAACGACATAAAAATGTTCTACTAGAAGCTGAATCGAGAAGCAAACGGATCGTTTTCTCTTTCGTTTTATTTTTAATATTTACGGAACAAGTTTGTAACAAAATTTTATTTTCCTGATTAATAGAAGAAACAGTAGAAACTATTTCCTGTTTGGATTCTGAACCAGAAGGAATATTTATTTTTCCCTGAGGTTTATGTTTAGATTTGTAACACAGAATTGTATTATGTTTATATCCACATATTCTGCATTTAATGTCCCTATCGCATTCCGAAATACGGTTCTTTGGTTCCAAACACAAAAAGCAACGGCCCTGAGATTTCAAAATATTCTTTTTCTTTTCAATATCGAATACGAAACAATTTTCTGACGCGTGATTCTTTTTACAAAAGTGCATCTCATCTGTTTATTTTCCACCGTAGTGATTAATTCATGCGCAGACGATAATCTGCCGCCGTCTCGATTATTCAATTTGTTACTTTTTATTTGTTCGTTTGTTTTATTTTTTTGTAGATAATTTCTTTCCCGCGAAATTATTTCCGTTTGTATGAAATCTAATAGTTCTTGAATTTTAATTCCATGTAAGTTAGATGCGTGTTTTCTATTGAATTCTAAATTTAAATTGGACGGTAGTGTCTTTAGAATTACTGCGATTAACATAGCACTATAATTATTCTCATCAACTTGTAACGAGGATAATGATCTAATATTTATCTCTATTTCTTCATGTAATTTTTTTTATCTAAAAATATCTGTGGATTTATAAACGGGTGCTAAATTTAACAAATTGTTCATGTGGTGGTTAATTATCATATCGCGTTGTCCGAATCTTTGTTTAAGAATTTCTACGGCTTTATCATAATTTTGTTCCGAAATCTCTAACCCGTGTATGGAATTTAAAGCTGTCGAAGTTAAATATCTTTTTAAATAATTAAATTTCTCTACCTTTGACAAAGCTTCATTGTCATGAATAGTAACTTGAAAAGTATTCCAAAAACTCATAAATTGGGACAATTCACCGCCAAATTTTTGAATGACCAATTTAGGTAATTTAACAAATTTGTTATTCTCACTTAACGGTGTACTTCTATTCTGCAATGTACTTGAAACATTTGAATTTACACCACTATTTTCGACTGAATTTACTTTTATTTTCTTTTTTGCTCTAAAAATAGCGTTCGCGATTTTGTCTTGGTATTCATAACACACGTTTTTTTCATTTTCATATTCCGTTAAAGGAATTATTTTTTCTATTTCCCTATCGGCTTCCTGTAGAAGCCCATTTTTTATAGTTAGTTGATTAAGAGCTTCCTCTAAATCTTCAACATTTAAATGTTCTTCTTTTAAATTTAAGTCTATACTGTTCACTAACTTCGTAACACTTGTTCGAAGAATTTTTCTATTAATTTTGTGTTTGTCATCCATTGTAAATTTCCATAAATATTTCTTACCTTGAGCACTCTTCTCTCTTTAAGAGCTAATCCAATATTATGAAACACAAAAGGGAATTTTAATAATCCAATTTAACACAAGCATCGTTACTTTCAAAAACAACATTCTCTTGCCGGTACTGATGTACCAAAATGTAAAATAATTCTCGGTTCAGTGGTTTTTGAAATCTAAGAAAAAAGGATCAAAAACAAAATGCCGGATTGCTTTAAGCAAGAGAATGAAAAAGGGACAACGATGCATTATTCTTCTTGAAATTTAATGATTATAATAAAATAAAAGATCTATTTACACTTTAAGTACATTATATACAAAAAAGAAATACTTAAAGGAACATAGTTCCGAATCTAATTAACTCTCATAGTGAGAGATCGAAATTCTATCTTCGAACGCAGTCGAAGAATTCAAAATCTAAAAAAACTAAACTTACTGGCTGTTGCCAAAATCTATTAACAAAATATAAGTTCTATCTTTTTTCTTTCATTGGCGACGCAGCGCCGTCTAAAGGGAATTGATTTTACTACAAAGGTTAATGTTAAATTTATGACTTGAATCTTTTTTACAAATGAATTTTCTCAAAGACCAAATGACATGGATTTAAATCCTTTATACCAATCGATAGAGATTTTTTTTTTCTGCGTCTGACTATGTGCTTAACACAAAATTGACATTTTTGGACTTAAATCCTTTATACTTATCAGTACAGAAATATGGTTTAGGATTTCTTAAGAAGACCTTGTGCAGGCAGGGCCTGATCAATGGCGGATCCAGAACTTAACTACTGGGAGGGACTAAGATTTTTTAAGATGTTATTCGGTTATTCCAGATTAAGGGGGTGCATCACGGATCGTCAAGGTCATCGAAAGCCCATGTTATTCTATGGCGAAATTTGTTTACAGAATTACACATTACCTAATTGTTATATTCAAATTTCGATTTCATATTCTGAAAATACGCAACCGTTAAATGAATACTCATTTTCCAAAAATTTATTTTTTAAATTTGAATTTTGAGTTTAAATATGCGAATTTTCACTAAATGTATTTTTCTCATTTTTGAACTGCAAAATGTAATATTAAAATTCAAAAATTTCAATTTTTGGAAAACTGGTACTCATTTAACGGTTGTGAATTTTCTGAGTGTGAAAACGGAATTTAAAGATACCAATTACAGGGATGGAACACGGGCGCAGTATTCATACCACTATCAATGTAAGAAAATTTTCTACTTCTTAAATCAACGATATTATAGGTAATAAAATTTCTTAAACATATTCCGGTATGAATTCTGCGCCCGTGTTCCATCCCTGCAATTAGGTAATGAGCAATTTTATAAACAAATTTCGCCATAGACTTACATGGGATTTGGCGACTAGAGACGGGGAAATCGTAAGAGGGAGTGACGTGAGCAGCCTTAATGAAAAATTTACAATCTCAGTATTAGCGTGCATTCCGCAGATGTATAAGAATGCATTGAGAAATTGTTTTAATAACTTATTCATAATTATTATATGGAGAAATTTTGAAAGATTTAATAAAAGCATTTTGAATAATAAATGCACTCGCACGTTTATGTAAAACATTAATGGGAACTGCAATTAAAAACATAAAGTGTAATTAAGGTGCCAATGTGGAAGGGGGGGGGGGGAAGAAAAATTACTTGAGGGGGAAAGAAAAAAAAGTAATATATGTGCAAAAATAATTACTCACTAAATTTGCACATAGTAGTAATTTATATTTTTAAACATTGGAAAGGGCTTTCATAACTAAACAAGTTCAAAATGATATAAATTGAAAATTTCTATGTAATGTTCTTGAATGAGATGAGAATACTGTATTACTAGTGTACGAAAAAAAAAAAAAAATTGTATGGGCCCCCCTTTTTTTTTTTTTTAGTTGCGGGACTCCGAGCGATTTCCTGTGCCCCTTTGGGCGCCCTGCTCACCTCTTAATTCCTTTTCGCCGTCCAGACTGTCTTCGTCAACGCACGTAACAGTTTCACTGTTACATTTAGGTTTTTCCAAGGAGTTATTTATTTATTTTTTTATTTTTATTTATTTATTTAATTTTTGATTTATTTTTGATTTTATTTATTTATTTTTTTTTTTTTTTAACTCCTGGTGCTTCACTCTGATTGGTCTCTGCTCACGCGGAGATTTATTCAGAGATAATTTTTCTAAATTCATCCTTTTCGCTTTTAATTATTTTATGGAAAATTATTTTTATGTTTTTCTCATTTTTCGTTGGAGGTAAGCATTGGTTGCGACCAAATGCAGGTACTCCGAAGCACTCACGTTGACGATTATTCTGACTTTTTTTTTTTCAATCCCTCTCACAGCCCTATTTATTCTGAATCTTCAAACATTTATCTTAAGATCGTATTACTTTTTTTTTTTAAGACACATTCTAACATTTAAAATTGAAGCTAAGTCTAAACAAGAGTGCATTGCTTGACTTTAATAAATGAACTAAATCGTGTATGTACATATATCAGCTTACTATAAAAGTTCTGAAGCACTTCATGGAGGCATGCCGTTTACCATTTAACCACATGGTGTTTACGATGCTTATTCTTTTCCCTATTTTAAAATGTGCAAGAACTATTTATGTGCACCAATTATTCTCAGACACTACTCCACACTTAAGGGCCCTCTTCACTCCCCGCCGACGGAAGCCGAAACTAATGTTATTCTATGGGAAATTTTTCTTTACAAATAACTTATTAACCCTTTCAGGGGCGGTGGCTAGAGGGTCTATCCACCTACTTTAGAAATTTTTCTCTAAGTGTGCAGTGGAATAATAAAACTTTTCATAAAATCCACTTTTATGAAAAGTTAATGTGTACTTCTAAAATTGAAATAGAGATGGCAGAACTACAGTAACTTTAAGCAGGATGTGCCTGTGACTTTTTTAAATGGACAAGTTGCGGGAAAATTTTTTGAAGTTTCTTTTATACATTTTTATGAAAAATAATTTTTTATTCAACAGTATTTGGTAGTGTAAATATACTGTAATGCACCTTTTAAATACAACAGATTTACATATTATCTTAGATTATTAATTTTAGTTTGATTTTTAGGAGCATCTTTTAGGTGGATAGACACAGTGGCTAGAACGCCTAGCCACCACCCACAAAAAAATCCCCACATGCTGAATTTTTTTCTTCATCAAATATGACTTGTAGGGGATGTTTACTTTATGATATATATATATTTAAAAGGAAATTCAATCATTTTTACTTAGTGCCCCTGAAAGGGTTAACTAATACATATTTTTAAATTCTGTTTTCACATTCTGAAAATTCCCAGCTGTTAAATCGACGGACCTTTTTTAAAAAATTATTTTTTTAATTTTTTATATTTTATTTTGAAGCTGCAAAATACGAATTTTCAATAAGTGAAAAATTTTCATTTTGCAATTTCAAAATAAAATATTAAAAATAAAAATAAATACATTTTTAAAAAACGTCCTTTAATTTAACAGTTGGGAACTTTCTAAATGTGAAAACAGAATTTAAAAATATGTATTTGTTAATAAGTTATTTGTAAAGAAAATTTTCCCCATAGAATAACATTGGCTCGGGCTTCCGGCGACGGTAAGTGAAGAGGGCCGTTAAGAGTAGTAAATCTATCCGGCTACTACTAAGAACCTTGCTGTCGCAAAATTCTAAAGTACACCAGTTTCACTCCATTTTAAATATTGGTGCATTTCTGAGAAATTTATATCAATTCCATAAGACGTAATTTTGTACTTTCCGTAGGGCGTAATAAGTGCAAATTATTTAAAGTTTTCCTATGAAAAAGGACTGTAAGAATTACAGTTTTGATCTGTCTAAAATGATTTATCATTCCTAAAATGCACTTCAAATAACTTGAGCTCGGTCAATAGTAATGTATAAGAATACTTTTTTGTATCCCTTCCCTATAGAATGATATCATGAAAAACGGCAGTTTTTCGAGTGACGCAAGCGGAAGGACAAACGGACGGAACGCTGCGAACTCATATATACGCCTAGTTTGACATCAAAGAGATTTGTAAAAGCCGACACTTAATATCTCTGCAAATATGCCATATTTTGTTCTGATATTTTCAAAATAGTCTTTTATCGTCGGTCTTAATCTATCCTGAAAATTTTACGTTTCTACATGCAGTATGTTTTGAGATCTGAATCTCAATTTAAAGCCAAAAAGGGAAAATGTGTGGTGTACGCTGCAAGGATGTAATGAAAAAATATCTCTATAACCGCACGAACGATTTTAATTTAATTAATATATGTTGTTAATGGGATCTTTCTGAATCTAGTAACGTTTTCGTTTTTTTCAGGAAAACTCTTATTTTTTGTAAAAGTTGCTTTAAAAATAGAACTATATTACTCCGCCAAAATGCATGCTTTTATTCAGCGAAAATGCCGTAATTCGGTTCTCACTTTCAAGGCACGTTGGTTGGCTGACCAACGTGAATGCAGTCAATGAATTATTTAAACTTTCCTTTTTTTTAACGCAAAAATACTTTATTACATTTTTCATATATTTATTGTATACTAGCAGGCTACGCCCGCTTCGCTGGTCACTATTTTTAAATGAATCACAATAATTAATGAATTCTCAAAATTGCATTAATTTGTATCATGTGAGAAAAAAAGAGAAAAAAAAATTCTGATCGGGAAAAATGTCGCACCGGGTCCCCACTGTCTTCGGCAGCGTAGACCCGTGCGCTGCGCGCACGTATTCCTTCACTATCCTAATGACTTCTCAAAATTCAATGTTATTACTCATAAACTTTCATTCTAAAGAAAAGGAATTAAAAAATATGTCATTTAGCATCGAGTAAAAACTCACACCGGGACGCCACTGCCTTCGGCAGCGCAGACCCATGCGCGCTGCGCGCGCACGCTTGAGGATATACGTGCGCTGTACACGCATATTCCTTCTCAACTCAAACTTTTATTATTAAGAAAATAAAATTTAAAAAAAATCTTTTATCATCGGGTAAAAACTCGCACCGGGTCCCAAACCCATGCGCGCTGCGCGCCTATTCCTTTCCCACCGTTCCAGCCCCTCCTAATTAACTTGCATATACCAATTTTGAACGGTCTTACTCAATTAGCTGAGATGCAAAAGAAAACCTGATCAGGACACTTTAAATTGTAAATCAGGTGAAATCTTAAATTCCACTTTCGATAATGTAAAAGAACTTTAAAATATCTTTCGAATGATGTATTAGAAATAATTTAATCATAATTAGAATATGAAATATTGAAATTTAAAAATATTACAGCGCCATCTGGCGGCAGAAATTTCTGTAATCTATTGTTCCATTCCAGTTACTTATTCTTACTCAATTAGTTAAGATGCAAAAGAAAACCTGATCAGGACACTTTAAATTGTAAATCAGGTGAAATCTCGAATTCCACTTTCGATAATGTAAAAAAACTTTAAAATATCTTTCGAATGATGTATTAGAAATAATTTAATCATAATTAGAAATTGAAATATTGAAATTTTAAAATATTACAGCGCCAACTGGCGGTACAAATTTCTGTATTCCACTGTTCGATTCCAAATCAAAAAAGCTTTCTAATGATGTATTACTTATGAAATTATTTTAATTAGTAGCTGAGATACAAAAGAAAACTGATTCAGGACACCTCAAAACGTGTAAATCTGGTGAAAACTTTCGATAATTTAAAAGAACTTTAAAATATCTTTCGAATGATGTATTAAAAATAATTTAATCATAATTAGAAATTGAAGTTTTAAAATATTAGAGCGCCATCTGGCGGTACAAATTTCTGTATTCCACTGTTCGATTCCAAATCAAAAAAGCTTTCTAATGATGTACTAATTACGAAATTATTTTAATTAGTAGGTGAGATACAAAAGAAAACTAATTCAGGAGACCTCAAAACCTGTAAATCTGGTGAAAACTGTCGAAAATATAAATGAACTTTAAAATATCTTTCGAATGATGCATTAAAAATAATTTAATCATAATTAGAAATTGAAATATTGAAATATTGAAAATATTACAGCGCCATCTGGCGGTAGAAATTTCTGTAATCCACTGTTCGATTCCAAATCAAAAAAGCTTTCTAATGATGTATTACTTATAAAATTATTTTAATTCGTAGCTGAGATACAAAAGAAAACGTAATCAGGACACCTCAAAACGTGTAAATCGGGTGAAATCTCGAATTCCATTTTCGATAATGTAAAAGTACTTTAAAATGTGTATCAAGTCAACAAAGCTTTCAAATGATGTATTACTTATGAAATTTTTTTAATTAATAACTGAGATATAAAAGAAAACTGATTCAGGACACCTCAAAACGTGTAAATCTGGTGAAAACTTTCGATAATTTAAAAGAACTTTAAAATATCTTTCGAATGATGTATTAAAAATAATTTAATCATAATTAGAAATTGAAATTTTGAAATTTTAAAATATTACAGCGCCATCTGGCGGTACAAATTTCTGTATTCCACTGTTCGATTCCAAATCTAAAAAAGCTTTCTAATGATGCATTACTCATGAAATTATTTTAATTAGTAGCTGAGATACAAAAGAAAACTAATTCAAGAAACCTCAAAGCGTGTAAATCTGGTGAAAACTTTCGATAATTTAAAAGAACTTTAAAATATCTTTCGAATGATGTATCAAAAATAATTTAATTGGAATTTGAAATATCGAAATTTTAAAATATCTGGCGGTAGAAATTTCTGTAATCTACTGTTCAATACCAAATCAACAAAGCTTTCAAATAATGTGTTACTTATGAAATTATTTTAATTAGTAGCTGTGATACAAAAGAAAACCTAATCAGGATATTATAAAACATGTAAATCACGTGAAATCTCTAATTCCATTATCTACGGTAGTTTTATTAATGGAAGTAAAAAGAAAAATAAATACTTTTTATTTCGCCAAAACCTATACCACGGTAGTCGGGTAATGGAAATAAAAAGAAAAAGAAAAAGTATTTTTTAGTTCCTTCAAATGTATTTTGTTGCTATGGAAACTCCTATCGCCTATTGAAAGATAGATTACGTGTTAGAATAAAATTTAATTAGCAATTAAAATGTAACTGCTTTGTTTATTAATGAAATTTGATGAAATTTTAACTGCAGGTTGGTTTTGTGCTGAATAGGTTGTATATTAAGTGTTGTGTACGAAAAAGAAAATTTGAAGCACTTTGAAATTTGCAATTTTTAACCCCAGTTAAAGATCATGTGACATTAATGACTTGCACATGTTTTTTTTCCGTTAGAGACAGCTGTTAAAATCGTCTGCTGAATGCAGATAGAATGCCTCTTTTTAAGTAATAAGGATTTTTGGTTATTTTCGCGATCGATATGGGTCAGCATTTTAATTAATATCTCCGAAACTAATTAAGATTTTTAAATTCTGTTTCGAGGAAAACATCGGAAAGGCTCCAGAGCATCCGTATGTCAATTCTTGTACTTCTGCGTTCAATAGGGGCTGAACGTATAAAAGAACAGACAGACAGACAGACAGACAAACCTTTCCATTTATTATTATAGATATACTAAGTCAAATTCACTTAAATATATTTTCTCTTCTGCTATGAAAAAGATATTTTTGAATTTAAAATTTCATATTTAGTCAAAAAAGTATTTAGATAACATTTTAAATAAGGAAGTATTTTGTAATTTTAGACATTCCATTTTATCATAATAATGATGAATTTACAATTTTTTAAAGCAAAAAATTTTTAATAATTCATAAACATCGATTTTGTAGTAGCTCAATCATTTGCGATTCCTATTCATGTAACCTTCCGCACAGGGAATAGGAAAAAACAGCAAATGCAGTTTTGGCGCCATCTTTTGATTTTAATTTAAATTAAAACATACACTTTTGCATATATATATATATATATATATATGTATATGTATATATTTCTTTTTAAAAATTAAAAATCTCTTTTCAAAATTTTACTTTAAATTTTACTTTAAAATTCTCTTTTAAATTTTACTTTAAAAATCTGTAAGTTCGTTAAGGGTAACCTACAAAATGCCAATCAAATCCTGAGCTTCGTCGCAAGCAGCGTTTATGGTTCCGATACACACGCACCACACACATATAATATATCAAAATATATTTTTATCACAAAAATAAAATAAACTTAACATGAAAACCAAAAATTGTAGAACTGAAACTTAAAGTAAAACGCAATTCAAAACATAAAAACAATGAATTAAACTGCCAAAAATATCCCGTATGGCTTGAGACATACATGCGGGGTTAAAGCAGGCTTTTATATGATCAAAACTCTTCTCATATATACACACACACATACATACATAAACCTTATAAAAAGCAAGGATGAATTTCGGATACACGAAAACTTATAGATATATTGAAATCTTTTAATCGGATGTTTTTTCACGATTTTTAGTACCTTTCCTTTAGACACCCCCACCAATGGTCGAGAGTTTCTGCTCTCGAAGCTGATAGATAGGAAGCATCGGGTTCAAGGCCTAGGAGCACGCTTGTTGGCCTAGCTATTCCGTGTTTTCCGTGCTTTTTTTGGGAAACTTGTGTGATTACTGGTTGGGAATCCCATATAAATACTCCATGTAGGGCACTCCATCCAGGCCTAGAGCGTACATGTAGTCAATCGCCTTAACAACAACAACTATACACGGCCCATCAGTGACCTAAAGGTTGTGCTCTCGAAGCTGACAGGCGGAAGGTTCCTAGTTTGAACGCAAGGCACGCTCGTTGCCCTAACCGTTTGAAATTTTCTCATTGATTTCTCCGAAATTTGCATAAATCCAGGCGAGGTCGCTACCAATTTATATTAAAAAAAAAAAAAAAAAAACCCTGAAGGCATCTCATTTAGGTCTAAGTCCCTTGAGTAAACAATCAAATTAAACTCTGTACCAGCACCTTTTCTTTACATAATACATGTCCGAAAAGTCTAACATTTTAAAAAGAAAGCAAAAAGATTTTTTTTTTTTTTTTACCTTAAAATAAGTTGTTGTAGATTTAACGCAGGGTTGGGAAACATGCTTCTCTTCATTGTCTCGATTTCGTTCTTCTTCAGAGAGAGAGTCAGTATATTGTGAAACGTCGCGAAAGCTGTGTCGTAAATGTAAGAGATCTCATCTTTAGTGAAGAACAGATTCGTTATATTTAAGTGTGCGATTTCTTTCATATCTTCGTCGATTGCTTCGAGACCTGCTTGCATAGTGTGCAGCTCCGTCAATGCTCTCATATTCCTCAGGTGTTGCCATCTCCATCCGCTGTGAAGATGACATTGTTGCACAATAAGGATCTCTAAATAATCCTCCAAACCTTCGAAAGCTACATCAGTATCAGAAAGAGAAACCATTGAAGAACCTGCTATAAAGAGTCTGGGAAAAATAAGTCCCTCAAACGCATCGCTGGGTAAGAAATTGATAGTCGCTTCCAGAATCTCTACGGTTCGAATTGGCACACTTGCTAATCTCATGGATTGCAGAGATTTTACGAGATCTATTTCGTTTTGAACATTCATGCATGTAATGATGCAGGCATGGTAACCTATCATCCTGCATGTACAGGGCGGTACTGGATTATCAGGGCAACCTAAGACGAAAGTTGTTTGAAAAGTGGTGAATAAATATAACACGAGGAAGAGCATCGTCACACTCTGTATATTTTATGAAAGGCATTAAGAAACTGTCAAAATATTTCAGAAACAAATCTGAAAAACATTCATTCGTGCTGCCAGATGTTTTGCAGTTGCGATTTTGAAAATTCCTTTGAGACATTAATATCAGCTGTCAAATAGAATGTCAACAAAAGGTTATCAAAAGAGAAATTTTACTTTCAAAAATTGTATCATTAAAGGTAACGTTAGCATGTTTTTTTTTTTCCTTCTAATTGTTTCAGAAGGTTATTCCGTCCATCACAAAGTATGTTTGATATAAGTATGCTGTACTTCTGTTTAAAAAATAAATACTAAGTAAATTAAACATAATATACAGTGAGGAACATAAGTGAAGGCATACTTCCGAATTTAGACGTTGTTGTTGAATATCTAAAGAAATTTTATAGATTCTCTTTGGAACTTCAGGGATAGAAAGATCATGTTATCTCTCAGCAAAAGTTTTGTCCCGAAAGGAGAAAGGGGACGTGCAACACATTAAAGTAACTTTTGGGATAACCTTTTTTTTTTTTTTTTTTTTTTTTTTAAGGGGGGTGGGGGGGCCTCTATTCGCCTGATTGTAGCTTTACCCGTCAATGAATAGGTGTATTAATAGTGCATAACAAAAGACAAAAGCGGAGCAATATTACAGAGATCCTCATATTTGATATATCATATTTTGAAATATTCAGTATTTAATACTGTATGCATGTTTAAATGAAATATGTCTTTCTGCTTCAACATTCGACAATTTAATAGCAAATTGACACCATTTTGGGCGGAAGTATATGCTAGACACACAAAATGAATAGCAGCGCCAGTAATTATTTTTTAGAATACAGAAGAATTTTGTAATATCTAGATAATTTAGCCCAGGCCTGTCCAACCCAAAACACTTGGTAGGCCGCATTGGAAATATGTTTTATTCCGACAGGTCACATCATATGTATATAAATGCTTGCGAGTGTATGAATCATGTTGTATGAACTTTTATCGGGGGAGGGCTGGGTGAAGACTTGAAGCAGAATACATGAATTTAAATTATTTTCAATCATAAATGAACAATAGAATTGTGAAAAATTTATCACTATACATTAATAACTATAATAAAAAGAATGAATAATGAATTTAATAATATTTCATTACAACAGTATGGTTTTTTAGCTACTATAATCGTTGAAAGGTATTTTCACTTCGAAAAATCGGAACGGAATTATTAATTATTAAAATATTAACCAAATCTGTCAAACTTTAAATAACGCTAGTCACCTCGCGGGCCGCAAAATAATACACGGCGGGCCACCCCTGATTTAGCCAACCGTCTAAATATGATCAAAGTTCAAAAAGTAAATATTTATATAAACAACCTGGTCTACGTTGATGTCTTAGATTTCATTTTAAAAGCTTCTCAGCATATAGCTTAAAACTCTTTAACAATACATAGAATCAAATAACATATAATCATATTGTTCAATACTTTCTTCTGGTTCGTATATGTTGTTAAATTTGAAACTCCAATTTTCTTCTAGAGAACATTTTTTCACCCGACGTTCAAGTAAAGTAAAACATAATATCCATTTCATCTGGATTAAATTTTTGCATAATATTTTTAAAATCTCGATATTATTTTTAGATGCGCATAGCATTATTTGTATTTTAGTCTGTTACAAAAGTATAAGACCGCAACATATTTTGCTATTTAGGTAATAAAAGAAATATTTCAATGAAAATCAATAACGTTCTACTCCTGTACATTACATTTTTAGTTAAATGAAGCAATTAACATAAATAGAATTAATTCTGAAAAATTGAAACAAAGTGTCAAGTAACTGCTGCAAAATTATAAGACCACATGTAAAAAAATAGTTTTCGCAAATTTAGTAAGATGCTTCTCCATCATTTCTCTGAATAACTTGAAACACACTGTTCGGCACAGAGGGGTCATTCATTTTTTTTAAGGAAAGATTTTGAAATATTGTCACATTCCACCATAATGGCCATTTCTAATTCATATGTTGAATGTTAGGTTATTTTCATGTACTTATAGAGACGAATAACTCTACAGTTTTTCTACCGTATTTAGATCAGTGTTTCGACTTGGCCAAGGTATAGTATTAATCTTTTCTCTTTTAAGCCACTCTTTTGTTGATTTAGATGTATGGCTGTGAACATTATCTAGTTGAAACTTTCATTTTGCACCTCTTAAAATTGGTCCGAAGGGTATCAGACATCTAAATAAGCGCCCGTTCGGTTGGAGTTCATTTTTTCTTCAACATTTTGGAGATCTCACTTTTCTGCATATGAGATAGTGTTCCCACATCATAACAGAACCGCCTCCCATCTGCCTAGTGTAGAACTCGCGAGAATATTACCTTAGATCATGTCCTAGAATTCTACAAAGAGAAATAATATTTTAGGACGAGAGCAGATATAATTTAGATGGTTCAAGCCGCAATAACTATTACTGACATGACTTAAGGCAAAATTCTCGCGAGTTTACAATCGTCGATAATGATGCTTCTCTATCTTGTTAAGGATTTTTACAAATTTCGAGGAAATTAGTTCTAGGCTGGAAATTAATGAATAATTGCGCAAATTTCCAGAACTCTGTTCTTATTGAAGTTAGAATTTCCAAACTTTTACTACCCTAAACTACAAATTTTGCCTAATTGGGTCACCAAGTTGTCGGTTAAACGCAAGCTGCCAGATTCTACGCCAAGGCAAAAATCTGCGTTGGCGATAAACTTTGGGACTTGGCGAGATTAGCTACCAAATCTGGCGAAAAATTTAGTTTAAGATTGCGAGAATCAGTAAGACCTTAATCAGTTTTCACAGAATTAATATTTTTTTGGTATATTGTTTCGGTTTTCGCCACTAATTTTTCACAAGTTTTACAAAAGTCGGCCGTCTGCATGCGAGTGTGAAATCCATTTAACACTAAGGTATGCATTTGCCAGTGAAATTTTACAATAAGCTGTAGAATACTATTCCCGAACAAGCGATATTTCTTCTCCACGATCCCATATTATCGTGACTTTTATGAATAGAGTAATAATTTCCTTGACTTGTTTTCGGGAATTTTAATGGGCTGGAAGCGTGGAACCTGCCTGTTCATTTACGAATCTGTTATCGCTCACAAAAATCTCATTTTTAATATATATATGTATATATATATATATAAACCTCCAAGCTTACTAAAACAGTATTCCTAGAAAATTGTCATAATTATTTGAAATAAGATTAATTAAAGAGAAAGTGAAACACCACAAATATCATTAGTGTACATCCAGACCATTAAAACAAAAATGGTCACTAATAACTATTGAAGACGAAAAACATTGGAATTATGCTCAAACTGTGGAGGGAGCAGCTTCATGGACCATTTCAGTGGCGGATTTAGCCCCCCCCCCCCCCCAAAAAAAAAAAAAAAAAGGTCAAGTTCTGGATCCGCCACTGGACCATTTATCTCCACAATGAGCAAGTAAAAACGCAAGATTTCATGATCTAGGAGCTATTAAAGCAAATTAGCTGGTTTGCTCTTCTATCTTGCTGTATATTTATAATTTATGTAATTATTTACTGCTCTATATAGGCATTAAAATGGAATTTTTCTTTTCTGTTCCAACACACATTTCTTACCGTAAAGGGAGGGTTTTCTCTCTGTTATCGCAATCCCTCTGTCGTCGTTCCTAAGATGAAACGCGGAGATTAGTTCGAAATCCTATACCAAGATAACTTTGGAATTTAGATCGTATCATTAAACAAACAGATATGCTCATTATTTCCGCAAGGACAAATAATAGAAAATAGTATCCTTTGGAAACCACGAAAAATTGCGGATTGAAAGCAGGAAATCAATACGGCACCAGTAAAGAATAAAAATTTTGTAAGCAAATGCCATTATTTGCATTTACAGTGTTTGTTTACAAAGTTTTTCTTCACCATTTAGCACAATCTTTTCCTGTGCTTTTTCAGTACGAACAACTACGTAGTTTTCTTTCCCATCACTTAAAATTAGTATGTTGTGGCCATCACAAAATTTTCTTCTGTACTTTCTTATACAAATTCATTCAGTGTCAATAATTTATTAAAATTATTTTGTATGTTTGAATGCAGACGATTTTCATATCAGAAGTACGTCCAAAGATAGTCAATTTTATGATTTATAAGCAACATCTGCTTGTTAATGAAAAAAAAAAAAATACTTTCGTTTTAAATTATCACAGATCGATTGTTCAACTCATTCGTTTTAAAGGTACTGACGATTTCTTTTGAAAGATAACCATGTTGAAAATTTGCCCCCTTCTTGGGGGGAGGAAACTGCATATACAATTTTTTCCTGGTTGGCTATTACTATTGTAACTAATCCTTTAATTAAAATTATTACTCATTGAGTACTCTTCCTTTTTTGTTTGCGTTAGAAATTAAAAAATAAATAAATAAAATGGATGTCAATGACACCTGTTAGACGAATTTCATCAAAAGCTGATGAATACTAATTTATGTCAAAATGCAACTATATATTAGTTTGTAGGATATTCTGGGCAGTAGTTCCTGAAATACAATTAACAATTGCAACGAAATTTTTGTCGTACACGCATAGACATTTTCTAAAAATGTTTAAATCGTGTTCTAGACCTCTCAAAACGTGTAAATCTATCGAAAACCTGAAGTCGAAAATTTTTAAGTAACCACTACTGAATATAATAGAAAATAAAAATAAAATGGTAAGATCATACAAAAAAAATCTTGAAACTTCTGAACTTTTTTTAATTCTGTGACCCATATATGGAAGACAAAGGTTTTTCAGTCAAATTTTCATAGTTGAGTTTCTGCAAATTAGAGCCCTCAATTAGCCCCCAATCGAGGGCTCTACTGTGAGTGAATGAGGAATGCTTTTCATACCCATATTCTATATCAAACATGCTTAAAAGAAATGTGTTTATTTTGTTTAGTGCTGTTTAAAAATGTTTTTAGTTTCTTCTATAAGTATTAAATAGAAGAAAGTATTGGATTCGTAAAAATTTTCGACCAGTTTTTGATGGACTTACTCGAATTGAATTTGAAAGATCCAGACCTCGATTTGACCATTTTCAGAAAGTGCCCGTCCGTCTGTATGTGTGTGACAAAAGTTTTGTGGCAATTGTATCGCAAAAACTACTACACAGAATTTTATATAAATTTATATTAGTTGCACATTAGTGTAACTAAATCAGTGCTTAAGAACTTTCATGCAACTCACTCAACAGGTGGCGCTGCTATAATGTGATTTCTTCCATTTAAGGAAAGACTATATCTTAGGTTCTATTGGCTTTAATCGAACAAAACTTTGTGAAATTGCCATCATGAAACATTGTTAATTCACTTTGTGTGCATACTGGCCGATAGGTGACGTTGCTACGCTGTAACTTTCTTCGTGAATGGGAAGGCTATATCTCAGATTCTGCTGTATATAATTGCACAAAACTAAGTATATGAGAAAGCCATTATGAAACACTATTCTGATTCAATTTGGGTGTGTATCGGCCGACAAGTGGCTCTGCTCTTCCTCGTCTTCTGTAATTTTCCACATGACTACATCTCAGCATTTGTTAATTAAAATTGCACCAAATTCTGTGTAAAATATTTAGAGTGAGAAGCTATGATTAAACCTTTGTGCATGTTAAACAGTAATTGGCGCTATTATATAGAATGATATAGAAGAATGTTTTGTAATGGCCACAACAAAGCTAGTTTTAAAATATACCATTTAGAATTCTTTTTTTTTTTTTTTTTTTTTTTTTTTTCATATGCTGTTAATATATATGCTTACTTTTCAATGTTATTGAACTTAAACTATTTGTCAAATTTTAAAAAATGAAGTTTTTTGTAATATCTCCGTACGATAATGCAAACTCAAAATACCGAATTCGGACTTCTTACGATTATTTCCTTTGGTGTTGTTTTTATAAGACCACACACAGACCAACCGCTAAAAAGCTGATTTTTCGTATTCAGGGAACCTCAAAACCTCTGAATGTAGCAAAAACTTAAATTTGAACTACTAAGCAATACTTTCTCTACCATTATGAGTAAGAGAAAGTAAAAAAAAAATAAAATAAAACCTTTTTAGAAAGAAAGAAAAATGTACGCCTAAATAAATAAATTCCTAGGAGAATTTGTCATAAAAATAAAACTAAAATAACGAAGTTGTTACTAAACTTTGTATTCTCTCGTCTAGCAGTGCAATGGGCGATTTTGTTTATAGGTTGTTTCTAGAGTTATTTTAAGAAAATGTTGAAAGTTCTTTTGAAATAAGACTTCATCTATGTATTTTACTTGGCATTTTCATTGATGTCTCTAAAATGTAGTTCCACGCTAAGTGAAATAATTTGCTTCTAACTATAAGAAGGGAAAAAAAACGGAATGCATCTTTTGATTTAACTGATCTGTATGTTCAAATTGAGTTTTTATAAGCCATAGTGTTGAATATAAATTTATTTTGCTATATTATTTCTCTCTCTCTCCTTTTTTTTTTTTTTTTTTTTTTTTTGTCTATATTTACTTTCTTCTAATTAAATAGAAGGAAGTATTGAATTCGTAAAAATTTCCAACTCCCAGTTTTCGATGGATTTACAAATTTTGAGCAGTCCAGAACACGATTTGACTATTTTTAGAAAATATCTGCTTGTGTGTGACAAAAACTTGGGACAGCTCTAGCCCAAGGAACAAAATTTCATAAAAATTTATATATAGTTGAACCATGGCATAAATTCGTGCCTATCGACTTTTGGTGAAAAGTATTTCCGTTTTATCACAATTTTTAATATGGAAGTATATAGGACAAAATTTTGTTTGAATGTGCACAATGAGAATTTTTTAACGAATTATTGTAAAATTATATTTATAAACAGTAAGTCAACTTTGAAAAGCATTCTGTATGTGCAGGATGCTGTTCTTTCGTCCCCCTTCCCTGGAAATCATTATTTTCAATATGAGTAGTTTCACAAGAAATCGACAGTATCTTTTAAAATAAATGATTGAACAATAAATATGTGATAATTAAAAACATTTATTATAAATATAATCATGAATTTCAGCCTTTATCAATCCATTGCTGGATGAAGACCTCTCCTAGGTGATTCCAAACTGCCCTGTTTTCTGCAATTCTTCTCCATTCTGCTCTTCCAAGCTTCACAATTTCATCTCTTCAACGACAGAATGGTCTCTTCCTCGGTCTTTTCTTATCACTTGGTATCCAAAATAGGACTTTGGTGGTCCATATCTATAATCATTTCTTCTCACAAGATGCCCAGCCCAGCTCCATTTTAACTTTTGCCTCTAGAATAACGTAGGTAGCTTTGGTTTGCTTCCTAATCCAAGTATTTCGCTTTCTGTCTCTTTGGGTGAATCCTAATATGCATCTCTCCATGTTTCTTTGGGTTGTTAGAAGTTTTTGTATAGCTGCATATAAATATTTTGCATGGTTGTATAATGGTCTGTTATTAACTGGGAGGTGACCCTTGAATTTCATTATTTATGGCTTGAAGGAACCGACCAGGACATAATGTCCAATCCGTACCTTCACGTGGCGCTGCTGTTACTTAGTAATGCCTAGCATTGCGAACCAACATGAACAGGGGGGGCTCCAGCTAGGGGGCCGGGGGGAGGGGCACAGGCTCCCCCGTCGGGGAGTCTATGACCCCCCATCGGGGCATACTCCTAAAATCTCTCGGGGGTAAAAAAATACAAAATTTTCAGTTTTTCTACTTTTGACAGCATTTTTCTTTCCTTGTACAAAGTTGGAGGATTCCAGTTTTTCCATTCTATCTATCTATCTTCTATAATAATAAATGGAAAGGTTTGTCTGTCTGTCTGTCTGTCTGTCTGTCTGTTCTTTTATACGTTCAGCCCCTATTGAACGCAGAAGTACAAGAATTGACAAACGGATGCTCTGGAGCCTTTCCGATGTTTTCCTCGAAACAGAATTTAAAAATCTTAATTAGTTTCGAAGATATTAATTAAAATGTTGACCCATATCGATCGCGAAAATGACCAAAAATCCTTATTGCTTAAAAAGAGGCATTCTATCAGCATTCAGCAGACGATTTTAACCGCTGTCTCTAACGGAAAAAAAACATGTGCAAGTCATTAATGTCAC
This sequence comes from Salticus scenicus, assembly GCA_963930645.1. Classification (NCBI taxonomy): domain Eukaryota; kingdom Metazoa; phylum Arthropoda; class Arachnida; order Araneae; family Salticidae; genus Salticus; species Salticus scenicus. Next base: position 34,148,443 of record OZ005652.1, on the reverse strand, counting down.
ATGATCTTTAACTGGGGTTAAAAATCGCAAATTTCAAAGTGCTTCAAATTTTCTTTTTCGTACACAACACTTAATATACTAATATACAACCTATTCAGCACAAAACCAACCTGCAGTTAAAATTTCATCAAATTTCATTAATAAACAAAGCAGTTACATTTTAATTGCTAATTAAATTTTATTCTAACACGTAATCTATCTTTCAATAGACGATAGGAGTTTCCATAGCAACAAAATACATTTGAAGGAACTAAAAAATATTTTTTCTTTTTCTTTTTACTTCCATTACCCGACTACCGTGGTATATATATAGGTTTTGGCCACGGAGTAATATTAATAGGAGTTGAAGGTCCAATGGGAGAAAGCTACGAAACTGCGATCTAAATTTTTGGTAAATATTGAGGGCGCCACTTGTCATTCCTCCCTACCTCGGCGCGGATATACTGTTGTTTTCAATCGAATTTTGCTGGAGTACATTTAAAATTTTTTATTTTAAGCAATTTAATTTATTTGTAAGCTCTTAAAACTGCATAATTCAGATGTTTCAAATAAATGCTTCGTTCCTAGTTGTAAAACAGGCTATGATAGTGATAAGAAGAAAAAAAAAAGCCCTGGGAGAAAAATAAAGTCCGAGTTCTTGTTTTCTGCACCTAAAATAAGTTTATTTTTTTTCTTTACAAAATTTCATCCATTTTCCTTCCTTCCAATTGTCTGTTTTAGCTAGCTTCGGTTCATAAGAATCGTCATTTTTTAAAAGCCTTTTTTCAAAGTAAAATTAGCATAAAATGGCTCTTAAAAAAAACATGTTGGTTAGAATACTCTATTTAATGAAATTATCTTTCAATCGAAATTTTTTCAGCTTGATATTATTTAAAAAAAAATAATTAAAACGAGACATTTCCCCATTGAATAACATTGCGGAAGCTGGAGAGAAGGAAGGATTGCACGCTGGCGCCATCTGTAAACATTAGAAAACAACATCACAAAATTTCAGTGTTACCTTCTTCTCCTGTCTTATTACTCCGTGGTTTTGGCGAAATAAAAAATAAAACTACCGTAGATAATGGAATTAGAGATTTCACGTGATTTACATGTTTTAGAATGTCCTGATTAGGTTTTCTTTTGTATCACAGCTACTAATTAAAATAATTTCATAAGTAACACATTATTTGAAAGCTTTGTTGATTTGGAATTGAACAGTAGATTACAGAAATTTCTACCGCCAGATATTTTAAAATTTCGATATTTCAAATTCCAATTAAATTATCTTTGATACATCATTCGAAAGATATTTTAAAGTTCTTTTAAATTATCGAAAGTTTTCACCAGATTTGCACGCTTTGAGGTCCCCTGAATTAGTTTTCTTTTGTATCTCAGCTACTAATTAAAATAATTTCATGAGTAATGCATCATTAGAAAGCTTTTTTAGGTTTGGAAACGAACAGTGGAATACAGAAATTTGTACCGCCAGATGGCGCTGTAATATATTAAAATTTCAAAATTTCAATTTCTAATTATGATTAAATTATTTTTAATACATCATTCAAAAGATATTTTAAAGTTCTTTTAAATTATCGAAAGTTTTCACCAGATTTACACGTTTTGAGGTGTCCTGAATCAGTTTTCTTTTATATCTCAGTTATTAATTAAAAAAATTTCATAAAAAATACATCATTTGAAAGCTTTGTTGACTTGATACACATTTTAAAGTACTTTTACATTATCGAAAATGGAATTCGAGATTTCACCCGATTTACACGTTTTGAGGTCTCCTGATTATGTTTTCTTTTGTATCTCAGCTACTAATTAAAATAATTTCATAAGTAATACATCATTAGAAAGCTTTTTTGATTTGGAATCGAACAGTGGAATACCGAAATTTGTACCGCCAGATGGCGCTGTAATATTTTAAAATTTCAATTTCTAATTATGATTAAATTATTTGTAATACATCATTCGAAAGATATTTTAAAGTTCTTTTAAATTATCGAAAGTTTTCACCAGATTTACACGTTTTGAGGTGTCCTGAATCAGTTTTTTTTTTTTGTATCTCAGTTATTAATTAAAAAAAGTTCATAAGTAATACATCATTTAAAAGCTTATTTTAGTTGATACACATTTTAAAGTACTTTTACATTATCGAAAAACGGAATTCGAGATTTCACCCGATTTACACGTTTTGAGGTGTCCTGATTAGGTTTTCTTTTGTATCTCATCTACTAATTAAAATAATTTCATGAGTAATACATCATTTGAAAGCTTTGTTAATCTGGAATGGAACAATAGATTACAGAAATTTCTACCGCTAGATGGCGCTGTAATATTTTTAAATTTCAATATTTCATATTCTAATTATGATTAAATTATTTCTAATACATCATTCGAAAGATATTTTAAAGGTCTTTTACATTATCGAAAGTGGAATTCGAGATTTCACCTGATTTACAATTTAAAGTGTCCTGATCAGGTTTTCTTTTGCATCTCAGCTAATTGAGTAAGAATAAGTAACTGGAATGGAACAACAGATTACAGAAACTTCTACCGCCAGATGGCGCTGTAATATTTATCTAATATTCTAATTATGATTAAATTATTTCTAATACATCATTCGAAAGATATTTTAAAGTTTTTTTACATTATCGAAAGTGGAATTCGAGATTTCACCTGATTTACAATTTAAAGTGTCCTGATCAGGTTTTCTTTTGTGTCTCAGCTAATTGAGTAAGAATAAGCAACTGGAATGGAACAATAGATTACAGAAATTTCTACCGCCAGATGGCGCTGTAATATTTTTAAATTTCAATTTTTCATATTCTAATTATGATTAAATTATTTCTAATACATCATTCGAAAGATATTTTAAAGTTCTTTTACATTATCGAAAGTGGAATTCGAGATTTCACCTGATTTACAATTTAAAGTGTCTTGATCAGGTTTTCTTTTGCATCTCAGCTAATTGAATAAGACCGTTCAAAATTGGTATATGCAAGTTAATTAGGAGGGGCTGGAACGGTGGGGAAGGAATAGGCGCGCAGCGCGCATGGGTTTGGGACCCGGTGCGAGTTTTTACCCGATGATAAAAGATTTTTTTAAATTTTATTTTCTTAATAATAAAAGTTTGAGTTGAGAAGGAATATGCGTGTTCAGCGCACGTATATCCTCAAGCGTGCGCGCGCAGCGCGCATGTGTCTGCGCTGCCGAAGGCAGTGGCGTCCCGGTGTGAGTTTTTACCCGATGCTAAATGATATATTTTTTAATTCCTTTTCTTGAGAATGAAAGTTTATGAGTAATAACATTGAATTTTGAGAAGTCATAAGGATAGTGAAGGAATACGTTCGCGCAGCGCACGGGTCTACGCTGCCGAAGGCAGTGGGGACCCGGTGCGACATTTTTCCCGATCAGAATTTTTTTTTCTCTTTTTTTATCACATGATACAAATTAATGCAATTTTGAGAATTCATTAATTATTGTGATTCATTTAAAAATAGTGACCAGCGAAGCGGGCGTAGCCTGCTAGTATTCAATAGAAGAAAGTATTGGATTCGTACAAATTTTCAGTTTTCCATGAATATACACGTTTTGAGAGGTCCAGAACACGTTTTGACCACGATATTTTTAGAAAATGTCTGTCTGCGGCACGATGATCTCCAAAACCATGAGGAGTACTAACAAATGGAATGGTACAAATATTAACAGTATTATTATTAACAGTAGTGCAGTTTTTGATAAATACTTATATAATAAACTCTCTTTATGTAGTGCCCTCCTGTCGGGGAGGTTGTGTCCCCCCATCGGGGAATTTCTGGTGCCCATAAATGGGCTCGCACCAAGACTTATTGCCAGCGTGGTGTGACTTGGGCAATTCCTTTCATATTTCAATCTATATATATATATATATATATATATATATATATGTATATATAATAAAATAGAAAGCATTTGTTCGGATGTCGTCTGTAGGGTTCAAAATTTACTTCTAAAATTAAAAATTTTCGCAATCATCATGGGAAAACAATTTTAATGTATCGATAGAAATTTTGTGTACATATATATAAACTTTCGAAACTTTTTTATGCATCATTCTTCATTCATTTCCGAAATATTAAAAATTTACCCTTCACCAATATTGATGTATAGTCGAATTTAAATTACTGAGATACCAATCTTTAAATATTTCTAAATTTTGTGAGTGTTTATTTTACAAATAAATTTATATTAAACTATTTACTACGTTCCGAAATTTGTTATGATGGAATATGTCGTTTTACGCCTGTGTCTTGAAAGAGGCATAGGGTGTGTTTCTATGTATATGTCGAGGATTGATTCAGTATCAAAACTGCGTGTATGTCACTCGGTCCTGTAGCCAATAACAAGTTCGTATTAGACAGAAATTAATTCTTTAAGCTTTCAAGTACTTTCTAACAAATTTGTTTCTCCCAAATTCTTATGTACTTACTGTCATTCACTACGGTATGTTTGTGAATCTCAACCAAATAAAAAATGCGCCTCTATTTTAAGGTAAATACAAGCTGTTTCATTTGTCTCTCCGTTGCTCAGGTGGTTAGAGCGCCATGTTAGTAATCCGGTGGTCCCGCGTTCGATACCCTGAAGGTCTGGAGTGTTAATTTTTGCAGACAATTAGTAGAAAAGATGTCAATTGATAAAAGAAAAATTTATCGTTGACTACACAGTATCCTAAGAATTTTTGAAGAGTTTTTTTAAGAAGCCTTTTTCTTACATCTCTTTTTAAAAGCAAAAAAGAGTTTTTTGTAGACTACAAGCGCCCTCTATTGGGCGGAATAGTCACTAAAATGTCAATGAAACAATTAACAATACAAAATAAAAATGATTAGGAAAAACACATAAACATTAACCAAATCAGTAAAATGTTCAATTATAACATAAAAAAATAATAATAAACTAAAATAACTAAAAGATGCCGCAAACGAATAATTAAATTGCAGATATTGGCCCTTAATCAGAAAATGAAATCACAAAACTTATAGGCAATCGTGTGGTGCTGCCATCTGTTGTGAATTTTAAGAAATAATTTCTTTGAACACAGTTCAAATTTCCCCAATTTTGGTTAATAAACAAAAAAGTTAATTTTTTTTTTTTTTTTTTTTTTTTGCAACTTAAATTTTATTCTAACTTCGAAAAGATTTATATGATACGCTATAATAAGAATTTGGGTTTTAAAAGTTTTTTTTTAATAGATTGTTGTCCATGTTTAACCCCTTCCTTCTCGCTCCCGTGAAAAGGACTGGGTGAGTTTTCGCTTTATTTCTTGTGCCTATGATATTTCCGGGCTGGAATGTTCAGAAGTAACGCACTAAAAACTTAAAAACAATCCATTTCTGATACCTTTTTTAAAAAAAAATTTATTTCTTATTTTACACTCTAGATGGAAGTAGCTGAGTATTGAAAATGTAATTGGAGATAGTTGATTTATTTTAAACTGTCAGCACTATCCAATTTTAAATATTTGTAACACTTATTTTGTAATCTTAGCTCAGTTACGCTTTTGAATGCACGGAATTTTGTGCTCTGTGGTAAGTATATATATATATATATTAGGGTGGTCCTTAAAAATTAACATTTAAATTTTTGTATGGGGCACCCATTTATTTTGTTCTATGTATAAAATAAAGACTTCCACAAAAATTTCAAATTTTTAAAACAAGTTTTAAGGGTGGCTACCGATGTTTAAAAAAATTAAAAATTGACAAATTTGACATATTTTGTAATTTCATTATAAATTATTATATTTTAATTACATTAAAAATCGAGACAATATACATTAAAATATTCAATTTAAAATATTAAAATACACATAACATAAATTTAAACGTTTCGAGCCTTATTTTAGGCTCCTCATCAGTAAAATGCATCAAAAGTAAAGGCTATAGATTTCCTTTACGAAAGTACAGTGGATTCAGCAGGGCTTGTGCATGCCTCATTAAGCAGTGAAAAATTCTGTTTCGTATACCAGCCTTTCAGGAAAATTCTTGAATTATAATTTGAACAGTTAGATGTGATTATTACTTTCTTCTATATTCAATAAAAGAAAGTGTTGGATTCGTAAAAATTTTAGACCTCGGGTTTTTGATGGATTTACACGTTTTGAGAGCCATAGAACACGATTTGACAATTTTTAGAAAATGTCTGTCTGTGTGTGTGTGACAAATTTTTGTGGCAACTGTATCTCAGGAACTACTGTACAGAATTTCATACACATTGGTATGTAGTTGCACCTTGACATAAATTAGTGCCTATCAACTTTTGGTAAAAATTGTCTTACAGGTTGCGTTGCCATCCCACTTTTTCTAAATTTTTAACATGGTGATATAGGACAACATTTTGTATAAATGTGCATAAAGAGAATTATTTTTTAATAATCATTATGAAATTTACAAGAATTATTTATAATAGAGATAGTCAACTGGGAAAAAAATTTTGTATGTGTAGTAGCCTCGTCAACCCCCCTGGGGGGGGGGGGGAAGTCTCCCTCGAGGGGAGTAAATTTTCAAGATGGGTATCTTTCGAAAGGTTTCGTCAATGCCTTTAAAACGAATGGTTGAACTATAAATCTATGATAATTTAAAACAAAGTTATCGATTCTTTCCCTTTTTACGAAAAAAAAAAAACTTAGAAAAAAAATCGTAATTAAAAAAAAAAAATAAATAAATAAATAAATAAAAATAAAAATTAAAAAAATTTAACCAAACTTGGTATTTAGTTGGCCCCTGCCATAAACTGGTGCTGATTAGATTTGGGGATCGATCGTACAACGGGAGGCGCTGTGATCGTATTTTTTCTAAATTTTTAACATGGCAGTACAGGACAAAATTTCGTATAAATGTACATAATGAGAGTTATTCTTAACCTCTGATTGTAAAATTAATACGAATTATTAATAATAGTAGTAGTTAATTAGGAAAAAAATTTTGTGCATTTGGGGGCATCGCTTCCCCCCCTGGGAGGAAGTACCCCACGGGGTGGAGTAAATTTCCAAGATGGGTATCTTTCGAAAGGTCTCGTCAATACCTTTAAAACGAATGGCTGAACTTTAAATATGTGATAATTTAAAACAAAGTTATCGATTTCTTTTTTACTTTTAACGAAAGAAAAACTTGGATTTTTTTTTTTTTTTTTTTTTTTTTTCAGTATGAGTGAATTTGTATAGGAAAATATAAAAGAAAGTCTTGTGACGGCCACAACATACTAGTTTTAGTATTGTTAAAATAATGTCGGTTTCTATGGCATGCTGCACTATTTTAGAACGAATATCGCGGTTTTTGAAATTTCTTTTATGTTCGAGAATTCGAGTATGAAGGGAACGGCCAGTTTCACCAATATAAACAGAACTGCAAGATTTACAGGGAATATTATAAATAACCCCTGTACGCGAAAAAAAAGGGGGGAGGGGATAACAGATTTAAAATTAGAAAGGAAATTACGAATCAGAAATTGAGGTTTATAGAATATAGATATATTAACAGTGCGTAAAACTCTAGCTATAGATTCAGAAACTTTTCTATAGTATGGAATAGTAACGAAAGATTTAGGTGATTTGGAGGAATTAATATCGTGATAAAATGATCATATCTAACTGTACAAATTATCACTCAAGAATTTTCCGAAACTGCATTTTTCACCGCTTAATGAAGCATGGGCATTGGGCAGTCCATGTTGAATATCCTGTACTTTCGTAAAAGAAATCTATTGTTCTTCTCAGCTTTTACTTTTGATGTGTTTTACTGATGAGGAGCCTAAAATAAGGCTCGAAATGTTTAAATTTATGTTATGTGTATTTTATTATTTTAAATTGAATATTTTAATGTATATTGTCTCGATTTTCGATGTAATTAAAATATAATAATTTGTAATGAAATTACGGAATATGTCAAATTTGTCAATTTTTAGTTTTTTTAAACCTCGGTCGCCACCCTTAAAACTTGTTTTAAAATTTTGAAATTTTTGTGGAAGTCATTATTTTATACATAGAACAAAATAAGTGGGTGCCCCATACAAAAATTGAAATGTTAATTTTTAAGAACCACCCTAATAATATATATATATATATATATATATATATATATATATATATATATATATATATATATATATATATATATATATATATATATATATATTAATATTGTGTACAGTATGAAGTAAAAATCACCAAGTGACTCTGATTCTAATTTCAGTGTAAATGCATCTGAGAGTAATTCAAATATAAGTGACATGTATGAAAGTCCGGATAAATGAATCGGAGAATAGTGTATCATACGAAAAATTCTTTTTTAATGTTTAAAACATGTTGTCTTTTATTTTTTTCTACTTACTGGAAAACCAACATTCAGTCATAAGTCTGATTGTTGGTTTTTCTGCAAAATTAATTTGTTTCAAGCTAAAAAAAATTCCAAAAATTAAAAATGAATACATATATTGTAAATACACTTTTATTTTATACGATTTCCTTGAATGAAAAATATAGGCACTTTTATTACCGTTGTCGTGAAAATTACTAGAGATCGTTAAGGGGTTAAATATGAATGTTTCACTGCACTTCCTTTACATAGTTTAAAGTTTTTTTTTTAAGAGTTGCATTCAGTTATGTGACAATTTACCAATTAAATTAATAAAGTTTTTTATCGATCGCACCCCGGCAATAAAATTGATACAGCTCAAAAATGCAGTAGTTGAGAAAAATTAACGATACAACTGCCTCTCAGGTGGATAGACTGCGAAATAGAGATGTGACTCTTTTCGTTCACATTACTCAATGACAATTCAAAACTGCCTATTATGGCTTGTCACTTTTCTTGTTCTTTGATGGGGGAATCAACATCATAGTGATACCTGATACGGTCACCCGTATAAAGAATATTTACCACATTTCCTACCATATGAATTCAACTGTAAAAATTAAATTTCTTTTGTCAAATTTGCCTTGTTTTGAAAATACCTCCAATGTTCGGCGATGATCCCTTCACAAAAAAATCTGGTGCGAAACAACCATACGACTTCCATACCCACTATTACACGTATTATGCACTTTTTGGAAATAATGTGATCAGAATAAATAGAATTGACCTAATGAAATAGACACCTAAAAATTTTCTGGTAAGAGTAAGTTGATACCACTGATCTCTATAGTAATCTGGATGGCGGATCCCGTACTGCCAAAGTGAAGCCTACAAGGAGGAATTTTAGGGTGTAGTTTGGTCCAGATTGGCGACTATATCGCTTCTTTTTATGTTGTTTTAACTCAGTTGGCGAAATTATATCCTCATTCATCATTTTGAATTTTGATTTACTCTGTGTTGTTTTCGCTTAGGCTAATGTTGATTTTTATATTATTTCAGATATATTATTCAGATTTTGTTCCGACTTCAAACATTTATTGAAAATAAAAACATTTATTCGAATATTTAAAATAAATACTTTTATTCTTCTTGAATAAAAAAACTATACAAGAATAAATTAAAAATATGTGAAATTATGACGTTATTTATACATACTATTAATTTTATTTTTGAGGGAGGGGGGACATAATATTTTTAGGTAAAACATAATTATTATGAAGAATTATTAGTAGTAGTTTTATTTCCAAATTTTAATTTTGAACTATCTAGTTATATAGTTTAGAGATTTTTTTTTTTTTTTTTTTCAAGTGTTTTATAATTAAGAACAAAAATCAATTATATGATTTTTGCAAAGTTATCATTTTTGCAATTATATGATTTTTGGTAAGTTAATAAAATGAATATGCCTTAGATATGTTCAATTAACTTCTAAACTTCTTAGGGTCTAAAACTGCATGTCATCTATTTTTTTCTCTAAAAAGAGACAAGGAGAATTCAGGAGAAGGATTTTTTTTTTCCAGATTTGTGTAAAAATCTTATACAGTGTGTGATATTGAATTATTCAAACAAATTGAAATACCCTATATGTTTAAGTGCATATTATACACTTAAATATATTGCATAAATTTTCAGGTGATAAAAAATACAACAATATTTTGCAGCAGTAAATGCAATTTAGTGGTCAAAGAATAAATTTTTTGAATAGCGAACGTGTTTTCTGGGACTACAGCTGGCAAATGGGGGGGGGGAGGGACTTGATATTTTTTGCTTAAACATAATAACTCTAAGATTCTCTCTCTCTCTCTCTCTCTTTTTTTTTTTTTTTAATAACGAATGCATGAAATATTCCTTCAGCATTTCTGTATTGTAACCAAAAAAAAAAAAGCATCGTTTATGTATTTTAAAGTAGAAAGCTAAATTAACTGGAAATTCAAATAAGGAAAGCTTTATTAAATTACCCTTAAAGAAAAAAAAAACCATTTATCTATTACTTTCTCTTACCCATAAGGTAGAGAAAGTACTGTTTTTGGGTCAAATTTTCGAAAGCGAGACTTTGTTATATTTACACGTTTTGAGGTAACCTGAATACGAAAATCATGTTTTTAGCGGTTGGTCTGTGTGTGTTTGACTGTCTGTTATCAGCATATCTCAAGAACAAATAGTAGCAGGCATTCCAAACTTGGTATTTTAAATGTGCATCATATAGGGATGATACAGTAAGCTTTTCGTTAAGATCAAGCAATATATACTATTATATAATAAGGAATAAATAAATATGACCTATTGAATAATGTCTGATGCAAATAGGACGATGAGACTCCTGATCTGTAGATCTACTAGTTATTAGTTTTATTTCCAAATTTTAATTTTGAACTCTCTAGTTATATAGTTTAGAGAAAAATCTTTTTTTGAAATTTAAGTGTTTTAAGTGTTTTATAATTAAGAACAAAAATCAATTATATGATTTTTGCAAACTAAATAATTATGCATATATTAATAAAATCAATATGCCTTAGATATGTTCAATTAACCTCTAAACTTCTTAGGGTCTAAGACTGCATGTCATCTATTTTTATTTCTCTAAAAAGAGACGGAAAATTCAGGAGAAGGATTTTTTTTTTTTTCCATATTTATGTAGAAATGTTATACAGTGTGTGATATTGAATTATCCAAACAAATTGAAATACCCTGTATACTTAAGTGCATATTATACACTTAAATACATTGCATAAATGTTCAGGTGATAAAGAATAAAACAATATTTTATAGCAGTAAGTGCAATTTAGTGGTCAAAGAATAAATTTTTTGAATTGCTAACATGTTTTCTGGGACTACAGCTGGAAAATAGGGGGGGGGGGGGGGGGCAGAGGAACTATATATTTTTTGCTTAAACATAATAACTAAGATTCTCTCTCTCTCTTTTTTTTTATATAATGAATGCATGAAATATTCCTTCAATATTTCTGTATTGTAACTAATAATAATAATAATAAAAAGCATCGTTTATCTATTTTAAAGTAGAAAGCTAAATTAACTGGAAATTTAAATAAGGAAACCTTTAATTAAATTACCCTTAAAGAAAAAAAAATCATTTATCTATTTTTAACTAGAAAGCTAAATTAATTGGAAATTTAAATAAGGAAAGCTGTAATTAACTTACCCTTAAGGGGAAAAAAAAAAAAAAAAAAAAAAACCTAGCACTATTAAAATTAATGAAATTCAATGAAAACAGCGATGATCGTAATAATTGTCGTTTTTTTTTACCCCCTGCTTTCAATAGAAAGTAAAGCATTCTCCTGTAATAACATAATGCAATACAATTAACTATAGTTGATTTAGAAACTGCTTACAAGTAATTCCTGAAATAAGATGGACAATATATTACACTGTTTAATGGCTTCTAATTTTATATAAATATAAAATTAATAAAATCAATTAATTAATACTTTCCATTATGTATTTCAAACTTTATACATAATTTTTACGTTTTATTATTATTATTATTATTATTATTTTTTTTTTTTTTTTTTTTTTTTAAGTTAAGGAGGTGCAATTCCTTCCCGGTGTTCTTGTCATAATATATTAAATATTAACAATATATTTTGTCTTTTAATTATATTAATGTTCTGAAAATTTCAAGAATAATCAATCTACATTTACATCTATCTGTGAAAATTTGTTGCTCTATGAAAAATAAGAAAATTAAACCGTAAAAAGTAAGAAAATAAAGTCATATCATTATAGAAATTCCCATTGAGAAAGCGCTTAGAATTGCTTCCTCGGGTGTAGTAGGGGCGCGGTCAGGCCTTCACCTGCTCTATTGGCGAAACGGAGCAATCGTCAATCCAGTAACCCTATAGAGATCAGTGGTTGATACACATGTGAAGACATATAAAACAGACTTTACATCGCAAGTTAAAAAATAAGAAAGGAAAAAAAAAAAAAAAAAAAAATATATATATATATATATTTTAATTTTCTCTTTTTTGGTGGTGTTATTGGGGGTAGCTTGTTGTAAATATTTAGCAATTTGCATACAACAAGACAGAAATAACACCTACTTTACATGCAACATTCATTCTGCTCCCTTGAAAACGTAATGAATTTGCATGTTTCCATTTATGGATGTTTTATAGTCGCAATCTCTTTTTTAAATTTTTCTGTTTTATCTTTTTCAATGTTTCTTGTTTTATCTATTCAATGTTTGAAAAGGTTTTCAATATATATATATATGTATATATATTTTCGGAAACACTAATTTTCATGATCTAAAACTGATCTATCTTGTCAGGCTGACTATTAATTTTCCTGTAATAACCACGTAAAGCATGAGAAAAGATATCTAAAATGGATTTATGTGACAATTTTCAAGAAAATCAGATACCAGCTTTTACCAAAATTTTACATAATGAATTGTTGACCAGAAAACAACAATTACATACAAAAAGGTATTTAAAAGAGAGTTAATATGGCAAGTTTGAAAAAAATCCATGCAACCATTTTGAAAGGAACGCACTTCTAGGACCTGAAATTCAGCTAATTATACAAAACGCCTATCAATTTTTCTGAACTAACCAACTATATCATTCGAAAGGACATCTAATAGTGTTTATACAATAATTTTGAAGAAAATCGTTAGAGCCGTTTTTGAGATACGGTCTTACGGCCCCACTTCAGATTTTCCAAATTTCACCAAAATTTGGAAACTTCATCTGGACACTAGACCTGTCTCCATTCTGAAATTTCGTAGTTCTAACTTTATTAGTTTCGGAAATATAATAGTCCACACACACACACACACTGAACAGTTGGCAAAAACAACTCTTTTGGACTCAGGGGACCTTAAAACATGTAAATCAGGTGAAATCTCGATATTGAATTTTTGGACCGAATAAAATACTTCCATTGCCTACGGTAATTGGGTAATGGAAGTAAAAAAGTAAATTGTTTTTTGTACTCTGTTTAATTTCTGCGCTGATCTTTAGAATTTAAGTTGAATCCTGAATCATCCTCCCTCTCTCCCTTGTTTTCTTATTGTTATTTATAGATAGGTCGTATTTCTTCCCACATACTTTGGATGTTGATAGTTTTTTTTTTTCCCCTTACCGAAAGTCGGTAAACTTTCATAAAATTTAAAGTGTCTTTGAACTCTGTTAAGTCTGTAAAAACATCAGTATTACATTACTCTTGATTAACTCAATTCTCGCAGCGGAATATAACAATTTCCATACAAGTAGTGGATAAGGAATTGTTTAAAGGGAACCGAAGACACCTTTAAGGCGTTTAAAATATATTAAATAACTAGTATGTTGTGGCTGTCACAAAACATTCTTCTATATTTTCCTAAACAAAGTCACGTGGTACAGAATATATATTAAAATTATGTTATGTGATGAAGGCAAGCGATTTTCAACTCAGAAGTATAACACTAGATATTGAAATAAAGTCCATTTTGGAAATGCTTTTTTTTTTTTTTTTCAGGATTATTTTCTTATTTAAAAAAAAAAAAAAAAAAAAAAAAAAAATACAACCACAGAACTGTGATAATTTGAAAACGACCATTCGTTATAAAGGTATTGACGAATTCTTAAAAATAAGAAAAAAAAAAAAAATGTTAAAGGTCCAGCAGGGTGGCGACAATCGGGGAAATCGTGGAAAAATCAGGGAATTTTGTAAAAAAAAAAAAAAAATCATGGAAATTTTCAATGTTGCCCAGCAAGTGCATGATTGAAAGATCGCCAAACAGGTGTTATCTTAACGGCCTTCTTCACTTACCGCTTACCGTCGCCGGAAGCCCGAGCCAATGTTATTCTATGGGGAAATTTTCTTTACAAATAACTTATTAACTAATACATTTTTAAATTCTGTTTTCACATTCAGAAAATCCCCAGCTGTTAAATTGACGGATCTTTTTTAAAAATGTATTTTTTTAATTTTTAATACTTTATTTTGAAATTGCAAAATGAAAAAAATTCACATTGAAAATTCGTATTTTGCAGCTTCAAAGTAAAATATAAACAATTAAAAAAATATTTTTTTCAAAAAAGGTCCGTCAATTTAACAGCTGGGAACTTTCAGAATGTGAAAACAGATTTTAAAAACATGCATTAGTTAATAAGATATTTGCAAAGAAAAATTTCCCATAGAATAACATTAGCTTCGGCTTCCGGCGGCGGTAAGTGAAGAGGGCCCTTAACCATGATTGCGTAGGATTGGCTGCTTTCTAGTTGAATCTCACCAAGTTAACATAATAAATAAATAAATAAATATTTTTATGTCTTGATATTAATATGTTGTGCAATTAAAATTAGTCATATTTTTATAATTGTATTAATTTCTCCAAAATTTTGAATTTTTCATTTTATTTTAATTTTTGTAAGTGAACAAAATAAAAAAAAAAAAAATTAAAAAGATTGAGATATTTTGCCCATCAGTATAGTTCTTGAATTGCAGTGGTTTAGTGAGCATGTTACACAAGAGTGTGATGTACACAAAATTTTAGAATGTATATAATAGGTAACGGAAATCATAGAATTTTCTCAAAATTAATCATGGAAAAATCAGGGAACTTTTTTCCTGAATCTCTGTAGCCACCCTACCCTGTCCAGCTAAAGTTTCGTTGAATTCTGTTCAGTGGCTCGTAATATACAGCATCCACAAAATTTTTGTAACACCCACACAGTCCCACAGACACATTTTGGAAAAAAAAAAAAGTCATCGTGTCAAAAGTCATCGAAATATATAAATTCATGAAAAAGCGGAGTTCGAAAAAATTTCACTTTATTCGTAATAATATAGATCGAGCACCTCGCACTGAGGCACCTCTTGCTTTACCCTGCTACTATTATGCGCATCTATATGAAAGTTAATCTGGTAATTCTATAAAAACTTCTGCACACTGGGGAAAAAAAAAAAAAAAGTTTTGTTTTTGTTAAAAACATATAAATAAAAGGTCGATTTAACAAATTTTGTTTCAATAAAAACTTTTAACAAAATTATATTTTATTACCATGTTTTTATTAACTTCTATTCTTGTTTGTCCGTTACAAATCTTGCAATCGATTTTTAACTAAACTTCCCTACTAGCTAGACATTTGAAACTTTCAGAATAGCTCAGAACCCGATGACAACACACTTCGAAGCCCGATTTTCGAAGTTTTGATTAGTTTTCTTTTGATTAAAATATGAAAATAATAACCTAATAGCTTTAAAAATAACCAATAAAATATTAGCTGTAATGTAATTGTTGCCAAAAAAATTTACGTGTTCCTTTTCTTTCGACCTAAAAATAAAATACATTTAATTAAACGTGAACGTTAAAAAATTGTAAAAAGTTAAATTATGCATCTCACAAAAATTGACGTTATTATCACTTTAAAAATTTTAGACGCCGCATAAAGTGCTATAGCTGTGATTCATCAGAAAATTTAAAAACATGGTTTATAAAAAGTTTTTCTTATTATTATATATTATTATTATAGATATATAGCCTCAACATAATTTTTTTTAACATTTTTTTTTCTTTTGTAAATCGTGTGTATTTATATTAGGTATTATTATATTCGAATTATAGAAGTGATATTTTCTATCTCTTGTATAAATTGTGATAGTCTAACAATTTCTGAAACATTCTTATTTTTATATCTTAATTTTTACTTTCTCTTACCCATGTAAATGGTAGAGAAAATGTTCTTTTTGAATCAAATTTTCTAAATTGAGTTCTTTACATTTACACGTATTAAGGTCCCCTGAATCCGAAAACCGTGTTTTTAGTGGAGTGGTTGGTCTGAGTATGCATGGTCTGTTATCAACATATCTTAAGAACAAATAGCAGTAGTTAATTTGAAACTCGGTATTCTAAAGTATCATACAGTACAGGGATGCTACACTAAACTTTCCGTTAAGATCAAGCGAATGGTTCGTATATAGGGACATCCAAGGATCCATTTCCATATACATTACGACATCCAAGGGATTCATATACATTACGTTTATAGGCAAAATTGCAGGTAAGTAGAGTTTAACATCTATAGGTTGCACTAAACCTCATGAAATGAATATATACATATATTTATAGGCATAAAAGCATGTTTCATGTAGAATATAGTATGAAACTCATTCGCCGTTCGTTTACAGGGCTACACAAAAGAACTAGAACATAGCGGGATTGCACATGGAAATGCATTTCAGGCTGTGCTGTATGTTATTAATATAGGATTATATTTAAGTGCACAGTGTGGTGTGTACATAATAACCAATATATATATATATATATATATATATACATATATATATATTAACCTTTGAAAACAATCAAATCTAAGAAAAACTTTAGTTCTGTTGTAATTGTAGTTTTTTTCTCCCCCTTTAACTGAACTAACAGCTGGTATGTTTAAGAAAGAAGTCTCACACTTCCCCGGGTCGCCCTTGAAATTCTTTTTCTTCTTGATAAGATAGATTAATCTTTCATGATTCACGACGTCACCCCCTTCTCGTCATTTGCTAACATTCGTTTGCCAACTTTTTCTCTTTCTTTCTTAGCTCGACTTGCGGTACGCACGCTTTTGCTTTTACGCCATTCTTCAAATACCGTGTAAGTATTTCAGTTCGCGATTTTATTTCGATACATATCTTTTATTTTTTTTAATTTAATTTATTTTATTTCACGAGGGAAAAAAGTTGGCTGGATAACTATTTTATTTAGCATAAAAGTTGTTTAACAAATCATTTTTAATTTATGAAAAACAATTTGTAAATATATTACCAATTGTTTGCAAAAGTTAAGACAAATTAATGTAAATAATTAATGAAGTAATTAACGTAAGGTAAATGCACCAGTAGTGGACACTTTAAGGACATTTTCCGGCTATTTTTTGTGTAATTTCCTAAATTTTAAGAGTAAAAAAAAATAATTAATATTTCAGACCTTTACTAACTCTTTCTTAACACGACTGTATTATGAAAATTGCTAATTGTAGCATTTAAATATGTAAAAAATCAAAAATCTGAAGAGCTTAAAATGAGCCACTAGTGGACACACTTTAAAAACCCAGTAGTGGACCCCTTTGAATTTTTGCTTTAAAATTAAACTCTAAAATTACTAGATTACAGAAATGTGTCCACTACTGGATCTGGCATTAACCCTTTCATTCCCCGTGATGCCAATTGGAATCATAACATTTCAGGGTTTTTTTTTCTTACCATCTAACGCTCCCGCTGATTCAAAATGAACAATATTAAAATCTATATACATTTTCCCACCAAAAAATATACACATTAGATGATATCACTATCCTTGTTGATAAATGAAAGTATATTTTACTCTATTCTAATTATATTATCGGAATCAGTTTTCTGTTTTGGGCAATTTAAGTAAATGAACTGTTTGAAATATTTTTTTATTTTATTTTTTAATGTTTATAATTTGTATTTTATTAATTTCAATATGTATTTCTTCCGAAATTTTGATATTTTTATTTATTGAAAAGTTATGATTTTTAATTACATCAGTGGTTATATTAAACATAAATAAACACCTCTCAGTTACTTTCTTAGCTATATTGATTCGTTCTCTGCTATTACTTCTATTAAAAAAAATATTTATATATATACAGGGTGGCTAGCAGTCAGGGAAAATCAAAGAATCAGGGAATAGTCAGGGAATTTCAACAAATTTTGTGAAAATAAGCTATATTAATCATTAAATTATTAATGATATTTTAAATCACTAAATTTTTTGCTAGTATCGTGAAATTTTCATCGAAAATAAACGTGAGAGTCAGGGAAAAATGGAGGAAAATCTCGAAAAGAGTCAGGGAATTTGAAAAGGTTTAAATGCTAGCCACCCTGATATATTAATTTGAAATAAATTTGACTAAATATAAGATTTATTGTTTTAGGGATGGAAAAATTTGGGAATGAAAGGGTTAACAGAGTGAACAGGGCTGTCCACTATTTGTCATGATGACATTTTTTGGCACCACCATAAAAATACTATGTGTTAATACAAGATTTTAAAAATAGCACAGTAAATGAATTCTGCATACTTAGTCATTTGAAAGAAAAAGGTAGAAGAAATCAGTTAAAAATAAGCAGAGAGCGAGCAAATAAAATTTCATTTCCTTATTCAAAGTGATAAGAAGAAAACGGCAAAATCACAAAGTGCAAATTTTTTTAGTTAAACTAACATTATTTTAAAACTAATGGCCGAAATTATTTTTTATTAAAGGGTTTAACAGTAAAGGACTATAACTCCCTTCCTGAACATTGCTCGAATCTTCAGAATTTTTAGGTAGCTTATTTTCCGAGTTTAAAATTAAAAGTGTCCGCTACTAGTACAGGGTCCACTACTGGTGCGTTTACCTTAAATCAGGACCTGAAATTTCAACTCTGATTATACTCGCCGAAAAAAAAGTTACTAGCCACAATATATAGGGTTGATAATATATTCCATTTTTTACACATTTTCAAAAATTCCCATAGGAATTTTTGCTAGTGTTCGGACACTTTTGTTACCGACGGTACGTACCAACTTTCAGCTCAATCGATCAAAGCATTTAGACGTTATCGCGTTCACTCACATACATATACACATATAGATACATACATGCATATATAACTGTAAAAATAGCAAAAATGAACTCTTAGAACCTGAAAACGTATAGAAACACAAAATCTCAAAGTCGAATTTTCGCCATGATTACAATACTTTTCTTACAGTATGTATGTTCGGAAAGTAAAGAGAGTTTAAAATGTAAACTTGAATGTTTGTCTAAAAATACATATTCGTTTATTAGCGAAATAAAAATTCATGAAACTGAAGCCCCTCTCCCGCATTTACTTTACAGTAGCCAATATCATTCGAATATATATATATATATATATATATATATATGTGTGTGTGTGTGTGTGTAATCATTTTGTTTAGATTTGATACAAATATATTTTATGTTATTGTGATTTCAGTATATTTTCTCAATGCTGAATATTTAATAGCATTATTATTTATTATTATTAAGATGTGTAAACTTTGTAATATAGATAATGCAGGGTTGGCAAGGTTTCAGACACTGTGGTAAAAACCACGGTATAAACCATGGTTTTTACCGTCCTGTCCAAAACCCTAGTGTCCTAAAATGTCCAAAACTATAGTTTTTAATATAATTATTTTATTAAAAATGATGCAAATATTCAGAGTTTATAAAATAATTATTATATATATATATATATATATATATAATTTTTTTTTTTTTGGTAACTTTTTCCAGTATTTTCCATTGTTTTAATTTTGATGATAATATATATAGTGAGAGCACAATTATAATATAAAACAGTAAAAAAAAAAAAAAAATTGTTGCTGAAGCTTTAATGAAAAAAAGTAGATAATTGTGTCTCAAATATTGACATTTGTAATATTTATAGACATACACACATTAAGCAATATTAATAAATATTGCATTTGCTTTAAAATATCTTTAATTATAATTTTTTTGAAATATGTTTAAAAAAAATCATCTTGAAATAAATATTTAAATGAAATTATATATATTCCAATGAAGAAAGAAATATATATGTAGAATTTTTAAATTTCTTAAATACAAGTTTTATATTTTTTACATATATGCCATCATTAAAATGCATAGACTTCATTCCCTAACTATAATTGTATATTTAAATTTATGTTTATTTTTGGTAGCTTTTAATCTATATTCCTTTTAAGAAAGATTAAAAAAAAAAAAAAAAAAAAAAAAAGTAGAATTTCTGTAAAATAATGGATTAGTAAGTCATGGGAGAAAAAACATAATATATATGAATAAAAATAAATTGGTTGAATTTATTTTTATTCATATTGAATAATATATTATATATTCAAATTGAAAATTTTTGATAATATATTCAATTTGAAGGTATCGTATATTTTTTATTGCAAGAAAATTTAAGTGTATTGAAATTTTTATTTTATATAACTATTGTTAAGTTTTAAATTTCTATTCACATATAAAAAATATTTAAAAAATTAGCTAAGTTTTCAGTGTAAAATGCCTTTAATTACTAATTATAATTGTGCTAAGAATGAATGGATTATAAAAAGGAATGTCTCCTAATTTTAGATTTTAGACAGTTTAAGACACTTTTGGACAGTTTAGGACACTTTTGGACGGTAAAACCACCTGTCCTGTCCAAAACCAGTTTCGGACGTTCTAAACTTTAACCCTGAGATAATGTAACTCATGTAAGATAATAATAATAATAATGATTTCCAATTTATTAATCTTATTTTTATTTAGGATGACTCCAGTTCCCTCTGTAAAACTGAGTAATGGAAAAGAAATTCCCATTATTGGTTTAGGCACATGGAAAGTAAGTATGATGTGTATGTGGAATTATTTTACAGTTTAAAACTTTAGATATACAAAATTCCCCAGTTATTGTTATTTATTTTTATAAAAAATTTGTTTTTAGGACTAAAGTCTCATGTCTTTAATCTTTTCACTACCACTGGGACATATGTCTCAAGCAGTGCTGCCAGATTGAGGGACTTTTTTAATTTAATATCCACCACTAAATTTTAATTGTGACGGTTGCCTAATGACTTCAAAAACATCTTACAAAGAACTCTTTGAAGTCATTAGGAAACCGTTAGGATTAAAATTTAGTGGTGGATGTTGAATAAAATTCCCTCGGTCTGCTAGCACTGCTCCCAAGGGCAGTTTATATTGGTGATGAAAGGGTTAAAGGCTCTCTTCACTTACCGTCGCCGGAAACCAAAGCCAATGTTATTCTATGGGGAAATTTTCTTTGCAAATAACTTATTAACTAATACATATTTTAAAATTCTGTTTTCACATTCAGAAAATCCCCAACTGTTATAAACTGACGGACCTTTTTTTAAAAAATGTATTTTTTTAAATTTTTAATATTGTATTTTGAAATTTCAAAATGAAAAAATTTCCCATATTGAAAATTCGTATTTTGCAGCTTCAAAATAAAATATAAAAAATTAAAAAAAAATGATTTTTTAGAAAAGGTCCATACATTTAACAGCTGGGAATTTTCTGAATGTGAAAACAGAATTTAAAAATATGTATTAGTTAATAAGTTATTTGTAAAGATAATTTCCCCATAGAATAACAATGGCTGGGGCTTCCGGCGGCAGTGAGTTAAGGTAGGAAAAAAGTGTCACCGTTTGTAATAGACCACTTTGATTTTTGCATAGTAAGCAATAGTCTTTACAGAAATTAAAAATTTTATAAACAAATATAAAGCGGGAAAAATCTATCAAATATAGGACTTGGGTACTAAATTAAATTCTGTTTAGGAAAGTTTTTTATTTATTTATTTTTGTGTGTGTTTAAATATCAATTTGGCTGCTGCTTTTTTTAACTCTGCCCACCCTCCTTTTTTTTTAAATTTATAAATTACTTTTGTAAGCAAATAACATTGATTATTAGTTCCCCATCATACTGGTATGGGGAACTTAGGTAATCGTGAAAATTTTCGACCTCGGTTTTTTGACTTTTCTACGCGTTTTCAGATGTGAGGAATCCGAAAATGACAAAATTTGTATGGTGTCTGTCTGTAGGGTGTCCGTTAGTTTGTTAGTCTGTGTACACGATATCTCAAGAACAAATTGTCGCAGAGAGGTCAGATCAGTTTTAAAATATTACTTTCGACACTGGCAAGAACCCTATTCATTTGCAACATTCGATTTTAAAAACTTCGTAAGTTATTAGAAATTTACGATTTTCTTAACATGGGAGAATAGGACAAAAATTCACTTAAACGTGCATTAAATGTAAACTTTTCACTCTAAAAATGTCAGACCAGTTTTAAAATATCAGTTTTGATGCTGGAATGAACATCAGTAACTATAAATAGGCTACTTTGAAAATTTCGCAAGTTATTGGAAATTTACGAATTTCTTAACATGGCAGTATAGGGAAAAATTTCACATAAACGTCAATTTTGAGAGATATTTTCATCGTAAAGATGTCAGACTACTTTTGAAATATTATTTAGGACACTGGAATGAATATTAATGACTAAGAATTTTCCAATATAAAAATTTCGTAAGTTATTGGAAATTTACGAATTTCTTAACATGGCAAAACAGAGCAAAATTTCACATAAACGTCAATCTTGAGGGATATTTTCACCGTAAAGACGTGAAACCAATTTCGAAATATTATTTAGGATACTTGCATGAATATCATAGACTATGATTTTTCCAGTGTAAAAAATTCGTAAGTTATTTGGAATTTACGATTTACTTAACATGTCAGAATAAGGCAAAATTGAGCATAAACTTCCATTTTGAGGATCGTAAATACATTAGACAACTTCAAAATTACATTTATGATATTTGTTTGAACATGATTGAATACAAATATTCTAATAGAATTTCGTAAATTATTCGTAATTTACAATTTTACCAACATAGCGAAATTGTAAATTTTTCATATAAATCTGAATTTTGAGGATTGTTGCATTGGAAATAGTAGCATGAAAACTAAACAACGGAATTGACCCTGATAAAATAAATTAATAGATTAGAATAATATAAATATATCGAAGTGAACGGTGGATAGCCCGGCCTATTAGGCGGGGTTTTCATTCTGTCACTGTATCAAGCTTTTGTCAAATTCATTTCTTTTAACATGATTATATCTCTCAAACTAGAAATTTATGAGAACATAAATATGATGGGGAACTGAGCAGAGTCCACCTATGCCAACTAGTTAATAATGTAATCTTGAAGACAATTTCAGGTTTATTTTAATAATAATAATAATAAAATATTAATAATCCTTGGTATGGAATGATGAGCAGGGGCAGAGCCCTCTAGTTAACTAAATAATAATTAAAAAAAAAAAAAAAAAAAAAAAAAAAAAAAAAAACGTATAACATTTTTGTTTTGTATTTATTTTTATTCTGTAATATGATTTTTAACTTTTGAGTATTTTAAAAGTAAAAACTTGAAAAGGAAGAATTATTACCTTGTGTTATAAAAATTTTAACTTTAATTCATTTCACGTTTAATGTAAATATAAAGTATAGCATGCCATTTTTACAAACTTCAGAAAGCCGTAAAAAACTGCTTATTTTTTTAATGCAAAGTCTGCATGAACCCTAGTATGTTTGGAAGTGACTTGAAATAAATTTAAAATTGTGGTATGCATGAATGTAGCTACTACTACTTAAATTTAAACAAGTATTAATGTTGGCAGTAGTACCTCCCCCCCCCTATCTTCACACTGTCAGACAAAAATGTATGCCAAATAAAACAATTTATAAAGTTATTATTATTATGTTTAATGTTCAAATATCGTATACTTTAAACTGATTTAATCTGTATATAATAATATACGGTAAAAGAAAATAGTTTAGTGTCATACCACATTATTTAATTTTTGAAAAATATTGCATTGCTAATAATACAAATAATATCAATGTGGAAAGATTTTCTTTACTTGTTACATGCACTATCCATCTTTAATGACTGTTCACAACTACATCAGCTTAGAGTGTCATCAGGGGTCGATCCAGGTTTTAATTTTTGGGTCTTTTTTTTTTTTTTTTTTTTTGTGGAAAACAAAATTTTTGTGAAAAATGAAATATTTTTGTAAAAAAAAAAAAGTGTAAAACCTTCCATTTTAAGTCATTCTATATAGTGTTTAATATCAAGTTAAATGGAGTTTCATGTAACCAAATAATTAAAAAATAATACTGCCAAATATGGAAACATCTTGTAAAAGGAACATTTTTTATAAAACAAAATCTTAAGAGGGGGCCGTTTATATGAATTTGAATTTCGTGAAGGGTCCATTTTTTATGATGTGGAATTTTGTGAAGGGGGCTGCAAAAGGAACCCAATTTTTACTTGGATCAACCCTGGTCATAGTTTATTTTTCTTTTTAATGTTCATAAACCGAACATCTAATATCTTTTTACGCAACATTTTTTCTATATTTTTTTCCTTGTATTAATTGATTTTTAAACTTTTCTCTTCTCTGTTCAGAAGATAGCAGCACTATTCTGAAATTTAACAAACGATAGTTCACAGGAAGCCAAATGCAGAAGTTATTTTAAATTTCTTAGAAAGAGTGCATACTGCTTTGATGGATGCACTCATGCCTAGTTCTTTTCTCCTGATGAAGGACTATGTCTAAATTTAACTTGAAGCAACTGTAATAGGTTTTTTTTTTTTTTTTTTTTTCTATTTATGATGTTTACTTACTATTACTTAAATTATTTGAATTTAATGAGATTAACATATAGATGTCTCAAGTCAAGCATTTCCCTAAAATTTAAAGTACTAATTATTTTAGCAACTTTCAAAAGAAAGTATGTAGTGAATGTTAAAGGTTAAAGGCTGTCCATTGTTTTCACCTTTGTTTTGTATTCCATTTTTTTTTTTTTTTTTTTGTGTGTGTGTGTGTGTGTTGTTTGTATAAATGTGTAGTATATTTTTGTTGTATTAAAAAAAAAAAAAAAAAAAAAAAAAAAAAAAAAAACTTGTTCAGATCTTTGTTGCTGAATATGAGCTGCTTACTTTAAATTAATCTTTCTTCATTTTGCTGCTTTCGGATTTGTTGTATTTTTTAAACCCTGCCCTGTAATCAGTTTTAAACTTTGTTGTGATAAAATAGTTTTATAAAATGAATAACTTTCTAATAATGTAGTTAATTTTTTTTTTTTTTAAGTTTACCACACTGTTGACTATTTTCAGTATTAAAACATTTTTTTAATTAAATAGTTTTTTTTTTTTTTTTCTCATTTTTTAATAGTCAAATTATTTAAAAAGAATGGTTATTTATTTTATTTATTTATTTTGTACTATTTTTTGGTAAGGTTCATAATTTATTTTTTTTTTAGTCTAAACCTGGTCAAGTTCATGATGCCGTAAAAGCAGCCATCGAAATTGGATATCGACACATAGATTGTGCCTTAGCTTACCAAAATGAAACAGAGGTGGGTCAAGCCATAAAAGAAAAAATAGAAGATAAAACAATTAAAAGAGAAGATATTTTTATCACTAGTAAGGTATACCTATTTTTATTTTTATTTATTTTTTTTTTTTACTTTTTGTAGAACAATAATTTACTTAAATAGAAACTTATCAATTTGATGTCCAAATCTTTTTGGAAGCCACTGGGAAACTTTTTTTTTTTTTTTTCATAAAACTAAATTATTCCAGGCCATAAATTAACTGCACCAACTTAAAGTTCCTTTAAAGTTTTCACTTTCATTTTGATTTTTTTTTTTTTTGCTCACTTTAAAGCAAGTAAATTTACAATGTTTTTCATTGCAATTAATTCATGCTGGCGATTTTCTAGGACCCAGTTCACAGTACTTCCTTCTAGAATAGGCCGTTTTGTTACACCTTTACAACAAAGCACATTTATTCGTTTAATATATTAATTATTGTGATTACATTTTTTCCTTTCTACTCACGTATGGAGCCACCAACATCAAAGATCCATCCTGCAGCACAATTTTCATTTTCTTTCACAGATTGGATGACTTTGAGTTCAAACACCCCCTGGAATTTTGCAGATTTGTTGAAAATTTTTAAGTTAAACTTAATTTTTAATACTCAACATTACGTACAAAAGTTTAAACCCCCTCTGAAATTTTGTTCTGTCTACGGCCTTGCTGGCAAGAACCTTATTAATTTTCAATATTCTAATTTGAAAACTTTATCAGAACAGGGCAATATTTCATATAAACTTGCATTATGTATATTTACTAGAAAAAGTATGTAGTTGTAGGAAAACTAAAATGAAATTTATTCTTGTAAAATGCAGGAGTGCAGAAAATGTTCAGACCTGAAATTTCACCCAAACATTTTCTGAATTTCTCTCAATATTACAAGAATCTATTTTGCTATGCAAAATCATATCTTATATGTAATAAGTAGTTTTAAGATGATAAGTATGCACAATAACATAAAAATACAAGTGCTAGTTTATATTTTAAGTGTAACAAAGTTAGTTTTTTAGCAGATTGTTATTTAGACATATTTTTATGCCCTCCTTAAAAAAAAAAAAAAAAAAAAAAAAAAAAAAAATATTCGAAATTTCCCTCAATCATCTGAAATTTCCCCTGAGCCTCATTCAGGTGTTCTGACATGATCTGCACCCTTTGTAAAATGTATCTGAAAATTAGGATAAGGTAAATGTATCAAAGGCTGAGACGGAGATGGTGGCCTAGTAAGTGATTTTAGTTTGCGTCTTTGCTGGGTAATTGGTAGTTCATTGCTCTTAATATGAACTAGCTGCCTTCACCAGCTAGCTGGCCAGAGAACCATGAAAATGTTTATCAAAAAACATACTCTCGAGTGCCTGCGGCGCCCATCATAATTTGTTCTCTGTAAAAGCCGCATAATATTAAAATATTAAAAATTGAATCAAATCTCCTGTAATTCCTTATAACGTAGTTCTAGTTCAACGTAAAATACACTCAAATCAATGAAAATCAAATAAACCAATCAAATCTTTCGTAATTCCTCATAACGTAGCTCTAGTTCAACTTAAAATACACTCAAAATCAAAGAAAATCAAATAAACCAATCAAATCTCTCGTAATTCCTCATAACGTAGCTCTAGTTCAACGTAAAATACACTCATGTCATTGAAAATCAAATAAACCAATCAAATCTCTCGTAATTCCTCATAACGTAGCTGTAGTTCAATGTAAAATACACTCAAATCAATGAAAATCAAATAAACCAATCAAATCTCTCCTAAGATTTTCCATTCTGCATCATTGTAGAAATGGGAAGTTTTATTTTCATATTTTTATTAATTAAAAGAAAACTAATCAAAAATTCGAAAATCTGACTTCGATGTCCACAATGACTCTTCGGGAGGCACCTTTGTGTTAAATCACATGACTGTCCGAACTACCGTTTTCGAGAACAGTGAAATATACAGATAGTTTAAAATTTGCATTAACAATTGTATTTCATATTGAGTGGTTCTTGTTGAATTTTATTATTAATTTTAAAACAGAATTATCAGCATATATAGTTACACTCATCACTTACTGACTCTGTCACGCTTAAAAAGGCTAAGAGATTTCCTTGGACTCTGTGTGTGAACGCAAGTTGCCACCTAATTTTCATACTTTAGTTAATTAAAAAAAATCTAATTGTCCGATCGATAAGCTGTGTTTAATCCGACAGATTCAGAAAAATCTACCCTTTCATTTGGTACCTTATTTGTAACGAATTTTTGATTAAATTTTTTTAAATTAATTAAAATATGAAAATAGACATAGCTTTAAAATAGACATTTAAATTTTTAATTATTGCAATTTTTTTTTTTTTTTTTTCAAGCATAAAATAAAATATGCTTTCACGTGGGGAGGAGAAAAAAAAAATTATAAAATATTAAATTTGTTCATGCATATGAAAAAATGATGCCTATAAAATAATAATTTTAAATTTTAAAGGTAATGAAGAGAGATAAATAAAGCATGAAAATTTTGCATGGGCAGCAAATGAGTTATTTGAAGTGAGAAATAAATAAAATGTAATGATCATTTTTCAACAGGTGCCTTAGTCGCCCTACAACTAACTAGTTTTATATTTTTAATGAAATAATTATATATATATTTTTTTATGTATAATTTCTCATATTTTCAAGAAAACAAAAGCAGTTATATAATTGAAATTTATAGCAAGTTTTTAAATTTGGACATGGTATTTTGCATTAAATTTTATGTAAAATATTTGCGTATGATATCTTGTAATGTTTTTCTAATTATTTTAGTGTTGGAACACTTATCATCGAAGAGAAAAAGTTCTTGAATGTTGTAAAAAATCCCTTGCTGCATTGGGTCTGGAATATTTAGACTTATACTTAATTCATTGGCCAATAGCTTATAAGGTAACTCAAGAGACTATCTGTAGAAAATGTAATTATATGTAAATGATAATATAATTACATTATATATATATATATATATATATATATTTACATAACATATACAGCCAGTGTTTATTTTATTATCATAATTTTTTATGTATTTTAATATTTTAGGAGGGTGATGAACTTTTTCCTAAAAATGATAAAGGAGAAATGATTACAGAAAACATTGATTATATTGAAACATGGAAGGTAATTTTTTTCTTTACTTTTTAATCTTATCAAATACATTGGAAATATTTTTAATTTTCACCTTTTTTTTTTTTTTTTTTTTTTTCTTCATACTAAGTCTATCTGAAAATGCTATTATTCCAGCTTTCCAAATAATCTTTTCTTGTTTATATACCTGGCATTTTTATATTTTTATTGGTCATAAATAAGAATGCAGTCAGTCCTTAATTTCAAACAAAAAGTACGAGAACCGTATTTATCTTTCGAACTTATGTTTTTACATTTTATAAATATCGATGAATTTTGGTAAATTTTACTCCAGTATTCAAAGTCTTAAATCAATCTAACAAAAAATCAGCAAGGCATAGTCTCATTTATTATTTTTTAATTTACAGTTAAACAGATTGCGCTCTTTTCTTTAAAAACAAACTACTGATTTTTTTTTTTTTTTTTGCTTTTGATACTTCATTAAATACACATATAACTTGAAATTATGCTTCAACTTGATAATCAAAAGATTAAAGATAAAAAACGTAAAAATGTTTTTCATTTATTGTTAATTCTAACAATTTCTAGTCGCTGTGTGAAAAGTGAAAGAGAAAACCATGAGTCTAAAGTTGACAGATATAAAAATTTTCTTTTTATTATATTATTTCTTTTTCTGACTCCTGATTTAACTATTGATTAAACTTCTATACAATTTCTTATTTATTAAAATTAATTTTTCGACACAATGCAGAATTTTTACTTTCCGAACACTATAGTGAGGAAAGTATAGTAATCATGTCAAAAATCCGAATTTGAGATTTTGATGTTTCTATACGTTTCGAGGTCCCCTGAGTCCGTTTCCACTATTTTTACGATGATGTATGTATATGTGTGTGTGTATGTCTGTGAGTGAACACGCTAGCGTCTAAACGCTTTGTTCGAATAAGCTGAAAGTTGGTACGTATATTGTAAGTCACCATAGTACGAACCCTATAGATTTTGGTGAATCTAGCACTTATAGTTTTTTTACAGGGGCACAAAGAAAAATTCTTTATGGCCTATGGGACTAAATTTTTAAAAGTGTGATAGCGTCTAAACTCCTTATTAATCTGAGCAAAAAATTTGTACACATGTTATAGGTCACAGTTGCACCAACTGTATAGATTTTGGTGAATTTAGCACTTAGTTTTTTTTGCAGGGACACAAAGAAAAATTCTTTATCATTATGGCCTATGGGACCAAATTTTTAAAAGTGCGATAGCATCTAAACGCCTTATTCAATTGAGCTGAAAATTTATATGAATATTATAAATCACTGTTGCACTAAATATAAGCATTTTGGTGAATCTAGCATTTATAGGTTTTTACAGGGACACAACGAAAAATTCTTTATCATTATGATCTATGGGCTCAAAGTTAAGTAGCGTTAAATAAAACATCGTGTAATATATGGACAAAAATACTCAAACACTTTATTATGGTTTTCTCTCTTTTGTTTGTTTAACAACTCCTCTTTCTTTACTTTATCTACAAAACTGTTAATTACTCAATGTTTGGAAAGTCGAGTGGAGTCACTCCAGATTTTTAAACTAAAAACTCACTTTTTATTAAATATATTCCTTCAACTCTCTCTCTCTTTTTTTTTTAAGTAAATAGCCAGATTTTAACTATCATTTGAATTTAATAAATATTTTTAACTATAATTATTGTGTGTGGTTTTTAAGCATACTTGTTTCTAATATACTCTTTAAAGAGAATTTTCTACTGATAGTATTGTTTCATTTTTTTTTTTTTTTTTTTTTTTTTTTTCTATTTTACTAAGATCTTTCATAAAATATTTTATAGATTTTGAAATGGAATAAAAATTATCATCGATTTCAGCCTTATCAATCCATTGCAGGATGAAGGCCTCTCCTAGGTGATCCCGATCTTCTCTGTTTTCTGCAAGTCTTCTCCATTCTGTTCATCCAAAATTGGCAATCTCATCTGTCCAGTAACTCTGTGGGTCTCTTCCTTGGTCTTTTCTTCTCTCAATATCCAAAATAGGTCTTTAGTAGTTCACCTTTCATTATTTCTTCTGCCAAGGTGCCCAGCCGAGCTCCATTTTTAACTTCATTATTCTGCAAGTGACATCCTAAGCTTTGATTTACTTCCTAATCCATGTATTTCACTTTCTATCTCTTTGGGTGTATTTTAACATGCATCTCTCTGTGCTCTCGGTTTTTTGAAGCTTTCGTATAGTTTTATACATTAAAATTTCTGAAGCATAAATTAATATAAGCAAAATACTGATCAAAAACTTTTCAAACTAATTGGAAGGTTGCTTTAGAATTAAATCCTATTTCTTTTAAATGCTTTCCATGTTAGTTGAACTCTGTTGTTAATTTCTTCCATGATGTTTCTCTTCATTGTAATGACTTGTCCCAGATAAATGTAACTGCATAAAACTAATTCATCCATACCAACAGTGGCCTTCCGGAGAGAAACAAAGGAATTTGACATAACTTTTGTCTTACTGATTTTTATTTTCAATCCAACAAACCCGAATATTTTTCAATTAATACGTAATGATAAAGACCCCATCCCCCTTTTAGAAACTGCCGGAATTTACCAAATACCGTACACAAATAATCAAGACAATAAACCAGGTCCATACATCGGTGTAACGAAAAGAAAGATTAAAACCAGACTCAAAGAACATAAAACTGATATCAAAACAGGAAAAATAAATACAGCTTTAGCTAAAACTTTCGATAATGAAGAAATTATAATAAATTTTGAAAAAACTAAAGATAGCTAATTACAATAATTATAATTATGCGGTGTTTAGAGAAGCCATAGAAATCGCAACAATGCCGTATGTGTGCAATGACAGTGACGCAATGGTTCCTGAACGGATGTGGAATCAACTTATGAAATCTATAAAAGACCACAACTCTAAGAGATCCGGCACAGATGAAGATCGTTTGAAAAGAGCTGGGTGCCCAGCCGAAAATATTAACAATGTAATATGAGGTACCTATTAAGGTTTTTATATTTAATTAATTACGTGTAAAGTGCTTCATTATAATTTAAATTTTATTTATTGCTTTCTTTGTTTAATTTTTGAAGCATTTATTGCAAGTCCTCAAATGAGGAAGCAGTCAGTACAATGCCATCCACAAACTTTAAAGGATCCATAAATTTTTATGCCTTTTTCTTCCCAGTTTAGTTTCTTAACTTCTTGAACAGTTTAGGTGAAATTGTATCGCCTCCTCTTACACCATTTCTGATTTTGAATGCATTACCTTGGTTACCAACTGCTCCGATTTTTGCGGAGTTTCTCCGGAAAAATTTAAAAACTCCGCAATTCCGCGAAGTAATGTTTATGCTCCGCAAATTCAGTCTTGACCACCTGATTAAATAATTTTTATTAAATACATAAAATTAAATAGTGGCAGACATTAAAAAAAAAAAAAAAAGAATTTTTTCTTTTTTCTTTCTTTCTTTTTTTTTTTTTTTTTCCTTGCACACATCTAGGCAGAAATCGTTATCCAATCTTTATCAACTTTTGATTTTGCATTTCCAACAGTTGCCGCATAAAACATTATTCTTTGAATTTTATTTTTTATCTATGAAAGCGCTTCAACGTATCTTGAAAATAAAAAAAATAAAACTAACTTTTACAATTTAGCTGAAGAACCACACGCTTCATCCTACAATACTCACAAATAATAGTAAACAAAAAAAAAAAAAAAAAAAAAAAAAAGAATGAAAGAAAGGAAACATTCTAATGATCGAAATATTGCTGACTCAGAACAGGAACAAGTATTTGTTTACATTAGCTAAGAGTGTGTTTAATTAAAACTACAAGCTGAAAGGGGGAAAGAAAGAAAAAAAATTGTTTATTTTAATTATTTATCGATAAAAATAATGGATTCAAAGCTACTGAACTTTAAGGCCGACTGACAACGCTTTATTTAAGATTTATTTGAAATAATTATGCTTTTATTTTATCATTAATGATTTATTATGATATCTTCATTTGTATCTGGGAAAAAAAAAATAAGTAAACAAATTATGACCAATAATCTGCAAAATTCTAAAGTTTACAAAACATATGGTCCCCAAGCTATGCAGATTAGAGGGAGTTGACTTAGAGATGAGATCATTTACACATTTATATGATTTCGTTTTTAGATTTTTATGTGATAGTATAATTATTTTGACATTCATGAAAATTGTTGGAAATTAATTTTTTTTCCCTTTGTGCTTCTCTTTCTTTCTTTCTTTTTTTTTTTTAATGTAACTGAATAATCTACTTTCATATATTGCCTTTATTTATGTATGGAAAATATGCCATTATGCAAAAAACAAATTACTTTTGGGTTTTAAGCTTATATTCAGACTTAATCATTTCCCATTCTTATCTCTCTTCACTCTTTTGCTAAATATATTTGATTATCAATAAATATTTCTAAATTTCATATGATTATTGTTAATTTATTTTTGTGAGTAGTTTATTTCTTTTATTTTATTTATTTATTTATTTTTTTTTTTATGTATTTTTAAAATTGCTCCTCAAAGTAGCCAAAATGCTCCTCAAAATTTCTCTGAATACTCATTAAACTGTTTTTGAAAAGTTGGCAACCCTGCATTACTCATTTTGTGGAGTTTCAATTTGGCTGTTACTTTTTTTTAATAGATGTTTGCAATATGGTGAATTTATTCTGAATTTCCTTAATGTATGCATAACTGCTCATGATAATACAGGGTCTAAAGCTTTTTCATAGTCCACAAAAGCCACACAGGGAGAGGGAGTTCATATTAATTATTTCTTTCAATAATTTTCTAATTGTACGAATATAGTCAATCATACTAAAATCTCTTTGAAATACTGCTTGTTCATTAGGTTATGTTGCATCTAATTATTTTTATAAGCAATTTGCCAAAAAATTCATCAGAATTTTATACAGTATTGACAGAAGGCTGATTAAATGATAGTTTCTAACATTTTCTTTTTCTCCTTTCTTGACACTTTCAGGTCTGAGCTATTTCAACCGCATGTCTGCTTGACTAAGGATTTTTGGTATTTTTATTTTTTTTTATTAGAAATTTTAAACTGATTTTATTCGTAATGTAGAAACTATTTAATTTGACTATGAATTGATATTTAATAAGAAATTATTGTAAAAAGAAAGTTTTTTAAAAATATTTTAAAAAACAAAAGTTCTGCATGAAGAAACATTTTGAACATAAAATTTTAAATAAAATTAAATGAAAACTTATGGTTTACAAAAATTTAAAAATAACTTTTATTTTTAAATAGCAACATTTAATAAAATTGCTCAAACTAACTCTCATTTGAATTTTGATTTTAAGATAGTTTCATAAATTTATATTGTTAGGTGTTGATATCTATCTATCTTTATTTATTTATTTTTTTTTTTTTTTAAGTAGAAGGTTCATAGATAATATCTGAATAGACAGTGAACATATATAATTGACAATTTTGTAGTTCAGAGAGTTAAAAGTTGACTCAGGGAGACTTTTAGGCTTAGTTTGCTTCAAAGAAAATGGGAACCTGAGTGATACTCGGGCTTAGACCTCATTGTTAAAAAGTAAGATTATGGCATTTTTCCTGTCCTTTGGAACATCATATAATGTTATACATTTCTTGAATAGTTCAATAAGACTTCAATGGCTTCATTCCCTGGTTCTTTTAAAATATACACAGTCATATTGTCTTCCCCTGAAGCTTTTTGCCATAGCTTCTGCTTCCTTCAGTATTGTTGGCATTTGATGGGGTTGGTGAACCATTAAGTTGTTCTGATGAACTATACAATTCTGAATAAGAATTTGTCCGAGACACAAAATAAAAAAAAATGTATACAGTTTTCCTTGGGTTTAAAAAAGAGCAAGATTCTGCAAGTAAAAAAAAAAAAAAAAAAAAAAAAAGCACTTTTCAAATTTTCAAGAGTAATTTGGTATTTATAAGGTCATATTTAACATATAAAATCCACACTCATTCAAAAAAATTTATTTATAAGTATGCATAGTATAATAATTTTTTATTTTAACTTTCTTTACTTTTGCTTGTAACTAATAAGTAAGTGCTGAAAGTCATACAGGTTTTACTTATATTATTTATTCAGAGATTGACAAAAGTTTATATATCTTAGGAACCAGGAAAAATTTCTAGGAATCAAAGATAGCCAACTATTTATACTACAAACAGCACAGATGGCAAAACATAGATAGGCTAGGGACATTATTTCATTATTCAATAATTAATGCTGGTCATTTATGTTTTATTTTACATTGAACAAATGAACTGTTTAATCAAAAATATTGTAAATATATGAAAGTTTTTCTTCAGTCTGCAATAACTGGTTGCTAATGGGATATTTTTAGTCGCCCGGGCGACTAGGCACCTGGGGTTTATTAGATCTTGTATATATTTATCTTCAGTATATCATTCTTCTTTAGTTTGTAGGTTGTATTCTCCTAAATTTGTGCTCTAATACAAAGAGGCAACTATCGGATATTTTCAATTCCTTGTACCAAAACTACCTCAGTTTTGAATAGTTATTTTTCTTTATTCCTATGGTGTGCTGTGCCATGCATGCTTAATTATCCCTTATAAGGTTCCTTTGTTCTGTGTACTGACACAGGGATGAGATTTTTCAGCTGATTTCAGCTTTTTTGTAAATTTGTAAAGTTTTTATAGTTTCTTTCAGCTTTTTTTAATGTTTCTGATGTGCATTTGTTCATTTTTTATACATTGAAGGTTAAAATAAACATTATTACTCTAATATAATAGGTTTCATCATCAAAATTCTAGTATTTTATTTCAATATCTTGTCCTTGCGTACAGTTTCAGCTTTTTTGTATTTTTGCTAATCTCATCCCTGTGACACCAAACATTTAACATCATTTAACATTTTTTAATGCAATTTTTATTTATTAATTTATTTTTTGTCCCTTCTCTGTTTAATCGATAGCAGCAGTTCATTCTTTTATTTGCAAAACTGAAAAGAGTCTTGACAAAGTTTTTTTAATTTTACTGTATAAATCTTTAATATATGTATATGTGTGTGTTTGTGCAGGAGTGCAGAATAGGTCAGAACGCCTGAATAAGATTCGGGTGGAACTTTTGAAGATTTTCTTAGGAGAAAATAACAATCTGCTTAAAAAAAAAAAAAAAAAAAAAAAAAAAACTTTGTAAAACATACTTAAACCTATATTTTTGATATACTTATTATCTTATAAACACTTATTCTATCGAAGATACAGCTTTATACAACAAAATAGATTCTTGCAATATCGAGGGAAATTTCAGAGGTCTGAACATTTCCTGCACCCTGTGTATGTGTACATGGAAACTGTATTTAATGTTTTAATTTTTAGGGTATGGAAGAATGCTATGAAAAAGGACTTGTTAAATCCATTGGATTATCAAATTTCAATAGTGAACAAATCAAGAGGGTTCTTGACATTTGTAAAGTAAAACCAGTTATGTTACAGGTAGGATATGTATAAATATTCAAAATCTGCCTTAAAATTGTCTGATATTATGCTAATTGAAATTTGTTTTATTGCCAAAGGCAGCTTCAATATTTGTAAAATAAAGATTTAAAATAGTATGTTTTAGCATCAAGAAATATAAGTTTATGTACTTATAAATCTAGATCTTTATGTAGCAAGGGAATTATGGATCTGTAATATTTGTATTGAAATCAAACCAATTTTTAAAGATCATAATTATAAACATAGTACGTGATACAAATTTTGTGCAGTTGTATCCTTTACATCAAGATACGAGCCAAAAAGTTCTGCTTTTTCAAAACAAGCAAACTAGCTTAGAATCAAGGATGTTTGGAATTTCAGTTAAGGATTTTTGATCGGTGACTAATAGGTCTTGTGTTCAAATCCTGGTTAAAAAAAACTTAATTAACCCCTTCCACTCCAGGGACGTACGTGCGTACGTCATAGTGTTAATGACCATTAATACCATGGACGTACGTGCATACGTCCAAAGAAAGTATACGATACTATTTCAAAATTATAATCTGGTATTTTAGACATTTACACTACAGCTAGCCTGGAGCTGAAGGGGTTAATAATAATAAATAGTAATTTCTAAAGTGTTCAAGATGTATGCTTCAATGTGTTAATCCCAGTAGCAGAAACAGTGCAGCACTGCAGATTGTTTGAAGTTCTGCAGACTATCATTTCAATAAGAAATGCCAGGCTTAAAAAAAATACAGATATAATTTACATTTATGTTATCAGATTATTGTACTTTTCTGATTGTTTGTTTATATTTTTAATTTATTTTCTTTGTAGATACAAATTTCACATATTTTATGAATTGCTAATACTTCTTGTGCTACCAGACTTGGTCCAGTATTCTTGGATCACATACAAATTTTGTTTTGCTGCAGATACACAGAAAATTCTGCTATTGGGATGTTGACAAAACTATTATTTTCATAAATCAGGATTGCCATGCTACATGGAAAGCCTGGAGAACCTGCAATAGTCAGGGAATTCGAAAATTGACTATAAAAGTCAGGGAATTTCAATATTTTAACCAGAATCTGGAAAAGTCAGGGAATTTTGTAAGATGATAGCCAAAAAATAAACAACTTGTCCATCAACGTAGGGTCATTAAAAAAAAATTTTTTTTTCCCCTCACCTTCCACAATTTGTTTTAAACACCTCCACCCTACTTTTTCACTCATAAAAGAAATTTCTTATCTCACTTTTAAGCAATAGATGCTATCACTAAATGTAACTTTTGTGTTTTCAAGCGATACCATAATTAATTTGCCCTGAACATAACCAGTGTTCAATGTATGGTTAGACTGGCATTTTCTTCAAACATTTCTGGAAAACCTGGAAAAATCAGGAAATTTCATTCTCCTGTTTTAGTGGCAACCCTGATAAGTTAACCTTGTAAAAAAAATTATTTTTTTATTTTTTACTTTTAAACATTGTTATTAATTATTAATGTTTTTTTTTTTTTTTTTTCCTGTTTATAGCTAAATAACTTTTCACTGTATTCTTTACAATATTAAAGAACTCGTGTGCAATCAGTATTTAAATGTTAAAACTTCTTCACACATGTGTTACTCGTTTTCAAATCCTCGGAGGCGTTCAAATCCTCCTACTACTTTGGAGGCAAAAGCAACTTTTGCCTTCAAGATAGTAGCACATATTTTGCACCTGAAGAAGAAAGGCCACATTCTTTCGAAACCAGTAGTGCTTTCATTAATTTTATGGTGTATAAAGCATTTTTTAAGTTTAAATAATATATTCTTTGTTTGTCTTTTTATATCTAAATCGGTTAATGTAAAATGTTTTTTAAAAATTTTCTTACCTTAAATTTGATAATTGATCTCTTTTTTAAACTGTTCATATATTTCAGTTAAAAAAAAAAAGTTTCCTGTCAGGGTTTAAATCAAATCT
The DNA here is from genome assembly GCA_963930645.1 of Salticus scenicus. Classification (NCBI taxonomy): domain Eukaryota; kingdom Metazoa; phylum Arthropoda; class Arachnida; order Araneae; family Salticidae; genus Salticus; species Salticus scenicus. The sequence continues at coordinate 34,110,525 of OZ005652.1, read as the reverse complement.
AAAACCTAAGTCAGGAGCCAAACATGATTGCAGCTCCAAATATTTCTGCTTCTGTTTTTCTTTTTTAAATGCTGGTAAAAACAAATAAAATTTAACAGATTATATTTTGATTCTGGTTACAATTGTGCATAATTTGTACCACATATATATAATTATTCACATTAAAGATAAATTAGATTGTTGGACAAAATGATTTTGAAATATTGTTTAATTGAATTACTTTAATATATTCATACCTTCCCCTAGGAAGGTATGAATTGCTTGCAGTTTTCTATTTCTAATTAGTATATATATATGCATATACTTGTCTGATTTCCAAAGTATGCCATATTTTTTAGGTAAATTTCAAAATGCCTTGCCAATCACACGTCAGTAGTTACAGAATTTATGTTTTGCTTGCCAACAAATGGCAAGTTTGTCTCAATAAATTTCATACTTATGAAGATTGGGGGGGTTGGAGAAGGGAATGCCATTGTTTTAATAATACTTTTAAATTGAAACTGTATTTTGTTTAGTAACTTTGTGGCAAGTGCTTTTCAGGTCTAGTTTGTAATTGACTGTTTTGAAAATAACACCAGGTAAGTATTGTCCGACTGTGTGGGTATGTATGCATCAGTGCCGTAACAAGTAAGCTGGGGGCCCCGGTGCGAGTGAAGAATTTATGGGCCCCCTACACTAAAGATGAATTTATAGGGCTCCCTCCCCTGCTGTTCTTACTTCAGACGCAGTATTAATATTTTTACTGCAAATACTAATATTACTATAGTAATTGCATTACAGTATTGCAATGACAAGTATTTAAAAATCGTTTTAAAATAAGAACGCAAATTAAAAGGTAGTATTTCACATTTTTTTACTGATTTATAAAAAAGACTGATTTTTTTTTTTTGTTTGTTTGTTTGTTTGTTTTAGCATTTATTTATAAAAAAAAAAAAAAAAAAAAAAAAAAAATCAATATTGAATTCAATGTTTATTTTAATATTATGAATGCTTTGGAAAAATTAAATTAAGCTAAATTAATTATGTAAATAAAAATAAGAAAAAATATATAATGAATAATAACAACATTCAATCACGTACAAGGTCTCTAAAACTTCCGTTTGTGAGCTTTGCCATCAGTAAATTTTTTAACTATATGCTCAATATTCAAGGGGCCGCGGTAGTCCTATAAATGGATGCCTAGCTCGTAATTGGAAGGTTAAGGGTTCGATACTCCAGCCGGCCAAGGACAATCGTGTACACTGGTGGTGACTGGTGCTCGTAAAGGCAGTCATGGCTGCAATGTATTTCACGATCTCATCCAAATTATACGTCTGGCGTCACGGAAGCGGAAGGGCATCCACTCCGTGGGGGATAAAAATTGTGACGGCATGTCTCCTGATCATCCTTGGGAGGGGAAGAGACCGTAACCAACTGACTATATGGCAAAACTAGTGCTACGTAAAACCCCTCCAACCAACTCAATATTCAAATGGTCCAACTGCTTGCCCTCAATGCTCAGAACAGAAATGTTTGTTATTCTTTGTTGGGAAAGGAAATACTACTCCAAATATACTTTTTTTTTTTATCAGTTTCATTTTAGAAAATGACTGTTCAGTTCAAGCGACTGTGACAGGCAATTTTAGGAAAATCACAGGTAATGTGAATAGATCTGGAAAACCAGAGCAATAATCATTTTCTAGAATAAAACATGCAACGTTAATAATATTTTCATTATATATTTTACATTGTACCTAAATGTTTCTATCTGGAGTATAATGTCAGAATTTATGTAATTTGCATATTTTTAGTAAACTTACCGGCATTTTTTTTTTTTTTAAGTCCTTCAGAAATACTGGGTTGAAGAAATTAAAAACTCTCAACAACTTCAGTAATTCCTAGGCATTATTTAGAAACTATCGCGTTCGCTAACACACACACACATATATACTATATATATATGGCTGTAAAAATATTAAAAAGCCATGCTATTATTTCGACCCGAAACAACTGTTTGAGAGATTTTTGCTATTTATGGTGTTTTCATACAAACGTTTTATTTATTTCATAGAATTTCATACATTTATCGCCAACCCAATAAGTGACTTATTTAGCAATTAATTGAAAAAAAAAAAAAGAAAAGTTTTCAATTTTTTTTGCTCAAACCAGCTAGAAAAAAAAAAAAAAAAAAAACGTGAAATTGTTTTATTGCTGATACTATTTGTTGAACTAAGATGCAGATTGACTGTGATTACTTAAAATTAAATCATTTCATTCAGAATGTTAATCAGCTGTTTCAATATGAATTTTCGATGTTTGTAAGTGCCTTTTGTCTTTTTTTTTTTGCGTGAGAAGGCGTGGATTCCCTAGTCCCTTATTTGGGTCCGATACTGTAATTTTTAGTTGCGTTTTATTCGAATTTATGAAATTTGGTATTATTTTATTGATTATAGCAGCTTGTTTGCGATCCCAGTTTGAAAATCTTAAAGTTACATGAAAAAAAAGAAAAGAAAAGACCAGGGTGCGATGAACTTTTCTTTTTACTATTGTAGCCAATAAAGTACATGTAAATTTTTTGAAAATCTAAGAAATTACTAGTGAAAAATAGTTTGGAAAAAATCCTACACACAATTATCCCTGATTACAAGAACAATATTGAACATTTTTTTCTTATTTTAAAACGATGTTAAGGTAAATTGGGAAAAAAAAAAAAAAAAAAAAAAAAGGAGAATTGGGGAGGGGGGGGGTAGTGGAAGGAATGAATACGGAAGCGAGTTCGGAAGAATGTCAAATAATAATAATAAAATAATCGAGAGGAGAAGAAGAAGAAAAGGTTTGACAAGCAAAAAGAATGAGCACAAAATTAAGTACATCGCTTAAGAATTGGTTGCTTAATTATGAGAAAGAATATGTTTAGTTCTGTGTAATAAAATAGTGAATTTTTATTGTAAACCCCAATATTTTGCAAAAATAACCATATACGTGGTGGGCAAAGATGGATATCATTTTTAGATTCAGCATCCTCAAACCCACAGTTTACCAAAAAAATTTTTTTATTTTTTCCAGGACTGTGTTATGAAACACTTTTCAACATCACAGGAAAAGTTTGAATAAAAGAGATATATGTGTGAAGCAATTTGTTCGATCGCGTTTGGGTTAGGATATTCTATATAAATTGTGCATGCCCCACAAATTGTACTAAAATTTCATACGGTGGAATAAAAAAGAAAAAAGAATTGATTTCCAGCTTTTTTACCTATTACCAGTCACATATCTTGATATCTTTGTGTTGCACACTAAACAAATCTTTGATACCATAGACAACATTTTCTATGGGAAACATTCTATTGTACATATAAAATACACATGTTAATTTTGTTTAACGCAGTATAAAGATGTTAAAATGCACTTGAAAGACGTATTGTCCATAGATAGTAATATATCCTTTTTTTTTTTTTGTGCCTATGTTATATAAGAGCAGTGTGATTAATGTATATTTTTTCAAAAGAAATAATCAGTAATCAGCCTGAATAAAGTATACGAATTTAGACATCGAAGAATTCTAGAATACAAACGGATGCCTACCTAACAAACCGTACATCACAAACCGAAATGATAAAAACTCTTCAACTTTGTAAGAAAATGTTTGAATTCAGAACCTTGCACGAGACTATAATTTGATAACATTACATTACTAGACTAGATATGTGTTTAATTCATGAGTTGAAAAACTGACGATTATCTTAAACGGCCTACTGACGGAAAATGTTAAGGGAAAAAAAAAAAAAAAAAAAAATGCATGGGATGTAATAATTTTGCTATGATGGAAAATTACAGATACCTTTTGTAATTACTGTACAATAGTGTACTGCTTGTACTGTACAAATCTTTATCATGCTCTTGGGAAAAAAAAAATCCTGTGACTGATATCTAGAAACTAAATTATGTCTCTAGTAAAAATAGTTCCACGTCAGCCTCATAAATACTAGTTCCCTTTGCTAGCGAGTTTTAAAAACCACTATTAGAATTCTAAATCGTTTTTCTAAGTATGGGCTAGTCCTTGTATCCCTTAGAAAGACCCTCACAGAGGGCACTCCTCCTCAGACCTAGGACCCTAGCCAACCAAGATCATTTTTCTATATTATCAAGGTCAGACTTATTTGAAAATCTCTGCAAATAAATGTGAACTTAAGATGTGAATTTTAGTATTTATAATCTTGGTTTATGACCCAATATATATAATATATAGATATATACTCATTATGTGTACATCCTAATTTTTCTACAATCAAAGAAAAAATAATCTCTTTAAAATTTTAAACTATAAAGTCATGCTGAGATACAGTGGATTTAACAATAGCTGAGATCTTGGGTCTTAAACAATTTCAATTTAATGAATAACTTCGGAGATCCCCAAAAGTTCTTTTTAAAAGTATTTCAGCATATCAGTTAAATTTTTTACTTTCCGAACACTATAGTGAGGAAAGTATTGTAATCATGTCAAAAATCCGAATTTGAGATTTCGATGTTTCTATACGTTTCGAGGTCCAATGAGTCCGTTTACACTATTTTTGCGATGATATATGTATGTGTGTGTGTATGTATGTGTGTATGTCTGTGAGTGAACACGCTAGCGTCTAAACGCTTTGTTCGAATAAGCTGAAAGTTGGTACGTATATTGTAAGTCACCATAGTACGAACCTTATAGATTTTGGTGAATCTAGCACTTATAGTTTTTTTACAGGGACACAAAGAAAAATTCTTTATCATTATGGCCTATGGGACCAAAATCTTAAAAGTGCGATAGCATCTAAATGCCTTATTCAATCGAGCAAATAATTTATACACATATTATAGGTCACAGATACTCAATCTGTATTGATTTTGGAGAATCTAGCACTTATAATTTTTTTACAGGGACACAAAGAAAAATTCTTTATCATTATGGCCTACGGGGCCAAATTTTCAAAAGTGTGATAGCGTCTGAACGCCTTATTAATCTGAGCAAAAAATTTGTACACATGTTATAGGTCACAGTTGCACCAACTGTATAGATTTTGGTGAATCTAGTACTTACAGTTTATTACAGGGACACAAAGAAAAATTCTTTATCATTATGGCGTATGGGACAAAAGTGCGATAGCATCTAAACGCCTTATTCAATTGCGCTGAAAATTTATATGAATATTATAAATCACTGTTGCACTAACTATAAGCATTTTGGTGAATCTAGCATTTATAGGTTTTTACAGGGACACAACTAAAAATTATTTATCATTATGATCTATGGGCTCAAAGTTCAGTAGCGTTAAATAAAACGTCGTGTAATATATGGAGAAAAATTCTCAAACACTCTATTATGGTTTGCTCTATTTTGTTTGTTTAAAAACTCCTCTTTCTTTACTTTATCTACAAAACTGTTAATTACTCAATGTTCGGAAAGTCGAGTGGAGTCACTCCAGATTTTTTCATACATTGAAAATCGATCTAACACATCTAAAAACAGTAAACAACATATAAGGCTCATATTATTGCTTTGGCAAATATGGGAAGCCCCGACAACAAGGAGCCCCTAAATCTATAATATTAAGGTTGAGAAACATAATGTTTTCATTCAAATGAAAATTTTAATACTGAATATTTCTCATTAAAAATAGTAATCCTATCTTTTAAAATGACTATTTTTTAATAACATAATCTTTTAAAAGTAAGTTTGCAAAAGACTCGGGAGTCCGAGAAAATAAGGTGCCTCTAAATCCATAATATTAAATTTTAAAGAAAGTTCCATCATTTGCATGAAATATTTAATATATACCTAATATATTAATTATAATACTGAATAAAATTTATAATAAAAATGAATAATAATAATTATTATTTACCCATTACTTTCGTCTAATCTTCTTTTAGAATAATTATCAAATTACGTCTGAGAGATATAAGTAGACAATCAACAAAGGCTATAAAGACTTTACAAAGATACAAAGACATTACTACAAAGACTTTTGTAGTAATGATTACTAATTTCTTTGAGACTATTTCCTCCAAAGTGAACACTGAACTGACTCTTTCACGTGCAATTGCTATATTTCCAGGAACTCACTTTGTCAAGTCCCAAAACTCCGGTTCGTTTGAGACAATACCGAGGTAGACAAACATTGCTATTGTATGGAGCAGAAAAGACGATTTCTTTTCAAAGAATATAGTAACATCGTTTTCCATGTGTCCACAGAGAATAAAGGATTAAAAATGCAACATTGGAGTAAGCAGTAGGACTTTTTAAAGAATTTTTTAAGACTGTTTTTTCTTTTAGAGGTAGATTATGTGTGTGTGTGTGGGGGGGGGGGATGAGGAGGGGATGCAGGATTTTCAAAATTCTAAGCATTTTTTTTTTCTTAAAAAAAAGTAAATAAATAAAATAAAATAAAATTATTTTCTGGCTATGGGCCCCCTTGCTTCATGGGCCCAGGTGCGACGCACTGCTTGCACCGCCGGTTTTTACGGCACTGGTATGCATGCATACCCAGTGGTAGCACTACAGCTGATCCAAATGTGGAAGGCTTTATTAGGTACTATGAGGGTTTTATTGATAATTGCCATCATTGCCACACATTGGCAGAGAGAGTAATTCAACTTCTAACAAAGCACTTAGTTTACAAACCATTTTCAGTACCCTATTTATGTATCTTTTTTTATAAACAAGTTTCTATCTGAAATACTTTTTGTTTCATTCGCCTGTTTAAAAGGATTTTGGATCACCCTGTATTAACCACTTCACTGGTCACTGTTGCATGTGGAATGCTACAATTTCACCCAAGTTATCTCAAGATAGTCGGAGAAGTGGTTTAATTCCTAGTCTGTCTCTATAAATTTCCCCAATATTGTTTATCTTATAAATGAATATTTGTAACACTTATTTCTTACTGCTTCTTAATTCTAGGTTGAATGTCATCCGTATCTGAATCAAAACAAATTAATAGAATTCTGTAAAAAACATGATATTGCTGTTACTGCATACAGTCCTCTTGGTTCACCTGATAGACCTTGGTAATTTTTTTTTCCCCTCTTTTTTTTTTTTTTCTTCTTTTTATGTTGTATAATGTATATTTACCTATTATAAATACAAAAAAGATTGTAATAAACATTTTTTTTTTTTTTTTTTTTTTTTGTGCCTATAAATTGGGAAAAATATCTGTGCTGATAAGTATAAAGGATTTAAGTCCATATTCTTGATTTTTCAGGAGACGAAAAATAAAGTTAAACTAACTAAAAACTAATCAGCAGAATGGATTTGGAAAAAGGGATTATGTTGATTTATATGCTTTATGTGATTCAGTGATTGTCAATCTTCATTTAATAAAGGGGAAAAAATGAATTAAATATTTTATACCAAAGATTAATGCTAAATTTCTGACTTGAATCTTTTTTTACCAATGGATTCTCTCAAAGACTAAATGACATGGATTTAAATCCTTTATACCAATCGATAGAGAATTTTTTTCTGAGTCTGACTATGTACTTAACTCAAAATCGACATTTTTGGACTTAAATCCTTTATACTTATCAGTACAGATATTTAGCAGTAAATTGTTTAGCTTTATAGCGAATAAAATTTGGCAGAAAAACCTTTTCAGTTTTTGTGCTTTATAATAATGGAGAAAAAGTAAATTGTATGATTTTTGTTAATAAAATTGATATACCCTCATTATATTCAATTGACTTGTAAACATTTTAGATTCTAATGCTGCATGATTGTATGTCATGCATTTTACTTTTAAAAGTGATAAGGGATTTTTTTTTTTTTTTTTTTCCTGGATTCGTGTAACAACCCTGATTACTGTGACTGGATCTTGTGTTTTTTGCATCAAATTAATTATTAAATAGCCAATTAGAAATTGATCAATTTATTTTTCAAATTTCTAATCTTGGATAACTATTATTTAACATCAAAATTATTTAATTACGGGAAAAATAAATTGTTAAAGAGAGAATGGTTTAATAAATAAATAAAACACTGAAAATATTTCACTTTTAAACAGAAAGATAAGAAATGTTTACCATATTTGGTACAAATTTTGGAATTTATTTTTATCAAAACTTTAAAGTTTTGAGATTAAAAGCATTTAAACATAAAATAAAAATATTTATCTAAAAAGAAATATATGGTCTTAGTGTTTAAAAAAAAAAAAAAAAAAAAAAATTGAATAAATACTATTACATATGAAAAAACTTGCAACAATTGTTTCAAGTTGAAATTAAACATGACCCTTTGTCAGGCGAACAAAGTAAGTAAGAGTGCTTCAAACAAAGCAGCAGTGCTTTAAATGGAGTTAATTGATGAACCAAAACAAATAAAACAATGTCAGTGTAAATACTGGTATGACAAGAATTATTTTGTTATCAAGCTCTGCTGATTTAGAGGGAGATGAGTTGATGAATGTTTATATGCATGTATAGATTATATCTATAGTAAAATGATCAAAATCCAGGATTCATTTTGTGACGCATGCAAAACTCATGAACATTTTTAATTCTAAATAAAAATCATGATAAAATACGTTCGACATAATGAAATAAAATTTTAATTGATGAGAGAAACAATTTGTGGAAAAGGAAGAAGTAAACTTACAAGGAAAGGATAGACATTGTATCGGATTGAAGATGGAATAAAAGACACTGAAAAAGCTGATTAACTCCCGAAACACATTTGAATCTTTCTCACGGATTATATGCAAAAAAAATTAATATTGTTTGTGACGTAATATCCCTTATAGCACAGATCTCCCTAGAACATCATCAGTGTGTCTGAGGGATGTCCTGTTCTCCACAGGGCTCAAGTTGTTCTGAGGAGAAAATGTACTATATGGATTAGATATTCATATGTGAAAGTTTTGTCTTTTGATGGAATTCTTTTTTTATGTGTTGTAATATGGAACAGGGCGGAGAAAAAAGAATGTCCTTTTATATTACTTTCCATTTTCGACTCTTACTCTCATTTCTCTGAATAGACCGGCCACACTAGAGGCTAAACTAGATCAGACATTCCTTACAGAACAGACAATCAGCACTAGTGAGCGTCGGGCCTAGTTTAGTCTTTGAAATATGCAGGTATGTTTTTCAAAGAGGATGAAGATTGTGTTTGTTTTTGGCAACCATCGTTTATTTTTGCTCATATTTATTTACTGTGTCACACATTTACTTCACACCACTGCCTTGAAATAAATGTTTGGATATCAATGTTTGTTCTTAACTGCATTACAATATGCAAAGAATAGTATTTGTCAAAGAAGTTGATGCACACAAAATATGCAATATCTGGATAAAGAACAAATGGAGATTTGAGTGACTGAGAGAATCTGATGATAAGGAATCAAACATCAAGGCAACAAAAAAACCCCAATTTTTTTCCTGAATCAGCTCTGTTAATGGTAATTCTTTTAATTTAATAAGCTTAAGTTGTCATACCTATGCATATTAATCTATGGAAATGTGTGGTTTGAATATCTGTATACATTATGTATGAGTTATATTTTATTCAATATTATAGAAACATTTTTTATACTTCAGTCCAGTGAAAATTTCTTACTTTCACCCATGGATTTGTTAAAAAAAAATATGTTATGAACAATTTGTTAATGCCTACAAGAAACCACAAAGAATTTTCAGACAAAATGAAAAAAAAAAAAAATGAGTCAGAAATGAAATAGTTAGTCTTTAAATTGAGAAATGAATATAATACAGTGGACGTTCGTTAATTCGAACTCGGTTAATTCGAATTTTTGGTTAATTCGAACTAATCCAAAATCCCACAAAAGCTCGCATTGGAATAATGTTAAAAAAATCTCATTAATTCAAACTAAATTTTTGTCACTTCGGTTAATTCGAACAAAAAAAATGATCCCCCAATTTTTTTTTTCTCATTTAATGGAGAAAATACACGCTGTGTTTGTTATTTTGTGTCATAAAATAATCAAGTTTTTTCCTTTTTCTTTTCTTTCTTTCTTTTTTTTTCTTTTTGGTTGTTTTATTTTGTGTGTGTGTATGTGTGTGTAAAGAGGCACATGACATTCCTATCTCCGCTAAACATTAATCGCTATTGTCCAATTCTTATCAGTACTTAAAACTCCCTGACCTTACCTGCTTTCTTGGATTCCATCAAAACTCTTTATGAATGGATCATGGTTGGGGGAGGCTGAATCATCTGTTTCTTTGTTATCGATTCTCAGAAAAAATTTTCGATTCTCTTTGTTATCGATTCTAGAGAGCTGCGTCAGTTATGCCTGCAGTTCAGACAAGTTAATGTGCTTTAGTGTTTCTCCTTCAGTGTGTGTTGTAAACGTGTAAAAATTCATTATGTCTACACGTGGAAAGTACAAAACCCTTAAGCAGGCTTTATAGTGGCCGCTCCGTTCCGCTTTACGCAAGAACAGAGCTAGAATATAAGGAGTGATAACTTCAGATTCAGTTCAATTCTATTCATTTTCTTATTCAACAGATAGTTATCACTCCTTATATTCTAGCTCAGTGCTTGCGGACAGGTTGAAATTTTAAAGAAAGTTGAGAATGGCGAATGTAAAACAAAGTTAGCAGCTGATTATGGTATAAAAAAGAATACATTGTCAACTTATTTGAAAAACAAGGCATCAATTTTAGATGCGTGGGAAAAATCTAAATTTGCTAAAGGAAGGAAACGCATGAGAAATGCGTCCCAAGAAGATCTAGAAAAAGCTTTACAAATGTGGTTCAAGGATGCTAGATCTCTAAATTTTCCAATAAATGCACCCCTATTGCAGGCGAAAGCTGATGAATTGGCAAGTCGAATGGAAATTGAAGATTTTAAATGCAGTGATGGATGGCTCTCCCGATTTAAGTCAAGGCACAATATTTCTTATAAAAATGTATGTGGCCAAAGCTCTGATGTAAATGAAGATGTAGGCAGTATTTTCGGTAGGAGACTCCCAGAGCTTTTATCTACTTATCTGCCAAAAGATATTTTTAATGCGAACGAAACGGCACTTTTTTATAAACTTTTGTCTAACAAAACATTGCATTTTAAAGGGAATGCTTGCGTAGGAGGTAAAAGCAGTAAACAGAGGATTATAGCTTTAGTTCGTGCTAATATGGATGGGAGCGAAAAACTTAAATTATTAGTGATTGGAAAGTCCAAGAATCCAAGGTGTTTTACAGGAATCAAAACACCACCAGTTGATTATGTATCCAACACAAAAGCATGGATGACACGAGAAATATTCAGTAATTGGTTAAAAGGAATAGATAAGCAGTTTTCGAGGCAAAAACGTAAAATTCTCCTATTTGTGGATAACGCATCCTTCCATAATAATCTTCCAGAACTGGGTTCCATACAGGTTGAATATTTGCCGCCAAATACAACTGCGAAGCTACAACCAATGGATCAAGGAATCATACAGAATCTTAAAGTAAATTACCGTAAGAGACTCTTAAAACAAATCCTTTTTTCTTTAGATTGTGGTGAAAATTACGACATTACTCTGCTGACAGCTATAAATGATCTATAATAAAAACTATCCGAGAAGATGAGAAAGAAGAAACCTTATCGGATTCAGATGAGACTGAAAAAACTTTTAAGCGTCCTAACGATCAAGCCATAATGGACTCGATAGAAACTAAAAGCTGGCTGAAAAAATGTAGGCATAATAGCCAAAAACAAACATCCGTTTTACAGTTTTTCCCGAAAGTGTAACTTACATTTTTAATTAAAATTTACTTTCTATGAAATATCTTATGCCTCATTTTATGTTTAAGGTAAGTTTTTATTGCTCTTTCATAGTATATTTAATTTTAATTTATGTTATACATATTAGGGGATTTTTCGTCTTCAACGATACTTTTAAAATTATTTTCTCTTAACATCGGATAATTCGAACTTCGGATAATTCGAACTATTTTCTGAGAACCTTCGAGTTCGAATTAACGAGCGTCCACTGTAACACATAAAAAAGAATCCATATATAAAATATTTTCATTTGAAAAGCAAAAACTCACCATATCGCAACATTAAAACATGTACAGTAGTAAAACAAATCCACATGCAAGACAATTATAAATGTATCTGAAGAATAAAAATGTAGTTAGCGAATATTAAATTAAAAAAATTAATTTCATGTCAAAATAATCAAGCGTGTCCGTGACTAGGTTAAAAAAAAAAGTCAGAAGTGCAGCATGAAAACATTAAGAATTATTTCCACCAAAAATCATTGTTGTGTGTTTTTATAATTGATGATGTTTAGTTATTCTTTATCATCAAACATCAGTTTTTTTAGTGCATTTTACTGGAGTATGTATACTGTAAGTACTTTATTTTTGCTTATATATACAGGGTGGTGACAATCGGGGAAATCATGGAAAAATCAGGGTATTTTATCAATCTAGAAATGTCAGGGAAAAATCGGGGAATTTTCTAAAAACACCCAAAAATCATGGAATTTTTCATTTTTGCCCAGAAAGCATGATTAAAAGATCACCAAACAGGTGTTATCTTAACCATGATTGCACAGGATTGGCTGCTTTCTAGTTGAATCTCAGCAAGTTAACATATAATAATAATAATAATAATAATAATAATAAATATTTTTGTCTTGACGTTAATATGTTGTGCAATTAAAATTAGTCATATTTTTATAATTTTGTTAATTTCTCCAAAATTTTTAATTTTTAATTTTATTTTCCTTTTTGTAAGTGAACAAAGAAAAAAAAATTTAAAGATTGAGATATTTTTGTCCATCAGTATAGTTTTTTTAATTGCAGTAGTTTAGTGAGCATGTTACACAAGAATGTGATATACACAAAATTATAGAATATATATAATAGGTAATGGAAATCATAAAAATTTCTCAAAATTAGTCATGGAAATCGTGGAAAAATCAGGGAATTTTTTTTTCTTAATCTCTGTAGCCACCCTGATATACTACATGTATTTTATTTTTTACTTACCCATATTAAATTTATTTTACTTTTGCTTACATACTACAGGTATTTTACTTTTTCTTATTTTCATAATATTGATTTCACTTTTGAAAGTTTTTCTCATAGTATTGTTGTTAGAATGCAGTCAAGCTTTCTATAATTCAGTGTGTAAAAAAAATGTATCTTCTGTCAATGCTTAAGACAGTGAGACCCCGCTTAACGCGGGGGATACGTTCCATCAAAGTAGAGTGTAATGCGAAACAGCGCTAAACGAGGCATCCGTATAAAAATAAAAATGCGTCCGTACAGCACCGCACTAAACAAGAAACACAACTACACTGTTTCAGATATGTTATTTGGAAACCTAGCGCTGCACGCTCACAGTTTCGGGGAATCCCCGGGTTGAAATAAGAGTGCTAAATGAAACAGCGTTAAGTGGGGTCTTACTGTAATTTTAAATTGTATATAATAACAGGGTTCATACTCCTCAGGGAAAACCTGGAAAACAGGGAATACTCAGGGAATTTGGAATTTGTTACAAAAAGTCAGGGAAAACTCGGGGAAAATAAAAATTTTCATTAAAAATCAGGGAAAATCAGTTATAAAACCTGGAAAAACAAATGTTTTTTTTTCTCTCAAGTTATGTTTTTCTTGTTTAGCTTCGTTTCAAAATTTAAATGATTAAGTATTGTGAAAATACACATGTTAATAATGATTTCTACCTGAATTTCTCTCATGATCAGCAGTAATATGACATCATACAGTGGAAGTAGCTGTATTTTGTCCTGTCGAGAAGAGCGTTTCTTGTAATATGTCGCTAATATTTTCTTCAAACTTCTCTGGGAACTCAGGGAAAACTCAGGGAATTTTTTTCCCATATTTGAGTATGAACCCTGAATAACTTTTTAAGTCCTCTTTATTATTTTAAAGCCAAATACAAATTTAATAAAGTTTGTATTGTATTTTATATAACGGTATTAATTTTTCACTGATTACATTAACAGAATTTATTTATTTTTTTAATTAGACAAAGTTTGTCAACATTTCCCCCCCCCCTTTTTTTTTTTAAATGGAAGTGTTACCACTAACTGCTTAATTTCTTTACTTCTTTTTTATTATTCACCTATTGTTTTCATAATCTCGTAGAATGTTATTTTGAGCTATTTTAATATGTAAATATTGGGGTGTCCTTAAATTTGGGAAATTTTTTTGTTTTCTTTTTCTGAAATCTGATACTCAAAATCCTAATATCTATATTTGGATTTTCCCGTCAATTCAGCAGGTGTTAACATTCATTATCCCAGAGAGCTGATATTTTGCTAAAATGTGTTTAGGGTCAAATAGAAGAAAATTAGAGGGTATATGTATCGGATTTCAAAAAAGCAAAGAAAAAAAAAAAATTCCCCCATTTAAGGGGGATACATATATAAATATATATATTAGTTTTGCAACATTAAAAAATTATTTAAAAAAAAATTAAATGATTTTTATTTTTTAAAATTTGACTGTTATTTATTTTTATTTCATTTCCTTTAAAATTAACTTTTTAATTCTTCATCATTTCAGTATTAATCATTATTATTATTATTTTTTTTTTTTTTTTTTTCAAGGGTCAAGCCTGATGAACCGTCACTTATGGAAGATCCAAGAATTAAATCCCTCGCAGAAAAATATTCAAAGAGCCCAGCACAGGTTTGTAATTTTGAAACATTTTAAAATATAAAATTAATAATTAAATTTTTTGTATCAATTATTTGTTTTTATTGCTGTTTGATTATCTAAATGTTGTATTTTACAACCTACACAATTTTTCAACGTGTATAAATATTTAAAATTAACTAATTTAACAGCAACAGTGATGGCTACTTTTTACAAGGGTTCTAAGAAAATTTCGCCAAATATTACCGCCAAACTTGTCAAATACAAACAATAATTCGCTCTTCTGTTTAGGCAAACTCACCATTTTAGGCGATAAAGACGCTGAGTACAACTAAACGTCGGCAAGCTATATTTCTGCTGGGCAACAATGATCAGCTGTGAGTCAGCTCGTATTATAGGAGTCTTAATGCAGACAATTTAATTTTCTTAGTTTTAAGAGGAGGGATTGATACAGAAACTTGCGGTTTTGTTGCTCAAATAATTTGTTATTAAAAATATTTGTTTCACACATTTATATGAATGTTTATTGTTATATATACATATAAGAACATAATTAGTGTCGGGAAATTCATGACGAGCTGGACTCGTCATTTCAGTTCAAAGGGTTAATATACCTCAGTTCAGCTAATGTGATTATATTCTCGAATTTGTACAATATAAGTAAATTAGGATATGATTTGTTAGTACTTGGCATGATGTGCAATTTAAATCAGTGTTTAAGATGTTTTTTCATACTTAAGCAAAACAATCATATTTGTTATTTGTGGTACGCAATTAAAATGAGATTATTCTGTTTTTTTTTTTTTTTTTTCTCTGATAAATGTTTTATTTGTTAAATTATTGTTTTTGATATAAATACTACTTTGAAATAATAATCTAACATTATCTTAAACTGTAAAACTATTATATAAAACTGCATACGTATGGAGTTAAATTTGTAAGAATCAAAGTTGTGCATTAAAAATAAGATTTATACATCTCATTTCTACATCTTACACCAGTCCCTCCAAAGATATATAGATGTTTTACCGATATAAATATACTATCCACTTCAAGTATTTAATTTTGGAATTTTTTTCCCCTACTTATGTAAAATTTTAATATTTAAAGATCATTTGCATATGTTTTTTACATTATTTTAATAAATTGTCTGTTTTATTTTCCGATAGATCTTGTTGAGATTCAATGTTCAGAGAGGTGTAGTGGTCATTCCTAAAAGTGTCACAGCAGAAAGAATTCAAAATAACTTTGAAGTAATGTATATCTATCTATATTATTAATGGAAAAGAAGTAATTTAAAATATTTTTTATTCCATACCTTTATCAATTACAGTACTCAATAGCCAAGGATTAAAAGAATTCAGATTCTAAAATTATTATTATAAATTAAGTGATATCTTAATAGTATTATCTCGGAATAAATCTTAATTTTAAGAACAACTTTGTGATTATTCTACTTTAGAGCCCCGGTAAAGTTAGTTTTCCAACAAAACACGCCATAGCGCGGGAATCGGATTTAAGAATAAGTTTTAGAATCAAAATTATGCAATAGTCGAAATAGGCGGCAAAACATTGCGAAATACTAAATCCCAGATGTCTGGGTCAACCAATGATAAAATGTAGGCGAGATTTTAGCTTAATTTTAATTATCCAATAACAATTCATATTAGGAGTTTGGCCTCGCCCCAAATAGCCATATTTAAGCGGGAGCACATGAAAATCGGTGCCTTTTTCATGCAAGCTTTTGCTTAATTAATCCACATCAATAAAAGTTAATTTAACGGCCCCAGAAGGGGAATTGGTTGCGGTTCCGCCGTTTACGGGACGGTTTCGGCCCGAATTGTCTACGGATGTACATGTCAGCATGCTCAGACTGATTGACTGTTAATAACCTGTAGAATGCCTTAGTGTCTTCAATAAAATGACTGCATAAACTATTTTGGAATATTTATTGAGTGAACTATCTTAATATGAAGTGACAGTAACTAATCATCTTCTAAAGAAACAATTTCTTATATATATTATTAATAAAGAAATTTAAAATATTTTTTATTCGTACCTTTATCAATTACAGTCCGTTAAGAAATTATAAGACCATTTTAATTTTGTAAATTATAAGAAAAATAAAGATTCTAATCATAACTTAAATATATAAAATAACATATTGCTCTATATCTTTTTATAATTACTTTGCAATAACTTGGTATAATGCAATGAATGTTTAATTAAAATAAATATTAAAAATAAGTGAAAAGTAACCTGTTAAGAAAATATAAGACCACTTGTCAAAAAACAAAATTGTATAAAAAATTAATATGATATTGGTCCTCCATTTTCCCTGATGACTTCAAACACTCTGTTTTTCATTGAAGTAACCAGATGATTAAGTTCAGTCAGGGGCGTAGCTTGAGGGGGGGGAGGGGGGAGTCTCCCCCCCCAATGTTTTAAAAAATAGGGCGGCATATTGAAGTTTCTGGGGGCGCTGTTTTGCGACTTAAAGTTCATTTGAAAGTGGATCATAATTTTGTTAATTATCGTTATTTAACAAAAACACTTAAGAGTTTTATGTATCACAAGCTGACCAACTGGTTGACCGATCAGAAAAAAAGTTGTGTCTGACTGTAGCAAACTCCCGTTTGGTGGCGCCTGCGGCGCCCTCTAAACTAGTTAGACGCCTAAAACAGCCTGTTTTCCTATCGTGCAAACGACACTTGAAAATTCTCATTGTATTCATGACGCTTAAAAAAATCTGATCATAACGGATTCCTGTTTGGGGGCGCCTATGGCATGAGTTCCCGTTTTGTTCACTTACAATAGCCTGTTCGCTTACCGTACAAAAGACAGTTGAAAATTCTAATCGTATTCGGGACCCTTTAAGAGTAGCAAACTCCAGCTGAACGGCGCCCTTCCCTGTTCAGGCACCTTCAAAGGCATAATGAGGTTTCTGGGGCGCTGTTTTGCGCCTTGAAGTTCATTTGAAAGTGGATCATAATTTTGTTGATTATCGTTAGTTACCAAAAACACTTAAGATTTTTATGCATCAGAAGCTTCCTTCGGCAACCAACTGGTTCACCGACCAGCAAAAAAAGTTCTCATTAAAATGTCTGACTGTAGCAAACACCCGTTAGGTGGCGCCCTCTTAACTAATTAGATGCCTAAAACAGCCTTTTTAAACGTGTATAACAACCAATTTTCCTACTGTGCAAACTATCCTTGAAAATTCTCTTCGTTATCACGACCCTTAAAAAAATCTGATTACAACAAATTCCTGTTTGGGGGCGCATATGGCATGATTTCCCATTTCAAACACTTACAATAGTCTGTTCGCTTACCATGCAAAAGACTGTTGAAAACTTTGATCGTATTCAGGACACTTTAAGAATAAGTTTGCAGCAAACTCCAGCTGAGCGGCGCCCTTCCCTGTCCAGGCACCTACAACAGCATGTTCGCTTACCATACAACGACCCTTGAAAATTCTGACCTTAGCAAATTCACGCTCTTTGGCGACTGCGGCGCCCTTCTCCCATTTCAGATACTTACAACTGACTCGTAAGTATGCACAATCGCTTTCTCACCTCCAAAGACTTAAAATTACGTTTTTTCAAGACCTTAGCTCGAAAAAAAAAAAAAAAAGCAGTTTATTGTACGTTATGGCTATTGTATAAAAACGAAATTAGATAAGGTTTGATTTGGTTATAACGATTTCTTACTAACAATTTTTGATTCTAAGTGATCCTTTAAGCAAATTTTTTATTTTAGTTTCACGGTTTGGGATTAACGCCCCAGTGGCGATCCGAAGACAAGCCATCACAATTTTTATCTTCCGCGGAAGAGGGCTCCCCCGCTTCAGTATCTTCCAGAGGTATTATTTGCACGGCGCATGAAGGATATTGCAGCTACGACAGAGTTTATGTGCACCCGAGACTGACTTTCATGATAATCTTCAGTTGGCTCGATTATTGAATCCACAATCTTTCTATCAAGCAGGTAGACGTGAGGTGCCGGGTACGATCCCAGATCGCGCTTGTCGGCCTATCGTTCGGAATTTTCCGTGGTTTTCTCCGAAGCTTGCGGAAATACGGGCTAAGATCCCATAGAAAGACCTCTACAGAAGGCATTCCCCCTCAGGCCTAGGACCCTAGAACAGTCACTCGGAATTTTTCCCAAACACCGACACCAACACCTAAGTAAGATATAAATTTCTGTATAAAAAAGATTTAATTTTGGACAATGGGACTCGTTTTTAGTTTGTTCTTCCACATAAAGGCATGCGGTAATTCTGTCGCGTTCCTTAGCAATGGCTACTACATTTCTTAAAATATTTTTCACACAATATGGGAAAAAAGAAAAACGTTTTTTAATTGGTTTAAATATGTAAAATAATAATAATAAATAAATTACTGATTTCCTTTTTCCTTAAGAATGAACAATACCTAATTTCATAATAAGAAAACACCACAGACCTGGCGTTTAAAAGCAATAATTACAAAACTTTGAATAAACACCATAAAATTCAATAAACTTGCAATAATTGTTTCGGTTCGAAAGAACACACGATCCTTCGTTAGGCGAAAAAAGTAGGCACAAGTGCTGCAGTCTAAGAAGAAACACACAAAACCGTTTTAAGTGAGCAGCAAAAATATATACAGATGAATGTAAACATAAATATTGGTGTGAGGAGAATAGTGCTGACTCTAAAATAAAAGGGCAGCCTGGGGGAATTCAATAAAAAGGGGCATTATTTGCATAATTTGCGGTGTTCTGTGTTATGATTTTCGTACGTAACAAAAGTAAATTACTAATTTTCCTTGTATATATATATAGGCTGTATGCATTTGTTATTCCAGGAATGCTGAAGAACTACTGCTAAGAAAGTTTAAAAGTCAGGGGGGGGGGAAATGTAAAGGCCTCTAAACATTTAAGATGTTAGAAAAGGCTACTTTATACCAAATTTTTTTTTAAAAGGGCCGCCAGGTGCTAAAATATGTTGAAAAAGGGCCACAGGGTGCTAAAAACTGTTTAAAAGGGCACCATGCCAAATTAGCCTAGTGTCAGCCCTACATAATTATGAAATAAAAGAAGAAAACAAATAAATACCTAAGTAAATTAGATTAAAAAAGGGAACAAAATCTAAAAATTTCAAAATTAAATTAAAATTGAACTAATGTGAGTAATTTCATAGCATCAGACAAGAATGAAGTGGAACAAATATCATTAAGAAGATTTTTCGAATTTTTAAATATGTAAAAATCTTCATGGATATTCAAATGGGAAGAGAAGACAGGAGATGAAATTATGTTAGTTTTAGAAAAATCAAAACGATGACTATGAGCCCAGCAGTGGGAAGCAATAGATTTAGAGATCTCTTCATTACGAACATTTCGATGATGATCATTTATTCTATATTTCAAACACCTTCTTGTTTGATCAATATAAACTAAATTGCACAACGAACATAAGACTAAATAAATGCCAGAACGGTTTTCAGTTGGAATGGGATCTTTAAGAGAAGATAATTTAATTTTGTTGACGGGTTTCTAAATGACTTTAAAACCAAATGGAGAGAGAATTTTAGAAGTTTTAAAAGAAAGTGATAAATAAAAAGGTAAAACAACTGGAATGAGACTGTGATCGTTCAATTTGGTATCAGAACGTTTAGATTCTTGAATTTATATAAAGCTTTATTAATAATAGAGTGATTATAGCCTCGAGAAAGAGCAAGAGATTTTAAGTAATTAATTTCTTTCGAAAGACTAGACAGATCAGAACAAATGTGTAAGGCTTATGTTTTTCTTACTCATTTTCCAAAAATTGATAAATTTTTAATATTTCATTTTGCGGTTAAAAAAAAAAAAAAGAAAGAGGAAAATGCACATATTGAAAATTCAGATTTTTGAACTTAGAATTACATTAAAAATAAACAAATGATTGTAAATTTTCTAAATGTGAAAACAGAATTTAAATATACATTATGTAATGAGTAATCATGAAATCAAACTTTCCCATAGAGTAACATGGGCCACGGCTGTCGGTGAGATTAGGTATTATCCACTCTAAAAATATAAAGTTGCTTTCCTTAGCAACAGTTACTACATTCATTTCTTAAAATTTATTTTCAAAGTTTTATGTTTTACCTGAATTATAATGTAATATCTTTAAACTTGTTGGAAAAGGGGGAAAAATCTTTTTCAGTTGTTCTACTTTATCTCAAACCAATACTCTGGTTGTCCTAAGAAAGATGCTTTTGCTTAGTCTCATACGAGAATATATATAAATGTATTTATTTCTGCAAAGCACATTAACCATATCTTTCGAACGATACTACTTGTAATCCCTTCCTTTTATTGAATAGGCTAAAAATGTAAGAGGAATTTCATGTCTGTGCATTAATATATAGATTCGCTGAAAAAATTTAGAATGCTCCAAAGAATTACTAAACTAAATACATGAAAAAACCTTTACTGACTTCGTTGCTTAATGGCAAGCAACGAAGTCAGTAAAGGTTTTTTCATGTATTTAGTCTAGTAATTCAACACTTCGTTTTTAATTAATATAGTTTAAATGCTCCAAAGAAGTATTAAAAAAAAGCTACTAAATGGAGGAAAAAAACAAAAAAAAAACAGCCTTTTTTTTTTTTTTTTTTCTTGGCAAATTTTTAGGAATAATGCCCTGAAGGAGAGGGGGGGGGTTATGTATTAACCGACGAGAGGGATACAGGCCCTCTCGTCGGTTGGCAACACTCTTGAAAGTATGTGGGTGGCATTTTCAGATGAGGAATACGAAAGGGCGCCAAACGTCGGGTCTCCCCCCCCCAATCAAATTTTCACGCTACGCCCCTGAGTTCAGTTATAGAAATATTGTACCATTCTTTTACAATGGCTACTTACAGTTCATTCGCAGATGAAAATTGTTTATTATTAGCATAAACTTTGCGAGATAATATACTCCATAGGTTTTCCATGGGGTTCAAGTCTGGACTTCGATTTGGCCATGAAAAAACATTAATTTTTTCTTTTTTAAACTACTCCTGTGTGGATTTAAATGTGTGACAAGCAGCATTGTCCTGTTGAAATATCCAGTTAGCACCATCTAATAAAGGTCCAAACGGTATCATACGATCATATTCCAGAGACTGATATTGTGAAGAGTTCATATGACCCGAAATCTGCTGTAAATCACACAACCCCTCATAACTGAAAGCTCCCCAAATCATTACTGATCCTCCACCCATTTGTCGACTGAAGTATTCTTTTGGTTCCTTCCTCAAGGCATGCCAATAGTGTTCGAAACCATCAGGACCATCAAGGTTAAATTTCTTTTCATCAGAAAATATAATTTGTTTCTACTCATCATTCCATGACATGACATTTTTAGCCCATTTTAATCTTTCTTCTCAATGGCATTTCAATAACTTTGGGTTTTTCTTCAATTTCATAAATTTCTTATTCATATTTAATTTAAGACTCTTCCAGGCTGTTACATGTGAAATTTTCTTACTGAAATGTTTCGAAATTTCACGAGTTGTAAGACCTTTTTTAGTTGACAGTAGAAAAATTTATCTATTATCACGTGCTGTCAAAATAGTTTTTCTATACCAGATCGTTTTATTTTGTTTGAATAATCTTTTCTAATTATGGCATTATGAATGGCAGTTTTAGAATGGTTCATTAACCTTGCAATATCTCTTTCAGATTTACCAGAACCTTTATAAAATAAAATTTTTCTCACCTTGCACTCCGATAATTCTTTACCTCGAGGCATTGTCAAATTAATCGTAGATAACACATTCAAAACCTATGCCTTTCCTTCTTAAGTAATGCTTTTACGAAATACTGATGCATGCGCTTTATATTGAGTTTGACGTCATCTATAATATGCTAATTTTCTCAGGTGGTCTTATAATTTCTTAACAGTCACAGTCTTTAATTTTTAGAAAAATGAATAAGTTTTAAGAAATTTAATTTTAAAAGTTGGAATTAGTATAGGATGCGTTTCCCTATCAATTTTAAATACGCAACTTAAAATTTGCATATTATGCTCTCTTCTTCAGAAATGCTCCAATACGCTTGTGGTCTTATAATTTCTTAACGCACTGTGCAGTACTCAACAGCCAATATTGCATGTGGTTTGAAATAATTTTATGCAATTTTTTTTCTAATTACACAAACTACTTTATTTACGATTTTCTTTATTCTAATTCTATGAATTTATTAGAATCTGAATTAATCCACAGAAATGTTATGTCATGTATACCCAGCTAAAAAAGAAATCTTCAGAAAAACATAAAAAAAAAAAAAAAAAAAACTCCAGATAATCTGAAGGTATTTGGATCAATGAAAAGTTTAAGGGGAGAAAATATTTACTTGCTTTCCAAACTGTAGATTTTTTTTGCTTTTAAACTGCAGTTATTCTGCAGATTTTATGATTTTTATTCCAAATACCTTCTGATTATCTGCAGTTTTTTTTTTTTTTTTTTTAACTGCGTACTTTCTAAGATATTTAAGATTTAAAATATTTAAAAACATTGTCTCATTTATTTAATTTAAAATGTTTAAAGACAATTGGATAAGAGACATTTATTTAAAAGAGAAATAAAATAAAAGTTAAAAGTAAAATATATACAACATAAACATTTTGTGCTGTTATTTCTTAGCACTTCACCACATCTGTCAAGCAACAACTTACAATAGCATAAACAGCATACTTGCCAACTTTTCCGGTTTTCCCCGAAGACTTCCGGTTTTTTAACGTATCTTCCGGTCTTCCGGACAGATGATGAAATCTTCCGTTTTTAAAAAAATCGCGGATATCGTTCGTTTTAAAAAGAAACCCTTCTACGAAAACTCCTGATTCCCAATCTTTTTCCATCCATAACATAAATGTCAATATTCATTTCAAACTTGCTTTATGAGATTCTAGAATATTTAAAGAAATAGAATTGTTAAATATTTCTTGCGGATGTAATTATTTTTTGCCCCCCCCCCCCTTTATTTATCTACAATTAGTGATCAGCAATCAAATGTTCTGCAGAAGTCTTTTCTTTCCTAATCTTTATCCATCTGCAACATAAATAATAATATTAATTTTAAAGTTATTACACTAGATTCTAGAAGTAGAGTTGAAAGATTTCTTGCTCTGTAATTATTTTTGTATCCCCCCCCCCCCATCCTTTCCCTGGATTGTGATCAATTCTAGAAACAATAGCACTACAAGCAATGGAAGTGCTCAATATTTCTCACGTATGTAATTATTTTTAGATCTTTATTGCTGAATTTAATGAATCTGTTTATTTTTGATCAATTAAATTAAATATTTGTATGTCATATTTATACCAAATGTGTAAACATGGGAAAAAATGAAGAATGTTTTCAGGTAGGAACATTTTTCCCAAATCAATTTAAAAATATTAATACTCAGTTGGTTTTATGCACGTTTGAAACTGATAATTAGCTACTGCTACTATTTCTTATATGTATGATTAATGTACATACACAAAAATCATATTCTATATTTATTTAAAAAATTAGTTATACTTTAACTTAACTAAGTTTTTTTTGTCTATTGTTAAATAAATTTCTTACAGATTCTGTTTTGTAGATATTTATATGTTGAAGTGGAATAACTTCTTTTAAAACTTTTATATATTTAGGATAATCAATCTATAGTAAAACGTTTTTATAGATTGCTTCTAAATATTAAAATTGTAAAACTGTATTGTTTAGTACGTCAAAGAGAAAAAAAAAATCTTCCCTTTTTTTATAAAATCTTCTGGTTTTTCAACAAAAATCTTCCCCTTTTTTATTAAAATTGGTTAGCAAGTATGAAACAGGGAGTTTAAAATACGAATATATATGTACTTGGATGGTGCAGCATATGCATCATTCATTGGAGCGAAATCGAACCTCTGTTAGCCATCCTTCCAAAAAAGAAATGCAAATGATGATAGATATTACACCCTCATATAAAAATTCTAATTTTCAAAGTCAGCAGAATGAAAATATTAGAATTTTTGTCATAGGTTGTAATAACTTACCATTCACATATTTTCTTGGAAGGATTTTTGGAAATTTCTACCTTTCCATGTTGATTTTAAAGTTTAAAATTAAAGTTTACTCATTTTTACGTTTTAAACTTAATTTGAAATACTTATTTTAAGTTTTAAAATTAAAGTTATTAGCAGGAATATAGTGTTTAGTTCTATAGTAAAAGTTATAGAACTGCTGGTAAATATATCAATAGTAAACAAATGACATATCTGTAATTGTTTCATTTAAAACTTGAAAATTTAAAATCCCATAACTTTCAAAATAATACTCTAAATCGGACCAAATTTGCACAGCGAATTTATCTTATAAAAATCTTGAATGAGTTTGTTAATCAAGTTCCTCTGCCATTTTGTTTTCAAGTGGAGGCTTCTTGAATATTTCAAATTCACATTGTAAAAAGCATATTTAAGAGTGGATTTGCTTGATTTTTTATGTATACCTACACCATATAAGGGTCTCAACCAAGTTTATTAATTCAATGAACTTTATCCACAATTTTTAATGAAGTGCGGATAAACTAAACAGAACAACTTGAAATCAGGCTACCACTTGAAAATTTATAATCATTAACTTTTTAAATTCTGATTCAATTCGAACCAAAGTTGGACAGTGAACTTATCATATAAATATCTTGGATGAGTTCACTGGGCAAATAGTTCTGACATTTTGTTTCCAAGTTGCAGCTACTTGAAATCAGGCTGCAACTTAAAAATGTGCCATCACAATAACTTTTAAAATACTAACTTGATTCAAATCAAAATTGGATAGTGAACTTACAGTTCAAATATCTTGGATAAGTTTGCATGTTAACTTGCTCCGCCATTTTATTTCCAAGAGGTGGCCACTTGAAAATTTGTCATAACTTTTTTTTGTAATACTGAATCAATTTGTATCAAATTTGGGTAGTAGATTTATCATTCAAATGTCTTAGGTAAGTTCGCTGGGCATCTCACTTAGCTTTTTTGTTTCCAAGTGGTGGTGGCCACTTGAAAATTTCTTTATCAGTGATTTTTGAAATACTGAATTAGTTTAAACTGGGGGTGGGAATCGATTAACGGTTTTAACTGGGTTAATCGTAGTTCATTAATCAATTTTCATTTTTCTTTGTATAGTTTTATTTGAACAATGAATTAAACTCTCCTTTATGTTTTTCTTTTTTTTTTAATTCCAGATAGTACACAATAGACCATAAAAATTAAATAGATGTTAATTTAAATACTTCCTTAAACACTAAACTATAATAAATATAAAATAATTAATGAAAAAGAAAACTTCTTAATTTTTCTAATAAATACTTTTAAATATGAAGATAATACAACACTTCAAAAAGCAGCTGCAAATATTTGTTCATGACTGAGCATTTACAAATCACTTTTTATTTTATGAAATACATTTCTTGTTAAACTTAAGTTTAATTGTTAAGGTATTTAATTCGGATAGTTAGTGCTGTTGCCTCTTAGTTATTGATATATAATAAAAAGAAAACGTAATTAAAAATACTTTATGAATGTTAAATATTTAAATTATACTCGCTCATGTATAATAAAAGGTCAAAATGAGACTCACATACATGTTTATTTCCAAATGTTACATAACAAGTCATAAAAAAAGATACTATTTTAACCAATCCCTTAAACTCACAGGCACACTAACATTTTTCGGGATCTAAGTTCGATCTTATGTAAAATATATCCTATATATATAAAATTCACATATGTGAAAATGTTTTGTTGGGGTGTGTTTGGGATTAAGGTCCTAAACCAGTGATTCTCAATCTTTTTTTTTGTCACGGCACACTTTTAACGATTTAAAAATTTGGCGGCACACATTTCACTTGGGGGCAAATATTTCACTTTATGAAAGGTCACAGTTATTGAAGATAAAAACAGTTTAAAATATGGTATTTAACGAAATTTGGCTTTAAGAATTTGGCGACACACAAAAGTGCCGTGGCACAGTGGTTGAGAATCACTGTCCTAAGCCTTTTGGTGGAGCCTTTCTGAGGGGTCCTAGCACGTATTTACGTGAATTTTGGAGAAAACTTTGTATGGCTAGATTGACGAGCGCAACCTGGGATCGAAGCTGGCACTTCTCGTCTACCAGCATTGGGCACAGAACCGCTCGGCCACTGGTATAGCAATATTTTGTTGGCAGATGACTATTTTAAATTTTTCGTTTAAAAATTTTAATTGGATTTTGAAAATTTTTAATCGAATTAATCGGACTGATCAACTCGATTAAAAAAAAAAAATTGATCGGGACTAAGCATCGATTGATTAACCGAACCAAATAATCGGCCCAGCCCTAGTTTAAACCAAAGTTGGACAGTGAACTTATACTTCAAATATCTTGGATGAGTTTGCTGGTCAACTTGCTCAGTCATGTTGTTTCCAAGCCGCGGCCACTTGAAAATATGTTATTACAATAACTTTTGAAATACTTAATTCGAACCAAAGTTGAAAAAAGGATTTAATCATTCAAATATCTATGATTTTAGTGGGCAAGTTTTTATACAATTTTGTTTCCAAGTTGCGGCTTCTTGAACGCTACCACTTGAGAATTTGTTATCGCATTAACTTTGAAATACTGAATTTATTCAAACCCAAGTTGGACAGTGGACTTATCTTACAAATATCATGGATTAGTGCACTGAACAACTTGCTCCGTGTTTTTGATCCAAGTGGTGGCCACTTAATTTTTGAACATAACTTTTAAAATTCTGAATTAATTTGAACTAAATTTGTATATTAGATTTATCTCACAAATGCATTTGATATATTTGTTTGTCGACTTGGTCTGCTATCTTGTTTCCAAGTGCCAGCCACTTGAAAATTTCAAATTCACATAAAAAAATATTTATGAACTGATTTGTTTAACCCGTTAGTAGTTGCTATAGACAGCTCCACCTGGTACAGATTGCACACTTTTTTATTCAACTGTCACCAATAATTTTAAGAAGTGATATATATAATCGACGTTTCTTCCTTTCTATTCACCTTTTATGTATATCAAATCCAAATGCCACTTCTAAAAATTTTTGGTGGCTATTGAATAAAAAAATCTGGCAACACTGAAGGGATGGGTGTCAAATCGACCAACTAGCGACTACTAATGGGTTAAAACCCTGTATGTACGTATCCCAAATCAATATTTCTACCAAGTCCATTAATAATTTGCAGCCGCCATTTTGTTTTATGATGGCAGCTACTTCATAAGAAAAAAGAAATCAGCCTATCCTTCCGAGTGAGTTGGAAGGCCCCCCCCCCTCCTTTGTTTTTTGTTTTCATTTCTGTGTTACATATTAAAATATTTTGACTTATTAATTTTATTTGTTTGTTTCGGAGCCACTTCACAATTTACTTGTTTTTGAAAAGTAAATCTGTAATAAAAATTGGTTAATACTTGCTAAATTTCAGTAAGCAGAAATAAATTTTCATTTGTTTTTTTAATTTATTTTATGTAATTTAATAAACATTGAATTTATTTATTTTCAGATATTTGATTTTGAACTTACTGCTGAAGAGATGGCTAATATTGGAAAATTTGAAGAAAAATATCGTTATTGTCATCTAAATTGGTAATTCTTATTTCACTGAGCTTTCCTTGGATGTATCTTATATTTATTTCCATTTTAATTGTTTACTTCTACAAAAATTGTTTCTTTTGTGATTTCTTTCTCTTCTAGTTTAATATTTATAATGTAAGTGAATTGCATTTGTTTAACCCATTAACGCCCAACATCCTCATATGAGGACAGCTAATAAAATAGCAAATATTTTTTACAGTTCCTTAAAATGATTTCTGCTTTTGAATGACAGTTTATAGCATCACTCTAAATGATCCCTCAAAGTTTTATGTGCCTGCTATTAATTATAATTACATAATTTGATTTTTCCTTCATCATATATAAATTTGTTTTTCGCATAGATATGCCAACTTAAGTCAAGTTGAATAATATATTTTATAATACTTTACTTTCGAGGTCTTTGTCAGCATATAATAGGGAATTAATCTGTTATCTAGAAGTTTTCTTGCTAGAACACTAAATGTCCTCAAATGAGGACAGGCTTTAAATTGAAAGCTATCAGAAAAATTGTTTAATTTAATATATTTTACTGTCAGTTGTCTATATTATTTTGGAGTGAAATAATCAGCAAATAATATTTAGCAAAATTAATTCGGGCGTTAACAGGTTAAAACGAAATTTTATTTTAAATCATCCCCATGTAATCTATGTGTTGCTTGACTATGGAAATGAGTGAAAAATTACTGTTTGGGGGGAAAATGGCATTTTATTTCAAAATTTATAAGTAAATTTCAAAATTGTTAATAGAAGAGTTGAATTTCAAGTACTGTCTGAAAAGATACAAAATGCTGAGGGGGAATTATCCCTATTTTCATTTTGATTCACTTATGTCCATGACTGCATGTTGATTGAAAATAAAAAATTAGGTAAAATTCCCTTAGCATTTTGCATTTTATTTTAATTATTATTATTTATTTATTTTTAAGTCCTTCAAGTCCAATTCTTCTATTGGCAATAACTTTACAAATTTTAATGATATTTATTGGAAGTTTTTTAGAGTAAATCTATACATTTGGTTAGTAAAAGAAAGGCAAAAGAAATTGTGTTAGCTATTGCACATGTAGTTAAAAACTATTTGGTAAATATGCTCATATTTTATCAAATCTTTAATATTTCTATACTCTGATTGCAGTGTGTGGTGTCTAATATAGTTTATCAAGTTTTCTAAAAATGAGATATTACATTGGTTTAACCCTTTAAATATGTGTGGTGTGTATCTGAGGAGGAAAAACTGTAATGTTGTTTTCACTCTAAGTTCTTTATATTGCACTAAAACGACGAGTTTTTCACTATGCATTTAAAGATAAACCTTATGGCTACTATATATGGCCTTCATACTTAAAGAAACAAGCTCAAAATCTATAATTATGCACTTTTTAAATACAGGGTGATTGTAAGTAAAGTTACGATTTCAAAACACTATAATTTTAAAACTACCCATCAGAGCGATTTGATATTTTACCAGAGCAATCGTGAGGCAATGAAATTTTGTTTAGCAAAAGAAAAAAAAAAAAGTTCCAAAATGTGCCGTTAATTATCCGTAAAGTATTTGTTTCTTAAAGCTCCTCTTTTTCTCTTTTCACTATGACTGTTTTTGCTGAAACACTTATTCTTGTCCTTTTGCTAAAAAAATTGTACTAAACCCTTGAAGTCTATTGTTTCCTGCTATTTCATTGTGTTGCTAACAACATTCCTGTGTTTAATGAGTCCATTTAGACATTTCCACTGACATTACCCTGGCAGCGCCATCTATAGGAACATGTTAGAACTATTTTTTTCCTCCCCAATCAAAATTTCATTGCCTCACGATTGCTGTGTTAAAATATCAAATCGCTTTGATGGGTAGTTTTAAAATTATAGCGTTTTGAAATCATAACTTTAATTATAATCACCCTGTATATGTTTATGAGGGGACAATCAATCGCAAAAACACATTCACAACAGTTTCAGGGTTAAAAACCCTGCATGTTATAATAATAAAGCCTTCCCCCCCCCCCCCCCATTAATTTTTAAAGATATATCTCCATGAATGTGTGTTACTCACATATAAATGAATGCAGATATTAGGAGGACCAGAAATTAATGTCGTTTTTGCTAATGTCTATATTTGATTGTCATTTATGAGCTCACTGTCTGCTTGAACTTGTGGCAAAGCCATTTCAAGGTTAGAGCGACTTGTTTACTCTTAAATTATTAAAGGGAGGCATTGCCTCGTCTGCCATACTTGCCTGATATTGTGCCATCAGATTTCCATTCAATTTGACCACTACAATATTTTCTAAATGGCTAAATTTTGAATATTTGGATGATGTCTAAAATGCAAACTCCAGAGGTTTTGTTCAAAAACCATTGACTTTTGTTGAACTGGCATTGAAAATTCGCACATGCCTGAAGGTTGTTGATAATAAGGGTGATTTTATAATTGATTAAAAATTTGTTAAAAAATTATCTGCTTGAATTTAGTGTAAAAAAAATATTACTTTCTAATAGTTATTAGAAGGAACATAACTAGTTTCATAATAAAGTGTTTCTTTGTTTTAAATGGTCTACATACTTTAGTTTTATGGGGCTTAGTCACTTAACCAAACAAATTTGGCATAGTACAGGCATACAGGGTAGTTACGTAGCTGCCAACTCTCCCGAAAAATTTGGGAGACTCCCGAATTTTGAGGCAATCTCCCAAACTCCCGAAAAACATTAATATCTCCTGAATTTTTAAAATTTTCATCATGCACTGCACGTAATTTTTTGCCGCAAATTCACAAAAATGCGATTTTTTTTTTTTTTTTTTTTTTCTTTTTGTCTAATTCGCGGATATTGTTAGTTTTATAAAAAGAAACTCCATAGAACAATCGGCGATCGAATGTTCTACGAAAGCTCCCGATTCCCAATCTTTCTTCATCCACAACATAAATGTCAATATTCATTTCAAACTTGCTTTATGAGATTCTAGGACCTATAAAGAAATAGAATTGTTAAATATTTCTTGCTCATGTAGTTATTTTTCACCCCCTCCCTCCCTTTATTTCCAACTAGTAATCAGCAATCAAATGTTCTACAGAAGTATTTTATCTCCCAATCTTTATTCATGTGCAACACAAATGATAATATTAATTTTAAATTTGCTTTTATTAGATTTTAGAAGTGAAATTGAAAGAGTTTACTATTTCTTACTCTGTAATTATTTTTTTATCCTCCCCCCCCTTTCCCCCATCTCTGGATAGTGATCAATGATCAATTCTAGAAACAATAAAGCAATAGAAGTGCTCAATATTTCTCATGTAATTATTTTTAGACTTTATTGCTGAAGTTAATGAATCTACATACTTTTCCTCAATTAAATTAAATATCTATATGTCATATCCATCTCATATGTTTAAACAAGGGAAAAAAATGAAGACTAGATATTTTAGGTAGGAAATTTTTTCCTAAGTCAGTGTATGTATATATAATTACAGTATGGTTAGAATTTAATATAATCTAGTAGTAGTATTTTAAATTCAGTATGTTTTGTTTATTTTTTCTCACATTAATTGCAATAAGAAGAAAGCCTCTGGATATTGCAAAACTTCCCTTTTATTTGCTCCTTCTCTTTTCAATAATTACTGTGCTATTAATGTTCTATTTGCGGCATAAACTACATCGTATACAAAATCTCCCTAATTATGATTCTTAAAGCTTGGAATCTCCCTAATTCTGATTCTCAAAGGTTGGCAGCTATGTAGTTATAATTAAGCTACACCTATAAACATCATCCTACAGCGCAAACTGGTTAACGGAATGCACCGAAATTTAGTATATATACACGAGATGTGCTCATAATAATAAAAAAAAAAATTTAGTACCAAAACATTCACCAGAGGGCACCTTTCCCAGAAAAACATTAAACTTAACACAATAAATGACCAAAATGAAATACAGAAACATTAATAATATTTATTCACTAGTTTCTGATCACCTTGTCATCGCAAACATTTGTCGCCTTCAAGAGTTTTATACCCTAACCTGTGTGGAATAATGGAATCGGCGCTTGCGCCGCATCACCAACTGGCCCAGACTCTCTTGGGAGCCCATACGGTCCGAAGATTTGAAATCTAACGCTACGACAGCAATATACCTGCCGCACGACGGCCAAGTGCTGATCCAGGCAAGGCCGGCAATCAGGATTACAACACCCTTGTTGCCACCATCGGACCAACTACCTGTTTTGCATAAAGCTTCCTTTTTTTTTTTTGCAAGCATGCAAATCTCGACAGTTTTTTCCGGTTTTACATTTTACTACTCATAATTCTTGTTCTGGATTGCTAATATTGTTTCTGTATTCCGTTTTGTTCGTTTATTGTGATAAATTTAATATTTTTTCTGGAAAAGCTGCCCTCTAATGGACATTTTGGAATTTTTTTTTTTTTTTTTTTTTTTTAATTCCGTGAGCGCATCTCGTGTATAGTCTATATACCAAATTGCGTTGCATTCCGTTCACCCGTTTGCACTGTAGGATGCTGCTTATAGGGGAAGTTTAATTTTAACCACCCTTTATAACTTGTTGACAGCTTATTAATGGAAAAACAAGATGTTTAAATAATAATTTTAAAAAAAATATATTTTTTTGTCAATGCTGTTAATTTCTTAAATTGTTTCCTCAAGTTTAATCATCAATATACTTCACAAAAACAATAAAATATTCCAGTTTTGTTTGTATTTTTATTTTCCACCTTTTACCCTTTTAGATTCTACTCTTAAATTTTATCTCTGAATTGTTTTGACTGTTTTATCAAGTCCCTAATTTAATTTGTTGTGTTTTTTTTTTTTTTCAGGATGAAAAATGACTCAAACTACCCATTTCATCTGGAATTTTAGAATGCTCACTTTATTATGCTGAAAGTGCCTAAAATTCATCCTATTTGTATTTTTTTTTTTTTTTTACTTTTACACTGAAAATCAAACTTTTGTGAATTTTTTAACAACAGATTTACAACTATTTTTGAAACAGATGTTTTCTTAATGCTTCTAATAAAATCTTTTCAGAATTATTTTGTTTTTTTATTGGATGATGCTGTTTTATGACTTAAAGATTTTGATTATTAAATTAATAGTAATACGTGCTAATAATTAATCAGTGCTATTGGTACGCAGAGCTGTCCCTAACAGAAGCAAGGCCCATTGCGAGAATTTTGTGAGGCCCCTTACTCCAAAACTAATTACCCATTCCATATTTATAACACAATCATTAGTTTTTTTAATAAGGTGCTGGGTGATCTGAAAGTCACAGAAAAAATTATGTAGGATAAATTCAAACAGTATTGACCATAGCACTATGCAATTTTCACCTAAATGTTAAATTTTCACTGCCAAATTAGTTTAATTTTTGTCCATCGAAGGGCACTTTAAATGTAAAATTATGTTTTTACTGTGTTGTAGTGCATTCAACTGTGCAATTAGGACTATAAATGTTAATGTGATAGCCATTATTTATGAGAATGGCCGCCGGATGTTGCAAATTGATAATTCTCATAATAAAGCATAACTAACAATACCTTATCTTTCAACAATAACATTTTTTTTTTTTTTTTTTTTTTTGAATGACTAACAGAAGTAATAAGCAATATTTTTTTTATTTAAATATTTTGTAACATCTGAAATCATATGCAATACAATAAAGTCAGATTAATTAGTATTCGAAATATGGCAGCATTTGAGAAGGCAGATCTGTTTAAAATATGAGAGGATACTGTGAATACAGTGCCATCTGTTCTTAAAAAATGCAACTAATATATTTTTCTTATATATATATCCCATGCTTTTCAACGAATTTCAATAAAACTGTATAGTGCTATGAATAATTTTTTGTCTTTTCAATCACCTGGTATACATATTTACATAGGAATTCTTGCCTCCTAATATCAGAATAAATCCTGTTGGCTTTCAAACGTAGTACTTTTCTTTCATTTCAAAGAAAATGTTTATATGAAATGCCAAGGGAATTTATAAAAATCAAAAATAAGTATGTAAATAAGAGCGTAAAATCGCATACATTGAGAAGTTTTTTTTTTCAAGATTATGAACATTTGTAGACTTTACACACAGTAACACGACATAGTATACTAAAATTTCATCCAGCAGGAAATTTGATATACAGTTGGAAAAGAACTTTAAAAAATTATTGCGTAAAGTAAACATGATTTCAGTGCCCCTTGAGCTGTCCTATAAAGGAGCTGTAAATTTACATATAACATTTTCTTTACAGTATATTTGTAAGGAAACTTGCAAATAGTAACACATACTATTTGCTTAATTTCATTCAAATCAATGTTAAATATTTAATTTCATTTACAGGTTTTCGCACTTTTATGTGTCCCTATAAAATAAGTATAAATGCTACGTGTACATTTTGTAATTCGATCATGATGTTGTGCATATCGGTAAAACATTAGGTATTCAAAAAGTTCGCATTAAATTTTTCAGCGAAAAATAATGACTTAGCAATTTCATCCAATTGCAGTTTATTCAAAAATCTCATTAAAAATCAATTACAAGTTCTCATTGAAATACAAGCTTATAAATGCATGTTTATAAAATTTCTCGATTATAGGACCAAAAAAAAAAGGGCTGAGACCTGCAAGACATCATCATGGTTTCAAAATCTTTTAGTCTCTGAACCATCATGAGGGGTGCGTCCTTGACCTTCACCAGTTACCCATTGTGCAGTACTGATGTGACGTTAAACCCAACCGACAAAAATATTATTATTCAAATGTAGAACAAGTACTAGCGACTGATTACTGAAAATGTTTAGAGAGGATAAACTCAGCACAACACTTTAATTTAATATGACACAAAAATGGCTGCTGTAGGTCCTACAGCAATGGCTAGTTAATGAATGAATTAAGGAGAGGGGTGTAAGAGGAAAGGCTCCGGAAGCAATGATAACTAAAGATTGAGTATAGCCCATAAATAATGTGAATGTCTTTTAAATGGTATATAGGCTTGGGTTAATTTGGTCCATTTTCATTGGTCTACAGTCTTTCTTTTTTTATCATCAGGATGCATTAGACCAAGATATTTAGTTTAAAGTAGATTCCATAGAGTTGTCTTGGGCTTTATCCCTCTGCATATGCACATTGAGGCTGAGGCTATCTTATGTGTAAAGAGGTTAAGAAGTTTTGGGCATTGGCATAATTATTCCAATTACCTGAACTGGAAGCATCTTAATGAGGAGATTTCGGATCACCCACATTTTATTATACAGTGCGATAAGGTTCTCCCTAGTTATGCTTTTTCTAAGCCGTATATTATCCACTTGCCCTCTAGGGACATATGGATGAATACTAGAGATGAGACGGGCTCAGCCCGAGCCCGTAAGCCCGAGCCCGGGCCCGAGCGGGCTCAAATCTTACGCAAGTCTTCGGGCTCCGGGCGGGCTCGGATTCAAGCTAAAAGTTCCGTTTATTTTATTCTTCACTAACTGGAAAATGTAAAAAAAAAAAAAAAATTATTCATTTTGAGAGCACCTTTAGTAATGTCATAATAGTCATGATAGGTTATAAATCACAAAATAATCTTGCAAGCCTTAGTAGCTTTGACTTTCCTTTTTCTAAATAGAACTCTTTTTTCAACGGGATGCATATTATGTCATAGTGCTATACAGTAATCCTTCCTCCTTCGTTATATCAGGCCTCATTATATCACTCATTCGGATAATTTTTTTCCCCGATAGGCGCGTTATAAACAATGGGCTGCACTATAAATATCTATTATATAAATATATACATGTATACAGAGACACAGATATTATAAATTGTTATAATAACATTTATAGTTATTTAAATTGAGGACTGATAATAAGAAAATTAATTTGAAAATGAAAATGGTATTTAATTTTACTATTGTGTATGCGTTGCATAGTGCACCACTTTTAATATCGGGCTCGGGCGGGCTCAGTTCAAAAATGTTTCGGACCAGGCGGGCTCGGATTGCCAAAATAGAGCCCGAACTCACCTCTAATGAATACTCCACCTTGGGGTAATACAAATCACATTAAGTGGTACACTGATGGCTCCAAGATGGATAATGGCACTGGTACTTGCTGTCCTGAGGAGGGTACTTCACTTTCCTATCCCTTGGGAAGATATGCTACTGTCTTTCAGGCTGAAGTCTTTGCGAGCCTTATGTGTTGTAAGACTTGCATGAATAGGGGCTATAAGAATTGATATATTGACATTTATTCTGATAGACTGCCCTGTTGGCTTTACAGAAGTCAGTAATAACTTTTCTTGTTTGGGAGTGTTATTTCACTTTGTGCTCATGCTGCTAACAATAAAATCTTCCTGTATTGGGTACCAGGTCATACTGGTATCCTGGGGAATGAGTTACCTGATGAGCTGGCTAAGAAGGGTTCTTATACACCATTTATTGGTCCTGAACCTGTTCTGAGTATCTCTGGTAGTTTGTTGAGGAGTACAGTACGAAGTCGAAAATCCGGACTCCAAAAATCCGGACAATTTCGGCGGCATTAATCATCATCATCAACAGCGTTTTTTTTTTTTTAGTATAAATATATCTAAATAAAAAAACTGAAAAAGTGTTTTATTTCTTAGTAATCTTCAAAACCGGCATTTGCAAAGTTTGAAAGAGGAGGGAGAAAAAGATTGTAATAATAGTACAATTCTTAAATATTTTTATCTTATTAAGAACTAAATTCTATATTCTATTTCAATTATGCTTAAACTTTTAGTTGAAAACCTAAAGTAGTAAAATAAAAAAAATCGCGAAATATATTAAAAGTGGTATGTTTTTCTTATTTATTTTTCTCTATTGTACCTTGTACTAATTTTTGTATGCAAATATTTCAATAAATCTGTTTTATTTTTCAAGTTTAATTTTTAATTTTATTTATTTATTGCTAAAGTTGATAGAAAAAAATGTTACAGAATACATTTAAAAATCGTAATATATTATTTTTTACTTGAATTTGCATATTACCTAAATACTTAAACCAAAATATTATATTTGTTAGGCATGAGCGAAAATCCGGAATCGCCGCAGTCCCGACGATTCCGGATTTTCGGCTTTGTACTGTACTATTTTCTCCATCATGAGAAATTTGCAGTACTCTACTTGGATCAAGACTGAGGAGAGCAGGCAAGCTAAAGAGCTTAACTGTGGTAATCCTAGTGCAAGGGCTAAGTAGCTCATGAAGCTTAATGGAAATGGCATCAGCAAGGTGATTGGTCTCCTTATGGGACAATGTCGCTTAAAAAGACATCTTTATGTCATGGGTAATGCCAGTGACCCATTTTGCAGGGGTTGCAAGTACAAAGAGGAAACTGCAACATATATTTTATGTGAAATCTTCTCCACCTATAGGTTTGAGCACTTGGGGCGGCATATAATTGAGCCTTGTTAGCTTCAGGATATTCCGGTTAGGTGTCTGCTGGGTTTTCTTTCTGCCACAGGTCTTTTTAAAGATTAGGTTTTGTGGGTTAGTACAATAGACCTCTGGTCGCGGTGCTTGGTTTCTTGTGAACCACCCACTTACAATTCATTCATTCATTCAAGTAGATTTCAAACCACTAAGAATGTGCATGCTTGATATGTGAATCAAACGTGGAACCTTCATGTACACATGAATTACAATATTTGCTTTATGCTCTTAAACATGTTCATCATAAATAACTTTAAATTTCATAAAGAAATATATGAAAATATAGTAAAATAAATAACTCACAATCTTTTTATCCGGAAAAAAGGAAGTATAAATGCTAGGCCTTATAAAGCATGATGCCCTGTGCGACCACACCTATCGCACACCCCTAAGGACAGCTCTGAACAAGAGATACTTAATGAAGCATGACAAAACAATGATGAGAGGCTTGATGGTGATAACCCATCACCAAAACTGCAAATAATAGATTTAGAAATAGATGAAACCGATGATAATAATATGTAAGAAAATTCACAAAATATTCCTCGTAGATCACAAAGAGCTAATAGGGTAGGGGGGGGGGGTACCACCCGATAGATTTACATTCACAGTACACAATAAAAGAATTGATGAACCAAAATGCTGGGATTACATAATAAATATGCAAAACCCTGTAGGAAAGGAAAATTGGATTAATGCTACATTAAACGAAATAAACTCACTTAAGCACAATGACACTTGGGAATTTGTAGAGGCCTTGCCAGGGATAAAAGCAATAGGTAACAAATGATCATTCAAAGTGAAATACAATAGCCAGGGACAAGTGGAAAAATATAAAGCGTGGCATATAATGTTAAATTATTTTTTTATTAAGAAAAATACACTCACTACATATGTGTAGTAAAATACAGCAGAAGCT
This sequence comes from Salticus scenicus, assembly GCA_963930645.1. Classification (NCBI taxonomy): domain Eukaryota; kingdom Metazoa; phylum Arthropoda; class Arachnida; order Araneae; family Salticidae; genus Salticus; species Salticus scenicus. Next base: position 34,071,970 of record OZ005652.1, on the reverse strand, counting down.
ATATAACACTGACATTGTATTACAGTAAGATTACATTTAATTTCTATGCTACTGAGATTACATGAAGACTGTATAATGCTAAGATAACACTAAGATTCAGAATTTTTGTACTCAGGATTATGCTACATTAGTACATTTAACAAAACCATTTTAAATTCTTTGTTATACAGATTTACACGAGATAGGTTATGCATATTATTTCAAATATTAACAATTGGTAGAACAATATATTTCAGGATTTTGAGTTTTGTAATGAAAGGTGAATTGAAAGCATCAGAAATGGTGGATCTTTTTTTCTAGAGTGCATCAGAAATGGTGGATCTTTTTCTAGAGTTTTACTGCACTAGTGCGCTTGGAAAATGGTACAAGTCACTTAAAAATGTTTACATTCTTATTACTATATTGATTTGCAAGAGCTACACACATTAGCATATTCATTTAAAATAACTGATAGGGCAAAACAGTTTTTCATACTTTTAATTTTTGTCATGAGGCGAAATTATTATTTTTATAACTTAACTCAGTCGTGGACTACTTATTACTGTTTGTAGTCGGGTAGGAATTCATGTAAGACAAAATCAAGAATATACAAAAGAAGTACATTAAACACTAATACAATATAGACATAAAGCTGAAATAGAGAAAAGAGAGCATGATAGTACAAAACTTGGATGGGTTATACAATCACTTTGTTTATACAAACATTTGTACTTTATTCAGTCGTAATCGTTATACTCGTTTGGTGTTTCGGAATAAGGCCGATTGACTGCCCTAGGGTTCTAGGCCTGAGGGAGAGTGCCTTCCGTGGAGGTCTTTCAAAGGGGTCCTAGCCCGCATTTATGCAAGTTTCGAAATAAACCACAGAAAAATCCAAATGGCTAGGGCGACGAGCGCAACCTGGGATTGAACCCAGCACCTCACATTTACCAGCTATGAGTGCAGAACCGCTCGGCCGCTGATGAGCCTTATACTCTGGGATTCTGCTGCTTTAATAATGCATATACAAGCTGCCTGTAGTTACTTGAAAACATTTAACCCCAGATAATTAAACATTCGTCTAATAGACTCATTGAAATATTATAGTAATCATCTTAAGATATATTAATTTGTTTGAAATAAAGGAAATATAAAAATATACTTGTTTTTTAATTGGTAGTCTGAGTCAAATGATTAGGTACAGAGTAACACTGACTTAAGTTTGGTTAGCTGGGGTTAAAATCTTTTATATATATATATATATCAGGGCCCGAAATTTCAACTCTGATTACACTCGCCGAAAAAAAAGTTTTACTCGCCACAAAATAGGGTTGTCATTTTTTCTTTTTTACGCATTTTGGGTCTTTTTCTAACTATTTGAAAAGCTTTTAGAAATAAATCTAAAACTGCATATTAAAAATGTGTCGTATATCATCATGTTTCATAATCATCTATAATTAAAAATCATTATAATGTATTTAAGATTTTAAAAAGATTAAAATATCTAATAACATAAATGCAGATAGTCATTAAAAAAAAGAAGAAAAAAAATATTATCGGTAAAACAATATCCTGTGAAAATCTTTTATTATGAAACATTAAGCTTCCTTATTTATCTGTTTATTTACTTAACTTTTTATATTAGAAATGTCTTTTTCGTCCATTTTATTTTTGTAATCGAACAGAATAATGATGTGTATAACTTGCTCATTGTTGTCATTTGAAATAGACATTACGGAATAACTTTTTCGATACAATCGTTGCTAACAAATCATTACAAGCGCAAGTCATTGGCGTTTCAGTAAAAAACTGGAAAATATTAACTGTTTTTTGATCATTATTCAACAAAATAAACACAGGCCATATCTAAAAAAGGGCTCTGGCTCATTTTCATGTGACAATATCCCATAAGCAAACTTTCGCATATATTTTCTCTCGGGTAGTGGGAGACGGATAAAGAGGCCCTCTGCTTTACTGTTCTCACTCTGCTTGGAGAAATAACAGTAGAAGAAACAAAACTGCCGAAGAGATCAAAACATTTATGTATCACTAAGCACTTTCCCTTTCCCAGGCTAGGGCGATCTCGGATAGCGCACACACGGACTCAGTTCTCCGAGAATCTACAAAGGAGAGGTTGAATTATGAGGTTATAAGATGGCAAGATTTTGCCATATTTAAATCTATAAAAAGAATGTTTTCTGTCACCGTATTGTGTAAGAATTCTATCTATAACTAGACCAAATTTTTACTCGCCACAGTAAAAATTCCACTCGCCAATGGCGAGTTGGCGAGCAGAAATTTCGTGCCCTGTATATATAATTTACACTTATACTTTAGCAGAATCATCCGAACGATAGCAACTACCAGGACAACGTAATTCAGGGTTTATCGTTTTTGTAATAAAAGGCGAATTCAGTGCTTCTGTAATAGTGCGTCGCTCTTCGGGATTATTCTGCATCAATAAACTTACGAACTGCCAGGCATCCTTCAAAAATCCGATGGGGTAGAGATTGTAAATATTGTCACCAATTCTGACTATGTTTTCAAACGCACATGAAAACTTTCTATATTGCCAACTTGCATCTACGGCTGAAGAAAAGAAATGCAATTCCATCATTCCTTCCTCTTCTATCATCCTGTGAATTCTTTGATCTTCACGTGCTTCTGATAAAATGGTAAGGATGCCTCCAGTTAAAGTTTCGTATGCCGTAACGCCTGCGCTCCAATAATCAACGGCTGCTGCATCTATTTCACCTTCCTCGTAATATTCAGGAGGCCTGAAAGTAAAATTTATTTTTAAATATAGCAAGATATTTAAAGTATAGAACAGATATGTCAGTATAGTACCAAATAAGAAGAGAAGATAATTTATGCATAAACTCATCCTAACTAAAGTAAAGTGAAATATTTGTAAACCTATCAGGTATCTTTTTTGACAATAATAGTAGTCCATGTTAAAAGTATTTAAAATTTTTAAAATATATACAGGGTGAATATAAATAAAAATGCGATTTCAAAATGCTATAATTTTAAAACTACCCATCAGAGCGATTTCATATTTTACCAGAGCAATCGTGAGGCAATAAAATTTTGTTTGGCAAAAGAAAAAAAAAAGTTCCAAAATGTGCCGTTAATTATCTGTAAAGTATTTGTTTCATGAAGCTCCTCTTTTTCTCTTTTCACTATGACTGTTTCCGCTGTAAACACATATTCTTGTCTTTTTGCTAAAAAATTGTAGTAAACCCTTGAAGTCTATTGTTTTTTGCTATTTCATTGTGTTGCTAACAACATTCCTGTGTTTAATGAGTCCATTTAGGCGTTTCCCCTGAAATTACCTCGACAGCGCCATCTATAGGAACATGTCGGAACTTTTTTTCCCCCCAAACGAAATTTCAATGCCTCACAATTGCTCTGGTAAAATATGCTCTGGTACAATCTAAGTAAAATAAAAAAAATAATGCTCAGCAGTCAGTGTGAGGCTTACAGCACAACAGGAACCTAAACACTTCTTTCTGAACTAAACAAGTTGTTTTTATTCGTGCTAGTATCACTGCACTATACATGAATTGTACCACGGAGGATATACACATCACCATACAGTCATCAAAACGTCAAACCACCCAATAAATCAGCAAAAAATACACTGTGGCCACAACTCCAGAGTGTGTGTGTACCGATACACATACACATGAGGATTGTTTAGTTTACTTACGCTATGCCGTTTCTCGCCCATAGCAAGTGCTTGTGTGTAGATTAAAACCAATATTCTGTACGATTCTTGTTTTGTGAATCGCATCAATAGAAATGCACAAATAAGTTTCTTTTATTTTGAAAATGTGTTCATTTAAATGTCAGATTTTGCTGGGATGACTAAGATTTGTGTGAAAGTACCCATTTTAGCTGTATGAGTTTTGTGAAGGTACCATTTTTGACAGGTTACTTTTTGTGAAGAAACCCATAAACGGTAGTAAAATCGACCTGTATTAACCCTTGAGGTTTTATTAAACATCCAAAAAATATTAAGTTCTTAAATATCTGCAGAATTTTTAGCATTTTGAAGAACACAAATTCATGAAATACTGCAAACTGAGGAAACGTAATTTAAAGATTTCATATCCAGAGCTGCCAACCAAATCCAGCAAATTGTTAGCACCACCTCTTTTCCTACACCACTTAATTTTTAGAGTAATTCTCTTCAAATATATTTACGATGAATGAAGAAAACAAATACTTTGAAAATTAAGGGGTTCAGAAAAAGGGGCGGTACTAACGATTTGCCAGATTAGGTTGGCAGCTCTGCATATCCTTAAAAAATTTATCAAAAATCATAAGAATTGTTGCTTTAAAAAGTATTTTATTGAAAAAACCTAATATAGTTCATTTTATAAATATTAAATAGAAATAAAAGCTTCTATATGAAACTCTTTAGAGGTGCTATATCCTCTTAAGGGCTTATTCGTAAATAGCCGTTTTCATTATAAGTCTATCATAACTACACTTGAGTACAAAAAGCCGCATTATTGCTTTAAACCTGTGTTGCCAGATTGCTTAAAGCTAGAGTTGCAAGGCTTTAAAAATTCCCAGTTTTTTCACCCAGGGAATTTAGAGCAAAATTGGGAATTTTGAAAATTTCCAAAAACTGGGAATTTTTAAGTAAAACAGAAAAATCAGAAAAGAAAACTGTCTAAAAACAAGATGATGATAGTAAAAAAGAAAAAAAGTGAAATATCTTCGCATTTAGAATAATCTGGTGTGTCACTCACACGACTTTCTCTTACCCTGAAATTTAATACTGTAAATACAGGTTGCAGATTAAGAGGTAAGATAACGAGTACTGTTATGTAAATCTGTGTTAAACAATTCAAGTTAGGCTTTGGAAGAGTTTTATATGAAAAATAGTTCTGTGTGAGGGGGCTACCGCCCCCCCTCAACCCCCCGTTTCATTAATGCTCCTACATTTATATAGAATTTAATTTGGTTATTAAAAAATAATTCTGTTTTTAAAAGGTAATTTATTAAAATTATAATTTAAAAAAATATATCTTTTATGATAATGCAGACGATTTCCATATTAGAGAAGTAGAACACTAAATATAAAAAAAAGGTTGAATTTATTCTCAATATTACATTTTTTTTTTTTTTTTTTTGTTAAAAATGGAAAAAATCGATAACTTTATTTTAAACTAGCAGGCTTTGCCCGCTTCGCTGGTCATTAAATTGAAATGAAGTGTCAAAATACCATATCATTAATAATAATAATAAATCATTGAAATCAGTCAAAATCTAAGTTAAAGTTCTTGATACCTTCGATACCACTCGCCATACTTCACAAAATCTCTTTATAGTGCATGTTGCATACACATGCCTAACCCACATGTTAAAAAATCGGGATTATAAAATAATTTGAAGCAAAGTTATGTTTTAAAACCTAATTTTTAGCCCCCCCCCCCGGCCCGCTCTTAAGGGGGAACAACACAGTAGAAGCTTTGTAAAATACATTTTTTTAAAATGAATTTTGCAATGATTGAGATAAATAAAACATTATATATTTTTTTTTGTCTTATTCTACTTACCTTAATCTTCATTTTAAAATGTAAAAATTACAAAAATCAAAAAAGATATTTTTAATATAACACAATCTTTGAAACTGTGTTTTGCAATTATCGATAATTGGCTGTATGCATAACTTGAGTAAAAAGAATGCGAAACTGAATCTGTTTAGATTTTTTTAAACTATATAAATATAGTTTTCGTTGCACGTAGGTTTTTTTGAAAATTTGAATTTTTCACAAAATGGCGAAGTGTTTAAAAAAAACTCAAAAAATATTCAAAAAAAGGAGTACATATTCTTGGATTACTGAAAAACTATAAATCAAATCAAAAAACCCCTACGTGCAACGAAAACTAAACATACTGTGAACACGGTGTCAAAATTTGAAGCAAATCGGTAAAAAATTACAGTAGTTAGAGCGACAGCCGTTTTGAAAAACTTGGTTTCGAGTAAAACACGTTTAAAGTTTTATGAAAAATCATTCGTTTATAATTTATAAAATGCTTACAATACTACAATGCATCTATACCAGGTCCATAAGATGTTTCTTCTTCATTATTTTTAGCAGTCTCACGTGCTATTTCAGCGATTTTTCTAGATTTTCTACCCTCCTGTGATGCCTCATATGCTTTTAGAGTAGCAGCCGAAATTCTGCGATTATCTTCATTGTCAGCATATTCTTTGGATATTGGGCCTATACTTATTTCCAGTTGTTCCATAACGTTCAATAATCCTTTGCAACCCTCGTTGAAAACAATTACAGCTGAATAAGTTGCAATTTCAACTATTAAAGCTCCACCGGAAACTGTTTTCGGAGCGATTTTCCATACGAGAGCATTGAAGCTTTCATTGTTATTTTATTATATTTAGTTTTATATATATTACATATATATTTTTATATATTTAGTTATATACAAACTACTTATATAAAAAATCCTTTTTTAAAAATCAGAACTGTCAAATGAACACATCACTATGTATTAAAACACATCAACACTTTATTGTTTAAATAATTAACGAATTAATTTAGTTAAAACGTAAAACAGTTAAAATGATGTTACTCTACTATAACGTTTCGATAAAAGTGAGCAAATGTAACAATTAATCGCGCGAACAAGTTCACTCGCTCGTACATGTTGAAGCGCGTCACGAGTCGCATGACGCGCTTTACGTATTACGCTGTAACTTCTACATTTTAACGAAAATCAATTTAATATTTTGGCATTATAATCTTAAAAGTATAAGCTATCAAAAAATACAATAAAATTTTTTTTCATTTTTCGAAAATTTTACTGTGTTGTTCCCCCTTAAAGGAAAGGAGGGGGAGAATTTGCAAAATATCTTTATATTACGAGTTAAATACATATAACTGGCCCACACATCGAAAATCTCCTTCATAAGATAATCTACTGCAGAGTTACACATGAATACATGTTTTCCCCCCGCCCCCTAAAGAGAGGTAGGGTGGAGTTTCACAAAATCACTTTGTAGTGAATGTTGAATACGCATAAGCAGTCCACGCATCAGACTTTGCCATTCTAAGATAGTTTGGAATAGAGTTACGCATGGAAACATGTTTTTAATCCACCAATCCTCAAAGGAGTGATAGTACGAAATTCCAAATAATCTCTTTGTAGTTTGTTTGTGTTGAGTACGCATAACCAATCAACCTATCAAAAAATCGCTTTCCTGAGATAATTTGGAGCAGAGTTACTCTTTAAAACGTGTTTTTGCCCCCCCTCCCACACACACACACCCCACCCTTAAAGGGGGGAAAAGGAAAATTTCACGAAATCCCCTTACAGTGCGTGTTGGGGACGCATAACCAGCCCGCACATAAAAAACATCTAAGATAGTTTGGAGCAGAGTTACGCATGAAAACATGATTTTGCCCCACCCCCATCCCCAAGGGGGATAAGGTGGAATTTTACAAAATCTTAGTAGTGTGTGTCTTGAGTAAGTATAACCAATCGACATATTAAAAAAAATCACTGTTCTGAGATAATTTGGAGCAAAGTTACTCTTAAAAGCGTTTTTTGCTCCTCCTTCCCCGCTTTTGAAGAAGGGGAGGGGGAATTTTTGTAAGACCCCTTTAGAATGAGTGTTGGGAATGCATAAACAACTCACATGAAAAAAATAATCCTACTGAGATAATTTGAAGCAAAGTTATGCATGGAAACATGCTTTTTGCCCCCCACCCCCACCCCCAAGGGGGGATAGGACGGAATTTTACAAAATCTCTTTGTAGTATTAATTTGGAGCACAGTTACACTTATAAGCGTGTTTTTGCCTCCCCCCGCCCTTAAAGTTGGGGGGGGGAGGATGAAATTTTATAAAATGCCTTTACTGTGTTGGAAAAGCATAATCAACCCACATATACAAATTAATCTTTCTGAGATAATTTGAAGCAAAGTTATACTTGCAAACGGGTTTATATTGCCCCCCCTCCACCCACAAGGGGAAAAGGGGGGGGGGCTTTCGCAAACCCCATTACAATGGATGTTGGACACACGTAAGTAAGCCACTCACTAAAATTTGTAAACTCGGCTCCTATAGATTTCCCCGGATGAATTTAGCGCTGAAAGGGGGGCTCGAATTTGCACCCTCGTAACTCCCCAAAATCGAAAATCGCAAAAAAACAAACATGAGGTTTTGGAAATATCTTCAAGAAGACTCTTGGCGATTTTCTATATCTGTGTGCTGTTATTGGTACAGTTTTACTCGAAAACCCATAATTTGCTAAATTTGCCTCCGAAAATCGTTTTTAACCCCTTTCCTCCCTTAAAAATCCAAAACTCAAATCGCAGAAAATGTTTTTTTTTTTTTGCACTCTCTCTGCAATTTCTGCACCGTGAAGCAATTTGGAGCCGAATTATGCTTATAAGGGGTTTTTTGCCTTCTGCCCCCCCAGGGCGGAGCGGGAGATATTTCGCAAAATCCCGCCTTAATGGGCGTCAGTGTCCTAAAACTAACGTGCTCACCAAAATTTGCGAGTCTATCTCCCATAGAATCGCCACGGCTGTGTTGAGTCAGTTAATCAGTGATTTTACTCTTTTATTCCACCCCCCCCCACCCCCAAAGGGGTAAAGGAGGGGGTACTTTCACAAAATCCCATTACAATGGGTGTTGGACACACGTACATAAGCCACATACTAAAATTTGTGACCTCAGCTCCGATAGATTTACACGGACGAATTTATCGCTAAAAGGGTGGTCGAATTTGCCCCCCCCCCTCGTAACTCCCCCCCAAAATCGAAAATCAGAAAAATTCAAAAGTGAGTTTTTGCAAATACCTTCAAGAAGACGTTTGGCATTTTTTTTTTTTTTTTTTTTAAATATATCTTTGAGCTATTACTGGTAGAATTTTACTCGAAAATCCATACATAGCTAAATTTCCTCCCGAAAATTCTTTTTACCCCCACTTAAAAATCCAAAATTACAAAATCGCAGAAAAAGATTTTTTTGTACTTAAGTCTAGTCTCCCCATCTGCAATTTTTTCATCGTAAAATAATTTGGAGCCGAGTTATGCTTATAAAGTTGTTTTTGCCTCCTGCGCCTCCGAAAATCATTTTCACCCCTTTCCCCCCTTAAAAATCCAAAATTCCAAAATCGCAGAAAATGATTTTTTCGTATTCAAGTCTAGTCTCCACATCTGCAATTTCTTCACTGTGAAGTAATTTGGAGCCGAGTTATACTTGCAAATGTGTTTTTGCCTTATGCGCCTCCGAAAATCTCATTTTTACCCACTACCCCCCGTTAAAAATCCAAAATTTCACAATCGCAGAAAATGATTTTTTTGTATTTAAGTCTAGTCTCCCCATCTGCAATTTCTTCACCGTGAAGTACTTTGGAGCCGAGTTATGCTAATAAAGGTGGTTTTTGCCTTCTGCCCGGGGGTATTTCGAAAAATCCCGTCTTAGTGAGCGTCAGGAACCTAAAATCAACCTGCTCATAAAAAATTGTGACTCTATCTCCCATAGGATCGCCACAGCCGTGTTGAGTCAGTGAATCAGTGAGTTTACTCTTTTATATATATAGATTATCGCAGATCGATGGTTCAACCATTCGTTTTAAAGGTATTGGCGAGCTCTTTTGAAAGATACCGATCATGAAATTTACTCCCCTCGAGGGGAACTCCCCCCCCCCAGGAGGGGAAACGAGTCTCCTACATACACAATATTTTTTTCGCAATTGACTATCATGAGACACGGCCGTGTCTCCGTGACGCAGCAAAGCTCAAACGAAGCTTACCTGCGACACCATATATACAGCTAATTTAACATGAAGGGAATTTGGAAACGCCGACACTTAATATCTCAGCAAATTGGAAATATTCTGATCTAATATTTTCAGAATAATCTTTTTTCTTCTGTCTGATGCTATCCTGAAAGTTTCACACTTCCACATTCTATATATTTTGAGATCTGGAATTGCAATTTAAGACTTCAAAGGAAAAATGGTAATTGTGTAACTTTTTTTTCTCGAAAACCACTCGGACAAATTTCATGAAATTGTAATATGATATTAATTTCTTTTGTCTCAGAATCGTGACGTGCTTCGTTTTTCCCAAAAAACTCTTGTTTTTTATATATTTCACTTTAAAAATGGAACTATATTACCTCGCGGATTACACTCTTATCTTTCGCATCAATCAAAAGAAAAGAATGTAATCCGGTTTGGAATGTTCGCGGATGCATACAATACAGAATTCGCTTCCATTTGAAATATTCAATCTCAGATAGGTAATTTGGCTCCATCTATCGGCAGTTAGTGTAAAAAATAAACTTAATACAAAAATAAAATATTTTTCTTTCTTTAATATAAAAATTAAATGAGTTATTTATTTAGGTATTTGTATTTTATATAATATTTTTTTATCAAAAATATTCATTCAGTTCACATTGTTTTCAAGTTGATACGGCGTTAACTTTCAAAATTGGTTTTATTTTAAAAAGTGATTGCAACAGCAAAAACCTTTTTCTTTACTTTCATAAAAATTATAGATAATATCACAATCATATGCAAATATATGTATTTTTTTTTTTTTTTTTTTAACTAATTGGTAAATCACTTAAACTATGAATAAAAAAATCCTGAAAAAAAAAAAAAAGGGAATAATTAATTGATTAATTTGCTCATTAAATTTCTAGTATATATATACATATATACATATTACACAATGTTGAGCTGTAAAAAAATTTGAATAGATTAAGATTTTTTTAAAGTTAAATTCCTAAAATATAGTATGTAAATGAAATATTGTAATAATAATAAAAAAAAAAAAACCTCGGTTACCAAACACTTAAATGCATTGGGAAAAACTCTGAAAACAGAATTAAAATTAGTAAAATAAGTATTAAAATTAAATAAAGTAAAATACATCTTTATTTGACTTAAATTTAAACCCATAATATATTTTTAAAAATATTAATTAATTATTTTTTTTTTCTTCACATTATAATACTTAATTTTACAAAATAATATATTTCTGCAAAACATACTGGTAAAATAAATTAATAATTATATAGTCTATTATTTGATAAATTATTCTGTTCATTAAATTTCTATTAAAACACTATGCTACTTAAATACCAGTATAAAAGTTTCACATTTTAAAGATTTTTCTATTTTTATTTATTTTTTTTCTTTTAAATCAAATCTATACCTAAAAAATAATGTTTGTTTCTTTCTTTCTTTCTTAAATTTAACAGTAGGGAGGAGGCATGAATATAACAATAAAAGCTACTCTAGAAGAAAAAAAAAAAAAAAAAAAATTCTCTTTAACTTGTATAAACTTATTTCTTACATATAATATTGATATAAAATTAAATTACCATGCATCTGCAAACTTTAAATTAAAAATTAATAATACATTGTAAATTTTGTATACACTACTCTAAAAAATATGTCATAACATTTTCAGGAATATTTTTTTGGTGAATTATATTATTCAAAATATTAAATGACATTGAGGTTCAAATGGGATTCAAGGATGTTTATTTCCATTACAAAGGAGGATTTTTTTTCTTTAATTATTATTATTATTTTTTTTTTTTTTAACTATCACATTTTTTTTTTTTTTTTTTTTTTAATATAGCCTTCCTACCTAATATCCATAAAACATTAAAAGTGTTACGAGGTAAACTGCTGACTGTAAATTGAGGTAATTTTAATTTTTTAACTAAAACACAAAAAATTAAGTAAAATTACAGTAAGTAATTGTTTGCACATTGCAAAACTAATCAATTAATCAGTTTAAAAAGTTAAAAGTCGACCAACAATAACAACGATTGATAACCAAACCAGCAACAATAACGATTATTACTTATACTAAATTAAATGATTTTGCCTTGCTTAAAATTACTGATAACACAAAGATTGTTACAGGAACTTGTGTTTACATTAGATTATAAAAGTCGCAATTCTTTTAGGAAAACAACTTTAAATCAAACTGATTTAAATTCATTTTGTATTATATGAAAAGCTAATCAAGTTGTTCATTTTTTCATTAATTTAATTTAATTGATTTTAGAAAAGTGTGTTTCCGAAGTTAATACAAACTCTTGAAAAACAGTGTCGAATACAATTCGTATTCGACACTGTTTTTCAAGATTCTGTTTGTTTTTCTATATCTACTAATTTTCGGAATTTCTAAAAACTGTAAAACACGTCTTCGACAATTTTTACGGGATTTTGTTTAGTTAAGAAGAAAACAAATGTGTATGGTGGGGGAAGGGGGCACAAGGAGTCAGACATGGGCAAATTTTAATTTTGTAAATGTGAAAATTGGGGAGAGGGGGAATCTTCTGTTTGTTTGATGGAAAGACCTTTTCAAAACAACATTTTAACAAAAAATGTTTTTCTCCATAATTATTCGTTAGAAAAATATGAAAGAAAATTTTTCGTTTAAAGTCTCCCCCCCCCCCCCTCCGGCCCTCGTGTTTTGAGAACACCTTGGGAATTCTAAAAGCCTGAGAAAAAAGGAGAGAGGGCTTAATGAGTTTGAAGAATCATTGTTTTGTTTGGAAATAGATGAACCGTTGAACCAAAGAAATTGAACATTAAGTAAAATAAAATCTCTCTCTCTCTCTCTCTTTTTTTTTTTTTTTTTTTTGTAGAAATTGTTTGTCATTTTTTAAATATACCATATTATGCCTTTGTAATGTTGCGTGTTTCCACCACACAAGAAATATTCTTTCTTAAAGTTTTTTATTTATCACTTTTCATAAAATTTTAAAATTTCATTTAGTTTGTTATTTTGCTCGAAGTAAAATGTAATATGGTGTGACCTATGAAACTGCACTTTTTGTACAGGGTTATAAACTCATTGCCATTCTCATTTAATTTTACATTTTAATCATTAGCCCCTAAAAAGTAATGATATCAATACAAAAAACCCTTAACGGGTTAAAAGTTTGTGACGCAGCACTGTGTTTCGCAGCACTGCACTTTATGGCTATAAGAATTAGAAATACGGGTCTTAAAAATAATGATATCAAATTTTCTGTGACGCTTTGCTATTAATTAAAAATTACATAGATTTTCTTATTTGAATTTGCTTTTTTCTTCTATTTATTTTTACAGTGTAAACGCTATTTTCAACATAAAATAATATATAACATTTACTCACCGATACCTTTTCATTCACATCTCTTATAATATTAAAATATGTGTTTTAAAAGAAATGATATGAAATTCCAGCAACGCAGTGAATTTACACTAAATGATTTGTTTTTAAATTCCACTGCAATTATTTTGTTTTGCATATTAAAGTGTATTTGCACATTGAAATATTGCTTTTAATTTTCCAATACACAGTCAAATATATCACTTTCATTAAGTTTATATTATGTACTGAAATGTATTTATTTCAATGAATTATTTTATCTTTTGCGTCACGCTATCCAAAACTGTAAGTAAAATTTATGAAAATGTTTATTTTGTGCCATCTTATCCAAATTAATTGAAAACGCATGCAAATAGATAGTGTGCTGCAAAGAAAACATTTGCAAAATTTTTAGTTGTAGTTTTGGATGGCGGGACGAAAAAGATAAAATAATTCATTGAAATAAATACATTTCAGTACATAATATAAACTTAATGAAGGTGATATATTTGACTGTGTATTAGAAAATTAAAAGCAATATTTCAATGTGCAAATACACTTTAATATGCAAAACAAAATAATTGCAGCGGAATTTAAAAACAAATCATTTAGTGTAAATTCACTGCGTTGCTGGAATTTCATATCATTTCTTTTAAAACACATATTTTAATATTATAAGAGATGTGAATGAAAAGGTATTGGTGAGTAAATGTTATATATTATTTTATGTTGAAAATAGCGTTTACACTGTAAAAATAAATAGAAGAAAAAAGCAAATTCAAATAAGAAAATCTATGTAATTTTTAATTAATAGCAAAGCGTCACAGAAAATTTGATATCATTATTTTTAAGACCCGTATTTCTAATTCTTATAGCCATAAAGTGCAGTGCTGCGAAACACAGTGCTGCGTCACAAACTTTTAACCCGTTAAGGGTTTTTTGTATTGATCTCTATTACAAAAAATATATATTCGTTTCATTTGGTTTACTGCAGTCTATAGATGTTAAACTCTACTTACCTGCAATTTCCCCCATAGACGTAATGTATTTGAATACTTTTGAGTGTCCCGAACAATTTGCTTCATCTCAACGAAAAGCTTACTGTTGTAGCATCCCTATATGATACACATTTAGAATACCGAGTTTGGAATTTCTGCTACTATACTTGTTCTTGAGATATGCTGCTAACAGACAGACAGACACACACACAGACCATTCGCTAAAAACATGATTTTCGTATTCAGGGGACCTCAGAACATGCAAATATGACAAAAACTCACGTTCGAAAATTTGACCCTAAAACAATAATTTCTCGACCCTATGGGTATAAGAGAAAGTAAAAATTAAGATTGAATTAAAAGATAAATTAGGGTTTTCTATCAATTTCATAAGTGTAAGTTATTGGAGCCTGAAGTGTCAGTGATTAGTGCTAAAATTTTCTCTTGGTGTCAGTTACTGGTGAAACTCCCATGATAATATAAAAAATTTAAAAGCAAAATAGAAAAAATCTACATTTTCAAATAAATTATACTCTAAATAAATTTTGAAACTTCACTTAATTTTTTAAAACAAGAAGTTTCTTCAAGGATAATTTTAGTAAGTAGCAATTGCTAGTTAATTTAGATATTGCTCTTAAGGTGTCAGTTACTGGTGCACCTACCCTATGTTTAATATTCCTTAAAGTGTTATTTTCTGAAATCAGAACCCCTTTTGATGGATCAATATTGTGATGGCATGTGCTCCGTGCCTGGACCAGTCCCAGACCATCGCCATTTGCCTACTGCATAGCTCTAGTGTGACGTTTTAGCAACATAACTTCAAATTAAGAAAGTAAAAAAATATAGCTGGCAATTCCTTAGTCGGGGATTGTATGTAAGCGTTTGAGTATTGACACGTCCCATCTTATTCATTATTTATATAAGGATCTAATATTTATTATTTTAGGATTCATTAGTATTATTCATTATTTATCTAAGGATCTAATATTTATTATTTTAGGATTCATTATTATTATTCATTATTTATCTAAGGAATTATCATTGGGTATGTGCTTTATCAAAGCTTTGCTGCTTACAAAGGCATTTTCAATTTCTCTGTTAAAAATTATGCAAGTTTAAGTTTCACCAATGTAGGACTGTTACTGATTATTCAAGTAAGTTCAGCTGCTGTTGAGCAATCTTTCAGCACTCAAAACAGACTAAAAACCAAGTGCAGTAATTGAATGAAAGGCACAACTTTATCATCTTTAATGAGGATTAAAGAATCCGAAATAACGTTAGAATCCTTTAGTTATGAAAAAGTCATAAAACTATTTAATGCAAAAGTCCAAAGACAATATTGAATTTTGATTTATGTATAACAATACAAAAAAATCTTTTACAAGTTAAAAGTTAGTGATGCAGCTATTTTTGGGTTGTAAGAATTTGAAATATGAGTCTTAACAATAATGATATATTTTGAATGATACTTTGTTATTAATTAAAATATACCTAAATTTATTTAAACTTAATAAAATAAAACCTCTTTAATTAATTAAAATACAACAAATACCTTATTTCATTCCTTCACTATTGGCTGCATGTGGAAGAGCCCTCCAAACCAAGGGAAGGTTCAACAATGCCAAATGAATATCGAAATTTAATATTAACAACTCGGAACCACAGAAATATGAATGTCACTTTCTTTAACAACAACTTTACTCGGTTACTGGCTCCGCAGTTTCGACTCAAACTATCCGAAATTGGCTCCACGTTGTAATAATAAGTCTGAGGATCTCATTCCTATATCGACAACCAGTTAGAGCTCCATTTCAAATGATTTGGAGATCGATGTGCCCATCCATGGAGATTCCAGCATAGACAATCCCCCCCCCCCCCGAACTGTCAAATTTGACACTTCCGTGCACGAACGCAGGATAGTTCCTCGCTCCATGTTTCCTCCAGCAGAAAAACGGGACTCATCGGAGAAAAGAATATTGCGTCATTCATTTCTTCTCCAATTCACATGCTTTGTTGCCCACTCCCTGCGGGCACGATGGACCATTCGTCGGTAAAGCTGCCTTCAAACTCTGGCAACTTAGAAAGCTGCAAGTGCGGCTCTATTGATATTTCTTTGATGTGGTTTAGGTGAGTCGAAGCTCACAAACCTCCTAGTGCGATAATTACATGAGAAGGTGGTCTCTTTTGTAAAAGAACAATAAAAAGTAATGTCCTTCATTGTAAATGTGTGTAAAATTTCAAGGGTCACTTTTGGACGATGGATAATTTGACTTTTGAAGCTTGCATCGTTGCCAGAGTTTGAAGGCAGCTTTAGAGTAGTCTTACATCTTGGAGCCAGCATCGGATAGTTTGAGTCGAAACTGTGGTACCAATTGCCGATCAAAAGTGTTGTTAAAGAGTGGTAATAATATTTCGGTGTCTCCAAGTCAAGCGTTAAATATCGATTGTGTATTGTTGCACATTGTATATTGTTGCTTGCCCTGGTCTTCTGCCTACATCTCCAAAAAACGATTCCAGGTCCTGGAAATCACACTTTATGAAACTCCAGTTGCTTCTGTTACTTTGGCTCCCTTTCTAACCAAACAACAACTCTCCGTTTCTGAATCTGTTAAATGACTTTGTTGAGAAATTACTCTCATCGAAACAATGCACTTATGTTGATCATTCTTTTCTACTTTGTCTTTCATTAAATTGAAAGAGAAATTTCATTCGTTTCTTCTTAAGCTTTGTTTTTTATGTCAAACTCAAAATTTGCATTTGTGACTCTCTTCTATTTTCTGCAGAAAAAAAAAAAAAAAAAAACAGTTAATCTTTAGCTACGTTTCTTGCGACCATGGAAGCCTCTGCGCATGTGCTGATTGAACGAGTCCACTGTTAAAATGGGGAAGATAATTTTTTCGTTGAGAGAAAATAAGCGATAAGGGAACACCGCGAACCGAATGATTGGATGTTTACTAAATTCCAACCTATCGGTCAACTTTTCACCCCTCAAAGATTTTGGACTCGTCTTCACTGCTAGGCGTAGGAAACGTGGTTGCACTGTATCTTGTATGAGATTTGCAATATCCTTTAACCTTTAACGTTCATTGGTTTCGCAGCGAAACCAACGTTTGACATAATTTAATAACTTTTTTATGCAGCAGTTTTTTAACATTTCCCCCTTGTTTTTAATCAGGTTTTAAAGTTTCGTTCTTTTTCTGTTCGGTAGATAGCAGCATTATTCCAAAATTTAACAAATAATGTTTAAAAAGGAAGCTAAACGCATAAGTCACTTGAAGTTTCTTAGTGTGCGAATTGCTGGTTTGATGATGCACTCACGACTAGTTTTTTTTTTTTCATTTAATGAAGAGCTGGACTATTATTTTCAACTGAAACAACTTTTACGAGATGTTGTAGTCGATAATGTTTACTTACAAAGTGTTTTATTCATTAAATTAAATATTATTTGAATTTAATAAGGTTAACTTATAGATGTTTCAAACCAAAAATTTCTTGAAATGGAAAAATGCTAATTTTTTAAATATTTATGATCAGCTATGTGTCTAAAAGTCATTTTTAAAATTAGTTTAGTAATTTTTAAAATAAATTAAGTAGTGGACGTTGAAGGGTTAATAGTTTTGATAAATGTATAAAAAATAGTAAGTTTCATCCAAAAGAAAAAAAAAAAAAAAAAAAATCAAGGTAAGACTAAGCTAAAAATATACTCCACTCTTCCGTCTTATTTCCAATATGCAAAAGTTCTTTAACTCTACAAGTACAAAATATTGATTATAATCAATATAAATGTGGAATTTTTTTAAATAATTAAGTGCATATATCTTAAATATTGTGTTCGATATATTATGAAAATTAAGCAAAATTATCTTGGCATAAGAAGCATATGCATTGCATTACATCAATGCAATCAAATTGAAGGGCACGGGTTAGAAATCGGGGGGACTTAGGCCCAGGGCCATATCCCTTTTGGCCCACATTTTCAGGACCCTGGAAATAACTTGTTTCATTTATTTTCTAATCTGTAATCTAATTTTTAAATTGGGATAATTTTTTTTAATAAACAATTAAAAAATAATAATAATAAATAATACTTGTTGTATTTTATTTTTTATTATTTCTACTGAAAAAAAGATTAACAACCAGGCATAGATTAAGTTAAAGCAAGCTTATACCTAGCTGTAAGGGTCCTGCTTTTACCGTTGCAAAACATTAACAATTTCTTCTTTTCTTAGAATGTACCTACCCAATATCATCATATACAAGTTTTGATAAATCCATTATTTATTACTTTCTTCTATATTCAATAGAAGAAAGTATTGGATTCGTAAAAATTTTCGACTTTCGGTTTTCGACGGATTTACACCTTTTGAGAGGTCTAGAACACGATTTGACCATTTTTAGAAAATGTCTGTATTTGTGTGTGTGTGACAAAAAATTTCAGGGCATTTAGTGTGGTCCCTAAAGTACCCTTTAATTTATTTTAGGTCCCTAAAAGTCCCTTTTTTTTGGCAAAATGGTCCCTAAGTCCCCTTTTTTTCTTTGCCTATCAAAAATCTTAAGATTTTTTAGGTATGCCAGGAAAAAAAAAAACATTCAAATGCGATGAAATTGCTTAGGCACATACTTTATATTATCTACAGAATACTGAAATGACTAACTTATAGCAGCCAGTTATCTGATGTGTAACAGGGACCCTAATATTCATAGATAATTCAGCAAATGGGCTATGGGGGAAGGAAAGGCTAAGATTAAAGAGGTCATTGTGCAAACTGTCCTCTCACCATTGCATAGCGCGATACCACAGTTAGTTGTACTGCACGCATTAGGTCAGAAGCTCGATTATTTTCAGTTCAATAATGAGCCCAGTTACAAATTCAACTCTGATGACTCGCAAAGATATGTATATCTATAGGTTAAAAAAAAAAAAAAAAAAAAAAAAAAAAAAAAATGTTGCAGTAACCAGGGATCGATTCGAGCAAAAATTGGGTCCCTTTTGCTGCCCCTTTTCAAATTTCTAAAATGAATCCCTTTACAAAATTCAAGTCTATAAAATAGGCCCCCTCACAAAATTTAGATTTATAAAAAAAATCCCTTTCATAAGATTTTGTTTTGTAAAATTTTTCCAAGTTTCCAGTATTAATTTTAATGAGTATCTATACTTGGTTCAGTGAAATGCTGTTAACTTGATATTAAACATCAGATAGAGTAGCTGCTAAAATGAAAGGTTTCATACAGTAGTAATTTTTTTCGCAAAAATAAATAAAAATTTCACAAAAATTATTTGTTTTTCACAAAAATGGGCCCCAAAAATTAAAACCTGTGTCGACCCCTAGTACCGTAACATTACTATTTTGCTTTGGCCTGGTAATAAATAGTTTAGATTTAAGTCTGAATGGAAATCTGGTACCTTTAACGCAGTTAAGGGAGCACGTATCAAAATTTGGTACAATGAAATACTTAACGGCCCTCTTCACTTACCGTCGCCGGGAGCCCGATCCAATGTTATTCTATGGGGAAATTTTCTTTACAAATAACTTATTAACTAATACATATTTTTAAATTCTGTTTTCACATTCAGAAAATTCCCAACTGTTAAATTGACGGACCTTTTTTAAAAATGTATTTTTTTTTATTTTTAATATTTTATTTTGAAATTGCAAAATGAAAAAAATTCACATATTGAAAATTCGTATTTTGCAGCTTCAAAATAAAATATAAAAAATTAAAAAAGTAATTTTTCAAAAAAAGGTCCGTCAATTTAACAACTGGAAATTTTCAGAATGTGAAAACAGAATTTAAAAATATATATTAGTTAATAAGTTATTTGTAAAGAAAAATTTCCCATAGAATAACATTAGCTTCGGCTTCCGGTGGCGGTGAGTGAAGCGGGCCCTTAATACTAAATGAACATATCCAAAAATTATCTCAATGCCCAATTGTTGTGCAGTCATCAAGGCCAGGGGTGGCCCCATAAAGTGTTAATGGCATACGATTTCCACTACGGTCGCATTTTCCACAAAATGCGTGTATACAGAATGCGAAAATTAAACAAGAAATTTTTGCTTTTTTTGCTAAAGCATTTTATTAAACTGTTATTAAAAAAAAAAAAAAAAAATAAATAAATAAAATGTTAAATTTTTAACACAGAATAAAAAGAAACAAGAACAAAAAATCATGTGGTACGCATTGATTATTAGCATTTTCTAATTGTACATACTTGTTGTGTCATTATAACCTTCAGTATTCTTTATCTACGTTATCACACAATGAAAAGGCAGACAAGTAAACTATATCACTCTTAAACATTGTTAGAAAGTGTTAAAAATGCTTAATACAAATGGAAATGTAGCCATTAATTTCTAATTGCAGCTCTTAATGTATCTAAATATTTTAGTGTAGGCCTGTAAATCTGAAGATTAAACATATTATTCTATACAATATATTTTATCATATTCCCATTTATCATATATATATATATATTATCCTATTCCCATAAATGTCAGCTTCTTCATGATTTTTGCAGTAGATAGTTATTAAAATGTGATTTATAAAAATGGCTATCCTAAAAAGCAAATGTATTGGCTTTTTTTTTTTTTTTTTTTTTTTTGGGGGGGGGGGGAGATGTCCCTGTATGCAAACCAAGTTGTGCAGGACTCATGAATGCTATTTTAAATAGAGAACACTACACAATGAACTTGAATAACATATTTCATTTTTAAGAAAATCTGAAAATATTGACGAACACTGAAGTCGAGCAGATAGACATAGACAGACAGCTGGGCAGACAAATACATTATTTCAAATCTTATTCATACTTAAAATTTAAAAAAAAAAAATGTTAAAAATGCTTGAGGTAAATAAAAATGTAATTGCAGCAAATTTTCAAAAATAGTCCTTAATGTAACTGAATATTTTTATAGTTCCTTTAAATTTTATTGTTATTCGTACTACATTCTGTAGAAAACATTCTTTTGTACATATAACATATTTCAATTTCATTGAGATTTGTGCCAAGTGGTACTGTGTGTTTGTATGGTTTATAGAAATATTTCTCATAGAATGAATGCTTTGGCATATTTTCAAGTGTTCTTGTACACAAATCATTGGTGGTATTTACTTTATTTTCAATGGGAAACATCTGATAGTGAACATGAATAGCATATTTTAATTTCATTAAGATTTGTGTAAAGTATATTAAAATCAGGTTTATTGTAATACCTTTCATAGAATGCTATGCTTTGGAATACTTTAAAGTGTCCTTGTACACAAACCAGTAGAGGTATTTACTCCATTTTTAATAGGGAATATGGGATAGTGAACTTGAATAACACATATCAGTTTCAAGAAATTCCATGAATATTTACGGGAAATAGAATATGGACCGACAGACAAACTGAAGTCATTAACACTTTTCAATCTTACTGGAAAGTGTTGAAAAACACTTTCCAATTTACATTACATTGTTTTACTAATGTATGATCATTGTATGAAATGATGGGCATATTATGCATAGTTCTTTTATAGAGAAGTATAAAAGATTTTATTTATATCACATACTATGGGGACTAATTTTCTTAAAACAAATTAAGTTATTTAAAAGTATGAAGTGAAACTAATATATATTTCAGAATATTTCTACAGAATTACTGAAATTGCATGTTTACTATTTATTTTCTTTTACAGGGATGCCTAAAAATTTCAGATATATTACTTGTATGTTCATTGACGGATATATGAATTTGGGAATAAAAACATACTGACATGTTCACTTTTATTTATTTACTGAAATATTCAGCGGTTCAAATTTGTTTAAACACCCAGTAACTATACTAAATGTTCAAAATGTCCATGGAAGCCACTTCAGATTTTTTTTAAAGATGTCATTATAAAATTTAAAACTTAGTTTGAAAAAGAAAAATGTAACATAAAGAAGCATCTATAATAGCATACGAACAGGTATCATAAGCCTAATAGTATTGTAGCATTTTGCTTAAGACGGTTTTTTGATTTTAGCTTTTTCAGTAAAAAAAATTATGAACTCAGGTTAAACCCTGTAGTGGTAGCCGATGTTGATATGATTCTTATTTTCACTTGTAGATTTGAATTGCATTATTTATTTGGCTAATATCCAACTTTGTTAGCAACACAGAATGAAGTGGGCTTGTACCTTTTAATCAAAATGTCATGATTATTGTTATTATTTTTTTTTTTTTTGTCACATCATGAAATGCATTACATATTTTGTCTGCCATTCAAACTTTTATAGACATACATTTTTTCTGTTATTTGCAGCAGTTCATGACAGTTGCATATAGCATAGTTACTGCAAAACTCAGACTACACCTACAGCATATTGTGCAATTTTTTTCTTTGCACATTTTAGTTCAATTTGCCTTATTGTTCAAAAAATGACCTTAGAGCTAAATTCTTTTAATTGTTAGTATGGTTTTGCTTAGGTTGTTTACAAAAAAGATTTTTGAAGCAACAAACCACACCAGTAGCTGAAAGGTTCTCTTCTGAAAAACCTAGTTGATAATAATATTATAGTTTTAAAAAATTAAAGAACACGCTTTTATAGAAATGTGAACTAAAAAGCACAAAATATCTATCTTAGTATTAAAATGCAGGGTAAGAGAAAATCGTCTGAGTGACACACCATAATATTTACATACATTTAAATCTTTAATTAAAATAATTTAGAATTAAACAAAAACCATTTTTAAAATATCTCCCCTGACTGGGCTCGAACGCTAGACCTTTAGGTTCGTAGCGCGGAGTTTTACCTCACAGCCACAGCGTTCACGTAAGGAAAGTCTTTTTTTCCAATATAGATTTTTTGTTTGCTCCCAGAGCGGTTACAAACATACATACAGGTGAAGCTAATAAAAGCGTGTTAAAAAATGCCAGATTCGAGTTACACTTGTGGGCCTTGCCTACCTATTTGAAAATTTCGTTTTCTCTGAAACTCGCAGGAATACAGGCTAAAATCTCTTAAACGGATCCCCATGGAGGACAAAACACTCTAGGCACCTTGAGTAGGTAATAGACTGTTTCTCTTGTTGACCCTCCCACACACACTTAGGACAACAAATTTTGAAGACAATAAATTGATGGGAAAATATGTATATTCTATTTGCGAAACATAGCTTTAAATGTAAAATCTGAAACTTTTCATTTTGCATCATAAAGAGCAGTAAAAGTGAGCGCTCATCATAGAAATTATTGGAGGACCAAGAGTCTCATGGCTCATATAACTCAATGCCTGTATCTTAAGGTATTCAACAAAACCAAAAGAGTATGAATTCTTTTGACAATGGCTGTGTATATTTTTAAATTATTTGATTTTGGGCATTATACTTGGCTTATACATGGTAGTGGATCATAAAAGAAAGCGTATATATGTATATTACTGATATTTAAGCATAAAATAAATAGGTCCCTAAAGTATCTTTTTTTTCAATTTTGGTCCCTAAAGTCCCTTTATTTTTGAGGGAGTTGTGCTAAATGCCCTGAAATTTGTGGCGACTGTATCTCCGGAACTGCTGCTCAGAATTGCATATAAATTTATATGCAGGTGCGCCTTGACCTATATCAGTGCCTATCAACTTTTGGTGTCAACCTCTCAACAGGTGGCGCTGCTATCCAGCTACTTCCGCAATTTCAGGGGAGGCTATATCTCAGGTTCTGTTGTGTATAATGAAACAAAACTTGATACATAAGAAGGCCATTATGAGACATGCTGATTCAATTTGAACGGTTATAGGCCGTCAGGTGGCGCTGCTGTACAGCAAATTATGGAATTTAAGGGAAGGCAATATCTCAAGAACTACCGCATATATATGTTAATGCACTTTGACATAAATTAATATCTGTCAACTCATGGTGCCAACCACTTAACAGGTGGCACTGCTACAACAGCGATATTCGCAGTTTCAAGGAAGGCTATATCTCAGGTTCTATTGCTTATCATCAAACAAAACTTGATATGTGAGAAGATCATTATGCGACCTTGCGCTGATTTAATTTAAATGCTCATCGGCCAATATGTGGCGCTGCTATACTGCAAACTTCCTCGAAAACGAGGCGGCTATATCTCAACTTCTATGGCATATAACTGTACTAAACTTGATATATGAGATAACTGTTATAAAAATGCATTTTTAAGATGTTATTTATAGACAATAAAACTGTCTTTCTTTGAATATTTAGTGTGTTAGTTTTCTCTAAGATGAGAATCATTTGCATTCAACATATTAATTTAAAAAAATAATAGTTTTAATAAATTATTTGCACTTAGTGAATTTGTACAGGAACATACAGAAGAAAGTTTTGTAATGGCCACAACATACTAGTTTTTCCAATATTCTTGAAAGCTATAAAATTTGGAAATTGAGTAATTCTTCCTTAATTTCAATATAATGATAAACAACTACACACTTGAATAGTGTACATTTCATGTATAATAACGGATTTTATTACTTATAATTAATTAGTTGAAATATCCGGTATTTTTTTCAGGCTCATTTAAAAAGGAAAAAAAAATATATACAATAAGTATAAAAGAGATAAACAAATTTAAAACAATCGGCAGCAAAATTATTGAAACACACTTCCACATCCAGACAGTTTTCATTATTATTATTTTTTTTTTTAAAGCTTGATCATAAATTTTTGTCACCAATTTACTTTTTATAAACAGCATAAAGACTAAGTTCATGACTCGTCAAGTATTTACTTAACAAAATAGTATTAAGTGCATACCTTTTAAAAATGCTTGGATAATTTTGCTTGCGACTGTAATTAGAAATGCTGATACCGTTTCCAAAAATTGTACAAGAGATTCATGCTTTTTCAATCCTGTTTCGCATTTCAAAAGATTTCGATGACTTTTGAGTATATGGCGAGTACTCATATCATAGTATGGGTAGTACTTGGTAGTACTTGGCGAGTCGTATTAATCCTGGACGATAGGACCCATGCCCCAGCCCGCCCGGTTTCCGCTGTTCAATGTATTTTTCTAGTCAATTTTGTCCCCTTATTACTTCCGGTGTGAGCCTGTTTTTTTCTTTCTTTTTTTTTTTTTTTAACACACTTGACATTGTGAGTTTTTTTGCTTTTCTTCCCATGCTGTTTCTATGGGGTTTTTGGCCTTTCCCCCCCCCCTCTTTTTCTACATTCTGAAGTGGCGGTGGTTCCCGCCCACCGCCAAGAGTTATACTTGGCGAGTCGTATTAATCCTGGACGATAGGACCCATGCCCCAGCCCGCCCGGTTTCCGCTGTTCAATGTATTTTTCTAGTCAATTTTGTCCCCTTATTACTTCCGGTGTGAGCCTGTTTTTTTCTTTCTTTTTTTTTTTTTTTTAACACACTTGACATTGTGAGTTTTTTTGCTTTTCTTCCCATGCTGTTTCTATGGGGTTTTTGGCCTTTCCCCCCCCCCTCTTTTTCTACATTCTGAAGTGGCGGTGGTTCCCGCCCACCGCCAAGAGTTATACTTGGCGAGTCGTATTAATCCTGGACGATAGGACCCATGCCCCAGCCCGCCCGGTTCCCGCTGTTCAATGTATTTTTCTAGTCAATTTTGTCCCCTTATTACTTCCGGTGTGAATTTTTTTTTTTTTAACACACTTTACATTGGTGGGGGTGGGTGGACGAGAACCACCGCCACTTCAGAATGTAGAAAAAGAGGGGGGGAAAGGCTAAAATACCCATAGAAATAGCATGGGAAGAAAAGCAAAAAAAACTCACAATGTCAAGTGTGTTAAAAAAAAAAAAAAAAAAAAAAAAAAAATCACACCGGAAGTAATAAGGGGACAAAGTTGACTAGAAAAATACATTGAACAGCGAGAACCGGGCGGGCTGGGGCATGGGTCCTATCGTCCAGGATTGATACGACTCGCCTAGTATAACCATGAATATGAATAAAAATATTTTGTACCAAACATCAAGTGTCGCTCAAGAAGTTTCTAAGTTGTTCTACATACCTCTTCTTTCATCCCATTTAATCCCCACTTATGAAGGCTGAGGAACTTTTAATATTCTAGGAAACATGAATTCGATTGAAGAATTTTCATATCAAATATCAAGTTTTTAGTTGAAACGTTTTGAAATTTTTCATAATATTCCTCTTTTTTAATTCTGTTTATAAGGAGCTAGCAACTTCTTTATAGCATACTATTTTGTGTTCATTCTAAAAAACAATATAAGTGGTTGAACAGATTGTGCAATGAAGATTCCCTACCCAGACAGCACATCTCCTCCCCAAGATATCTTCAAGATGTCTTCTGGATGAAAAGGCATCCCAGAAACGTCCTTAAGATGTACTGTGGATAAGTTAAGCCTAACTGTGCTGTTAGGGTAATAACACATTGTCTCCAAATGACATCCTCAGAATGTCCTATGGATGAAAAGACATCCTATGGACATCTTGAGGACAAGCGTGTTGTTAGGGTTGTTGACTACCCTCAGAAAATGGCACGGTAATAGCACTATGGTAGAACTGTAGAGAATGGAGGTCGGAATTAATTGGAATTAAGCCCTGCTCGATTTTCGAAAAATCAAGTTTTCCAGATAAACAATTTACAAACTGTCTACAATATTGAATAAATTTATCAGATCATCTGTGAGTACCTTATAATAAAACAGGGTTGGGTTTCTTCCGGAAGAAACTAGTTTCTCCCAGGACAGTGAAAGAAACTGGAAAAAAACGGAAGAAACTTGAAGAAATGGAAGAAACCGGAAGAAGTGGAAGAAACCAACCAAAAGACAAAACAGATGTTCAAAATTAAAATTTATGAACTATATAAACTCAAAGTATAAATATAATGCCAAATCTAAACTATAATTCAATTAATATTAAAAATATCTTTAGAAAAATAAGTTATTTGATAACAAACACTAAATATATACAGGTGATGGGGTTTTTTTACTTTTCAATGCTAATATTTTTAGAATTTTTTGCATAGATACTATCTCATAATATTATTATACGTTCAAACAGTACAAGTGATAATAATTATGGAATTTTTAGCCATAATATTTGCCATAATATTTAGCCATAATATATTAGCCATAATATTTAGCCTTTTTTTTTTTTTTTTTTTTTTTTTTTTT
Source organism: Salticus scenicus (assembly GCA_963930645.1). Taxonomy (NCBI): domain Eukaryota; kingdom Metazoa; phylum Arthropoda; class Arachnida; order Araneae; family Salticidae; genus Salticus; species Salticus scenicus. The sequence continues at coordinate 34,044,727 of OZ005652.1, read as the reverse complement.
TTTTTTTTAAAGGATACAACTTCTTGTATAAACTTGAAGCTGGTACCCAATGAACTGTATCAATAAGTAAGATACCTACTTTTAAACTCTCCTGCAAGCTCTCTAGGGTAAACAAAAAAAAAAAAAAAAAAAAAAAAAAAAAAATCCAGTATTTATCTATTTTAAGTTGAAAAATAAAGTGCAGTATTGTACTACGAGAAAACTTTTCATTTGTTTTAGTCAACTCCCTCTAACTCTCAAAAGTTTTGTCCAGAGGTTGTGCAGATAATAGGAATTTGCAAATTTGCAAATTAGAGATCATTGCTTTTGTTTACAGTTCTCTTTTGCAGATACAAAGTCAGTTATTATTAATTAAATAGACATCAAAACGGAAAGAGGATTTTTAATACATTTTAGAATAAATATTTCTTCAATATTAATAAAACTAATCTATCACATTCATATATGATGGTAAATAATTTAAGCATATTCAAATAATAGGTACCTATAACATGTAAATAAACATATTTAAAAAATACGAAACAAAATATTTTTGAAAGTCTGGAAATAATATTCATCGCTGATTAATTTTGTTAAGCATTCATTAATAGTGGTTTATTTTCAGCGCTAGTCTGTATAAGTTGCAGGATAATAAATATAAGAATGTTACTCTCCCCCCCCCCCTTCTCCATTTGTGTTTCAAAGTAAGGATTATGCTAAAAGTTTGATAAAAAATAATTATAAGATTAAAAAAAAAAATAAAAATAAAAAAATAAATTTTCTGATGAGTATTAATAAAATACCTGAGGCTAAAAAATAATTATAAGATTAAAAAAAAATAAAAATAAATAAATAAATAAATAAATAAAAAAAAAAAAAAAAAAATTTCTGATGAGTATTAATAAAATACGTGAGGCTAAAAAATAATTATAAAATTAAAAAAAAAAATAAATAAATAAATAAATAAATAAATAAATAAAAAATAAATTTTCTGATGAGTATTAATAAAATACGTGAGGCTAAAAAATAATTATAAGATTAAAAAAAATATATATAAATAAATAAATTTTCTGATGAGTATTAATAAAATACGTGAGGCTAAAAAATAATTATAAGATTAAAAAATAAATAAATAAATAAATAAATAAAAAATAAATAAATAAATTTTCTGATGAGTATTAATAAAATACGTGAGGCTAAAAAATAATTATAAGATTAAAATAAATAAATAAATAAATTTTCTGATGAGTCATTAATAAAATACGTGAGGCTAAAAAATAATATTTAAGCAATATTTAAGCACACAGAATCAGTTCAGTGAAATAATAATAATAGAGAAAAAAAGTTGGTTTTAAAAATAAAATATTAATCCTTTTAGAACAACGTATATTAGCATCGTACATTAGCACTTATCAATGTGTATAAAATTTTAAAATTGATAATGACGTCAATTTTTGTGAAATGCATAATTTAACTTTTTATAATTTTTTCACATTCACGTTGAATTAAATGTATTTATTTTTATGTCGAAAGAAAATAAAATCGTTTTTTTTTTTTTTTTTTTTTTTCTGCAGCAATTAAATTATAGCTAATTTTTTAATGGCTATTTTATTGCTATTTAGAGCTTATTATTTTCATATTTTAATTAATTAAAAAAAAACTATTCGAATTTTCGAAAATCTGACTTCGAAGTATTGTGTTGTCACCGGGTTCTGAGTTACTGTGAAAGTTTCAAATGTCTAGCTAGTAGGGAAATTAGTTAAAAATAGATTGCAAGATTTGTACCGAACAAACAAACAAGAATCGAAGTTAATAAAAACATGGTAATAAAAAGTAAAAATGTGAGAAATGTGAATTTTTTTGAAATATGAGATGTAAATTTCTTTTAGATTAAAAAATTAATTAAGGATTAGAAGGATTTGCAGATTATTAATCTGCAGATTAGAGGGAGTTGACTGTACTATATGTGACTATAAGGAAAATAAAGTTTTTATGACATTTTGTAATACAGTAAATAGTAATTATTGCATACTGGTTCTTTTAATTAACTGGATTACGTTAAGAGCTGTTTTATCAGAGAGTATAAGCAAGTGATCCAAATTATTATTTATTACCAGTTAAAGAAATAAAATTGTCCAAATTATAAAAATTTATACTGTTTAAATTGAAATTGATTTTTTTACTGGATTTTGAGTATTTTGGAACATGATCATCAGATACCGAGGCACATTAGCTCATTTTGATAAAAAAAACTCATAATTATTAACTAAATCTGTTATTAAATTTGTATAGGTATATTTAAAGTTACTTAAAGTTGTTTATAAGATCGATGCATCCATTGTATCTTACAAATCTGAAATTTATAGGATAAATTTTTAAGAAAAACTGTTTCTTCCATTTCTTCCACTTGGAAGAAACCTATTTCTTCCGGCCGGTTTTTTCCATGTTTTTTTCCGCGGTTTTTTCCGCCTTGGAAGAAACTTGCCAACCCTGTAATAAAAATAAGTAGACCTGAAAATTAATCCACTGACTCCTCGCTAAGTGGCAACAAGGCACAATTAAATAGCATTTTAAAAAATTAAACAGCTCCCAATTCTTTCATGACCATTATAAGGTCAAGATACGTCATTAATTAATGTCGTAAAAATTATTAGTTTTAAAATAATTGTTTATTATGTCAATTATCGGGGGGGGGGGGGATCATGCATTGCAGTAGTTAGCAGATCGGAAATGTGATATCTTTTTAACTGATGGCGAATTAGTTTCGCTTTTGGGACTTTGGCTGCAAAAGTATCGCGTTTAAACAAAAAAAAGAGACAAAAGAAAAAAAAAAAAAAAAAGGAAATTTTCCAAATGACTATGAAAAAATGGCCTAGTTCAGCGTTTGTCTGGTAAACGTTCAAGTTCGGAAACTAAACTTTCACAAAAATCGACGATTTTGAAAGGAACCCAACAGAAAATCAAAGAAATCGAAAAAAATACTTCATAAAAATAGGGAATTTGCAATGGACACTTCACAAAAAATTTAATAATTTAAAAAAACTTTCTTTAAAAATATTTAAAATTATTTATTTCTGTATTCAGCTGAAAATTTTTGAAAAAAGTGGCGAGTAAATTTAAAGATCTACTGTCTTTGGTGAATAATTAAAATTTGCAATTTTAAGTCTCTGAAGATAAGTAAACCAAGACGCATAGCGAAGTACTGTGAAGAATTATGTTCAAGAATGACATGCGGATAAAGAATTGGTAGAAATTAATTATAATTAATTATGGAAACATACTATAAATGTTATCATATAATTATATTGGTGGAAGGGTCAAGAGTCAGGGAAGAAATTGTATCGGTAGACACCCTGTATTGACAAAAATCTATACATGATAAAAAGGAAAACTGGCTTCATTTTCGGTTTCAGCATACGAAAAAACATATGTATCAGCTGAAATTATCAAATCAGATTTTGCCAACAAAATTTTTGCAGAGCTGTGTTATTAATGATGTCTTAAGTGCAGCAATGTACACCCATTTTGAAAAACGAAAATCGTTACAAATAGATTGAGAACTATAACGAAACAAATGGGAAACAAACACGCCTTTCTCATTTATCCCTACTTAGCATTTGAGAATGACTTACTCCTGAGGGCTGGGTCATTTCAGTGACATCATTAAGGATTTTGCAATTAAGAAAGCTCGGAAAATTTCTTTTATTTAACCAAAATATACTCAAATATTTATCTTTTATATTCCGAAAATATTGTCCAGTGAAAGTTATTTAGTAATTAAATAGTTTACAATGTAACATTCTTTTGTATTAATAATTCAATCAACAAGATAGGCACATTTGTAGCTGCAATTTGAGTCACCCAGGGTTGATCTGTCAGTTGCCGCTCGAGGCGATCGTTCAATAACTGCCAATTTTGCAAAACTTATTAAATATGTTTGAGAATAAAGATAAAAGATGTTTACATATGCTTCAATTATTGTCCCAAAAAGAACTACCCTCGTCCTGCATCTATATACACAATAGAGAATAAGAAGCCTTCACATTGTCTTTGCCCCACGGCCCCCCACGTCTCTTTATACGGTCCTACTGTAAACAAATATATAAAATTTATTCACTGGTGCTTTTTCATTCGCATTTCAAATTCAAAATAAGGGTTTTAAAAGGCATGATATAAAAAAATTCCAGTGACACCTCGGTGTTACTTTAAAAGATTTTTATTTAGACTCCATTACAATTACTTTTGTTTTGTCAAATAAAGTATATTTACACATTGGAACAATGCTTTTAATTTTCAAATATACTGTCAAATAATCATACTTTCACTGAATTTACATTATAAATTGAAATTATTTATTTCCATAAATTGATTTGTCTTTTGCGTCACGCTTTTACTGTAAGTAAAATTTATGTAAATGTTACTTTGTATCCTAGTACTAAGTGGAAATGTGTGCAAAGAGATTGTGTGATGCAAAGAAAACATTTGCAAAAATTTTACTTACAGTTTTGGATAGCGTGACGCAAAAGACAAATCAATTTATTGAAATAAATATTTTCAATTTATAATGTAAATTCAGTGAAAGTGTGATTATTTGACAATATATTTGAAAATTAAAAGCATTGTTTCAAATATTTTCTCCCCAGAGATTATTTATAAAAGCTATAAATGTGTCACAGAAATATTTTTGTATGTATTATTTAGTCAAATGCAAGGGAATGAAGGAAATGTCTCCCTCCCCCCGTTTATCAGTGCATGTCAATCATCGACATGGACACAGGGAGGGTGTCAGGGCAAACGACCGGTGCTTTCCAAAAACGGGTAAGGGGAAACTACTTGTCCCTTATTCAGGGGTTACTGTGTATATAAAGCTCTATCAGAGAGTCAAAGCGAAAAGAATTAAAAAGAAAAGATATTTTCACCCAAACTTCATCCTATTTTCCAAATATAACTTGAGGGGGGAGACTCCCCCTCCCCCTCAAATTGCGCCCCTGGTTGGTGCAAGGGTTAAGACAAATTGACCATACGTTCGGGGCTTCTAGTGGTCCCTTAACTGAATAAGATTTTTTTTTTTAAAGTAACCTTTTAACTGTTCAATCGGGGGAAAAAATGCAAACGATTACTACATTTCACGTTAAAAAAAAAAAAAAAAACTACAGTATTTAAATCCAAGTACGAGACGGCTAAAAGCTCTGAGCAAAGAACCTAGGCCTGGGTGAAATGCCACTGCATAGGTATATTTCTAAGAAATCCTAACCAATATTCGCGCGTGTTTCTGAGAAAATCAGGAAATACCCTGAATGACTAGGCCGAATGAAACTAATCCACTAAATTCAATTAGTGTATTTTAGATTTTGTTTTATAAAAGATGAAAGAAACTGCACTGAATCGCTTTTGCTTTCAGCATATAGAGAAATCGGTTCGGATTATTTGAGTTGAAGAAAAAATTCTAACAAATAATGTTTCAAAAACTGACAAAGTAAATTTTCCCTTTTTTGGAAGAAATTTCCCCTTTTCCCTCAATATCTTAAGTTACATCAAAATTTCCCTCTTTGAGGGGTATTTTCCTCAATCTGGCAGCACTGGCTATGCTTGAATGGATGCTAGCACAATGCGATCTCTGAATGAAATGAGAAGAAAAATTTACGTTCTCGAAAAACGATATTGGCGCAGTGTAAAAGCAGTGTATTATCCGACACGATATCGCTCCGAGCGTTGCATTATTTATCGACCGATTTAGTCGCTGTCATGTCGGTCAGTGTAAAAGTGCTCTTTCATTTCCATATTTTTCATCCATGAATCAATAAATTTTATATTTAGGCATAAAAATATTTTTTGAAAGCAGAATTAGGATTTGATATAGTTAACAAAGCAAACAAGGGGTGTTTATTTGCAACGAGGTATATAAAGTAGAGTGATAAATGGTAACCTTTGAGAAGGTCCAAGATGAGTCATGTGACATGCTCTCCTTGCACCTGCGTATTCGGTGGTTCCCTTGGTAACAGCTCATTTTCAGTAAATTTCTATGGCAACGGTTTGGAGATTGTTCTTCGCAGCCAATGTTTTTGTTTACTTACGTAGTTTAATATTCTTTTTTCTAAATCATTTTGATTTTGATTATACTTCTTTTTTATTTCGTGTAGTTGAACTTAAACCGACAAAATGCTTAAAAATAATTGAAAAATTATTATTTGTTGTTAAATTTAGCTCCTTAAAAGTTTAAATTTTCTTTTATAAACACTTTTAAACTTTGTTGGGAAACGATGAAAAAAAAAGGTATTTTATTATTTATTAAAATGTTGTTAGGTATTGATATACATTTGCCTCACTAGAGGGCGCCAGAGGTCCCGTCGAGATGAGATTCGAAGAACATTTTTTGTTTACTCTCGCGGGACATTAGTTTTGGTTTTAGTTTGTCTTTAGTGAAGAGAGCAACACAATGAAATAGAATGCTCTCGGGGCCTTTTTGGCCTAATTTTATTATTCATAGAGCTACAGTTAAAGAAATAGAAAAAGTAGCTGATAGATTAGATTAGTTTTATTATAAATCCATTTTTCTCAAAGTATAATTTTAGAAATAGTATTGCTAAAAATAGAATGAAATGGATGTTCGATGTGCACGAAAGGAATACCTTTTTGTAAATAGTGTTATTTTCATCATGTAAATATTTTATTTAATAAACTGTATATATTTTCTCATCTTAAAGAAGAAGCTATTATTTCTAGAAAAACAAGTGTCCGTTATTAGTCTTCATTTTTTAACGTCGAAGAATTTTACAGGTAAGAAGGGGAGTAGGTTAGTTGCACCCGGAAAATACCTAAACGGGCGAGTTGCACCGCTTACTCTCTGAACCAAGGGGTGAGTTGCACCGCTTAGCTATTTCTTCAAAGGGGCGAGTTGCACCCTCCAAGATATTATTACATAATTTTTTTTTATACATAATCGCATAATTTTCCCTTCACACTTTTCACAGGCTTAGGACTGTCATGGGCTAAAAACCCATGGCGTGTTAAAAAAATTTGCGAATAATTTTTCTTTGTCTCATAGTGGTAATAAGTTTACCTTGTCTAATATCCGAGCATATGCCCATTGTCTTTGAGAAAGATGATCATATGTCGACTTATTTTATGCATAGGTTTTAATTTGTTTCCTTTTTATCTTTCTTTGAACTGTAGTAGGAAATAGCCTTTAAAATTTCAAATCTTGTAAGTTCTTTACTCGTATATTTCTTCTTCATTTTTTCCATGTTTTCCATTCTCTTTTTCAGAAATTTATTTGGTTGTTTTGTGATATTTACGCTATTTTTCAAAGCATTTACATCAACCTGTGTTTGCTTAATTACTTCAATAAAAGCATAAATATTTGGACTAGGTGCACTGAAATTGGCATTGAATTTTGCGTGAAACGATTCACAAGCGTTAGTTGTTCTCTCTCCGTCAATTGTATCCGAAGCCCACAAACAATTAGTGGAAATTTCGCATCTTCTGAAATATATGTATCAACCTAATAATCCATGTATTTTTCCAATTTTTCATTCTGAGGAATTTCCGATATGAAATCCTCTACAAAACAATCAGCAACTTCCTCATGATTGAAATAAAGCAGTCCGAATGACCAACGTAGCCACTTTCCAATATCAGAATTCTTGTCTTTATATTCTTTTGATAAACCAAGTTCTTGAATTTTTCTCCACCATGATTGAGATGCATGGAAACGACATCCTCTGATATTGCTTGTAGGCCATATTCTTTTAATTGCAGAATGAATTCCGATTTCAAAATCAGCGACAATATTCTTGGGCTCGAATTTCAATTCTAATTTTTCACAACACTCTGTCAGCAATACAAACATATATTCATAAGTATTTGTACTTTTATTAGGCAAGAGAAAGTGAGCAAGTGGCATGTAGTGGCCATTTTCATTGATGTGCAACGAAAACCGATGGAAAAGGAGGGAAGGAACCTTTCCCCTAATGACTAGAAACCTTTTCCCCTAATGACTTATCAGTAAATCGTACAATTCGCCCGTCGTTTGATTGACAGGTAAAAAGAGGGGTGCAATTGACCCTCGTCCGAAAAATCCCAAGCGGTGCAACTCGCCCGAGATTTGATTGACAGGTTAAGAGAGGGGTGCAATTGACCCTCGTCCGTAAGAAGAATATTAAAATATCAGTTTGAAGATTATTACTTTGAAATTAAAATGATTAGAAATTATTAAATAATTATTTTGATTAAATGAAATAGCCTGCAATCTTTATATTTCAAAGAGTCTAGAAGACTCGCTTTAAGCCATTCAGAAGAATGGCGTTATAACATATTTTATGGCGTCCGCCACAACAGGATGTATTGTTTATATTAAATACAGGATATATTGTTTATATTAATATTGTTTATATTAACTGAAAGGAAAAGAATTATTTTCATTTGAAACAAAAATGGTTTAAAGATAATATTATTATTATATGAAATGTTTCTCAAAAGAAATCTTAGATTGAAAACTATTAAGAATATTCCTTTTTCAAAGTAAATAAAATTAAAAGTGTCTGATTGATTGAAATAAAACAAGATTTTTTATTTGCTATATTATTTGTACATTTAAAACGTAAATTTATCAAGGTCAAAATAAGATAGTTGTTTTTTATGATTGAAATAAATAAAAGTAGAATTAAAAAAAAAAAAAAAAAAAAAAAAGCAATTGAGTATTGAGTTGACCTTGAAAAGGAAGCATCATTTGATGAAAGAAAGAATAAAAAAGCAGTTTTTCATGGTAAATATTAGATGATGTCAAAATCTGATTGCATTGAATGTTTATTGTTTTATTTTTTGTTTCGCAATGATAATGAAATAAAGTATTATTTTAGAATTTATGAATGAAAACAGAATGTGCAAGTGATAGAAGCTTCGATTTTAATTTATTCTTGGATTACATTTTGTGATTGTTTAATTCAATAAATTTTTACAGTTAATAAATAAATAAAAATTATTATTCAGTTGGAAATAAATGTTGCTATAAGAGTAAAATAAAAAATAATAAATGGTTATTTTCTTTTGTTTACATTTTACGAAAAGAAAATGGCTCTCAAAATAGAATTTTTTACAAGTTGTTCTTAAAATAAAATCTTCTTGGTAAATAGAAAAGTGAATGTTTTTACATTTAAAATAAAAGGCATAAATAACGAATAATTGGTTAATTAACATAAAACTGTTCTGTTTTTGTTTAAAAATCAGAAATGGAAAAAATAAAAAGGCGAAGAACGCCATTACGATCTTCCTTTACTAAAACTTTACATAGTTTAAAAACAGAACTAGAGAAAGAAGATCTTGAGAGGGGTATACTTTTAGATAATTTAAATAAATTAGAGGGTTTAATGACAGAATTAAAGGCATTTGATAATGAAATATTAGACATTATGTCGGAAGATAGTAAATGCGATGAAGCTTTGATTGTAGAGGAAGCGGAAGAAAGCGAAGCATACTGCGATGAATTTATCACAGTTAAAAGACTAATTAATGAAAAGTTAAATTCAAATGTAAATTTTAATTACACAAGCCAAAATAAAATTGAAAGCGAAACAAACTTGAAAACAAAGCGATATAAATTACCAAAATTAGCTATCAAGAAATTTGATTCAAAATTGATAAATTATTTGCCCTTTTGGGCCCAATTTAAGAAAATTCATGAAGATGAGGAATTAGACAACACTGACAAATTTCAGTACCTTTTACAGTGAGTAGAACCAGGAACTCGAGCCAGAGAATTACTTGAAAGTTACCCCGTAACATCAGAAAATTATTTAAAGGCAGTAAAGGCTTTTGAAGAACGCTATGGGGATAAAGATATCTTAATCGAAGTATATGTTCGAGAATTTTTGAAATTAATTACAGCTAATGTACAGACTAGGGGAAATAGCAAAAATTTGTGTAATTTAGTGACCAAGATAGAAGCACACTTGAGATCACTAGAAAGCATGGGTGTAAACATTGATCAGAACTCTGCGTGGCTGCACCCAATGATAGAATCCTGTTTACCCGAAGATATTATTAGAACGTTTCAAAGACTTAATGTTGGGGCCAGGGAAGATTCTACTGAGTTAGATGATAAGGAAACCACACAGAAATCGAACTTGTCACTATTGCTGAATTTTTTGAAAAGGGAAGTGGCAGGTGAAGAAAGGTTACAATTAGCCAGGTCGTGTTTGAAATTAATTCACCCAGGGAAAATGTTAAAAATAAATTCCACAAGAGAGATAACAGGGTCCCCACTGCTACAGGCTTATTCGCTGCAAAAGAATTAAGCTGTATATTTTGCGGAAAAACGCATGAGAGTAAAGACTGCATAACAGCCAGATCGCTCTCCCTTGACGAAAAGAAAAATAAAGTAAAAGAAAAAAATTGCTGTTTGAAATGTTTACGTTTTGGACACCGGGCAAAAACGTGCAAGGTTTTTATTAAGTGTCACGTTTGTTCAAAACCCCATACAGAGTTATTTTGTCCAGAGATAAGGAAAGGGGTTGAAAATACTCGAAGCAAATCTCCCGAAGTAATACAGAACACTGTCGCCAAACAATGCTCCCAGGAAATAGCCCTTATGACGTTAGAAATAAATATAAAAGGGGAAAAAGGCCAAAAAAAGGTGCGTTGTCTTATGGACAGTGGTTCCCAGAAAAGTTATATTTTAAAGAAAACTGCAAAAGAGCTCAAGCTCAAACCCATTGGTACAGAAATAATTGCCCATACAGTTTTTGGGGGTACACAGATAGAAGCTAAACAGCATAATAAATTTAGAGTTACAGTGGGTGCATCGAATAATTGGGTCAGTTCCATACATGAGCTCGATCTTTTAGACCAAGAGAAAATTTGTGGAGAAATTCCTCGAATTCCAAAAGGAAATCTGTGCAGAGAACTAAAGAAAAATAAGCTGTGGTTGTCCGATATCGGCCCTGGTAGTACTGAAATAGAAATCCTGATCGGGAGTGACGTTTACGGTCAACTGTTAACGGGTCGAGTCAAGCAATTAGAAAATGGACTCACAGCAATAGAAACCAAACTTGGATGGACAGTTTGTGGAAAAACAGGGCTTCCATCTCAGGGTTGGTTGAATAGCGGTACAGCGGTAGCAATGACAAATCTGTACATAAAAGATTGGAATGTTCCAGACTTGAGGCGACTCGAAACGATAAGAATCAATGACCCTGCACAAATCTTGTCCAAAAAAGAAGAGCAAGCCCACGATATGTTTCTTAGACAACTCACCAGAAACGTCACATCTGTAAACAACACGTCCGAATTGGAAGAATTTAAATCTAAGGCAACAGAAATCATGGCTGAAGCTAAAATGGACCTAAGATTGTGGCAATTCGGTCCTGTAAAAGAAATAGAAAAGTTGTCTTTAGAAAATGAAAAGGAAGACTTCTTAACTCCAATTCCAGTTTTAGGAATTAAATGGGACAGAACAGATGATAGCTTGATGGTCTGCAATAAATTTGACTTAGAAATAGTGAATCCATCAAAACGTCAAATTCTATCCATAACTCAAGGAATTTTCGATCCCATCGGTTTTCTAGCTCCAGCGTTGTTACCAGCCAAGATAATAATTCAAGAATCTTGGTCCAGCAAATCAGCATGGGACACTCCGCTTCCAGAGAAAATTCAAAGAGACTTTCAGAAATGGTACAGCGAATTAAAACAGCTAACAGAATTGAAGATCCCGAGAAGAATAGGTTATGGAAATAAAGAAGATTGGACCCTACATATTTTCTGCGATGCAAGTCAAAGTGCCTATGCAACAGTAATTTTTCTACGGTGCGAAGAAGAAAAAGGAGTTTCAATTCAATTTTTGGGAGCAAAATCACGGTTGGCTCCAAAAAAGGCTCTAACGATTCCTCCTCTTGAGCTGCTTGCCTGTGTTTTGGGATCCAGACTATCAAAGTATGTCATAGAAGCTTTGGACATCCCTACAGTACCAACTTACTTTTGGACTGATTCTTCGACAGTTTTGGCCTGGATTAAAAGAAATGACCAGTGGGGTACCTTTGTGGGCAACAGAATCAGAGAAATATGCCAACTTACGAACCCTAACCAGTGGTACTTAGTTCCAGGAAGTCAAAATCCGGCAGACCTGCCTTCCCGTGGTTATAGTCCTAAATACCTTTTTGAATCGGGATGGTGGGAGGGACCTAAATGGCTAGAAGATGAAAAAAGTAACTGGCCCCAACCGAAGATTGTCCCTAATGAAGTCTTAGTTATGTCGGAGAGAAAGAAAACTGCAGTGTCATTATTTTCGAGTCCAAATGTAGATCCATTTATGAATTATGAAAGAACTTCGAAATTTTGTAAACTTGTAAATATTATTTGTTGGATAAGAAGATTTGCAACAAAATGTAGAAATAAAAATCATATTTTCCCAGCTGAACTTTCGGCAGAAGAAAAGGAAGAGGCGGAAAAATTTATCTGGTCACGCATACAGTTAGAAAGTTTTGGTGATGTACGAGAAACAATAAAAGGACTTGTTGTTATGAAAGATCAAGACAATATTCTAAGAGTCAAAACAAAGTTGTTAGATCGAGAAGACACTTTTTCTTTCAAGTATCCTATATTGTTGCCATCAAAACATCATGTTGTAAGGTGCCTAATTAGAGACTGCCACTTGAAGAAATGCCATGCTGGACTTCAGACAGTTGGTTCGATCTTACGTGAACATTACTGGATTATTTCTGCAAAGCGTAACATCTGAAGTGAATTGATAAAATGCACAAAGTGTAAAATTTTTTCTTCCAAACCATTTATTACTCCTGCGATCCATTTGCCTTTTGACAGAGTCAGAGACTCAAAAGTTTTTGAAGTTGTTGGCATCGACTTATGTGGTCCTCTTTACCTGAAAAATAAGTCCAAAGTATGGATAGTCATTTTTACCTGTACAGTATATCGAGCCATACACTTGGAATTAGTGACGAATCTTTCAACAGAGGGATTCATACAAGCGCTAAGAAGATTTGTAGCCCGAAGAGGAAGAATTTCGACAATCTACAGTGACAATGGAACTAACTTTCGCGGTGGTAACAATCTCTTTAAATCTCTTGACTGGAATCAAATTCAAAAGACGGATGACATAGCTCCAATAAAATGGAAGTTCATCCCCCCAACCGTAGCTTGGTGGGGCGGATGGTGGGAGCGTCTCATTAGAAGTGTAAAAAACCTCCTACTGAGAACTCTTGGAAAATCTTCCCTCAATTTTGAAGATCTCTCTACTATCTTGTGCGAAGTTGAAGCCATAATGAACAGTCGACCTTTAACATACCTATCAGAAGAACCAGACAAGTTCATTCCTTTGACACCTTCCTGTTTTATGCAAGACATTCAAGAAATTGGTGTACCAGATCTGGATGCCATTGATGCTAAAAAACTGAGAGCACGATACAAGCACTGCCAAAGTGTTCGAAGGCAACTACAAAGTAGATTTCGAAAAGAGTATCTAGCGCAGTTGGTACAACGAAGTAGACAGATATGTAAGCCTGTTAAACAAGGCGGCATTGTGCTAGTAGAAATCAACAGTGTGAAAAGACAACATTGGCCAATAGGAAGAGTAGTGAAAATTTTTCCCAGCCGAGATGGCCGTGCCAGGGTTGTGGAAGTGAAAATGCATTCTGGGACATTGATTAGACCACTTCAAAAACTCTATCCCTTAGAGATATCAGATGCTGAGGATCCAGTGATACAAGCAGCAAAAGAGACAATAAATTGAAAGTGGTCAAAAACTATAAAAAACTTTAGACAATCACAATTGTTTTAAAATTGCATTGAACTTTAAAATATTTTATTTTTATTTTTATTTATTTTCATTAGTTTGTAACTTTAATTTTTACTATTTGTAGTTTATAGCTTTAATTTTTCTTAGTATGTAGTTTTATAAGTTTAAATTTTCTTAATTAATTAACTGTTTAATTTTTTAGCTCTCACCTAAAAAATTAAAGATGGGAGGATGTTAGGTATTGATATACATTTGCCTCACTAGAGGGCGCCAGAGGTCCCGTCGAGATGAGATTCGAAGAACATTTTTTGTTTACTCTCGCGGGACATTAGTTTTGGTTTTAGTTTGTCTTTAGTGAAGAGAGCAACACAATGAAATAGAATGCTCTCGGGGCCTTTTTGGCCTAATTTTATTATTCATAGAGCTACAGTTAAAGAAATAGAAAAAGTAGCTGATAGATTAGATTAGTTTTATTATAAATCCATTTTTCTCAAAGTATAATTTTAGAAATAGTATTGCTAAAAATAGAATGAAATGGATGTTCGATGTGCACGAAAGGAATACCTTTTTGTAAATAGTGTTATTTTCATCATGTAAATATTTTATTTAATAAACTGTATATATTTTCTCATCTTAAAGAAGAAGCTATTATTTCTAGAAAAACAAGTGTCCGTTATTAGTCTTCATTTTTTAACGTCGAAGAATTTTACAGGTAAGAAGAATATTAAAATATCAGTTTGAAGATTATTACTTTGAAATTAAAATGATTAGAAATTATTAAATAACTATTTTGATTAAATGAAATAGCCTGCAATCTTTATATTTCAAAGAGTCTAGAAGACTCGCTTTATGCCATTGAGAAGAATGGCGTTATAACAAATGTGAAATATGTGTAAAATTATTTTAAAAACAATTTATTTCGGTCATAGGACTGTCATGTTACCTAATAATAATGATAATTTGTCAAACTGATATTTTAAATGCCAAAATAGCGATAAAAGGTCAAACACAGCAACCTATTAGAGCATGTCGCGTGATTCATCTTGAACCACGGAAAGCTAATCCTTCATCCATTGAATCAGCACTCTAATTTATATATCTCGTTGTTTATTTGTATTTAAAATAACCACTGATGCCATTTAAAATTTAAACTTTTCAATAAATAAAAATATCAAAATTTTCAAAGAAATACGTGTTACAATTAATTAAAATACAAATAATAAAAATTATTAAAAAAAAAAAAAAAAAAAAAAACTTAAATTACCCCAAAAAGGAAACTGTTATACGCAATCGAAGTGATGACGTCACTGGCCGTTCGTGGATGCAAGGAAAATATTTCTTATTTTAAACGCCCATTGGATTTTTTGTAAAAAATTATTAAAAATCGAGGAAAATTATTTCCCGATTTCAATCCCCATATTTCGGTATAGATATGTATTAGTTATCATGTGCATGAGTTAGATTAAATTGTTTTTGTTGTAAAATTGATAAAATTAATTTTAAATTTCAAAACTCTAGAAAAAAAAAAAAATGGCAAACTTCCATATTCGATTGAACATTTCATTTCAAAGGATGATATTTACACAATCAATATCCGACAAATATACTAATTAAAAGAAAATGATAAATATTTTATCATAATTTGAAGTTAAATTTGTTTTCAAATGTCTGAATAAAGTATCTGATATAAGATACCAGTATGTTGCAGAGGACTAGATTTGATATCGGTCATTTTTGGCAGAAAAAAAAAATATTGCCAAATTATCTGGCGAACATAATTTAATTCCTTTCAAAAATCATGGTTATTTTAACAACTTATATTAAGAGAGTAGTGAATAATATGAAACAATATTTCGTACAATACACATTACGAAAATATACATCTGGCATGTATATTTTCGTATAACTAATACATATATATTCCCAAATATGGGGATTAAAATTGGGAAATAATTTTCCTCGATTTTTAATAATTTTTACAAAAAATCCAATGGGCGATTAACATAGGAAATCATTTTCTAGCATCCACGGACGGTGCACAGTGACGGTTTGCAGTGACGTCACACTTCACTTGCGTATTATCAGAATAGAGAGTAAAACATCCTTTATTATTATTCTATGGTGAAATCATCTAAAATCAGGGTTAATCCTGGTTTAAACCAAAACACCCGTTTTTTTTTTTTTTTTTTTTTTTTTTTTTAAACCAGGTTTTTATTAGTATAGTTTCTCAGTCACATTATACATATTTGTAAATAAAATTGCAAGTTTAAAAAGTAATTAATACTCCCGTATTAAGAGACATTTTTGTAAAAGTTGGACACTTTTGATAGTTGACATCTTCAATTTCCCCGAAACTTTCAGGATATGTTAGTAGTACTGTGATAAGAAAAAGTGAAATTTAATTTTTTCTGAATTTCATTTGTTTGACCTAGAGAGGGGGTCAAAGTTCGAGGCCGTAAATATATGGTGTTATTTTTATATCATTCTACTCCTAAAGCCATGAGTGACCCATGTCAATTTTTTTAAATACGGATACTACTTGATGGTAAGTACATTTTAGCATAAACAGTTTGATGGGTCATTCATGGCTTTAAAGTGAAAGGTCATTCGAAAATGCAGTTTTCGTTGTTTTTTCCATGTTTTCAGTCTTAATATCTGCTAAGGCCATAAGTGTACCGTCGAAATATTTATGGGGTTAATTGCACACCTTAATATAGAACTTAAAAATATTTAAAACAGCATGGGTTACTCTTGGCTTTAGTAGTTAAACAGTCTGAAAGTTGAAAATTTTCAAAAAAAGGTCAAAGTTGATGTAAATTACTCTATAAGCCATGAGTCAATAACTATGAGACACAGTTGTAATCATACTCTAGATGATCTAGATTTAGACCCAGGTTACAAACCTATGGGGCTTGCAAGATTTTTTTAGATACAGTCTGTTTTATATTGCCAACATATACCTGTTTATGTAGTACAAAAGACTTGAGACCTAATTTTGTAATATATTAATGCTTGTTTAAAATTTCCCATTTTGCATTATAGAAGGCAGCATCAAAATAAATATAAAATTAAAAAGTTGAAACATGGATATAACAAATACAATTTTTAAGTTTTTATTTACCGCCAATAAAGGGAATTACAGATACACAAGATTTACTTTCCAATGTAAAAAGAAACGTGTATGTAAACATATGTCGATTGTATGAAGAAAAAAAACTTGTTTCCGTGTACTGTGAGTAAAAATTCAAATTTTTAAATGATGTCGCATTTTATGTAGCATAAATTAGTCAATGTGTTTGATTAATTCAACGTTTATAGTGTATAGTTACAGCTTGCTAATCATATGATTTGTAACGTCCACGAGCATAACTACTGGTAGCATAACATCTCGTGAAGTGAAAATGGCGGTCAGGGGCAAGTTGAAACAAATATAGGGGGGCTGCTTGAAACACCTGTTTCAATTAGCTCAATGCACATTTTTTTTTTTTTTTTTTTTTTTTTTTTTGGGGGGGGGGGGGCATACAGGCTTGTTTTCATCGCCCTATACGTTTTACATAATGTAACAATATGCACATTTCAGATGTATCTTAGGTTATTTTTTACATTATAATGACCATAATTAAATGGTATATATTTTAAAATAAAGCCATAATAGGGTATCGGATTTAGTAAATAATCACAGTAGAATTTTACTGTTAATGAACATTTATTTAAAAATAATTATAAGGAGGTTGAGAAATTAGTTTAGGGTAATAGACGTTGCTGAAGGCTTGTTACAGTAATTTAATACAAAAGAGAGAGGGGAATTTCAAGTTCGCAACCAAAGTAAAAAAATTCTCCTCTATTATTCAAAGGACATGATAAGACTTGTAAAATATTGTCTAAACTGATATCTAGAATGTCATTTTCTATGGGCCAGGCAAAACAAACATTTTTAGATCTGTTTTGTGTCTTTAGAAATTTGCTCTTTGTCAGCTTTACAAGCACTTTATCTATACTATCAAACATCTGTATGATTTGTCCAACATAGAACACCTATCTTGCTTTTTCCCAGAACATGATACTAATACCCAATTTCCTGTATCTATTTGGTTGGCTTTGGCTTGGTCTGAAAATTCTGTTTAGCAACTTTCCTGTGATTCTAATGCGCTTGTCACTTGGAGGATTTAAAAAAAAATAAAAATAAAAATAAAAATAAATAAAAATAAAAAACAAAAAACAAGGTGGAATGAATTATTTTAAACCATAAATAAAGATACAGCCACTGCAGCGTAAGCTAACTTTTTTTAAAACTAGTATGTTGTGGCCATCAAATGACTTTCCTCTATATTTTCCTATACAAATTCCCTCAGTAAAAATAATTTATTAAAATTATTATTTAAAAAAATTATCTTCCATGATAAAACAGATGATTTCTATATTAGAGAAGTAGTATAACACTAAATATCAAAAAAAAAAAAAAAAAAAAAGTCAATTTTATTGTCAATATTACATTTTAAAAAAATCGATAACTTCATTTTAAATTATCGTTCATTGTAATTATCGTTGCGATAACTGAAGTTATCATTCATTGAAGTTATTCTTAGTAATTTAAAATTAGTACACTCAATGTCACGCTCATAATAATATAAGTATAGATCAGCTATCATACTAGACGCAATGCCACCTTGTGGCAACCCTAAAAGTTGTTTATATAAAGACATGGCTGCCTGCGATCTATTAGATCGCAGGCAGCCATGATAAAGAATTATTGAATAAAATATAGTTATGGTGTAGGATAAACCTAGTCAGAGTTTTAAAGGCTGAAGGAGTTATGTTATTATTTAGATTTAGAAACTGCATATTTTCTACGAAAAGTTTATTTATAATATCAATCATATCTTTAATAACAATATTATTAAAAAGATCATTGAAATCAAATGTTTTTATACCAGTAATATCAGTAAGATTTTTAATTTTATTTTTGAGTTGAAAACTATTTTTTATAAAAAAAAATTACTCTTGTTAGAAACAATATAACTACCGTAATTTCGTGTATATAACCCGCGGCGGAATGTAACCCGCAGCATAAAAAATGTATTTAAAAATAATTAAAACCGAAAGGTATCCCGCACTAGAAGATACCCCGCACTTCTAAAATCACACGATCCGCAATTGCCATTTATAATTTAAATACTAATTGCTTTATTTTAATAATAAGTAGGAAAAGATACAAATAATAAACAAATAAATATAAATAATAAACAGATAAATTTAATTACCTATAACGAAAAAGCAAATAATCATAACTTAGTATTAATCTTTCTCTCTATATAAATTACTATAAACTGGAGTAACTTCTAATGATTAACACCTTTATTCAATTTATAAGAAGAATTATAGATTAATAATAAATTTATTTACAAAATTCCTTCAAATCCGTCGAAATCTGATTCTTCCGTATCAGAATTAAAATGCTGCAATATTGTTTGGGACAGTTCGTATTCATCATCCTTATTATCCTCCTCATCATGTTCATTTTCACTGTCCTCAATTTCATCGTCATTATACATTAATAATCCAGACCTTTTGAATCCAGATTTAACCGTTTTGATAGTAATAGAGTCTCAAGCGTTTTTTACCCATTCAGCTACTTTCACTAGAGATGCTTTTTTAAGATTTCCTGACTTTAGTGTATTCTTTAAGGTCGCTAGACATCCAGTCCTCCCACTTAACTCGAACTTTGGTCTTGAATGATCGGTTAACGGAAATTTCTAATGGTAATAATTTGGTCAAACCACCAGGGATCACTGCTAATTTTGCTCCAACATTTCGCGAGGTAAAAGCTGCTTTTACTATATCATCTACATGAGATTTCATGGAATCCATAACGAGCAGCCTTTTAGAGTTAAAATGAGGATTTTCTCCTTATTCGCGATAGATACCCCGCAGGACATACAAAGTCAAGTTTTTTTTATTTATTTATAGATTACCCGCGGGTTATATACGCGAAATTACGGTATGTAATGTTTTAAGGATATTTAACAACATAATATTTGCATTAGAAGTATAGGCATTACAGGCAACAGTAACAGTACGAAATTTAATAGGATCTTTATGAAATTTTGGAATTACTACTAAATAAGGATAATTATAGTTATTATTTTTAGTGTTTATTAACTTGTAATAATTAAATATATACCTATTTTTAATTTCTAGATTGTCATTAATCTTAACAAAAATATTACTAGTATCCATGGTATCAAAAAGAAGTTGTTTATAATACTTTTGGCAAATAATTGCATAGTTATTAGCCACCTTGTCAACATAAGTAATAATGAATTTAGACTGTAAATCTAGAATTGCTGAATTAATTTCTTTGAAATTATAGTACTTGATATTAGAAAGATGGTGCATATTATAAACTAAATCAAGTTTAAATTTATCAAGTAACTTATATTTATACTTTTGGATTTTGTAATGGAATATTGCAACCCACTTGAAAGTTACTTATTGAATAGAATTTACATTTAAAATTTTAAATAAATTTATAAGTTTTATAGTTTTTTTTTTTTTTTTAAACTGAATTTTCTATTTTAATCGCACAACTCCAAAAGAAGAAAACACTTCACATCCGATGTAGAATCTTTTGCGATTAGAATTATTTGAAATTTTTTTTTTTAATATTTAGATATTAAAACTTTTAATGTTCTTTTCTTAATTTTACCAGCATTCTAGTGAGCTGCTACATTTTAGTAAAATAATTCACAAAAGTGTCCTTGGATGGAGAACATTTTGCATGAAATAGTGAAATCAAAAGCTAAGTAATAAATTGTTAAAAAAAAAAAAAAATTGCCTAGACATATTCTAATGCAGCTTCTATTTTATTTGATAATTGAAAATCAGCATATCTTGCCTTAGGATTTAGTACATATATAAGAAAATGGGTTGTTATTAATTATCATATTATAACAAATACCCAGTTTTTTAAAGACCACTTTGTTCAATTTTGAATAACATAAAAATGCGAGCAATTTTTCACAATTATACAATTTTCACCTTATATTTTATATAAAGTAAGTGTGCTTTCCATTATTATTTATTTTATTTTACTGCATTTAGCTTTACTCCCTTTCATTTATAATTTTTGAAGATGATTAATATAAACATTTTTCTTCTGCAAATTCTAGATTTTAATTTCTTTGTTCATCTATAATAACTTTTAATACAGCCAGTCACACATAAAACACATAACTAAAACCATATATGAAGCAAAATTACAATTGAAATAAATTGAATTAAAAAGAATTATAAGATTAAAAAAAAAAACTTTTTATGTACCATATTTCTAAATATTCTGTTGAAGCATAGCTATAGAACTACATTACAATTTTTATACACATTGATAAAGTGCTAAAGTCATAATGACATCCATTTTTGTGAAATGCATAATTTAATTTTTTACAATTTTTTAACGTTCACGTTTAATTAAATGTATTTATTTTTATGTCGAAAGACAATGAACTCGTAAATTTTTTTTTGTGGCAACAATTAAATCATAGCTGATATTTTAATGGCTATTTTTAAAGCTATTAGGAGGTTATTATTTTCATATTTTAATTAATTAAAAGAAAACTAATCAAAAATTCCAAAATCGGACTTCGAAGTATTGTGTTGTCATCGGGTTCTGAGCTACTCTGAAAGTTTCAAATGTCTAGCTAGTAGGGAAGTTAATTAAAAATAGATTGCAAGATTTGTACCGGACAAACAAAAATAGAAGTTAATAAAAACGTGGTAATAAAAGTCATTTACGTATAAATAATTTATAAATTTCAATTAAAGAAGGGACAATGGAATAAAAATTTTGAATTTTTTTGGAAAGGAAAAAAAAAAAAAAAAAAAAACAATTGGTTTTTAATGGGGAAAAAACCAGTTGATTTAAACCAATTGGTCTAAATCGTGCGAACCCTGTCTAAAATATATACATTATTCTGTAGAAAAATGTATATAGATTATAGTATTGTTCATTTTTGAACCAATGAAAGTTTTAGACGGTACGAAAGAAAAGCTTAAATGTTAAGATTCTAATTGTCACCAGGAAGAATTAAAGGATTAAGGTGCCTGCCTACCTTTAAAACGCAATTTTCGGTCAAAACTCCGATTTCCTATTTTTGGGTTAGTATTAAAGCCTGACATTTTAGCTTTCTAAATCAGTTTGAATTTTGTTTCTATCTTGCTTAGAACTTGAGTTACAGGCATTTTTATATTAGTCACTCACCAGTTTTTGAAACCGGAAGTGACCGGAAATGACCCGTAAATGTTTGTTTACATAAATGTTTTACTCAATATAAGCATCAAAATTTGTTACTGAATATAAAATGAATTTAAAAAAGAAAATAAAAAGCATTGAAATAAATCAGGAACTTATTAAAATTATTTTTTGTTTAATAGGTAAAATCTTGTTTTTAAATTTGTTTTTAAATTTGCTTTTTCTCAAAATGAGATTTTTAGCATTTTGCTTTATCCCAAAACATTATAACTCCAAAAGTTATAATTGAAACGTTATGAAACTCTGACAAAATACTCTAGAGGAGTTGTTTTAGAATCTATCTAAATTATTTATTTATTTATTTTTTGTCGATAGAAGTTATGAACTGCCATGTATATTCATGATTTTTTTCAGCGTGTAAAAATGTTATCTTCTCTAAAATATTAAATAACATGGTTATAAGTTTTGAGAGTAGTTCACTCCCTTAAGGACCTTTCACTAATCTAAATAAAACTTACAGAATAAAAATTATCTTTATTTAAATTTGATTTATGACGTTTTGTAAAAGTGCTTTTTTTTCCCCGCAAATTTTATGCCTATTTTGAACCTAAATATCAAAATATTTTTAAACTTGCATATTTTTTTTTCAGGTTATTCACTGTTTTTACTTTGTCTTACCCATAGGGTCGGGAAAGTATTGTTTTAGGGTCAAATTTTCGAACGTGAGTTTTGGTTATATTTACATGTTCTGAGGTCCCCTGAATACGAAAATCATGTTTTTAGCGAATGGTCTGTCTGTCTGTGTGTCTGTTATCAGCATATCTCAAGAACAAATAGTAGCAAAAATTCCAAACTCGGTATTCTAAATGGGTATCATATAGGGATGCTACAGTAAGCTTTTCGTTGAGATGAAGCAAATGATTCGTGTACAGGGACACAAAAAAGTGTTCAAATACATTACGTCTATGGGGGAAATTGCAGGTAAGTAGAGTTTAACATCTATAGACTGCACTAAACTAAATGAAACGAATATATATTTTTTGTAATAGAGATAGTCAACTGGGAAAAAATTTTTGTGTATGTAGGAGCCTCGCCTCCCCCCTGGGTGGAGTAAATTTTCATGATGGGTATCTTTTAAAAGAACTTGCCAATACCTTTAAAACGAATGGTTAAACCATCGATCTGCAATAATTTAAAATAAAGTTATCGATTTTTTTTTCATTTTTAACAAAAAAAAAAAAAAAAAAAATGTAATATTGAGAATAAGTTCAACTTTTTTTTGGATATTTAGTGTTATACTACTTCTCTAATATGGAAATCGTCTGCATTATCATAAAAGATAATTTGTTTAAATTATAATTTTAATAAAATTTTTTTAAAAACAGAATTATCTTTTAATAACACATTTAAATTCTATATAAATGTGGGTGTATTAATGAAACGGGGGGTTGAGGGGGGCGGTAGTCCCCCTCACACAGAACTAATTATCATATAAAACTCTTCTGAAGCCTAATTTGAATTGTTATAACATAGGTTTGCATAATAGTGCACGTTATCTTACCTTTTAATGTCCAACCTCTATTTATAGTATTAAATTTCAGGGTAGGAGAAAGTCGTGTGAGTGACACACCAGATTATTTTGCTATATTCCACCATATAATGCACATAAATAGGTAATTTTTCAATTATTAAAAAAAAATCACCTCCGACGGTAGGCAGGCACCTTAAAATGTTTCATTAATGAATAATAAGTAAGAAACAGCCTACTTACCTGTAAATCCAATTCAAGCCTATTTCCTGGTAGTCAACAGTACGACGATCACTTTCTTTTGCAAAATCAAATCCGGATATTATTGCCATTCCCGAGTCATTTTCTGGGGTATTCTTTTGTACAATCAAAATGTTTTCCGGACAAAGATTTAGATGGAATATATGTCGATCATGCAAATACTGTAAGCCATTTAATATGTCTCTCATGTATATGACAATATCTATGTAGGGTGGCAAACAGCCTGGTAAGGCTTCCCACGTCATGTAAGACATGAAAGATTTCAAGCTAAAATAAATTTCTGAGCGCGGTTGAGCCTTTGCCATCAGATTTGGATGATTCAGAAGTGACAAAATAGCTAGATTTTCTTCACCCATTAACTTTGAAATGTGCTTTTCAGCATCTTCTTCAATATTTTTGCTTTTGTGTTTTAAATATGTTGTTCTCTGTTCAAAAATACGTGAAACGTCTTTATCGTCCAGTTTACACTCACGTTTGGCCGATTTCAACATCACATCTTTCCGTATACTCTTGTAAGAAGAGAACAATACATTTGTAATAGCGAGGACAAGAGTTACATCTCCAATAATGTACCATAAATCGCGTTCATACCAGTAATAATATCCTATGCAATTTTTAAGGTATTGTTCATTTTCTTCATATTCAGTCATGCTTTCATTTTCTGATTTTTTGTTATATGGGCAAAAAACAGCAATGGCAATATACCAAACTGATCCAAAAATGAGTAAGAAAATACATAATATCAGATCGATCCAAAAGATAGTCAACAACAAAGATCTGCAGAAGATTAATTTACCGTTTATTTCAAATTTAGTAGTTGTACATTTTCTTGCCATTTTATGACTATATGAATAGTAGATAAATATATGAATATAAAATATATGAATAGTAGATAAATAAATAAATAAATAAATATATATTTTTTTTTTCGGGAGGAGAAAAAAAATGCTTTTTATGCTATATAATATGAAATTTCTAGTTAATTGTGACTTTTTTTTTTATATTTTTTTTAGTATATTCTAATTATCTAAATTTCAAAGTTAACAATTTTACTGGTCAAAATCTAATAGCATATTTCGAAACAATTGCGTATTGCGTCACTATTACTTTTATTTGTAGTAGTAGTGAAAATAAATCTTTTAAAAATCAACACTCAAAAGCACAATTTTTCAGATGTACGCATGCAGTATACGATTGCAGATAGACGCATATGCTTGCAGTTTTACATTCAAAAAACGTCATACAAAATTAATAACTAAATTTGATTTTGAAATTAGTTATGTTAATTCAATTTCTTGTATTACATATTTAATTAAATATTCAAAGTTCTTAACGAATGTTTCTATTAATGAACACAATATATGCTTTCCGTATATTAAATAAATGCTTCATTAAACTGTTGTAAAAAAAAAAATAATAATAAAATGTAACTAAATTTAGCTGAAATAATTCTGTTCCAGAAACTACTATGCGGATAAATAATTCTTAAAAGTGCTTCTGGTGGAGAGATATTTTCTTAAAATGATATTTTTAGGATTTATATTAATCTACGTGGTTGAAAAAGTAATAGGCTTCTTTGAGAATTGTCAATGAATACATACTGAGAATACATACATATATTCCAACATTTTTCACAGAACACCACAGATGGGGATCTTCTAGCTTGTTTTTCCTCCGTCTTCTCCCGGAATGATGCGCAGACACGACGCATTCTTCTTGCTTCAGCGCAGAGCGCAGTTCTACGAGATGCGGATATGATGGATATCGATATGATGATAGTATCAACAGTTTTTTTAATCTTGAGCTCATATAGAAAAAAAGGCATACTGCCACAATTTGCTCGTCACAAACAAATCTTTAAAAATAAAAAAGATAATGCGTAAAAAAGATAAGAATAACTTTTAAAATTAAATATTTCTTGTTAAATTTAATTAAAAAAAAAAAAAAATAGCCTTTTTTTTTTTTTTTTTCCCCTTAAATTCCTACTATTAGTTCACACTCTCCCTTTATTTTTCTTGTACAAATCTTGCAATCGATTTTTAACTAACTTCTGGACTAGCTAGAAATTTGAAACTTTCAGAATTGCTCAGAACAAGGTGACAACACAATGCTTCGAAGTCCGATTTTCGAATTTTTTTTTTTATTAGTTTTCTTATAATTAATTAAAATATGAAAATAATAACATCCTAATAGCGTTAAAATAGCCATTAAAATATTAGCTATAATTTAATTGTTGCCCCCCCCCCCCAAAAAAAAAAAAAAAAAAAAAAAAAAATACGAGTTCATTTTTCTTTCGGCATAAAAATAAATACATTTAATTAAACGTGAACATTAAAAAATTATGAAAAGTTAAATTATGCATCTCAAAAAAATTGACGTCATTATCACTTTGAAAGTTTTATGCACATTGATAAGAGCTCTATGATTCACCAGAAAATTTAAAACATGGTATATAAAAAGTTTTTTTTTTTTTTTTTAATTTATAATTATTTATATTTCATTTTGCACACGCGCTTCTTATTTACTAATTCAAAATTATTAAAAAAAAAAAAAACTTTTTCGATAGTGTTTGTAAGTAGGAATTGACTTTAAAAATTTTTCTTTTATATTACTTGTTTTTAAATCAGCCTGGGCAATGAAGTTCCGTTTAAGGGAAGAGGTTTATCCATTATATGCAAAACTACAGATTACCATAAAGATATGTACAGTGAAGCTGAATCACGATAGTAGCCCCACTAGGGTCAACATAAGGAAAGTAAAGACTTCTACATATTGTATTAGTATGTACAGTCTATGTGAATAACATCGTTGATCAAAAATTAGTTTTTAGTCTTCTCGAGTATTACCATGTTAATAGATAAAATTATTATTTTTCCTGTCTTTCTAAAATTCTAAAATTCAGAAAAGCCCATTTAAAAGTTTCAGAATTACCTGTGTCTGTTTTGAGTCTTTAAAGAAACAAAATTTATTTTCATTATGTTTTCAAGATTATCCTCGGTCGAACACTTACAAGAATTAAAGATTCTAATTCTGAAATAAAAGTATGGAATCATTAAATATTTAATATTATTCGGTTTAAATTATAATACTGAAAGCATAAAAAGGAAAAAACTATTTTTGATTGATGTATATTTTAAAACGTATTTGGGTGAATATTCCAAAAAGTTGGAAATTGAGCATGGTGTGGTGATGGGGGTGGTCGAATTAAGATTGACTATCTACTTTCGTGAAATGTGCTTAAGGGGTCTTAGTCCGCATTTACACAAATTTCGGAGAAAACCACGAAAAACACTGAACGGCTGGGTCGACAAGCGGGACTTGGAATCGAACATGGCACTTTCTGTCTTCCAGCTACAAATTGAGCGATGAAAATTTCAATTTTACCATGTTTTTATTAACTCACTTTCTTGTTTGTTTGTTTGTCCAATACAAATCTTGCAATCGATTTTTAACTAACTTCCCGACTAGCTAGACATTTGAAAATTTTAGAATAGCTCAGAACACAATGACAACGCAATACCTCGAAGCCCGATTTGCGAATTTTTTGTTAGTTTTCTTTTAAGTAATTAAAATATGAAAATAATAACCTCCTAATAGCTTTAAAATTGGCCATTCAAATATTAGCTATAATTTAATTGTTGCCCCCCCTCCCCCAATATATATATATATATATATATATATATATTATTATTATGAGTTCATTTTCTTTAGACATAAAAATAATTACATTTAATTAAACGTGAACATTAAAAAAATATATAAAGTTAAATTAGGATCTCACAACAATTGACGTCATTATAACGTTAAAAGTTTTCTACACATTGATAAAGTGCTAAAGTAGTTTATGATGCTACTATGGGTTGTTCTAAAAGAATTAATACTTTTTTTTTTAACTTTTTTTTTCTTTTTTAATTAGTTCACTGAACTCAGTCCGCGTGCTTAAATATTGCTTATATATTATTTTGTATCCTCGCGTATTTGATTGCCACTATCGTATCGTTTCTACAAAGTATTTATTAATACAAAGAATGTCAAGTTTATGTGATTCAACAGAAAATTCAAAAACATGGTATATAAACATTTCTTTTTATCTTATAATTATTTAATTATTTTTACCAAATGAAATTATTAGTGTATTTTAATTATACATTACTTAAAGATTTTTTTTTTTTTAATTAGGGACAATGTCAACAATTAAACCCATTTTCTAGGGAGTTACTTTTCTGGACTGTTTACAGGCCTTCTGCAGATGTTACTGATCTGACAGATGGTGCAGATTCCTGTTTAACATATCCATGTATATACTCTATGTAGATAATTTCCATATGTAATCCAATATATATACATAATTATAATTTTCATAACAATTTTTGTTATATTTATTGACATTAATAAGTAAAAGTACATTTTGTAAAAACGTGTCCTATTAAATTCAAATTTTCAAAGATTTTTAAAATATGACATTAACAGTCAATTATAATAATCACCAATTTTTAACAAGTTGAAGGAGAAAATTACACTTGGAAAAACACTGAAATAAACAAAAACATATTTTTTTTAGACTAAGAGTGAATTTAGCCTTTAGCTGTTGTGTTATAAATTAAGATCCATAATATAAAAACACTAAGTTTTAAACATCAATAACTAAAACGTAATTTCTCACCACGCACAGTGGATCGAACAATGTTATAATACGAACATAGGCCCAAAAATCAATCTCTAAATAACTGATATTTTGCAGTGAAATAATTTAAAAGAGTGTCTAAAAAATACAAATATATGGTTATTTGAAGAAATTACACGAAGTTTTATTATATATAAATGAGTTCAAAACGAAAACTTTTAGAAATAAAATTTTTCGATGAATTTCAGTGACTTTATTTGAATAGCCATCAAGTGGCACTTAAGTAAACTATGAAAAAATACGAAATAAAAATACTTTTAATAATGTCCTAATAAAAGTTTAAGGTACTTCTGCCAACATTTTGTTGGTTTTTTATGTTGTGATTCACGCATGAAACGTGAATATAAAATTAAAAACAAAATTAAATTTATAAGTTGTGTAACTTTTTTTGTCCAAAATTGCAAACACATTTTACTACTCCCAAAAATATACATTTTAATCTGTGAAAAGGATTTTCGCCACAAATCGTCACTTTTAGAGAAAAATAAATTTTTATTCTGTTTACCCCCAAATTATCATTCGAGAAATTTATCTGAATAACTGTATTCATTAATGACAGAAAATATATTAAACGTTTTATAGTGAAAATATTATAGAAATTAGATGATTAAAATAAATTTAATAAATCAAAAATTATTTCTTATTTTTTTAAATAGTTAATAAAATAGTTAATTTTACTTTAAAGGTACTGAAAAGTACCGTTGGACCCAAAAAAGGGGGGGAATGTAAATGGTTGCTGTGATATGTCATAAAATGTTAAAATTAAATAAATGTTTAATGTTAAATTACTAAATGTTAAAATTAAATATTATAATCTATATTAAGATTTAAAGTAAAAGTTTCTGTGCAATAAAAATAAAGACAAATGTGAATTTTTCATAGAGTTTGTCAGTAAATGCTTGCATGAGTTTTCTATTGAAATACTGCATAAAAAAAGAAAGAAAAAAGAAGCAGTAATGTGATGATATATTTAACATTGTGTGCTAAATTAATTGTGTTATAAATATAGATTTTCTTCACGAAATTTTTATTTATTTCCTTTTATTCCCTTCTTTTTTTGCAACATTTGTTTCTTTATCAGGTATGTTTCTAAATACCTGTTTGCAGCAGAAAAATATGATACCGTTTAACCCCTTTATAGCTGCCCTGTTGGCTTTACAGAAGTCAGTAATGACTTCTTCTCTTGTTTGGGAGTGTTATTTCACTCTTTGTGCTCTTGCTGCTAACAATAAAATCTTCCTGTATTGGGTACCAGGTCATACTGGTATCCTGGGAAATGAGTTAGCTGATGAGCTGGCTAGGAAGGGTTGTGATACACCTTTTATTGGTCCTGAACCTGTCCTGAGTATTACTGGTAGTTTGTTGAGGGGTACTATTTTCTCCATCATGAGAAATTTGAAGTACTCTACATGGCTCAAGACTGAGGGGAGCAGGCAAGCTAAAGAGCTTAACTGTGGTAATCCTAGTGCAAGGGCTAAGGAGCTGATGAAGCTTAATAGAAATGGCATCAGCAAGGTGATTGGTCTCCTTACGGGACACTGTCGCTTAAAAAGACATCTTTATAACATGGGTATTGCTAGTGACACATTTTGCAGGGATTGCAAGTGCAAGGAGGAAACTGCAACACATATTTTATGTGAATGTGAAGTCTTCTCTGCCTGTAGGTTTGAGCACTTGGGACGGCATATAATTGAGCCTTGGGAGCTTCAGGATATTCCGGTTAGGTGTCTGCTGGGTTTTCTTTCTGCCACAGGTCTTTTTAAAGATTAGGTTTTGTGGGTTAGTACAATAGACCTCTGGTCGCAGTGCTTGGTTTCTTGTAAACCACCCACTTATAATTCATAACCCCTTTACAATGCCAATTTTTCCTCAAATGGCACATTAAACTAATTTCACGAATAAAAATTGATGTAAAGAAAAAAATGCATTTAGCTTATTAGAAATAGTTAATTTTAATTTTGACACATTATTCTCTTAGTTAATCGCAAAATTCTCACGAACCATTATATTAGCATAAGCAGAATTGCCACAAATGACTATTTTTTTTTTTTTTTTTCGCACCAATATTATAAAAATAATATTGATATTTTTCTAGAGAAATGATACACAGGAATCATTATTAAAAAAAAAAATGGTGCCAGTTGAATAAAATGATAATGAATTTGGTGGGGAAAATATTCCTGTGGCCTTATAAAGGGTTAAAAAAAAAAACATAGAATCGCTTTTACTATCATACATATATACATATTTAAATCGAAATGTGACAAAAAACATCAGACATAGATAATAATAATACCATAACCTTCCTATGTTCGCCACTGCCTATACTTCGATCCATTGTGCCCCGGTAAGAAAAATGGCAAGTCAAAAAAATGATAATTTTGAATTTACTTATGTGATTAAAAAATGTCCATGAAGTGCCCCACTGTGCACAAAAAGCGTCATATCACTTTTTCGCAACTTATCCACCTGAGATTCAGTTATGTCAGTTAGGCTAATCAATGCTTTATCGTTATCTTTAACCCTTAAATGTAAGATTTTTTTTTAAATTTTGAGACAAAAAAAAAAAAAAAAAAAAAAAAAAAAAAATCTTATGTAGAATATAAATGTAGTTGTTTATTCAAAAATATAAATAATAAATAGTATGAAATTTTTTATTTTGAAAAATGTTGCTTTTCGAAAATAACATAGCACGCTCTATAAACATAAATAATTTGGGTGAAAATTCCAGAGGCTAGTTAAGGCCAATTATCTACTTTCGTGAACTGTGCTTAAGGGGAGATGCCCCAAATAGTGACCTTTCTAAGGGATATTATTCCGTATTTACACAAGCTTCCGAGAAAATCACGGAAAACTCTGAACGACTGGGTCGACAAGCGCGACCTAGAATCGAACCAGGCACTTCCTGACTTCCAGCTACAAATTAGCGTTGAAAAGTTCAACTTTTAATTATTCTTAACAAATGAAATTATTAGTATATTTTAATTATACATTAATTAAAATTATTATTTACTTTATAATAAATTATAAATAAATAATATTTAATTGCAAGGAGAAAAAAATATGCATACATTTGCTTCCTAACTATTATAAAATAAAGAAAAAAGACAGCTTGAATGCTTTGAATAAATATCCAAAAATATTAATTTTATTGTATTACTAATCTTTATGAATTTTTTTCGACGCGCCAAAACAACTTGTCAATCGAAATGTCGCACTGAAAAGCGTGAGGAATAATTTGTTTACTTTTTTTTTTTCTTTTTTCTTCCCCATACTTCATTTGAATGAACTACAACTAAAAGTTAAACTTTCATTACGGTTAACACTTTTAGAAGTTAAAGACACTGTTTCGTTTTTGAGGCATTATGCATTTCAGTGTGACTATTATAAATAGTTATTTTTCATTTTCTAATAATTTGTTATAAGTATTTGTTATTGTGTACATCTATAAGAAAGCTTGTGCTATACTGTTGTTTTTTAAATTTAGAAAAAAGGTAGGTAAACGCCTTTTTTGGGGGGGTGGGTGGGTGGGGGGGAATCTTTCACTTAAAATTGACACACTAATTTTTTGGTAAGGTGTAACTACGTTAAGCGACCAAAATAAAAGCTGCACTGCAAAAAAATTGACCTACCTTTTTTACTTGTAATAACTTTAAAAACTAATCATTGAGACAAATAAAACTACTATGTTTCCATACTACCAAAGAGATAAAATGATGCCTAATGTACATTTTTGATTTAGTAATTCGCTTTATTACACTCTATGAAGTACTTAAAATCAGTTATATTTAAATATACCAGTATCGCCCAGTGCTCAAAACTCAATCACTTTTTTGCAAAAAAAAAAAAAAAAAAAAAAAATGGCAAAGAAAGTAATCGCATTTTCCTAAACGAAATTAAATTACAACACAGCTGCAGCAATTGTTCGTCGTTAGGTACTCAAATTGAATCAACAGATTTTACTTAATATATTTTTCTATGTTTGGCACAATGTAGATATGTTGAGCCTTTCCTGAAATGAGAGGAAATTGTAACAGGAAATCCCCTGCGCCCCCTGTTAGGTGATATAGCCCAAAAGCTAATCGGCACCATGTCAAACCGAGGTCTAACCAAATATCAAATTTGGTTAAATTAATTCCATTGGTTCATAAAGTACAGTGTTTGAACTCAAAAAGACATATTTTCTAAAAATGGTCGAATTGAGTTCGGGAAATCTCAAAACGTGCAACTTCCTGGAAAACCTAAAATTTTTCTGATCTTATACTTTCTTCTTATATATGCAGAGGATAGAATAATAAATCCAATTCTTTCAAAATAAGTAGTCAGTTTCAGTTAATCGAAATGCAAAAAAATCTCAAAACATGTAAATTCATCGAAAACCGGAAATTGAAATTTATTCTGTATCTTCTACTTTCTTATTATAAATGTAGAAGCTAGTAATAAATCCACTTTTTTAAAAATAAGTACTCAATTTCAAATAATAGAAATGCAAGGAAATCTCAAAACGTGTAAATTTATCGAAAACCGGAAATCGAAATTTTTTCCGTATCTTCTATTTGCTTCTTATACATACAGAAGCTAGTAATAAATCCCCTTTTTTTAAAATAAGTAGTCACTTTCAAATAATAGAAATGCAAGGAAATCTCAACACATGTAAATTCATCGAAAACCGAAAATTAATCTTTTTTCCAAATCTTATACTTTCTTCTTATATCTGCAGAAGATATAGTAATAAATAATTTTTTTTTTCTTTTAAATAAGTAGTCATATTCATTTAAATGAAATTCATTATGTTTTTGCTTAAAAATATGTCTTTAAATTAGAGCTGACGTAAATAATATATAAAAAAATTAGAACTCTCATAAGTCAAATCCTTTTGTAACTTGCGTATATTTTCAGCAGTATAAACTTTCGATCTACCACTCATTCACTCAAATTTCTACCATCTAACGGCTGTTTGATCTTAGAATAAAAAATCTGTAGTCGAGAGTATAGTGATGCTACATTACACAAATTACTGTGTGTGGTTTTATATGAGTTTTCAGAAATTGTCAGATTTAACAACTTTCTATTTTAGGTATATTTCAATATAAAAGCATACGTGTATAAAATAGAAAAATGCACAAAACATAAAAGTATTTTTAAATATTTTCTTGACACCGTAAGAAAATAATATGTTTGTATTCTGCACATCTGGCTAATCATACCTTTCGAATGATACCGTTTTCTATCCTCTACTCTCATAATTAATATGTTAAAAGTGTACAACAAATTTCATGCTTGCTTACTGATATATACACAAAGGGACACACAGAAAAAAAAAACCTTGAATATTTTTTTTTACCTTCTACAACCGCCAATTTCATCGTTTAAAAAGCAAATTTTCGAACAGATTTTTTTATGTCTTCCTCCACATACACTTTAGTATTGAGCCCATTGTTAAAAATAAAATGCAATTGTCAGAAAAACTGTAATTTTACAAATTATTTCAAAAATGGTAAGAATAAGGCAGTTAACGATGCCACAAAAAGTATTAATTTTAGAATGAAAATAAAATAAAAAAACATTTTAATACGTGAGATGGCAAAATAATTAACGAAATATTGGTAAGATGGTTTTTAGCAAAATATAAAGTTTTTTGGCCGTTGAAACAGGAAATTTGGCTTTAGGCCGCCCTGTTGCTCATCCAAGCAAGATGATCGCAAGTTAAAAAGCAAATGTTTAAAAAAATCTATTTGTATCATGTTCAGAACTTAGAAAAGATAAAAAAAAAAGTGTATAGCAAAATACTTTCTTCAAAAATAGTGCGGAAACAACTAAACAAAGCAGGTTAAAAACCAGAAGATCTGCAAAAAAGCCATTATTAAGGACAAGTATTTAAAAAAAAAAAAAAAAAAGACATCAATTGGTCAAAAATTAAAAAAAATTAGCAGTTACTTATTGGGCTGAATTGAGCTTCTCTGATGAGTCAAGTTTAATTTATTTCGAGATGAGGAAAAAAACTACTAGGACGGTAAAAATGTGACTGACTTAATGAAAATTGCTCTCTTAAACAGTGACACATTCTCCGTACATTATGGTACGGAGATGCTTAATTTTTCAAAGAATCAGACAAATTTTTATGCCCAAGGGATCAATTAACTCAAAATAAAACATGGTGATTATAAAAGTAGCGCCTGACCGACTATTTTGGGAGGTATTTCAGACTTTTCTTCCAACAGCATTTCAAGATGCACTGTGGTACGTTAATTTGAATCAAATTGTTAAAATTACCTATCCATTCCCATGACCACCTATAATTCTGTAAGTGATAATATCTTTTTACACTCTAAGTTAAATCCCACAAAGAATATCGTAGAATTTCTTCTTCATTAGACTTGAAAATAGTCCTTTAGTCATAAAAAGGCGTGGGGAGAGGGAGGAAGATTCGAAATTTGCATCCTACAACTCTGCAAGAACTAGAAAAATTATTTACAATATTTAGCACAGTGAAATTTCTGAGATTGATATAAAAAAAAACGGTATAATACTATGCCATTGCGAATCAAAGCAGTAATTCCATTTAAAGGTGGAATTAACCCAATGCAGAATACATATTTTTATTAAAAAAATGTTTAGATATAACAAATAAAGAGTTTTATTTCATATATTAAAATATTACTTGTATTTTTCATATAATAAGTCATAATAGAATACAAAGTGTATGGTTATTGCATTATGTTTAAAAAGAAAGTTTTATGTAGATTTTCATAAAGTACTTCGTAGACGTAGAGTGTAATAAAGCGAATTACTAAATTAAAAATGTACATTGGTATCATTTCATCGCCTTGGTATTAAGCAAACATGATAGTTCTATTTGTTTTAAACATTAGTTTAGAGGTTATTACAGATAAAAAGTATAAGTCGATTTTTCTGCAGTGCGGCTTTTGTTTTTTGTCCTTTAGTATAGATGAAATAAAACTATTTGTTAGACCTAAACAATATAACTGAATGAAAAAATATATTCAGTACTGAGCTATTCCACCTGTATTTGGAATTACTGCTTTAGTTATTAACGGCATAGTATTATACAATTGTTTAACATAATTCGGAGAAACTACAGTCAGATATCGTATATATTTTTTCCTACCTTTTGCAAAGTAGTAGGCTACAAATTTCGAATCCCCCAGCCCCACCTTTTATAAACTAAACATTTTCGATCGGATTGAGATCTGACCCATTTCCAGATGTGGTAAAGTATTATACGGTATTCTTTTTTATTACTTGAACTAAAGAGGAAAAAAATGACTTTTTACGTATTAATAGGTGCTCATGAGAATGGATAAGTAATTTTAATAGTTTGAATCAAACTTACCATACACACCGTGTGGCATGGTACATTATTTTGTAATATTAATTCTGAAAAAGTATGAAATATCTCGAAAATAGACGGATAGGCACCTATTTTTTATAATGACCGTGTTTTTTTTTCCTTCGAGTTAATTGATCCCTTGAGCATTAAAAATTTGTCCGACTCCTTAAGAAAAGTTATGCACCCAATACCATAAATTACGGTAAATGTCTCACTCTAATAAGAGTGCAAATTTCGTCGTCTGAATAGCTTGTTTCTGTGAACTCTAAATCAAGAACGTCGTCAGTTGCCCTTAGTATAGCACTAGTATGACGTAAAATCCACTCAACTCAATTAACCCGTTAGTAGTCGCTAGTTGGTCGATTTGCCGCCCATCCTTAAGTGTTGCCAAATTTTTTTATTCGATAGCCACCAAAAATTTTTTGAAGTGGCATTTGATACACATAAAACGCGAAAAAACTCGAAGAAACGTCGGTCACATAACTTTTTTAAATTATTGGTGACAGTTGAATAAAAAGTAAGTAATCTGTAATAGGTGGCGCTGTCTAAAGCGACTACTTACAGGTTAAGGCTCTTAAATATACGAGCTGGCGTACGAGGCATTTTGCCTTAGGGTTGCCGTATGTACCCAGACAAACTGCATCTATCGTCTTGTGTTACTTTGGAGTTATTTCTTTTATAAATTTATCATTATTTTGCAAAGTAAACTACTATTTGATGGGTTGTTCAGCGAAAAAAAAAAAATACTGTAATCACTCAAAAAAAGAATGTAAAATATTCAGATTTTTATCGGATATTTTTAGAAAAATAACATGAAATTACTTTTATTTACTTTTATTTATTTTTCTTATTTCTGACATGTACAAATGTAAAAAAAAAAAAAAAAAAAAATGTTATTTTGAACTTAATATTTCTATTAATAATTATAAATTAACTTAAGAAGAATTTTTATTAGTATGCATTTGAATTTTGACAATGTTTCGTGGGATTTCCAAAGTTGTTTTTGTTTCCGTGCCTATCAACATTGTTAATATTCATTTATCATTTGTTTACTCCGAAATGTAAATGTTTTTTGTTTATTGATTATTATTATTATTTTTTTTTTTTAAAGATATTTATTTCATATTACAATTTATGTTTATTTTCTAGAAAAGAATTAAAAAAAATCATTCAATCTTTTTTTTTTTTTTTTTTCTTTTTTTTTTTTTTTGAGGGGACTAAAATTACATTTCTTTTACTGTTTGTTTGTTGTAAATGAATAATATATGTTGAAATAACGGAATATATGTTATAGAAGCCTCTCACTTTTAATCGATACTCAAAACAAGATTTCTTAAAATCGCCAGTGAAGCGATAAGGGCGCAAAGCGGTGCGACGTGCGAGGCAACGAAATCAATACGGGAACTTGAATAACGGTATGAAAATAGAACGTTGAGGCTCCTCAGCTGCAGATCCACTAGTTTAAAATGGACTGGAAAGTATAATTTCTCCTGGCCCACATACAGATTCACCTGAAAATTTGTGATTGTGGATTTTTAATAGCTGTGAAGATATTTGTAAAATTTAAAACGGAAAATGTGGGGTGCAAGCGACAGGTGACTGATGCATGAATAGTTAAACTATTTCACTGACAATTTTATTGCTCTGCAAATGATTTGAACTGTTGTGTGAGTTTTCTCAACAATAACTTCTCCCTATACACCTTGTCTATCCGCGATTGTAAAGAAATGGTCGCTCTCTGTTGGGCTAAAGTGAAATTAACAATACCACACATAGTTTTCGTCGAGACGCCATTGCTTGCTATATATTCGATGTTTAGCTTCGCATATATTTATTGAATAAAAATGAATAAATCCGAAAAAAAAAAAAAAGATAACACATACTGCTGTGTGCCACAGTGTAACTCCAAAGGATTAAGAAATCCGGAATTAAGCTTCCATTTATTTCCAAATGACAAATTTAAAATTTCAGTTGCTTCGGCTAATGGAAGTAAAGAATATCTGAAACTAATATTTGTTCAGCTTCAGTTAAACATCTACTTCCGATCGAACGTTGAATAAACTGAAATATTTTTTCCAAAGGCAATCGATTTGCCATGATGTAATGGCGGAGAAATTACAGCACGAATAATAAGTACTAACATAAATACAACAATAATAAATACACGTGGCTATTATATTTACTAACAGCAAAAGTTGGAAAAGCGCCATCTATCGATCATTACAAACGCGGATTGCATGCGCCCGATATATATATATATATATATATTCTTTCTTAATCTTACAAATATTTTGTAAGTTATTAAAATTATACAATCACAAATTTTCAGCGGAAACTGTATGAGGCTAGAAGAAATTATTTTATACTTTTTAGTCCGTTTTAAAAACGCGGTATATTTAAACATTTTTTTAATTTAAATAATTATTAATTTTATTTACTTTTTGTCCAAACTGTTGAGAAAGCGCTTATTTTTTGTTCCCATTTAATAACTTCTAATATGCACAAGTCAACTTTCATTGTTATTAATATTATATCGATAATCAAAAGAAGGCTCATATAGCTAAAATTAGTTTCATGCAGCTTTATTATTATTATTATTATTATATATATATATATATATTTTTAACTGAGTAAGCTCAAACATCATACTTTTTAGATGATTTGTAACTAATCTCTCTCTCTTTTTTTTTTTTCTTGTCTTCAGGACAAAAATTTTTCTTGGAATATAAGAGATATAACATGTGTTTTTACCCCTGAAGTTTCAAGCGAGTTCAAGAAGTGTTTTAAATTTTCCACAAAAACGTCTAGATTTAAAAGTGGGCCTTCCCTTATCCGAGCGATTACATGTGTTGTGTGTGAGAGAAACAAATCGAACTCCACATTCGAACAAGAACAAATTGCACAGGCACATGATAGTCTATTGTCGCACGAATTGTCTTGTTTTGTGGGATTTGTGCGGGATTTGCGATTTCTTTATCATAATAATACAAAATAAGTATTCTTGCAAATTATGGTCTAGGGACTGAAAATTATTTGAAATCAGTTTGGCAATGCTAAATTGTTTAAAACTGAAATAAATAAATAAAATAAAATAAATAAATAAATAAATAAAATAAAAAATACTGATTTATGTTGTACTTTTTGCTAAAATATGTTTATTATAGAAAATGTGCCTCAATCATTTTACATAGAAAATTTTACATATATTACTTCTT
This sequence comes from Salticus scenicus, assembly GCA_963930645.1. NCBI lineage: Eukaryota > Metazoa > Arthropoda > Arachnida > Araneae > Salticidae > Salticus > Salticus scenicus. Next base: position 34,005,717 of record OZ005652.1, on the reverse strand, counting down.
ATAGTGAATAATTATCTTATTTAAAACTCAATGTAGATTAACTTACTTAAAATCCTTCGTGGGTTTCTATTTCCTTTTATCTTACACTCTAGAAGGAGTTTTCCATTTTTGCTACAGAGTACATTTCAATGCTGCTGAAGACAGAAGGGCACCCTCTCCGCCTCCCACCTATATTACAAGTTATATGAAAAAAAAAAAAAAAAAGGAAAAAGAAATCGAGCAGAATCTTTTTTTTTTTTTCAAAATTAATTTAAAAACAATTAAAATAGTGCTTTACTAATGGACTATCAGGATGTATAAACGTAATAATGTGCGTTATTAATGGAAATAAGTAATATTAGTAAGATCGCAAAAAGAAAAAAAATCATTACGAGCATTGCATTGCACAGTGACTAGGGCACATACATTTAGACAAAATTTATGTATAATATAAAAATACATCAGCAAATACCACAGCAAATTTACACGGAATAAAACGAGGGGGGAGAAAAAGTCAAAATGCAGATGAAAGTCGTGGATAAACAATTTTTTAAATCACATTTCATTAAAAAATAAATACAAACAAGTACAAAATTTATTTAGAAGTTGAGTAATTTTGAAATATTTCAATCAGTAGAATAACTGATGCTGTAAAATATCCCATAATCAATACCAGGAAAGCTCCCTGAAGTTCGGTTATTCCTAATATTTTATGAGAATTCGAATCATTTTGAACAGATGGTTGAAGATGCAATCCTATATGAAACTGTTCATCTTTTATATGTTTTGAAAAAAGACCTGCAGCAAAAAGACGATGGATGATTTCATTTAATTTCTTCATACAGCTGAAATTCTGTGAAACCGGCAAGGCATACATAAAATCAAAGAAGGTATCTTTAGAAATAAAATAATCTTTTGCATAGGGTATCAAATCAACCTTATCCCCGACGAATGCTTTGTGTGGGGGTGCCTGAGCGTAGAATTCTTTTGGTTCTCCAGATAAAAGGATATTTCGATTCAAACATTTTGCGACGGATTTAAATGTGTCAAACTTTGACTTGAGAAGGGTTTTCGGCAGCAAACCACCTTTATATGTGTAACAAGTGATTGAATTTTGTTCTGCAGCTGTAGCTAGATCAAAAATGTTTCGAATTCCAGTCAATGGAGGAAAAGTGAGAAATGATAAAAAGAGGGCTTTGTAACTGTTTGTGATGAAGAATGCAAATACCAGCCACGTGCCTAAAACATATGTGGAACTTTTTTTATAAACTTTAAAACTGACGGATTTTTCAAACAAACTTCCTATTATCAAAGTCACAACATCATGGAACGCTTTTTTTCTGTATGATATGAAATATAACAAAAGAGAAACAAACAAAATAGTTAGCATAATAAATATCCACATTGTTAATGGAAATGGTAAAAGTAAAGATAATTTCGCAGAAAGCGGTTGCAATTTATCAGTCATGAAAGTCATTTGAGAAAAGAAATAAGGATAACTGAAGCTGACAGCTTGGGACCTTTCCTCCTCGTATAAAAGGCCGGGTACTGCCAAATCCACTTCTGAACGTTTCACCATTCCAATTAATCCAGTCCAGTTTCCGTTAGGTAAACGTCTACCGTATTCACCGTCAGGAGGTCTATGCACTTTACATTGAACTCTGAAAATTTCTGAGAGAATACGTATAAGCACAGCGTTCTCAACATAAATGACTTTACCATCTTGCTTTATCGAGTAGATTTCTAATTCAGGCGCGTCTAGTGAGGCGGCGGAAAAAGCACTTGGTGTACAAATTTGCTTCATTTTTAAGAAAAAAAAGTTTTCAGAAAAAATTTAACCAGTTACAAAGCGATGCGAAAAATTATCTCCATTAAAGAAGATGTGTGCTTTGTATGGTACAGAGTGCGTATGATACACTGAAAAAAAATTCTGTAACTGACATCTAGAATCTAAATTGTGGCTCTAGAAAAGATAGTTCCATGTCATCCTTATAAATTCTAGTTCCCTTTTAAAACGAGTTCAAGAAACCTCTATTAGAATTCTTGAGAGTTTGTCTATATTATCGAAGCCAAACCTATTTGAAAATATCTCCAAATAAATGCGAACACAAGAGGCGGGTTTCAGCAACTATAATCTTGGTTTATGACCCAATTCTAGATAATTAAGCGAGAATATCTCGCCATACAAAAGATTTAGAATATTCAGAATATTGTTTCACCCTCTAGAAATGTGTAGACTAGAAATTCTCGATCAATTCGTCTATTCAGTTTATTGGCGTGCCTCATGGGCATAGCTCGGAAATCTATATTTCTAGTTAAGGGATTTAGAAAATGGCCACTTATTCATTCTAGATGAAAGTGTAATATATTTTTTTTTTCTCAGTGTATACTAGCAGGTTTTGCCAACTTGGCTCTTCCCCACATTTAAATGATTTTAAATAAAACACTTTTTTTCAATACCACTTTATAAATTAAAACTAAATTTCATTCAAATCACTTAAAACTTTGTTTCAGATGATTACGTTTAATTTCGGATTTAAAGGTTTCAATTACTAATTTCGTTGCCGCTGGTTGTATTTTGCCGGCCAACCACTCCAGAAAGTTGGCGCTGCTGTAGACGGACACTGTTGTATCTGTACATAGTGCTGCTTTTCTTATATTTGCTTTGGTCTTTAAATTGATATCTTTTTAACTCATTGAAATACTTTAATTGAAAAAGTCAACTTGAAATCCTTGGATTATTTTGCATGTTTTGGAACACACCACATCTTCCTGTATTCAGCAGTTTGTGAGGAGATAGCAGGACATACATATAATCAGATTTTAATAGCATGATTGTTTTTAAGGGCATATGTTTATTTAATATATTTTTTTATGACGCATAAGTAAATATTCATATTTAGTGATATGCAATATACGGGAATGTTTAATGAGCTTAAATAAACTATATATTTTTTCAATGAAATACATCAAAATATAGTATGTTTGATGTTCATGACAGAATATCACTAAGATATTATCAAAAAGTAAATTAGACGCTGAAAACTTTTTTAATTTTTTTTTCTTCAAATTTGCCGTGTCCGAAATTAGTTTTTAAAAAGAATATACCTTTAATATATTTCTGAATTTGTTTCACATTAGAATTCAGACTGCTTGACAAGAGGTTATACTAAATAGTTACTTTTTAAATAAGAAGTCAATATTTTTTATTATTCATAGCCTTTGAAATATGTCATTAACTATAATAGAATTTAGATAGTGAAGCCAAAAAAAAAAAAAAAAGTATATATACATTTTCAATTTAATTTTCATCGATAGCACAAGCAAAATCTCACATTTATTGTATATTCAAAATATTATAATAATATGCATTTGAACAATATTTTTTTTTTATTCTTTCAATGAAATACGAAAATTTGTGTTGCAGCTATCTGTGTAATTTTGTAAAAGCTTGCATGAAAAACGCTATCAAAATTTATTCATAATTAAACAAGTGTTCTGAGATTTTCCATATTTAGAAATGCATTTATATAAAAGGAAATATTTCTTAATTTTTTTTTCTTTCAAAAAATTTCCTATTTGAATTTAAATTATTGGACAACATGCTTTACTAACTTGTTCCTCTTTGAATACTGGGCGAACATTTATATTAGCAAGAATAATCAATTGTCGTGAATGAAATATCAGCTATCATGTACAACATTCTTTCATGTTTAATCATTACACAAATATGTATTTAAATACTCAGAGATTCTTGAATTATTTTTTATACTGTACCACATATTATTTGAAAAAATCTCATATATATATATGTGTGGACGTATAAAAAATTCCATTTTTCAATTCTGGTTATGTTACTGTTTAATCTAATTTACATTTTTACTTTGTTTTGTTGCAAGATAGAAACTTGAGTTGTATATTGCTTGAATTAACTATACAGCGATCTGAAATCTTGCATATGCTGACAGAGATGCAAGTTCCCTGATGATGATCATTTCTGGTTTTCAGCATTTAAAATTATATTTTTCCTTTAATGAATTTTCTTTTCTTTTTAACAGATCATTTTGGTTAATTTATCCTTTTGGTTAATTAATATTTTTACATGTTTTTACTACTCAGTGTAATTAAATTATCATCGTTACAATTATTTTGTTCGAAATACATCTCATTTAAAATTTCATATGTTGGTATTTTCATCTATCTTTCATTTGCTGAGTGTTCTAAATGAATTAAATTATTCAACTTTATATATATATATATATATATATATATATATATATATATATATATATATATATATATATATGAATATCACTTTCTGAGATACAACTGTGATATTTACCTGAGAATGATATTGTTTTATAAAATCGTTACAATAATGCAATTTAAATTCTAAAACAAACACTCTTTATTTGTAGTTATTCATAATTTAACACAGTGCTAATAATTTTTTTTTTTAAGAATTTATTAATATTCAAAAATTATAAATAAATCAAATATACTGTTCTAAGAATTAATCAATCCATGAAATTTTCTAATGCAACTTTGGTAGAAGACCACGATTTTATTCATTTACTTTTAACTATTGCTTGTCTTCCCACAAATGTATGCTAAAAATATATTTAGAAGGTACAGACATTTCTCGGAGCACTTATTTTCAAGAGTATCATATGTAAAGAAATATGTTATTATCAATGTACAAACTGAGAAAGTAAAGCTGTACGAAAGAAAGGCTTATCACAAGCAACAAATAATACAAATATTATCTAATTGGAAAGCGCGTAAAATTTTCGCGATATATTTAAAAAATAAATAAATAAAGTATGAAATTGCTTTTCATATATATTTCAGTCTTGTATTAAATGGAAAAGTATGTGATTATTCCGTCGACAGCAAAATTAAGAGAACATAATTGAAGCACGTTTGAAAACAGTATCATAGTAATAGGAATATAAACTTTCTGCGTGATATACAGTAATTTAAAATAAAAAAGTGAAATATATATATATATTGATCAATCCCAATCTCAAATAAACACATTTCTTCTTTTGAAGCTTTAATGAAATGATTTATTTATTTATTTATTTATTTTTTATTATTATTATTTTAATATAAATGCTAATTTGTTTAAAGTGCACAGACATATTTCTCACTGCTTTGTTGAATGTAGAAAATTGACCTTTTCATAGAATAATTCCAATATATATATACTTTTTAAATTCTCAGAAATAATTGAAACCCATTAAGACAAATTAATGTATCGGTTTAATTATCAAATATTGTTATGATTTTATAATAGATATAAACAATATTATATTGCAAAAATTTTCTTTTATAATGCTTACCTTATTTAAATGATTTAATATTTACCACAATCAACAAAGGTAAAATTATCAATAAGACATAAAAATAATTTAAAAGTTCCACTTTTTTTTTCTTCCAATTTTGCAAATTAATTTGAGCATGCACTGATTACAGTCCATTTAATGAACTTGACATAGCAAAAGCAGCTGGATACAAAAACTCTATGTTAGTAAGCCATTATTTCAAAATATACATTCTCATTTAAATATAGATTTTTATACTAGATACATAAATTCGCATAGTTTAAATTCATATTTATGTAAAGCGTTTTCCTTTTTAATTAGTTGAAAAAACATTTGTACGACATTTGCTTTCTATCAAAGAGACAGGACTCTTTTTAATATGACATTGTTATATAACCAATCGGAGAAACAAAATTATTTTTGATGATCAAAGAATAATTCACTTCATTATTAAATATTTCTATTCCGGACCCATTAGCCTTCATATGGAAGATAACGATGATAGTTATTTGCATAAATCATTGTTTTTAAGACAATAAATCTATTCTGATAATTGATTTAATGCCTATAAAGTTTTCATTCAGAATTGTAAAAAATAATTTTTAGGAGAAAAAAAAAATATAGTTTTTAATTAATAGTCATTCTGTGAAAGAAAACCACTTTCAAGGAAATCATTCAGCACCAAAGCACTTCGTAAATATAAGACACTGTCTCATGTAGGAATGAGCCACAATTTCGTGTATTTAAAAATAAATATGTGAATAAGTTATACAAATTATCAAAGCAAATGCAAACAAACAACGTAGCTATGAAGAAAATGACTATGGCCTGTCATTATCAAACAAACATTAAAGTTGGGAAATGCACATGTGTTACATGCAAAAAGCATTATTCCTTTTTTCCGCCACATAAAGATTAAGAGATATCATTGAAGCACGCTATGAAAAGTTTGATATGAATATTTTAGGTTTTTACGATATATAACTAGTTATAATACGAACAAAAACAAATATTATACGTTTTAAATGTGGTAGAATTTTTAGTACATACATATCGTTTTTGAAGGATATGTATAAACACACTTGGTTTCCTTTTATTTTTAGCTTACTAAAGAAAAAAAAAAAAAAACGTTTTAAAAATTTAGTCTCATTTTACACCAGATTATTTTCTACTTTGTGCTTAATGTTATTTATTATTCAAATCTTTATTTTAAAACAAGATTGCCCCGCAAAAAATCATTTCGATTTCTTAGTAATTTTGTTGAAACACACACGCACGCACATGCACACCTATATATGTGTATTTATTTATAATGATACGAATTCTTAAGTTTTATGTGATTTTTTTTTTATACGTGATGTAAGAACAATTATTTATAGTTATTTTTACCAACCTCTGTTCTTTGTTTTTGATATTTATATTGTCCAAAAGCAGTAATTTTGACTGCTTAGGAAATCTAATATTAAATAATATTTTTAATATTCTAATCTCGAAACATTCATATCGGTTTTAATATAAAATTTACTGATAATGTGATATATAACTTACTACTTCTCAACTGAAAACACGTTTTTTTTTTTTAGGTTTTCTTTCCCAACTAGTAAGTCTACGATATGCATCGTAATGTGTAATATACTATTAAAAAAATACAATAAAGAAATAATAATGTTTTACACATTTAAACGCATTTAACCCAAGAGCTTGAAAGCTGTAATTAAGAGCTAATTGGTAATTAAAATCTTGACATTTTATTTTAACTTTTATAACCTTTAGATGCAAGAAATTTGAAAACGAGTTTAATCTAAATTTAAAAAAAAAATTATTTTTATTTATTTTATTAATATTTGTAGCTTATGTTTAAGTTAAATAAGGTAAATTCGTAATGATATGCTCGCATTACTTTCAGTAACACTTAACGGCACTTTTTCACTTAATCTCCGCAACTCAAGTGTTTAATATGTGTCTGTGAAACAAGCATTAACCCAATATTCAGCTAATACAATAGAAAAATATTTAAAAAATTAAAAATTTGCATAAAATGTTATAAACGAAAAGAAAAAAAAAAGTAAAATACGTAAATCTATAATAATAATAAGAAAACAAGAAATAAAAAATCGCGTCGTTCACATAAATTGTAATAGTTATCAACTCTACTCACCCGTTATTTCGTTTAAGGTGCCTTTAAAATGCAATTTTCGGTCAAAAGTCCGATTTTCTATTTTTGGTTTAATATTAAATCCTGATATTTTAGCTTTCTAAATCAGTTTGAATTTTGTTTCAATCTTGCCTAGAATTCGAGTCACAGGCATTTTAATGTTAGTCGCTCGCAAGTTTTTGAAACCGGAAGTGACCGTAAATGTTTGTTTACATAAATGTTTAACTCAATATAAGCATCAAAATTTGTTTCTGCATATAAAAAGAATTAAAGAAAAAAAAAAAAAAAAAAGACTTTGAAATAAATCAGGAACTTTTTAAAATTATTTTTTATTTAATACGTAAAATCTGGTTCACAAACCGTCATAACTCCAAAAGTTACAATTGAAACATTATGAAACTTTGACAAAATACTCTAGGAGGAGTTATTTTGGGGATTGAGCTACTGCAATGAATCTAGTTAAATTTTTTTGTTTTTGATGTCGATAGAAGTTATGAATTGCCATGTATATTCATGATTTTTTTGAGCGTTTAAAATATTAAATAACATGGTTTTAGTTTTGAGAATAGTTCACTCCCTTAAGGACTCAATAATCTAAATAAAATTTACAGAATAAAAATATCTTTTTAAAAATTTAATTTATGATATTTTGAAAAAGTGTTTTTTTTTTTTTTTTTTTTTTTTTTTTTTCCGCAAATTTTATGTATATTTTGAGCCTAAATATCAAAATATTTTAAAATTTTCATATTTTTTCATGTTATTCTTCGTTTTAAACTATATTCTGTTATACAATGCACATAATAATTTTAAAAAATCCCTTCCGACAGTAGGCAGGCGTCTTAAATTATAACTATATTTTAATTCTGGAGTGAGACCTTATTTTTCCTCATGGAGGAAGAAATATTTCAAAATATATCTTTATAACATTACTTACAAAGGAAAACTATATAAAGCTACAAAAATACATTTTGTTTTTAACTATGGGGGGAAAAAGTACAACAAAAACATTTTAATTCTAACAAAAAATCGTTAAAAGGACTGCGTTTGTGTAGCCCTGCATATCGTCTAAAACTTACTTAGTCACCCTATAGTGCACTAAAAAGGAACTTCCAACACTAAAATGTCACACTGAAGAATTTCCATTTATATTGCACAGCGTATATGAAATTCATACCCTCCCTTTAAACGAATGGGATCCTGTTAATCAATAAATTACACTAATAATACTTTATTTTAAACAGTATGATTTGTGTGTCTGAATAATCTATATCAATTTAGCTACGTTGTGTGCAGTATAAAGATATTAAAATATCCTGTAAACAAAAACTTCTCACAGAAAACAATGCATCGGAAATATTCGGTGAATCTTTGTCTACAAACAAGTTGCGCTATTTATACCCTTTTTAATACAAAACATACCATACTAAACTTAAATAGCATGTACTGATTTGAAGGAAATATATAAATAAATATTAAAGGAAATCAGAGCTCAGACGGGCAGACGTACAAACAGACAGACAGAATAATGAAGTGATAATCACACTTAAACAGTGTTGGAAAATGTTAAAAACCACTAAAAATGCAATTTTAGCAAATTACAATTATAACCTGGGCCAGAAAGGCACACCAGCTTTTGGACGAAGCTCGCGTGGCAGGCTCCGGTGTTTTGGTTTTTCATTTCTTTATTACTTTCCGAACACTATAGTGAGGAAAGTATTGTAATCATGTCAAAAATGCGAATTTGAGATTTCGATGTTTCTGTACGTTTAGAGCTCCCCCTGAGTCCGTTTTCACTATTTTTGCGATGATGTATGTATGTGTGTGTGTATCTATGTATGTGTGTATGTATGTCTGTGAGTGAACACGCTAGCGTCTAAACACTTTGTTCAAATAAGCTGAAAGTCGGTACGTATATTGTAAGTCACCACAGTACGAACCCTATGGATTTTGGGGAATCTAGCACTTATAGTTTTTTTTACAGGGACACCAGGAAAAATTCCTTATCATTATGGCCTATGGGGCCAAATTTTTAAAAATGAGATAGCGTCTAAACGCTTTATTAATCTGAGCAAAAAACTTGTACACATGTTATAGGCCACTGCTGCACCAACTGTATAGATTTTGGTGAATTTAGCACTTACAGTTTTTTTACAGGGGCACAAAGAAAAATTCTTTATCACTGTGGCCTATGGGGTCAAATTTTTACAAGTGATTAAACACCTTATTAATCTGAGCAAAAAACTTGTACACATGTTATAGGCCACTGCTACACCAACTGTATAGATTTTGGTGAATTTAGCACTTACAGTTTTTTTACAGGGGCACAAAGAAAAATTCTTTATCACTGTGGCCTATGGGGTCAAATTTTTACAAGTGATTAAACACCTTATTAATCTGAGCAAAAAACTTGTACACATGTTATAGGCCACTGCTGCACCAACTGTATAGATTTTGGTGAATTTAGCATTTACAATTTATTTACAGAGACACAAAGAAAAATTCTTTATCATTATGGCCAATGGGACCAAATTTTTAAAAGTGCGATAGCATCTAAACGCCTTATTCAATTGAGCTGAAAATTTATTAAATATTATAAATCACTGTTGCATTAACTATAAGCATTTTGGTGAATATAGCATTTATAGGTTTTTACAGGGACACAACGAAAATTTCTTTATCATTATGATCTATGGGCTCAAAGTTCAGTAGCGTTAAATAAAACATCGTATAATATATGGAGAAAAATACTCAAACACTCTATTATGATTTTCTTTCTTTTGTTTGTTTAACAGCTCCTCTTTCTTTATTTACAAAACTGTTAATTACTCAATGTTCGGAAAGTCGAGTGGAGTCACTCCAGATTTTTTTTTTATTATGTACTGAGAAAGGAAGTTAAGAAGTTCCGAAACCATCTTATAGTTTGAAATTTTGCTTTCATCTGCGATTTTTAACGTTTTTTACTTTTTTTTTTTTTTTTCAAGTATTACAGCACAAAGTGTCCTCACTTGCATTTAAATGTAGAGTTTACACTGTAAAAAAAAAAAAAAAAGTAAAATTACAGGATTTGACTTAATAGTTTTACGGGAAATGACCGTTTTGCTAGCTAAACGGTCAAAGTCCGTAAATTGATGTTATAAAAGTATAATTTTTAGAATACTGTTTTTTTTTTTTTTTTCCTTCTTTTGACGAGCAAAAGCCGGTAATCTACGTGATTTGCTTAAATCTGCCATCAAACTGTATTTTTACGGTCAAATCGCTTCAAATGTGAAGTGTTAGCGTATCTGTGACTCATATTAGAATTATTTAGTATTTGAAATTGAAAATATAATTGTAATTTTATTGGTTGAAAGAGTTTGTTTGTACATTCATACAAATAGTGATTGAATTAAAAGAGCTATTGTTTTCCTAATTTAATTCAAAGAAGTAAATTCAAAGTTCTATGTTTATCACAACGTAAAATTCCGGGGGAGTACATCATTTATGGTCCAAATGTTTTTTACGGGCTTTGTCTGGAATCTCTGCTACCGAGAGTTGCCCGTAATCGGGCTTGAAATTCCTTTTACTGTGTACTTCAGAAGTTCATAAATGGCAAAAACATCCAATTTTGTGAAAGACCACTGTCGTAGAAGAAGTAATATTTGAAACATCTAAAACTATCACTATTTCATGTTTGATTTGGTTTCTTAAGGCTAAATATAGTAAGAAAAGGTTCAAATTAACAAATACAATGACTATGAAGTCCTAATTCAGCTTATCATGGTCGAGTTAGTTGTAAAACTATGTTATACTTACTCCTTGGTTATACTTACTTCACTCCACCCTAATTTAAATTACAGTGATTTGTAACCTTTTAAATCACTAAAAGTATACTCACCACAAATTATGTGAAAATTTGTTATTTCGTGTTAAGAAATCTTTCTAATGCTGATATATATGATACGATATTCATGCGTATACAAATCACTGGCGATTTCTTTTAAGATAACTTGTAACGTAATTACTTGGCTAGGAATGTATTGTGTGTAAAATAATAATAAAATTATGCTTTTAAAAAATTAAGAACACGCTTTTATAGGAATGTGAACTAAAAAGCCCAAAATATCTATCTTTATAGTATTAAAATGAAGGGTAAGAAAAAATCGTGTGCGTGACACACCATTATATTTACATCTTTAATAAAATAATTTAGAATTAAACAAAATCCATTTTTAAAAAACCTCCCCTGACCGGGCTCGAACGTTATACCTTTAGGTTTGTAGCCCGGAGCTTTACCTCACAGCCACAGCGTTTAAGTAGGGAAAGACTTTTTTTCCAATATAGATTTTTTGTTTGCTCCCAGAGCGAATACAAACATACATACAGGTGAAGCTAATAAAAGCGTGTTAAAAAAATAAAAAGTCGTATATAAATCTATTTTCTATTTTATTTTCAATCTTCGTGACATTTCATTGCCTGCTACTGCTAGAAATCACAAAAAAACAAATTTATAAATAGATGCTTTTAATTATTTATTTACTTTACTTTACAATGTTACAAATTATAGTTTTTTCAAACAGAACTATTACATTTTTTTAAAACTATTTTATTAATATCAATAATCGAAATATCAAAGAAGGAAATAGCTCTACTCTAGTTGACTTCATTTATGCTAACGCAAACGCTAACCCTATATGGGATAAAGCCAAAATTATTACAGCACCATCTACTATCCAAGAACTTTATATTTCCGAAGCTATTAATATAATTAAATGCAAAAATGCAATAAATTCCAAAGATGCTGCAATTTTGCCAATAATTTGGCACAATATTATAAAATAGTTAATAGTTTATTTTTGCTAATTCAAGATGGTTTTTCTCCTACAATAGCATCGTGTGATTTTTCAATAGTTCCAGCTTCTCTTATTTTTTATAGCTCCTTGATCAGGGTGCTTACGCTTTTTCAGGGTGCTTACGAGCACCCTGAAGCTATTCCTCTGTGGACCCAGTCCGAAGTTATTTCAGCCCCTCGCGACTTTAAAGACCTGCTAATGACGGAAGCAGTGAATATTATCAAGTACAATACAGTTATTAACTCCAAGGATGCTGCATCACTTCATAAAATATGGCACACGTTGTGCTCATAGAGGATAAAGGAAAAAAAAAAATACTGAAAATTATATTGAAATGAAAAAAAAAAAATTTTTTATTGTAACCGTAACTTTAAACTATTTTTATTGTAACCGTAACTTTAAACCGTTTGAACTTCTCTTTTTTATATATTGCTGGTTCTATGTAACGCAATTACACCTGATCATGCTATTGTTATAATGGCGAAAAGCTTTGTGTCGTTTTTAATAAAAATAGTTTATCTACGTGTTTTTTAAAGTGGTTTGCTACTTTTTATAAATTGTATTTTTATCATATAGCTATTTATATTCGAAATGAAATATTTGTCTTCCATTAAAAAAAAATAGTATACAATCATAAGTGTATTATTGCGTCATATTTACATAAACATACTGCATGTGTATATGTTTCTGTTTAATCACCACAAGCTATGAAAATATAAATATTATACTTTAAATAGGAACTAACAAATACATACCAAACATGATAATCAGAATAAATTTTGGGGTGATTTTCCGCTGACTATCCACGCTCATTTTGAGAAACGTTTAAGTGCTTTTTTTTAAGCTCCTCGCTAGTACCTATTGTTTTAAATTTAATATTATCATGAAAATTTAATCATATTACTATGCGTATAATAGCAAAATTGTTTTAGTCTACTGCTGGAAAATTTTCAGAACTGTTAAAATACTTCTTTTGCCGGCCTAAATTACTATTTTTGTATGTTTGTAGTTAGTATGAGTATTAAAATTAAATAACCATACTCTCGAGGAAATCTTCAGCAGTACAATCTAATAAACCCAAAGATAATATGAGATATTTCTAATGAGGGAGAAAACTCTATCGGCAAATATAATAATAATATCCATATAACAAATAAAAATTTTCTTTTCTAATATGAATTCGAAAAACAGCTGTAAAGCTTATATCTGCCGATTTTAGTTTCGTAAACTCGCTGATTTTCTGATGCATTTATAAGAAAAATCGATGAATTATTCATGATTATATCAAAAGTATTTGAGTAAAGTATTTTAATGGAACTGAATCTGTTCTTTTCAAGAAAAAAAAAAAAAAAAAAAGAAAGAAAATCTATAAACCAGTCTATTTTTGTTATATAACACAATTTGTACAGTCATGCAACTGCTATTCACTTAAACGTTTTTAAAGTGATGTGCTAATGAAAAATACATTTCAACAATTAAAAAAAAAATATATATATTTATTTTGATCGGCAGTAATTTAAAACTATTTCAAAGAACAGAGTAAGTGATGCTGCAAAATATCCAAAACATAGTACAAAAAAAGCTCCTTGGAGGTCGGCCATTCGTAATATTTCATGATTACTGGAATTATCTTTCATAGATTTATGTAGTTGTAATTCAGACAGGATAGTTTCATCGTTCAAATGTTTTGAAAATAGCCCTGCAGCAAACAGACGATGAATTATTTCATTTGTCTGCTTTTTACAGCTAAAATTTCTTGAAAACCCAAAAGCAAACATATCATTGAAAAACGCATCTTTAGAAACAAAATAATATTTTGCATATGGTAGGAAATTAATTCTATCACCAACGAAAGCTTTCTTCGGAGGAGCTTTAGTAAAGAACTCTCCTGGCTGCCCAGATGAAAGAATATTTCGCTTCAAACATTTACTGATAGATCTCCACGTGTCAAATTCGTATTCGAAAATCACGCTACCTTTAAATGCGTAACAGGTAATGGAATTTTGTTCAGCTGCCTTCTCGAGATCCTGAAAGTTTCGTATTCCAGTGAGTGTAGGAAACGTAAGAACTGACAACAAAAGTGCCTTGTAACTGTTAGAGATGATGAATCCAAATAGCAGCCATGAGCCTAAAATAACTACGAGGCTTTTCTTGTGCACCTTAAATCTGATGGATTGCTCGAACAAACTACCCATCATCAAGATTACGACATCAAGTCTCTCTTGTTTTCTGTTTTTGAAAACAAAAACGATAAATGAAATGAGGAAAATGGTTACCATGATTGAAATCCACAACTCCAATGAAAATGGGTTAAGCAAAGACAATTTCGCAGACAATGGTTTCAACTTGTCAGCCATGAAAGACATTTTAGAAACGATATAGGGAAAACTGAAGTGGATGACATCATGTCTTTCTTCAGAAATTAAAATGCGGCCTACTGCCATATCAACTTCCAAACGTTTCACCATTCCAATTAGTCCAGTCCAATTTCCATCAGGTAAATGTCTGCCGTATTCACCGTCAGGAGGTATAAGCACCTTATAGGGAACTCGGAAAACTTGCGAGAGAATACGTATGAGGACAGCGTCATAAACATGAATGATTTTACCATCTTGTTGTAACGAGTAAATTTCCAATTCAGGCGCAAGAAGTGAAGCGACAGTTAAAGCACTTCGTATACAACTTTGCTTCATCATTAAGAAATAAGTTTCTAATTAATTTTAACCAGTTACACAGAGAGTTGTAAATTTGTCTTAGCTAAAGAAGGAATGTGCTTTGAATAAGTAAACAGTGTGTAAGACATTATTTTTAAAGAGTAAATATATAATTAATTTTAAAAATCAATTAAATTTTAAAATTCCGCGCCTATGCAAAATATGAAAATGCTTATTAAATAACATATATTTTATAATGAAATTATTATTTTTTTTATTATAATAATTCTTTAAATAAAATAGATGCATTTATGATACATCGAATAATGATACTTTCATACGACATTTTTAACAATCATCAAAGTTTTTTAAAAAATAAATTAGACTTTAAAAATATTTTAATTTTAGTATGTTAGAAATTTGTCTGCAAGAAGAAAACATCCAGAATGTACATTGCTTAGATTGCTTCAAATAGAATTCAGAGTGATTTATTACTTTTATTTTATTAAATAGTTACTCTTTAAATTTTAAGTTAACATCCACATCATTCGCAGCTTTTGTAGTTATATTAGACCTTTAACCTTTTCGTCAAATAATGAAGGTAGCTGACATGTGTGAATGCATTTTTAAACCAATTTTTTTTATCCGAAATTTAGACAAAAATATCTTTTTTTAACTGTATGTTCATAATGTTATAATGATATATTTCTCTGAACAACATTAATTATCTTTATTTGTTAACTTTTATGTTATTTAAATGAAATACATCTGTCTGTAACAGTTATATATATTAATTCTGTAAAAAATGTCATCAAAATTTATTCAAAATTAGGCTACGTTTTTAAACAAATATTTTCAAATTTGTTTGGTTGATAAATGTAATACTTATCCAAAATATTTGACATATATATTTCTACTATCTACAAGCGTTCGAGGTACACTACTAGTTGTGATAAATATTTAATAATCTATTTATGAACAAACAGTATATGAACAAAACAGTTCATCGAACAGTATAGAAAATATCTAATAGTAAAATTTCCTTTAAAGTACGTTATTACTTCTTATTCGACGGATATGGTGCACTTAATCTAAAATATATATATTTTTAAAAAGAGGTATGATGCACTATTTTTATTTTGTTATTTACTTTATCTTTGCACAAGTGTTGTTACAGCATTTTAATAATTCAAATATGCTAACTTATCATAAAAAACTTACACAAACTTTTGTTTGTAAAATATTTTTTATAATCTTTGAATAACATACAGACAAATATGCAGAAATCAACCTGCTTTGCATCAGAATTTTAAACAATACAAAACGGCAACTTAGTTGGGTGACAAAATGGCTTTTGTCGCAACATATATATCAACAAAACAAGGCACCTATATTTTGATTATATACTTAGAGAGGCTTTCCTAAAGGTCGTAATTCCAAAGGCAAAATAAAATTTGCATTTCAAGAGATATACAAGTTTTCTCAGTGATTCATTCTTTATGAAGATATTCCTGATGCTATATTAAGTATCTATATGCCAACAATTTCACCACAAACATATTCGGTTTAATTTTACGATACTACAAGTCTCATTCAGTAACTTAAATTATAATTAATTCGGCACAGGTAATTGAAACCATGGAATTTTGACACACCAACTGAATAACAAATGTTCGTTGTTCTATTCAAAGGATTTTCTTTCTCAAAGAAAAGATATTTCAAAGATAAAGATGTCGAGACAAATGCATTTTTCTAGAGAGAACATTTTTTAAAAATTCTGAGTATTTAAAATTCAATTATTAAACCAACAAATATACAAACTTAAAAAATACGCTTTCAAATCTGGTGAATGCATACAATGCAACCATTTAAGCTGAAGTTCAAGTGAACAGTGAATAAATTTTATTGTAAATACTTGATAAAAAATGAATAGTCGTAGAATAATAAAAGAAGTGTTCCAACCTTAAATAGAAAAAAAAAAAAGTTTAACTTAATTATTAGTTTCTGGCATGGACAATTGATTGATGTTTATTTGTATACAAGCACGCGAGAATGAAATGTATTTCTATTATTGATCATTTTCGAGATATTATGTAATTAAAAAAAAAAAAAAATTATATATATATATATATATATATATATATATATATATATATATATGTATATGTATATATATATTTAATTAACATAAAAATAAACAGGTTTGATAATTACGAAAATTTTAAAGAGATTGAAGAGGCATAGTTTAATGAGATATTTATAATATTTATTGCATACACTGAATTACTGCCCCCAGGAATGTTTTCCAAAGTTTAAAAACTTTATAAAAATTTTCCCTAATTTTTTTTGGTCTAATTTGACTGTACTACAAACTTACAGGAAATGTAAAGTGAGGTAAGGTATGCAAATGATTAGAATTACAAAGCGATTGCGCATGCGTGGAACGAGCACCGACTCTTTATCAGTCGCTTGTTCTAAGTATATAAAGGACAGTAAAGGCGCGTTGAAATTTGTTTATCGTCCTCTGTTTGTGGCAAACGTTTCATTGGTGATCAGTATGCCTCGTCAAAAGAGGAGAGTGCCATACCAACAACTAACAGAGTTCGTACCAGACCGCATCGTTGGTATGCGAGAGGGTGGATTTTCGTATCGAAAAATCGCACCTCGCACGCAGTGTAATACCACAACAGTGATGCATGTTTGGAAGAAATGCACAGAGGAGAATCAAACAAGCCGAAAACCTGACAGTGGGGTACGCAATAGAACAACGGCACGAGGCGACAAACACCTCATCCGCATGGCTGTGACGGACCGTAGAGCGTCCTCTCGTGTATTAAAGCTGTACATAAGTCAGATAGCTCCTTTTCTCCCTTCCCATGTTATCCAATGGGATTTTCGTTGCTTCGTTTTATAAAAATATTTTATTCAAAAAGGAAGTTTTTCGAAATCTGATTTTTGAATATTACTATTTGAACAGGTCGCCTTTTAGCTTAGTGAGTAATTTTTTGAAAAAAATAATTTAAATATTTTATTTCAATAAGTAAATTATGGACTCTAAGTTTGGATCTCTAAGTAAAATATTTAAATTTATTTTTTCGAAAAATTGCTCACTAAGCTAAAATCTGAACTGTTCAAAGAGCAATATTCAAAAAACAGAATTCGAAAAAGTTCATTTTTGAATGAGATAATTTTATAAAATGAAGCAACGAAAATCCCATTGGATAACATGGGAAGGGAGAAAGGGAGCTATCTGACTGATGTACAGCCCCCTTTATATTTACCCTTTTATATTTTAAAAATACTTTAATTACCATATAGTATCTATGAGAATTAATTTTCGTTCCTGGGCAGTTTTCCTGGACATGGTAAAATATACAAAAGAAATTACATTCACCAATTACAGTTAGAATTTCTTGGTGATATTTGTTTTTGATGAATATTTGAACTAATAAACAATACTTTCTCTGCTAGAAGTAAAAAAAAAGATGAACTAATCGAGCATTTGAAAATTTTTATTTACGTGGTACATTATACTCTAATGGTGGATAAAATAGATGTTACTAGTAATTGATTAACCTTACATATATAGTGACCCACTGTTTTCCTCATGTTTTATAGTATGTCTGTATATTATGTACTTATTTTAACTTTATAAACATGCCCCATCCGTCCCTCATATAAGGGAGGGGCGGGACATTTTTATGACTATGTTAATTGGCTTATAAAATTAATATTTTAATAATTACCATCAAATTTATATTTTTAAAAAGGTGTTAAAATGTTTCAATTTGTTTCTCTGAAACTTACAGTATTGTACCAGTAAAAGTAAATTTGTAAAAAATATTTTTGTTAAAACTGTCCCATTCCTCCTTACTCTCCCCTTCTGGTTTTAGTGGGTAAAAATCTACAAAAAAAAAAAAAAAAAAAAAAAAAAAAATCCTCAACACTTTTTTCAAAAAATTGTTAAGGATTTTTATTTATTTATTTATTTTTATTATTATGAGAAATACATTTCTCATTATATCTTTGAACGTCAAACAAATTATTTATTACACGCTTTCAAATTGAAGTATAATTTTAAATGGAACTGATTAATTTAACCATATTAATAAAACCGCAATAGTAATAATAATAATAATACATAAATAAATGAATTTTAAAAAGTCAGGAGAACTTCTTTAAAAAGTGAAATCAATTAAAAGTGAATCAATCTCTTTTCTCTTTTTATTGTTATTTTATAATTAACTTTGGAAGCGATATTTCCCAAAAGTATTCGTGTTTGAACTATGTGTTTATTAAATGTAGGAAATTGTGTATTTTGCCCGTAAAACTGAACTCACAGACTTTCGTGAATACGTGAATTTCTACACATCTGCAATCTTATCTTTCATTTGGTCAGTCCCCTGAGATATTTTTTGTATTTTTCTTTCCCTGACATGACACCCCGCGGGGAAACTACAATTTGTCATTCTGCCATCCCCGCCCACAGCAGAATATTTACGACTGAATCCAGAGGGCGCTGTCGGGACATTCGAGTTAAAAGCAAATGAATATTTCCCCTTAACACAACGTTGAAGCACGGCTGCAGGTGTTTTGTTGTCTAGCTCCACGGTTCGTCTCCGTCTGCTGCAACATGAACTGCATTGCAAGGGTTCCTCTACGCAGGTTTCCCCTCTCGCTGAATCACAGACGCTTCCGACTTCAATGGGCTCAGCAACACAGCATGTGGCATGCCCAGTGCCAACAATTTGTTTTCTCTGATGAATCTCGCTACAATCTGAAGTACAATGATGGATATGGAAGAGTACGCGTCAGACGTTACAGGGGGAAACGTTTGCTGCCACAGTGTGTTATCTAGCGTCATACGACGCAAATGCCTAGCATCATGGTGTGGGGAGCTATTGGATATAATTGTCGATCCCCTAGTGCACGTTGCGGACAACCTCAACAGTTACCGCTGCATAAGGGAAATTTTGGAGCCAGAGGTCCTTTCCATTCTTCGACGCATTCCGGGAGCTGTATTTCAGCAGGATAATGCCCGTGCATATGTTTCTCAGACGGCACAAACCTTCTTCAGTGCACAACAGGTTTCACTTCTTCCACTGCCTGCTGATTCCCCGGATATGTCGTCCATCAAGCATGTCTGAGATTTCATTGGTCGGCGACTCGCTCGTACAACTGGTGGAGTGCATAGTAAGATTGAACTTTTGCGTCAAGTCGAAGCCATCTGGAATGCCATTCAGAACCTGTATGATTCAATGCCACGACGTATACAGGCTCTCATCGCTCAGCGTGGCGGACACACAAAGTACTGATTTCAGACGTTCTTTTTGTTTTTTTGTCTTATACATTTGATCATTTATTTGTACCACTATCAGTAATATGTGAAATAAATTTCATTAATTTCTGACAATTCTTTCATGGTGTTGCAATTGTCAGAAACATGAGTGTATTATTGGGAAATGTTACGATTGTGGCTCATTTTCAGGCACACACAAAAGAATTTCGTGTCATTACTTTCTACAGACGGTATTTCTTAAAAGTGCCTTTACTTATGTATTCAATGTTTATAGTTCGTTTACAGGGACACACAAAAGAATTTCATGACATTACTGCCTATGGACAAATTATTATTCAAGTGCATTTAACATAATGGAATTAACATGCATTATAAAGATGTATAAAAGCATGCTTACTTAAATGTTTACTTAATATGTATAGAATAAATGATTTATTTACTGGACCACACAAACGAATTCGGATGACATTCCAAATCATCCAAATGATGCCAAATTAGGTTAAAATATTAATAAGTTATAATTAATTGGTGTATTTTTTTTTAGTGTATATAATTACTGTGGCTTCTTTTCCGGGATGCATAAAAGAATTTCGAACTATTACGGTCTATAGTCGGCATTTCTTAAAAGTGCATTTTAACATGATTACACACCATTAAATATGAAATTTTATCAGAATTTTAAAAGCATGTTTTTCTGTGGAAAAGTGTGGGCATAGAATTGGTAATTAGGTTACAGGGTTATACAAAATAATTCCGATATGTTATGTAATCATTTTGCATGAAATTTGGCACAAATATTTATGAATTACACGGAATAAGACTATCAGTTATTAGGAATACATGAATACATATACAGGGTGATTCAAAAAAACGTGGACAAAATGATATTACAGATCAGTCATACAACAAGGATCAAAAATCGCATAGGTACAGAGGGTCGCAAACTCCTGTAGAGGGCACTAGAGCCACGTGAGGGCGTTGTGATACAAACACGAGCTGAGCAAACGGAGATTGTCTTCAGCCGTGGATGCGTTGGGTGTAACATGGCTAGTTACACGCTCCGCGAAATGGCTTACATGTATTTAATTTACGGCATGGCCAACTGCAATGGACGAGAAGCCTTGCGAATGTATCGTGAGAAATATCCTGGTAGAAAGGTGCCTAGCCACTCATTCTTTACCACTCTGCAATGACGATTGTGTGAAACCGGTTCATTCGACGTGCACAAGCTGGATGGTGGTCGCCAACGAATAACTCGGACAGTTGATGCTGAAGAAAAGGTTGTCCAAGAACTCCAGCGTAATCCTTCAACGAGTACACGAGTTGTACCCCGAAAGACCCATAATCCCCAAGCTACCGTCTGGCGCATTGTACATTGTACACGACGAAGGACTACATCCTTATTTACAACGCGTCCAGACGCTGGAACCGGGAGACTACAACATACAACATTTTTTTTTTTTTTTTTTTTTTTTTTTTTTTTTTTTTTCGGGACAGCCCTACCTGGACTTCGGTCTAGGTCTGGCTCAACACCGCTCTTCGAGCGGTGAGCCGGGGGCTGCTCCCCTGTTCAATCGTACGGATTTTGTACGGTGTTTTTTGCAAGAAAGAACTACAGACCGAAACTTCGCAGCAAGTGTTCGCTTCACGGATGAGGCTGCGTTCTCATTAGAGGGTGTGATGAACTTTCACAACCTGCAGACGTGGGCGGATGAAAACCCGCATGCTACACGTCCGCACAGCGCACAACGAAAATTTTCCGTTAATGTGTGGGCTGACATTGTAGGAGACTGTTTACTTGGTCCGTACATTCTCCCACAAAGACTTAACGGTCCCATTTATCTAACATTCTTGCAAGAGGTTCTGCCAGAAATGCAGAATGATGTTCCGATGCCTATTCGTCAACGCATTCGATTTCAACACGACGGAGCTCCTGCACATTTTAGCACAGATGTCAGAGCACATCTGCAGGCTGCTTTTCCTGTCGGCTGGATTGGTCGCGGTGGACCAATCGCATGGCCACCACGATCACCAGACCTGTCTCCCTTGGATTTTTTCTTATGGGGATTTTTAAAAGGCCTTGTGTATGAAACACCTGTTGCAACGCCGGAAGACTTGGTAGGAAGAATCGTTGTGGCAGCAGGATGTGTTCAAGGTAAACCTGGTATCTTTGAGAAGGTGCAGCGTTCTATGCTACGTAGATGTCAGGCGTGTCTCGATGCATCTGGCAAAAACTTTGAGCATCTCCTGTAGGCTCAACATTTGGCTTGCATTAGTCGCATGTGAGTGAGTAATTATCAATAAAATGATCTAAAATGGTTTAGTTTCTTCTCTTTGTGTTATGTATTATTTTAGACGCCCTGTAGCGGCTCCGGATCGCAATTGCGACCCTCTGTTCCTATACGATTTTTGACCCTTGTTGTATGACTGATCTACCCTGGCATTTTGTCCACGTTTTTTTTAATCACCCTGTATTTACAGATAGTTGTTGAAAGAGATACAGCGGGATGTTGAGGGAGGCGGCAGCTCCTCTCAGAATCTTTTCTGCTTATGTAGGAAGACAATCGAATCAATATATATGTAGAATTATATAATAAATAAAAATGATATGTTGAATGTTGCGTGACGCAAAAAGAATGTTGAGGCTTCTAATCTGCAGATCCACTCGTTAAATTGTACAAAATTTATTATAAGGAATATCCTATACTCATTCGGCAGTAATAAACAATACACCCAAATACAGATATATTTTTTAAGTAAACAATAATTATTGTTTGTCGCCCTTATTTAACAATTAGAAATCACTAAAGAAACAAAGAAAAAAAAAGAAAAAAAAAAGAGTTACAGAATAACTGAATCCAGTCACGTTAACTAAAAGTGCACAAGTTACTGTGCCTATTTTTTTAATGATGTGTTAATTGCTAGATAACATCTGTTTTTCTGTCAAAATAGATAAACAAACAAACAGTTAGTATACCACTAACGGTGGATAATTTAGTGGATTATCAATCAGTTAAGAGTTAAATTACAGGTTGTTCCATTATGTATATTTTATGTTGTTGTACATTGTTATATATTGTATTCTATATTTTAATGTTTTAAAAGTAAAATTGATTTCAATTATTTGAAAGTCAGTAATTAGGTACAATTATTTTACCTTCATACTTGGGGGAAAAATTACGTTAAAAGAAATTAAGTGTTTAATATTTTGAAAGTAAATGTCAGTTAGAGAAAAATATTCTTTGATACATGTAATTAAAATCAATTGACGGCCCTCTTCTCTTACCGTCGCTGGAAGCCCGAGCTAATGTTATTCTATGGGAAATTTTCTTTTACAAATAACTTATTAACTAATACATATTTTTAAATTCTGTTTTCACATTCTGAAAATTCCCAACAGTTAAATTGGCGGACCTTTTTAAAAATGTATTTTTTTAATTTTTAATATTTTATTTTGAAATTGCAAATTGAAAAATTTCACATATTGAAAATTCGTACTTTGCAGCTTCAAAATAAAATATAAAAAATTTAAATAAATTTTTTAAAAAAGGTCCGTCAATTTAACAGTTGGGAATTTGCAGAATGTGAAGACAGAATTTAAAAATATGTTTTAGTTAATATGTTATTTGTAAAAGAAAATTTACCATAGAATAACATTAGCTTCGGCTTCCGCGGACGGTGAGTGAAGCGGGCACTTAAATGTGTGGGAGTCACAGAATTTAGAAGTTACTGAAAATTTATTTTTTTTAATATATATATATTTTTTTCCCTTTCATAACTGATCTACCTTTGGTTTCTGTAAAACAATGAACAAAATCAAAATATAAATGCGATAGGTTCTAGGATTACTTCTGTGTGTATTCCCTAGTGTTGCCAGAAGGTGTACAGTACACTTCCCCAAATCGGTGGCATTACCAAAAAATCTCCAACTCTATTTCTACAAAAAAAATTATTTTATTTTTATTTTTTAATATTTAATAGATTAAGATGAAAAATTTCCCCCCAAATAAACTTATCTTTCGAAAAAAAAAAAAAAAAAAAAAAAAAAAAAAAATCCCCATATATAATAACTTTTATACTAACTAGTTATCGAAAATTTTTAAATCTGCATAAATTACTAAGTCCTGTTTTATCAGCTCTTCCTTCATTATACGTGAGGATCTATTATCTCCTCTAATTATTTGTATTTATAATACATTCCCTATGCGTATAACAACGGCTTTTGTTAACGATATAGTTGTCGAAAAACCTAGGCTAGGAAAAGTCTAATAAGGAATATTTCATAATTATTTCAAAGATTAATTAACCAATGCAATATAATTTGCTTGAAAGAAACAATAAAGCGAGAAGGTTAATTAACAGCTGCCTCATTAGAAATACTGCGTGCCTCTGCTGCTGCTTTTCACTTTTCATGAATTTAACAGTGCATTTTTCAAGAAAGGATAAAAATATTGTGAAGCTTCATTATTATCGTGATCAATTGCTTTTAGCCCGTTAACGGCCGAATTAATTTTACAAATTATTATTAGCTGATTATTTCACTTCTAAATTATTATGGACACTGACAGTAAAATATATTAAACAATTTTTCTGATAGTTTTAAATTTAAAGCGTATCCTTATTTATTGACGTTTAGTGTTCTAGCGAGAAAACTTCGAAATAACAGATTAATTTCCTATTATATGTTGACAAAGATCTCGAAAGTAAATTATTATGATATATATTATTATTCAACTTGATTTAAGTTAGTCTGCGCAAAAAGCATATACGAATGAAAAATCGTAAAATGCATGACTATCCAAATTATGAAATAATTAATAGTAGGCACATAAAACTTTCTGGGATCATTTAGAGTGACGCTAAAAACTGTCACTAAAAAGCAGAAATCATGCCAAGAAACCACAAAAAATATACGTGCCATTTTATTAGCTGTCCTCTAATGAGCACATTGGGAGATAAGGGTTTAATAATGCAAACTATGAATTAAGAAAAAATAGTATAGATTAGAGTTAATATATCTTAATGCACATGTATATATTATATAATATATCTATACATAATATAGATAAATTATATACAGAATTATAGAGCGTATGTGAATTAATCTCACTGGAATTTAGAACACTATTTGCAACGTAAACAGAACACAGCATAGCAAGTATTACTAACAACTAACACAACAATTAATAATAATCAGTATCACATATCGATATAAGGGGGTGGGGGGTAACTCTGTTAACTAACATCGCTATGCATCCGAATATCCATGTGAAACGAAAGTATTCAAGTAACGAAAATAATTCTTAATTCCTTAAAATGAAAAATTTGATTTATGAGTGATTTCTTTCAGAATTAAACTCAGTATTGCCAACTCATATTTTGACATGTCCTTCCATTAATAATAAAAGTATCTACTTTAGTGCTGAGGATGTTCGTAGGACGTACTTTCATCCTCAGGGAATCCTGAGGATGTCAGAGAGAAATGTTACCTCCAAAGAGTCCCTACATGCTAAAGAAAACAGAAGCCGTACGCGTAAGCACAATTCCCTACAGTGGACAACCCTGATTAAACTAATCAAGTGCACCAATTTAAGATAAAAGAGTTGAAAAATTCCCCAGATTCCTCCACAAAAATTTCAAAAATCCACTCTCAATTCCCCATAAACATTTGGTCCTTTCAAAGTCGCCAGGATCCCAAAAATCTATAAAATGGGGACAAAATCCTCGATCTGGCAACACTGGCTTACTTTACGCTATTATGCTGCAATGCACTGTCCTCTGCGGTGTTAGAAACTCGAAAACGTAAAATTTGCGGTTAAATTAATGTTCATATTTAATTTTATCATTTTTGTGACGATTTTACCACGCTAGGTTAGCGTAACCCGTAGGTGAAATTTTGACTTTTGTAATTCGTGTAATTTACACGAACTAAGGCGGGGATATAGAGGAATATTTTATAACAGCTCTAGATCAAGACCTAATACACATAGTTTCATAAACTTTATATTTTACTTGCAATCTGACATAATTTAGCATCCTTTTGATTTTTGGTTTGCAGCACAACATATTTTTTCCCTCCTCATATCTCGGTTTACATTCTATGTCGGCTCATACTTTCTGTTTATTAAAATGCAAGTCCAAAACGTTTTTCTTAATATTTCTGCCTGATGCATGTACTATTTATTGAATCTTTGACATTGTTCAGTGCCTCTTCCTTGATTTTAGCTGTAATTTTTCAACACATTTTTCTGATCACATCACATGCTTCATTTTCGTGCATGTTTCTAATATAGACTATGATTCTTAGAGTCTACACTATGTTGAAGAATACTGTAACAGCTGTTTCTGCAATACGATCACGAATAATTCATGCACTAAAAGAATGAAGAAAATATGTTTTTATACTGCTAATTAACGTTGAATGTATTATGGAAATACCAATATCCGATTAAGTCATTTCTTGTATTTGAATTTTTCCGTTATCATTATTTATTTGTTTATGTTGAATTAAAAAAGAAAAAGAGCATCATTTTATTACAGATGATGAAGATCAATTTTTAAAAAATGTTAAAGAAATTATTTAGTCAACGAACTGCATCATGCGGGTACCGCTTTTACAAAATTTTACAAAGTGTTACAATTCTCAATTTAGACTATTAAGTAACTAATATTAGTTCTCTATAATGTTGTTTAACAGAAAAAAAATTCGGGAGTTTAGAACTAATTTGTGTTATCTCCCCCCTCTCCTCCCACCCCTAGAAGCACTGCAACACAGAAATCATTTGTCAGTCATCATTTTAGTATTTCACACGAAACCTCTTTCGTTCTTCGAAACTGCACCAATTGGTATATAATTGTAGATAAAAGAAGATTACGAGATTAAACTCGTTTACAGGATAGTTTATTATTTTTTTTCCATTTCTAGCATTTTTATTATGCTTGTAAGATATTTATTATGCTTGTAAGACAACTCAAATAAAGAAACTGAACATTTAAAGGAAAAGGAAAAAACGCATAATAATACTAGGCAAATGTAACAGGCCTGATTTTTTTTAATTTCACATTCCCACCCAACCATCCAACTAAACACCACCCCCCAACCTCCGTAATCAAACATTTACATAAATAATCCCACGCTTTTCTATGAATTTCAATGAAAACCACATAGTGCTATGATCAATAAGTTTTAGAATAATTTTTCATTATGTCTTTTCGATCACCTGATATAACATACATATATATCGGTGTTCTCGGCTCCTAATATCGTATAAAATCCTGTTGACCTTTAAACCTAGTACTTTTCTTTCATTTCAAAGAAAGTTTTGATAAAACGCCAATGGAATTTATAAAAATCAAAAAATAACTCTGTAAATAAGAATGTAAAATCACGCACATTGCATACATGGCGAAGTTTTTCTAAGATTATGAACACTGGTAGACTTTACACACAGTAACACGGCATAGCATACTAAAATTTCATTCAGCTGGAAATTTGATATACAGTTGGAAAATAACTTAAAAAAATTACTGCATAAAGCAAACATGAATTCAATGTCCCTTGAGATGCCCTATAAAGGAGCTATAAATTTACATATAACATTTTCTTTACAGTATATTCTTAAGGAAACTTGAGTAACACATATTTGTTTAATTTCATTCAAATCAGTGTTAAATATTTAATTTCATTCACAGGTTTTCGCACTTTTGTGTGTCCCTATAAAATAAGTATAAATGCTACGTGTACGTTTTGTAATTCGATCATGATGTTGTGCATATCGGTAAAACATTAGGTATTCAAAACGATTGCGTTATATCTTTTAGCAAAAAACAATGACTTAGCAATTTCATCCAAATGCAGTTTATTCAAAAAAATAATCTCGTTAAAAATCAATTACAAGTTCTCAATGAAATACAAGCTTATAAATGCATGTTTATAAACTTTCCCGATTATAGGACAAAAAAAAAAAAAAAAAAAAAGTGCGAAAACCTGCAAGGCATCATCATGGTTTCATAATCTTTTCATCTCCGGACCATCCTCAGGGGTGCGCCCTTGGCCTTCACCAATTACCCATTGTGCAGTACTGGTGTGACGTTAAACCCAACCAACAAAATATTATTATTCGAATGTAGAACAAGTACTAGCGACTGATTGCTGAACATTTTTAGAGAGGATAAACTCAGCACAACACTTTAATTTAATGTGACACAAAAATGGCTACTATAGGTCCAGTTAATGAATGAATTAAGGAGAGGGATGTAAGAGGAAATGCTCTGGAAGCAATGATAACTCTAAAGATTGAGTATAGCCCATAAACAATCTCTTTTGAATGGTATGTAGGCTTGAGTTAATTTTGCCTTATTTTGGTTGGTCTGTGGCCTTTCTTTATTTTAACATCAGGGTGCATTAGACCGAGATATAAAGTAGATTCCAAACCACTAAGAACGTGCATGCTTGATATGGGAATCGAACGTGGAACCTTCATGTACATGTGAATTACAATATTTGCTTTATGCTCCTAAACATGTTCTTCATAAATAACTTTAAATTTCAAAAAGAAATATATGAAAATATTATAGTGAAATAAATAACTCACAATCTTTTTATCCAGAAAAAAGAAAGAAGGTATAAACGCGAGGCCTTATAAAGCATGATGCCCTGTGCGACCACACCTATCGCACACCCCTAAGGAAAGCTCTGGAACAAGAGATGCTTAATAATGAAGCATGACAAAACAATGATGAGAGGCTTGATGGTGATAACCCATCACCAAAACTTCAAATAATAGATTTAGAAATAGATGAAACCGATGATAATAATATGTAAGAAAATTCACAAAATATTCCTCGTAGATCACAAAGAGCTAATAGGGGGTTACCACCCGATAGATTTACATTCACAGTACACAATAAAAGAATTGATGAACCAAAATGCTGGGATGATATAATAACTATGCAAAACCCTGTAGAAAAGGAAATTGGATTAATGCTACGTTAAACGAATTGAACTCACTTTAGCACAATGACACTTGGCAATTAATAGAGGCCTTAACAGGGATAAAAGCAATAGGTAGCAAATGGGCATTCAAAGTGACATACAATAGTCAGGGACAAGTGGAAAAATATAAAGCGTGGCATATAATGTTAAATTAATTTTTTAATAAGAAAAATACACTCGCTACATATGTAGTAAAATACAGCAGAAGATATATAACACTGACATTGTATTACAGTAAGATTACATTTAATCTCTATGCTATTAAGATTACATAGACTGTATGATGCTAAGATAACACTAAGATTAAAAATGTTTGTGCTCAGGATTATGCAACATTAATACACTTAACAAAACACTTTTAAATTATTTGTTATACAGATTTACACGTGATAGGTTGTGCATATTATTTCAAATATTAACAATTGGTAGGGCAATATATTTCAGGATTTCGAGTTCTTGTAATGAAAGGTGAATTGAATGCATCAGAAATAGTGGGTCATTTTTTTTTGTAAGGTTTTACTGCATTAGTGCGCTTGGAAAATGGTACAAGTCATTTAAAATTGTTTACATTCTCCTTATTATACTGATTTGCAACAGTTACACACATTCTTTTAAGATAAGACAAAACAATTTTTCATACTTTTAATTTTTGTCATGAGAGGTGAAATTAAATCTTCAGATTTTTTTTTTTTTTTTTCTTAAACTTACCTCAGTCGTGGACTACTTATTACTGTTTGTAGTCAGGTAGGAATTCATCATGTAAGACAAAATCAAGAATATACAAAAGAAGTACATTCAACACTAATATAATATAGACATAAGAAAAGAGAGCATGATAGTACAAAACTTGGATGGGTTATACAATCACTTTATTTATACAAACATTTGTACCTTATTCAGTCGTAATCGTTATACTCGTTTGGTGTTTGGGAATAAGGCCGATTGACTGCCCTAGGGTTCTAGGCCAGAGGGGGAGTGCCTTCCGTGGAGGTCTTTGAAAGGGGTCCTAGCCCGTATTTACGCAAGTTTCGGAGTAAACCACGGAAAACTCCGAACGGCTAGGCCGACGAGCGCGACCTGGGATTGAACCCGGCACCTCACATCTACCAGCTTTGAACGCAGAACCACTCGGCTGCTGGTGGGCCTTATACTCTTTGGGATTCTGCTGCTTTATTAATGTGCATACAAGCTGCCTGTAGTCACTAAAAAACATTTAACCTCAGATAACTAAACATTCGTCTAATAGTAGACTAATTGAAATGTTATAGTAATCGTCATAAGATGTATTAGTTTTTTTGAAATATAATAAAGGAAAATATAAAAATATATTTGTTACTTTCTTCTATCTTCAATAGAAGAAAGTATTGGATTCGTAAAAATTTTCGATTTCGGGTTTTTGATGGATTTACACGTTTTGAGAGGTGTAGAACACGATTTTACCATTTTTAGAAAATGTCTGTCTGTCTGTCTGTCTGTCTGTGTGTGTGTGTGTGTGACAAAATTTTGTGGCAACTGTATCTCTGGAACTACTGCACAGAATTTCATACAAATTGGTGTGTAGTTGCACCTTGACATAAATTAGTGCCTATCAACTTTTGGTAAAAATCGTCTTACAGGTTGCGTTGCCATCCCGCTTTTTCTAAATTTTCAACAGGGTGATAAAGGCAAAAATTTTCAAGATGGGTATCTTTCGAAAGGTCTCGTCAGTACCTTTAAAACGAATGGTTGAACTATAAATCTGTGATAATTTAAAACAAAGTTATCGATTTTTTTACTTTTTACGAAAAAAAAAACTTAGAAAAAAAATCTTTTTTTTTTTTTTTTTTCTCCCCTTAATTTTATCAAACTCCGCACGGTTTCCGTGTTCTGACAAACTTAAACTAATTTTTGCTTTTTTCCCCTAATTTTGTCAAAGTCCTACGGTTTCCGTGTTTTGACAAACTTTGACAAACTTTTGGGTAAAATGTGAAAATTATTCTAAATTTGTCAAAACACGGAAACCGTGGGACTTTGACAAAATTGGGGGGAAAATGCAAAAATTTGTTTAAGTTTGTCAGAACACGGAAACCGTGGGAGTTTGATAGAATTAAGGGGAGAGGAAAAAAAAAAAAAAAGTGGGACTTTGACAAAATTTTGGGTAAAATGTGAAAATTTGTTTAAGTCCCACTTTTTTTTTTTTTTTCCTCTCCCCTTAATTCTATCAAACTCCCACGGTTTCCGTGTTCTGACAAACTTAAACTAATTTTTGCTTTTTTCCCCTAATTTTGTCAAAGTCCCACGGTTTCCGTGTTTTGACAAACTTAGAATAATTTTCATATTTTACCCAAAATTTTGTCAAAGTCCCACTTTTTTTTTTTTAATTATTGTTGCTGAGTGAATTTGTATAGGAAAAGATAGAAGAAAGTCATGTGGTGGCCACAACATACTAGTTTTTTAATTTGTAGTCTGCGTCAAATGATTAGGTACAGAGTAACACTGACTTAAGTTGGGTTATCTGGGGTTAATTTTTTTTTTTTTTTTTTTTAACACGCTTTTATTAGCTTTACCGGTATGTATGTTTGTTTGTAACCGCTCTGGGAGCAAAAAAAAAAATCTACATTGTAAAAGAAGACTTTCTCTACGTAAACGCTGTGGCTGTGAGGTAAAGCTCCGGGCTACGAACCTAAAAGTCTAACGTTCGAGCCCAGTCAGGGGAGATTTTTTAAAAATGGTTTTTGTTCAATTCTAAATTATTTTATAATCACCCTGTAATATAGTGTGTCACTCACACAATTTTTTCTTACCCTTCATTTTTATACTATAAATATAGATATTTTGTGCTCTTTAGTTCACATTTTAATAAAAGCATGTTCTTTAATTTTTAAAAGTATAATTTTATTTAATTTATGTAAATTTACTTTTATAAAAAAAAGATTTTGTAATTTCTAACACCCCTTGTATTCGATGATATCTAGAATACTCAGGTGTTCTTATGAAATGGTGGATTCTTAATTTCCCAATGGATAGCCACCAAAAGGTAAACGTTTGAAGTTTATCATTTCATAAATATTATAGATTTTGATTATTTTGTTTCTATATAATATTCCTAAATTTTATTTTAGCATAGTATATAGATAGATAAAATAGATAAATAAAAAAGTGAATAAATAAAATGTATTAACCTTGGTCATATGAGCTTAATAATGATATAGATAATTTTTTGCAAAACAATATTTTAAATACTTAAATTTTGATTATTCTTTTGCTATTGATATTTAACTAATAATAATGGAAATATTTTTTTAAAATTTTGTTAATTCAAACTAAAGATTTTCAGTTAATTCAGAATTATGATAAAAAAAAAAAAAACTTTAAGGCAAACAGAATTTTGCAAATTAGAATTAAAGTTGATTCATGAATAAAACTATGTGTTTTATAGTAATAAATTATCGGTTTGTTTTTAAAAAATAATAATTTTCCAGACTTTAACTATTTGTTATGTTGTATTTTAAGAGCTCTCATTCATGCTGATCACTAAGTTACCCCAGTAGCACATAACGCTGTTTCAACGTTGTTATAACTATTTTTTCACTGTTAGACTTATTTTCAACGCTATAACAACGTTATGTGCTGCCTGGGTAGGACCTTCATTGCAGGTTTTGATGTCACAGTCAATCACCTTGCAAAATTTTTCATAGGCACCTCTTTATACATATACACATAACATATTTTTATGTCTTTCTCAGAATGCTCATTGTGACATAGCCATGAATATATAAAAATCAAGCCTCTTGAGTTTTTACACATTTTACTCGGTATACTATATTTAGCAGTGGCCTCACAAACCACCTGCTGTTTTGGCTGTTTGCTGGGTTTCACTTTTCTTCCCCTACTTTAGTTGAATGACATGCATGGTGCTCAATTTTGAAATGCAGACATTTATGTTGCTAATTTAAATTAAATTTATTCTTTTAAAATAATATAAGAGTAATAATAATAAACAAGATAACTATAATAATCACAAATTTTAAGAATTTCAATTTTTTAATATACTTTCATCACAGAATTTTCTGTTGTCTTACTTTAATACTTTAAAGGAGTATTTCAATGGTTTAATCTAAAAAAAAAAGTGTTTGAAAATAAAACATAAATTAATTGATTTAATCAAAATATACGGATTCCAAAAGATCAATTTTCCTTGAATTGTTGTGTTTGTAAAACTAATATAATTTATTTTTCAGAAGAATGTGTAAGACTAAGAGCCAGCTGTAACAAGATTGCATTTATAAAGATACAGAATTGTTAATTTTTTGTTGTTTGTTAAAAAAATGTAAATTAAGCTATACACTCATGTTTTTTTCACTCATATGTAACATTATGTAATTTACAATTTTTTTTTATTATTATTATTCATATGTTGTACACACAATGGTAATGCTTTTATTGTAAACATAGATGTTGTCAGGCTGTTTTGTGAATGTATTTTTAAATATTTTGTTTTGAATTTTGGAGGAGAGAGCAAATTTTTTTTTCATGGCAAGTGGGAGAGATATGTGAGCGAGTTGCTCCCATATGCTTTAATTACACCAAATTTATTTCAAGATTGTTAAATAACTAATTAGTTACAAATTAAAATAAGTAACTTTTATTAATCCTCTAAATATATCAGATTTATTTCAAAGTTATTAAATTCCTAATTAGAAATTAAATCAAATAATCTTTATTAATATTAAGAATGAATTCAGTAATAAATTCATTGATCTATTTTTTAACATAATTCAATTTATATATGAGGGATCAAGAAAACAATTTAATTTCATATTTCTCGAAAAGAATCATTTTTTATTTCGTTGCAATTCATAAAAATCTATATTTCGAGCTATTAAAATACATTAAATGATTTCCGTTATAATTTATTTTAATTTTTCGTTTAACTCCAAAAAACATATAAGGAAATCAATTGCGGTTAAATATAACCTAAATGTCTCTTTTTTTCAGACTTTATGTCGCAATAAATGATAATTACTTCCACCTGCTCTAACCATCGTTTTGGCGCATATAAGTTATGCCAAATTTAGGGTTGCAATTTGCAACAGTTTTTTCTAAATTTAAATTTCCCCTTAGATTAACATTAAGACAAAGAAACTTTTATTTGGCGCATTTCGCTGGTAATTTCGTAGCGCTGCCAGATTTGGCATTCGGAATACGAAATGAAACTTTTTAGTTTCGTCACTTTTACTTAAATCAATTGACTGAGTAACATGTAATTGTTTTGCTCTCTCTCCCACAATTTTAACAATTCCCAGTTCTGTGGTGAGCCTGACTATGGTTATTGCATTTAATATTAATATTCTTCTATATATATTTCAATAAACATAATCCGTAAGGAATCGACTCTTTTTCTTGAAGATTGAAGTTTATTTTTAATTTTAGCAATGTACTTAGAATTATTCTTCATAGAAGCACCAAGGAAATCTTCTTCACACTTGGTATACTTTAGCAAAATCATTCGAACGATAACAACTACCAGGACAACGTAATTCAGGGTTTATCGTTTTTGTAATAAAAGGCGAATTCAGTGCTTCTGTAATAGTGCGTCGCTCTTCGGGATTATTCTGCATCAATGAACTTACGAACTGCCAGGACTCTTTTAAAAATCCGATAGGATAGAGATCGTAAATACAGCCACCAATTCTGACTACGTTTTCAAACGCGCATGAAAACTTTCTATATTGCCAACTTGCATCTACGGCTGAAGAAAAGAAATGCAATTCCATCATTCCTTCCTCTTCTATCATCTTGTGAATTCTTCGATCTTCACGTGCTTCCGAGTAAATGGTAAGGATGCCTCCAGTTAAAGTTTCGTATGCCGTAACGCCTGCGCTCCAATAATCAACGGCTGCTGCATTTATTTCACCTT
This sequence comes from Salticus scenicus, assembly GCA_963930645.1. Classification (NCBI taxonomy): domain Eukaryota; kingdom Metazoa; phylum Arthropoda; class Arachnida; order Araneae; family Salticidae; genus Salticus; species Salticus scenicus. The sequence goes on along the minus strand of OZ005652.1, from coordinate 33,970,580 downwards.
CCTCATAATATTCAGGAGGTCTGAAAGTAAAATTTATTTTTAAATATAGCAAGATATTTAAAGTATAGAACAGATATGTCAGTATCACATAAGAAAAGAATATAATTTATACGTAAACTCATACTAACTATAGTGAAATATTTATAAACCTATCCGGAAGCTTTTTTGACAGTAATAGTCATCCATCTTAAAAGTATTTAAAATTTTAAAGATATATACAGGGTGAATATAATTAAAGTTACGATTTCAAAAAGCTATAATTTTAAAACTACCCATCAGAGCGATTTGATATTTTACCAGAGCAATCGTGAGACAATGAAATTTTGTTTGGCAAATAAAAGTTCCAAAATGTGCCGTTAATTACCCGTAAAGTATTTGCTTCATGAAGCTCCTCTTTTTCTCTTTTCACTATGACTGTTTCCGCTGTAAATACATATTCTTGTCTTTTTGCTAAAAAAGTTGTAGTAAACCCTTGAAGTCTATTGTTTCTTGCTATTTCATTTTGTTGCTAACAACATTCCTGTTTTTAATGAGTCCATTTAGGCGTTTTCCCTGACATTACCCCGACAGCGTCATTCATAGGAACATGTGTTCGAACTACTTTTTTCCTCCCGCAAACAAAATTTCATTGCCTCACGACTGCTCTGATAAAATATAAATCTCTCTGAAATCGTAACTTTAATTATAATCACCCTGTATATATAGTGTGTGTATTATTCATTAGTCATTGTTTTATACATTCTTTTTAAGTGTGTTTTTCTTTTGTGCAACCTTTCATGCGCTTTTTTTTTTTTAAACGTGGTGTATATATATATGACTATTTCGTAGATTTTTAAAATTTGCAAAAAATAGACCACATGGTAAAATGGTTGCTACATACCAAAGTTTAATATATATATATATATATATATATATATATATATATATATATATACACACTGAAATAATAAAAATTCACCAGAGGACTTGCATTTATCAGTAATAAATAAATAAAAACATTGAATAAACACTGTAAAATGAAAAGAAAAAACAGCAAGAGTTGTTTTCAGTCAAAAAAAGAACACAACCCTTCTTTAAGCGAACACAGTAAGCACGAGCCCTAACAACACACTTGTCCGCAATACATCCTGAAGATATCCACAGGATGTCCATAGACGTCCTTTTCATCCATAGGATATCCTGAAAATGACATTTGGAGGACATGTGCTGTTAGGAGTAGTACAGACAGAGCCGCAACGCATGTTGCTGTGTTCGTTGATGTGTTGCCGCTTATCTACAGCACTCGTGCCTACTTGGTTCACCTGACGAAGGGTCATGTTCTCTTTCGATTCCAAACAACTGCTGCAATTTTTTGTATTTTCTGGTGTTTATTCAAAGCTTTTTACTTATTAATACTGAAATAGACGATTATTTAAGTATTTTTAACCGACTGCAATGCACCCGCTCATCCTTACTTTACTGCACTCTAATATAAAAGCAGGATTTTTCTCACCCAATAACACAAATCTTATACGATTATTAGATCGGTAAATAATCGCAATACTTAAAAATACACTTTGTAAAGTTAACTTTTAGATCATTTTTGGAAAAAAATAAATGATGCAATAACTTTGAATGAACTTAGTGTTTTCGATTTTGAACTGTATAAATCACATTGCTGCGGCTAGTAGTGAAATAAAACAGCACACTTTATATATTGCATATTGGAAAAAATGATGTATTTCAACATACTGGAAAGCAGCTTACCCTGTATGTAACCGAAAGCATCTCTTAGACTTAAAAACTAATCAGAACTCTTGAAAAACTAATTAATAAATTTAAAAGTCCATCTCTAATTTTTTTTTAAAGTAGGTTTTATTAAACATCCAAAAAATATTAAGTCTTTCCTTAAATATCTGCGGAAATTTGCATTATTTCATGAATTTGTGTTCTTCAAGGTGCTAAAACTGAGGAAATGTAATTTAAAGATTTCATATCCTTAAAAAATTTATCAAAAATCATAAGAATTGTTGCTTGAAAAAGTATTTTATTGAAAAAAACCTAATATAGTTCATTTTATAAATATTAAATAGAAATAAAAGCTTCTACATGAAACTCTTTAGAGGTGCTATATCCTCTTAAGGGCGTATTCGTAAATAGCCGTTTTCATTATAAGTCGATCATAACTACACTTGAGTACATAAAGCCGTATTGATGCTTCTAAGCCTGTGTTGCGAGACTGCTTAAAGCTAGACATGCAAGACTTTCAAAATGCCCAGTTTTTTCCACCAGGGAATTTAAAGCAAAATTGGGAATTTTCAAAATTTCCAAAAACTGGGAATTTTTAAGTAATGAATATTTTAATAATTAATGTTTATATGATTTTTTTTCTTCTTTATATATATATATATATATATAAAGTTAATAAATTAATACTGCATTTTTTTTTTTTTTTTTTTTTTTTTTTTTTTTTTTTTATATATTAATGACCAGCCGCGATTGTAATTAAATGCTAGCCCTCTGGTGGGCTAAGGTGAAATTACAATTAACATGAATAGCTTTCGGTTTTCGTCGAGACGCCATTGCTTGCCGATGTTTAGTTTCACATATATTTATTGAATAAAAATGAATAAATCCGGTAAATCAGATAACACATACTGTTGTGTGCTACAGTGTAACTCCAAAGGATCAAGAAATCCAGAATTAAGCTTCCATTTATTTCCAAATGACAAATTTAAAATTTCAGTTGCTTCCGCTAATGGAAGTAAAGAATTAATCAGATGATTTGAAACTAATATTTGTTCAGCTTCAGTTAAAAATCTACTTCCGATCGAACTTTGAATAAACTGAAATATTTTTTCCAAAAGCAATCAATTTTCCATCATGTAATGGCGGAGAAATTATAGCACGAATATTAAGTAGTACCACAAATAGAACAATAATAAATACACGTGGCTATTATATTTACTAACAACAAAAGCTGAAAAAACGCCATCTATCGATCATTACAATGTGGATTCTAATGCTATAATTTCTGGTACTGATATATTTAATTATATAATTAATTATATAATTAATTATATAATAATATATTTAATTTAGTTACCATGATAACAGAGTGGGCAATTTCGCATTTTTAATAAGCAAAATAAATAAATCTAGTTATTTTTAATACAGTGCTAAAAATGTACGGATTTTAATAAGTTTAATTTCTAATAAAAATAATTTTTCAGCAAAAAATATTTTTTCTTCTTTAAAAAAAAGCTTTGTTTCTGAACATGTGAAAAAACTGTAACATATCTATAAAATAAACCTTTTATAGGAATTTTTTTTTTTCAAAATATGTAAATTTTGGCTTCTTTTTGTATGAATGATAATAATTTAGCTTTAATTCTCATATATCTTATACTATTAAGGGAGCATTACTTGTATGTATATATGTATATTTCACTGTTCTCGAAAACGGTAGCTCGGACAGTAACGTGATTTAACACAAAGGTGCCCTCCGAAGGGTCATTGTGCACATCGAAGTCAGATTTTCGAATTTTTGATTAGTTTTCTTTTAATTAATAAAAATATGAAAAAAAAAAAGAACTTCCCATTTCTATAATGACGCAGAATAGAGAATCTTAGAGATTTGATAGGTTTATTTGATTTTCATTGATTTGAGTGTATTTTACGTTGAACTAGAGCTGCGTTATGAGGAATTACGAGAGATTTGATTGGTTTATTTGATTTTCATTGATTTGAGTGTATTTTACGTTGAACTAGAGCTGCGTTATGAGGAATTACGAGAGATTTGATTGGTTTATTTGATTTTCATTGATTTGAGTGTATTTTACGTTGAACTAGAGCTGCGTTATGAGGAATTACGAGAGATTTGATTGGTTTATTTGATTTTCATTGATTTGAGTGTATTTTACGTTGAACTAGAGCTGCGTTATGAGGAATTACGAGAGATTTGATTGGTTTATTTGATTTTCATTGATTTGAGTGTATTTTACGTTGAACTAGAGCTGCGTTATGAGGAATTACGAGAGATTTTATTAGTTTATTTGATTTTCATTGATTTGAGTGTATTTTACGTTGAACTAGAGCTGCGTTATGAGGAATTACGAGAGATTTGATTGGTTTATTTGATTTTCATTGATTTGAGTGTATTTTACGTTGAACTAGAGCTGCGTTATGAGGAATTACGAGAGGTTTGATTGGTTTATTTGATTTTCATTGATTTGAGGAAGGGATGTCCAGTGATGTTATTTTGTTTTTAACATGCTGGACAGTGATTGCAGCGAAAACGAGTTTCATGTGTTTTCAGATTCATGCACAGCAAGGTAGGGGTGTCCAGTGATATTTTTTTATTTTTAACATGCGTGATGGTGATTGCCGAGAAACCGAGTTTCGTGTATTCTGAGATTCATGTACAGCGAGGTAGGGATGTCCAGTGATATTTTTTGGTTTTAACATGCATGATAGTGATTGCCGCGGAACCGAGTTTCGTGTGTTCTGAGATTCATGCACAGCGGTGTAGGGCTTTCCAGTGATTTTTTTTTTTTTTTTCTTTTTCATGTGCGTGAAGCGTACATACGTGCGTTATAGTGATTGCTGCGAAAACGACTTGACTTACGCGCGTTCTCCGATTCGACCATTCATCGAATAGTAACTTTTACAGTACGACTAACAGCTTCAACTGTTTCCAGAATATTCGAAGAATTAACATTTCTATTTGACTATTTTCGAGAATATTCGTTTTAATAATAGTTTTGTTGCACAGATTCGGGAAGTTCAAAAAGTGTTTGATATTGTCAAGGAGATTCCATACTAAACTGTGAAGAAAATACTCGCCAATTGAAATATATTTATTTAAACGTTTCAGTTATTCAATTAAAAAGAAATCCTTTAAATATAGTGCCCAGCGAAGCCTGCTAGTTAAATATAAAATTATAATAATACCACGTTATAAACTTATCAACATTTAAGTGTTTTAAAAGTCAAAGTTTCGTTTTAAAAAGTCAACATTTTAACTGTGATATATATTATATAAACAGTATATTTTCTGCTTAAGATTTCTCGAATTAGTTATTTCCCGTAAAATTGTCAAATTTCCCAAAATTTCCAATTTATTCCCCAAAATTCCCAGATTTTTTCTCTTGCTTCAAAATTTCCAATTTTTTTTCTTTTTTCTTTTCTTTTTGCATCTCAACTTAAAGCTAATTTCCCCAAACAGTTCTCAAATTTCTCCAAAGAAAGATGTTTTCCCAAAAAGATCCACAACTCAATTTCTATTAAAAAGATAAAATTTTTACAAAAAGTTAAAGAATATTTAATAAATTTAAACTCATATTTTTCCCTAAATGAAGCTTTATTTTGGGGAAAAAGTCCCCATTTATAAAAATAACATTTGACAGATTTGGTATTGAAATTTTTTAATCTGAGTAAATATCTGATAACATAGTTTCATCAGCACTAGTTGGATTATACGTAAGCATGTACATATAAATTGTACTAATCATTCATTTGCACTTATAAAGAATCCCATACCTGTAATAGAGTTTTTGTTAATTATATAATGCATAAAGAACAAGGTAAAGAAAAGCACAAGCAATCAGACCAATTATCGCATGTAACTACAGGGTTACATGCAATATGTAGGGTACAATATGTTACATGCAATATGTACAGTTCTAGATTTACCAGTAACTGACACTTTGACAGATAATTCATAGTAAGCTTTTATTTGAGAATTTAAATTAAGTGGTGCCATCTAGCAGCAGTGTAGACATTTATCTTTAACTTTATGAATCCCCCTCCCCCCCCCCACACACCAGGAGGTTCTAGATATAAAAAATAGAAGTTTCTATGCACGGACTGAGAAATCTCAGATTCTCAGTAGTTGGCTTAATGCTGAAATTAAGGTAAGCATGTTTTCAATCTGTTTCTGTCTGAAGCATCTTTCCTTATAGAAATCAATTTAAGCTAAAATGTATTTGATAATAGTATATAAAATAAGGCTTTAGAGTTATTTTTGAATATATATATATATATATATTTATTTAAGATGGAATGACAATTACTGGAACAAAAAGATCTATTTCACCAGTAACTGACATGAGTGTCAGTTATTGGTGTCTCAGTAAAACTCAAGGTAATTGCATAGTATTTTTAGGAAATATAGTAAATACTAATCAAAATGTTATTGTAAAATTATATTTTTAAACCCTAATATTTTGTCAGTTATTGTGGTCTTGACACATGTCAGTGTTTCCATTCAGCATTTTTTTCATTTTAGAAGTAATTTTGGTATTTTAAAATGTATATAGCTTATTTATTATGTAGTAAGATCTTTAAAAAAAAAAAAAAAAAAAAAAAAAAAAAATCTTCATTTTTTTTTTCTTTAAAGACAGATGGCACCCAAAAGAAAAGAAAAAGCATCGAAATCTCCTAAGAAACAGATCAAATTTATTTATACTCAAGAAGCAATAAACAATGCAATAAATGCTGTAAAAGAACAAATTCTAAGCGTATTAACCCTTTAACATTTATTGGTTTCGCCCAGAAACCAAACATTGCACTTCCCCCCCCCCCCAGCAATTTTTCAGTATTTTCACAAAGTGTTAATAGAATATTAAACTCTTATTCATTCTAATTGCACTACATGGCAGCACTACAGCAATGCTATTTCAGATGAAGCCAGACATAGAAGTCACTTTAATTTCCTAAAATTGTATCAATTTTAAAAATAAAGAAAAAATATTTATTTTAAATACTAGCACATTAACTTTCTATAATCCTTCTGTCATAAATTAAAACTTTCAATTTTTTATATAAATAAGCAGAACTGTCCGAAAAGTTATGTAAAATGTTTGGTTTCCGAGAGAAACCAAACTCCAGTAAAGGTCGAATTTCGCAAGACATAAGATAGGAGTAGAAAATGAACATTTCCTGGATTTTCTGCAATTTCTTAAAATGTCACTTTCTGGAATTATATGAATATATATATATATATATATATATATAAAGTATGTATGTGGGTATATATCTTCTATAATTTTTTCTTTTTAAATAATTTATATGCACTAAACATTTTGCAATTGTGAATATAAAGCTTTTTTTTTTCTGGTAAAACAATTAGTAAGTATAGTTAATTTTATGATTAAATTCGTAAATTTGTAAATAGTAAATAAATAAATAAATAAAATAAATAATAAAGCCAGAGCTTTAGCAACAATGTTTGGCTTAGCGCCTGGTGCTGTGACACTGATTACACCACACTTGCTTCTCTTCTGAATAAATCATTATTTGAATTTCTTAATACGTAAGTCAAAATATAAATGTTTTAAGATTTCTAAAGTGTCTGATTTATTCTCTGCAACTTTTATATTAGTTTGTTTAAGGAGATAAAATAGCCCGTTACCTTTCATTGGTTTCACTGTGAAACCATAAATTTCTGGATAATAAAAAATGCTAATTTTTTTTTTCATTCGTATATTTATGATCAATGATGCATTTAAAAGTCATTTTTTAAATTAATTTCACATTTTTAAAAAGGAAATATGTAGTGAACTTTAAAGGTTTAAAAGCAAGCAAGCACTTTGGTGTGACTAGGAGCACTTTAATAAATAAAATAAACAGCAAGACACCTAATATAAGAATAATGGGGGGCCTTCGACTATTCTGGCTAATGAAGATGAAAAAAGACTTTGTTCACTGGATCTTAAGGCTTTCAAAACTTGGTTTTCCACTAGTACGAGAAGACAGAGTATAGTGAAACATATTTGTAACAGGGAAAAAAAAAAAAAAAAAAAAAACAATTACTCCATTCACAAATAACAGACCTGGCAAAAAAAGGTATAAATTATTTTTAGCAAAAAAATTTCTGGATGGATGACTGGCGAAACATTTTACGAGTTCATAACAAATATTTCTTATCCACGGTTATGTCCGAGTTTTGCAGTAAACATGGCATAATACTTACAGCGCTTTCCCCCAATACAACCCATATTTTACAGCCTTGTGAAGTCAGCTTATTCAAGGGAATGAAATAGTCTTGGAAACATGTTGTTCATGAGTTGAGAATAAAGAACTCTCGTATACCGGTTACGAAAGTAAATTTTACCAAACTATTTGAAGCAGTAATAAACAAAATTTCACCGGAAACAGTGACCAGCAGCTTCAAGCAAACTGGCTTGTATCCTTTTGATCCAGAAGCTGTAGATTAAGCTAAAATGCAGTCATGCACCACTGATCCACAAAATATAGACATACTGAAAAAAAAAAAAAAAGTTGCAGATTCACTAAAAGTTATGGAATCATTTATTTCTAAGGATCTCTTAGATAAATTTTATGCAGAAAAAAACAAACAAACAAACAAAAAAAAAAAAAAAAAAAAAAAAAAAAAAACTGGGAAGAGTCTAATGTTGCTAATATATTATAGGAAATTTGGCATAAAATAAAATATCAAACATTAGAAAAAAACATACCAACAGATACAGTTAATTCAAGTACAGATCCTGAACAAGAAAATGAAGCTGAAATGCAAAATAATGTACCTGCAACAGATGATTACGATTTTGCAGGCTGCAATGTAACAATTAGTAGTTTTGAAAATGTAACTCAAGCTCATACTTTAACTGAATCTGATTGTATGCCTACAAGTAGTCAGCTGCTTGTTACTTCAGAAATTATACATCTAACAAGTTCATCTCCATTCAAAAAAGCCCTATTTTGGCCTGGATCAAAACAAAGCAAAAATCGAAAGATCAAAGAAAAAATTCTAGCAGATGCAATATCTAACGAATGGAAAAACTATTACAGGACAAAATAGGAAGAAAAGAAAAAGAAAGAATTAGAAACGGAGCAGTGTAAAATTGACAAAAAAATCGGAAAAGAAAACAGTCTAAAAACAAGATGATGATAGTAAAAAAGAAAAAAAAGTAAAATATCTTCTTTTGATAAAATATTTTTGCATTTAGAAAAATTAAGATTGAATTAAAAGATAAATTAGGGTTTTCTATCAATTTCATAAGTTATTGGAGCCTGAAGTGTCAGTGATTAGTGCCAAAATTTTCTCTTGGTGTCAGTTACTGGTGAAACTGCCATGATAATATAAAAAATTTTAAAGGAAAATAGAAAAAATCTACATTTTCAAATAAATTATACTCTAGTTAACAAGAAGTTTCTTCCAGGATAATTTTAATAAGTAGCAATTGCACGTTCATTTAGATATTGCTCTTAAAGTGTCAGTTACTGGTGTACCTACCCTATGTTTAATATATCCTTAAAGTGTAATTTACTGAAATAAGAAACCCCTTTCGATGGATCAATATTGTGATGACATGTGCTCCGTGCCTGGACTAGTCCCAGACCATGGCCATTTGCCTACTGCATAGCTCTAGTGTGACGTTTTAACAACATAACTTCAAACTAAGAAATATTAAAGTAAAAAATTATAGCTGGCAATTCCTTAGTCGGGGATTGTATGTAAGCATTTGAGTATTGACACGTCCCATCTTATTTATTATTTATATAAGGATCTAATATTTATTATTTTAGGATTCGTTATTATTATTCATTATTTATCTAAGAAATTATCAGTGGGTGTGCTTTATCAAAGCTTTGCTACTTGCAAAGGCATTTTCAATTTCTTTGTAAAAAATGATGCAAATTTAAGTTTTACCAATGGTAGGACTATTACCGATTATTCAAGTAAGTTCAGCTGCTGTTGAGCAATCTTTCAGCACTCAAAACAGACTAAAACCAAATGCAGTAATTGAATGAAAGGCACAACCTTTATCATCTTTAATGAGGATTAAAGAATCCGAAATAACTTTAGAATCCTTTAGTTATGAACACGGAGTAATATTAATAGGAGTTGAAGGTCCAATGGGAGAAAGCTACGAAACTGTGATGTAAATTTTTGGTAAATATTGAGGGCGCCACTTGTCATTACTCCCTACCTCGGAGCTGATATAGTGTTGTTTTCAATAGAATTTTGCTGGAATACATTATAATTTTTTTATTTTAAGCAATTTAATTTGTTTGTAAGTTCTTAAAACAGCATAATTCAGATGTTTCAAATAAATGCTTCGTTCCTAGTTGTAATACAGGGTATGATAGTGGTAAGAAAAAAAAAAAAAAAAAAAAAAAGCCCCAGGATAGAAATAATGTCCGAGTTCGTGTTTTCTGCACCTAAAGTAAGTTTTTTTTTTTTTTTTCTTTACAAAATTTCATCCATTCTCCTTCCTCCCAATTGTCTGTTTTAGCTAGCTTCGGTTCATAAGGATCATCATTTTTTAAAAGCTCTCTTTCAAAGTAAAATTAGTATAAAATGGCTCTTAAAAAAAAACATGTTGGTTAGAATACTCTATTTAATGAAATTTGCTTTCAATCGAACTTTTTTCAGCTTGATATTATTTTTTAAAAAATAATTAAAACGAGACATTTCCCCATTGAATAACATTGCGGAAGCTGGAGAGAAGGAAGTACTGTACGCTGGCGCCATCTGTAAACATTATAAAACAACATCACAAAATTTCAGCGTTACCTTCTTCTCCTGTCTTTTTACTCCGTGGTTATGAAAAAGTCATAAAACTATTTATTACAAAAGTTCTAAGAAAATATTGAATTTTGATTTATGTATAACAATACAAAAAAAAAATCTTTTACAGGTTAAAAGTTAGTGATGCAGCTACTTTTGGGCTGTAAGAACTTGAAATATGAGTCTTAATAATAATGATATGTTTTGAATGATGCTTTGTTATTAATTAAAATATACCTAAATTTACATTTATACTTGATAAAAAAAGCATCTTTAATTAATTAAAAAACAAAAACCTTACTTCTTTGCTTCACTATTGGCTACATGTGGGAGAGGCTGCATCTGGAAGGGCCCTCCAGATCAAGGGAAGGTAGATGTGCAACATAATACCAAATGAACATCGAAATTTAATGATAACTCAGAGACACAGAAATATGAATGTCACTCTTTTTTAACAACAACTTTACTCGGTTACTGGCTACACAGTTTCGACTGAAACTATCCGAAATTGGCTCCACATTGTAATAATAGGTCTGAGGATCTCATTCTTATATCGAGAACCAGTTAGAGCTCCATTTCAAATGATTTGGAGATCGATGCGCCCATCCATGGAGATTCCAGTATAGACAATCACCCCCACTGTCAAATTTGACACGTCCGTACACAAACACAGGATAGTTTCTCTTTCCATGTTTCCTCCAGATGAAAATATACCTATTATCAGGATGAACAGAAAAACGGGACTCATCGGAGAAAAGAATATTGCGCCATTCATTTCTTCTCCAATTTACATGCTTTGTTGCCCACTCCCTGCGGGTACGATGGACCATTCGTTGGTAAGAATAGTCTTACAGCCTGGAGCCAGTATCGGATAATTTGAGTCAAAGCTGTGGTACCAAATTGCCGATCAAAAGTGTTGTTAAAGAGTGGTATTAATATTTCTGTGTCTCCAAGTCATTAGCGTTGAATATCGATTGGGTATTGTTGCACATCTCCGACCTTGCACTGGTCTTCTGCCTGCATCTCCAAAAAACGATTCCAGGTCCTGGAAATCACACTTTATGAAACTCCAGTGGCTTCTGTTACTTTGGCTCCCTCTCTAACCAAACAACAGCTCTCCGTTTCTGAATCTGTTAAATGACTTTGTTGAGAAATTACCCTCATCGAAACAATGCACTTACTGAATGTCGATCATTCTTTTCTGCTTTGTCTTTCATTAAATTGAAAGAAAAGTTTCATTCGTTGCTTCTAAAAGCTTTGTTTTTTTATGTGAAACTCAAAATTTGCTTTTGTGACTCTCCTCTATTTTCTGCAAAAAGAAAGAAAAAAAATGCTTATACAGTTATATTGTATAATATTTACAATATCCTTTAATAGTTTTGAGCAATGTATAAAAAAAAAATAGTAAGTTTCATAAAAAAAAAAAAAAAAAAAAAAAAATCAGGGTAAGACTAAGCTAAAAATATACTCCACTCTTCCATCTTATTTCCAATATGCAAAAGTTCTTTAACTCTACAAATACAAAATATTGATTATAATCAATATAAATGTGGAAATTTTTTAAATAATTAAGTGCATATATTATGTTTCATATATTATGCAAATTAAGCAAAATTATACTTGGCATAGAAGCATATGCATTACATTACAACAATGCAATCAAATTGAAGGGCACGGGTTTTAGATCGGGGGACTCGGGCCAAGGGCCATATCCCTTTTGGCCACATTTTCAGGACCCTGGAAATAGTTTGTTTCATTTATTTTCTAATCTGTAATCTAATTTTAAATTGGGGTATTTTTTTTTTTTTTAAATAAATAATTTTAAAAAAAATTAAAACACAGAAGTGGAAATATATGTTGTATTTTCTTTTATTATTTCTACTGAAAAAAAAAAAAAATAATAACCAGGCATAGATTAAGTTAAAGCGAGCTTATACCTAGATGTTCACTTAAGGATCCTGTTTTTACCGTAGCAAAACCAATTTTTTCGTTTTTTAGAATGCACCTACCCAATATCATCAAATACAAGTTTTGATAAATCCATTATTTATTTTTCCAATGTTCTTGAAAGCTATAAAATTTGGAAATTGAGTAATTCTTCCTTACTTTTAATATAATTATAAAAAACTACATGCCCAAAGTACACACTTGAATAGTGTACATTTGTTGTATAAAAACGGATTTTATTACTTATAATTAATTAGTTGAAATATCCGGTATTTTTTTTTTCAGGCTCATTTGAAAAGAAAAAAAAAATGTTATACAACAAGGATAAAAGAGAAACAAGTTTAAAATAGTCGATTACCCTAACAGCCCACTTATCCATAGTACATCCTGTGGATGTCCCTTGGATGTATATTCATTCAAAGGATATCCTGATGATGTCTTGTGGATGAGATGTGCTGTTAGAGTAAAAGATTCCCTAATAACACATTGTCTCCAAATGACATCCTCAGGATATCCTATGGATGAAAAGACATCCTATGGACATCTTGAGGACAAGCGTGTTGTTAGGGTTATTGACTGCCCTTAGAAAAGGACACGGTAACGGAAGAACTGTAGAGAATGGAGGTCGGAATTAATTGGGATTAAGCCTTGCTCGATTTTCGGAAAACGAAATTTTCCAGATAAACATCTACAATATTGAATAAATTTATCAGATCATTTGCGAGTAGAAAAAACACAATTAAATAGCATTTAAAAAAAATAAACAGCTCCCAATTTTTTTATGACCGTCATAAGGTCATGATACATCATTAATTAATGTCGCGTATTTCTGCAGTTAAGCGTAAATTAAGTCAAATGGCAAAGAAAAGATACAACCAACCGTTTAAACAGGTTGAAAAAACGACATATTTCGTAAAGCAGAAATTTTATTAATTTGTAGCGAAATAATTCCTTATTTTTGGAATTAGTTTAGAAAGAATACGATTTTTGTTGATTAGTTTTCAAATAATTGTTTATTATGTCAATTATCGGGAACAAAAAAAAATCATGTATTTCAGTAGATAGCAGAGCGTAAATAGGATATCTTTTTAATTAATGGCGAATTAAGTTTCGCTTTTGGGACTTTGGCTGCAAAAATATTGCGTTTAAACAAAAAGGGGGACAAAAAAAAAAAAAAAAAAAAAAAAAAGGAAATTTTTCAAATGACTGTGAAAAAATGTCCTTTTGAAGCGTTTGTTTGGCAGACATTCGAGTTCGGAAACTAAACTTTCACAAAAAGCGACGATTTTGAAAGGAACCCTGCAGAAAAAAAAATCAAAGAAATTGGAAAAAAAAAAAAATATTTCATAAAAATCGGGAATTTGAAATGGACACTTCACAAAAAAATTGAATAATTTTAAAAACTTTCTTTAGTTATACTTAAAAATATTTATTTCTGTATTCAGCTGAAAATTTTCAAAAAAGTGGCGAGTAAATTTAAAGGATTTACTGTCCTTGGTGAATAATTATAATTTGCAATTTTAAGTCTCTGAAGATAAGTAAACAAAGACGCATAGCGGAACTACTGTGAAGAATTATGTTCAAGAATGACATGCGGATAAAGAATTGTAGAAATTAATTATGGAAACATACTATATAAACGTTATCATATAATTATATCTCATAAAAAACAATACTATTGTAAAAGTCACCCCACCCAGCAAAAACTCTAGGATTGATATCAAATTTCGCCTCCGCTATTGAATCCCGGGTACTCAATGCCTAGCTTAATGAAGATCTGCCAATAACACTGCATGTATCTTTCTATTAAATCCTAATCTCTTTCAATATTCTTTGTTATCTGTGTTAGATTTTTCGCTGCATTATAAAGTTATAATTTAAAATATTTTTACGGCGGGGTGCGTAATAATATTTTAATCTTTACTAACTAAATTTTTTTATTAATTAAAACTTCTACATAGGGGACGCACCCCTCCGTAAAAATACTTTAAATTATAACTTTATAATGCAGCGAAAAATCTAACACAGATAACAAAGAATGTTGAAAGAGATTAGGATTTAATAGAAAGATACATGCAGTGTTATTGGCAGATCTTCATTAAGCTAGGCATTGAGTACCCGGGATTCAATAGCGGAGGCGAAATTTGATATCGATCCTTTCTTTGGTTGATTAAGAAAGGTAAGAGTTTTTGCTGGGCGGGGTGACTTTTACAATAGTATTGTTTTTTATGAGATATCACTTCTTTTTTGTAGGTTATGTATGTGCTTTTATAAATATAATACGTATGCATAGTGAATATATTTGTGTAATGTCATATGCATAGATGTAAATATAGTGTTACGATTTCTAAATAGTACTAGTTATTTTTATGTGATTTCTTTCTAAGAGGTTTAGTCACATTATAAAATGTCACTTTTTCGCATTTCTAACTTGTTTCCGCGTTAAAAAAGATCCTTCTCCGTTAAAAACACACTTTATCAGGGCACGTAATGGACTTGGCGATGAATTTGGCGACTTTATCGCACCTTGACAACTATTTTGACGACCTTTGTGAAAAAACCTTTATTATCGATAGACCCATTGTCCAAACTGTAACTCGACTATTACGGAAGTTACTGTAAAATTCAGGATTAATAGCAGGTTATAAAAGGGCCACTTAGGGGAGTTTCTCGCTAAGGCTTTACGGAATAGAAAGTTCTGCTTGACTAAGTCTCTACAATTGAATTGCAGCCTATTTCTGTATGTTATGACTATGGTATCGTTTGTGCCGTGATTTTTATGTTGTCAGCTGTTAAGGCCGGTTTCCATTGCAGTAGGAACTTCGAGGTTCAAAAAACCATTAATCACGCTCCTGACACAAAGAGCCAAATGTCTTGTCATCAGTTGTAATCATTTTTTATCAGATTGCTCAGTTACTTCAAAGGAAAGCATGCAAAATTGACAAAGATATCTGCCTCTGGCCCCTCAATTATCTCATCTGGGGGTTAGAGCCAAGGACTTTCTCCCTTCGAACCAACCGGTTGAACCAGCTCCAACCGCTTGACCACATCAAAGGATTCTGAATAGCGCCGCTCGAAACGACTTCCAACCAACCTCAATGGAAACTGAACTTTATTTAAGCTACGTTTTCTGGTGAAACTCAAGTTGATACTGGGTTTAACAGACCTGTAATCTTCCGAAATATTATGTAAATAATTTTTTAAACCTCTGCAAGGTTCGTCTTTCATTCACAGAAAATTCACGAGCCCCGAGTACGCAACAATATGTTTGTCTAATGCGTATCTATTATGTGAATGTGTAATTCTTAGGGAACCCATGTTTATGAATATGTATTTATATGATGCGTTCGTTTCATAATGACATTCGAATGAATTTGCATTGTATTTATTCCTTTAAAATCTACTTAAAGCCATTTACGTCATTTTCATTTCTTGTAATTTCATACTTAAAAATCTGAATTGACTTCACTCGACTTTCTGAACATTTATTAATTAATGATGTTTAACCCGTTAGTAGTCGCTATAGACAGCGCCACCTATTACAGATTGCATACTTTTTATTTAACTCTCACCAATAATTTTAAGAAGTGATGTGATCGACGTTCCTTCGAATTTATTCGCGTGTTATGTATATCAAATGCTACTTCTAAAAATTTCTGGTGGCAATTGAATAAAAAAATCTGGCAACACTGAAGGATGGGCGGCAAATCGACCAACTAGCGACTACTAACGGGTTAAAAAGGTTGAAACGGAAGAATAATTTAGTAAGTAACCGAATGTGAGAACATTTTCATTAGAAAACTGTCATGCCATTTGGCACATTTGACGATTGATGCTCACAATGAGACCAAACGGTAATGCAGTCTAAAGTAATTCAGATGCTTTTCGCTAGTGTAATTCATAAACAATTGTAAAAATTTTGTCTTCAATACAGCCAAGATCGTAGCCAGATAAAAATTTCAGAGTAGGTTCAATATTTAGTACGTAATATTAAGTGTTTAAAATAAAATATAATCAAGAAATTTTTCGACAAATCTGCAAAATTTTTCTGAGTTTTTAAAATAACCAAATACTCTTCCCTTAGCTACGACCTTGAATAAAGCTAAATGTTTCAAATTTAATTTGGCATTTTATCGCATGGGCCATGAAAGAGTGTTAATACTTCCGCGACCGCAAGTTGGCTAAAAGTATTAAAAAAAAAAAAAAATGCATTTTCACCGTGTTCTGAACTATTCTGAAAGTTTCAAATGTCAAGCTAGTCGGGAAGTTAGTTAAAAATCGATTTCAGGATTTGTATTGGTAACGCTGCCGAAGACAGCAGTAACCCGAAACAGTTGGCTAAAAGTATTAAAAATATGCATTTTCACCATGTTCTGAACTATTCTGAAAGTTTCAAATGTCTAGCTAGTCGGGAAATTAGTTAAATAAATTTTCTGTCGAATGATATAAACGCTGCCGAAGGCAGTAGGGACCTGAAACAGTTGACTAAAAGTGTTAAAAAATGTATTGTCACCATGTTCTGAGCTATCCTGAAAGTTCCAAATGTCTAGCTAATCGCGAAATTTAAAAATCGATTGCAATATTTGTACTGGTAACGCTGCCGATGGCAGCAGAAACCCGAAAATGTTGGCTAAAAGTATTTAAAAAATGCATTTTTACCGTGTTCTGAGCTATCCTGAAAGTTTCAAATGTCTAGCTAGTCGAGAAGTTAGTTAAATATCGATTGCAAGATCTGTACTGGAAAAAGAATCGAAGTTAATGAAAAGATGGTTTAAAAAAAAAATGAAAACTAAGTTCTACATCATTAAAATCATTAGTTGTGGGTAACCTCCAGCATACATATCGAATGCAGCGTTTAGACGCTATCGTATTCATTGATACACATACGTGCATTGTGCATAACTCTTTATTATAAAAAAATAATTCAGAAGATCTCAAAACTCATAGAAACACAAAAATGTCAAATTTGAATTTTTTCCATGATAATATTTCTCGTATATAATATATGAATAATCGGAATTTAATTATATGTATTCTTCCATCATCCATAATTTTATAAAGTTAACGAATCGCTCTTTTGTTTAATCCGCCACATTACTTTTGTTAAAAGTCTGTTTAGCGCGTCCTTTAAGCATTTATTTATTACGAAATCCAAATTTCTCTTATCCATAAAGTAGAGAAAATATTGTTTCTGGGTCAAATTTTCGAACGCGAGTTTTTGTTATATTTACATGTTCTGAGGTCCCCTGAATACGAAAATCATGTTTTTAGCAAATGGTCTATGTGTGCGTCTGTCTGTTATCAGCATATCTAAAAATCAAATTACGGCAGAAAGTTCAAACTTGGTATTCTAAGTGTGTATCATATGAGGATGCTACACTAAACTTTTCGTTAAGATGAAATAAATGGTTTGTGTACAGGGACACTCAAAAATATTCAAATACATTACGTCTATGGGGGAAATTGCAGGTAAGTAGAGTTTAAGAGTCATTTTTTTTAAAGTTGGACACTTTTGATAGTTGACATCTTCAATTTTTCCGAAACTTTCAGGATGTGTTAGTAGTACTGTGATAAGAAAAAGTGAAATTTAATTTTTTCTGAATTTGATTTGTTCGACCTAGAGAGGGGGTCGAAGTTTGAGGCCGTAAATAAATGATGCCACTTTAATATCATTTTACTCCTAAAGCCATGAGTGACCCATGCCAAATTTTTTAAATACGGATACTACTTGATATTTGTACATTTTAGCATAAACAGTTTGGTGGGTCATTCATGGCTTTAAAGGCCAGGGTCATTCAAAAGTGCAGTTTTCGTTGATTTTTCCATGTTTTCAGTCTGAATATCTGCTAAGGCCATAAGTGCCCCATAGAAATAATTATGGGGTTAATTACACACCTTAGTACAGAACTTAAAAATATTTAAAATTGCATGGGTTACTCTTGGCTTTAGTAGATAAACGGTCTCAAAGTTGAAAATTTTCAAAAAGAGGTCAAATTTGATGGTAAATTACTCTATAAGCCATGAGTCAATAACTATGAGAGAGAGTTTTAATTATACCCTAGATGGTCTAGTTTTAGACCCAGGTTACAAACCTATGGGGCTTGCAAGATTTATTTAGATATAGTCTATTTTATATCGCCAATGTGTACCTGTTCTATGTAGTACAAAACGCTTGAGACCCAATTTTGTAATACATTAATGCTTGTTTAAAACTTCCCATTTTACATTACAGAGGTCAGCATCAAAATAAATATAAAATAAATATAAAATTAAAAAATCTGAAGTGACTCCACTCGACTTTCCGAACATTGAGTAATTAACAGTTTTGTAGATAAAGCCTATAAATGCTAGATTCACCAAAATGCTTATAGTTAGTGCAACAGTGATTTATAATATTCATATAAATTTTCGGCTCAATTGAATAAGGCGTTTAGATGCTATCGCACTTTTAAAAATTTGGTCCCATAGGCCATAATGATAAAGAATTTTTCTTTGTGTCCCTGTAAAAAACTGTAAGTGCTAAATTCACCAAAATCTATACAGTAGGTGCAACTGTGACCTATAACATGTGTAAAAATTTTTTGCTCAGATTAATAAGGCGTTTAGACACCATCACACTTTTAAAAATTTGGCCTCATAGGCCATAATGATAAATATTTTTTCTTTGTGTCCCTGTAAAAAAACCATAACTTCTAGATTCTCCAAAATCTATTCAGATTGAGTATCTGTGACCTATAATATGTGTATAATTTTTTTACTCAATTGAATAAGGCTTTTAGATACTATCGCACTTTTAAAATTTTGGTCCCATAGGCAATAATGATAAAAAAAATTTCTGTGCGTCCCTGTAAAAAACTATAAGGGCTAGATTCATGAAAATTAATAGAGTTCATGCTACGGTGACTTCCAGCATGCGTACCAACTTGCAGCTCATTCGAGCAAAGCGTTTAGACGCTAGCGTGTTCACTCACACACATACATACATACATCATCGCAAAAATAGTGAAAACGGACTCAGGGGACCTCGAAACGTATAGAAATATCAAAATCTCAAATTCGTATTTTTGACATGACTGCAATACTTTCCTCACTATAGTGTTCGGAAAGTAAAAATTACATAAGGGAGACAGGGGCAAGTTGAAGTACGGGGAAAGTTGAAACATGGAAATAAAAAATACAATTTTTAAGTTCTTATTCATTGCCAATAAAGGGAAGTACAGACACACAAAACCTACTTTACAATGTAAAAAAAGATGTGTATGTAAACATCTGTCGATTTTATGAGGATAAAACTGTTTTTGAGTACTGTTTTTTACTGTGAGTAAAAATTCAAATTTCTAAGTGATGTTGCATTTTATGTAACAAAAATTGGTGAATGTTTCTGACTGATTCAGCGTTTATAGTGTATAGGTGCAGCTTGCTAATCATATGATTTGAAACGCCCACGAGCATAAGTACTGGTAGCTTAACATCTCGTGAAGTGAAAATTGTGGGCAGGGGCCAGCTGAAACAAATATAGGGGAAGCTACTTGAAACACCTGTTTCAATTAGTCTCATGAGCAATTTTTATTATTATTATTATTATTTTTTTTTTTTGTATACAGTCTTGTTTTCATTACCCTATATATGTTTTACATAATATAACAATATGCACATTTCAGATGTATCTTAGGTTATTACTTTACGAACACTACAGTGAGGAAAGTATTGTAATCATGTCAAAAATCCGAATTTGAGATTTTGATGTTTCTATACGTTTCGAGGTTCCCTGAGTCCGTCTTCACTCTTTTTACGATGATGTATGTGTGTGTGTGTGTGTATGTGAGTGTGTATGTGTGTGAGTGAACACGCTAGCGTCTAAACGCTTTGCTTGAATGAGCTGTAAGTTAGTACGCATGTTGCAAGTCACCGTAGCACGAACCCTATCGATTTTGATGAATCAAGCACTTACAGTTTTTTTGCAGGGACACAAAGAAAACTTGTTTATCATTATGGCCTATGGGACCAAAATCTTAAAAGTGCGATAGCATCTAAACGCTTTATTCAATTGAGCAAAACATTTATACACATATTATAGGTCTCAGATACTCAGTCTGTACAGAATTTGGAGAATCTAGCACTTATAGTGTTTTTACAGGGATACAAAGAAAAATTCTTTATCATTAGGGCCTATGGGACCAAATTTTTAAAAGTGCGATAGCATCTAAACGCCTTATTCAATTGAGCTGAAAATTTATATGAATATTATAAATCACTGTTGCACTAACTATAAGCATTTTGGTGAATCTAGCATTTATAGGTTTTATCTACAAAACTGTTAATTACTCAATGTTCGGAAAGTCGAGTGGAGTCACTGCAGATTTTTTAATTTTATATTTATTTTATATTTATTTTAATGCTAACCTCTGTAATGTAAAATGGGAAGTTTTAAACAAGCATTATTGTATTACAAAATTGGGTCTCAAGCGTTTTGCACTACATAGAATAGGTACACATTGGCGATATAAAATAGACTATATCTAAATAAATCTTGCAAGCCCCATAGGTTTGTAACCTGGGTCTAAAACTAGACCATCTAGGGTATAATTAAAACTCTCTCTCATAGTTATTGACTCATGGCTTATAGAGTAATTTACCATCAAATTTGACCTTTTTTTGAAACTTTTCAACTTTGAGACCGTTTATCTACTAAAGCCAAGAGTGACCCATGCAATTTTAAATAATTTTATGTTCTGTACTAATGTGTGTAATTAACCCCATAATTATTTCTATGGGGCACTCATGGCTTTAGCAGATATTCAGACTGAAAACATGGAAAAAATCAACGAAAACTGCACTTTTGAATGACCTTGGCCTTTAAAGCCATGAATGACCCACCAAACTGTTTATGCTAAAATGTACTTAGTATCAAGTAGTATCCGTATTTAAAAAATTTGACATGGGTCACTCATGGCTTTAGGAGTAAAATGATATTAAAATGGCACCCTTTATTTACGGCCTCAGTCTTTGACCCCCTCTCTAGGTCAAACAAATGAAATTCAGAAAAAAATAAATTTCACTTTTTCTTATCACAGTACTACTAACACATCCTGAAAGTTTCGGGAAAATTGAAAATGTCAACTATCACACCTCCATAGACTTTGTCCAGCTTAAAAAATGGCTCTTAACATCTATAGACTGCACTAAACCAAATGAAACGAATATATATTTTTTGTAATAGAGATAGTCAACTGGGAAAAAAAAATTGTGTACATAGGAGCCTCGCCTAACCCCCCCCTCGGGGGAGTAAATTTTTATGATGGGTATCTTTCAAAAGAGCTCGCCAATACCTAGAAAACGAATGGTTGAACCATCGATCTGCTATAATTTAAAACAAAGTTATCGATTTTTTTTTACTTTCTCTTACCCCTTAGGCAGAGAAAGTATTGTTTTTGGGTCAAATTTTCGAACGCGAGATATTGTTATATTTACATGTTTTGAGGTCCCCTGAATACGAAAATCATGTTTTTAGCAAATGGTCTGTGTGTGTGTCTGTCTGTTATCAGCATATCTCAAAAACAAATTATGGTAGAAAGTTCAAACTTGGTATTCTAAATGTGTATCATATAGGGATGCTACAGTAAGCTTTTCGTTAAGATCAAGCAAATGGTTCGTGTACAGGGACAATTAAGAGAATTTTAATACATTACGTCTATGGGGGAAATTGCAGGTAAGTAGAGTTTAACGTCTATAGATTGGACTAAACCAAATGAAATGAATATATATTTTTTGTAATAGAGATAGTTAACTGGGAAGAAAAATTGTGTATGTAGGAGCCTCGCCTCCCCCCCTGGGGGGGGGGGGAAGTCCCCCCTCGAGGGGAGTAAATTTTCATGATGGGTATCTTTCAAAAGAGCTCGCTAATACCTTTAAAACGAATAGTTGAACCATCGATCTGCGATAATTTAAAACAAAGTTATCGATTTTTTTTTTACTTTTAACGAAAAAAAAAACCTTAGAAAAAAATTCGTATTTTTTTTTTGTTTTTAAATATTGAGAATCCAATGGACTTTTTTTGGATATTTGGTGATATATTACTTCTCTAATATGGAAATCGTCTACATTATCATAAAAGATAATTTTTTTTATAATATTTTTAATAAATTATTTTTTTAATAACCGAATTAAATTCTATATAAATGTAGGTGCATTAATGAAACGGGGGGTTGAGGGGGCAGTAGCTCCCCTCACACAGAACTAATTATCATATAAAACTCTTCAGAAGCCTAATATGAATTGTTTAACACATGTCTACATAACAGTACTCGTTATCTTACCTTTTAATCTGCAACCTGTATTTATAGTAATAAATTTCAGGGTAAGAGAAAGTCGTGTGAGTGACACACCAGATTATTTTATTAATAAACATGTTTCTTGTAAAAATTTTAAAATTTTTAAGAAAAAGGTGTTTTAATTTATTTCAATCCATTTTTGTAAAAAAATGTAAAGAAAGAAAGAAAAATAAAAACAGAATTTATTACTATTTAATGTCTTATTAAATGACAAAATTAAATTCATTGAAAACGAGCGCCATCTCTTGACGAATTCCCGAAATTTTTGGGTTAAATATCACCAAATTGAAAATAACTATCCTGTATATTGACCAAAAAATTTTTTGATTGCAAAAGGCACACTAGTACAGAGTACAGGTCAGAAGGAATGTCTATTCAAATTTTCAGCTCATTAGCTGCAGAACTCTAGGCTCAATCGCTGTCAATAATCGCTGTCTTAACAATAACAAGGAGAAAAAGAAGAATATAACCGGCAAATTTCGGGTTTTCAAAGTTATATAACTCTATTATAAATAGATGGAATTTTATTTAAATGGTTAAATAAATGCTCGTGTACTCTAATTTTTTTATGTACTAAGATGACTATTACATACTATGCTGGATACTCTATTTATAAATGTTAAACTAAATTAATAATATCAAATTTAAAACAATTCTCTCATTTTTTGTGTATTTGTAGCCAGTGTTAATAATGGAGGAGGTTAAATTTTGCAAATTTTCCAGTTAAATTTCTGAACAGATTTTCTGCACTTTTTTTTTCAGATATATTTTGAAATCTTCCTCTCCGTTTATTTTTATCGAATAAGTACCCTAATAATTTTGTTTTTTGTATTATTCTTGTATCTTTTCCAGAGATGCAATTACACACCTAGCAATCTATATATAATATAAGTATAGTATTTTCAGATATATAAATATACAAATAATAAATAATTTGAAAATTTGATCATTTAAGTAGTTTTTATTGATATCAAGTATATTTAAATAATAGTATCATTAATCCAAGAACATGCTTCGTTTTATTACTTTCTTCTATATGTAATATAGAGAAAGTATTGGATTCGTAAAAATTTTCGACCTCGGGTTTTTAATAGATTTACAAGTTTTGAGAGCTGTAGAACACGATTTGACTATTTTTAGAAAATGTCTGTCTGTCTGTCTGTGTGTGTGACAAAATTTTGTGGCAACTGTATCTCAGGAACTACTGCACAGAATTTCATACAAATTGGTATGTAGTTGCACCTTGACATAAATTAGTGCCTATCAACTTTTGGTAAAAATTGTCTTACAGTTTGCGTTGCCATCCCGCTTTTTCTAAATTTTTAACATGGTGATATAGAATAAAATTTTGTATAAATGTGCATAAAGAGAATTATTTTTTAGTAATCATTATGAAATTTACAAGAATTATTTATAATAAAGATAGTCAACTGGGAAAAAAATGTTGTATGTGTAGGAACCTCACCACCCCCTCTGGGGGGGGGGGAGTCCCCCCTCGAGGGGAGTAAATTTTCAAGATAGGTATCTTTCGAAAGGTCTCATAAATACCTTTAAAACGAATGGTTGAACTATAAATATTTGATAATTTAAAACAAAGTTATCGATTTTTTTTTTTTTTTTTACTTTTAACGAAAAAAAAACTGATTTTTTTTTTTTTTTTTTTTTTTTTTTGTTTGTTACAGCGTGAATTTGTATAGGAAAATATAGAAGAAAGTCTTGTTGTGGCCACAACATATTAGTTTTGTAATTGACTTAATTTTAGTTAGTTTTGTTTTTTATTGTATTTTATTTTTTTTTAAGCGTCAAATTAGTTTTAAGCAGTTTTGTAAAATATGAGCTTATTAATATTATGTATCTAGTCTTAGAAATGGTGACTGTCATATTTATTTAGTAATTTCAGCAATATTCTAATAATTTAAAATCAAATAGGTAAATAGACCTTCCTATAAATTATATAATCTGGTATATTACTCACGCGACTTTCTCTTACCCTGAAATTTAATACTATAAATACAGGTTGGAGATTAAGAGATAAGATAACGGGTACTGTTATGTAAACCTATGTTAAACAATTCAAATTATGTTTCGGAAGAGTTTTATGTGATAATTAGTTCTGTGTAAAGGGGCTACCGCCCCCCTCAACCCCCCGTTTCATTTGTGCACCTACATTTATATAGAATTTAATTCTGCTATTAAAATTAAAAGTTTACTTAAAATTATACAGACAATTTTCACATGCAACATTCATTGAAACTTATCAATCTTGATCAAACTTTTCCAGCAACAAACTTATATTAACTTCAAAATACAACATTTGGATCTCCTAAAATTATTCGTTTTTAAATTACTCTAAGAGTAGTATAACACTAAATACCCCCAAAAAGTTGAATTTGTTTTCAATATTACATTAAAAAAAAAAAAAAAAAAATTGATAGCACGCGATCTTGCTTTATATAAAAATTAAACCATTAAATTCATTTTTTTACTTATTTTTATTTCATACTAGCTGACCCGTCCTACTTCGCACGGATGAACAAATTTTAGTTAACGATGAATTGATATGCAAAAAATAAAAAAAATATCAGTTTATATGTTATAGTCAGGCAATATTATCAACTGAAAAGTCAAAATATAATTTTACAATTATTTTTTTCAATCAGTTGTTAAATGTTGGTAATTTTTACTTTATGTTATTTATTTATTTATTTCATAAAAAGAAGCATGTCTTTACTCATGAATAAAAAATATTGAAAAATAAAACTATAACATGAATATGTGTTTGATAAAGTTGACGTCATAATTGCTTTAATTATTATTTATTTGTTCTTATAATATTAATTTCTATTAAACACAGAGCTTATGTGTTTTTAATTTTCTTAAATTTAACGTCCTCAAAGTAATCTGGTTATTGTTTTAGTAATGGTTCTCCATTAGTGATCGTTAATATTTTTTGTGATTTTGGCGGTGAATTAAAAAGGTTATCGCAAATACGTAAAGTCCTTCGAGTGAAACGTCCTAGCTATTGCGTTGCCAAATTTTAAATATCGCCAAAGAAGCCCTATACAAAAGTAGATTTCTAACGCGAATGCACATTTAATTTATTTTAAATGAACCGTGTTTCCAATCAACATAATGAAACGTGCATAATCAAATGTCATTTGCAATTCCCTAGCGGCTGTATATTGCGCTACTTGCTTTCGGAAAAGATTTTATATCAATCATCCTTGGCGGAAAAAAAAAAAATGATTGTCAAGTTATCTCGCAAATATATTTAATTTTTTCCATAACTGATGGTTTTTAATAATGTATATTAAGGGAAAAATCAATAATATGAAACAATATTCGTATAATATATACTATTACAAAATCTGGTGTGAAACAACCACACGACTTCCATTACCCACTATTAAACGTATTAGATACATTTCTTGGAGATATTAAGTACATGCATTTTTTTTTTTTTTTTAGATTTTCCAGTAAGAGAAACTTGATACACGTATAAAGACACCTACAACAAAGTTTACATAGTGAGTTAAAAAATAAGGGAAAAAATAGATAGTTATTTTTTTAAACACGAATTACCGAGATCTAAAACTGAACTTCCTAATCAGGATGACCGTTAGTATTCCAGTAATATGCACGTAATACTTGAGAAAGGTTATCTAAATTGAATTAATGAAACAATTTTCAAGAAAATCGTTAGAGCCGTTTTTGAGATATCAACTTTTACCAAAACTTGGCATACTCAATTATTGACCGAAAAACAATAATTACATACAAAAGGATATTTAGTATTAAGTTAACATGGCGAGTTTGAAAAAAATTCGTACAGCCGTTTTTAAAGGAAGGCACTTATAAAATCTGAAATTGAGCTGCTTATAGAGGACGCCTATCAATTTTCCTGAACTAACCAATTATATCATTCGAAAGGACATCTAATAGATTGTTTATATAGCAACTTCGAAGAAAATCGTTAGGGCTGTTTATGAGGTACGGGCTTACGGTCCCATTTCCGGTTTTCGATGACCCAGTTCCGGTTTTTCAATTTTCACCAAAATTTGGAAAATTCATCTGTACATCAGACCTGAATCAACTGTGAAGATTTGTAGTTCTATCTTTATTAATTTTGGAGATATGACACCCGGAAAATTTCACACATTCGTACACACACACACACACACACACACACTGACCAATTGCCAAAAACTACTTTTTTGGACTCAGGAGGCCTTAAAAGATATAAATCAGGTGAAACTCTATATCAAATTTTTGGACCGAATACAATTCTTCCACTACCTACGGTAGTACGGTAATTGAAGTAAAAACATAGATCTCGTATTTAATACGAAAATATACAGATTTTCGTATTACGTTCTCGATCTCGAAATACAAAAATCGCCAAGGACGACCGATATCAAATCTATGCTTTGTTTTCAATTAAAATATTGAAAATTTGAATTAAAAATGTATTTTACCAAAATTTATTATAGCCTCTAGCACTTAGAGACAGTGTAACTTTTGATTAGTATAAAAAAAAGAAAGAAATAGAAATCGGCTTTTTAGTTCTAGCGATCGTTCTCTACATATACATATAAACCTTTCCTCTTTATATATTAGTATAGAGCATAGATAGATTAAATAGGTTTCTAATCAACAAAATGTAACTCAAATAATTAAATGCTATTTGCATTGCAGTAATGGTTGTATGCGCTATGTATATTGAGCTACTTGTCATAACTGTTAGTTGCTAAAAATAGTCGTCAAATAAATTTAAACTTCTCAATTATTCTTTTAACAAATGCATAATGAAATGCAGACGATATTTTTTTAATTCACTTTTTATATTATTATTCGCGAGAAAATATATTTTATTATATGTCAAAAAATGAATTAACCTGTAAATTTTTTGGGCAACAATTATAAAATAAATAATTTAATAAAAGTTTAGAAGTAACGATCAAATTATATTATTAGAAAAATAAATACTTTAAATTTATAATGACGTCAGATTTAACGTGTAAGTTTAACATTTTGCAAAGCTTTATATGAATTTCAATTTAATTCACGTACAAATATATTTCTTTTCTTTTCATGTCAAGATATTTTAAAAACAAAATGTAAATGTTTCTTTTATGTTGGCAACAGCTAATTTTTTTAATATTTCATTATTTCCATTTCTATTATGGCTTTTATGGGGATTTTAATTAAAATGCTCAGATTTTAAACTAAAATTTATTTTATGAAAATTTAATATAGCCTATAACAATCAGGGATAGTGTAGCTTTTGATCAGTGAAAGAATTTTTTTAATCGGTTTAGTAGTTTCAGAGATTACCCTCCACAAACATCCATTTTTTTGCGCTTTATATAATGACTAGCTGACCCGTCCTACTTCGCACGGATGAACAAATTTTAGTTAACGATGAATTGATATGCAAAAAATAAAAAAAATATCAGTTTATATGTTATAGTCAGGCAATATTATCAACTGAAAAGTCAAAATATAATTTTACAATTATTTTTTTCAATCAGTTGTTAAATGTTGGTAATTTTTACTTTATGTTATTTATTTATTTATTTCATAAAAAGAAGCATGTCTTTACTCATGAATAAAAAATATTGAAAAATAAACCTATAACATGAATATGTGTTTGATAAAGTTGACGTCATAATTGCTTTAATTATTATTTATTTGTTCGTATAATATTAATTTCTATTGAACACAGAACTTATGTGTTTTTAATTTTCTTAAATTTAACGTCCGCAAAGTAATCTGGTTATTGTTTTAGTAATGGTTCTCCATTAGTGATCGTTAATATTTTTTGTGATTTTGGCGGTGAATTAAAAAGGTTATCGCAAATACGTAAAGTCCTTCGAGTGAAACGTCCTAGCTATTGCGTTGCCAAATTTTAAATATCGCCAAAGAAGCCCTATACAAAAGTAGATTTCTAACGCGAATGCACATTTAATTTATTTTAAATGAACCGTGTTTCCAATCAACATAATGAAACGTGCATAATCAATCCCTAGCGGCTGTATATTGCGCTACTTGCTTTCGGAAAAGATTTTATATCAATCATCCTTGGCGGAAAAAAAAAAAAATGATTGTCAAGTTATCTCGCAAATATATTTAATTTTTTCCATAACTGATGGTTTTTAATAATGTATATTAAGGGAAAAATCAATAATATGAAACAATATTCGTATAATATATACTATTACAAAATCTGGTGTGAAACAACCACACGACTTCCATTACCCACTATTAAACGTATTATATACATTTCTTGGAGATATTAAGTACATGCATTTTTTTTTTTTTTTTTAGATTTTCCAGTAAGAGAAACTTGATACACGTATAAAGACACCTACAACAAAGTTTACATAGTGAGTTAAAAAATACGGGGGAAAAATAGATAGTTATTTTTTTAAACACGAATTACCGAGATCTAAAACTGAATTTCCTAATCAGGATGACCGTTAGTATTCCTGTAATATGCACGTAATACTTGAGAAAGGTTATCTAAATTGAATTAATGAAACAATTTTCAAGAAAATCGTTAGAGCCGTTTTTGAGATACCAACTTTTACCAAAACTTGGCATACTCAATTATTGACCGAAAAACAATAATTACATACAAAAGGATATTTAGTATTAAGTTAACATGGCGAGTTTGAAAAAAATTCGTACAGCCGTTTTTAAAGGAAGGCACTTATGAAATCTGAAATTGAGCTGTTTATAGAGGACGCCTATCAGTTTTCCTGAACTAACCAATTATATCATTCGAAAGGACATCTAATAGATTGTTTATATAGCAACTTTGAAGAAAATCGTTAGGGCTGTTTATGAGGTACGGGCTTACGGTCCCATTTCCGGTTTTCGATGACCCAGTTCCGGTTTTTCAATTTTCACCAAAATTTGGAAAATTCATCTGTACATCAGACCTGAATCAACTGTGAAGATTTGTAGTTCTATCTTTATTAATTTTGGAGATATGACACCCGGAAAATTTCACACATTCGTACACACACACACACTGACCAATTGCCAAAAACTACTTTTTTGGACTCAGGAGGCCTTAAAACATAAATCAGGTGAAACTGTATATCAAATTTTTGGACCGAATACAATACTTCCACTACCTACGGTAGTACGGTAATTGAAGTAAAAACATAGATCTCGTATTTAATACGAAAATATACAGATTTTCGTATTACGTTTTCGTTCTCGAAATACAAAAATCGCCAAGGACGACCGATATCAAATCTATGCTTTGTTTTCAATTAAAATATTGAAAATTTGAATTAAAAATGTATTTTACCAAAATTTATTATAGCCTCTAGCACTTAGAGACAGTGTAACTTTTGATTAGTATAAAAAAAGAAAGAAATAGAAATCGGGTTTTTAGTTCTAGCGATCGTTCTCTACATATAAACCTTTCCTCCGTATATATTAGTATAGAGCATAGATAGTCTAAATAGGTTTCTAATCAACATAATGTAACTCAAATAATTAAATGCTATTTGCATTGCAGTAATGGTTGTATGCGCTATGTATATTGAGCTACTTGTCATAACTGTTAGTTGCTAAAAATAGTCGTCAAATAAATTTAAACTTCTCAGTTATTCTTTTAACAAATGCATAATGAAATGCAGACGATATTTTTTTAATTCACTTTTATTATTATTATTCGCGAGAAAATATATTTTATTATATGTCGAAAAATGAATTAACCCGTAAATTTTTTGGGCAACAATTATAAAATAAATAATTTAATGAAAGTTTAGAAGTAACGCTTAGATCATTACATTATATCATATCATATCAAATTATATTATTAGAAAAATAAATACTTTAAATTTATAATGACGTCAGATTTAACGTGTAAGTTTAACATTTTGCAAAGCTTTATATGAATTTGAATTTAATTCACGTGCAAATATATTTCTTTTCTTGTCATGTCAAGATATTTTGAAAACAAAATGTAAATGTTTCTTTTATGCTGGCAACAGCTAATTTTTTTAATATTTCATTATTTCCATTTCTATTATGGCTTTTATGGGGATTTTAATTAAAATGCTCAGATTTTAAACTAAAATTTATTTTATCAAAATTTAATATAGCCTATAACAATCAGGGATAGTGTAGCTTTTGATCAGTGAAAGAATTTTTTAAATCGGTTCAGTAGTTTCAGAGATTACCCTCCACAAACATACAATTTTTTGCGCTTTATACAATGACTAGCTGACCCGTCCGGCTTCGCACTGATGAACAAATTTTAGTTAAAGATGGATTGATATGTAAAAAATCAAGAAATATATCAGTTTATATGTTATAGTCAGGCAATATTATTAACTGGAAAGTCAAAATATAATTTTACAATTATTTTTTTTAATTAGTTGTTAAATGTTGGCAATTTTTACTTAATGCTATTTATTTATTTATTTATTTATTTATTTCATAAAAAGAAACATTTCTTTACTCATGAATAAAAAATATTGAAAAATAAACCTATGACATGAAAATGTTTTTGATAAAATTGACGTCATAATAGCTTTAATTATTATTTATTTTTTCATGTCGCAAATATATTTAATTTTTTCCATAATTGATTATTATTTTAATAATGTATATTAAAGGAGAAATCAATAATATGAAACAATATTCGTACAATATATACTATTACAGAATCTGGTGTGAAACAACCACACGACTTCCATTACCCACTATTACACGTAATATATACAATTTTTTGGAGATATTACTTGCATTTTTTGAGATTTTCGAGTAAGAGAAACTTGATACACGTATAAAGACACATACAACAGAGTTTGCATAGCGAATTCAAAAATAAGGGGAAAAAAATAGATAGTTATTTTTTTAAACACGAATTTCCGAGATCTAAAACTGAACTACCTAATCAGGATGACCGTTAATATTCCTGTAATAAGCACGTAATACTTGAGAAAGGTTATCTAAATTGGATTAAAGAAAAAATTTTCAAGAATACGTTAGAGCCGTTTTTGAGATACCAACTTTTACCAAAACTTAACACACTCAATTATTGACCTAAAAACAATAATTACATACAAAAGGATATTTAATAGGAATTTAACATGGCGAGTTTGAAAAAAATCCGTACAGGCGTTTTTAAAGGAACGCACTTGCGAAGTCTGAAATTGAGCTGTTTATAGAGGACGCCTATCAATTTTCCTGAACTAAGCAACTTTTCAATCGAAAGGGCATCTAATATATTATTTATATAGCAACTTTGAAGAAAATCATTAGAGGTGTTTTTGAATATGGGCTTAGGGTCCCATTTCTGGTTTTCGATGACCCAATTCCGGTTTTTCAATTTTCACGAAAATTTGGAAAATTTATCTGTACACCAGACCTGAATCACTTGTGAAGTTTAGTAGTTCTATTTTTATTAGTTTTGGAGATATGACAGCCAGAAGATTACACACACACGTGCACATATACACACACACTGACCAATTGCCAAAACCTATACAATACTTCCACTACCTACGGTAGTAGGGTAATTGAAGTAAACACATACATCTCGTATTTACTACGATAATATACAGATTTTCGTATTACGTTTTCGATCGCCAAATACAAAAATCGCCAATGACGATAGATATCAAATCTATGCTTTGTTTTCAATTAAAATATTGAAAATTTTAATTAAAAATTTATTTTACCAAAATTTATTACAGCTTCTAGCACTTAGAGAGAGACAGTGTAACTTTTGATTATTGAAAAAAAAAAAAAAAAAAAAAAAAAAGCAATCGGCTTTTTAGTTCTAGCGATCGTTCTCTACATATGCATATAAACCTTTCTTTTTTTTTTTTTATATTAGTATAGCTATAGAGCATAGGTATATTAAATAGGTTTCCAGTCAACATAATGTAACTCAAATAATTAAATGCTATTTACATTTCAGTAATGGCTGTATGCGCTATGTATATTGAGCTACTTGCCATAACTGTTAGTTGCTAAAAATAGTCGCCAAATAAATTTAAACATCTCAATACGCAAGCGAAGTATGACATCACTGACCGCCCGTGGATGCAAGAAAAAGATTTTCCATGTTAATCGCTCATTGGATTTTTTTTTGTTAAAATTCTAGAAGAATTATTTCCCGATTTTAATCCTCATATTTGGGTATAGATATATATTAGTTATTGTATGCATGCGTTAGATTGAGTTATTTTGCTGTCAAATTGACAAAATTTTAATTTTAAATTTCAAAACTGTCACCCTTGGCGTTTTTTGTATTTGGCGATCAAAAACATAATACGAAAATATACATGCCAGATGTATATTTTCGTAATATGTATTGTACGAAATATTGTTTCATATTATTCGTTACACTCTTAATGTAAGTTTTTAAAATAACCATGATTTTTGAAAGGAATTAAATTATATTCGCCAGTTAATTTGGCGATATTTTTTTTTTCTGCCAAGGATGACGGATATCAAATCTATTCCGCTGCAACATATTAGTATATTATATCAGATACTTTATTTAGACATTTGAAAACAAATTTGACTTCAAATTATGATAGAATATTTATCCTTTCCCTTTTAATT
Organism: Salticus scenicus; assembly: GCA_963930645.1. Classification (NCBI taxonomy): domain Eukaryota; kingdom Metazoa; phylum Arthropoda; class Arachnida; order Araneae; family Salticidae; genus Salticus; species Salticus scenicus. The sequence continues at coordinate 33,937,187 of OZ005652.1, read as the reverse complement.
AGTTTATTAGTTGGATGTTTATTGTGTAAATATCATCCTTTGAAATGAAACGTTTATGTTTTCAATCGAATATGGAAATTTGCCATTTTTTTTCTAGAGTTTTGAAATTTAAAATTCCAATTTTATCAATTTTACAACAAAAACAATTTAATCTAACGGATGCACATGATAACTAATACATATCTATATCCAAATATGGGGATTAAAATGGGGAAATAATTTTCCTCGATCTTTATTATTTTTTTACAAAAAATCCAGTTCACTTTTTATATTATTGTTCGCGTGAAAATATATTTTATTATATGTCTAAAAATAAATTAATTCGTAAATCTTTTTGGCAACAATTATAAATTAAAATAAATAATATTATAAAATAGAATTTCTTATCTTATTTTATTTTATTTATTTATTTATTTTTAAATTCCAATTTCGTTTACACACATCAGTTTAAACCACGGAGTAATAAAGACTCCGTGGTTTAAACATTGATGCTTAGATTATTAGAAAAATAAACACTTTTAATTCTATAATGACGTCAGATTTAACGTGTAAGTTTAACAATTAAAAAAGCTTTATATGAATTTCAATTTAATGCACGTGCAAATATATTTCTTTTCTTTTCACGTCAAGATATTTTAAAAACGAAATGAATATGTAAACGTTTCTTTTATGTTGGCAGCAGCTAATTTTTTTAATATTTCATTATTTCCATTTCTATTACGGCTTCTATGGGGATTTTAATTAAAATGCTCAGATTTTAAACTAAAATTTATTTTATCAAAATTAAATATAGCCTATAACAATATGGCATACTGTAGCTTTCGGTCAGTGAAAGAAGTTTTTAAATCGGTTCAGTAGTTTCAGAGATTACCCTCCACAAACAAACAATTTTTTGCGCTTTATATAATGATATAGATATAGAAGATATAGATATAGATTGCTCGCGCACTTCTTATTTCCTAATTCAAAATTATTTAAAAAAAAAACAAAAAAAAAAAAAAAACTTTTTCGATATCGCTTGTAAACGATACTGATTATTATTAATTTTCTTTTCTTTTTCTTTCAATAATAATAATAAAAAAAAAAAAATCGAATTACTTATATATTTTCCTAAAGCAGATTAAATTTAAGAATTCTTATTACTATTATTATTATTATTTGTAATTGAAAAAAAAAAAAAAAAAAATTAGAAAAATTTTAAACTTAACCTTCCTCGCTTTCATGAAGTGTTCGGAGAGTATTAGTGTTTTGTAGATAGAATTGTTGCTTGTGCCTGGGGGGACTCATGTCAAAGTTGTGCCTTGGAGGGGACTCATGTCAAAGTTGTGCCTTAGGGGGGCCTCATGTCAAAGTTGTGCCTTGGGGAGGGGATACATGTCAAATTTGTATCTTGGGGGGACTCATGTAAAAAATGTACCTTGGGGGGAACTCATATCAAAGTTGGGCCTGGGGGGGACTCATGTCAAAGTTGGGCCTGGGGGGGACTCATGTCAAAGTTGGGCCTGGGGGGGACTCATGTCAAAGTTGGGCCTGGGGGGGACTCATGTCAAAGTTGGGCCTGGGGGGGACTCATGTCAAAGTTGGGCCTGGGGGGGACTCATGTCAAAGTTGGGCCTGGGGGGGACTCATGTCAAAGTTGGGCCTGGGGGGACTCATGTCAAAGTTGGGCCTGGGGGGGGGGACTCATGTCAAAGTTGTGCTTGGGGGGACTCATGTCAATGTCATTTTGAAAAGATTTTGATGAAATTCTGGCAAAAGCAGAATTTAGTTTAGGATGGAGGACTATTAGTTTTTTTACTTCCTTATACAAAGTATAAGGAAGTATAGTAATCCCGATTTGCGAAATGGATTTTGCATTTCACATTGCTCGAAAACGAATGATCGCTAAATGTTGCCAATATATACGTGTGATTGTCATGATGTCTAGTTGTACACCTGCAAGTGTCGTCTTAACACGAGCTCTCGTTTTAGAGATATAAGGGACTTTACACGATTTTTCATGACGTCTGTATGTATGTGGCTGAATATCACATAAATGTGCATTTTAGTGTTTCAGGTCTTTATTATTAATTTTAAGCAAATAAATTGTAAAATTTTATTATTGTTCTTTAGAAGTACCTTTTTATAAAAACATCAAATCATAAAATGTGAGTTTATAGCAATTTCAGCATTTTTTAGAAAATTTTAAACCTTAAAATCGTCATTTTCGTGACTGTCTCCAAGACCAAATGTTTACATACAAAGTATGTTTTTTACTAAAAAAAATAAAATGATAATTATAATAATTGTTAATTCTTGTAAAAAAACTATTTGTTTTCAAAGGAAATTTTTTTTTCTTTTTAGATACGTTAATTTTCATGCATGAGTAATTAAAATGCTTGTATGCAAGTCTTGACGTCAGTTTCGTGACACGTGAAAATAACTTCATATATCATCAAGGGATGGTGCCACCATTCACTTTTTTTAAAGTTTAAGATCAGAAATCAACATTGACGATATGTGGGGAAAATAAATCTCAAGAAAATTCAAAACAGGTAAGAGTTAACATTATTTTTATTGTTTACATGCTGTGCGTATTTTTATTGCTTGTCATTTTCGAGATGCATAAAAAATAAAAAAATATTATTATAAAATTTAGAACAAAGTTTTATTTTAATATAGAATGACGACCAGAAGAAGAAAATGTGACGATATCGGCTTAGTGAAAGCATGTTTTTCAGTACAGAACGAATTATTGACGATTTGTCATTTTCGTGACGGTCATTTTTGTGACGTCACGAAAATGACATTTGTTGCAGATTTACTATTTTGTAAGCCCTGGATTTAAATAATTTTTTATTTTGAGTTAAAAGATTTGTTGGTGTAGGATAAGCTTTATATTTAAATATTTAAAGTACTTTCCGGTATCCAGGTAAATATAAAAAATTACATACGACATTAATATTAAGATACAATTAAAAAAGCAAACTTTTTTTTTTTTTTTTTTTTTGCCCCCTTTAAGGTGCCATTGAGAATGTTACTCAAAATATTTTACTTGTGTCATTTATGGCAAGATGCAGAAAAAATAATTTGCATGGCCTGAGAAAGAGGATGTCCATGAAATTCAAGTGCCACATATTCTGTGCAAAATTAGGATTTCTCCTGAACCTGCTTCAAATAGATATTTTAAACTTCATGATGAAGATTTTAATAATGTTCAAAATGCTTTTTCTGAATTTAATTCAGTTAATCATTAAACTTGTAACTACAAGGATTTTAAAACAAAATTGCTTGATATTCTCATTATTGCTCTTTCTTTTCCCTTCACAATCTTTTCTCTATTGTTCTACTATGTTCCATTTTTAATATTATATGGTCCTATTTCATTGACAAACAATGTTATTTCAGTGAAAAATAGTCATTTTGACAAATATTGTCATTTCAGTGACAAACAGTCGTTTCAGTGACAAACATTGTCATTTCAGTGACAAACCAGTCATTTCAGTGACATCATTTTGTGACATCTTTAAATGCTATAATTAAAAATTTAATGCAAGTAAACTAATTATTTCCAGTCTATAGTCAAGAGGTATGCAGTCTATGATATTTCCCATTGATATAATTTATGTTTATAAAAAATTAAATTTAAATTTTTTTATTTATTTATTTTTTTTTTTAATTTAAAAATTTTGGGTTTTTTTATTCTATTTTATTTTTTAAAATGGGAAGAACTTTTTAGAAAAGCCCAAGTCTTGTATTTTTTAATGAATCTGAACCAAAAAAAAAAAAAAAAAAAAAAATTAAATGGTAATTTTGATTTTATAAGATAATTAAAATTATAAATTTTTATTGAAAAATTTCAATAAAATTAAAAAAAATTATGATCGATCTCTGTCAAACTCAGAATTTATTTAAGATGTACTTACGGACTTATTTTTAAAAATTCAAATTAAAATACAAAGTTTGAAAAAAAAGTTTAAAAAAATCCAAAATGCACACTTATGTGATATTCAGCCATGTGTGTCTGTGTGTGTGTGTGAGTATGTCGCATAACTCAAAAACAGTTGGACGTAGAAAGTTGCGAATTGGTACATAGGTTTGTTATAACATCTAGTTGTGTACCTCCCTTTTTGGACTTTGTATGATTTTCCGTTTTGGAGATATTTAGGAAAATTAGGTTCATAATGGGCAAAATGTATCAAAAAACGGTAATAACTCAAAAACGGTTTGGACAAATCTTGCAATTTAACTGACTTCCCGACTAGCTAGACATTTGAAACTTTCAGAAAAGTTCATAACACGTTGACAATGAATTTTAAAAAATATTTTTAGCCAACTGTTTCTAATGCCTGCTGCCTTCAGCAGCGTTTATGTGATTCAACAGAAAATTTATTTAACTAACTTCTCGACTAGCTAGACATTTGAAACTTTCAGACTAGATCAAAACACGGTGAAAATGCATTTTTTTTAATACTTTTAGCCAACTGTTTAGGGTCCCTGCTGTCTTCATCAGTGTTACCAGTACAAATCTTGCAATCGATTTTAACTAACTTCCCGACTAGCTAGACATTTAAAACTTCTGGAAAAACTTAGAACACGGTGACAATGCATTTTTAAAATATTTTTAGCCAATTATTTCAGGTGACTGCTGCCTTCGACAGCGTTTATATGGTTCAACAGAAAATTTATTTAACTAACTTCCCGACTAGCTAGACATTTGAAACTTTCAGAATAGTTCAGAACACCGTGAAAATGCATTTTTTAAATACTTTTAGCCATTTTTTTCGGGTCTCTGCTGCCTTCGTCAGCGTCACCAGTTCAAATCTTGCATCGGATTTTAACTAACTTTCAGAAAAGCTCAGAACACGGTGATAATTCATTTTTTTAAATATTTTTAGCCAACTGTTTTGGGTCCAATGACAATGTTTTTTAACATTATGTATAAAGTGTATAAGGAAGTCATGTGGTGCCCACATCAGATTTTTTTTTCTTCCCAATTATAACATCGCTTTCAAATTATTCAATTATATTTCCGATAAATATTATATTTCGATAAATGTCCAACTATCGAAAAATGATTTCGACAAATGTCCAACTATCGAAAACGACAGCGCAAAAATCGCTGTCTGAGACTAATAGGCCCTCAGTCCTAAAAAAAATTGTTAAAAATTTTAAAAATCGATAACATTATTTTAAATTATCGCAGATCGATGGTTCAACCATTCGTTTTAAAGGTATTGGCGAGCTCTTTTGAAGGATACCTATCATGAAAATTTACTCCCGTCGAGGGGGGACTTCCCGCCCCCCCGCCCCCCCAATCCAGGAGGGGAGGCGAGGCTCCTACATACACAGATTTTTTTTACCAGTTGACAATCTCTATTACACAAAATATATATTAGTTTCATTTGGTTTAGTGCAGTCTATAGATGTTAAACTCTACTTACATACAATTTCCCCCATAGACGTAATGTATTTGAATACTTTTGAGTGTGTCTGTACACGAACCATTTGCTTCATCTGAACGAAAAGCTTAGTGTAGCATCCCTATATAATACACATTTAGAATACCGAGTTTAGAATTTCTGCTACTATTTGTTCTTGAGATGTGCTGATAAGAGACACACATACATACACACAGACGATTCGCTAAAAACATGATTTTCGTATTCAGGGGACCTCAGAACATAAATATAACAAAAACTCAGGTTCGAAAAATTGACCCTAAAACAATACTTTCTCGACCCTATGGGTAAGAGAAAGTAAGAATGCTTAATTTTGTTAATAACTTCGAACTGTTTGTCAAATTTTTATGGCAATGAATTTGGCAGATGTTATGCTGTTTGGAGGATAACTGAACATATTCTTTAAATAATGCTACTATAATTGAAATGTTCTTGATATCAATAAAAACTATTTGAATGGTAAAATTTTCGAATTATTTATTATTGTATATCTATATATTTACACATACACACTATATATATATATATATATATATATGAGAGAGAGAGAGAGATTTATATATTACTAAGTGTATAATCATATGAATGCAAAAGATAAAAATAAAAACAATAATAGTAATAGTAATTAGGGTACTTATTTCAAATAAATAAAAGGGGAGGGGGATTTCAAAATGTATTTGAAAAATGTAATATTTTCAATATTAATGTATATATATATATATATATATATATATATATATATATATATATATATCAAGAAATTTATCTTAATCCATAATTTAACATTCTCCATTATTAACTTTGGGTATAAATACGCAAAAGATGAAAGCATTGATTTTACACTTCCAAACTTAATATTGTTTAGTTTCTTACTTGGTATTATTTAGTTTAACATTCATAAATAGATAATCTAGCATAGTGACGGTCCTCTTAATACAGAGAAAAAGTTAAGAGTTTGCGTGTCCTTACTAAACCATTTAAATAATGATCCGTCTGTTTATCAAAGTTATTAGCTAGCATGAGTTTTTGGTTTGGAAATAATGCAGCGTAGTTAATTGTTATGTTAATAACACAATCTATTAAGCACTGCATATAATACACATGCACACAATATTTATAGTTTTAATTAGTACTACTCTATAACTTTTGATTTATACTCTATTAAAGAAATTTTCAAAAATATTATTACCTGTTCTTCTTCACTAATACGTAAATTTTAATTTTGAGCTTCTCATTTTTAAACTAGGAAATCTCTTCCCTTTTGATTCATCTCCAATCATTGTTTAAGACATTTCTACCATTCAGAAAGAAATAGATTGAGGAGAAATTTTTAGAAACTTTTTCTGTTAAAAAAAGAAAAAAAAAAAAAAAAAAAACTACACTTTTCACAATTTGTATATACACACACACACATATATTAAAAAAATATATATATAAAAAAAAAACTTTACCACATGTAAATTATATTTTTCCTTTTGGTTTGTCATAAAAATAATCAAGTTACTACTACTTTTTGTACTGATTTTGACAATTAATTTGTCATCCACTGAAGCTCTTTCTAAAACACAGTTAAAAATATTTAAACATATAGGAAAGGATTGTAGTAACTAAAAGCTTTAATTTCTAATTACTGATGAATAATCATGAGCAATGATTACAAGTAAACTCCTTCCAAATATTTTTAATGAGAGGGAAAAACTAATTTTTCACCAGTTGTAATTTTACAGTTTTTTTTTTTTTTTAATTCTTCGTAAAAGTAATAAAGTTATTGAATACTAATTTAAGCGTTATCCACAGAAATGTTTTGAAAATACAGGTAATAAATGTTTACTCATACCTGCTCTAAGGGATCTCCAATTGTGGGATACTACTACTAATTAAAAAGAGCAATTTTTTAAAGATTAAATTGCCTAAGGAATTTCTTATATTATCTGAAAAAGATAATTTTAGATACTCTTCCAGTAAAAAAAAAAACTAGTCATCTTTTTAAGAATTCAGATTTGAGATAAAGAATGAAGCTGAGTTATATTAATCTGTTTGATGTATGTCAGTTAAACAATAGGGGGGAGGGGAGATAAATGTTATTGAAAGAGCTAAAAGTATGAGATCATTTGTGAAAAGAATTGAGAATTGTATGTATAATAATTGTAATTGACATTGGAGATAAATCTTCTGACATTCAAAGTTTGCAGTGAAATGCAATGGGGGGGGGGGGGGGCGGTTACAAACAAATGCAAGGTTTATCTAAAAATTGCAATTCTCAATTTTCAGAAAAGGTGAAATTTTAATTGATTAATTCTTTTAGTTTTGTTAGCTGGTTTTAGTTTTGAACCCGTTTTCTCAATGATGCATTAAAAGTTTATTTAAAATTCATTACTATGAGGGGAAAAAAAAAAAAAAAAAAAAAGACATAAAAAAAAAAAAAAAAAAATTCTTACAAACAATTTATTTCAAACATAATAAGTTTTTTCTAAAGATGTTGTATTCCTATCACACGTTTGTATTTTTGGTAAGCAGAGGTTTTTAAAAGTGTTTAAATTATTATATAAATTGCCAATATAGCAGGGTTTGGTGTTAATTTTGTTTTGATACCTTATAATATAATACGAGAGACACTTTTTAAGGCACTAAATATGTAAAAACGTTTAATTAATAACAATTAAACTTTGCAAGAAAATGCAACCTCCGAATGAGGGACACCTCTATATATAAAGGAAAAGTGGGACACGGTCGTTTTCCTTGATGGAAAGGGATGAGAGAAATTTGTTTTTTTCCCTTACAGATCGATTGCGCCGATGAGTTTTCCCTCATACCTTCCCCCCCCCCCCCCCTCAACTTCATTTTCAAGATACTTTGTAGGGAAAATTGAATTGAGTTATCAATTTTTAAATCTTGTTTAGCTTAAGGTTTTATTCCAATAAGCGTTTATATTTGCTGTGTTCATTTTGTTAGATTACAAATTATGTTATTATGGAATTAATTTACAGCAAACGTGGTAAACCACAAATTTTGTTTTATAATTTCAAAGATTCCGTAACAAATGATGGTACTAAATGGAGAGGTACAAATAAAAAGTGTATTTCAAAATTGTATACTAATAAAAATTCATAATAACAATAATTTCCTCCCCCCCCCCATCAATAAAAAAGATATGCCTATTTATGATGTAACGTAATTGTAAAATGCAAGAGAAACAAATGAACAGAAAATCATACGAAATATGAATTAATCCATAGTACTCACACTTTAATCATCAAAAAATTACACATGGAAATGAAACTTTATATAAAACAATAGGTATAGAAAAGTTAATATGAGTTTTTCTGGGAGCCTGGTGTATGAGATCATGCATAACAAATATGAAACAAGTATAAGAGAAATAAATAAATTAATAATAACTAGAAGGAGCAAAGCCCCCCACCCCCACGCCTCTCTCAGAGAGAGAGAGAGAGAGAGAGAGAGAGAGAGAGAGAGAGAGAAACAAACACTGCATTTCAATTATTGTAACAATTTTATTATCAATTATTAATACTACTATATAACATTTATGGATTTAAATAACTATTTTAGCTTTAATATGAGGGCTATAATTGTAATTAATGCATCACAAGTTTAAATTAACATCACAATAATTGAACTTTTTAAAAAGTAAATTTATTAATGAAGATGTTTAAGATAATAGTTAAAAATTATTGTACCCAATTGAACAAGTGTTTTCAAATAATATATTATAAAATGTTGCCTAACACAATTGTTGATATCCATTAATTGTCTCTAATCTCATATAAACTAAAAAACCAACTTTTCAACATTATGATCATAAAATTACTAGGTAAATTTATTAAATTTTCGAAGGATATCTCGTAAAGTTTTAATTTTCGCTCGCTTATTTTTACTTTCTCTTACCCATAAGGTAGAGAAAGTATTGTTTTTGGGTCAAATTTTCGAACGCGAGATTTTGTTATATTTACACGTTTTGAGGTCCCCTGAATACGAAAATCATGTTTTTAGCAAATGGTCTGTGTGTGTGTGTCTGTTATCAGCATATCTCAAAAACAAATTATGGCAGAAAGTTCAAACTTGGTATTCTAAATGTGTATCAAATAGGGATGCTACAGTAAGCTTTTCGTTAAGATCAAACAAATGGTTCGTGTACAGGGACAATCAAGAGAATTCTAATACATTACGTCTATGGGGGAAATTGCAGGAAAATAGAGTTTAACGTCTATAGACTGCACGAAACCAAATGAAACAAATATATATATTTTGTAATAGAGACAGTTAACTGGGAAAAAAATTTTGTGTATGTAGGAGCCTCGCCTCCCCCCTGGGGGGGAAGTCCCCCCTCGAGGGGAGTAAATTTTCATGATGGGTATCTTTCAAAAGAGCTCGCCAATACCTTTAAAACGAATGGTTGAACCATCGATCTGCGATAATTTAAAACAAAGTTATCGATTTTTTTTTTTACTTTTAACAAAAAAAAAAAAAAACTTAGAAAAAAAATCGTATGTTTTTTACTTCCTTATACAAAGTATAAGGAAGTATAGTAATCCCGATTTGCGAAATGGATTTTCTATTTCACATTGCTCAAAAACGAATGATCACTGAATGTTCCCAATTTGTACGCGTGATTGTCATGATGTCTAGTTGTACACATGCAAGTGTCGTCTTAACACGAGCTCTCGTTTTAGAGATATAAGCGACTTTACACGTTTTTTCGTGACGTCTGTATGTATGTGTGTGTGTGTATGAGTATGTCGCATAACTCATAAACAGTTGGACGTAGAAAGTTGCGAATTGGTACATAGGTTTGTTATAACATCTAGTTGTGCACCTCCCTTTTTGGACTTTGTATGATTTTCCGTTTTGGAGATATTTAGGAAAATTTAGGTTCATAATGGCCAAAATGTATCAAAAAACGGTAATAACTCAAAAACGGTTTGGACAAATCTTGCAATTTTACTTACATCCCGACTAGCTAGACATTCGAAACTTTCAGAAAAGCTCCGAACACGTTGACAATGCATTTTAAAAATATTTTTAGCCAACTGTTTCGGATACCTGCTGCATTCAGCAGCGTTTACATGATTCCACAGAAAAATTATTTAACTAACTTCTCGACTAGCTAGACATTTGAAACTTTCAGAATATTTCAAAACACGGTGAAAATGCATTTTTGGAATACTTTTAGCGATCTGTTTCGGAATCCTGTTGTCTCCGGCAGCGTTACTTGGACAAATCTTGCAATCGATTTTTAACTAACTTCCGACTATCTAGACATTTGAAACTTTCAGTAAAGCTCAGAACATGGTGACAATGCGTTTTTTAAATATTTTTAGCAAATTGTTACGGGTCACTGCTGCCTTCGGCAGCGTTTATATGGTTCAATAGAAAATTTATTTAACTGACTTTCCGACTAGCTAGACATTTGAAACTTTCAAAATAGTTCAAAACATGGTGAATAAGCATTTCTTTTAATATTTTTAGCCAACTGTTTCGGATCCCTGCTGCCTTCGGCAGCGTTACGTGGACGAATCTTGCAATCGATTTTTAACTCACTTCTCGACTAGCTAGACATTTGAAGCTTTCAGTAAAGCTCAGAACATGGTGACAATGCATTTTTTAAATATTTTTAGCAAATTATTTCGGGTCACTGCTGCCTTTGGCAGCGTTTATATGGTTCAACAGAAAATTTATTTAACTAACTTCCCGACTAGCTAGACATTTGAAACTTTCAGAATTGTTCAGAACACGGTGAAAATCCATTTTTTAAATACTTTTAGCCAACTGCTTGGGATCCCTGCTGCCTTCGGCATCGTTACCTGTACAAATCTTGCAATCGATTTTTAACTAACTTCCCGACTAGCTAGACATTTGAAACTTTCAGAAAAGCCAGAACACGGTGGTAATGCATTTTTAAAATGTTTTTAACCATTTGTGTTGGGTCCATTGACAATGCTTTTTAACATTATATATTTCTAAAGATGTATAAGGAAGTCATGTGGTGTCCACATCAGATTTTTTTTTTTTTTTTTTTTTTTTTTTTAAATATATATATTGAGAATAAAATGGACTTTTTTGGATATTTGGTGTTATACTACTTCTCTAATATGGAAATCGTCTGCATTATCATAAAAGACAATTTTTTTTAATAATAATTTTAATAAATTATTTTTTAATAACCAAATAAAATTCTATATAAATGTAGGTGCATTAATGAAACGGGGGGTTGAGGGGGAGGGGTAGCCCCCCTCACACAGAACTAATTATCATATAAAACTCTTCAGAAGCCTAATATGAATTGTTTAACATAGGTTTACATAACAGTACTCGTTATCTTACCTCTTAATCTGCAACCTGTATTTATAGTATTAAATTTCAGGGTAAGAGAAAGTCGTGTGAGTGACACACCAGATTATTATATATGTATTTCCTTTTAATTTGCAGTAATTATTATCTTCATTTTAACCACCAATATGGTCTTGCAGAGATTTTTCAAAAAGTTAAGCGCCCATCAAACTGGTTTAAACGTCTCCATATGTTTTAAGACGTGTTGGTCTCTGATCTTTATCATTCTTCTAGTAATTATTATTATTATTATTATTATTAGTTATACTTTTTTATATTTGTTACTTATAATCTCTTCTACCAGTGTCTCAGATCTCATATTAACTTTTTAACTATATTTTTCCTTTGTATAAGGCTTTCTATATGTAAATGTCTTGATTAATTCAAGTCTTCCTTCTTGATGTTTCATCATTATAATGATAATTTATATATATATATGTTCAATCTTTCTCTTTTCTTTCATAATATAAATATGGTTTATAAATAATTATTTATAGTGACAATTAAAAAACAAGGAGAAAGAGATATATTTGAAGACTTTATTTTCTCTTCAAACCAAATTTTGAAATATTTATAGCAAGTTATTACAGAAATGTTATCTCAAAACTATGAAAATCAAATTTTCTCATATTTCTCACGAAATTTTGAAAAATACAACTTCATTAATATTGTTAATACAAAAATAATAAATTTATATTCTAATATCATGTAGTGATAAATCAGTACTTTAATTTTTGGTAAAAAAACAGATGATAAATGTAAATAAAAGTACAATACATACGCGCATAAATAATTACAATATCCATGAGGACCTGTTATACAATATACATACGCAAACAAAACTATTTTCGCCCCAGAGATTATAAAAGCTATAAATGTGTCACAGAAATATTTTTGTATGTATTATTTAGTCAAATGTAAAGGAATGAAGGAAATATCTCCCTCCCCCCGTTTATCAGTGCATGTCAATCATCGACATGGACACAGGGAGGGGTGTCAGGGCAAACGACCGCTGCTTTCCAAAAAAGGGTGAGGGGAAACGACCTGTCCCTTATTCAGGGGTTAGTGTGTATATAAAGCTCTATCAGAATTATGAGAATCAAAGAGAAAAGAATTAAAAAGAAAATATATTTTCACCCAACCTTCATCCTATTTTCCAAAAATAGCTTGAGGGGGGGACTCCCCCTCCCCCCCTAAGTTACGCCCCTGGTTGGTGCAAATATTAAGACAAATTGTCCATACGTTCGGGGCTTCTGGTTTCCCTTAACTGAATACGATTTTTTTTAAACAGTAACCTTTTAATTGTTCAATCGGGAAAAAAAAAAATATGCATACGATTACTAAATTTCATAAGTAAAAAAAAAAAAAACAAACTAGAGTATTTAAATCCAAGTAAGAGACGGCTAAAAGCCCTGAGCGAAGAACCTCAGCCTGGGAGAAATGCCCTTGCATAGGTATATTTTTAAGAAATCCTAGCCGATATTCGCGCGTTTTCTGAGAAAATCAGGAAATACCCTGAATGACTAGGTCGAATAAAATCAATTCACTGAATTTTTAGTTCCCCATCATACTATAGGTATGGGGAACTTATGTAGAAAAGTCAAAAAACCGAGGTCGAAAATTTTCACGATTACCTGTTTTCAGGTGTGAGGAATCCGAAAATGACAAAATTTCTATGATGTCTGTCTGTAAGGTGTCTGTTAGTCTGTTAGTGAGTTAGTGTGTTAATCCGTTAGTCCGTTAGTTTGTTAGTCTGTGTACACGATATATCAAGAACAAATTGTCGCAGAGAGGTCAGATCAGTTTTAAAATATTACTTTCGACATTGTCAAGCACCCTATTCATTTGCAACATTCGAATTTAAAAACTTCGTAAGTTATTAGAAATTTACGATTTTCTTAACATGGGAGAATAGGACAAAAATTCACTTAAACGTGCATTTGATGGAAACTTTTTACTGTAAAAATGTCAGATCAGTTTTAAAATATCACTTTTGATGCCGGAATGAACATCAGTAACTATAAATATGCTACTTTGAAAATTTCGCAAGTTATTGGAAACTTACGAATCTCTTAACATGGCAGAATAGAGCAAAATTTCACATAAACGTCAATCTTGAGGGATATTTTCATCGTAAAGATGTCAAACCACTTTCGAAATATTATTTAGGATACTGGCATGAATATCATAGACTACGATTTTTCCAATTTAAAAAATTCGTAAGTTATTTGGAATTTACGATTTACTCAACATGTCAGAATAAGGCAAAATTGAGCATAAACTTCCATTTTGACGACCCTAAATACATTAGACAACCTCAAAACTACGTTTATGATATTTGTTGGAACATGATTGAATACAAATATTCTACTAGGAAATTCTACTAATTTAGCATGGAATACTGTTAATATGGAGATAATATACATATTGTAGACTAAGTAGAACATAAAAACATGCAAAATACACTAAATGATTGAATTATTATTTGTTATTTTAAAAACAAAATACAAAAAATAGGCTTTTTTACGTCTTTTTTTAAATGTCTACCTTGTGATTTTAATATGAATAGTTCACAAATACAGCACAACTTATCGGGTACGGTTTTACAAGTTCTACACTGAAAACTTGCCATTTTGAACATGAAACTATCTATAAAACAGAACAATCATACTTAACAAAGAATATCTGTTAACTAGAATATCAGAAAAAAAAAAAGATAAGGTACGAATACAGAATTGCCAAACAGGGGTTGCCAGCAGAGAGGATGGCCAGGAGGCAGGGTTGATAGCACGAAAGGTTACCATGTGTAATACAGTCGGCAGCAAAAGTATCTGAGCACTAGCAATAATCCCTGTCTATAAAAAGTACACTTAATACTGCTTTGTTAAATAAATCCTTGTCGAGTCATGTTCTTAGTCAGTATTAAAAATGATTCGACAAGGATTTATTAACAAAATAGTATTAAATGTACTTTTTTGATATCGGAATTATTGGCTAGTGCTCGGATACTTTTGCTGTTGACTATATTGTAAAAATCATAAAAAAAAAGTGAAATTTGCCATTTTCTGATACTTTAACAAAAAAATGGAACAAACACGGTTGCCGGGACTCTGGGTTGCCAGCAGGAAGGGCTACCACCTGTGATACTGTGAAAATGATAAAAAATCGTGAAAATTGAAATTTTCTGATACTCTAACAGAAAAATGTGACGTGGTGGGACTGTTTTACTTGCAGATATTTAAATAAAACTTGGAAATAATAATAAAAATAATAATTTGACCGTTGTTACCGAACCACTGTAGACCAGTGTTATTACTTCATTTAAAAATAATTTAAATTAATAATAATAAACAGCGATAAGATTTTTCAGCCTTCTTTTGTAGGTTGTGATTTTCTTTCTGTAACAATATCCAAGAAACAAAGCTTGTACTTCTCAAATCAAAATTTGTTCTTTCAGATAAGAAATTCTGTTGTATCTCCTCTAATTAAATTTTCCCATAGCCATGTTAATAAAACATTTATTTAGAAATAAAGCAATGAAATCGTTTATTTCTTTAATACATGCTTTTACCACCTGAATTCTTATTATTTTGTTTTAACGTTTATCTTTTTCATGATACTTTTTTCAATCTCATCGTTGAATAAAGAACTGTTATATCAAAGTGCATTAAATTTTATTATAGCTAAAATCTATTACATTCAAAACTTCTGCAAATATGCCATAATTGTAGAATTGAGTTTTCATTAGAATAATGAAATAATAATAAGATTATTGTAAGTTGAGATTTTTTTTTTTTTTTTTTTTTTTAAGAATGGATATTAAATCCAACACGCCTTTTTCTACAATTTAATAATGACAAATAAATTAACTTAATAAAATTCTTAAATTAACGAACTAGGGAAAAAACACCAGTACAATAAAAAAGAGTTATAGAAAGAGATTTAAATATATCTATCTATCTATCTCTCTCTCTCTATATATATATATATATACACTTTTGGATTTTGTAATGGAATATTGCAATCCACTTGAAAGTTACTTATTGAACAGAATTTGCATTTAAAATTTTAAATAAATTTATAAGTTTTATAGTTTTTTTCAAACTAAGTTTTCTATTTTAATCGCACAACCCCAAAAGAAGAAAACACTTCACATCCGATGTAGAATCTTTTGCGATTAGAAATATTTCAAAATTTTTTAATATTTAGATATTAAAACTTTTAATGTTCTTTTCTTAATTTTACCAGCATTCTAGTGTGTTGCTACATTTTAGTAAAATAACTCACAAAAGTGTCCTTGGATGGAGAACATTTTGCATGAAATATTGAAATCAAAACGTAATAAATTACTAAAAAAAAAAAAAAACCTGCCTAGGCATATTCTAATGCAGCTTCTTTTTTATTTGATAACTGAAAATCAGCATATCTTGCCTTAGGATTTAGTAAATAGATAAGAAAATGGGTTGTTATTAATTACCATATTATAACAAATACCCAGTTTTTTAAAGACCACTTTGTTCAATTTTGAATAACATAAAAATGCGAGCAATTTTTCACAATTGTACAATTTTCACCTTATATTTTGTATAAAATAAGTGTGCTTTCCATTATTATTTATTTTATTTTACTGCATTTAGCTTTGCACCCTTTCATTTTTTACTTCCTTATACAAAGTATAAGGAAGTATAGTAATCCCGATTTGCGAAATGGATTTTGTATTTCACATTGCTCAAAAACGAATGATCGCTGAATGTTGCCAATTGATACGTGTGACTGTCATGATGTCTAGTTGCACACCTGCAAGTGTCGTCTTAACACGAGCTCTCGTTTTAGAGATATAAGGGATTTTACACGATTTTTCGTGACGTCTGTATGTGTGTGTGTGTGTGTGTGTGTGTGTGTGTGTGTGTGTGTGTGTGTGTGTGTGTGTGTGTGTGTGTGTGTGTATGTCGCATAACTCAAAAATGGTTGGACGTAGAAAGTTGCGAATTGGTAGTATTGGTACATAGGTTTGTTATAACATCTAGTTGTGCACCTCCCTTTTTGGACTTTCTATGATTTTCCGTTTTGGAGATATTTAGGAAAATTAGGTTCATAATGACAAAAATGTATCAAAAAACGGTAATAACTCAAAAACGGTTTAGACAAATCTTCGAATTTAACTGACTTTCCGACTAGCTAGACATTTGAAACTTTCAGAAAAGCTCAGAACACGTTGACAATGCATTTTTTAAATATTTTTAGTCAACTGTTTCCGATACCTGCTGCCTTCAGCAGCGTTTATGCGATTCAACAGAAAATTTATTTAACTAACTTCCCGACTAGCTAGACATTTGAAACTTTCAGACTAGATCAGAACACGGTGAAAATGCATTTTTTCAATACTTTTAGCCAACTGTGTAGGGTCCCTGCTGCCTTCGGCAGCGTTACCAGTTCAAATCTTGGAATCGAATTTTAACTAACTTCCCGACTAGCTAGACATTTAAAACTTCCGGAAAAGCTCAGAACACGGTGACAATGCATTTTAAAAATATTTTTGGCCAATTATTTCGGATCACTGCTGCCTTCGGCAGCGCTTACATGGTTCAACAGAAAATTTATTTAACTAACTTCCCGACTAGCTAGACATTTGAAACTTTCAGAATAGTTGAGAACACGGTGAATATGCATCTTTTTAATACTTTTAGCCAACTGTTTCAGGTCCCTGCTGCCTTCGGCAGCGTTTATATGGTCCAACAAAAAATTTATTTAACTAACTTCCCGACTAGGTAGACATTTGAAACTTTCAGAATAGTTCAGAACACGGTGAAAATGCTTTTTTTAATACTTTTAGCCAATTTTTTCGGGTCTCTGCTGCCTTCGTCAGTGTTACCAGTACAAATCTTGCAATCTGTTTTTAACTAACTTTCAGAAAAGCTCCGAACACGGTGATAATTCTTTTTTTTTTTTAAATATTTTTAGCCAACTGTTTCGGGTCCAATGTCAATTTTTTTTAACATTATGTATATTTCTAAAAGTGTATAAGGAAGTCATGTGGTGCCACATCAGATTTTTTTTTTAAGGTATTTATTATAGACATTTTTCTTCTGGGAGTTCTAGATTTTTATTTTTTTTTCTTTGTTCATATATAATAACTTTTAATACAGCTAGTCACACACAAAACACATAAATAAAACCACATCTGAAGCAAAATTACAATGGAAATAAATTGAATTAAAAATAATTATAAGATAAAAAAAACTTTTTATATACCATGTTTTTAAATTTTCTGTTGAATCATAGCTATAGAACTACATTAGCACTTTATCAGTGTGTTTAAGATTTTTAAAGTGATAATGACATGCATTTTTGTGAGATGCATAATTTAACTTTATACAGTTTAACGTTCACGTTTAATTAAATATATTTGTTTTTATGTCGAAAGAAAATGAATTCGTATTTTTTTTTTTTTTTTTTTTTTTTTTTTTGGCAACAATTAAATCATAGCTAATATTTTAATGTCTATTTTTAAAGCTATTAAGAGGTTATTATTTTCATATTTTAATGGAAAGAAAACTAATCAAAAATTCGAAAATCGGGCTTCGAAGTATTGTGTTGTCATCGGGTTCTGAGCTATTCTAAAAAGGTTTGAAATGTCTAGCTAGTAGGGAAGTTAGTTAAAAATCGATTGCAAGATTTGTACCGGACAAACAAGAATAGAAGTTAATAAAAACGTGGTAATAAAAGTCATTTACGTATAATTAATTCATAAATTTCAATTAAAAAAGGGACAATGGAATAAAAATTTTGATTTATTTTGGAAAGGGGAAAAAAAAAAAAAACAATTGGTTTTTAATGGGGAAAAAAACAGTTGGCTTAAACCAATATATCTAAACCGTGCCAACCCTGTCTAAAATATATACATTATTCTGTAGAAAAATATATATAGTATTGTTCATTTTTAAACCAAATGAAAGTTTTAGACGGTACGAAAGAAAAGCTTAAATGTTAAGATTCTAATTGTCATCAGGAAGAATGAAAGGGTTAAGGTGCCTGCCTACCTTTAAACGCAATTTTCGGTCAAAACTCCAATTTTCTATTTTTGGGTTAGTATTAAAGCCTGACATTTTAGCTTTCTAAATCAGTTTGAATTTTGTTTCTATCTTGCTTAGAACTTGAGTCACAGGCATTTTAATATTAGTCACTCGCCAGTTTTTGAAACCGGATATGACCCCTAAATGTTTGTTTACATAAATGTTTTACTCAATATCAAAATTTTTTACTGAATATAAAATGAATTTATAAAAGAAAATAAAAATCTTTGAAATAAATCAGAAACTTATTAAAATTATTTTTCGTTTAACAGGTAAAATCTTGTTTTTAAATTTGTTTTCTACTTTTTTTCAAAAACAGATTTTTAACATTTTGCTTTATCCCAAAACATCATAACTCGAAAAGTTATAATTGAAACGTTATGAAAGTTTGACAAAATACTCTAGGAGTTATTTTAGAGATTGAACTACGACAATGAATATAGCTAGATTTTTTTTTCAATAGAAGTTATGAACTGCCATGTATATTCATGATTTTTTCAGCATGTAAAAATGTTATCTTCTCTAAAATATTAAATAACATGGTTATAGTTTTGAGAGTAGTTCACTCCTTTAAGGACCTTTCAATAATTTAAATAAAATTTGCAGAATAAAAATATCTATTTAAATTTGACTTATGATGTTTTGTAAAAGTGTTTTTTTTTCTTTTGAAATTTTATGCCTATTTTGAACCTAAATATCAAAAATTTTAAAATTTGCATTTTTTTTTTCAGGTTATTCACTGCTTTTTACTATATTTTATCATAAAATGCACATAAATAGCCATTTTTTCGATTATTAGAAAAAAAGAAAAAGAAAAAAATCACCTCCGACGGTAGGCAGGCACCTTAAAATGTTTTATTAATGAATAAGAAGTAATAAACAGTCTACTTACCTGTAAATCCAATTCAAACCTATTTCCTGGTAGTTAACAGTACGCAGATCACTTTCTTTTGCAAAATCAAATCCTGATATTCTTGCTATTCCGGAGTCATTTTCTGGGGTATCCCTCTGTACAATCAAAATGTTTTCTGGACAAAGGTTTAGATGGAATATATGTCGATCATGCAAATATTGTAAGCCATTTAATATGTCTCTCATGTATATGACAATGTCTATGTAGGGTGGCAAATAGCCCGGTAAGGCTTCCCAGGTCATGTAAGACATGAAAGATTTCAAGTTAAAATAAATTTCTGAGCGCGGTTGAGCCTTTGTCATCAGATTTGGATGATTCAGAAGTGACAAAATAGCTGGACTATCTTCAGCCATTAACTTTGAAATGTGCTTTTCAGCATCGTCTTCAATATTTTTGCTTTTCAGTTTTAAATATGTTGTTCTTTTTTCAGAAATATTTATAACTTCTTTATCGTCCAGTTTAGACTCACGTTTGGCCGATTTCAACATCACATATCTACGTATTCTCTTGTAAGAAGAGAACAATACATTCGTAATAGCGAGGACAAGGGTTACATCTCCAACAATGAACCATATATCGCGTTCATACCAGTAATAATAACCTATGCAACTTTTACGGTAAGATTCATTTTCTTCATATTCAGTCATGCTTTCATTTTCTGATTTTTTGTAATATGGGCAAAAAACACCAATGGCTAAATACCAAACTGATCCAAAAATGAGTAAGAAAATAAATAATATCAGATCGAGCCAAAAGATAGTCAACAACAAAGACCTGCAGAAGACTAATTTACCGTTTATTTCAAATTTAGTAGATGTACATTTACCCATTTTCTGACACAAAATATATGAATAGTAGATAAATGAATATATATATATTTTTTTTTTCGGGAGGAGAAAAAACGTTTTTTATGCTATATAATATGAAATTTCCAGTTAATCGTGACTTTTTTTTTTGTTTGTTTTATTATAATCTAATTATCTAAACTTCAAAGTTAACCATTTTACTGGCCAAAATCTAATTTATTTACAGTATATTTCGAAACAATTGCGTATTGAGTCATTATTACTTTTATTATTAGTAGTAGTGAAAAAAATCTTAAAAATCAACAGTCAAAAGCACAATTTTTCAGATATACGCATGCAGTATACGATTGCAGATAGATGCATGTGCTTGCACTTTTACATCCAAAAAATGTCATACAAAATTAATAACTAAAATTGATTTTGAAATTAGTTATGATAATTCAAAGTCTTGTATTACTTATTTAATTAAATATACAAAGTTCTTAACGAATCTTTGCATTAATAAATACAACATTTGCTTTCCATATATTAAATAAATACTTTATTTTTAAAGTGTTGTAAAAAAAAAATAATAAAATGTAACTAAATTTAGTTGAAATAATTCTATTCCAGAAACTACTTTGTGGATAAATAATTCTTAAAAGTGCTTCTGGTGGAGAGATATTTTCTTAAAATGATATTTTTAGGATTTATATTAATCTACGTGGTTAAAAAAGTAATAAGCTTCTTTGAGAATTGTCAATGAATACATACTGACATCTAGGTATATTCCAACATTTTTCACAGAATACCACAGATGGGATCTTTTAGCTTGTTTTTCCTCCGTCTTCTCCCGGAATGATGCGCAGATAGACGCATTCTTCTCGCTTCAGCGCAGTGCGCAGTTTTACGAGATCGAGGACATGATGCATCAATAGTTCTTTTAATCTTGAACTCGTATGGAAAAAAGGTATACTTCCACAATTTGCTCGTCACAAACAAATCTTTAAAAATAAAAAAGACTATGCGTAAAAAAGATAAGAATAACTTTAAAATTAACTATTTTTTTATTTAATTTAATAATAATTTAATAATAATAAAAAAGCTTTAAAAAAAAAAAAAATAATAATAATAATAAAGCTCCGTTTAAAGGAAGAGGTTTATTCCTTAAATGCAAAACTACAGATTACCATAAAGATATATACAGTGAAGCTAAATCACGAACCGGAGCGATAGTAGCACCACTAGGGTCAGCAGAAGGAAACTAAAGACTTCTACATCTACATATTGTATTAGTATGTACACTATGTGAATAACATCGTTGATCAAAAAATTAATTTTTTTTTAGTTTTCCCAAGTATTAGCATGTTGGTAAAAAAAGAGATAATTTTTCCTGTCTTTCTAAAATTTTTAAATTCAGAAAAGAATATTTAAAAGTTTCAGGATTACCTGTGTCTGAGTCTTTAAAGAAACGAAAATTTTTTTCTTTATGTTTTCAAGATCATCCTTCGTCGAACACTTACAAGAATTAAAGATTCTAATTCTGAAATAACAGTATGAAATCATTAAATATTTAATATTATTAGAGTTAAATTATAATACTAAAAGCATAAAAAGGAAAAAACTATTTTTGATTGATGTATATTTTTAAAACGTATTTGCGTGTGAATATTCCAAAAAGTTGAAAATTGAGTATGGTGTAGTGGTGGGGGTCGAATTAAGACCAACTATCTACTCTCCTGAAATGTTCTTAAGGGGGGGGGGGGTGCCCTTCGTGGAGGACTTTCTAAGGGGTCTTAGTCCGCATTTACACAAATTTTGGAGAAAACCACGAAAACCACTGAACGGCTGGGTCGACAAGCGCGACTTGGAATCGAACCCGGCAATTTTTGTCTTCCAGCTACAAATCGAGCTATGAAAATTTCAGTTTTACCATGTTTTTATTAACTCACTTTCTTGTTTGTTTGTTTGTCCAGTACAAATCTTGGAATCGATTTTTAACTAACTTCCCGACTAGCTAGACATTTGAAACTTTTAGAATAGCAACGCAATACCTCGAAGCCTGATTGTCGAATTTTTTTATTGGTTTTCTTTTAACTAATGAAAATATGAAAATAATAACCTCCTAATAGCTTTAAAATTAGCCATTTAAATATTAGCTATAATTAAATTGTTACCAAAAAAATTTTGAGTTCATTTTCTTTCGACATAAAAATAAATTTAATTAAATGTGAACAGTAAAAAATTATAAAAAGTTAAATTATGATCTCACAAAAATTGACGTCTTTATAATTTAAAAAAATTTCTACTCATTGATAAAGCGCTAAAGTATTTCATGAAGCTAATATATGTTGTTCTAAAAGGATTTATATTTTATTTATTTATATATATATTTTTTTTTAATTAGTTCACTGAACTGAGTCCGCGTGTGCTTAAATATTGCTTATATATTATTTTTTATCCTTGCGTATTTGATTGTCTGTGACTATCGTATCGTTTCTGCAGAGTATTTGTATTTATTAATACATAGAATGTCAAGTTTATATGATTCAACAGAAAATTAAAAAACATGGAATATAAAAAGTACTTTTTATCTTATAATTATTTAATTATTTTTTCCAAATGAAATTATTAGTGTATTTTAATTATACATTACTTAAAATTAATTGCTTACTTTATAATAAATTATAAATAAATAATATTTAATTGCAAGGAGAAATAATCTGGTGTGTCACTCACACGACTGACTTTCTCTTACCCTGAAATTTAATACTATAAATACAGGTTGGAGATTAAGAGGTAAGATAACGAGAACTGTTATGTAAACCTGTGTTAAACAATTCATATTAGGCTTGAAGAGTTTTATATGATAATTAGTTCTGTGTGAGGGGGGCTACCGCCCCCCTCAACCCCCCGTTTCATTAATGCACCTACATTTATATAGAATTTAATTCGGTTATTAAAAAATATTTCTCTTTTTAAAAAATAATTTATTAAAATTATTATTTAAAAAAATTATCTTTTATGATAAGGCAGACGATTTCCATATTAGAGAAGTAGTTTAACACCAAATATCCAAAAATGTCCATTTTATTCTCAATTAAAAAAAAAAAAAAAAAAAAAAAGTACGATTTTTTTCTTTTCGTTAAAAGTAAAAAAAATCGATAACTTTGTTTTAAATTATCGCAGATCGATGGTTCAACCATTCGTTTTAAAGGTATTTTCGAGCTCTTTTGAAAGATACCCATCATGAAAATTTACTCCCCTCGAGGGGGGACTTCCCCCCCAGGGGGGAGGCGAGGCTCCTACATACACAAAAAAAATTTCCCAGTTAACTGTCTCTATTACAAAAAATATATATTTGTTTCATTTGGTTTAGTGCAGTCTATAGACGTTAAACTCTATTTTCCTGCAATTTCCCCCATAGACGTAATGTATTAGAATTCTCTTGATTGTCCCTGTACACGAACCATTTGCTTGATCTTAACGAGAAGCTTACTGTAGCATCCCTATATGATACACATTTAGAATACCAAGTTTGAACTTTCTGCCATAATTTGTTTTTGAGATATGCTGATAACAGACACACACACACACACACACACACACACACACACAGACAGACACACAGACACACACACAGACACACAGACCATTTTCTAAAAACATGATTTTCGTATTCAGGGGACCTCAAAACGTGTAAATATAACAAAATCTCGCGTTCGAAAATTTGAGCCTAAAACAATACTTTCTCTACCTTATGGGTAAGAGAAAGTAAAAAATATGCATATATTTGCTTCTTAACTATTATAAAATAAAGAAAAAAGACAGCTTGAATGCTTTGAATAAATATCCAAAAAAATTAATTTTATTGTATTACTAATCTTTATGAATTTTTTTCGACGCGCCAAAACAACTTGTCAATCGAAATGTCGCACTGAAAAGCGTGAGGAATAATTTGTTTACTTTTTTTTTTCTTTTTTCTTCCCCATACTTCATTTGAATGAACTACAACTAAAAGTTAAACTTTCATTACGGTTAACACTTTTAGAAGTTAAAGACACTGTTTCGTTTTTGAGGCACTAATCATTTCAGTGTTACGTTGATTTTTCTCAAATACTGCATTTTTCAGTTTTCTCTTGCCGAGTGCGAAATGTCTTATATAGTTTGTTATTGATTTAACGACATTCCCTAATTAAATACGCTAAACATCGCTGTTCAATTCTTTTTTAATTAAAATAATTATTTATTAAAACTAATTTCCATGACGACTATTTTCAACTCACATAAGTATAACACTAAATATTCATAGAAAGTCAATTTTATGCTCTATAAACGACATCTTAAACAAGAACGAAAAATTACGCGTTAAGCATTAAATTATTAACACTTTCTAATTGTACGTAATTCTTGTATCGTATAACTGCCAATGTTCTTTGCAAGACAGTAATTCTGAAAAAGCATACATATAGACATTGAATTCATAATTAATGGGTTAATAGGTGAGCATGAGGATGGATAAGTAATTTTAACAGTTTGAATCAAATTTACCATAGACACCGTGTGGCATGGTGCATTATCTTTTAATATTGCTTCTGAAAAAATATGAAATATCTCCAAAATGGTCGGGTAGGCACTCATTTTTATAATGACCGTGTTTATTTCCCTTCAAGTTCATTGCTCCCTTGAGCATTAAAATTTGTCCGACTCCTTGAAAAAAGTTATGCATCCCAATACCACAAATGACGGTAAATGTTTCACTGCTATAACAGTGCAAATTTCGTCGTCCGAATAGCTTGTTTCTGCCAACTCTAAATCACAGACAGGGATATTCTCTAAATCAAGACCGTCGTCAATTGCCCTTGGTGTAGCACTCGTATGACGTAAAATCCACTCAACTCAACTAAGGCTCCTGAATATACGAGCTGGCGTATGAGGCATTTTGCCCTAGGGTTGCCATATGTACCAGACAAACAGCATCCATCGTCTTGTGTTACTTTGGAGTTATTTCTTTCATAATTTTTTCATTGTTTATTGATTTTTTTTTCCAGATATTTATTTCATATTACAATTTATGTTTATTTTCTAGAAAAAAATGTAAAAAAATCCTTCAATCATTTTTTATTTTATTTATTTATTTATTTTATTTTATTTTAATTAATAAATTAATTTATTATTATTATTATTATTTTTTTTTTTTTTTGAGGGGATTACAATTAACATTTCTTTTACTGTTTGTTTGTTGTACATGAATAATATATTCTGAAATAACAGAATATATATACAGTAGAGAGCCAGAACTCCGCCGACCTAAAATAAGCCAAAGTCTGAAATCCGCACAGATTGTCAGATACAAACAATGAAATTCACTATTAATAAATCACAAAACTGCAAATCAGAATTTTGAAAAAGATCTTGAATACAGATTTTATGTTTGCATTTTATGGTTACAAAAAAGAAAAACAAAAATAATATGAAGGACTGCAAGAGCTAAGTTGCTGCTAATGAAGTTGACAGTATATTAAATTCATCAAAAGAAAATAATGATTGTTGTGATATGATGATATCAGTCAGGTAAATAACAAACTATTTTCTTTAAATGCTTTCTGATGAAGGCATAATTTGTAAGGAAGAACTGAATAAAATTAGCAGAAAAATAAATTTGTGTTACTACTATTTACAATAAATAAAATAAATAAATAAATCATGCAGGTTCAAGTTTAGTTTAAAACTAGCTACATGTGAACAGATTTTAACTAAATTTGACAAATATTTTTATTTATTATTTTCATTATATATTTTTGTAAATGTTCATTATTATTCTTATGTACCTAGTAATTTAATATTCAGTGTTATTATTGACTAGTACGTGTTTAGTTTGAATAATATTTTGTTTTTGTTATTCAAAGTGAAAATCATTTTTTATGGGCCCCAAAATCCTAAAATCCACACGACCTCTGGTCCCGAGCTGTGCGAATTTTTGACTCTCTACTGTATATTATAGAAGTCTCTCACTTTTAATCGATTCTCAAAACAAGATTTCTTAAAATCGCCAATGAAGCGATAAGGACGCAAAGCGGTGCGACGCAACGAAATCAATACGAGAACTCACTCATCTCAGGGTAATCCATCTCGTTCTCCTCTCTCAGGAGAGGTAAAAGCGGCGATTACGATCGCCATAGGAACTCCAGTAAACCCACGTGATGATGATGAGGATTTTTCATTATCATCATAGAGTACCGGCGCACAGTGGATCGAACAATGTTAAAATACGAACATGGGCCCAAAAACCAATCTCTAAATAACTGATATTTTGCAGTGAAATAATTTAAAAGAGTGTCTAAAAAATACAAATATATGGTTATTTCTTCAATTGCACGAAGTTTTATTATATATATAAATAAGTTCAAAACGAAAAGTTTTAGAAATAGAATTTTTCGATGAATTTCATTGACTTTATTTGAATAGCCATCAAGCGGCACTTAAGTAAACTATGAAAAAATACGAAATAAAAATACTTTTAATAATGTCCTAATGAAAGTTTAAGGTACTTCTGCCAACATTTTGTTGGTTTTTTATATTGTGATTCACGCCTGAAATGTGAATATAAAATGAACAACAAAATTAAATTTATAAGTAGTGTAACTTTTTTTGTCCAAAATTTCAAACACATTTTACTACTCCCAAAAGTATACATTTTAATCTGTGAAAAGGATTTTTGCCACAAATCGCCACATTTAGAGAAAAATAAATTTTTATTCTGTTTACCCCCAAAAATCAAGAAATCAAGTCAATCGAGAAATTTATCTGTATTCATTAATGACAAAAAATATATTAAAAATTTTATAGTGAAAATATTATAGAAATTAGATGATTAAAATAGATTTAATAAATCAAATAATTTTTATTTTATTTATTTATTTATTTATTTATTTATTTATTTATTTTAAATATTTAATAAAATAATTAATTTTACTTTAAAGGAGTTAAAAGTACCGTTGGACCCAAAAAAGGGGGGAAATGTAAATGGTGTCTGTGATATGTCATAAAATGTTAAAATTAAATATTATAATTCCATATTACGATTTAAAGTAAAAGTTTCTGTGCAATAAAAATAAAGACAAATGTGAATTTTTCATAGAGTTTGTCATTAAATGCTTGCATGAGTTTTCTATTGAAATACTACATAAAAAAAGAAAAAAAAAAGAAGCAGTAATGTGATGATATATTTAACATTGTGTGCTAAATTAATTATGTTATAAACATAGATTTTCTTCACGAAATTTTTATGTATTTCCTTTTATTCTCTTATTTTTTGCAACATTTATTTTTTTTATCATGTATTTTTCTAAATACCTGTTTGCAGTAGAAAAATATCATACCGTTTAACCCCTTTACAATGCCAGTTTTTCCTCAAATGGCACATTAAACTAATTTCACGAATAAAAATCGATGTAAAGAAAAAAATTCATTTAGCTTATTAGAAATAATTAATTTTAGTTTTGACACATTATTCTCTTAGTTAATCGCAATCTTCTCACAACCCATTGTATTAGCACAAGCAGAATTGCCCCAAATGACTATTTTTATTTTATTTATTTATTTATTTTTTTTTTCGCACCAATATTATAAAAATAATATTTATACTGATAATTTTCTAGAGAAATGAAAAAAAAAAAAGGTGCCAGTTAAATAAAATAACGAATTTGGTGGTGAAAATATTCCTGTGGCCTTATAAAGGGTTAAAAAAATCAGAATTGCTTTTAATATCATACATATATACATATTTAAATCGAAATGTGGCAAAAACACCATACATAGATAATAATAATACCATAACCTTCCTATGTTCGCCAATGCCTATACTTCGATCCACTGTGCGGCGGTGATCAAGAAAGACCACTGCTTACCTCCACCTGAAGTTGTAGAAGCATAATGTGGTGTTACATAATCAAGCAAGGTCGGGCTTCTTGACTGGAGTGAGCTCTAGAAATCAACGTGACGATATGATGATTAAAAAAAAAAAATCCAGCCTGAGGAGGGGCAGTAAATTAAAGGGGAGGGGGTGGAAGAGGTCTAACAGCTATAAAGTACATGATGGAATTCCGGATGTCCCGCTCTGTCCAAAATAAAATATACATTTTTTTTCTTTCATTATTTAGTTATAACATAATTGGGTCACACACAGTCCGGCCTCAGGGCCCCCTCGGTCTGTCAGAGACAGTTCTGCCTTGAGAAAGACACCTTTGGACCGACCTGAGTATGGAACTGCATGTTTTCCTGAATTTGCCTAACAATTTAAACTTAAAAAGACTATTTACAAATATTTACAAAAGAATATAAGAATACAATTAAAGTTCATAAATAAAAAAAGTTACATTAACGTTTAAATGCAAAAAATACTGAATACAAAAACCTAATTTCAAATATTTTTTGTACCCCCCCCCCCCCCAACAGATACACACACACACGCTGATCAGTCTATGCCTTATTACAAAATCTGTAGTAATTACAATTTCTTACTTTCGATGCAACTTCTAAGACTACAATTTTCATATTGCAATAACTCAGCGAAATTTTTACTTAGAAAGATGATTTTTTTTTCTTCTTAGACTGAGGAGAATATTTTTCTAAATATAAACATGATAGGAGGGCCGTATAAAAATTAAATTTTGTATTTTAATACGTATACAGCCCCTTTGATATCTATATATCCCCTATCTATCTATCCTGACATACTTGAAATCTATTCTTAATTTGCAGAAATTTTGTAATTGGAAGTATGTATCTTTACAAGTTTACGAGATAATCGCTGTACATCTATTTTGAATCACCCGGTATATATATATATATATATATATATATATATATATATATATATATATATATATATATATATATAAATAATGGTGTAAATAAAAATGATGTGTTGAAAAAC
Organism: Salticus scenicus; assembly: GCA_963930645.1. NCBI lineage: Eukaryota > Metazoa > Arthropoda > Arachnida > Araneae > Salticidae > Salticus > Salticus scenicus. The sequence continues at coordinate 33,907,689 of OZ005652.1, read as the reverse complement.
GAAATGAATGTGTTGAAAAACGGTATGAAAATAGGAGGCTTCTCAGCTGCAGATCCACTAGTTTAAAATGGACTGAAAAGTATAATTTCTCCTGGCCCCCCATACAGACTCACATGAAAAATTGTGATTGTGGATTTTTAATAGCTGTGAAGATATTTGTAAGATTTAAAACGGAAAAAGTGGGGCACAAGCAGTAGGTGACTGATGCTTGAATAGTTTACCTATTTCACTGACAATTTTATTGCGCTGCAAATGATCTGAATTGTTGTGTGAGTTTTCTCAACAATAACTTCTCCCTATACACCTTGCCTATCCGCTATCGTAATGAAATGCTCACCCTCTGGTGGGCTAAGGTGAAATTAACAATACCACGGATAGTTTTCGTCGAGACGCCATTGCTTGCTGTATATTCGATGTTTAGTTTCGCATATTTTTATTGAATAAAAATGAATAAATCCGGTAAAAAAGATAACACATACTAATGTGTGCCACAGTGTAACTCTAAAGGATCAAGAAATCTGGAATTAAGCTTCCATTTATTTCCAAATGACAAATTTAAAATTTCAGTTGCTTCGGCTAATGGAAGTAAAGAATTAATCAGATGATTTCCAACTAATATTTGTTCAGCTTCAGTTAAACATCTATTTCCGATCGAATTTTGGATAAACTGAAATATTTTTTCCAAAGGAAATCAATTTTCCATGATGTAATGGCGGAGAAATTACAGCACGAATATTAAGTAGTAACACAAATACAACAATAATAAATACACGTGGCTATTATATTTACTAACAACAAAAGTTGGAAAAGCGTCATCTATCGATCATTACAAACGCCGATTGTATGCGCCCGATATATTTTTTTTTTCTTCTTAATCTTACAAATATTTTGTAAGTTTTTAAAATTATACAATCACAAATTTTCAGCGGAAACTGTATGAGGCTAGAAGAAATTATTTTATACTTTTTAGTCCGTTTTAAAAACGTGGTATATTTAAACATTTTTTTTATTTAAATAATTATTAATTTTATTTACTTTTTGTCTAAACTTTTGAAAAAGCGCTTATTTTTTGTTCTTATTTAATAACTTCCAATATGCACAGGTCAACTTTCATTGTTATTAGTATTATATCGATAATCAAAAGAAGGCTCATATTGCTGCAATTCGTTTCATGCAGCATTATTATTATTATTATTATTATTATTATTATATATATTTTTTAACTGAGTAATCTCAAACATCATACTTTTTAGATAATTTGTAACTAATCTCTCTCTTTTTTATTTTCTTGTCTTCAGGACAAAAATTTTTCTTGGAATATAAGAGATATAACATGTGTTTTTACCCCTGAAGTTTCAAGCGAGTTCAAGAAGTGTTTTACATTTTCCACAAAAACGTCTAGATTTAAAAGTGGACCTTCCCTTATGTGGGCGATTACATGTGTTGTGTGTGAGAGAAACAAATCGAACTCTACATTCGAACAAGAACAAATCGCACAGGCACATCATAGTCTACTGTCGCACGAATTGTATAGTTTTTCACGCATGTGGGATTTGCGATTTCTTTATCATAATAATACAAAATAAGTATTCTTGCACATTATGGTCTAGGGACTGAAAATTATTTGAAATCCGTTTGGCAATGCTAAATTGTTTAAAACTGAATAATAATAATAATAATAATAATAAAATAAAATAATAAAAAATAAAAAATAAATAAATAAATAAAATAAAAAATACTGATTTATGTTATACTTTTTCGCTAAAATATGTTTATTATAGAAAATGTGCCTCAGTCATTTTACATGGAAGAATTTACATAAATTACGTCTTATGGTGGATAATTATCTTATTTAAAAAACACGATGTAGATTAACTTACTTAAAATGCTTCGTGGTTTTCTATTTCCTTTTATCTTAAACTCTAGAAGGAGTTTTACATTTTTGCTACAGAGTACATTTCAATGCTGCTGGAGACAGAAGGGCACCATCTAAGCCCCCCACCTATATTACGAGTTATATGTATTTAAAAAAAAAATCGAGCAGAATCAATTTTCTTTTTCAAAATTAATTTAAAAATAATTAAAATAGTGCTTTACTAATGGACTATCAGGATGTATAAACGTAATAATGTGCGTTATTAATGGGAAAAGTAATATTAGTAAGATCGCAAAAAGAAAAAATCATTACGAGCATTGCATTGCAGAGTGAATAGGGCACATACATTTAGACAACAAAATTTATGTATAATATAAAAAATACATCAGTAAATACCACAGCAAATTCTGCACTGATAAGTATAAAGGATTTAAGTCCAAAAATGTCGATTTTGAGTTAAGTACATAGTCAGACTCAGAAAAAAAATTCTCCGTCGATTGGTATAAAGGATTTAAATTCATGTCATTTAGTCTTTGAGAAAATCCATAGGTAAAAAAAAGATTCAAGTCAGAAATTTAGCAATAATCTTTATTATAAAATATTTAATTCAATTTTTTCCCTTTATTAAATGGAGATTGACAATCACTGAATGGTATAAAGGGTATAAATCAACCTAATCCCTTTTTCCTAATCGATTCTTCTGATTAGTTGTTAGGTTGTTTAACTTTATTTTTCGTTTCCTGAAAAATCAAGAATATGGGCTTAAATCCTTTATACTTATCAGTACAGAATTTACACGGAATAAAACGAGGTGGAGAAAAAGTTAAAATTGCAGAAGAAAGTCGTGGATAAACATTTTTTTAAATCACATTTCATTAAAAAATAAATACAAACAAGTACAAAATTTATTTAGAAGTTAAGTAATTTATAAATATTTCAATCAGTAGAATAACTGATGCTGTAAAATATCCTATAATCAATACGAGGAAAGCTCCTTGAAGTTCGGTTATTCCTAATATTTTATGAGAATTCGAATCATTTTGTACAGATTGGTGAAGATGCAATCCTATATGAAACTGTTCATCTTTTATATGTTTTGAGAAGAGACCTGCAGCAAAAAGACGATGAATGATTTCATTTAATTTCTTCATACAGCTGAAATTCTGTGAAACCGGCAAGGCATACATAAAATCAAAGAAGGTATCTTTAGAAATAAAATAATCTTTTGCATAGGGTATCAAATCAACCTTATCACCGACGAATGCTTTGTGTGGGGGTGCCCCAGCGTAGAATTCTTTCGGTTCTCCAGATAAAAGGATATTTCGATTCAAACATTTTGCGACGGATTTAAATGAGTCAAACTTCGATTTGAGAAGGGTTTTCGGCAGCAAACCACCTTTATAGGTGTAACAAGTGATTGAATTTTGTTCTGCAGCTGTAGCTAGATCAAAAATGTTTCGAATTCCAGTCAATGGAGGAAAAGTGAGAAATGATAAAAAGAGAGCTTTGTAACTGTTTGTGATGAAGAATGCGAATACCAGCCACGTGCCTAAAACATATGTGGAACTTTTTTTATAAGCTTTAAAACTGACGGATTTTTCAAACAAACTTCCCATTATCAAAGTCAAAATATCATGGAACGCTTTTTTTCTGTATGATATGAAATACAAGAAAAGCGAAACAAACAAAATAGTTAGCATAATAAATATCCACATTGTTAATGGAAATGGTAAAAGTAAAGATAATTTCGCAGAAAGTGGTTGCAATTTATCAGTCATGAAAGTCATTTGAGAAAAGAAATAAGGATAACTGAAGTTGACAGCTTGGGACCTTTCCTCCTCGTATAAAAGGCCGGGTACTGCCAAATCCACTTCTGAACGTTTCACCATTCCAATTAATCCAGTCCAGTTTCCGTTAGGTAAACGTCTACCATATTCACCGTCAGGAGGTGTAAGCACTTTACATTGAACTTTGAAAATTTCTGAGAGAATACGTATAAGCACAGCGTTCTCAACATAAATGACTTTACCATCTTGCTTTATCGAGTAGATTTCTAATTCAGGCGCGTCTAGTGAAGCGGCGGAAAAAGCACTTGGTGTACAAATTTGCTTCATTTTTAAGAAAAAAGTTTTCAGAAAAATTTTAACCAGTTACAAAGTGATGCGAAAAATTATCTCCATTGAAGAAGATGTGTGCTTTGTAAGGTACAGTGTCTATGATACATACTGAGAAAAAAATTCTGTAACTGACATCTAGAATTTAAATTGTGGCTCTAGAAAAAATAGTTCCATGTCATCCTTATAAATTCTAGTTCCCTTTGAAAGCGAGTTCAAGAAACCTCTATTAGAATTCTAGAGAGTTTGTCTATATTATCCAGGCCAAACCTATTTGAAAATATCTCCAAATAAATGCGAACACAAGAGGCGGGTTTCAGCAACTATAATCTTGGTTTATGACCCAATTCTAGATAATTAAGCGAGAATTTCTCGCCATACAAAAGATTTAGAATATTCAGAATATTGTTTAACCCTCCAGAAATGTGTAGCTTAGAAATTCTCGATCATTTCGTCTATTCAGTTTATTGGCGTGCCTTATGCGCATAGCTCGGAAATCTATATTTCTAGTTAAGGGATTTAGAAAATGGACACTCATTCATTCTAGATGAAGGTGGCATATATTTTTTTTTCTCAGTGTATACTAGCAGGTTTTGCCAACTTGGCTCTTCCCTACATTTAAATGATTACAAATAAAACACTTTTTTCAATACCACTTTATAAATTAAAGCTAAATTTCATTCAAATCACTTAAAACTTTGTTTCAGGTGATTACGTTAAATTTCGGATTTAAAGGTTTCAATTACTAATTCCGTTGCCGCTGGTTGTATTTTGCCGGCCAACCACTCAAGAAAGTTGGCGTTGCTGTAGACGGACACTGTTGTATCTGTACATTGTGCTGCTTTTCTTATATTCGCTTTGGTCTTTAAATTGATATCTTTTTAACTCATTGAAATACTTTAATTGAAAAAGTCAACTTGAAATCCTTGGATTATTTTGCATCTTTTGGAACACACCACATCTTCCTGTATTCAGCAGTTTGTGAGGAGATGACATACATATAATCAGATTTTAATAGCATGATTGTTTTTAAGGTCTAATATATATATATATATTATGAAGCATAAGTAAATATTCAAATTTAGTGATATGCAATATACGGGAATGTTTAATGAGCTTAAATAAACTATATATTTTTTCAATGAAATACATCAAAATATAGTATATTTGATGTTCATGACAGAATATCACCAAGATATTATCAAAAAGTAAAATAGACGCTGAAAATTTTTTTAATTTTTTTTCAAATTTGCCTTGTTCGAAATTAGTTTTTAAAAGGAATATACCTTTAATATATTTCTGAATTTGTTTCACATTAGAATTCAGAGTGCTTGACAAGATGTTGTACTAAATAGTTACTTTTTAAATAGGAAGTCAATGTTTTTTTTTATTATTCAGAGCCTTTGAGATATGTCATTAACTATAATAGAATTTAGATTGTGAAGCCAACAACAACAAAAAAAAGTATATATACATTTTCAATTTAATTTTCATCGATAGCACAAGCAAAATCTCACATTCATTGTATATTCAAAATATTATAATAATATGCATTTGAACAATATATTTTTTTATTTTTATTTTTATTCTTTCAATGAAATACGAAAATTTGTGTTGCAGCTATCTGTGTAATTTTGTAAGAACTTGCATGAAAAACGCTATCAAAATTTATTCATAATTAAACAAGTGTTCCGAGATTTTCCATATTTAGAAATGCATTTATATAAAAGGAAATATTTCTTAATTTTTTTTTCTTTCAAAAAATTTCCTATTTGAATTGAAATTATTGGACAACATGCTTTACTAACTTGTTCTTCTTTGAATACTGGGCGACCATTTATATTAGCAAGAATAATCAATTATCATGCATGAATTATCAGTTATCAAACATAGCATTCTTTCATGTTTAATCATTACACAAATATGTATTTAAATACTCAGAGATTCTCGAAATATATTTTATACTGTACCACATATTATTTGAAAATATCTCATATATATATGTGTGTGTGTGTGTGGACTTATAAAAAATTCCATTTTTCAATTCTGGTTATGTTACTGTTTAATCTAATTTACATTTTTACTTTGTTTTGTTGCAATATAGAAACTTGAGTTGTATATTGCTTGAATTAACTATACAGCGATCTGAAATCTTGCATATGCTGACAGAGATGCAAGTTCCCTGATGATGATCATTTCTGGTTTTCAGCATTTAAAATTATATTTTTCCTTTAATGAATTTTCTTTTCTTTTTAACACACCCTTTTGGTTAATTTATCCTTTTGGTTAATTAATATTTTTACATGTTTTTGCTACTCAGTGTAATTAAATTAAATTATCATCGTGACAATTATTTTGTTCGAAATACATCTCATTTAAAATTTCATATGTTGGTATTTTCATCTATCTTTCATTTGCTGAGTGTTGTAAATGAATTAAATTATTCAACTTATATATATATATATCTATATATATATATATATATATATATATGAGTATCACTTTCTGAGATACAACTGTGACATTTACCTGAGAATGATATTGTTTTATAAAATCGTTACAATAATGTAATTTAAATTCTAAAACAAACACTCTTTATTTGTAGTTATTCATAATTTAACACAGTGCTAATAATTTTTTTAAAAGAATTTATTAATATTCAAAAATTATAAATAAATCAAATATATTGTTCTAAGAATCAATCAATCCATTAAATTTTCTAATGCAACTTTGATAGAAGACCACGATTTTATTCATTTACTTTTTAACTATTACTTGTCTTCCCACAAATGTATGCTAAAAATATATTCAGAAGGTACAGACTTTTCTCGGAGCACTTATTTTCAAAAGTATTATATGTAAAGAAATGTGTTATTATCAATGTACAAACTGGGAAAGTAAAGCTGTACGAAAGAAAGGCTTATCACATGCAACAAATAACACAAATATTATCTAATTGGCAAGCGCGTAAAATTTTCGCGATATATTTAAAAAAAAAGAAAATAATAAATAATGTATGAAATTGCTTTTCCTATATATTGCAGTCTTGTATTAAACGGAAAAGTATGTGATTATTCCGTCGACAGCAAAATTAAGAGAACATAATTGAAGCACGTTTGAAAACAGTATCATAGTAATAGGAATATAAACTTTCTGCGTGATATACAGTAATTTAAAATAAAAAAGTGAAAAAAATATATATATTGATCAATCCCAATCTCAAATAAACACATTTCTTCTTTTGAAGCTTTAATGAAATGATTTATTTATTTATTTATTTATTTATTTATTTTTTATTATTATTACTTTAATATAAATGCTAATTTGTTTAAAGTGCACAGATATATTTCTCACTGCTTTGTTGAATGCAGAAAATTGACCTTTTCATAGAATAATTCCAATATATATATATATACTTTTTAAATTCTCAGAAATAATTGAAACCCATTAAGACAAATTAATGTATCAGTTAAATTATCAAATATTGTTATGATTTTATAATAAATATAAACAATATTATATTGTAAAAATTTTCTTTTATAATGCTTACCTTATTTAAATGATTTAATATTTACCACAATCAACAACGGTAAAATTATTAATAAGACATAAAAATATTTTAAAAGTTCCACTTTTTTTCTTCCAATTTTGCAAATTAATTTGAGCATGCACTGATTACAGTTTATTTAATGAACTTGACATAGCAAAAGTAGCTGGATACAAAAACTATGTTAGTAAGCCATTATTTCAAAATATACATTCTCATTTAAATATACATTTTTATACTAGATACATAAATTCGCATAGTTTAAATTCATATTTATGTAAAGCGTTTTCCTTTTTAATTAGTTGAATAGACATTTGTACGACATTTGCTTTCTATCAAAGAGACAGGGTTGTTCTTCTCTTTTTAATATGACATTGTTATATAACCAATAGGAGAAACAAAATTATTTTTGATGTTCAACGAATAATTCACTTCATTAAATATTTCTATTCCTGACCAATTAGCCTTCATAGGGAAGATGATGATGATAGTTATTTGCATAAATCATTGTTTTTAAGACAATAAATCTATTCTGATAATTAATTTAAAGCCTATAAAGCTTTCATTCAGAATTTAAAAAAAAAATTTCGAGGAAAAAAAAATATTTTTTAATTAATAGTCATTCTGTGAAAGAAAACCATTTTCAAGGAAATCATTCAGCACCAAAGCACTTTGTAAATATAAGACACCGTCTAATGTATGAATGATCTACAATTTCGCGTATTTTAAAATAAATATGTGAATAAGTTATACAAAATATCAGAACAAATGCAAACAAACAACGTAGTTATGAAGAAAACGATTATGCCTGTCATTATCTAACAAACATTAAAGTTGGGAAATGCACATGTGTTACATGCAAAACGCATTATTCCTTTTTTCCGCCACATAAAGATTAAGAGATATCATTGAAGCACGCTATGAGAAGTTTGATATGAATATTTTAGGTTTTTACGATATATAACTAGTTATAATACGAACAAAAACAAATATTATACGTTTTAAATATGGTAGGATTTTTAGTACATACATATCGTTTTTGAAGGATTTGTATAACCACATTTGGTTTCTTTTTATTTTTAGCTTACTAAAGAAAAAAAAAAAAGTTTTAAAAATTTAGTATCATTTTACACCAGATTATTTTCTACTTTGTGCTTAATGTTATTTATTATTCACATCTTTATTTTAAAACAAGATTGCCCCGCAAAAAATCATTTCGATTTCTTAGTAATTTTGTTGAAACACACACGCACGCACATGCACACCTATATATGTGTATTTATTTATAATGATACGAATTCATAAGTTTTATGTGATTTTATTTATACGTGATGTAAGAACAATTATTTATAGTTATTTTTACCACCCTCTGTTCTTTGATTTTGATATTTATATTGTCCAAAAGCAATAATTTTGACTGCTTAGGAAATCTAGCATTAAATAATATATTTAATATTCTAATTTTGAAACATTCATATCTGTTTTAATATAAAATAATCTGGTGTGTCATTCACATGACTTTTTCTTACCCTGAAATTTAATACTATAAATACAGGTTGCAGATTACAAGGTAAGATAACGAGTACTGTTATGTAAACCTGTGTTAAACAATTCTTATTAGGCTTCTGAAGAGTTTTATGTGATAATTAGTTCTGTGTGAGGGGGAGCTACCGCCCCCCTCAACCCCCCGTTTCATTAATGCACCTACATTTATATAGAATTTAATTCGGTTATTAAAAAATAATTCTGTTTTTAAAAAAATAATTTATTAAAATCATTATTTAAAAAAATTATCTTTTATGATAATGCAGACGATTTCCATATTAGAGAAGTAGTACAACACCAAATATATATATATATAAATCCATTTTATTTTCAATATTAAAAAAAAAAAAAAAAAAAAAAAAAAAAAAAAATCTTTTCTGTTTATTTTTGTTAAAAGTAAAAAAAAAATCGATAACTTTGATTTAAATTATCGCAGATCTATGGTTCAACCATTCGTTTTAAAGATATTGGCGAGCTCTTTTGAAAGATACCCATCATGAAAATTTACTGAGGCGAGGGGAGGCCGAGGTTCCTACATACACAAAATTTTTTTCCCAGTTAACTATATTGCAAAATATATATATTCGTTTCATTTGGTTTAATGCAGTCTATAGGCGTTAAACTCTACTTACCTGCAATTTCCCCCATAGACGTAATGTATTAGAATTCTCTTGATTGTCCTTGTACACGAACCATTTGCTTGATCTTAACGAAAAGCTTACTGTAGCATCCCTATATGTAGGAGCCTCGCATCCCCCCCCCCTCGACGGGAGTAAATTTTCATGATCGGTATCTTTCAAAAGAGCTCGCCGATACCTTTAAAACGAATGGTTGAACCATAGATCTGCGATAATTTAAAACAAAGTTATCGATTTTTTTTTTTTTTTATTGAGAATAAAATAGACTTTTTTTTTTGGATATTTGGTGTTATAGTACTTCTTAATATGGAAATTGTCTGCATTATCATAAAGGATATATTTTTTAAATAATAATTTTACTAAATTATTTTTTAAAAACAGAATTATTTTTTAATAACCGAATTAAATTCTATATAAATGTCGGTGCATTAATGAAACGGGGGGTTGAGGGGGGCAGTAGCCCCCCCCCCTCACACAGAACTAATTATCATATATAACTCCCCCGAAGTCTAATTTGAATTGTTTAACATAGGTTTACATAACATCGTTATTTTACCTCTTAATCTCCAACCTGTATTTAGAGCATTAAATTTCAGGGTAAGAGAAAGTCGTGTGAGTGACACACCAGATTATTTTTAAGTTAAATAGAGTAAATTAATCCGCATTACTTTCAATAACATATAACAATACTTTTTCAGTTAATCTCCGCAACTCAAGTGTTTAATATGTGTCTGCGAAACAAGCATTACTCCAATATTCAGATAATACAATAGAAAAATATTACAAAAATTAAAAAATTGCATAAAATGTTATAAGACGAAAAAAAAAAAAGTAAAATACGAAAATCTACGATAATAATAAGAAAACAAGAAATCGTGCCGTTCACATAAATTGTAATAGTTATCAATGGTACTCACCCGTTATTTCGTTTAAGGTGCCTTTAAAATGCAATTTTCTGTCAAAAATCCGATTTTCTAATTTTGGTTTAATATTAAAGCCTGGCATTTTAAATTTCTAAATGAGTTTGAATTTTGTTTCTATCTTGCTTAGAACTCGAGTCACAGGCATTTTAATATGAGTCGCTCGCCAGTTTTTGAAACCGGAAGTGACCGTAAATGTTTGTTTACATAAATGTTTAACTCAATATAAGCATCAAAATTTGTTTCTGCATATAAAAATAAGTAAAAAAAAAAAAAAAAGGCTTTGAAATAAATCAGTAATTTTTTAAAAATTATTTTTTATTTAATAAGGTAAAATCTGGTTTTTAATTATGTTTTCTGCTTTTTCTCAAAATAAGATCCCTTCCGTGGAGGATCAAAATTGTGATGGCATGTCTCCGGACCACCTCTAGGGGTGTGTCCCAGACCGTCACCAATTGCCCATTTGCGCAGCACTAGTGCGACGTAAAACCCAACCATCCATCCAAAATAAGATTTTTAACATTTTGTTTTATCGCAAAACGTCTTAACTCCAAAAGTTATAATTGAAACGTTATGAAACTTTTACAAAATACTCTAGAGGAGTTGTTTTAGGAATTGAACTACGACAATGAATCTAGTTATTATTATTGTTTTTTTGTCGATAGAAGTTATGAACTGCCATGTATATTCATGATTTTTTCAGCGTTTAAAAAGTTAACTTCTCTAAAATATTAAATAACATGGTTATAGTTTTGAGAATAGTTCACTCCTTTAAGGACCTTTCAATAATCTAAATAAAATTTACATAATAAAAATATCTTTTTTAAAATTTGATTAATGGTGTTTTAAAAAAGTGCTTTTTTCCCCCCAAATTTTATTTATATTTTGAGCCTAAGTATCAAAATATTTTTAAATTTTCAGAATTTTTCATGTTATTCTTTGTTTTTAACTATATTCTGTTATATAATGCACATAAATAGGCAAATCATTAATTATTTAAAAAAAATCCCCTTCTACAGTAGGCAGGCGCCTTAAATTATAAATATATTTTAATTCTAGAGTGAGGTCTTATTTTTCATCATGGAGGAAGAAATATTTCAAAATATATCTTTATAACAATTACTTAAAAAGAAAAACTATATAGAGCTACAAAAATACATTTTGTTTTTAACTATAGGAAAAAAAGTTCAACAAAAGCATTTTTTTTTTTTAATTATAAATAATCTCTAAAAAAAGAATTAAATTGAACACATGTCATTTGTTAATTACATTAAAAACATTTTAAACACACGTAAAATTAAATTTTATTTGAAAGATATTAAAAAAAAAAAATATCCGAAACTTTTTGCTTTAATAGTAAAGCATCATCAGGGATTTTTATTATTCGTTTCCAATGAGCAGTTTTTAAATATTTTTTCTTTTTACAGTCAACCGTTAAGTCTTTTAATAACGTGAATATCAGCAAAGTAAATTTGAAGTTCGGTAAAGGTTGGATCAAGGAGCTAAGAAAAATAAGTAATAATAATTATGTAAGTTTACATAATATAATTTTACATAAGTTTATAATATAAGTTTATATATAATTATTATATAAGATATAAGTTTATTTCTGCTAATTCATGATGGTTTTTCTCCTACAGTAGCCTCGTGTGATATTTCAATAGTTCCAGCTTCTCTTATTTTTCTTAGCTCCTTGATCCAACCTTTACCGGACTTCAAATTGACTTTGCTGATATTCACGCTATTAAAAGACATTGGAAACGAATAATAAAAATCCCTGATGATGATTTACTATTAAAGCGAAAAGCTTCGGATAATTTTTTTAAATCTATCTTTCAAATAAAATTTAATTTTACGTGTGTTTAAAGTGTTTTTAATATAATTAAAAAGCATCTTTACCATTTTAATTGTAACAAAAAGTCGTTAAAAGCCCCCCCCCCCCTAAAAAATCGTAAATAAATCTATTTTCTATTTTATTTTCAATCTTCGTGACATTTCTTTGCCTGTTACTGCTAGAAATCACAAAAAACAAATTTATAAATAGACGCTTTTATTTATTTTACAATGTTACAAATTATAGTTTTTACAAACAGAAAGTCCTATTACATTTTTTAACCTTCCTCCCCCCCCCCCAGTGTAATCTAAAACTCGTTTTTATATTTCTATAAAAACAATGACTAAATTTCGTTTGCAAGCATTTTTACTTATTGATTTATGCATAGATTCTGCAGCTAATCTACAGAACTTTTATTTCTCCGAAATTTCTCTTAGCAACAAATGATGAATACTGAAATTTCTACTGACAAGCGAATCAGAACTTTTGTTCCGATAAGTTTCAGCTGCAATCAAGTAGAATCAGTAATGTTCTTGAAATATTTCTTTAAATGATCGTGCAGATTCGGAAAAAATAAATACATAAAACCCCAAAGTTGACATGGATTAACACGGAAATTTTTTTTCTTCGCTTTTTACTGACCTGAACACATTTGAACACACACATTTAACTTGAATATTGAACATTTTTTAAACACACACATTTACAGCTGGTACAAAAGTAATTAGTGGGAGTCATAGCGCTAATAATGAATATTAGTAACAAATGATCAATACTGAAATTTCTACTGACAAGCGAATCAGTACTTTTGTTCCGATAAGTTTCAGCTGCAATCAAGTAGAATCAGTAATGTCCTTGAAATATTTCTTTAAATGATAGTGCAGATTCGGAAAAAATAAATACATAAAACCCCAAAGTTGACATGGATTAACACGGAAATTTTTTTTCTTCGCTTTTTACTGACCTGAACACATTTGAACACACACATTCAACATGAATATTGAAATTTTTTTTAAACGCACACATTTACAGCTGGTGCAAAAGTAATTAGTGGGAGTCATAGCGCTAATAATGCATATTAGTAATAAATGATGAATACTGAAATTTCTACTGATAAGCGAATTAGAACTTTTGTTTCGATAAGTTTCAGCTGCAATCAAGTAGAATCAGTAATGTCCTTGAAATATTTCTTTAAATGATCGTGCAGATTCGGAAAAAATAAATACATAAAACCCCAAAGTTGACATGGATTAACACGGACAATTTTTTTCTTCGCTTTTTGCTGACCTGAACACATTTGAACACACACATTCAATTTGAATATTGAACATTTTTTAAACATTCACATTTACAGCTGGTGCAAAAGTAATTAGTGGGAATCATAGTGCTAATAATGCATATAATATAATAGTAATCTGTATATATTATTGACATATTGTTTCCTTCATACACTTATAGAAAAATGTACAATATGCTTTGTGCATTAATGTTTTATTTTTGAGATTATTTTTATGCAGCTATGCTTTACGACTTGCAAAAAATACGTTGAATAATTATATTTTTATCATACAGTTATATTTATATTCGAAATGAAATATTTGGCTTCCATTACAAAAATAGTATACAATCATGAGTGTATTATTGCGTCATATTTACATAAACATACTGCATGTGTCTATGTTTCTATTTAATCACCACAAGCAAGGTAAATATAAATATTATACTTTATATAGGAACTAACAAATACATACCAAACATGATAATAAGAATAAATTTTGGGATGATTCCATGTTCATGAATCCATGCTCATTTTGAGAAACGTTTAAGTGCTTTTTTAAGCTCCTCGCTAGTACCTATTGTTTTAAATTTAATATTATCATGAATGTTTAATTATATTACTATGCGTATAATAGCAAAATTGTTTCAGCCTACTGCTGGAAAATTTTCAGAACTTCTTTTGCCGCCCTAAATTACTATTTTTATATGTTTGCAGTTAGTATGAGTATTAAAATTAGATGACTATACTCTCGGGAAATTCTTCAGCAGTACAATCTAATAAACCCAAAGATAATATGAGATATTTCTAATGAGAGAGGAAAAAGTATCGGCAAATATATAATAATCCATATAACAAATACAAATTTCCTTTTCTAATATGAATTCGAAAAACAGCTGTAAAGAGCTTATTTCTTCCGATTTTAGTTTTGTAAACTCGCTGATTTTCTGATGTATTTATAAGAAAAATTGATGAATTATTCATGATTATATCAAAAGTATCCGAGTTTAATTTTAATAGAATTAAATCTGTTCTTTTGAAGAAAAAAAAAAATCTATAAACCAGTCTATTTTTGTTATATAATACAATTTGTACAATCATGCAACTACTATTAACTTAAACGTTTTTAAAGTGATGCGTTAAGGAAAAATACATTTCAACATTAAAAAAATTAATATTTATTTTGATCGGCAATAACTTAAAACTATTTCAAAGAACAGAGTAAGTGATGCTGCAAAATATCCAAAACATAGTACAAAAAAAGCTCCTTGAAGGTCGTCCATTCGTAATATTTCATGATTACTGGAATTATCTTTCATCGATTTATGTAGTTGTAATTCAGAGAGGATAGTTTCATCGTTCAAATGCTTTGAAAACAGCCCTGCAGCAAACAGACGATGAATAATTTCATTCGTCTGCTTTTTACAGCTAAAATTTCTTGAAAACCCAAAAGCAAACATATCATTGAAAAACGCATCTTTAGAAACAAAATAATATTTTGCATATGGTAGGAAATTAATTCTATCACCAACGAACGCTTTCTTCGGAGGAGCTTTAGTAAAGAACTCTCCTGGCTGCCCAGATGAAAGAATATTTCGCTTCAAACATTTACTGATAGATCTCCACGTGTCAAATTCGTATTCGAAAATCACGCTACCTTTAAATGCGTAACAGGTAATGGAATTTTGTTCAGCTGCCTTCTCGAGATCCTGAAAGTTTCGTATTCCAGTGAGTGTAGGAAACGTAAGAACTGACAACAAAAGTGCCTTGTAACTGTTAGAGATGATGAATCCAAATAGCAGCCATGAGCCTAAAATAACTACGAGGCTTTTCTTGTGCACCTTAAATCTGATGGATTGCTCGAACAAACTACCCATCATCAAGATTACGACATCAAGTCTCTCTTGTTTTCTGTTTTTGAAAACAAAAACGATAAATGAAATGAGGAAAATGGTTACCATGATTGAAATCCACAACTCCAGTGAAAATGGGTTAAGCAAAGACAATTTCGCAGACAATGGTTTCAACTTGTCAGTCATGAAAGACATTTTAGAAACGATATAGGGAAAACTGAAGTGGATGACATCATGTCTTTCTTCAGAAATTAAAATGCGGCCTACTGCCATATCAACTTCCAAACGTTTCACCATTCCAATTAGTCCAGTCCAGTTTCCATCAGGTAAATGTCTGCCGTATTCACCGTCAGGAGGTATAAGCACCTTATAGGGAACTCGGAAAACTTGCGAGAGAATACGTATAAGGACAGCGTCATAAACATGAATGATTTTACCATCTTGTTGTAACGAGTAAATTTCCAATTCAGGCGCAAGAAGTGAAGCGACAGTTAAAACACTTCGTATACAGCTTTGCTTCATCATTAAGAAATAAGTTTCTAATTAATTTTAACCAGCTACACAGAGAGTTGTAAATTTGTCTTAGCTAAAGAAGGAATGTGCTTTGAATAAGTAAACAGTGTGTAAGACATTATTTTTAAAGAGTAAATATATAATTAATTTAAAAAAATCAATTAAATTTTAAAATTCCGCGCCTATGCAAAATATGAAAATGCTTATTAAATAACATATATTTTATAATGAAATTATTATTTTTTTTATTATAATAATTCTTTAAATAAAATAGATGTATTTATGATACATCTAATAATGATACTTTCATACGACATTTTTAACAATCATCAAAGTTTTTTAAAAAATAAATTAGACTTTAAAAATATTTTAATTTTAGTATGTTAGAAATTTGTCTACAAGAAGAAAACATCCAGAATGTACATTGCTTAGATTGCTTCAAATAGAATTCAGAGTGATTTATTACTTTTATTTTATTAAATAGTTACTCTTTAAATTTTAAGTTAACATCCACATCATTCGCAGCTTTTGTAGTTATATTAGATCTTTAATCTTTTCGTCAAATAATGAAGGTAGCTGACATGTGTGAATGCATTTTTAAACCAATTTTTTTTATCCGCAATTTAGACAAAAATATCTTTTTTTAACTGTATGTTCATAATATTATAATGATATATTTCCCTGAACAATATTAATTATCTTTATTTATTAACTTTTATGTTATTTAAATGAAATACATCTGTCTGTAACAGTTATATATATTAATTCTGTAAAAAATGTCATCAAAATTTATTCAAAATTAGGCTACGTTTTTAAACAAATATTTTCAAATTTGTTTGGTTGATAAATGTTATACTTATCCAAAATATTTGACATATATATTTCTACTATCTACAAGCGTTCGAGGTACACTACTAGTTGTGATAAATATTTAATAATCTATTTATGAACAAACAGTATATGAACAAAACAGTTCATCAAACAGTATAGAAAATATCTAATAGTAAAATTTCCTTTAAAGTACGTTATTACTTCTTATTCGACGGATATGGTGCACTTAATCTAAAAAATATATATTTTTAAAAAGAGGTATGATGCACTATTTTTATTTTGTTATTTACTTTATCTTTGCACAAGTGTTGTTACAGCATTTTAATAATTCAAATATGCTAACTTATCATAAAAAACTTACACAAACTTTTGTTTGTAAAATATTTTTTATAATCTTTGAATAACATATAGACAAATATGCAGAAATCAACCTGCTTTGCATCAGAATTTTAAACAATACAAAACGGCAACTTAGTTGGGTGACAAAATGGCTTTTGTCACAACATATATATAAACAAAACAAGGCACCTATATTTTGATTATATACTTAGAGAGGCTTTCCTAAAGGTCGTAATTCCAAAGGCAAAGTAAAATTTGCATTTCAAGAGATATACAAGTTTTCTCAGTGATTCATTCTTTATGAAGATATTCCTGATGCTATATTAAGTATTTATATGGTAACAATTTCACCACAAACATATTCGGTTTAATTTTACGATACTACAAGTCTCATTCAGTAACTTAAATTATAATTAATTTGGCACAGGTAATTGAAACCATGGAATTTTGACACACCAGCTGAATGACCAATGTTCGTTGTTCTATTCAAAGGATTTTCTTTCTCAAAGAAAAGATATTTCAAAGATAAAGATGTCGAGACAAATGCATTTTTCTAGAGAGAACATTTTTTTAAAAATCTGAGTATTTAAAATTCAATTATTAAACCAACAAATATACAAACTTAAAAAATACGCTTTCAAATCTGGTGAATGCATACAATGCAACCATTTAAGCTGAAGTTCAAGTGAACAGTGAATAAATTTTATTGTAAACACTTGATAAAAAATGAATAGTCGTAGAATAATAAAAGAAGTGTTCCAACCTTAAATAGAAAAAAAAAAGTTTAACTTAATTATTAG
Source organism: Salticus scenicus (assembly GCA_963930645.1). Lineage (NCBI taxonomy): Eukaryota > Metazoa > Arthropoda > Arachnida > Araneae > Salticidae > Salticus > Salticus scenicus. Next base: position 33,889,603 of record OZ005652.1, on the reverse strand, counting down.
TTTCTGGCATGGACAATTGATTGATGTTTATTTGTATACAAGCACGCGAGAATGAAATGTATTTCTATTATTGATCATTTTCGAGATATTAGGTAATTTAAAAAAATAAATAAATATGTATATATATATATATATATGTATATATATTTAATTAACATAAAAATAAACAGGTTTGATAATTTCGAAAATTTTAAAGAGATTGAAGAGGCATAGTTTAATGAGATATTTATAATATTTATTGCACACACTGAATTACTGCCCCCAGGAATGTTTTCCAAAGCTTAAAAACTTTATAAAATTTTTCCCTAATTTTTTTTTTTTTTTTGGTCTAATTTGACTGTACTACAAACTTACAGGAAATGTAAAGTGAGGTAAGGTATGCAAATGATTAGAATTACAAAGCGATTGCGCATGCGTGGAACGAGAACCGACTCTTTATCAGTCGCTTGTTCTAAGTATATAAAGGACTGTAAAGGCGCGTTGAAATTTGTTTATCGTCCTCTGTTTGTGGCAAACGTTTCATTGGTGATCAGTATGCCTCGTCAAAAGCGGAGAGTGCCATACCAACAACTAACGGAGTTCGTACGAGACCGCATCGTTGGTATGCGAGAGGGTGGATTTTCGTATCGAGAAATCGCACCTCGCACGCAGTGTAATGCCACGACAGTTATGCATGTTTGGAAGAAATGCACAGAGGAGAATTAAACAAGCCGAAAACCTGGCAGTGGGGTACGCAATAGAACAACGGCACGAGGCGAAAAAACACCTCATCCGCATGGCTGTGACGGACCGTAGAGCGTCCTCTCGTGTGTTAAGGCTGTACATCAGTCAGATAGCTCACTTTCTCCCTTCCCATGTTATCCAATGGGATTTTCGTTGCTTCGTTTTATAAAAATATCTCATTCAAAAAGGAAGTTTTTCGAAATCTGATTTTTGAATATTACTATTTGAACAGGTCGCCTTTTAGCTTAGTGAGTAATTTTTTGAAAAAATTAATTTAAATATTTTATTTCAATAAGTAAATTATGGACTCTAAGTTTGGATCTCTAAGTAAAATATTTAAATTTATTTTTTCGAAAAATTGCTCACTAAGCTAAAAGCTGAACTGTTCAAAGAGTAATATTCAAAAAACAGAATTCGAAAAAGTTCCTTTTTGAATGAGATAATTTTATAAAATGAAGCAACGAAAATCCCATTGGATAACATGGGAAGGGAGAAAGGGAGCTATCTGACTGATGTACAGCCTTAACACAACGTTGAAGCACGGCTGCAGGTGTTTTGTTGTCTAGCTCCACGGTTCGTCTCCGTCTGCTGCAACATGAACTGCATTGCAAGGGTTCCTCTACGCAGGTTTCCCCTCTCGCTGAATCACAGACGCTTCCGACTTCAATGGGCTCAGCAACACAGCATGTGGCATGCCCAGTGGCAACAATTTGTTTTCTCTGATGAATTTCGCTACAATCTGAAGTACAATGATGGATATGGAAGAGTACGCGTCAGACGTTACAGGGGGAAACGTTTGCTCCCACAGTGTGTTATCTAGCGTCATACGACGCAAATGCCTAGCATCATGGTGTGGGGAGCTATTGGATATAATTGTCGATCCCCCTAGTGCACGTTGCGGACAACCTCAACAGTTACCGCTGCATAAGGGAAATTTTGGAGCCAGAGGTCCTTTCCATTCTTCGACGCATTCCGGGAGCTGTATTTCAGCAGGATAATGCCCGTGCATATGTTTCTCAGACTGCACAAACCTTCTTCAGTGCACAACAGGTTTCGCTTCTTCCACTGCCTGCTGATTCCCCGGATATGTCGTCCATCAAGCATGTCTGAGATTTCATTGGTCGGCGACTCGCTCGTACAACTGGTGGAGTGCATAGTAAGATTGAACTTTGGCGTCAAGTCGAAGCCATCTGGAATGCCATCCAGAACCTGTACGATTCAATGCCACGACGTATACAGGCTCTCATCGCTCAGCGTGGCGGACACACAAAGTACTGATTTCAGACGTTCTTTTTGTTTTTTTGTCTTATACATTTGATCATTTATTTGTACCACTATCAGTAATATGTGAAATAAATTTCATTAATTTCTGACAATTCTTTCATGGTGTTGCAATTGTCAGAAATATGAGTGTATTATTGGGAAATGTTACGATTGTGGCTCATTTTCAGGCACACACAAAAGAATTTCGTATCATTACTTTCTACAGACGGTATTTCTTAAAAGTGCCTTTACTTATGTATACAATGTTTATAGTTCGTTTACAGGGACACACAAAAGAATTTCATGACATTACTGCCTATGGACAAATTATTATTCAAGTACATTTAACATAATGGAATTAACATGCATTATAAAGATGTATAAAAGCATGTTTACTTAAAAAAAAAAAGCGGGGGGGGGGGTGAATATGTATAGAATAAATGATTTATTTACTGGACCACACAAACGAATTCGGATGACATTCCAAATCATCCAAATGATGCCAAATTAGGTTAAAATATTAATAAGTTATAATTAATTGGTGTATTTTTTTTTAGTGTATATAATTACTGTGGCTTCTTTTCCGGGATGCATAAAAGAATTTCGTACTATTACGGTCTATAGTCGGCATTTCTTAAAAGTGCATTTTAACATGATTATACACCATTAAATATGAAATTTTATCAGAATTTTAAAAGCATGTTTTCCTGTGGAAAAGTGTGGGCATAGAATTGGTAATTAGGTTACAGGGTTACACAAAATAATTCCGATATGTTATGTAATCATTTTGCATGAAATTTGGCACAAATATTTATGAATTACACGGAATAAGACTATCAGTTATTAGGAATACATGAATACATATACAGGGTGATTCAAAAAAACGTGGACAAAATGATATTACAGATCAGTCATACAACAAGGATCAAAAATCGCATAGACACAGAGGGTCGCAAACTCCTGTAGAGGGCACTAGAGCCACGTGAGGGCGTTGCGATACAAACACGAGCTGAGCAAACGGATATTGTCTTCATTTGAGCCGTGGATGCGTTGGGTGTAACATGGCTAGTTACACGCTCCGCGAAATGGCTTACATGTATTTAATTTACGGCATGGCCAACTGCAATGGACGAGAAGCCTTGCGAATGTATCGTGAGAAATATCCTGGTAGAAAGGTGCCTAGCCACTCATCCTTTACCACTCTGCAATGACGATTGTGTGAAACCGGTTCATTCGACGTGCACAAGCTGGATGGTGGTCGCCAACGAATAACTCGGACAGTTGATGCTGAAGAAAGGGTTGTCCAAGAACTCCAGCGTAATCCTTCAACAAGTACACGAGTTGTACCCCGAAAGACCCATAATCCCCAAGCTACCGTCTGGCGCATTGTACATTGCACACGACGAAGGACTACATCCTTATTTACAACGCGTCCAGACGCTGGAACCGGGAGACTACAACATGCAACAATCGTATGGATTTTGTACGTTGTTTTTTGCAAGTAAGAACTACAGACCGAAACTTCGCAGCAAGTGTTCGCTTCACGGATGAGGCTGCGTTCTCATTAGAGGGTGTGATGAACTTTCACAACCTGCAGACGTGGGCGGATGAAAACCCGCATGCTACACGTCCGCACAGCGCACAACGAAAATTTTCCGTTAATGTGTGGGCTGGCATTGTAGGAGACTGTTTACTTGGTCCGTACATTCTCCCACAAAGACTTAACGGTCCCATTTATCTAACATTCTTGCAAGAGGTTCTGCCAGAAATGCTGAATGATGTTCCGATGCCTATTCGTCAACGCATTCGATTTCAACACGACGCAGCTCCTGCACATTTTAGCACAGATGTCAGAGCACATCTGCAGGCTGCTTTTCCTGGCGGCTGTTTTGGTCGCGGTGGACCAATCGCATGGCCACCACGATCACCAGACCTGTCTCCCTTGGATTTTTTCTTATGGGGATTTTTAAAAGGACTTGTGTATGAAACACCTGTTGCAACGCCGGAAGACTTGGTAGGAAGAATCGTTGTGGCAGCAGGATGTGTTCAAGGTACACCTGGTATCTTTGAGAAGGTGCAGCGTTCTATGCTACGTAGATGTCAGGCGTGTCTCGATGCATCTGGCAAAAACTTTGAGCATCTCCTGTAGGCTCAACATTTGGCTTGCATTAGTCGCATGTGAGTGAATAATTATCAATAAAATGATCTAAAATGGTTTAGTTTCTTCTCTTTGTGTTATGTATTATTTTAGACGCCCTGTAGCGGCTCCGGATCGCAATTGCGACCCTCTGTTCCTATACGATTTTTGACCCTTGTTGTATGACTGATCTACCCTGGCATTTTGTCCACGTTTTTTTGAATCACCCTGTATATACAGATAGTTGTTGAAAGAGATACAGCGGGATGTTGAGGGAGGCGGCAGCTTCTCTCAGAATCGTTTCTGCTTATGTAGGAAGGCAATCGAATCAATATATATATAGAATTATATAATAAATAAAAATGATATGTTGAATGTTGCGTGACGCAAAAAGAATGTTGAGGCTTCTAATCTGCAGATCCACTCGTTAAATTGTACAAAATTTATTATAAGGAATATCCTATGCTCATTCGGCAGTAATAAACAATACACCCAAATACAGATATTTTTTTTAAGTAAACAATAATTATTGTTTGTTGCCCTTATTTAGCAATTAGAAATCATTAAAGAAACAAAGAAAAAAAAGAGTTACAGAATAACTGAATCCAGTCACGTTAACTAAAAGTGCACAAGTTACTGTGTCTATTTTTTTAATGATGTGTTAATTGCTAGATAACATCTGTTTTTCTGTCAAAATAGATAAACAAACAAACAGTTAGTATACCACTAACGGTGGATAATTTAGTGGATTATCAATCAGTTAAGAGTTAAATTACAGGTTGTTCCATTATGTATATTTTATGTTGTTGTACATTGTTATATATTGTATTCTATATTTTAATGTTTTAAAAGTAAAATTGATTTCAATTATTTGAAAGTAAGTAATTAGGTACAATTATTTTACCTTCATACTTGGGGGAAAAAATTACGTTAAAAAGAAATTAAGTGTTTAATATTTTGAAAGTAAATGTCAGTTAGAGAAAAATATTCTTTGATACATATTAAAATCAATTGACGGCCCTCTTCTCTTACCGTCGCCGGAAGCCCGAGCTAATGTTATTCTATGGGGAATTTTCTTTTACAAATAACTTATTAACTAATACATATTTTTAAATTCTTTTTTCACATTCTGAAAATTCCCAACAGTTAAATTGGCGGACCTTTTTTAAAAATGTATTTTTTTAATTTTTAATATTTTATTTTGAAATTGCAAATTGAAAAATTTCACATATTGAAAATTCGTACTTTGCAGCTTCAAAATAAAATATAAAAAATTTAAATAATTTTTTAAAAAAGGTCAGTCAATTTAACAGTTGGGAATTTGCAGGATGTGAAGACAGAATTTAAAAATATGTTTTAGTTAATATGTTATTTGTAAAAGAAAATTTACCATAGAATAACATTAGCTTCGGCTTCCGCGGACGGTGAGTGAAGCGGGCACTTAAATGTGTGGGAGTCACAGAATTTTGAAGTTACTGAAAATTTATTTTTTTAATATATATATATATGTATTTTTTTTCCCTTTCGTAACTGATCTACCTTTGGTTTCTGTAAAACAATGAACAAAATCAAAATATAAATGCGATAGGTTCTAGGATTACTTCTGTGTGTATTCCCTACTGTTGCCAGAAGGTGTACAGTACACTTCCCCAAATCGGTGGTAATACCAAAAAATCTCCAACTCTATTTCTACAAAAAAAATTATTTTATTTTTATTTTTTAATATTTAATAGATTAAGATGAAAAATTTCCCCCAAAATAAACTTATCTTTCGAAAAAAAAAAAAAAAAAAAAAAAAAAAATTCCCATATATAATAACTTTTATACTAACTAGTTATCGAACATTTTTAAATCTGCATAAATTACTAAGTCCTGTTTTATCAGCTCTTCCTTCATTATACGTGAGGATCTATTATCTCCTCTAATTAATTGTATTTATAATACATCCCCTATGCGTATAACAACGGCTTTTGTTGACGATATAGTTGTCGAAAAACCTAGGCAAGGAAAAGTCTAATAAGGAATATTTCATAATTATTTTAAAGATTAATTAACCAATGCAATATAATTTGCTTGAAAGAAACAATAAAGCGAGAAGGTTAATTAACAGCTGCCTCATTAGAAATACTGCGTGCCTCTGCTGCTGCTTTTCACTTTTCATGAATTTAACAGTGCATTTTTCAAGAAAGGATAAAAATATTATGAAGCTTCATTATTATCGTGATCAATTGCTTTTAGCCCGTTAACGCCCGAATTAATTTTACAAATTATTATTAGCTGATTATTTCACTTCTAAATTATTATGGACAACTGACAGTAAAATATATTAAACAATTTTTCTGATAGTTTTAAATTTAAAGCGTATCCTCATTTATTGACGTTTAGTTTTCTAGCGAGAAAACTTCGAGATAACAGATTAATTTCCTATTATATGTTGACAAAGATCTCGAAAGTAAATTATTATGATATATATTATTATTCAACTTGATTTAAGTCAGTCTGCGCAAAAAGCATATATATGTACGACGAATGAAAAATCGTAAAATGCATGACTATCCAAATTATGAAATAATAATTAATAGTAGGCACATAAAACTTTCTGGGATCATTTAGAGTGACGCTAAAAACTGTCACTAAAAAGCAGAAATCATGCCAAGAAACCACAAAAAATATACGTGCCATTTTATTAGCTGTCCTCTAATGAGTACATTGGGAGATAAGGGGTTAATAATGCAAACTATGAATTAAGAAAAAATAGTATAGATTAGAGTTAATATATCTTAATGCACATCTATATATTATATAATATATCTATACATAATATAGATAAATTATATACAGAATTATAGAGCGTATGTGAATTAGTCTCACTGGAATTTAGAACACTATTTGTAACGTAAACAGAACACAGCTACAGAACACAGCATAGCAAGTATTACTAACAACTAACACAACAACCATAACAACAATTAATAATAATCAATATCACATATCGATATAAGGGGGTGGGGGGGGGTAACTCTGTTAACTAACATCGCTATGCATCCGAATATCCATGTGAAACGAAAGTATTCAAGTAATGAAAATAATTCTTAATTCCTTAAAATGAAAAATTTGATTTATGAGTGTGATTTCTTTCAGAATTAAACTCAGTATTGCCAACTCATATTTTGCCATGTCCTTCCATTAATAATAAAAGTATATACTTTAGTGCTGAGGATGTTCCTAGGACGTACTTTCATCCTCAGGGAAGCCTTAGGATGTCAGAGAGAAATGTTACCTCCAAAGAGTCCCTACATGCTAAAGAAAACAGAAGCCGTACGCGTAAGGACAATTCCCTACAGTGGACAACCCTGATTAAACTAATCAAGTGCACCAATTTAAGATAAAAGAGTTGAAAAATTCCCCAGATTCCTCCCCAAAAATTTCAAAAATCCACTCTCAATTCCCCATAAACATTTGGTCCTTTCAAAGTCGCCAGGATCCCAAAAATCTATAAAATGGGGACAAAATCCTCGATCTGGCAACACTGGCTTACTTTACGCTATTAAGCTGCAATGCACTGTCCTCTGCGGCGTTAGAAACTCGAAAACGTAAAATTTGCGGTTAAATTAATGTTCATATTTAATTTTATCATTTTTGTGACGATTTTACCACGCTAGGTTAGCGTAACCCGTAGGTGAAATTTTGACTTTTGTAATTCGTGTAATTTACACGAACTAAGGCGGGGATATAGAGGAATATTTTATAACAGCTCTAGATCAAGACCTAATACACATAGTTTCATAAACTTTATATTTTACTTGCAATCTGACATAATTTAGCATCATTTTGATTTTTGGTTTGCAGCACAACATATTTTTTCCCTCCTCATATCTCGGTTTTTATTCTATGTCGGCTCATACTTTCTGTTTATTAAAATGCAAGTCCAAAACGTTTTTCTTAATATTTCTGCCTGATGCATGTACTATTTATCGAATCTTTGACATTGTTCAGTGCCTCTTCCTTGATTTTAGCTGTAATTTTTCAACACATTTTTCTGATCACATCACATGCTTCATTTTCGAGCATGTTTGTAATATAGACTATGATTCTTAGAGTCTACACTATGTTGAAGAATACTGTAACAGCTGTTTCTGCAATACGATCACGAATAATTCATGCACTAAAAGAATGAAGAAAATATGTTTTTATACTGCTAATTAACGTTGAATGTATTATGGAAATACCAATATCCGATTAAGTCATTTCTTGTATTTGAATTTTTCCGTTATCATTATTTATTTGTTTATGTTGAATTAAAAAAGAAAAAGAGCATCATTTTATTACAGATGATGAAGATCAATTTTTAAAAAATGTTAAAGAAATTATTTAGTCAACGAACTGCATCATGCGGGCACCGCTTTTACAAAATTTTACAAAGTGTTACAATTCTCAATTTAGACTATTAAGTAACTAATATTAGTTCTCTATAATGTTGTTTAACAGAAAAAAAATTCAGGAGTTTAGAATTAATTTGTGTTATCTCCCCCCTCTCCTCCCACCCCTAGAAGCACTGCAACACAGAAATCATTTGTCAGTCATCATTTTAGTATTTCACACGAAACCTCTTTCGTTCTTCGAAACTGCACCAATTGGTATATAATTGTAGATAAAAGAAGATTACGAGATTAAACTCGTTTACAGGATAGTTTATTATTTTTTTTCATTTCTAGCATTTTTATTATGCTTGTAAGATATTTATTATGCTTGTAAGACAACTCAAATAAAGAAACTGAACATTTAAAGGAAAAGGAAAAATGCATAATAATACTAGGTAAATGTAACAGGCCTGATTTTTTTAAATTTCACATTCCCACCCAACCATCCAACTGAACACCACCCCCCAACCTCCGTAATCAAACATTTACATAAATAATCCCACGCTTTTCTACGAATTTCAATGAAAACCACATAGTGCTATGATCAATAAGTTTTAGAATAATTTTTCATTATGTCTTTTCGATCACCTGATATAACATACATATATATCGGGGTTCTCGGCTCCTAATATCGTATAAAATCCTGTTGACCTTTAAACCTAGTACTTTTCTTTCATTTCAAAGAAAAAGTTTTCATAAAACGCCAATGGAATTTATAAAAATCAAAAAATAACTATGTAAATAAGAATGTACAATCACGCACATTGCATACATGGCGAAGTTTTTCTAAGATTATGAACACTGGTAGACTTTACACACAGTAACACGGCATAGCATACTAAAATTTCATCCAGCTGGAAATTTGATATACCGTTGGAAAATAACTTTAAAAAATTACAGCATAAAGCAAACATGAATTCAATGTCCCTTGAGATGCCCTATAAAGGAGCTATAAATTTACATATAACATTTTCTTTACAGTATATTCTTAAGGAAACTTGAGTAACACATATTTGTTTATTTTAATTCAAATCAGTGTTAAATATTTAATTTCATTCACTGGTTTTCGCACTTTTGTGTGTCCCTATAAAATAAGTATAAATGCTACGTGTACGTTTTGTAATTCGATCATGATGTTGCGCATATCAGTAAAACATTAGGTATTCAAAAAGATTGCGTTATATCTTTTAGCAAAAAACAATGACTTAGCAATTTCATCCAAATGCAGTTTATTCAAAAAAATAATCTCGTTAAAAACCAATTACAAGTTCTCAATGAAATACAAGCTTATAAATGCATTTTTATAAAATTTCTCGATTATAGGACAAAAAGTGCTAAGACCTGCAAGGCATCATCATGGTTTCATAATCTTTTCATCTCCGGACCATCCTCAGGGGGTGCGCCCTTGACCTTCACCAATTACCCATTGTGCAGTACTGGTGTGACGTTAAACCCAACCAACATAATATTATTATTCGAATGTAGAACAAGTACTAGCGACTGATTGCTGAACATTTTTAGAGAGGATAAACTCAGCACAGCACTTTAATTTAATGTGACACAAAAATGGCTGCTATAGGTCCAGTTAATGAATGAATTAAGGAGAGGGATGTAAGAGGAAATGCTCTGGAAGCAATGGTAACTAAAGATTGATTATAGCCCATAAACAATCTCTTTTAAATGGTATGTAGGCTTGAGTTAATTTTGTCTTATTTTGGTTGGTCTGTGGCCTTTCTTTCTTTTAACATCAGGGTGCATTAGACCGAGATATAAAGTAGATTCCAAACCACTAAGAACGCGCATGCTTGATATGGGAATCGAACGTGGAACCTTCATGTACATGTGAATTACAATATTTGCTTTATGCTCCTAAACATGTTCTTCATAAATAACTTTAAATTTCATAAAGAAATATATGAAAATATAGTAAAATAAATAACTCACAATCTTTTTATCCAGAAAAAAGAAAGAAAGTATAAACGCGAGGCCTTATAAAGCATGATGCCCTGTGCGACCACACCTATCGCACACCCCAAAGGACAGCTCTGAACAAGAGATGCTTAATAATGAAGCATGACAAAACAATGATGAGAGGCTTGATGGTGGTAACCCATCACCAAAACTGCAAATAATAGATTTAGAAATAGATGAAACCGATGATAATAATATGTAAGAAAATTCACAAAATATTCCTCGTAGATCACAAAGAGCTAATAGGGGGTTACCACCCGATAGATTTACATTCACAGTGCACAATAAAAGAATTGATGAACCAAAATGCTGGGATGATATAATAACTATGCAAAACCCTGCAGAAAAGGAAATTGGATTAATGCTACATTAAACGAATTGAACTCACTTAAGCACAATGACACTTGGGAATTAGTAGAGGCCTTGACAGGGATAAAAGCAATAGGTAGCAAATGGGCATTCAAAGTGACATACAATAGTCAGGGACAAGTGGAAAAATATAAAGCGTGGCATATAATGTTAAATCTATATATTAATTTGAAACATGTTTTTGTCTGTCTCCACTATATTGAGAGAAGTACTTGGTGTAAAAATTTGGTTGAGGTGTTTAAAAAAAGGTATGTAGATGTGCTATGAGAAGAGAAAAATAAAAAAAAGTCGAACGGTTTTCCCCCCGGGGGGGAAACGGGTTAAAAACACGTTTACGAGCTTAACTAAGCTTCAAATTACTTCACGGTGAAGAAATTGTACATATGGGGACTAGAGTCGAATACTAAAAAATCACTTTCTGCGAATTTGGAATTTTCGATTTTAAAGGGGGGGGGGAAAGGGGGAAAGTAGATTTGGAGGGGTGGAAGGGGGGAAATTAGTTTGAGAGTGAAATCCGTTCTAGACCCACGCATGTAGCACCTCATTTTAAAGGTCTTGAAATTTCATGTCGACTGGCGATGTTTGCATACAGTATAGTGCGACCCCTGGTGGTGAAAAATGGAACTAGGTGATTTTGCTGCAGACCCTATCATGTTACATCTTATTTTAAATTCTTGGTATTTCCTGTCCGTTGGTGATGTTCGTACAGAACACACTGCGCCCCCTGGCGGTGGAAAGTGCAACTAAAGGATTTTGCAGATGACACCACCATGTGACACCTTATTTAAAAGGTCTTGGAAATCCAAGGCGACACTTGGGAAATCCAATGACACTTGGGAATTAGTAGAGGCCTTGACAGGAATAAAAGCAATAGGTAGCAAATGGGCATTCAAAGTGACATACAATAGTCAGGGACAAGTCGAAAAATATAAAGCGTGGCATATAATGTTAAATTAATTTTTTAATAAGAAAAATACACTCGCTACATATGTAGTAAAATACAGCAGAAGATATATAACACTGATATTGTATTACAGTAAGATTACATTTAATCTCTATGCTATTAAGATTACATAGACTGTATGATGCTAAGATAACACTAAGATTCAAAATTTTTGTGCTCAGGATTATGCAACATTAATACACTTAACAAAACACTTTTAAATTCTTTGTTATACAGATTTACACGTGATAGGTTGTGCATATTATTTCAAATATTAACAATTCGTAGGACAATATATTTCAGGATTTCGAGTTCTTGTAATGAAAGGTGAATTGAATGCATCAGAAATAGTGGGTCATTTTTTTTTGTAAGGTTTTACTGCATTAGTGCGCTTGGAAAATGGTACAAGTCATTTAAAATTGTTTACATTCTCCTTATTATACTGATTTGCAACAGTTACACACATTCTTTTAAGATAAGACAAAACAATTTTTCATACTTTTAATTTTTGTCATGAGAGGTGAAATTAAATCTTCAGATTTTTTTTTTTTTTTTTTTTTTTTTTTTTTCTTAAACTTACCTCAGTCGTGGACTACTTATTACTGTTTGTAGTCAGGTAGGAATTCATCATGTAAGACAAAATCAAGAATGTACAAAAGAAGTACATTCAACACTAATATAATATAGACATAAGAAAAGAGAGCATGATAGTTCAAAACTTGGATGGGTTATACAATCACTTTATTTATACAAACATTTGTACCTTATTCAGTCGTAATCGTTATACTCGTTTGGTGTTTGGGAATAAGGCCGATTGACTGCCCTAGGGTTCTAGGCCAGAGGGGGAGTGCCTTCCGTGGAGGTCTTTGAAAGGGGTCCTAGCCCGTATTTACGCAAGTTTCGGAGTAAACCACGGAAAACTCCGAACGGCTAGGCCGACGAGCGCGACCTGGGATTGAACCCGGTACCTCACATCTACCAGCTTTGAACGCAGAACCACTCGGCTGCTGGTGGGCCTTATACTCTTTGGGATTCTGTTGCTTTATTAATGTGCATACAAGCTGCCTGTAGTCACTAAAAAAAATTTAACCCCAGATAACTAAACATTCGTCTAATAGTAGACTAATTGAAATGTTATAGTAATCGTCATAAGATGTATTAGTTTTTTTTAAATAAAATAAAGCAAAATATAAAAATATACTTGTTTTTTAATTTGTAGTCTGCGTCAAATGATTAGGTACAGAGTAACGACTTAAGTTGGGTTAGCTGTTTTTTTTTTTTTTTTTTTTTTTTTTTTTAACACGCTTTTATTAGCTTTACCGGAATGTATGTTTGTTTGTAACCGCTCTGGGAGCAAAAAAAAAAAAAAAAAAAAAAAAAATCTACATTGTAAAAGAAGACTTTCTCTACGTAAACGCTGTGGCTGTGAGGTAAAGCTCCGGGCTACGAACCTAAAAGTCTAACGTTCGAGCCCAGTCAGGGGAGATTTTTTAAAAATGGTTTTTGTTTAATTCTAAATTATTTTATAATCACCCTGTAATATAGTGTGTCACTCACACAATTTTTTCTTACCCTTCATTTTTATACTATAAAGATAGATATTTTGTGCTCTTTAGTTCACATTCTAATAAAAGCGTGTTCTTTAATTTTTTAAAAATATAATTTTATTTAATATATGTAAATTTACTTTTATAAAAAAAAGATTTTGTAATTTCTAACATCCCTTGTATTCGATGACATCTAGAATACTCAGGTGTTCTTATGAAATGGTGGATTCTTAATTTCCCAATGGATGGCCACCAAAAGGTAAACGTTTGAAGTTTATTATCATTTCATAAATATTATAGATTTTGATTATTTTGTTTCTATATAATATTCCTAAATTTTATTTTAGCATAGTATATAGATAGATAAAATAGATAAATAAATAAGTGAATAAATAAAATGTATTAATCATATGAGCTTAATAATGATATAGATAATTTTTTGCAAAACAATATTTTAAATACTTAAATTTTGATTATTCTTTTGCTATTGATATTTAACTAATAATAATGGAAATAATTTTTTAAAGTTTTGTTAATTCAAACTAAAGATTTTCAGTTAATTCAGAATTATGATAAAAAAAACTTTAAGGCAAACAGAATTTTGCAAATTAGAATTAAAGTTGATTCATGAATAAAACTATGTGTTTTATAGTAATAAATTATCGGTTTGTTTTTAAAAAATAATAATTTTCCAGACTTTAATTATTTGTTATGTTGTATTTTAAGAGCTCTCATTCATGCTGTTCACTAAGTTAGGACCTTCATTGCAGGTTTTGATGTCACAGTCAATCAACTTACAAAATTTTTCATAGGCACCTCTTTATACATATACACATAACATATTTTTATGTCTTTCTCAGAATGCTTGTTGTGACATAGCCATGAACATATAAAAATCAAGCCTCTTTTGAGTTTTACACATTTTACTCGGTATACTATATTTAGCAGTGGCCTCACAAACCACTTGCTGTTTGCTGGGTTTCACTTTTCTTCCCCAACTTTAGTTGAATGACATGCATGGTGCTCAGTTTTGAAATGCAGACATTTATGTTGCTAATTTAAATTAAATTTATTCTTTTAAATAATATAAGAGTAATAATAATAAACAAGATAACTATAATAATCATAAATTTTAAGAATTTCAATTTTTTAATATACTTTCATCACAGAATTTTCTGTTGTCTTACTTTAATACTTTAAAGGAGTATTTCAATGGTTTAATCTTAAAAAAAAAAAAAAAAAGTGTTTGAAAATAAAATATAAATTAATTGATTTAATCAAAATATACGGATTCTAAAAGATCAATTTTCCTTGAATTGTTGTGTTTGTAAAACTAATATAATTTATTTTTCAGAAGAATGTGTAAGAATAAGAGCCAGCTGTAACAAGATTGCATTTATAAAGATACAGAATTGTTAATTTTTTGTTGTTTGTTAAAAAAATGTTAATTAAGCTATACACTCATGTTTTCTTCACTCATATGTAACACTATGTAATTTACAATATTTTCTTTTTTTTTATTATTCATATGTTGTACACAATGGTAATGCTTTTATTGTAAACATAGATGTTGTCAGGCTGTTTTGTGAATGTATTTTTAAATATTTTGTTTTGAATTTTGGAGGAGAGAGCAAATTTTTTTTTCATGGCAAGTGGGAGAGATATGTGAGCGAGTTGCTCCCATATGCTTTAATTACACCAAATTTATTTCAAGATTATTAAATAACTAATTAGTTACAAATTAAAATAAGTAACTTTTATTAATCCTCTAAATATATCAGATTTATTTCAATAAACATAATCCGTAAGGAATCGACTCTTTTTCTTGAAGATTGAAGTTTATTTTTAATTTTAGCAATGTACTTAGAATTATTCTTCATAGAAGCACCAAGGAAACCTTCTTCACACTTGGTATACTTTAGCAAAATCATTCGAACGATAACAACTACCAGGACAACGTAATTCAGGGTTTATCGTTTTTGTAATAAAAGGCGAATTCAGTGCTTCTGTAATAGTACGTCTCTCTTCGGGATTATTCTGCATCAATGAACTTACGAACTGCCAGGACTCTTTTAAAAATCCGATAGGATAGAGATCGTAAATACAGCCACCAATTCTGACTACGTTTTCAAACGCGCATGAAAACTTTCTATATTGCCAACTTGCATCCACGGCTGAAGAAAAGAAATGCAATTCCATCATTCCTTCCTCTTCTATCATCCTGTGAATTCTTTGATCTTCACGTGCTTCTGAGTAAATGGTGAGGATGCCTCCAGTTAAAGTTTCGTACGCCGTAACGCCTGCGCTCCAATAATCAACGGCTGCTGCATTTATTTCACCTTCCTCGTAATATTCAGGAGGTCTGAAAGTAAAATTTATTTTTAAATATAGCAAGATATTTAAAGTATAGAACAGATATGTCAGTATCACATAAGAAAAGAATATAATTTATACGTAAACTCATACTAACTATAGTGAAATATTTATAAACCTATCCGGAAGCTTTTTTGACAGTAATAGTCATCCATCTTAAAAGTATTTAAAATTTTAAAGATATATACAGGGTGAATATAATTAAAGTTACGATTTCAAAAAGCTATAATTTTAAAACTACCCATCAGAGCGATTTGATATTTTACCAGAGCAATCGTGAGACAATGAAATTTTGTTTGGCAAATAAAAGTTCCAAAATGTGCCGTTAATTACCCGTAAAGTATTTGCTTCATGAAGCTCCTCTTTTTCTCTTTTCACTATGACTGTTTCCGCTGTAAATACATATTCTTGTCTTTTTGCTAAAAAAGTTGTAGTAAACCCTTGAAGTCTATTGTTTCTTGCTATTTCATTTTGTTGCTAACAACATTCCTGTTTTTAATGAGTCCATTTAGGCGTTTTCCCTGACATTACCCCGACAGCGTCATTCATAGGAACATGTGTTCGAACTACTTTTTTCCTCCCGCAAACAAAATTTCATTGCCTCACGACTGCTCTGATAAAATATAAATCTCTCTGAAATCGTAACTTTAATTATAATCACCCTGTATATATAGTGTGTGTATTATTCATTAGTCATTGTTTTATACATTCTTTTTAAGTGTGTTTTTCTTTTGTGCAACCTTTCATGCGCTTTTTTTTTTTAAACGTGGTGTATATATATATGACTATTTCGTAGATTTTTAAAATTTGCAAAAAATAGACCACATGGTAAAATGGTTGCTACATACCAAAGTTTAATATATATATATATATATATATATATATATATATATATATATACACACTGAAATAATAAAAATTCACCAGAGGACTTGCATTTATCAGTAATAAATAAATAAAAACATTGAATAAACACTGTAAAATGAAAAGAAAAAACAGCAAGAGTTGTTTTCAGTCAAAAAAAGAACACAACCCTTCCTCAAGCGAACACAGTAAGCACGAGCCCTAACAACACACTTGTCCGCAATACATCCTGAAGATATCCACAGGATGTCCATAGACGTCCTTTTCATCCATAGGATATCCTGAAAATGACATTTGGAGGACATGTGCTGTTAGGAGTAGTACAGACAGAGCCGCAACGCATGTTGCTGTGTTCGTTGATGTGTTGCCGCTTATCTACAGCACTCGTGCCTACTTGGTTCACCTGACGAAGGGTCATGTTCTCTTTCGATTCCAAACAACTGCTGCAATTTTTTGTATTTTCTGGTGTTTATTCAAAGCTTTTTACTTATTAATACTGAAATAGACGATTATTTAAGTATTTTTAACCGACTGCAATGCACCCGCTCATCCTTACTTTACTGCACTCTAATATAAAAGCAGGATTTTTCTCACCCAATAACACAAATCTTATACGATTATTAGATCGGTAAATAATCGCAATACTTAAAAATACACTTTGTAAAGTTAACTTTTAGATCATTTTTGGAAAAAATTTAATGATGCAATAACTTTGAATGAACTTAGTGTTTTCGATTTTGAACTGTATAAATCACATTGCTGCGGCTAGTAGTGAAATAAAACAGCACACTTTATATATTGCATATTGGAAAAAATGATGTATTTCAACATACTGGAAAGCAGCTTACCCTGTATGTAACCGAAAGCATCTCTTAGACTTAAAAACTAATCAGAACTCTTGAAAAACTAATTAATAAATTTAAAAGTCCATCCCTAATTTTTTTTTAAAGTAGGTTTTATTAAACATCCAAAAAATATTAAGTCTTTCCTTAAATATCTGCGGAAATTTGCGTTATTTCATGAATTTGTGTTCTTTAAAATGCTAAATCTGAGGAATTTAAAGATTTCATATCCTTAAAAAATTTATCAAAAATCTTAAGAATTGTTTCTTTAAAAAGTATTTTATTGAAAAAACCTAATATAGTTCATTTTATAAATATTAAATAGAAATAAAAGCTTCTGTATGAAACTCTTTAGGAGGTGCCAAGTCCTTTTAAGGGCGGGGCGTATTCGTAAATAGCCGTTTTCATTATAAGTCGATCATAACTACACTTGAGTACATAAAGCCGCATTAATGCTTCTAAGCCTGTGTTGCGAGACTGCTTAAAGCTAGACATGCAAGACTTTCAAAATGCCCAGTTTTTTCCACCAGGGAATTTAAAGCAAAATTGGGAATTTTCAAAATTTCCAAAAACTGGGAATTTTTAAGTAATGAATATTTTAATAATTAATGTTTATATGATTTTTTTTCTTCTTTATATATATATATATATATATATATATAAAGTTAATAAATTAATACTGCATTTTTTTTTTTTTTTTTTTTTTTAATATATTAATGACCAGCCGCGATTGTAATTAAATGCTAGCCCTCTGGTGGGCTAAGGTGAAATTACAATTAACATGAATAGCTTTCGGTTTTCGTCGAGACGCCATTGCTTGCCGATGTTTAGTTTCACATATATTTATTGAATAAAAATGAATAAATCCGGTAAATCAGATAACACATACTGTTGTGTGCTACAGTGTAACTCCAAAGGATCAAGAAATCCAGAATTAAGCTTCCATTTATTTCCAAATGACAAATTTAAAATTTCAGTTGCTTCCGCTAATGGAAGTAAAGAATTAATCAGATGATTTGAAACTAATATTTGTTCAGCTTCAGTTAAAAATCTACTTCCGATCGAACTTTGAATAAACTGAAATATTTTTTCCAAAAGCAATCAATTTTCCATCATGTAATGGCGGAGAAATTATAGCACGAATATTAAGTAGTACCACAAATAGAACAATAATAAATACACGTGGCTATTATATTTACTAACAACAAAAGCTGAAAAAACGCCATCTATCGATCATTACAATGTGGATTCTAATGCTATAATTTCTGGTACTGATATATTTAATTATATAATTAATTATATAATAATATATTTAATTTAGTTACCATGATAACAGAGTGGGCAATTTCGCATTTTTAATAAGCAAAATAAATAAATCTAGTTATTTTTAATACAGTGCTAAAAATGTACGGATTTTAATAAGTTTAATTTCTAATAAAAATAATTTTTCAGCAAAAAATATTTTTTCTTCTTTAAAAAAAAGCTTTGTTTCTGAACATGTGAAAAAACTGTAACATATCTATAAAATAAACCTTTTATAGGAATTTTTTTTTTTCAAAATATGTAAATTTTGGCTTCTTTTTGTATGAATGATAATAATTTAGCTTTAATTCTCATATATCTTATACTATTAAGGGAGCATTACTTGTATGTATATATGTATATTTCACTGTTCTCGAAAACGGTAGCTCGGACAGTAACGTGATTTAACACAAAGGTGCCCTCCGAAGGGTCATTGTGCACATCGAAGTCAGATTTTCGAATTTTTGATTAGTTTTCTTTTAATTAATAAAAATATGAAAAACAAAAGAACTTCCCATTTCTATAATGACGCAGAATAGAGAATCTTAGAGATTTGATAGGTTTATTTGATTTTCATTGATTTGAGTGTATTTTACGTTGAACTAGAGCTGCGTTATGAGGAATTACGAGAGATTTGATTGGTTTATTTGATTTTCATTGATTTGAGTGTATTTTACGTTGAACTAGAGCTGCGTTATGAGGAATTACGAGAGATTTGATTGGTTTATTTGATTTTCATTGATTTGAGTGTATTTTACGTTGAACTAGAGCTGCGTTATGAGGAATTACGAGAGATTTGATTGGTTTATTTGATTTTCATTGATTTGAGTGTATTTTACGTTGAACTAGAGCTGCGTTATGAGGAATTACGAGAGATTTGATTGGTTTATTTGATTTTCATTGATTTGAGTGTATTTTACGTTGAACTAGAGCTGCGTTATGAGGAATTACGAGAGATTTTATTAGTTTATTTGATTTTCATTGATTTGAGTGTATTTTACGTTGAACTAGAGCTGCGTTATGAGGAATTACGAGAGATTTGATTGGTTTATTTGATTTTCATTGATTTGAGTGTATTTTACGTTGAACTAGAGCTGCGTTATGAGGAATTACGAGAGGTTTGATTGGTTTATTTGATTTTCATTGATTTGAGGAAGGGATGTCCAGTGATGTTATTTTGTTTTTAACATGCTGGACAGTGATTGCAGCGAAAACGAGTTTCATGTGTTTTCAGATTCATGCACAGCAAGGTAGGGGTGTCCAGTGATATTTTTTTATTTTTAACATGCGTGATGGTGATTGCCGAGAAACCGAGTTTCGTGTATTCTGAGATTCATGTACAGCGAGGTAGGGATGTCCAGTGATATTTTTTGGTTTTAACATGCATGATAGTGATTGCCGCGGAACCGAGTTTCGTGTGTTCTGAGATTCATGCACAGCGGTGTAGGGCTTTCCAGTGATTTTTTTTTTTTTTTTCTTTTTCATGTGCGTGAAGCGTACATACGTGCGTTATAGTGATTGCTGCGAAAACGACTTGACTTACGCGCGTTCTCCGATTCGACCATTCATCGAATAGTAACTTTTACAGTACGACTAACAGCTTCAACTGTTTCCAGAACATTCGAAGAATTAACATTTCTATTTGACTATTTTCGAGAATATTCGTTTTAATAATAGTTTTGTTGCACAGATTCGGGAAGTTCAAAAAGTGTTTGATATTGTCAAGGAGATTCCATACTAAACTGTGAAGAAAATACTCGCCAATTGAAATATATTTATTTAAACGTTTCAGTTATTCAATTAAAAAGAAATCCTTTAAATATAGTGCCCAGCGAAGCCTGCTAGTTAAATATAAAATGATAATAATACCACGTTATAAACTTATCAACATTTAAGTGTTTTAAAAGTCAAAGTTTCGTTTTAAAAAGTCAACATTTTAACTGTGATATATATTATATAAACAGTATATTTTCTGCTTAAGATTTCTCGAATTAGTTATTTCCCGTAAAATTGTCAAATTTCCCAAAATTTCCAATTTATTCCCCAAAATTCCCAGATTTTTTCTCTTGCTTCAAAATTTCCAATTTTTTTTCTTTTTTCTTTTCTTTTTGCATCTCAACTTAAAGCTAATTTCCCCAAACAGTTCTCAAATTTCTCCAAAGAAAGATGTTTTCCCAAAAAGATCCACAACTCAATTTCTATTAAAAAGATAAAATTTTTACAAAAAGTTAAAGAATATTTAATAAATTTAAACTCATATTTTTCCCTAAATGAAGCCTTATTTTGGGGAAAAAGTCCCCATTTATAAAAATAACATTTGACAGATTTGGTATTGAAATTTTTTAATCTGAGTAAATATCTGATAACATAGTTTCATCAGCACTAGTTGGATTATACGTAAGCATGTACATATAAATTGTACTAATCATTCATTTGCACTTATAAAGAATCCCATACCTGTAATAGAGTTTTTGTTAATTATATAATGCATAAAGAACAAGGTAAAGAAAAGCACAAGCAATCAGACCAATTATCGCATGTAACAACAGGGTTACATGCAATATGTAGGGTACAATATGTTACATGCAATATGTACAGTTCTAGATTTACCAGTAACTGACACTTTGACAGATAATTCATAGTAAGCTTTTATTTGAGAATTTAAATTAAGTGGTGCCATCTAGCAGCAGTGTAGACATTTATCTTTAACTTTATGCATCCCCCTCCCCCCCCCCCCCCCACACACACCAGGAGGTTCTAGATATAAAAAATAGAAGTTTCTATGCACGGACTGAGAAATCTCAGATTCTCAGTAGTTGGCTTAATGCTGAAATTAAGGTAAGCATGTTTTCAATCTGTTTCTGTCTGAAGCATCTTTCCTTATAGAAATCAATTTAAGCTAAAATGTATTTGATAATAGTATATAAAATAAGGCTTTAGAGTTATTTTTGAATATATATATATATATATATATATATATATATATATATATATATTATTTAAGATGGAATGACAATTACTGGAACAAAAAGATCTATTTCACCAGTAACTGACATGAGTGTCAGTTATTGGTGTCTCAGTAAAACTCAAGGTAATTGCATAGTATTTTTAGGAAATATAGTAAATACTAATCAAAATGTTATTGTAAAATTATATTTTTAAACCCTAATATTTTGTCAGTTATTGGTCTTGACACATGTCAGTGTTTCCATTCAGCATTTTTTTCATTTTAGAAGTAATTTTGGTATTTTAAAATGTATATAGCTTATTTATTATGTAGTAAGATCTTAAAAAAAAAAAAAAAAAAAAAAAAAAAAAAAATCTTCATTTTTTTTTTCTTTAAAGACAGATGGCACCCAAAAGAAAAGAAAAAGCATCGAAATCTCCTAAGAAACAGATCAAATTTATTTATACTCAAGAAGCAATAAACAATGCAATAAATGCTGTAAAAGAACAAATTCTAAGCGTATTAACCCTTTAACATTTATTGGTTTCGCCCAGAAACCAAACATTGCACTTCCCCCCCCCCCCAGCAATTTTTCAGTATTTTCACAAAGTGTTAATAGAATATTAAACTCTTATTCATTCTAATTACACTACATGGCAGCACTACAGCAATGCTATTTCAGATGAAGCCAGACATAGAAGTCACTTTAATTTCCTAAAATTGTATCAATTTTAAAAATAAAGAAAAAATATTTATTTTAAATACTAGCACATTAACTTTCTATAATCCTTCTGTCATAAATTAAAACTTTCAATTTTTTATATAAATAAGCAGAACTGTCCGAAAAGTTATGTAAAATGTTTGGTTTCTGAGAGAAACCAAACTCCAGTAAAGGTCGAATTTCGCAAGACATAAGATAGGAGTAGAAAATGAACATTTCCTGGATTTTCTGCAATTTCTTAAAATGTCACTTTCTGGAATTATATGAATATATATATATATATATATATATATATATAAAGTATGTATGTGGGTATATATCTTCTATAATTTTTTCTTTTTAAATAATTTATATGCACTAAACATTTTGCAATTGTGAATATAAAGCTTTTTTTTTTCTGGTAAAACAATTAGTAAGTATAGTTAATTTTATGATTAAATTCGTAAATTTGTAAATAGTAAATAAATAAATAAATAAAATAAATAATAAAGCCAGAGCTTTAGCAACAATGTTTGGCTTAGCGCCTGGTGCTGTGACACTGATTACACCACACTTGCTTCTCTTCTGAATAAATCATTATTTGAATTTCTTAATACGTAAGTCAAAATATAAATGTTTTAAGATTTCTAAAGTGTCTGATTTATTCTCTGCAACTTTTATATTAGTTTGTTTAAGGAGATAAAATAGCCCGTTACCTTTCATTGGTTTCACTGTGAAACCATAAATTTCTGGATAATAAAAAATGCTAATTTTTTTTTTCATTCGTATATTTATGATCAATGATGCATTTAAAAGTCATTTTTTAAATTAATTTCACATTTTTAAAAAGGAAATATGTAGTGAACTTTAAAGGTTTAAAAGCAAGCAAGCACTTTGGTGTGACTAGGAGCACTTTAATAAATAAAATAAACAGCAAGACACCTAATATAAGAATAATGGGGGGCCTTCGACTATTCTGGCTAATGAAGATGAAAAAAGACTTTGTTCACTGGATCTTAAGGCTTTCAAAACTTGGTTTTCCACTAGTACGAGAAGACAGAGTATAGTGCAACATATTTGTAACAGGGAAAAAGAAAAAAAAAAAAAAACAATTACTCCATTCACAAATAACAGACCTGGCAAAAAAAGGTATAAATTATTTTTAGCAAAAAAATTTCTGGATGGATGACTGGCGAAACATTTTACGAGTTCATAACAAATATTTCTTATCCACGGTTATGTCCGAGTTTTGCAGTAAACATGGCATAATACTTACAGCGCTTTCCCCCAATACAACCCATATTTTACAGCCTTGTGAAGTCAGCTTATTCAAGGGAATGAAATAGTCTTGGAAACATGTTGTTCATGAGTTGAGAATAAAGAACTCTCGTATACCGGTTACAAAAGTAAATTTTACCAAACTATTTGAAGCAGTAATAAACAAAATTTCACCGGAAACAGTGACCAGCAGCTTCAAGCAAACTGGCTTGTATCCTTTTGATCCAGAAGCTGTAGATTAAGCTTAAATGCAGTCATGCACCACTGATCCACAAAATATAGACATACTGAAAAAAAAAAAAAAAGTTGCAGATTCACTAAAAGTTATGGAATCATTTATTTCTAAGGATCTCTTAGATAAATTTTATGCAGAAAAAAACAAACAAACAAACAAACAAACAAAAAAAAAACTGGGAAGAGTCTAATGTTGCTAATATATTATAGGAAATTTGGCATAAAATAAAATATCAAACATTAGAAAAAAACATACCAACAGATACAGTTAATTCAAGTACAGATCCTGAACAAGAAAATGAAGCTGAAATGCAAAATAATGTACCTGCAACAGATGATTACGATTTTGCAGGCTGCAATGTAACAATTAGTAGTTTTGAAAATGTAACTCAAGCTCATACTTTAACTGAATCTGATTGTATGCCTACAAGTAGTCAGCTGCTTGTTACTTCAGAAATTATACATCTAACAAGTTCATCTCCATTCAAAAAAGCCCTATTTTGGCCTGGATCAAAACAAAGCAAAAATCGAAAGATCAAAGAAAAAATTCTAGCAGATGCAATATCTAACGAATGGAAAAACTATTACAGGACAAAATAGGAAGAAAAGAAAAAGAAAGAATTAGAAACGGAGCAGTGTAAAATTGACAAAAAAATCGGAAAAGAAAACAGTCTAAAAACAAGATGATGATAGTAAAAAAGAAAAAAAAGTAAAATATCTTCTTTTGATAAAATATTTTTGCATTTAGAAAAATTAAGATTGAATTAAAAGATAAATTAGGGTTTTCTATCAATTTCATAAGTTATTGGACCCTGAAGTGTCAGTGATTAGTGCCAAAATTTTCTCTTGGTGTCAGTTACTGGTGAAACTGCCATGATAATATAAAAAATTTTAAAGGAAAATAGAAAAAATCTACATTTTCAAATAAATTATACTCTAGTTAACAAGAAGTTTCTTCCAGGATAATTTTAATAAGTAGCAATTGCACGTTCATTTAGATATTGCTCTTAAAGTGTCAGTTACTGGTGTACCTACCCTATGTTTAATATATCCTTAAAGTGTAATTTACTGAAATAAGAAACCCCTTTCGATGGATCAATATTGTGATGACATGTGCTCCGTGCCTGGACTAGTCCCAGACCATGGCCATTTGCCTACTGCATAGCTCTAGTGTGACGTTTTAACAACATAACTTCAAACTAAGAAATATTAAAGTAAAAAATTATAGCTGGCAATTCCTTAGTCGGGGATTGTATGTAAGCATTTGAGTATTGACACGTCCCATCTTATTTATTATTTATATAAGGATCTAATATTTATTATTTTAGGATTCGTTATTATTATTCATTATTTATCTAAGAAATTATCAGTGGGTGTGCTTTATCAAAGCTTTGCTACTTGCAAAGGCATTTTCAATTTCTTTGTAAAAAATGATGCAAATTTAAGTTTTACCAATGGTAGGACTATTACTGATTATTCAAGTAAGTTCAGCTGCTGTTGAGCAATCTTTCAGCACTCAAAACAGACTAAAAACCAAATGCAGTAATTGAATGAAAGGCACAACCTTTATCATCTTTAATGAGGATTAAAGAATCCGAAATAACTTTAGAATCCTTTGGTTATGAACACGGAGTAATATTAATAGGAGTTGAAGGTCCAATGGGAGAAAGCTACGAAACTGTGATGTAAATTTTTGGTAAATATTGAGGGCGCCACTTGTCATTACTCCCTACCTCGGAGCTGATATAGTGTTGTTTTCAATAGAATTTTGCTGGAATACATTATACATTTTTTATTTTAAGCAATTTAATTTGTTTGTAAGTTCTTAAAACAGCATAATTCAGATGTTTCAAATAAATGCTTCGTTCCTAGTTGTAATACAGGGTATGATAGTGGTAAGAAAAAAAAAAAAAAAAAAAAGCCCCAGGATAGAAATAATGTCCGAGTTCGTGTTTTCTGCACCTAAAGTAAGTTTTTTTTTTTTTTTCTTTACAAAATTTCATCCATTCTCCTTCCTCCCAATTGTCTGTTTTAGCTAGCTTCGGTTCATAAGGATCATCATTTTTTAAAAGCTCTCTTTCAAAGTAAAATTAGTATAAAATGGCTCTTAAAAAAAACATGTTGGTTAGAATACTCTATTTAATGAAATTTGCTTTCAATCGAACTTTTTTCAGCTTGATATTATTTTTTAAAAAATAATTAAAACGAGACATTTCCCCATTGAATAACATTGCGGAAGCTGGAGAGAAGGAAGTACTGTACGCTGGCGCCATCTGTAAACATTATAAAACAACATCACAAAATTTCAGCGTTACCTTCTTCTCCTGTCTTTTTACTCCGTGGTTATGAAAAAGTCATAAAACTATTTATTACAAAAGTTCTAAGAAAATATTGAATTTTGATTTATGTATAACAATACAAAAAAAAATCTTTTACAGGTTAAAAGTTAGTGATGCAGCTACTTTTGGGCTGTAAGAACTTGAAATATGAGTCTTAATAATAATGATATGTTTTGAATGATGCTTTGTTATTAATTAAAATATACCTAAATTTACATTTATACTTGATAAAAAAAGCATCTTTAATTAATTAAAAAACAACAAAAACCTTACTTCTTTGCTTCACTATTGGCTACATGTGGGAGAGGCTGCATCTGGAAGGGCCCTCCAGATCAAGGGAAGGTAGATGTGCAACATAATACCAAATGAACATCGAAATTTAATGATAACTCAGAGACACAGAAATATGAATGTCACTCTTTTTTAACAACAACTTTACTCGGTTACTGGCTACACAGTTTCGACTGAAACTATCCGAAATTGGCTCCACATTGTAATAATAGGTCTGAGGATCTCATTCTTATATCGAGAACCAGTTAGAGCTCCATTTCAAATGATTTGGAGATCGATGCGCCCATCCATGGAGATTCCAGTATAGACAATCACCCCCACTGTCAAATTTGACACGTCCGTACACAAACACAGGATAGTTTCTCTTTCCATGTTTCCTCCAGATGAAAATATACCTATTATCAGGATGAACAGAAAAACGGGACTCATCGGAGAAAAGAATATTGCGCCATTCATTTCTTCTCCAATTTACATGCTTTGTTGCCCACTCCCTGCGGGTACGATGGACCATTCGTTGGTAAGAATAGTCTTACAGCCTAGAGCCAGTATCGGATAATTTGAGTCAAAGCTGTGGTACCAAATTGCCGATCAAAAGTGTTGTTAAAGAGTGGTATTAATATTTCTGTGTCTCCAAGTCATTAGCGTTGAATATCGATTGGGTATTGTTGCACATCTCCGACCTTGCACTGGTCTTCTGCCTGCATCTCCAAAAAACGATTCCAGGTCCTGGAAATCACACTTTATGAAACTCCAGTGGCTTCTGTTACTTTGGCTCCCTCTCTAACCAAACAACAGCTCTCCGTTTCTGAATCTGTTAAATGACTTTGTTGAGAAATTACCCTCATCGAAACAATGCACTTACTGAATGTCGATCATTCTTTTCTGCTTTGTCTTTCATTAAATTGAAAGAAAAGTTTCATTCGTTGCTTCTAAAAGCTTTGTTTTTTTATGTGAAACTCAAAATTTGCTTTTGTGACTCTCCTCTATTTTCTGCAAAAAGAAAGAAAAAAAATGCTTATACAGTTATATTGTATAATATTTACAATATCCTTTAATAGTTTTGAGCAATGTATAAAAAAAAAATAGTAAGTTTCATAAAAAAAAAAAAAAAAAAAAAAATCAGGGTAAGACTAAGCTAAAAATATACTCCACTCTTCCATCTTATTTCCAATATGCAAAAGTTCTTTAACTCTACAAATACAAAATATTGATTATAATCAATATAAATGTGGAAATTTTTTAAATAATTAAGTGCATATATTATGTTTCATATATTATGCAAATTAAGCAAAATTATACTTGGCATAGAAGCATATGCATTACATTACAACAATGCAATCAAATTGAAGGGCACGGGTTTTAGATCGGGGGACTCGGGCCAAGGGCCATATCCCTTTTGGCCACATTTTCAGGACCCTGGAAATAGTTTGTTTCATTTATTTTCTAATCTGTAATCTAATTTTAAATTGGGGTATTTTTTTTTTTTTAAATAAATAATTTAAAAAAAAATTAAAACACAGAAGTGGAAATATATGTTGTATTTTCTTTTATTATTTCTACTGAAAAAAAAAAATAATAACCAGGCATAGATTAAGTTAAAGCGAGTTTATACCTAGATGTTCACTTAAGGATCCTGTTTTTACCGTAGCAAAACCAATTTTTTCGTTTTTTAGAATGCACCTACCCAATATCATCAAATACAAATTTTGATAAATCCATTATTTATTTTTCCAATGTTCTTGAAAGCTATAAAATTTGGAAATTGAGTAATTCTTCCTTACTTTTAATATAATTATAAAAAACTACATGCCCAAAGTACACACTTGAATAGTGTACATTTGTTGTATAAAAACGGATTTTATTACTTATAATTAATTAGTTGAAATATCCGGTATTTTTTTTTTCAGGCTCATTTGAAAAGAAAAAAAAATGTTATACAACAAGGATAAAAGAGAAACAAGTTTAAAATAGTCGATTACCCTAACAGCCCACTTATCCATAGTACATCCTGTGGATGTCCCTTGGATGTATATTCATTCATAGGATATCCTGATGATGTCTTGTGGATGAGATGTGCTGTTAGAGTAAAAGATTCCCTAATAACACATTGTCTCCAAATGACATCCTCAGGATGTCCTATGGATGAAAAGACATCCTATGGACATCTTGAGGACAAGCGTGTTGTTAGGGTTATTGACTGCCCTTAGAAAAGGACACGGTAACGGAAGAACTGTAGAGAATGGAGGTCGGAATTAATTGGGATTAAGCCTTGCTCGATTTTCGGAAAACGAAATTTTCCAGATAAACATCTACAATATTGAATAAATTTATCAGATCATTTGTGAGTAGAAAAAACACAATTAAATAGCATTTAAAAAAAATAAACAGCTCCCAATTTTTTTATGACCGTCATAAGGTCATGATACATCATTAATTAATGTCGCGTATTTCTGCAGTTAAGCGTAAATTAAGTCAAATGGCAAAGAAAAGATACAACCAACCGTTTAAACAGGTTGAAAAAACGACATATTTCGTAAAGCAGAAATTTTATTAATTTGCAGCGAAATAATTCCTTATTTTTGGAATTAGTTTAGAAAGAATACGATTTTTGTTGATTAGTTTTCAAATAATTGTTTATTATGTCAATTATCGGGAACAAAAAAAAATCATGTATTTCAGTAGATAGCAGAGCGTAAATAGGATATCTTTTTAATTAATGGCGAATTAAGTTTCGCTTTTGGGACTTTGGCTGCAAAAATATTGCGTTTAAACAAAAAGGGGGACAAAAAAAAAAAAAAAAAAAAAAAGGAAATTTTTCAAATGACTGTGAAAAAATGTCCTTTTGAAGCGTTTGTTTGGCAGACATTCGAGTTCGGAAACTAAACTTTCACAAAAAGCGACGATTTTGAAAGGAACCCTGCAGAAAAAAAATCAAAGAAATTGAAAAAAAAAAAAAAAAATATTTCATAAAAATCGGGAATTTGAAATGGACACTTCACAAAAAAATTGAATAATTTTAAAAACTTTCTTTAGTTATACTTAAAAATATTTATTTCTGTATTCAGCTGAAAATTTTCAAAAAAGTGGCGAGTAAATTTAAAGGATTTACTGTCCTTGGTGAATAATTATAATTTGCAATTTTAAGTCTCTGAAGATAAGTAAACAAAGACGCATAGCGGAACTACTGTGAAGAATTATGTTCAAGAATGACATGCGGATAAAGAATTGTAGAAATTAATTATGGAAACATACTATATAAACGTTATCATATAATTATATCTCATAAAAAACAATACTATTGTAAAAGTCACCCCACCCAGCAAAAACTCTAGGATTGATATCAAATTTCGCCTCCGCTATTGAATCCCGGGTACTCAATGCCTAGCTTAATGAAGATCTGCCAATAACACTGCATGTATCTTTCTATTAAATCCTAATCTCTTTCAATATTCTTTGTTATCTGTGTTAGATTTTTCGCTGCATTATAAAGTTATAATTTAAAATATTTTTACGGCGGGGTGCGTAATAATATTTTAATCTTTACTAACTAAATTTTTTTATTAATTAAAACTTCTACATAGGGGACGCACCCCTCCGTAAAAATACTTTAAATTATAACTTTATAATGCAGCGAAAAATCTAACACAGATAACAAAGAATGTTGAAAGAGATTAGGATTTAATAGAAAGATACATGCAGTGTTATTGGCAGATCTTCATTAAGCTAGGCATTGAGTACCCGGGATTCAATAGCGGAGGCGAAATTTGATATCGATCCTTTCTTTGGTTGATTAAGAAAGGTAAGAGTTTTTGCTGGGCGGGGTGACTTTTACAATAGTATTGTTTTTTATGAGATATCACTTCTTTTTTGTAGGTTATGTATGTGCTTTTATAAATATAATACGTATGCATATGTGAATATATTTGTGTAATGTCATATGCATAGATGTAAATATAGTGTTACGATTTCTAAATAGTACTAGTTATTTTTATGTGATTTCTTTCTAAGAGGTTTAGTCACATTATAAAATGTCACTTTTTCGCATTTCTAACTTGTTTCCGCGTTAAAAAAGATCCTTCTCCGTTAAAAACACACTTTATCAGGGCACGTAATGGACTTGGCGATGAATTTGGCGACTTTATCGCACCTTGACAACTATTTTGAAGACCTTTGTGAAAAAACCTTTATTATCGATAGACCCATTGTCCAAACTGTAACTCGACTATTACGGAAGTTACTGTAAAATTCAGGATTAATAGCAGGTTATAAAAGGGCCACTTAGGGGAGTTTCTCGCTAAGGCTTTACGGAATAGAAAGTTCTGCTTGACTAAGTCTCTACAATTGAATTGCAGCCTATTTCTGTATGTTATGACTATGGTATCGTTTGTGCCGTGATTTTTATGTTGTCAGCTGTTAAGGCCGGTTTCCATTGCAGTAGGAACTTCGAGGTTCAAAAAACCATTAATCACGCTCCTGACACAAAGAGCCAAATGTCTTGTCATCAGTTGTAATCATTTTTTATCAGATTGCTCAGTTACTTCAAAGGAAAGCATGCAAAATTGACAAAGATATCTGCCTCTGGCCCCTCAATTATCTCATCTGGGGGTTAGAGCCAAGGACTTTCTCCCTTCGAACCAACCGGTTGAACCAGCTCCAACCGCTTGACCACATCAAAGGATTCTGAATAGCGCCGCTCGAAACGACTTCCAACCAACCTCAATGGAAACTGAACTTTATTTAAGCTGCGTTTTCTGGTGAAACTCAAGTTGATACTGGGTTTAACAGACCTGTAATCTTCCGAAATATTATGTAAATAATTTTTTAAACCTCTGCAAGG
Organism: Salticus scenicus; assembly: GCA_963930645.1. Classification (NCBI taxonomy): domain Eukaryota; kingdom Metazoa; phylum Arthropoda; class Arachnida; order Araneae; family Salticidae; genus Salticus; species Salticus scenicus. Next base: position 33,858,222 of record OZ005652.1, on the reverse strand, counting down.
TTCGTCTTTCATTCACAGAAAATTCACGAGCCCCGAGTACGCAACAATATGTTTGTCTAATGCGTATCTATTATGTGAATGTGTAATTCTTAGGGTACCCATGTTTATGAATATGTATTTATATGATGCGTGCGTTTCATATTGACATTCGAATGAATTTGCATTGTATTTATTCCTTTAAAATCTACTTAAAGCCATTTACGTCATTTTCATTTCTTGTAATTTCATACTTAAAAATCTGAATTGACTTCACTCGACTTTCTGAACATTTATTAATTAATGATGTTTAACCCGTTAGTAGTCGCTATAGACAGCGCCACCTATTACAGATTGCATACTTTTTATTTAACTCTCACCAATAATTTTAAGAAGTGATGTGATCGACGTTCCTTCGAATTTATTCGCGTGTTATGTATATCAAATGCTACTTCTAAAAATTTTTGGTGGCAATTGAATAAAAAAATCTGGCAACACTGAAGGATGGGCGGCAAATCGACCAACTAGCGACTACTAACGGGTTAAAAAGGTTGAAACGGAAGAATAATTTAGTAAGTAACCGAATGTGAGAACTTTTTCATTAGAAAACTGTCATGCCATTTGGCACATTTGACGATTGATGCTCACAATGAGACCAAACGGTAATGCAGTCTAAAGTAATTCAGATGCTTTTCGCTAGTGTAATTCATAAACAATTGTAAAAATTTTGTCTTCAATACAGCCAAGATCGTAGCCAGATAAAAATTTCAGAGTAGGTTCAATATTTAGTACGTAATATTAAGTGTTTAAAATAAAATATAATCAAGAAATTTTTCGACAAATCTGCAAAATTTTTCTGAGTTTTTAAAATAACCAAATACTCTTCCCTTAGCTACGACCTTGAATAAAGCTAAATGTTTCAAATTTAATTTGGCATTTTATCGCATGGGCCATGAAAGAGTGTTAATACTTCCGCGACCGCAAGTTGGCTAAAAGTATTAAAAAAAAAAAAAAAATGCATTTTCACCGTGTTCTGAACTATTCTGAAAGTTTCAAATGTCAAGCTAGTCGGGAAGTTAGTTAAAAATCGATTTCAGTATTTGTATTGGTAACGCTGCCGAAGACAGCAGTAACCCGAAACAGTTGGCTAAAAGTATTAAAAATATGCATTTTCACCATGTTCTGAACTATTCTGAAAGTTTCAAATGTCTAGCTAGTCGGGAAATTAGTTAAATAAATTTTCTGTCGAATGATATAAACGCTGCCGAAGGCAGTAGGGACCTGAAACAGTTGACTAAAAGTGTTAAAAAATGTATTGTCACCATGTTCTGAGCTATCCTGAAAGTTCCAAATGTCTAGCTAATCGCGAAATTTAAAAATCGATTGCAATATTTGTACTGGTAACGCTGCCGATGGCAGCAGAAACCCGAAAATGTTGGCTAAAAGTATTTAAAAAATGCATTTTTACCGTGTTCTGAGCTATCCTGAAAGTTTCAAATGTCTAGCTAGTCGAGAAGTTAGTTAAATATCGATTGCAAGATCTGTACTGGAAAAAGAATCGAAGTTAATAAAAAGATGGTTTAAAAAAAAAAAAAAAACTAAGTTCTACATCATTAAAATCATTAGTTGTGGGTAACCTCCAGCATACATATCGAATGCAGCGTTTAGACGCTATCGTATTCATTGATACACATACGTGCATTGTGCATAACTCTTTATTATAAAAAAATAATTCAGAAGATCTCAAAACTCATAGAAACACAAAAATGTCAAATTTGAATTTTTTCCATGATAATATTTCTCGTATATAATATATGAATAATCGGAATTTAATTATATGTATTCTTCCATCATCCATAATTTTATAAAGTTAACGAATCGCTCTTTTGTTTAATCCGCCACATTACTTTTGTTAAAAGTCTGTTTAGCGCGTCCTTTAAGCATTTATTTATTACGAAATCCAAATTTCTCTTATCCATAAAGTAGAGAAAATATTGTTTCTGGGTCAAATTTTCGAACGCGAGTTTTTGTTATATTTACATGTTCCGAGGTCCCCTGAATACGAAAATCATGTTTTTAGCAAATGGTCTATGTGTGCGTCTGTCTGTTATCAGCATATCTAAAAATCAAATTACGGCAGAAAGTTCAAACTTGGTATTCTAAGTGTGTATCATATGAGGATGCTACACTAAACTTTTCGTTAAGATGAAATAAATGGTTTGTGTACAGGGACACTCAAAAATATTCAAATACATTACGTCTATGGGGGAAATTGCAGGTAAGTAGAGTTTAAGAGTCATTTTTTTTAAAGTTGGACACTTTTGATAGTTGACATCTTCAATTTTTCCGAAACTTTCAGGATGTGTTAGTAGTACTGTGATAAGAAAAAGTGAAATTTAATTTTTTCTGAATTTGATTTGTTCGACCTAGAGAGGGGGTCGAAGTTTGAGGCCGTAAATAAATGATGCCACTTTAATATCATTTTACTCCTAAAGCCATGAGTGACCCATGCCAAATTTTTTAAATACGGATACTACTTGATATTTGTACATTTTAGCATAAACAGTTTGGTGGGTCATTCATGGCTTTAAAGGCCAGGGTCATTCAAAAGTGCAGTTTTCGTTGATTTTTCCATGTTTTCAGTCTGAATATCTGCTAAGGCCATAAGTGCCCCATAGAAATAATTACGGGGTTAATTACACACCTTAGTACAGAACTTAAAAATATTTAAAATTGCATGGGTTACTCTTGGCTTTAGTAGATAAACGGTCTCAAAGTTGAAAATTTTCAAAAAGAGGTCAAATTTGATGGTAAATTACTCTATAAGCCATGAGTCAATAACTATGAGAGAGAGTTTTAATTATACCCTAGATGGTCTAGTTTTAGACCCAGGTTACAAACCTATGGGGCTTGCAAGATTTATTTAGATATAGTCTATTTTATATCGCCAATGTGTACCTGTTCTATGTAGTACAAAACGCTTGAGACCCAATTTTGTAATACATTAATGCTTGTTTAAAACTTCCCATTTTACATTACAGAGGTCAGCATCAAAATAAATATAAAATAAATATAAAATTAAAAAATCTGAAGTGACTCCACTCGACTTTCCGAACATTGAGTAATTAACAGTTTTGTAGATAAAGCCTATAAATGCAAGATTCACCAAAATGCTTATAGTTAGTGCAACAGTGATTTATAATATTCATATAAATTTTCGGCTCAATTGAATAAGGCGTTTAGATGCTATCGCACTTTTAAAAATTTGGTCCCATAGGCCATAATGATAAAGAATTTTTCTTTGTGTCCCTGTAAAAAACTGTAAGTGCTAAATTCACCAAAATCTATACAGTAGGTGCAACTGTGACCTATAACATGTGTAAAAAATTTTTGCTCAGATTAATAAGGCGTTTAGACACTATCACACTTTTAAAAATTTGGCCTCATAGGCCATAATGATAAATATTTTTTCTTTGTGTCCCTGTAAAAAAACCATAACTTCTAGATTCTCCAAAATCTATTCAGATTGAGTATCTGTGACCTATAATATGTGTATAATTTTTTTACTCAATTGAATAAGGCTTTTAGATACTATCGCACTTTTAAAATTTTGGTCCCTTAGGCCATAATGATAAAAAAAATTTCTGTGCGTCCCTGTAAAAAACTATAAGGGTAGATTCATGAAAATTAATAGAGTTCATGCTACGGTGACTTCCAGCATGCGTACCAACTTGCAGCTCATTCGAGCAAAGCGTTTAGACGCTAGCGTGTTCACTCACACACATACATACATACATCATCGCAAAAATAGTGAAAACGGACTCAGGGGACCTCGAAACGTATAGAAATATCAAAATCTCAAATTCGTATTTTTGACATGACTGCAATACTTTCCTCACTATAGTGTTCGGAAAGTAAAAATTACATAAGGGAGACAGGGGCAAGTTGAAGTACGGGGAAAGTTGAAACATGGAAATAAAAAATACAATTTTTAAGTTCTTATTCATTGCCAATAAAGGGAAGTACAGACACACAAAACCTACTTTACAATGTAAAAAAAGATGTGTATGTAAACATCTGTCGATTTTATGAGGATAAAACTGTTTTTGAGTACTGTTTTTTACTGTGAGTAAAAATTCAAATTTCTAAGTGATGTTGCATTTTATGTAACAAAAATTGGTGAATGTTTCTGACTGATTCAGCGTTTATAGTGTATAGGTGCAGCTTGCTAATCATATGATTTGAAACGCCCACGAGCATAAGTACTGGTAGCTTAACATCTCGTGAAGTGAAAATTGTGGGCAGGGGCCAGCTGAAACAAATATAGGGGAAGCTACTTGAAACACCTGTTTCAATTAGTCTCATGAGCAATTTTTATTTTTATTATTATTATTTTTTTTTTGTATACAGTCTTGTTTTCATTACCCTATATATGTTTTACATAATATAACAATATGCACATTTCAGATGTATCTTAGGTTATTACTTTACGAACACTACAGTGAGGAAAGTATTGTAATCATGTCAAAAATCCGAATTTGAGATTTTGATGTTTCTATACGTTTCGAGGTTCCCTGAGTCCGTCTTCACTCTTTTTACGATGATGTATGTATGTGTGTGTGTGTGTGTGTATGTGAGTGTGTATGTGTGTGAGTGAACACGCTAGCGTCTAAACGCTTTGCTTGAATGAGCTGTAAGTTAGTACGCATGTTGCAAGTCACCGTAGCACGAACCCTATCGATTTTGATGAATCAAGCACTTATAGTTTTTTTGCAGGGACACAAAGAAAACTTGTTTATCATTATGGCCTATGGGACCAAAATCTTAAAAGTGCGATAGCATCTAAACGCTTTATTCAATTGAGCAAAACATTTATACACATATTATAGGTCTCAGATACTCAGTCTGTACAGAATTTGGAGAATCTAGCACTTATAGTGTTTTTACAGGGATACAAAGAAAAATTCTTTATCATTAGGGCCTATGGGACCAAATTTTTAAAAGTGCGATAGCATCTAAACGCCTTATTCAATTGAGCTGAAAATTTATATGAATATTATAAATCACTGTTGCACTAACTATAAGCATTTTGGTGAATCTAGCATTTATAGGTTTTATCTACAAAACTGTTAATTACTCAATGTTCGGAAAGTCGAGTGGAGTCACTGCAGATTTTTTAATTTTATATTTATTTTATATTTATTTTAATGCTAACCTCTGTAATGTAAAATGGGAAGTTTTAAACAAGCATTATTGTATTACAAAATTGGGTCTCAAGCGTTTTGCACTACATAGAATAGGTACACATTGGCGATATAAAATAGACTATATCTAAATAAATCTTGCAAGCCCCATAGGTTTGTAACCTGGGTCTAAAACTAGACCATCTAGGGTATAATTAAAACTCTCTCTCATAGTTATTGACTCATGGCTTATAGAGTAATTTACCATCAAATTTGACCTTTTTTTGAAACTTTTCAACTTTGAGACCGTTTATCTACTAAAGCCAAGAGTGACCCATGCAATTTTAAATAATTTTATGTTCTGTACTAAGGTTTGTAATTAACCCCATAATTATTTCTATGGGGCACTCATGGCTTTAGCAGATATTCAGACTGAAAACATGGAAAAAATCAACGAAAACTGCACTTTTGAATGACCTTGGCCTTTAAAGCCATGAATGACCCACCAAACTGTTTATGCTAAAATGTACTTAGTATCAAGTAGTATCCGTATTTAAAAAATTTGACATGGGTCACTCATGGCTTTAGGAGTAAAATGATATTAAAATGGCACCCTTTATTTACGGCCTCAGTCTTTGACCCCCTCTCTAGGTCAAACAAATAAAATTCAGAAAAAAATAAATTTCACTTTTTCTTATCACAGTACTACTAACACATCCTGAAAGTTTCGGGAAAATTGAAAATGTCAACTATCACACCTCCATAGACTTTGTCCAGCTTAAAAAATGGCTCTTAACATCTATAGACTGCACTAAACCAAATGAAACGAATATATATTTTTTGTAATAGAGATAGTCAACTGGGAAAAAAAAATTGTGTACATAGGAGCCTCGCCTACCCCCCCCCCTCGGGGGAGTAAATTTTTATGATGGGTATCTTTCAAAAGAGCTCGCCAATACCTAGAAAACGAATGGTTGAACCATCGATCTGCTATAATTTAAAACAAAGTTATCGATTTTTTTTTACTTTCTCTTACCCATTAGGTAGAGAAAGTATTGTTTTTGGGTCAAATTTTCGAACGCGAGATATTGTTATATTTACATGTTTTGAGGTCCCCTGAATACGAAAATCATGTTTTTAGCAAATGGTCTGTGTGTGTGTCTGTCTGTTATCAGCATATCTCAAAAACAAATTATGGTAGAAAGTTCAAACTTGGTATTCTAAATGTGTATCATATAGGGATGCTACAGTAAGCTTTTCGTTAAGATCAAGCAAATGGTTCGTGTACAGGGACAATTAAGAGAATTTTAATACATTACGTCTATGGGGGAAATTGCAGGTAAGTAGAGTTTAACGTCTATAGATTGGACTAAACCAAATGAAATGAATATATATTTTTTGTAATAGAGATAGTTAACTGGGAAGAAAAATTGTGTATGTAGGAGCCTCGCCTCCCCCCCTGGGGGGGGGAAGGCCCCCCTCGAGGGGAGTAAATTTTCATGATGGGTATCTTTCAAAAGAGCTCGCTAATACCTTTAAAACGAATAGTTGAACCATCGATCTGCGATAATTTAAAACAAAGTTATCGATTTTTTTTTTACTTTTAACGAAAAAAAAAAAAACCTTAGAAAAAAATTCGTATTTTTTTTTTTGTTTTTAAATATTGAGAATACAATGGACTTTTTTTGGATATTTGGTGATATATTACTTCTCTAATATGGAAATCGTCTACATTATCATAAAAGATAATTTTTTTTATAATATTTTTAATAAATTATTTTTTAATAACCGAATTAAATTCTATATAAATGTAGGTGCATTAATGAAACGGGGGGTTGAGGGGGCAGTAGCTCCCCTCACACAGAACTATTTATCATATAAAACTCTTCAGAAGCCTAATATGAATTGTTTAACACATGTCTACATAACAGTACTCGTTATCTTACCTTATAATCTGCAACCTGTATTTATAGTAATAAATTTCAGGGTAAGAGAAAGTCGTGTGAGTGACACACCAGATTATTTTATTAATAAACATGTTTCTTGTAAAAATTTTAAAATTTTTAAGAAAAAGGTGTTTTAATTTATTTCAATCCATTTTTGTAAAAAAATGTAAAGAAAGAAAGAAAAATAAAAACAGAATTTATTACTATTTAATGTCTTATTAAATGACAAAATTAAATTCATTGAAAACGAGCGCCATCTCTTGACGAATTCCCGAAATTTTTGGGTTAAATATCACCAAATTGAAAATAACTATCCTGTATATTGACCAAAAAATTTTTTGATTGCAAAAGGCACACTAGTACAGAGTACAGGTCAGAAGGAATGTCTATTCAAATTTTCAGCTCATTAGCTGCAGAACTCTAGGCTCAATCGCTGTCAATAATCGCTGTCTTAACAATAACAAGGAGAAAAAAAAGAATATAACCGGCAAATTTCGGGTTTTCAAAGTTATATAACTCTATTATAAATAGATGGAATTTTATTTAAATGGTTAAATAAATGCTCGTGTACTCTAATTTTTTTATGTACTAAGATGACTATTACATACTATGCTGGATACTCTATTTATAAATGTTAAACTAAATTAATAATATCAAATTTAAAACAATTCTCTCATTTTTTGTGTATTTGTAGCCAGTGTTAATAATGGAGGAGGTTAAATTTTGCAAATTTTCCAGTTAAATTTCTGAACAGATTTTCTGCACTTTTTTTTTCAGATATATTTTGAAATCTTCCTCTCCGTTTATTTTTATCGAATAAGTACCCTAATAATTTTGTTTTTTGTATTATTCTTGTATCTTTTCCAGAGATGCAATTACACACCTAGCAATCTATATATAATATAAGTATAGTATTTTCAGATATATAAATATACAAATAATAAATAATTTGAAAATTTGATCATTTAAGTAGTTTTTATTGATATCAAGTATATTTAAATAATAGTATCATTAACCCAAGAACATGCTTCGTTTTATTACTTTCTTCTATATGTAATATAGAGAAAGTATTGGATTCGTAAAAATTTTCGACCTCGGGTTTTTAATAGATTTACAAGTTTTGAGAGCTGTAGAACACGATTTGACTATTTTTAGAAAATGTCTGTCTGTCTGTCTGTGTGTGTGACAAAATTTTGTGGCAACTGTATCTCAGAAACTACTGCACAGAATTTCATACAAATTGGTATGTAGTTGCATCTTGACATAAATTAGTGCCTATCAACTTTTGGTAAAAATTGTCTTACAGTTTGCGTTGCCATCCCGCTTTTTCTAAATTTTTAACATGGTGATATAGAATAAAATTTTGTATAAATGTGCATAAAGAGAATTATTTTTTAGTAATCATTATGAAATTTACAAGAATTATTTATAATAAAGATAGTCAACTGGGAAAAAAATGTTGTATGTGTAGGAACCTCACCACCCCCTCTGGGGGGGGGGGGAGTCCCCCCTCGAGGGGAGTAAATTTTCAAGATAGGTATCTTTCGAAAGGTCTCATAAATACCTTTAAAACGAATGGTTGAACTATAAATATTTGATAATTTAAAACAAAGTTATCGATTTTTTTTTTTTTTACTTTTAACGAAAAAAAACTGATTTTTTTTTTTTTTTTTTTTTTTTTTGTTTGTTTGTTACAGCGTGAATTTGTATAGGAAAATATAGAAGAAAGTCTTGTTGTGGCCACAACATATTAGTTTTGTAATTGACTTAATTTTAGTTAGTTTTGTTTTTTATTGTATTTTATTTTTTTTTAAGCGTCAAATTAGTTTTAAGCAGTTTTGTAAAATATGAGCTTATTAATATTATGTATCTAGTCTTAGAAATGGTGACTGTCATATTTATTTAGTAATTTCAGCAATATTCTAATAATTTAAAATCAAATAGGTAAATAGACCTTCCTATAAATTATATAATCTGGCATATTACTCACGCGACTTTCTCTTACCCTGAAATTTAATACTATAAATACAGGTTGGAGATTAAGAGATAAGATAACGGGTACTGTTATGTAAACCTATGTTAAACAATTCAAATTATGTTTCGGAAGAGTTTTATGTGATAATTAGTTCTGTGTAAAGGGGCTACCGCCCCCCTCAACCCCCCGTTTCATTTGTGCACCTACATTTATATAGAATTTAATTCTGCTATTAAAATTAAAAGTTTACTTAAAATTATACAGACAATTTTCACATGCAACATTCATTGAAACTTATCAATCTTGATCAAACTTTTCCAGCAACAAACTTATATTAACTTCAAAATACAACATTTGGATCTCCTAAAATTATTCGTTTTTAAATTACTCTAAGAGTAGTATAACACTAAATACCCCCAAAAAGTTGAATTTGTTTTCAATATTACATTAAAAAAAAAAAAAAAAAAAAAAAAAAAATGATAGCACGCGATCTTGTTTTATATAAAAATTAAACCATTAAATTCATTTTTTTACTTATTTTTATTTCATACTAGCTGACCCGTCCTACTTCGCACGGATGAACAAATTTTAGTTAACGATGAATTGATATGCAAAAAATAAAAAAAATATCAGTTTATATGTTATAGTCAGGCAATATTATCAACTGAAAAGTCAAAATATAATTTTACAATTATTTTTTTCAATCAGTTGTTAAATGTTGGTAATTTTTACTTTATGTTATTAATTTATTTATTTCATAAAAAGAAGCATGTCTTTACTCATGAATAAAAAATATTGAAAAATAAAACTATAACATGAATATGTGTTTGATAAAGTTGACGTCATAATTGCTTTAATTATTATTTATTTGTTCTTATAATATTAATTTCTATTAAACACAGAGCTTATGTGTTTTTAATTTTCTTAAATTTAACGTCCTCAAAGTAATCTGGTTATTGTTTTAGTAATGGTTCTCCATTAGTGATCGTTAATATTTTTTGTGATTTTGGCGGTGAATTAAAAAGGTTATCGCAAATACGTAAAGTCCTTCGAGTGAAACGTCCTAGCTATTGCGTTGCCAAATTTTAAATATCGCCAAAGAAGCCCTATACAAAAGTAGATTTCTAACGCGAATGCATATTTAATTTATTTTAAATGAACCGTGTTTCCAATCAACATAATGAAACGTGCATAATCAAATGTCATTTGCAATTCCCTAGCGGCTGTATATTGCGCTACTTGCTTTCGGAAAAGATTTTATATCAATCATCCTTGGCGGAAAAAAAAAAAAAAAATGATTGTCAAGTTATCTCGCAAATATATTTAATTTTTTCCATAACTGATGGTTTTTAATAATGTATATTAAGGGAAAAATCAATAATATGAAACAATATTCGTATAATATATACTATTACAAAATCTGGTGTGAAACAACCACACGACTTCCATTACCCACTATTAAACGTATTAGATACATTTCTTGGAGATATTAAGTACATGCATTTTTTTTTTTTTTTTTAGATTTTCCAGTAAGAGAAACTTGATACACGTATAAAGACACCTACAACAAAGTTTACATAGTGAGTTAAAAAATAAGGGAAAAAATAGATAGTTATTTTTTTAAACACGAATTACCGAGATCTAAAACTGAACTTCCTAATCAGGATGACCGTTAGTATCCAGTAATATGCACGTAATACTTGAGAAAGGTTATCTAAATTGAATTAATGAAACAATTTTCAAGAAAATCGTTAGAGCCGTTTTTGAGATACCAACTTTTACCAAAACTTGGCATACTCAATTATTGACCGAAAAACAATAATTACATACAAAAGGATATTTAGTATTAAGTTAACATGGCGAGTTTGAAAAAAATTCGTACAGCCGTTTTTAAAGGAAGGCACTTATAAAATCTGAAATTGAGCTGTTTATAGAGGACGCCTATCAATTTTCCTGAACTAACCAATTATATCATTCGAAAGGACATCTAATAGATTGTTTATATAGCAACTTTGAAGAAAATCGTTAGGGCTGTTTATGAGGTACGGGCTTACGGTCCCATTTCCGGTTTTCGATGACCCAGTTCCGGTTTTTCAATTTTCACCAAAATTTGGAAAATTCATCTGTACATCAGACCTGAATCAACTGTGAAGATTTGTAGTTCTATCTTTATTAATTTTGGACATATGACACCCGGAAAATTTCACACATTCGTACACACACACACACACACACACACACACTGACCAATTGCCAAAAACTACTTTTTTGGACTCAGGAGGCCTTAAAAGATATAAATCAGGTGAAACTCTATATCAAATTTTTGGACCGAATACAATTCTTCCACTACCTACGGTAGTACGGTAATTGAAGTAAAAACATAGATCTCGTATTTAATACGAAAATATACAGATTTTCGTATTACGTTCTCGATCTCGAAATACAAAAATCGCCAAGGACGACCGATATCAAATCTATGCTTTGTTTTCAATTAAAATATTGAAAATTTGAATTAAAAATGTATTTTACCAAAATTTATTACTTTTTACTCCGTGATGCCAAGATATTTTAAAAACAAAATGTAAATGTTTCTTTTATGTTGGCAACAGCTAATTTTTTTAATATTTCATTATTTCCATTTCTATTATGGCTTTTATGGGGATTTTAATTAAAATGCTCAGATTTTAAACTAAAATTTATTTTATGAAAATTTAATATAGCCTATAACAATCAGGGATAGTGTAGCTTTTGATCAGTGAAAGAATTTTTTAAATCGGTTTAGTAGTTTCAGAGATTACCCTCCACAAACATCCATTTTTTTGCGCTTTATATAATGACTAGCTGACCCGTCCTACTTCGCACGGATGAACAAATTTTAGTTAACGATGAATTGATATGCAAAAAATAAAAAATATATCAGTTTATATGTTATAGTCAGGCAATATTATCAACTGAAAAGTCAAAATATAATTTTACAATTATTTTTTTCAATCAGTTGTTAAATGTTGGTAATTTTTACTTTATGTTATTTATTTATTTATTTCATAAAAAGAAGCATGTCTTTACTCATGAATAAAAAATATTGAAAAATAAACCTATAACATGAATATGTGTTTGATAAAGTTGACGTCATAATTGCTTTAATTATTATTTATTTGTTCGTATAATATTAATTTCTATTAAACACAGAACTTATGTGTTTTTAATTTTCTTAAATTTAACGTCCGCAAAGTAATCTGGTTATTGTTTTAGTAATGGTTCTCCATTAGTGATCGTTAATATTTTTTGTGATTTTGGCGGTGAATTAAAAAGGTTATCGCAAATACGTAAAGTCCTTCGAGTGAAACGTCCTAGCTATTGCGTTGCCAAATTTTAAATATCGCCAAAGAAGCCCTATACAAAAGTAGATTTCTAACGCGAATGCACATTTAATTTATTTTAAATGAACCGTGTTTCCAATCAACATAATGAAACGTGCATAATCAAATGTCATTTGCAATTCCCTAGCGGCTGTATATTGCGCTACTTGCTTTCGGAAAAGATTTTATATCAATCATCCTTGGCGGAAAAAAAAAAAAATGATTGTCAAGTTATCTCGCAAATATATTTAATTTTTTCCATAACTGATGGTTTTTAATAATGTATATTAAGGGAAAAATCAATAATATGAAACAATATTCGTATAATATATACTATTACAAAATCTGGTGTGAAACAACCACACGACTTCCATTACCCACTATTAAACGTATTATATACATTTCTTGGAGATATTAAGTACATGCATTTTTTTTTTTTTTTTTTTAGATTTTCCAGTAAGAGAAACTTGATACACGTATAAAGACACCTACAACAAAGTTTACATAGTGAGTTAAAAAATACGGGGAAAAAATAGATAGTTATTTTTTTAAACACGAATTACCGAGATCTAAAACTGAATTTCCTAATCAGGATGACCGTTAGTATTCCTGTAATATGCACGTAATACTTGAGAAAGGTTATCTAAATTGAATTAATGAAACAATTTTCAAGAAAATCGTTAGAGCCGTTTTTGAGATACCAACTTTTACCAAAACTTGGCATACTCAATTATTGACCGAAAAACAATAATTACATACAAAAGGATATTTAGTATTAAGTTAACATGGCGAGTTTGAAAAAAATTCGTACAGCCGTTTTTAAAGGAAGGCACTTATGAAATCTGAAATTGAGCTGTTTATAGAGGACGCCTATCAGTTTTCCTGAACTAACCAATTATATCATTCGAAAGGACATCTAATAGATTGTTTATATAGCAACTTTGAAGAAAATCGTTAGGGCTGTTTATGAGGTACGGGCTTACGGTCCCATTTCCGGTTTTCGATGACCCAGTTCCGGTTTTTCAATTTTCACCAAAATTTGGAAAATTCATCTGTACATCAGACCTGAATCAACTGTGAAGATTTGTAGTTCTATCTTTATTAATTTTGGAGATATGACACCCGGAAAATTTCACACATTCGTACACACACACACACACACACACTGACCAATTGCCAAAAACTACTTTTTTGGACTCAGGAGGCCTTAAAACATATAAATCAGGTGAAACTGTATATCAAATTTTTGGACCGAATACAATACTTCCACTGCCTACGGTAGTACGGTAATTGAAGTAAAAACATAGATCTCGTATTTAATACGAAAATATACAGATTTTCGTATTACGTTTTCGTTCTCGAAATACAAAAATCGCCAAGGACGACCGATATCAAATCTATGCTTTGTTTTCAATTAAAATATTGAAAATTTGAATTAAAAATGTATTTTACCAAAATTTATTATAGCCTCTAGCACTTAGAGACAGTGTAACTTTTGATTAGTATAAAAAAAGAAAGAAATAGAAATCGGCTTTTTAGTTCTAGCGATCGTTCTCTACATATAAACCTTTCCTCCGTATATATTAGTATAGAGCATAGATAGTCTAAATAGGTTTCTAATCAACATAATGTAACTCAAATAATTAAATGCTATTTGCATTGCAGTAATGGTTGTATGCGCTATGTATATTGAGCTACTTGTCATAACTGTTAGTTGCTAAAAATAGTCGTCAAATAAATTTAAACTTCTCAGTTATTCTTTTAACAAATGCATAATGAAATGCAGACGATATTTTTTTAATTCACTTTTATTATTATTATTCGGGAGAAAATATATTTTATTATATGTCGAAAAATGAATTAACCCGTAAATTTTTTGGGCAACAATTATAAAATAAATAATTTAATGAAAGTTTAGAAGTAACGCTTAGATCATTACATTATATCATATCATATCAAATTATATTATTAGAAAAATAAATACTTTAAATTTATAATGACGTCAGATTTAACGTGTAAGTTTAACATTTTGCAAAGCTTTATATGAATTTGAATTTAATTCACGTGCAAATATATTTCTTTTCTTGTCATGTCAAGATATTTTGAAAACAAAATGTAAATGTTTCTTTTATGCTGGCAACAGCTAATTTTTTTAATATTTCATTATTTCCATTTCTATTATGGCTTTTATGGGGATTTTAATTAAAATGCTCAGATTTTAAACTAAAATTTATTTTATCAAAATTTAATATAGCCTATAACAATCAGGGATAGTGTAGCTTTTGATCAGTGAAAGAATTTTTTAAATCGGTTCAGTAGTTTCAGAGATTACCCTCCACAAACATACAATTTTTTGCGCTTTATACAATGATATAGAAGATATAGATATAGATTGCTCGCGCACTTCTTATTTCCTAATTCAAAATTATTAAAAAAAAAAAAAAAAAAAAAAACTTTTTCGATATCGCTTGTAACGATACTGATTATTATTAATTTTCTTTTCTTTTTCTTTCAATAATAATAATAAAAAAAAAAATTCGAATTACTTATATATTTTCCTAAAGCAGATTAAATTTAAGAATTCTTATTACTATTATTATTATTATTTGTAATTGAAAAAAAAAAAAAAAAAAATTAGAAAAATTTTAAACTTAACCTTCCTCGCTTTCATGAAGTGTTCGGAGAGTATTAGTGTTTTGTAGATAGAATTGTTGCTTGTGCCTGGGGGGACTCATGTCAAAGTTGTGCCTTGGGGGGGACTCATGTCAAAGTTGTGCCTTAGGGGGGCCTCATGTCAAAGTTGTGCCTTGGGGAGGGGATACATGTCAAATTTGTATCTTGGGGGGACTCATGTAAAAAATGTACCTTGGGGGGAACTCATATCAAAGTTGTGCCGGGTGGGGACTCATGTCAAAGTTGGGCCTGGGGGGGACTCATGTCAAAGTTGGGCCTGGGGGGGACTTATGTCAAAGTTGGGCCTGGGGGGACTCATGTCAAAGTTGGGCCTGGGGGGACTCATGTCAAAGTTGGGCCTGGGGGGACTCATGTCAAAGTTGGGCCTGGGGGGGGGGGACTCATGTCAAAGTTGTGCTTGGGGGGACTCATGTCAATGTCATTTTGAAAAGATTTTGATGAAATTCTGGCAAAAGCAGAATTTAGTTTAGGATGGAGGACTATTAGTTTTTTTACTTCCTTATACAAAGTATAAGGAAGTATAGTAATCCCGATTTGCGAAATGGATTTTGCATTTCACATTGCTCGAAAACGAATGATCGCTAAATGTTGCCAATATATACGTGTGATTGTCATGATGTCTAGTTGTACACCTGCAAGTGTCGTCTTAACACGAGCTCTCGTTTTAGAGATATAAGGGACTTTACACGATTTTTCATGACGTCTGTATGTATGTGGCTGAATATCACATAAATGTGCATTTTAGTGTTTCAGGTCTTTATTATTAATTTTAAGCAAATAAATTGTAAAATTTTATTATTGTTCTTTAGAAGTACCTTTTTATAAAAACATCAAATCATAAAATGTGAGTTTATAGCAATTTCAGCATTTTTTAGAAAATTTTAAACCTTAAAATCGTCATTTTCGTGACTGTCTCCAAGACCAAATGTTTACATACAAAGTATATTTTTTACTAAAAAAAATAAAATGATAATTATAATAATTGTTAATTCTTGTAAAAAAACTATTTGTTTTCAAAGGAAATTTTTTTTTCTTTTTAATTACGTTAATTTTCATGCATGAGTAATTAAAATGCTTGTATGCAAGTCTTGACGTCAGTTTCGTGACACGTGAAAATAACTTCATATATCATCAAGGGATGGTGCCACCATTCCCTTTTTTTAAAGTTTAAGATCAGAAATCAACATTGACGATATGTGGGGAAAATAAATCTCAAGAAAATTAAAAACAGGTAAGAGTTAACATTATTTTTATTGTTTACATGCTGTGCGTATTTTTATTGCTTGTCATTTTCGAGATGCATAAAAAATAAAAAAATATTATTATAAAATTTAGAACAAAGTTTTATTTTAATATAGAATGATGACGACCAGAAGAAGAAAATGTGACGATATCGGCTTAGTGAAAGCATGTTTTTCAGTACAGAACGAATTATTGACGATTTGTCATTTTCGTGACGGTCATTTTTGTGACGTCACGAAAATGACATTTGTTGCAGATTTACTATTTTGTAAGCCCTGGATTTAAATAATTTTTTATTTTGAGTTAAAAGATTTGTTGGTGTAGGATAAGCTTTATATTTAAATATTTAAAGTACTTTCCGGTATCCAGGTAAATATAAAAAAATTACATACGACATTAATATTAAGATACAATTAAAAAAGCAAACTTTTTTTTTTTTTTTTGCCCCCTTTAAGGTGCCATTGAGAATGTTACTCAAAATATTTTACTTGTGTCATTTATGGCAAGATGCAGAAAAAATAATTTGCATGGCCTGAGAAAGAGGATGTCCATGAAATTCAAGTGCCACATATTCTGTGCAAAATTAGGAATTCTCCTGAACCTGCTTCAAATAGATATTTTAAACTTCATGATGAAGATTTTAATAATGTTCAAAATGCTTTTTCTGAATTTAATTCAGTTAATCATTAAACTTGTAACTACAAGGATTTTAAAACAATAAAATTGCTTGATATTCTCATTATTGCTCTTTCTTTTCCCTTCACAATCTTTTCTCTATTGTTCTAATATGTTCCATTTTTAATATTATATGGTCCTATTTCATTGACAAACAATGTTATTTCAGTGAAAAATAGTCATTTTGACAAATATTGTCATTTCAGTGACAAACAGTCGTTTCAGTGACAAACATTGTCATTTCAGTGACAAACCAGTCATTTCAGTGACATCATTTTTTGACATCTTTAAATGCTATAATTAAAAATTTAATGCAAGTAAACTAATTATTTCCAGTCTATAGTCAAGAGGTATGCAGTCTATGATATTTCCCATTGATATAATTTATGTTTATAAAAAATTAAATTTAAATTTTTTTATTTATTTATTTTTTTTTTTAATTTAAAAATTTTGGGTTTTTTTATTCTATTTTATTTTTTAAAATGGGAAGAACTTTTTAGAAAAGCCCAAGTCTTGTATTTTTTAATGAATCTGAACCAAAAAAAAAAAAAAAAAAAAAATTAAATGGTAATTTTGATTTTATAAGATAATTAAAATTATAAATTTTTATTGAAAAATTTCAATAAAATTAAAAAAAAATTATGATCGATCTCTGTCAAACTCAGAATTTATTTAAGATGTACTTACGGACTTATTTTAAAAAATTCAAATTAAAATACAAAGTTTGAAAAAAAAGTTTAAAAAAATCCAAAATGCACACTTATGTGATATTCAGCCATGTGTGTCTGTGTGTGTGTGTGAGTATGTCGCATAACTCAAAAACAGTTGGACGTAGAAAGTTGCGAATTGGTACATAGGTTTGTTATAACATCTAGTTGTGTACCTCCCTTTTTGTACTTTGTATGATTTTCCGTTTTGGAGATATTTAGGAAAATTAGGTTCATAATGGGCAAAATGTATCAAAAAACGGTAATAACTCAAAAACGGTTTGGACAAATCTTGCAATTTAACTGACTTCCCGACTAGCTAGACATTTGAAACTTTCAGAAAAGTTCATAACACGTTGACAATGAATTTTAAAAAATATTTTTAGCCAACTGTTTCTAATGCCTGCTGCCTTCAGCAGCGTTTATGTGATTCAACAGAAAATTTATTTAACTAACTTCTCGACTAGCTAGACATTTGAAACTTTCAGACTAGATCAAAACACGGTGAAAATGCATTTTTTTTTAATACTTTTAGCCAACTGTTTAGGGTCCCTGCTGTCTTCATCAGTGTTACCAGTACAAATCTTGCAATCGATTTTAACTAACTTCCCGACTAGCTAGACATTTAAAACTTCTGGAAAAACTTAGAACACGGTGACAATGCATTTTTAAAATATTTTTAGCCAATTATTTCAGGTGACTGCTGCCTTCGACAGCGTTTATATGGTTCAACAGAAAATTTATTTAACTAACTTCCCGACTAGCTAGACATTTGAAACTTTCAGAATAGTTCAGAACACCGTGAAAATGCATTTTTTAAATACTTTTAGCCATTTTTTTCGGGTCTCTGCTGCCTTCGTCAGCGTCACCAGTTCAAATCTTGCATCGGATTTTAACTAACTTTCAGAAAAGCTCAGAACACGGTGATAATTCATTTTTTTAAATATTTTTAGCCAACTGTTTTGGGTCCAATGACAATGTTTTTTAACATTATGTATAAAGTGTATAAGGAAGTCATGTGGTGCCCACATCAGATTTTTTTTTCTTCCCAATTATAACATCGCTTTCAAATTATTCAATTATATTTCCGATAAATATTAGATTTCGATAAATGTCCAACTATCGAAAAATGATTTCGACAAATGTCCAACTATCGAAAACGACAGCGCAAAAATCGCTGTCTGAGACTAATAGGCCCTCAGTCCTAAAAAAAATTGTTAAAAATTTTAAAAATCGATAACATTATTTTAAATTATCGCAGATCGATGGTTCAACCATTCGTTTTAAAGGTATTGGCGAGCTCTTTTGAAGGATACCTATCATGAAAATTTACTCCCGTCGAGGGGGGACTTCCCGCCCCCCCCCCAATCCAGGAGGGGAGGCGAGGCTCCTACATACACAGATTTTTTTTACCAGTTGACAATCTCTATTACACAAAATATATATTAGTTTCATTTGGTTTAGTGCAGTCTATAGATGTTAAACTCTACTTACATACAATTTCCCCCATAGACGTAATGTATTTGAATACTTTTGAGTGTGTCTGTACACGAACCATTTGCTTCATCTGAACGAAAAGCTTAGTGTAGCATCCCTATATAATACACATTTAGAATACCGAGTTTAGAATTTCTGCTACTATTTGTTCTTGAGATGTGCTGATAAGAGACACACATACATACACACAGACGATTCGCTAAAAACATGATTTTCGTATTCAGGGGACCTCAGAACATAAATATAACAAAAACTCAGGTTCGAAAAATTGACCCTAAAACAATACTTTCTCGACCCTATGGGTAAGAGAAAGTAAGAATGCTTAATTTTGTTAATAACTTCGAACTGTTTGTCAAATTTTTATGGCAATGAATTTGGCAGATGTTATGCTGTTTGGAGGATAACTGAACATATTCTTTAAATAATGCTACTATAATTGAAATGTTCTTGATATCAATAAAAACTATTTGAATGGTAAAATTTTCGAATTATTTATTATTGTATATCTATATATTTACACATACACACTATATATATATATATATATATATGAGAGAGAGAGAGAGATTTATATATTACTAAGTGTATAATCATATGAATGCAAAAGATAAAAATAAAAACAATAATAGTAATAGTAATTAGGGTACTTATTTCAAATAAATAAAAGGGGAGGGGGATTTCAAAATGTATTTGAAAAATGTAATATTTTCAATATTAATGTATATATATATATATATATATATATATATCAAGAAATTTATCTTAATCCATAATTTAACATTCTCCATTATTAACTTTGGGTATAAATACGCAAAAGATGAAAGCATTGATTTTACACTTCCAAACTTAATATTGTTTAGTTTCTTACTTGGTATTATTTAGTTTAACATTCATAAATAGATAATCTAGCATAGTGACGGTCCTCTTAATACAGAGAAAAAGTTAAGAGTTTGCGTGTCCTTACTAAACCATTTAAATAATGATCCGTCTGTTTATCAAAGTTATTAGCTAGCATGAGTTTTTGGTTTGGAAATAATGCAGCGTAGTTAATTGTTATGTTAATAACACAATCTATTAAGCACTGCATATAATACACATGCACACAATATTTATAGTTTTAATTAGTACTACTCTATAACTTTTGATTTATACTCTATTAAAGAAATTTTCAAAAATATTATTACCTGTTCTTCTTCACTAATACGTAAATTTTAATTTTGAGCTTCTCATTTTTAAACTAGGAAATCTCTTCCCTTTTGATTCATCTCCAATCATTGTTTAAGACATTTCTACCATTCAGAAAGAAATAGATTGAGGAGAAATTTTTAGAAACTTTTTCTGTTAAAAAAAGAAAAAGAAAAAAAAAAAAAAAAACTACACTTTTCACAATTTGTATATACACACACACACATATATTAAAAATATATATATATAAAAAAAAAAACTTTACCACATGTAAATTATATTTTTCCTTTTGGTTTGTCATAAAAATAATCAAGTTACTACTACTTTTTGTACTGATTTTGACAATTAATTTGTCATCCACTGAAGCTCTTTCTAAAACACAGTTAAAAATATTTAAACATATAGGAAAGGATTGTAGTAACTAAAAGCTTTAATTTCTAATTACTGATGAATAATCATGAGCAATGATTACAAGTAAACTCCTTCCAAATATTTTTAATGAGAGGGAAAAACTAATTTTTCACCAGTTGTAATTTTACAGTTTTTTTTTTTTTTTTAATTCTTCGTAAAAGTAATAAAGTTATTGAATACTAATTTAAGCGTTATCCATAGAAATGTTTTGAAAATACAGGTAATAAATGTTTACTCATACCTGCTCTAAGGGATCTCCAATTGTGGGATACTACTACTAATTAAAAAGAGCAATTTTTTAAAGATTAAATTGCCTAAGGAATTTCTTATATTATCTGAAAAAGATAATTTTAGATACTCTTCCAGTAAAAAAAAAAAACTAGTCTTCTTTTTAAGAATTCAGATTTGAGATAAAGAATGAAGCTGAGTTATATTAATCTGTTTGATGTATGTCAGTTAAACAATAGGGGGGAGGGGAGATAAATGTTATTGAAAGAGCTAAAAGTATGAGATCATTTGTGAAAAGAATTGAGAATTGTATGTATAATAATTGTAATTGACATTGGAGATAAATCTTCTGACATTCAAAGTTTGCAGTGAAATGCAATGGGGGGGGGGGGGGGGGCGGTTACAAACAAATGCAAGGTTTATCTAAAAATTGCAATTCTCAATTTTCAGAAAAGGTGAAATTTTAATTGATTAATTCTTTTAGTTTTGTTAGCTGGTTTTAGTTTTGAACCCGTTTTCTCAATGATGCATTAAAAGTTTATTTAAAATTCATTACTATGAGGAGAAAAAAAAAAAAAAAAAAAAAAAAAAGACATAAAAAAAAAAAAAAAAAAAAAAAAAATTCTTACAAACAATTTATTTCAAACATAATAAGTTTTTTCTAAAGATGTTGTATTCCTATCACACGTTTGTATTTTTGGTAAGCAGAGGTTTTTAAAAGTATTTAAATTATTATATAAATTGCCAATATAGCAGGGTTTGGTGTTAATTTTGTTTTGATACCTTATAATATAATACGAGAGACACTTTTTAAGGCACTAAAAATGTAAAAACGTTTAATTAATAACAATTAAACTTTGCAAGAAATGCAACCTCCGAATGAGGGACACCTCTATATATAAAGGAAAAGTGGGACACGGTCGTTTTCCTTGCTGGAAAGGAATGAGAGAAATTTGTTTTTTTCCCTTACAGATCGATTGCGCCGATGAGTTTTCCCTCATACCTCCCCCCCCCCCCCCCCTCAACTTCATTTTCAAGATACTTTGTAGGGAAAATTGAATTGAGTTATCAATTTTTAAATCTTGTTTAGCTTAAGGTTTTATTCCAATAAGCGTTTATATTTGCTGTGTTCATTTTGTTAGATTACAAATTATGTTATTATGGAATTAATTTACAGCAAACGTGGTAAACCACAAATTTTGTTTTATAATTTCAAAGATTCCGTAACAAATGATGGTACTAAATGGAGAGGTACAAATAAAAAGTGTATTTCAAAATTGTATACTAATAAAAATTCATAATAACAATAATTTCCTCCCCCCCCCCCATCAATAAAAAAGATATGCCTATTTATGATGTAACGTAATTGTAAAATGCAAGAGAAACAAATGAACAGAAAATCATACGAAATATGAATTAATCCATAGTACTCACACTTTAATCATCAAAAAATTACACATGGAAATGAAACTTTATATAAAACAATAGGTATAGAAAAGTTAATATGAGTTTTTCTGGGAGCCTGGTATATGAGATCATGCATAACAAATATGAAACAAGTATAAGAGAAATAAATAAATTAATAATAACTAGAAGGAGCAAAGCCCCCCTCCCCCACGCCTCTCTCAGAGAGAGAGAGAGAGAGAGAGAGAGAGAGAAAGAAAAAAACAAACACTGCATTTCAATTATTGTAACAATTTTATTATCAATTATTAATACTACTATATAACATTTATGGATTTAAATAACTATTTTAGCTTTAATATGAGGGCTATAATTGTAATTAATGCATCACAAGTTTAAATTAACATCACAATAATTGAACTTTTTAAAAAGTAAATTTATTAATGAAGATGTTTAAGATAATAGTTAAAAATTATTGTACCCAATTGAACAAGTGTTTTCAAATAATATATTATAAAATGTTGCCTAACACAATTGTTGATATCCATTAATTGTCTCTAATCTCATATAAACTAAAAAACCAACTTTTCAACATTATGATCATAAAATTACTAGGTAAATTTATTAAATTTTCGAAGGATATCTCGTAAAGTTTTAATTTTCGCTCGCTTATTTTTACTTTCTCTTACCCATAAGGTAGAGAAAGTATTGTTTTTGGGTCAAATTTTCGAACGCGAGATTTTGTTACATTTACACGTTTTGAGGTCCCCTGAATACGAAAATCATGTTTTTAGCAAATGGTCTGTGTGTGTGTGTCTGTTATCAGCATATCTCAAAAACAAATTATGGCAGAAAGTTCAAACTTGGTATTCTAAATGTGTATCAAATAATCAAACAAATGGTTCGTGTACAGGGACAATCAAGAGAATTCTAATACATTACGTCTATGGGGGAAATTGCAGGAAAATAGAGTTTAACGTCTATAGACTGCACGAAACCAAATGAAACAAATATATATATTTTGTAATAGAGACAGTTAACTGGGAAAAAATTTTTGTGTATGTAGGAGCCTCGCCTCCCCACTGGGGGGGAAGTCCCCCCTCGAGGGGAGTAAATTTTCATGATGGGTATCTTTCAAAAGAGCTCGCCAATACCTTTAAAACGAATGGTTGAACCATCGATCTGCGATAATTTAAAACAAAGTTATCGATTTTTTTTTTTTACTTTTAACAAAAAAAAAAAAAAAAAAAAAAAAAAAACTTAGAAAAAAAATCGTATGTTTTTTACTTCCTTATACAAAGTATAAGGAAGTATAGTAACAGGAAGCAACAGCCTCAATAATAGTCAAGGCTACAGATAATAGGAATGCGATGGAGGTTGCCAAACAAGTAGAACAAGTTAACATCACAGAAGAAAAGATCAAGGACGTCCAGAGGGTACGGAATGGGATAAAAATAGTATGCCATAGTGCAAGAGAGGCTGAAGAAATAAAATCCGATCTAAGAGCATCAACTGAAATTACAAGCAACGCCAGCATAGAAACAGCAGGGCTAAGAAAAAAGAAGCTCGTCATTAAGGATATACCGGAAAGGGTAGAACCAAGTACAGCAAAATATAAGATACTGCAGATGCTCAACCTAAAAACAGACGGAACAGACGACTTGGCAGTGCAGCTTATCGACCAATTACACAAGAAGGACCTGAAGCTCCAGAATCTAACAGTCCAGCTTCCAATTCCACTGGCAGAGGCTCTCCTAGAAAAAAAAACAATATGCTTAGGATTAAAGCATTGCCAAATTAAATCCAAAGTAATAGTCACCAGGTGTTACAACTGCCAGGGCTATGACCACACGGCGCAATCGTGCCGGTGGGATACCCGCTGTGCGCGGTGCGCCGGGAGGCATAGAACGGCAGATTGTTCATCTGACAGGACTGGCTGCTTCCCTTGCTCACTTTATAATAATGAGAACGCGTACAGAAACAAACCAAAGCTAGCCACAGACCACACGGCATATTCTGGTCATTGCTACGTATACAGACAAATACTGGCAATCCGGAAAGCGGAAGTAGAAGATGGCAAGACGGAGCTAACACCTGCTTATGATGTCATCACAGGGAACACATCGATTTCCTACTCAACAGAAGGCGGAAGACCGCTGATTAACTATGACCAGCTAAAGAAGGAAGAAGATGGATATCAGCTGGTAACAAGCAGACGAAATTTCACAAGAAGAAACCAGCCAGTAAGAATAAATCAAGGCCGACCAAGGCAAAACTATGAAAGAAGAAATTATGGACGGTGAAAATGTAATACACAAACACAACACACAGCCACAACAGAACAGTAACAACACAAAGGGACCATGCGCTATCAATATAATTCAAATAAACCTTCATTCTAGCAAAGACGCTACAAGAGACTTATTTGGCTACCTCGCACAGCAAAAAATCAACATAGCTTTAATTCAGGACTTTCACGAAAATAAACACACTGGGAAAATCTCGGGCCTGGGATCGGGCTGGCAGGCATTCAAGACGCCAAATAACAGGGCGGCTATCATAACTAAGCTAGGAACAAATCCACTTGAGATTGTCAATCTAGAACACACAGTAGCAATATTAATCGAGAACACAAAGGAAAAAATCACTATAATAAACACTTATGCCCCCCGAGCTCAAAATTTCAATCGGTTCTCCAAGAAATAGATCATATTTTACAAAGAACTCAGGGAAATATCCTTCTGGCTGGGGATTTTAACGCTCACTCCACCCAGTGGGGGTACGATGAGGTGGACACTAGGGGCAGACAGCTCACAGACTTCCTGGCCCAACACTCTCTACTGGTTAGAAACGAACCAGGAGCACCACCTACGTTCCAAACGATCAGGAGCAGGGGTTGGCCAGATCTAACGATCACAACGGCCAGCCTCCTGAACAACATTAAGGGCTGGGAAGTAAGTGACGATCACTCAGGAAGTGATCACAAATTCATTAAGTATACGCTTGACTACAGCAATCACAGTTATCACAGACATAGACTAGAGACAAAACATGGCAAACACTCGAAATTTGAGAAAAATGTTAGAAAACTCAGCAAACGCTTTGTCGGTCCAATAACATCAGCACAGGATAGGAGTACACTAGACACAATTACGGCAGAACTACTCAGTGAACTTAAAACACAGGCCTTCGCCTGTTACAAATTACGAAAAACTCCGGATCAAAAAGAACCCACTTGGTGGACCGACAAAATCAAAATTGCTAGGAATAAAGTAAGAGCTTTCCGCCGTAGGTATCAATCCCAGTCAGACCCTGACTTGAAACAACAACAACATATACTGTACAAAAGAGAACGAGCCATATATAAGAAATTGATAAATAAGGAAAGATCTAAGGCATGGATAGCTTTCTGTGAAAGCGCCAAAGATACCTACGGCCCCCAATATAAGATTGCCTCAGGCAAAATGTCAACCCCTGCGAAGCTCTGTAATGTTCTGGATGATAATGACCTTGTAACTGTAGACAGCACCTTAAATAGATTCCTGGACTCACTTTATCTAACCGACGCTAGCATACCACACAAACTAAATCCGTCACCTCCCTGCTTTGCAGAAAATAGCCCTAAAAATGTAACATCACAAGAACTAAACAGGATAATTAAAAATATCAAACAGAATAAAGCTCCTGGCCACGACTACATCGATTACAATCTAATAAAAAGAATAAACCATACTAGCCAAAACCTACTCCTGGCCCTATTTAATAAATGTCTACAGCTAAAACACTTTCCGAAGCCATTCAAAAAGGGTATAGTGGTTCTGTTCCACAAGGAAGGCAAGGATCCAAAAGACCCAAAAAATTATAGGCCAATCTGCCTCCTTCCAGCTATCAGCAAAATTTTAGAAAGAATAATACACGGCAGGATGAATCACTACTTTACAATCTCTAGATATTGGAACCCTAATCAATTCGGATTCAAGCAAGGCACCTCAACAGAAAACGCGCTAAAAAAATTATTAGACAATATTCAGCAAGACAAACTAGACAAAAAACAGACACTTTTAATATCAATAGACATAAAAGGTGCCTTTGACAATATCAGGTGGCCAACACTCCTAGGAAACCTCCAACTCTCCGGCTGTCCGACATACCTAGTCAACTGGATAATTAGCTTTCTGGAGGACAGGTATGTCAAGCTGGAGGAAAATGGAATAAGCAAGATCAAACAAATCTTTGGTGGCTGTCCCCAGGGGAGCTGCCTAGGCCCGCTCCTTTGGCTACTAATAGCGGAGACAGCACTTAATCGTAGCTGGGGGAACAATGTTAGGATCCAAGCCTTTGCAGACGATTTCATATTAACTATAAGCGCGAAAGACCCAAATACTTTAATTAACACGGCAAACACAGCATTAGTCGAATTTGGCAATTGGGCAAACAGAAACAACCTAACAATTAATTGGAGCAAAACTGAACTACTGTACCTTAACAGACCTCACACAGGAAACCTCCCAACTGAAAATTCATATAAACTTGAAGGAATACGCTACAATGGTATTGAATTAGAGACTAAAGAAACCATGAAGTACTTGGGAGTGGTCCTTCACAAAAATCAGCTTGTTTGGGCGCATGGTCTCAAGGGGATGGGGGATAAAACCTAACTTGATTAAAACATGGTACAAGACCGTGGTGGAAAAGACACTGACCTATGCAGCCCCAATCTGGGGCAATAAAATAACACAGCAAAGTAAAGACAAATTACTTAGCTGCCAGAGACACTTCGCACTGGCCATTGTGAGGGCTTATAGAACAGCCCCGACCTCGGCACTTCTGGTACTCTCTGGCCTGATTCCAGTACACCTGCAACTAAAATATGAAGCTGCGTATGGTACAATTACAAGACTACACAGGAATTACCAGCTTCAGGAACACGTATTCAACCACACAGACTTTACAAAAAAGCAAAACATTTGGTGGAAACACCCTGCTGACACCCCAGAGCCATTTATAGGGTCTTCTGCTGACGACACACATATCTACACGGACGGGTCGAAGCTGGAATCAGGGGCTACAGGATCGGCCTTTGTAGCGTTCAAAAACTCCCAAAAAATTCAGGAATGGTCAGTGCCTCTAAGAAAGTGTAACAGTGTCTTCCAAGCCGAACTACTGTCAATCCTCAAGGCAGCAGAATGGGGCAATACAATGGGTATCACATACAGTATCCACTCGGACTGCATGTCGGCCATCCAAGCAATATCCAAACCATTTTCCACCGATAAATTGATCCATAAAATCCACAATGAAATAGTTCGATCTCATAACAGCTTCAAAATTGAATGGGTTAAGGCCCACGTAGGCATACTAGGGAATGAAGAGGCTGATAAATTAGCAAAACTGGCAGCCGATAATGTAAACAATAAAGAACAATACTACTTAGAAAAACCAATCTCATACTTAAAGAAAAATCTCAAAAAGCTTACTATGGATCAATGGCAGTTCGAGTGGGACTACGGGGACACGGGCAGGCTAACTCACAGATACTACCCAAAAGTAAACACAAAGACTCTAGTTAGCTGCAAGCTTCTATCACAAATATACACGGGCCATGGGGCATTTCCGGTCTATCTTCATCGGTTTAAGAGGAAGAAGAGCCCGGATTGTGCCTGTGGCGAGCTAGGAACATCCTTACACTACTTACTAGCCTGTCCGCTAACGGAAAACCTCCATCTGGCCAAAATCACACAGGACAATGAACAACTCTGGTATAAACAACTAGCCAACAATAAACACGTACAGAACAAGGCAAAACACATAGTCAGTTGGATCACAAACAACATAGACGACATTTCACAGTGATCAAAAGCCAACATCTCGAGCAGCAGGAACCAGCCACGTACTGTCAAAACCCGAAGAAGAGGACCTGGCGGATTTTTATTTACTAGATCAGGGGACTTTTTGTTTATTTTTGGTCATGATCGTGGTCCATGAAGTTAAAGCGGCGGGTACCTATACAGTCTGAGCCCCGGTAAAAAAAAAAAATGTAAAAATCAGAAAATCTAGAAATAAAAAGTAAAAAAAAAAAAAAATAATAATAAAATAAAAAGTAAAAAAAAAAAAAAAAAAATTAAATAATAATTAAAAAAAAAAAAAAAATAATGTAAACGGTTCTTGGCTTATAAGTCCGTAAGTCCGCGCCACGCCCATGACTGTGCATGAATGTTTATTTTGTTTTAATTTTATTTCTTTTATTACTTCCATTAGTGTATGAATGGCGTGGTCAAAAAGCAACCATGTTGTTTGGTACTCACCAAGTTTTGACCCGCACCAATTTTAATTTAAGTACTTACCTACTTTAATTAATTTATTTATTTATTCTATATTTTTATTATTTTTATATTTTTATTATTTATTTTTATTTATTTATTTTATTTTATTTTTATTCTATTCTATTTTTTTATTATTTTTATTTACTTTATTTTTATTTTTATTTTATTTTTATTATTATTTTTATTTTATTCTTTTTTATTTTTTTTTTATTTTTTACGAGGGTGTGGCGGTGTCTGGTCCTCGTTAATCTGTGCTGCACCGTCAAGTGCTCGATGGGGTCGTTAAGCAGTCGTCGGGCTACCAACGCGGGGAACCATCCCCCCGTGGTGGATCAAAATTGCGATGGTCCCTCTTTCTCTTCTCCATTCGGCCACCCTGCGCATAGTAATTTCCCTCCCAATTAGGTTTAGGCCTTGCCACTTCAAAAACTTCAAAATTTTCGCTATGCGCCCAAAACTATCTTCCATCCCCCAGTGGCTTCACGTATTTTTTTTTTTTTTCTTTTTATAATCTCATTGTTCCTCTTTCGTCTTTCTCAAATCATAAGTGTTGTCCCCTTCCCCTTTTCAAATGACCTCCTCCTTCGGCCTTAATTTTTGTGTGCACAACTAACTTTAGCGGCTCCCCCAGCGGTTTTTTTTTTTTTTTTTTTTTCCTCCCTGCCTAAATTCAAAAATGTTTAATTTTGTATAATTCCGGTTATTTCGACTCTCAGCTAGTTAGTGCAATTATACCCAATTCCTTAACATCTGGAGCGTGCTGCAATTCCTGAGCTTTGGCGTCTAGTTACATTGCTGCCCAGCATCTTCCACGCGGTTATCTGGCGATTTATTCGCTCCGGCGGACGGCATCCAACCCGTTAAGCTTGGCCGAGCCCAGGCAGGCAGGGGCCGTCCAAAGGTTTCAAAGGAAGTATAGTAATCCCGATTTGCGAAATGGATTTTCTATTTCACATTGCTCAAAAACGAATGATCACTGAATGTTCCCAATTTGTACGTGTGACTGTCATGATGTCTAGTTGTACACATGCAAGTGTCGTCTTAACACGAGCTCTCGTTTTAGAGATATAAGCGACTTTACACGTTTTTTCGTGACGTCTGTATGTATGTGTGTGTGTGTGTATGTGTGTGAGTATGTCGCATAACTCAAAAACAGTTGGACGTAGAAAGTTGCGAATTGGTACATAGGTTTGTTATAACATCTAGTTGTGCACCTCCCTTTTTGGACTTTGTATGATTTTCCGTTTTGGAGATATTTAGGAAAATTTAGGTTCATAATGCCCAAAATGTATCAAAAAACGGTAATAACTCAAAAACGGTTTGGACAAATCTTGCAATTTAACTTACATCCCGACTAGCTAGACGTTCGAAACTTTCAGCAAAGCTCCGAACACGTTGACAATGCATTTTAAAAATATTTTTAGCCAACTGTTTCGGATACCTGCTGCATTCAGCAGCGTTTACATGATTCCACAGAAAAATTAGTTAACTAACTTTTCGACTAGCTAGACATTTGAAACTTTCAGAATATTTCAAAACACGGTGAAAATGCATTTTTGGAATACTTTTAGCGATCTGTTTCGGAATCCTGTTGTCTCCGGCAGCGTTACTTGGACAAATCTTGCAATCGATTTTTAACTAACTTCCGACTATCTAGACATTTGAAACTTTCAGTAAAGCTCAGAACATGGTTACAATGCGTTTTTTAAATATTTTTAGCAAATTGTTTCGGGTCACTGCTGCCTTCGGCAGCGTTTATATGGTTCAATAGAAAATTTATTTAACTGACTTTCCGACTAGCTAGACATTTGAAACTTTCAAAATAGTTCAAAACATGGTGAATAAGCATTTCTTTTAATATTTTTAGCCAACTGTTTCGGATCCCTGCTGCCTTCGGCAGCGTTACGTGGACGAATCTTGCAATCGATTTTTAACTCACTTCTCGACTAGCTAGACATTTGAAGCTTTCAGTAAAGCTCAGAACATGGTGACAATGCATTTTTTAAATATTTTTAGCAAATTATTTCGGGTCACTGCTGCCTTTGGCAGCGTTTATATGGTTCAACAGAAAATTTATTTAACTAACTTCCCGACTAGCTAGACATTTGAAACTTTCAGAATTGTTCAGAACACGGTGAAAATCCATTTTTTAAATACTTTTAGCCAACTGCTTGGGATCCCTGCTGCCTTCGGCATCGTTACCTGTACAAATCTTGCAATCGATTTTTAACTAACTTCCCGACTAGCTAGACATTTGAAACTTTCAGAAAAGCCAGAACACGGTGGTAATGCATTTTTAAAATGTTTTTAACCATTTGTGTTGGGTCCATTGACAATGCTTTTTAACATTATATATTTCTAAAGATGTATAAGGAAGTCATGTGGTGTCCACATCAGATTTTTTTTTTTTTTAATATATATATTGAGAATAAAATGGACTTTTTTGGATATTTGGTGTTATACTACTTCTCTAATATGGAAATCGTCTGCATTATCATAAAAGACAATTTTTTTTAATAATAATTTTAATAAATTATTTTTTAATAACCAAATAAAATTCTATATAAATGTAGGTACATTAATGAAACGGGGGGTTGAGGGGGAGGGGTAGCCCCCCTCACACAGAACTAATTATCATATAAAACTCTTCAGAAGCCTAATATGAATTGTTTAACATAGGTTTACATAACAGTACTCGTTATCTTACCTCTTAATCTGCAACCTGTATTTATAGTATTAAATTTCAGGGTAAGAGAATGTCGTGTGAGTGACACACCAGATTATTATATATGTATTTACTTTTAATTTGCAGTAATTATTATCTTCATTTTAACCACCAATAGGGGAGACTGGGGATACTTGATCCCCACTTTAGTTTATAATTTTTTTCTCTGCAGCAAATTATCAGTTTTCAAAAATTTTTGGACATGAACAATGGTAATTTTTTTCTCTTACAGACTATATTTTTTTTATTGAAAAGTAAACCGATAATTGTAGTAAAATATATTTTTTTTATTTTTTTATAAGGGGATCATGTATCCCCACACCGAGGGATACATGATCCTTTTGTGAGGGATACTTGATCCTACTCAGAAATTACTCCGGCTATTCATTAGATAAGCTATTTACCTATGTATTTTAGTTTACTAAATAACACTTCTAAAAAATAGCAATAATTATGGTTCTTTCTTAGGTATGATAACAATATGAACATCAAAATAACATTTTTATTTTAAATGCAACTTTGCTATTTGAAGAAAAATTCATGCAAGTTTTATAAATGTGCTATGATACTTTTGATCAGTTTCTTTCTGTTAGTTGACCATCATTTATTTTCCAATAAAATTGTGCTTAATATATTTTATAATTGAAACTAATTCATTTTTTTTTCTTGTAAAAAAGTATACGGTTTTATTAAAGAAACTAAAATTACAAGAATTACTACAAAACAAAAATCAACTTTCTGGCGCTCTTAGTGTTAATTTAGGATGTCTATTCATGAATCCTCTATACCAGTCATAACTGGCACATACATTTTCTTTCCAATTATGAGGTACTTCTTTGTTATTTTTCACTGCATACTGAAATGTAACTGTTTGAGTCTATGATGTAATCTGCTTGCTTTCTCCAAATATTGGTACAGCCAGTCTTCTTCGTCATTTGTAAATATCTGACGTTGTTTATAATTAGACTCGAAAAGTATTTCTTCATTTGACGTATATAGGGATACTTGTTCCCTGGGATCATGTATCCCTCAAAGGAAGGGATCGAGTATCCCTCGTATGAGATTTATACAAAACATATGATTTCAATAATAAATAATAAAAAGTTGTTTACTCAAGGCAATACTTAATTATTAAAGACAGTCTATACTTTAAAATTACACTTACGTTAATTGTTTTAAGTTGTATGTAACAGACAATACAAAGATTAAAATATTGACCTTTAAAAAAGTTGTCCTTGCCACATTTCAGATAATCCTTTCTTGACTTGAAACAAAATTCCTGAAAAAGATTAAGTGTTGCCATTTTTTGTGTACAGGTATAACTTTAACATTGTTGCCAGGTTTCAAAGCTCCATTAATTGATTTTAGTATATTTTTGGCTGAGGGATCATGTATCCCTAGGGATCAAGTATCCCCAGTCTCCCCTATGGTCTTGCAGAGATTTTTCAAAAAGTTAAGCGCCCATCAAACTGGTTTAAACGTCTCCATATGTTTTAAGACGTGTTGGTCTCTGATCTTTATCATTCTTCTAGTAATTATTATTATTATTATTATTATTAGTTATACTTTATTTATATTTGTTACTTATAATCTCTTCTACCAGTGTCTCAGATCTCATATTAACTTTTTAACTATATTTTGCCTTTGTATAAGGCTTTCTATATGTAAATGTCTTGATTAATTCAAGTCTTCCTTCTTGATGTTTCATCATTATAATGATAATTTATATATATATATATGTTCAATCTTTCTCTTTTCTTTCATCATATAAATATGGTTTATAAATAATTATTTATAGTGACAATTAAAAAACAAGGAGAAAGAGATATATTTGAAGACTTTATTTTCTCTTCAAACCAAATTTTGAAATATTTATAGCAAGTTATTACAGAAATGTTATCTCAAAACTATGAAAATCAAATTTTCTCATATTTCTCACGAAATTTTGAAAAAGACAACTTCATTAATATTGTTAATACAAAAATAATAAATTTATATTCTAATATCATGTAGTGATAAATCAGTACTTTAATTTTTGGTAAAAAAGCAGATGATAAATGTAAATAAAAGTACAATACATACGCGCATAAATAATTACAATATCCATGAGGACCTGTTATACAATATACATACGCAAACAAAACTATTTTCGCCCGAGAGATTATAAAAGCTATAAATGTGTCACAGAAATATTTTTGTATGTATTATTTAGTCAAATGTAAAGGAGTGAAGGAAATATCTCCCTCCCCCCGTTTATCAGTGCATGTCAATCATCGACATGGACACAGGGAGGGGTGTCAGGGCAAACGACCGCTGCTTTCCAAAAAAGGGTGAGGGGAAACGACCTGTCCCTTATTCAGGGGTTAGTGCGTATATAAAGCTCTATCAGAATTATGAGAATCAAAGAGAAAAGAATTAAAAAGAAAATATATTTTCACCCAACCTTCATCCTATTTTCCAAAAATAGCTTGAGGGGGGGACTCCCCCTCCCCCCCTAAGTTACGCCCCTGGTTGGTGCAAAGACGAAGCAGGACACTTTGGTCCCGCCATTTTGGTCCCGCCACTTTGGTCCCGCCATTTTGGTCCTGCCGATTTGGTCCCAAGGAAATTTTGGTCCCTGGCCATTTTGGTCCCAAGACATTTTAGTCCCGCTAATTTTTTGCTATTTTTTAAAATATATATCAGTTTTCTAATAGGATAGCCTATTTGTTGATACGGGAAAATTGAAGTGCTCTTAGACTATCTTTAATTAAGGAATATCTTATATGTAAATACATAAATTTTCGACATTATGATTGCTTCCTAACGATTGAGATTCGGAGAATTTTGTTCTGATTTTTTATGAACATTTAATGTATTTAAACTTTTTGTTTTTGATGCAATTGCCCTTTCTTTTCTTTTCTCTCTCTCTTTTATATATATATATATATATATTTTTTTTTTTTGCAATTGGCATTTTTTTTTTTTTTTTTTTTTTTTTTTTTCATTTGATTTCGATTTTACTTACTTTAATTCTAATTTTGTTTTTAATTTGCTATTAGTGACAGAATTTTGTGATTTTAAAAGTATTGCTAACAATAACAACAGTACGTTCTTATTAAAAAAGAATCCCCCATTTGAATATATTTATTGTTAAAGTCTGAATTAATTTAAAAATAATAAAATACAGAAAAATTTTGTTAAAAAAAAGAGGGAAAAAGAAAGAAAACCTTAGGATATTAAATATAATTTACTTTTAGTGACAAAATTCTGTTTCTTTCAAAGAACTAATTATTGACCTGCTCCCATCATAGACTATTCTTCATAAGCATAAGATTGTGATCATTTATGAAGTTTTTGAATTTGCGTATGAATTTATTCATATATATATATATATATATATATATATGTGTGTGTGTGTGTGTGAGAGAGAGAGAGAGAGAGAGAGATACGTTTCATTCGATTTGATTGTATTTAATTTT
This sequence comes from Salticus scenicus, assembly GCA_963930645.1. Lineage (NCBI taxonomy): Eukaryota > Metazoa > Arthropoda > Arachnida > Araneae > Salticidae > Salticus > Salticus scenicus. The sequence continues at coordinate 33,823,231 of OZ005652.1, read as the reverse complement.
TATCATTAATCTAAGAGGGATTTATTTCAAAATCTGTGTTATATTAATACTAATAAAAAAAAATGCACGTTTGTTTGTCCGTGATATTTAATTATGTTAACCATGTATACATGTATATAAAATACTTTTCTTTCAATTACAATGATTTTATTTTAAAAATGAAAAAATGTAAATAGTCCAATATTTAATCAACTGTACGCATTGCAAGTATCAAAGTTTGGAAAATGTTGATGCACAATATTTTATCTTTTTATTTTAATCTTATGTTAAAAATAATAATAATAATAATAAATAAATATATCTGTCTGAAATGACTCTGTGACTAAAAACAATGCCCACATTGAAATCTCTGAAGCACTTTGGGATTCGTTTCACACCTGTTTCTCCAACAGACAATTAAAAGGAATTTCACTGTTTTGTTTCAGCGCATTTGAAAAAAAAAAGGGGGGGGGGGCTTCTAATCGAAATTTTCTTAAACAATATTGTAAGGGATTATAAGAAAGGAAAAATGCTTTTACAATTCTGTGTGATGTATAACTATTTTCTGTGTTTGACAAATGTATCTCGATTGACAGAGAAGAAAACGACTCAAGTTTAGCAGATCTGTACAAATTAAATCCGGAGATCATTATTTAGGTCCTCGTACCCTCTTTTATTATTAAACTCTAACATTTAGAGTATGCTTGGATAAAGCATCGATTTCGAACACTCTAAATTTGAATGTGATATTTAAGAGCCGCATTACAGTGTTTTATTTTTAAAACCTTGTATTTTATTTAAACTAAAATTTTCAGGATTTTGATAAATTAACAAAGCTTAGATCATCTCTGATATCTAATACCCTTTATCATTCAAAGTTCACTCCGAAATAATAAATTTTCTGTTACACCATTTTCAACAAAGATTGTAGATATTTAACTCTCCAATTGTAAAAATTCGTCTAAGTTCTCTTTTGCCCGAAGTTTCCTCATGTATTTGCTGTCCTTTTTTTCCTTTATCGTACAAAGGAAAAAATCGAAATCTCAAATTTTTAGACGTTTTTTCAGTTTTATTTGTTACTACAACTTTCTGTTGCAAAATAATAATAATAATAATAATTTTGCCTTTTCCTACCCCCTTGTTTTCAAGTCAAATAACAAGAATTCGAAATATGAAAAAATAATTTAGCTTTTTCTCTGTAATACTTTGTTTGATTATTCCTGATATCGGGACCAAAATGGCGGGACCAAAACGGCGGGACCAAAACTGGCAGGACCAAAACAGCGGGACCAAAATTTCCTCGGGACCAAAGTGGCGGGACCAATTCGGCGGGACCAAAACGGCGGGACCAAAGTGTCATGTACCCGATTAAGACAAATTGTCCATACGTTCGGGGCTTCTGGTTTCCCTTAACTGAATACGATTTTTTTTAAACAGTAACCTTTTAATTGTTCAATCGGGAAAAAAAAAAATATGCATACGATTACTAAATTTCATAAGTAAAAAAAAAAAAAAAAAAAAAAAAACTAGAGTATTTAAATCCAAGTAAGAGACGGCTAAAAGCCCTGAGCGAAGAACCTCAGCCTGGGTGAAATGCCCTTGCATAGGTATATTTTTAAGAAATCCTAGCCGATATTCGCGCGTTTTCTGAGAAAATCAGGAAATACCCTGAATGACTAGGTCGAATAAAATCAATTCACTGAATTTTTAGTTCCCCATCATACTATAGGTATGGGGAACTTAAGTAGAAAAGTCAAAAAACCGAGGTCGAAAATTTTCACGATTACCTGTTTTCAGGTGTGAGGAATCCGAAAATGACAAAATTTCTATGATGTCTGTCTGTAGGGTGTCTGTTAGTCTGTTAGTGAGTTAGTGTGTTAATCCGTTAGTTTGTTAGTCTGTGTACACGATATATCAAGAACAAATTGTCGCAGAGAGGTCAGATCAGTTTTAAAATATTACTTTCGACATTGTCAAGCACCCTATTCATTTGCAACATTCGAATTTAAAACTTCGTAAGTTATTAGAAATTTACGATTTTCTTAACATGGGAGAATAGGACAAAAATTCACTTAAACGTGCATTTGATGGAAACTTTTTACTGTAAAAATGTCAGATCAGTTTTAAAATATCACTTTTGATGCCGGAATGAACATCAGTAACTATAAATATGCTACTTTGAAAATTTCGCAAGTTATTGGAAACTTACGAATTTCTTAACATGGCAGAATAGAGCAAAATTTCACATAAACGTCAATCTTGAGGGATATTTTCATCGTAAAGATGTCAAACCACTTTCGAAATATTATTTAGGATACTGGCATGAATATCATAGACTACGATTTTTCCAATTTAAAAAATTCGTAAGTTATTTGGAATTTACGATTTACTCAACATGTCAGAATAAGGCAAAATTGAGCATAAACTTCCATTTTGACGACCCTAAATACATTAGACAACCTCAAAACTACGTTTATGATATTTGTTGGAACATGATTGAATACAAATATTCTACTAGGAAATTCTACTAATTTAGCATGGAATACTGTTAGTATTGAGATAATATACATATTGTAGACTAAGTAGAACATAAAAACATGCAAAATACACTAAATGATTGAATTATTTGTTATTTAAAAAAAAAAAATACAAAAAATAGGCTTTTTTACGTCTTTTTTTAAATGTCTACCTTGTGATTTTAATATGAATAGTTCACAAATACAGCACAACTTATCGGGTACGGTTTTACAAGTTCTACACTGAAAACTTGCCATTTTGAACATGAAACTTTATCTATAAAACAGCACAATCATACTTAACAAAGAATATCTGTTAACTAGAATATCAGAAAAAAAAAAAAGATAAGGTACGAATACAGGATTGCCAAACAGGGGTTGCCAGCAGAGAGGATGGCCAGGAGGCAGGGTTGATAGCACGAAAGGTTACCATGTGTAATACAGTCGGCAGCAAAAGTATCTGAGCACTAGCAATAATCCCTGTCTATAAAAAGTACACTTAATACTGCTTTGTTAAATAAATCCTTGTCGAGTCATGTTCTTAGTCAGTGTTAAAAATGATTCGACAAGGATTTATTTAACAAAATAGTATTAAATGTACTTTTTTGATATCGGAATTATTGGCTAGTGCTCGGATACTTTTGCTGTTGACTATATTGTAAAAATCATAAAAAAAAAATAGTGAAATTTGCCATTTTCTGATACTTTAACAAAAAAATGGAACAAACACGGTTGCCGGGACTCTGGGTTGCCAGCAGGAAGGGTTACCACCTGTGATACTGTGAAAATGATAAAAAAAATCGTGAAAATTGAAATTTTCTGATACTCTAACAGAAAAATGTGACGTGGTGGGACTGTTTTACTTGCAGATATTTAAATAAAACTTGGAAATAATAATAAAAATAATAATTTGACCGTTGTTACCGAACCACTGTAGACCAGTGTTATTACTTCATTTAAAAATAATTTAAATTAATAATAATAAACAGCGATAAGATTTTTCAGCCTTCTTTTGTAGGTTGTGATTTTCTTTCTGTAACAATATCCAAGAAACAAAGCTTGTACTTCTCAAATCAAAATTTGTTCTTTCAGATAAGAAATTCTGTTGTATCTCCTCTAATTAAATTTTCCCATAGCCATGTTAATAAAACATTTATTTACAAATAAAGCAATGAAATCGTTTATTTCTTTAATACATGCTTTTACCACCTGAATTCTTATTATTTTGTTTTAACGTTTATCTTTTTCATGAAGTTTTTTTTTTTTTTTCTTTAATACTTTTTTCAATCTCATCGTTGAATAAAGAACTGTTATATCAAAGTGCATTAAATTTTATTATAGCTAAAATCCATTACATTCAAAACTTCTGCAAATATGCCATAATTGTAGAATTGAGTTTTCATTAGAATAATGAAATAATAAGATTATTGTAAGTTGAGATTTTTTTTTTTTTTTTTTTTTTTTTTAAGAATGGATATTAAATCCAACATGCCTTTTTCTACAATTTAATAATGACAAATAAATTAACTTAATAAAATTCTTAAATTAACGAACTAGGGAAAAAACACCAGTACAATAAAAAAGAGTTATAAAAAGAGATTTAAATATATCTATCTATCTATATATATATATACATTTGGATTTTGTAATGGAATATTGCAATCCACTTGAAAGTTACTTATTGAACAGAATTTGCATTTAAAATTTTAAATAAATTTATAAGTTTTATAGTTTTTTTCAAACTAAGTTTTCTATTTTAATCGCACAAACCCAAAAGAAGAAAACACTTCACATCCGATGTAGAATCTTTTGCGATTAGAAATATTTCAAAATTTTTTAATATTTAGATATTAAAACTTTTAATGTTCTTTTCTTAATTTTACCAGCATTCTAGTGTGTTGCTACATTTTAGTAAAATAACTCACAAAAGTGTCCTTGGATGGAGAACATTTTGCATGAAATATTGAAATCAAAACGTAATAAATTACTAAAAAAAAAAAAAAAAAAAAAAACCTGCCTAGGCATATTCTAATGCAGCTTCTTTTTTATTTGATAACTGAAAATCAGCATATCTTGCCTTAGGATTTAGTAAATAGATAAGAAAATGGGTTGTTATTAATTACCATATTATAACAAATACCCAGTTTTTTAAAGACCACTTTGTTCAATTTTGAATAACATAAAAATGCGAGCAATTTTTCACAATTGTACAATTTTCACCTTATATTTTGTATAAAATAAGTGTGCTTTCCATTATTATTTATTTTATTTTACTGCATTTAGCTTTGCACCCTTTCACTTTTTACTTCCTTATACAAAGTATAAGGAAGTATAGTAATCCCGATTTGCGAAATGGATTTTGTATTTCACATTGCTCAAAAACGAATGATCGCTGAATGTTGCCAATTGATACGTGTGACTGTCATGATGTCTAGTTGCACACCTGCAAGTGTCGTCTTAACACGAGCTCTCGTTTTAGAGATATAAGGGATTTTACACGATTTTTCGTGACGTCTGTATGTGTGTGTGTGTGTGTCTGTCTCTGTGTGTGTATGTCGCATAACTCAAAAATGGTTGGACGTAGAAAGTTGCGAATTGGTACATAGGTTTGTTATAACATCTAGTTGTGCACCTCCCTTTTTGGACTTTCTATGGTTTTCCGTTTTGGAGATATTTAGGAAAATTAGGTTCATAATGACAAAAATGTATCAAAAAACGGTAATAACTCAAAAACGGTTTAGACAAATCTTGGAATTTAACTGACTTTCCGACTAGCTAGACATTTGAAACTTTCAGAAAAGCTCAGAACACGTTGACAATGCATTTTTTAAATATTTTTAGCCAACTGTTTCCGATACCTGCTGCCTTCAGCAGCGTTTATGCGATTCAACAGAAAATTTATTTAACTAACTTCCCAATAGCTAGACATTTGAAACTTTCAGACTAGATCAGAACACGGTGAAAATGCATTTTTTCAATACTTTTAGCCAACTGTGTAGGGTCCCTGCTGCCTTCGGCAGCGTTACCAGTTCAAATCTTGGAATCGAATTTTAACTAACTTCCCGACTAGCTAGACATTTAAAACTTCCGGAAAAGCTCAGAACACGGTGACAATGCATTTTAAAAATATTTTTGGCCAATTATTTCGGATCACTGCAGCCTTCGGCAGCGCTTACATGGTTCAACAGAAAATTTATTTAACTAACTTCCCGACTAGCTAGACATTTGAAACTTTCAGAATAGTTGAGAACACGGTGAATATGCATCTTTTTAATACTTTTAGCCAACTGTTTCAGGTCCCTGCTGCCTTCGGCAGCGTTTATATGGTCCAACAAAAAATTTATTTAACTAACTTCCCGACTAGGTAGACATTTGAAACTTTCAGAATAGTTCAGAACACGGTGAAAATGCTATTTTTAATACTTTTAGCCAATTTTTTCGGGTCCCTGCTGCCTTCGTCAGCGTTACCAGTACAAATCTTGCAATCTGTTTTTAACTAACTTTCAGAAAAGCTCCGAACACGGTGATAATTCATTTTTTTTTTTATTATTTTTAGCCAACTGTTTCGGGTCCAATGTCAATTTTTTTAAACATTATGTATATTTCTAAAAGTGTATAAGGAAGTCATGTGGTGCCCACATCAGATTTTTTTTTAAGGTATTTATTATAGACGTTTTTCTTCTGGGAGTTCTAGATTTTTATTTTTTTTTTCTTTGTTCATATATAATAACTTTTAATACAGCTAGTCACACATAAAACACATAAATAAAACCACATCTGAAGCAAAATTACAATGGAAATAAATTGAATTAAAAATAATTATAAGATAAAAAACTTTTTATATACCATGTTTTTAAATTTTCTGTTGAATCATAGCTATAGAACTACATTAGCACTTTATCAGTGTGTTTAAGATTTTTAAAGTGATAATGACATGCATTTTTGTGAGATGCATAATTTAACTTTATACAGTTTAACGTTCACGTTTAATTAAATATATTTGTTTTTATGTCGAAAGAAAATGAATTCGTAATTTTTTTTTTTTTTTTTTTTTTGGCAACAATTAAATCATAGCTAATATTTTAATGTCTATTTTTAAAGCTATTAAGAGGTTATTATTTTCATATTTTAATGAAAAGAAAACTAATCAAAAATTCGAAAATCGGGCTTCGAAGTATTGTGTTGTCATCGGGTTCTGAGCTATTCTAAAAAGGTTTGAAATGTCTAGCTAGTAGGGAAGTTAGTTAAAAATCGATTGCAAGATTTGTACCGGACAAACAAGAATAGAAGTTAATAAAAACGTGGTAATAAAAGTCATTTACGTATAATTAATTCATAAATTTCAATTAAAAAAGGGACAATGGAATAAAAATTTTGATTTATTTTGGAAAGGGAAAAAAAAAAAAAAAAAAGCAATTGGTTTTTAATGGGGAAAAAAACAGTTGGCTTAAACCAATATATCTAAACCGTGCCAACCCTGTCTAAAATATATACATTATTCTGTAGAAAAATGTATATAGTATTGTTCATTTTTAAACCAAATGAAAGTTTTAGACGGTACGAAAGAAAAGCTTAAATGTTAAGATTCTAATTGTCACCAGGAAGAATGAAAGGGTTAAGGTGCCTGCCTACCTTTAAACGCAATTTTCGGTCAAAACTCCAATTTTCTATTTTTGGGTTAGTATTAAAGCCTGACATTTTAGCTTTCTAAATCAGTTTGAATTTTGTTTCTATCTTGCTTAGAACTTGAGTCACAGGCATTTTAATATTAGTCACTCGCCAGTTTTTGAAACTGGATATGACCCGTAAATGTTTGTTTACATAAATGTTTTACTCAATATCAAAATTTTTTACTGAATATAAAATGAATTTATAAAAGAAAATAAAAATCTTTGAAATAAATCAGAAACTTATTAAAATTATTTTTCGTTTAACAGGTAAAATCTTGTTTTTAAATTTGTTTTCTGCTTTTTTTCAAAAAGAGATTTTTAACATTTTGCTTTATCCCAAAACATCATAACTCGAAAAGTTATAATTGAAACGTTATGAAAGTTTGACAAAATACTCTAGGAGTTATTTTAGAGATTGAACTACGACAATGAATATAGCTAGATTTTTTTTTCAATAGAAGTTATGAGCTGCCATGTATATTCATGATTTTTTCAGCATGTAAAAATGTTATCTTCTCTAAAATATTAAATAACATGGTTATAGTTTTGAGAGTAGTTCACTCCTTTAAGGACCTTTCAATAATTTAAATAAAATTTGGAGAATAAAAATATCTATTTAAATTTGACTTATGATGTTTTGTAAAAGTGTTTTTTTTTCTTTTGAAATTTTATGCCTATTTTGAACCTAAATATCAAAAATTTTAAAATTTGCATTTTTTTTTTCAGGTTATTCACTGCTTTTTACTATATTTTATCATAAAATGCACATAAATAGCCAATTTTTCGATTATTAGAAAAAAAAAAAAAAAATCACCTCCGACGGTAGGCAGGCACCTTAAAATGTTTTATTAATGAATAAGAAGTAATAAACAGTCTACTTACCTGTAAATCCAATTCAAACCTATTTCCTGGTAGTTAACAGTACGCAGATCACTTTCTTTTGCAAAATCAAATCCTGATATTCTTGCTATTCCGGAGTCATTTTCTGGGGTATCCCTCTGTACAATCAAAATGTTTTCTGGACAAAGATTTAGATGGAATATATGTCGATCATGCAAATATTGTAAGCCATTTAATATGTCTCTCATGTATATGACAATGTCTATGTAGGGTGGCAAATAGCCCGGTAAGGCTTCCCACGTCATGTAAGACATGAAAGATTTCAAGTTAAAATAAATTTCTGAGCGCGGTTGAGCCTTTGTCATCAGATTTGGATGATTCAGAAGTGACAAAATAGCTGGACTATCTTCAGCCATTAACTTTGAAATGTGCTTTTCAGCATCGTCTTCAATATTTTTGCTTTTCAGTTTTAAATATGTTGTTCTTTTTTCAGAAATATTTATAACTTCTTTATCGTCCAGTTTAGACTCACGTTTGGCCGATTTCAACATCACATATCTACGTATTCTCTTGTAAGAAGAGAACAATACATTCGTAATAGCGAGGACAAGGGTTACATCTCCAACAATGAACCATATATCGCGTTCATACCAGTAATAATAACCTATGCAACTTTTACGGTAAGATTCATTTTCTTCATATTCAGTCATGCTTTCATTTTCTGATTTTTTGTAATATGGGCAAAAAACACCAATGGCTAAATACCAAACTGATCCAAAAATGAGTAAGAAAATAAATAATATCAGATCGAGCCAAAAGATAGTCAACAACAAAGACCTGCAGAAGACTAATTTACCGTTTATTTCAAATTTAGTAGATGTACATTTACCCATTTTCTGACACAAAATATATGAATAGTAGATAAATGATTATATATATATTTTTTTTTTCGGGAGGAGAAAAAACGTTTTTTATGCTATATAATATGAAATTTCCAGTTAATCGTGACTTTTTTTTTTGTTTGTTTTATTATAATCTAATTATCTAAACTTCAAAGTTAACCATTTTACTGGCCAAAATCTAATTTATTTACAGTATATTTCGAAACAATTGCGTATTGAGTCATTATTACTTTTATTATTAGTAGTAGTGAAAAAAATCTTAAAAATCAACAGTCAAAAGCACAATTTTTCAGATATACGCATGCAGTATACGATTGCAGATAGATGCATGTGCTTGCACTTTTACATCCAAAAAATGTCATACAAAATTAATAACTAAAATTGATTTTGAAATTAGTTATGATAATTCAAAGTCTTGTATTACTTATTTAATTAAATATACAAAGTTCTTAACGAATCTTTGCATTAATAAATACAACATTTGCTTTCCATATATTAAATAAATACTTTATTTTTAAAGTGTTGTAAAAAAAAAATAATAAAATGTAACTAAATTTAGTTGAAATAATTCTATTCCAGAAACTACTTTGTGGATAAATAATTCTTAAAAGTGCTTCTGGTGGAGAGATATTTTCTTAAAATGATATTTTTAGGATTTATATTAATCTACGTGGTTAAAAAAGTAATAAGCTTCTTTGAGAATTGTCAATGAATACATACTGACATCTAGGTATATTCCAACATTTTTCACAGAATACCACAGATGGGATCTTTTAGCTTGTTTTTCCTCCGTCTTCTCCCGGAATGATGCGCAGATAGACGCATTCTTCTCGCTTCAGCGCAGTGCGCAGTTTTACGAGATCGAGGACATGATGCATCAATAGTTCTTTTAATCTTGAACTCGTATGGAAATAAGGTATACTTCCACAATTTGCTCGTCACAAACAAATCTTTAAAAATAAAAAAGACTATGCGTAAAAAAGATAAGAATAACTTTAAAATTAACTATTTTTTTATTTAATTTAATAATAATTTAATAATAATAAAAAAGCTTTAAAAAAAATAATAATAATAATAATAATAAAGCTCCGTTTAAAGGAAGAGGTTTATTCCTTAAATGCAAAACTACAGATTACCATAAAGATATATACAGTGAAGCTAAATCACGAACCGGAGCGATAGTAGCACCACTAGGGTCAGCAGAAGGAAACTAAAGACTTCTACATCTACATATTGTATTAGTATGTACACTATGTGAATAACATCGTTGATCAAAAAATTAATTTTTTTTTAGTTTTCCCAAGTATTAGCATGTTGGTAAAAAAAGAGATAATTTTTCCTGTCTTTCTAAAATTTTTAAATTCAGAAAAGAATATTTAAAAGTTTCAGGATTACCTGTGTCTGAGTCTTTAAAGAAACGAAAATTTTTTTCTTTATGTTTTCAAGATCATCCTTCGTCGAACACTTACAAGAATTAAAGATTCTAATTCTGAAATAACAGTATGAAATCATTAAATATTTAATATTATTAGAGTTAAATTATAATACTAAAAGCATAAAAGGAAAAAACTATTTTTGATTGATGTATATTTTTAAAACGTATTTGCGTGTGAATATTCCAAAAAGTTGAAAATTGAGTATGGTGTAGTGGTGGGGGTCGAATTAAGACCAACTATCTACTCTCCTGAAATGTTCTTAAGGGGGGGGGGGTGCCCTTCGTGGAGGACTTTCTAAGGGGTCTTAGTCCGCATTTACACAAATTTTGGAGAAAACCACGAAAACCACTGAACGGCTGGGTCGACAAGCGCGACTTGGAATCGAACCCGGCAATTTTTGTCTTCCAGCTACAAATCGAGCTATGAAAATTTCAGTTTTACCATGTTTTTATTAACTCACTTTCTTGTTTGTTTGTTTGTCCAGTACAAATCTTGGAATCGATTTTTAACTAACTTCCCGACTAGCTAGACATTTGAAACTTTTAGAATAGCAACGCAATACCTCGAAGCCTGATTGTCGAATTTTTTTATTGGTTTTCTTTTAACTAATGAAAATATGAAAATAATAACCTCCTAATAGCTTTAAAATTAGCCATTTAAATATTAGCTATAATTTAATTGTTACCAAAAAAATTTTGAGTTCATTTTCTTTCGACATAAAAATAAATTTAATTAAATGTGAACAGTAAAAAATTATAAAAAGTTAAATTATGATCTCACAAAAATTGACGTCTTTATAATTTAAAAAAATTTCTACTCATTGATAAAGCGCTAAAGTATTTCATGAAGCTAATATATGTTGTTCTAAAAGGATTTATATTTTATTTATTTATATATATATTTTTTTTAATTAGTTCACTGAACTGAGTCCGCGTGTGCTTAAATATTGCTTATATATTATTTTTTATCCTTGCGTATTTGATTGTCTGACTATCGTATCGTTTCTGCAGAGTATTTGTATTTATTAATACATAGAATGTCAAGTTTATATGATTCAACAGAAAATTAAAAAACATGGAATATAAAAAGTACTTTTTATCTTATAATTATTTAATTATTTTTTCCAAATGAAATTATTAGTGTATTTTAATTATACATTACTTAAAATTAATTGCTTACTTTATAATAAATTATAAATAAATAATATTTAATTGCAAGGAGAAATAATCTGGTGTGTCACTCACACGACTGACTTTCTCTTACCCTGAAATTTAATACTATAAATACAGGTTGGAGATTAAGAGGTAAGATAACGAGAACTGTTATGTAAACCTGTGTTAAACAATTCATATTAGGCTTGAAGAGTTTTATATGATAATTAGTTCTGTGTGAGGGGGGCTACCGCCCCCCTCAACCCCCCGTTTCATTAATGCACCTACATTTATATAGAATTTAATTCGGTTATTAAAAAATATTTCTCTTTTTAAAAAATAATTTATTAAAATTATTATTTAAAAAAATTATCTTTTATGATAAGGCAGACGATTTCCATATTAGAGAAGTAGTTTAACACCAAATATCCAAAAATGTCCATTTTATTCTCAATTAAAAAAAAAAAAAAAAAGTACGATTTTTTTCTTTTCGTTAAAAGTAAAAAAAATCGATAACTTTGTTTTAAATTATCGCAGATCGATGGTTCAACCATTCGTTTTAAAGGTATTTTCGAGCTCTTTCGAAAGATACCCATCATGAAAATTTACTCCCCTCGAGGGGGGACTTCCCCCCCAGGGGGGAGGCGAGGCTCCTACATACACAAAAAAAATTTCCCAGTTAACTGTCTCTATTACAAAAAATATATATTTGTTTCATTTGGTTTAGTGCAGTCTATAGACGTTAAACTCTATTTTCCTGCAATTTCCCCCATAGACGTAATGTATTAGAATTCTCTTGATTGTCCCTGTATACGAACCATTTGCTTGATCTTAACGAGAAGCTTACTGTAGCATCCCTATATGATACACATTTAGAATACCAAGTTTGAACTTTCTGCCATAATTTGTTTTTGAGATATGCTGATAACAGACACACACACACACACACACACACACACACACACACACACACACACAGACACACAGACCATTTTCTAAAAACATGATTTTCGTATTCAGGGGACCTCAAAACGTGTAAATATAACAAAATCTCGCGTTCGAAAATTTGAGCCTAAAACAATACTTTCTCTACCTTATGGGTAAGAGAAAGTAAAAAATATGCATATATTTGCTTCTTAACTATTATAAAATAAAGAAAAAAGACAGCTTGAATGCTTTGAATAAATATCCAAAAAAATTAATTTTATTGTATTACTAATCTTTATGAATTTTTTTCGACGCGCCAAAACAACTTGTCAATCGAAATGTCGCACTGAAAAGCGTGAGGAATAATTTGTTTACTTTTTTTTTTCTTTTTTCTTCCCCATACTTCATTTGAATGAACTACAACTAAAAGTTAAACTTTCATTACGGTTAACACTTTTAGAAGTTAAAGACACTGTTTCGTTTTTGAGGCACTAATCATTTCAGTGTTACGTTGATTTTTCTCAAATACTGCATTTTTCAGTTTTCTCTTGCCGAGTGCGAAATGTCTTATATAGTTTGTTATTGATTTAACGACATTCCCTAATTAAATACGCTAAACATCGCTGTTCAATTCTTTTTTAATTAAAATAATTATTTATTAAAACTAATTTCCATGACGACTATTTTCAACTCACATAAGTATAACACTAAATATTCATAGAAAGTCAATTTTATGCTCTATAAACGACATCTTAAACAAGAACGAAAAATTACGCGTTAAGCATTAAATTATTAACACTTTCTAATTGTACGTAATTCTTGTATCGTATAACTGCCAATGTTCTTTGCAAGACAGTACTTCTGAAAAAGCATACATATAGACATTGAATTCATAATTAATGGGTTAATAGGTGAGCATGAGGATGGATAAGTAATTTTAACAGTTTGAATCAAATTTACCATAGACACCGTGTGGCATGGTGCATTATCTTTTAATATTGCTTCTGAAAAAATATGAAATATCTCCAAAATGGTCGGGTAGGCACTCATTTTTATAATGACCGTGTTTATTTCCCTTCAAGTTCATTGCTCCCTTGAGCATTAAAATTTGTCCGACTCCTTGAAAAAAGTTATGCATCCCAATACCACAAATGACGGTAAATGTTTCACTGCTATAACAGTGCAAATTTCGTCGTCCGAATAGCTTGTTTCTGCCAACTCTAAATCACAGACAGGGATATTCTCTAAATCAAGACCGTCGTCAATTGCCCTTGGTGTAGCACTCGTATGACGTAAAATCCACTCAACTCAACTAAGGCTCCTGAATATACGAGCTGGCGTATGAGGCATTTTGCCCTAGGGTTGCCATATGTACCAGACAAACAGCATCCATCGTCTTGTGTTACTTTGGAGTTATTTCTTTCATAATTTTTTCATTGTTTATTGATTTTTTTTTCCAGATATTTATTTCATATTACAATTTATGTTTATTTTCTAGAAAAAAATGTAAAAAAATCCTTCAATCATTTTTTATTTTATTTATTTATTTATTTATTTTATTTTATTTTAATTAATAAATTAATTTATTATTATTATTATTATTTTTTTTTTTTTGAGGGGATTACAATTAACATTTCTTTTACTGTTTGTTTGTTGTACATGAATAATATATTCTGAAATAACAGAATATATATACAGTAGAGAGCCAGAACTCCGCCGACCTAAAATAAGCCAAAGTCTGAAATCCGCACAGATTGTCAGATACAAACAATGAAATTCACTATTAATAAATCACAAAACTGCAAATCAGAATTTTGAAAAAGATCTTGAATACAGATTTTATGTTTGCATTTTATGGTTACAAAAAAGAAAAACAAAAATAATATGAAGGACTGCAAGAGCTAAGTTGCTGCTAATGAAGTTGACAGTATATTAAATTCATCAAAAGAAAATAATGATTGTTGTGATATGATGATATCAGTCAGGTAAATAACAAACTATTTTCTTTAAATGCTTTCTGATGAAGGCATAATTTGTAAGGAAGAACTGAATAAAATTAGCAGAAAAATAAATTTGTGTTACTACTATTTACAATAAATAAAATAAATAAATAAATCATGCAGGTTCAAGTTTAGTTTAAAACTAGCTACATGTGAACAGATTTTAACTAAATTTGACAAATATTTTTATTTATTATTTTCATTATATATTTTTGTAAATGTTCATTATTATTCTTATGTACCTAGTAATTTAATATTCAGTGTTATTATTGACTAGTACGTGTTTAGTTTGAATAATATTTTGTTTTTGTTATTCAAAGTGAAAATCATTTTTTATGGGCCCCAAAATCCTAAAATCCACACGACCTCTGGTCCCGAGCTGTGCGAATTTTTGACTCTCTACTGTATATTATAGAAGTCTCTCACTTTTAATCGATTCTCAAAACAAGATTTCTTAAAATCGCCAATGAAGCGATAAGGACGCAAAGCGGTGCGACGCAACGAAATCAATACGAGAACTCACTCATCTCAGGGTAATCCATCTCGTTCTCCTCTCTCAGGAGAGGTAAAAGCGGCGATTACGATCGCCATAGGAACTCCAGTAAACCCACGTGATGATGATGAGGATTTTTCATTATCATCATAGAGTACCGGCGCACAGTGGATCGAACAATGTTAAAATACGAACATGGGCCCAAAAACCAATCTCTAAATAACTGATATTTTGCAGTGAAATAATTTAAAAGAGTGTCTAAAAAATACAAATATATGGTTATTTCTTCAATTGCACGAAGTTTTATTATATATATAAATAAGTTCAAAACGAAAAGTTTTAGAAATAGAATTTTTCGATGAATTTCATTGACTTTATTTGAATAGCCATCAAGCGGCACTTAAGTAAACTATGAAAAAATACGAAATAAAAATACTTTTAATAATGTCCTAATGAAAGTTTAAGGTACTTCTGCCAACATTTTGTTGGTTTTTTATATTGTGATTCACGCCTGAAATGTGAATATAAAATGAACAACAAAATTAAATTTATAAGTAGTGTAACTTTTTTTGTCCAAAATTTCAAACACATTTTACTACTCCCAAAAGTATACATTTTAATCTGTGAAAAGGATTTTTGCCACAAATCGCCACATTTAGAGAAAAATAAATTTTTATTCTGTTTACCCCCAAAAATCAAGAAATCAAGTCAATCGAGAAATTTATCTGTATTCATTAATGACAAAAAATATATTAAAAATTTTATAGTGAAAATATTATAGAAATTAGATGATTAAAATAGATTTAATAAATCAAATAATTTTTATTTTATTTATTTATTTATTTATTTATTTATTTATTTATTTATTTATTTTAAATATTTAATAAAATAATTAATTTTACTTTAAAGGAGTTAAAAGTACCGTTGGACCCAAAAAAGGGGGGAAATGTAAATGGTGTCTGTGATATGTCATAAAATGTTAAAATTAAATATTATAATTCCATATTACGATTTAAAGTAAAAGTTTCTGTGCAATAAAAATAAAGACAAATGTGAATTTTTCATAGAGTTTGTCATTAAATGCTTGCATGAGTTTTCTATTGAAATACTACATAAAAAAAGAAAAAAAAAAGAAGCAGTAATGTGATGATATATTTAACATTGTGTGCTAAATTAATTATGTTATAAACATAGATTTTCTTCACGAAATTTTTATGTATTTCCTTTTATTCTCTTATTTTTTGCAACATTTATTTTTTTTATCATGTATTTTTCTAAATACCTGTTTGCAGTAGAAAAATATCATACCGTTTAACCCCTTTACAATGCCAGTTTTTCCTCAAATGGCACATTAAACTAATTTCACGAATAAAAATCGATGTAAAGAAAAAAATTCATTTAGCTTATTAGAAATAATTAATTTTAGTTTTGACACATTATTCTCTTAGTTAATCGCAATCTTCTCACAACCCATTGTATTAGCACAAGCAGAATTGCCCCAAATGACTATTTTTATTTTATTTATTTATTTATTTTTTTTTTTCGCACCAATATTATAAAAATAATATTTATACTGATAATTTTCTAGAGAAATGAAAAAAAAAAAGGTGCCAGTTAAATAAAATAACGAATTTGGTGGTGAAAATATTCCTGTGGCCTTATAAAGGGTTAAAAAAATCAGAATTGCTTTTAATATCATACATATATACATATTTAAATCGAAATGTGGCAAAAACACCATACATAGATAATAATAATACCATAACCTTCCTATGTTCGCCAATGCCTATACTTCGATCCACTGTGCGGCGGTGATCAAGAAAGACCACTGCTTACCTCCACCTGAAGTTGTAGAAGCATAATGTGGTGTTACATAATCAAGCAAGGTCGGGCTTCTTGACTGGAGTGAGCTCTAGAAATCAACGTGACGATATGATGATTAAAAAAAAAAAAAAAAAAAAAAAAAAAAAAAATCCAGCCTGAGGAGGGGCAGTAAATTAAAGGGGAGGGGGTGGAAGAGGTCTAACAGCTATAAAGTACATGATGGAATTCCGGATGTCCCGCTCTGTCCAAAATAAAATATACATTTTTTTTCTTTCATTATTTAGTTATAACATAATTGGGTCACACACAGTCCGGCCTCAGGGCCCCCTCGGTCTGTCAGAGACAGTTCTGCCTTGAGAAAGACACCTTTGGACCGACCTGAGTATGGAACTGCATGTTTTCCTGAATTTGCCTAACAATTTAAACTTAAAAAGACTATTTACAAATATTTACAAAAGAATATAAGAATACAATTAAAGTTCATAAATAAAAAAAGTTACATTAACGTTTAAATGCAAAAAATACTGAATACAAAAACCTAATTTCAAATATTTTTTGTACCCCCCCCCCCCCCAACAGATACACACACACACGCTGATCAGTCTATGCCTTATTACAAAATCTGTAGTAATTACAATTTCTTACTTTCGATGCAACTTCTAAGACTACAATTTTCATATTGCAATAACTCAGCGAAATTTTTACTTAGAAAGATGATTTTTTTTTCTTCTTAGACTGAGGAGAATATTTTTCTAAATATAAACATGATAGGAGGGCCGTATAAAAATTAAATTTTGTATTTTAATACGTATACAGCCCCTTTGATATCTATATATCCCCTATCTATCTATCCTGACATACTTGAAATCTATTCTTAATTTGCAGAAATTTTGTAATTGGAAGTATGTATCTTTACAAGTTTACGAGATAATCGCTGTACATCTATTTTGAATCACCCGGTATATATATATATATATATATATATATATATATATTATGGTGTAAATAAAAATGATGTGTTGAAAAACGAAATGAATGTGTTGAAAAACGGTATGAAAATAGGAGGCTTCTCAGCTGCAGATCCACTAGTTTAAAATGGACTGAAAAGTATAATTTCTCCTGGCCCCCCATACAGACTCACATGAAAAATTGTGATTGTGGATTTTTAATAGCTGTGAAGATATTTGTAAGATTTAAAACGGAAAAAGTGGGGCACAAGCAGTAGGTGACTGATGCTTGAATAGTTTACCTATTTCACTGACAATTTTATTGCGCTGCAAATGATCTGAATTGTTGTGTGAGTTTTCTCAACAATAACTTCTCCCTATACACCTTGCCTATCCGCTATCGTAATGAAATGCTCACCCTCTGGTGGGCTAAGGTGAAATTAACAATACCACGGATAGTTTTCGTCGAGACGCCATTGCTTGCTGTATATTCGATGTTTAGTTTCGCATATTTTTATTGAATAAAAATGAATAAATCCGGTAAAAAAGATAACACATACTAATGTGTGCCACAGTGTAACTCTAAAGGATCAAGAAATCTGGAATTAAGCTTCCATTTATTTCCAAATGACAAATTTAAAATTTCAGTTGCTTCGGCTAATGGAAGTAAAGAATTAATCAGATGATTTCCAACTAATATTTGTTCAGCTTCAGTTAAACATCTATTTCCGATCGAATTTTGGATAAACTGAAATATTTTTTCCAAAGGAAATCAATTTTCCATGATGTAATGGCGGAGAAATTACAGCACGAATATTAAGTAGTAACACAAATACAACAATAATAAATACACGTGGCTATTATATTTACTAACAACAAAAGTTGGAAAAGCGTCATCTATCGATCATTACAAACGCCGATTGTATGCGCCCGATATATTTTTTTTTTCTTCTTAATCTTACAAATATTTTGTAAGTTTTTAAAATTATACAATCACAAATTTTCAGCGGAAACTGTATGAGGCTAGAAGAAATTATTTTATACTTTTTAGTCCGTTTTAAAAACGTGGTATATTTAAACATTTTTTTTATTTAAATAATTATTAATTTTATTTACTTTTTGTCTAAACTTTTGAAAAAGCGCTTATTTTTTGTTCTTATTTAATAACTTCCAATATGCACAGGTCAACTTTCATTGTTATTAGTATTATATCGATAATCAAAAGAAGGCTCATATTGCTGCAATTCGTTTCATGCAGCATTATTATTATTATTATTATTATTATTATATATATTTTTTAACTGAGTAATCTCAAACATCATACTTTTTAGATAATTTGTAACTAATCTCTCTCTTTTTTATTTTCTTGTCTTCAGGACAAAAATTTTTCTTGGAATATAAGAGATATAACATGTGTTTTTACCCCTTAAGTTTCAAGCGAGTTCAAGAAGTGTTTTACATTTTCCACAAAAACGTCTAGATTTAAAAGTGGACCTTCCCTTATGTGGGCGATTACATGTGTTGTGTGTGAGAGAAACAAATCGAACTCTACATTCGAACAAGAACAAATCGCACAGGCACATCATAGTCTACTGTCGCACGAATTGTATAGTTTTTCACGCATGTGGGATTTGCGATTTCTTTATCATAATAATACAAAATAAGTATTCTTGCACATTATGGTCTAGGGACTGAAAATTATTTGAAATCCGTTTGGCAATGCTAAATTGTTTAAAACTGAATAATAATAATAATAATAATAATAAAATAAAATAATAAAAAATAAAAAATAAATAAATAAATAAAATAAAAAATACTGATTTATGTTATACTTTTTCGCTAAAATATGTTTATTATAGAAAATGTGCCTCAGTCATTTTACATGGAAGAATTTACATAAATTACGTCTTATGGTGGATAATTATCTTATTTAAAAAACACGATGTAGATTAACTTACTTAAAATGCTTCGTGGTTTTCTATTTCCTTTTATCTTAAACTCTAGAAGGAGTTTTACATTTTTGCTACAGAGTACATTTCAATGCTGCTGGAGACAGAAGGGCACCCTCTAAGCCCCCCACCTATATTACGAGTTATATGTATTTAAAAAAAAAATCGAGCAGAATCAATTTTCTTTTTCAAAATTAATTTAAAAATAATTAAAATAGTGCTTTACTAATGGACTATCAGGATGTATAAACGTAATAATGTGCGTTATTAATGGGAAAAGTAATATTAGTAAGATCGCAAAAAGAAAAAATCATTACGAGCATTGCATTGCAGAGTGAATAGGGCACATACATTTAGACAACAAAATTTATGTATAATATAAAAAATACATCAGTAAATACCACAGCAAATTCTGCACTGATAAGTATAAAGGATTTAAGTCCAAAAATGTCGATTTTGAGTTAAGTACATAGTCAGACTCAGAAAAAAAATTCTCCGTCGATTGGTATAAAGGATTTAAATTCATGTCATTTAGTCTTTGAGAAAATCCATAGGTAAAAAAAAGATTCAAGTCAGAAATTTAGCAATAATCTTTATTATAAAATATTTAATTCAATTTTTTCCCTTTATTAAATGGAGATTGACAATCACTGAATGGTATAAAGGGTATAAATCAACCTAATCCCTTTTTCCTAATCGATTCTTCTGATTAGTTGTTAGGTTGTTTAATTTTATTTTTCGTTTCCTGAAAAATCAAGAATATGGGCTTAAATCCTTTATACTTATCAGTACAGAATTTACACGGAATAAAACGAGGTGGAGAAAAAGTTAAAATTGCAGAAGAAAGTCGTGGATAAACATTTTTTTAAATCACATTTCATTAAAAAATAAATACAAACAAGTACAAAATTTATTTAGAAGTTAAGTAATTTATAAATATTTCAATCAGTAGAATAACTGATGCTGTAAAATATCCTATAATCAATACGAGGAAAGCTCCTTGAAGTTCGGTTATTCCTAATATTTTATGAGAATTCGAATCATTTTGTACAGATTGGTGAAGATGCAATCCTATATGAAACTGTTCATCTTTTATATGTTTTGAGAAGAGACCTGCAGCAAAAAGACGATGAATGATTTCATTTAATTTCTTCATACAGCTGAAATTCTGTGAAACCGGCAAGGCATACATAAAATCAAAGAAGGTATCTTTAGAAATAAAATAATCTTTTGCATAGGGTATCAAATCAACCTTATCACCGACGAATGCTTTGTGTGGGGGTGCCCCAGCGTAGAATTCTTTCGGTTCTCCAGATAAAAGGATATTTCGATTCAAACATTTTGCGACGGATTTAAATGAGTCAAACTTCGATTTGAGAAGGGTTTTCGGCAGCAAACCACCTTTATAGGTGTAACAAGTGATTGAATTTTGTTCTGCAGCTGTAGCTAGATCAAAAATGTTTCGAATTCCAGTCAATGGAGGAAAAGTGAGAAATGATAAAAAGAGAGCTTTGTAACTGTTTGTGATGAAGAATGCGAATACCAGCCACGTGCCTAAAACATATGTGGAACTTTTTTTATAAGCTTTAAAACTGACGGATTTTTCAAACAAACTTCCCATTATCAAAGTCAAAATATCATGGAACGCTTTTTTTCTGTATGATATGAAATACAAGAAAAGCGAAACAAACAAAATAGTTAGCATAATAAATATCCACATTGTTAATGGAAATGGTAAAAGTAAAGATAATTTCGCAGAAAGTGGTTGCAATTTATCAGTCATGAAAGTCATTTGAGAAAAGAAATAAGGATAACTGAAGTTGACAGCTTGGGACCTTTCCTCCTCGTATAAAAGGCCGGGTACTGCCAAATCCACTTCTGAACGTTTCACCATTCCAATTAATCCAGTCCAGTTTCCGTTAGGTAAACGTCTACCATATTCACCGTCAGGAGGTGTAAGCACTTTACATTGAACTTTGAAAATTTCTGAGAGAATACGTATAAGCACAGCGTTCTCAACATAAATGACTTTACCATCTTGCTTTATCGAGTAGATTTCTAATTCAGGCGCGTCTAGTAAAGCGGCGGAAAAAGCACTTGGTGTACAAATTTGCTTCATTTTTAAGAAAAAAGTTTTCAGAAAAATTTTAACCAGTTACAAAGTGATGCGAAAAATTATCTCCATTGAAGAAGATGTGTGCTTTGTAAGGTACAGTGTCTATGATACATACTGAGAAAAAAATTCTGTAACTGACATCTAGAATTTAAATTGTGGCTCTAGAAAAAATAGTTCCATGTCATCCTTATAAATTCTAGTTCCCTTTGAAAGCGAGTTCAAGAAACCTCTATTAGAATTCTAGAGAGTTTGTCTATATTATCCAGGCCAAACCTATTTGAAAATATCTCCAAATAAATGCGAACACAAGAGGCGGGTTTCAGCAACTATAATCTTGGTTTATGACCCAATTCTAGATAATTAAGCGAGAATTTCTCGCCATACAAAAGATTTAGAATATTCAGAATATTGTTTAACCCTCCAGAAATGTGTAGCTTAGAAATTCTCGATCATTTCGTCTATTCAGTTTATTGGCGTGCCTTATGCGCATAGCTCGGAAATCTATATTTCTAGTTAAGGGATTTAGAAAATGGACACTCATTCATTGTAGATGAAGGTGGCATATATTTTTTTTTCTCAGTGTATACTAGCAGGTTTTGCCAACTTGGCTCTTCCCTACATTTAAATGATTACAAATAAAACACTTTTTTTCAATACCACTTTATAAATTAAAGCTAAATTTCATTCAAATCACTTAAAACTTTGTTTCAGGTGATTACGTTAAATTTCGGATTTAAAGGTTTCAATTACTAATTCCGTTGCCGCTGGTTGTATTTTGCCGGCCAACCACTCAAGAAAGTTGGCGTTGCTGTAGACGGACACTGTTGTATCTGTACATTGTGCTGCTTTTCTTATATTCGCTTTGGTCTTTAAATTGATATCTTTTTAACTCATTGAAATACTTTAATTGAAAAAGTCAACTTGAAATCCTTGGATTATTTTGCATCTTTTGGAACACACCACATCTTCCTGTATTCAGCAGTTTGTGAGGAGATGACATACATATAATCAGATTTTAATAGCATGATTGTTTTTAAGGTCTAATATATATATATATATTATGAAGCATAAGTAAATATTCAAATTTAGTGATATGCAATATACGGGAATGTTTAATGAGCTTAAATAAACTATATATTTTTTCAATGAAATACATCAAAATATAGTATATTTGATGTTCATGACAGAATATCACCAAGATATTATCAAAAAGTAAAATAGACGCTGAAAATTTTTTTAATTTTTTTTCAAATTTGCCTTGTTCGAAATTAGTTTTTAAAAGGAATATACCTTTAATATATTTCTGAATTTGTTTCACATTAGAATTCAGAGTGCTTGACAAGATGTTGTACTAAATAGTTACTTTTTAAATAGGAAGTCAATGTTTTTTTTTATTATTCAGAGCCTTTGAGATATGTCATTAACTATAATAGAATTTAGATTGTGAAGCCAACAACAACAAAAAAAAGTATATATACATTTTCAATTTAATTTTCATCGATAGCACAAGCAAAATCTCACATTCATTGTATATTCAAAATATTATAATAATATGCATTTGAACAATATATTTTTTTATTTTTATTTTTATTCTTTCAATGAAATACGAAAATTTGTGTTGCAGCTATCTGTGTAATTTTGTAAGAACTTGCATGAAAAACGCTATCAAAATTTATTCATAATTAAACAAGTGTTCCGAGATTTTCCATATTTAGAAATGCATTTATATAAAAGGAAATATTTCTTAATTTTTTTTTCTTTCAAAAAATTTCCTATTTGAATTGAAATTATTGGACAACATGCTTTACTAACTTGTTCTTCTTTGAATACTGGGCGACCATTTATATTAGCAAGAATAATCAATTATCATGCATGAATTATCAGTTATCAAACATAGCATTCTTTCATGTTTAATCATTACACAAATATGTATTTAAATACTCAGAGATTCTCGAAATATATTTTATACTGTACCACATATTATTTGAAAATATCTCATATATATATGTGTGTGTGTGTGGACTTATAAAAAATTCCATTTTTCAATTCTGGTTATGTTACTGTTTAATCTAATTTACATTTTTACTTTGTTTTGTTGCAATATAGAAACTTGAGTTGTATATTGCTTGAATTAACTATACAGCGATCTGAAATCTTGCATATGCTGACAGAGATGCAAGTTCCCTGATGATGATCATTTCTGGTTTTCAGCATTTAAAATTATATTTTTCCTTTCATGAATTTTCTTTTCTTTTTAACACACCCTTTTGGTTAATTTATCCTTTTGGTTAATTAATATTTTTACATGTTTTTGCTACTCAGTGTAATTAAATTAAATTATCATCGTGACAATTATTTTGTTCGAAATACATCTCATTTAAAATTTCATATGTTGGTATTTTCATCTATCTTTCATTTGCTGAGTGTTGTAAATGAATTAAATTATTCAACTTATATATATATATATCTATCTATATATATATATATATATGAGTATCACTTTCTGAGATACAACTGTGACATTTACCTGAGAATGATATTGTTTTATAAAATCGTTACAATAATGTAATTTAAATTCTAAAACAAACACTCTTTATTTGTAGTTATTCATAATTTAACACAGTGCTAATAATTTTTTTAAAAGAATTTATTAATATTCAAAAATTATAAATAAATCAAATATATTGTTCTAAGAATCAATCAATCCATTAAATTTTCTAATGCAACTTTGATAGAAGACCACGATTTTATTCATTTACTTTTTAACTATTACTTGTCTTCCCACAAATGTATGCTAAAAATATATTCAGAAGGTACAGACTTTTCTCGGAGCACTTATTTTCAAAAGTATTATATGTAAAGAAATGTGTTATTATCAATGTACAAACTGGGAAAGTAAAGCTGTACGAAAGAAAGGCTTATCACATGCAACAAATAACACAAATATTATCTAATTGGCAAGCGCGTAAAATTTTCGCGATATATTTAAAAAAAAAGAAAATAATAAATAATGTATGAAATTGCTTTTCCTATATATTGCAGTCTTGTATTAAACGGAAAAGTATGTGATTATTCCGTCGACAGCAAAATTAAGAGAACATAATTGAAGCACGTTTGAAAACAGTATCATAGTAATAGGAATATAAACTTTCTGCGTGATATACAGTAATTTAAAATAAAAAAGTGAAAAAAATATATATATTGATCAATCCCAATCTCAAATAAACACATTTCTTCTTTTGAAGCTTTAATGAAATGATTTATTTATTTATTTATTTATTTATTTATTTTTTATTATTATTACTTTAATATAAATGCTAATTTGTTTAAAGTGCACAGATATATTTCTCACTGCTTTGTTGAATGCAGAAAATTGACCTTTTCATAGAATAATTCCAATATATATATATATACTTTTTAAATTCTCAGAAATAATTGAAACCCATTAAGACAAATTAATGTATCAGTTAAATTATCAAATATTGTTATGATTTTATAATAAATATAAACAATATTATATTGTAAAAATTTTCTTTTATAATGCTTACCTTATTTAAATGATTTAATATTTACCACAATCAACAACGGTAAAATTATTAATAAGACATAAAAATATTTTAAAAGTTCCACTTTTTTTCTTCCAATTTTGCAAATTAATTTGAGCATGCACTGATTACAGTTTATTTAATGAACTTGACATAGCAAAAGTAGCTGGATACAAAAACTATGTTAGTAAGCCATTATTTCAAAATATACATTCTCATTTAAATATACATTTTTATACTAGATACATAAATTCGCATAGTTTAAATTCATATTTATGTAAAGCGTTTTCCTTTTTAATTAGTCGAATAGACATTTGTACGACATTTGCTTTCTATCAAAGAGACAGGGTTGTTCTTCTCTTTTTAATATGACATTGTTATATAACCAATAGGAGAAACAAAATTATTTTTGATGTTCAACGAATAATTCACTTCATTAAATATTTCTATTCCTGACCAATTAGCCTTCATAGGGAAGATGATGATGATAGTTATTTGCATAAATCATTGTTTTTAAGACAATAAATCTATTCTGATAATTAATTTAAAGCCTATAAAGCTTTCATTCAGAATTTTAAAAAAAATTTTCGAGGAAAAAAAAATATTTTTTAATTAATAGTCATTCTGTGAAAGAAAACCATTTTCAAGGAAATCATTCAGCACCAAAGCACTTTGTAAATATAAGACACCGTCTAATGTATGAATGATCTACAATTTCGCGTATTTTAAAATAAATATGTGAATAAGTTATACAAAATATCAGAACAAATGCAAACAAACAACGTAGTTATGAAGAAAACGATTATGCCTGTCATTATCTAACAAACATTAAAGTTGGGAAATGCACATGTGTTACATGCAAAACGCATTATTCCTTTTTCATGTCACATAAAAATTAAGAGATATCATTGAAGCACGCTATGAGAAGTTTGATATGAATATTTTAGGTTTTTACGATATATAACTAGTTATAATACGAACAAAAACAAATATTATACGTTTTAAATATGGTAGGATTTTTAGTACATACATATCGTTTTTGAAGGATATGTATAAACACATTTGGTTTCTTTTTATTTTTAGCTTACTAAAGAAAAAAAAAAAGTTTTAAAAATTTAGTATCATTTTACACCAGATTATTTTCTACTTTGTGCTTAATGTTATTTATTATTCACATCTTTATTTTAAAACAAGATTGCCCCGCAAAAAATCATTTCGATTTCTTAGTAATTTTGTTGAAACACACACGCACGCACATGCACACCTATATATGTGTATTTATTTATAATGATACGAATTCATAAGTTTTATGTGATTTTATTTATACGTGATGTAAGAACAATTATTTATAGTTATTTTTACCACCCTCTGTTCTTTGATTTTGATATTTATATTGTCCAAAAGCAATAATTTTGACTGCTTAGGAAATCTAGCATTAAATAATATATTTAATATTCTAATTTTGAAACATTCATATCTGTTTTAATATAAAATAATCTGGTGTGTCATTCACATGACTTTTTCTTACCCTGAAATTTAATACTATAAATACAGGTTGCAGATTACAAGGTAAGATAACGAGTACTGTTATGTAAACCTGTGTTAAACAATTCTTATTAGGCTTCTGAAGAGTTTTATGTGATAATTAGTTCTGTGTGAGGGGGAGCTACCGCCCCCCTCAACCCCCCGTTTCATTAATGCACCTACATTTATATAGAATTTAATTCGGTTATTAAAAAATAATTCTGTTTTTAAAAAAATAATTTATTAAAATCATTATTTAAAAAAATTATCTTTTATGATAATGCAGACGATTTCCATATTAGAGAAGTAGTACAACACCAAATATATATATATATATAAATCCATTTTATTTTCAATATTAAAAAAAAAAAAAAAAAAAAAAAAAAAAAAAAAATCTTTTCTGTTTATTTTTGTTAAAAGTAAAAAAAAAATCGATAACTTTGATTTAAATTATCGCAGATCTATGGTTCAACCATTCGTTTTAAAGATATTGGCGAGCTCTTTTGAAAGATACCCATCATGAAAATTTACTGAGGCGAGGGGAGGCCGAGGTTCCTACATACACAAAATTTTTTTCCCAGTTAACTATATTGCAAAATATATATATTCGTTTCATTTGGTTTAATGCAGTCTATAGGCGTTAAACTCTACTTACCTGCAATTTCCCCCATAGACGTAATGTATTAGAATTCTCTTGATTGTCCTTGTACACGAACCATTTGCTTGATCTTAACGAAAAGCTTACTGTAGCATCCCTATATGTAGGAGCCTCGCATCCCCCCCCCCCTCGACGGGAGTAAATTTTCATGATCGGTATCTTTCAAAAGAGCTCGCCGATACCTTTAAAACGAATGGTTGAACCATAGATCTGCGATAATTTAAAACAAAGTTATCGATTTTTTTTTTTTTTTACTTTTAACGAAAAAAAAAAAAAAAAAAAATCGTATTTTTTTTTTTTTTTTTTTTTTTTTTATTGAGAATAAAATAGACTTTTTTTTTTGGATATTTGGTGTTATAGTACTTCTTAATATGGAAATTGTCTGCATTATCATAAAGGATATATTTTTTAAATAATAATTTTACTAAATTATTTTTTAAAAACAGAATTATTTTTTAATAACCGAATTAAATTCTATATAAATGTCGGTGCATTAATGAAACGGGGGGTTGAGGGGGGCAGTAGCCCCCCCCCCCCTCACACAGAACTAATTATCATATATAACTCCCCCCCCGAAGTCTAATTTGAATTGTTTAACATAGGTTTACATAACATCGTTATTTTACCTCTTAATCTCCAACCTGTATTTAGAGCATTAAATTTCAGGGTAAGAGAAAGTCGTGTGAGTGACACACCAGATTATTTTTAAGTTAAATAGAGTAAATTAATCCGCATTACTTTCAATAACATATAACAATACTTTTTCAGTTAATCTCCGCAACTCAAGTGTTTAATATGTGTCTGCGAAACAAGCATTACTCCAATATTCAGATAATACAATAGAAAAATATTACAAAAATTAAAAATTTGCATAAAATGTTATAAGACGAAAAAAAAAAAAGTAAAATACGAAAATCTACGATAATAATAAGAAAACAAGAAATCGTGCCGTTCACATAAATTGTAATAGTTATCAATGGTACTCACCCGTTATTTCGTTTAAGGTGCCTTTAAAATGCAATTTTCTGTCAAAAATCCGATTTTCTAATTTTGGTTTAATATTAAAGCCTGGCATTTTAAATTTCTAAATGAGTTTGAATTTTGTTTCTATCTTGCTTAGAACTCGAGTCACAGGCATTTTAATATGAGTCGCTCGCCAGTTTTTGAAACCGGAAGTGACCGTAAATGTTTGTTTACATAAATGTTAAACTCAATATAAGCATCAAAATTTGTTTCTGCATATAAAAATAAGTAAAAAAAAAAAAAAAGGCTTTGAAATAAATCAGTAATTTTTTAAAAATTATTTTTTATTTAATAAGGTAAAATCTGGTTTTTAATTATGTTTTCTGCTTTTTCTCAAAATAAGATCCCTTCCGTGGAGGATCAAAATTGTGATGGCATGTCTCCGGACCACCTCTAGGGGTGTGTCCCAGACCGTCACCAATTGCCCATTTGCGCAGCACTAGTGCGACGTAAAACCCAACCATCCATCCAAAATAAGATTTTTAACATTTTGTTTTATCGCAAAACGTCATAACTCCAAAAGTTATAATTGAAACGTTATGAAACTTTTACAAAATACTCTAGAGGAGTTGTTTTAGGAATTGAACTACGACAATGAATCTAGTTATTATTATTGTTTTTTTGTCGATAGAAGTTATGAACTGCCATGTATATTCATGATTTTTTCAGCGTTTAAAAAGTTAACTTCTCTAAAATATTAAATAACATGGTTATAGTTTTGAGAATAGTTCACTCCTTTAAGGACCTTTCAATAATCTAAATAAAATTTACATAATAAAAATATCTTTTTTAAAATTTGATTAATGGTGTTTTAAAAAAGTGCTTTTTTCCCCCCAAATTTTATTTATATTTTGAGCCTAAGTATCAAAATATTTTTAAATTTTCAGAATTTTTCATGTTATTCTTTGTTTTTAACTATATTCTGTTATATAATGCACATAAATAGGCAAATCATTAATTATTTAAAAAAAATCCCCTTCTACAGTAGGCAGGCGCCTTAAATTATAAATAT
Organism: Salticus scenicus; assembly: GCA_963930645.1. NCBI lineage: Eukaryota > Metazoa > Arthropoda > Arachnida > Araneae > Salticidae > Salticus > Salticus scenicus. Next base: position 33,793,719 of record OZ005652.1, on the reverse strand, counting down.
ATTTTAATTCTAGAGTGAGGTCTTATTTTTCATCATGGAGGAAGAAATATTTCAAAATATATCTTTATAACAATTACTTAAAAAGAAAAACTATATAGAGCTACAAAAATACATTTTGTTTTTAACTATAGGAAAAAAAGTTCAACAAAAGCATTTTTTTTTTTAATTATAAATAATCTCTAAAAAAAGAATTAAATTGAACACATGTCATTTGTTAATTACATTAAAAACATTTTAAACACACGTAAAATTAAATTTTATTTGAAAGATATTAAAAAAAAAATATATCCGAAACTTTTTGCTTTAATAGTAAAGCATCATCAGGGATTTTTATTATTCGTTTCCAATGAGCAGTTTTTAAATATTTTTTCTTTTTACAGTCAACCGTTAAGTCTTTTAATAACGTGAATATCAGCAAAGTAAATTTGAAGTTCGGTAAAGGTTGGATCAAGGAGCTAAGAAAAATAAGTAATAATAATTATGTAAGTTTACATAATATAATTTTACATAAGTTTATAATATAAGTTTATATATAATTATTATATAAGATATAAGTTTATTTCTGCTAATTCATGATGGTTTTTCTCCTACAGTAGCCTCGTGTGATATTTCAATAGTTCCAGCTTCTCTTATTTTTCTTAGCTCCTTGATCCAACCTTTACCGGACTTCAAATTGACTTTGCTGATATTCACGCTATTAAAAGACATTGGAAACGAATAATAAAAATCCCTGATGATGATTTACTATTAAAGCGAAAAGCTTCGGATAATTTTTTTAAATCTATCTTTCAAATAAAATTTAATTTTACGTGTGTTTAAAGTGTTTTTAATATAATTAAAAAGCATCTTTACCATTTTAATTGTAACAAAAAGTCGTTAAAAGCCCCCCCCCCCTAAAAAATCGTAAATAAATCTATTTTCTATTTTATTTTCAATCTTCGTGACATTTCTTTGCCTGTTACTGCTAGAAATCACAAAAAACAAATTTATAAATAGACGCTTTTATTTATTTTACAATGTTACAAATTATAGTTTTTACAAACAGGAAGTCCTATTACATTTTTTAACCTTCCTCCCCCCCCCCCAGTGTAATCTAAAACTCGTTTTTATATTTCTATAAAAACAATGACTAAATTTCGTTTGCAAGCATTTTTACTTATTGATTTATGCATAGATTCTGCAGCTAATCTACAGAACTTTTATTTCTCCGAAATTTCTCTTAGCAACAAATGATGAATACTGAAATTTCTACTGACAAGCGAATCAGAACTTTTGTTCCGATAAGTTTCAGCTGCAATCAAGTAGAATCAGTAATGTTCTTGAAATATTTCTTTAAATGATCGTGCAGATTCGGAAAAAATAAATACATAAAACCCCAAAGTTGACATGGATTAACACGGAAATTTTTTTTCTTCGCTTTTTACTGACCTGAACACATTTGAACACACACATTTAACTTGAATATTGAACATTTTTTAAACACACACATTTACAGCTGGTACAAAAGTAATTAGTGGGAGTCATAGCGCTAATAATGAATATTAGTAACAAATGATCAATACTGAAATTTCTACTGACAAGCGAATCAGTACTTTTGTTCCGATAAGTTTCAGCTGCAATCAAGTAGAATCAGTAATGTCCTTGAAATATTTCTTTAAATGATAGTGCAGATTCGGAAAAAATAAATACATAAAACCCCAAAGTTGACATGGATTAACACGGAAATTTTTTTTCTTCGCTTTTTACTGACCTGAACACATTTGAACACACACATTCAACATGAATATTGAAATTTTTTTTAAACGCACACATTTACAGCTGGTGCAAAAGTAATTAGTGGGAGTCATAGCGCTAATAATGCATATTAGTAATAAATGATGAATACTGAAATTTCTACTGATAAGCGAATTAGAACTTTTGTTTCGATAAGTTTCAGCTGCAATCAAGTAGAATCAGTAATGTCCTTGAAATATTTCTTTAAATGATCGTGCAGATTCGGAAAAAATAAATACATAAAACCCCAAAGTTGACATGGATTAACACGGACAATTTTTTTCTTCGCTTTTTGCTGACCTGAACACATTTGAACACACACATTCAATTTGAATATTGAACATTTTTTAAACATTCACATTTACAGCTGGTGCAAAAGTAATTAGTGGGAATCATAGTGCTAATAATGCATATAATATAATAGTAATCTGTATATATTATTGACATATTGTTTCCTTCATACACTTATAGAAAAATGTACAATATGCTTTGTGCATTAATGTTTTATTTTTGAGATTATTTTTATGCAGCTATGCTTTACGACTTGCAAAAAATACGTTGAATAATTGTATTTTTATCATACAGTTATATTTATATTCGAAATGAAATATTTGGCTTCCATTACAAAAATAGTATACAATCATGAGTGTATTATTGCGTCATATTTACATAAACATACTGCATGTGTCTATGTTTCTATTTAATCACCACAAGCAAGGTAAATATAAATATTATACTTTATATAGGAACTAACAAATACATACCAAACATGATAATAAGAATAAATTTTGGGATGATTCCATGTTCATGAATCCATGCTCATTTTGAGAAACGTTTAAGTGCTTTTTTAAGCTCCTCGCTAGTACCTATTGTTTTAAATTTAATATTATCATGAATGTTTAATTATATTACTATGCGTATAATAGCAAAATTGTTTCAGCCTACTGCTGGAAAATTTTCAGAACTTCTTTTGCCGCCCTAAATTACTATTTTTATATGTTTGCAGTTAGTATGAGTATTAAAATTAGATGACTATACTCTCGGGAAATTCTTCAGCAGTACAATCTAATAAACCCAAAGATAATATGAGATATTTCTAATGAGAGAGGAAAAAGTATCGGCAAATATATAATAATCCATATAACAAATACAAATTTCCTTTTCTAATATGAATTCGAAAAACAGCTGTAAAGAGCTTATTTCTTCCGATTTTAGTTTTGTAAACTCGCTGATTTTCTGATGTATTTATAAGAAAAATTGATGAATTATTCATGATTATATCAAAAGTATCCGAGTTTAATTTTAATAGAATTAAATCTGTTCTTTTGAAGAAAAAAAAAAATCTATAAACCAGTCTATTTTTGTTATATAATACAATTTGTACAATCATGCAACTACTATTAACTTAAACGTTTTTAAAGTGATGCGTTAAGGAAAAATACATTTCAACATTAAAAAAATTAATATTTATTTTGATCGGCAATAACTTAAAACTATTTCAAAGAACAGAGTAAGTGATGCTGCAAAATATCCAAAACATAGTACAAAAAAAGCTCCTTGAAGGTCGTCCATTCGTAATATTTCATGATTACTGGAATTATCTTTCATCGATTTATGTAGTTGTAATTCAGAGAGGATAGTTTCATCGTTCAAATGCTTTGAAAACAGCCCTGCAGCAAACAGACGATGAATAATTTCATTCGTCTGCTTTTTACAGCTAAAATTTCTTGAAAACCCAAAAGCAAACATATCATTGAAAAACGCATCTTTAGAAACAAAATAATATTTTGCATATGGTAGGAAATTAATTCTATCACCAACGAACACTTTTTTTGGAGGAGCTTTAGTAAAGAACTCTCCTGGCTGCCCAGATGAAAGAATATTTCGCTTCAAACATTTACTGATAGATCTCCACGTGTCAAATTCGTATTCGAAAATCACGCTGCCTTTAAATGCGTAACAGGTAATGGAATTTTGTTCTGCTGCTTTCTCGAGATCCTGAAAGTTTCGTATTCCAGTGAGTGTAGGAAATGTAAGAACTGATAACAAAAGTGCCTTGTAACTGTTAGTGATGATGAATACAAATATCAGCCATGCGCCTAAAATAACTACGAGGCTTTTCTTCTGCACCTTAAATCTGATGGATTGTTCGAACAAACTACCCATCATCAAGATTACGACATCAAGACTCTCTTGTTTTCTGTTTTTGAAAACAAAAACGATAAATGAAATGAGGAAAATGGTTACCATGATTGAAATCCACAACTCCAGTGAAAATGGGTTAAGCAAAGACAATTTCGCAGACAATGGTTTCAACTTGTCAGTCATGAAAGACATTTTAGAAACGATATAGGGAAAACTGAAGTGGATGACGTCATGTCTTTCTTCAGAAATTAAAATGCGGCCTACTGCCATATCGACTTCCAAACGTTTCACCATTCCAATTAATCCAGTCCAGTTTCCATTAGGTAAATGTCTGCCGTATTCACCGTCACGAGGTATAAGCACCTTATAGGGAACTCGGAAAGCTTGCGAGAGAATACGTATAAGGACAGCGTCATAAACATGAATGATTTTACCATCTTGCTGTAACGAGTAAATTTCCAATTCAGGCGCAAGAAGTGAAGCGACAGTTAAAACACTTGGTATACAATTTTGCTTCATCATTAAGAAATAAGTTTCTGATTAATTTTTACCAGTTATACAGAGAGATGTAAATTTGTCTTCGTTCAAGAAGAAATGTACTTTGAATAAGTACACAGTGTATAAGAAATTTTTTTAAAGAGTAATTATATAATTAATTTAAAAAAAATCACTTAAGTAAATCTCCTATGTAAAACATCAAAATGCTTATTAAATAATATATTTTTTATCATGAAATTATTATTTTTTATTATAATAATTCTTTAAATGAAGTAGATGCAGTTATGTTACTTCAAGTAACTATACTTTCATACGACATTTTCAACAATCATCAAAGTTATTTAAAAATAAATTAGACTAAAAATATTTTAATTTTACTATGTTAGATATTTGTTTACAAAAAGAAAATATCCAGAATGTATATTGCTTAAATTGCTTCAAATAGAATCCAGAGTATTTTATTACATATTTTATTAAATAGTTATTCTTTAAATGTTAACATCTACATTATTCGCAGCCTTTGTAGTTATATTAGACCTTTAACCTTTTCGTCAAATATTGAAGGTAGCTGACATGTGTGAATGCATTTTTAAACAAATTTTTTTATCCGCAACTTAGAGAAAAATACCTTTTCACTGTATGTTCAAAGTATTATAATTATATATGTCTCTGAACAATATTAATTAATTTTATTTGTTAACTTTCATGTTATTTAAATTAAATACAGCTATCTGCAACAGTTATATATATTAATTTTGTAAAAAATGTCATCAAATTTTATTCAAAATTAAGCTACGTTTTTAAACGTATATTTTCAAATTTGTTTTGTTAATAAATGTAATACTTAACCAAAATATTTGACATATATATTTCTACTATCTACAGGCGTTCGAAGTACACTACTAGTTTTGATGAATATTTAATATTCTGTTTTTGAAATCATCAAACAGTATAGAAAATATCTAATAATAAAATTTCCTTTAAAGTATATTTTATTGCTTCTTATTCGACGGATATGGTACACTTTTTATATGGTACACTTTTTAATTTAAAATATTTTTTTTTAAAGAGGTATGACACACTATTTTTATTTTGTTATTTACTTTATTTTTGCACAAGTGTTGTTCCAGCATTTTAATTATTCAAATATGCTAACTTATTATAAAAAACTTACGCAAACGTTTGTTTGTAAAATACTATTTATAATCTTTGAATAACATATAGATAAATATTCAGAAATCGACCTGCTCTGCATCAGAATTTTAAACAATACAAAACGCAACTTAGTTGAGTGACAAAATGGCTTTTGTCACAACATATATATCAACAAAACATGGCATCTATATTGTTATTATATACTTAGAGAGGCTTTCTTAAAGGTCGTAATTTCAATGGCAAAATAAAATTTGCATTTCAAGAGATATACACGTTTTTTGAGTGATTCATTCTTTGTGAAGATATTCCTGATGCTATATTAAGTATCTATATGCCAACAATTTCACCACAAACATATTCGATTTAATTTTACGATACTATATGTCTCATTCAGTAACTTAAATTATAATTAATTCGGCACAGGTAATTGAAACCATGGAATTTTGACACACCAACTGAATAACCAATGTTCGTTGTTCTATTTAAAGGATTTTCTTTCTCAAAGAAAAGATATTTCAAAGATAAAGATGCCGAGACAAATGCATTTTTCTAGAGAAAACTTTTTTTTTTTTTTTTTTAATCTTAGTATTTAAAATTCAGTTATTAAACCAACAAATATACCAACTTAAAAAATACTCTTTCGAATCTGGTGAATGCATACAATGCAACCATTTAAGCTAAAGTTTAAGTGAACTGTGAATAAATTTTACTGTAAATACATTATAAAAAATGAATAGTCGTAGAATAATAAAATAAGTGTTTCAACCTTAAATAGAAAAAAAAAAGTTTAACTTAATTATTAGTTTCTGACATGAACAATTGATTGATGTATAATTGTATACAAGCACGCGAGAATGAAATTTATTTCTATTATTGATCATTTTCGAGATATAAGGTAATTTTAAATAAATATATGTATATACTAGTAACTAGTATATAACCCCGTCAAAAATGACGGAATGTGAGCGATAAATCTTGAAAACAATGTTTAGATCATGATGGGGAACAACTATAGTATTTCCCCACAGCTGAATTTGGCGATTTATTTTTGGCGATTATGGCTAAACCATAAATCTAAAAATTATAAATCATATAGCATAAATGATAAAATCATAAGCTAAATCATAAATACAAAATAAATAGCATGCAGGCTGCCATATTATATCGCAAACAGATCAGAACGACATCGTTATCGTCGTTCAAATCGGCGCCAAAGAAAAATCGCCAAATTCTGCTGTGGGGAAATATTATAGTTGTACCAATTTTCGTTCCATTGGGCGTTTAACATAGGAAATATTTTTCTTGTATCCACGAACGGCAAGTGACGTCATCACTTCGCATGCGTATTTAAAGTCCTCATAATAAGAAACGATTCACTTCATTTTACCAAAATACTCTTTTTTAAGACTATCGTAGATCCTGTTTTCAAATTTTCTAACTATCCAATAACTACAGACACTCCATGCTAACCCAAATTCACCTCTTCTCGATACCTCCAACCAGCTATCTCACCCACAACATCGCCAAAATATCCAGGATCCAGCTAGGGACTTTCTCATTCTCAACCGAACATTTTTCCTTGACTCGACATTATCACCTTAGACTACTCTACTTTCAGTACTCATTTCAACTGGTGACTTTTACTTGCCCAACCAAACATTTTATCCCAACTATCATTTTACACTAATTTCAAAACTAAAATCAACTGGCGGCATTTACGTACTAAACTCGACGCCAATCATACATTACAATGTAAACAAACAATGAAATTTGATAAAAAATATTTAAAGGCTTTAATGCGTTTTTACAAATATTTTAAGATTTTTAAGGCTTTAATATGTTTAAGAAATATTTTAAGCGTTATTTTAATGAAACAGTCAAAGAGTCGTTCATTCGGAATTAAAAAGTTGTCCATTTGGAATTTGTATTTTCTGAATGGCAACAGTTTTGGTTTGTTTTTATTTGGTATTGCATTGTTTATAATCATGAAGTTACATAATTCTATTTATAGGTTCATGTTTATAATAGCCAGTGATCCGTTATATTTAATTTAGACATTTAAACATTACAATTGAATAGTGTTTCAAGGTTTTATAGGAAATAAATAAGAATATGTGCGATACAAAACATGTATGAAAATGATATGTATGTTTCCTAAGTTGAATTAAACAAACGAAAAAAAAAATGGGTTGCCAAAAGTTTCTGTTTTGAAGCGGTACTAACCGGATTCGTTCATGAGAGATGAGGGTCATTATATATATTAATTAACATAAAAATAAACAGATTTGATAATTACAAAAATTTTAAAGAGATTGAAAACGCATAGTGTAATGACATATTTATAATATTTATTGCGCACACTGAATTACTGCTGCCAGGAATGTTATTCCAAAGTTTCAAAACTTTATAAATTTTTCCCCTTATTTCGTGTTTTTTGGTTTAATTTGACTGTACTACAAACTTACAGGAAATGTAAAGTGAGGTAAGGCATGCAAATGATAAGAAATACAAAGCGATTGCGCATGCGTGAAACGAGAACCGACTCCTTATCAGTCGCTTGTTCTAAGTATATAAAGGAGCGTTGAAATTTGTTTATCGTCCTCTGTTTGTGGCAAACATTTCATTGGTGGTCAATATGCCTCGTCAAAAGAGGAGAGTGCCATACCAACAACTAACAGAGTTCGTACGAGACTGCATCGTTGGTATGCGAGAGGGTGGATTTTCGTATCGAGAAATCGCACCTCGCACGCAGTGTAATGCCACGACAGGGATACATGTTTGGAAGAAATGCACAGAGGAGAATCAAACAAGCTGAAAACCTGGCAGTAGGGTGCGCAATTGAACAACGGCACGAGGCGACAGACACCTTATCCGCATGGCTGTGACGGACAGTACAACGTCTTCTCGTGTGTTAGCACAACGTTGAAGCACGGCTGAAGGTGTTTTATTGTCTAGCTTCACGGTTCGTATCTGTTTTCTGTAGCATGAACTGCATTGAAAAGGTTCTACGCAGGATTCCCCTCTCGCTGAAACACAGACGCTTCCGACTTCAATGGGCTCAGCAACATAGCACGTGGCGTGCCCAGTGGCAACAAATTGTTTTCTCATATGAATCTCGCTACAATCTGAAGTACAATGATGGAAGAGTATGCGTCAGACGTTAGAGGGGGGAACGTCTGCTCCCACAGTGTGTTATCCAGCGTCATACGACGCAAACGCCTAGCATCATGGTGTGGGGAGCTATTGGGTATAATTGTCGATCCCATCTAGTGAACATTGCGATCAACCTCAACAGTGACCGCTGTAGAAGTGAAATTTTAGAGCCAGAGTTCCTTCCCATTCTTCGACGCATTCCGGAAGCTGTATTTCAGCAGGATAATGCCCGTGCACATGTTCCTCAGACTGATGAGACTTCTTCAGTGCACAACAGGTTTCACTGCATCCATGGCCTGCTTATTCCCCGGATATGTCATCCATCGAGCATGTCTGGCATTTCATTGGTCGGCGACTCGCTCACACAATTGGTGGGGGCGCACAGTAAAATTGAACTTTGTCGTAAGTCGAAGCCATCTGGAACGCCATTCCCCAGGATTGCATTCACAACCTGTATGATTCAATGCCACGCCGTGTACAGGCTCTCATCGCTCAGCGTGGCGGCACACAAAGCACTAATTTCAGACGTTCTTTTTGTTTTTTTGTCTCGTACATTTGATTGTTTATTTGTACCACTATCAGTAATATGTGGAATAAATTTCATTAATTTCTGACAATTCTTTCATGGTGTTGCAATTGTCAAAAACATGAGTATTATTGGTAAATGTAATTATTGTGGCTCATTTTCAGGGATACACAAAAGAATTTCGTATCATTACTTTCTACAGACGGTATTTCTTAAAAGTGCCTTTACTTATGTAGACAATGTTTATAGTTCGTTAACAGGGACACACAAAAGAATTTCATGACATTATTGCCTAATAGACAAATTATTATTTAAGTGCATTTTAACGCATTTTTGCTGCATTCAACATAATGGAATTAACATTCAATATAAAGATGTAAAAAAGCATGTTTACTCTAAAAAAAAGGGATATGTATAGACTAAATGATTTATTTACAGAACCACACAAACGAATTCGGATGACACTATAATCCTCCAAATGATGTCAAATTAGGTTGAAATATTAATAAGTTATAATTAAATAAATAGGTGTATTCTTTTTTAGTGTATATAATTACTGTGGCTCTTTTTCCGGGATGCATAAAAGAATTTCGTACTATTATGGTGTATAGTCGGAATTTCTTAAAAGTGTATTTTAACATGATTACACACCATTAAATATAATGAAATTTTATCAGAATTTTAAAAGTATGTTTTTCTGTGGAAAAGTGTTGGCATAGCATTGGTAATTAGGTTACAGAGTTACACAAAATAATTCTGATATGTTATGTAATCATTTTGCGTGAAATTTGGCACATGCATTTATGAATTACAGATAATTAATACAAGACTATACAGATAGTTATAGAAAGATATTCAGCGGGGTGTTGAGGGGGGTGGCAGCCCCTCTCAGAATCGTTTCTGCTTATGTAAGAAGTCAATCGAATCAATATATAATTATATAATAAATAAAAATGATGTTGAATGTTGCGTGACGCAAAAAGGATGTTGAGGCTTCTGATCTGCAGATCCACTCGTTAAATTGTACAAAATTTATTATAAGGAATATCCTATGCTCATTCGGCAGTAATAAATAATACACCCAAATACAGATATATATTTTTTAAGTAAAACATAATTATTGTTTGTCACCCTTATTTGGCAATCAGAAATCATTAAAGAAACAAAGAAAAAAAAAAGTTACAGAATAACTGAATCCAGTCACGTTAACTAAAATCGCACAAGTTACTGTATCTATTTTTTTAATGATGTGTTAATTGCTAGACAACATCTGTTTTTCTGGCAAAATGGATAAACAAGCAATTAGTTAGAGTACCCCTAACGGTGGATAATTTAATGGATAAACAAACAATTAGTTGAGAGTTAAATTACACGTTGTTGCATTATGTATATTTTATGTTGTTGTACATTGTTTTATTTCGTATTCTATATTTTAATGTTTTAAAAGTAAAATTGATTTCAATTATTTAAAAAGTAAGTAATTAAGTACAGTTATTTTACTTTCATACTTGGAAAAAAAATTACGTTAAAAGAAATTATGTGTTTAATATTTTGAAGGTTAGAGAAAAATATTCTTTGATACATGTAATTAAGATCAATTAAATGGTGGGAGTCGCAGAATTTTGAAGTTACTGAAAATTTGTTTGGTTTAATATATATAGGGTAAGTGCACCAGTAATTGAAACCTTTAGAGCAATCTCTGATCTTTTTAATGTTCTAGTCATGAGAAAATATTTTTAGAAATCTTAAGTTAGTACATATGGTATGAAAAATATTCAGAACTACATATATGTTAAAATATATTCATTTCATAACAATTTTTTTTTTTTTTTTACGAATTTTTATTTGACACCCACTCAATGTTCCAGTAATTGACACTGTCGGTTTTTTCCTTTTATCAGCAATTGGCACCCTTTGTTCCAGTGTTTGACACTGATAGTTATTCATTTTACCAGTTATTAGCAACATATGCTCCAGTGTTTGACATAAAATGTTTAAATTCTTATATGTAAAATATATGATTTTATGATTTTTTTTATTTATTAATTATTTCGGGATAGATGTCAATTACTGCAGCATGCCAATTACTGGAGCACCTACCCTATATATATATATATTTCTTCTTTCAAAATTGATCTATCTTTGTTTTTTAAAAAACAATGAACAAAATCAAAATACAAATGCGATAGGTTCTAGGATTACTGCTGTGTGTATTTCCCAGTGTTGCCAGAAGGTTGGCAGTACATTTCCCCAATCAGGGGTTTTACCAAAAAAAATCCTCAACTCAATTTCTAAAAAAAAAGTTTTTTTTAAAAGAAATATTTAATAGGTTAATCCTTTAACGTTCATTGGTTTCGCAGCGAAACCAAACATTTGACATCATTTAACAATTTTTATGCAGCAGTTTTTTTTTTAAACATTTCCCCCTTGTTTTAATCAATTTTTAAACTTTTGTTCCTTCTCTGTTCGTTCAATAGCATCACTATTCCAAAATTTAACAAATAATGCTTCAAAGGAAGCTAAATACATAAGTCACTTGAAATTTCTTAGTCGACGCGAGTGTGAATTGCTAGTTTGATGATGCACTGACGTCTAGTTTTTTTTTTTTTTTTTTTCATTTAATGAAGAGCTGGACTATTATTTTCGCCCGAAACAACTTTTACGAGTTTTTGTCGTCGATAATGTTTAATTACAAAGTGTTTTACTTATTAAATTAAATATTATTTGAATTTAATAAGGTAACTTATACATAACTTATAGATGTTTCAAATCAAAAATTTCTCGAAAAGGAACAACGCTATTATTTTTTATTTTTTAGATATTTATGATCAGCAGTGTGTCTAAAAGCGATTTTTAAAATTCGTTTAGTATTTTTTAAAATAAATTAAGTCGTGAACATTAAAGGATTAAGATGAGAAATTTTCCCCAAGTGAAGCTTATCTTTGAAAAAAAAAATCCCCATATATAAAAATAACTTTTATACTAACTAGTTATCGAAATATTTTAAATCTTCATAAAGTAACGAGTCTTGTTTTATCAGCTCTTCCTATATTATACGTGAGGATGTATTATTATCTTCTCTAATTAATTGTATGTATAATACATTCCGTATGCTTATAACAACGGCTTTTGTTGACGATATAGTGTATGAAAAACTAAGGCTAGGATAAGTCTAATAAGGAATATTAAATAATTATTTAAAAGATTAATTAACCAATGCAATATAATTTGTTTGAAAGAAACACAAAAGGGAGAAGGTTAATCAACAGTTGCCTCATTAGAAATATTGCGTGCCTCTGCTGCTGCTTTTCACTTTTCATGAATTTAAAAGTGCACTTTTGAAGAGAGGATAAAAATATTGTGAAGCTTCATTATTATCGTGATCAATTGCTTTTAGCCCGTTAACGCCCGAATTAATTTTGCAAAATATTATTAGCTGATTATTTCACTTCTAAATTATTATGGACAATTGACAGTAAATTATATTAACCCTTTGAGTGCTATGGACGCACATATGCGTCCAGCGAAAGTCATTAATATAGACTATGGACGCAAATACGCGCTTAGCAGATGTTATCAGTATGGACTATGGACGCAAATACGCGCCCGGCAAAAATGATCCGTGTACTATGCAACACTCGCATAAAGCGCGTCCGCGATAAGAATGAGACAACTCGTCAGCGCCAACCGCGCGCCGTCCGTATGGACCGCATAGGTCGCGAGTATTCAGCACTCAAAGGGTTAACTTAAACAATTCTTCTGATAGTTTTAAATTTAAAGCCTATCCTCATTTATTGACGTTTAGTGTCCTAGTGAGAAAACTTTGAGATAGCAGATTAATTTCCTATTATATGTTGACAAAGATCTCGAAAATAAAGTATTATAATATATATTATTATTCAACTTCATTTAAGTTAGTATACCTGCGCAAAAAACAAATAGATGTAACTGTACCACAGGACACAGCATAGCAAGTATTATTAACAACTAACACAACAACCATAACAACAATTAATAATAATCAATATCAAATATCGATATAAGAGGGTGGGGGGGGGGGGTAACTCTGCTAACTGACATTGCTATGCATCCGAATATCCATGTGAAACGAAAGTATTCAAGTAACGAAAATAATTCTAAATGCCTTAAAATGAAAAATTTGATTTCTGAGTGTGATTTCTTTCAGAATTAAACTCAGTATTGCCAACTCATATTTTGCCATGTTCCTCTATTAATAATAAAAGTCTCTACTTTAGTGCTGAGGATGTCCGTAGGACGTACTTTTATCCTCAGGGTATCCTGAGGATGTCAGGGAGAAATGTTACCTCCAAACCCAGACAGCACATCGCCTCCACGGGATATCTTCCAGATGTCTTCTGGATGAAAAGACATCCCAGAAACGTCCTTAAGATGTACTGTGGATAAGTTAAGCCTAACTGCGCTGTTAGGGAAGAGTCCCTACATGCGAAAGAAAACAGAAGTCGTACGCGTAAGGACAATTCCCTACAGTCGACAACCCTGATTAAACTAATCAGATGCACGAATTTAAGATAAAAGAGTTGAAAAATTCCCCAGATTCCTCCCCAAAAATTTCAAAAATCCACTCTCAATTCCCCATAAACCAGGGCCCGATTAAGCTTTGAAGCTAGGGGAAGCTCAGCATCGTTTCGGCCCCCCCCCTTCATTTCGGAAAATCTTATTTTCCTGCTACATATTGTAATATAAAAATGCTATAGACCAAAAAGTAGTGTGTGTTTATTATTTTTATTTTTTATTTTTCCTAAATCTGGGTGGTTTCTACACAGAACATTAAAATCATACAACTTTTTTACTAAGAAAATTCAGATTTTTGTGGTTAAATAATAGATTTTTCCCGAAATTGTGAGTGTTTTCTCTTGTTTTAGGTAACCTTTCTCAGAAGAAATTCAATCTCAGTGTGAAAATATGAAACAAAATATTCAAGACCATGTTTTTAATCCTTATGGGGCCCCCTTTTAAATTTTAGAGGGGAAGCTTGTGCTTCCTGAGCCTTTTGGATAATCAGGCCCTGCCATAAACATTTGGTCCTTCCAAAGTCGCCAGGATCCCAAAAATCTCCAAAATGGGGACAAAATCCTCGATCTGGCAACACTGACATTTCTTGCCTGTATGGTAATTTGTTTCCCCTTCCCCCATAAATAGAAAATTCCCTAAAAGGATAGCTATTTTTTGTTAAAAAGTGCAACGTTACATACGCAACGTTTATAAGTAATATTTTTATAATTTCAGGCCTCTCAGCGTCCCTAATATTTTACTCTCGTTTTATTCTATTGTCACATCTATTTTAAAACAATTCTTTTTACGTACATTTTTACAATAATTTAGTCTTAAATCATTGATTATTATTATTATTTTTTTTTTTTTTTATGATAGTGGTGACAATAGAATAAAACGAGAGTAAAATTTTCGGAACGCTGCGAGGACTGAAATTTAAGACCCCGAAATTTATTTGAAAGAAGTTCGTCACATCTGTTTGTTTTCTTTGTGAGTAAAAGCTTCACCTTCAGATTTATTAACCCTAAAGTTGTTATTATGAATAGTTCAAGTTTTAATATTTTCGGTTATTGAATTATTTTACCTTTACACCTTTAATTTTCTTATTAATGTTTTCCTATTATCATTACAGAATAACATTACAGACGTAACAATAATTTTTTAACACGCTTTTATTAGCTTCACCTGTATGTATGTTTGTAACCGCTCTGGGAGCAAACAAAAAATCTATATTGTAAAAAAAGTCTTTCCCTACGTGAACGCTGTGGCTCCGCACTACGGACCTAAAGGTCTAGCGTTCGAGCCCAGTCAGGGGAGATTTTTTAAAAATGGTTTTTGTTTAATTCTAAATTATTTTAATTAAAGATTTAAATGTACGTAAATATTATGGTGTGTCACTCACACGATTTTCGCTTACCCTGCATTTTAATACTAAAATAGATATTTTGTGCTTTTTAGTTCACATTTCTATAAAAGCGTGTTCTTTAATTTTTTAAAACTATAATATTATATACTTCTTACTTTATGTTGATAAAAACTATACGTTTTACTTTACGCTATCAAGCTGCAATGCACTGTCCTCTGCGGTGTTAGCAACTCGAAAACATAAAATTTTCGGTTAAATTAATATTCATATTTTATTTTATTATTTATTTTTGTGACGATTTTACCACGCTAGGTTAGCGTAACCCGTAGGTGAAATTTTGACTTGTGTAATCCGTATACTTTACACGAACTAAAGCGGGTATATTGGGGAATATTTTATAACAGCTCTAGATCAAGATCTAATTTGTTCTTTTAAATTACTTTAAAAAAAAAAGTTTCTTTAAAAGCTAATCAAAATTTCTGAGGATACTGTGTAGGCCATGAAAGGTTTTGTTTTTATTAATTATCTACAAAAAAGTAACACATCGGCCTTTGAAGACCAAACCCACCCACCACCATCCTCGCGTTATCAACATGACGCTTTAACCAACTGAGCCATTGAACGATGTAAAAATTCCTTACATTTACTTTAAAGTGGGAGCGCTTTTTTTTTTTTTTTTTTTTTTTAAAGCATGACACGAAGACGCGATGACAAAAATCCAATTTCAAAAATAAGAAGTTTCTAAAAAATATTTATGTATTTTTTACTTAAAACTTTTTATTTGGTGTTTTTTTTTTTTTTACTATCAAAAATATTATATATAATCTCTAAGAAAAAAAAGAGAGTTAAATTGAACACGTGTCATTTGTTAAATATATTAAAAACACTTTTAACACACGTAAATTTAAATTTTTATTTAAAAGATGTTAAAAAAAAATTTTATCCGAAGCTTTTCTCTTTAATAGTAAAGCACCGTCAGGGATTTTTTTTTTTTTTTTGTAAATATAGGGAAAAGCGAAGCGGGCGTAGCCTGCTAGTATTTACAATAAAATAAATAATAAAAATTTCTTCCTAAAGTTCGGATTTATTTATTTTATTGTAAATACTAGCAGGCTACGCCCGCTTCGCTTTTCACTATATTAAAAAAAAAAAATCCCTGACGATGCTTTACTATTAAATCCAAAAGCTTTGGATAAATTTTTTTTAACATCTTTTAAATAAAAATTTACGTGTGTTAAAAGTGTTTTTAATATATTTATCAAAAATATTTTGTGATTTTTAATATTTAAGAAAAAAAAAAAAAGTTTCTTAAATAATTCTTAGGATACTCTGTAAGCAACGAAAAATTTTCTTCTATCAATTGACACCTTTTCTACTAATAATCTGCAAAAACTAACACGCCAGACCTTCCCGGGACCGGACTCACGACCACTGCGTTATTAACAGGACGCTCTAACCAACTGAACCGAGGAGCGACGAACGGAATTGCTTATATTTACTTTGGTGAGGAGCCGTACTGTTATTTTGACCAGAAACAAATGCTGCGAGTTTTTGAAATTTATAGTGTTTATATACAAACTTACTTTTTTAAAAAAAAAAAATTATTACTATTTGAATTTAACATACATATGTTTCAAACCAAAAATTTCTCAAAAACTAAAAAGCGCTATTTTCTTCTTTTTACATATTTATATTCAGCTATGTGTTTAACAGCTATTTTAATTTTTAGCCACTTAGCAGTTTTGCTGGTATGGTGCACAGACATTTTATACTTTATAGCACCAATATTTCACAAAATTATCTTTTTTAACAATTTGCGACAATTAAATAACCTAAATATTACTATATTCAGAACAGAAAAAAAAAAAAAAAAAAAAATCAGTATTCATTTTTGTTCTGAATTATATTTTAATTTCAATAATAATAAAAGGAAATTAAAGGGGACTAATGTGCAAGTTGTACCTGACGGGACTAAAGTGAAAGTTGTACCTCAAGGGACTAATGTGAAAGTTGTACCTCACGGGACTAATGTGCAAGTTGCACCGAACGAACAAACTATTTCTTTCAACGAAAATGCCTACTAACCCTGGACGATAGGTCTAATATATCGTATCGTATTATAAATCGTATTGATCGTAATATAACTCAATACTTATTTCGCTTCCTTCTTCGACTCGTTTTAATACGCATTTTTTATATGCATGAGCAGCCCCCGAAAAACAAAAACAATCCGCGTTTGTAATGATCGATAGATGGCGCTTTTTCAGTTTTTGTTGTTAGTAAATATTATAGCCACGTGTATCTATTATTGTTCTTTTTGTTATTCTACTTAATATTCGTGCTAAAATTTCTCCGCCATTACATAATGGAAAATTGATTGGTTTTGGAAAAAAATAATTCAGTTTATTCGAAGTTCGATCGGAAGTAGATTTTTAACTGAGGTTGAACAAATATTGGCTTCAAATCATCTGATTAATTCTTTACTTCCATTAGCCGAAGCAACTGAAATTTTAAATGTGTCATTTGGAAATAAATGGAAGCTTAATTCTGGATTTCTTGGTCCTTTGGAGTTACACTGGAGCACACAACAGTATGTGTTATTATTTTTTTTACCGGATTTATTCCTTTTTATTCAATAAATATATGTGAAACTAAACATGGGCATGCAATGGCGGCTTGATGAAAGCCGAATTAAAGCATGTTTATTGTAATTTCACCTTAGCCCACCAGAGGGCGAGCATTTCATTACAATCGCGGATGCATCATTAAATTCCTTTTTTTACTTATTTTTATTTCATATTATTTCACGCGCACTTTTTATTTCCTAATTCAAAATTATTAAAAAAAACTTTTTCGATATCGCTTGTAACGATACTGATTATTATTAATTTTTTTTCTTTTTCTTTCAATAATAATAATAATAATAAAAAAAAAAGATTTTGATGAAATTCTGGCAAAAGCAGAATTTAGTTTAGGACGGAGGACAATTAGTTTTTTTTTTCTTCCCAATTATAACATCGCTTTCAAATTATTCAATTATATTTTCGATAAATTTTAGATTTCGATAAATGTCCAACTATCGAAAAATGACTTCGACAAATGTCCAACTATCGAAAACGACAACGCAAAAATCCCAGATTGAGACTATTAGGCCTTCAGTCCTAAAACAACAACAACAAAAAAAAAAAAAAAAAAAAACATATGGTCTGAATTGAGAACTTCCTCCTTTTTTCGAAGTCGGTTAAAAAGAGAAAAGGATTTTTATTTTTGAAAGGAATTAATTTAAAATGAAAAATAAAAAGCTGTCATACTATAAAAAATATACATAAACATAACAATTTTATTTCTATTGCATTACTATTTGATTTTCAATAAATAGAATTAATAAATAATAATGGAAAAAAAAAAAAAAGGGATTTCGCCTTCAAATGAATGTATTAACCCTTTGCGGCGCAAGACAATTCGGATCATTTAAATTATACTGCCACCGGAATTCATGAACTAAATTAAACTAAAAGAAATTTTAAATTTTAAGGTTAAAAAACCTGGCCTTTTCTGATATGTTATAAACGTAAATTTTTGCTAAAATATTTCCGGGATGAATTTTTGCAGCTGGATCTTAAATTTTGCGTCCTCGCAGCGAGGACAGCGCGCATTTAGGGGTTAGATAAAAAATAAATTGCGTAATAGCTGTTGCTAAGATGCGCAGACGGTTACAATGGAAGAGAGAATTCATGAAAAATGAAACATAAAAGCCAATATTTAAAATTGAAAAAAAAAAAAAAATAATAATTAAAAAGGGTTCAAATTCGACAAAATCTCGATGAGGTGCACACCTACACCCTACAGGTTCCCAGGTACCCGTCTGCCAAATTTTGTAGCTCTGCGATTGGTAGTGTGAGCACCAGAGTGCAGATGCACGCATTTGAAAAACTGAACAGTCACGTAATGAAAGAAGGAGTGTGGCAATATTAAATAGAAAAAATGCTAGACTTCATTTAATATCGTTCTGAGATTGTTGATAGTAGTTCAATGACATATAGTCACGCAAAGAAAATTTCTTTTTCAAGATCGACCTTTCTCAAGATTTTTTTTTTTTTTTTTTTTTTTTTAATTAGAAAGCTAACATAACGAAATTTCTAAATGATTTAGTTTCAAACTAAATATATTTGGTATTTTTTTTTTTTTTTTTAAATAAAGATTTTCTATACAATTATTCACACACGCAATACGCAAAGTTAAACGTTTAAATTACAGCAAGATATTTAAAACTTTTTTTTAACAACACAGAATAGCTTTTGATTTAAATAATCAATATTTCTGCATGAAAATAAAACGAAGTCTTTTATATATGGTTGTTACACATTTATGTCACTAAAAAAAAATCTGGTGTGAAACAACCATACGACTTCCATTACCCCCTATCACACGTATTATATGCATTTTTGAAAAATAATGTGATCAGAAAACATAAAAGTGACCTAAAGAAGTAGAAACTTAATTTTTTTTCGGTAAGAGAAACTTATAAAGACATAAAACGAAGCATTCATATAGCGAGGTAAGAAATGAAATAATCTGGTGTGTCACTCACAGTACTTTCTCTTACCCTGAAATTTAATATTATAAATACAGGTTGGAGATTAAGAGGTAAGATAACGAGTACTGTTATGTAAACCTATGTTAAACAATTCAAATTAGGTTTAGGAAGAGTTTCATATGAGAATTAGTTCTGTGTGAGGGGGGCTACCGCCCCCCTCAACCCTCCGTTTCATTAACGTACAAAAATCGATGAATATTTAGCTTAAAACGTACATTATTTACCATATCTCTATGAGGAATTTATTTCAATTCCCGAACAGCTTTCCTGGAAATGGTAAAATATTATTAGTAAAGCACATCCTCTAATAACAAATAACTAGTGTATTGTGGCCACCACACGACTTTCTTCTATATTTTCCTATACAAATTCACTCAGTAAAAATTTATTAAAATTATTATTTAAAAAAATTATCTTACATGATAATGCACACGGTTTCCATATTAGAGAAGTAGTATAACACTAAATATCCAAAAGAAAGTTGAATTTATTCTCAATATTACATTTAAAAAAAAAAAAAAATGTTAAAAATGAAATAATCGATAACTTTATTTTAAATTATCGCAGATCTATGGTTCAACCATTCGTTTTAAAGGTATTGGTGAGCTCTTTTGAAAGATACCCATCATGAAAATTTACTCCTCTCGAAGGGGGACTTCCCCACAAGGGAAGGGGGGGGGGAGCAAGGCTCCTACATACACAAATTTTTTTCCCAGTTGACTATCTTTATTACACAAAATATATATTCGTCTCATTTGGTTTAGTGCCGTCTATAGATGTTAAACTCTACTTACCTGCAATTTCCCCCAGAAACGTAACGTATTTGAATACTTTTGAGTGTCCCTGTTCACGAACCAATGGTTTCATCTCAACGAAAAACTTAGTGTAGCATCCCTATATGATACACATTTAGAATACCGAGTTTGGAATTTCTGCTGCTATTTTTTCTTGAGATATGCTGATAACAGACACACAGACAGACAGACACACAGACCATTCGCTAAAAACATGATTTTCGTATTTAGGGGACCTCAGAACATGTAAATATAACAAAAACTCATGTTCGAAAATTTCACCCTAAAACAATACTTTCTCGAAAAAGTAAAAAATGGTAGAGCTATTTTTTGAAACACAAATTTCCGAGATTTGAAAATTATCTACCTAAGCAGGAAGACTTAATTTTCCTCTAATAACCACGTAATACACGAGAAAGAAATGGATTTATATAACAATTTTCAAGAAAACCGTTAGAGCCGTTTTTGAGATGCCAACTTTTACAAAAAATCAATTATTGACCCGAAAAATATAATTACATACAAAAGGATATATAAAAGTGAGTTAATATGGCGAGTTTGAAAGAAATTCGTTCTGCCGTTTTTAAAGGAACGCGCTTGCAAGACCTGTAATTGAGCTATTTATACAGGACGCCTATATATTTTTCTGAACTAACCAAATATATCTTTCGAAAGGACATCTAATAGAGTATTTATATAGCAAATTTGAAGAAAATCGTTAGAGCCGTTTTTGAGATACGGACTTACGGTCCCACTTCCGGTCTCTGATGTCCACTTCCGGTTTTTCAATTTTCACAAAAATTTGGCGAGTTCATCTGTACACCAGACTTGTCCCAATTCTAAAGTTTTGTAGTTCTATCTTTATTAGTTTCCGAGATATGATAGCCAGAAAGTTCCACACATACATACACACACACACACTGACCAATTGCCAGAAACCACTTTTTTGGACTCAGGGGACCTTAAAACGTGTAAATCAGGTGAAATCCCGATATCGAATTTTTGGACCAAATACAATACTTCCATTACCCTACTAACATGGAAGTAATAATTATTAACTAGTTCACTCAGCAATTATTTAGAAGTATGAAAAATTATCTTGATACAGAAAGAAGTATTTTTATTCATTACGTATCGGGTACGTTTTTTTTCAATTCGAAACTATATGTAATGACTTTTTGTCAAATACAAAAGCTAAACTCCAATTAATTATTGTTATTTTGATAAACCATGCTTTGTATAAAATATCTATTTATCAACATACATAATTTTTACTTTCCGAACACTATAGTGAGGAAAGTGTTGTAATCATGTGAAAAATCCAAATTTGAGATTTTGATGTTCCTATACGTTTCGAGGTCCCCTGAGTCCGTTTTCATTATTTTTACGATGACGTATGTATGTATGTATGTGTGTGAGTGAACAAGCTAGCGTCTAAACGCTTTGCTCGAATGAGCTGAAAGTTGGTACGTATGTTGTAAGTCACAGTAGCACGAACCCTATTGATTTTGGTGAATCTAGCACCTATAGTTTCATTACAGGGACACAAAGAAAAATTCTTTATCATTATGGCCTATGGTACCAAATTTTGAAAAATGCAATAGTGTCTAAACGCCTTATTCAATATAGCTGAAAATTTATATGAATATTATAAGTCACTGTTGCACTAACTATAAGCATTTTAATGAATCTAGCATTTATAGGTTTTTACATGGACACAACGAAAAATTCTTTATTATTATCAGTTCAAAAAACCCTTAACGACTTAAAAGTTTGTGACGCCGCTACTTTATGGCTATAAGAATTTGAAATATGAGTCTTAAAAATAATGATATCAAATTTTAAGTGACGCTTTGCAATTAGTGAAATTATACATAGATTTTCATATTTGATCATTTACTTTTATCTTTTATTTATATTTATAATGCAAACGTAATATTTTTAACTTCAAGATCAGACAGATATATAAAATACACTCACTGATGCTTTTTCATTCGCATTTCAAATTCAAAATAACAGTTTTAAAAGGAATTATATAAAAATTCCAGTGGCGCCTCGGTGTTATTTTAAAAGATTTGTTTTTAGATTCCATTAAAATTACTTTTGTTTTGTCTAATAAAGTATATTTACACATTGAAACAGTGCTTTTAATTTTCAAATATACTGTCAAATAATTATACTTTCACTGAGTTTGCATTATAAATTAAAATTATTTATTTCAATAAATTGATTTATCTTTTGCATCACGCTATCCAAAACATAGTATCATAGCATCCAACTAAGTGAAAATTTGCTCAAAGAGGTAGTGTGACGTAAAGAAAACATTTACACAAATTTTATTTGCAGTTTTGGATAGCGTGACGCAAAAGATAAATCAATTTATTGAAATAAATAATTTTACTTTATAATGCAAACTCAGTGAAAGTATAATTATTTGACAGTATATTTGAAAATTAAAAGCACTGTTTAAATGTGTAAATATACTTTATTAGACAAAACAAAAGTAATTTTAATGGAATCTAAAAACATATCTTTTAAAATAACACCGAGGCGCCACTGGAATTTTTATATAATTCCTTTTAAAACTGTTATTTTGAATTTGAAATGCGAATGAAAAAGCATCAGTGAGTGTATTTTATATATCTGTCTGATCTTGAAGTTAAAAATATTACGTTTGCATTATAAATATAAATAAAAGTAAATGATCAAATATGAAAATCTATGTATACTTTAACTAATTGCAAAGCGTCACTTAAAATTTGATATCATTATTTTTAAGACCCATATTTCAAATTCTTATAGCCATAAAGTAGCGGCGTCACAAACTTTTAAGCCGTTAAGGGTTTTTTGAACTGATATCATTACTTTTTAGTGGTTATTGATCAAAAAATTAAATTAAGTCCTTCTGGCTCCTAGGAAGGGTAAACTAATTTATCTTTTCGTATAAAGTTGCCACCATTTTTTTTTCAAAATGGCAGCTACAATTTATTAATGGACTTAGTGGATTTATTAATGAAGGCTTGTATGTATGGAGTTTTAAGCAAATCGGTTCATAAAACCTTTCTAATGTAAATTTGAAATTTTCAGTGTGCTAGCACAGGGAAAGAAGAGGGTAGATTAAGTTGGCAAATGAACATATCAAATAAATTTCTAAGATAAATCTACACTACAAATTTAGTGTGAATGAATTCAGTATTTCAAACGTTATCATACTGACAAATTTTCAAGTAGCCTGCCACTTGGAAACAAAATGGAGAAGCTTCGCACTAGAAAAATTTATAGTCTGGGATTCTCAGACTCTTAAAAAAAAAAAAAAAAAAAAAAAAGGAAGAAGAAAGAAAGAAAGAAAGAAAGAAAAATAAGTGGATATTTCAAATTTAAGTTAGAATTACGTAATTTACATTTTGCAAGTTTCTTTTTAGAGACTTACAAATTAAACAATTACAAAATAATAGGACACAAATTTCACTTTTTTAATCTTGATTTTAAATATTTGAAACCAGGAAAAATTGGCCGCAATGGGAAGTAACTTTCGAATAGAAGTTGATTTTTAAAAGAGATGTTACTGTATTCTGTTGTATTAAATATTTATTACCAGATTTTTCCTTTTAGCCCACAAAATCTGTTGCTGCCAGTCTACTATAAAAATATCATAATCATTTGCATTGAGCGACCGAATGAATAGAATGAAACGATTTTTTATATTACGTTACATATCATAGTTATACAGCAACTCATAGAAAGTAAATAATATTATAGTTTTAAAAAATTAAAGAACACGCTTTAATTTACTTTCCTTATTTTAAATAAATGTAATTTTTATTGTTCACGTTTTTTTTTTTTTTTTTTTCTTCTGTCGAAAAAATAATGATAATTTTTTTGGCAACAATTAAATTAAGGAATGATATTAAATATTTTAAATAAATGTAATTTTTATTGTTCACATTTTTTTTTTTTTTTCTGTCCAAAAAATAATGATAATTTTTTTTGGCAACAATTAAATTAAGGATTAAAATTAAATGGCCAATTTATCAGTAATTAGAAGGTTTTTATTTTAACATTTTAATTAATTAAAAGAAAACTAAAACAAAATTCGAAAATCGGGCTTCGAGGTGCATCAGGAGAGGTCATTACGAACCACCATGCAAATTTTTGTAGCTCAGCCATCAGCCGTTTTCTTAAAAAGCTCTGGAAACCATACACAATGGTTTTTTGTTTGAGATATGAAGGATTTTGTGCAATCACGTTTTGCTCCCAGAGAAGTTACAAACATACATACATACAGGTGAAGCTAATATAAGCGTGTTAAAAAAAAAAAAAAAAAAAGTAAATGTTAAAAATGGAAATTTGTATATTTTGTTTCCCCTTTTGAGGCTTAAGTATGCTCCAATATTCACAATTTAAATTTTCATCAAAATTGCAGGTAAAAATTACTTCATATATATTTTCATATAAAACATTTGGGGGAAAAAATAGACAAAATATAAATTAAGCTTTACATTTCTATAATTTTAAAAATAAGATAAAATCACCTGGAGAAAAATTTTATGGAAAATACTAGCAGGCTTTGCCCGCTTCGCTGGTCATTATATCGAAATGAATTCTGAATATTTCATATCATTAACAAAAAAAAAAAAAAAAAAAAAAAAAAAAATCTGAAAAAAGAAAAACAAAGAAAGAAAAAAAGAAATCAGTCAAAATGTAAGTTAAAGTTCCCGCTACCTTCGGTATCGGTTTTCCTGCTCCCTACACTTTTCGAATCCTCGAGCCCCGAAGCCTTCGGCAGTACCTTACCTAATTTTTACTCCCCCTCCCTTACGGTAATGTTGAAAGTTTCGCAAATTTTCTTCGAAGTGCATATTGCGTACACTTAATCAACACACACTCATCAGAATTCATCATTCTAAGGTAATCTGGAGTATATTCAAGCTTGTTTTTTGCCCCCGCCAGCCCCAGAAGAGGGGGGGGAGGGTAATTTCGCGAGATCCCTTTATAGTGCATCTTGCATACACATACCTAACCAGACATAAAAAAAAAATCGAGATCCTGAGATTATTTGAAAAATAATTATGTTTCAAAACTCGTTTTTTACCCCCTTGCACATAAAGTAGGGACGGGGGAGGGAATTTTGCAAAATGTCTTTATACTATGAGTTAGGTATACATATAACGACCCACACATCCAAAATCTCCTTCCTAAGATAATTTAGTGCAGAGTTACACTGGATACATGTTTTTTGTCCTCACCTCCCAAGATCGGTAGGGTGGAAATTCACAAAACCCTTCTGTAGTGTGTGTGTTGAGTACGCGTAATCATCAAAAAATCGCTTTCCTGAGGTACTTTGGAACAGAGTTACTCTTAAAAACGTGTTTTTCCCCCCACTCTGCCCTTAAAGGAGGGGGGCAGAGGGAAATTTCGTAAAATTACATGATAGTGCGTGTTGAGAACGCATAACCAACCCACACATAAAAATTAATCTTACTGTGATAATAGTAAGCAAAGTTATGCTTGGAAACGTCTTTATTGTTCTCCCTTCCATAAGGGAGAAATGGGGAAATTCTCAAAATCCCGTTGCAATGGGTGTTGGATACACGCAGTGTTGCCAGATTTGGGGACTTTTTTATTCAACTCTCACCGATAATTTTGAGAAGTGATATTTGCTATACATAATAGACGTTTATCTTTCGAAGTGCTTAGGCAACCGTTACAATTAAAATTTAGCGGCGGGGGTTGAATAAAAAAGTCCCCACATCTGGCAACACTGGATACACGTAAATAAGCCACACAGTAAAAATTGTGGCCTCAGCTCCTATGGATTTCTTCGGTCTTAATTTTACCCGCATGGCTGGTCACTATATTTAAAGAAAATTCTTTTCTATGTCGCTTTATAGATAAAAAATAAAAATAAAATTCATTGAAATTGCTCAAAAGCTCGCTTGGGTGTGCGTCGCTATTGCATGCGACAATGCCATACTAGTGGGTTTCCACTTTTGTGCTTATCAAATAACAATTTCGAAACTGACAGTATCAAAAAAATTGAAGCATCCCTTTTATATTTGAATATTAATTACATATGAACAACACTATGCGTACTGTACATAATATTTACTTTTACGTTATTTCCCATATTTATTCGATTTTTCCGGTCGACCATAAAATGACAGCAATTTAACGTCAAATATAATATTACAATATGCTGTGAGACAACTAACTTTTTGTAGTTAAATGTATTTCATAGTTAGTTAACAGTGGTTCGTATACAGAAAAATAAATAAATAAATATTTAAACTTATCGTGGTACCGTCTTATTATAGCTCCCCTTGGTGACTTTTGAATTTCTGTCACCATTTAAAACAAAAATACATAATTTATGAGATTATTGTTTCTGTTTCTTTCTGTCTACCCTATTTTTTTTCCCTCAATATTTTATAATTTATTTGTTTATATGCTTTATGTGCTACTTGGCTTAAAGTGGCTATCCCGAAAGTAGAATCCTTGGCGAAAAATGTATCTACTTCAGCATCAAAATTTAAAAAAATACCCTGCATTATGAATAAGTAAATCTATACTAATATTAAAAGTGCGAAAGTTTGGATAAATGTATGGATGTTTGTTACTCAATCACACCACAACGGTTAAACGGATCAGGATGAAATTTGGTGCAGAGATAGATGATAGTCTGGAATAGGTCATAAGCTGCTATTTGTACCGGAAATTTGATTAGATTTTTTAAAATTAATAAAAATAAGGAAATAATATACTGGTATCCTTAATATAAGCCAAGCCATTTAAATTTTTAATTGTTGCCAAAATAGTTTGCGAGGTATTTTTATTTATTTATTTATTTATTTATTTATCTATCTAAACATAAAATGAAATATGCCTTCACGCGAAAAATAAAAAAAATACTAAATGTTAAATTGGTGAATGAGAAAATGTCTTTATAAATTTAAAATAAAATAGTAATAATACAAATCTAGAATGTTTCTTCTGAATTTTATTTCATAGCATTTTTTTTATATACCTCAACTTTAGATTTTCTTTTTTACCACGGATGGATCTCGCTTGGCATAAAAGCTAATTTAGAATTATATTAAAGGTATTTATTTATTGCTAATTCTGGACAAATTTTTGAATTTTCATGCTGAAGTAGATCGGCCATTTTTCGCCAAGTACAGCCACTTAAAGCCAAATAGCATATCAAAAATATAACTAAATCATAAAATATTTAAAAAAAAAGAAAAGAAAAGAAAAGAAAAGATAGAAAGGAAAAGGAACAATAATCGCATAAATTATATTTTGGTCTAAAACGGCGACAAAAATTCAAAGTCGCCAAGGGAATATATTATGGTTGTACCGTGATCAGGTTTACATATTAATAAATTTATTTATTTTTCTATATATCAACTACTATTAACTAAGCATGAAGTATATATAACTAGTGGATCTGCAGATCAGGAGCCTCAACGTCCTATTTGCATCAGACATTTTTCAATAGGTCATTTTTATTTATTTCTTATTATATAATAGTATATACTGATTCGATCGACTTATTACCATAATCAGATACATTCCTGGTGAACCCCCCGCTTTATCTCTCTTTCTATACCTATTTGTATATTATATAAAGTGTTACGGAATTGTAAATAATTGCATTTATTTTTGTATAAATGTTTGTCGTTTTAGCGTTAAAATAGCCTAATTTTCCTTTAAAAACGAATTGAAAAGCTCCAATAAGGGAAGAAATGGATTTGGCGCCAAATTTTGCAACTGTTTCCCTCCTTGGCGATTTTTTTGGCGACCTTGGCGAGAAAATCCTTATTAGGGATATACCAAATATGGAAGCTCTAATCTCATTGGCTGATGAGATACGATAATTTTCCAGAACAGTCTGTGTTCGATAGAATAGTATAAAAGGGGCATTTTTTTAGCCAAGGCTTCCAATCTCAGATCTGTGTCGGTTTCGTCAAATGCTTGCTTTGCTTTGAACCTCTTTGAATGAGACTTGCTTTATGTGTTATTGCTAAACAGTTTGTACTGTTGTTTTGCTGTTAACGGCTGTTGTTTAAGCTATGTTTACTGGTTGAATTGAAGCTGATTCTTGGTTTATAGACCTGTATTCTTTTGGAACTTTCTGTGAATAAATCACTGAATTTTTGCAAGTTTCACCTTTCATTCTCGGACAACTTACAAACCCCCAAGTACGCAGCAATATGCATTCTTATTAAACGACGGTCTTGTATTATTTCCCGGAAATTCATAAATACCGAATTTAATACAAAAAAAATTACATAGCATATCGGAAATATTTTGCGTAACCTTTAAACTAATTATCAATTCTATGCCCACAATTTTCAACATGAAAACAGGCTTTTAAAATTCTAATAAAATTTCATTATATTTGATGGGGTGTAACCATGTTAAAATACACTTTTAAGAAATACCGACTATACACCATAAAAGTACGAAATTCCTTTATGTATAACGGAAAAGTAACCGCAGTCATTATAAACGCCAATAATAAGAATAAATCTAATTAATTATAACTCATTAATCTTTCAAACTAATTTGACATCATTTGGATGATTACAGTACATACTCGGAATTATTTTGTGTGGTCCCATAAATTATTTAGTCTATACATAACCTTTTTTTAGAGTAAACATGATTTTAAGCATCTTTATAATGTATGTTAACTTTTTTAAGTTCAATTCAGCATAAACGCATTAAAGTGCGCGCTTAAATTAAAAATTCGTCCATAGGCTCTAATGTTACGAAATTTTTTCGTGTGTCTTTCTAAACGAACCATAAACATTGTATACACCAGTAAAAACTATTCAGCTTATTTTGCGTTTAAAATTAATAATTGTTCCAAATTTAACATCGTTTGGATGACTAAGTGACATTGTCAGAACACTTTTGTAAGGTCCTGTACATTAATTAGAAAGCTTAAGAGCACATATTTTCTTCAAGCAACATAAGTTTAAGCATCTTACTCACGTACTCTAGTTTCATTTTCTTCATTGCAAAGTAATGATATTAAAATGCGTTTAAACGAAATTCACCCCATACGCCGTAATGTTAAGAATTTTGGCGTGTCCCTGTACACAGTTTATAAAAAATATAGCAATGAAAATTATACAGCTACTTATATGGAAAGCTGGAATGTGTGCGCCAATTTGCAAGTCAATCGAAGGATTTTTGCGGCCGCTATTGCGGTACATACAAATTCTTCCCATAGGCCGTAAGGATAAGAAAAATTTTGGCATGTCCCTGTACACGAACAACAAAGGGAATACACACCTAACACTATACAGCTAATTCCGTTGGGCTCGTGAATATGTGTAACAAATTGCAAGTCTATAGCGTTATTTTTGGGGCCGCTATCGCGGTACATACAAATTCTTCCCATAGGCCGTAATGATAAAAAAAAACTTTGGCGTGTCCCTGTACACGAACTGCAAATGAAATGCACACCCAAAACTATACAGCTAATTTCGTGGGGATCATGAACATGTGTACAAAGTTTCAAGTCAATAGCGTGGTTTTTACGGCCGCTATCGCACGACAGACAGACAGACAGACAGACGGACGGATCGACGGAACCCAAAATCATTTTGAGTCTCAACAGAGGGCCTCCACTGACGTTTCGGCAAAAATTGAAGTCAATAGCTTGATTTTTGCGACGGCTATCGCGGTACATACAGATTCTTCCCATAGGCCGTAATGATAGAAAATCTTTGGCGTGTCCCTGTACACGAACTACAAATGGAATACACACCTAAAACTTTACAGCTGATTCCGTTGGGCTTCTGAACATGTGTACCAAATTGCAAGTCGAAAGCGTGGTTTTTGTGGCTGCTATCGCGGTACATACAAATTCCTCCCATAGGCCGTAATGATAAGAAAAATTATGGCGTGTCCCTGTACACGAATTACAAATGGAATACACACCCAAAACTATACAGCTGATTTCGTGAGGCACATGAACACGTGTACCAAATTGCAAGTCAATAGCGTGATTTTTGTGGCCGCTATCGCGATACATACAAATTCCTCCCATAGGCCGTAATGATAAGAAAAACTTTGGCGTGTCCCTGTATACGAACTACAAATGGAGTACATACCAAAAACTATACAGCTGATTTCGTGGGGCTCATGAACACGTGTACCAAATTTCAAGTCAATAGCGCTATTTTTGCGGCCGCTATCGCGCGACAGACAGCGAGACACAGCCCAAAACCGTTTTGAGTCTCAACAGAGGGCCTCCACTGACGTTTCGGCAACTACAAAAAAAAAAAAAAAAAAAAGAAAAGAAAAGAAAGGAATAATAATAATAATAATAATTGTCTCATGCGATAGACGTAACCGATCATAGCATATTATAATACTAGTATATAACCCCGTCAAAAATGACGGAATGTGAAATCAATTAAGGTAGTGAATGAATGAATGCTTTTAATAGCAGGAGACTTGGCGTTGGAATATTAAAACAGGAATAAACTACTACGTCAGAAACGCCAAAGAAAAATTATTGAGGTGCATACAGCTGTTTCGGTAGCCTAAAGCGTACCGTCATCAGTGCAAAAAGAATTCTGAATCTGGAGACGTGCTCATATATATAGGAGCTCATATATCCGTAATCCTATTGGTTGAACTAAATCCGGTCCCTCTCCTATATATATGAGCACTTCTCCAGATTCAGAATTCTTTTTGCACTGATGACAGTACGCTTTAGGCTACCGAAACAGCTGTATGCACCTCAATAATTTTTCTTTGGCGTTTCTGACGTAGTAGTTTATTCCTGTTTCAATGAATGCTTTGCCTGCTTCTCTGGACACTATATTTAAAGGGGACTAATGTGCAAGTTGCACCTGACGGGACTAATATGCAAGTTGTACCTGACGGGACTAATATGCAAGTTGTACCTGACGGGACTAATGTGCAAGTTGCACCGAACGATTTCTTTTAACGAAAATACCTACTAACCCAGGACGATAGGTCTAATATAACGTATCAGTATCATATTATATATCATATGTATCGTAATATAACTCAGTACTTATTTCGCTTCCTTCCGACTCGTTTTAATAAGTATTTTTTATATGCATGGGCAAATTTAATATTTTTTAAATTTTCGCGTGAAAACATTATTTCATCTTATGCCCCCCCCCCTCCTAATATATATATATATATATATGTATATATATATTTTTAATATATATATATATATATATATTTTTAACAATAACTGGTAAATGTTTTTGGCAACAATCATAAATTTAAATGTCCAATTTTGAAATTATTTTCATATTTTAATTAATTCTAAAATATCTAATCAAAACTTCGTTACAAATAAGGTACTAAATGAAAGGTACCATATTTGTAACGAAGTAACCTTAGGTACCTTATTTGTAACCTTATTTATTTTAACTAATTTGATAAATATGACGTCACAATCAACTGTTTGTTTATGTCAGATAAGTACATTATCATGATTGCTATAAAATGATGTAATAACTATTAGCCCATAATTTTTATGATTGAATTTTATATTACATTTTAATTTTATCCTCCATGGGTTGAAATCTTTTTACATATTGAGATTAAGGGAAAAGTGCAAGCACAAAAAATGTTCAGTTTTTACAGATCTTTCTAATGATGTAACATTTATGCAGATTAATAAAAAAATAAATAAATTAAAATTAAAATTAAAATACATAGCATTTCTAAGGAAAAAAAAATGGCTACCAAAAGTCTCTGTTTTGAAGCGGTCTAAACCGGAATCGTTCCTGACAGAAGATGGTCATTATTATTATTAATTACATTTGGCTTGAAATTGCTGTCATTTTATGGTTGATCGATTAAATCGAATAAATATAGGAAATAACTTGAAAGCAAATATTATGTACATCAAGCATAATGTTGTTCATATGTAACTGGGATTCAAATATAAAAGGACTACTTCAAATTTTTCTATACTGTCCGTATCGGAACTGTCATATATGATAAGTACCCAAATGGAAGATCACGGGTAAGCCATTGTCGCAGGCAATAAGGCCAGGCACCGGAGACTGCGAAGACGAACAGGTCGCTGCCGAAGGCAGCGGCAACCCAAAGCGAGCTTTTGAGCGATTTCAGTTTTTTTTCTTTCATAAAGCTATATAGAAAAGAGTTTCCTTTAAATATAGTGACCAACGAAGAGGGCAAAGCCTGCTAGTCTGAATATAATGCTGAATTAGCTTTCATGCCAAACGTATTATACGGGCCAATAAATAAATAAAAACACTATTAAAAATAAATCTAAAATTGAGGTATGCTAAAAAAGATTATGAAACAAAATTTGAAGAAATATGTTGGATTTTTAATATTATAATTTAATTTTGATAATGACGTCATTTTGTCATAGCCTAAGCAAATTTATTATTTAATATTTAATATTTCTTTTACTATTCGCGTGAAAATATTTTTTACTCTATGTCGTAAAATAAATCAACTCGAATTTTTTTTTTGGCAACAATTAAAAATTAAAATAGTTATTTTTAAAACTTTATTATAGAAGACATATCTATATTATATACAGAAGATATAATATAGATGTTTTCCTTCCTTACCCTCCTCTTGGGGACTGAATTTCTAAAATTCCAAAAATTGGTTTATAGGTACAGTCGGTAACAAAAGTGTCCGAACACTAGCAAAAATTCCTATGTAAAAAAAGTACACTTCATACGGTTTTGTTAAATAAATCCTTGTCGAATCCTGTTCTTAGTCAGTGTAAGAACATGATTCGATAAGGATTTATTTAACAAAACCGTATGAAGTGCACTTTTTACTTTCTTCTATATGTAATATAGAGAAAGTATTGGATTCGTAAAAATTTTCGACCTCGGGTCTTTGATGAATTTATGAATTTACACGTTTTGAGAGCTGTAGAACACGATTTGACCATTTTTAGAAAATGTCTGTCTGTCTGTCTGTCTGTGTGTGTGTGTGACAAAATTTTGTGGCAACTGTATCTCAAGAACTACTGCACAGAATTTCATACAAATTGGTATGTAGTTGTACCTTGACATAAATTAGTGCCTATCAACTTTTGGTAAAAATTGTCTTACAGGTTGCGTTGCCATCCCGCTTTTTCTAAATTTTTAACATGGTGATATAGGACAAAATTTTGTATAAATGTGCATAAAGAGAATTATTTTTTAGTAATCATTATGAAATTTACAAGAATTATTTAAAATAGAGATAGTCAACTGGGAAAAAAATTTTGTATGCGTAGGAGCCTTGCCACCCCCCGTGGGGGGGGGGGGGGGAAGTCCCCCCTCGAGGGGAGTAAATTTTCAAGATGGGTAACTTTCGAAAGGTCTCGTCAATACCTTTAAAACGAATGGTTGAACTATAAATCTGTGATAATTTAAAACAAAGTTATCGATTTTTTTTACTTTTAACAAAAAAAAACTTAGAAATTTTTTTTTTTTTTTTTTTTTTTTTAACGAAATTTAACCAGACTTGGTATTTAGTTGGCCCCTGACATAAACTGAGGTTGATTAGATTTGGGGATCAATCGCTCAACAGGTGGCGCTGTGATCGTATTTTTTCTAAATTTTTAACATGGCAGTATAGGAAAAAATTTCGTATAAATGTACATAATGAGAGTTATTCTTAACCTGTGATTGTGAAATTAATATGAATTATTGATAATAGTAGTAGTTAATTAGGGAAAAAATTTGGGGCATCGCTTCCCCCCCCTAGGGGGAAGTACCCCCCCCCCCCCCGGGTGTGTGTGTAAATTTTCAAGATCGGTACCTTTCGAAAGGTCTCGTCAATACCTTTAAAACGAATGGTTGAACTATAAATATGTGGTAATTTAAAACAAAGTTATCGATTTTTTTTACTTTTAACGAAAAAAAAAAAAAAAAAAAATGAAAAAAATCGTTTTTTTTTTTTTTTTTTTTTTTTTATATTGTTACTGCGTGAATTTGTATAGGAAAATATAGAAGAAAGTCTTGTGGTGGCCACAACATACTAGTTTAATATAGGAATTTTTGCTAGTGTTCGGACACTTTTGTTACCGACTGTATTTGTGTTAGCTGTATTTTAAGGCAAAAATTTTACGGATATCTGTTTTTTTCTTTGAGATATAAAGGTTTTTGTTAATTCACGTTTCTCCCCCTGCCCCTCATTAGGGGCCGAGTTACAAAAATTCCAGAAATTGGTTTTTAGGTATTTATGTTAGCTATATTATGAAACAAAAATCTCACGTATATATTTTTTTTTTGTTTGAGATATGAATGTTTTTTAAGAAATCACTTTTTGCGCATGAAAAATCACATTTTGTCACGCACCCCCTCTTGTGGACCGAATTTCCAAAATTCCAGAAATTGAGTTTTAGGCATTTGTGTAAGCTATGTTTTAATGCAAAAATTTTACAAATATCTGGTTTTTTCTTTGAGATATGAAGGTTTCTGTGAAATCACGTCTTCCCTCCCCACCCCCCCTCGGGGGGCGAATTTCGCAAAATATTTTCTTAGGGGGAGCTTACACTACATCTTCTAAAATCTGACCCAGTTTCGAGTCAGTAGCCCCAGTAGATTTTGCTGTGCGTTGATGAGTCAGTGAGTGAGTAAGTAAGTGGAAGTACTCTTTTATATATATAGATAAGCTAAGCTTTAAAAAAAAAATGAATTTTCTGCGTAAAAATTCTATTTCATAAATATATTTAGAACTACAATAAACAAAAAACCCTCCTTTAATTTTAAATAATTATTTCCACATGTTTCGAAGCAATTAAAAGTTTTTTCTTTCTTTCTTTTTTTTTTTAAGAAAACTAAATAAATGTAGTGGCGCCATCTAGTAGTTTATATTAAAATTATATACATATATATTTAACTTTTTATTATTATATTTTTTCCCCTTAAAAGAAAAAAAAATGTTTAGAAACATTTAGAAATAGTTATTTAAAATTAAAGGAGGATTTTTTGTTTATTGTAATTGTAAATACATTTATGAAATAAAATTTTTCATGCAGAAATTAATTAATTAAAAAAATAAAAAAAAAGAATAATATTTTTTAAATACATTATTATGGGTTTCAAAGTAAAGATGTTATTTATTTATTTTGACGTGTTTTTTAATAATTGCTATTTGACCTATTTTTTATGATTTTTAATAAAACTCATGCAATAGTGTTATTTCTAATAAATACTGTTTCATCCCCTAGTCATTATTGCTTTAAATAATAATAAAAAAATGATTATGTTAATATTTAAAATATATATCATTTTAAAGTCTGAAAAATAAATAAATAAACTCTAACTGTATTTTCAAAAGAGATTTTTAATTTTTTAAAAGAAAATATATATATGTATTTACGGAAGTGTATATTTTAAATAAAAAACGATAGATGGCGCCAAAACTCTATTTGCTGTTTTTTTCCATTCCCGACGCGGAATGATACATGAATATGAATCGCAAATCATTGAGCTATTATAAAATCGATGTTCATGAATGATTCAAAATTTTTTCGCTTTAAAACATTGTAAATTCATCATTATTATGATAAAATGGAATATCTAAAATTACAAAATACTTACTTATTTAAAATATTATCTAAATATTTTTTTGACTAAATATGAAATTTTGAAATCAAAAATATTTTTTTCATAACAGAAGAGAAAATATATTTAAGTGAATTTGACTTAGTATATATACAATAAATATTTTAAACGTGTAATAAAGTACTTTTGCGTTAAAAAAAATCTAAATAATTCATCGGCTGCATTGAAGTCGGTCAATCAACCAGCCCACATACCTCACAAGAAAGAACCGCATAACAGCGTTTTCACCCGGAGAAACACATGTAATTGGCGGAGTAATATAGTTCCATATTTAAAGCGATTTATATAAAAAACAAGAGTTTTCCTGAAAAAAACGAAAACGTTACTAGATTCAGAAAGATCCTATTAACAACATATATTAATTATATAAAAATCCTTCGAGCCGTTTTAGAGATATTTTTCAGAATTCCAGTCTCTTACACCAACCGTTTTCCCTTTTTCGCTTAAAATTGAGATTCAGATCTCAAAACATATTACATGTAGAAATGTAAAATTTTCAGGATAGATTAAGACCGAATATAAAAGATTATTTTGAAACGATCAGAACAAAATATGGCATATTTGCTGAGATATTAAGTGTCGGCTTTTACAAATCTCTTTGATGTCAAACTAGCCGTATATATGAGTTCGCAGCGTCCCGTTTCTCCCTCAGCTTGCGTCACTCAAAAAACTGTCGTTTTTCATGATAATCTATTGGCTCAAAGTTCAGTAACGTTAAATTAAACATCGTGTACTATATGGAGAAAAATACTTAAACACCCTATTATAATTTTCTCCCTTTTGCTTATTTAACAACTCCTCTCACTTTACTTTATCTACAAAACCATTAATTACTCAATGTTCGGAAAGTCGAGTGGAGTCACTCCAGATTTTTTAATAGTATATCCCATTTGCAAATCCGCATAAACTGAAATCGAGGGCTACTTGCCTTCTTCGGTTTGCATAGACTGACATCGTTCTTTTAAGACTTTAAGTATATTTGGGATTTACATGATTTATACTATCGTATTGTTACTCTAAAAATTTATAGTACCAAACTGTAGATGGTCCTCACTTTCAAAAAGGACGTAGCCTTGCAAGTAATTAAAAAAAATGTCCATATCTAATTTTTTTTTTTTCCATGTCACATTTCAATTGCTTTTAAAAATAGTGATGCATGGTCCTAACGGTCTTGTTAAATGAAAAAAAAAAAAAAAAAAAAGTCTAAATTATTTATATATGAGGTTCATGTAAAGATTTAACCCATTAATGTCTAGCATCCCTTCTTAAGGAAGGTTCGAAAAAGGCGCCTCAAATTTACATAAACATAAAAACTTCAAGATTGTACTAATCTATTCTTATGCTTAACAAAAGCATAAGAATAGGTTAGTACAATTTTACCAATTATACCAATACTATTTTATCAATTTAATTAGTACAATTTTAACGTCCCTGAAAAGGGACGCTAGGCATTAATGAATTAATAATAATAAAAAGTAACTTTTTGGAAGTAAACGAGCGACTTTTTTCGCAATGCAATATTTTTTAGCACCTTTATTTTGAAATCCTTTAAAAAATTATATTGCCTGCTTATCTCTAAAAGATAAATAACTAAACAACGTTTTAAGTATTTAGTAACACTTTAACTGTATCAATGTTTAAATTAATTTTAACCAATTATTGAATCAAAAATACAAATTCAGTGTCTGTTAAATATATGATTATGACATTTTGTCGAACAAGTTTAAGTTATTCAGGGTAAGTGCGCCAGTGATGGACAATTTAAGAGCAATCTCTGATGTTTTTAATGCTCTAGTCATCAGAAAATATTTTTTGAAATCTTAAGTTAGTACATATGGTATGAAAGACATTCAGAACCACATATATGTTAAAATATGTACCGTAAACCGGGGTTACTTAGGCCGGCGGGATAACAAAAGCCATTTTAATAGGTAAATTTTGAATGCTCGTTTGGCAACACTGTGTAGATGCCTTGAAGTTTGTTTTGATGCTATTGTTTGCATTATTTAACAGAGTTTTCACTAGTCTACAAATTGTTACTTTAGTTTTTAATGGTAAGTTTGCATAAATACTTTTGTTATTAGTATTGATGTTAATTTTAGTGAAATCTTATAACCTACATAACTTCAATGATCCCAATGATATTTTTAATAGAATTTAGTAACAAATGTTGTTCAACCTAACCTCAAACAACACTTTTTCATCTTTGCCATTTCACAGGATGCATTTCCATTTAGTTTTATGTATTATATATAAAAAACTAAAGTTGTTACACAAACGGGGTAACAAAGTACTGGTTATTAACAAATTACAGTAATTATTAAATAAATGATTTTTATGCTTTCCCTGGTTTCAGGACACAATATGCCTCGAAAGTATCAAAGGCCTGTTGGTGCCCGAAAATACAAAGATTACTCAGTACAAATACAGGACCTTACACCAAATGTATACGTTATTGTAGAACTTATATTTAATGAAAATAGAAAAAAAGAAGTGAAAAAACAATTCTATGCTATTGTTCAAGAAACTAAACCCGAGGAAGAAACAGCAAAGGTAAATTTTTTTTAGGAAAAGCTCCAAATCACTGGGAAATGATTATGTGTTTCCAAATGTTGATGGTGAGATGGACATTAAGATCACAGACATTATCACAATTGTTAAGCCTATTAAAATTAATAGAGGACGTCATACTTTCTCTTTTGCGCTTAATAATTAAATGTTAGATTAAGTTAATATTAGTGCCATTATTGTATAATGTTTTACTAGTACATCAAATGTAAAAATTATAAATAAATTTATTTTGGCATTTTATGTGGATTTTGTTACCCTTTAGTGAATAATTGAAGTTAAACATTGATTTACAACCACTGGTTTTTGTTACCCCATATCACGGGGTAACTAATACCACCAAGTTTTTATTTTCTTATAATTAACATGCATGTTTCAAAAAATTTTCTTATATGTAATAATAAAGTAGAGCAATAGACCCAAGTTTTCCACAAATTATTTAATCTCTAACATAAATAGCTTTTGAAGGATAGGTGCTTGAAGTTGAAAAGTGGTCTAAGTAACCCAGTTTTACTGTACGTTTGATAACTTTTTTTTTTTTTTTTTTTTTTTTTTTTTTTTTACGAATTTTTATTTGACACCCACTCAATGTTCCAGTAATTGACACTGACAGTTTTTCATTTTATCAGCAATTGGCCCTCTATGTTCCAGTGTGTGGCACTGCTAATTATTCATTTTACCAGTTATTAGCAACCTATGCTTCAGTGTTTGACATAAAATGTTAAAATTCTTATATGTAAAATATATGATATTTTTCTTATTTATTAATTATTTCGGTATAGATGTCAATTACTAGAGCATGGCAATCACTGGAGCACCTACTCTATCTGTTAACTGTTATATATTTTTTCAACGAAATGCAAAAATTTGTATTATGTTATAATACGTACTATATGTACGTTAATTTTGTAAAAGCATCCGTACAGATTTTTTTTTTTTTTTTAATTTAAAAAAGAAATATTTTGAAATAGCTCAAATTTTAGTACTCTTAAGAATTATTTTCAAATTTGTTTAGGTTGAAATTTGTATATATTTAAAGGAAATATATATTTTTAAATTTTTTCTTTTTAAATCCAGATTATCAAATTGTACGTTTTACTAAATAGCTGCTACCTGAATACGAATCAAAATATTTAAAATACCATGTATTATCAATTATCACAAGCAGAATCTTTTATGTTTGTTTAAAAACCGTAGTTTTATATAGAAATGGATATATTAAAGCCAATCTTATTGGCAGCGTTTTAGATTGTCAATTATAAAAGCCATTTCAGAATGATTTTTTTTCTTTATATTTTAGAAATTTAACATACATTAAGAGAGAGAAAAAAAAAAAAAATCCGCACTGCAGAAAAATTGACATACCTTTTCTATTTGTAAAAACTTCAAAACTAAAAGTTGAAACAAATAAAACTGTTATGTTTGCATAATATCAAAGAGATGAAATGATAACTATGCACATTTTTGATTTAATAATTCATTTTATTACAATCTACGAAGTAATTATTAAAAATCTACATAAAACATTCTTTTTAAGCGTAACATAATAAACATATACTTTGTACTGTATTTTGATTTATTATATGACATAAATTATATTTTAATACATGAAATAAAACTATTCATTTGTTAGATATAAGTAATTTTTTAATAGAAATATGTATTCTGCATTGAATTATTCCACCTTTATATGGAATTACTGCTTTAATGCGCAATGGCATAGTATTATGCAATGTTTTAATATAAATATCAGAAATTTCTCTGTGCCAAATATCGTAATTTTTTCTAGTCCTTGCAGAGTCATAGGTTGCAATTTTTTAATCCCTGCCCCTTTCCCGCGCTTTTTTATAGACTAAACATTTTCGAGCGTATCGAGCGTATGGGTAACATTTCGTAATAATTAGGGCTATTTCCATGTCTGATGTAAAAGGAATTCCACGATATTTTTCTGTGGGATTTAAAAAGTTAAAAAAGATATGATTGCTTACAGAATTATAGGTGCTCATGGGATAGGATAGGTAGTTTTAACAATTTGAATTGAATAAACGCACCACAGACGTCTTTTAGTATGGTGCAATATCATCTTGAAAGTCTGAGATACCTTCAAAATAGTCGATGAGGCGCCGTGTTTGTAATGGCCGCGTTTTATTTCGAGTTAGTTGATCCCTTGAGCATAAAAATTTACCCGACTCATTAAAGATTATGCACCTCCGTAACATAATGTACGGAGACTGTGTCACTGTTTTATGAATGCAATTTTCAATAATTCGGTCACATTTTTATCATCTTACTAGTTTTTTTTTTTTTTTTTTTTTAATCAGCCCGAAATAAAATAAACTTGACTCATCAGAGAAAACCAGTTCGGCCTAGGGTTTCTCGATAAGATAAGTAATATAGGCACCCTAGTTCGGCCTAATAATTAACTGATAATTTTTTTTAAATTTTTGGTCAACTGAAGTCTTGTTTTTTTTTTAATTCTTTTCCTTAGATTTTTTTTTTCATATCTTCTGGTATTCAACATACTTTGTTTAATTATTCCCGCACTGTTTTTGAAGAAATTATTTTGCTATGCACTTTTTTAAAAATATTTTCTAAGTTATGAGCATGTACAAATCGATTTTTTTAAGCTTTTGTTTCTTAACTTGCCATCAGCTCGCTTGGATGGGCAACATGGCCGCCTAAAGACGCATTAAACAGCCAAAAAATTTTATATCTTCCTAAAAATCATCTCGGGAATATTCTGTTAACATTTAATTAATTTGCCATCTCACGTATTAAAATATTTTTTGACTTTCATTCTAAAATTAATACTTTTTGTGGCATCGTTAAATCCCTTATACTTGCCATTTTTAAAACACTTTCTAAAAATATAATTTTTCTGACAGTTGCATTTTATTTTTAACACTGGGCTCAATCCTGAAGTGTACGTGGAGGGTGACGTAACAAAATCTGTTCGAAAATTTGCTTTTTAAATGATAAAATTGACGGTTGTAGAAAGGGAAAAGCAAAATATCCAAGAGCGTTTTTTTTTTTTTTTTTTTTTTTTTTTTGTCGCTTAGTGTATATCTATACACAGAAATTCTAAAACTATTTCCGAATACCGTATCATTTCAGAAAACTTTCACATTGCTTTCTTTATTACATTCTTTTACTAATATAATCGTAGCGTAAAATATTGTTTCGGGCTCAAATTTTCGAAATCGAGTTTTTGCTTATTTTACATGTTTTGAGGTTCCCTGAATCTTAAAAATCAAGATTTAGTCAAGATTTATCAGCATAGCTCCAGAGCAAATAATAGAAAAATGTTCAAAATCGGTTACTGAATCTGTATCAAATGAGAAAGCTGATTGAAAGATTTTATAGAAATCGGACAAATGGTTCGTGCAGAAGTACATACAAGAGAATTCACATACATTACCGGATATTGGAGAAATTTCTGGTAGGTAGAGTTAGACTGCACTAAACAAAATGAACATACATTTTTATATACATGAAAAATGATTCATATACACTGGAGGACAAAATTAAAGCAACAACCTGTTTTCTTCTTTTGCACATAACTTTTAAAACAAATAAACATATGAACCTAAAATTTGAATGTCCTGCTCGTTACCATATTTTATTAACCGAATTTTATGTAACTTTAACATAAGAATAATTTTTAAGTTAATAAATATTCATTTTTCTTTCAAAAGTAAAGCTTTGGAAAAAATGAAAAATGTCAACAATTTTTGGAAAGAACACTTAATGAAAAACGGTCATAAGGATGCTTTAGAGACAGGTGAAGATGCATACGTATCCATATGTTAGATTACAACCAAAATCTTTCTACCTGTATTCACTTTTCTGTTTCCTATTTTTTCTTCTTTTTTTCGCATCTGAATAACTTTTTAAAAAATATGCATACAAACATGTTCATTATAAAATTATTTATAGATATCATTATTATTCTAGTGCTGAGTATATTTTACAAATTAGTAATTAACAGGGATTAACAGGGAGGAGGGGCCGCTCACCACTCCAGGAGTGGTGTCGAGGGATTTTAGCTATGCTAGTCCCCTCCTCCGGAACGTTTATTTAAAAAACTTAATAAAAAAAAAAAAAAAAAAAAAAAAAAACCAAGGGCCGCTGGAGACAGGTCTCCCACGCGACAAGCAGCGGCGGTAAAGAAGTCATATTTCAATTTATACTGAAATCATCACGACAAGGGGCACCAATGCAGAGCAGAGATTGGTTAAGGTAGTGCCGGGCATAACCCTTCGCGACAAGGGGCACTAATATTTTTTTTTAAAGTCCATTACAAAACTAAAAGAAAGGTTAATACAGAAAGAAAAATCGAGATTTAGTTTAACATTTCAAGGCACGTGCGTCTTTACCTATCTCTAATGCATCCTTAACACCATTTTTCATTAAGTGTTTTTTCCTAAAATTGTTGAAATTTTTCATTTTTTCCAAAGCTTAATTTTGAGAGAAAAATGAATATTTGTTTGCTTAAAAATTATTCTTATGCTAAAGTTACATAAAATTCGGTTAATAATATGATAACGAACAGACCATCCAAATTTTATGTTCATAGGTTTATTTGTTTCAAAATTATCTGCAAAAGAAGAGAACGAGAAAACAGGTTGTTGCTTTAATTTTGTCTACTAGTGTATTAATTAAAATGTTGCCAGGTATAGGTTATATAAATTACGTTTCTTAAAACTCGAAAGTAACTAACCAGTGTAGTCTATGATAAAGAAAACCATTTAACATTTATTTACAGTTACACAGAAAAGAATTTTCATGTATTTTGTTAGAACTGCATTTCTCTTTTTATGTTACATTAAATTTAATTACACTATGGGTTGTATATGTAATTTATAGACAATATGCAGCAAAACCCAAAATTGAGCAGATACATTATTCTCCATTGAATGCAATTAATGAAAATGTTTTATCGAGTTTTAACAAAACCAAAAACCTTCTTAGGAATGATATACACGTTCTCTTACCCATATGGTATACAAAGCATTAATTTGAATACCAATTCTAAATGCAGACTCTTTTTCTATATTTATACGTTTTCAGCCCCCCGCCAATTAGAACACGAAAATAAACTTTTAACGATTAATCTGTATGTTTTTTATTAGTATAACTTAAACAAAAAATCTGGAGTGACTCCACTCGACTTTCCGAACATTGAGTAATTCACAGTTTTGTAGATAAAGTAAAGAAAGAGGAGTTGTTAAACATACAAAAGAGAGAAAACCATAATAGAGTGTTTGAGTACTTTTCTCCATATATTGCACGATGTTTTATTTAACGCTACTGAACTTTGAGCCTATAGATCGTAATGATAGACTTTCTCGTTGTGTCCCTGTAAAAAACTATAAATGCTAGATTTACTAAAACGCTTATAGTTAGTGCAACAATGATTTATAATATTCATATAAATTTTCAGCTCAATTGAATAAAGCGTTTAGATGCTATTGCACTTTTAAATATTTGGCCCCATAGGCCATAATGATAAAGAATTTTTCCTGGTGTCCCTGTAAAAAAACTGTAAGTGCTAGATTCACCAAAATCAATAGAGTTCGTACTATGGTGACTTACAATATACGCACCAACTTTCAGCTTATTCGAACAAAGCGTTTAGACGCCAGCGTGTTCACTCACTCACATACACACACACATACATGCACACATCATCGCAAAAATAGTGGAAACGGACTCAGGGGACCTCGAAACGTATAGAAACATCAAAATCTCAAATTCGGATTTTTGACATGATTACAATACTTTCCTCACTAGTTCGGAAAGTAATAATTGCACGAAATGCAAATTTGATATTTTGAGGAATATCCAAGGTTGCAAATTGAAAAGTTTGATTAAGTTTTAAGAAGTGATGCGGACGAAACACGTCTGAACAATTTAGAATAGATTTTGACTGTAATAACCTTATTATTATTACTATTATTTTAGAAGCGTAGAAATTATGTTCAAATTGAGGGC
Source organism: Salticus scenicus (assembly GCA_963930645.1). NCBI lineage: Eukaryota > Metazoa > Arthropoda > Arachnida > Araneae > Salticidae > Salticus > Salticus scenicus. Next base: position 33,749,000 of record OZ005652.1, on the reverse strand, counting down.
TGGGGAGAGTAGCCTCCTCCCATAAAAATGTATAGTGAATAAAACTTCTTCGAAATTTAATAACAGGAGATTTGGCGTTGGAATATTAAAACCCGAATTAACTACTACGTCAGAAACGCCAAAGAAAAATATTTGAGATGCATACAGCTGTTTCGGTAGCCTTAAGCGTACCGTCTTCAGTGCAAAAAAGAATTCTGAATCTGGAGAAGTGCTCGTATATATAAGAGAGGGACCGAATTTAGTTCAACCAATAGGATTACGGAAAAGGCCGTAGTACTGGCGCCGTACCTTTTCCGTAATCCTATTGGTTGAACTAAATTCGGTCCCTCTCCTATATATACGAGCACTTCTCCAGATTCAGAATTATTTTTTGCACTGAAGACGGTACGCTTAAGGCTACCGAAACAGCTGTATGCATCTCAAATATTTTTCTTTGGCGTTTCTGACGTAGTAGTTTATTCGGGTTCTTCGAAATTTGTTTTAAAGTGCTTTTATGTACAACACTTGTTACCTTAAACCTAAATCAGTTAAAAAGATGCAGTTAAAGAGAAAATCGTGCGAGTCTACACCAGATTATTTAACTTTTAGTTGTTATTTATTGAGATGTTACTATGATAATTGCCCGAAAAAGTTTTTTTTTTTTTTTTTTTTTTTTTTATAACATATTTGTAATAACGTATTTTCATTTTTAATAAAAATTTTAGTTAGTCATAGTATAGTATTTTAATACTATTTACCACAATAAGTTTTTATAAAGAAATATGTTATTAAACTACAAACCATAAATGGATAACTAGATTTAAAAAAAAAAAAAAAAAAAAAAAAAAGATTCAACAAATGTGGAATATTAACTGATTGAAATATTAGCAAAAAAATTTTCGTAGTGATTTAATAAGATAAAAAAGTTTTAGTTACTAATAAAATTTCTTTTTAAATATTTCTAGTCAAAAGAGGAATTTGACCAGATAAAAATTACAAGACTAAACTGTTTCTTTAGCGGCAACTGTGAAATGAAGAGTAAATATTTTAAAGGGTTAAAAACAATTTGATGATGATATTGATGTTCCTCATAATACTTAACAAAATATAAATTATACAGATGTGTGTAAAAAAAAAAAAAGTTTAATTAGAATATTGATCTTTCTTACATTACTTGCCGGTTTAAATAAAAATTAAGAAATTATTAAACATTTTTACTTTTCAACAAATACATGTCGCTTTCGAATTTTCAAAAAGGTTTATTTTAATATAAATTCATACTTATTTAATGCAAACGAATTTTATGAACATATTCAAACTTTACCTATCTATTTTGAAACACCATATTTGTATTTTTAAAAATTTATTAATATTTAACAATGAAAAATAACAATATCGTTATTCTAGAAATAAATCACACCGTTAAAATTTTTTACTAAGGTAATCGACATTGATATTTTAGACATTTCAGCAATTAAAAAAAAAAAAAAAAAAAAAAAAAAAAAATCCATATTACAATAAGTGTATTCGAAAGATAAATTTAAATCTACATGAATAAGCATTTTTTTTTTCAAAGATATTATTGTAAAGGAGTAAGTTATAAATCGATAAATCGTGAAAGGAAAATTATATTCATCAAAGATTAGCGTAAGCAGAAAATATGAAATCAAATGGTTTTCTGACTAAAAATGGACAAAATATTAATTATGCATTACAAATATGAAATTATTTCAGTAAAAATTAAATTGCATTTAAACTATTTATTACTTACAAATTTTGAATAAACACCATAAAATGTAATAAACTCGCAACAATTGTTTCGGGTCGAAAAAACACACGACCCTTCATCAGGCGAATAAAGTAAGCACGAGTGCTGCAGTCAAAGCGGCAATGCACAAAATCGTTTAAAATGAAAAGAAAAACTTCATAAAGTAGAAAGTAAATATAACTAGTGGATCTGCAGATCAGGAGCCTCAACGTCCTATTTACATCAGACATTATTCAATAGGTCATTTTTATTTATTCCTAATTATATAATCGTATATATTGATTCGATCGACTTGTTACCATAATCAGATACATTCCTGAGGGGGGCTGCCGCCCCCCTCAACCCCCCGCTATGTCTCTATTTGCATATCTTATAAAGTGTTACGGAATTGTAAATAATTGCATTTATTTTTGTATCAATTCTTTCAAAGAAGTTTAGTAAAGTTAATAAAATGCTAACTTTGTGCATTTTTAGTCGTTTTAGCGTTAAAATAGCCTAATTTTCCCTTAAAAACATTTAAAAAAGCTCCAATAAGGGAAGAAATGGATTTGGCTCCAAATTTGGCGACTGTTTCCCTCCTTGGCGATTTTTTTTTTGGGACCTTTGCGAGAAAATCCTTATTAGGGATATACCAAATATGGAAGCTCTAATCTCATTATGAGATACGAGAAATTTCCAGAACAGTCTGTGTTCGCTAGAAAAGTATAAAAGGAGCATTTTTTCGCCAAGGCAGTCAGTCTCAGATCTGTGTCAGTTTCGTGAAATTCTTGCTTTGCTTTGAGCCTCTTTAGATGAGACTTTCTTTATGTGTTATTGCTAAATAGTTTGTAGCGTTGTTTTGCTGTTAACTGCTGTTGTTTAAGCTGTGTTTACTGGTTGAATTGAAGCTGATACTTGGTTTATAGACCTGTATTTTTCTGGAACTTCCTGTGAATACATCACTGAATTTTTGCAAGTTTTGCCTTTCATTCTCGGACAACTTACGGACCCCCAAGTACGCAACAATATGTATTCTTAATGAACGACGGTCTTGTATTATTTCCCTGAAATTCATAAATACCAAATTTCATAACTACCAAATTTCATACAAAAAAAAATTACATAGCATATCGGAAATATTTTGCGTAACCTTTAAACTAATTTCCAATTCTATGCCCACAATTATCAACAAGGAAACATGCTTTTAAAATTCTAACATAAATTTATTATATTTCATGGGGTGTAACCATGTTAAAATAAACTTTTAAGAAATATCGACTATAGACCGTAATAGTACGAAATTATTTTATATATCCCGGAAAAGTAGCCACAGTCATTATAAACGCCAATAATAAGAATAAACTTAATTAATTATAACTCATTAATTTTTCAAACTAATTTGACATCATTCGGATGATTACAGTACATACTCGGAATTATTTTGTGTGGTCCCATAAATTATTTAGTCTATACATAACCTTTTTTAAGAGTAAACATAATTTTAAGCAACTTTATAATGTATGATAATTTTATTATGTTCAATGCAGCATAAACGCATTAAAGTGCGCTCTTAAATAAAAGTTTGTCCATAGGCTCTAATGCTACGAAATTCTTTTGCGTGTCTCTGTAAACAAACCATAAACATTCTATACACCTGTAAAAACTATTCAGCTTACTTTGCGTTTAAAATTAATAATTGTTCCAAATTTAACATCGTTTGGATGACTACGTGACAATGTCAGAACAATTTTGTAAGGTCCTGTACATTAATTAGAAAGCTTAAGAGCACATATTTTCTTCAAGCAACATAAGTTAAACATCTTACTCATGTACGCTAGTTTAATTTTCTTGATTGCAAAGTAAAGATGTTAAAATGCGTTTAAACGCAATTCACCACATACGCCGTAATGTGAAGTATTTTGGCGTGTCCCTGTCTACAACCCATACAATCCATAAAAAGTATAGGCCTAAAAAAATAAATAGCTATTTCTATACCGAGCCTGAATATATGTGTCAATTTGCAAATCAATCTGAGAATTTTTGTAGAATATTTATGTACCGCTATTGCGGTACATAAATATTCTTCCCATAGGCCGTAATGATAAAAAAAATTTGGCGTGTCCCTGTACACGAACTGCAAATGGAATGCACACCCAAAACTATACAGCTAATTTCGTGGGGATCATGAACATGTGTACCAAATTTCAAGTCAATAGCGTGATATTTGCGGTCGCTATCGCACGACAGACAGACGGAACACAAAATCCTTTTGAGTCTCAACAGAGGCCCTCCACTGACGTTTCGGTAAAAATTCGAAGTCAATAGCTTGATTTTTGCGGTGGCTATCGCGGTACATACAGATTCTTCCCATAGGCCGTAATAATAGAATGACTTTGGCGTGTCCCTGTACACGAACTACAAATGGAATACACACCTAAAACTATACAGCTAATTCCGTTGGGCTCATGAATATGTGTACCAAATTGCAAGTCAATAGCGTGATTTTTGTGGCCGCTATCGCGATACATACAAATTCCTCCCATAAGCCGTAATGATAAGAAAAACTTTGGCGTGTCCCTGTACACGAACGACAAATGGAATATACACCTAAAACTATACAGCTAATCCAGTTGGGCTCATGAATATGTGTACCAAATTGCAAGTCAATAGCGTGATTTTTGTGGCCGCTATCGCGATACATACAAATTCCTCCCTTAGGCAGTAGTGATAAGAAAAAATTTGGCGTGTCCCTGTATACGAACTACAAATGGAATACATACCAAAAACTATGCAGCTAATTTTGTGGGGATCATGAACATGTGTACCAAATTTCAAGTCAATAGCGTGATATTTGCGGCCGCTATCACACGACAGACAGACAGACGGACAGACGGAACACAAAATCCTGTTTAGTCTCAACAGAGGCCTTCCACTGACGTTTCTGCAAAAATTGGAAGTCAATAGCTTGATTTTTGCGGTGGCTATCGCGGTACATACAGATTCTTCCCATAGGCCGTAATGATAAGAAAAACTTTGGCGTGTCCCTGTACACGAACTACAAATGGAATATATACCAAAAACTATACAGCTGATTTCGTGGAGCTCATGAACATGTGTACCAAATTTCAAGTCAATAGCGCTATTTTTGCGGCCACTACCGCGATACATACAAATTCCTCCCATAAGCCGTAATGATAAGAAAAACTTTGGCGTGTCCCTGTATACGAACTACAAATGGAATACATACCAAAAACTATACAGCTAATTTCGTGGGGCTCATGAACATGTGTACCAAATTTCAAGTCAATAGCGCTAATTTTGCGGCCGCTATCGCGCGACAGACGGACAGACAGACACAGCCCAAAACCGTTTTGAGTCTCAATGTAGGGCCTCCACTGACGTTTCGGCAACTACTGGTGTGAGTAGAATTGTACAAGAAAACAAGAAAATAAATAAACGAGTGAGATTAAACATAACAATCTAAGGAAATCAAAAATTAAACGAAAATCAAGGTTACGTGAGTAATTTCCAAGCATCAGAGAAGAATGGAGTGGAAGAAATATCATTAACAAGATTTTTCGAATTTTTAAATCGTGCTTACTTTATTCGCCTGATAAAGGGTCGTGTGTTTTTTCGACCCGAAACAATTGTTGCGAGTTTATTGCATTTTATGGTGTTTATTCAAAGTTTGTAAGTAATATTTTTACAACGCCAGTTTTGTGGTGCTTTTTTATTAAAAATGCATTTAAACTGTTTCATAGTTATAGAAGGCGTGGAACTAAATGAAAAGTTATGGAACCCAATTTATTTATTTTACAGATGATAGTGAAAATAAGAGGAAATAATTCAAAGCGTTAGAAAACAGTTTAGTAAGAATATTGATTTCCCTATTGATACTTCACAAAATATAAATAAAAATAAATATTATTATTATTTTTTAAATAAACACTTCGTCTTTTAAAAGTTTAAGATGATGAAGAGTTAGTAGGGATATTTTAGTTTAGATAAACATTGATTTATAATTGACACGAAAACATTTTTCAGCTTCATATTTGATATGAACTATTGATTTCACCACAGGTTACTTTAAGGTTGTTTTTATTTTAAACATTTTTTTTTTTTTTAAAGTACAGTCAGTATCATACATTAATTTATTAGTCAAATGATCCATAATTTTAAATTTCAAACAAAGTTTTGCCTTTTTTCTATTATTAGTAAAAGTTTGTTTATAATGTCTACATTGATTGAATTTTTCTAAAAATTTAAATATTTAATAAAACCGGTATTTATTTTTGATTAATTTATGTGAAATGCATAAATCAGAGCTCGGTACAGTCACCTTTTTATGAATATCACTATTTATATAGAACAATATAAATAAATTTTTACATTTAATTAAAAAAAAAAAAAAAAATGCAGCAAACTATTACTAAATATTTCTATTTAAAAAAATTTTAAATAGTGACTATGCCAATAAATACACTGTACAATGGATTACAAACCTGTGAGAATATATATACAAATGTTAGATAGCAACGAAAGTATGTAAAACCTGTTTTCATAGGTGTGACTGTTGTGCTGGTGTTAATGCGGTACCCTGGCTTTACTTGAAGGTAAGAAAAAAGGATACGCAATGCGTGGACATATTGGTAGAACAAGTACAACTGGCAATCTTACATTTATATTACGTCGGTGACGGATACTTCATGGACGATGGACGATAATGCATCGTGCCAGAATCATTTGAAATTGGTTCATGAATCTTGACTTCCAACAGTTTTCCTGGCTATCGAAAAAGCCCGGATGTGTATCCACTAGAAAAAGTTTGGGACATGTTGGAAAGGAGCACCTGGCGGCAATCCGTTCTTCTATCCAATATACAGGACCTTAAAGTCTGTGTAGCCAATGCATGGTATACTCTGGGCGTAAATTCACTGCGGAAGAAGCTTGTAGGATATAGATATCTTTACGAATACGGGCTGTTATCCGTGCAAAAGAAGGTCAGTAAAATTTTATTCTAAGTTTTCTAATTCATTGGCCAGCGTGTGTATCTCAAGTTCTAGTGTACAATTGTTTTTAGATTTGTATGAATTTTATATTTATTATTAATGCTTTCAATAGATAATAAAGTACAGTCGAACCTCGTTAACGACTCTCTTCACTTACCGTCGCCGGAAGCCCGAGCCAATGTTATTCTATGGGGAAATCTTTACAAAAAACTTATTAACTAATATACATATTTTTAAATTCTGTTTTCACATTCAGAAAATTCCCATCTGTTAAATTGACGGACCTTTTTTAAAAATGTATTTTTAAAATTTTTAATATTTTATTTTGAAATTGCAAAATGAAAAAAAATTCACATATTGAAAATTCGTATTTTGCAGCTTCAAAATAAAATATTAAAAATTAAAAAAATAATTTTTTAGAAAAGGTCCGTCAATTTAACAGCTGGGAATTTTTAGAATGTGAAAATAGAATTTAAAAATATGTATTAGTTAATAAGTTATTTGTAAAGAAAACTTTCCCATAGAATAACATTAGCTTCGACTTCCGGCGGCGGTGAGTAAAGAGGGCCCTTAAGGTGAATCTCAACGGGGCTAAAAAATTTGTTCATGTTATCAGTAACTAATCTTCATATAACTAAACTAATCTTCATATAACTAAATTAATCTTCATATTGACGGGGATTGTAGAAACAGTTCATGTTAAAAGTAATTCACGTTAACGAGGGTCGACTGTATTTTGTTAAGGATTCAAACTTTTTTGTGCTTTTACAAACATAGTTTTTAACGACGAACGAGTGCAGCATTTTATTTATAAATGTATTTTATGGCTATTTCAAAGAAAAACACATTCGATGCTAAATAATATCTTAAGTTTAGTACAAGAATAACTCCACATAATTTCACAATATTTTATGTGTAATTCACAATATTTTATACTTGTGCGAGTTCACCAGAATGATTCTTGTAAAATTATACATGTAGCATGCAGCTATTCATATTTCAAGTAATTTATGAATATACATGCTTCATAAATACGCTTAACGATTTTAGTTAATCTGTTCTGAAAACAAACATTTCTGGCAATCGGCAAGGTAATCAGAACATTTAAAAAGGAATCTTTTGAGGAGAAAAAATCATATAGAATCAAATTTTCCACCAAAATAAGCTTTGTTAGAAAGATTTCTCTAAAATGCTTTTTCCGGATTTTTCTTCCATTTTTTAATGCATTTTCTCATAGATTTCCAAGTGTCAAACTTGGATTTCAGAAAGATATGTTGAAATATACTCCTTCTATTTGCATAACAATAGAGCATTTCCTCCAGACGTCTGGTGGTTGGCAAAAAAGCGCGCTCGACTTTCCCGCGCCCCGCCCACCATTGCTAACCGCATAGCGATCCGCCGTCGCTATGCTTTTCCCAAGCCTTTTTGCCAACCACTCATAAAAGTTGAGATGTTTGTTTACAATTAAGGAACTGCCCTATTGATAGAATGATAGAACTTTGGTAAGTTGCTTGGAAGTTGGGGAGATAGTGTGCAAAAATTTTGTTGGTCCTTCTGTTGCCTTAGATAAATCTTGTATATTTGGATTTCTAGTGAGTGGAAGGAATGAGAAATATGATAATAACAGAGCTTTGTAACCGTTGGTAACGATGAAAGCAAAAACCAGCCGTATGCTTAAAAGCAATCTAAAGTTCATTTTCTTCATTTTGAAATGCCTGGATTTTTCGGTTAAGTTTCCAACTATCCCGAATAGAATATTTCCATATGTTTGCTTTTTGTTTGTTATTTTAAATAGGAAGAAAGAGACGATAAGTATGATTATCATAATTAAAATCGATATTTTTAAAGGATATAGCAAGTTCTGCAGACAATGGCTTTGATTTACCATTTTTGAAAGTCATTTCAGATTAAAAGTAAGAATAAGTGACGTTGACAAAATAAAATCTCTCGTCATTTATTGTAATGCCTCTCATTACCAAATCAAAATTTGAACATTTTTATCATTACAATTAGTCCAGACCAGTTTCCATTAAGTAAGTCTACCAATTTCGTCATCAGAAGGTGTCAATACTCAGGGTTCAGAAAATTGGTACATTGAAATTTCCGAGATTTATATTAAAACACTGTATAAAACTATGCCATTGCGCATTAAAGCAGTAATTCCATATAACTCAATGCAGAATACATATTTTTAATAAAAAATTGCTTAGATCTAACAAATAAATAGTTTTATTTCATATATTAAAATATAACTTGTTTGTTTCATATAAGAAATCATAATAGAATACAAAGTTTATGGTAATTGCATTATGTTCAAAAAGAAAGTTTTATGCAGATTTTTAAAATGTACTTAGTAGAGCGCAATAAAGCGAATTATTAAATCTAAAATGTTCATAGGTATCATTTCATCCCTTTGGTATTAAGCAAACAAGACAGTTTTATTTGTTTCAAACATTAATTTTAAAGTTATTACAAATAGAAAAGGTATAAGTCATTTTTTCTGCAGTGTGGCTTTTTTTTTTTTTTTTTTTTTTTTTTTTTTGTCGCTTAGTGTAAATGAATTATTTCTTTAAAATTATAAAAAAAAAATCTGTTGAAAATTCCGGGAGAAATTATTCCAGTTAGAAATTAAAATTTGTTGGTTGCTTAGTGTAAGTAACCTCCCCCCCCCCCCTCTTCAAAATTTAAGGGCTCTTTCATGCTCTTTAAACCTTACAGTAACAGAATGGCTTGTTTCATCTCTGTTTATATTGGTGAAAGAAGCCGTAAATATAACTAGCCATTTACATAAAAAACAGCACTAAAAAGTATAATCAGTATGATGTGGCCACCACATGACTTTCTTCTATATACTTTTACACAAAATTAATTGAATACAAATTATTTATTAAATTATTAAATTATTTTCCTTTATAAATGCAGACGATTTTTATCTGACAGAATTATATCACTAAATGATAAAAGAAAGTCAATTTTTTCTCAAAAACAAAAAAAACCGATTATCCAAGTTTTTTTTTCGTTAAAAGATAAAACAAAATCTATAACTTTGTTTTAAATTATCATAGATCTATAGTTCAACCATTCATTTTAAAAGTATTGACAAGATCTTTCGAAAGACAACCATATTGAAAATTTACTCCCCCCCGGGGGGGGGGGGAAGTGATGCTCCCACATGCACAATTTTTTTTCCTAGTTAACTACTACTATTATAAATAATTCATATTAATTTTACAATCAAACGTTTAAAATAACTCTCATTATGTATATTTATACGAAATTTTGTCCTATACTGCCATGATAAAAATTTAGAAAAAAATGCGAACACAGCGCCACCTGTTGAGCAATTGTTCAAAAATCTAATCAGCACCAGTTTATGACAGGGTTCAACTAAATATCAAATTTGATTAAATTTCGTTTATTGGTTCGTTAGTTACAGCGTCCACAAAATTTGTGATACAGATACATAGACTGACAGACAGACAATTTATAAAAACAGACAAATCGTGTTCAGGAAATCCCAAAACATGTAAATCCATCGAAAACTGGAGTTTGAAAAATTTCACGAATCCAATACTTTCTCTCTATATACATATAGAAGAAAGTAAAAATACGATGCTTAAAGTTACACAAAATATTCTCGTAAAAGTTAACTATTTTACTCATAGTGTGTTAATTAGTTTATAACTTTAACTAATCTGTGTTAAGTACTTAAATTTAGATTTCATAAGTAACTTAAAAGTAACAGGGAGTAAAATGTAAATTCCAACATTAATTACTAGACATAAAAAAAATAATGAAATTAATCTTCATTTTGGCAGAATATACAGAACATTCGCCCATTAAAAATAAAAAAAAAAAACTTTAATATATTAGAAATATAATTAAATCAAGGAGATTACATTTTACTTTTGAACAATAATTTGTGGATAATAATCAAATGTGAGCTTATTCAATACAATATATATTAAAATCACACAATCAACTGATTGGGAAGAAAATCATTTATTGAAATTTATTTTTCCGACTGAGTGAAAATAATGCCAGGACCGTGAGTATATTGTATTTCTTTCTCCCATTGTTTAATGGTGTTTTCCTTTACCTGCGGCTCATTTCTGTCGTGCTATCTATATGATAGACCAGATGTTTCTGCCTAAAGGTTGTCTGAGTGAGTAATGTCCACCGGTTGTTGGCCTGGATTCGACTCTCGGTCCAGGCATTAATTTCACTCAGTCGGAAAAATAAATTTCAATAAGTGAGCTTATTTATTTGAATATAGAGAGAAACAAACAAAATTTTAATTAGGAGTACAAAAGAAAGAATTTTCGACATTGAAAGAACTGTTTTGTAGTTGAATTTATTATATACAACAAAACTGAAAGTCGTATAATAATGTACTTTGTAGAAAAGCCTTATGATGACATATTTATAAAATAATACAGTTGCAAGATCTCTGCCGAAACGTATGCAGCAAAAAATAATAAATAAAATAAAAATAAAATAATAAAAATTAATAAATAAAAATTAAATAAATATAATGTCCAGCTCTTATAACACAAAGTTTAAGTATTTCTTTGCCCTGATAACACTTTAAGAAAAATGACAAATTTAAAGAGAATTGCTTTTTACCATCTAGTTCATAAAAAATAATTTTCTAATGGCATGGAAAAAGACACGGTACTTTAACATTTAATATTGTACTTTGCCATTTAAACTTTAATAAATGAATAAATTTTAAAAGGTGATTTCAAAAAAGAAAAAATACGAGCTTTGTATTTTACGGCTATTTCAATAAAAAGCACTACTAATGCTAACGTATATCCAAGAATAAGTAGATAGAAAACTGTTTGAAGATCAGTAATCTGTAATACTTTGTCAGAAATCCCATCTGTATGGTTTGACTGCTGGAAAGGGGATTCCAAGAACATGTGTTCGAGAGTATCCCAGGTCAAATAATTCAAGAGTATTCCTGCTTCAAAAAAGCGTTGAATTCCATCATTTAGGCGATTCTTACAACTAAAATTTCTTGAAAGAGGAATGCCATACATTATATTGAAAAATGAATCTTCAGAAATGAAATATTTATTTTCAAAAAGGCATCACATAAATTCTTCCATGAAAAAAAGCTTTATTCACTGGAAACTTGTTAATCACTTCTGCATCTCCAAATGAATTAATATTCGACGACAAGCATTTTCCAATAGTTCTCCGAGAGTCAAACTCTGATTCGAGAAGTATATGATGGGGCAGCAAACTGCCTCTGTATGTCAAACAAGTGATTGAATTTTGTTCTGCAGCTTTAGCCAAATCTTGGATATTTCGAATACCAGTGAATGGAGGAAATGAGAGAAAAGATACTAAAAGTGCTTTGCAAGAGTTTGTAATCACGAAATCAAAAAACAACCAAGCGCTTAGTAGCAATTTAGTGCTCATTTTTTGCATTTTGAAACTGATGCCTTTTTCTAACAAACATCCAATTAACATGAACAGAATACGTCCGTATGTTTGTTTTCTGTTTCTTAAAATAAATAAAAGCGATGAAACAAAAGAAATGACTGCGATGATTGAAATCCACAATTTTCTTGAAAATGGATATATTAAAGCTAATTCTGCAGATAACGGCTTAAGTTTATCACCCATAAAAGTCATTTCAGTATAATGGTAAGGTATAATGAAATCAACAGCACGAAATCTTTCCTCGAGGAGTGCAATGCCGGAGAAAGCCAAATCCACTTCTGAACGTTTCACCATTCCAATGACTCCAGTCCAGTTTCCATTAGGTAAACTTTTACCAACCTCACCATCAGCAGTTATAATTGCTTTATAGGGTACTTGGAAATTTTCTGAAATAAGTTGTATAAGTCTAGCGCCCCAAACATAAATAATTTTTCCATCTTGCAGAAGTGAGTTGATGTGAATTTTATGACATTTCATGGCGCCCACAGTTATAACATCCAGTGTACAGTTTTCTGTTGCTTTTCTTGCCTTAGACATCTGCCATAATACTACTACAAAGAGGGCTTTGTATAACAATGTTGATACATGATACATTGTATATTTGAAGAACAATTTAGAGGAGCATAAAAGAAAAAGGTCTCAATAATATCAGTTTTTTTTTTTTTTTTTTCTTAAGAATATGATGGAATTTGTGGGATGTCTGTTCTAAATTTAAAATATTGTCCTCTTATTGCGTAAGAAAATTCCTGTTAATAACTGGATCTTGTTTGTTTAGTTTTAAATTTCTTTTATATTTTAATAGTAATCTAGAGATTTCAAAAAAAAAATTGTTTTTGGTCACAAAATTTATAATTTCAGAAACGTTACGTAAAAGGGTTCATCAGCGTATATCATATAATTAATCAAGACAGACGTTAAAGAAAATTAAACTACTTTTGAACTATATTTTGTCAATCAAAATAGGATTTTGCATATATAAGCAAAAGCTAAACCTGTTAATGAAGTCGCTAAGAGAGAATCTTTTTTTAAAGTAAATAATGTGAAACTATTTTACTAATAATTAGGAGACTAAATAATATCCTTTTAGACATACTCTTTCTGAGCTGGTGGCTGCTTGAAAACCTATTATTCGAATGAAGGCCATAGAAAAATTTATGTTTCGCTTTATTGCATGAATGCATGCGTTTTAGACAAACAGACAAAAAAAAAATGGTTAACCTATTTTATTAATTTTTAGTATTAAACATGAGAATAGGTTTGTAATGATAATTCGTCTCAGGATATTAGAGTTTAACATTTAAAAAAAAAAAAAAAAAAATGTAACCCATTAAACGTGAAACATACATGAGCTATATTTATAATTTTTTTTATATAACTGGAAATTAAACAGTCACATATAAAAGTAAAATTTTAAATATTTAGTGCTTTAAGATCACATAATCAAAAAACTGAACATATACCTACATACAAATCGTAGACATAAACATAGCCTAATTAAACTTTTAAAATGTAGAATTATACAAATCAAATCTGTGCAAGGATTAAATTTTGATGCATATAATTATATATTTGAAAGAAAATTTTCTTGTACAATTTTGTACTTGAATCATAAAATACATAAAATTTATTAATGCTACTGTTATTATGTAGTATAGACATAATAATGGCGGAAACCGAGCTTTGTTTATGCGTGCTTTGTTCTTATGAAAACTTTGACTAAGCCGCTGTACCCGAATGGTGTACATGAAAATCGTGAATACTGCAATAAAACAGCCATTCATTAAACAAAAACGAACATTATTGGAAGAAATGTTAAATTTCAAACATTTTTTTTTTCTTCAATTTATTAAAAAATAAATAAGCAAATCAATGAATAAATAAAATATTATTTCAAAAACTATAGAAATTTATGCTAACATAGATAAAAATAGCTTTATTTTTTGATTATTATTAAAAGGAGGACATACTTTCAAAGTAGTAAGCACTAAGACTTATTTTTTTAGTAGAAGCTTTTTTTTTTTCCCCTTTCGCCAGCGTAACCATAAGATAAATCTTTCTATTACAACATATTCTACACGTGAAAACCTCCACCCCATTTCATGTATAGGGAAAGGTGGGGTAAATGGGCCACCCCACCAGGCATTTCCCCAGTTATTGACTCAAAAAAAAAAAAAAAAAAAAAATTCTGTTATAATATTTTTATGTACCTACCCCAATAGGTGTAGAAAATATTATGGTATCGTTTTCATTTATGTGTGTGATAAGTTACAAGCCTTTTTGTGACGATTTTTAAATTTGCAGTCCTATCGTAATTCGCGCCATCGTACTAATTATTTTTTTTTCTTCCAAACCGTTCATGATACAAACTAAAACTTTATATATTTTGAAAGTGTATAAAACATAGAATCTTTTTATAGTATCGTGTACTCATGATTTTAATAAGGTTGAACAAAAAAATTGGGGGGCCCACTTGTCCCGTGTTTGGGGTAAGTGGGCCACCCCCACTCCAACTCTCTAATATAGTTAAACCCTATAAATCAGTGCATATGACTATTTTTTACCTCTGGATGACTCCACCAGAAGTAATTCAAGTTCCGAAGATGAACTATCAGTTATCACCCACTACCACAGAACTTAAAAATGGGGATTATGCCTTTGTCCAGTTTGAAGGCGAAAAAAAAAAAAGAAATAGTATGTTGGCTTGGTATTAAATGACAGTCCAAACGATGAAGATACAGTTGTCATGTAATACATGCATAAAGGCACAACTATGCTTAATAACTTTTTCCCCCTGAAGCTAATGATATTCATGATGTATTCCTACAAGATGTTGTGCTGAAACTAAATGAACCAACACTTTCCAAGAGACTTTCAAAATACATGTTTACCAACGATTTATCAAGATATAATGTTCACTAGCATGTAATACTGCCATAGGCTAGTTTAAACTTTGTAGGCATAACTTTTAGGCTACACTACATGCAAAAGTAAAAAGTTGAAAAAATGACATTCTTTTCTTTTAGCAGGCTTGTGTGACAGAAAAAGTTGCTATGGGTGAACTAATGGAGATACTTCAGTGATTTTTTTTTCAAAGATTCAGAAAACCATATAGATTGTCCCACTTGCCCCACCAAATCTCTACCAGTTATATGTAAAAATATATTCAGGGGGGGGGGGTCCCACTTACCCCACCTTGCGGGGCAAGTCCCCGATGACTACCCAAAATAACTTTCTTTTTTAATTCATCATTTGCCAATTTGGTTAGAGATTGCCATGGGTACAGTAACAACATATGAGCCACAAAAAATTAAGTTGTTAGGCCTATTACATCCGGTGCTATGTTGATCTAAAGTCAAATTATGCCGAAAAGGGGTCCCACTTACCGCATCTTACCCTATATGAATATTTTAAAACGTTTTTATGTAGTTAATAAACAAAGCCTTATTATATTGTATGAATTTATGTACGATATGCTTTTACGACTCATGATCGTTTGTGCCATATTTTGCATTATCAATTAATAAACGTCTTTTTACTCCAATTACCCGACTGCCGTATGTAATGAAAGTATTTTGTATTCGATCAAAAAATTCGATATGGATTTTTCACTTTTCTTTGCATGTTTTAAGTTCTTCTGAGTCCAAAAATGTAGTTTTTGGCATTGGTTAATGTGTGTATGAGTGTAAGGAATTTTCTGACTATTATATCTTCAAAACGAATAGATCGACAAAACTTCAGAATTAATGCTGGTCTGGTCAACAGATTTTAGGAACTTTTGGTGAAAATTGGAATATCGTAAGTGGGACATGTTGAATTATGAGTCCGTATCTCGAAAACAATTACGATATGCATATTAATTTAACAAATATATATTTACTGTGCTAAGGCAAACTGAAAGAAAAATAATTATTTTTCTATTAAAATTTGACCTTTCACTTTAGTTCTTTCTTGTAGCAGAGTTGCCAACTTTCATAATTTGTTTTGGAGCATTGTTATCCCCGACTTTATTTCATATCACTTATTTTTTAAGAGTATTTTTTTTTCTCTCATTTTACCGTATTTCTATATTCGAGAAAATTATTCTATAAATAAAGTGGTGTGACATAAAGGCGGGGCTAAAAGTGCTGCGGAATAAATTATGAATATTGGTAACTCTGTTGTAGATGAAAGGTTCTTTTTTATTTTCTCTTACCCATATATATGGCAGAGAAAATATTGCTTTTGAGTCAAATTTTCGAAAATGAGTTTTTATTATAATTATACGCTCTAAGGTTCCCTGAACAAGAAAAACATGTTTTTAGCGGTTGGTCTGTTATCTCAAGAATAAATAACAGTAGGAAGTTCAAACTCATTATTATAAATCTTAATATCAGCTGAAAGTCGGTATCTAGGTCACCGTGTAGGCGTCAAGTTGAGAAGGTAAAGCTCGCCAGTTGAATTTAGTATTGGAGATGGTCGCAAGTTGTGGTGTCTAGATAGAAGTATTGGGTTGAGAAAGTAAAGGTCGCCAGTTGAATTTAGTATTGAAGGTGGTTTAAAGTGATAACGTCGAGTTGAGTTAGAATGTTGGGATGAGAAAGTGAATGATCACTAACTGGATCCAGGATCATTTGGGGATGTTTTGGGAGAGATATCGGGTTGGACTTAGAAGTGTCGAGTAGAGGTACATTTGGGTTGGCATAGAGTGACTCTAGCAATTGGAAAAGTAGTTTGGCAAATTAAGAACAAGATTTATGGAGATTGCGAAGGTAGAAAGAAATTGAATGTGAGTAATTTTAGAGTGAGTATCTGGTATAAAATGAAGTGAAACATTTTAATGAAAGTACTTTAAATTGACTTCCAAGTTAAGGAATGGTGTTCTTTAGTGGAGCGCGCATTGGAGGGATGCGCGAAGTGTTTTTGATCGGCGATTAAGACGAAGTTACGCGATTGTTTTCTTACACTTTAAAGCCCAGCTCGTAGTTAAAATTCTTCAAAGGAGCGACAGTTTGATGACGCCCAAAGTTCCTTCAGCGGTGAGTCTTCTTTTGATAAAAAAGAAGATTTAATTAATTTGTCTGCAAGTGGATATAATATGCAATTAATGCGAACTATACTTTACAAAAAATTAACAATTATGTTTTAATGCGATACTGAGAAAAACGGTTTACCATTCAACTCATCCCTTCATTTGTTTTTTCAATTTTATTAACTTCTATTAATAATTACTTTTTGTAATAATATATTTTAAATTTACACTTATTGCTAAATTTTTAATTTTTTTGTTGCATTCTTAAAATAGGGGAAACTAGGGAGGTTTGACCCATAGGGAGACTTGGCCCATGAGGGTTTTTACCTAAGAAAGGGAAATGTCACTGACTGTACTGATTGACCCATCATACAATAGCATTTTGCAGATAACAGCCATTCCAGAATAATCCGTAGTTTTCTTGCAATTTAGTGTTGATGGATACTGCTTCTTTCAAGTAAATTTTGAAGATCTTGGAGTCTTAAATTTGAACTTCCAGTTTTGAGGTAAGTCAATTTCAGAAGTATACTTGTTTTAGTCACTCTTTTAGCTACAGATTGGTATATAGTCAGGCCCTTACTAATGGCAGGGCATACGGGGCAAATGCCCTGGGCCCCCCTTCTGGAAGGGGGCCCCCCTGCAGACATATGCAGAAATTCTGCAACCTAAAGAGCTCTTATGCCACTGCAAGGGGGCCCCCCAGAATAGGCTTGCCCCGGGGCTCCAGGTAGTCTAAGTTGGGCCCTGTATATAGTAGTTTTATATAACTAATGCGAATTGTTAAAAAGTTTGGATTAACAAAGCAAAGCTACTTAAGGAGACTTGACCCAAGCTAACTAGGGAGACTTGGTCCAGTAATTAATTTAATGTTCTTTGTTTTATTTAATGGATTTTTATTTTATGAATAACTAAAATAGTGTAATTTAAATGTTCAAACGGATAATGTAGGCTCACTTTGTGTTTGGTGAAATTCTATGGCGAGAAACTACCAATTCTTGTAAACTAATTAACCCTTTTCTATAATGACGCAATATGGAAACATTTAGGAAAGATTTTCTTCGTGCATCTGTCACTGAACGCCCTATTAAAGACGAAGATGATACTAATTATATTCATGACACATCAAGACCATCGACATCCAGTGTTACTGGTTTAAATTTTGTTGAAGCCAACCCTTCAGTATTTGCAGTAAGCAGTCCAGAAACATAATACCCTACCCTAAAACAGGAAAAAAAAAAAAAAAAAAAATGCACGCAGAAAGAAGGGGTAAGACTATGGTAGCCAATGACACACTAAACAGAAGAGAAATAGAAAAAAGAAAGAGGCAGAAAGGAGAAAAGAAAAAAAAAAATTATAAAATAAAAGCAAGAAAGGCTCTTGATGTGAAAAGTACAAAGTTTGAAAAAAAAAACAAAAGAAAAACAATTTTTTGTATTCGCTAAAATCTACAAAATAAAACTATAAAACGTTCAAATCACAAAACCTATGTTTTTTCTTTCAATACCTATGAGTTTTCTCACTTTTATGAGGGGGGAGGGGGGGTCAAGTTTCCCTAGGCTTAGGGACACTTTTGACCCATGTGCTGACTTAAGTAATTTATTTTTTTTTAACCATTTCTAATAAGAACTGTGCTATTATCTTTATCCACAGTATGTACAAAATAACAGACCATTTGCTCATATTTTTTATTCAGCTCCTGTTATGCAAAAAATATGAAAAATTAAAAACCAAAAACTGGGAAAAGTCTCCCTAGTTTCCCCTACTTTTTACTGTTATTTCTTTATTTTTTCAGGTATTTCCTTAAGGATTTACACATGGGTTTTAAAGACCTTTTTATTTATTTATTTATTTTATTATTATTCATAGTACTATTAAAAAATAAAATAAAAAAGGAAATTTGAGTTTTTGACAGAGTTGTATGTGTTACGATGAGATTTCGGTGTTTGTTATCTCACCGTTGATTTAATTTTTTTTTATTTATTATCTTTTAACTTTTCCTCATCCTACTACTACATAACATTAAAGCGCGTTGTGTTAAATTTGCAATACCCCAGGTTACCCAACAAAAACTAAAGTTTGTGCAATGAACTTGCACCCTAGAACTCGTGCCAGTTCTGTTGTGATTTTTACACAAGGTAGGTGTAAAAATGATTTTTCCTACATTATGGTCTATGGCAGCCTCTATCCCAGCACAACCCACGTTAAACTTTATGTTATTACGAACAGACAGAGACTCTCATAGCCAACCTTTTTAAATATTATGCATGATAATACATACTACAAAAATAATAATATAAAAAAAAATACCTAGTGGGCAATTGCCTCCCCCCCAAAAATAAAAATTAGTCATGTATCCTGCTGGGAGTTATGGGTAGTCAGCACTAACATATAAAATAGATCTCATTATACAACAATACAGATATTTTTTTTCTTCCCAAATCCTAGGACTTTTAGTCAAAAACTTTTCTCGCAGCAGGGTACTAAATTGCCAACAAAATATAAAAATATATATATATATACATATTGAAATATACACTCTTGTCTTTTTCAACTTAACTCGCATGTTGTGAGGTGCTGTCTGTTAATTTACATAGACCTTATTGGGTGATGGGTCACTTTAAACCTTCATCACTTTATTTATTTACTTTCTCATAAACCTACTTATGAGCTCAAAACTTCACCAGACAGCAGCTCACAACATCAGGAAATGTATAGCTTATTCCTAAATTAAATTTTCATTTTTACACACCAATCCTATAAAAAAAAAATATATCTTTAAACTAAAGGAAAGAAAAATATATAAATAGTCCAGAAATAAAATTAACTTACACTTTATTGAAATATTCCATGTAAATTCAAAGTTAGAGTCAATTAGCTCCACATTCAAATGTTTTATCTCAGTCTCATAACAGTATATACTTAGGTTGATGAATTACAAAAACACAAAACAAAACAGTGGCCTCCTTGTTGTATAAATCATTCTTATGGAAACTTGATTCATTACGTAAAAATAAAATCACTTATGTGTTGCAAGCGCATCTGAAGTCATTTTACTCATAAATTAAATCAGTTAGTACCAGTTATAAAAACGACGAGCACACTATATTAATACAATAGAGAAATAAAGAAATATATTTACCACATGCTTATTCCTCAACCAGGGATGTCATGCGAATGACTGGCGTTCCATTTTTCCTCTAGAAATTTCTTTTCTTTAGATATCTAATATTTGAACCCTGCACGTTTCGATACTCTCTTTACACATGTGATTTTTTCGCTTTTCTCCTATATGAGTAACCAGATGATTCGGATGTACACTAATTTCCTCTTGGCACTCGAAACACTATTTTGATAAAATTTAGAAGCGATTGGGTCTCCACGAAAGAAAAAAAACATTCACTTGCATCACTCAACATCTTTGAGATCCCAGGGGCTGATGGAGAAATATCCCAAGGAATATTGCGATTCTTTCAGCATCAGGTAGAGGGTATGGCACTTCTTCGGAATGTTTATTTGGACGAAATTTCTTTTTCACTTATTCGGAGCCGTCGGGAATTAGCATCACTAAACCCGTAGTCATCCACTTCAACAGAATATGAAAAATGTCTCACAGGCTCTAAGGTCTTCGGGAATAGCTGTATCACACCGATCTCTTCCACCTCGGGTGTTGCTTACTGTTAATAACTGTTTCATAATGGCTCCAATATAGAGAGACTTCAATAGCATCCACCCAGACGAGCCTTCACTTTATAGTCCCCATCGTTCTCTCAGGATTGTCCAAACTTGCTGACTTACACGATTTCGATTCCATAAGTTACTCCGGCGGTCACAATAATCACATTTTTTTTTTTTCTATTCAACTATTTTCCTCGGTCCTTTTCTTGAATCTCTGGGAGGTTCCATGAACAATTTTCCTACAGCCAGGGGCCCAAAAAGGGGGCCAGAGCCCCTTTCTTCCTGAAATTTTCCTGTTACTTACATCCCTTGTCGCGACGCTCTCTTCCCCGAGACGATAGCGTGCCTCGATTCTTCCCGCCTTGTAGGCTGTTGCCACAAACTAAAACTCCCGAAAAACCCTGTCTCATTCACCCGATACGCTATTAAAATCCGCAAGTACCATACTCTGTTACTTTCTCTTGGGTTTTTCCTGACACGCGAGGGGGGAGAGAGAATATCTGCCTCCCTGACCCTCCAAGGACAAACTTCCCTTCCCGAGTCAGAAGGAAGCGAAAAGATATTTTCTCTTTTTCTCTCATCTGCGGCAAAGAGCCGTTATCTCTCTCTTTTACTAGGGAATTATTTTAAATTACGTTATTAAACTATTTCATTATTAATTATTTTACACAGTTGCGGAAAACTCTTCAACATATGCAAAAACAGTAGAATTTTTTGTGTATTTTACTTCACGTAAAGCCTTTTAAAATTAGTTGTAATCTAACAAAAGAAAAATCTTTAGTTCAAGCACCAGTGAATTTTACTTTCAAGAAGTGCGCGAAATTTCAACAAGATCGGTGCAGTAGTTTTTTGTGAAATCATGTCCACCCCTTTTCTGAAACCTTTCCTTTTATTATTATAGATTTAAAAAAATTTGTGCCATTTTTGTCAGGTAAACATGATATTCTTTCGTGAGAACATGTCTTAATTTGTTTTTTAATAAATTTATGGCCGAGCTTTTAATTCATTTCCGGTTGTAATTCAATGAAAAAATAACTAAAAGCATGTAAACTAGATATTTTCTCGACAGCCTTAATTTCAGAAATTCGAATGTGCTGTCAAAAGTGGATAATATTTTTTTTTGAGGGGGAAAATTTGTGCATGTTTTAATATATAGACGATCCTAGGCTAAATTTAATTAGGAAATTCAAAACTAGACGTTATTTTCTCATCAAACGGTGCCCCAGCTACACATTTGTTCGACAATTTGAGCTAAAATTAGTCGGAGTGAAACTTTTTTTTTTCTTTCCAGGTCAGGTACAAAACTTAAATTCACTTCCGAAATAAAAAAAATACTTATACATATTATGTATATCCGAACTCTTGCCGCTTGCCTCCTTTCTTGAATTACTTTTTAATAAATTTTTGTTTTAGTTTGCGTTTTTTATTTTTTTAAGTTTGTTGTTCAGTTAGTTTATCCTTTCGTTTCTGATTGTGATGCAAGTTGTTAATTTTCTTTCGAAGTTTAGTTTCTATGGTTACGACTACGAGTATTACAATATTCAATAAATGTATTTAATCTATATTTCTCTAGCTATATATTTCTTTGTCTTTCTCTCTCTCTTTTTTTTTAAATACATATAAGCGCAATCTAAAGTTCTAAATTCCCTACATATCACACACACAAAAAAAAAAAAAATAGTAGTAAAATATGCAAAATACAGGAAAAAATATATGAAACATTTGATAAAACTAACTAAATTGTAATATAAAAGGAAATTTCTATTTAGAATAGTTGTTTATTTATTTATTTTTCTGAAATTTAAAGATAATTTATTAAATGGAGTGAAAGAAAAAAAAAATGTCTGGTGCTGCCATCTATAAAGCATTATTAAAAAGGTTCTTTCTCTATTCATAACAGAAATAAATCATTAAAGCTAATCGAGTTTCTAAAAGTTCTCTGAATTGCTACACTTGTTCCTCAGTTCTCATTTATATATTCAGATATGATTTATTTCATGGATTTTAATTTTATATCTTTAATTAAATATTAATTAAAAATATAATGCATTTTCCCTACTTAATTTTAATATATAAATTTAAGTTGATAACTTAATTTTCCGATACCAGATATTTCTAGTTATATATCTTTATATAGATAAAAAGGCAATGTGTGTGTGTGTGGACAGCGTAGCGCAAAGACGGTAGTTAGGACGGTCACGTGTTTCGATACGAAGGTGCCGTCCGAGGGGGCCTTGTGCACCTCGAAGCTCGATTTTTGAATTTGTTTTCTTTTAATTAAAATGTGAAAATAATAACTTCATATTCGCATTATATTAGCCATTTAAATTTTGGATGTAATTTAATTGTTGCCAAAACAAAATAAAAAGTACTTTTTTTTTTTTTTAAATAATTTCATTTAAGTAAACAACAACAACAACAAAAAATAAATAAATAAATAAATAAAATATGCATCTCACAAATATTGACGTCATTATCACTTAAAAAAATTATGCATATTGATAAAGGGCTAATATAGTTCGTGATGCCAAAGTATGTTGTTCCAAAGGGATTTTTCATTTTTAAAAGAAATTTTTTTTTATATTTTTACTGCCAAGTTGTTGAAAAAAAGACAAAAAAAACTGCCCATGATGTAACATTTGGCTGCATAGCGTTTCTTTACTACTCTAAATTCTAAAATAAAAAAAATTTTATGATAAAATATTAATTTTGTTATTTTTATTTATAAATCCGCATGGCCGATTTTTTAAATTTTAGCGCTGAAATACACTGAACATTTTTCGCCAAGAACTTGAATTTAGCAATAGTCATTTTAAGCCAAATAGCGCATCAAAAATATAAATTACAAAATATTGCAGAAAAATGTATCGAAACAGAAATAATAGCCACATAAATGATCTATTTTTATCTAAAAAATAATAATAATTAAATAATAATTTTATACAAGAAAAAGCAGTTTTAGATATAGGAAATTTATTTAAACAAAACAATTTAAACCTATAAAAAAAAAAAAAAAATAGAATATGGAGGATTCTTATAAATTATCAAAATAGGTACTGAAAAAATTCACCCCTTTTATACAAGAAAATATGTAAAAAGAAAAAAAAAAAAAAAAAAAAAAGTCAATATGGCGACGAAAATTCAAAAGCCGCCAAGTGAGAGAGAAAATAAAGCTGTGTACCGTGAGTTTTACTTATTTTTTTTTCATACATCAGTCACTATGCTAATTTAACATACAAATAAATGAGCTGCTGTGTTTGCACGCTATCGGGCACAAATATTTGATTAATTCAAATTAATATTTAAATAAATGAAAATGCGAATGGAAAATAATCACAAAAACATTATTTTGTCTAAAATCCTTCTGAAAAGCGTTCATAGCATATTGTATTACGGGGCCATATTGTCGTGAAATTGCTGTCATTTTATGTTCGACAGGATACATCAAATAAAATATAGGCAATACCATGACCATAAATAAATACTATATATAGTACATAAAATGTTGTTTCTGTATAATTGTGATTTAAATATAAAAGTCTACTTTCGATACTGTGCGTTTCAAAACTCATCCAATGAGCACCCAAATTGAAGTTCACGGCTAAGGTGTTGCCGCAGACACTAGAGACAACGACCCAAAACATTACGCGAAAGAAGTCCCTGCTGAAGGCAGCGAGGAACCAAAGCGAAGTTTTTCAATGACTTCAATGTATTTTCTTTTATATTTCTGTTAATTTTCTTTTATATTCCTGTCTTTTAAAACGGTATAAAAGTATCTTTTTACTTTCTCTTACCCGTAAGGTAGAGAAAGTATTGTTTTTGGGTCAAATTTTCGAACGCGAGTTTGTTATATTTACATGTTCTGAGGTCCCCTGAATACGAAAAAAATGTTTTTAGCAAATGGTCTGTATGTCTGTGTGTATGTGTGTGTCTGTGTGTCACAAAAACAAATTATGGCAGAAAGTTCAAACTCTGTATTCTAAATGTGTATCATATAGGGATGCTACAGTAAGCTTTTCGTTGAGATGAAGCAAATGGTTTGTGTACAGCGACACTCAAAATTATTCAAATACATTTCGTCTATGGGGGAAATTGCAGGTAAGTAGAGTTTAACAGCTACAGACTGCACTAAACCAAATGAAACGAATATATATTTTTTGTAATAGAGATAGTCAAATGGGAAAAAAAAACTGCGTATGTAGGAGCCTCGCCTCCCCCTTGGGGGGGGGGGGGAAGTCCCCCTCGAGGGGAGTAAATTTTCATGATGGGTATCATTCAAAAGAGCTCGCCAATACATTTAAAACGAATGTTGAACTATAAATCTGTGATAATTCAAAACAAAGTTGTAGATTTTTTTTACTTTTAACGAAAAAAAACTTTTAAAAAATCGTATTTTTTTTTTAATATTGAGAGTAAAATGGACTTTTTTTTTTTTTTTTTTTTTTTATATTTAGAGTTACACTACTTCTCTAATATGGAAATCGTCTGCATTATCATAAAAGATAATTTTTTTAAATAATAATTTTAATAAATTATTTTTTAATAACCGAATTAAATCCTATATAAATGTAGGTGCATTAATGAAACGGGAGGTTGAGAGGGGGGGTAGCCCCCCCCTCACACAGAACTAATTATCATATACAACTCTTCTGAAGCCTAATTTGAATTGTTTAGCATAGGTTTACAAGACAGTTCTCGTTATCTTACCTCTTAATCTGCAACCTGTATTTATAGTATTAAATTTCAGGGTAAGAGAAAATCGTGTGAGTGACCAGATTATTTTCTTTCTTTTTTTTTTCCATTTAAACTGAGTGACCAGCGAAGCGGGCAAATCATGCTAGTGTTTAATAAAATAAGAGTAAATTAAAAGTTCAAAACTCAAACATTGAAAATATTTATTAGCACATTAAAATGAAAATATTTTATCACACTTTATATATTTTTCTTCAGATAACGCATTTTTTCAAAAGAAAATGTAATACAAAAATTAAAGAAAATAAGTCGAGTATATATAGCAACTTTTGACAGTGAATATAAAAAGCGCAAAGCATTTTGCAAAAAATAAATTTACAAATATATGATATAATGAATTGACAAAATTTCCTGTTACTAAATACAAGCTTCATAAAATTTATAAATAAAATTTTAAATAAAGCATTAAAATACCCCTGTAAATTTTAATTAGATTTCTTTTTGGTTCAAACACATTTACAAAAGAACCTTTTCAACTAATACATTAATTTGAACCCCTGTCGATTATATATAATTTGAAAAATGCTTTTGCAATTACGTGTAATCTCTTCAGTTGCAACAATATATTTTATACATATAAAAATATATGAATAAACCAGTGCATCTAAATTTTGTTGCATTTGACATTATAGTGTATGTATGTGTGTGTGTGTGTGTGTGTGTAGGAGAAATGGGATCCGGACATAATATCGCGGGACAAAATATCGCCGGACAAAATATCGCGTCAAAAAAATAGTCTATTTGAAAATTTGATTTTGTGTCACGTGTGATCTCTAGCGGGGGCCACAGAGCCTTATAAACATTAATTAATTAAAATAAATAAATAATTAAATCATACAGTCGAATTTCATTATTTTATCTATATTTATTTTTAAGTTATTCTATCTTTTGCTTTTCACTATTCAAAATACATTTTAAAAATCGTGTACATCACTGCTGACAGTAAAGCTGAACACTGTTCACAAAATTGAATTAAAATTTTTTAAATTAATAAGCACGATTGAATTCATTAAAAACTATATTAACTTTTGTGAAAATTAGTCAAACTATTTTAAGTAAAATTTATAAAAAATTTTGTTGTAGGTTTGTCAGAATGTCAGTGCTCTGACCTAGGTATGTGTTTGTCATGAAATTTTATACAACATTACTAATAATTACCAACTCATTTTTGCTTTGTATTCATTTACGTCGGCGATATTTTGTCCTCGTGAGATTTTGTCCCCAACCCAGGAGAAATTAGTTGAAGAATATGGAATACCATTTTTATTTGCACTCGACAACTGCAAACTTTCAAGTGTTGTTAATATGGTTTTATGTTTCAAAAAATAGAGTTTATATGCAAAATATTTAGTTCAAAAAAATTTATTTTCGAGTAATATAGACCAAGCATGCAATAGGGAATATGCATGAAGGGAAATATGGAATATCCCCATTTCCTTAAAGGATAATATGAAACCGGTTAGTATTTTTAAAGAAAATCAAATAATTGCGACGTAAACATTTTATTTTGAAATTATTACTGAAAATAAACAGCACTAAAAAAATCATCAACATTCAAGTTTTACAAATATTGCAAATACAGCGGTGGACATAATTATAAGACACCTATCTAATTTGACAAATAGTGAAAGAAAAGATTCAGAGCTTAAAATTGTTTTATCAAATACGTCAAAAACATAAATTTATTCTGTTATCACACGTAATAGTTTTACAGAAATGATATTTTTATAGAGTTTAATAAAAAAAAAATAAAAATACAGTTCTAACAACCAAGTGGCTTTCTTCTTAGCAACCGTACTTTGCTGAAGGACAATGCTAATTTTTCCATGCCTTTGGAAGCGTCGTAGTCGAAATTTTGCTTTTACAAATACATTTACAACACTGTTACAATAAATTTGTAACACTATTCCGCAATGATAAAATGGGTCAGTGGGGTCAACTGTCCCTTAGCAAACATGCTCGTGACGTCATCTGTTAGAACTCTATACCATGGACAGAATTATAAGACACCCTAACATTTTAATTAAAACACCTGCTTTTTTTTCGAAAATAATGTGCAATATGCAAATTTTCTGCACGCTGTTATGACGTCAGCAGTTAACTAAAGCAGACGATAACAGACTTCACGCATTTATAAACATGCCACGAGGTACAGAATTGAAAGAAAGTGAAATTCGCGAAATTTGGAGATTAAATGGAACTGCTGCTTCAGTTAATATTTCAAAAGTTATTAAACGCTCTAGATGTGCAATTAGAAATGTTTTGAAAAGAGGAGTTAATGGATCGGTGATTAAAAGATCTGGACGTACTCTTTGCTTGTCCTCGAGAGACAGGCGCCATGTGCTTTCGCTCGCTACACAGAATAAGAAGACCACTACAGGCATTAAAAATGCTTTGAAACTGAATTGTTCAAGGAGCACCATTCGCAGGGTGTTACATTATGCTTCCTATGTGAAATATAAAAAATTGAAGAAAAAACCACCGCTTCTAAGCCGGCACAAAATGGAGCGTCTAAACTTCGCTAAACAAACTATGGCCTGGACCTCCAAATGGTACTCTGTGTTATTTTCTGTTGAAAAATAGTTTAACCTGGATGGTCCTGACGGGTTTCAATATTATTGGCATGATTTACGCAAGTCTCCTCATGTACTAATGAGCCGCCAAATGGGTGGAGGCTCAGTAATTGTCAAGGGCTCAATGGCTGGTTTTTCGGCTCAAGTGAAAACGGATATTGTTTTTGTGCATTCAAGAATGAATTCCGCAAAGTATAAGAATCTTCTTAAAGATCAACTAGCCATATACGGTGAACTTCTTTGTGGCGAAAACTACACTTTCCAGCAGGATAACGCGCCGATTCATGCATCACGCGAAACAAAAAAGTGGCTTTCAGAGCAAAGTATCAATGTTCTCCCGTGGCCATCTTGCTCCCCAGACTTAAATCCCATCGAAAACTTGTGGGGGATCTTAGCTCGTGCGGTTTACCGAAATTGGAGGCAGTTTATATGTGTCGAAGACCTAAAGAATGCTATAAAATGTGCTTGGGAAGAACTGTGTTGCGATATTTTGTTAGAATTGATAGATTAGATGCCGAATAGCATCTTTCATGTTATAAAAAACAGTGGCGGCTCTACCAAATATTGAATATATTTGTTAGAGGATTTTCTTTTAGACCATTAGTGTCTGCTAATTATGTTGATCACTGTAATTAGAAAAAACGGTTGGTGTCTTATAATTTTGTCCACTATGTTTCTAAGTTTTTCATTAAATTGTATGAAAATATCATTATTATAAAATAATTATATATGATAACAGAATAAATTTATGTTTTTGACGTATTTGATAAAACATTTTTAAGCTCTGAATCTTTTCTTTCACTATTTGACAAATTAGATAGGTGTCTTATAATTATGTCCACCACTGTAATATGGAATAGTTGATATTCCATATAACACGAATCGCCCTCTAGGAGAATAAATCAGCCTCAACTGTCTGTTGGTAAAATTAAGTTCATGGGAACAAGACTTCTGATTCAACTCCCTTACCAGAAATGATATTAGGTTTTCTCTCATTTTGCTGCTTCGTGAATAGATTACAGAGTTCGAAATACTTACTTCCAAAAAAGTCTAAATCTTGATATACCAGAGTTCTTGTATGACTCAAAAACTGCTCAAGGTGTTTTTTTTTTAAATAGATATACAGTCATTTGCAAAAGTTTAAGACCAGTAGCCGATTTTCAGTATTTTAACGCGTTTCATCATTTGCGCAGATTATTGCGTCATCTCATGTGCCGATTGCATCAGGCGCATTCTACTGCTATAAATAAAGGTACCCGGTAGGTTTATCGCCAGTTGTTCATTGGATTTTGTTGTAAACAGTGCTGTTGTGCAATCACTGTAATAGGTAAAAAACATTCACTTACTGTTACAAAAAAGGTCAGAAATATTGACCCTGCATACAATTGGATTTTCTGTATGTCGAATAAGTTCGAGAGTAAATGTGAGAAAGACAGCTGTGCATCAAGCTAGTAGTGAATTTAAAATTTCGGGAAAATTTGTGGACCTTAAGAGAAGCGGTCACCCTACAAAAGCGAATGCACGCGATGATCTTGTGATAAGGATGGTCGTACGGGATTCAAGAACCTCCTGCAATACGATTAGACATTCTATGGCTGCAAAAAGCACCGACGTCAGTTTGAGTACTATTTCAGGATATTTGGGCAAAGATTTTGGTTTTATCATCCCATAAACCTGCAAGGAAACCTCGACTTACTCCAAATATGAAAATGAAACGACTTAAAATTCACAAATTTTCCCGAAACTTTAAATTCACTAATAGCTTGATGCACAGCTGTCTTGCTCACATTTACCCTCGAACTTATTTGACGTTCAGAAAATGAAAATTTTATGCAGGGTCAATATTTCTGACCTTTATGTAACAGTAAGTGAAGGTTTTTTACCCATTACAATGATTACACAACAGCACTGTCAACGACAAAATCCAATAAACAACCGGTGATAAACGTGCCGGGCACCTTTATTTATAGCGGTAGATTGCGTCTGATGCCATCAGCTCATTAGATGACGCAATAATCTGCACAAATGATGTAATGTGTTGAAATACTGACAATCGGCTACTGGTTTTAAACTTTTGCAAATGACTGTATTTCTGTAACCATCTTCATATTTCAAATATAAACTGTTACAATAGCTATTTTTTACGGCAATAATTTATGATTATTTCAAAAATCAGAGTAATTGAGGCTACGAAACATCCACAAAATAATACAAGGAAAGCCCCTTGCAAATCAGTTATTCGTAATATTTTATGAGTACTTGAGGTTGAGTCATCTTTAACCCGTTAGTAGTCGCTAGTTGGTCGATTTGCCGCCCATCCTTCAGTTTTGCCAGATTTTTTTATTCAATAGCCACCAAAAATTTTTAGAAGTGGCATTTGATATACATAAAACGCGAATAAAATCGAAGAAACGTTGATCACATCTCTTTTTAAAATTATTGGTGCGAGTTAAATAAAAAGTGCGCAATCTGTAATAGGTGGCGCTGCTTATAGCGACTACTAACGGGTTAATAGATGGCAGGATATGAAATTCATAAAAGAGCTTTTTCATCAAATCTTCATCTTCAAAACGTTTGTTAAAAAGTCCTGCTGCAAGAAAGCGATGAAAGATAGTATTTAATTGCTTTTTATAAGGAAAATCTTTTGAAATGGGAAAGGCAAACATAACATCACAAAACGACTCTTCTGAAATAAAATAATCTTTTGCATACGGCATCAAATCCGTCTTGTCACCAATGTATACTTTGTTTGGAGGAGCCTCCAAAAAGAACTCTTCTAGTTCTCCAGATAAAGGCGAATTTCGATATAAGCATTCTCCTATAGATCTCCATGCATCGATTTCTGATTCCTCAAAGATTTTCGAAAACACAGTACCTTTGTACGTGTAACATGTAACCGAATTTTGTTCCGCCGCTTTGGCCAAGTCATGGATGTCTCGAATTCCAGTCAGTGGAGGAATCGTAAGAAAGGATAATAAAAGTGCCTTGTAACTATTTGCAATCACAAATACAAATACGAGCCATGCGCCTAAAAGTAATTCGAGGCTTAATTTTTTCCTCTTAAAATTGACGGAATTTTGGAGCAAATTTCCCACCATCAAGATTACGTAATCGTGCAATGTTTTTTCCTTGTTTGTGAAAATGAATAAGAGTATTGAAATTGAAAGTATAATTATCAATATTAAAATCCACAATGTGAATGAAAATGGATAGAATAAAGATAATTTCGCAGGTAATGGTTTTAACTTATCAGCCATGAACGTTACTTGAGAAATGATGTAAGGATAACTGAAGTTGACGGCTTGAGCTCTTTTCTCTTCAAAATATATTTTACTCACTGCTAAGTCCACTTCCGAGCGTTTCACCATTCCGATTAACCCTGTCCAGTTTCCATCGGGTAAACTCTTACCGTATTCCCCATCAGTAGGTACACTCACTTTATACGGAACTCGAACCATTTCTGAGAGAATGCGTATAAGAATCGCGTCATAAACATAAATGATTTTGCCATCTTGAGGTATAGAGTAGATTTCTTTTTCAGGAGCTTTTAATGAAGCGACAGAAATAACATTTAGCATATAGTTTAGCTTCATTTTTATGTATTGAAAATTTTATTTAATATAAACAATTTTAAATGAATAAAAAGTACATTCAAAAAGGTACTATTAGTTAAAATAAGTTATCCTTTTCTTATGCTGTGAATATAAGTTTTAGTAAACACTAAAGAGTATTTTTATAATTTGCGTTGTTCAAGATGTGATACTTGTACGTTTAACTAAAACGTAATTTTCTTTTTAAATTGTACACAAAGTTGATGAAGTAAAAATATGTACCAAAAAATTATCTTAAAACTATAAACTATATTATCCAGAAAAATATATCGTAAAATATTATGTAAAATAAAATAATTATATAATATATATATGTATATATATAATCTTTTTGATAGTAGAAATAAAGAATGAGAACGAAGAATAGTTAGTCAAACAATTCACCAAAGAGACATACACACGCCAAACAAAGCAACAAGATTTCCCAAATTGATTCAATTGTCAAGTTCAACAATAGCACTGACGCCAATCCACTGTACAACAATACCTGTTACAAATTGAAATAGGGCCGTGTAATTAGACTCTCATGAAAAGAAGGTCGACTCTAGGACAATATTTCAAGGTGAAAAAAAAGAGAACAATAATGATCCATTAAGCGCAGTAGAAGCCAAGCAACAGACACAAGATCACCGAAACCACAAAGACAAATTCTCTATGTAGGAGAAGCTCAGAAAGGTGAAAAAAAAAAAATCATCAGGGGATGAAATACACATATTTAAAGAAACCAAATTTAATTTTTAACAGCCCGCAAAACAAACGATTATATATATATGCAGCAATATATTTTTTTTTCGTTTGCTATATTGGAAATTTGTGTATAGAAAATTTATTTACTTTTTTGAAATATCAATGAAATTCAGACTATTTGACAGCTTATATTACTGAATAAATCTTCTTTGAATGCGAAACGAACATTTGTGCGATTCACAAGATATCGAAAAATGCCTTTAAGTGTCACAAATCGCTAGTATTTCCTTCATAAACTCTTGAAATATTAATGTTGCTTTGAGTTATAATATAATAATAGCACTGAATTATAAAATTTCCTTAATTTTTATGCTCTTTACTCGTAATCAATTTATGAAAAATATATTTAAAATTTTTGCTGAATAGAGTTGTAAATATATGTATATTTCACTTTGGCATTTTACATTTTAGCCTTATTATATCTTTATTTATTCCGATGTAAGAACTACTTTTTCTAAAATGTCATTTTGTATAATATTTTCACAATCTTGGAATTATTTAAAACACAGTAGTATATATGTTTTTTATAGAATTGTTGACAATACAATACCAAATTTCACACTTTTCCAACACAAATAGCAAGTAAAGAGGTCTTTTTCATAACACAATTCATAGGACATTTAAATTTTAATCGAATAACTAGATAAATTAAATTCATTTCCACCAGTATAGTTATACAAAAGGAACCTTCCTACATTCCTTTACATATCAAATTATGTTCTTTAAAGAGATACATTTAATAATTAATGTTTTGTAAAAGTAACCACCAGTAAATGCATTGAAATAATATTTGATTTAGTTATACAATGATATATACGACGTGTATAGTAACTTCATTATAAATACTATTTTACATATGATTTTAAGAAGGAATTTTATTTGATTAAACAAATAATTCTAAGAGATGAGTTTATCTCATGCCATTAGAAATGTCCAATAATTTTTTCAAAGATTATTCTGTCTATCAAAATAGGAATTTGAGAGATACATATACAGAATAAAGAAATTACACTGAAGAAGCATTAACACACAAATATATTTCGAAAGTATATTCCTTTAAATTCAATCCTTAAATTATAACTTAAAACATTTTATTTGGAAATGCACTCCTGATCTGGAGAATACAACTGAATTACCACTTGAATGACCGTGTCAGACATATTGACTCGAACTAATGCTTAAATTTAGGAAAACAATTTTATTGTAAATATTTTGCATCCATTACCTAATCAGTCTACCTAACAAACAAACAAACAACAAAATTACATGACATAATTAGTTTCGATCTGAAACAATTGACTTAAAACTTAAAGATACACAAGCGTGCAAATATGGAATATGGATCTTTGTCGATATAATGGATTAAATGAATAAATAAAAACTTTTTTCGATAATTTAATAAAATTAAACCGTTTGATATTTATAAAATTCTTAAAAACTTTGAAGCTGAGTACACTTGTTCAAGAAAAAATTAATTTTTTAGTAGAATCGAATTTTACATTTATGATGTTTTTATTACCACTTAATGTTTTAAACGTATGGGATTTGGGACTAGGGCCGATTGACTGCTCTAGGGTCCTAGGCCTGAGGGTGAGTGCCCTCCGTGGGTTTTTTTTTTCTGAGGTTGTTCTAGCCCGTATTTACAGAAGTTTCGGTGGAAACCACAGAAAACTCCGAACAACTAGACCGACGTGTGCGACCTAGGATCGAACTCGGCACATCACGTCTGTCTGAGTGAAGAACCGCGCGGCCGTTCGTGGGCCCAGTGTTTTAAATGAATGTTTATATTGTCAAAAGGAACTAAAAGTTTATTTTTTTTAAACAGTAAATGTTAATTTTAAAGGTCTAAATTCTGAATGTTTTTCAATAAAAAAATTGCAGTAGGGTAAGTGCACCAGTGATTGACACTTTTAGAGCAATCTGATGTTTTTAATGTTCTAATGAGAAAATATTTTTAGAAATCTTAAGTTATATGGCATGAAAGACATTCAGAACACCATATATGTTAAATATATATATTTGATAACAATTATTATTATTATTTTTTTTTTTATGAATTTTTATTTGAAACCCACTCAATGTTCCAGTAATTGACACAGCCATTTTTTCAGTTTATCAGTAATTAGCACCCTATGTTCCAGTGTCTGACATAAAATGTTAAAATTCTTATATGTAAAATATATTATTTTTCTTATTTATTAATTATTTCGGGATAGATGTCAATTACTGGAGCATGCCAATCACTGGAGCACCTACCCTACATCCCAGTTTCAAAATTTATGAAATTTATATATGCTGCTAAATCTGTGTCATATATCCGATTTATTGTTATAAGAATTATTGCTTAAAAGTTTTTGATTGTTTGGTTGACTTTCGGTATGAATTTCAAAATGCATATAAAGATTAACCCTTTGAGTACTGAATTATTTGAAGATTTTTATGCCCATGGGACGGATTTAATTTGTCGCTATATGGAATAACATTTCGCGACCGCATGATTTTGAATTTTTGACAGTAAGGTCAGCCTGTGGGCGTTATTCTCCCATGTTACAATATTTCGGAACAATATTTTCTGTATTCACATTTATATTACAAATGGATATACATTATAATTTTATTCTTTCTAATCAAAGTATTTGTATCCATAGTACATTTCATTGTAAAATTGTGAATATTGATTACATATTTAAGAAAAAAATAGCATACAAATTCCAAAAGAAACACCTACTGGTGGAGTTACAGATTTCCAAATGGTGTCAATCTACGTCAGCGGTCGCGAAAGTGTTAATATGTAAAAGTAATACATTTTATTTGGAATATACTTATATTGATGTGAATATAAGTATTGTTGTAAGATATCATAAAAAACGCCAGGAGAGTGTTTGCGATCAACGCCCACTGGCGGGGGTGCCACAAACATCAACGCCTACTTCTTAATTTCAGATGACGAGTCAGACTCGTCCACCGTAACTTTGCCCAAGTAAGCAGATGACGAGTCTCACTCGTCGAATGTACCCAAAGGGTTAATGCAACGTAAAAAATGTGAGTAAATAATTTACAAATGTAAAACAGAAGATGAAAAAAAAGTTGAAAAATTGTGTTATTTAACTATTTCTGTTCGTTTTTAAATTAAAATTAAATTAAGCTTTAAAAATGTGTGCTTTAAACTGGACGATTGAAATTGACTGAAGTTTAGCAGTGCTACATATAATTTTAAAACATTCCTCTCAAATACATCAAAGACTATCATTGTAAATTAATTCGATTCAATTGATTCTATTCCTTTTAAGTACCCCTGTACGTCGTTAATATATTGTATAATCAATATACATATCATTAAAATATGATATATTTAAAAGTATCTCCAGGCATGAGAGTGCAGAAAATTAAAAAAAGAGGAAACACGCGTATTCATAAAATTAATTTCAAATGAAAAATAACGCGTGCGGGGAAAACTATACAAATGTGTTCATAAAATTTATTTCAAATGAAAAAATAATGCTCACAGGAAAAAACTATACAAAATATTTTAAAGGTGACAAATTAAACTAAAAGAATAACAAATCAGCACAATAAAACATGTGCTTTAAAAAAATAAAAAAAAACATTAGTTAGCAATCAACATTTAATAACATTGACTGGTGGTGGAAAATGGGAAAAGGGGGGGGGGGTTAAAAAGTAGTTCATGATTGAAAAATATTAAACACAAATCTTCTTCTTTATGGGTTCTAAAATATCAAAGTAAGTTTAAAATTAATATTGAAATTTTTGTTGTGGATGGATAAATATTCAAAAATCCTGCAGAATGTTTGATTGGCGATGGTTAGAGATGAAAAAGGAGGGAGGGGGGGGACAAAAAAAAATTACATGAGTGAGAAATATTG
Organism: Salticus scenicus; assembly: GCA_963930645.1. Classification (NCBI taxonomy): domain Eukaryota; kingdom Metazoa; phylum Arthropoda; class Arachnida; order Araneae; family Salticidae; genus Salticus; species Salticus scenicus. The sequence goes on along the minus strand of OZ005652.1, from coordinate 33,712,561 downwards.
AATAATTCTGTTCTTTTATATGTTATAGAATATGATAAAGCACGTTTAAAATGAATATTGACATTTATATTTTGGATGAAAAAAGATTGGGAATCTAAAGTTTTTCATGGAGCGTTTGAACACTGATCGTTATGGAAGTTTGATTTCAAGAAAATAAAAATCGCGAAATTAACGAAAATCACAAAAAAGCGGAAAATTCTCATGCCTGTATCTCATAACACAACTAAAAAGGCATTTTCAAGCATTTCTACTAAACAGCCTGTAATATAGATTCTTTGTGGGACACTGCATAAAAAATATTGTTTATCATACAATTTTATGTAGAAAGCAGGGTTTTATTTTATGTTATTTAGGAAACTTACTGAACTGACACTTACACGTATGTCGAATTAGTCATATTTTCAAGCTTACACATATTTTGAAAAACTGTATTTATGTTTACAGTAATATTATGACTTTTTTTTTTTTCTTCGGCCTTAAACTACAATATAATATATTACAAAGTGAATTTTATTGTTATTGAAAATGCTCAAATGTTAATTCTTTATCGATTATAATCGATGTTTGTCAGGAGTTCAGGGATGGAACACGGGCGCAGAATTCATACCACAATCAATGTAAGAAAATTTTCTACCTCTTAAATCGACGATACTATAGGTGGAGAAATTTCTTAAACACATTCCGGTGTGAATTCTGCGCCCGTGTTCCATCCCTGGGAGTTTAATTTTAATATCATTGTTATGATGGCAACATGCTATTCTCCGTGTTGTGCCATAGCTTGACATGTAGTTACTCTGATTTTTTCCCATTTTTCTCCCTGGTTTCCTTGATGGTTTGATTTAATACTTTATTTCAATTCTCATTCAAAATAGTTTTGTTGCAAGATTGGAGCATGAACTATATTTTTGCTATTGTTAGCTATATAGAGTTTTACGAAATCTTGCAGCTTTCGTTTTCTGATTAAGGAAGTACATGCTCCCTAATGAGATACCTCTATTTTTAAGCATTTTTTAATCCAAATATTATTCCTGTGATCCTTTTTTTTTCCCCAATTCTTTTTAACTCAATTGTTAATTCCTGAATCATTTTTAATAAATTTAATGAGTTCCTTCATCAATTATCTCCGTCAATATGTTTAATGGTCCTTTTTACTCATGTAGGCGTAAGTAATTTAAATTGGTTTTGTCTCTTAATTGGATCTAAATATGAATCGCAACATTTCTCTGCTAGTTTTTATACTGTGTTACAATCGGTTTTATTTTTGTGGTGTTGGTATTAACATGTATCTATTAAATGCTAAAATTTTAATGTTGAAATTAAATTTATTATGATATCTAATTATATATATATATATATTGTGTGTGTGTGTGTGTCTGTATAGACTTAATATACATCCTTAATATACATCTTATATATACTAATATATACTTATCCTTAATATACATCTAATTTTCTGTTTAAAAACATGCCCTTGACAAGATTTTTTTTTTTTTTTTTTTTTTTTTTTTTTTGCGTGTGTGCATGGACTTTATAAACCACTAAATTACATCCTATAAAAAAATTTCCTTGGATGAAAATTGAAGTCTGGATTGGTTAGTTGTAGGTTTTAAGGCCGATTGACTAGGGTTCTAGGCCTATGGGTAGAGTGCCTTCCTTGGGAACTTTCTAAGGAATCCCAGCCCGTATTTATGCGAATTTCGGAGAACGGCTAGGTGTGCGACCAGGGATCGAACCCATCGCTTCCCATCTACTAGCTTGGAGCGCAGAACCGCTCGTCCGCTGGTGGGCCCTTGGAAAGATTGGGAATTTGAAAACTTGTTTTCAAAAGCGCTTTTCTCCCCCTCTTTCTACTAGCGGCATCTTGTTTTTCTTTCTTTCGGCTTAGGATCCACGTGTAGTAAAATGGCCTTACTCCCAAAAAACACCAAACTCATCTCAATAAACGTTCGGAACAGTTCCCTCTGTTTCGGACACTTGATGCCTGAGACACTGAAGCGCTCAACATCGCTCCAAGAGCGATGAGCGGGGACTGTCCCATGTTCAGTACTATTTGAAAAGCTTATTTTTATGAAATAAAACAAAGCACTGAAATGAAAACTGTTCTAGAAAAAATTTAAATATCGAAGTTTTTTTTTCTTTTAATAATTACACTTAACCATAAAAAGCGCTAATTCTTTTCTTGTTTTGTTCGAATTTTTATGAATATATTTAAGATGCAGGCACTACTTAAAAATACTCTTTAGGCTAGGAAAATGCATATTTTGGGCATTTATTATGAAGAGATAATAATACATTTTTAATACATGATTATCATAACATATTCATGTCAACATTCTGTACGAAATTGTATTTTAAAATGGCTGATTGCATCAGCGAAGTTATTGTAACTTATCTTAATAGCAGTATCACGTATAAAAAATAATTGTCATAAATATTAAAATAAATAGATTGTACACGATATTTCACACTTTATTTTCCACATTATATATATATATCGAATAATTGTTTTAATACTGAAGTTAAATCATCTTTAAATTTCAAAAATTTTTGTACTGATATTATTGTATTACTATATATATATTTTAGGGTGGAGCTTATTTTTTAAATTCTAAAATATGATCTTCTCACCTTCTAAATTTGTTCCTTTTTATGAAAAAAAGTTTCAGGTGAAATATTAGAACAATTGAACATTATTTCAAGGTAGCTCAATGATGAAGTTTATAATGTATGCAATAATAAATGCACGTGCACACGCTTGCGTACGCTATGTCATAGAAAAATCAATTAAATTCCACCCTTTAAAGTATGTCATCTACTGAGGATGAGCCTGAAAACAACTTGGATGAAAGCGATTTTGAAAAGTTGGAAAAAATTGAAAACAAAGCAGTTCATGTTGGAGAAATACAGAAAAGAAAACAAGGATGTAAAACCATAATTATTCCAGATCATGCGGCAGCACTAGATCTTACTAAAGTGTCATACTGAGACTGAAAGGCTGCTTTTGTATTATCAGAAACTGCCAAATGTTTAGGACTGAGCATTGATGAATATACTATAAACAAAGACTCAGTTTGTCGACAAAATATGTTTGAGAGAACTTAAAAATATGTAAAAATAAAGACCAAGTTTCAAAACAACACTACTTTTGTCATTCATTAGGATGGAAAATTAATCTGTGATCTGACTGGAAAAGAAAAAAGTTGGTAGGTTATCAGTATTAGTTTCTGGGAAAAGAGTTTCTTAATTGCTGACTGTTGCCAAGATTCCATCTGCAACAGGAGAAGCACAGGCAGCAGCTGTCTTTGAAGCCATTCAAGACTGGGGAATAACAGTTCGGGCAATGTGCTTTGACACTACCAGTTCAAACACTGGTCATAATTCTGGTGCATGGGTCCTTACAGAGCAAAAGTTTAAAAAAAAAAGAGTTCTTATCACTTGCTTCCAAGCATCACGTTATGGAACTGCTAATTAGTTACTGTGTTTGAAATATGTATCGGAATCGGAGTCAAATTTTCTCCTGAAGTTACACTATTTAAATGCTTTCAAGAATATTGGAGTTTCACTGATAGAGAAAAATACAAACCAGGAATTAAGTTTGATGATGTCGGAAATTTAGTAGAAGATACAAAGCTAAATACAATCAACTATGTAAAGAAGTACCTAGAAGAACAAGAGATAAAAAGCTAAGAGGGGATTATAAAGAATTTTTAAAACTTGTAATTATCTTTCTTGGTGCTGTCCCAGGTAGAAAAGTCAGATTTATGTCACCAGGTGCAATGCGTCATGCCTGCAGGATGTCCAAAGTGATATACTGTCTCAAGATCTGGATGTTCAAGACTCAATTTAAACTGACTTCAAAAAAGGAAGAAGGTGTACGTGATGTGTGTGTTTTCATAGTCCGTGTATACTTGAAAGCTTGGATCTCGGCACCTCAAGCTGCATGTGCCCCTTTTAATGACTTGTTGTTGCTCAAATCACTATTAGAATACTCATCAATACATTCAGCAATTTCCAAGTCATCATCACGTAAATTTGCTAATCACTTGTGGTATTTGTCAGAAGGACTTGTTTACTTATCTTTATTTGATAGCTGTGTCAGTTTATTAACCAAAAGACGCATGGTTAATGTGCTATAGAATGCTGCTAATGCAGGAAATCAAGCTAAAAATGACTAAGTGAATCAGTATTGCTCTTGATTCATTCAAGAATGAAAACTTGGAAGATTTTGTGACAGCAAAGTCAATGATATTGTTTCAATTGTTGGAACTTCCAGTTGGATATCTTGCAATTGATCCTGAATTGTGGGAGTCAAGAGAGCACTATAAACAGGCAAAAGAGATGATAAAATCCCTTCAAGTAGTAAATGACTATGTCGAATGTGCAGTTGCAATTATTCAGGAATACAGTAGTTTGATAACTCATGATGAAATACAACTATAATTCCTGGTACAAGTTGTTGAAGATCATTGCAAAATGTACCCAGATAGCAGGGAAAAAAACTGTCTCAGCCTTTGCAAAGACAATAAAATTTTAATGTAAAATAAAAAGCTAATAATTTGTACAGTAAAGTAAATAAATACATTGTAAGCACATATTTGTTACAGTACAGCTAAGATTATTTTTTACTAATTTTATAAATTTTGAGTCAATTGAGCTACCATTAAATATTAAAATTTATTGCTCAAACATTTTATATAGCGTTTTTGTATCAAAAGGAACAAATTAAAGAGGGTGAGATTTGTAAAAATAATAATAAATCATGGCTTTTAAGCTCTACCCTAATATATATATATATATATATATATATATATATATATATATATAATTTTTATAGCGAGGCATTTTATTCTTTGTAAAAAAATTGATTTCTGTTTTTTTATTCTCTCTTTTTTAATATACACAAGTTTAAAGCGTGAAAACGAATTAATGATATCCTGATGCTTTATTTTCCATATTTATCTAATTTTGAATTTTTACTATAAAAACTCTTTACCTTATATTTTAGTGTTGCATGCTGCACCTTCTGCTGCATCATTTCTATGCTTTTGTTCTATTTTACAGTATAAACATACAATTTTTAATAAGGACTTAACAAACATTTGAATTATTAATAGTGATAAGTAAGGCATCACGTCTATAGTATTTGTTTCTTCTTGGCATATCAAATATTTAAATATTGTTTCCATGGTAAGGCTACGTTATAAAACAAGCACAATCCCCAATTAAACAGAAGCATTTGGTCCATTTCTGTCTTCCTAATGTTAAAATAACACAGGTCGACATGTAATATTTTGGTTTTATAATTTTGGCTGATCTTTATGTTTTTTGGTGTGCTGAAATCGAAAATGAAACCAGTTTTTCTCTATCACGTATAGATTTTTGTCAATAAAGGGCGCCTACCTATGTAACTTCTTCCATTACTCTTCCGCCAATATAATTATAGGGTAAGTTTTATAGTATGTTTCCATGATTAATTTATCATAGATACCTATTGCCGTAATAGTGCAGCACTAGTGCGATGTAAAACCCAACCAACCAACCTATTGTTAATATGGTATATGTAGGAAATTGTGTCGGCAATCACCATGTATTGACAAAAATCTATACGTGATAGAGAAAAATGGGCTGCATTTTCGGTTTCAGCACATAAAAAAAATCAAATTAAATTTTGTCAACTTCATTTTTATAGGCCTGTGTAATCTAAACAAAGACGTAACCGATATATTATTACATTAACGGTATGAGTGATATGACGTTTGTCAAATTTTCATTAAAAAAAAAAGTTTTAACCGGAAATGTTTTTTTATTTAATTGTATAAATAGATCTAAGACGTCAATGCTGGTTATACTTATTTGAACTTCTGGATCAAGATATCTTAATGCTATAAGCAATGACAATTCTGAAACACGTTAAATTGTTCTTTAAAATCAATGAATAAATGAGTATCTAAGTAGAAAAATGTGTAGAAAAATTATCTAGGATACTACTTAAATAGTTCTACAATATTTGCATATATTGTTATTTGTAAGTGTCATTTGAGTGAAAATACTTTTAAAAAAGGTATTTATTTTACTTGTAGAACGCAATGAAAATTCTTACCAAAAAAAATAAATAAATAAATAAATAAATAAATTATGCATCTCAAAAAATTGACGTCATTTTTAATTTAAAATTTCTTTTACAAAGTGCTAATATAGTTTACGATGCTAATGTGTGTTGTACTGAAATCAGTTTTATTTATAGTAGATCCTCCTGGGTGATTTTTAAATTGTTGCGTTGAAGTACACCGAACATTTTTCGCCAAGAGGCTTAATTTAGCATTTTTTAATCTAGGTAGTTCAAGAAAAATATAAAAGAGGTTTAATTTAGCAACAGCAATTTTAATCTAGGTAGTTCAAGAAAAATGTAAAATTTATAAAATACTACAAAACGAAAAAAAATAAACTGAAATAATTAAGACCCCTAAAAAAAGTCCCTTTTTTCCCACACCACTTTATTTTTAGAGTAATTCTATGTAATTATTCTTACGATTAAATAAGAATAAAATTACTCTAAAAAATGACTGGTGTGGGAAAAAATTATTTCGACAAATGTCCAACTATCGAAAACGACAACGCAAAAGTCGCTGTCTGATACTAATAGGCCCTTTGTCCTAATACTTTGTTTACAGTATAGATATTGTTACAAAATTGTAGATAATTGTGTTTATTTTTGTATAAATTCTTTCAAAGAGGCTTAGTAAGTTGATAAAGTGCTAATTTTGTGCATTTCTAGTCGTTGTAGCGTCAAAATAGCCTTATTTTCCCTTAAAAACGCATTAAAAAGCCCCAATAAGGCAGGTAATTGATTTGGCGCCAAATTTGGTGACTTTTTCCCACATTGGCGATTTTTTGGCGACCTTGGCGAGAAAATCCATATTAGGGATATACCAAATATGGAAGCTCTAATCTCATTGGCTGATGAGATACGGTAATTTCCGGAACTTTCCACACTTTTCTACAGGAGTGGATCGAGACAGCACATTTCCTCCTTTGAAATAGACATCTACATTTTTAATTGTTGCCTCTATTTTAATTTTTTCAACCATAATATAAAACTTGGGGGGGGGGACTCATGTCAAAGTTGGGCCTTGGGGGGACTCATGTCAAAGTTGTGCCTGGGGGGGACTCATGTCAAAGTTGTGCCTTGGGGGGGGGTCTCATGTCAAAGTTGTGCCTGGTGGGGGACTCATGTCAAAGTTGTGCCTGGTGGGGGACTCATGTCAAAGTTGTGCCTGGTGGGGGGACTCATGTCAAAGATGTGCCTTGGGGGGACTCATGTCAAAGATGTGCTTGGGGGGACTCATGTCAAAGTTGTGTCTTGGGGAGACTCATGTCAAAGTTGTGTCTTGGGGAGGGGACTCATGTCAAAGTTGTGCCTTGGGGGGGACTCATGTCAAAGTTGTGTCTTGGGGAGGGGACTCATGTCAAAGTTGTGCCTTGGGGAGGGGACTCATGTCAAAGTTGTGCCTTGGGGGGGACTCATGTCAAAGTTGTGCCTTGGGGGGGACTCATGTCAAAGTTGTGCCTTGGGGAGACATGTCAAAGTTGGGTCTGGGGGGGGACTCATGTCAAATTTGTGCCTTGGGGGGGGACTCATGTCAATGTCATTTTGAAAAGATATTGATGAAATTCTGGCAAAAGCAGAATTTAGTTTAGGACGGAGGGCTATTAGTTTTTTTTTTCTTCATAATTATAATATCGCTTTCAAATTATTCAATTATATTTTCGCTAAATTTTAGATTTCGATAAATGTCCAACTATCGAAAAATGATTTCGACAAATGTCCAACTATCGAAAACGACAACGCAAAAATCGCTGTCTGAGACTAATAGGCCCTCAGTCCTAAAAAAAAAAAATAAATAAATAAATAAATGCTGGCAGATAAAGTACTTAACACCCGTTGATTTTTAAAGTAAATATGCATTTAAAAAGCAGATTGTAAAATATGTTTTCTTAATATGGTAATATCTGAAATGTATTTTTGCTTAAACAAAAAGTATATTTACAAAAAATTATTGAGCAAGAGCATTAATTTTTAAAATAAGTCTTAAGATCTTTTCTTTTAGTAGGGTAACAATTTGATATATTTAAAAATTACGATGCATCTCATACAAAATCGATTTTACACAATAATGTTTTCAATAATATTATGTCACATCTAAAGCCCGTAAAAGAAAAGAAAATTGTGAACAAAGTGTAATTCTTGTTGCCGCTGAAAAATCAATACTGCAAGATGGTAAAATTATCTACGTTTGAGTTCTTTTCTTATACGTATTCCTTTAGATTTTTTTTTTTTTTTTTTCCTTTTTTTCACGCTTTAGTTCAAGTAATATTTGGAAATAAAGAACCTAATGAAATTTTGCATACTCCGCTCATACACTTTTGAAATTTTGCATACTCATAGCCGAGGAGGTCCTAAAGAACATACTAAAAGTCCCCGCCCGTGGGGAATGAGCGGGGGGCATTTAAAGGGGGCAATTTTCAGTTTTTATCAAATATCTTAAAAACTATCGCATTTAGAGAAACAATGTCAATTACAAAATTAATCTACGTAAAATTTCCTACAAAAATGTATATTACATTTTGTTTGTACGATCATTAATTTAGAAGATATAGGGAGATGAAATAACACATTTTCTTGAAAAATTCTTTTTTGCAATAGTAAAATCAACTAAAGTGTGCAATTAAAAGGGTTCTTGTCAAATATTTTCTAATGTAAAATGCAAGGATAATACAGCATGTTTTGTAAGTTTTAAATAATTTTAAGGCTAGTAGGCGCAAGTGGCGGTTTGACTAAAAATCTGGATAAGTACAGTCAAAATAGGAACTAGTATGTTGTGGCCACCACAAGACTTTCTTCTATATTTTCCTATACATATTCAATCAGTAACAATATTTAAAAAAAAAAAAAGATTTTTTTTTCCTTTTTTTTTTTTTTTTTTTTGTGAAAATTAATACATATTCAATCACTAACAATATTTAAAAAAAAAAAAAAAAAAAAAAAAAAAAAATAGAATTTTTTTCTAAGTTTTTTTTTTTTTTTTTTTTTTGGTTAAAAGTAAAAAAAATCTATAACTTTGTTTTAAATTATCACAGATTTATGGTTCAACCATTCGTTTTAAAGGTATTGACGAGATCTTTCGAATGATACCCATCTTCAAAATTTAACCCCCCCGGGGGGGTACTTCCCCCCCAGGGGGGGAACCGATGCCCCCCCATGCACAATTTTTTTTTCCTAGTTAACTACTACTATCATCAATAATTCAAATTCATTTTACAATCACAAGTTTAAAATAACTCTCATTATGCCCATTTATACGGAATTTTGTCCTATGCTGCCATGTTAAAAATTTGCATAAAATGCGATTACAGCGCCACCTGTTGAGCTATTGATCCCCAAATCTAATGGGCACCAGTTCATGTCAGGGTGCAACTAAATACCAAGTTTGGTTAAATTTCATTCATATGTTCGTGAGATACAGCGTCCACAAAAAAATGATACAGACAGACAGACACACAGACAGACAGACAGACATTTTCTAAAAACTATCAATTCGTGTTCAGGACATCCCAAAACGTGTAGATCCGTCAAAAAACGGAGGTCGAAAATTTTCGCGAATCCAATACTTTCTTTATATTACATATAGAAGAAAGTAAAAATAGAAAAAAACTAGTATGTTGTGGCCACCACAAGACTTTCTTCTATATTTACCTATACATATTCAATCAGTAACAATATTAAAAAAAAAAAAAAAGAAGTAAGATTTTTTTTTTTTTTTTTTTTTTTTTGTTAAAAGTGAAAAAAATCGATAACTTTGTTTTAAATTATCACAGATTTATAGTTCAACCATTCGTTTTAAAGGTATTGACGAGACCTTTCGAAAGATACCCATCTTGAAAATTTATCCCCCCGGGGGGGTACATCCCCCCCAAGGGGGGAAGCGATGCCCCCCCATGCAGAAATTTTTTTTCCTAGTTACATACTACTATTATCAATAATTCATATTAATTTTACAATCACAAGTTTAAAACAACTCTAATTATGCACATTTATACGAATTTTTGTCCTATGCTGCCATGTTAAAAATTTAGATAAAATGCTATCACAGCGCCACCTGTTGAGCTATTGATCCCCAAACATAATCAGCTCCAGTTTATGTCGGGGACCAACTAAATACCAAGTTTGGTTAAATTTCGTTAAAAAAAAAAAAAAAAAAAAAAAAAAAAATTGCGATTTTTTTTCTAAGTTTAGTTTTGTTAAAACTAAAAAAAATCGATAACTTTGGTTTAAATTATCACAGATTTATCGTTCAACCATTCGTTTTAAAGGTATTGACGAGATCTTTCGAAAGATACCCATCTTGAAATTTTGCCCCCCCGGGTGGGAACTTCCCCCCCCCCCCGGTGGGGGGGCAACCGATGCCCCCACATGCACAAAAATTTTTTCCTAGTTAACTACTACTATTATCAACCTGATCTTTCGAAAGATACCCAATGTGAAAATTTACCCCCCCTGGGGGGGTATTTTTCCCCTAGGGGGGGGAAGCGATGCCCCCCCATGCAGAAAATTTTTTTCCTAGTTACATACTACTATTATCAATAATTCATATTAATTTTACAATCACAAGTTTAAAACAACTCTAATTATGCACATTTATACGAATTTTTGTCCTATGCTGCCATGTTAAAAATTTAGATAAAATGCTATCACAGCGCCACCTGTTGAGCTATTGATCCCCAAACATAATCAGCACCAGTTTATGTCGGGGACCAACTAAATACCAAGTTTGGTTAAATTTCGTTAAAAAAAAAAAAAAAAAATTGCGATATTTTTTTAAGTTTTTTTTTGTTAAAAGTAAAAAAAATCGATAACTTTGGTTTAAATTATCACAGATTTATCGTTCAACCATTCGTTTTAAAGGTATTGACGAGATCTTTCGAAAGATACCCATCTTGAAATTTTGCCCCCCCGGGTGGGAACTTCCCCCCCCGGTGGGGGGGCAACCGATGCCCCCACATGCACAAAAATTTTTTCCAAGTTAACTACTACTATTATCAACGAGACCTTTCGAAAGATACCCATCTTGAAAATTTACTTCCCCGGGGGGGGATTTTCCCCCCCAGGGGGGGAACCGATGCCCCCCCATGCACAAAATTTTTTTCCTAGCTAACTACTACTATTATCAATAAATCCTATTAATTTTACAATCACAAGTGTAAAATAACTCTCTTTATGCCCATTTATACGGAATTTTGTCCTATGCTGCCATGTTAAAAATTTGCATAAAATGCGATCACAACGCCACCTATTGAGCGATTGATCCCAAAATCTAATCAGCACCAGTTTATGTCAGGGTGCAACTAAATACCAAGTTTGGTTAAGTTTCATTCATTGGTTCGTGAGATACAGCGTCCACAAAAAAATGATACAGAGAGACAGACAGACAGACAGACAGACAGACAGACAGACAGACAGACAGACATTTTTTAAAAACTATTAATTCGTGTTCTCCATATCCCAAAACATGTAAATCCATCAAAAAATGGACTTCGAAAATTTTCGCGAATCCAATACTTTCTCTATATTACATATAGAAGAAAGTAAAAAAAATCGTGTAGTTTTGAAGTTTTGCACACTCATAGCCGAGAGGGTCCTGAACAATATACTAAAAGTTCCCGCCCGTGGGGGGTGAGCGGAGGGCATTTAAGGGGGGCAATTTTCAGTTTTTATTACATATCTTAAAAACTATCGCATTTAGAGAAAAAATGTCAATTACAAAATTAATTTACGCAAAATTTCCTATAAAAATGTATATTACATTTTGTTTGTACGATCAAAAGTTTAGAAGATATAGGGAGATGAAATAACACATTTTCTTGAAAAATTCTTTTTTGCAATAGTAAAATCAACTAAAGTGTGCAATTAAAAGGGTTCTTGTCAAATATTTTCTAATGTAAAAATCAAATATATACATAGGGAATATGCAAGGATAATACAGCATGTTTTGTAAGTTTTAAATAATTTTAAGGCTAGCAGGCGCAAGTGGCGGTTTGAATAAAAATCTAGATAACGAAGACCCAAAATCGATCAACATTAAAAAAAAAAAAAAAAAATCGTGTAGCTTAGAAATTGAGCACAGTTATAAAGTTAAGTGCCCTGAATAACATACTAAAAGTCCCTAACCATGGGGGGGGGGCATTTAAAGGGGGCACATTTCAGTTTTTATTAAGTATCTTGAAAACTATCGCATTTAGAGAAAAAAATCTTAATTGCAAAATTAATCTACGTGAAATTTCCTAAAAAAATTGTATAGAAGTTCAATAGTTTAGAAGATATAGGGGAACAAAATAACACATTTTCTAAAAATTTTTTTTTTTTTTTTTTTTTTTGCAATAGTAAAATCAACTAAATTGTGGAATTAAAAGGGTTCTGATAAAATAGAGAAAAAAAATGCAAAATTAATCTATGTGAAATTTCCTAAAAAAATTGTATATTCTATTTTGTTTGTATGATCAATAGTTTAGAAGATATAGGGGAACAAAATAACACATTTTCTTGAAAAATTCTTTTTTTTTTTTTTTTTTTTTTTGCAATAGTAAAATCAACTAAATTGTGGAATTAAAAGGGTTCTGATAAAATATTTTCTAATGTACAAAACAAATATATGCATAGGGAATATGTAAGGATAATACAGCATGTTTTGTACGTTTTAAATAATTTTAAGGTTAGTAGGCGCAAGTGGTGTTTAGGTAAAAATCCAGATAACGAAGACCCAAAACCGATCAACATTAAAAAAAATCTTATAGCTTTGATACTGAGCACAGTTATAAGGTTAAGTGTCTCGAACAACATACTAAAAGTTGCATTTTCTTTAAATCCTCTGTAAATGATAGTGGATATAAAATACATAAAATGTGAATGTTATGATACATTAAAATACTTTACAATTACTTATAGCAAGCATGCATTAAAAAAAATAACAATATTTTAGTATAAATACTTAGATTACTCTCTATTTATTTTAAAGTATAAAAAATTTACATTTATCTGTAATATACACATAATAATTCCCGCTAAACATATACATACTGTACTGCTAAACATATGCATACATTGTATTTTACGGATATCTTATAGAAAAGGGGAATTTTTCGATTTGTATATTTTGACTTCCACTCTTTAAACTTGGTGCACTGCGCGCACACACACATACAAATATTTATATACAAATATTTATTTGTATGAGTAAAAAATATTTAACCTGAACCTTTTTAATTACGAAATATAGTTTTTATTACTATTGCAAATAACATAAAAAAATTAAATTAAAAACACAGAAGAGGGTTGGGGACTTTTAGTATGTTGATCAGTAAACTTAACCTTATAACTGCTCAGTTTCAAAGCTACACGATATTTTTTAATGTTGATCGTTTTTGGGTCTTTGTTATCTGGATTTTTACTCAAACCACCACTTACGCCTACTAGCCTTAAAATTATTTAAAATGTACAAAACATGCTGTATCATCCTTACATATTTCCTATTTATATATTTATTTTGTATATTAGAAAATATTTGAGCAGAACCCTTTTAATTACACACTTTAGTTAATTTTACTATTGCAAAAAAGTATTTTTCAAGAAAATTTGTTATATCATCCCCCTATATCTTCTAAACTTTTGATCGTACAAACAAAATGTAATATACATTTTTGTAGGAAATTTTACGTAAATTAATTTTGTAATTGACATTTTTTCTCTAAATGCGATAGTTTTCAAGATATTTAATAAAAACTGAAAATTGCCCCCTTTAAATGCCCCCCCCCTGCCCCCCGCTCACCCACAACGGTCGGGGACTTTTAGTTTGTTGTTCAGGAAACTTAACCTTATAACTGGGCTCAATTTCAAAGCTACACTATACTTTTTAATGTTGATCGATTTTGGGTCTTCGTTATCTGGATTTTTACTCAAACCACCACTTACGCCTACTAGCCTTAAAATTATTTAAAACGTACAAAACATGCTGTATTATCCTTGCATATTCCCATGTATATATTTGTTTTTTACATTAGAAAATATTTGACAAGAACCCTTTTAATTGCACACTTTAGTTGATTTTACTATTGCAAAAAAGGATTTTTCAAGAAAATGTGTTATTTCATCTCCCTATATCTTCTAAACTAATGATCGGACAAACAAACTGTAATATACATTTTTGTATGAAATTTTACTTAGATTAATTTTGTAATTGACATTTTTTCTCTAAATGCGATAGTTTTCAAGATATTTAATAAAACTGAAAAGTACCCCCCTTAAATGCCCACCTGCCCCCCGCTCACCCCCCACGGGCAGTATGTTGTTCAGGACCCTCTCGGCTATGAATATGTAAAATTTCAAAACTACACGATTTTTTTTCTCTATTCGTCAAATTTTGGCCTTCGTTGCCTGGACTATTTACCTGATGGAAACTGGTCTGGAGTCATTGGAATGTTTCAACGTCCGGAAATCGATTTCACGACGTTCACCATTATATTACTTTAAAAAAGATTTCATGGCGTCAGTTTCAGTTTTCCGTACTGTTATTCCGAATACTCGTTTATGACTGATAAGCGAAAACCATTTAATACAGAACTGGCTTAGTATATCCATTTTTCAATAAATTGTGGATTTTAATCATGGTGGTTATTTTCTCTGTTTCTACATTTAAGGTCCTGTTCATGATAATGGGAAGTTTGATCGAAAAAGCCACCAGTTTCAAAAATCAGAAAATAAGCTTTGGGTTGGCTTTATGCACATGGCTAGTTTTCGCTTTCGTCATTACGAATAATTACAAAGCATTGTTATTTTCATACCTCACATTTCTCCCCCCCCTCACTGGAATTCGAAATAGGGTAAGGTGGGATAAGTGGGCCACCCCCCACCCCTGGCATTTCCCCAGTTATTGACTCAAAAAAAATCTGTTATAATATTTTTATGTACCTACCCCAGTAGATGTAGAAAACATTATGGCATCGTTTTCATTTATGTGTGTGATAAGTTACAAGCCTTTTTGTGACGATTTTTAAATTTGCAGTCCTATCGTAATTTGCGGCATCGTACTAATTATTTTTTTTCTTCCAAACCGTTCAAGATACAAACCAAAACTTTATATATTTTGAAAGTGTGTAAAACACAGAATCTTTTTGTAGTATCGTGTACTCATGATGTTAATAAGGTTGAAAAAAAAATTGGGGGGGCCCACTTGCCCCGTGTTTGGGGTAAGTGAGCCACTCACCCCAACTCTTTAATATAGTTAAAAAATAGTCATATGCACTGATTTATAGGGTTTACCTCTGGATGACTCCACCAGTAGTGATTCAAGTTCCGAAGATGAACTATCAGTTATCACCCACTACCACAGTGCTTAAAAATGGGGATTATGCCTTTGTCCAGTTTGAAGGCGAAAAAAAAAAAAAAGAAATAGTATGTTGGCTTGGTATTAAATAACAGTCCAAACGATGAAGATACAGTTGTCATGTAATACATGCACAAAGACAACTATGCGTAATAACTTTTTCCCCCCTGAAGCTAATGATATTCATGATGTATTCCTACAAGATGTTGTGCTGAAACTAAATGAACCAACACTTTCCAAGAGACTTTTAAAATACATGTTTACCAACGATTTATCAAGATATAATGTTCACTAGCATGTAACACTGCCCAACTTTTAAGCTCATGCAAAAGTAAAAAGTTGAAAAATTGACATTTTTTTTTTTTTTTTTTTTTTAGCAGGCTTGTGTGCTAGAAAAAGTTGCTATGGGTGAACTAATGGAGATACTTCAGTGATTTTTTTTTTTCAAAGATTCAGAAAACCATGTAGATTGTCCCACTTGCCCCACCAAATCTCTACCAGTTATGTGTAAAAATATATTCGGGGGGGTCCCACTTACCCTACCTTGCGGGGCAAATGGGCCACCCCGATGACTATCCAAAATAATTTTCTTTTTTAATTCATCATTTGCCAATTTGGTTAGAGGTTGCCATGGGTACAGTCAGTGGCGTATCCAGGATTTTTCCAAGGGGGGGGGAGGGTTCCTCCTTCCGAATTTTTAATTACGTTTAATTAAGTTTAAGTTTATTTAAGTTTAATTAGGTTTAATTAAGTTTAATTTATTTAAGTTTAATTAGGTTTAATTAAGTTTAACAATCTTTTAAAATATCATAATTACTTGCCGAAAATAAGAGTAAGAAAATGAAAAATAGTAAAATAAACTCACCAATTAGAAGATCAAACTAAAAAATCTTTAATTAGCGACGAATAACGTAGAGCCTGTACAAACTGCTACACAAAACATAAAATACAATACATAGTTACGCTTACGCAAAATACTTCATTGAATTTTCTTATTTACAGAGCGAAGTCTAATCGACGAGAAGTTTTCGCTAGTTCATTTAAAATGCCTTCTACTGTTGGGGTATTATTTGAGTCACTCCTTCAATAGTCCCCCTTCCCCATATGGTCGACCCCTCTTGTCCTTGAATATGAACTCGTAAAGGTGAAATCCTTTCAGAGAATTGTTTTCTGGGAAAACATGTTTCGCGCCGCGCAAATGAAGTGGTTTAGTTATTTTCAGGAGTGTTTATCGCAGAGTAATGAAAAAAAAAGTTAGTCATCATTTTAAACCACTTCGTAGAAAAAAATATCCTACGCTTGCCATACATTTTTTCCGCCTGAAATGTGAAAAAAAATGTAAGGAACAGCCTAATTTTCCTTATCATACATTTTGTCAATGGGGGGGGGGTTTAAACCCCCAAACCCCCCCCCTCTCCTTGCATACGCCACTGGGTACAGTAACAACATATGAGAGAATGAACCACAAAAAAAAAAAAAAAAAAAATAAGCTGTTAGGCCTATTACATCCGGTGCTATGTTGAGCTAAAGTCGAATTATGCCGAAAAGGGGTCCCACTTACCCCACCTTACCCTATTCCATATTTAGCTGAAGCTGCAGAACATTGAGTCACTTGTGTCGCACATGAAAGCAGCCCATTACTACATCTGGATACCTGGAGATCTATTGGAAAATGCTTGACTCGAAATTCTAATTCATCTGAACCACGACAAGGAGAACAAGCATAAACTAATAAAGCCCTTCTTGCAGGAAAAACTATGCTGAATCCATATGAAGGGCAATATTTGATTTCAGAAGATTCAAATTTTAATATTATGGTTGCATTCCGTTTTCAAAGAATTTCAGCTATAAGAATCAATATACGCTATCCAACGTCTCTCAGAAACAGGTTTATTTTTAAGAAGAGTTTCTGTTTGAATTAGTCTCTCAAAAACAAAGATCCCGTAATACGGATATACAAGTGCTAACAAATTATTACGAATGGCGGATCTTCAGGTTTTTTTTAAATAAATATATATATACACACACACACACACACACACACACACACACACACACACACACATTTCTGGGTATATTTTGGCATCGATTACGTAGATAGCTGTGAAACGTTATTTTTGAATTTAGATTTTGTGACTGTTGTTAAAAAATAATTTCTGTGAAAATTGCGAGCATTTTAATATTCACCCAAAACTGCATTATGATGTAATGTCTAACATTTGTTATCTACCATGAAACTTGTCTTTTCGCAGCAAATATATTCTTAAACATATTAATATTATAAACACTTGAACAATGAATAGTAGTGTAGGTGCTCCAGTGATTGGCATGCTCCAGTAATTGACATCTATCCCGAAATAAGAAAAATAATAAAATCTTATATTTTACATATAAAAATTGTAACATTTTATGTCAAACACTGGAGCATGCATAGGGTGCTAATAACTGGTAAAATGAATAACTAGCAGTGTCAAACACTGGAACATAGGGTATCAATTACTAATAAAAGGAAAAACTGGCAGTGTCAATTGCTGGAACATTGAGTGGGTTTCAAATAAAAATTCATAAAAAAAAAATAATTGTTATCAAATGTATATATTTTAACATATATGTGGTTCTGAATGTCTTTCATACCCTATGTACTAACTTAAGATTTCTAAAAATATTTTCTGATGACTAGAACATTAAAAACATCAGAGATTGCTCTAAAAGTGTCAAACACTGGTGCACTTACCCTACATGCAGCATTCCAAGGTTACAGGAAATTTTTTCATCGTAGATAACAAATTAATAAATTATTACAAGCACATTATTTGTTTATTTAATTTATTTATTTTGTAAATTTTCATTTTAATTTCGCATCAATATCGATATTTCTTTATATACCCATAGAAATATTCCATCTCAGTTCAGGTAGGAAGCAACAAAATGTGACAAAAATAGAACTGAGCATAAAATTGAGCATTTTCGAAAATCAGAAAATCTCTCCATTTCAAAATGAGCGCTTTTTAATAGATATTAACATATTAATTCAATTAAAAACAGTGTTAAACTGAATTTAAATACTGTTCAGTTTTGAAAAACCAGTGTGCTTTATGAATGAATTTAAAAAAAAAATCTTTTTGCGGAAAAAATTTTGGATTTTTACTGATTTTCGAATTATTTTTCTAAAAAGCTTCCGGTGTGAGCCTTTTTTTTTTTTTAAACACACTTGACATTGTGAGTTTTTGTGCTTTTCTTCCCATGCTATTTCTATGGAGTTTTTTCCCCCTCTTTTTCTACATTCTAAAGTGGCGGTGGTGACTTTAGAATGGAGGAATCGAGGATTAAAGTAAAAAAAGGAACAGCAATTGGAAGCTCCTGCTTTAAAGAATTCTAACCGTGGCAAACACCGTCAGGCTGTTGAACATGAACACGACAAATTCCTCTCGTGCCAGAAACTTACAGTATGTTCATAAGAACAATAAATAGGAAAACTAAAAAATGAAGTAAGATAAACTCTCTCTTAAAGCCTCTTTTTTCAAAATTTCGTTTAAATTTAACTTAATTTTGAATATCATTATTTTATAAATACTCTTACACATCCCTCCCCCCTTTCCCCAAGCTTAAAACCAATAATTCCAGTGCATAGAACTACCCTTTATGTAAAAATAAATTATTCATTATCACTATACCGGGTGATTTAAAATAGATGTTACAGCGATTATCTCGTAAACTAAGAAAGATAGAAACATACTTCCAATTACAAAATTGGTGCAAATTAAGAGTAGATTTCAGATATGGCATTTTTTTGTACAAGGGGCTGTATACATATTAAATACGAAATTTAATTTTTATACAACCCCTCCTATCATGTGACTTATATTTAGAAAAATATTCTCCTCGCTCTAACAAGCAAAAAAAAAAAAAAAATCATCTCTCTAAGTTAAAAATCTCGCTAAGTTATTGCAATTTGAAAATAATGACTTACACCACTTTTTTTTTCAATTTTGGCATCTATTTTCCGACGCCAACGGGATCACTTTAGGGGGTTATCTATGAGATGAGAAAATTTTAAAAAAAGATCCTTTATTTTAAAATAGCAACTAAAACCATTCAAACACGTGAAATCAGCAGTTTTAAGAACTTAATGCAAATTTACATTATTAACACTTTCCAACAAGGTTGAAAAGTGTTTATGACTTCGGTTTATCTGTCTGTCTGTATGTCTGTCCGTCCGTCTGTCTGTCTGTCTGTCCGCGCTCTAAATACCGTAAATATTTATGGAATTTCTTGAAACTGATATATGTTATTCAAGTTCACTCTCGGACATTCTCTATTGAAAATGGAGTTTATACCTCTACTGGTTTGTGTACAGGGACACCCGAAAGTATTTCAAAGCATTGTGTTCTATGAGAGGTACACAATGCTTTGAAATACTATGTGTACACAAACCATTAGAGGTATAAACTCCATTTTCAATAGTGAACATCCGATAGTGAACTTGAATAACATATATCAGTTTCAAGAAATTCCATAAACATTTACGGGAGTTAGAGCGCGGACAGACAGACAGACAGACAGACAGACAGACAGACAAAACGAAGTCATTAACACTTTTCAACCTTGTTGGAAAGGGTTAATGAGTATTCTCTTGTGTATTCATTAGAGAAAAGAGAGACATCACAGGTTAAAATAGCCGTCTTTCCCGGAGTGATTTTTTTTTCCCAAACGCTGATCAACGTGTGCCTTATTACGAAAGCTATAGTAATTACAATTTCTCACTTTTGATACAACCCCTTAAGACTTGGCGAAAAATGCTAGAATTTTCAAATTGCAATAACTCAGCGAGATTTTGACTTAGATGATTTTTTTTTTTTTTTTTTTTTTTTTTGCTTGTTAGAACGAGGAGAATATTTTTCTAAATATAAGTCATATGATAGGAGGGGCCGTATAAAAATTAAATTTCGTATTTAATATGTATACAGCCCCTTGTACAAAAAAATGCCATGTCTGAAATTTACTCTTAATTTGCACCAATTTTGTAATTGGAAGTATATTTCTATCTTTCTTAGTTTACGAGATAATCGCTGTAACATCTATTTTGAATCACCCGGTATATATATATCAACCTTCTTTCCAACGCGTCTGGACATTTTTTATATATAGATACTGAGCTGTTTGTTGTTTATGCTACAATAAATTAATAATTAAAGTTTTTAAATTAATTTAAAAAAATATTTTGCTTGTAAGTGTGATGTTTATAAATAACAGTCATACTATTTGCTTTCGTATACATAATTATGTTTTTAATGACAAAATTAAATAACCTTCATTTTATTACATTATAAAATTGTGCACTGAAAGTAATATTACAAATTCTGCTTTTTTCCCCCAAGATGGTCAGATAGTTAAAAGCTTTTGAAATTCCATCCCAATTCTGCGTAATCACTAGATTTTAAATACTCTGCTGCAAAATAATTATTTTATTTCAAGCCAATAAACAATAAGTACAGCAAAAGTTTCTGCACACTTATCAGAAAAATAAATTATTCGCTGAATGCTAAAAAGATAAAAATTACAAAAATAAATAAATCTAAATTATTTCTTCACATGAAAGGCTAAAGAGAACTTCAAAAGTGGATTTCTTTCAGTTACCATAGGGATAGCAGAAATATTAAAATATGAAGTCGTGGAGTGATGTAGTAAACAGCTGAATGATGTAGCAAACAGCTGAGAAGTTTTGCATGTTCTGTATTGCGCTCCCTTCCTTTCCTGACCGGATAAAAGATACACACATATATTTTCAAATAAATTGTATTCGCTTTGAAGAAGAAATACGGGACCACGTTTCAGAATGCTTTTTTTCAATGCTTATTTTATTTATCTATTAGTTGTTAATTGAAACTGAAAAATCAAAGAAAAATTCAAAATCGACTTCAGCTAATTACTTTTACTTTTTCATAAAGGTAGAAAAATTATTGTTTTGGGGTCAAATTTTCGAAATTGAGATTTACACGTTTTGAGGTGCCCCGAATTAAAAAATCATGTTTTTTAGCGGTTGGCCTGTGTGTGTATGTATCTGTCTGTTATCAGCATATCTCAAAAATAAGTTACAGCAGAAAGTCCAAAGTATTTTTTTTTCTTTTAAGGATGCTGCACATATATCATAAGGATGTTACACTAAACTTTTCGTTGAGTTCCGCGTACAGAGACACCCAAGAAAATTCAAATACATTACGGCTATGGGGGAAAATGTAAGTAGAGTTTAACATCTATAGACTGCACTAAACCAAATGAAACGAATATATATTTTTTATATGCGTAAAAACATGTTTCCTGTAGAATATGGTATAGAAATCATTCACTGCTTGTTTACAGGGCTACAGAAAAGAACTGGATTATAGTGCGACAATAAATGAAAATGGATGGAAGTGTACTTCAGGTTGTGCCGAGTGTTATTAACATAGGATTATATTTATGTGCAACATGTGATGTGCACATGACTTTTAGAAGATATACAGGGCTGCTATTTTTAAGCCGTAACATTCTTTTATATTGTTAGTGTAAGTGCTTTGCTGTAATACCATGTCTAGGAAATCTGCTCAGGAATTGAATCTAATTCCTCATAGCATTATGGTAAAAAGATGTACTCTTTTAAAGATAAATATTCATCGCTGGTTTATATATATATATATTTACACGTTTTGAGGCTTTTTGAATACTGATGTCAAGTTTTTAACGTTTGATCTTTATCTCTTAGAGTAAATAAGAAACAAATAATTTTAGGCGATCCAAATGTTGCATTTTGAAGTTCATACATTCGTTACTAGAAAAATTTGTTCAAGATTGATAAGTTTCAAGGAATGTTGCGTGTGAAAATTGTCTTAATAATATTAAATGAACATTTGAATTTAATAAAAGATTTGAATTGAACATAAATGTATGTACAGTCGGGGAAAAAAAAAAAAAAAAAAAAAAAAAAAAAAAAAAAACGCAGCACTCGACGTACCTTCGTTGCTAATAGATGTAGAAAAATGTAATGGGTATCATTCGACAGGGAATTGTGAGTAGTTTCAGAAAATGAACTGAAATTTTGAATTGGGGGTCATCTACATATTAAAACGCGCACCAACTTTGATTTTTTCAATGGTAATGCCCCATTTTTATTTTATATTTGAATTCCTGGGATCACGACAACGCGAAAAAGTATATTGGATGTATATTTTACTTATTTTTTCACGGAGTTATGAGCGTTCAAAGTTTCAAGGTGCTAATGTTAAATTCATATTTAAAACTTTCATTAATATCTTCCCAAAAAATAACTTGATCGATATAATTCTTTTTTTACGAGATACAGTGAAAAAACCCAAACATAATCCATCATTACTTTTCATTCTGAAAAATATTTTTAATTTTGAAAAATATTAATAAATTCATATTCATAAAAATTATGAATTATGACCCATATTAATTTTTACATAAAATTAATCCTAATGTTGAAAGATATGGGTGTGCAAATTTGCAGCTCATTCCAGTTATTAGTTTTCGAGATATAAATAAATCTTTCTTTTGGAGTGGTTTAGGGGGCCGTCTCTTTTAAAGTTTTACATGAGATAACGAATCAAATCTTTAAAAACAACAAGGAAAATTAAACAAAATATGTTTATTTTTTATTTACGGGTCAAATTATATAACAACAACGTCAAACGCAAAGAAATAAAATAAAATGATGCTTTTTAGACATCAGTGTTAGCATCAAAAATTCCTGTTTTCTGAAGAAGACAAACCTCGCCTTCATCGTTCTTCATAACAAAACAATACAGAAAAGAAAAGTAAATGTGACATTGAGTATTCGTGTTAAACCCCTTATTTTATATTGACAAAAATATGCAAAAGTGGTATTTACTTCATCGATTACTGGTGATAAATTTTGAATCTTTTAAACGAACACTAGAAGAAAAAATAACTAAATAGACGGGGTTTACTGTTTTAAATAGAAAAATTGGTAAATGTAAAATTTGTCAATTAAAAGAAAAAAAAAAATGGAATTTGAATGCAAGACAAACTTTTAAAATCGTTTCTTAAATAAAGGCTTAATCGTTTGCTTTATATATTGCTTTATTTTTATTTATTTATTTAGTTAGTTGGGGGGGGGGGAGGATTATTGTTTTAAGGATACTTTAGTCTTTAAAATTTTAATAATATATTTTAACTTTATATATGTTACCGTTAAAGCTCGAAATCCGTTAATGTGCAGATTACCTAGCTAATCTGCAGATTAACTAAATTGACCCGTTAAAGTGTGGAATCAAGAGTTTTCTGCATTTTAACTAGGTAATCTGCAGATTAGCGGCTTCTGTGTCGTTAAAGTTCAAATGTTTGTTTCGAGCCTTAGTTTTTTTACATTCACTATGACGTCAAACAGTCATGTGATACAGATACGCGAATGACCTTCAAACACAAACTAAAACTTTCATCCTTTCCGCTCCGCTTCCGCTATGATAATTGGTAAACGCAAAACTTGAAGTATCGAAGACATGGTTATATTATAGGTTTCTTATCATGACCAACACAAAACTTAAAGTAACAAGTAAGTTATAATTGTTTTAATTTTGATTTTATTTCTTCTATTTTTTTATTCTGTCAATATAAGTTTGATAAGGGTCTGCACTGCATTTTATTATTGAAACCTAATCTTAATCTAAACGCTCTATCTCCTGAAACTTCATTTTGAATTATGAATATTAAAATTTACAACGCAGTAATTATTTCCTCCCGAAATAAAACAATTAAAACACAACTTTTTAAAACTAATTTATTTAAAAATTGATTTAAATTACTATTACTGACTGAAAAAAAAAGTTTTAATTTTTAACTCTGAAAAATACGGCATTCAATATTATGGCTTTCTTTAATAAATATTTAATATGAAATTTTTTATGCATTTTTTTAGCATTTCATTACATTTTGTTGTTGTTTCTTTCAATTTCAAGTTTCCTTTATATATTTTATATATCACGATTACATTTTTATTTTTATTTTGTTCGCTTTTTCAGATAATTTCGTTGTAGTTTATCACATAAAATGTGTTAATAAAGTTTTTTTTTTTTTTTTTTTTAATTGTAAAATTAATATATTTGCTAAACTTGTACTTGTTGTTGTAATATGTATGCTGCAAAATATAGTTTAATAAAGCATTAGAAAACAGTCATTTTAATTTTCCTGCAGTCTAAAAATTGCAGTTTTAATTATTTGAAGTACTTCTTAAAAAATGCTTCTGAATTGTCAAATTTAATATTTCTTTATCAAATTAAAAATTGGTGCATAACTTAAAAAAAAAAAAAAAAAATAGTAATAGCAATGTAAGTTGTTAATAAAACTTTTTTTTTTTTATTTAAATGGTTAAATATTTTTATTTTGAAAAGAAATCATTACTGTATTACAATTCTAACATTCATTTATAAAATATAATTTATGAAACATAATAACTTTATAATTCATTTATAAAGTTATTATATTTCATATTAAAAATGCATAACATCTTCAAACTTATATTGACAGAATAAAAAAGATGAAATAAGTAAAAAAATTAAAACAAATATAACTTTAAAAGACATAAAAATTAAAACACATACAGATTAAAAGAAAGATAGAAAGAAAGAAAAAGAAAGAAAACTATTTTTTTCCCCCGAATGAAAAAAAACAAATACAACACAGCGTGCTGTAAAATTACAACACCAAAGATCTTATTTTCGCTTTAACGAGTGCCTAGTAGGTAATGTGCAGATTATCTAGGTAATTCGCAGATTACCTAGGTAATTTGAGAAATGAAACAATTTTCCTCACTTTAACGGATCGCCCTAGTTAATGTGCAGATTACCTAGCTAATCTGCAGATTAACTGATTTCTGCACTTTAGCGGTAACATATATATTTTTTAAATATACTTTTAATTTTATAAATATTTTAACACTTTTTGAGACCGCAGGATTTTGTAATTTTGACAGTAAAATCCGCCTAAGGGCGTTATTCTCTCAAATAAAGTATTTCAGAACAAATTTTCTGTATTCACAATTATATTGCAAATGGATATACAGTATAATTATATTCTTTCTAATCAATATATTTCTATCCATAGTACATTTTATTGCAAAATTATGAACACTGGTTACACACTTAAAAAATAAGTAACACACAAATTACGAAAGAAACGCCCACTAAGAGAGTTATAGTTTTTTAAATGACGTGAATCTCCGTCAGCAGTCGCGAAAGGGTTAATCAAGAAATTATATTTTCATAGAAATTGTAAAACAAATCGTACAGTTCCAAAGAGTTCAACTGACCCAAAACTGGTAATTGCGATTAAAATTGTTAATATTTACTTCATAAACTCTTACAATAATTTATCCGAAAAGATTTAGTTTGTGTGTTGTTGTATATATATATCTATATTATTTCATTTCCTATTTTATGTTACACCTACGAAAGAAAATTCAAGCTTTATTGGTGATCACAACAGCCATAATCGACACTTTTACTTGAAAATAATTGCATTTTTTTCAGATTGCAGTCTGGATAAATCGCAAGTGTAATGTATTTATATAGACCTAAAATTATTTAAAAAAGTACCGAAGCATATATAAATCTAAAAAACTGAATTCAGGATAATTAAGAAATTGGAAAAGGGTAAATTTTTTTTAATTAATTTTTATAATTCTTTTTTTTCCTGAAAGATTTCCGGTGTAAAACATTAAAATTTTATCTCTTTCTTATAGGATCTTAATTTTATTTTTCTACATTTGCACATGACCCCCTAACACATTTTTGATTATAACTCTATGAATACTTAAGATAAAGTGCACAAACAGTATACTTTTCCGCACTGCCAAACTCTCAGAAATTCGAATATAAAGACAAAATTGGGTGTTGCTATTGAAAAAATCAAAGTTAGCGCTCATTTCAATATGTAGATAACCCCTAATTCAAAATTCGACAGCGTTTTCAAAAAGTACATTTAATTTCCTGTTGAATGGTGTCTATTATATTTTTCTGCGTCAATTAATAATGAAATTACAGCGAGTGCTGCGATTCTTTTTCCCCGACTGTACAATAATGAAACGGGGGGTTGTGGAGGTGGTAGCTCCCCCCCACCAGTGTTGGGCATCAATCGATTAAATTTTCAATCAACTAATTAGTTGACTAAAAATTTAATCACGATTAATTTAATCACAACTAACGGTTATTCATTTGCTGCAACTAAAAATTCAATCGCGATTAAATTAATCGAAAAACAGACGACTAACCATTAGTTGCGATTAAATTAATCGTGATTAAATCAATCGTGATTAATATTTCAGTCATTTGCTGCAACTAAAAATTCAATCATGATTAAATTATTCGAGAAGCAGACAACTAACCGTTATTCATGATTAAATTATTCATGATTAAATCAATCGTGATTAATATATTAGTTGCAGCAAATGATTAACTGTTAATCATGACTAAATTAATCATGATTAAATTAATCGTGATTGAATTGTAGTTGTATCCATAGCTGATATCCCTCCCCCCCTTTCTCTGAAGATCAAATGATGCCGCTAAATTTTTGATAGCAATTTTCAGTAACGGTTTTTAAAACCTTTCCAACAAGGTTGAAAAATGTTAAACACTTCGGTTTGTCTGTCTGGCCCTGATCTAGTTCTAACTCCCGTAAATATTTATGGAATTTCTTGAAACTGATATATGTTATTCAAGTTCACTATCGAATGTTCCCTATTGAAAGTGGAGTAAATACCTCTACTGCTCTGTGACCAGGGACACCCGAAAGTATTCCAAAGCATTGTAATCTACGGGAGGTATTTCTGTAAGGCATATTTTAATACTTTTACTGTACACAAATCTTAATGAAATTGAAATATGTCATTCAAGATTAATATTGGATGTTTCTTATGTAAAATAGAGTAAATATCAGCACTGTTTTGTTTACAGGGTTACTCGAAAGTGTGCCAATGCATTGCGTTAAATGAGAGGTATTTCTATAAACCAAATTTTAATTGCCGAAACGTCAGTGGAGGCCCTCTGTTGAGACTCAAAACGGTTTTGGGCTCTGTCTGTGTGTCTGTCTGTCTGTCGCGCGATAGCGGCCGCAAAAATGGCGCTATTGAATTGAAATTTGGTACAAATGTTCATGAGCCCCACGAAATCAACTGTATAGTTTTTGGTATGTATTCCATTTGTAGTTCGTATACAGGGACACGCCAAAGTTTTTTTTATCATTACGGCCTATGGGAGAAATGTGTATGTATCGCGATAGCGGCCACAAAAATCACGCTATTGACTTGCAATTTGGTACACGTGTTCATGAGCTCAACGGAATCAGCTGTATAGTTTTAGGTGTGTATTCCATTTGTAGTTCGTGTACAGGGACACGCCAAAGATTTTCTATCATTACGGCCTATGGGAAGAATCTGTATGTACCGCGATAGCCACCGCAAAAATCAAGCTATTGACTTCCAATTTTTGCCGAAACGTCGATGGAGGCCCTCTGTTGAGACTCAACAGGATTGTGGGTTCCGTCTGCCCGTATGTCTGTCTGTCTGTCGTGCGATAGCGGCCGCAAAAATATAGCAATAGCGGCCGCTATTGACTTGAAATTTTGTACACATGTTCATGATCCCCACGAAATTAGCTGCATCGTTTTGGGTGTGCATTCCATTTGTAGTTCGTATACAGGGACACGCCAAAGTTTTTTTAGTGAAAACTTCTTTAGGCGCGTTGAGCACTTTTGGGTGAACAAAAATCATTGAACTCCCGTCATCGTCAGCTAACGCTTTTCATTTGAAGTGAAAACTTTTGGGTGAACAAAAATCATTGAATTCGCGTCATCGTCAGCAAACGCTTTCCATCCTTGTATGATACAAATAATGTATCATATAATTAACTTGCTAATGTGAAGTGTTAACAATTATATACTGTATATTGTTTTAAAATCTGGTGCGGCTCTACACGACTTATCTCATCTCCGGACACTGTCCCTCAAGATTGCAGCTGGAAACGTTGCAGTTAGACCTCACAAAACCGTGAGAAAGGCCAAAGCCGCCATTTTTCTCACGTTTTTACAATCTGGTGCGGCTCTACACGACTTCTCTCATCTCCGGACACTGTCTCTTAAAGATTGCAGCCGGAAACGTTGCAGTTAGACTTCACAGAACCATTAAAAAGACCAAAGCCGCCATTTTCTCACGTTTTTAAAATCTGGTGCGGCTCTACACGACTTCTCTCATCTCCGGACACTGTCTCTTAAAGATTGCAGTCTGAAACGTTGCAGTTAGACTTCACAGAACCTTGATAAAGGCCAAAGCCACCATTTTTCTCACGTTTTTACAATCTGGTGCGGCTCTACCCGACTTCTCTCATCTCCGGACACAGCCTCTTAAAGATTGTAGCCGGAAACGTTGCAGTTAGACTTCACAGAACCATGAGAATGACCAAAGCCGCCATTTTTCTCACGTTTTTAAAATCTGGTGCGGCTTTACACGACTTCTCTCATCTCCGGACACTGTCCCTCAAGATTGCAGCTGGAAACGTTGCAGTTAGACCTCACAAAACCGTGAGAAAGGTCAAAGCCGCCATTTTTCTCACGTTTTTACAATCTGGTGCGGCTCTACACGATTTCTCTCATCTCCGGACACTGTCTCTTAAAGATTGCAGCCGGAAACGTTGCAGATAGACCTCACAAAACCGTGACAAAGGCCAAAGCCGCCATTTTTCTCACGTTTTTACAATCTGGTGCAGCTCTACCCGACTTCTCTCATCTCCGGACACTGCCTCTTAAAGATTGTAGCCGGAAACGTTGCAGTTAGACTTCACAGAACCATGAGAAAGACCAAAGCTGCCATTTTTCTCACGTTTTTAAAATCTGGTGCGGCTCTACACGACTTCTCTCATCTCCGGACACTGTCTCTTAAAGATTGCAGCCGGAAACGTTGCAGATAGACCTCACAAAATCGTGAGAAAGGCCAAAGCCGCCATTTTTCTTACGTTTTTCAATCTGGTGCGGCTCTACACGAATTCTCTCATCTCCGGACACTGTCTCTATTGCAGATAGACCTCACAAAATCGTGAGAAAGGCCAAAGCCGCCATTTTTCTCACGTTTTTACAATCTGGTGCGGCTCTACACGACTTCTCTCATCTCCGGACACTGTCTCTTAAAGATTGCAGCCGGAAACGTTCCAGTTAGACCGCACAAAACCATGATAAAGGCCAAAGCCGCCATTTTTCTCACGTTTTTACAATCTGGTGCGGCTCTACACGACTTCTCTTATCTCCGGACACTGTCTCTATTGCAATTAGCGCATTAAATAAAATTGTAATATAATTTTTGTATTAGTAGTTTATATTAATGAGTAAAAAAACACTTCATTTAAAAGTATTTCCTACACAATAAAATATTTCCTGACGATTCAAGAAATACACCTAATTGTTCACGTTTTCACTTCTGTCGGCACTACCGAAGTGCAACTGTTTTTTTTTTTTTTTTTTTTTTTTTTTTATCATTACGGCCTATGGGAAGAATTTGTATGTACCGCGATAGTGGCCCCCAAAATAACGCAATTGACTTGCAATTTGGTACACACATTCATGAGGCCAACGGAATTAGCTGTATAGTGTTAGGTGTGCATTTCATTTGTCGTTCGTGTACAGGGACACACCAAAGGTTTTCTTATTTTTACGGCCTATGGGAAGAATTTGTATGTACCGCAATAGCGGCCGCAAAAATCCTTCGATTGACTTGCAAATTGGCGCACACGTTCCATCTTTGCATATAAGTAGCTGTATATTTTTATTGCTATATTTTTTATAAACTGTGTACAGGGACACGCCAAAATTCTTAACATTACGGCGTATTGGATGAATTTCGTTTAAACGCATTTTAATATCATTACTTTGCAATGAAGAAAATGAAACTAGCGTACCTGAGTAAGATGCTTAAACTTATGTTGTTTGAAGAAAATATGTGCTCTTAAACTTTCTAATTAATGTACAGGATCTTACAAAAGTGTTCTGACAATGTCACATAGTCATCCAAACGATGTTAAATTTGGAACACTTATTAATTTTAAACGCAAAATAAGCTGAATAGTTTTTACTGGTGTATACAATGTTTATGGTTCGTTTACAAAGACACACGAAATAATTATGATTAGAGCCTATGGACAAATTTTTAATTTAAGCACGCACTTTCATGCGTTTATGCTGAATTGAACTTAATAAAGTTAGCATACATTATAAAGATGCTTAAAATGTTTACTCTTAAAAAAGGTTGTGTATAGACTAAATAATTTATGGGACCACACAAAGTAATTCCGAGTATGTACTGTAATCATCCAAATGATGTCAAATTAGTTTGAAAAATTAATGAGTTATAATTAATTAGGTTTATTCTTATTATTGGCGTTTATAATGACTGTGGCTACTTTTCCGGGATACATAAAGGAATTTCGTAATATTATGGTCTATAGTCGGTATTTCTTATAAGTCTATTTTAACAAGCTTACACCCCATCTAATATAATGAAATTTTATTAGAATTTTAAAAGTATGTTTTCCTGTTGAAAATTGTGGGCGTAGAATTGATAATTAGTTTAAAGGTTACGCAAAATATATCCGATATGCTATATAATTTTTTTTGTATGAAATTTGATAGTTATGAAATTTGGTATTTATGAATTTCAGGGAAATAATACAAGACAGTCATTTATTAAGAATACATATTGTTGCGTACTTGGGGGTTCGTAAGTTGTCCGAGAATGAAAGGCGAAACTAGCAAAAATTCAGTGATTTATTCACATAAAGTTCCAGAAAAATACAGGTCTATAAACCAAGTATCAGCTTCAATTCAACCAGTAAACATAGCTTAAACAACAGCCGTTAACAGTAAAACAACAGCACAAACTCTTTATCAATAACACATAAAGCAAGTCTCATTCAAAGAGGCTCAAAGCAAAGCAAGCATTTGACGAAACTTACACAGATCTGAGACTGACCGCCTTGGCGAAAATAATGCTTCTTTTATACTTTTCTATCGAACACAGACTGTTCTGGAAAATTCTCGTATCACATCAGCCAATGAGGTTAGAGCTTCCATATTTGGTATATCCCTAATAAGGATTTTCTCGCCAAGGTCGCCAAAAAAATCGCCAAAGAGGGAAACAATCTCCGAATTTGGCGCCAAATCCATTTCTTCCCTTATTGGTGCTTTTTAATGCATTTTCAAAGGAAAATTAGGCTATTTTAACGCTAAAACGACTAGAAATGCACAAAATTAGCATGGTATCAGCTTACTAAACTTCTTTGAAAGAAATTATGCAAAAATACATGCAATTATTTACAATTCCGTAACACTTTATATGATATACAAATAGGTATACAGAGAGAGATAAAGCGGGGGGTTGAGGGGGCGGCAGCCTCCCTCTGTAATGTATGTGATTATGGTAAGAAGTCGATCGAATCAATATATACTGTTATATAATAAGGAATAAATAAAAATGGCCTATTGAATAATGTCTGATGCAAATAGGACGTTGAGGCTCCTGATCAGCAGATCCACTAGTAACTTTACTTTGCATAAAGCTTAATGAAATTGAAATATGTTATTTATATGCGCAAAAGAATGCTTTCTATAGATTATAGTATGATTAGCATTAGATTTACAGGGCCACACAAAAATATTCAGTTACATTAAGAGACATTAGTAAAATTTTGCTATATATAGGCCATAAATAGGCCATAATAGGCGTTCCATATATAGGCCATAAATAAAAATGGCCTATTGAATAATGTCTGATGCAAATAGGACGTTGAGGCTCCTGATCAGCAGACCCACTAGTAACTTTACTTTGCATAAAGCTTAATGAAATTGAAATATGTTATTTATATGCGCAAAAGAATGCTTTCTATAGATTATAGTATGATTAGCATTAGATTTACAGGGCCACACAAAAATATTCAGTTACATTAAGAGACATTAGTAAAATTTTGCTGGAATTGCACGTTCATTTACATTAAGTATTTTTAACACTTTCTAACAATTTTTAAGTGTGAATTTTACTTCAGTTTGTGTATCTGTCTGTCTATCCGTCTGTTTGTCCGCGCTCTAATTGTCATAAATATTTATGGAATTTCTTGAAACTGATATACGTTATTCAAGTTTACTACTGGATGTTCCCTATTGAAAAGGGAGTGAATGCCTCTGCCGGTTTGTGTACAGGGACACCCGAAACTATTTCAAAGCATTGTGTCCTATGGGAGGTATTTCTATAAACCCTATTTTAATACCTTTATTGAACACAAATTTTAATGAAATTGAAATATGTTATTCAAGTTCATAATTGGTTGTTTCCTATGTATATTGTTTAAATACCACCACTGGTTTGCGTACAGGGACACTCCAAAGCATTCCAAAGCCGCGCGTTCTGTGAGGTATTTCTATTAACCAAATTTTGGTAACATTATTACAAAGCTTAATGAAATTGAAATATGTTATTCATAGGCACCATGGAATATAATATAATTAGCAATTGATTTACAGGGCTACCCAAAAATATTCAGTTACATTAAGAACTATTAATAAAAATTTGCTGGAATTGTACTTTCATTTACGTTGAGTGTTTTTAACACTTTCTAACTATTTTTAGGTGTGAATATGATTTCAACTTGTGTGTCTGTCTGTCCGATTGTTTATTTTCTATCTGCCTGTCTCCCGCCCCCAGCAATACTTTTAGAAATTTTCAAAAATGTTATATATTAGTCGAGTTCACTATGGAATGTTCCCTATTTAAAACGGCATTAATAGGTCGTGTACAACTAGTTTGTGTACAGGTTCAGGTTTGAGTTTTAGGTCAGACATTTTTAAAAATCATATTTAAATAATTTTCTACTGTAAAAATCAAAGAAATTTTATGCATTGTTAATATTCTAACATAATGTTTTGTATAGAATATGATATGATTAACCTTCAGATTTACAGGACTACAGTAAAATATTCAGATACATTAATAGCTGCAATTATAATTTACTATGTGCATTTTCTTTTGTGTTAAGCCTCGTATCTCTCGTAAGGTTTTAAATTTACATGATATTTGTTTGGGGGTTTTCATGTAAGTATTTGGCTATTAAATTATGCAAGAGAAATTTTTATAAAGCTTGTGCATACGTAGTTGAAAATTATTTAGTAAAAGTGCTCGTATTTCATAAGATATTTAACATTTTTGCATTCTGATTGCTGTATGTGTGCCTAATGTAGCATACCATATTTCTTAAAAATGGATTTTCACTGCATTTAATGCCCTACGTGTTTTAATTAAAAAAGGAGAAATTGTTTTTGCGATTTTTTTTTTTAAAGAAACCGTTATATATCCATGAATATATGAGGTAGCCTCTTAAAATTTATACATATAATGAAAATATCCTCATAATCATATGCTACAACCAAAACGAGTTTAAAGCATTACTTTTTACAAGGTGATCCAAAACATTTTGGTTTTTGTTTATTTTTTTACACTGGTGCACTTTTCCTCTTCAGGACACAAATTTTGCTGAAAAATGCGAGGTATAACATGTTCTTTACACTACCGAAGTTTCAAGATGATACCTGTAGAATTCTTCTGGATATTTGACAAAATTTCTTAATTCGAAAGTACCCAAATACTTATTGGTAGGTTGCATATCTCTTAAATGGAGGTCTTTAATTTGTTTATAAATAGTTAATAGTTTACATGGTATTTTCGCAAATTCAAAAATGAAAATTATAAAAATTAAAATTAAAAACTATTAGGTGCTCAATTTTCGATACTTTTCTTTATTTTAAAAATACTTAAAATGAAGTTTAAACTGAAATTTCTTTTCAATTTACCGTAAGTCTACTAAAAATGCATAAAATAATATTTCTTAAAAATATTACTGAGAACATATTAGCTACATCAACCGTTTATATAATTATTTATGTAATAATAAATTCGAATTTATTTTGCGTTTGTGCATAATCTTGAATGAAAAACTAATTTGAGTTTTGTCTTCCTGACTAGAAAACTAAAATAACAAAATCTATGTATAATTTGAAGATATATTAGTAAATAAGAATTTATCGTCTGCAGTCTTTAAGAGACAGTGTCCGGAGATGAGAGAAGTCGTGTAAAGCTGCACCAGATTGTAAAACCGTGAGAAAAATGGCGGCTTTGGCCTTTCTTACAGTTTTGTGAGGTCTAACTGCAATAGAGACAGTGTCCGGAGTGAGAGAAGTCGTGTAGAGCCGCACCAGATTGTAAAAGCGTGAGAAAATGGCGGCTTTGGCCTTTCTCACGGTTCTGTGAGGTCTAACTGCAACGTTTCCTGCTGCAATCTTTAAGAGACAGTGGCTGGAGATGAGAGAAGTCATGTAGAGCCGAGCCGCACCAGATTCTTAAAACGTGAGAAAAATGGCGGCTTTGGCCTTTCTCACGGTTTTGTAAGGTCTAACTGCAATAGAGACAGTTTCCGGAGTGTGAGAAGTCGTGTAGAGCCGCACCAGATTGTAAAAACGTGAGAAAAATGGCGGCTTTGGCCTTTATCACGGTTTTGTGAGGTCTAACTGGAACGTTTCCGGCTGCAATCTTTAAGAGACAGTGTCCGGAGATGAGAGAAGTCATGTAGAGCCGCACCAGATTCTAAAAACGTGAGAAAAATGGCGGCTTTGGGCTTTATCACGGTTTTGTGATGTCTAACTGCAATAGAGACAATGTCTGAAGATGAGAGAAGTCGTGTATAGAGCCGCACCAGATTCTAAAAACTTGAGAAAAATGGCGGCTTTGGGCTTTCTCACGGTTTTGTGAGGTGTAACTGCAACGTTTCCGGCTGCAATCTTTAAGAGACAGTGGCCGGAGATGAGAGAAGTCGTGTAAAGACGCACCAGATTGTAAAAACGTGAGAAAAATGGCGGCTTTGGCCTTTCTAACGGTTTGGTGAGGTCTAACCGGAATAGAGACGGTGTCCTTAGATGAGAGAAGTCGTGTAGAGCCGCACCAGATTGTAAACACGTGAGAAAAATGGCGGCTTTAGCTTTTCTCATGGTTTTGTGAGGTCTAATTGCAATAGAGACAGTGTCCGGAGTGAGAAAAGTCGTGTAGAGTCGCACCAGATTGTAAAAATGTGAGAAAAATGGCTTTTTTGGCCTTTCTCACGGTTTTGTGAGGTCTAACTGCAACGTGTCCGGCTGCAATGTTTAAGAGACAGTGTCCGGAGATGAGAGAATTCGTGTAGAGCCGCACCAGATTGTAAAAGTGTGAGAAAAATGGCGGCTTTGGCCTTTCTCACGGTTCTGTGAGGTCTAACTGCAACGTTTCCGGCTGCTATCTTTAAGAGACAGTGGCTGGAGATGAGAGAAGTCGTGTAGAGCCGCACCAGATTGTAAAAACGTGAGAAAAATGGCGGCTTTGGGCTTTCTCACGGTTTGGTGAGGTCTAACTGGAATAGAGACAGTGTCCGGAGATAAGAGAAGTTGTGTAGAGCCGCACCAGATTGTAAACACGTGAGAAAAATGGCGGCTTTGGCCTTTCTCACGGTTTTGTGAGGTCTAACTGCAATAGAGATAGTGTCCGGAGTGAGAGAAGTCGTGTAGAGCCGCACCAGATTGTAAAAACATGAGAAAAGATGCATTCAAAAGATTGTATTCTTGAAAAAGCAACATAAAAAAATTCTCTAATATCGGTAGACTCACGTTTTTATCCGTGGGTCAAAAATTAATGCTAATCCGACTCGCACCCGTCGCAGAACGCTACCTGAATAATATACATCAGTTTCAGGTCATTCTAAAACTATGATAAGAAATCTGATGGACAGATTGACAGTCATATAGAAGACCGAAATGTGAAGTCTTAAACACATTTAAACGATATTGAAAAATGTTTTAGTGTGAATTCTTATTCTTTCTTATATAAATTTTATCATTAATTACTGATTTATTCGTTAGTCATAAAACTTTTGATTAATGATTGATTCAATCATTAGTCATAAAAATACGATTAACGATTGATTTATTCGTTAGTCGTAAAAATATATGATTAATGATTAAATTATTCGTTAGTCGTAAAATCTACGATTAACGATTAATTTAATCTTCAATCAAAACATTTGCGATTAATGATTAAATTAATCGTTAATCAAAATATTTATGATTAACGATTAATTTAATCATTAGTCAAAATATTTTTGATTAACGATTGAATTAATCATTAGTCAAAATATTTTTGATTAACGATTAATTTAATCATTAATTGTTAGTCATCCAGATGATTGAATTTTGCCCAACACTGCCCCCCACACACATAGATTTATTTGTCAAATAGAACTGTTTCGAAGCCTAATTTGAATTGTTTCAACATAGGTTTCATAACAGTACTCGTTATCTTACCCCTTAATCTCCAATCAGTATTTATAGTATTAATTTTCAGGGTAAGAGAAAGTCGTGTGAGTGACGCACCAGATTTTAGAGGCTAAAGAAACAGGCCTTTCCACAGAAAAATATGCCGTGGCGATGCAATTAATTTTGTCCTGTAACTTAAAAAAAAAGAAAAAAAAAAATCGGACACATGAACAAGCTAAACGTAAAAGGTAATGTATTTACTTCACAAAAAATTAAATCTTATTTGCTAGAGAACTATTTAATCTCAAACAGAAAAAAATATATATAAATTGAAATTTTTGATCAATTTATGATTAATTGTGAAAATATTGCTCGACCATCAATCTGAGTTTAAAAAAAAATTACCGGCGATTGTAATCGAAAATTTTCTAAGGATTAAAATGTTTTTAAATTGGAGGGGAAAAAAACCGATAAATTGCAAATTTTTAGGATGATTTTTGTGATCTTTGGAACGAGTTTTTTTTTTTTTAAATGTGACATGAAAAAATAACAGTAGCTTTTTATCGGAAAACTTTTGAAGAAATCAATATCTTACATAAATCATTTCTGTTGGTAAAAGGTTGTAATTCATAGCTAAGTCAGGTTATCGATCATAATGAATATTTCTGAATAAAGGTAAGGAAAACAAATTCACGGCTTTAAGTATTATTTAATCGATTTGAGATGTCGCACACTGCTAAATCGACTTCTGAGCTATTTATCAATCATTCAAATGAGTCCAATGCAGTTTCCATCCATAGATATAGTAATTTATATAGATCTATCATCCCCATGTTAACGAGCAAAGATTTTTGATGCCGAAAAAGTTTTTTGCCATCAGCCATTAGAGAGTTAGAGCTCGAAAACAGTAATAGAATAGAATGGTAATGAATTTTGAAAATGCTGAAATATTGCGCGGCTTTTAAGTGTTCTAATAAATGTATGAAAAGAAATGGGGTAAGTTTCCATAAATAAGTTATATTCAAGTAATTTATGTAAAATATAATTTTTATAATCAGTTGCTTTGTTATTATTATGAAATAATTACTGTCTTCATATTTAATGGAATACTTTTTTTAAATTTTAATATTTTTTAATATTTTATATTAGTAAGTAATATGGAATTCTGAAAATTCTTTTAAATGTAGCTAGCAGCCGCGAAAGTTTTAATATATATCTAGTATGTTGTGGCCTCCGCAAGACTTTCTTCTATAGGGCAGTTCCTTGTTTGTAAACAAACATCTCAACTTTTATGAGTGGTTGGCAAAAAGGCTTGGGAAAAGCATAGCGATGGCGGATCACCAATATAGTATCAATGGTGGGCGGGGCGCGGGAAAGTCGAGCGCGCTTTTTTGCCAACCACCAGACGTCACGAGGAAATGCTCTATATATAATCCTATACAAATTTACGCAATACAAATAATTTGTTAAATTATAATTCATTAAAATTATTTTTCACGATGAATGCAGACGATTTTATCTCAAAGAAGTATAATAATCATAAATACCGAAAGAAAAACAGTTTTCTGCAGACATGAGTATACTAGAGTACAGTAAAATAAAAAGGAAAGGAAAAGGAAAGGAAAATGAAAAGAAAGAAAAAGGGGTATCTGGAGTTTTTCATTCTCTTTTAGTGCATAAATTTTATTTTCTATATTACCTATGTGTATTCCCGTGTATATTTACTCGGGGAAATACATCCATAAGAGAGTAAAATGGCCGTCTTTTCCCGATTAAAAAAGGTATCACTTTTCCCTTCTCAGTGATCAATCTATGTCTTATTACTATATCTATCATTTCCATCAGGTAAACGCTTACCATACTCACCGTCTCCAGATATACGCATTTTATACGGAGCTTTGAAAATTTGAGAATACATATAACAGCATCGCAAGCATGGAATTTTTGTACCATTCCGCAGTATAGAAAATATTTATAGCTGAGGGCATGCAATGATTTGATAGAAATAATATTTCGTTTATAGCATTATTTCATTTTTATGCAAAGGTATTTATTTTATCTTCATATTATAAGAGTGTCTTTTTCAAAAATAAAGATTTTATTTTATTTTTTAATTACGCTCTTTGAACATGTCGCCCTTTAAGGCGCCTGCCTACCTTTAAAATGCAATTTTCGGTCAAAACTCCGATTTTCTATTTTTTAGTTAGTATTAAAGCCTGACATTTTAGCTTTCTAAATCAGTTTGAATTTTGTTTCTCTCTTGCTTAGAACATGAGTCACAGGCATTTTAATATTAGTCACTCGCCAGTTTTTGAAACCGGAAATGACCCGTAAATGTTTGTTTACATAAATGTTTTACTCTATATAAGCACCAAAATTTGTTACTGAATATAAAATGAATTTAAAAAAGAAAATAAAAATCTTTGAAGTAAATCAGGAACTTATTAAAATTATTTTTTATTTAATAGGCAAAATCTGGTTTTCAAATATGTTTTCTGCTTTTTTTCAAAAAGAGATTTTTAACATTTTGCTTTATCCGAAAACAATTGAAACCTTATGAAACTTTGACAAAATACTCTAGAGGAGTTGTTTTAGGGTTCGGTTAAACTACGACAATGAATCTATTTTTTTTTTTTTTTTTTTTTTTTGTCGGTAGAAGTTATGAACTGTCATGTATGTTCATGATTTTTTCATCATATAAAAATGTTATCTTCTCTAAACTATTAAATAACATGGTTATAGTTTTGAGAGTAGTTCACTCCCTTAAGGACCTTTCAATAATCTAAATAAAATTTATAGAATAAAAATATCTTTATTTAAATTTGACTTTTGATGTTTTGTATAAGTGCTTTAATCTCTACATAGACGACATCATCCGAACATGGAAAACTTCAGCCGCCCCAGGAATTAAGCTAATAGTAGACATGTTCATCAACACGCTACTGTTCGCGGATGACCAGGTTATCATTCAGGAATGTAAAGACGATCTACAGAGATCAACGTATAGCCTACACAAAATTTGTCAAGACTATGGAATGAAAATCTCGATAAAAAAAAACCAAATGTATGGCTTTCAAAGGGAAAGACCCTATTCGTACAAAAATTCTCATTGAAAATGAAGTCATAGAACAAGTATCACACTTTACCTATCTAGGTTGCGATCTCACTTATGAATACGAGAACGAGGTACAGCAGAAATTGCACAAATTCCAATACATCTGTGGAACTTTGAGAAAGACCCTCAGGAAGAAGACACGAAAAGAAACACAAATTCTATAGGGTCATGGCCTCACCCGTCTTACTTTATGGTTCAGAGACATGGACCTTGGGGAGCCGGGATCTATCGAGAATCCAAGCAACAGAAATGCGACATTTGAGACCTATAAAAGGCTGCACAATTTTCGACAAGATTCGGAATGAAGACATCAGGAAGGAGTTAAAGATCTTCAACTTATGTGATAGAATACAAGAATATCGTACTAAATGGAAAGACCATGTACAGCGTATGCCGGAAACACGGTTCCCCAGAGCTGCCCTCGACTACTCCCCAAAGGGCAGGAGAGATCGAGGACGACCGAGAAAGCAGTGGACTGAACAATGAAGCCGGAACAGGCACTATGCCTAATCCCTGAAGTTGTTGATTGATGATTATGCTTTTTTCTCCCAAATTCCATGCATATTTTGAGCCTAAATATCAAAATATTTTCAAATTTTCATATTTTTTTCAGGTTATTCACTGTTTTTTACTATATTCTATCATATAATGCACATAAAGAGGCAATTTTTCAATTATTTAAAAAAATGACCTCCGGTAGTAAGCAGGCACCTTAACTGAGAAATTTTTGAAAAAAAAATAAAAATTTTAATATTTTATTTCATTACGTAAATTAATGACTAATTTTAAATCTCAAAAAGAAATAGGATGACGTAGGGTAAGGGTAAGCACGGGGTAAGTGTAGCATCGGCTTATAACTCAACGCTTAAACTGACTTTGGACCAAACTGACTGTTGCTTGAACCTACCTTTTTTTTTTTTTATACCTATCGACTTTAATCTTGTTTTAAATCCCTATTCATTCGTCTAGTTAAGAATCCTGTTATAATGAAAAATATATTTAATGTATAAAGAACTAAAAATTTCTTATGCACGATAATAATACGAAACTATTTCGAAGAGTAGATTGGTTGATGCTACAAAACAAAAAAAATAATACATGACTGGATTCTTTGTATTAGATTGTTCATAATATTATATTAGCACTCGAATCACTTTTAATAGATTGCTACAGACTTCAGAAATTTATCTTTAAGCTGCTTGGAGAATAGCTTCGTTGCAAAAAAAAAAAAAAAAGGCGATTTTTCTCCTTTGCAATTTTTAGAAATTTTATCTTTATACAGCAAAGCACACGTAACTTGAATTTCCAAGAGCACCATGTGTTCAATGGGTTAAAGTTATAAATTCATAATTAGTAAAAAATGTTATATCCATAATGAGAAAAAAAAATTCCCGTTAATGCACGAATTTACAACAAGACATGTAAATGTGTAAAAGTTTAGTTTTATGTTTTTTTTTAAGTGAAAACTTTTTTAGGCGCATTGAGCACTTTTGGGTGAACAAAAATCATTGAACTCGCGTCATCGTCAGCTAACGCTTTCCATTTGAAGTGAAAACTTTTGGGTGAACAAAAACCATTGAACTCGCGTCATCGTCAGTGAACACTTTCCATCCTTGTATGATACAAATAATGTATCATACAATTAACTTGCTAATGTGAAGTGTTAATAATCATATACTATATATTGTTTTAAAATCTGGT
Source organism: Salticus scenicus (assembly GCA_963930645.1). NCBI lineage: Eukaryota > Metazoa > Arthropoda > Arachnida > Araneae > Salticidae > Salticus > Salticus scenicus. The sequence continues at coordinate 33,670,933 of OZ005652.1, read as the reverse complement.
GCGGCTCTACACGACTTCTCTCATCTCCGGACACTGTCTCTATTGCAGTTAGACCTCACAAAACCAATGGTTAGTGCAGTTAGCGCATTAAATAAAATTGTAATATAATTTTTGTAGTAGTAGTTTATATTAATGAATAAAAAAACACTTCATTTAAAAGTATTTCCTGCGCAATAAAATATTTACTGGCGATTCAAGAAACTCTCACGTAATTGTTCACGTTTTCACTTCTGTCGGCACTCCCAGAGTGCATTTTTTTTTTTTTAATAAAAATTTTAAATTTTTTAATAAAACCTCACCTGCAACGCTAAAACAATCACTTTTGGCTGTACTTTTATATAAAAAAAAAAATCTCAAAGTCGTGAAAATTTTTAATAAGAGTTTTAGAATAATGTTTCATTAATAATAAATTAAAAAAAAAAAAAAAAAAAAAACACTGCAGTACTTATTTTGTAATGTAGTAATTTATAACTATTTCAATCAACAGTGTAATTGATGCTATAAAATATCCAACAACCAGTACTAGAAAAGCCCCTTGAAGTTCGGTTATTCCTAATGTCTTCGGAGCATCCGAATCTGTTTGAATACTTTTCTGCTGATGTAATTCTATTTGAAACTGTTCATCTTTTACATGTTTTGCGAACACACCTGAAGCAAATAGACGATGAATGACTTCATTTAATTTCTTCACGCAGCAAAAATTTCTTGAAATCGGCAAAGCATACATAATATCAAAGAATGAATCTTCGGAAATAAAATAATCTTTTGCGAATGGTATCAAATCAGCTTTATCCCCAACGAATACTTTTTTGGGAGGAGATTTAAAGAAAAAGTCTTCTGGATTTCCAGATAAAAGAATATTTCGATTCAAGCATTTTTCAACGGTACTAAATGTTTCAAATTTTGATTCGCGAAGCTGTTTCAAAATCACAGTACCTTTATACGTGTAACAGGTAACTGAATTCTGTTCTGCAGCTGTATCCAGATCAAGAATGCTTCGAATTCCTGTGAGTGGAGGAAATGAGAGAAATGATAATAAAAGAGCTTTGTAACTGTTACTAATGACGAAGGCAAATAACAGCCATGAACTTAAAACAAACATGCGACTGGTTTTCTTAGCTAATACACTAACAGACTTTTCAATCAAACTTCCTATTACCAAAAATAAAATATTGTGGAATGCTTTTTTTCTGTTTGATAAAATACGTAAGGAAAAAGAAACAAATAAAATAACTGCTATAATTAAAATCCACAGTATTGATGAAAATGGAAAAAGAAAAGAAAATTTTACAGACACTGGTTCTAATTTATCAGTCATAAAAGTTATTTGAGAAAAAAAGTAAGGATAAGTGAAGTTGACGACTTGAGACCTTTCCTCCTCTAAAGAAACGTCACTCACTGCTAAATCTGCTTCTGATCGTTTAACCATTCCTATCAATCCAGTCCAGTTTCCATCAGGTAAACGTCTACCGTATTCTCCATCAGGTGGTATGAGTACTTTATACGGAACTTTAAAAACTTCTGAAAGAATGTTTATAAGAACAGCATTTTCAACGTAAATGATTTTGCCATCCTGCAGGATAGAGTTGATTTTCAATTCCGGCGCTGCTAGTGAAGCGACAGAAATAACACTCATCGGACAATTACGTACCATTTTATGCGATTGTTGTACAGTTGTTACAATATGAAATTTTTCCAATGTTAGAAGAGATAAAGTCTTTGTAAAATACCCTTTAAAAATATTACATCATTTTTCAATGTATAAAAACATATTTAATCATTTTTTGCCAAATGCGTAAACAAAAACTTAAATTTAATGACTGTTTAAAAACTGACGAAGTTCAATGGTATTAAAAACTTTGTTGCGGAGCATGCCAATTTCAGTTTACAATTTGAGTAATTTACCTGACAAAAATTACGTTTCGAAGATAGATGTAAAAGACAAATATTAATTCAGACGTTAAAAGATACTTTTTTATAAAATATCTTACTTTAGATTATTCCATTAATAATCATGCCACTAAATCTTTGAATAGACAGTATTTTCTCTGATCGTTTGCATGAAGAACTTTTGACAATTTGAGACTAAAAATTACACTTTTCTCTAACATGTCCATAAAGGTCAAGGATATATTGGATTAATTTTACTTCAAACATTTTTTTTTTTTTTTTTTTTTAACAAAACATGATAATCAGTAAAAGGATAGATAATATTCTTAAGGTAAACAACAAAAGTTTGGGACTTAATATTTTATTGAAGTCTAATAATAAAAGCACGCAATTATTACATGCACTTTTAATATTATCCTTCTAAAATTATTATGTTAATTTTAAAATTGAAACTTTTTTTTTTCAAATTTTAAATTAAAAATAAACACTCGAGTCATTATTATTGGCTTTTGAATTGGTCACGCATGTTTACACAATCTAAAACATAAAATTATTCAGTAAACTACAGTGCGACGCAAAAGTTTAAGAATTTATATATATATATAATTAAAAATATAAACCAAAATTCTTCGAAAGTTTTTCTGTATATAAACAATTAGAATAAAAATTCATGTTTCCAGTTCGGAAACAAGTAACATATTAAGAAGAAAATAAGGAAAAAAAAAAATCAAACAAGTCCTTCCGGCTTATTCGGAAGGGTAGGTTGATTTCTTTTTCCTTATCAAGCAGCTGTCATTTTGATTCAAAATGGCGACTACAAATTATTAATGCACTTGGGAGAAATATTGATGTAGGCTACGCACGTATGGAGTTTTAAGCAAATCGGTTCATAAATACATTTTTATGTGAATTTAAAATTTTCAAGTGGCCGGCGCTTGGAAACAAAATGGTGGGTTAAGTTGACAAATATATGAAATGTATTTGTGAGATAAGTCTACTGTACACAAATTGTTCGAATTAATTCAAAATCTCAAAAGTCATCGTGTTGAAAAATTAAGTGACTGCCACTTCGATCAAATTGGCAGAGAAAGTTGCTCATCCAAGATATCGTTGCAAATTTGAAAATAATTTTTTTTTTGTAGAAATTCTTTCAAAGAGGCTTAGTAAGTTGATAAAAATGTTAGTTTTGTGCATTTCTAGTTTGTTTTAGCATTAAAATAGCCTAATTTTTCTTTAAAAACGCATTAAAAAGATCCAGTAACGCAGGTAATAGATTTGGCGCTAAATTTGGCGATTTTCCACTATGGCGCCAAATTTTGCGACTTTTGGCGAGAAAATACTTATTATCGATTTACCACAGATAGACGCAATAACGTGATTGGTTCACGAGTTACTTGAATTTCCTAGATTTTTGTTGTTTGAATGATAAATCCGATTTTCAACTTTGATTTGAATTAAGTATTTCTAAAGTTACCGTGATAACAAATTTTCAAGTAGCCGCCACTTGGAAACAGTACAGTGGAATAAGTTGCCCAGCAAACACGTCCAAGATATTTGAAGCATAGGTTCACTGTCTAACTGTGGTTTAAATCAGTGCCGTGTTTCAAAAGTTATTATTGCAAATTTTCAAGTTGCGGTCTAAGTGGCTGCAACTTGGAAACAAAATGACAAAACAACTTGCTCATCGAAATCATCCAGTATATTTGTATGATAAGTTCATTGTCCAGTTCTAGTTTAAATTAAATCAATATTTCAAAAATTATCGTCATAAGAAATTTTCAGGCGGCATTCACTTGTAAAAAAAAGTGGAGTGAGATGCCCAGCGAACTTAGGTGAGATATTTGAATGATAAATCCACTACCCAAATTGGATGCGAATTGATTTTGTATTACTAAAGTTACCACAATGACAAATTTTCAAGTGGCCGCCACTTGGAAATAAAATTGCGGATCAAGTCACCAAGTGAACTTATCCTAGATATTTGAACCATAAGTTCACTATCCAACTTTTATTTGAATCAGTTTAGTATTTTAAAAGCTATCGTGATGGCATATTTTCAAGTGGCAGTGTGATTTCAAGTGGCTGGAACTTAGAAACAACATGTTGGGAGAAGTTGCCCAGAGAAAACATTCAAGATAATTATATGATAATATCACTCTCCAAATTTGGTTCGATTCGGAGTATTATTTCAGAAGTTATCGTGATTTTAAATTTTCAAGTGGGAGCCTGATTTCAAGTGGCCCCGCTTAACTTAAGATATCTGCCACTTTATTAAAAATGGCGGATATAGTTTATTAATAAACTTCATTGAGATCCTTACGTGGTCTGTATTTACATCAAAATGCAAACAATTTCAGAATACGCTTTTTACAATTTAAATTTGAAATTTTCAAGTGGTCACCACTTGAAAACAAAATGGTAGAGCAACTTGGTTAACAAATTCATCTAAGTTATTTATAAGATGAGACACTGTCCAAATTTGGTTCGATTTGGAGTATTATTTCAAAAGTTATTGTGATTTTAAATTTCAAGTGGTAGCCTGATTTCAAGTGGTCCCGCTTAACATAAAATCTCTGCCACTTTATTAAAAATGGCAGATAAAATTCCTTAATAAACTTCATTGAGACTCTTATGTAGCCTCTATTTACATCAAAATTCAAGCAAATCTTGCTTTAAATATGCTTTTTACAATGTTTGTTTGAAATTTTCAAGTGTCTGCCACTTGAAAACAAAAAGTCGGAGCAACTTGGTTAACGAACTCATCCAAGATATTTATAAGATTAGTTCACTGTCCAAATTTGGCTCGATTTCGAGCATTATTTCGGGAGTTATCGTGATGACAAAATTTTCATTATAGATAGATAGATAGATAGATAGATAGATAGATAAACGAAGTGATTGCAATAGGTCGATTTCTAAAGAAATCAACCTAAAAATTATGATGTCGCAAAAGTTTGAGCACAAATGAGGCTTTATGCAAATGTGTCTTTAAAATGTGATTGAGGGAGGATTGATGAATCTTATCTGCTAGACTCTATAGTGTAGAAAAGACTCCCTGCTGTACGAGTTATCAAAATGCCGAAATCGCTGCAATTCTCGTTTGAAAAAGTTGCGAAACTGTGGAAGCCGAAAACGGAAAGTAAATTTATTTTCAAAATATCAATTATTTTAAATAGGTCTAAATGTGGTATTTATAGTGTTTTGCAACGTGGAAAACAATTAAAAATTGCAAATCGCTGAGGTAGGCCGAGAAAAACTAACATTTTGTGTGGATAGAAGAATAAAAAGAATGGCTCTAACAATGTCTCTTGATTAAAAAAAAGAAAAAAAAAAAAAAAGGATTCGATCAAAAATATCATGTGACAACATAGGCAGACGAATAACCGAATCAGAATTCATCAAAAAATAAAAATTAGTTTGTAAGCCTTTTTTTTAAACGGAGTCACAAAATAAATCAAGATTTTAATGGGAAAAACAGCACATGTGTTATCGTGACGAATGGATTAGTGTTATTTTCTCTGATTAAAAGAAAAAAAAAAAAAAAAAATCTAATTTTGATGATCCAGATGGGTTCTCATTCTATTGGCGTGACTTGAGGTAAAAATCCGAAGAACATATTCAGCAGGCAACAAGTTGGTGGCTCGCTCATGGTATGGGGGCGCTTTTGGCTAAAATAGACAAACGTCTCTTTGCTTCCTAAATGACAGACAAAATTCAAAGTAGTATAAGGAAACTCTGGGCAAGCATTTTCTGCCCTTTGGTAAACTCCTAGGTGATCCCAACTATACCTTTCAGCACGACAATGGACACCACTTCTCGTTGTACAAAAGAATGACTTACACCTCAAAATATCAGTGTGATAAACTGGTCAGCAATTAGCTCAGATCTCAATCCGAGAGAGAACATCTGAGAAATCCTTTCATGTGACGTCTACAAGAATGGGAGACAGTAGTACTCGCAAGGAAAGTGTGAATCAGTAAAATTTCTATTGAAACCAAACCAAGCTTAAATTAAAGAGCAAGGTCGAAAACATTGGGTAGAGTACAAATTTGCTGCAACAACCCCCATGGGGGCGAAATATAATCTCCTAATAGTTTTAGTTATTTCTATAAAAACCAACAAAACACGCAGCATAGTCAGAACGGGTGGTGCCGTGGTAGCGTGCTTGAGTTGTGATACGATGATCCCGAGATCGAGTCCCCGCAAGGGTATTTTGTATTTTAACTTTTTATTTCAACTGAAATATATATATATATTATTTTAAGAGAAAATATTAATTATATGATTTTTTTTTTCAACGCGGACAATTTATTAATTTTTAACCAATTTATTTATTTATTAAATTGAAAGGAATTAATATTTTAACCGGAAATACTTTTATATTACATTTAGATAAAAATTTTAATGATTTGTGCTAGTGTTTTATGTAAATTTTTAATTACAATTTTTTATAGATAAAAGCCAAATATTTGACAAAATGTTCGTAATGAACAATAATTGACGGTGAACAAAATTGTAATTCAAATAAATAATTGTGATGTATCTTCTTGTTTTTCTTGTTCTCATTGTGAAAAATACTTATCGTTCTAGGATTTTTCTACTTTTAATCATAATTGTTATAAATTAGAAACTGTATTCGTAGTTTTAAACATGATTTCCTTTCCTTTTTTTTTTTTTTTTTTTTTTTTTTTATAAATAAATAAAAACATATATTTCTTAAATTCATGGTCAATACTTTATTAATTCGAATACTAAAAAAAAAAAAAAAAAAAAAAGAATATTTTAATAATAATTTAATTAAAAAACGTAAAAATGAAATTAAATTAAAATACAAAACGGCCTCCCGGAGAATCAATCTCAGGACCAGTATCAGAGGTCAAGCATCCGTTATTGCAAGATTGTGTGTTTTAGTGGTTTTTACAGGAATAACTAAAACTATTAGGGGGTCATATCTCGTCCCCATGAGTGTTGTTGTAGCAAATTTGCACTTTACCCTATGTTTTCGACCATACTCTTTAGGATTGGTTTGGTTTCAATAGCAGTTTTACTGATTCATACTTCCCTTGTCAGTGCAAGAGCTCAAATCAGCGATCGAAGAAGCCTGGTTCAGACTCGCTCTCGAAACCTTCCAAAAGCTAGAGTGAAAAATCGCGTATTTGATTTTATCAGGTGCATTGAAAACACCGTAGACTTCTAACGAACTTTTGTGCTTTGTGAAATGTAAATATTTTGGTTTTGTGCATAAAGTTTTGAGGCATTATTAAATTATATACAGTCGGTAACAAAAGTGTCCGAACACTAGCAAAAATTCCTATGTAAAAAAAGTACACCTCATTCGGTTTTGTTAAATAAATCCTTGTCGAATCCTGTTCTTAGTCAGTCTAAGAACATGATTCGATAAGTATTTATTTAACAAAACCGTATGAAGTGTACCTTTTTTACATAGGAATTTTTGCTAGTGTTCGGACACTTTTGTTACCGACTGTAAAAATCAAAATTGTATTTTCTTCTCAATGGATTATTTCTGAATTCGAAACATGAATTTGTATTTCAATTATTTAGATGCAATAAGACTTTCGGAAGCTCTCCGGAATATATTTTTCTTTTTCATAAATTTAGCATGTGCATAAACTTTTGCAAATGCAAAGTAGTACAGTGTAGGCAACGTATTTACTAATGCAGTTTTTGCCAATTTACATACCGTACATATACTTTAAAATACATTTTAGAACTATTTTGATAACATAGATAAATTTTGTAAGCAATTGTCAATACAGAAAAAAAAAAAAATTATCATAACAATATATAACTATTTTATAACTGCCCCAACACATAATGTTCTTCACCACTGTTACCATAATGTCGCCGATATGTGCTTACTATTTTTTAAGGAAGAGTTCAAGTTCTACTTCCATTGCTTGGACTCACTTGGTATACATGAATCTCGAACAGGAATTTCAGCAATAACACTGCTCGGCAGGAAAATTGCCCCCAACACCATTTTGGAAATTTTTATGTAAAATGACCTCCCGAATCCGAATAGGACGGCCATTTTGCCCTATCACCCACTATTTTTTGGAGACGCCCCTCTATTTTTACCACTTTTCTGTACTTTTATGGCTATAATTTTGATTTATAGCGAAGAAAGAAATATTTTAACTGTTAAGTATCTTCTGAGGGCCTTAAAGATGTGAAAAATTCTATAACATAAACATTTGCAGCAAGGGGAAGTTTTTTTTTTTTTTTTTTTTTTTTTTTTTTGGGGGGGGGGGGCGGGGGGTTGACACTGAAATTATAAGTTACATATTTTTTTTTTTATTAATTACTTATTACACATTATATACATTATATATATTTTTAAGCGTTAAATTAATTCTTTTCCATTCTCCAAATCAAATTCATGGCCATAAAATTACCCAAGAGTGATAAAAATTGGGGGAAGAGGTGACGTCCAGAGAAAACGGTGGGTGATGGGGCAAAACTGAGGTCATATTCAGATTCAGGAAGTCATTCTACATAATAATCATCAGGAATTGTATCAAGGCTCAATATTTTTTTTTCAGCGTATTTTAATTATATTTCACTCATAGTAGAAAAAACATCCGTCACAAGCCATATACACAATTCCTCTAGAAGAACTATTATGATGTTTATGATATTAAAAACCATTTTACGAGGAATAAATACATAAAATTAAACTATAAAAATTTTAATTTTTTTTTTTTTTTTTAACGTAGGAGTAAAATAAGAAATTAAATTCATGGCAACTGCATAGATAACACATATCTACGATGAAATTTTCTTCAAGTTTATGTGTTTTTCTGGTGTATTTTTGGATGCCAATTAAAGAAAAAAAATATTCAAAAATTTCCATCACGTACAGTCTTGTTAAAAAAAAAGAAAAAAAAAAAAGTGAGTGAAGAACAAAAAGCGCATCAAGACAAAAATAATGTACAGGAAGCATCAGGGGCGATGGAATGTTAACAGGTTTGCAGATTATTGCAGGGAATTCGAAGTAAACTTTTGAGCAATTTCAATAGATTTTCTTTTTGTTTTTAAAACTATTGGGTTGTCAACTATGCTCTCGCCGTTTTTTTTAAATTTGAAAAATCTGTATGACATTAAATACTTTTGGCACGAAGATGTACATCATTCAAAAGAGAATATATAGTTCTACTTAAATATATGTTTCGTTGTTACTAAGATACATTTTCTTGTTATTTACAGATCCTTAACATGGAATGTCAAGTTGAGAAGAATGAGCATTTTCGGCACCTCCTTTTTGCCTTTCATCAAGGTTCTAAGGCCGCAGAAGCTGCTCGCAACATTTGTGCTGTGTATGGAGTGGGTGCTATAGCTGAAAGAACCGCCCATGATTGGTATGCAAAGTTCAAAAAAGGAAATTTGGACCTCAAAGACGCACCTCGTTCTGGCCGTCCAGTTGAGTTCAATGAAGAGCGATTGAACCACCTTTTGCAAGAAAATCCGCGTCAAACAACAAGAGAACTGGCAGAGACGATGGAATGCTCCCACACTACTGTAGAGAAGCATCTTCACTCGATGGGCAAAGTTAAGAAATGTGGAGCAACGGCGGGAACTTAGTTGCCAACCCAATATATAAAAGAGTTTCCTTTAAATATAATGACCAACTAAACAGGCAGGACCTGCTTTTTTTTTTTTTTTTTGCGCGCGGTGAAAGTTTCAATGCCTGTTGATTTTCATAGAAGGTAATTTTTAATTTAAAAGATATAAATGACTATGCTAGGATTACAACATTACTTATATATTTACACTACTAAAAAATAGTAAATTAACAAATGCTACAAAATATTGCATTCAAACAAACTGAGCAGAAATTTAATTTGCACAATAAAATATACTACAATATATGCAAGTAAATGTATATTAATCTGAAGTGTGAGCACATCAACTCGAACCTCCAATAGAGAATTTTGGCGACCCAAACCAGACCTAAATGAATACTAACAATAACTAAATACATGCAAAACTTATTTAAGTCATAAAAACTTAAGTATATTTTTATTGCCGCACAACTGTTAAATCATTTTAAAAATAATTAAAAATATAATTACTAATACATCAAGTAAAAAGTTTTAAGATCTGAACATCTGATTAATAGTAATAATTTTTAATCATTTATGTGTGTCGTGTACTTCAAGTGTACAAAAATGGCTTCAGTTTTCTTGTTTGTAATTCATTGTTTAATGCTTATATTCTTAATAATAATAACCATATGTTCATTTGTTAATTGCTTTTGTCAAATATATTTGTTTACTATAATAATTAGAGTAAATATATTTTAAATTGTGGGTATGTTTCATTTATTGATAACACATGTGCATCAGATTTGTATACTTCACTTGTAGTCCGCTTGTAAATCTTTGTCAGATGAAGACAGATAGCACATGACAGAATTACAATACGAAGAATTGGAAAAACATCCAGACCCTGCACGGGAATCGAACCCGCTCTCCTACGCTCGAAGGCGATTAGCAGTGTGGTGACGTAACCATTCGGCCAGGGAGGGCCCAAATTGTGGGCATATATAGTATGTTTACATCAGTTATACAGTTATAATTACATCAAAAACATTTCTGCTTATGGAATTATTTTGAAAAATGTTCTCAAGTCGACACAATTTGTTAAAAAAAAAAAAAAAAAAAAACGTAGGGAAAAAAAAAATCAGTCAATCCAACCCGAACTGCAAGAGATAACTAGTAATTATGGCAACCACAAGATTTTCTATTACTGTGAAGAGGCTCATCTAATTCATTGATCATAAAATAGTGTAAACCTAACGTTGCCTTATTTGTTGCACGAAGTGTCAATACATTCCCGTTTTTCTGAAACAATTTTTGCGAAAGTTAAAGAAAAAAAAAAGGCATATTCTATTTTTGGGAAAGAAAACAACCATAAAAGCTTTTAGTTACTTAAAATAGGAGACCAATCATACCAACATCTTTTCTTTATCTTTCGAGAAATTATTTTAATATGTTTCACATTACTAACTACAAATTTAATATCTATAAATACTTCTCTAACGTGGACCAGTTCCGATTATATTTTCTCAAAACGATACGATAGTGACGTAGTTAATAAAATATGCGAAGATGAAATATATATATATATATATATATATATAAATGCACAATATTTAAGAACGCGGACTCAGCTCAATGATCTAATAAGAAAAAATGACATTTGTTTGATGCGATTTTATGGAAAAAAGTATTTTTAAAATTGTCACCTTCGAAATCTTTGCAAGCGCCATTTAAAACCTACCTATACTTTAAAGATATATACACAATATGAATTATCATAAATTGACTGAAAAACACAATCATAAAAAGTATAATCAAAACAGGAATTAGTTTTTTTTTTTTTTTTTTTTTTTTTTTTTTAACAAAAAATTGTGTCAAATAAAAAGTGATCACCAACATGGCGATAAAAATAAAGAAGGAGTCATGGGGGGTCCTGTACTAAAACTGGAAGACTGAAATCTGGGTCGTCGACCATGAATTTTATTTTAAAACCTTTGTTTGAATAATTTTTGGTTTCACTGTTACACAGTGTTAATTTGGTTCTAATAATAATTTGTCATTTTGTAAATTAATATTTTAATTAGGTGGTAAAATTGGTATAATATTTATGAGTTTCAAATTTTAAAGGTAAATAAGAAAAGAAACAAAGTGCGGAAGTTTCGCACAGGTTTTCTAGCATTGAATAAAATCAGAGTATTATAATGCATAGAAAAATAATGTGCATTACTGAATTGATTTTATAGTTACTGTAAATTTAAAGTCTTTTAGCAAATAATCTTAAGACAACTTTAATCCCTGTAATGGCAGACTTAATGTTTCCTCCAGGAAGTTAGTTTCTGGCTAGTACGAAAGCAAAAATTCTGCTCAGTTTAAGCAATCAAAATCTTGTTTCGGTCAGACTCTAGTACGGTATAATTTAATTCCACCAAAAAATTGTTTCATTTATATCACATCCACTACGTGGAACAAAATAAATTTTCTTAAAGCAATGCTATTTATTATATTGTTATTTGATATTAACAAATATTTTGTTTAGATTTAGTTAGTTCTTTAAAAAATAAATAAAAAAGAATTTTCAAGTCAAAATCCAACCTGCAAAAAAAATTTGCTATATACTGGAATTCCCTCTCAGTTCAAAGTTTAATTTACCGGATATTAAGTATAATATTTATGATAATACTTTTATATATATAAATTGGTCGATCTTTTCGAAAGACGTTAGTAAAAAAGATTGTGGATTTGGATTACTCCAATTTTTGATTTATTTTTTAAAAAATTCTGATTTATATTTTACAATTTGCTTTTACAGTTTTCTCAATATGCATATTAGGTAGATTCCTTATAGGAGATCTACCTATTGCAATGATTCTCATGACACAACTTCTGGAAAATTTCTTCATATCTTCACCGATCATGAACCCTAGAACCCAAAACCACCCTCCGTTCAATAGTTTATATATATATATATATATATATATATATATATATATAACGCTTTTTCCCATGTTAAGTTGTGAACACGATAACTGGAGTAATTTTTATTTAAATTTCACCACCTTGGGATATGTTGTCAGGACAGTAAAAATCTCGGTCGAGTTCGTAGATGGGGCATCCAGCTCAAAGGGGGTGGAAATAGTGGGGGGGGATTTTCATTTGCCCATAATTTCTTTAATATTGAAAATAGGAAAATAAATCAGGCGAATTACCGCCTTACCATAAAGAACAACTTTTGTATTTTAAACATTTTCGATACTTTCAATGGACTTTATGCATCACACGTCACTGCGGGTATATAAAAGTCTCTACGCCAATCGTTGAGCTTGAAATTTTTGTTTACTGCTGAATTAGCCAATACCAGTCGCTGAGATAGGTAAATACCCGTAGCTGTTGCCACTCCTGCATAAGGTCCATTGCTTAAAAGTTACAAGTTAAAAAGTGATTTTTCATCAGTTGTGATGAAGCCGACTTTTTCTATAGCTTTAATTGCTTAAATTTATAATCTGATGCTTACGTCACGTGCAAACGATAATAAAAAAGATCACTGAAAATATAAAAAACATGGTAACAGCTTTAATTAATCATTTAAAAATATAAAAATAATACGTTAGTCTTGGTAAAAATATCGTTTGTGGTGAATGGTTTAGAACGCCGGTTTACGCAAGAATTTAAAATTTACGATTGAAATTGTGAGTAATACGTTACAGCTTCCTTTGACTATTTATCTTGTGGAAAAAGACATTGGTCTGTGAAGAGAGATGAGGTTTTTGCGTGGGAAGAAATTATAATAACGTCAAAGCTGCAATTTTTCATCGCTAAGCTCGCCAAATTTTGTCATGAAATAACGAATTTCATCGCCAACTATCAAATTCTGGCGCCAAATCACAAATTTCATTGCTAAGTCACAAGTTTTCTCATCAAATTGTATATCTTTATGGCTTCTATTTGTTAAATGATTATGAACTTGGATTTTAAAAAGTTGAATCATTTACTGACCAATAAATCTAACCTAAATTTTAAGTACAATGAATAGTAGTAGTTGATAATTAAATTTCTTAAAAACAGAATAGCGAGGTAAATAATGCAATATGTGGGAACAAAGCCATTGACTAAGTATGTGTTAATGCATATGTAATAATTCTTTACTTTAGTAACATTAATGTGAAGGAATCTACCTTTGCCTTTAAGCTTGCCGAAAAGGGATTTTTTTACTATAGAACCATTTTCAAACAAAATTTAAACAGCATCTTTTATTTATCATAGACAGAAATTTCTGGTGCAGTAAGTACAAATCTTATAACAAAGTAGACTTACTTTTAAAACATTAAATGCAAAACTCTCCAGCTTTTATTTGAAAAAAAAAAAAAAAAAAATCATGGGAATTTATTATTTTTTATCTTTGAGATTGAAATATGCAGTTCCACATTCAATATTATGTGTATTAAGATTTTTCATAAAAATATAGCTGTAATTATTCTATGTCTTCTAAATAAAAACACTCAGCTGGACGACGTTCATTTTATACAATAGACATTTTGTAATTAGATATTTCAAGATAAAAATCTGGTATAGATAAAATAATAAAGTCTCCAACGTGTTTCCTAAAACAATTTTTAAAATTTGGTTTATTAAATTTTCATATTAAGTTAGAATCATTTGTTTTTCCATCACTATCAAATTACGATTAATTAAAAAATTGTATATTATTTGCCATCAACTTGTACTTTTATTTTATTGAACATCTAAAAGCAAAGGATGAGGTGGGGTGAGAGACTAAAATTACAAGACAAACCATGCAGCGATTTCATGTACACTGATTTCAACTTATCACTTGTACCTTTCTTGTACTAAATTCTCATTTTAATAAAATGAGAATTTGCCATCAAATGGTGCTTGTTTATTTATTTCAGTATGCTACATCTCGTATGAATCCTATATATTAAAAATATTTTTTTAATTAAATATAAAAATTTATTATTTTCTCAAAAAACCCTTTTCTCAGATTTGTAGAAGCGTTCAATCACAATACTACTTATTGTATTTTAGTATATAGCTACGGAAAAAAAAAATAAGTATAGTTTAGAATAAAATAAAAATATTAAAAAATCATTTATTTTTCTTGAAAACTAATTATAGAAATAACCGAACTTATGCAATCGTTTATTGAACATCTAAAGGGAAAAAATGGGGATGGGGGTATTATATGGTTTAATATTTGACTATTTTTCAAAAGTCTAAGCACAACTTCTATCTTCGGAGGATAAAAAATCACTTTTTTTTTTTTTTTTTTTTTTACTTAACATTTTGAGTGCTGAATACTCGCGGCCTATGCGGTCCATACGGACGGCGCGCGGTTGGCGCTCACGAATTGTCTCATTCTTATCGCGGACGCGCTTTATGCGAGTGTTGCATAGTACACTGATCATTTTTGCCGGGCGCGTATTTGCGTCCATAGTCCATACTGATAACATCTGCTACGCTCGTATTTGCGTCCATAGTCTATATTAATGACTTTCGCTGGACGCATATGTGCGTCCATAGCACTCAAAAGGGTTAATATTGCACTTCACAGACACAAATTATTATTATTATTATTAACGGGGTTTTAAACATTTTAGGATAAAGTTATAGTTCTTCTGAATGGAAATTCTATGTATACAATACCAATGACAGGTGAATTACTTTGTTGTGATTATCTTACAAAACATATTTATGAACTTATATTCTATATATATATATATATATATATATATATATATATATATATATATAATTTGAAATTTTTTAGTACCAATGTAACACTCAGCAGACAGAGATAGATGAAACTACCAACATAAAACAAATTTTAATTGAGATTTATGTCGATTAAAATTATTCACAGTATTAAATTGAGTACCAATGATTAGTAAAACAAGTTAAAGTACTTACGCAGAAGAGAAATGACACTAACATAACACATAAGCCTAAAGATGAGAGAATTTGCAAATACATTGAATTATTAGTAACAGTCAACATTTGAGAGAGAAAAGAAGGATAAAATCACCAAAGAGTTCCGTTAAAAGAAAAAAAAATACTATGGATTAGTTTAGCCAATTTCTTCAGAAAAAATCTTTTTGTGAGGATAAAAAGAGGAAATTCTAAATTGGGATCGCATGATTGTTGTTAAAGAATCCCCCCCCCCCCGCTCCGCCCGAGTATAAAAATGTGTGGTTAAAACATTGTGGGATCATTATAAAACCAATTTTCACAAATCTCGAACGACTTAAGAACGTCTATACAATACGTGATACGTACCAGTGTAATATTATTAAGTGGAAGGAAGTCTCATAAATTTATAAACTAGGTCTAATAGAAACTCCCCCCCCCCCCAACCTAAATCACCAAAACTGTATAACTCCACAGAAATTGTTTCACCTAGTGAGACAATACTCTTTTACATAGAAGCATATTTTATGAAATAGAATATTAGTGATTAATTTTTTTTTCTTATTAAAATTTTTCTTTGGGCATGAAGAATTCTGTTTAGCGGTATCATTTTTTAGCCATATAAATTTGCAGTAGTGCAGTTATAGTAAATATTTTACTTTGATTTCGCTTTTAAAAAGCAAAGCTTTCCGTTTTAATTTTTTGTGTACTATTTTATATCACTTATAAAAAAAAAAAAGATAGGAAAAAAGAGAAGGAAAAAAAAGAAAAAATAAAGACTTATCCATGTATATCTCATAACCACATTTTTTTTTTTATTATTATTCTTTAAGATTTCAGAAACAATGTAGTAAATTATTTTAGTGATATTATAAGAGTTTGTTATAATACCATCAATTTTTACTTAATTAGATTAAGATAACGCATCGATATTTAGTGAAAATGTAATTCTTTAAATGTACTTGCAGAAATTAAGAGAAGCGTAATTTGAGGGAATTTTATGTATTAACCCAGCTACCGTGTTCGTTTCCAATAGACATTCATTTTTGAATGCATCAAATGGATCCAATATTTTAAATATCGTTATATAACAATTTTTCATTTTTTAATTTTGAATGAAGTTTATGTAACAAGTCCTATTGTTTTTTCACGGAAAAGTATTTTATATAAAATACGAATCTTCATATGTATGTTAATTTTGAATAGAAACGGACACTAACACAGCAGCAAGATTAAAAAGTTTTAAGAGGACTTCGCACCTTCCGAGGTTTCATAATAAAAACTTATATTCCCCTTTAATATTTATAAATTAAACTTTATTAGATTTTGTTCAGTAAAGTATAGATTCAAGCAAAAATTCTTATGTTTTTTTTTTTTTTTTTTTTTTTTTTTTTAACAGGATTTGAAATCTTTAAAATGCGTTTTCACAGTCTGCATTTTGTCATGAATTCAATATCTTCAAAGTTCTAAAACTTCTATATATATTTAATATTTTTTTTAACTGTAAATTTTTATGTAGACATGCAGTTTTTAATTTTTTTTAATCTCAAAAACTAATTTCAAAATTTATCCCTAATTCTTTTAAGTAGCTTCTGTTAAACATCCAAACAAATAAGTTTTAACAATTTGAGGATATCGAATTCGTGAAAAAATGCAAACAACGCAATTTAAAGATTTGAAATCTGCTAATATATATATACAGAGAATAGGTTCTCTAGTGATTGGCATGTTCCAGTAATTGACATCTAACCCGAAATAATTAATAAATCAGAAAAATAATAAACTCATTTTACATACAAGAATTTTAACATTTTATGTCAAACACTGGAGCATAGGGTGCTAACAACTGGTAAAACGAATAAGTAACAGTGTAAAACACTGGAACATAGGGGGCCAATTACTGATAAAATGAAAAACTGGCAGTGTCAATTACTGGAACATTGAGTGGGTGTCAAATAAAAATTCATATAATAATAATATTTATCAAATATATATATTTTAACAAATATGTGGTTCTGGATGTCTTTCATACCATATGTACTAGCTTAAGAATTCTAAAAATATTTTCTCATGACTAGAACATTAAAAACATCAAAGATTGCTCTAAAAATGTCAATCACTGGTGCACTTACCCAATATCAAAAACCGTAAGAATTTTTGCTTGAATAATATTTCATTGGATAAACCTAATATAATTCAATTTATAAATATTAAAAAGGTATAAATAAGGGGTAATAATAATAAAAAAGGTATAAATAAGGGTATAATATAAATATAAGCTTTTATACGAAACCTTCATTTTAAGAAGCCAAGTCCCCTTAAAGCAATTCCTTAATTGGATTAATTCGGGTGAATTTATTTCAAATAACTTATCAAAATATAATAGTAACTCCATTTCAGACTAGCTAAATCTCGGAGAATCATGTTTTCTAATGAAAAAGAAAGCTTTTTTTTGTGTGTGTGTGTGTGTGTGTGTGTGTGTGTGTGTGTGGACTATGATAAATCGAACATTTTTAAATTTTTTAATTATCACTTTTGAATTATGTAACAATACTGATTTTTACATTTCTAATTCTTTACAGATAATTTTGAGACATATTGCATTTTATGCAACTTTAAAGGATTAGTTCAAAATTTTCTAATAACTCTATGTACGAGTTCATAAACCCCTAAATATTTCTGAAAATATAGGCATTGGTACAGTGTTTTCCACAATTAAAAATCTAAATTGAAGCATTTTTCCAGTTGTTAACATCAGACACGTAAAAAGCCATTTACATAATTTATATATATATATATATATATAAAATTCACATATTCTGAATAATTAATATTTTTCTTTATATAGTAATTGCAATTAAAACATTCGAAAATGCTTTTTTATGACTAATAAATGATCGACTAAGTTTTTGGTAAAATGTTCAATAATATTTTTTACTTGTTTTTCAAAAATGAAACTTCTAAGCATTTTTAAATTTAATATTTTTCTTTAAAAATTTGTAAAACAACGAAGCACAGATTAAAAAAAAAAAAAATAATAACGATCATTTTATTACATTTAAAAATATTCCACTCCACATAAAGTTTCTAATTTAATAAATATTACAATTCACTTGTAGTGTTTTTTTTTAATCTTAATTTTCATTTTATATTAATCCTAACGAGTGAAATGTTTCAAACGTCATATATATATATATATATATATATATATATATATATGTTTCAATACTTCGTTGTTGAAAAGTTACATTGTACAAAGCTTTATAAAATAGTTTACGAACAAATTTGAATAAACAAGTTTTGGGTTATAAAAGCTTAAAAATATGTTGTTGTTTTTTTTATCCTTTTATTTTACGCAGTTTTTTTTTTTTAAGATAAATTTTAGATATTTTATAAGACTGATGTTTTGTAAAATTCTATTGAAGTAGTAAGAGAAAACATTTTTCTCTTCGAGTTATAAAAAGAATTTCACTATGTAAAATAAAAAATAAAACTAAGAAAACATCTAAACAAGAATTTGTATTTATAAATGAAAATCATAATATACACTTTGGTTTCTACATCGTTCTTTTCAATACAATGAAATATTATTTTACAGTTTTTACATGGCTCAAAACATTAAGCATTTTTTTTTTTTAATTATTATTATTACTTTTAAATAAAATGTATAAATATCTCTCAGTTAACACTCTAAAACACTTATGAAAAACAAACTTTAATAATTCTCTTTCGAGCATTTTTAAAACACTTGACCTGCTTTTAGGATAACTATGTTCCTTATTTTGCTCCACCACTAAATTTCAGAAATAAACTTATGTTACAAAAAAATTTATTGCTGGAGAATAGTGGTGGAAATGTCTTTTAAAAATTAAACGACTGTGAAAACCCTGTAATATGTGCTCTAAGCACTTTTTTTTTTAAACAAAACTTAGAGATATTACATAAAAAATTTCAAGAAAACATCCAAATGTTTCATTCTTGTTATTATATTAGTTATAAATATTTAATATTCGATTTAGTATTTTAGATAAGTTGAGAGTCTGATGCAAAGTAAAGATGGCTCAAGTGTTGTTTCAAAAAAAAAAAAAAAAAAAAAAAAAAGAGAGAGAGAGTTCAAAATTTTAAGGTACGTGAAAATTTTTTTTTTGAAAATTGTTTGCAATTGCCTTTGCATATTAGAGCAAGTATTTACTTTCAAAAAGACACCCTCCAAACGAGGCGACACCTGCATCATCATTGGTGACTAAAATGAAGCTATTTTCTCTTTGCAGCAAACTCTTCAGTTTTACAAATTTTTGTTTAATTATAATATAAGTTATCTTAAAAAGACATATGGAGATTATCTATTTAAAAGGAATCTGGTAAAATATTTTCCAATAAAGGGATTTTTTTTCAAATTAACATTTACAATTTCCCTATACAAAAATATTTTTAAAAAAAATCACTTGAATGTTTTCTTAAATTTTATTTATTGTTCATGTATTAAAATAAGATTATGATCTAATTAAAAAAAAAAAAGTAACTCAAAGTTTGTTTTTAAAATATCCGAATTTTTCTTTCCAATAAACAAGAAATACTTTCATAGTACGTATACTATGAAGGAATTTCCCACTCTTATGTCAACAAACCTAGAAAGAACTTAAATACTTTATATCGTTTTATACATTTTTTTATGAAATGAAAACAAACAGAGCCACTGAAATACGGCATGTTAATATTGATTATACATAATTTTAAATGTTTTCTTTTACAATTCTGTATAATAGTATTGAAAAGTAAATATAACTTAAAAGTTATTATTAGGTTTTTTTTTATTATTATTATCATTATTAAAACTTTTTCACTTATAAAGTTAAAAGTGTTTTTTTTTTTTTTTTTTTTTTTTTTAAGTCTTCTTTTAGAAAAAAAAAATATGAAAGTTATAAAAAATAAATGATCAAAACTTTTCTGACAAAATTTAAAATATTTTCTTTTATGTATATTTATTTTTCAACTTATGGAGGATTAAAGAGTTCATCTTAGATGTCTTCTTTTAGCAAAATTATAAAAATCAACAGATCAAAAATTTTCCCCAGAAAATTAAAAATTAAATATAAATGAAAGAAAATATTTTAAAATTATTTATTTTGAAGTGCCAGACATTAAAAATAAACATAAATATGCATCTGTTAAAAAAAAAAAAAAAAAAAAAAAAAAACTTCTATTTGTTTAAGGGGGGGGGGCTATAAAGTTATTAGAACCCATACATTTTTTAAGTTAGGTTATTTAAAACTCATATATACACCGATCTTTATGCAAAAAGAAAAAAAGTAAATATAAATTAGAATTTTGTATGATTATTTTTAACAAGACACCAAGGTAAATTCAGAATACATTATGAATGTAATAAATTAATTTCTCTCGTATCTGTCGAAATTAAAATATACATATAAAATTATAAGCAAAAATATGAATTGCTTACACTATATTCTGAATATTCTAAGGAATTACAATACAGATAATTTAAAAACTAATTTATAATATTAAAAATGCGTCAATACTGAATAAACTCGAGGATTTCACACATTCCATCGTACATATTTCATAAATTTCCTAATACACTCGACGTACTCAGCATAATGTTCACCAAGAATATTAAGTAAATGATTAAGAAATATTCATGCGCTTTCAGTCTCTATAAACGGTTCTTTGTCACTTAAATTTTCGAAGATCATCCACTCTTTTCTTTGCATCAAAGTTATTTTCAGCATTCTTCTGTTTTCCACTCTCCCCCATTCTTGCATCTCTTAAACACCCTTTTGTGTACAATACAAACTCTAAAAGAAATGTTTGTACATTTACATGCCTTTACTGGCTACACATGTACAAAAAATTACATTATCGTCAGGTGGGTTTTTTTTATAGTTAACTGATAATATTGTAATTATAATCTAAATTGTATCTTCTGTTGAAGTATAAAATACAACATTTTAAAAATTAACAATTGCTCGAATTCAAATATTTTTGATACAATCAAGATATAAAAAAAAAAAAAAAAAAAAAATTTAAATTCAAATATACATTTGAATACATTTTTATTAGTTTTACAGAAAATATTTAGGTTTATTAAGATTAAAAGTTTTTTTTAAAAAAAATCGTGGCTTTTGTATAAAACTGCAAAAAATATTTATAAGTTTAAAAAAACTCAGTTTTTTTTTTTTTTTTTTTTTTGTATTTTAATTTTCATATAATTTATAATGCACAACTTTATCACGATTTTTTTTTTTTTTTTAAACAATTAAAGAGAAATTTTAGGTAATTCATATTATTACAAATATAGAAAAAAATTACAAATATTTTAAGTCGTCAGGTACATTTGAATGGTGGAAATATCAGCAAAAAATGTTCACGATTCTTTTTACAATAATTACAAATGTTTTTTGCCATTTCGTAAAATTTCATCTCATGTAAAATTTGTTAAACTTTCATTAAATGTTACCTGACCATAATTAAAATATTATATGCGCAACATTGTACATGGGATATTTTTATCAGAAAAATTAAAAAAAAGTATTGTAGAAGTCTTTTAAAGGCAATAATATATAAAAAGAAAAGCCTTTCTCAACACCTGTTAAATTTATAAGCTTTAAAAGGTAATTATTGTAGATAAAGTTAGTAATTTTTTGCAAATATTTTCTTCGTTACCTGACCCCTTAAATAAAATACTTGAGTTCAAGCAATTTATACTTTTCTTTTTCAGAATTAAGCATTATGCACAATTGTTTGAGTTCAACGCATAAAACATTTACAATTCTTTCTATTTATTTTACTGTCACATCTTTTACATTTTAATACCTTTTATATTACAAATCTTATTTTTTGCAGTATTGTACTATATTTCATACAAGTTACTTATAAGTGAAGATTTTTAAATGTTTTATGCAAATATGTGTAGATTAAAATTTTTAAAAATAATTTGAACGTAGGTTACAGTTTTTTTTATAATATTTTACAAAGGTAGTACATTACAATTTTTAACTTTTACAATATTATACAATAATTTGTTTTACATTTTTTTATAAACATGTTTTTGCATATATATACATTTTTTTTCCTTTTTTACAATTTTTTTTCAGCATTTTTTTCCTCTTTTTTACATTTTTTTTTTTTTTTTTTTTTTTTTTTTTTTTAATTTTTACAATTTTTTTTTCAGCCTTTTTTTTTTTTACAATTTTTTTTTCAACATTTTTTTTTCCTTTTTTTTTTTTTTTTTTTTTTTTTTCAATTTTTTTTTTTTTTTTTTCCCCTCAAATTTTTTTTTTTTTTTTCTCAATTTTTTTTTTTTTTTTTTTTTTTTTTTTTTTACAATTTTTTTTTTTTTTTCAGCATTTTTTTTTTTTTTTCCTTTTTATATTTTTTCCCACATTTCTTTCTTTAACACTTTTTTTTTTTTTTCAATGATTTTAGTTTTTACAATTCACATGTTACTTTTTATATCAAATTCCATACAACATACATTTGATCATATTTATATATATACAGTATCCAATTAAATTAACAATTCTTAATCTTCTTATGTCACCTTTTACGCTTTATGCACTCATTTTGGTAAAATATTTTTTTTAATTAACACAAATTCCATACAACTTACTTTTAATTACATATTCATCAATCTTTTCTTCTTTGTTTTGAGATTTAACCCTTAAGTGCCTGATTATTTTTTAAATCAATTTAGAAATGTTTCTCCTACTTTATGTTAACTATGGTTTACAGCTAAGAAGCAATTTGTTGCCAACCGGTAAATATGATGCATTAGAGCTTCAATATTATTCTAATAATACTTTAGAAGATAAAATTGGGTATGTTACCGAAAGGCAACACTCGGCATTTAAGGATTAATACGTTTTTATCTGAAAGTATTCTTTTAAAAGAAAAAAAGGTTGATGTACTACGTATAAAATTCAAAAGCATATTCTCAATAAGAATTAAGTGCGTATATTTAAAAATTACTTTAACATATATACACACAATGTAATTCAACTTTTCGTACATAAAAAGGTGTTTCTCAAAAAAGAGACTTTACTCATTTTAAATTAGATTCTTTATAATATTAAAATGCTCTCGTAATGAAAGACTTTTTATAAACAATATGGCTTTGTAATTACTAAAATGATTCATTCAAGTCAAAATTAGGAAGCATCTAATGATACACGTCTTTTTAAGAAAGTCATAAAATTACTTATTAAAAAAAAAAAAAAAAAGGGGTTAGTTAAATTTTTCTTTTACTTAATAAAACAGCTTATTAAGTTATTATATAGTAAATTAATTTTTAGTACTAGGAATTTATTAATATTCTTATTACTACAACTTTTAAAAACCTAATATATATATATATATACTTTATATTAACACAATCACGAAAGACACGAAACTCCAGTTATTTTATTGCAAAATTTACTTAACACAAGTTGCTTTGTAAAATAACACATGTAATTTTACAAAGATATGTGGAATTATATGTATTATTTTAAAAAGTTTACGTTACTTTTGAATATAAGTAAACTACATACACGAATAAATTTTAAATGTTGCCGTTATTTTTCTAATAATTTATGTAATTGTGATTTTTTAATAACTTTTTTTATAATTAAGTGCAATGCAATGAGTGGAGAAATATAAAAAAATAAAAAATACGAAGCCGTGATTGTGTTAAATGTAAAAAAAAAAAAAAATTAGTTTTCAAGTAATTATTTTTTAGAATTATCTTAGAATATTGTAAAATATTCTTAATATTCTTTTAAATACGTTGAAGAAATTGGAATATTTCAAATTATGCATTCGCTCTTTTTCAAATTATATATTTCAGATTTTTTATTTTATTTTTTCTGCATTACAAATAATAATAATAATAACCTAAATGTTATATAGCTTAAATATATACTTTGTAAAAAAGTATTTTTCTAGAAATTTCAATCATTCTTGAAAAACAAATTTCATTAGATATATTAAACAAATTCATAAAGTTCAGAATCTTTTGATACTATTTAATGGATTAAAAGAAACAATTATACACATTTTTTTTTTTTTTAATAAATATATATATGTACAAATATTTGTAATTTTACAAAGATGAAATTTCAAAATACAGCTTAATCTTTATTATAATTTTTTTAATTTATTGGACAATTTTTATTTAAATATAATCTTTGTTAAAAATTTTATGTAACATTGTTCAGAAGCTCATGCATTTTCAAATATATTTTAAATAAAATAAATAACAGAGTTAATATTAAATTAATTTAATACTTTTTTTTTTTTTTTTACAATCATACATTTATTTAAAAATCTGTTTAAAAAAATGCATACAATATATATATATATATATATGTTTTAATGTAATATACTTTTCCAATTTAATTATTATGTAGAAGTTTTGAATTTTCTATCAATTTAAAACATTTTTAAATGCTTATTCTTTTCTTTTTTCTGCATATTAACACTTTCTTTTACACAATTTACATATTTTTAGTACTTTTACTAATTTATTTTTTAAGTACCAGGTGATTGTAATTAAACTTCAGAGCACTATGCAGTTTAACTAAAATTTGGGATGGATCAAAATATAAATGAGTAGATGGACATTTCAAAGATTGAGCTGAAAGATTCCGAAAAAAAAAAAAAAAAAAAAAAAAAAATCCGATAAGGGACGCATTACAGCCAAAAGGCGTGAAGACATGCAATAAAAAGCCGTTTGCTATTTTTCAAGCATTGTGGCATTTAAAGTTGCTCGGTGCACATAAAAGGGCCCTGTGTAAAACCATTGCATGTGTAATCAGCTGTTGAACACTTTTTCGTAGCCTGCACATTTTATATCTAAATGTGCTGGCCCACACTGAACAACATGCTTTACCTTGTTACACAGTGTGTAGCAAATACATGTTGCTTGAATTGGAAAACGTAGTTTGTATTTCGATTGAATGCGCCCCTACCAGGAAATGTTTGAACTGTGATTCTTTAGCTCAGTCTTTGAATTGTTTCTCTACAAACTTTCGACTGAATCTGTATTTTAAGTACCGATAAAGAGGTTTTTAAACAGGCCAAGTTTAATTACGATAACCTGGTTTATGTATTTTTGTTCAGTTTCATATATATATATATATATATATATATATATACTAACAATCTATTAAATTTTTCAATTACATTTTTTTTTTTTTTTTTTAACAATCGATTTTTTTTATTTTATATTTTCTTTAAAAAAAATATATAATAAAGTATGTTTTTAAATGTATGTTTAATCTACAGGTTTACACAATTGTGTTTGAAATTGACTTTAAACAATTTTACGTATTTATATATTTTTTTAAAGCTTTATACAATATTACCAATGTATGCATTCTTTTTAAAAAATATCTAACTTTTTTCCTTTATGGTTCATTATACAATTTACACATATTTATTCACAATTCATGAGAATTTACAGAAGTTTTAAAACTCTTACACAAACTTAATCATGCTTTAAATATAATTTATTATTAATGTTCATTAAATAAACAATAAAAATAAAAATCTCTTAATATAATAAATGAAACATAATTATATACCTTTTTTTTTTTTTTTTTTTTTAATAACAAAAGTTTAAGTTGAATTTAAAAATACATTTACAAAATGATTTGTACGTGACAAAAATTCTGAACAAAAAGCAAAATAGAAATTTATTTTCAAAAATGCTTTTACACCATATATTTTTTATACAAATTAACAGTGTACGATTATTTAACATGGTTAATATTCAATACTTTTTTTTTTTTTAATTTAAACAAAATTTTAGATATAAATACAATTTTGTTAAAATATTTAAAAAATGCATACAATTAAACTGTATAATCTCATAAAGGTTATATATATATATATATATATATATATATATATATATATACCAACATTTTTATAGTTTTAACATTTCTTTTGAAATTTAATCATGGTTATTTAAAAAAAAAATTTCAACATTTACATTTTAATAATTTACATATTTCTTTAGTATTGTTATGCATTTACTTTTTTTTTTTTTTTCCAAATGTTTCTTTGTATATTCAATGACACCCATCGCTCCCAATTTTATTACTTTTATATTTATTTTTTAGCATTTAAAGTTTTTTTCAGTTTTCTCTATTTGTAGAGAAAACTGAAAATTCATTTTTTTTTTTTTTTTTTCTTTTTTTCATGTATGCATTTTTTACAGGTTCATACAAATGTGTTTACAATGCAAGCATTTAATTTCACAGTCTAATACATTTTTAGTATATGCTTTTCCTAGTTTTATACAACTATGTTTAGAATATTTCTTTTAATTTTCATGCATTGTTTTTATTACAATGTATATATTCGCCGCTTCAAACAATTTTACTATGCATGCATTTTTTTTTTTAGTGTTTTAAATACATTTTTCAGTTATGCTTCTTTACACATATTTTTTATAACTGCAATTTTATGCATTAATAGGTGTTCTAATTATAAATTATTTTTAATCATATTTGAAGAATTAAAAAAAAAAAAGTTCACAGCATATATTCAACAAATTCATAAAATAAGAACTCTACAAAATTCTTAATTTCAGTAGATAAAAATAAAGTTAATTATATTGACAGGGTAATTTTTCTTTCTTTTTTTAAGTACTGGACAAATATTTACAGTTTTTAATATGACCTTCTAAAAGGCAGAATTTTTTACATTTATTTTTAAAAAAGTATTATAAATAATTTCATATTTATTTTTTAGCATTTAAAGTTTTTTTCAGTTTTCTCTATTTGTAGAGAAGACTGAAAATTCTTTTTTCACAAATAAAGCTTTTTTTTCTCTCATGTATGCATTTTTTACAGGTTCATACAAATGTGTTTACAATGCAAGCATTTAATTTCACAGTCTAATACATTTTTAGTATATGCTTTTCCTAGTTTTATACAACTATGTTTAGAATATTGCTTTTAATTTTCATGCATTGTTTTTATTACAATGTATATATTCGCCACTTCAAACAATTTTACTATGCATGCATTTTATTTTTTTTAGTGTTTTAAATGCATTTTTCAGTTATGCTTCTTTACACAGTTGTTTTTATAACTGCAATTTTATGCATTAATAGGTGTTCTAATTATAAATTATTTTTAATCATATTTGAAGAATTAAAAAAAAATGTTCACAGCATATATTCAACAAATTCATAAAATAAGAACTCTACAAAATTCTTAATTTCAGTAGATAAAAATAAAGTTAATTGTATTGACAGGGTAATTTTTCTTTCTTTTTTTAAGTACTGGACAAATATTTACAGTTTTTAATATGACCTTCTAAAAGACAGAATTTTTTACATTTATTTTTAAAAAGTATTATAAATAATTTCATATTATCTGTAAGTTTTTTAAATATATTATTTTACAAAAAATACTTCATCATATATTATGTAAGTTAATAATGCACAGACACTTCATATACTATTAATAATAAATTCTGAATATAGTTTCTTTATACAATTAGACATATATGCAAATCGTTTAAAAATGTGTTCCTATAGTTATGTACAATTTTCTTTACAATGTATGCATTTTTAATTTTATACAAGTTTTTACAATTATAATATATATGTATATGCATATTTTTAGAGTTTCAATGCATCTTTCACTTGTACTTCATTTTAGGGTTCACATATCTTTTTAGTTAAGATTTTTGTAATTATTAGTTTTATATTAATTATTAGTTTGTAATTTATTAGTGTATGTAATTAATAGTTTTATTACTTATTGCTTTTACAATTATTTGTACTGGTGCTTTTATTTTATTTTAAGCATTTTATTTGCTACAATACATGCACATACTTAGGTGCGAAATCTCCGTTTTTTCAACGGAGATTTCACACCGGAAAATTTTTATAAATGTTTAAAGCTTATATAATTTTACTTATCCGTCGAAAATATATGCAAAGATTCCTTTTAAAAAATACTGATAAATCCGATTTAAAAATTATAAATTCTGGCAGCTATGCATATATTTAGATATACTTATTTAGAATTCATGCGCAATTTTATTTCCTCTAAAAATATACATATATTTAAAATCTAATTATGCAATATTTCATACAAAAAAAAAAAAAAAGGAAGAAGACGAAGTTGCATCTACTTTGATATATTATTTACAATTGCATATAATAATATGGATTTGTTGACAATTTCTTATGTTTTTACAATTTCATGCATTTTTTTTTTTTTTTTTTTTTAAGTATAAGAAATGGTTACATATAATATTTTATATTACTATTTTATACAATTTATTTACTTTTATTTTGAAGTTAAATTTTCTGTACATATATGTACATTTTACTTGAATACTTTTTTTTTTCCCCTCTAAATTTGTAAGGGAAAAAAATAATTAAAAAATTTAAAAAAATCCAATTTCTGGAATTTATTTTCAATTTAAAAAAGTTTCAACATTTCATACTGAATATTAAATTCGTAATTTTTATGCCAAATGCAAAATTTTCCTTCAGTTGCTTGCGATCTTCACGAAATTTTGTATTTTACAATTTTTTTCCCCTCTTCGTAAACAAAATTCACATGTTAATTTTACAATGATACATAGTTTTGTACCAATTTATTTTTATATTTATTTATCTATATTTTTTTACCGTTAATTATTTAGCGTATGAGTATATTACATACATGTACATTTTTCTGAGTTTTATATATATTTAATGCATTTTTTGTACAATACTATGCATTTTTTTCTTTTAGGTATGCTCGTAAAATTAAAAAAAAAAAAAAAAAAAAAAAAAAAAAAAAACTGTGGTTTATTTATTTATTTATTTATTTATTTATTATCTTTGCACATAGCTTCCCAATTCTCAATCTTTTCCTAAAAAGATTTACTGCTATTGTTTTCAGATACTTTTTCACTTATTTAATTTCAAATTATTTTTTAAGACTACAGTTTGGGAATAAAAGTTTTAAATAAAAACAAGAAAGTAACAAATTAGCAGCTATGTTTCGAATAGAAATTTTACCAGAACTGCCAACCCTCCGGATTAATTCACACCACTATTTCTTTAAACGTATCTTTGGCATATATGATCATAGAATTTTAGTTTAAATAGAATGCGGATATTTCCATTAAAAAATAAATAAATAATAATAATGTTAATAAAAAATCCGGAGAATTGGCAGATCTGATTTTACACTTCTGTTTTGTTGAAATGATTTACAGTTTAGGCATTCAATATTATAAACATATCAAAAAAAAAAGAAAAAAAGGAAAAAAAAAGTCATTAACATACTTGCCAACCATCTCATTATGAACCGTACAATTTTTAGTACCCCCTTTTTTTTTTTTCCACACCAATAATTTTTTAGAGTAATTTTATTCTTATTTAATCGTAACAACATTTTGAGAAAATTACTCTAAAGATATAGTGGTGTGAGAAAAGGGGCATTTTTTCAGTGGGCGTTAACAATTGTACGGTTATTAATGAGATAGTTGGCAAGTATGCATTAAATATAATACAAAATATCTGCCTGATTTTGTTTTCTCGCAAATACATACATAATACTCAAATTAACACAGATGCAATTAAGAATTTTCTTCTTTCATAAATTTAACATTAAAAAGCCCTGAAAAATACATAAGTGTTTACATCAAATTCAATTAAATTTTATTAAAAAGCTTTTTTTTTTAAGAGAGAGAGGGGGGGGGGAAATTAAGCTGTAACATAAAATGAGTATTTACACGGATAAACTGAAATGAATATTTTAAATTTTATCTGACATTTTCAGCTGTACTGTGATATTTATGCATTTTATTTTACAATTTACACTAAAACAGAACTAATTCGATCATTTTATTTAATATGAATGAATAACACACTTGCAAACCTAAGCCGGAAGATGGTTAGTCCCGCCCCTTTCCGCCTATTTTTTCACACCAGTCTTTTTATAGAGTGCTTTTCTTCTTATTTAACCCCTTAACGCGCGCTGTCCTCACTGCGAGGACGCAAAATTTAAGATCCAGCTGCAAATATTAATCTCTGAAAATTTTTTAGCAAAAATTTACGTTTATAACATATCAGAATAGGCCGGGTTTTTTTTTTTTTTTTTTGCCGGTTTTTATTAAAATTTAAAGTTTCTTTTAGTTTAATTTAGTTCATGAATTCCGGTGGCACTATAATTTAAATGATCCGAATTTTCTTGCGCCGCAAAGAGTTAATAGTAAATATATTTGAAAAGAATTGTCCTAAAAATTAAGTGGTGCATAAAAAGGGGCGGGAACTAAAAATTTTCCGGGTTAGGTTGGCAAGTATGAAATAAGCCTTGTTCAATTTACACCAGTTTAAGAGCTTCACATTCTTTAAAGCACATTAACACAATCACGTCTTCTGCTATGACAGCTTTTAAAATAAATTACTGCATCCACTGCAAATTGTCTTATATCTGTTCTCTGGAAGTAAAGGAGACCATGTCCAAAAACGATTTTCCAGGTGAGCAAATTTTAATTTTTTATTTTATTTTTACAACATTTTGAATATTTATTCGCAACTATTTATAATTGCTTTGTGATACTTTAACGCAGTAATAATAATATAATTTATTAAATAAAAATACTGTTTTAAATAATACTTTTTGGTTCTAACTTATTTCACACTAAAAAGGACGTCCTTTACTTCCAGTGTACAGATGTTATTGTATGCAGAGATGACAATATTTTAATTTATTACGGAGCATTTTTAGCCCGCCTTTAATTCATACCATTTATCTTTTAAGGAGTACTTTTTTCTTATTTTATCGTTGTTACATTTTGGAGAAAAATATGCTATAAATAAAGTGGGGCGAAATAGAGGCGGGGCTAAAAATGCTCCGGAATAAATTAATAATGTTTCTTGATTCTACAAAGTATGAAAGTAATCATCATTTAAAAAAATGTTTTTTTCTTTTTCATCATTGTAAAATAGTGAACAGGTGATACGATACATAGAATTGAACATTACAGTCAAGAAATTAAAAAAAAAAAAAAGTCCCTGATGAATACGTTAAAAACAAGTTTCTTTGCTGTGCAAAGCTATCAGTTTTACAAAACATAAGATTTGAATAATACATTACATGTTTAAGAAATATCTAACAGATGTTCTAAACATATTAAGAGATGAATGAGAATTTTAAAGGCTTAAAAAGGAATAAAGTTTAAGAATTTCATGTTTTTCTTTTTCTAACTTTTTATACGGCAGCGGGAAGTATACATCCCACCAACTTCATTACTTTTTTTAATGGGGAAGGCGTAGTAAGCTTCTTTACTACGCTTGACCTTTTTTTTTTTTTTTTTTTTTTCGGCTAAATTACATAAAAGAACAAAGTGTCACACACTGTGATGGCCTTTTAAATTCTCTTTCTAAGGGCATATGATAAATAATTTTAGCACAGGAATTGGTGCTTAAACTAAAAAGAGTACACGCGGAAAAGTAGCTTACTATACCTTTTTCATTTTAAAATTAATGAATTAGGTGGAAAATTATACTTCCCATGGCTTTATGAAAAATTAAAAATAATTTTATCTAAAAAGTATTAGATTTACTTTCATAAATCAATTTCAATCCCAAAAATATTTTAATATACCATTATTAGAAGTAAATGGGCCGTTAAAGGGTTAAATAGATGTATTGCAAAATATTTAATTATTGACATTTTTAACATCACATATACTAATTGAAACATTTATAAGTAAATGGCTTTTATATGTACTCACTTTCGAAGCGAGAAAATTTTAAATTACTTATATTTCAAATGTTTTTTTTTTTTTTTTTTTTTTTTTGCTGAAAATGATAGAAATGTATAGTTTACTAAACAATATATACATATTTAAATTCATCTAAAATATCTAACTTTTAATAAATTTTCTCATTCTTAAAAAATATCCTAAAATTTGTTGTTTTTTTCGTTGTAGAGATAAAAGTTACTGAAACATTGAAATGTTTTTGTATACATTTAAAGAACACACATAAGAAACAAATAAATGATCTATAATACATATATATCGAAAAATGGAAATATATCGTATCAATGAAAATTCTTCATTAATCCAATAATGATTACATCATATCATTTAAAACTTTCATGGAAAATTATGCTAATTTAATATAGAAAGTCACCGCAATATTAATGATAAGTTATTAAATCGAAATTATTCCCAATAAGTTACTAAATTAAAATTATGTTGATAAAATTTCGGGACGAATTCTTGCAATTGGAAATAAAAACTAGGCGGGAATACTACATTACACCGCTCTTAAAAAGGGTTTAGTGAATGATTGTGTAGAGGAAAAAAATATGAAATTTAGTCTTTAATTAAACTATATAGCTCAAAGAAAGTATTAGTATTTCCATACTTCACTTTTGGAAATACACAAGTTTCATGCTTGTAAACAAAATTAACTAGTCCAAACTGCACATTTCTGTTTTTTCACTCTTCCAGCCAGAAATGTGCTCACATTTAAAACAATGTTTCTGAAATCTTATACACTCTTTAAACATTTCAAAAGGAGGAAAGAGATAAAATTTTTAAATTTATTTTCGTTTGTCAACCGAATGCGTGTTATATGGCCGTATTCACCATTAACTTCAACTCCTGGTTCAACGCAAAAACTTGAAAAGCGTCTAAAGGCAGAGTTCAGCTTTCCAGCAAAATTTGGCACGCTGTTTCTGCCATCTAGTGTCGAGGATTTCATATATTTTGATTGGTTATTTTCACCAAAAAATCTGAAAATAACTATACTGTTAGATGGCTGAAACAATGCATCAAAATTTAATGAAAATTTGCACCCCGCCTTTATACGTTTTTCAAAATTTCGTGTTCAACCGTGAGTTGAAGTTATTGGTGAATAACAGCCATAATGAAGTGAAGTACAGGGTGGCTATAATTAAACTTCCCCTACAAACAGCATCCTACAGCGCAAACGGGCGAACGGAATTTGGTATATAGACTATACACGAGATGCACTCACGGAATTTCGAAAAAAACATTTTTGTTACGAAATGTCCACCAGAAGGCGCCTTTTCCAGAAAAACATTAAATTTAACACAATAAACGACTAAAACGAAACACAGATAGTATATTAACATTTATTGGTTAGATTCTAATCACCTTGTCATCGCAAACGTTTGACGTCTGCAAACGTTTTATACCCTAACCTAAGACTCCTATATGATAAGAGCTGGCGCAGTGTCCGCCATTTTCTATCCCGTCTGGGAAAGTGTTGGCGGTAGAAAAAGCTAGGTTACCTGATTAGCATTGTTATCGCTTTTTAACTTCTATACAGATCAAGTGAGCTAGAACTTCTTATCACGAAACAAACAAGTTGGCAATTTTAAGAACATCGCCAACATTCTCAAAACTGCAACCCTTCATGTTAAAAGAAATGTAATATTAAAGTTAATTTTAAAAGAATTTAAAACAATAACTTAAAAAAAAAACAGTAATTCATATTAAAATTGTCAAACAACTTTGAAAATAAAATGAAATAATTTGAAAATAAGGGAAATCTTACGCTACAAGGTTGTGCTCTTGCTCCGGGTATTCACGAGTTACATCTGCAATTTATAATCCACTTTTTCCTTCTTTCTGGATTAGAAGAAAATATAAACAGGCGGTGCAATTTTCTGGAGTTATTCGTGCAATTTATTGCAGAAAAACCACCAATAATAAATAGTCAGCCGGTCTTGTGGGATAGAAAATGGCGGATGCGTCAGCCTGTCTATGTAGGAGTTCTACCCTAACCTGTTTTGCAAAAAGCTTCCTCTTCTTCGCAAGCATTCAAATCTCGACATTTATTTCCTAGAACCGAAAGCTGTTCCCGGTTTTACATTTCATTACTCATAATTCTTGTTCTGGATTATTAATATTGTTTCAGTGTTCCGTTTTGGTCGTTTATTGTGTTAAATTTAGTGTTTTTCCAAAAAAGGCGCCCTCTGGTAGATATTTTGGATTCTTTTTTTTTTTTTCGAAATTCCGTGAGTGGATCTCGTTTATAATCTTATCCCAAATTTTGTTAAATTCTGTTCACTTGTTTGCGCTGTAGGATGCTGTTTCTAGTGGAAGTTTAATTGTAACCATCCTGTATTTAAAACTGGACGAACAGTGCACTACTACTAATTAATATGATTAAATGGATTTTTATACAATAAGAATCCCAACTTCGTGTAAGTATATACGGAATAGACTTTCTCAAATTTCTGATGCGATGGAATTTTTGTAGATAATAAACATGGACAATTGTTTTCTTTATAAAAAATAATTTGTCTAAACCCCATAAAAGTTTTTTTTTTTTTTTTTTTTAAACTTTAAATTAATTGTTCATAAAGAACTATTAAGGTACTTTTTTAATATCAATATAATCAAAGAAAAAAGCATTTGTTAGTCATTTAATAAGTTTATCAGCAAATTAAGAACATCGTCATTAAAAAAGTATATACATTTTCTTATCGTACTTTAGACCGATTTAAAATATGTGAATGGGATCTTTTAGTCAGGCACGGTACAGAATTTAGAGATTTACAAATAAATATGACTTTATTTAATATGTTATCATTAGTTTTGATAAATGTAATAATTGGTGAGATACTCTACTGAATGTATATTTTGTTTGTTTGGGGGTTTTATAGTGTATCAGAAGTCATCAGATTAATTTACTCATTATTACTTTTTTTTCCCTTCAACCACAATGCGGGAAAAATAAATAAATAAAAGTTTTATTTTCCTTTTCTCAAATATATAGATAAAAAGGTCTAATTTTAATGGCGTACAACAAAATTCACAATTTATTTTCTTTCTCTTTTTTAATATAAAAAAGTAAACTTTATTCTGCAAGGTCTAGAATAAATTATTTTTCTTCCGTGTTTCCCACGTACAAATCAAAAATCCAGAAAAATCTTATTGTTTTCATATGCTGGTATATATTCCTTTACGATAAATAAATGAATATAGAATTTTGAGGTTAAAAGAAAAGTGTCAGTGAAGGAGGGGGGGGGGGTGAAAAAAAATGTCCTTTAGTATGAAGGGAGGGAAAAATAACATGAACTGTGCAATTTTTTTAGATTTAAGCATAAAATATTTATCGCAACTAACTCTTTAAAAGCTATTCTGTTTATTTGCATACAAATTACTGAATATCCGAATGATTTTAATCTATAGGAAAAATAAAATTTACATTTCAAATTAGTCATTTCAAATTGTAATTTAACGAAGAGAGCACTTTCCTTAATTTTTTCAGATATTTAGTCTCTGAGCCTGTGGAATGCAATATTAGTGAGAAACTGTACATACAAATTCAATATTAACATAAGTTTTGTAAAGAGACGCCACAAGAATTTTTATACAGTCCCCCCCCCCCCAATTCAAGGTTTACATTTTTTAGATAAATTATTCAGATAATTGGTCATAAAAAAATAATGAGCCCCAAAGCTATTCTTTATTTAGACCACTTTTTACAAATAAAAAAAAATGGCTACAGAAATTTAATTGCCTGTAGAACATACCCGATTCTGATAGTTGTTACAGAATAGAAATTTATCTTTTCATGCCTGCCAAACACTATAATTTTATACCATTTTTTCTAAGTAAACAATTTTCACATTTAGTCGTAGAAAATTGCTACAAAATATCAAATATTTCTATCAAAAAATTTATTGGTAATCAAATACTGAAATATATAGCAACTATGTATTTGCAGAAATATGCCTAATACCCCTATTGCTTAATAAACGGGAAGGAAGAGGGTACCACGTTGAGTTGGATTGAATCCTGATCGGCACAACTCCATATGTTTACGCCGAGTTTTATCAGTGACGTAATTTATGTATTGGGTTAGTATCGCAGTGAGTTTAATTCTTCGATTATTTGAGAATAGTACCAAACAGGGATGAAACTGCACTTTCGTTACAATTTTTTCTGTATAAAGCCGCGAATTCGGTTCGTACTGTGAATTCCTCCGATACCATTTGTATTTGAAGCGATATACTATTAAGAATTACAGTACATTAAAATGCATGCCCCGCAGATAAATTTCAGTTATTAAATGATTGCAAACACCAACAATTATACTCGTATAACAAAAAAAAAAAAAAAAAAAACCCATACCTTACATCAAGACATTACATTTTATGTTAAAAATATTAGACACAGCATGAGTTTGAAAAAAAAAAAAAAATGGAATTTAAAAAAAAAAAAAAAAGTTATTTTAAATTGTACTTGTTTAACAGTACTTATTAGATTAAAAAAATAAAAGCCATAAAAATAGTAAATATCAAACACAGGTTACCTATTTCTTTAAAAACGTTGCAAATAAAATGAAACAATGTCACTTATTTTAATTTAGAAATTTATTCCTCAACCATGAAAATTCATTTCAGAAAATTTTGGAGTGGAAGGCTGATATTTTATACCAACTATGTGAAAAATATCAGAGCCGGGATTCGAACCCGGGCCTTCCGCTTTACGTGCTGATGCTCAAACCATTGAGCTACCCTGGCTGATTACCAGCTAGGCATTTCTCACATAACATCCGTTGGCAAAGTTATCGAGTCTGTAAACACAATTATATCAAGTGACATTAATATTCATGGCACAACTCCAATAGACCACGAAATTTTATTTTAATTTAGAAATTTCTGTTATGTGAGAAATGCCTAGTTGGTAATCAGCCAGGGTAGCTCAATGGTTTGAGCATCCGCACGTAAAGCGGAAGGCCCGAGTTCGATTCCCGGCTCTGGTATTTTTCACATAGTTGGTATAAAATATCAGCCTTCCACTCCAAATTTTTCTGAAATGAATTTTCATGGTTGATGAATAAATTTCTAAATTAAAATAAAATTTCGTGGTCTATTGGAGTTGTGCCATGAATATTAATGTCACTTGATATAGCTGTGTTTACAGACTCTGACTTTGCCAACGGATGTTATGTGAGAAATGCTAGCTGGTAATCAGCCAGGGTAGCTCAATGGTTTGAACATCCGCACGTTAAGCGGAAGGCTCTTGTTCGATTCCCGGTTCTGGTATTTTTCACATAGTTGGTATAAAATATCAGCTTTCCACTCCAAAATTTTCTGAAATGAATTTTCATGGTTGATGAATAAATTTCTAAATTAAAATAAAATTTCGTGGTCTATTGGAGTTGTGCCATGAATGTCACTTGATACAGCTGTGTTTACAGACTCTGACTTTGCCAACGGATGTTATGTGAGAAATGCCTAGCTGGTAATCAGCCAGGGTAGCTCAATGGTTTGAACATCCGCACGAAAAGCTGAAGACCCGGGTTCGATTCCCGGCTCTGGTATTTTTCACATAGTTGGTATAATATATCAGCCTTCCACTCCAAAATTTTCTGCATTTCATTTATTTTGTAAACTATGATCATCTTATATACGCATTTAAAAAAAAAAAAAAAAAAAAAAAAAAAAAAAATCTGTAAATTTACTGAAATATCGATCTATTGTCTAAGTTTACAATAGTTCTCAATTAAAAATGAATATTCTTAATACCTATTCAGTATTCTCTCTTTTTACTTTCCGAACACTATAGTGAGGAAAGTATTGTAATCATGTCAAAAATCCGAATTCGAGATTTTGATGTTTCTATACGTTTCGAGGTCCAACGAGTCCGTTTTCACTATTTTTACGATGATCTATGTATGTGTGTATTGTGTATGTATGTGTGTATGTCTGAGTGAACACGCTAGCGTCTAAACGCTTTGTTCGAATAAGCTGAAAGTTGGTACGTATATTGTAAGTCACCATAGTACGAACCCTATAGATTTTGGTGAATCTAGCACTTATAGTTTTTTTACAGGGACACAAAGAAAAATTCTTTATCATTATGGCCAAGGGACCAAAATCTTAAAAGTGTGATAGCATCTAAACGCCTTATTCAATTGAGCAAAAACTTTATACACGTATTATAGGTCACAGATACTCAATCTGTACAGATTTTTGAGAATCTAGCACTTAGTTTTTTTACAGGGACACAAAGAAAAATTCTTTGCCAAATTTTTAAAAGTGTGATAGCGTCTAAACGCCTTATTAATCTCAGCAAAGAATTTGTACACATGTTATAGGTCACATTTGAACCAACTGTATAGATTTTGGTGAATCTAGCACTTAGTTTTTTTACAGGGACACAAAGAAAAATTCTTTATCATTATGGCCTATGAGACCAAATTTTTAAAAGTGCAATAGCATCTAAACGCCTTATTCAATTGAGCTGAAAATTTGTATGAATATTATAAATCACTGTTGCACTAACTATAAGCATTTTGGTGAATTGTGGCCACCACGAGACTTTCTTCTATATTTTCCTATACAAATTCACTCAGTAACAATAATTAAAAAAAAAAAAAAAAAAAAAAAGTGGGACTTTGACAAAATTGTGGGTAAAATGTGAAAATTTGTTTAAGTTTGTCAGAATTTATAGATTTTTACAGGGACACAACGAAAAATTCTTTATCATTATGATCTAAGGGCTCAAAGTTCAGTAGCGTTAAATAAAACCTCGTGTGATATATGGAGAAAAATATCAAACACTCTGTTATAGTTTTCTCTCTTTTGTTTGTTTAGCAACTCCGCTTTCTTTATTTTATCTACAAAACTGTTAGTTACTCAATGTTCGGAAAGTCGAGTGGAGTCACTCCAGATTTTTTTTTTTTTTTTTTTTTTTTCCCCAATTAAAAAAAAGTAAATATGAATATAACTTCAAAATTAAATATACATATAAAATATACTTCAAAATTAAATATAAAATCATTAATATTCTCCAACCAATAATTAAAATACTAGCCATCAAAATACATTAAATAGATGTTTTGATATCTCAGTTTAATTTTCGCCGTAATTTTACTTAAGACTTGAGATAAAAAATTCCAGTAGTTTTCTGTTGAAATT
This sequence comes from Salticus scenicus, assembly GCA_963930645.1. Classification (NCBI taxonomy): domain Eukaryota; kingdom Metazoa; phylum Arthropoda; class Arachnida; order Araneae; family Salticidae; genus Salticus; species Salticus scenicus. The sequence continues at coordinate 33,631,620 of OZ005652.1, read as the reverse complement.
TTTAATAGTGTAGATTTTTATAAGAAATAAAAATAGCCTCACAAGTCTTCTACTTAAGTTAGAAAAAAAGGAATCATTAATTACATTATGTTAGAATTTTTTTTAAATTATTATTCGATTAATGATAAGGCACAGTACATGCTTTTATTAGATTTTTGCAACAATGCTATGAATTAGAGCCAGACGGAACAAGTTTACACTGCTGAAACTAAACAGAATCTCTCTTGCAGTTCCGTTCGACAATCCGTGTCCTATTAAAAGGAAAATGTTTTAGAAAATATTCAAAATGCAAATTTTATATACAATTACTTTGAATGTAAATTGTATTTTGAATTATTTTTATTATTGTTAATATTCTTCAACCACATTTCTTGCGACCATGGAATCCTCTGCGCAAGTGCAGATTGAACGAGTCCAGTGTTAAAATAGGGGTGACTGAGAGAAAACAAGCGATAAGGGAACACCGAATAACTGGATGTTTGCCAAATAACTATCTCTCGGCCAGTTAGTTTTGCATCCCTCTAAACTTTTGGACTCGGCCTCACTGCTAGTCGTAGGAAACGTGGTCGCACTATACTCAAAATGTGGTGAAAAATTACTGAACAATATTATTTATTATACACTCATGCTCAAAAATTTGGCAAGATTTGCAAACGATCAGTTTTTTCTTCAATTTAAAAAACTTCTCTCGATAAAATGCTCTCAAACATTCGGTATTTAACACGTTCACGCCGGCGTGACGGCGTGATCCACCGGTGGGTCACAGCTATAGCCGGCAGCAAAAGTATCCGAGCACTAGCAATAATCCCGGCCCTGAAAAAGTACACTTAATACTGCTTTGTTAAATAAATCCTTGTCGCGTCATGATCTTAGTCTAAGAACATGATTCGACAAGGATTTATTGAACAAAACACTTTTAAGTGTACTTTTTTGATATCGGAATTATTGGCTAGTGCTCGGATACTTTTGAGAAGATTATGTAAACAAAATGCGTCGGCGTGAACGTGTTAAAGAACTGGGTCTTCCTCATGTTTTTCAGTAAAAATTGGTTTAAGACAATTTTTAGGGGCTGGTAACAAATTGAGCAAAATCAATAATGTCTGATCACTATCATTAAATGAACGAAATAATCAGTAACTTTAGGATATGTTAATGTAGATCCAGTACAATTAGTGGATGAGTTTGTGTGACGATAGCATGTTAAACAACGAAGGTATAAGTATTTATTAAAAAATATATAATTGTTTATAATATACAGATTTTTGTACAAAAATCATTCATACTTTCAGATAAATTAAAAACTATTGAAACAATATACTGCAATTGGAATACAACTATCTTATTCTTATATGTCACGAAATACGAGCATTTTGTGAAAAAGGTTTTCAGTGCGCATGCGTGAAAGACTTATGACATAAGGTTATAAGCTAGATATATTGGGCAACTTTTGTCAAAATTTCGTTTGAATAGAGTAAAAATTGAGCAAATTGTCGGTAAAAGAATGAGCCAGATTTTGGGTTATTTTTCAGAGTTGAAATTTTGCATTGGAGGTCTACACACACACACAATATTGTTTTACACAGATTAAGAAAAATTAGCTCAGGATGTATGGTGGACAATGATCATTTCAAATCGAGAGAAAAGTATCTGCTCTCACAAAATGTGACAATCCCCTTCTCCCAAGAGAGGTTCAAAACTGAACATTGCCTTTAATGGTAAAATTTGTTAATACAGTTCCAGCCGCTTATAAAAATCACATTCGTTTTCAGCAAAAGTGATTTTATTAAGCGGCTGATTTTTATATCTGGCAAACGTTCCTGCACTGAAGAAAAAGGTATTTACCTGAATTTGGTAAGAAATTTCAAAAAGGTACCAAATAATGGAACTAATAAACAATATTAATAATTATTTAACAGATAATTATTTGATTGTTCCTTCAAAATAAGTGAATTAAAACACATCAAGTTTCGATGCGCTCTCTTTTGAGGAAAATCTTCAATACTTTGTCGAAAATTCACGATTTTCTTTTAAATTTAAATATTTCCTTTAAAGCTTCTTGCCTCTTAGTTATTTCAGATTAAAAACTAAAAATTGTCTTTTTTTTTTTTTTTTTTTTTTTTTTAAATATAAATAATATTTGAACACTTGCGAATCAAATCAAATTTTTAACTTATTACCACGCTTTGAAGAATACATTCCTTGAAATTATTACTAAGACAAATAATGGGACGTGTTTAATTGCTGTAAATGTAAAATTTACTGTTGTAAAATTTTCGACAAAGAGATAACGGTGGAATTTAATTTTTTATTTCAAAAATAAAAAATCACAGCGTAAACAAAAATTTGTTTAGTGTGCATATGACATTTTTACTGCTAAAAGGATTTTTTTTTTTTTTTTTTTTTTTTAGTTTGTTAACCAGCTATGCTGATTTTATTAAGCGGTGGTTTTAAAATTAGTTTGCATTGATTTGATTCCGGTCCTGGCAATCTGATCAAATTAAGCGGCTGATTTTATTAACCAGTGAATTTATTAAGAGGCGGTTACTGTATTGGAGTATGAGAAAATTTTGGGATATATTTATTTAAAAGCTTTGCACACGATAAATTCTGGGGAAAAAAAAATCGCTAATATAGGATTATTACCTAACTTAGATGTATTATCGGCTGCCAAAATTACTAATTTTGACAAAGAAATTCTTTCCTGCTTCAATGTAGAGACAGCCTCCTAAAATCATGAATTTTAAAATTTTTTCGCAAGAAGTTATTTTATGTCGAATGAATGATTTTGCGTGTATTTTACGTTTGTTTTTATTCGTATATAGATTCAGATTTATTTTCGAATAATTATCTTTCCTCTCATCAAATAGAAACTTATTTTAGGCATTGTTTTTTTAATTATAAATAATGTTATATGTTTATACAAATTACTTTTCATTAACATAGAATTTTAAAATAAATTTTTATTTTGAATGTATAATTTCTTAGTTTTCCTATGCTTAAATAAACACGGAAATCATGCGCATCCAAGAACTGTCTTGAAAGATTTAAAATGTTCATATCTACAATTCCAGACATTGTGTCTCTTAACGAAATTAAGTATACAAAATAAATACGAGTAGTAATCAGATATTAAAATATGAACTAATAATGCTGTGGCTATTGCTAAATTTTATATAGGGGAGACCGGGGCAAGATGACTAATGTCTTAATTTTTCCGTTTTTCACTGGGTGGCAGCTTCAATCGGGCACTACTGGCTCTTCTATCGGCCGTTCGTTAAACAATAGTATAGAAACGCTGAAATCGCCATTTTTGTGTTAGTTGTGAAGCTTTGATTGTTTACCGCTGCCACGTTATAACTTTTATGCATATGTAAATAAGCTCTGCTACAGCAACTGGTAAGATATATAGTTTCTCTTTAATATTTATGAGTAACTTAGTTTAAATACTACCTATTACCATGAATAAATGTCATTTAATCGCCTTCCTCCATGGCAATGAAAACTAATATTTTTAAACAGGCAGTCCGGGGCAAGATGACGAGTGAATAATAGTGCTAATTCTCAGACCTTGGTAGAAGAAAACCAACATATAAACCCTTCAGAAGAACCAGAACTTATGGCAAATGCTGATTCCGATGCACCACAGAAGCCTGTTAACGTTTTTGATTTCAAACCATTGCCTAAAGCAACACAGTGTGAGAAAAAAAAAAAAGCAAAAAAAAAACTAAGCTCAAGCATTCTTACAAGCAGACTCATCAAAGAAATGTTAGAACAAATGGAAAAGTAGAAGGAAGAACAGGAAGGTTTAAAAAACAGAGAAAAGAAGCTCGTGAAGCTAAAAAGGGAGTAAAAAAACTCAAACTAAGTTCCTGTAGGCCTAAGTCTATAAATCCAGGCCAAACAGTCCAGTTGCATCAACTTCAAAGGATGTCCTGCTTATGAAGAGGAATATTGTGACCCTCCAACAGAAGAATGGATCCAGTGCTGTAAATGCCAAGAACGGTGGCATAAGGAATATTCCAATTATGAAAATGGCATTTTCATTTGTGACTATTGTTAGCTACACAACTAAACACTTCAGCATTACGTTACAATGCATTACGCTTAGTTCGATACTTTGTAATATGTAAAAACACAGTTACCATTTGTTAAACCGTGTAACATATTCAAAAGATAAAATATGTTCAACCTTTTTCGGTGTTGTCATCTTGCCCCAAGGCCAAAGTCATCTTGCCCCAGTACTGGGGCAAGATGACGATTTATTAAGGTTATGAAAAAATAAAATTATCCTTTGTTTTTTTTATTTGAAAAATTAAATGGAAATATATTTAATACTACAAAGGACTACTCTAACAGTTCATGTAAAATTAATTTTACTATCCTTTAAAATAAATTAATAAACAACAAAAATTGTTAGCATAGTCATCTTGTCCCGGTCTCCCCTACATCTCCCCAATACTTTTAGTTCCCCATCATATAGGTATGGGGAACTTAGGTAATCGTGAAAATTTTCGACCTCGGTTTTTTTACTTTTTTACACGTTTTCAGGTGTGAGGAATCCGAAAATGACAAAATTTGTATGGTGTCTGTCGTCTGTTAGTCCGTTAGTCTGTGTACACGATATCTCAAGAACAAATTGTCGCAGAGAGGTCAAATCCGTTTTAAAATATTACTTTCGACACTGGCAAGAACCCTATTCATTTGCAATATTCGAACTAAAAAACTTCGTAAGTTATAGGAATTTACGATTTTCTTAACATGGGAGAATAGGACAAAAATTCACTTAAACGTGCATTAAATGGAAACTTTTTACTGTAAAAATGTCAGACCAGTTTTAAAATATCAGTTTTGATGCCGGAATGAACATCAGCAACTATAAATATGCTACTTTGAAAACTTCGTAAGTTATTGGAAATTTACGAATTTCTTAACATGGCAGTTTAGGGCAAATTTTCACATAAACGTCAATTTTTAGAGATATTTTCATAAGATGTCAAACCACTTTCTAAATATTATTTAGGACACTGACATGAATATTAATGACTATGAATTTTCCAATATAAAAATTTCGTAAGTTATTGGAAATTTACGAATTTCTTAACATGGCTGAATAGAGCAAAATTTCACATAAACGTCAATCTTGAGGGATATTTTCATCGTAAAGATGTCAAACCACTTTCTAAATATTATTTGGGATACTGGCATGAATATCATAGACTATGGTTTTTCCAATTTAAAAAATTCGTAAGTTATTTGGAATTTACGATTTACTTAACATGTCAGAATAAGGCAAAATTGAGCATAAACTTCCATTTTGATGATCATAAATACGTTAGACAACTTCAAAATTACATTTATGATATTTATTTGAACATGGTTGAATACAAATATTCTAATAGGAAAATTTCGTAAATTATTCGTAATTTACGATTTTATCAATATAAAAAAAATTTAAAATTTTCCATATGAATATGCATTATACGATTGTTGCATTGAAAATAATAGCATGAAAACTAAAATACAATCCTTTTACATTAATTCTCAAAATTCGATATCAGTTAATAATAGCAAAAACCTCAAAAATGAAATCTGTTCAGTTAAGCCCACTTCCTGAGGACGAGCAGTGTTGCCAGACGAGACGGATTTTTTAATCAATCACCAAAAATTTCGAGAAATGATATTTCACATACATAATAGAGTACTAATGTTCGAAGTAAGTAGGTAAACGTTACAATTAAAAATTGATTCTTATTGAATAAAAAATCCGCCCGATCTGGCAACAGTGTTGACGATTATATCTATTCAGTGTTGATCCCCCTCCCAAACACAGACTGCACATTATAGTTTGAGTAAGAATATACAGGTACTGCATCTCTAATGTTTGTGTTCATTTTGATGTGTCTCACGGAGAGTAACAATAGACCTCGACACAAGGGAAAGTGAGACAAGTAAAATAGTGTATAAATGACATTTAAACAACGAATGCTATCTCCTAATTATTTTTTATTTCATTTACTATGCAATTTCTTCTTATTATTACACATTTTATGTTTCTCTTATGCATAAAAAAAAAGGCCAAAATTAGCCAATTTCATTTTAGAATTAACATTTTAAAATTATCCCATTATCCCCCCCCCCCCCCCCCCCACAATGCCCTATAAATTTACTTAAAATTTCGTGCAATAGCTAGAGATGCAGTTGCCACAATGTGTCATGTACACTGTCATTTTCTAATACTGGTTAAATAGTGTTCTAGACCGCATATAATGTGCAAATTCCTCGAAAACCGGAAGTCTAAAATTTTTACGAAATCTATATACTTTCTTCTATTGAACAGAGAAGAAAATACAAGTCAACATTTACGGAAATACATTAAGGAAGATCTTGAAGTAAATGTTCAAAATACGAGAAACTTTTATATCCTATCAACAAAAAAAATACATGATCACGATTACAAAACATGAAAAAAATCTGGTGTGTCAGTCACACGACTTTCTCTTACCCTGAAATTTAATACTAAAAATACAGATTGGAGATTAAGGAGTAAGATAAAGAGTACTGTTATGCAAATTTATGTTAAACAATTAAAATTAGACTTCGGAACAGCTTTATTTTACAAATAATTTTACATGAGGGAGGCTACCGACCCCCTCAACCCCCCCGTTTTATTATTGTACCTGCATTTGTATATAGAATTCAAATCTTATTAAATTCAAAAGTTCATTTTAAATTATTCAGACAACTTTCACAATCAACATTCCTTGAAATCAATCTTGATGAAAATTCTAGCAACAAACGTATTAACTTCAAAATACAACATTTAGATTGCCTGAAATTATTTGTTTTTAATTTACTTTAACAGACACAAAGATCAAACGTTAAAACAATTCACTTCGGCAATCAGGAAGCCTTAAAACGTGTAAATATGCAAAAAACAAGCAATGATTTATTTAGCTTAAAAACACATTTACCATATGTCTATGAGGAATTCATTTCAATTCCTGAGCAGTTTCCCTGAGCATGGTAATATTATACTAGTAAAGCACATCCACTAACAATGAAAAAGTTATCGCTTAAATATTGGAAGCCCTGCATATCTTTTGAAGATTATGTACTGACTACATGGTGCACCTAAATATAATCTTATAGTGATAATACACGGCAAAACCTGAAATACAGTTCCATCAAGTTTCAAGTATTGTGCTATAATCTAGCTCCTTTGTGTCGCCCTGTAAACGAACACTGAATAATTTTTATATCTTATTCTACATGAAACATGTTTTAAAGCATAAACTAGTATGTTGTGGCCACCACATTACTTTCTTCTATATTTTCCTATACAAATTTACTCAGTAAAAATAATTTATTAAAATTATTTAAAAAACTTATCTTCCATGATAATGCAGATGATTTCCATATTAGAGAAGTAGTATAGCTATAAATATCCAAAAAAAGTCGATTTTACTGTCAATATTACATTTAAAAAAAAATCGATAACTTCATTTTAAATTATCGCAGATCTATGGTTCAACCATTCGTTTTAAAAAGGTACTGGCGAGCTCTTTTGAAAGATACCCATCATGAAAATTTACTCCCCTCGAGGGGGGAATTTCCCCCAGGGTGGGGGAGGGGGGGGGAGGCGAGGCTCCTACACATACAAAAAATTTTTCACGGTTGACTATCTCTATTATAAATAATTCTGGTAAATTTCATAATGATTATTAAAAAATAATTTTCTTTATGCACATTTATACAAAATTTTGTACTATACCACCATGTTAAAAATTTAGAAAAAGTGGGATGGCAACGCAACCTGTAAGACAATTTTTACCAAAAGTTGATAGGCACTAATTTATGTCAAGGGGCAACTACATACCAATTTGTATTAAATTCTGTGAAGTAGTTCCCGAGATACAGTTACCACAAAAGTTTGTCACACCCACGCAGAGACTGACAAACAGACAGACATTTTCTAAAAATGGTCAAATCGTGTTCTACAGCTCTCAAAACGAGTAAATCCATCAAAAAGCCGAGGTCGAAAATTTTTACGAATCCAATACTTTCTTCTATTGAATGTAGAAGAAAGTAAAAATTTGGTCCCACAGGCCATAATGATAAAGAATTTTTTTTTTTTTTTTTTTTGTGTCCCTGTAAAAAAACTGTAAGTGCTAAATTCACCAAAATCTATACGGTTCGTGCAACTGTGACCTATAACATGTGTACAAATTTTTTGTTCAGATTAAATAAGCGTTTAGACGCTATCGCACTTTAAAAAAATTTGGCCCCTTAGGCCATAATGATAAAGAAATTTTTTTTGTGTCCCTGTAAAAAAACTATAAGTGCCAGATTCTCTGAACTCTATACAGATTGAGTAACTGTGACCTATAATATGTGTATAAATTTTTTGCTCAATTGAAGAAGGCGTTTAGATGCTATCGTACTTTTAAGATTTTGGTCCCATAGGCCATAATGATAAAGAATTTTTCTTTGTGTCCCTGTAAAAAAACTATAAGTGCTAGATTCACCAAAATCTATAGGGTTCGTACTATGGTGACTTACAATATACGTACCAACTTTCAGCTTATTCGAACAAAGCGTTTAGACGCTAGCGTGTTCACTCACAGACAGACATACACACACACACACACATACATCATCGCAAAAATCGTGAAAACGGACTCAGGGGACCTCGAAACGTAAAGAAACATCAAAATCTCGAATTCGGATTTTTGACATGATTACAATACTTTCCTCACTATAGTGTTCGGAAAGTTAAAATATATATTAGTTTCATTTGGTTAAGTGCAGTCTATAGACGTTAATCTCTACTTACCTGCAATTTCCCAAATAGACGTAATGCATTTGAATTTTCTTGGGTGTTCTGTGCACAAACCATTTGCTTCATCTTAACGAAAAGTTTGGTGTAGCCTCCCTACATGATATACATTTAAAGTACCAATTTTGGACTTTGCGATACTATTTGTTTTTGATGCATGCTGAGAAAAACCAGACACACACAGACTAACCGCTAAAAATATGATTTTCCGATTCAGGGGACCTCAAAACGTGTAAATATAACAAAAACTCACGTTTGAAAATTTGACCTAAAAACAATACTTTCTCTACCTTTTGGGTAAGAGAAAGCAATAAAATTGTTTTACCTAAAAACATAAAAATAACTAAGTGACTCCATTCGATTTTTGGAGTATTTAGTAGTTATGGTAAGTTTAAACCAATTTGGATCATTGAATAATTAAAAAAATAAATAAACAGTATTATAGAATATTAAAATATTTTTCATCAAATCTGAATATTTGGATAATGATGTTAATGCATTCGAATTCTTTTGTGCGTGCTTGTAGAAGTGCATAAATTTTAAGGAAGTTCCAGAAATGACCATTCTGCAATTTTAAAACATGTTTAGTCTCGAATTTTGCAATGAATTATCCCTCAATAACACGCGAAGTTTTAATTATTTTATAAATACCTGTAAAAGAGATTAAGTAATACACATATGATTTCCTATAATGACCATACATTAGGAGGAATGCTATGTAACATACCCTCTTTTTATATTAAAAAATTTTTTTTAACGTTATAAAAACGAACTTCTATTACTTTGAGTGACAGACCGCAATGTATAATAATTCTATTTCGCAACTTTGAAAAAAAGTCTATACTCAACAACTTAGTTTTCTTGCGACGATGAAGTATAAGATTCCTACTGTAATTTTATGTTAATCAAATATAGAGTTTATGCGCTAGTGCACTCCAAATAATTTGAGTCCATAAGCCTTAATAATGAATTTGTCGTTGTTCCAGTAGAACTAGATGTCCTATGCATATAGAAATCTATACAGGTTATTCGATGGTGATTTATAACATACCTATTACCTTTTAGCTCAATCGAATAAGGCGTTTAGAAACTATCGCACTTCAAAAATTTGAATCTACTGGCCTTATTGCAAAGAATTTCTCTTTGTCACTGAAAAACAAATAAGCCATACACTCATTAAAATTAATACAGGTCTTGGGTCGGAAACCTATCACATATTTACTTAATTTGAGCTCAATTGAATTAAGCTTTAAAAAAAAATATCGTGTTTGCTCACATATACATAATAAAGTACGAAAAACAAAAATTCAGAAAACCTAAAAAACGTACAAATTCTCCAGCACGATGGCATTTTCTTATACTTTCGGGAAGTAAAAAATAAATGTAATAAGTATAATTTTGTAAACTGTACGATTTCTATTAGATATGCATATATTAATTCACATAAAGTATTATACCCCCCCCCCCCCCCCCAAAAAAAAAAAAAAAAAAAAATCCAATGAAAATTATTCTGGAATACTACTTTATAAATTATTTAAAATATATATATAAAACTAAGCAATTACATAAAACGCAATTTAAAACTAATTTCTAGCAATTACCTTCAATAAAGCTTTAAGGATTTGAATAATTTAATACAGCCCACATGGAATTCAAAAATTTTCTACATATGAAACATGTATTTTTAATTAAAGTTTTAATACACTATTATATTAACTCTTTTAGCCATCTTTACCCCATACACTAATATATCTGAAAATAAGGAGTACTTTTTAATATTTATTTTCCCTATGGAACATGTAACGTGCCTATCAATAATGTATCTTCATTTCTTTGATTTAGCATAACATAACTGAAATATATTTCAAAATATTCTACATAAAAGTCAGTCTTTGGTCATTTCTTTTGTATGTCCTTGTAAATGAAACAAAAATGCTACTTTTTTCCCGACAGAGTAATCTGTTGCAGTCTGCGCACACTTACGCGAGTTAAAGCGCAAACAGATACACGCAGATCAAAAGATTTTCAATTTCTTTTTAACAAACAAATGTTAAAAAAAGCTAATTGTAACAAAAATGTTTAGTTTCAGTCATGATCAAAAATTTCACTGAAATATGGATGAATTGCATTATAATAAATATATATATTAAAATGCTAACACAATAGAAATGTGCTTTGATATATATTCGAAAAATTCGTAAGTTATTTGGAATTTACGCTTTACTTAACATGGCAGAATAGAGCAAAATTGACCATAAACGTCCATTTTGAGGATCATAAATACATCAGACAACTTCAAAATAACATTTATGATACTTGAACATGATTGACTACAAATATTCTAATAGGAAAATTTCGTAAGTTATTCGTAATTTAAGATTTTATCAACATAGCGAAATCGAAAATTTTTCATATAAATGGGAATTTTGAGAATTATTGCACTGAAAATAGTAGCATGAAAACTAAACGGAATTGACCCTGATAAAATAAATTAATAGATTTGAATAAGATAAATATATCGAAGTGAACGATGGATAGACTATTAGGAGGGGATTTCATTCTGTCACTGTGTCAAGCTTTGGTCAAATTCATTTCTCTTAACATAATTATAATATGTCTCGCACTATAGAAATTTGTGAGAACATAAATATGATGGGAAACTGAGTAGAGTCCACCTATGCCAACTAGTTTTTAAAATGTAAAACACTTCCGTTTTTTTAAAAACGCATATTTGGCCCAATATTTCGTCCTATCCATACCCTACGAGATAATATAAATAAGATTTGGAGCGATGTTGGCAAAATTAAATTCAGTGCCAAGTATAGCCTTCAATTACTATTATTTAGAATTTTTGCCAAATTCTAAATACTAAGTTGTTTTTTTTTTTTTTTTTTTTTTTTTTCAATATCTCGTATTTATATATTACTGTTAAGTAACACCCGATAATCTTGTTAATACATTGTTATTTTTTCAGACCACTTTGTTTGTAGAAATTTTCTTCAATAGGTAATCACGATGAAATAAAAATTAAGTTTCAAAAATAATGATATAAAAAAGAATGGGTACTTACTATACTCCGTAATAAATTACAAATGCTACCAGGCACAAAAGTATACACTATATTAAGTTTAGTTTGATGTATTATGGGGCTTTAGAAGCTATCAGCACAAATACATAACGTATCAAAAAGTAGAATGCAAAAATAAATGATTAAAAATTGCTCCGATAATCCATAAGAGCCTGTATAGATTACTAAATAACTATAATAAAAATGCCTATTAATATTACAACAAGAACGACAAATCATGCGGTGCGCATTGATTATTAAACCTTTCCAACAGTACGTACTTGTTGATCGTATAACTTTCAATTTTCTTTGCCTACGTTATCAAACAGACAGAAGGACTGAAAGACATACAGATGGACTATTTGAATTCATAACCACTCTTAAACATCGTTGGAAAGCGTTAAAAATGCTTAACGCAAACGAAATTACAGCCCTTAGTTTAACTTTGCAGCCCTTTATCTGAATATTATAGTATAACCCTGTAAGTTTGAAGGTTAACTATACCTTACATAAACAAAACATTTTAGCATTTTGACAATTTTTTTTTTTTTTTAAAGAATTTCGCAATATTAAATTATTTAAAATGCGATTTATTTAAATGTTTTTTTTTTTTTTGGGGGGGGGGGAGGGTCCCTGCATACAAACCCGTCGCACAAGACCTATTAATGCCATTTTAATAAGAAAACATCCCATAGTGTATTTGAATAACATATTTTTTAAAAACTTCGAAAATATTTACGGACGCTGGAGGCGGGCAGAACGGCAGACAGTCGGACATACGAACACAAAAATTCAGAAACATTCACAATTAAAAATTGTTAGGAAGTTAAACACGCTTAAGGTAAACGAAAATACAATTATAGCAAATTTACAATTATTCCCCTTAATATAACTAAAGATTCAAGTGCGCCCCTATAAATCTTAATCTCGGTCATTCAATATACTTTAGAAAGCATTCTTTTGTAAATACGAATTAACATATTTTAATTCCATTAAGATTTGTACAAAGTAAAGTTACTAAAATTTGGTTTATAGAAATATCTCTCATGAACGTAATGCTTTGGAATACTTTCGGGTGTCCCTGTATACAAACCAAAAGTGGTATATATTTCATTTTCTATAGAAAACATTCGATAGTGAAGTTGAATAACATATTTCAATTTCTTTAAGATTTGTCTAAAATGAAGGATATATGAAAACGTGGTTTAAAGAAATCTCTCACAGAACACAATGCTTTGGAATACTTTTGGGTGACCCTGTACACAAGCCATTAGAGATATTCATTCCATTTTCAATAGGTAAAATCTGATAGTGAACTTAAATAACATACGAGTTTCAAGAAATTCCATAAATATTTACGAGAGCTATAGCTCCGACAAACAGACAGACGGATAGACAGACAAACCGAAGTCATTAAAACTTTTCAACCTTGTCGGAAAGTATTAAAGGAGGGATGTGAATAATTTGACCAATATAATTTTAATATAGATAAGAAAACAAGAATACTGAATAATTATATAAAAAAGATTAGAATTAATTTTCAAGGAGTTCCATCTATAAATATTTAAAGAGTTTATAAATAGGTGTGTCATTCGCATGATTTACTCATGTCCTGTATTTCAACATTATAAAGACATATTGCAGATTAAAGGGCGATATAACAAGCATTTTTATGTAATTCCACTTTGAAAATAATTTAAAATATATTTACAAACAATTTTACTCGCCAATTAAGTGTGTGAGGTGGTGATATACCCTGCATATCGTGTATAAGACAGTGTTGGGCATAATTGATTAAAAAGTAATTGAATTACAATTGAATTACAATTATAATTATTTTACTGCCAATAAATTAACAAATAATTGATTGCAAATAAATTTAATTACTTATTCAATTTATTTGTAATAATTCAATTTATTTGTAATCAATTACTTGTTAATCGATTGACAAAAAAAAAAAAAAAATTATAATTATAATTTAATTGTAATTCTATTGTAATTCATTACTTTTTAATCAATTATGCCCAACACTGGTATAAACTATATACACAACACACTTATATTTAGCACTATTATACATACACAACAACTCTAAATTCACTTTCAGCAGTTTCTAAGTAGCTCCAATATATCCAAATTCTTTTAGGAAGCCCTGTAAATGAATGGTAAATCATTTGCATACTACATTCCACATAAATATAGTCATTTTGTTTTGTTTAGTGCATGTTATTGGCTGTTAAATTGTACCTACCAGACATTTAATATAAAGACAATGTATTTTAAATTTTCTTAAACGTACCCACACGAAAAATTTGCTTGATCTGAAAGAAAAGTTTAGTGTAGCATTACAATAGGATGCAAATTTGAAATACAGAGTTTCGACTTCCTCCTATTATTTGTTCTTGAGATAACTGATAACAAAAGAACCTCTTCATGCATGTTTTTCAGCTCCGTGCAAGCACAAAATGCACAAATACACTAAACTCATTTTCAGACATTTGACCGAAACAATACTTTCTCTACCATAATACGAGTAATAAAAAGTAAAAATTGCATGCATCTTCAGAGATTTCATACATTTAAAAATTGAAAAATATACAGCTACCTGCATTAACTTCATACCATAGTTATTTTATATAGTTAAACACAATTTTAAAATATCAATGCACATATTATTATTATTTTCAAATTTATCTGCAATTTTTGGTTACAATAGAAAATAAATGTTAAAAAATGTCAATAAAATTCCCTACTTTTACATTACTTTTTATCTAATTGGAAATTTTGTAGATTAAACAACCCCACGGAAATTACCCTCTTTATTTAAATGCAATTTTCGTTTACTCATGAAGTTCACTTGTAATTTCTATCTCAACGTTAAGCATTTAAATTAATTTATAACGCTAAATATTGATAATCTTAAAAATAGTTAAAATTCACCGAATACAATTAAAAAAAAAGAACTCACCTGAATATCTGATACAAAAACATATCTCTAATTTCCCGAAACTTTTGAAGAAGCTTCCTTATCTATCCACAGTTTTAACACATTATACAGCAACTTTCACTTTGGCATGTAAAAATATGCAATCGTTAAATTCACGGGAAAACCGCAAAATAATTACGTCCATAAAAAAGATATATGTATATACATTTCCTTCCTTCAACAATTAAACAAATTAAACTTATTATCTAGTTACTTCTTCCCGCCACAAAAATTTCGATCGATAAGAAAATATTTGGTTGTTGCCACACGTTAATTTACAGTGGATTTAACAATAAATTAAAATTTGTGTTTGAAATCAATTTCTTATACAATTAAAAGTCCAAGATTCAGGTAACGTTACGAAATCTTAACAAAAACTAAATTTGACGTCATGTTCAAAACATACGTTCTCTCTCAAATACACTCTTCCTATTGGTCATTTTACCTAATTTGCATGCACGGTTCACTCGTACAAACAACAACTAATTTATTACCGAATTTCTCATTTGCCAAAAGTGATTTGGATGTCTGCCAAAATTGATTATTTTCAATTGCTTATCGGAAGGGGGTTGCGTTGCGTTGAGTAGGTTTTACGTCGCAAAAGGGCTACGTTATGGGCAATTAATTATAAACAGAAAAAAGTAAATATGCGAAAAGTTATTCTTTGATTAGAAAAGGAAAAAGAAAAAAAAAGAAAGAAAAGCAATAGTTATTGACATAACAACTTCCGTTATCTATTATTTAATCAACTTTTTCATCACTACGCTCGGTTGGTTGGCTCGGTATAACGTCGCACTAGTACTGCGAATAGGTAATTCCATACGCTCGGAGAACATTCAAGCAAAAATATTCATCCATATATTTAAAGCTATGTATATAATTATATGTATATATATATATATATTGCTACATATTAAAATTTAAGAGACTTCTGGAGGGCACTTAAGTGGGGAAGCTATCCTATCATTGGAAGTCAAGTCAACGATGTGCTTCGGAGTACCTGCATTTGGTCGCAACCAATGCTTACCTCCAACGAAAAATGAGAAAAACATAAAAATAATTTTCCATAATTATCAGTGGAAGATCAAAATTGAAATGGCATGTCTGGGACCACACTTGTACAGTCGGCAGCAAAAGTATCCGAGCACTAGCAATAATCCCTGTCTAAAAAAAGTACACTTAATACTGCTTTGTTAAATAAATCCTTGTCGAGTCATGTTCTGAATCAGTCTAAGAACATGATCCGACAAAAATTAATTTAACATAACAGTATTAAGTGTATTTTTTTTATATTGGAATTATTGGCTAGTGCTCGGATACTTTTGTTGCCGACTGTAGTATGTCCCAGACTATCGCCAACTGCCTATAGAGAAGCACTGGCGCGACATAAAATTCAACCAACTATTTTAAATTTAAGGTTGATTGATTGGGTTTTAGATCTTACTAGTGCTGCGCAAAAGGCAATTATCTTAAATTTAAGAAAATTTTAATTCACTTGATAATAATACTTTTGTTACACTTCTGTCGAAGCCTGGATACTATGCCCTCCATGGAATATTGAAATTGAGATGACAAGTCTCCAAACCACCATACCTAGGGATGTATCCCAGACCCAAAGCAAGTACTATTAAACGTTAGCCATGGATATACAGCCGGCAGCAAAAGTATCCGAGCACTAGCCAATAATATTGATATCAAAATAGTGCACTTCATACTGTTATGTTAAATAAATCCTTGTCGAATCATGTTCTTAGACTGACTTAGAACATGACTCGACAAGGATTTATTTAACAAAGCAGTATTAAGTATACTTTTTTTAGACAGGGATTATTACTAGTGCTCGGATACTTTACTTTTGCTGCCGTCGGTAACAAAAGTGTCCGAACACTAGCAAAAATTCCTATGTAAAAAAAGTACACTTCGTACGGTTTTGTTAAATAAATCCTTATCGAATCGTGTTCTTACACTGACTGAGAACAGGTTTCGACAAGGATTTATTTAACAAAACCGTATGAAGTGTACTTTTTTTACATAGGAATTTTCGCTAGTGTTCGGACACTTCTGTTACCGACTGTAGTAATAAGACAGAGTGATCATCGAGGGGGAAAAAGTGATTTCTTTTTACTCGGAAAAAGACTCTCTAATGGCTGTCTTTCCCCGAGTATATACTGTCGGCAGTAAAAGTATCCGAGCACTAGTCAATAATTCCGATGTGAAAAAAGTACAGTTAATACTGTTTTGTTAAATAAATCCTTGTCGAATCATGTTCTTTAGCTGTCTAAGAACACGACTCGATAAGGATTTATTTAAGAACGCAGTATTAAGTGTATTTTTTTTTTTTTAGACAGGGATTATTGCTAATCCTCGGATACTTTTGCTGCCGACTATATATCCATGAGGGGCTCTACATGTGGGTAGCGTGTTTACGTCATGATTACGTCACTGATCAATGACAAGTTCATTTGGTGTTCGTGGTACCTGAACTATTCAGGATGATTCTGCGCAAGTTCGAATACTCGCGTGATGCGAGTTCTTTTAATTTGTTATGAGGTTGAAAAAAGTTAGTGTATATTATATTTGTTCATTTTTAAATGTTATTTTATTACTAGTATTTTAGTTATAGATTTGGTTTTAAAGAGATTAACAAACATATTTTATTTAAATGATAAAAGTTTTCAGAATGATTTCGTTTGCGCTTGTATGATTTTATGGAATACGACGAAATAATGGTTTCTTTTAATAAAAATAATAACAATAAAGTCATTTTTATAATTGGATGCTTCTTTCTTTTAGGACTGAGGACTATTAGTCTCAATCTGCGGATTTTTACGATACCAGTTTTACGATAGTTGGGCATTTATCGAAATCTAAAATTTATCGGAAATATAATTAAATAATTTTAAAGCAATGTTATAAAAAAAAAAAAAAAAAAAAAAAAAACTAATAGTTTCTCCGTTCTAAACTAAATTTTGCTTTTGACAGAATTTCATCAAAATCTCTCTCTTTTTTTTTTTTTTTTTTTTTTTTTTTGGAAAGAAAAAGAAAAGAAAGGAAAATTAGTAGTATCGAAACAAACACTATCCGCTATTGTAATGAAATGCTCGCCCTCTGGTGGGCTAAGGTGAAATTACAATTAACATGCTTTAATTCGGCTTCCATCAAGCCGCTATTGCATACCGATGTTTAGTTTCACATATATTTATTGAATAAAAATGAATAAATCCGGTAAAAAAGATAACACATACTGTTGTGTGCTCCAGTGTAACTCCAAAGGACCAAGAAATCCAGAATTAAACTTCCATTTATTTCGAAATGACAAATTAAAAATTTCAGTTGCTTCGGCTAATGGAAGTAAAGAATTAATCAGATGATTTGAAACTAATATTTGTTCAACTTCAGTTAAAAATCTACTTCCGATTGAACTTTGAATAAACTGAAATATTTTTTTCCAAAAGCAACCAATTTTCCATGATGTAATGGCGGAGAAATTATAGTACGAATATTAAGTAGAATAACAAAAAGAACAATAATAAATACACGTGGCTATAATATTTACTAACATCAAAAGCTGAAAAGCGCCATCTATCGATCATTACAAACGCGGATAGAAAAAGTTTATTTTTTTTAAATAATTTTGAATTAGGAAATAAAAAACGCGCGTGCAAAATGAAAAAAAAAAAAAGAACAAGACACAAAATAATTAAGTTTGAATTTCAGTTGGTAATTTAAGGATGCCATTGATATAGTAACTTTTTTGTTGTAAATTGTTTTTAATAAATTAAAATGCGGACATCATAATTGTGCTAGTAAAGCCGTTTGCGAGAAACGTCCGTGTTACTTCGGTGTCAAATTTCAAATTTCGCCAAAGGAGTCCTATACTAAAGATTTTTATTTATTTATTATTTTATTTATTTATTATTTTATTTATTTATTATTTTATTTATTTATTATTTTTTCCCCCAAAATTTTAAAATTTAATTTCGAAGTTGCATACATCATTTTCCTCTTGAATTACTAACACATGGATTTTATCGAATTCGCAATACAATTCACAACATTAGAAGACAGATTATTATTTTTTATTTTACACCAATTAATTTTGGCGCTAAGTGAACACTGTAGATGTGATTATTTACTTGAAATTATTAGAGAATATTTAACTTACATGTATTTTATACTTAAAGTCAAACGTACAGTCAGTAACAAAAGTCTCCGAACACTAGCAAAAATTCCTATATAAAAAAGGTATACTGAATACAGTTTTGTTAAATAAATCCTTATCGAATCCTGTCCTTAGTAAGTCTAAAAACAGTATTAAAGAAGGATTTATTTAACAAAACTGTATCAAGTGTACTTTTTTTACATCGAAATTTTCGCTAGTGTTCGGAGACTTTTGTTACCGACTGTGTGCTGATGATTTCAAGTAAATTATCACATCTATAATGTTCACATAAGGCCAGAATTCGTGTTTGCATTAAAAGCATAGGAAATAATATTTCAAATAAAGAACAATATAGACAGATTTTTCACAGCTTTTATTTGGGTATTGCAGCCATTGCCCGCCAAGAAGCGCTGCAATCGAGCTTAGTTTCCGACATTTTTTAATATTATGTAAAGAAGCTTACTGGAAAGCTTTGTCCCAGATGATCACCAACTGCTCACTGCTCAGCTCTAGAGAGATGTTAAAACCTCACACTCTCAACTGTGGAAGTCTTCTTACCAATATTTTTAAAAAATAATCTCAAACTCATTTTATCGTTGGAAAATACAGTCGTCAGAATGTGTCCGAGCACTAGTCATTAATTCCGATATAGAAAAAGTACACTGAATACAGTTTTGTTAAATAAATCCTTGTCGAATCATGTCCTTAGACTGACTAAGAACATGGCTCAACAAGGATTTATTTAACGAAGCAGCATTAAGTGTACTTTTCTTAGACAGGGATTATTGCTAGTGCTCTGATACTTTTGCTGTCGACAGTAATAAAAGTTACTTACGCAAAAGATTTAAATATAAGGTTTTTAAGCACGTTCACGCCGGCACATTTTGTTTACATAGTCTACTCAAAAGTATCCGAGCACTAGCCAATAATTCCGATATCAAAAAAATACACTTAATACTGTTATGTTAAATAAATTCTTCTCGGATAATGTTCTTAGACTGATTCAGAACATGACTCGACAAGGATTTATTTAGCAAGCAGAATTTAGTGTACGTTTTTTGGACAAGGATTATTGCTAGTGCTCGGATACCTTTGCTGTCGACTGTAGCTGTGACCCACCGGTGGGCCACGCCCGCGTGAACGTGTTAAAGAAAACTTAGCAAAATAGAAATACAATATCACGATAATTTTCGAACTGGCATTAAAAAAGAAAAAAAAAATCATATTTTTTATAAATTCTGATAGAGGTGAAATTTTTATGATCGTTTTCATATATTAATTTCTCTTGCCCATAAGATAGAGAAAGTATTGCTTTTGAGTCAAATTTTCAAAAAATGAGTTTTTGTTATATTTACACGTTTTGAGGTCCTCTGAATCCGAAAATCATGTTTTTAGAGGTTGGTCTGAGTGTGTCTGTCTGTCTGTTATCAGCATATCTCTAGAACAAAATGTAACAGAAAATCCAAACTTGGCACTCTAAATGTGTATCATATAAGGATACTACACTAAGCTTTTCGTTCAGATAAAGCAAATAGTTCGTGTACAGGGACATCCAAGAGAATTCAAATACATTACGTCTATGGGGGAATTTGCAGGTAAGTAGAGTTTAACATCTATAGACTGCACTAAACCAAATGAAATGAATAAGCGTAAAAACATGCTTCACGTAGAATATGGTAGGAAAATCATTCACTGTTCATTTACAGGGCTACACAAAAGAACTAGATTATAGTGCGACAATCGTTGGAAATTCATGAAAGTGTATTTCAGGTTGTGCCGTGTATTATTACTATAAGATTATATTTAGGTGCACCATGTGGTCTGTACATAATCTTCATAAGATACACAGGGCTGCAAATATTTAAGGGTTCACATTCTTTTATTGATAGTGGAAGTGATTTACTATAATATTTTACCATGTTCAGGAAAGCTGCTCAGGGATTGAAATGAATTCCTCATACACATATGGTGATTAATGTTTTGAAGCTAAATAGTCAGTTTGTTTTTTGAATATTCGCACGTTTTGAGGCTTTCTGATTAGAGAAGTCAAGTATTTTAACGTTTGATCTTTGTGTCTCTTACAAGGAGAGGTCTCGACATGGAAAATTCAGATCGGGACGAAATTGCGCAGGATTGTAGTATACTATGAGGGTAATAACATATTAAAGCAGTAGGACCCACTATCCCCAAATTTCGAGAAACAGCATTTAAAGTTTCAGTAATCTTTAAATGCAAGTTATTTCGCAAATGAGTAAGCGCCTCAGTGGTGTGATCCTAGAGCGCGAGTCTCCCAGATGACTTGGGTTCGAGGCTACCTGCGGGACTGTTTTTTCTTTTTCTTTTTCTTTAACTTTTTATGTAATCTTAACTTTCTATTTATTTTACTTTATTTTACAATTCAATTCAAAATTTGAAAATTTTAATAAAAAATAATTTAATTTTCTTGAGTATAAAATAACTTTTTCTATTTTTAACATTTATAACTTAAAAATACAATAAATTTCTATAACTTAAAAATAAAGTTTAGTTTTACAAAACCCTAAATAAGAAACATAAAGAAAAACAGACAAATATTTAAATAATTAAAAAATAAGCAAGCTGTAAACAAAGTGTAAAATAGTTAGCAGGTGTACTTAAATCTGTGTTTGAGCTTTCTGATTTGGTTTGAATGTGTATAAATTACGTAAACACTTCTAGCTTGTTAATAATAAAGGGCAGGTGGAATTTTATTTTGTGCACAGAAGGATAAAAAAAAAAAAAAAAGAAGTCGTTATCGAAAAAGAAACGATGTTCATTAACATTTAAAATCTACATTTAAAGATAACATTTCTTTACCTGTAATAATTTAATAGCATCGCAATCCTATACTATAATTTTTAAGAAACTATTGATTGGAGAAGTAATTATTTAATTTGGATAGTAATTATATATGCAATTAAAATCATCATTTCTCCGTTTTTTTTTTTTTTTTTTTTAATTTAAAAAATAAAATTAAATATACCTAAAATAAAATTAAATATTTAGATAAATAATTAAAAACAGTTTCTTTAGTTTTACCTTATTTTACAGTTAAAATAAAACTAAAATTTATTTTTTAAGTTATATAAATTTATTGTATTTTTAAATTATAAATATTAAAAATAGAAAAAGTTATTTTATACTCAAGAAAATTAGATAATTTTTTATTAAAATTTTCAAATTTTGAAATGAATTGTAAAATAAAGTAAAATAAATAAAAAGTTAAGATTACATAAAAAGTAAAAAAAAAAATAATAATAATAGCCCCGCAGGTAATCTCGAACCCAAGTCATCTGGTTGCGAGACTCGCGCTTTAGGATCACACCACTGAGGCGCTTACTCGCTTGCGAAATAACTAACTTGTATTTAAAGATTACTGAAACTTTAAATGCTTTTTTCTCGAAATTTCGTGAATAGTGGGTCCTACTGCTTTAATATGTTGTTACCCTCATATTATACTACAATCCTGCGCAATTTCGTTCCGATCTGAATTTTCCATGTCGTGACCTCTCCTTGTTAGAGTAACTTAAAAACAAATAATTTCAAGAGATCCAAAAGTAGCATTTTGAAGTTAATATAAGCTTGTTGGTAGAAAAATTTGATCAAGACTGATAAGTTTCAAGGAATGTTGCGTGTGAAAGTTGTCTGAATAATTTTAAGGGAACTTTTAATTTTAATAACAAATTTAAATTCTATATAAATGTACAGTCGATAACAAAAGTGTCCGAACGATAGCAAAAATTCCTACGTAAAAAAAGTACACTTCATACGGTTTTGTTAAATAAATCCTTATCGAATCATGTTTTTAGACTAACTAAGAACAGAATTCGATAAGGATTTATTTAACAAAACCGTATGAAGTGTACTTTTTTTACATAGGAATTTTTGCTAGTGTTCGGACGCTTTTGTTACCGACTGTAGCTGTAGAAATGAAACCTCTGTTTCATTTCTACACCTTCCTCACACAGAACTAATTATCATATAAAATTATTCTGAAGTCTGATATGTATATTTTTAACATAAGTTTTCAGAATAGCACTCGTTATCTTACCCCTTAATCTCCAACCTGTATTTATAGTATTAATTTTCATTGTAAGAGAAAGTTGTGTGAGTAACACACCAGATTATTTTTATACGAAAATATTTGAAATTTTTATTTTCTGTCAGAAAATGCGATAATATAAAATTTAATATTTATGATTATATTATGAAAAATTTCAGCTGCAGATAATGAAGATTAAAGTTGATTGTCACTCATTAGTGAATGAAATAGTTTAAAAGAAATTTATTTCAGCAACTTGAAACAGTAAAGTTTGTTTTTTATAATTATTTCAATAAACAACATTAATGTTAAAATGTGTCCTAAGATTAGTATAAGTAATAGTCTAAGATCCGGCTGCAAAATTGCTACATTCATCGAGTATGTAATCAAAATCAGATTTTTATATTCAGTTATAAAAGGGGCAATATGTTTTGGCCGGGTTGCCTAATAAAATGTGCCCGCTAGTATTTTTAATTAAATTAATATTAATTGACTTTTTGGAGAGAAATTTCATTCATTTGTCATTGAAATAAACTATACTCCACATCACAGACATATACATAGTGAACTTGAAAAGTAATGGTTGGCCGCTACCTCTTCGCAGCCAGGTTCAAACAGGTAGTATTTTGGGGCGTTTATACGTTCATGGCGTATATTCATCATTTATATATCAAATTAAAGCTAATTTTTTTCTGCACATGGTAAACTTCGTCTGCCAATGTAAAAGTGTCCGCAAGTAGGGGTTGCCAGCTGTTAAAGATTGCTTAGAATGAAAATTAGTGCGCTACATCGTTCGTCAGATAAGGATGGCGATAGCCAATTGTACGCGTTTTTGAAGCTTTTGCGCATGCGTCGATTGATAGTGTTCTCAACCAATGGCACAAGCAGTTGTAGAATTTCAAAACTCCAAAAGAAATATAATTAATAAATTTTTGTGTGGTTATATTTAAAATTCCCTATAAATATAAAACATTTATTTCTCAATAAATAATCAAATTGTCATTTCTCTATATAATTAGAACATATAATAAATATTTGTGAAAAATAATAACCCTGGTTATTCATGTAAACGAAGTTTATATTATACCTGTAATGTTTTAGGAAATATTTGATTTTATTTATTTTTTTTTCATTATAGATTACATATTAATTAAATATTCAGTAAATAGGACAGATTACTTGAGGAATACAAATTAAACGGAACATTGAAAAAATGATTAAATATTTATTGAAACCTATATTACATTTTTATATAATTTATTCAAAATCTGAATCATCGCTACTCTCACTTTCATTGCAGCCATCACTTTCATCATCACAAATATCAAAATCCTCTCTATTATCAGTACGAATGATAATAGAATTATATAGCACACTTTCAACTTGCATTGGCGCTGAATCTCCTAAGAACCATGTTGGTTTGAGAATACCATCTAAGATCCACCCATTATTTTCTGCGTTAAACTTAGTACAATTCGGCTCAGTAGCATTTAGCCACATCGAATTAACAAAGATCGTCTGCAACAATTTTTGCTTTAAAGATTTCCAGCAAGGTAGGATATGAGTTGAGTTGAAGCCCTTAAGTTTTTTCAAAAACTTTTCATTGTTTTTTTTTTTTTTTTTTTTTTTTGTAGCATACGTCTTATTGAACAAAATGAATCTTCCAGTACTAACATTTTGGCAATCAACGATACCATACATAAGGCACGTAAACTCTTGGACTACAGCAGTTTTACTTTCGTCAAAAATGTCATTAGGGTCAGTCAAAGATGCGAAAACTTGTTGAATTCTCGGGTGTTTAACAAAAATGTTATAGGGCCTTACTTTCCCTTTATTGAAGAATGCAGTCGTATAGTCACAACCTGTGAATGCGTGAAACGCTGGCAACGCAATACATAAAGTTGGACTCAATTTTTTTGACAATTCCGTGCAATTTATACATATTTCGTCTTTACTATTCTTTTTTTTTTATGTACTATTTGCCAACCAAATTTGTAAATGAGGAAATTTGTGCAGATTACCTAGTAGAATTATTAAAATATCAGTGTCACTTGCTTTCACCAATATTTTAGACTCTTTACCCACTTTGCTTATATGAAATACTATTATCGTATCTGCTTCCTCATGTTGGCATTCTAATTCAGTTTCCTCTTGTTTCACAACGCAATTTCCAGTAGAGCAATATGAAAAACATTGTTCTCCAACAGTAATAAAATTTTTTTGTTCCTAATACTGAAACAAAAGAGTTGTTATCCCAGTGAGAAGCTAAAAATTTAACCAGAGCTTCTTTAAAACGAAAATTCTTTAAGCTTTTTGTAAAATCACTGGGTCTCGTTTGTAACGGACCATTAATTGTATATGGAATATCAATTTCCTGTCGATCTTGTCTTTCACAATCTTTGATTGAAGGCGTTAAATATCTATCAAATATGATATGTACTTCGCGAGCGCTTTTTGAACAAAGCTTCACCGATATCGATTCAGCTAGCTTTCCAAATGTTTGCGGCAAAGTAGAGCCAATCTGATACAAATAGTAGAAACCATCAATAATTTCTATATTAATTTGTCCGGGATTGGCTAATACAATCTGTGATGTTAATTGTTTACATAAAGCAGATTTGTCCGTTTTGAGCATGTAGCCTGAACAATGGAATAGTGCAGGCGGTATTGGTGCAAGAGGATATGACAAATAGTACTCAATGTCAATCTTGTTATCTATATCTATTGCCAACAGCCGTCCAAAAATGTCTCGTTCCATTTTAATTAAGGCTTTGTTGTCTCCGGTGTTACTCTTGATCCTTTTTTTTACACAATCAAATGCAAAATTATGTATTTTATTACGTCTAATTGATTTCACAAATCTTGTAGGATCTTCAAAACATTCTGAAAAAAATTTCAACTTTTGTTCTTGACCCAATGACTTGCTGTTCAGTAAACAATTTGCAACATCTAAAAATGCCGCCTTACCAGTTGACAGATTGAACAAAATATTTTTGTCCAGGTTTTCAGAAAAAGGATTCATTGTTTTCTTTATGGTTTCAATAATGCTGTCCAAAGTTTTGTTATCTTTTTCAATTCGACTCTTTTGTAGGGAATGTTGTTGGAACAAAAAGAAAACTTTAATATTAATTTAATTTTTTCCCGCGTTAAAAATCAGAATTTTATTATTCCAACAAGTAAAACTCAGTCGCCTACCAGACGACTATAGCAGGCTCTTTGAAAACTTGAAACTTATTTATATTTCAAAGAATATATACATTTTATTTTACTTTAATTTTTTCTTGTGGAGAAATTATTCCAGTAAACCAAAATATCCATATAAAAGGTTTCTTACCTTGACCAGAGATGTGGACGGCAGTTGAGAAAATATTACTTGTCAGACTCAAAAATAAATTCACTATTTCTAAAGTTCAGATTTTTAATCCGTTCAGACACACACAAAACTATTTACATTTATACATAATTAAAACATAACTTTGTTTTTGGACCCATTTTTTGGCCCGTTATTACTTCTGAAAATCTACATCATAAAATTTCACAAGTGCCATTCAAATAAAAAAAACTCACTACTCAACATTTTTTACATCTTACATCTCCTTTTTCAGAAGCAAAAGCGCCCTCTATTGTGGACTTTCTGAAATAATTTTACCTTTTTCTCAACACTCCCACCTTGATTCATCGGCAGGTGAATCAACTAAAATGAAAAAAATAGTTATACATGAAACATATAGATATATGGAAAAAGTAACACAAATGCAATTAATTGAAGTATAAAAAGGTTTTCAGAAGTGAATGTTCAAAGTTTTTTAGTCCTATCGGATAGGAGTTCTAACTATTCGACCATTTCTGGTCATTTTTGACACATTCTCAAGATGTTGTTGTGTCTTGGGCAAAACTTTATTCAATGCCTCTGGATCATTAGGTACAACTTCAGTGTCCTGTGATTTAATTTTCATGATAGGATCACCTTTTGAGCACACTTCCAATGGGAACACCTTTTGTACTGGCCGTACTAAGGTTCCACTCTTGACTCTCAGCTTGACAACTCTGATACGGCCATCTTTTCCAGGATAGACTTCTTGTATTACGGCTAGTGGCCAATTTAGTCGTTTCTGATTATCAATTTGGATGATCACCACATCACCTACTTTCAAGTCTTTATTATCTTTACCAGCCTTCTGGATCAACTGGCTTAGGTATTCTTTACGGAATCTATTCCTGAATTGCTGTCTCACTTCTTGACAATAGGCATGTCTTGAAAGCAGCTTTTTTCGGTCCAAATAGTCTAAATCTGGAGTACCCGATTCCTTCAAGTCAGAAAGAAAATCGGATGGCTTTAAAGGTTTGAAATCACCCAAATCATTGGATATATAAGTAAGTGGGCGATTGTTTAAAACAGCCTCGACATCACACAGAACAGTAAGTAACTCTTCATATGTCAATACAGACCTTCCCATTACACGAAGAAGCAAATCTTTAGTGGAGCGAATTAAGCGCTCCCACCAACCACCCCACCACGCAGCGGTGGGCGGAATGAATTTCCACTCTATCGGATGTAGTGGATCGTGACATATCTTTTCCCATTCAATTGTTCTTAAAGCTGCAGCAGTACCAGTAAAGTTAGTGCCGTTATCCGAGTATATCACAGAAGGACGACCTCTACGGGCGATGAACCGCCGTAATGCTTGTATAAAAGATTGCGAACTCATGGATGACAACAGTTCCAGGTGTACTGCACGATATACGGCGCAGGTAAAAAGTAATACCCACGATTTTGTCCTATTTCTTAAAAACAGGGGACCGCAGACATCAATTCCAGTAACTTCAAATACCGATGCATCTTTAACTCTGTCTTCTGGCAGATGTGTAGGGGCTGTTGCTGTGGCTTTACTCATAAAGCGTCTGCACACAGCGCATTTTCTTATTACTGACTTTACAGTACGTCTTGCAGATATTATCCAGTACTCCTCTCTGAGCATACTCAACAGTGTCTGAACACCAGCATGTGAATTGTGGGTATGTAATTCCCATATCAGGCACTCTACGACATGGTGTTTAGGTGGTAGTAAAATCGGAAACCTGAATTCATAAGTGTCTTCTCTTTCGATTATTTTAGTTTTGACTCTAATAAGCTTATTTTCATCCACGACTGTGATAAGACCCCCAATGGACTCTCCAGTCACTGGAAAACTCTCCACTTGAATAATAGAAAAAAGTTTCAATTTTGATTTTTGGAACTCTGAAGCTGATAGGAATGGCTGGACATTCAGTGCTCCCCCTCGACAACTCTGAATAAATCTCATTACCCAACCTAAAACTCGCACCATTTTAGAGAATTTAGAAAATTTCTTATACCATTTATCACCGACCTCTGTTGTGACATTAGTGTTTACGCTTAAGTCAATAACTCTCTTTCTTTTAATTTCTGCTGCAACTGACCCCTTGTCTGGCAAAACTTCAGAGTCAGGCCATGATTCAGGAGGAAGTCTCAGAAATTCGGGTCCCTCCCACCAATCACATTGCAACAAATGTTTAGGCGTACAGCCACGGGAGGCTAAGTCAGCGGGATTCAATTTGCCTGGTATATGTCGCCAGCATTCTCCTTTCGACAAACTTAAGATCTCTTTTACTCTGTTATTCACGAATACACCCCAACTCTCATCTCGTTGTATCCAACAAAGTGCCACAGTGGCATCTGTCCAGTAAAAGGTTGGAACGTCAGTTAAGAACAGGGCTGCACTTACATATTTTGCCAAACGTGCACCCAAAACACAAGCTAATAATTCTAATCGTGGTATTGTTATCCTTTTCAATGGCGACACGCGTGTTTTTGCTGCAACAAATTTCACAGATACATTTTTGTCACTTTTACTTCTCAAATAAATAACCGTGGCATATGCCCTTTGGCTGGCATCGCAAAAAACGTGCATTGACCACGAATCTTTGTTCCCATAACCTATTCTACGAGGCAATTTAAGCTGAGAAATACCAGAGAGTTCTCTATACCATTTTAAGAATCGATTTTTCAGGTCATCTGGTAGAGGTAAATCCCAATTTGTTTTAGTTGCCCAGGCCTCTTGAAGTATTAATTTCCCAGGTAACATTACTGGTGCAATAAAACCTAGCGGATCAAAAACAGAGTGAATTAAAGAAAGTAATTTTCTTTTTGACAAATCTTCTACGCTAATATCATTTTTGACTGGAATGAAAAGTTTGTCCTCTCTGCGGTCCCATTGTAGACCTAAAACCGGTGAGACCGTATCGCAAGGGTTATCTAATAACTCATTTCCACTTGTTGGACCAAATGTCCAAAGACGCAGTTCCATTTTGGCCTCTGCCATAATCTCAGTTGATTGACTCATAAATAATTCTAATTCTTCTTTATTATCAACTGAGGTCACGCAGTTGTCGACATAAAATGAATCAGCCAACTTTTTTGCCACACTTTCATATTTTGGTGCGACATTTGACAAATGATGTGAAATGACTGATGCCAATAGGTATGGGCTACTAGTTACCCCAAAAACCACTCTTTTATGCCGAAATTCTTTAATTTTGTCATTTACCCACCAAAGAAATTTCAAATAATTTTGATCTTCCCTCTGTATGCCAATCTGCAAAAATGCTCGTCTTATATCGGAAGTTACGCCAATCGATTTTTCTCTAAAACGCATTAAAATAGCTGGGATTTCTTCTACTAGACCTTTCATCAAATAATCATTTAGAGAAAATGAACTACCCGATTTACATGAGGCATCGAAAACTGGTCTAATTTTGGTGGTTAGACTATCTACTTTGATAACTGGATGATGTGGCAGATAATGTCCTACTTTACTATTTTCAGATTCTGGAATTATCTCCACAACATCTTCAGAAAGCCACTCACTAAATATCTTATCATACTCATTAAAACTATTTAATTTTCTCAATTTTCGCGTGGTGGAAAATAATCTCTTTTCTGCAATATGCCTGTTAGAGGGAAGGTCAACTGGGAAATTTTGGACCCAAGGTAAACTCACGCAATATCTACCATCTTCGGTTCGGTGAAGATTCTTCAAAAATTGTTCCTCTGCTAACTGATCTTCTATATCCTTAGAAAAGGTCTGCGCCTCATCCCTAATACCGATGGATTCTAAATCCCACATATCAGAAACTTTCATATTTTGAACAAGGAGGTTGGTCACTAGCATGGACTGGGTACCCTCAAAACTTTTGGACACGAAAATTATTCTGTTCCCCACACAAAGTCCACCCCAATTTGGTATTAATAGCTGTCAGACCTCCCTTTAATTGAACTACTTCACCAGTGAGAATTTGTCCATAAATATCACTTCCTATTAGAATCTCAATTTCAGGATAATCATCGCCTATATCTGAAATCCAAATTTTATGCCTTTTTAATTCCCCCAATAACGGACCTTTAGATATGCGTGGTATTGTACCGCAAATAGTATCTTGTTCGAGAAAATTGAACCGATGTTCATTACTTCTCCCAACGGGTCTAAGTCTCATACTATATCTGTTATGACTTTTTGATTCAGTTCTAGCTCCCCCAAACAGCGTATGAGTTAAATCAGCGTATGAGTTAAATTCTCAGTGGAAATAATTTTCAAATTTAAGGCTTCGGCTGTGGATCTTAAAACATAAGATCTCTGCGATCCACAATCTAAGAGACACCTAACCTTTTTTCTCAGACCACCTGAGACTACTTCAACTATTAATGTCATGAGAATGACCTCTTTCATACATGAAGGAGTAGACACCGTACTCTGTACAGCAATTGACCCTTTTTCACTAACTATTGTCTCGTCCTTATTCTCTGGAGCCTCCGGGCATAAAATTATGGGATGAGAACGCTTACAAAGACGACACTGAATAAATTGTTTACATTGCTCCGCAAAATGACCAGATTTTAGGCAACGTAGGCAGCATTTTAACTCTTTTAATTTATTAAATTTCTCTTTTAAAGATAAAGACCGAGCTTTGAAACATTCTTTACTTTCATGATTTTTTCCGCAAAAGACACGTGATAACTCCTTAGTCGCTACCAAACCAGCAGCACTCGCAATAGGTTTTTTATTTTTGAATTTAATCTCTTTAGGCCGCTCTTCACGCGAGGGTGTCGTAACCTCGAACCCAGAACGCGCGAGTTTAACTCTTTGTTCGCCTTCGACTTCTTTACGCAAAAACTGCAAGAGATTTGAGATCGGGAATGTGATGTATCATCAGCCTGTGATAACCCTATTTCTGTTTTTACTACTGATAAGATTTTAGCCCTCATGCTGTGGCTAAGAGCCCATCTTTGTCGTGCAGATATAGAGTTTGTAAAATGGCTAACACCAGTCAAGGTATTACCAGCATCAGCATTAATCGTCTGTTCTAAAGTCAGGTCCACAGGCGATCTACTTAAGCATGATTTTGTGCGCCTAATACCAAAGGCGCCTTCACGAAATTCCATAACCAGAGTTGAGTTCTCAATTTTCAGCTTGATTAAATTATTTAAATACATAGCAGCCCATTTGGAGTAATTTGGTAGATTGAACGCAAAGAAGTAATCACACATCTCGAAGATAGAATCAAGGTAAAGCTCAAAATTACTGCAACGAATATTTCTAGAAAATCGAAGATATATGTTGACGAGTTCTGTGTATTGCAAATAATATTGAACAGTCTTCCCATGGCCACCCTGCAGTGTGACTTCGCGAAACTGTTTGTAATCCTCTAGTATTTTTTGCAGGGAGTCAGTTAAAACAATGCTTTCATTAATTTCACATGAAGTATTTCTTACCGCTTCTAAATCTTCATTTAATGTTTCAAAATCACTTTCAATTTCAGATAAAAAAATTTCAAAATGAAGAACTTGCAAGGCACCAGAAGTCAAAGGATGTAGCCGTTTACACCGATTAAAGTGTTTGCTATACAAGAAACTATTCATTGATCTTCCCGCTAGTGCCTCAGTTTCTACCAAAATCTCTATTAACCCGCTGGAGTCAATATATTTATCTATGGCTTTGAAGTATGCCATTTGCATATGAAATGCGCCTAAATTAATAAATACATTATCGAATTCAGGTTTTTTAGTATTTTGAATTTGCATAGCCAATTTGGCTATTGCTAAATCGTAAGTGACTATAATCTGATCTTGATTACAAATTTTAGCAACTTCTTTAGCAATGTTAAGAGTTTCCTGAACGATTGCTAGTGACGTTGGAGACTCATTGATAGGTGATAAATATTCGATTGTTTGAGTTTTGCTATGATCAAAGCCTATCATGCAGTTATAACCTAACCACATGGGCACCGAATCAATACGAAACAAGGTCATATTCCAAACCAAATCTTTATTCATCGCAATTTCTCTTTCGGAGTGACATGCGTTGATAGGTTTTTTTTTTTTTTTTTTTTTGATAACTTTAGTTGGAAGAAATGTCATACTTGTAAAAGGTGTTTTGACAAAAGGCTTTATTTCCCTTGAAACCGATTCAAAACGCCGTCTCTTACGAGCCACGGGAGAAGACGCAACAAAATAATCATTTAAATCTGAATTCGAAGCATTCGCGATTTCCATGTCATTAGATTCTTCATGATTTTTACTACAAAATTGATTCTTCATGATTTTTTACTACAAAATTGATAAATTATACCGACTGTATCATGCAAAGTGTCTTTCGCAGCTGAATAGTTGAGAACACTATCAATCGACGCATGCGCAAAAGCTTAAAAAACGCGTACAATTGGCTATCGCCATCCTTGTCTGACGAACAATGTAGCGCGCTAATTTTCATTCTAAGGAATCTTTAACAGCTGGTAACCCCTACTTACGGCCACTTTTACATTGGCAGACGAAGTTTACCATGTGCAGAAAAAAAATTAGCTTTAATTTGATATATAAATGATGAATATACGCCATGAACGTATAAACGCCCCAAAATACTACCTGTTTGAACCTGGCTGCGAAGAGGTAGCGGCCAAACGCGCAACGGCAACCATTACTTTTCAAGTTCACTATGCATATGTCTGTGATGTGGAGTATAGTTTATTTCAATAACAAATGAATGGAATTTCTCTCCAAAAAGTCAATTAATATTAATTTAATTAAAAATACTAGCGGGCACATTTTATTAGGCAACCCGGCCAAAACATATCGTCCCTTTTATAATTGAATATAAAAATCTGATTTTGATTACATACTCGATGAATGTACAATTTTGCAGCCGGATCTCAGACTATAAAGATTTTTCGAGTAAAACGATCAGTTTTTTGAATTTGAGGGCAAACATGGCGAGCACTAGCCAATAATTCCGATATCAAAAAAGTACACGTTATATTGCTTTGTTAAATAAATTCTTGTCCTGTCATGTTCTTAGGATTTATTTAACAAAACAGTGTTAAATGTAACTTTTTACATCGGAATTATTGGCCAGCGCTCAGATAATTTTGCTGCCAATTGTAAATTGTAAAATTTTAGAAATTTTTATGTATCACGTAACTGAAAGAACTTATTTCAGTTTTTTCATTATACATATAATAAATTATTATAATAAAACTTTAATAACTTTATAACCGGTGTCCCCAAATGTGTTCGATTATTTTTAGGACGAAGATAGTTTTCGAGGACGTTTGGTCACCCTGCATTCAAGATTTCTCATTTACAATATTTTATCAGAAATCATCTCAGTCTCATAAGAATGCTGTATTGGAGATTTTAAGTACAGGTTTTATTTTTAGAAACGTTTTAAGATATACCTGGTTCGAAAAGATCTCAAAAGGCTTTAATTACGTATTATTTACAGTCGGTAGCAAAAGTGTCCGAACACTAGCAAAAATTCCTATCTAAGAAAAGTACACTTCATACGGTTTTGTTAACTAAATCCTTATCGAATCATGCTCTTACACTGACTAAGAACAGGATTTGACAAGGATTTATTTAACAAATCCGTATGAAGTGTACTTTTTTTTTAGATAGGAATTTTTGCTAGTGTTCGGACACTTTTATTACTGACTGTACAACAAAAGTTCTTTAAAATTACCCAGGTAAACATAATGTTAAAAAATGAACCTGCTAAAAGGAAATATTCTTTTTCACACGGAATTAAATAAATTCCTTCTCCAACAAATACTTTAATAGGAAATGACGTGATGAATTTTTCATGTGGTTCTCTAAATGAATGAACATATCTAATTAAACTTTTTCCAATAGATTTCCAGCTGTCATATTCTGAAACGAAAAGTCTATGCATTAATGAAGTGTTACTAACTAAATAACAAGTGATAGAATCTTCTTCTGGAGCCTTAGTTAAATCTTCTATATTTCGAACTCCAGTGAGTGGGGGAAACGAGAGAAATACTAATAAAAGTGCTTTGTAACTTAGTTCATAATGAAGAAATCAAAGATGATCCACGTACTTAAAAAATATCAAAGCATCTTTTTCAGCACTTTGAAATGTATGGATTTTTCAATCAAACTTCTGAATATCCTACAAAAAAAAAAAAAAAATCCATCCCGTTTGATAAACAAAATAATAAAATTGAGATGATAAAGATTGTTACTGTGATCAAAATCCACAATTTTATTTAAAATGGATGTAGTAAAACCAGGTTTGCTGGTAACGCTTTTTGCTTATCTGTCATGAAAGACGTTTCGGTCTGCATATCAGCGTTGCCAGATCTGGCCTTTTTTTTATTCAATGGTCACCAATAATTTTGAGAAGTGACATTTGATATACATAATGACTACCAATCTTCGAAGTGAATTAGCCAAGCTACAGCGTCTAGAATAAACAGTGTGGAAATCACCTACAACCGTGATGTTAAAATAATGCTACAAAAATTAAGCTTCCCCAGATGTCACTGTGATCGAAGCTTTTGCTCAAATCGAAGACCTGATAGACTTTTCCCAGTTTCGTCAACTCAGTCACGTGATTTAAGCACATAATTAACCAATAGGGAGTCTCGGTTTTGATGTCGTGACACTAGATTCGATTACAATGACATCTAGTGACAGGCTTAATTTTTTTTAGTACAATTTTATTTGCTGCTTTCCACACTGTTTATTCTAGACGCTGTAGCCAAGTGTTACAAATAAAAATTATTGGTGACTATTGAATAAAAAAAAGGTCAAAGCTAGCAACCCTGCTACATATAAAGGTAACTGAAACTGACCGCATGAAAACGTTCTTCGGTCGTTATAATCCCACCCATTTACCAAATCGACATCTGAACGTCTTACCATTCCAAATAATCCAGCCCAGTTTCCACCTGGTAAATATCTACCATCTTCACCATTATAAAGTACAGTTGCTTTATATGGATCTTGAAAAATATGTGAAATATTAAGTATCAGTTCAGAATTCCAAACCTGAAATAATTCGGCTATTTTGCTTTATTCAGTTTATCCTCCATGCATGAAAATTTTGCATACTGACAGAAATAAGTGTACAATTTCCATTCGTCTTACCGCTTTGGACATTCAATATAATAGTACCAAAAATGATGGTGTACACAATTTTTTAATGTGTGAGGAAAAGCGTAACGATATATTTTTAACGTGCTCTATTTTGTCCTGCATGCTATTGAAACATGTCAGTTTTTAAACAATGTATAGTTTTTGAATTTATTTTTTTTCTCTACACTAATTAATCGATTTAAATTAATTACTTTCGAGTTTTAAGAAACGTGATTTATATAACCTATACCTGGCAACATTTTAATTAATACACTGGTGGATAAAATTAAAGCAACAACCTGTTTTCTCGTTCTCTTCTTTTGCAGATAATTTTTTAACAAATAAACCTATGAACATAAAATTTGAATGGCCTGTTTGTTATCATATTGTTAACCTAATTTTATGTAACTTTAGCATAAGAACAATTTTTAAGCTAATAAATATTCATTTTTCTCTCAAAAGTAAGCTTTGAAAAAAATAAATATTTCAATGATTTTAGGAAAGAACACTTAATGAAAAGTGGTGTTAAGGTTGCATTAGAGATAGGTACAGACACACATGCTTTGAAATGTTAAACTAAATGTCGATTTTTCTTTCTGTATTAACTTTTCTGTTACTTTTATAATGGACTTTAAAAAAATATATAATTACTAACTTATAAACTATACTCAGCACTAGAATAATAATGATGTCGATAAATAATTTTATGATAAACATTTTATCCAATTTTCATGTTTATATGCATATTTTTTAAAAAGTTATTCACACGCGAAAAAAAGAAGAAAAAATAAGAAAAGTAAATACAGGTAGAAAGATTTGATTGTAATCTAACATATGGATGAGTAGACATCATCACCTATCTGTAAGGCATCCTTATGACCATTTTTCATTAAGTTTCCTTTCAAAAAATTATTGAAGTTTTTCATTTTTTCCAAAGCTTACTTTTGAGAGAAAAATGAATATTTATTAGCTTAAAAATTATTCTTTTGCTAAAGGTACTTAAAATTCTGTTAATAATATGATAACGAGCAGGCCATCTAAATTTTATGTTCATATCTTTATTTACTTAAAAAATATGCGCAAAAGAAAAAACTAGAAAACAGGTTTTTGCTTAAATTTTGGACATGAGTGTATTTAAAAAAAAAAAAAAAAAAAAAAAAATCTATAAATAAAGTGGTGTGAAATAAAGGAGAGTTTAAAAAAAATATTGGTAGCTATTCTAAATATGATAGTAACATTCACCACATTGCTTGCTATAAATAAAATTCAAAAGATTTTAACATGAATAAGTAAAAATCTTTTTTATAAATACAGTAACTTTTACAAAAACTCCGAAAGACAAGGTTTGGTATCTAAAACAGGAAACTCTGCGGACGGGAAAGTGTCAAATATAGTGATCAGCGTAACGGGTGAAGATTGTTAATATGTTAATATTATTTCAAAAGCATTTTCTTTACTTCTTTATGCAAGGTATAAGGTATAAAGTATAAGCAAGTTATAAAGCATTTGTAATCCCGATTTGCGAAATGGATTTTATATCTCGAATATCTCAAAAATGAATAATCGTTAGAATGTTGCAAATTTTATATTTGTGACTGGCATGATGTTTAGTTGTAAACCTGTAAATTTGGTTTAAATACCAGCTCCCGTTTTAGATATAGCTACAATTTTAGGTGATTTTTCGCGACGTATGTTTGTACGTATGTGTGCGTGTGTATGTGTGTGTGTATCTCTCACATAACTCAAAAACGGTTGAACGAAGTACGTTGGAAATTGATAGATAGATTTGGTATAACATCCAGATGCGTACATTCCTTGTTGGTCTTTCTGGGACTTTTCGTTTTAGAGATATTTATGAAAATTATACTCATAATGACCAAAGGTTTCGTCCATTATAAACGAACTACCAACAAAGAGATTTCAAAAGAAGCCGATAATAAAGTCTGTAATGATATTGTTATGAAAGTTGTCGATATTTTTGCATGTAGAAAGTAATTATTAAAGATATGAGCAGGATATAGTCGATGAATGCACTTTATTTAATGAATATTCAGCGCGTAGATAGAGCACGTGATTAACTGTTATAAAAGATGTCAACATTTTTGCGGGTAGAAAGTAATTCTCAAAAACATACGCGGGTTCTAGTCGATGAATGCATTTTATTTAATGAATATTCAGTGCGTAGATAGAAATCGTAATGATATTGTTATGAAAGTTGCCGATATTTTTGCGTGTAAAAAGTAATTCTTTAAGATATTGTAAGGTTGAGCCACAGTTTTTCAAGCTGAGCTGGAACCAGCGACGCAATAGATGGGAGAGTTGAATGCTTCGACGCCAGCAGTCGGCGAAATTTTAGGTTGGAATGGTTTTGCGTCAGCATAGTGCTGCAACGAAGGAAGTAAGGTGCGAAGTGTTGGCGAATGCGAAGCGGCTTTAAAGTTTTGTTAAAGCAAAGCGATGTGAGTCGGTGGAATGGAAGATAAATATTCTTTAACCACATTTCTTGCGACCATGGAAGCCTCTGCGCAAGTGCGGATTGAACGAGTCCAGTGTTAAAATAGGGGTGACTAAGAGAAAACAAGCGATAAGGGAACACCGAATAACTGGATGTTTGCCAAATAACTATCTCTCAGCCAATTTTGCATCCCTCTAAACTTTTGGACTCGGCCTCACTGCTAGACGTAGGAAACGTGGTCGCACTATAGGGAGGTATTTTTCGTAAAGAGTGTGGTGTTAGTTCTTATGCTAGACTAAACTATAGTTTGTGGTGTATTGCTGAAGTTGGATTATTATACGAAGGGTTAAGTTATTATCTATTGGAGTTTGCTAGTCTGATGTCTATAGTGAAGTTATAGAATATAGAAAAGTGGTGTGTAAAATTTGTCGTGCCGTGGGAATCCAGCCGGTAAGTTTGTGTTCACATCGTTGAGTGGTCAAAGAGTGCAGCCTTCAACCTACTTCTGTTATCTTCTTTGGGTGAGAGTTACTTTACATTTATCTAAGTTATTTCTTGTAGTTTTTTTCCTAAGTTACTTAAAGTTTCTACTGCTTGAGTTGATAGGCCAGATTTACCTCCCATTATTTCAGTTAAATAAAAAACTTATTTATTTTAATCAAGTTTCATACTCTGATTTATCTATTTAGTTATCTAATAGATTATTTAAAATGGAGTTTGCATCCACGCAAACCTCACAATATAAACAGGTTCTAGTCGATGAATGCACTTTATTCAGTGAATATTGAGGAAATAGTTGAATAAAAGTCTTAATTCAGCCACAAGAATCAATAATAAATAATATTCTTAAAACAATCCAATGAAATAGTAATTCTTATAACAGAAATCAAATAAACACTACAGAGCGGAAATTTCTTTAATTCAGAAACAACCGAAAATTTCGAGACCTGAATAAAATTTTCATTCATCGAGAGTTTTGTCAGTGTTTTATATTTCGAGGTAATTACGCAATATAAACCGATAAATCATTGCGAAAATTCCAGAACTCGACTCCTTTTGAAGTTAGAGTTTCCAAACTTTGGGAATTATGAATTACCACTTTTTGCTACATTTGAATACGTAATTTGACGACGTCCGACTTTGTGGAAATGAAAAACTACCATTTGTTTTTAATTTTACCCCAGCAGCAAAATGTAATCGGCCTTTGAATGACCTCTTATCGACGACCGATGAACTTGTAAACGGGCGATTCTCGGAATCTCATCAAGAGCAATAAATCTCATCGGGAGTTCATCTAAAATGTCTCATCGAGAATAGCGATTCGATGATCGGAGCCCGATGAAATTTAAAAACTGATTCGATGAAAATCTGATGGAAAGATACGATTTCTATCGAGTTTTTACGTGATTTGTCATCCGTTCGATACCTTTTCATGGTAAAACACTCCTCATCGAAAGCCGATCTCAGATACTACTCTGAACTATATGTCCATGTTAATGCTACAGCAAATTTAGAGGAATCTATGAAAGGCCGAGCAAAATACAATCGATCAATACTACTAGGAACTGTTATATAGAAAGCAGCAAGTGAAGTTAAAGACAAGTTCAATTTACATTCATCAACAATCACTCGTCTTTTTTTTTATAGTCTTGTTAGTCATTTATAGAACTTTCGAAAAATTCAGTTCTGCGCTATAAGCCAATAAATCTTTCCAGGAAATGTAGAACTCTGTTCTTATTGAAGTTACAGCTTCCAAACTTTGACAACCTTAAACTACAAATTTTCACCCAATTCGGTCAGCAAGTCGCCAAATTTGACGCGAAATCGCCAAGATCGATGTCAAGACCAAAATCTGCGTTGGCTATAAACTTGGCGGTTTGGCGAGATTAGCGATCAAATTTGGCGGTAAATATTGCTTTAGGATAACCATCATTCGTAAACTCTTTCTCAAATTTAACTGAGTTGATTGTTTTAGTAAAAATTATCGCTTCTTCCTACTAATTTTCATGAGAGAGAACAAAAGAATTCCATCTATTCTCGAATGATTTTCCTTGAACTCTAAGCTGTGCATTTGCCAATGAGGGATTTTGTAATAAGTCGTGGAGTACTATTCCTGAAAAAACTACGATATGTGTTTCGCATTATATATAATTCTATTATTGTGACTTTTGTGGTTGAAGTAGTAGTTTTTCTTTTCTTTCCTTGTTTTCAGGAATGTTCGTGGACCGAGCATACCTGCTTATTAACGAATCAGTCACCTCACACAAAAATGTCAATGTTTTCATAATAATATGTTAATTCCAATGGGTGTATAAGGAAGTCATGTGGTGGCCACATAAGATTTATTTATCCAGATTGTCAGAAACTGAATTTAAATACAGTTATACTATTGCGTACATGGGGGTTCGTGAGTTGTCCGAGAATGAAAGGTGAAACTTACAAAAATTCAGTAATTTATTCACAGAAAGTTCCAGAAAAATACAGGTATATAAACCAATAGGCAATGATATGTTCTTGACCATCAATTTCCTGCGACAGAACAGCACCGACACTCTCATGGCTGGCATCTGTATCAAGTATGAACTGTCTGTCGGGCTGTGGATACGTCAAGATAGGCGATGATGTTAAGGCCTCTTTAAGTCGCTTGAACGCTTTTTCACATTCATCTGTACACAGGAACTTCTGTTTGGCTTCCGTCAGCTTGTGGAGTGGTCTGGCAATATTTGAGAAACCCTTGACAAACTTCCTGTAGTAAGTGCATAACCCCAGGAAACTTCGTAGTTGGTGTACATTTTCAGAGTGACTGCAGTTCTCGACTGCAGAGATCTTCTCAGGATCAGTTTTCACACCTTCGGCAGAGATGTTATGTCCGAGGTAGCTCACTTCACGACGGAACAAGTTACACTTGCCTGGATTCAATTTCAGGTAAGCCATTCTGAGTTTCTCCAGCACCTTTCGGATGTTTCGTAGATGGTCATCAAAGGTGCGCTCCACAATGATAATATCATCCAAATACACCAGACAGGCTTCATAGGAAAGTCCTTTCAGCACTTTATTCCATCAGGCGTTCGAAGGTGGCAGGTGCATTGCATAATCCAAATGGCATAACTTTAAATTGCCACAGTCCTTGTCCCGTGGTGAATACAGTCTTCTCACGATCATCAGGATGTAATTCTACTTGCCAGTAACCGGTCTTCAGATCCAAAGTCGACAACCATTTATTGCCAGCAAGTGTGTCTAATGTGTCGTCAATTCTGGGAAGAGGGTAACTGTCTTTCTTCGTGATGTCATTCAAACGACGATAATCCACGCAAAATCTTGTTGAACCATCCTTTTTTCGCACCAGTACTATGGGAGAGGCCCAAGAACTCGTTGATGGCTCGATGACGTCATTGCGCTGCATTTCATTTAGAAGTTCAGTGACCTCTTCCTGTTTAGCAAATGGATGTCTTCTTGGATGTTGTTTGATTGGAGGATGACTTCCTGTATCAATTCTGTGCTGGGTGATGTTCGTTCTCCCGACGTCTTCAGGTGTTCGAGAAAAAAGGTCTTTAAATTCTTGCAGGAGCTTCTCCGCAGCACACCTCTGTTCACTTCCTAATTCTGCATTCTTAAGTAGTTCCGTTGTTAATAGCTCAAAAGACGAATTCGGTTGATCGCGTGGGGCGGTTGATGCATGTAACAGGAGTGCAGGTTGCTAACACCTCATCCTTCTTCACTGTCCGGACCTTATCTCTGATGTTTGCGACTCTCACAGAAATAGTACTCTTTGAGAGATCAACTAGAGATGAAGCTACCAGAACTCCTCTTGGGCCAGAATCCTCTGTATTCGGGTATTCAATCAGTCCATAGCGGAAGTATTGTTTGGTAGGAGGCGTTCCTGAAACTATTGTCTCTGTGTGTGGAGGGATGGAAATTTCAGACTTGGCTATTATCTGGCAAATTGGCTGAATGTCTTGATTTTCAGTGTTGAACACAGCTATGTCTTCCGAACTCGAATGCAGTTCATTATTCTTGAAGTCCAATTTAAAGTTAAATTTTCTCAGGAAATCAATTCCAATGATTAGAGGATCTCTTATATCAGCCACATATGCCATATGATGGTAACTGGCATTTCCAAAAGTGATGGTCAAGTTCATTTTTCCATATATTTTGATTTCGTCTCCGGTCACATTCTGGAGTGTAACACAGTGCGGCGTCCAAATGATCTTCTCTTTTAGTTCTTGAGTCAAATCCGTTCTAATGATGGTTACGTTTGCTCCAGTATCCAGAATCATCCGGCAGGTGTTGTTGTTAACTTGGCCATAGACGTAAAGTCCATTATCGCCGCCACTCATCCATGAAACATGAAATACTGTAAATTGGTGCTCTTTAATTTCAGGCAACCTCCGCCCCGCGTGATTTCCTTTAGTTGGTCGTACAGGGCAGTTCCTCTTCACATGACCATCCCCTCCACAGCCCCAGCACTTTATCTTCCGATCCTTTATTTCCTTATTATTTTACAGGCTGCTTTAAGATCTCT
This sequence comes from Salticus scenicus, assembly GCA_963930645.1. Lineage (NCBI taxonomy): Eukaryota > Metazoa > Arthropoda > Arachnida > Araneae > Salticidae > Salticus > Salticus scenicus. Next base: position 33,589,087 of record OZ005652.1, on the reverse strand, counting down.
GCGAGACTTCTCTTCATTTCATTTTCATCAGCAGGCGTATCATTTAATGAGACTGCTCTTACGGTACGGTCTTTACGGGAGGCTTGTTGGGCTGCATCTATCCTAATTGCATAGCCTAAAGCTGATTCTACGTCTCTGATGTTGGAGAGTCTCAGCGCTTTTTGAATTTCTGGATCCCGAACAGCATCGATAAAGTACTGAAGAGCTAAGTCGTTTCGAGTGTCAGCATGACAGTCTGAGAATGCTAGGTGTGACAGTCTCTGAATGTCCGCTTCCAGCTCTTGCAAACTTAGTCCTTAGAACACTTCTCTCCGAACCGTAGCTCCAATGCTCTAGTCAGGGCCTCGAAGTCGTTCCTTTCTTCTTTAGAAACATTTCTCAGTATCTCGGCTGCATCTCCCGTAATGCTGTTGCTAAGTGAACTGACTTGGCGGTACAGTCCCAGCCGTTAGCTTCAGCCACGATGGAAAACTGCGTCTTATATACATGCCAGGAGGAACTGCAGGTAGATAGCTTAATAAATTCCTGATTCTGGCTTCTTTTATCTCTCTTTTCAGTTTCCTGAGGCATGGATTCTAACTTTTCTTCGAGATTCCGAATCTTGCTCTGCAGTTCATTCCCTATTACTTCTCTGTTCCACTCTTCTTTCATTTTTCTCTCAAGATCTTCCTCCATTCTCTTAAACTTGCTTTCTATCTCTGAAAACCTTCCTTTCAGCTCTTGATCAAAGTTTTCTTTAAATTTCTCCTCAAAATTCTCTTCTATTTTCATAACTTTCTCTTCTATTCCATCTATTCTATTTTCCATCACCGTTAATTTACCCTCTATTGATTCTTTCGCCGTTGAAAGCTCTCTCTTCGTCTCATCTTGATTAGATTTAATTTCTTCGGTCAAACTGACTTCCATCTTTTCCTGAACTGCTTTCATTTCCTTCATTTCTTCAGTCAAGCCGTTTTTCAGTTCTTTTTGTCCTGTAGCTATTTTCTCTATCAATCCAGATCTTAACTCATTCATCTGGGCAGTTAGACCTTCCAGAAGCTTCCTCATTTCTTGCTCCATAGCTCTAGTTATCACCATTCACAGACGATCCCACTTCTGACACCAGAAATGTTGCGTACATGGGGGTTCGTGAGTTGTCCGAGAATGAAAAGCGAAACTTACAAAAATTCAGTAATTTATTCACAGAAAGTTCCAGAAAAATACAGATCTATAAACCAAGTATCAGCTTCAATTCAGCCAGTAAACACAGCTTAAACAACAGCTGTCAATAGCAAATCCACAGTATAAACTGTATAGCCATAACACATAAAGCAAGTCTCTTTCGAAGAGGCTCAAAGCAATGCAAGCATTAGTGAAACTGACTGACTCTGATCTCAGACTGAACTGAACTGACCGGCTTGGCGAAAAAAAACAACCCTTATATACCCCTGTAGAAAAGTGTGGAAAGTTCCAGAAATTTCCGTACCTCATCAGCCAATGAGATTAGAGCTTCCATATTTGGTATATCCCTAATAAGGATTTTCTCGCCAAGGTCGCCAAAAAAATCGCCAAGGTGGTAAAAAGTCGCCAAATTTGGCGCCAAATCCATTACCTTCCTTATTGGGGCTTTTTAATGCGTTTTTAAGGGAAAATAAGGCTATTTCAACGTTCAAACGACAAGAAATGCACAAAATTAGCACTTTACCAACTTACTAAGCCTCTTTGAAAGAATTTATACAAAAATAAACACAATTATTTTCAATTTTGTAACAATACATTGTTTAGAAATGCATTTATTCGAACAATGTTTTACAGTTGGAAAAATACAACAATGAAGTGACAATTCCTTTGTTATTTTTTTCATTACATCATTTTATTTATATAAATTTCAAATACCTATTGATCATAAGTAAAATTAAAAAAATAGCTTTTAAACCTTTCATTAAAAATTATATTCATAGTCCATTTAATGTCAGAAAAAATGAGCAATATCCTTGACGACTTGAACACACTTGTTAAGAAGTTATTTCGCTCAATATCTGACACATTTTTTATCAGTATTTCGTTTATTGCTCTATGTTTTATAGTACTGTTTTTTCTAGTAGTGATTATTCTGGAAGTTTTTGTTCAAAAATGGAACACATGTGTAGGAAAGTTTCATTGGAAACCGAAATCATTTTATCTGAAGCATCTGCTCAGGGTTTCAAACATTTTTTATGCCTCTACCACTGATGATGTAAAAGAGATTACAGCTGACGAAAATAATAACAGTGCAGATGTAATTCTACAGAATTCCATTATAACTAACCATGCTCATTCATATAATGATATCTTGGTAGACAATGATTCTCTGTATTCGAGTGAAACTGCAGAAAATGAAAGTTGCGCATCCAAGTTTTCTTCTCCAGGAGATGAATTAGATATGAGTGAAGATTCGGTGTATTATAGTGCGGACGATGACATTAATGATGATTTGGAAACTTACAAGGATAGTGAAAATACCAGACAGAACTTATTTCGTGACGAAAATCCATATCTTGAAAAATCTAAAACTGAAAAGTCAAAAGAATGTCATCGTGGAGCGAAGATTAAATTTGGATTAAAAAAGTTTGGAAGTCAAGATAAAAGGAAAGAGGCAAAGAAGAAAAAGAAGTTTTGGCAGAAGCTTCAGCTGCCTTTCCATGTTTCCCCAAACGAAAAGAGCGAAAATTATTCTTTATACACCAGGAATGAAGTTTCATCCAACAAATGGTTCAAGAGTATAATACCGATGGCTTCGAAATACTTGAAAGACAAATTTCCATCTAAGCTGATTAAGCAAACTGATACCACATAATATGTGAAACTAACAGATTTATAAAGAAACTTCTTATCAAACTATCAAACTATCTTAACATTTGGTACAATAAAAACAGAATTTTTTATTTTATATGTTTAATGATATGTTCATTGTTATATTTATTTGCTCATGGTTTTATAAATTAGTACCTGGGTGACCGAGTGCACTCGATCTCATTGTAAAAATCATTTGTAGTGTAGCTACAACAGTGATATGCTTTCAGATAATTATATTTCTTATTTATTTGCCCAGGGCAAAGTGAGGGTTATCACTGAAAATCAAACCTCTAACTGTAATTTCTTATGAAAAGCGTTCAAGCAGTTTCCTAGAAGACCAGATTTCTGCTACCAGATCTCTGCTGCTTCCAGGCAAAGAGCAGTAGCGGCTATTTTTATTTATTTATTTATTTTATTTGAAGAAAAGTCAGATTTCATCTAAAAAGAATCTCTAACACTATTTCTTTTTCTTTCTTTCTTTTCTTTTTTTTTTTCCAAAATCGTTCCATCGATTTCCAAGAAAAGAAATACATGCCGTAATTTTTCCAGGTAGTGTGCACGTTAACAGTGAACGCTAATTATACTGAAGATAAGAGTATTTCAAATAGAAATGTTATCTCAAAAAACATACTAATTAATATTTATAAAAATTAATCGAGTATTTAAGGAAAAAAAAAAAAAAAAAAAACGAAGTTTTTACCATTTTTCCTGGGAAAATCGCGGGTTACCGGTGAAAGCTAAATTTCCTAAACAGAATGCCAGATTTTTGTGTTTACAATTCAGTTGTAAACCCAAAAATTCCCTAAATCTAAATTCTTATCAAGATCATTCAAATTGTTTCAAAGAAAAAAAAAAAAAAAACTTCTGCGATATTTTGCCCCGTGTGAAATGGGCCTTAACAGTTAACAATAATTTTCATGGATATAAAGATAAATAAGATAGGATTCTCATCTCATAAAACCCTTAACGCTAAGTTTTTATCATAATCGTTAGAGCTATTTTCTTGAAAACCAAGTTTCTGCCGTAGTTTTTGAACGGGTGGAGTAAGGATTAACTGTGAACGTACACGTTCTTGAAGATGAGGCAAATTCAGTTTGAATCATGTCGTCTAGTTGCAAAACCGGTCAACTCCTTAAAATTGAAAAATGCAAATTTTAAGCTATAAGCAAATGTTTCCACTATCTGGAAACATGAAACCATGCCAAAGCCGATCCATCCCTGTGTTATGTGCGTTTGAAAATCCCAATATGCTGCAAAACCGGTCAAAGACTAGAGAGTTTCAAAACCGGTCATCTCCATATCTACGAGATCGTGATTCTGCTCCACCCGACTGCAGCAGTACCCCCCCCCCCCCCAACTGGAGTCCCTACTGCATTGAGGCCCCCCCCCTTGCACTTATTTACGAATTTATTGCAATAAAAAAGCAATGAAGTTAGTTAATTTTAAGATTTATTCAAAAGCCAAACCAACAAGAATGTCAGGGGTATTGGTCAAGCTTTTGGCATAAATGAGGTTTTTTGGTTTTGGAGTTGTCACTTTATGGTCACATTTTGTATATTAAGGCTCATTAGACAGGAACCTACAGTTTAAAGGAGGGATTGCAGGGAATATTTCAGATTAAAATAATGGCACGATAAATAATGACACAATCAGATTAAAATAATGACAACTTCACCAGATAAATATACTTAAAGGTTAAGTTCTTTCGGAGGCCCCTCATGACCAGAGCCCCGGGGCAGACCGCCCCCTACGTCCCACCCTTGGTACGCCAGTGAGAGGTGGTCCTACTTCCTACTGATCACCCTATATTTCATCGCTGTATTAAAGTAATCTCCTTGTCAATAAAATCACTGCCAAGATATGCATTCTCTCTCTCTGTATCAATTTTCATCATATTCTACCCACTCTTTCATGGTATTGCATTTTCTATGTCGGAATAGTGTATATCGAAAAAGCAATGAACGCGTAAACTTTTAGGTATCAGCTTAATATGCTTTAAAGCTAATTTTTAAAGCTAATACGAGCTTAATATTTTCATTTTGTTATTAAATTTTAGGGGGGAAAAAATCAAAAGTTCGAAAATCGGGCTTTGATAAGCACTCGTATACCTCGAGGGGTAACTTTGTGTCAAATTACATGACTTTTCGAGCTACGGTCATTGTGCTACACTCCCCACAGACACCAGATATTGCCTTTTATACATAAACAGCCATAATAATAATAATGATAGAGAGAAATATTTACTAAAAGAAAAATACATTTTATGCTATGAAATTCAGTTTCTATTGAAACTTGTTTGTAGTTGTCTTCTAAAAAATATATTAAGAAATTAATTTATTTTTGAATATCCGATTTGATGCTTTCCATTCCTAATTGCAATCAATACGAATGCAGGTTTCTTTGGTATATACCATTAATTGCAAAAATAAAAATTTTATATGAGAAAAATATATGTTAATTTGCGTTTCTAAGGAGCCTTAGTCAATATATATATATATATACTAATTCCATAATTTTTTACTAATTCAATTATTTCCTTAGTGTTAAAAATTTATTTCTTCTTTTGCGCATAAATTTTAAACAAATAAACATATGAACATAAAATTTAGATGGCATGTTCGTTATCATACGATTAATCGAATTTTATATTATTTTAGCATGAGTAATAATTTTTAAACTAATGATTATTCTTTTTTTTTTTTTCGGAAGTATGCGTTAGGAAAAAGGAAAATTTTCAAGAGTTTTAGAAAAGAAAACTTAAAGAAAAGTGGTGCTAAGGATGCATGACAGATAGATAAAGAAGCACATGCCTTGAAATGTTACTCTAAATATCAATTTTTTTTCCTGCATTAACTTTTATAATATACTTTTTTTTTAAATTTATAATTAATAATTTATAAACTATGAGCATCACCAGAATAAGAAAAATGTCGATAAATAGTTTTATAATGAACATCTTATCCAATTTTCATGTTTGTATGTATATGTTTATTTTAAAAAGTTATTCACATGCAAAAAAAAAAAAAAAAAAAAAAAAAGAAGAAGAAGAACGAGGAAACAGAAAAGTGAATACAGGTAAAAATATACAGTTTTTATCTAACACATGGATGCATGTTCATATTCACTTAACTGTAATGCATTCTTATGACCAGTTTTCCTTTCGAAAATTGTTAAATCTTTTCATATTTTCCAAAGCTTATTTTTAAGAAAAAAAAATAATATTTATTAGCTTAAAAATTATTATTTATGTTAAAATTATATAAATTCGGTTAATGATATTATAACGAACATGCTATCCAAATTTTATGTTCATATGCTTATTTGTTTAAAAATTATGAGCAAAAGAAGGAATCGAGAAAACAGGTTGTTGCTTAAATTTTGAACACCAGTGTGTAACGCACTAAATTCAAACTCTTACGAATATATTAAATAGCCTATCGATATTGAGCCATCTTCCCTATCTTTTAAAATAATATAGACGGCACTGTCGCCAATCCATAAAGCGTAATGAAAACATTTTATTTTCAGAAGTTCGTCAGTTCTTGCTGAAAGATGTAGACGTTTTTTCGTGTAAAACGCCAGTGTGGCTATGGGCCACAGGCAGTGGCTTCTAAGAAGTTATATTCGTCATATATATCCTACATTCAACTATGTTCTGTTTACTGTTCGTGATGTATATATTTATTGTAATTGTGCTTCATTTTAATTAATGTATTAAGTAATGGGATACCAGATGTCGTTCTTAAATGTTCTATCGTGGAATTCTATTATAATGGCACCCAACGTAAAATTAAAAATATTCATAGAATATGTATCTTAGTGCAATGTTTCTGATAGCGCCCATCAAACATTTTCGTGAACTTGTGTCATCATTTCTGGAAGTTTTTTGTTGGACATATATTTTTCATGAAAATGTATTGTTTTGTTCTAAAGGAAATCTTGCTGTCATCCTACAATTGCAGTTGAAAAGCCTGCGAATCTGCGCCTTTTTTTCGTGTGCCCCAATAAAAGTGCAATTTTCTTTTTACGAAAGGTTATGACAACCTGAGTCATCGTTTATGCAAGTAGTTAGTGAAATCAAAGTGTCATCCTGACACGTTCGACGAGTGTTCTACAGACATTTTCTAGTGTTTTAAACGAAAAAGCACGGAACGGCCCTCTTATGTGCATTTAGTATTCTAAATCGATTTCATCTTGATTTCTTCGATAGAAAAAAGAATCTGCAAATTCTGTTTTTATGGAAAAAAACGAAAGAACATCAAGTTATAAAGTTATAAAAATGCTTGTGTTTCTTCGTTAAGAGAAAGTTTTTGTTCCACATTGCTGACCATGTGCATCTTTTATGCAAATACCGAAATTTATTCTATAATACAAAAATAGAAATATTCTCAGTCGATCTGAGAAAAAGAGAAAACTGTTCTCATTATTGCATTTTGAATATTTTGCAAATCATCTTTTAGTTCCATTTCCCCCCCTCCTCCCTTTTTCCCCTACCCGTTTCCGTTATTAGTTATATATTTATGTGTCTTCATAATATAAATTAATTGAATCTATTTCAACTCGCCAGTTAAAAGGTAATTACTTTTTTTTTTCTTTCTTTGCTGAATCTATTAAAAAGAAAATGATATGTTTTATTCTTTACTGAAATACGTATTTCTGTGGTGTTTTTTTTTTTAGAAAATTATTTGAGCAAAAATAAATGTGTTTTAGTATATTTCTTTATATATATATTTTTTTTAATGGGTGGTTTTATTAAATATATCTGAGCTCAGAAACATAAAGTATTAATATCAGTGACATTTAATTATTATTCTTTACTCAATTACTTCTGTTCTTTAACGAATGCTATTTTATTTTGGTTTCGAAGTGTTTTGTTTTATTTATTAGTTATTCGACCAAGTTTGAATGAGTAATTTATTTTTTAAAGGTTGCCACGCACTTCCGGAATATGTTTATATTCATTTAAATGCCTTTTTTTTTTTTTTTTTTTTTTAAAGAGTTGTTCTGAAAATAAGAATGGAACTTTTAATATGAAATTTTTAATTTATATTAAATATATATTTTTTAAATAATATTTTAGTATTTTTTGTGTATTTAAAAAAAAAAAAAAAAAAAAAAAAAAAAAAAAGAATTTTCAAAAGAAATATTTCCCGCCATAATGATATATCAATAATATTTTAATTATTATTCTTAATTTTCTTAGTATTTTGAAAGTTGATTTTAATTATATTTCATTGTAAAGGGAAGATGGACAATTTAACGGTATTATTAACAGTAACTGTGTATTTGTTCTTAAATTATACAATAATAGTATGAGTAGTATTTTTTTATAAATAGGTTCATTTGGTATTTATTCTGGTTTGACGTGAATAATTTTTATAATTTTATAATAGAAATAAATCGAAATTAGAATTTTTAAAAAGGAAATTTATTTACTCAGAGAGAAAAATGGATTTTCTATCTAAGGGTAAAAAGATTGATTTATGTAATTTAGCATTAGAGCTCGGAGTTCAAGATACTGCCGAAAATAAATTATAAATTTCATAAATGTGCGCGCTATTCAAAGTTATCTTGAGTGCATCGTCGCCCTGGGTCCAAAGTTTTTTTTTTTCCTTTGAAAGAATCGCAATGATTCTCGTGTATTATGGAGCCGCAATGGTCCAGATTTTTTTTTTTTTTTTTTTTTTAAGAATCGCAATGATTTTCATGTATTATGGAGCCGCAATGGTCCAAAGTTTTTTTTTTTTTTTTTTTTTTTTTTGAAAGAATCGCAATGATTTTCATGTGTTATGGAGCCGCAATGGTCCAAAGTTTTTTTTTTTTTTTTTTTTTTTTTAAGAATCGCAATGATTTTCATGTATTATGGAGCCGCAATGGTCCAAAGTTTTTTTTTTTTTTTTTGAAAGAATCGCAATGATTCTGATGTGTTATGGAGCCGCAATGGTCCAAGGTAATTATTAAGGAATCATCATGCATTCCGATGTATTGTGGAACCGCCATGGTTCAGTTATTTTAGGGAATCGTCTTGCATTCCGTCGTATTGTAGAACCAACCTGGTTCAAAGTTGTTTCAAATGAATAGCCATATTTCTAGAACAAATTAACTTGATTTATAAAATTAACCAATTGCATTAGAAATATTCATCTAAATACAAGTGTGATGATCTTGTTAATTAAATCTTCCGACAAAGGAGGGGGGGGATGTAGTACCTTTGAAATAGTAAACCCTGATTAAATTAAATTTAGGTATCTACTGCGCATTGACCTTCGTCGTCATATTAAAATATTATAGTCACAGAAGCCCAATCTCCTGTGGTATCTTTTAAAAAGGGATCAACCGAGAAAAACTTTAATTGCTGTTCCCGCCTCGAGACGTAGGCTCGGGACCAGAGGGGGAGAATGTAACGCACTAAATTCAAACTCTTACGAATATATTAAATAGCCTATCGATATTGAGCCATCTTCCCTATCTTTTAAAACAATATAGACGGCGCTGTCGCCATTCTTGGCAAAATATCTAATGATATTTTGCCAATCCATAAAGCGAAGTGAAAGATGTATATATTTACTGTAATTGTGCTTCATTTTAATTAATGTATTAAGTAATGGAATTCCAGATGTCGTTCTTAAATGTTCTATCGTGGAATTCTATTATAAGTGTACTTAATGTTAAAAATTTACTTTGTTTAAAATAATTGATATGGAATTTAAGAAATGCATACATTTTAAATAAAAATATGCTTGTGTGCCTTTTTTTTTTTTTTTTTTTTTTTTTTTTTTTCTCCTCCTGTTAGTAAAATGCGATATAATATTGAAGCACGTTGCAAAAATGTTTCATTTAATATTGGTTTTATTGATATTTAGTTAAATCCATATAAAAATGAAACAATGTTTATTAACCTGAATAGTTGCTTTCATTTCATAGATTATGGAAATTAATAGGATTGTTTCGTGTCATAAATACTATTTATCGTGCTTGGAAATAGCTTCCACAAATAAATTTAATGCTAATTGCTCTTAAAATACAGTAGAACCTCGATTATCCGAAGTAATTGGCAGTAAACTTACTTCGGATAATCGAGAATTCATCAATAATCATCTAAAATATTTATCAGCACTCGTAGTTTGGAAAGGATGGCTTGTATACAAAAGGAATGTGGGAAAAAAAAAACTTTAAAAATACATGTTTGTTAAGAGAAAATTTAGGATGATAGTAGAAAGTGAAAAAAAACCGACTTCGGTTAACGGAGAGTTTCGGTTAATCGAGGTGAGTTTCGGTTAATCGAGGTTCGGTTAATCGAGGTTCTACTGTACTTTTAGGGATATTTCATGAAAAATATTATTCTAATATATCCATAAATAATTGAATAGTTATTTTCATATTAAAGTTGTCTCATTTAGCGTGCACTATCTATTTATATATTAAAAATATAAAATAAAATACCCACAGCAATATTCTGGTTAATGTTTAATTGGATACTCATTCTTTTACTCGTTGCTTTTCGAACGATTTCATCTGTTTCAGGGATTTTTGCATCGAGTATATCGATTCTTGGATGGAGAATTGGAAATAGTTTCTCTTATTACGTTGTTTTTTCTGTCTCTAATGTCATAGTTTCAAGAAAAAAAAAAAAAAAAAAAAAAAAAAAAAGTCATCCATGGAGAGAAAAAAAAAATTGAGATCTGATATCGTTCTTGCTGATTCTTATGTAAAATGACCTCCTAAATCCGAATATGACTCCCATTTTGTCCAATCATCCACCGTTTTCTAGATACACCACCCCTCCCTCAATTTCTTTCCCTGTTCGATAATTTCATGACCATGAATTTGATTTGAAGAATGAAAATTAATTAATTTAACACATAAAAACAAAAATATATAAAGTTTTAAAAAAATTCCCTTGTCGTAAATGTCCATGTTTTAGAATTTTCCAACTCTGTAGCCCCTCAGAAGATATTTAAGGGTTAAAATAAACCTCCTCTCTCCTAAAAATAAAATTTATAGCCACAAAATCACCGAAAAATGATAAAACTAGGGGGCCATTCCTAAAAAACGGTGGATGATAGGGCCAAATGGGCGTCCTATTCGGATTCAGGAGGTCATTTTACGTAAGAATATGCTGAAATGGTGTCAGAGGCAATTTTCATGCCGAACAGTGTAGTTTTGTAGAATTTGCTTTTGGTAACAAAGAAATTTATCATCTGCAAAAAAATTAAAAGCTTTATCTTAGATACTTTCAACAACAAAAAATAATTGAGGGATATAATTTATCGTCTGAAGATTTTATTTTTTTAATTAAATTAAAAAAACTGGTGGGGGAATTGGCATTCTCGAGATGCTCGAGAGAAAAAAAACATTATTAGAATAGTGAGAAAACATTTTAAAATAACCAAGATTTTAAAAATATTAAGCAAAAAATTAATCCAAACGAAATGAAAATTATTTTATATTTTATTTTATTTTAACGTCAGGCAAAAAAGATTTAGTAATGAACATAATAATTATTTAAAATTTTCAGTAATGCTTGTGAACATTGTAAATTTTAAAAGATTTTTCAGGAAAAGTGTTGAAAGAAGTGAGTTAAAACCTTTTAAGCTCCTTTCAAAGGATTCCGTGAGAATGATTTTGAATTCAAATTGGAATTTGCTTTAAGATCTTTAGAAACTCTGGGAAAAAGTATTGACACTAGTTGAAAGATAAAGATTAATCTGTTTTTATATTGAAGTAATGAAATATGTCTTTTATTCTCGCTGACAAAGGTAGAAGTATGATGGTATGAACTTGATTATTTCAGCCAAAGTTTTACTCTAGGAAATATAAATTATCTACAAAAGAAATAAGAAATATGCCAAATGAAATATTTTAAAAATATTTCATTTTTAAAAATATTTTAAAAATATTTTTGAATTAAAAATTTCATAGTATCTTAAAAATTACGTTGGCAGTTCATTGAAAAAGTTAGCTATAGATTTGCGGAAAAATTAAATGCCTTTAATTTTTTTTTTTTTTCATTTTTTTTTTCTTTGTCAAATTTTATACGTTTTTATAAGTACAGACATAAACTAAAATACAGTACGATAAACTAATTAATAAAAGCATTAAACAATAAAATATTGGTTAAGATTTAAAGTTTAAATACAAATCTAGTTCATTTTAAAATGTATTGCTTCAATCTTTAAAATATGAACTTCGAAATATAAAGATTTTTTTCTAATATACCTTTAATCATTGATTTGGATATCATAGACCAATTCATTTTGATTAATATCATATACTTCCACACAAGAAATTAAAAACTAATAATCTGCTAACCACATGAGTTTACAAAATTATAGAGCATATTAAAAGTAAATCCTGATTAGTTGTCATTTAAAATGGTACTTAAATTTAGAAGTAAATTTTTAACATTTTTCGTAAAACTATAAATTTAAATAGTTTCAAGTGAAAAGTTTTTTTTTTTTTTTTTTTTTTTTCAAGTAGACGTGAACATGTGAAATAAATAATAATAAATAGATCTATTAATTATAAATTAAGCGTTATTTGTTAAAGGGCTTGAAAAACACTGATATACATTTTTTACTTTCTTCTATATTCAATAGAAAAAAAGTATTGGATTCGTGAAAATTTTCGACCATGGGTTTTCGATGGGGTTTACGTTTTGAGAGGTCTAGAACATGATTTGACCATTTTTAGAAAATGTGTGTCTCTCTGTGACAAAATTTCTAGGAACTGTATCTCAGGAACTACTGCACAGAATTTTATAAAATTTAATATGTAGTCGCATTTTGACATAAATTAGTACCTTTCAACTTTTGGTGAAAATCGTCCAACAGGTGGCTTTGCCATCCCGATTTTTGTAAATTTTTAACATGGCGGTATAGGACAAATTTTCGTATAATTATACATAAAGATAATTATTTTTTAATAGTAATTATAAAATTAAATATATATATATATATAATAGTGATAGTCAACAGGGAAAAAATTTTGTATGCGTAGGAGTACCTTTTTCCCGCTCCACCTCCCGAGGGAGGTACATTTTTATTGTGGGTATCATTCAAAAGAACTCGTCAATACCTTTAAAACGAATGGTTGAACCATCGGTCTGCGATAATTTAATATAAAGTGATCGATTTTTTTTTTTCATTTTTAACAAAAAATAATAAATAACTAAATCACATTTTCTAACACTTTCCATAACAAGGTTGAAAAGTGTTAATGGCTTCGGTTTGTCTGTCTATCTGTTCGTCCGTCTGTCTATTTGTTAGTCTGTCTGTTCGCGCTCTAACTCCCGTAAACGTTCATGAAATTTCTTAAAACTGATATATTACTCAAGTTCACTGTCGGGTGTTTCCTATTGAAAATGGAGTAAATACCTTTACTGGTTTGTGTACAGGGACACCCGAAAGTATTCCGAGAGGTATTTCTATAAAACATATTTTAATACCGTTACATTACACAAATTTTAATGAAATTGAAATATGTTATTCAAGTCCACTATCGGATGTTCCCCATCGTAAATGGAGTAAATACCCTCACTGGGGTTTGTATACAGGGACACCCGAAAGTATTCCTAAACATTGCGTTCTATGAGAGGTATTTCTATAAACCAGATTTGAAGAACTGTACTTTGCACAAATTTTAATAAAATTTAAATATATCATTCATATGCACAAAATAATGTTTTCCATAGAATACATTATCATTGGCACTAGGTCTACAGGGCCACACAAAAATATTCAGTTACATTAATGGGTATTATTGGAAATTTGCTGCAATTATGTGTTCGTTTTATATTAATCGTTTTTATCACTTTCTAAATGTTTTTAACACTTTCCAATAAGGGTGAAAAGTGTTAATGATTTCTGTTTGTCTGTCTGTCCGTCTGTCTAACCGAGCTCTGACTCCCGTAAATATTCATAAAATTTCTTGAAACTCATATGTAATATTCAAGTTCACTATAGGATGTTCCCTATTGAAAATAGAATGAATATCTCGACTGGCTTGTGTACAGGGACACTCAAAAGTATTCCAAAGCATTGTGTCCCATGAAATGTATTTTTATGAACTATATTTTATAATTCCTTTATTTTACACAAATTTGAATGAGATTGAAATATGTTATTCAAGTTCACTATCGGATGTTTGCTATAGCAAATGGAGTAAATACCACCACTAGTTTGTGTACGGGGACACCCGAAAGTATTCCAAAGCATTCGTTCTATGAGAGGTATTTCTATAAAGCAAACACTTTAATTTGAAGAAATCTTAATAAAAGTGAAATATGTTATTCATATGCACAAAATAATGCTTTTTACAGAATGTAGTATGATTAGCATTATGTTTACAGGGCTACACAAAAAATATTCAGTTACATTGAAGGCTTTTATTGGAAATTTGCTGAAATTGCATTTTCATTTACATTCAGCGATTTAACAATTTTTAACATTTTTTTTAATGTGAATAGGGTTTCAATTTGTGTATCTATCAGTCCTACTGCGCATCTGTCTATCTGTCCGTCTGCCCGACCCCAGTGTTCATAAATATTTTCAGAATTTTTACAAAATTATTTATGTTCATCAAATTCACTATGGAAAGTTCCCTATTTAAAATAACATTAATAGGTCCTGTCTAACTGGCTTGTGTACAAGGACACCCAAAAATATGCGAATGCATTGCATTTTAGGAGAGACATATTTATAAATTATATTTAAAGAACTTTCTATTGCAAAAATTATAAAGAGATTGACTTTATATATATATATATATATGTAGAATCTTGGCTGGGCGTCTAGGGGTGGGGCAATGATGAATTGCGACTTAGATGACTAAACATTTATTACGTAACACACATACAACACAAGATACACAAAGAAACAATGATAATAGCAGAATTTGAATAATTAACCAACTGCTGGTTTCGAGGCTTAGCACACAATAAGCTCTCTTCATCAGTATAACCGTAACAAAGTAACATTTAAGCACCTACTCGTACTTATATACACAAAAGCACCTACGCGTGCTATCAAATAGTGAAAATGAAGTAATGAGCCCTCCATGGCTCTACACACTTATTAAGAGCACAACAAGCTCTAATTAGGAGAAAATGAGCATGTCAGCCTTCGCGCTGACGGTCTCAACCGATCTCCACTGCAGCCAGATCTCTACCCTCTTCTGTTGGTCCTCTCGTCGAAAGATGAGGATCGGAGGCAGCGCCATCTGTTGTCTGTATTAGGAACTTCCCACAACGCTCTGCCATTCTGATGTGCGGTGACCACACCGTCGAGCCAGCCTGGGGTACTAAAGGATATCTGCAAAATACAATTAAAAGAAAAAAAAAACAAAAAAGAGAAACAGACATTAAAAAAAATTATGTACATAAAAATTCACAGTTAACTTTTTCTTTAAAGTGTATCAGTCCATATTATTGGATTTTAGTTTAGTTTGTGGACCTTAATTTCATATGGTCTGCAGAAGTACTAGTATGTATAGGTCCTTCGTGATCACCTATCTTCTCGACTTCATATCTGTCTTTGGTCTTTACTCGTACAACTTTATAAGGACCTAAGAATTTTGGTCTTAGTTTCATGCCGGTTCCAAACTGAGTTCGCTGGATAGCAACTAGATCATTAATTTTATACACATGGGCTTTCTTTCTCTTCTTGTTGTAACATCGGCGATTTTCTTCTTGAATCTTAAGAATGTTTTTTCTTGCTTCTTCACGAATGGTGTTAAGATTATCAAGCATGGAATTTATCCTTTCCTCTTCGAGGAGTTCAAGTATTCTCTTATCTTCTTTCTTTCTCATTGTTACTCCAGTGAGTAATTCGAACGGAGTTCTTTTGGTACTTCTTGATACGGTGGAATTAATAGTTCTCTGGACAGCCTCAACAAACTTGTACCACTTGTTAGGGTCATTTATACATAACTTGGATAATACAGGAATGATTGTTCGATGAAGTCTCTCAATTTGACCATTCCCTCTTGGGATTCCGGTTGTGATGGTGTCATGTTCGATTCCCTCGGATACACAGTAATCTGAAAACTCCTTAGATATGAACGCAGGTCCACGATCAGATATTATTCTTGCGGGGTTACCAAAAAATAGCAGCTTGCTGTTTTAATTTTTGCAAGGCGTCTGCTGAAGAAGTTGATTTCACCGGATATAGCCACGAAAATTTACTAAATCCATCGATGACAGTGAAAATGTGATTATACTTTTTATTAGTGGTCGGTAAAGGACCCACAAAATCGATATGATACGTAGATAATGGTATATCTCCTTTAGGGATAGGGTTCAAAAAACCTTCTCCTTTTCCCTGTTTCTTATTTACGAGAATACATTCTACACAACTTTTTACAACGTTATCTACGCATTTTTTCATATTAGAAAAATAGTAGTCTCTTTTTACTAACTCTTCAGTTTTATTAGCCGAAAAATGTCCTAAGGCATGACATTTCTTTATGACCTCAAGTTGCATGGTCTCTGGGACAATTAGTACATCCCTATCATTTAACACTTTATATAAAATATTATTTTTTAACACATATTCGTCATTTTGGTTCTGTTGTAAAAGAGATTTCATAGTGTTGATAAACTCATCATTTTCTTGAGCAGTAGCAATACGATGAGTGAGAGTATCAGTTGTTACAGTCATTACAGGGTGTCTGCTAAGCGCGTCAACATGCTGCATTTGTTTACCAGGACGATGTTCAACTACGTAATCGAATTCCTGTAGCAGGAAAGACCACCTGTAGTCCAGTCAAAATAGGAAAAATAGAAGAAAAAAATCGTGTAGTTTTGAAATTTTGCATACTCATAGCCGAGGGGGTCCTGAACAACATACTAAAAGTCCCCGCCCGTGGGGGGTGAGCGGGGGGCAGGGGGGGCATTTAAGGGGGGCAATTTTCAGTTTTTATTAAATATCTTAAAAACTATCGCATTTAGAGAAAAAATGTCAATTACAAAATTAATCTACGTAAAATTTCCTACAAAATGTATATTACATTTTGATTGTACGATCATTAGTTTAGAAGATATTGGGAGATAAAATAACACATTTTCTTGAAAAATTCTTTTTTGCAATAGTAAAATCAATTAAAGTGTGCAATTAAAAGGGTTCTTGTCAAATATTTTCTAATGTAAAAAACAAATATATACATAGGGAATATGCAAGGATAATACAGCATGTTTTGTAAGTTTTAAATAATTTTAAGGCTAGTTGGCGCAAGTGGCGGTTTGAGTAAAAATCTGGATAAGTCCAGTCAAAATAGGAAAAGTAGAAAAAAAAATTCGTGTAGTTTTGAAGTTTTGCACACTCATAGCCGAGGGGGTCCTGAACAACATACTAAAAGTCCCCGCCCGTGGGTGGTGAGCGGGGGGCAGGGGGTAATTTAAGGGGGGCAATTTTCAGTTTTTATTACATATTTTAAAAACTATCGCATATTGAGAAAATATCTCAGTTACAAAATTAATCTACGCGAAATTTCCTACAAAAATGTATGCTACATTTTGTTTGTACGATCATTAGTTTAGAAGATATAGGGAGATGAAATAACACATTTTCTTGAAAAATTCTTTTTTGCAATAGTAAAATCAACTAAAGTGTGCAATTAAAAGGGTTCTTGTCAAATATTTTTTAATTTAAAAAACAAATATATACATAGGGAATATGCAAGGATAATACAGCATGTTTTGTAAGTTTTAAATAATTTTAAGGCTAGCAGGCGCAAGTGGCGGTTTGAGTAAAAATCTAAATAACGAAGACCCAAAACCGATCAACATTTAAAAAAAAAAAAAAAAAAAAAAACAATCGTGTAGCTTAGAAAATGAGCACAGTTATAAAGTTAAGTGCCCTGAATAACATACTAAAAGTCCCTAACCATGGTGGGGGGCACTTAAAGGGGGCACATTTCAGTTTTTATTAAGTATCTTGAAAACTATCGCATTTAGAGAAAAAAAAATCTCAATTGCAAAATTAATCTACGTGAAATTTCCTAAAAAAATTGTATATTCTATTTTGGTTGTATCATCAATAGTTTAGAAGATATAGGGGAACGAAATAACACATTTTCTTGAAAAATTCTTTTTTTTTTTTTTTTTTTCAATAGTAAAATCAACTAAATTGTGGGGGTTCTGATAAAATATTTTCTAATGTACAAAACAAATATATGCATAGGGAATATGTAAGGATAATACAGCATGTTTTGTACGTTTTAAATAATTTTAAGGTTAGTAGGCGCAAGTGGTGTTTAGGTAAAAATCCAGATAACGAAGACCCAAAACCGATCAACATTAAAAAAAATCTTATAGCTTTGAGATTATTTTTTCTCTAAATGCGATATTTTCAAGATACTTAATAAAAACTGAAATGTGCCCCCTTTAAATGCCCCTCCCCCCATGGTTAGGGACTTTTAGTATGTTATTCAGGGCACTTAACTTTATAACTGTGCTCAATTTCTAAGCTACACGATTTTTTTTTTTTTATGTTGATCGGTTTTGGGTCTTCGTTATCTAGATTTTTACTCAAACCGCCACTTGCGCCTGCTAGCCTTAAAATTATTTAAAACTTACAAAACATGCTGTATTATCCTTGCATATTCCCTATGTATATATTTGTTTTTTAAATTAAAAAATATTTGACAAGAACCCTTTTAATTGCACACTTTAGTTGATTTTACTATTGCAAAAAAGAATTTTTCAAGAAAATGTGTTATTTCATCTCCCTATATCTTCTAAACTAATGATCGTACAAACAAAATGTAAATACATTTTAGTAGGAAATTTTGCGTAGATTAATTTTGTAATTGACATTTTTTCTCTAAATGCGATAGTTTTTAAGATATGTAATAAAAACTGAAAATTGCCCCCTTAAATGCCCCCCTGCCCCCCGCTCACCCCCACGGGCGGGGACTTTTAGTATGTTGTTCAGGACCCTCTCGGATATGAGTGTGCAAAACTTCAAAACTACACGATTTTTTTTTTCTGTTTTTCCTATTTTGACTGGACTTATCCAGATTTTTACTCAAAGTGCCACTTGCGCCTACTAGCCTTAAAATTATTTAAAACTTACAAAACATGCTGTATTATCCTTGCATATTCCCTATGTATATATTTGTTTTTTATATTAGAAAATATTTGACAAGAACCCTTTTAATTGCACACTTTAGTTGATTTTACTATTGCAAGAAAGAATTTTTCAAGAAAATGTGTTATTTCATCTCCCTATATCTTCTAAACTAATGATCGTACAAACAAAATGTAATATACATTTTGTAGGAAATGTTACGTAGATTAATTTTGTAATTGACATTTTTTCTCTAAATGCGATAGTTTTTAAGATATTTAATAAAAACTGCAAATTGCCCCCCCCTAAATGCCCCCCTGCCCCCCGCTCACCCCCCACGGGCGGGGACTTTTAGTATGTTGTTCAGGACCCTCTCGGCTATGAGCATGTAAAATTTCAAAACTACACGATTTTTTTCCTCTATTCGTCAAATTTTGGCCTTCGTTGCCTGGACTACTGGCTACCTTAGGTGTCAATTCTCGTTTATCTAAAGTTTTAGTGAACGCCTGACAGTCAGTATAAATTTTAAATTTACTACCTAATAAATAGTTCCTAATTTTTTTAAGGGCTTCTACTATCGCTAACATTTCTAACTCATAACTACAGTATTTTAGTTCTTGTACCGAGGTCTTTTTACTCATATAATGGATTGGATAGTACTGTCCATCGTCATCTTGTTGTAATAAGATTGCACCGAATCCTAATTTAGATGCATCTGTATGAACTTCTAACTTATAGCCTTGTTTAAAAAGGTGTAAGACAGGCGTATTAGATAAAATGTCTTTCAGCTTTTGAAAAGCCAATTTCTGCTCTTGCTCGAATTTAAATGGAGTGGAAGCACGTAACAAGTCACTGAGTGGTCTTGCTATGTTGGCATATGAACGAATAAATTTTCTAAAGTAACCCGTTAAACCTAAGAAACTCTGCACTTCCCTAGCATTACGGGGTTCTGGGAAATTTTGGACTGCAAGAGTTTTTTCTACTGAGGGTTTAATCGTGCCATTCTCAATTATGTGACCTAAGAAATCGATCTTTCGTTTCAAAAACTGACATTTCTTTAAATTTAACTCTACACCAAATTTTGATGCCGTTTCTAACACACGTTTTAATTTATCTAACCCTTCATTCTCATCTTTAGATGGAATAATTATATCATCTAAATAAATAATTACAGTACCATCTTTTAATAGGTCTTTAAACACATAATTTACATAGCTTTGAAATACTAAGGGACTATTACATAATCCATAGGGAACTTTTAGAAACTCATACTGGGCATTATCGGTCACAAAAGCTGTATATTTCCTACTTTTTTCCTCTACATCAACTTGTAAAAACGCATTCTTTAAATCTAGTGTCGAAAAAACTTTACCCTCCCCTAATCTATCAAATAAATCCTCAATATTTGGCAACGGGTATTTATCTTTAATAATTTTCTTATTTAAAACACGATAATCACAGCATAACCTTATTCCTCCATCTTTTTTCCTACACACCACTATTGGCGAAGCATAATTTGACGTACTTTCTCTAATTATACCATCTTTTAACCACTGGTCAATTTGTCTATCCACCTCTGATTTCTCTACAAATGATAATCTGCGAGAGCGTAAACATACTGGTGTATCATCAGATAAAATAATGGACATTTTTAAATCAGTACTTTTTGTTTTAACTGGCTTATAACTTTTTATTAACTCGCTTAATCTCTCTTTTAACGACTTATCTAAAATGTGAGTGACATCGAATTTTGCTTCTTCTGAAAAATTGCACATATTTGAAAAAAAAGAATCTATTTCATTTTCCCTTCGATCAAATAAAGAAAAAGTACACTCACTTGCTCCATCGAAATCGCTTTCCCCCGAACTCAGAAAATTTTCTTCCCCCCCTACGTCGCTGGAATTCGAAACATGTGTTTCCTCTTTATTTTGTTGTTTCAAAATATGAAAGATATTACCAGGGAGAATTACGTCACATGACAAATTGTTGCAAAAAGCACCGATTACATTTATTGAATCATGATTAGGTAAAGATATTTTAAATTCAGTCAGATTTGCATCTTTCTTTTCATTAAAGCAGCTAACTAGAGTGGTTGAAGAAATAACATTTTTAGTCTGTGGAATGCTATTTTTATTTACAATTAGAAGAAAAGAACCTGAATCTTTTAACCCTTTAAGTGGAATATCATCCACTAAAATATCAACATATTCGAGCTCATTAACAATTAGGTTACTCGGACTTGTTTCGGATTGAACTACTGAATTCGTTGGAAGATTTTCACGGAATTCTTTTTTTTCTGAAACACGTTTAGGGCAGACTCTAGCGAAATGAAATGTTTTCCCTTTTGCACCACAAATGTAACACATTCTTTCATGCTTTTCGTGAGTTTGATTAGATACCGAATTACGTACTATGGGATCTTTATTATTATAATGTGTCTTTCTAAAAGGAGTTTTGTTTACAAACCGCTTATTCTCTGAACTTTCGTTTCGCGTATTATTATTAGTTTCAATTAACGATTTACCTCTAGAAGAGTAGAATAAATCACACTCCCGACCTAATTCGTTGGGTTTAAACCAATTTTGACCTTCTCGAACACTAATATGTTCCCTAGTTCTAGAATCCAATGTTTCATATAATTTATCAGAAACTATAAGATCACACAATTGCTTAACGTCGTTAACCCCTCTCAATCTACAATAGTAATCAAAAGAAGCGCTTAGACGGGAAGCGAACTGGACATGAGATTCTGACGGATTACGCAGCGCATTTTTAAAATTACTTAAACATTCACGCGGCGTTGGTTGAAATTGTCTTAAAATTAATTCCTTAACTTTTTCATAATCGTTAATTTCTTCGGTGGTTACGTACGCAAGAACCTGATTACATTTATCTCCCAATAAATTAATCAATATTTCCGATTTGAATTTAGACGGTACATTTTTAGAAACGAATGCTTTTTCAAGGGATTGAAAAAGTAAGTGCAAAGCTTCCGGTTTCTCAGGTACTGAGATGGTTAATGTTCGAATACTTCTAATTAAATTTTCTAATGATTGTGAAGTAGTTTCTGAATTTGATTGCTCAACATTATTACTAGAATTATTTGCTGCAGCCTGTAACTTTAAATTCTGTAACTCTATTTCTTTTTCTAACTGGGATAATTTAATTCTTTCTATCTCAATTTTGGTTTGTTCTTCTACAGATTTCAACTTTTGTTCTTCTACTAGCATTTTAATAACACCTCTAACAAATTCTAAATCATTTTTATAAATATCAGAACTCTCAATCAAAGTTTTGATTTCAGCTACCTTAGCTACTGCCGGAACAGTTAGGCCTAATTCTTCAGCAATTGTTCTTAAATCGGCTTTTCTAATACCTTGTAACACGTTTTGGGCCATTATAACTCTAAATAATTACTTATACCAAAAGATATTTCAATATTTCTACCAAATTAATATCATACTTAAATAGAAACAAAATAATATGAGAACATTTTTCTTAAAAGTGCTTCTGTGGTTTTTGTTCTCAAACCAAAATTATCATGATTTTTAAATAAACACATTCAGAACAATTTATTTTATACAACAGAATATTTAGAACATCTTATATATTTCTCAATTATTACTATATACACATATTTCATATAATATTACCATTATCATTATTCTTTCTTTAATTACTGTTATCGCTTTCGTTTTAAAATAATATTGTTATAATATTGTTAAAATATTATTGCAAACAGTAATAAGCAAAATACTAAATGATTATTCAGAATATTTTTTCAATCATAATTCCTATTTTTATTCATTCTTCTCAAGTAATGTATTTATTTTATTTCATCACACAGTGAAACCAAAACTATTCTCAAAAAAATATTTCACCATTAATTTCTAATTCAAAATAGTAACTCAAACTCTTTTTGCTCAATATATGCATTAATCATTATTCTTTATTATCAAACAGAATGATAAATATATAAAAGTTACCTTTTATAACTTGTTGGTGTATCCATAATATCCCGGTCGAGCCCCCACTTGTAGAATCTTGGCTGGGCGTCTAGGGGTGGGGCAATGATGAATTGCGACTTAGATGACTAAACATTTATTACGTAACACACATACAACACAAGATACACAAAGAAACAATGATAATAGCAGAATTTGAATAATTAACCAACTGCTGGTTTCGAGGCTTAGCACACAATAAGCTCTCTTCATCAGTATAACCGTAACAAAGCAACATTTAAGCACCTACTCGTACTTATATACACAAAAACACCTACGCGTGCTATCAAATAGTGAAAATGAAGTAATGAGCCCTCCATGGCCCTACACACTTATTAAGAGCACAACAAGCTCTAATTAGGAGAAAATGAGCATGTCAGCCTTCAGGCCAGTTTCGACTTGGGCTCAAGATCAACGCTCAAAACGTCATTAATCACGCTTCCGACACAAAGAGCCAAATGTCTTGTCATCAGTTGTAGCCCTTTCTTATCAGATCGCGCAGTTAACTCAAAGGAAAGCATGCAAAATTGACAAAGATATCTGCCTCCCGGCCCCTCAATTATCTCAGCAGGGGGTTAGAAACAGCCCGTCCGAAGGCTTTGAGCTCCAGTGAGCTAGCCTAACCACATCAAAGGATTCTGAATAGAAAGCGCCCAGTGAGCGCAAATGGAAATCGGACTTTCGCGCTGACGGTCTCAACCGATCTCCACTGCAGCCAGATCTCTACCCTCTTCCGTTGGTCCTCTCGTCGAAAGATGAGGATCGGAGGCATCGCCATCTGTTGTCTGTATTAGGAACTTCCCACATATATGCTAAAATAATATTTTGTTAACTTTTAGATTTACAGGGCTATACTAAAATATGAATATAAGGGCTACGTTTTCTTTTGCGTTAAGAACTTTCAACACTTTCTAACAATGTTTAAGAATGATTAGGAATTCAATTAGTCTATCTGTATGCCCTTCAGAACTACTCTCGGTCCTTTGTGTGATTACGTAGGCAAAGAGCGTTGATAGTTATCGATACAACAATTACGTATATTTGGAAAGTGTTAATAATCAATGCATACCGTATGATTTTTCGTTCCTGTTTAATATGTCATATAGAGAATCAAATTGACTTTCTTTGGATATTTAGTGTTATGCTACTTCTCTAGAATGTAAATCGTCTGAATTCTTCATGGAAGATCATTTTAATAAATTCAATAAACCAATTAATAAATTCAATAATAAATTCAATAAATCAATTTTAATTATTTAAGTTATATAGGAAAATATAGAAGAAAATAATTAGGCCACAGCAAACTAGTTTAAAAATTGTAATTGACTTCAATTATTTGGAATATGTGGTTAAATATCAGCATTAACATTAACCTTAAAATTTACTTTTGCGCACGCAAGCTAATTTTAATATGAAGCATGCATGTTTAATTATCTATACATGAACTTTTAAAAAGATAAGTTATCCTAGATTAGTACTTACAAAATTTATGTATTTATTTATTTTTCGTTTTTAATTTGAGTATGTGAAGAAACTCAAATAATTATAATAAAAAATTTTCAGCTTAGGTTAACCATAAAAATGTTTTATTATACTCTTGTTCCATTCCAAAAATAAATATTTACTGTTCACTCTAGTAAGTATTGATTCTTTAGGGACATAATTTATTTACAATAAAGTAATTTTAATATGTAAAGTAAATTAAATAATAAAATTATTTGTTTAAATTTTGGTGTAATCAGTATGGTAAAGGTTTCACTTGTCCAGCAATCTAATAGTGTTTTTATTTCACGCGTGATGACGATGTTGAATGTATAGTGAGAAGCGTCTCGATACTTCGATACATTATATGTGGTATGCTGATAAGTTTACGCTTGGAATACTAAAAAAATGTAAGTGCATTTTGGAGATAACTTGTACTAATACACCTTGTTTCAACTGACATTGGTAATTATATTGAAATTCATTTGCATCAAGAATGGACATTAACGAGAGGAACAAAAAATGCTGAAACAGAAGAAATATTAAATAACTTTGAATATTTCCGTATTTACGAAAACTTCTAGATGAGCTTTACACACGTATAAAATTACATTTGAATGTAGAACTTTCTTTCTTTTTTTTTTCTTCTTTTGTCTCATAAAATATGATTGACGTCCATAAATTCTGAAAATACCTCTGTTTTTCATAAATAAGATTTAAACATTGATTATACTTAGTATCAATAATGCATGAAACAGTTATTCACTGCTTAGAAATGTATTCTTCTTTAATGTGCATGTTATTTCATATTTCATATAACTTGAATTTAAAGTAAAAGCATTTAAATAGTATGCGAATGTTTGTCAAACTTCTATTACTTTTACACGAACAGTAAATTAAGAAACGATATGTCTTGTATTATTAAAACTGTGCTTATTTTTTATTTAAAAAAATAGATTTGGGTACCCAAATTTAAGCAGAAAAATAACCACAATTTTTCTGTTTTTTCTGATATATATATACGTATATTTTTTTTTAAGCAATTATTTAAGAGAGCGTTTTACAGTTTTTATCAAAGCATACGTCGTACATTTTATTTTATATCAAAACAATTAAACTCACTAATATTTTCCGCACTAATAGTTAAAATTTCCAGTGCATAAAAAATTATGGATACCTGTACACCAGGTGTTATTTCTGTTGCCGGGAGAGTAGCGCCTGAACTGGAGATCAACTCTATACTTCATGATGGTAAAATTATTTACGTTTGGAATGCCGTTCTTATACGTATTCTTTCTGACTTTTTCCATACTCCAATTAAAATAGTTAAACTTGATGATGGCGAACTCAACAGGCGTTTATCTAATGGATCCTCGACTGGACCTCTTGGAATGGTGAATCGTTCAGAAGTCGACTTGGCAGTAGGAAACTTTGCAATGTTGGAAGAAAGACTTCATGCCGTCCATTTCAGTTACCCTTACTATTATTACGAAATAACATTCATGACTGATACGGTAAAACCATTAAATAGAAAGTTAGCTATGCTATATCCATTTTCTAGAAATTTGTGGATTTTAATTATGACAGTTATCTTCTCTTTTTCTTTTCTCTTATATATTTTACTAAAAAGAAAACTAACATACGGATGCGTTCTGTTCCGGATAATTGGAAATTTGTTAGAAAAATCATCTATATTTAAAGTGCGAAAATTTGGCTTTGGATTGCTCCTATGCACATGGTTATTTTTTTGCTTCGTGATCACTAATAGTTATAAAGCGCTTTTATTATCATTTCTCTCATTTCCTCCGCTTACTGGAATTCGAAATACTGAAGATTTGGTTAATGCTTTGAAGCTAAACTCCATTAACTGTTACACGACGAAAGGCAGCATACTTCCATACGCCCTTCTCGAATCAGGGAATAAATACAGCCGATCGGTTGGAAAATGTCTGATGCGAAATCGTACCTCATTTGGAGAACCGGATGAATTCTTTATCACGGCACCTCCCAACAAAGTATTCATTGACGGTAGATATACTCTAAACCCATATAAAAATGATTTTTTCATTTCAAAAGAATCGATGGGTACGGCTAAGGTTGGCCTCCCAATTTCAAAAAACTTCAAGTGTTATGATCGCTTAAATAAAGCCATTCAACATGTGTTTGAAGCTGGCATTTTCTCAAAACATTTCGATCATAAAGATTTCCTGTCCGAATTACACAAGCGAACAGAAACTCGAGAAAAACTCTCCAGCGCAATTGAAGGAGAAGAATACAAAATATTACGAGTGACTGATCTCCAAGGAGCTTTTAGTGTACTCATTTTTGGATATATTTTACCTACTATTACTCTTTTCATTGAATTGGCGGTGAAATACTTCTATTGACTTAAAATTTTGTTTATTGTCGGAAAATATTTTTTCATGAAACAGAAAGAACTATTAAATTATTCACTAAACAGTATAACGATGGAGTGATTTTCATCGTCTACTCTAAAAGATTTTTATTGACTGCAAGGATATTTAAAAATATTTCCATGTAGAATGCCTGGACTTTGAATTGCACATGTAGAATTGTAATGCGATTAGGATAATTTCTGGTAAAATATTGCAAGTAATTATAAAGTAATTATTATTATTATTATTATTTTATTATTATTTTTAATATGTATCATCAACAATATTCTTTTTTTCGCAATAACCATAAAATACATTTTCCTTATTAACCAATTTTTTTATTAATAAAATTAATAAAATTAATTTTCGGTTTGAATGATTTCTTGTTTGTTGACCAATTTTGCCGTTGTCTATAATCGTTGCACTCGTTGTTATAAATGATGCAACATTCATGCAACCACCTGCCACAAGTAAAATTTATAAACGAATCCATGGGAAATCGTTTAATTTGAAAACATTTTGTAACAGTACCATTCTATAAAAATTCCTAGAAAGGGTTTTGAAAATTTAAGCAAACGTTTTTGAAAACGAGACAAAATAACCTCGTTTAATCTTAGACTGTTCAAGGAATGAACATGCACATTTACGTGGCACTTCGCTGTCGATATTGTGGAACTACCTGGAGTTTCAGAGCGTCCATTGTACTCCTTCCTGCCGATCCCTTATGTGCGCAATCTCTCGCAGCTTTACCTTATATATATAGGGGAGAAGGTGGTAATATGGACCACTTTTTATTTTTTAACAAAAACTGCACTTTTTAATGGAATTTTTTCAACAATAACTACTATAATTTGACAAAGTATCCTTCCACTGAACATTTAAAGTTATTAGAAGGTAAAACATTAAACGATTTGAAGACCATTGATTTTTTTTTAAACATAATACAAAAATAACTGTCTTAGAAAGTGGGGTGGTAATATGAAACAATAAAAAGTGAAACAAAAAAATATTTATTGGGTTATTTATTTCAAAAAACATTACTAAAAAATACAAACCTGAACATCAAAAGGAAAGTACTGTAAAAAATACGCATATTTTATCGAAAAACATAAAGAGGAATATTTTTTTCCTGTAAAATATTGTTTGTAAAAAAAAAAAATAATAATCATAAAAAAATTATTATATTACATTAATTGTAAACAAAATTAGCTTTGTGGTGAAGTTATGAAATAAGTTTGATATTAAAACCCAAAGAAAATTAACATTAAGACATAGAAAATAAAAGAGGTGGTAATGTGGAACACATTGTTCCATATTACCACCAATCACCATTTTATAAACGACCCCATGAATTTTAAGTTTGAAAAATATTTATTCATAATTTGATCCTGCTATTTTACTATTCAATCTTACAGTTAATAAAAACAATAAAAACAATATCTCATATTTATCAATAAGGATGTGAAAAATATTCATGAAACTCACCTTGTGAAATTTTTTAGAACTGCATAAACAAAGATCCGCCTGTTACACCATAAACAAAACAGGCTATGCTGATGCCAAGCGGAATAGAAATTATTATGATTCCCATTAATTAAGTTTACTTTAGTAAACACAAATGGTGCCAGTAGATAAGCAGAAAGAAGCTGTTTCATATTACCACCCTGTTTCATATTACCACCTTCTCCCCTATATATATATATATATATATATATATATATATATATATATATATATATAAATTCTGCTGTTTAAAATACATTAGAAGTATTCAGATACTGTACTTCACGTGTTATCTTTTAAACTGTCTGTTCTAATGGTATAGTATAAAAGAAAGTAGTGTAAGTTATACTCCGGATTATTTTTATTTTATGTGTACAAAATTGTATACAGCCACTTGGGGTGTTGTACGGTCTCCCAATCAACATAGATATACAGGGTGTCCCATAAGTTTGTAGACATTTTAAAAAGGTCATAAAACCTGAAGGCATTGGTAGAATTGAACGCAGTTTGCAAAAAGGTTATTCTCGTGGGTTTCTTTCTTTCTTTTTTTTTTTTTTTTCTTTTCTTTTTTTTTTTTTTGGGGGGGGGGGAGAAAAAAATTATTTAAACTTCTCTTCGATAAAAAGCGCTGGACGGATGCTTAACGAGAAATATTCAAATGAGAGTTCCGCAAATTGCACGATTTTACGATTATCACATCTTATTTCGTATTTTACCTCCTATTTCAGCATACATGAAGTTTTAATTTCGATGCTGACTTGGTTGATAAATCGTTAATGGTGATGTTCTTATTCCTGAGGTAAGAGCCGTCGTCGGCTAAAGTCGCAGTTAACGACGGTGTAATTCGTTCGAAAACTGTAATTTGTGGTTATTTCGGACACGCAGAATAGTATTTATACGATTATAAACATTTGAATGCAAATGAATATTATTTGTCATAAAAATATGTGATTTGTTCACGTACAGCGCCTTCTATCGATGAAAATTTTAATTATTATTTTTTTTCATTTCTAAAAAAATTCCCTTTTAAGAGAATAACTTTTCCGCAAACTGCGTTCAATTTTACCAATTCCTTCAATTTTTATGAATTTTTGAAATGTCTTTTGGGACACCCAGTATATATGATTTTAAGCTAATGTTTATTCTGTCTCTCTAATTACTTCACATAAAGTATAAAATAAAAATTTAGTGGTCATATGTATTTAATTAAATTTTTATTTACCAATTAATTTCAAACTTGGTTTACAATCAGTTTCACTGTAAACATAGGCCCGTTATCATAGCCTCCTAAACTAGATGCCTGTCGCGTTGCTCGAAAACTTGGCAACGGTTGAAACGGTAGACAGCGCCACCTGGTGCAGATTGCATGACTTTTTTATTCAACAGCCACCAAAAATTTTTAAAAGAGGGATATGACATGCATAAAAAGCATATTGAATCGAAGAGACGTCGATTATATAAATCATATATCACTTCTTAAAGTTATTGGTGGCAGTTAAATAAAAAAATCGTGCAATCTGTACCAGGTAGCGCTGTCTACCGCTTCAACTGTTGCTAGGTTTCCGAGCTACGCAACAGGCATCTAGT
Source organism: Salticus scenicus (assembly GCA_963930645.1). Lineage (NCBI taxonomy): Eukaryota > Metazoa > Arthropoda > Arachnida > Araneae > Salticidae > Salticus > Salticus scenicus. Next base: position 33,559,234 of record OZ005652.1, on the reverse strand, counting down.
TAACCCTTTCGGTCCCCATGCACATTGTAATGTACATAACACTTTTCGTGCTGTATTTTATGCTGTATAGGTTTAAACTTCGTTTCAACACCTAATGTATCTACAAGTGATCATCTAACATGAAAGAATAACGTCTATAACGCCATCTGATTTTTGCGTGTTGAGTTATAGTGCTTCTTATGTGAGTAGTTTGAAATTCGTATGGCCGTGACAACAGTAAGTAGCAAATATTGTTAGTTTTTCGTTCTTATTTTTTCAAATGAGTGTCAAAACATATACACATCACTAAAGTATGTATGGGTCTACGTAATAATGAAATTGTACAAAAGATATTTACTTTGGCTTCGTATTATAACCTCTATAAAAAATATGTACATCCTAATGTACATCCTGTCCCAGTCAGTGGAAACACTGTACAAAGTTTTCTATTTGAATTTTTTGCGAGTAATAGTTAGACATACAGTTCTTGACAATATTTTTGCAGATTATTTTATCCTTCAAGATGAATAAGAAACTAAATAAATCTAATTTAGAAAACGAAAAATATGCAGATAAACTATTAGAATTGTTGGAAAATGGGGATGATTCGGATATTGATGACATAGAAGAACGTGAAGATGAAGTTGGTGAAGATGAAAGAGTAAGAAGAGAACGGGAAGTTGAGGAAATCGAAGACAGTAGAGAAGATGAAATTTTAAATCCAGAGCCCACTACAGAAGGTTTTCGAAATAAGAAAAGAGTACGATGGAGGAAACAAACACCCGATGTACCAAACTTCGAATGGATAGAGAATGACAAAATTGGCGATTCTATTGTATGGGATCCTATGTAATATTTTTCTAAATATATAACAGATGAAATTTTTGAACAGATGGCCGAATGTACAAACATATACGCACTTCAACAAGGACAAACTCGATTCAAACCAACAAATGTTATTGAAATTGAAACTTTATTTGGATTACATATTATGATTGGATGTCTAAATAAGTTCCCACGCATACGAATGTACTGGAATTTCGTATGCACGTTTCCAAAAGTTTAATTTATAAGAACAAGCTTGTAAATGTAAAGAAATGTGGTCGTCCTTCAAAAAGTGAAGAAGAAATTACACCGGACAGAAAAAGAAAATTTCGTTGCTGTGAGAAAAGACCAATAAGAGAAATTCAACACGATAATGTGGACCATATGCCCAAATCGATGATAAAAAAGAAGCAACACGATGCAAGATGCCATTATGCAAAGGAAGGACACATTTTTATTGTGACAAACGTCGTATCCATTTGTGTTTAGTAAAAGAGAGGACTTGTTTTGAAAGATTTCACAGAAAATAATAATTATATATATATAACTTCTTATTCAAAAGCAATTATTTATAATACAATAATAAATTACTTATAATATAGTAAGATAATTTTTTTTCATACAAATATCACTCAAGATCTCCTATGCTACAAATTTTGAATAAGGACCATATGTCCATTATAATGTACATTTAAAATTATATATAAATGAGTAAATATTTTTGTAAAGAGTATATTGTTGCTTTCATTTACATAAATTAAGTTAATTTTAGTATAAAAATAATTTTTTCCTAAACGACAAGAAATTCGGGTCTGAAGGGGTTAAGGAGGCAATGCCGTTATATATATACAGACAGAAATGTGTCAGAAATGAAATGTTCAATTTTAAGGTGCAAGAAAAAAAAGTCTCTATTCATTCCTGACACTTGATGTCAATTACAAGTCACGTCATTTCCCATATTCATACTTTAACATACTTTCAGTCAGTATTTACATACATACTAAAATTCCGGCAGGATTGATCACTTATTTTTTTAATTATGTAGCTCAGTGAGTATTTTTCATAAATTAAAATAAGAAAATTAATATATATATATATATATATATATTTTTTTTTTTTTTTTTTTTTTTTTTCAGTTTACTGGTCAATTTTTATATATATTCAGTGATATACGTTAACAAATTTGTGAATCTCTGTAAATCAATCATTAATGCTAATTAAAATCATATTGTACACTAGCAGGCTACGCCCGCTTCGCTGGTCACTATATTTAAATGAATTTTCGAAAGAATCGAATTAATATTTATTTTTTTTACACCGCATTATAGACAAAAATTAAAAAAATAAAATAAAATAAACTGAAATTGCTCCAAACCTCGCTTTGGGTACCCGCTGTCTACGGCATCTCTTTTCCCGCCCGCATTGCATCAGGTCTAGGTTTCCCATGCCTGCAGGAAGATCTTTCCCGGGCACTTCAATCTGGATATTTATCGACGACAGGTGGGATCTGCTATTATTTAAGAACTACGATTTTAAAGATAACTGTATCTCAGAATCTATTAAATATTTTAGTTTTGAACCATGTACTTTATAGCCCATTCTATTTACACTATATTACGATTTGATTCCGACCAATGTAATAAAATAAAATAAAATAAAAAGTAGATTAAATAAATATATATATATATATATAAACAAATAAATTTTAATAAACTTAATCCTTTTTACTATGTATATACTACCATTTTTCCCGATAAATACAGTAAATAAAAAAAAAATGAATAAATAAAAGTTTTTTCTTTTAAAGGAATTTACTAAAAAATTAAAAATAAGAAGTTGTTCTACTATAAAATATTAAGCATAACTGTTATAAATACGTTTTTAAATTTAAAACTAATTATACTTAATTTTTTCTTCTGCATTACGATTTTATTTTCAATAAATATAACAAAAAAAAAAAAAAAAAAAAATCGCCTTCAAATGAATGAATTAAATAAAAATAAGTTGCGTAATAGCCGTTGCTAAGATACGCAGACGATTGAAGCAAAATAATTAAATTTATGAAAAATGAAGCATTAAAGGCAATATTTAAAATCGAAAAAACATTAATTTAAAAAATTCAAATTCGAAATTCGAAAAAATCTCGATGAGGTGCACACATGCATGGTCCCAGGTACCTATATGCCAAATTTGGAAGCTCTGCGATCAATAGTGTGAGCACCACAGCGCAGATACACACACAGACACACAGACACACACACAGACACACACACAGACACTTCTCTTTATTTATATAGATTATGTAGAATAAAGTATGGCATTGTAAAATACGCTATATGAAATACTATTACGTGGCATTTGAAGAATTATCTTTTCTTTACCATTGTCCATTTCATTAAATAGTACGGCTATTCTTCGCACCTTCCCTGGAGGTATGTTGTTTCAGCCGCTTCCTAAAAAAAATATCCAAACGATAATCAGTATGATGATAAATAAATAAACAAAGTTTGTAATAAGGAAAAAAATTATTCTAGTCACAGTTACAGGAATTTTGAATAGAATGTTTAAACCCTTATTAATGTCGTTTTAATTACATCTACCAGAAGCTTATCAAATTTATGAAATTTTTCATTAACGACATTTATTTTAGTAACTCTACCACATTCATTAAAGAAATTTATAATAGTTAGTATAATTAAGTAATAATAATGAAACAAACTCTTTTACAGCAAGTAATGATTTTTCAGAAACAGTTTCCTTACACTTACACTGGTGTGATTTTAGACACTATCATAAAACAATATGGCATTAGAACTTTAAAATGAATAAAAAGAAGTTTGTTTTTATTTCCTCCTTTTGAAATAATCAGAAACTGGGGTCATACAGACATGCATGATTAAGAAAGTGAGTTTCTTTTACTTCTTAATATGTTCTTATATCTATCGAAAGGATGGGAATTTTGAGGCCAATTTCAGTTGCACACGTTTACCCTCAAACTTATTTGACGTTCAGAAAATCCAATTTTATGCAGGGTCAATATTTCGGACCTTTTTGTAACAGTAGGTGAAGGTTTTTTACCCATTACAATAATTACACAACAGCACCGTCTACGACAAAATCCAATAAACAACCGGTGATAAACGTGTCGGGCGTCTTTATTTATAGCAGTAGAAGGCGTCTGATGCAATCAGCACATGAGATGATGTAATATTCTGCGCAAATGATGCAATGTGTTAAAATACTGAAAATCGGCTACTGATCTTAAACTTTTGCAAATAACTGTAATAGGGGATTTAGAACTGGCTACCAATGTGAACTAGAGGGTTGAGTTGTGGGGATTAGCCGATTGACAGTACTAGGATCCTAAACAATGTGAACTAGAACTATTTTTACTAGGGCCACAATTTAATTTCTAAATATCAGTCAACAGAATTTTTTTTTCTGTGCATATCACTTGATAGACTACGTTTTATTAAAATACAATATCTTTTACTAATTTCTTCTGACTTGTTTTATGATCACACATCTAGTAGATATGATTGCATTGAACTTAAAATGAACATGTACATTACATAAAATTGTGATTTGTCAAAGTATATGTGATATATAAAGCAAAATCACTGCAATACTGAAAATTCTAACATTTTCTTTTATTTTATTTTCTTTATTTATTTATTTTAGAAATCAAGAATTTTTTAAGATTTTTTTTAAGAACGAATACTGTTTTTTAGATTAGATCGATTTTTTAACGTCAATATATTAAATTAGTTTAAAAATAAGATTTCAGTAAATTATTGAACAAGAATATATATATATATTTTTTTTTTAATAGAAAAAGAAAAAGAAACAGGCTATCGAAAATCAACATACATTTTGATATCCCGAAATAAACATAATATTTAGAGTTTACCTTAGTTCTTCTGAGCAGAAAATATAAGAAATAAGTGACATTTGATCGTTTAAAATGTTGTTTAACCGTCTATGGTTGCACTTTATACATCAATTATACCGATAATGCATATATGTGTGTGTGGGGTATACTTTAAATATTAACCATACAATACTTCATATATAAATTTATAATATCTATTGTAGGTTAATAGTTGAAATTTCTAAAACATTATTGACACTAAAAAGAAAGTCAATTTCATTTTCAAGAGGTTTTTTTTTATTTTATTTTAGGGGGTTAAAAAATGTTATAGAATTTCCAGTCTTGCATTACTCTTGGCGAGTAATGTGCATTCATATAGATGGGTATTTTGCTACTCACTTTCTTCAGTTTTTTACATGTCTATGCATCAGCATCTATTGTTTAAAATTACACAACACTGCATATGTAAAATACCTATTGTTAAAAGCTGCATTTATTTTTTTTTTCTTGTTAATCAGTAGGTGAACCTGAAATCTGGAATGACGTAGAAGAAATTTTTTTCACTGCGTACTAGATTTCAAGTTACAATATTTGTTTTTACTTTACAATTCAGATGATATAATGAAATAATTTTTCTAACAGTTTCTTATTTTTAAAATCAGTATATATATATATATATATTTAATATGTTATTCATTTTTTGCATTTTGTTACAAATAAATTTGTAATCTTTTGTCATAAATTTATGTGGTAAGAAACTATACTTTAACGCACCTTCAGATGAATTCCAAAGTAACGGACGTTACATACACACACCAAATAAATGCTAAAAATGATTAAAGACGCACACTAATTCTTCAGCATAGATATGAGTTATTTTTTTTTTTTGATACAATCAATGCTAAATTTAAACTTAACAGGTTTCAAAAGCATATTAAAGTTGTAAAAAAAAATAATTTTTAACTGTAACGGATGTTACAGAAAATGGAACATCATTTGTATTACAGAGTCATAAAATAAAAGAATCTGTGAATCTATTCTATAAATTTTTTTAAAAAATTTTTTTAATAGCATCACAAGACATGCATGTAATTTATCACACTCTTGCTATAAGAATTCAGTCTTTTTTTTTTTTTTTCTGTAGTAAAATTTTTAAAAAGTTTTATAACAGACGTTACTGTATATAACAGATGTTACATTGCATGACAATCATGTTTACACATACGCTGAATGACAAATTAATAGTTGAAATATAATAACTTAACTTCTTATAAACAATAATAGAATTACAAAAGTTATGTTAAAATCAATTTAAGTTCAATCAATTCATGCACTAATTGATAAACCTAGCATTATAATTATTTAAAAATTCAATTTTTAGCACAAATATAATTTAAAGGTATATATATATATATATATATATATATATATATATATAATACAATGTACATTTTCCCGTCATTTTTCCCACAAAATAAACTTAGTATAAGAGAGAAGCAATAATAGGTTTTAATTCTAGAGACTACAAGTTTTCCAATGATATACAATAACACTTATGGATATTTGCTTTAAATGATTTTCTTCCAAATTGGTTTCATGTTAGGTGGAATTCACCTTCAATATAACCATCACAAACTTCTATCATAAAATTGCATACTATATAGTGTACTATAGAGTCATAAAATAGCTTTTAGAAACATTGGCTATAACGCGCTGTTTCTAAAAGCAAACATATTCTTATTAAAACACGTTTTTTACTAAAATCATTAACTCCTCATGCACCACAGATGATAACCTGCTTCAGAGGTAAGTAGCAAACGGACAAACACAGAATGAACCAATAACCCCCCACACACACACACCGCGGAAGAAAAATGTAAAGAAAAAATTATAATTAAGAAAGAGAAAGAAAAGAAAAGAATTAAAAAATATATACACACAAGAACATACACAACAGGAGAAAGCATGTAACCATACACACATGCATACAAATGCACATATACTCCCCGCGACAAAAAGATAGGTACAAAGGGTTTTTTTCTTTGATTTTTCATAAAATAACATTATCTAAATTGTGCTTATCATTTTTTATTATCATAAAATAACACTATTCCCGGACTAATTTTTGTTTTAAGACTAATTTAGAAAAGTTTCAAGACTAAAATGTTTCTAATTTAAGGCTACACTCCGCGACAAAAAGATAGGAACAAAGGGTTTTTTTAAATTTTTCATAAAATAACATTATCTAAATTGTGCTGATCATTTATTATCATAACAAAATATTATCATATCAAAAACATTTTAAATATTTGAATCATATTCAAAATATTCATATTAAAAAAAATCATATTCAAAAAAAAAAAAAAAAAAAAACCTTTGTTCCTATCTTTTTGTCGCGGTGTGTAGTCTTAAATTAGAAAAAATTTTAGTCTTAAAAACTTTTCTAAATTAGTGTTAAAACAAAAATTAGTCCAGGAATAGTGCTATTTTATGATAATAATAAATGATAAGCACAATTTAGATAATGTTATTTTATGAAAAATCAAAGAAATAAACCTTTGTACCTATTTTTTTGTCGCGGGGTGTGCACATACAAATAAAAACATATGTACTTAAACATACACATATTTCTATATACACGTATTGGGTTGTCCGGAAAGTTCATGTCGATTTTGAAGGAAAATTGAAACGTAACACATTTAAATGCTCGTGGATAGTGTATTTTGATATTTTTAACATTTCTGGTAATTCACGTGCCATATAGTGTGGGATATATTTTATCAGTGTTTTAATCCAATTTTCATCTGTGGTGGAAGGCCTACCCGGACGTTTTGGATCTTGAAGGACACGCAGCTTGAAATTTAGCAAACCACTTCTGCATAGCTCTTTCAGCTACAGCACTTTCACCATAAACAGCGCATATCTTGTATGCCGTTTGTGTCGCATTTTTGCCTTTCCGGTAAAAACAAAAGCATTAATTTCCCACAATATTATTTGTTTGCCTCCATATTCAAAGGTGTATAAAACTGATAATAATTAACGTATCGTAACCATTTTTTTTTTCTAAATATGCCTAAAGTACCAACTTTCAGTTAGAATATGTACATTCATTTGTTTTCAAACATTCTGATATATTCAGACCTGTCCTCATGCCACCTAACGAAAATCGGCACGAATTTTCCGGATGACCTAATACAAAGAACGTAACGGGAAAAAAAAGGAAGAAGAAGAAACGAATCAGTTAAACAAATTATAGTGTAACCACGTTTCCTACGCCTAGCAGTGAGGACGAGTCGAAAATCTTGGAGGATTTCCAAGTTCACCAACAGGTTTGAATTTAATAAGCATCCAGTCATTCGGTATTCCCTTATCGCTTATTTTCTCTCAACGAAAAGCTTGTCTCCCCTATTTTACTAGTGGACTCGTGGAATCCGCACTTGCGCAGAGGCTTCCATAGTCGCAAGAAATGTAGTTAAAGAGTACAAAAATACAGAAGTAACATAAGAAACGAACTTGCAAAAAGTTGCAAATGCCAGCTTGCATTGTTAAAAATGAACTACTTTAAAAATGAGAAGATAGCCTTACTCATATCTTCTTGAGAAGATTTTTCTCAAAAAACAAGAAACCATTGCTTTTTCAAAAATGGAAATATTAGTGAAAATAAGTATTATTAGTAATAATTTAATGGAAGGTGTTACGATAAATGCTTTTAATTCGTTTTATTAATCCCTTGAATAATGTACACTGTTAAAACACAATTCTGAAAAATAAGCAGGATCTTCTCAAAAATAAACAAGCTCTTCTCATTTTCCGGAAGTTTCCTTTCTTTTAACAGCTCCGATTAGGAACTTCTCATTTTGAAGATTTTTTCTCATCTAACTGCTCATTTCATATTCACTCTTGTAATATTGTAACGAAAGTTGTTTCGTTTGTGAATGCCGTGGCTCCAAGGTAAAGCCTTGGGCTACGAAACCAGAGATTGCGGGTTCGATTCCCTTCAAGGGAACTTGCTCAAAAATGGTTTTTGTTTAAATATAAATTGTTTATTTCATATTTATTCATTAAGTTAATTATCCAGTTAATGTTATGCAATATCTAGGCTTTTCGAATTCTAGAAAATTCTGTTCTAGAAAATTCATCAATGAAGAATTTGCACACATGGGGGATTTGAACAAAATCCTATTCTTCTGGTAATTTTAGGCCCATAAATTTCAAAAAGTTTATTAAAAATGCAAAAAAAAGTTCTCATTAATTTAAAAAATAACTTTACAATTAACCAAAAATCACGTGACTTCAAAACGTAGCCTGACGTCACACTTTATGATGCTTCAATGTTTGCATTCTGTTAGCCTGGTTAGTAAGTAGCAATTCGTTTTAACTTTCGTAGTTATCAATCGTTTATGTGATTTCTGAGTATTTCTTTTTCATCTTATAATCATCCAATATCATTATCACCATTTTCCATTATCATCATTTTGAAATGTTTTCTTTTCATGATGGCGGTTGTCCAATGTTTTTGTTTCATAGGATCCTGTGGAATGCTAATGGATAATTTTTGAGAAGCGTTAGCTGTTGTATTAGTGCAAAATGGTACAATACAATATTTATACTACAATTTTTTAATATCCGTCATTATTATAACATACAAAACCTATTTCACTGATTCAAGAAGCAAAGCAAAGCACGAAATCGAATGTAAACAACGATTACTTCCGTTTGTTGTCATAAAGAGTGACGTCACGATATATTATACTGCGTTTTCTCGATAGAGTAAATAGTGCGCTGTTAAAATTGTTATAAATCAGTCATTAGATTTCAAATAAAGAAAACGTATGTATTTATTTTCTTACCTTTTCATTTTCTATTATATAAGAATAAAATCAGGAAACGTGCAAATTGTCTGTTGTGCATAAAGTGATGTAAAATTTGAAATGAATATTTAAATGAGAAAAAAAAATATTCTTAAAAATGAGCAGTTTCTACCCGGAGCAATCATAAGATATTTAACTTCTGAAAAATGAGAAGATTCTGATTATTCTTGAGACGTGTGTTTTAACAGAAGGTTCTGAACAAAAACAGAGAGCGGGGAAGGAAAGTTAATATTTATAGAGTTCAACTGATTCATAAGTTCTTTTCTACCTTTAGTCAACTTCGTAGAGTTACACAGAAAATGTTCAATATTTTGCACACCCCCGAATTTGCAAGAACATAAGTCGGTAGGAGATAAACCAAGCCTTTTAATGTACATTAACCCTTAACAAATTTTCCTGTACAGTTTGAGGATTCGAAGAATAAATAATCTGAATATTACAATGCAGTGATGGTTGTGTGAATTGGAATATAAAGATTAAAAGAAAAATAAAAGAAAGAAAGAAGAAGAAGAAAAACTTGTTACGGAGTTAAGGGTTCACTCACCGCCGCCGGAAGCCGAAGCTAATATTATTCTATGGGAAATTTTTCTTTACAGATAACTTATTAACTAATACATATTTTTTAATTCTGTTTTCACATTCTGAAAATTCCCAGCCGTTAAATTGACGGACCTTTTTAAAAAATATATTTTTTTAATTTTTTATATTTTATTTTGAAGCTGCAAGATACGGATTTTCAATATGTGAATTTTTTTCATTTTGCAATTTCAAAATAAAATATTAAAAATTAAAAAAAATACATTTTTAAAAAGGTCCGTCAATTAAACATTTGGGAATTATCTGAATGTAAAAACAGAATTTAAAAATGTGCATTAGTTAATAAGTTATTTGTAAAGAAATATTTCCCATAGAATAACATTAGTTTCCGCTATCGGCGGCGATGAGTGAAGAGGGCCCTTAAATGAATTAATAATATTACTACTGTATTAGTTTCAATTACAATAGCAATATATTATTTCATTTCGATTTCATTGCCGAAACGTCAGTGGAGGCCCTCTGTTGAGACTCAAAACGGTTTTGGGCTGTGTCTGTGTGTCTGTCTGTCTATCTGTCTGTCTGTCTGTCTGTCTGTTGCGCGATAGCGGCCGCAAAAATAGAGCTATTGACTTGAAATTTGGTACACATGTTCATGAGCCTCACGAAATCAGCTGTATAGTTTTTGGTGTCTATTCCATTTGTAGTTCGTATACAGGGACACGCTAAAGTTTTTCTTATCATTACGGCCTATGGGAGGAATTTGTATGTATCGCGATAGCGGCCGCATAAATAGCGCTATTGACTTGAAACTTGGTACACATGTTCATGAGCCTCACAAAATCAGCTGTATAGTTTTTGGTATGTATTCCATTTGTAGTTCGTATACAGGAACACGCTAAAGTTTTTCTTATCATTACGGCCTATGGGAGGAATTTGTATGTATCGCGATAGCGGCCGCATAAATATCGCTATTGACTTGAAATTTGGTACACATGTTCATGAGCCCCACGAAATCAGCTGTATAGTTTTTGGTATGTATTCCATTTGTAGTTCGTATACAGGGACACGCCAAAGTTTTTCTTATCATTACGGTCTATGGGAGGAATTTGTATGTATCGCGATAGCGGCCACAAAAATCACGCTATTGACTAGCAATTTAATACACGTGTTCATGTGCCCCACGAAATCAGCTGTATAGTTTTGGGTGTGTATTCCATTTGTAATTCATGTACAGGGACACGCCAAAGTTTTTCTTATCATGACGGCCTATGGGAGGAATTTGTATGTACCGCGATAGCGGCTACAATAATCACGCTATTGACTTGCAATTTGGTACACATGTTCATGAGCCCAACGGAATCAGCTGTATAGTTTTAGGTGTGTATTCCATTTGTAGTTCGTGTACAGGGACACGCCAAAGATTTTCAATCATTACGGCCTATGGGAAGAATCTGTATGTACCGCGATAGCCACCTCAAAAATCAAGCTATTGACTTCCAATTTTCGCCGAAACGTCAGTGGAGGCCCTCTGTTGAGACTCAAAAGGATTTTGGGTTCCGTCTGTCCGTCCGTCTGTCTGTCTGTCTGTCGTGCGATAGCGGCCGCAAAAATCACGCTATTGACTTGAAATTTTGTACACATGTTCATGATCCCCACGAAATTAGCTGTATAGTTTTGGGTGTGCATTCCATTTGTAGTTCGCGTACAGGGACACGCCAAAATTTTTGAAGTGAAAACTTCTTTAGGCACGTTGAGCACTTTTGAATGAACAAAAATCTTTGAACTCGCGTCATCGTGAGCTGACGCTTTCCATCCTTGTGTGATACAAATAATGTATCATACAATTAACTTGCTAATGTGAAATGTTAACAATCATATACTGTATATTGTTTTAAAATCTGGTGCGGCTCTACACGACTTCTCTCATCTCCGGGCACTGTCTCTATTGCAGTTAGACCTCACAAAACCGAGAGAAAGGCCAAAGCCGCCATTTTTCTCATGTTTTTACAATCTGGTGCGGCTCTACACGACTTCTCTCATCTCCGGACACTGTCTCTTAAAGATTGCAGCTGGAAACGTTGCAGTTAGACCTCACAAAACAGTGAGAAAGACCAAAGCCGCCATTTTTCTCACGTTTTCACAATCTGGTGCGGCTCTACACGACTTTTCTCATCTCCAGATACTGTCTCTATTCCAGTTAGACTTCACAAAACCGTAAGAAAGGCCAAAGCCGCCATTTTTCTCACGTTTTTACAATCTGGTGCGGCTCTACACGACTTCTCTCATCTTCGGACACTGTCTTTTAAAGATTGCAATCGGAATCGTTGCAATTTGACTTCACAGAACCGTGAGATAGGCCAAAGCCGCCGTTTTTCTCACGTTTTTACAATCTGGTGCGGCTCTACACGACTTCTCTCATCTCCGGACACTGTCTCTTACAGATTGTAGCCGTAAACGTTGCAGTTAGACCTCACTAAACAGTGAGAAAGGCCAAAGCCGCCATTTTTCTCACGTTTTTACAATCTGGTGCGGCTCTACACGACTTCTCTCATCTCCGGACACAGTCTCTTACAGATTGCAGCCGGAAACGTTGCAGTTAGACCTCACTAAACGGCCAAAGCCGCCATTTTTCTCACGTTTTTACAATCTGGTGCGGCTCTACACGACTTCTCTCATCTCCGGACACTGTCTCTGTTGCAGTTAGACCTCACAAAACCGTGAGAAAGGCGAAAGCCGCCCTTTTTCTCACGTTTTTACAATCTGGTGCGGCTCTACACGACTTCTCTCATCTCCGGACACTGTCTCTATTCCCTGATGCAAATAGGACGTTGAGGCTCCTGATCTGCAGATCCACTAGTGTAAGTTAATTATTATTTAAATACTTATCGATTAATAATTTATCGAATTTTTTTAAAAAATAACCTAAAAACATTTTTTTAATTATAAAATATTTAGGCGTATTGTAGAGATTTTTCCATATAATCCTTTTTTAAAATAATTTTATACCTTTTTAGCATTACGCTCAGAAGAAAGTCTTCCTAAATCTAGAAAAGTACTTTTTAGGAAAGTAGGCATTATTCACATAATAGAAAATGGGTTCATAATTGGTAATGATAGTAATTTAGATTTTCTTGTGCTTATTTTTAATACAGATAAACGTGGGAATTTGTGTGAAATCAGAAGTAATGAAAATGGATAAACAACCAATTAAAAAAGAAAAATTCTACATGAAATTACTCTCATAAAATAAAATCTGTTTTGCATTATTGGAAATTAACTGTAACTTGTTTTCAAAAATTTGTTTTTGTTAAATTATGTTTTGGAAAGCAAAATTTCAACAAATCTGGTTAATTTATATTAGCAAAAAAAAAAAAAAGCAGTTTTTTTCTAACGTTATTTAAATGGGCCAATTAAATATATGGGTTTCTCGTACTGATATTTTAACATCCTAAAACCACAGGTAAGGCCCTGGAAAAAAAGTATAAGGTCGCAAAGTATATTAACAAAAAAAGTATAAAACATAGTGAAACTCGAAAATTTTAATATCACTCTTTCTTAGAAATGAAATTAAAAACATAAACATAGGTTATGAATGTATGTAATATATATAATCAAAGCATTAAATGACAATTTAGAAATCTTATGGCATTTCATCTTGGAAATAATTAAAAGGTCGAGGAGTTGTGAATGAAAATATAAGTTCAACATCCTACAAATTGACCTTTTTTTTTTTTTTTTCAATGACATTTATCACCTGAATCAACAATGACATTCAGTCGTTGTTGATTCAGGTCGAGGTGAAGTTTCTCTTTTGGTATTTTCCCTTGCATATCTGATCACATTGATGAGTTTGCCTTTCCCTCGATGGTGCCATATGTCCTTATAAACAGACTGCGCAAGTATGCTCCAACAATGGGTTTAAATGCGGAATGCAGGATGGCCAATCAAGCAGACGGACCTCACTTGCTTCGAATCAAGCTTTATAGTTGAAGAAGCAGCATGTATACTGGCATTATCCTGGCTGAAATATCCAATACCCTGATATAACTAGAGTGGCATTAGGAAGCAAATTATCACCCAGCATATCTTGATACTTTTTGCATTCATTTAGGTATAAATTACCACAACTGGAAATGTACCATTACTAACAAACGCTCCCCCATACAATTACTAATCCCCCCCTCCATATCACCGCTTGGAAAAGTAGGGTTTTATTTTTTTAAATATCATAACATTATTTTTTAAAACGGTCTGGCGCATCAAAATAAAATTTTCTCATCAAAAAAAAAAAAAAAAGTAAATCTTTCTACTTATCTACAAACGAAGCATATTTTGCAGAAAATTCTAAGCGAGCTAATTTATGCTTATTTGTCAAATGTTGTCGAGATTGTAATATTATGAACTGTACCCTCGGATTGGAACTTAAAACACTCCAGAAAGTTCGGCTAGTACATGGTAGACTTAAACCACGAACTATTTCTAAAGAAGACATTTTTTAAATCGCATATCGATTTAAATCGCAAAAACGATCCATTTTTTGTGCTTTGAAAGTGCATTTGGCCTTTTTGAGCGCTTACATTTATTATATTTTTAAATATTTTAAAAAAAATTATTGACTCCCAATTTAGACTAACCGATAGACCAGGAAATATCTGCATCACTCATTTCACTCGCTTTCATTCCAAGGATTTTACTGCGTTCTGCATCGGACAATTGTTTCTGCCTCGGCATCGTTGCCAATAGCACAGAGAAAGACTAGCACAGAGTAACCCTAAATGTACTGTTAATTTACCTTTTCTATTTCTTGCATTCTCAGACTGCAGAAAATTTGTATGTCCCTCCAAAAAATTCGACGACCTTATACTTTTTTCCATCAGCAAATAAGAAAAATATCCAATATGGTAATTAGTTCGTTTAATTTAAATTAGATTGAAATTAAAGTGTATTATAATTAACAAACCCTTTGCATGTTTTGCATGTTTTGTTGCTTTCCCATCCGAAAAATTTGCATAAATCCCAGTTCAACTGGTTTTTTAATCGACCTTATAATTTTTTCCATGGTCTTAGTTTCATGAAATTAAAAGTTATCGATGCAGTACACTTCAAATGGTTTTGGCAGAGAATTTAGTTAAACTCTTGGAATCTTTTTAAAAATATCGGCAAAAAATTTACTACTTCTCAGAGAATACTAGGCTTGAAACTGTATTAATAGTATTTTATTACATAAATTAAAAATCAATAACATTTTAACTCGAATTTCTTTCCAATTTTAAGCTGATAAACTAGCATTTGAAAGAAATAAGATTTAAAATGTTATAATAGAGAAAACAATACTTTTTTCCATCAGCTGTCTATATGGAGTAGGGGAAGCCGGGGTAATAAGAGACAAAAGGGGTAATAAGAGACAAAAGGGGTAATAAGAGACAAAAAATATTAATAAAATCTATACTCTTAATCTAAATAACTTGAAATAAATTTCTCGTATTAATTTCATTAAATGGACTCCTCTTGATTTTTTAGGTGATTTTTGAACTTTTTTTTTTTTTTTTTTTTTATTATTAAATCCTTGTCTCTAGTAACCCCACGCGGGGTAATAGGAAACCAGGCTTGTAACTGTCCATATATAGCAATGTAAAATCATGTGGGGTAATAAAAAACATCTGGAAACAATTCTGAATCAGCCAATAGTTTTTAATTTTTATTATTTACATTCACTCAAAAAATATGTTTTCTCGAAAATTAACTGTCATAAATGTGTTTGTGAAATTCATATTTTTTAATATTAGGTCCTAAATAATATAATATTTTACTTAATGATAGTTCTACATAATGAGCGTAACCTAGTGATTAACAAAAAACATCAATATAAATTTTAAAATGGGCAGAAAATATTTTACGCATTTTCTAAAGTATTGTCGAAAATACGCAAAAAAAAACCGTATCTTTGAAGTGTATACAAGCGAACAAAATATTATAAAAAAATTTCTAGTAATTATAAATGAACTTATTTATTATGTAATGAAGTATTAATGACTAAATACTAATTTATAGACATTCTAAACATAAATTTACATATTCATAACAACTAAATATGGTCTAGTCTAATGAGTAAAACTGTTTTTTGATTTAAAGTGAAAAAAAAAAGAAAAAGTTATCTTGGTAAACTTAGACTAGGCCTAAAACTAGGTAAACTCTTCGTAAACTAGTCAGGCAGAATTAACAGGAACTACAATGAGGGGAATACAGGAATTAACAGTTGGGGTAAATAAGAGACTCATGTCTCTTATTTACCCCTCTGTCGTACAAAAAATAAAAATGAGGTAATAAGAAACATGCCTAGAACATGTAAATAAAGAATGCTTTCAAGGTTTTAAAAATTGTACATCAAAAGTCATAGTCTTGGTCAAAAGGTTAAACATTAATAAATCCCAAACATGTTACCTACAAAAAAAAATTTAGAAAAAGTCACTAACTTTTAGGGTAAGTTCAAAGTGAAGGTTTTTTTTCATCGTATAAAAAAAAAATCAAAATGTGTTATAAACTTCTCAATAAGTGTACTGTAGTAAAGAATACACATGATACTTAATATTACATATTTTTAAAGTTATCTAAGTATATTCTTTGGTGGTTTTTTTGACTGCGTCTCTTATAACCCCTGTCTCTTAATACCCCGGCCTCCCCTATTTTAAATCTCAGTTCTGTGCATTCTGCAATTATATATTGTTCCGTTACTTAATATTGATTTTAACTCTTTTAAAGCTTTCCATATTCTACAGTTTTACTGATATAGCTGCTGTGGCGTCTTGAGAAATGTTTTAATGGATTCTTAGAGAACAAGAATTCAGAATAGAAAATTTTAAATGTAATTTTTTGTATTAGTAAAAAGTAGAGAAATACTTGATTGCATGTTAATCCTTTTTTACACGGATTCCGCAAACAGTATGGCTTAATATCATCGTCTGCGGCAACGTAACAGATTTCTGGAAAAGAAAAAAAAAGCATTACACATTGATTTTTCCAAGATTCGACAAAGTTATATCATTTAGTTAAAATTTAATATATAATGGATTAAGACATTTATCACTTAAAGGATATATTTTGTATAAAGAAAATTCAACAATCCCTACACTGTCAGAAAAAAAAAAAAAAAAAAAAAAAAAAAAAAAAGTCCTGTTTGCTGCAGTTTGTTGCCAGAAATTTTCTGTAATTCAGAAAATTACGTTCTATTAACGGAAAAATTACGTTGATAGAACGTATTTTTCTGAATTACAGAAAATTTCTGACAGCAAACTGCAGCAAACAGGACTCTTTTCGACAGAGTATGCATTAATAACAATTTAGGTAAATAGGGCTTATACAGGACAGAACACCAGACCATGGTCAAAAATTGATACTTTATCCATGGTCTGTCGTTGAATATCGATATACACGGTAAAAAAAAAAAAAAAGTCCTGTTTGCTGCCAGAAATGTTCTGTAATTCAGAAAAATACGTTCTATCAACGTAATTTTTCCATTTGACAGTGTATTTTTGACATTTTTTTTTTTTTTTGACAGTGTATAAATCCAAATATGTATATATATTATTACATTTTCTAATAGTATCGATTGTTACAATATTTGTAATTCCCTTAACCCTTTTTCGACCCGAAACATTCCCCACTTAAAACATTACATTCTTTTGATTTTGCAAACTGGCAGAAAAATATGGACTATAACCGACATTTGTTGATTGAAAATTGTGCTTTACACTTTCTGCTAATTAGCTCGATCGTTCATTTCCTGATTTTATTACACACGACTGTTCCAGATGCAAAAATGTAAGTGGATGTCTAACCCTCACGATCGTACGGCCTGAGTCGGAAAGGGTTATTATTACTATTATTGTTTTTTTTTTAGTCCTTTTCGTAAGTATGCTCATCATATACTACAAAATGAACTTTTGTTAAATGTAAGAACTTCTCGGGTTTAATTGCCTCATACTACACTATCATTTATTTTTATTTATTTATTCATTTTATTTTATCTACTTATTTATTTATTTTGAGAATCAGTATAATCATCAAATTTGTGCTACCCGTAGAGATTATCGTTTTTAGTTAATGGGCTTTAGTTTAGATTATTGTTTTTAGTTAGTGGACTGAAATTATATTTCATTTTTTTTTAATATAATTCATACAATTTATTATCCTCTGTCTCAAGTTGCTCTGTCCTGTCGCATTATCAATTTTGTCCAGTTGCACTGTAAAAAAAAAACTGTCGAAAAAACGGAAAAAAATTGTCAGCCAGGACGCCAATCATAACCCGTTTTCTTCACAGAAAAAAAGCGTTTAAAAAAAAAATTGGGAAAATCTGTAAATATTTCCGTAAATACTTCTGTTAAAGTAACGTAATTCTTCTATTAAAACAATGTAATTCGTCTGTTAGTTCAACGAAATTTGACTGTTTAAAAAAACAGAAAACTCATTTTTAAAACATTTTTTTCCTGTGATGTAAACAGATCTCTTTTGTCTTTTAAACAGTGACATTCTGTTATATTTGCAGAAAAAAATGTTACTATAACCGAATTATTTTAAATTTTTTTGCAGAGAAAACATGTATTTTTTACAGAAAAAAAAGAGAGATTTTTCGTAAACTTACAGAGTATTTCTGCTAAAATAACAGCTCTTTCCTACAAACATAACAGAATTTCACTATTTAAAAAAAAAAAAAAAATCTGTCTGCATCACAGAAAAAACTGTTTATAAAAATGAATCATATTCTGTAATTTTACAGAGAAATCATGTATTTTTTTACATAAATACAGATTTTTTTCCGTACATTTACAGAATATATTCATTAGTTTAACTGTTGTTATCTGTAAACATAACATATAACAACAATTGTTTAAAAACCGAAAACCAGTTTTAAAAATACTTTTTATCTGTGAAGAATACAATTTTTTACTGGCATCCTGGCTGACAGTTTTTTTTTTTTGTGTGTATGTGAGCAAAGGTTATGCAATCTTTTTAGGTCAACAAGCTGGCCTAAGTGGTATTTTTCAATAAAACCCACTTGAAAAAACTCAAGTGTTTTTTATCAAAATCCTTATTTTAAAATCCACTTTTTATCTAACTTAAGCTGCTATCTCACGTACTCTCATGGGATCAGCAGTATCAGATACTTTCTCTCCCGAAACCACCTGAAACAGGTTTTTCGAGAGACAAACAGTCGAAAATGCATCGTGTGATTAGTTTCCCTTTCCTACCTTTGTCAATGACAAACTTATGACTGACTAAATCTCCTACGCTAGATGTTAGCTCGTATTCAACAAATCGGAGTGTGAGAAAATCAGAGTGTGTTTAAAACATGAAATAGTGAGCAATTAGTAGCCAATTATTAATGCCTTTATGAATTCATTTTAGTCTTCAAAATAACCCTATTACCTGATGCTCGATTATTCGGAGAGGTATTAGCGTAAAGTTCAGAGGGTAGGATCTTCTGTGTGATAGCTGCTTTACAATAAACATATAAATATACACCCATAAACATATAAATATAGCACCATTATGACCACCCTGTTAATAACATGTAGGATCACCTTTAGCCTTCAAAACTGCCAGCACCCAAGTGTAGGATTGACTCTACAAGGTGCTGATACATAGTCTGATGTATCTGGTATCAAGCGTGCATCAACTGGTCCTGCAATTCCTGCACATTGCAAGGGGGTAGCGTGGCAGCACGAATTAGGTTTTCCAGGTGGGACCACAAATGCTCTATTGGATTAATGTCAGGTGAATTTGGAGGCCAAGACATGACTTGAAAGTCACTAGAATGTACCTCGAACCACTCCATGACGATTCGACCCTTATGACATGGTGCATTATCCTGTTGGTAAACACCATCCCCTGCCGGAAATACTGTTGTCATGAATAGGTGAACCTGGTCTGCAATCATGTTCACGTAGTGCACATACACCAGGGATTGTTCTATGCCCAGTGGCAGAAACACCGCGACACGGCGACATAGTCGCGGACACCGAAAAACAGCTTGCAGACAGTTTTTGTCTGCAACTTTCGAATAACAATTCACTTAAAAAAATTTCTGTATCAAAACTAAAACTAATACTTTTGTTATAATTATTTATATTGTGTTGTGTCAAACATTGCTATAAAATATTTAATTGAATGAATACACACAATTGTTTATACTATATTGTTCTGCAGTAAAATTGTATTCGTGTGTTGTTGCACAAGATCACCACTGATGATACCCTCCCCCCCCCGTCCAATCAGCTTTAAGGCTTTTTGAGTGTAAGTCCTTTTCACCCCTGATTACATGCAAATTTTGCAGATAGATTGTGAAATTTTAAAAGCCTGTCGCAGACAGCTACAAAACTTTCTGCCACTGGGGTTCTATGCTGATTATGGGTCCTAATGTGCTCCATGAAAACATTGCTCACACCATAATGCCCCTGCCACCGGTTTATCTCTGTCCATCTGTGCATCCGGAAGTGAGGGTTTCCTTTGGAAATTGGTGTAGTCGCACACAATGTGATGGACCAGAAAACGAGATTCGTCAGACTATGCGACTTTCATCCATTCTTCTAATGTCCAATTCCGATGTTTCTTGGCCCATTGCAGACGCAACTGGCGATGACGTTCCGTCAGTGCAGGGACATAAGTAGGCCCATACACAGCAATGTACGCTGCACAATGTGTTGTGAAACACTGTCTGGGTCGCCACTGTTGTAGCTGGTGGTGATTTCGGCTGTTGTAGCTCTTCGGTTATAGCGAGCAATACATAACAATATCTGCTCTCCTCTGGAATCAATGCATCATGGACAACACACTGCTGGCCGGCGACTTGTCATTTCACCATCCATACACCACTTTTGACATGTGTTCACAACAACTGAACATGAACAGCCCACTAAACGTACCGTTTCCGATTTTGATGTTAACAGTCGCTGAGCCATAACGATTTGACCTTTATCGAAGTCTTATAAATCAACTGCTTTTCTCATTATGTCGCTAATCGCACTATATTTGGAAAGACAATGCATAGCCGCTTTATATACTCCAACATCAGCTGTACACACGCGCAGTAGTTCTGTTCCTGGGCGAGCCCATTATTACAGATGGAAGGTGGTCATAATGTAATGACTCTTCGGTGTATAACAAATATTATATACATTATTAGAACATGAACAAAGAATTTTGAGAAATATTGGAGGTTCTCAAACTACTCTGTAGAAAAAAAAAATCCCCTATGGAAAAAAATTATAATTATCTTATTATATCAGAGTAAACATAGGACACAGTAAACAGAGAACATCAGAGTAAAAAATTATATGTATAAAAGCAAAAGAAGAGTTGTTTGTTTATATAATAAAAACTGTGGAACTCAAGGAATGTAAAATATAAATAAAAATCAATTTTAAAAAATGATTCTGTAAACTTTAACACTGCAACACTGTTAAGTAATGTAGAGGGACAATAATTAAAACTATTTTATGAGAATCTATTGACTATGAAACATTTAATAAAACAACACTAAATAATTATTAAAATCCAGTTTTTTGTTGTAAAGGGCATATAAACAGAATTTTAGAATATTTAAAGAACAGTTATTAATTATAAAAAGACTTTATATTTGGACTCTGTATTAGGATATATATTAGTAATGAACATATATTATATAGTACATTAACATAGTATGTTAGTACTAAATTATACAACATTATATTTTTATCGTTTATGTTACAAAAATTTGGTGCATAGTAGTAAATTATACAATATTATATTTTTATCATTTATGTTAAAGAAGTCCAGTGCAACATGTGCAGGATTTAAAATGGAAAAATATTTAAAATAAGAAAAATGTGAAAAAAAAAAAAAATTGTGAAAATTTTACCTAGTAGTCATGCAATTACTATTGTGTTCCTTAGCAAATAGGCACTACATTTAAAATTTCTTCCACGTGATTTTTTTTTTTTTTTAATATATATTCTTTATGTGACAGGGAAAAAATGGGAGTACCCTTTTTTTTAATTGGGTTAATTATACATGCACTCCTTATCATTTTTTCCCCCTTTTTTAGTGGCATACTGCTAGAAATGTACAAAGCCCATAAGCTAAAACTTTTAAAAAATTAATTAGCTGTAGTTTATGCCTAAAAAGTTTCACAACTAAGTTTTATAACAACTAAGCAAAATGAAGTCAAACTCAAACTAAAGTGCATCTCAAAATCCCACAGGCAGGTGATTTTTTTCAAATAAGTAAAAAAAAAATGAAGAGAAAGGAGATCCCAAAGAAAATAAATAATAAGCATATGGAATTAAAATATTAGTGTATTATAGCAAAGAAATTTAGTACAGTTTCATAGAATTTTTCTAAAAATATTAAAAACACAAATTCTGTCTCAAAAATAGAGATATTTTATGCTATTTGGTATTTAAATTCAAATTTTGGATCTATTCCTTTGAATTATCTTGAAAATCTTATTAGGCAAGCTTAGAATTAGAGTTTGAAGAATGCATGGCTGAATTAGCACCATCACTCTGCTCTACTTATTATTTTAATTTCTGACAAAAACTTTATCTATTATTTAAAAAAAAAATAGACAAAAACTTTTTTCTTACAGCCACACATTCTCCAACTTCTCGCCCTGAACATGTCTGATAAGAGTTTTAAGATAATTAAAAGATACTGATCCAAAATTTGAATTTAAATACCAAATACTCGAAAAGTTTTCATAATTTTGAGACAGCATTTTTTTTTTTTTTTTTTTTTTAATTCTGTAAAACTTATACTATATTTCTTTGTTATAATACACTTATATACAGATTCCATATACTTATTATTATTTTTTTTTTCATGATTATTACTTCAAGCTTTTTTAATTCTTACTACTAAAAAATCACCTGTCTCGATAATTTTCAGATGCACTGTATGCCAAAACATATTTACACTTAAACCCCAGAAGCAGAACTTCCTGTATTTATCTGCAGCAAAACAAAATTTGTCTGCAATCCAACATGCCAATATATATTTTTTTACTACATTTTATTTTTACTTACTACATTTTTTTTTACTACATTTTATCAGCAATATATTAAGAATTTAAAGGCAAAAGAAAAAAAAAAAACAAGCAATTAAAATTAAGATATTTATTCAAATTCATAAATACAACATTTTTATTCAAATAAAATATATTGATTAACCTATGAATATTAACATCTGAATACATAAATTCACATCAGGGAAAAAAAAAAAAAAAAATCAATTTGCATATAAGTTTACATCAACATAGTACATCAAGTCACATAAAATACAAATTATCAACGCAATCAATTATCCATTCTGATACAGATTTCTTCAAATTCAAAATTTTAGAGTTTATACAGACAGTCTTTCTTTTTTAGTTCTGGATTTACTTTCGACCCTCGATTTGGGTTTATTCCTAGAAAACACCTGTAAAGAAATATTTTTTTTACTTTAGCAAGTTAAATAAGAATAACATATTAAATTTTTCCTATGTGAATAAATAAATCTATTTTAAACAATAAATCTGTATGCACCATTACATTGAAATAACATTCTCAAATTTGATGTCTCATGCCATGATGTCCGATATTGATGTCTTGGATGCTTTAGAAAAAAACTAAAATGATTACACTTACTGCAATGCTACTCTCATATGAACTTAAATCACTCAAACTCAGTTTGGTAGTATATTTAATGATAAAGGGCAAAACTGGAAAAATTCTTTAAAAGGCCAGTGGCCAGTATATCAATTTCATCAGTAACCACTTAGTTAATAGCTATTTTTTATATCATGAGAGTAGCAATTTTATTATAAAACACTTTTTAAAATAATTTTATTTCAATAGAATTAAAGTATTTCCTCTTTAAAAGTATAGATACAAAAAATTTAGATGACCTACATTACATAGCTGCCAACTTTGCAGCTTTAAAGATAGGAAGATTTCTACGCCAGAGAAAGCAAATAGGAATTTAATATATATATATAGAGAGAGAGATGTGAGGTGAGAATATTCTCTGAAGCTCCAAATTCAGAGAATCGAGAATATTCTTAAATACTTATTCCATGACAGAAAGCAATCAATAGCAAATAACAATTATTCATATTAAAATACAAATTTACATTTTTTTAACGCCTATAGATTTGCATTTGTAACAAAATCATCACTAAAATTTGACATTTAAAGAGAGTATTCTTTTCATAAAGATTTTCTAAAAAATTAAGAACGTGTTATACCTCTAAAGAATGTGTTATACCTCAGACATTTCAGTTTAAGTTTTGTGCCAAAAGTTAATGAGGCACCAATAAAAAATTGTAGAAAAATGAAAGTGTTTGGCATCACCCTGTAAAAAGTAAGGCTTGAAATGCAATCTGGCTGTAGCATGTGATTACGGGGCTCTTCTTTATTAGCTGTATAATTTTTTATGTCTCTACCACATGCAATCAGGGAGATATAAAGGTTTTAAAAAATTGCAAAAATTTTTTGTTTTACTTTTTTAACTATAACATGCAAGGTGTTAAACCTAGCGCAAAGCTATTTTCAGGAAACCCAACATACAATATTAGACACAGCATACTGCTGCAATCAAATTGAAGAAATATTAAAAATCTAATAAAATATCAAAGTATTTACTAAATAATTTTTAACTGCACATGTGTAAGATTTAGCAAAATTTTATTTGCATAATTTAATAGAAAAATGTATTGAGCTACTTACATAAAAACTCCAAACAAGTATTACAAAACCCCAAACAGAACTTAAAAAATTCTGTGCCATTTAATGAACTGAACTAGCGGGTCAGTACTTTCAAATGAATCACTATAATTAATGAATCACTAACAGTAACTTTTAGTCTTAAGAAAAGAAATTAAAAAAAAGAAATCATTTCTGATCGGGTAAAAAGTCGCCCCGGGTCCCCACTGCCTTCAGCAGCGCAGTCCTGGGTGCGCACAAGTTAAGGGGTACACGCGCTGCACGCACATATTCCCTCCCTGACACTTTGTGCCCCCTAAAAAAAAAAATAAATAAAATAAAAATAAAAAATTATGTTCGGGTAAAAACTCACACCGGGTCCCCACTGCCTTCGGCAGCGCAGTCCCATGCATGCTGAGCGAGCTAAAGTTAGCGGTTACACACGCTGTGGGAGCTACACACACTGTGGGTATACCTTCCCTGACTCTTCGTGTCCCCTAAAAAAAAATCATTTCTGATCGGGTAAAAACTCACACCGGGTCACCACTGCCTTCGGCAGCGCAGACCCATGCGTGCGCACTTGTGAATGTATATTCCTTCTCAAATCGAATTTTTATTACTAAGAAAAGAAAATTAAAAAAATCTTTTCTCATCGGTTAAAAAGTCGGACTGGGTCCCCACTGCCATTGGCAGTGCAGTCCCATGTGTGCTGCGCGTGCACAAGTTAGGGGATACGCGCACAGTGCACGCCTATTTCATCCCCACCCTTTCAGCCCCTCCTAATTAACCTACATATACCAATTTTGAACGGTCTAACTCAATTAGCTGATATGCAATAAAAACCTAATCAGGACACCTCAAAACGTGTAAATCTGGTGAAAACTTTCGATAATATAAAAGAACTTTAAAATATCTTTCGAATGATGTATTAAAAATAATTTAATCATAATTAGAAATTGAAATTTTAAAATATTACAGCGCCATCTGGCGGTAGAAATTTCTTTAATCTACTGTTCAATTCCAAATCAACAAAGCTTTCTAATAATGCATTAGTTATGAAATTATTTTAATTAGTAGCTCAGATACAAAAGAAAACCGATTCAAGACACCTCAAAACGTGTAAATCGGGTGAAATCTCGAATTCCTCTTTCAATAATATAAAAGAACTTTAAAATATCTTTCGAATGATGTATTAAAAATAATTTAATCATAATTAGAATTTAAAATACGTGTATTAGAATAAAATTTAATCTTATAACAAATAGAAAAAACGAAGTATAATTATAATTAAATACATTTAAATAAAAAACCTAGTTATTTACTTCATGCGTCGTTTTAGATCTTTCGAAACCGGGCACCCGGTCCTCTTCAGAAACGAACTTTTGTGCTTGAAACTTGAAATTGAGTGTTCCTCTGTTGATTTTTCAGCAGATGGCTCCATGCTCCGTTTGGGGCTACTGCGCCGCTGTCATTGCATACGTCATAATTCGTAGATATTTCGATCACGGTACATCGCATAATTATAATTTTCATAATCGGCAATTTTAGTGGTTTTGTCAAAGTCTATTTTAATATTTTGTTTATTGTGTGTTTTGGCCAGGGCGGTATTATATTTTCCTGTTTTTATGTCATTTTTATGTTCGTTAATCCTAGTTTTAATCTTTCCCTTAGTAACACCAATATATGAGCCGGGTTTATTTTTTATCCGGGTTCATAAAAACCGGAAAATATAATACCGACCTGGCAAAACACACAATAAACAAAATATTAAAATAGACTTTGACAAAACCACTAAAATTGCCGATTATGAAAATTATAATTATGCGATGTACCGTGAATCGATCGAAATATCTATGAATTATGACGTATGCAATGACAGCGGCGCAGTAGTCCCAAACGGAGCATGGAGCCATCTGCTGAAAAATCAACAGAGGAAAACTCAGTTTCAAGTTTCAAGCACAAAAGTTCGTTTCTGAAGAGGACCGGGTGCCCGGTTTCAAAAGATCTAAAACGACGCACGAAGTAAATAACTAAGTTTTTTATTTAAATGTATTTAATTAAAATTTAATCTCCAAATAAAATGTAAATTTTTTCGAAATTCGATGAAATTTGAACTGCAAGGCTGTCTTGTGATGTTAGGGATGTATACGAAGTTTTGTATGCGACATTGAAAAACTGAAGCCTTTTCAAAATTGCAATTTTTAATCGCAGTACCAAAACACGTGACCTCATTAAATACCAGATGTTTCTCTTTCCGTTCAAGACTGTAGACAATCGTCTGCAATATTAAAATTTTTTTGATTTGTTGCCATCATTTTTTTAGTTTAGTTAATTTTAAAAAATCTAATTGTTTGATCAATAAGCCGTTTAAACCATCGGATTGAGAAAAGTCTGCCCTTTCATTTGATACCAAATTTGTAACGATACGACTGATATTTCTAATTTATTTTCCACTTTTTCCGTAACAATGTCTCTTTTTAAGCAAATAGCTTTGAATTCTCAGTCATTTTTCGATCGACATAGCTCAACGTTTTAATTAATATCTCTGCTAATTAGGTCGCATCGCTTAGTGAATTATCGCGATGTTGAGATGAAGAAATTCTGCGTCTGTCGACACCGGTTTCGAGGCGATGCGATGCGACCATTAGCGCCGGAGCTTTAGCGCTTACAAGGCATTTCTCACAGACAGACAGACAGATGCGTACTGATTTTAATAATATAAGGAGATGTCAGCTGTTCCCCCAAAAAAATTTATAAAGTTTTTTTTAATCATTTATTTACAATCATTGAAAACTGTATTACCATTCATTGAATCAAAACAAAAAAGTGAGTAAAACCCCTTATAGTTGAGTTTTTTTTTTTTTTTTTTTTGGGGGGGGGGGGGGGGGGGGGTAGAAAGAAACTGGATAGCAGTTCATTCTATAGCATAGAACTTCTTGAGTTTACACAACACTTGTCTGGGATTTTTACATGAGTAGTTCAATACATTTGGTTATTAAATTTCGCTAAATCTCACACATGCATTGTTAAAAATTTAGTAAAAATTCTCATATTTCATCAGATATTTAATTTTTTTTTTTTTTTTTTTTTGGATTGCAGTTTGCTGTGTCAAATATTGTATGTCAAGTTTCCTAAAAATAGCTTTGCTCTGGGTTACCTTGCATGTTATAGCAAAAGAACGTGAAAATTGATTCTGCATTTTTTTTTCAAAGAAACCTTTACTTCTCCTTGATTACATGCGGTAGAGACATAAAAATTTACATAGATAATAAAGAACAGCCCCATAGCCACATGCTGCAGCCAGATTGAATATCAAACCATACTTTTACAGGGTAATGCCAAACACTTTCATTTTTCTTTAATTTTTTACTTGTTCCCCCCTTTCACTTTTGGCTTAAGAAACATGCTCTTTAGACTCCTAAAGTTTTAAAACAATCTGTTTAGTACTTTTTGAGATATTTTTAAAAAGTCTGAAATCGAAAGTGCTGGGTCATTTATGGAAAGGTAGTGTATGTTCTATTTAAATTAAAAACTAAAATAACAAATAGCTTAAAAATGATATTAATTTTATTTTGTAATTAACTTGTTACACAAAATTTAGAATCAAAGTTAATAGTCAGTTTCATTTTTCGATAACAGATCATTCAAGCTACCTTCTTTATACTGACAACCCATGCAGTTCTTTGTCATCGATATTACTTATGTTTAAATTCAACTGTTTCTGTTTTTATTTTAATAATTTATATTGTGTGCCACATATGTCAATTTGTCACTTCTCTCTATATAGAAAAACAATTTTTTTTTTTTTTTTTACTGTGAACAGTCCCATATAAAAATGTTTATCCTTTAAGTACATGTTGAATAAAACCATTTTTATTTCATACAGATAAGTGTAAAACATTTTAAAGCAAAAACATTAAATAATTAGAAATATTTTTCAATAAATTTCCCTTTTAAAAATAAGTGTCTGTAATGAAATAAAAAAATCTCATAATGATTTGTCCCTTTATTACTTGAGATATCACTAGAATTTATCTTCAATAATTTATAAGATTTCACCTTTTAGCCTTGAAGAGGATTTATTTTATTATTAATTTTTTAATATATACAACTAAATAGATTTAATTAACCTGATTATTTTATTAAAAGAATAATTTTATACAGTTTTTAACTTATTGCACATAAATTAATACTTGTACAGAGCACAAATTTAAAAATTACCCACTATTATATCTTCAGTGAGAAAATTCTCAATTATTCTCGAGAATTTTACAACTCTCTCTATATATATGTATGCATTTAAGCCAACTCTAAAAAGTTCAGGTTGTATAGCTTTTTGGTATAAATTTTAAAAAACACTACCTTTAATTTATATTTATTTTTATTTTAAATTTTAATATTTTATAAAACCTTTTAATGAAACATATTCAAATCGTATATCAAATAAAACCTTATAAAATTCTCTTTTAAATGAACCCCTAAGAAAACTTGAGAAATTTGAAATTGAAAATATCTATATAAGCGATTAAATACTCATAATCAAAAATGAAAATATTAATAAAATGAAAATTCAATGAAATAAAAAAATTCCAAAAGTATATTCTCATTCAGGGCATCTACTGACTTGATAGAAAAAAATTCATGATCTATCGACGTATCGAACTTTTCTTTTTTAATAGATACTTTCTTTTTTTTTAACCAATGTAAAACCTTATTAACAAATATATATGTTACCGTTAAAGCTCAAAATCCGTTAATGTGCAGATTAACTAAAATGACCCGTTAAAGTGTGGAATCAAGAGTTTTCTGTGTTTTAACTAGGTAATCTGTGGATTAGCGGCTTCTGTGTCGTTAAAGTTCAAATGTTTGTTTCGAGCCTTAGTTTTTTTACATTCACTATGACGTCAAACAGTCATGTGATACATATACGCGAATGACCTTCAAACACAAACCAAAACTTTCATCCTTTCCACTCCGCTTCCGCCTATGATAATTAGTAAACGCAAAACTTGGAGCATCGAAGACATGGTTATTATAGGTTTCTTATCATGACCAACACAAAACTTAAAGTAACAAGTAAGTTATAATTGTTTTAATTTTGATTTTATTTCTTCTCTTTTTTAATTCTGTCAATATAAGTTTGATAAGGGTCTGCACTGCATTTTATTATTGAAATCTAATCTTAATCTAAACACTCTATCTCCTGAAACTTCATTTTGAATTATGAATATTAAAATTTACAGCACAGTAATTATTTCCTCCCGAAATAAAACTATTAAAACACAACTTTTTTAAAACTAATTTATTTAAAAATTGATTTAAATTACTATTACTTACTGAAAAAAAAAGTTTTAATTTTTAACTCTGAAAAATATGGCATTCAATATTATGGCTTTCTTTAATAAATACTTAATATGAAATTTTTGTGCATTTTTTAGCATTTCATTACATTTTGTTGTTGTTTCTTTCAATTTCAAGTTTCCTTTATATATTTTATCTATCATGATTGCATTTTTATTTTTATTTTGTTCGCTTTTTCATATAATTTCGTTGTAGTTTATCACATAAAATGTGTTAATAAAGTTTTTTTTTATTATTATTTATTTAATTGTAAAATTAATATAATTGCTAAACTTGTACTTGTTGCTGTAATATGTATGCTGCAAAATATTGTTTAATAAAGCATTGGAAAACAGTCATTTTAATTTTCCTGCAGTCTAAAAATTATTATTAAAGCAGTTTTAATTATTTGAAGTACTTCTTAAATAATGCTTCTGAATTGTCTAATTTAATATTTCTTTATCGAATTAAAAATTGGTGCATAACATTAAAAAAAAAAAAAAAAAAAAAAAAGTAATAGCAATGTAAGTTGTTAATAAAACTTTTTTTATTTTTTATTTAAATGGTTAAATATTTTTATTTTGAAAAGAAAACATTACTATATTATAATTCTAACATTCATTTATAAAATAGAATTTATTGAAAGCTATTAAAGTTATTATATTTCATATTAAAAATGCATAACATCTTCAAACTTATATTGGCAGAATAAAAAAGATGAAATAAGTAAAAAAATTAAAACAAATATAACTTTAAAAGACATAAAAATTAAAACACATACAGATTAAAATAAGTAAAGAAAGAAAGAAAAGGAAAGAAAGCTATTTTTTCCCCGAATGAAAAAAACAAATACAACACAGTGTGCTGTAAAATTACAACACCAGAGATCTTATTTTCACTTTAACGAGTGCCTAGTAGGTAATGTGCAGATTATCTAGGTAATTCGCAGATTACCTAGGTAATTTGAGAAATGAAAAAAAATTCCTCACTTTAACGGATCGCCCTAGTTAATGTGCAGTTTACCTAGCTAATCTGCAGATTAACTGATTTCTGCACTTTAGCGGTAACATATATATATATAGGGGGAAGAAGATTTTTTAAGTTATCGTTTAACATTATTAGAAAAAAAAAAAATAATTTTTCTTCCATTTAAGTCAGGAGCATATGTATCATTTTTTTTTTCAAATCTACATATATATTTTTCCTCTCACAAAAAGACTAAGAACAGAATTATGAAACTAAAGGTATATAATAGGTATAATCTGAAAATTTGCATTTTATTTATTTATTTTTTTTTTCCATTCTACAAAACCAATACATTCTAAATTAGAAGAAAAAAAAAAGGGGGGGGGGGGGAAGGAGTTATTCAGTTATCAGGTGTGAAACTTTTCATGGGCTACCTCTGAATTTCATGTTAAATTGTTTTGTTTTTATAAAAAACTAGTTAATACCCGTCAAAATTTGACGGATCATGTGCATCTTAAATCTTTTCACGGCATAAAGTTTTAAACATCCCTGTTTTAATAATCCGCATTGCTCTTAACCAGTTTAAAATCCACTGCTGTAATCAATTATTTTTTGGTTGGAGGGGAAGCGGGAATAAATTTCATGAAATTTCAGTATGCAAAATTTAAGCATAATCCATATAATAAAATTAAAATTTGAAGATTTTTTACTAATTTTACTGTAAATATGACCAAAAGAATATTTGGAGTAATTAAAGGAGAGACAGAATTTATAAATTATGGTAAGAATGGAGAAAGAAAGCACACATCAATATTTAATGTTTTTCATACATATTATTTAATTTGCTCGCATGTATTGTCACCGTGTTCTGAGCTACCCTGAAAGTTTTAAATGTCTAGCTAGCCGGGAAGTTAGTAAAAAATCTATTGCAATCTTTGTACTGGTAATGCTGCCGAAGGCAGCAGGAACCTGAAACAGTTGGCTAAAAGTATTTAAAAAATGCTTTGTCACTGTGTTCTGAACTATTCTGAAAGTTTCAAATGTCTTGTTGATGGGAAGTTAAATAAATTTTTTGTTGAATCATACAAACGCTGCCAAAGGCCGTAGGGACCTGAAACAGTTGACTAAAAGTATTAAAAAGATGTATTGCCACTGTGTTCTGAGCTATCATGAAAGTTTCAAATGTCTAGCTACTCAGGAAGTTAGTGAAAAATCGATTGCAAGCTTTGTACTGGTAACGCAGACAAGGGCAGCAGGAACACGAAACAGTTGGCTAAAGCTAAAAGTATTTAAAAAATGCATTTTTCCTGTGTTCTTAACTATTCTGAAAGTTTCAAATGTCTGAGCTAGTCGGGAAGTTAGTTAAATAAATTTTTTGTTGAATCACATAAACGCTGCCGAAGGCAGTAGGCCCCTGTAACAGTTGACTAAAAGTATTAAAAAAATGTATTGTCAACGTGTTCTGAGCTGTCCTGAAAGTTAAAATGTCTAGCTAGTCGGGAAATTAGTTAAAAATCAATTGCAATCTTTATACTGGTAACGCTGCCGAAGCAGTTGGTTAAAAATATTAAAAAAATGCATTTTCACCGTGTTCTGAACTACTCTGAAAGTTTCAAAGTTATAGCTAGTCGGGAAGTTAGTTAAAAATCAATTGCAAGATTTGTACTAAACAAACAAGAATTGAAGTTAATAAAAACATGGTAATAACACATGTATCTTTATGTTATAGTATATACTTATTATCTTAAAAAGACTTATTACAAAAGATATGGCTTTGTATAACAAAAAAAAATTATTGCAAGGATATTGAGGGAATTTTCAGAGGTCTGGTCACTTTCTGCACCCCTGGAAATGAGCTGAAAATTTTTTGCTAACATAATTGGTTGAACATTGATAAAGTCACTTTCAATAAATTGACTATCTAAACAGTTAAACGTACATTATTAAACATTTTCAGGATTTTTCCTTCCCCACATCACTCCTTTCTCATGCACCTATCATAACATCATGTTCAAATTCATTTTAATCTTAACAGCATGTCACTGCAGAAACAAGAATCGATATAACAGCTTTGACAGACAACTGTTATGTTACATAAGCTCTACCGATCGTGTTGTGTTACTCTGATTGGTTCCATGTCTCTGTTATTTGCATATGTACTCCTTTACTTTTTTTTTTTTTTTAGGGGGGGGGGAGGAAAGAAGGGAAGCATCTGTTTCTCAGTGACATAATTTTCTTAATTTCTACATGCATGTATAACTGAAGTGCTTCCCTTCTTTCCTCCCCCCCCCAAAAAAAAAAGGTAGAGGAGTGCATATGCAAATAACAGAGACATGGAACTGAACAGATGCTGTATCATCCACTGGTTGGCGATTTTTTTCAAAATGGCACTGAAATCACACCAAAATGCCATTTTAAATCACCTGTGATTACCGAAGTTTTTTTTTTTAACCACAACATAAATTTCTTAAAGAAAAGTAATGGTTTAAATATGCAACTGTAATACAAAATATGCAAATTTACTGATTTTCTTTTTTTTTCCCATGAAATTATTTAAAACTAATATTTACATAGATATCACGAAATTCCGAAAAAAAAAAAAAAAAAAAAATCGGTAAAATTACATATTTTGTATCACAGTTGCATTTTTAAATCATTTTTACTTCAAATTCATGAAGTGGTTAAAAAAAAAACTCCTGGCGTCAATTTTTGAAAACACCATAAAAAAAAAAAAAAGCTTAACTGATTTATCAATTAACTGAAATATCTACACCCAAAATATCTTAACTTTTCAGGTGTAAACATTAAAATATAATAATTTTTAAAATAATGAAAGAAAAATTATCGCGGATCTAGGAAAATTGATTTTGAATTTAAGCAACATTTAACAAAAAAATTACACTCAAACACATAAGAAAATTATGCAAATTTTAGTTTTTCAGGGGGGGGGGACTCCCCCTGAATCCCTCCCCTTGTCTTAAACATTAAAATATAATAATTTTTAAAATAATGAAAAAAAAAAAAAAAAAAATATTGTGGATCCTTGAAAATTGGCGACAGTGGATGATACAGAATCTGAGCCCGACAGGATATATATACTATATATATTTTGTTTTAAATTGATTAAAAAATACAAGTTACAATACCAGGGATTAATCCAGCTTTTAAAAAATGATACCCCATTCGTAAATTTATAAAATAATTTGTGAAAACATCAAGTAAGCCTAGCGGCAGAAACACGGCGACATAGTCGCGGACACAGAAAAACAACTTGTAGACAGTTTTTGTCTGCCCTGATAAAAAAATTTGTCTGCAACTTCCGAATAACAATTCACTTAAAAAAAATTTCTGTATCAAAACTAAAACTAATACTTTTATTATTTATAATTATTTATATTGTGTTGTGTCAAACATTGCTAAAAAATATTTAATTGAATGAGATGAATGAATACACAGAATTGTTTATACTATATTGTTCTGCAGTAAAATTATATTTGTGTATTGTTGCACGAGATCACCACTGATGTTAAGCTCCCCCCCCCCCCCTTTTCCAATCAGCTTTCAGGCTTTTTGAGTGTAAGCCATTTTCACCCCTGATTACACGCAAATTTTGTAGACAGATTATGAAATTTTAAAAGCCTGTTGCAGACAGCTACAAAACTTTCGGTACAACTATAGTATTTCCCCTCAGCTGAATTTGGCGATTTTTCTTTGGCGCCGATTTGACTGATAACGATGTCGTTCTGGATTGTTTGCGATATAATATGGCAGCCTACATGCTATTTATTTTGGAGTTATGATTTTATGATTTATGATTTATAGTTTAGCTTACGATTTTATCATTTATGCTATATGATTTATGATTTTTAGATTTATGATTTAACCATAATAACCCAGATAAGTAGGTGTTTACTTAGATATTTATCATTGTCTGCAGTAAATATTCAAATTGAGGGTATTTTTCTGTGTTTGATGCAGTGAAGCTTATAAAATATTTTAGTGTGCAGTTATATTGCTGAGAATTGACTTTGTGAAGGTACCTCGTTGCTGAAAGTTGAATTTGTGAAGGTACCTCATTGCTAAAAATTGCCTTTGTGAAAGTGCTTCAATGCGGCACTAAATTTGTTCTGAATTAACCTCTGAATACAAATCAAAAATTTATGCTTCAATTAGTGATGTGCGGAGGAAAAATTTCCACCATGTTTTTCCGGAAAATTTTCAAAGCCAAAAAAAAAGTAATTTTTCAGTAAATTTCTTACATGACATATTTGAACTTTTCTTTTATTAGTTACAGTAATGTTAGATATATAGTGTGACAAACAAAAGTTTATATTAAAGCAGGGTTGGCAGGTTTTTGACACGTGACAGTTTTTGATGGTTTAAACCATGGTTAAAACCGTCATGTCAAAAACCTATATTTATAATTTAATTGTCATATAAAAACTTAGCTTAATAAAATGTAGTTCTAAAGATTTTTTGAAAAGTAAATAGACTGATGTTCTTTGAAAAACACATTGTTACAACATTTTGATTAATACAAAAAACAAAACTTTAGGCTTTTAAAATTTTATTATGAATTATTTCTATGTTCATTCAAAATATGCTGTGATACTTTTATATGTCATTACAAAATTTATTTATAACTATGCTTAATATAGCACATGTGAAACTTAGTTATGCGAAACTTTAAAAATATAGTTGTTTTCAATAAGATATTATTTATAAGTATGTTTTAAAAGGTAAACATATTAATGTTTTTGGAGAAACTTTATTATAACATTTTGATTAATATAAAAACAAAACTTTAGGCTTCTAAAAGTTTATGATTTATATATTATTGATAGATCATTTTGATTGACAAATCATTTTATTTGCAATACAACATTGTATAGTTCAATTTTTTTAGTATTGTGCATTTAGTATTATGTATTTAACCAGTAAAATAAAAATGCATAGCCGAATATTTTGTATTTAAATATTTTATAGAAAAATATAACTTTTTTTTTTTTTTAATGACTGCTGATATTGCAAGTTTTTAAGAAAAAGAAATAATTCTGAATGTTAAACAAGCTTGAATTGTGTCTGAAATTCTTATAATTACCGTGAGACATGAGAAATATGAATGCTTTCTGAACATGTATAAATTGTAATAAATTTAATTACTTGTACAAATTTTTAAAAAAATTATTAGTCTAAGCTGTAGGGCCCACCAGCGGCCAAGTGGTACACTACACTCAAAGCTGGTAGACGTGAGGTGTCGGGTTCAATCCCAGGTCGCGCTCATTGGCCTAGCCATTCAGAGTTTTTCTCCGAAACTTGTATAAATACGGACTAGGACCCTGTAGACAGACCCACACAGAGGGCAATACCCCTTAGGCCTAAGACACTAGAGTAGTCAGTCAGCCCTACTCCCAAAACACCAATATTCCAAGCTATAACCAGGTACAAATATTTATGCAATCAATAATAATAATAAACAGATAAAAATTCATTAATTAAATGATAAGTATAATAAATGTAGATTATAAATATAATTATTTTCAAATTCATATTTATTTACCACCCATATATATTATGTTTTACTTAAAGGAAAAAAAAAAAAAAAAATCCAGTATTCCTGTGTTTTTATGGCTTATGTGAAAATTCATAAGTAACTTTGGAATTTTAGAATTTCATAAATATTAATAAACATAAACATACAAAATATATCTATGCATACTTTGTATATATTTCTTAGATTATAAACCAGTATATTTACCTAATTTTTTATAAATTATCTACAAATTGTTTTCAGATTTGTTAATTTATAAACAGCATAATATTTAGATATTCACTTGTATATGGCAAATATTACGAAATCCTATTTCTAACCAGATTCTAGCTCATTTATAGATGTTGAATTTTGACAATATAAGTTTTTGACTGTAGAGGTTTATGACGGGTTTTTGACAGTTTAAACCTTTGTCATGTCAAAAACCACTTTTTGACGTCAAAAACTCAACCCTGTATTAAAGACATAATTTAGAAAGCTACCATATATGATTTGAGCAACATGCTCAAGAAGGAGAAGGTTATTTATTATAATAGAAGAGATCTTTATTTGCTACCCCAGTAGCACATAACGTTGTTATAATTAGTTTTTCACTGTTCAGACTTATTTTCAATGCTATAACAATGTTATGTGCTATCTGGGTAATCAAACTTTTGAATATTGCTTCAATAAGTTTGTGTGAACATAATTATAAAGCATTTGGCACCATAACTATAATAATAATAATAATGCACTACTGTACTGCTGAAACACTAACCACTGCATTACTGTTTTTCAAAATATTCATAATAAATGATCATATAACTAACTACGCTTTTCAAAGTTAGACAGCAATTCTGATGTAGGTCATCTTATTATCTATGGTTCTGCAAGTGACTTGAAAAATTAAGACATTGTCATAATCTTTGTTAATTATTCAATAAATTAAAAGAAAAAAAAAATTTAAGTGCTTTAATCCCAAAATTGGCATCGTTAAATTTTTTTAAAGAAAAATCTTATGTAAAAACACAATTTCATTTTTAAATCACTTTTTAGAACTAATTTCTAAAGTGGGGGAAAAAAGTCTTTTTATTCAAGCAACAGGAAATACAATTAATTGTCCCAAATAATAACAATAATAATAGAAAAAAATAACAAAAAAATAAATAAATAAAAATTCCACTCAAGCTTCCATATTAATTTTTTTGAATGGAGAATTATATCCATTACATTGCACTGGAAAAGAAAAAAAAAAATATATATATATATATATCCCTGATACCATTCTTGCTGATTCTTATGTAAAATGACCTTCTGAATCCGAATATGACTACCATTTTGCTCAGTCACCCACCGTTTTCTCTGGACACCACCCCCTCCCCCAATTTTTATCACTGTTCGGTAATTTTATGGCGATGAATTTAATTTGGGGAATGAAAAACGAATTAATTTAACACTTAAAAACAAAAAATATATAATGTTTAATAAATAACATTAATAATAGATTTAAAAAAATATAATACATAATTTCAGTGGCAAATCCCCCTTCCCCCTAATATTTCTCCTTGCCGCAAATGTTGATGTTTTGGAATTTTCCAACTCTGTAGCCCCTCAGAAGATACTTAACAGTTAAAATAATCCTCCCCCCTCCCCTAAAAATCAAATTTATAGCCATAAAATTACCGAATAGTGATAAAAATAGGGGGCGTCCTTAAAAAACAGTGGGGGATAGGTAGGGATGCGGGTTTTTTAGAAAAATTTGAAATGGAAAATTTTTCAATCTCTAAATTACGAAGGTTTTGTAAAATAAAACTAAATACATTAAAAGCTGCAAGTAAACAAAACTATTCAGAGAAAAGTATGAATAATTATTCAATTCAAAAAGAAATTAATAAACAAAACACAGAAATTATGATTTAATGGTTCTTTAAACATGTATAAAGTTAGAAAGTTTTAATTTTTAATGACTGTTTTGCATGTATAATGGTTGAATAATCTATATAAAAAAGGTGTCTGTGAACGTTCTGTAGCTGTCAGACACACTCACATATCGCTGTCAACAGCTGAACCCCATTTTATTAAATAGGGAAAATTTTTATGAGAATTAATGATTTTTTTTTTTTTTTTTTTTTAATTCTGTTTTCATTATTAATATATATATATATATAGAAAAATTAAATTTACCTTTGTTTTTCCCAAAATTTATTTAATTTTTAATATTTCATACTGAAGTTATGAAGTGGAAAAAAATGATCAAAGTTCTTTTTTGCACTTTATAATTAAAAAAAAAAGAACCAATTTAACAATTGTGAGTATTCTGAAACTAAACAGAATTTAAAAAAGCAAAATTATTGAAACACATAGCCATATTTTTCTTTTTCTTTCTTTTTGGGAGGGGGGGGGGAGAAAATTCCAGATTTTTTAAAAATGAAAACAGAATACTAGTAAAAAAAAAAAAAATCATTAATTCTCATAACAATTTTTCTTATATAATAAAATGGTATTCAGCTGTTGGCAATGATATGTCTCCAAGAGTCAATGAGAGTCTCCGAGAGCTAGAAAACGTACATAGGCACCATATTTACTAAGTAGATTATTCAGCCATCATACATGCAAAACAGTCATTAAAAAATATTATAATTTTCTACTTTTAAATACATATTTAAAAATTATTAAATTCTAAATTCTATGTTTTGTTTATTAATTTCTTTTTAAACTGAATAATTATTCATATGTTTCTTTGAATAGTTTTGTTTACTCGTAGCTTTTAATGTGTTAGTTTTACTTTACAAAACATTCATAATTTAGAGACTGAAAATTTTCCGGAAAACCCTAGTTTCAATAAATGAGCTAAATGAAATGACATGACATGAACATCAAAATTTTAAAAAAAGGTATAAAAGTGAAATTAAATCAAAAATTGCAAAAGATAGGCAATATTAACAATTTTAAAGAAAAGTAAAAAATAAAAATATTACCTAAAAAGTTTCACTGGCCCCGCATAGTCCTGCATCAGATTGCGCATTCGACGGCTACCTGCTGCAGGTCAAGTGCAGTTTAGATTTCACCAGGTGACATCATGGGTTACCTGCAAAAATAAAAATTTTTTTTATGCTTTTTTTTTTTTTTTTTGTTAGGAAATATATCTAACCTTTTAAATGTGGAGAGTGAATGATATTCACTTCCTTCACTTTAATTTAAAGTAGAGGTGCACAACCTGCGGCCCGGGGGCCACATGCGGCCCAGTAGCCATCAGTTTGCGGCCCGCCAAAGGACTGACATTTTAGGTCACATAAATCATTAGCAGAAGAAAAAAAAAAAAAAAGAGAGAAAGAAAAAATATTTATTTGTTGCATTTGCAAAACTGGCATTGATATAAAAAAAAAAAAATTTTGAAGGGGGGAAAGGATGAAAATAAAGGGCAAAACTGGGAAAATTCATTAGTGGCCAGTGGCCGGTACTGTCAGTTTCATTAGTAGCCACTTTTTTAAGTTAGTGGCCACTTTTCACATGATAAGACTATTTCTTTCTGACTGCAAAAAGCATTGTTACCATTTTGCGGTATAATCACCACTAGAGAAATATGAAAATAAGAAATACATATAATAATAAAATTAACACAGGGACACTGAATTTGTAATTTGTAATTACGCTCTTTTTAAAAATCCTAAATTGCACATCCTAAATTAAAATCTGCTTAGGGCTGTAATAATAACAGCAAAAGTTTTTATGTTTCAGATAATTCAGTAGTACTTTTTTTTTTCAATTTATTTAAGTGAAATAAGCTGTTATCATTCACAGTTAATATTGATATTTTCTAGTAAATGAATCAGCTGATTCATCATCATCCCAACCTTTTACATGGTCATGTGTAAATACAGTTAGCAGTTTTATTATTTTTTCTCATTTCTAAAAACACACTTTTTTTAAATGATTTTATTTCAATAGAGTTAAAATATTTCCTCTTAAAAAGTATAGATATGGAAACTTAGCTGCTTCATTAAAAATAATTTACTTAGCTGCCAAATTTGTAGCTTTAAAAATAGGGAGATTTCTACTTTAAAATGGAAAGGAAAAAGGAAGATTTCTACTCAAAAGAAAGCAAATACAAAAATTTTTGAAAAATACACATTTAAGCCAATTCAAATTTTGATACACACATTTGTCAAATATCTTAAATGGGTTAAATATACACTAAATACTATGGAGATAATAATGGAAAAAGATTGTGCTTGGACATTTGATCATTAACTGCTAGTTGAAATGGAGCGCACGTATGTGTATGTGTGTGTGTGTGGGGGGGGATACATCTATATACTTTTTTATAGGTTCTAGAATCTAATCAAGAAAGTTTAAAATGAATATTTACATTTATGTTATGGATGGAGAAGGATTGTAAATCACAAGGCTTCAGTGGAGCATGTGATTGCCAATCGTTGGAGGGTAAGAGGGGGGGGGGGATTACAAGAATTATGAGTAAGAGATATTAAACAATTCTACTTCTTTACAGATTCTAGTATCTAATAAAGTAAGTTTAAAATAGATATTTATATTTTTGCAGCAAATGGAGAATGACTAGAAATTTTAAAGCTTTCTATAAGCTTAGGGGATCGTTAGGGGGAGGGAAAGGGGGGGGGGTCCAAAAAATTATATGAGTGAGATATATTAAACAATTCTACTTCTTTATAGGTTGTAGATTATAATAAAGCAAGTTTAAAATGAACATTGACATTTATGCCATGGATGGAAAAAGATTGGGAATCACAAGGCTTCGATTGCCTATCGTCGCTCGATTTTTAGAATCTTTTTAATGATCGCAAAAAGTGGCGACTTTAGAGGCGATCGATGCATAATTTTTAATCGCCATCTTTTTTTATTTAGTCGCCATGTGGCCGGTGGCGACCGTTAATTTTGCCCTTTAGATGAAAATGTTGGGTTTTATACACATTTCTGTTTTAGAGCTAAGTTTTTCATTCTATTTCTCAATAATGTAACCCACAGTTATGTTCCTTAATTTTTTATTGGAAAAATCATGGAATAATCTACTGGTAAGTGGTTATTTTGGTACACTATCAGGCTTTCCATTTGTGCTTATTGTTTTTGTGACTCCCAATGTAACATTTTTCTCTCTCTCTGCAAACCATACTTTTTATTTGTTTGTTTTATTTATCATTTTGTATTTTATATGATACATTTGTTTCATTCTTTTGCTTACTATTCAATAATTTTATGATTATTATGCTTCAAAATTCACTTAACTCACTAATTAAAATTTATATATATATATATATTATATATATTTCAAGCAACATAAAATACAAACTAAAGTTTTGCACACAGGCATTTGGCAATGATAGTGCACCTTTTTATACATGCATGTGTATATGTGTGTGTATGTATATATTACACGGCAAATATATCTGTACAGTTTAATTCTTTTATATTATCTCGTCTGTGGCCCTTTGTATCCTACTGAACAACGAGAGTGGCCCTCTAGCCAAAAAGGTTGTGCATCCCTAATTTAAAGCAACATGATTTATATATGAGTTTAATTACAATCACATAAATATTATTGCTTAACATTTAAAACTATTTGTGAAAATTATTTGTCTTCAATGTCAGAGGTCCATCCAGGCAAAAACTGGGTCCCATTTGCTGCCCCTTCACAAAATTCCACACCATAAAAGGGGACTCTTCACAAAATTCAAATCTATAAAAGGGGACCCTTCACAAAATTCAAATTTATGAAATGAGCTCTTCACAAGATTTTGTTTTACAAAAGCGATCTTTTTATAAAATGTTTTCAGTATTATTTTTAATTAATTGGTTCAATGAAACTATGTTAATTTGATATTAAACGTTGTTTTGAATTACTGTTAAAATGATTTTATACTGATTTTATACATATATATATATATTTTTTTTTTTTTTCACAAAAATATTTTTTCACAAAAAGGGGACTTAATATTTAAAACCTGGATCGACCCCTGAATGTATGTGCTTGCTTGTTTTATTTCTTTTCTAATATAATCAAAATATTTGGAATTTAAATGTAAGGTTTATGCATTTGAAATTATGTTACATTATTCCCACCCTGAGGATGGGAAAAATGGAGGATGTGTTAAGACGTTATAAGCTAAAAAAAAGTTTTGAATTGAGAATGGAGAAAATACAAACTCTAAGTAGTGATGTAAAATACCTGGGTATTTATTTTTCAATGAACTCTTTTTGAATAAAATACATGCCTTTATGTACAACATGATATAGCTCTCTCTCTCTCTATATATATATATGTATATATATATATATAGAGAGAGAGAGAGATGTATATATAGAGAGAGAGGTTAGAAATATTCAAACCTTTTTACAAATTTGTAAAATTTTATAAAGCTAAAAAATTTAATCATAAAAAACAAATGTAATACATCAAGCATTTTGCATAAAATATTTAATTTAAAAATCAACTCTTTTGCATTATAATGTATTTGCTGATTTTTAAGAGAGGAATATTGATTAATTAAACAGAAAATGTTGAGTTTGGTTTTGGTTTTTAAAATGTACTCATTTTATATTGTTTTGTTTACACTAGAAAAATTAAATTACACTGCAATCTTACTTACATTTTAGAATATTTCATTAGTAATTTTATCAAAACTTTTAATTAAAAATCAATTATTAACTATGTTACAAAAAAAATATATGTATGAACATTTTTTGGGAGGAGTTTACATAGGTATACGGCGATTCTCCCTGACGCCAAATATAGCAACAAACTCTGTTTCTATGATCGATAAATGTTTTGCGATCATTAGCAATTTTTTTTTTTTTTTCAGAATACCCAGTTTATTTAACAATAAATATTATATTTATGAACTTACCTTCATAATTAAAATGGTAAATAATATAACAGATAAGAGTTTCGAGCCGGCCAGAATCAGAATGCACGGAATCCATGTTTCTTCTTTCAAAAACAGTGCTACGTTGCCACTAAAAAAAAAGAAATAGATTTGTCATGAAAATTCCTTCAGGTTCAGATTGAATGGGTTTTACACGTCGTAAGTAAATTATTAGATAAACCAATTAATATTTGTATGAGGGAAAGTATTTTTTAAATTCAAGGTCATTTCGCTTAAGCTCTATGACGTAGTAGATATTTTTTAGTCATTCATACGGTAGGCTGACCAGATCAAAGTACCATTATAATTTCTTTCATTCCTAATAAATAAGGACTAAAAATAAACTATTATTGATTAATAATTTACTCAATTTTTTAAAACTTACAAAAATGCCTTAAAAAAAAAAAGTCCCCATTTGTCCCCAGAAAATGGGGACATTTGGTCAGCTTATCATACACGGAGAAAAAATGTCCCCATTTTCCGGGAAATGTCTCCAATTTCAAAGGAAAATAATTTATGTAAGTAATACTTTTATAATTTGCACATAAAAGACAGTTTTGTGATCACCAGAACAAACTAATTTTATAATGTTTCAAAAGACTTTTTAAGTTTCCTTTTTTTTTTTTTTTACTTTCTTCTACATTCAAAAGAAGATTGGTAAAAATTTTCAACTTTTGGTTTGTGATGGATTCACATGCTTTGATAATCTCGAGCACGATATAACTGTATTTATACTTTCTTCTGTATACCTAAAAAGAAAATGATGGATTCGTGAAAGTTTTCGAAATTTGGTTTTCAATGACTTGCTGGTTGGGTTTTACGTCGCGCTAGTGCTGCGCAGATGGGCAATTGGCGACGGTCTGGGACACACCCCTAGAGGTGGTCCGGAGACATGCCATCACAATTTTGATCCTCCACGGAAGGGATTGGTTTTCAATGGATTTGCATGTTTTGTGAGTTCCTTAAAACGATTTGGGTTTAGATACAAACGGTGATTGGTGATTGGGTTTTACGTCGCACTAATGCTGCGCAGATGGGCAATTGGCGACGGTCAAAGATACAAACGGAACGCTTGCAATTTCGATGACGTAAATTTTGCAAGTTTTTTGCAAATACAGTCGGCAGCAAAAACATCCGAGCACTAGCGAAAATTCCTATGTAAAGAAAGTACACTTAATGCAGTTTTGCTAAATAAATCCTTGTCGAATCCTGTTCTTAGTCAGTCTAAGAACACGATTCGAGAAGGATTTATTTAACAAAACAGTGTTAAGTGTGCTTTCTTCATATAGGAATTGTTGCTAGTGCTCGGATACTTTTGCTGCCGACTACACTAC
This sequence comes from Salticus scenicus, assembly GCA_963930645.1. Lineage (NCBI taxonomy): Eukaryota > Metazoa > Arthropoda > Arachnida > Araneae > Salticidae > Salticus > Salticus scenicus. Next base: position 33,514,368 of record OZ005652.1, on the reverse strand, counting down.
AGTCATACATTTGGAACGCTTGCAAACGGCTTTGCAACTGGAAGTGTTTCATTTGTATGTACCCCTTGACCATTTTTAGATAGGGTGACCAAACGTCCCCATTTTCTGGGGACTGTCCCCAGTTTTGATCATCTGTCCCCAAAAAACAAAAACAGCGATTGAGCACCACATTTTCTGTCGCTTATCCCTAAATGTCCCCCAATTTTCAAAAAATTTCTTAAATATTCAGAATTTTGTTACTTTTACTTTATTTGCTTTCTTTCGTTTTATTCATAATTCATGTGTTGAAGAAAAGTATTTTTCTGCTCATATTAACTTTAAAAAACATTAAAAGCTTCTATAGTTGTTCTGCATCTGAAAATTTGATCACCCTATTTTTAGAGAATGTCTGTCTGTCTGACTGTGTGCTAGGGTGTAGCATAGGACAAAATTTCGTATAAATATGTATATTATGAGAATTATTTTTATGAAATGATTGTGAAATTAACAGGAATTATTGATTATCGTAAAAATAAACTAGGGAAAAAGTGTGTGCACGTTAGAACACCCCCCTGGTGGGAAATAGATCCCAGTTGGTGTAGATATTCATTATGGATATCTTTCAAAAAAACTCCCCAATACCTTTAAAATGGTCTGTGTTAATTTAAAACCAAGTTATCGATTTTTTTCGAGTAATATAATCGAGTTGAATATTTGTCGAGTCATGGTCTTAGCCTTATGCAGTTTACATGCTGTTAGTTGGTAATAAAAATTAGCAGCCAAACTAAAAAAAAAAAAATATGTATGAGAAAAGTAAGTGTGTGCTACAATAGTTTTTCTGTCGACTGTAAATTTTGAGTTACTGGCGTCCTTTCCCCCTCCAAGTGGTGACAGGGAATAATACCGTCTGAGAGGTCGGGGAGGGGGGGGGGAGGGATAAAAGAAATATATTTTTTGAAGGAATGCTTCACAACCTCTAAAAGGATGTTTAGCATGGCATTCTGTATGCACTGAAACGGAAGATACAGATTTTTAAATATTTGAACCATTTTCTTTTTCTGGACTTGGAAAAAATGAATCAATTTTGCAAACCTAATGCATATGCCCCCAAACCTATTTTCTTTGAATTTCCTTGAAGATTTTTAATTCTGTTTTTTATTTTAATTAAAAGGTCAATAAACTAGTATGATATGGCCACCACATGACTTTCTTCTATGTAATTTTACACAAAATTTATTCAATGCAAATTATTTATTAAATTATCAAATTATTTTCCATTATAAATGCAGACGGGTTTTATCTGACAGTATTATATTATCACTAAATGGCGAAAGAGGTCAATTTTTTGCAAATCAGAAGAAATTTTTTTTTTTTTCGTTAAAAGATAAAAAAAAAAAATCGATAACTTTGTTTTAAATTATCAGAGATCTACAGTTCAACCATTCGTTTTAAAGGTATTGACGAGATCTTTCGAAAGATACCCATTTGAAAATTTACTCCCCCCCCCGGGGGGAAAGGGGAAAGCTACGCTCCCACATGCACAAAATTTTTTTCCTGGTTAAATACTACTATTATCAATTATTCATATTAATTTTTCAAACACACGATTAAAAAAACTCTCATTATGTACATTTATACGAAATTTTGTCCTATACTGCCATGCTAAAAATTTAGAAAAAAATGCGATCACAGCGCCAACTGTTGAGCAATTGTTCCATAAATCTAATCAGCGACAGTTTATGACAGAGTCGAACTAATTACCAAGTTTGGTAAAATTTCGTTTATTGGCTCGTGAGATACAGCGTCCACAAAATTTGTGATACACACACACAGACAGACTGACTGACAGACAGACAGACATTTTCTAAAAACAGTCAAATCGTGTTCAGGACATCCCAAAACGTGTAAATTCATCGAAATTTTTCACGAATCCAATACTTTCTCTATATATACATATAGAAGAAAATAAAAATCATAAGAAATACGCACATACTATTTCCTTAATTATCACACTTAAATAAAAACAATGTAAACTACACCAGTTTTGTTTTTGATTTTAGTTACAAATTACCATTATTGAAATGAAATTCAAATAATTTCAATCCATGAAACCTATCGCATCAGAATTCTATTTCTAAAATGAATGTAATTGTTGCACTCATGAAAATATATATTGTCCTTGCAAGCATGATCTTATAACATGACTCTGCTACCCGATTCGATCGCAATGGTATGTAAAGTTTTGCTATTAGCGCATTCCGAATAATTTGTGTCAACAGGACGAAATTGAAAAGAATCTTTCTTTATGTCCCTGTTACCGTAAAAGGGTAAAAGAATCAACAATTCATTATATTCTAGTAAAATAGACAGTTTGTGCGACAGTAACTTATAACCAGGGGTCGATCCTGATAATAGCTGATCCGTTTCAGTCTCCTTCACAAAATAGTGACATAAAATGGGCTCCTACACAAAATTCTACTTCAGAAATTATGTACCGCCAATTGTTCAAAAAGTTTTATTATTATTGTTATTAATATTAATATTAAAATTTTTTAAGCATTGGATTCGTAAAAATTTTCGACTTCCGGTTTTAGATGGATTTACATGTTTTGACAGGTCCAGAACATGATTTGACCATGTTTAGAAAATATCCGTCTGCCTGTGTGTGTGACAAAAATTTTGTGGCAACTGTATCTCCAGTATTACTGCACAGAATTGCATAAAAATTTATATGCAGCGGCATCTTGATATAAATTAGTGCCTTTCAACTTTTGGTGCTAATCGCTCAACAAATGGCGCTGCTATACGTCGATTTCCGCAGATTCAGCTATAGCTCAGGAACTAGTGAACAGAATTGCATATATGTAGATGCCCCTTGACATATCAACTTTTGGTGCCAATCGCGCAACGGATGGCGTTGTTATACAGCGATTTATGCAATTTAAGGGAAGCTTTATCTTCAGTTCTATAACGTATAGTTAAACAAACCTTCATATATGAAAAGGCCATTATGAGACATTATGCTGATTAAATTAAGAGCATATCCGCCGACAAATGGGGCTGCAATATTGCAGATTTTTTTTTTTTTTTTTTTTTACGAGAAGGATGTCATCTGCATGGTAAAAATTCACTTCCGGTTGACATTTAGTGTACTAGCACTATCTGAGATGAAAATCTTCTGCATTCATTATGGATAAAAAAAATAAATAAATAATAAATGATTTGTATAAGAAAATATACAAGAAATTTCTTTGATGACCACATCATTCTAGCTTATTTCTAATAACAAGCGATTGTTATTATCAAGATAATGGAAATAAAATATTACTTTACTAACAATTAGTATGTTGTGGCCATCGCATGGCTTTCATCTATATTTTCCTATACAAATTCACTCAGAAAAGATAATTTATTAAAATTGTTATTTAAAAAAATTACCTTCCATGATAATGCAGACGATTTCCATATTAGAGAGGTAGTATAACACTAAATATATATAAAAAAAAGTCCATTTTATTCTCAATATATATATATATATATATATAAATCGTTAAAAGTAAAAAAAATCGGTAACTTTTTTTTCAATTATCACAGATCTATAGTTCAACCATTCGTTTTAAAGGTATTGACGAGACCTTTCGAAAGATACCCATCTTGAAAATTAAATCCCCCCTGGGGAGAAGCAATGCCCCAACATGCACAAAATTGTTTTCCTAGTTAACTACTACTATTATCAATAATTCATATTAACTTTACAATCACAAGTTAAAAACAACTCTCATTATGTACATTTATACGAAATTTTGTCCTATATTGCCATGTTAAAAATTTAGAAAAAATGCGATCACAGCGCCATCTGTTGAGCGATTGATCCCCAAATCTAATCAGCACAGTTTATGTCAGGGTCCAACTAAATACCAAGTTTGGTTAAATTTCGTTCATTGGTTCGTGAGATACAGCGTCCACAAAATTTGTGATACACACAGACAGACATTTTCTAAAAACTATCAAATCGTGTTCAGGACATCCCAAAACGTGTAAAGCCATCGAAAAAAGTAGTTCGAAAATTTTCACGATTCCAATACTTTCTCTATATTACATATAGAAGAAAGTAAAAATGTATTTAATGTCATCTCTTTCAGGGATTTACTTTTCCATTTTCAATTCCTAACTTATCAAAACAGCGGAAGACAGTAAAGTGATAGACAAACTGGCGGCTTTTGAAATAGACGCGGGTCAGTATTTTCAGATGAATCACTATAATTAATGAATCACTAACAGTAACTTTTAGTGTTTAGAAAAAAAATTAAAAAAAAAAAAAAAAAAAAAATCATTTCCGATTGGGTAAAAAGTCGCCCCGGGTCTCCACTACCTTTGGCAGTGCAGTCCCGTGCGCGCTGCGCGCGCACAAGTTAAGGGATACTTGCGCGTGTATGTCATGCACTGCGCGTGTGTCCTTCCCTGACGTTTCGTGCCCCCTAAAAAAATCATTTCTGATCGGCTAAATACTCACACCGGGTCCCCACTGCCTTCGGCAGCGCAGACCCATGCGCGCTGAGCGCGTACGTGTGAAGGTATACGTGCGCTGCGCGAACATATTCCTTCTCAAATCAAATTTTTATTCTTAAGAAAAAAAAATTAAAAAAATCATTTCTCATCGGGTACAAAGTCGGACCGGGTCCCCACTGCCTTCGGCAGCGCAGTCCCGTGCGCGTATTCCTTCCCTGACCTTTCGTGCCCCCTAAAAAAATCATTTCTGATCGGGTAAAAACTCATATCGGGTCTGCGCTTCCGCGGGTCCCCATTGCCTTCGGCAGCGCAGACCCATGCGCGCTGCGCGCGCACGTGTGAAGGTATACAAGCGCTGCACGCACATATTCCTTCTCAAACCAAATTTTTATTCTTAAGAAAAGAAATTAAAAAAAAAAAAATCATTTCCCATCGGTTAAAAAGTCGAACCGGGTCCCCACTGCCTTCGGCAGCGCAGTTCCGTGCACGTTGCGAGCGCACAAGTTAGGGGATACGCGCGCGGTGCACGCCTTTTTCTTCCCCACCCTTTCAGCCCCTCCTACTTAACCTACATATACCAATTTTGAACGGTCTAATTCAATTAGCTGAGATGCAAAAGAAAACCTAATCAGGACACCTCAAAACGTGTAAATCTGGTGAAAACTTTCGATAATGTAAAAGAACTTTAAAATATATTTCGAATGATGTATTAAAAATAATTTAATCTTAAATGGAAATTGAAATTAAAAAAAATTACAGCGCCATCTGGCGGTAGAAATTTCTGTAATCTACTGTTCGATTCCAAATCAACAAAGCTCACAGATCTACTAAACTTGATAGAAAAGTAGTCTGAACCATGCGGGGTTGCACTTTCACGATTTTTTTTTTTTTTTTTCGATTTTTTTAAAAATGCTTTTCTTTGTTTTTGCAGTTTCATTTTTACTTTCTTCGATATGTAATGTAGAGAAAGTATTGAATTCGTGAAAATTTTCGACCTCCGTTTTTTGATGGACTTACACGTTTTGAGATGTCCAGAATACGAAATAATAGTTTTTAGAAAATGTCTGTCTGTCTGTATCACTTTTTTGTGGACGCTGTATCTCACGAACCAATGAATGAAATTTAACCAAACTTGGTATTTAGTTGCACCCTGACATAAACTGGTGCTGATTAGGTTTGGGGATCAATTGCTCAACAGGTGGCGCTGAGATCGCATTTTATGCAAACTTTTAACCTGGCAGTATAGGACAAAATTTCGTAATAATGGGCATAATGAGAGTTATTTTAAACTTGTGATTGTAAAATTAATATGAATTATTGATAATAGTAGTAGTTAATTAGGAAAAAAACTGAGCATGTGGGGGCATCGGTTCCCCCCCTGGGGGGGAGTCCCCCCCGGGGTGCAAAGTTTCAAGATGGGTATCTTTCGAAAGGTCTCGTCAATACCTTTAAAACGAATGGTTGAACCATAAATCTGTGATAATTTAAAACAAAGTTATCGATTTTTTTTTACTTTTAACGAAGAAAAACAGAAAAAAAAATCGTATTTTTTTTTTTTTTTTTTTTTAAACGAAATTTAACCAAACTTGGTATTTAGTTGGTCCCTGACATAAATTGGTGCTGATTAAATTTGGGGATCAATCGCTCAACAGGTGGCGCTGTGATCTCATGTTTTCTAAATTTTTAACATGGCAGTATAGGACAAAATTTCGTATAAATGTACATAATGAGAGTTATTTTTAACTTGTGATTGTAAAATTAATGAGTTGTTGATAATAGTAATAGTTAACTAGAAAAAAATTTCTGTGCATATCGGTGTATCGCTCTCCCCCCTCCCCCCGGGGGGGAAGTACCCCCGGGGGGAGGGGTAAATTTTGAAGATGGGTATCTTTCGAAAGATCTCGTCAATACCTTTAAAATGAATGGTTGAACTATAAATCTGTGATAATTTAAAACAAAGTTATCGATTTTTTTTACTTTTAACAAAAAAAAAAAAAAAAAAAACTTAGAAAAAAAATCGTAATTTATTTATTTATTTATTTTTTTAAATATTGTTACTGATTGAATCACTTAGAAAAAAATCGTTTTTTTTTTTTTTTTTTTTTAATATTGTTACTGTTTGGTATATGTATAGGAAAATATAGAAGAAAGTCTTGTGGTGGCCACAACATACTAGTCTTAATTTGTATTCAAACTACTTATTTATTTACTTCAGTTTTTTTTTTTTTTTTTTTTTTTTTCATCATCTGCATTGCTTAGCAGCGTTTATACTGGTACGTTTCGAAGAACAAAAATGAACTCAATCTAAGGATAAAATTTCCTGAACGAAGTGATCGTTATATATATATATATATATATATATTAAATAGACTGAAAAACAAAATTCAATCGTTGCTATTTTGAAACACTTGTATATGCGCAGAGAAAAACCTCCCTATACAAGGAAATGTTTATGTGAAGAGTGCAGAAAAGAGCCTGAATTATTCAATTAAAGATATTTAACGAGAAAAATGTAATATATTAGTTATGTACAATAATAGTAATAATAAATCTGGAGTGACTCCAATGGGCTTTCTGAACATTAAGTAATTAACGATTGTTTAACGGGCGAGAAATCGTTAAATAAGCAAAAGAGAAAATTATAATAGGGCGTATGGGTACTTTTCTTCATGTAGTATGAGTATGCTGTTTAATTTAACACTATTTCCTTCAAATAATTTGAGCCCATAGAACATAATGATAAATTTTCGTTGTGTCCCTGTAAAAACCTATAAGTACCTAAAACCTATAAACCCCTCACCAAAAATCTATAAAGTTCGTGTGATGGTTACTTATAACATGCATAAAAATTTTCAGACGAATCGGATAAGGCATTTAGACGCTATCACATTTTAAATAATTTGAGCCCATAAACCACAATGATAAAGTATTTTAATTCGTGTCCCTGTTTGAAAAAAATAAAAAAAAAACTTTTTAGTGCTAGATTCAACAGAATCTTTATGTTTCATGCTACGATGACCAACAGTACATATATAAATTTTCAGCTCAATCGGATAGGCATTTAGATTCTGATGATTTTAGCCCACAGGCCATAATTATAAAAAAATATTTTGTTGTGTTCCTGTAAAAAAAAAAATACGAGTATAAGTACCAGATTCACCAAGAGCTATACAGTTCGAGCAACAGTAACTTTTAACAAGTATATAAATTTTCAGCTCAATCTTATTAGGCATTTAGAGGCTATGGCACTTCGAATAATTTGAGCTCATAGGTCATAATTATAAAGAATATTTTGTTGTGTTCCTGTAAAATTTCTATACTTGCTAGATTCTATACGTAGTAAATTTATACACTTCGTGCAACGGTGACCTATAGCATGATTGTATAAATTTTTAACTGAATAGAATAAAGCATACGCTCTCGCAGTTTAAAAATATTGGCCCATCCATATAGATCATAATGATAAAGAATTTTTCTTTGTGTCCTGTAAAAAATCCATAAACGCTAGTTTTCCCACAATTCATACAGTTCATGTGACAGTGACTCATAACATGTGTATAATTTTTCAGCTCAGTCGAATAAGGCATTTAGACGCTATCGCACTTTAAAAAATTTGGGCCCATAGACCATAATGATAAAGAGTTTTTCTTTGTGTCCCTGTAAAAAAAACTAGAAGTGTTCACCAAAATCAATAGGGTTCGTGCATGACCTACAATATACGTACTAACTTTAAGCTCATTCGAACAAAGCGTTTAGACGTTATCGTGTTCACTCACATACATACACACATCACGTAAAAATAGTAAATATATGAATTCATGGGACCTCAAAACGTGTAGAAACACCAAAATTTCAAACTGGAATTTTTGACATAATTACAATACTTTCCTATAGAGTCCGGAAATCACAAATTACATAAACTTATGACCACTTATGTGTCTAAATAAAATATTATTTTCAACTTAGGACTGATTTGAAAACTAATTGAACAAAGAGTAGCGAGCAACAAAGCTGAATCATAATTTACTTCAGACTGAACAGAAAGGATTTTTTTAACGCATAGAAAGAAAGAACAACAACAAAAAAAAGAGTTATTTGAATGAATCATCGGAAGTTTTCGGTGATTTAGCAGTAGTCTGGCACCAAGGGAAGTAAACAATCTATTAATTATAGTTGTACATGTGTTTTTTTTCTACATTTACATTTTTAAAATTTACTATTTTGGTCCGAATCAAATCGTAATATAGTATTAAATATTAAGGTTATTAATTTTTTAATTTTATTAAAATGTATGGCAATCAAGCTTACAATTTCTAAAATGTAATTAATTTATATTAATATAATTATAAATTTATTTTAATTAAAATTAAAATGAATGAAAGGGGATAAAAAAATTACGACCCGCATCTAGATTTGACTAACACATAGTGAAAAAACTTAAGATGTTCATTAGATACTGAGATGTAGCCATTTCTAAAATTGTAGTTCTTGAATGAAGAATAGCAGTGTATAGGGATTATAGGGTGTGTCTTATAGGAATTACGCTATGGTGGATATTGAAATTAAAATAAATCAGTCCAAAAATATAATTAAAGGCATTCCGATGATTAAGGCGTGATCTATTGGGTTCCACAATAACCCTAATTTAATCTTCCTTAAAGTTATTAATATACATCTTTCTTTTAATTAATAAAAATTAATAGTATAGAATATCAACATTCTGACTGTAATCTATATATTCATGCAATTACTTTCTTTCTTTATTAGAACAACATTGAGTGATGATAATGGTACTAGTGGCCAATAAGTTTAAATTAGTCTGAGTCATAAACCATATACCAATAATCAGAGATAAAAAAGAAATCTGGTGTGAAACAACCACACGACTTTCATTACCCACTATTACACGTATTATATGCACTTTTTGGAGATAATGTGATCAGAAGACATAGAATTGACCGAATGAAATAGACAACTAAAAATTTTCCAGTAACAGAAAATGAATACACACGGAAAGACATATAAAACAGAGTTTACATAATTAAACACCAATTTCCGAGATTTAAAACTGATATATCTGATCAGGATGACTATTAATTTTCCTGTAATAACCGCGTAAAGCATGAAAAAGAATATCTAAAATTAGTTTATGTAACAATTTTAAAATAAAATCATTAGAGCCGTTTTTGAGACACCTACTTTTACCAAAACTTGGCATATTTAATTGTTGACAAGAAAACAACAATTGCATACAAAAGGATAGTTAAAAGAGGATTAATATTGCAAATCTGAAAAAAAATTCCATACAGCCGTTTTGAACGGAACGTACTTACAGTACCTGAAATTCAGATATTTGTACAGGACGCCTATCAATTTTCCCGAACTAACCAACTATATCATTCGAAAGGGCATCTAATGGAATGTTCATACAATAAGTTTGAAGAAAATCGGTAGAGCCGTTTTTGAGGTATGGACTTCCGGTTTCGGATGACCCACTTCCGGTTTTCCAATTTTCACCAAAATTTAGAAAATTCATCTGTACACTAGACCTGTCTTAATTCTGAAGTTTCGTGGTTCTATCTTTATTAGTTTCAGAGATATAATAGTCAGAAGATCCCCCCCCCCCCCACACACACACTGGCCAAATGCCAAAAACCACTTTTTTGGACTCAGGAGACCTTAAAGCATGTAGATCAGGTGAAATCTCGATATCGAATTTTTGGACCGAATACAATATTTCCATTACCAACAGTAATAGAAGTAAAAAGAAAGAGAATAACTAGAATTAATAACAAACTCTACATATATATATATTTTTAATTTTATATTTATTCCTGGTATTAAATTTCTAATCCAAGTACAGAAAAGAATTTTTTTATCTTAACTATGTTTATCCTTAAGTTGTTGTTGTTGTTGCCGTTTTACATATTTTGGAATCGCGTCGAGCCTGTTATTATCATTTTTTGTCCGGGCAGGGCCGGGTCGGGCTGGACCGTACACTGGTAAAAAATAAACGGGTCGGGCCGGATTTTTCGATTTCATGCCGGGCCGGGCGTCAAAATTTCGGCCCGTGTGGACCTCAAACTTGAATAGAGGTGGACTTTTAAAGAAGTTTACTATAAGTAATATTTGAATTCCGATTTCGATTACATTTCATTAGAACTAACTGAGAAAAGAACAGTGCACTTATGTTTGTTTAGCATTATTTTTACTTCCATTACCCGACTACCGTAGGTAATTGGAAGTATTGTATTCGGTCCGAAAATTCGATATCGAGATTTCACCTGATTTACATGTTTTAAGGTCTCCTGAGTCCAAAAAAGTGGTCTTTGGCAATTGGTCAGTGTGAATGTGTGTGTGTGTTGGGGGGGGGGGGAGAATCTTCTGACTATTATATCTCCGATACTAATAAAGATAGAACAACGAAACTTCAGAATTGAGACAGGTCTGGTGTAAAGATGGATTTTCTAAATTTTGGGGGAAATTGAAAAACCGGAAGTGGGACATTGGAGACCGGAAGTGGGACCGTATGTCCGTATTTCAAAAACGGCTCTAACGATTTTCTTCAAAATTGCTATATAAACATTCTATTAGATGTACTTTCGAATTATATAGTTGGTTAGTTCAGGAAAATTGATAGGCGTCCTGTACATATAGCTGAATTTCAGGTACTGTAAGTGCGTTCCTTTCAAAACGGCTGTATGGATTTTTTTCAAACTTGCAATATTATCCTCTTTTAAATATACTTTTGTATGTAATTGTTGTTTTCCGGTCAACAATTGAATATGCCAAGTTTTGGTAAAAGCCGGTATCTCAAAAACGGCTCTAACGATTTTTTGAAAATTACCCATTAACCCATTTTAGATATCCTTTCTCATGATTTACGTGGTTATTACAGGAAAATTAATAGTCACCCTGATCAGATAGATCAGTTTTAGATCTCGGAAATTGGTGCTAAAAAAAAAAAAAAAAATCTACTTTTTTTTTTTTTTTTTTTAACTCGTTTATGTAAACTGTTTTATATGTCTTTACGCGTGTATTAACTTTCTCTTTCTGTAAAAGTTCCATTAGGTTAATTCTGTGTCTTCTGATCACATTATCTCCAAAAAGTGCATATAATACGTATAATAGTGGGTAATGGAAGTCGTGTGGTTGCTTCACACAAGACTTTTTTTTTTTTTTTTCTGAAAAATATAAAAGGGGGAAAACAGAAAAGGGGAAAAAAAACAGAAAAAGGGATAAAAAACTGAAAAAATCAGTTTTTTGTTAAAAACAGCTCTTTTCTTTTAAAAATACAGATATTTCTGTAAAAATTACAGAATTTTTTTATTCAGCATGCTAAAAAACAGAAAAGTGGGAAAAAACAGATAAAGGGTTAAAAAAAACAGAAAAAAATTGTTTTTTCTCTAAAACAGCTCTTTTCTGTAAAAAATACAGAGTAGTCTTGTACAAACTACAGATTTTTTTTACAGTGTGTTTAAGTTTTGCTGTGGATTTTTTTTAAGGGGATAATTACTGGTCAGGGGACACTCCAGGGTATGGTGTTGGGAGGTGGACAGTTGTTCACACATATACATTGTGGTGAATTTCTTTTTCCTCTTTTATATAAAATATCGCTAAAATATACCGTGGTTTGTTAAAAAAAAAAAAAAAAAAAAAAAAGAAAAGAAAAGAAAAAAGAAAAGTGCTCTATTGTTTATATTATAATTGTGATCGATTTTTGGCACTAGTTGAAATGTGTATCAACCCTTTACCCTTTTCTGACGTTTCCCAATTAATTTGCGACTTCTTCATTAAATCTTTTTGTAATTCATATTTTAGATGTGATAATGGGATTGGGTCAAAATATAGTGTTGCCGCTACGCCCTGGATTGCTCCCCTTGCCAGCTCATCTGCTTTCTCATTTCCCACCACACCGATATGACATCTCACCCAGTCAAAGTAAATACTTTTATTTGAGTTGCAGATTTGTTCTCGTATTTCTGTTATTAGATCATCCTGTGTTTCTAAAATTTTTAAGACCAAAATGCCTTATTTAGCTATCTGATATAATGAATACTGTTAGAGAAGATGTTGTTAAGAACCAATCTATTGCATGTTTTATTGCCGTTAGTTCAGCTTAGAAGACAAACCTCTCGATCGATAGACGAGTATTTTTCGAGTAGATTAACTTTTGTTTCTCATATGCACAAAAGGTGAAACCTGTACCTGTATCAGTTTTCGAACCATCTGCTAAGACAAATCCTTCTCATCAGGGCTGTATTATATGCTTCGATATTTTTGTATGATATTTCGGGTCAAATCTATCCATTTTTGAAATTGGAAGTCTCCTCAACATAGAGAACTCTGCCTCTCTTTTAAGTCGTTCGGTTAATAGCGGAGTTTGTATTAGTGTTTGTAGTGCTATTATCGATGTTTCTATGTAGGCACGAGATATTAATAAAAGAACAGAACGTCGTTCCGAGAGAATAAATCTGTAATTATGTGATGGCCACATATGTGGAAACCACACCGCACTGTCATATGCTATGTTTTTTTTTTTTTTTTTTGAAGAACTGTATCACACCAAACTTTCTAAAAATTTGAAGGAAATGCCCCTAAATTGAACAAAATATAGAGAGGTTCTGTGTAATTTTTTTGTATTTCTAAACTTTTGTTTTTTAGATGTGGTAGGAAAGTTAAATTTTGATCTATAATTGTTCCACGGTATTTTAAGAGTTTTACTGATTTGATTTTTTTTATTGTCGATTTTGAAGCTTGGCTGTCTTTTTAATATCGGGGGGTTTCTGAAGCAAACTGAATGAGTTTTTTAATTGAAATTTTAGCTGTTTTGAGTTGGCTTAGTTTATTATAATTTTGGAGAACATTATTACCATTCGTTTCTACAATTCTTCTTGAACTATCGCTGATTAAGAGGACGGGTCATCGCGTATGCCAAGCAGTGTTGCCTTATCTGGCCTTTTTTACTTCCTTATACGAAGTATAAGGAAGTATAGTAATCCCGATTTGCGCCAATGGATATTGCATTTCACACTGCTCGAAAACGAATGATCGCTGAATATTGCCAATTTATACGTATGACTGTCATGATGTCTAGTTGTACACCTGCAAGTTTTGTCCTAACACGAGCTCTCATTTTAGAGATATAAGCGACTTTACACGATTTTTCGTGACGTCTGTATGTGTGTGTGTGTATGTCGCATAACTCAAAAACGGTTGGACGTAGAAAGTTGCGAATTGTTATATAGGTTTGTTATAACATCTAGTTGTGCACCTCCCTTGTTGGACTTTGTATGATTTTCGGTTTTGGAGATATTTAGGAAAATTAAGTTCATAATGACCAAAGATACATAGGTTTTGGCCATAATGTATCAAAAAACGGTAATAACTCAAAAACGGTTTGGACAAATCTTGCAATTTAACTGACTTCCCAACTAGCTAGACATTTGAAACTTTCAGAAAAGCTCAGAACACGTTGACAATGCATTTTTTTAATATTTTTAGCCAACTGTTTCCGATACCTGCTGTCTTCAGCAACATTTATGTAATTCAACAGAAAATTTATTTAACTAACTCCCCGACTAGCTAGACATTTGAAACTTTCAGAATAGATCGGAACACGGTGAAAATGCATTTTTTAAATATTTTTAGCCAACTGTTTAGGGTCCCTGCTGCCTTCGGCAGCGTTACCAGTACAAATCTTGCAATCGATTTTTCACTAACTTCCCGACTAGCTAGACATTTAAAACTTCCGGAAAAGCTCAGAACACGGTGACAATGCATTTTTTAAATATTTTTAGCCAATTGTTTCGGGTCACTCCTTCGGCAACGTTTATATGGTTTAACAGAAAATTTATTTGACTAACTTCTCGACTAGCTAGACATTTGAAACTTTCAGAATAGTTCAGAACACGGTGAAAATGCATTTTTTTTTAATACTTTTTAGCCAATTTTTTCGGATCCCTGCTGCCTTCAGCAGCGTTACCAGTACAAGTCTTGCAATCGGCTTTTAACTAACTTTCAAAAAAACTCAGAACACGGTGATAATTCATTTTTTAAAATATTTTTAGCCAACTGTTTCGGGTCCATTGCCAATGTTTTTTTAACATTATGTGTAAATTATTATTATTTTATGTATTATTTCTAAAAGTGTATAAAGAAGTCATGTGGTGCCCGCATCAGATTTTTTTATTCCATAGTCACCAATAATTTTCAGAAGTGACATTTGATATACATAATAGACTATCAGTCTTCGAAGTGATTAGTCAAATGTTACAAATAAAAATTATTGGTGACTATTGAATAAAAAAAGGCCAGACCTGGCAACCCTGTTGCCAAGACATTTCCTTCCTATTACAATAACGACGTAGATTTTTAAGTGCGCTAACCGCAGAAACGGCCCCCTGACGACAAGAGTCTTAGGGGCAGCCCCTGCTGAGAAAATGCAATGAGTATGGATATTCCCAATAATACAGGACTCTGATCTGCCAGAAAAAAAAAAAAAAAGATATTTATATTTTTTTATTGTATTTTAAGTTATGCTAAAGAGGAAATTGATTCTTCCTATGGTAATGTGCCAAATGCTCTTTTAAAGTCTATTGAAATGAGTGCTGTGTAGAATTTATTTTTCTGTTTTGTTTGATACAATTTAGTACGGAGCTTAAGGCTATTTCTGCTAATTTTCTTTCTGTACAGCCATGTTGAAAATTGACCAGGACTCGTGAAATATAGTCACCTGGTCGCCCCTGGCGACCAATGTATTTTAACTGGCGACTATATTTTCAACTTTAATGAAACTTAACATTTTAACATTTTGGTGAAAAAATTGATCCTAGAATCGGGCTTCTATTCCACTCCCAATGTAGGCTAACTCCAAAGCTTTACAGATTAAGCTCGTTCACATAATATTAAAAAATGTCGCAAAGTAAACTCGACGTTAGCACTTCTTCTCGT
This sequence comes from Salticus scenicus, assembly GCA_963930645.1. Classification (NCBI taxonomy): domain Eukaryota; kingdom Metazoa; phylum Arthropoda; class Arachnida; order Araneae; family Salticidae; genus Salticus; species Salticus scenicus. Next base: position 33,498,927 of record OZ005652.1, on the reverse strand, counting down.
GCAGTGGCTGCGGTACCCAAATAAAAGCTGTGAAAAATCCGCCCCTATTGTGCTTTCTTTAAAAATGTTATATCTTATGGTTTTAATATAAACAAGAATTAATTCTAGCCCTAAATGAACATTATAGATGTGATTATTTACTTGAAGTTATTAGCATACATTTGACTTTAAATGCAAAATATATTAGATGTTAGCTAATAAACAATCACATTATTATTAGTTAACATCTAACATATTTTGTATTTAAAGTCAAATGTACACTAATAACTTCAAGTAAATAATCACATCTTCACTTAGAGCTAGAATTAATTAGTGTAAAATATAATTTTTTAAATCGATCTTCTAATGTTGTAAATTGTATTGTAAATACGAAAAAATTCACGTATTAGTAATTTAAGAAGAAATGTTAACTTGTGCAATTTTCAAAATTAAAATTTTGGTAAAAGAAAAATTAAATTTTGGAAAAGAAATCGCTTCTAAAAGATGACTTTATCATTATCTCTTTTATTAAAAAAAGGAATATGTCATGTTCCATAAAATCAATCAGGCGCAGACGAAACCATTCGCAAAAATTTTATCTTCTAAACAAAATATATTTGTAATCGCTTTATAACCAAATCTATAACTGAAATAACATTTAGGAATGATAAAATAACATCTAGGAATGAACAAATATAATAAAAACTAACTTTACTTTTTCTAACCTCATAACAAATCAAACAACCGAATTCAAAATTCCATAGATTATCTCTTGATCCGTAATGAATGAAAATTCAAGAGATTAAGATTTCAATAATTTTATAAATATAATATATTTTATTAATAATATAGGTCAAGGTGCATCTACATGTAAATTTATATGCAATTCTGTGCAGTAGCTCCGTAGCTATAGCCTTCCCTTGAATTGCAAAAATCTAAAAAAAAAAATGCCAATGCATTGCATTTTTGGACAGACATTTTTATAAATTACATTTAAATAACTTTCTATTGTAAAAATCATAAAGAAATCAACATTTATTGTTATATGCTAGAATAATTTTTTTGTATAGAATATAATTTTGTTAACCTTCAGATTTACAGGGTTACACTAGAATATTCTGATACATTATGGCTGTAATTAGAATACAAGGGCTACATTTTCTTTCATGTTAAGCATTTTTAACACTTTCTAACAATGTTTAAGAATGATTAGGAATTCAATTAGTCTATCCGTATGCCTTTCAAAATGTTACGATACAGCAATTACGTATATTTGTAAAATGTTAATGCCTACCACAGAATTATGTGTAAAAGCTCCAAAACACAAAATTGACAATCAATATATGTTAAGTATGTTATTATTCTGTAATTTTAAATGTTGATTGTGTATGCAATTAACAAATATTATTTTATTACGTTCTTAAATTATTCTAAAAGAACAATTCCTGAGCTTTGGTTATCATGTTCATAATTAAAATTAAACATTTTAAAAAATATGCATACATATTTTCTTTGTGTAAATGGATATGATTCAAGTTTATAACAGTATAACATTAAGTTCAGGGAGGGGAAAAAATTACATATCAAGTCTTAAAATATGTTGATTTTGTAAATACAAAACAACACGATAATCATAAATATTGCTTTTATTTATCTTTACAGATAACAAATAAGAATACTACAAGCATACTCATTTACAAACATATAAACACAAAATATTATTATTGTAAATGTTGATATCAATAAAGAGTAAGTATTGTAGAGAAATTTTTCCACTACAAAGATTTCACTAAATTATCCTCAATAATATAAGTAAAAACATTTGAGAATATATCCAAGGAAAACTACAAAAAGCTTAAAAAGTTTATTTCTGAATTTTTTAATTATCAAACATGCAGTATTATAAAATTAATTCAGACATATCTGTTACACTCTAATTCCTCCATATTAGTTAACTTTTAGAATATTTCCCACACAAAATCAGAAAACTGTTGGGCATGTGAATAGGATTCCACCCTTTTATGGTAAAATAAAACACATTTGTTAGTTTAGAAAATGAAAGAATTATTTATTGGTATTTGCAGCTACAACTTTCACCCATCATTTATGCAATTTTGTTTCTGAAGAAATCCTAGTCTTTAAGGCCAATCTAGTCTTAAGCAAAATTTAATTTTCTGCGTAAGGACTGAAATGCTGTTCACAAAGAGACAACAAATCTACCAGAATAATCACTGATCTGAATGTGTTTTGTCTGATAATACAGCAGATGAGGTAGAACTTCCTAATCTAGTCATTTTAAGTAAGTTTTCACAGTGTTGGCAACATTATGAAAAATTACTTATTTAAACATAGTAGTTTTGCATTGTCATGATGGGAAATTATTTTGTTGTGTCTACTCGCCTATTTTGGTTGTTTTTCTCCTTTAACTTGCTTCAAACACATAGTTGCCATCACCATTGATAGTTTCACCTGATTCTAGCAGTTCATAATACACCACATCTTTCTGATCTCACCAGACACAGACCTTTATTGCAACAGATACCATACTTTGGTTGCGATGGACCAGAATCACCTAGATTCAACCAAGAATTTTTACATTTAGTATTCTCATAATAAGTTCAATTTTCACCTGTAGTAACTAGTATTTGATGGAAAAAGCTATCTCTGTTGCCTTTGAAGCAGAAATTCAGAAATGTTTTTTCAACATTTCACAACTTTTTCTTTTAGTGTTTGTGTATAATCCTCAAATGATGCTTGTTGGGAATAGATTTAAACCTTTCCAAGCTGGCATCAAGCATTATCAAATACAAGTATCGCCATTTATAAGCACTCACAAGCTGTACTACTAACGACACCTATGTGAAAAGAGCAGAGTCATATTCCCACACCTAATAAGATAAGAAATATGGAAGGCTAACTAGTAATGTTTAAATTAAATGTAAATCTTACATAGGTTAACATGAAGAAGAAAATACTTTATATCATATTTTATGAAGAGAAATACTTTTGTCAAAATGAAATTCTGACTTCATCAGCTTTGTCAGTGTTTTCCCCATGTTATACCTTCTTTCTCTCTCTACACATCTTCCCCTATCCCATCCCCTACATTTTTATTTGCTATGTTATTTTTGTCTGATATTGTCCCTGTTACACATAGTTTTCAGATCTTATACATAATATATAACTTATTCCCTTTAACAGCAAAAAATGCACCAAAAGGAGAAGGACTAGTGTTGAAAAGTACAAGTCTTTGTATGTAAGTACTGAAAGTTATAAAAAACTCTCATCATTTGTTCCAGACCAAAATAATTGCATGACCCTTCATCAGGCAAACAAAGTAGGCACAAATTTGTTCTGCTTTGTTATTGGATTTGTGCCTATTTTGTTAGCAAAAGGTAATGCTAGTATTTAAACATAAAACAACTGTTGTGAGTTTTTTATAATTTACGGTGTTTCCATACAGTGTTTTTTTTTTTTTTTTTAATTTATTTATTGATTACCTCTAAGCAATTTCTATTGGATTATATATATATATGTATATTTTAACCCTCAAACATTCATTAATTAAATATAATTTCATAAGTTAAAAATAAACATCTTGTTTATTAAACTTCTCTGAATGTTTTTTCTTTTTATTTCAATGTTTTTTCGCTTCATATCAATGCTTCAAGCTAATATACATTTTGTTTTCTGGAAATGTAATAGAAGAATTTGCATTGCATTACAAATTGCAGTACTTACATGGATAATAAATATAATAGATCATTATCACAGAAATTTATGATGATTGCTAATTACTACAATAATGTTTAGAAAATTTTGTGATGAAAATACTGATGCAGATACACTAATACAAAATAATTTTTTTACAATACATTGCCACTAATTATGAACATAGATTTAACAAGAAAAATGAAAATTAATATGAATTTATATACAAGAGAAAAATGTAAAGAATTGCAGAAAATTTGATCCTCCAAGAATTATTTACATAGCACATTTTAACATAGAAATTTCATAAAGAAAAACATAATTAATTAAAGGGAATTCTATTCTACAAAGCTTATAATATATAAACAATTTAAATTACAAAATCATATAAGAAAACTGAAGAAAAAAAAAATAAAGACAAATTTGAAAAATTAGAATGTTATAAACAAATATATCAATGCAAGTACATCATTAAAATTCAAGGCAAGTCCAATCACTAAATTAAACAACAACATTTTAACTTATAACATACAATTAAATTAAGTACGATTTTTAAATTAAAAATGCAAACAATGTACAATATACATTGTTGCCATTGAGTAAGTCACCAGTTTATGTTTTTAAGTTTACATTATGAAAGAATGAACATCACATTTACAGAAATAATTTTTTGAAAGACTAAAATATTTACTAACTAAATTAATGCATAAATAGTTATAATGAAAAATTTGTATGCATCAGAAACTTTAAATTTCACCAGTGGATCTTCTGTTGTATCACAAAACTACTATACAATCACAGTGCAATCATACACTGACATTATTAATCATTACTGTACACTTTGTTTACAGTTCAAAGAAACAAAGTACAACGATATTGCTGAAAATATTTTTAGAATAAAACTAACATTTTATGTCCTTTTTAAAAAGTTCAATATAAAAATAAAATACATAAAAATATTTATGAAGAACAATTATAACATGGTATGTGTCATAATTCAAAACATATTAAATCAACTTTTCAAGAACACTTGAGAACAGTATAAAAATTGAGTTGATCTGTTATGTAAATAGTAGGTACTCTCTTTGTACTGCTTTTAAAGTATGGTTACTTTTTAAAATATTATTATTTGGCACAGGTTACTGTGGGTCTATAAATAGTTTGGATTTCACATTTTTTATTAGTAGGTAACGTTTAACTATTTTTTTGACATTTTTTCATTCTTTTTATGATTCGTTTGATTATTTTTCATACAAAAGATAGTTGTGGAATGTATCCAAAACTGGCATTCAATAATGAACTGCCAAAGCAAACACAATGAACTGCAAAATCATGCTAATTACAGTTATGGGTCAAAGCACATAACAATTATTAACATCCATAAATTTCATAGGGAACAAAATAATAATAATTGCAAAATAATTGAAACTAAATGTAAGAAAATTGAATTTATGTCCCAAACAAAATTGGACAAGAGCACCACCCCCTTTCTTTTCTTTTCTTTTTTTTAATGTATGTTGTGGGATTTTCTAGTTTTTTCAGGGTATCCATGGTAACATCATTTTTTTATTAACTGAAAGAAATAGTTCTCTCGTCCTAAATATGTGTTTTATACATTTTAATTTAATGTCAAAGACCTCTTATAAAAATGTTTCAAAGTTTTTAGAGAAACCACATTTAAAAAAAAAAAAAAAAAAAAAAAAAAAAAAAAAAGTTTTGTTGGCAGATATCTAAATTAATTTCATATTGCTGCAAAATTGGTATTCATCCATTAGGTAAGTTTCTCAAAGATTAACTCAAAAAAACATAATTTCACTCATTCATCATAATTACTCTATCCCAGGTAACACATAATGTTGTTATAGCGTTGCAAATAAGTCTGAACAGTGCAAAATTGATTATAATTAGTTATAACAACATTATGTGCTACTTGGGATATTATTTATTAAAATAGTTCTTTTGATATGCAAAATGCATTGAAAAAAAAAAACAAAAAAAAAACACTGTTTTGTCACCTTAAAATATTCAGTTGCATTGCTTAGAAATAGTTACTGTTATAATATTAATTTCTTAAAATTTTCTTTTGATATTTTTCTTTCAATTTTATTTTTAACAGTTGTTTTCAGATTGATACAAGTGAAAAAAGTAAAAACATTTTTATTTGGTTTATTTTGGTTGATAGAAATAAGTCTTGAATTCTTACAAAAAAAAAAAAAAAACAAGTCCTTCCAGCTTATTCGGAAGGGTAGGTTGATTTCTTTTTCCTTATCAAGTAGCCGTCATTTTGTTTCAAAATGGCGGCTACAAATTATTAACGAATTAGTAGAAATATTGATGTAGGCTATTTACATATGGGGTTTTAAGCAAATCGGTTCATAAATACATTTTTATGTGGATTTAAAATTGTCAAGTGGCCGGCGCTTGGAAACAAGATGGTGGGCCAAATTGACAAATATATCAAATGCATTTGTGAGATAAGACTACTGTACAAATATAGTTGGAATTAATTCAGAATCTCAAAAGTCATCGTGTTGGAAAATTAAGTGGCTGCCGCTTGGATCAAAATGGCAGAGAAAGTTGCTCAGTGAACTAATTAATCTAAGATATTGTTGCAAATTTGTAAAAAAAATATTTATTTATTTATTTTATTATTATTATTATTATTTTGTATAAATTCTTTCAAAGAGGCATATTAAGTTGATTAAATGTTAATTTTTTGCATTTCTAGTTTGTTTTAACGTTAAAATAGATTAATTTTCCCTTAAAAACGCATTAAAAAGCTCCAATATGGCAGGTAAATGATTTGGCGACTTCTCCACTTGGCGACTTTTGGCGAGAAAATCCATAGTTCATTAATAAACTTCATTGAGACACTTATATGGTCTATGTATACATCAATATTTAAACAAATTCGGAATACGGTTTTTACAATTTGAATTTGAAATTTTCAAGTGGTCTCCACTTGAAAACAAAATGGTGGAGCAACTTGGTTAAGAAACTCATCCAAGATATTCATAACACAAGTTAAAACACTGTCCAAATTTGGTTCGATTTGGAGTATTATTTCGGAAGTTATCGGGATTTTAAATTTTCAAGTGGTAGTCTGATTTCAAATAGCCCCGCATAACTTAAGATATCCGCCACTTTATTAAAAATGGCGGATACGTTCATTAATAAACTCCATTGAAACACTTATATAGTCTATGTATACATCAAAATTCAAACAAATTCCGGAATACGCTTTTTACAATTTGAATTTGAAAATATCAAGTGGTCTCCACTTGAAAACAAAATGATGGAGCAACTTGGTTAAGAAACTCATCCATGATATCCATAACGCAAGTTAAGACGCTGTCCAAATTTGGTTCGATTTGGAGTATTATTTTGAAAGTTATCGTGATTTTAAATTTTCAAGTGGTAGCCGGATTTCGAGTGGCCCCACTTAAGATATCCGCCACTTTATTAAAAATGGCAGATAAATTTTATAAATAAAGTTCATTGAGACCCTTATGTAGTCTAGATTTACATAAAAATTCAATCATAAAAATTGCTTTAAATACGCTTTTTGCAATGTGGGTTAGAAATATTCAAGTGGCTGCCACTTGAAAATAAAAAGTCGGAGAAACTTGGTTAACGAACTCATCCAAGATATTCATAACTCAAGTTAAGACACTGTCCAAATTTGGTTCGATTTGGAGTATTATTTCGGAAGTTATCGGAATTTTAAATTTTCAAGTGGTAGCCTGATTTCAAGTGGCCTGCTTAGCTTAAGATATCCGTCACTTTATTAAAAATGCCGGATACGTTCATTAATAAACTTCATTGAGACACTTATATAGTCTATGTATACACCAAATTCAAACAAATTCGGAAAACGCTTTTTACAATTTGAATTTGAAAATTTCAAGTGGTCTCCACTTGAAAACAAAATGGTGGAGCAACTTGGTTAAGAAACTCATCCAAGATATTCATAACACAAGTTAAGACGCTGTCCAAATTTGGTTCGATTTGGAGTATTATTTCGGAAGTTATCGTGGTTTTAAATTTTCAAGTGGTAGCCCGATTTCAAGTGGCCCCACTTAACTTAAGATATCCTCCACTTTATTAAAAATGGCAGATAAATTTCATTAATAAAGTTCATTTAGAACCTTATGTAGTCTAGATTTACATAAAAATTCAAGCAAATCTTGCTTTAAGTACGCTTTTTACAATGTGGGTTAGAAATATTCAAGTGGCTGCCACTTCAAAACAAAAAGTCGGAGCAACTTGGTTAACGAACTCATCCAAGATATTTATAAAATGAGTCCACTGTCCAAATTTGGTTCGATTTCGAGTATTATTTCGGGAGTTATCGTGATGACAAAATTTTCATTATAGATAGATAGATAGATAGATATATAGATAAACGAAGTGATTGCAATAGGTCGATTTCTAAAGAAATCAACCTAAAAGGGGGGGGGGGGCTGCGACCGCAGAAGGAAAAATTTAAGAACTAAACCATTATAAATTGTAAAATGAAAGAAGTTCTTTAAAAATATTGGTGTGACTTGAATCAAATAAAAGTTGGCAAGAATAAAGAAAAGAGACAAAGATAATGCAAAAAAAAAAAAAAAAAAACTAAAATAGAACAAGCACTAAACAAATTTTAATATAACACAAAATAAAAAATGTAATTAATAAATATATATCAGCAAAGGTAGAAAGATTATACCAATGTAGGCATCCGATACAACAAACTTTGTTTTTCAATTTATGGTATTAGTTTAAACAGTTTCTTAATTTGTTAGATGTTGTCAAGTGAATCAATCTGGTTCATGCAAACCTTTAAATACCGTATCCCATAAGTTTCATTTCATCTATCAAAGTTCGAATTCACAGAAAAAATGAAAAAGTTGAAATAAATGGCATAAATATTTAAATTATTTTTTGAGCAGAAAAACAGATTCTCAAAAATACCATCTCATTTCAGGGTCTGTAAAAAATATTACTTTTGCTAAGGCGTATTAAAATATCAGTCTTTACTAACATTAATCACAGATAAGATTAATGCATAACTTTAAAAAATGTATTATAAATTATTACAAGTGAATTTAATACAAAAAGATATGTGTTCATTCCTTGAAATTATACCAAGTGTATTGACTAGAATCATTGTGTATGACTACATATTGTAATTTTAGCCACTATTAGTGCATTATATATTCATTCTTACTAAATTTAAATTATTTATTAGAATTCACTAAAAAAGTATGAATGCACCAGTGATGACACTTTTAGAGCAATCTCTGATGTTTTTAGTTCTAGTCATCAGAAAATATTTTTAGAAAGCTTAAGTTAATATATATGGTATGAAAGACATTCAAAACCACATATATGTTAAAATATATACATTTGATAACAATTATTATTATTATTATTATTTTTTTTTTATGAATTTCAATTTTTATTTGACACTCACTCGGTGTTCCAGTAATTGACACTGCCAATTTTTCATTTTATCAGTAATTGGCCCTATGTTCCAGTGTTTGACACTGCTAGTAATTCCTTTTACCAGTTATTAGCACCCTATGCTCCAGTGTTTGGCATAAAATGTTAAAATTCTTATATGTAAAATATATGATTTTATTATTTTTCTTATTTATTAATTATTTCGGGATAGATGTCAATTACTGGAGCACCTACCCTATTCAGTGAAAGTTTCAACAACTGGCACATAGTAACAGTGGTGCACTCAGGATTTTCATCTGCAAGGGGCTAAAGATTAAGAGGGTACATTTGTAATAGAGATGAGTTTGTGTACGTATACACATAGTAAGGAACATGCTGTTAATGTTTCTTTAGGAATAAATAAAAAAAAATGATTCAAGCAGGATATAAGTTGAATAATGCAATCGGAGAATTTACCTGAATTTAAATACAAAAAGTCAGGCTGCAGTAGTTCTGTCAGTAAGGTATTCAGCTTGCAGACATAAAGTTGTAAAATACTAAATAAAAAAACTGGTGTACAATCAATATTCAAACTAAAAATGTTTTCACACACCATAAAACTAATGAAAACACTACTAGTTTTGAAAGGAAGTGGCTTCTCTTCCTCAGGTGCAAACACATGCTACTGCCTTGGCAGAAAAAGCAAGACTGATGCCAAGGCAATAGCACGTGTTTGCATCTGAGGAAGGAAGACCATATCTTTTTGAAACCCTTTAGTGTTTTCATTAGTTTTGAGATATATGAAGAAGTTTTTAGTTTGAATAAGGTTGTAGTCCATCTATGACCGAAGACTGTCTTGTTACCAATTTATGTCAAGGTGCCACTAAATATAAACTTTTATGAAATTCAGTACATTAGTTCTTGAGATAGAGCTGCCGGAAAAAAAATTTCACACAATTTTTGCTTACAGATGGACATTTTTTAAAAAATAGTCAAATCGCCTGCAGAACCTCTAAAACAGTTAAATCCTTCAAAAAGTGGAAGTTGAAAATTTTTACATACTAAATGTTTTCTTTTATGAATATAGAGGAAAGTAAAAATGATACAGTTCAACAAAAATGTAATTCTTATACATTGTGTCCATAGGCGTAGGAAAGAAAGGGGCTCAGGGGGCTCAACCCATCCCCCCCTATTGGTTACTACAAAATTTTCTTTTAATGGCAAATGAAAGAATTCCCCATTTAAAAGCCAAATAAAAAACTTATAAATGTTCATAATTAACGATATTTTGTAATTAATACTACAATTAGTGAATATGAATTGATATTTAATTATTAATTGATTTTCTTGATAATAATATCAAGTCATTTTTAAAATGAAATTCATTGAGCCCCTCCCATGATTTTTGAATTGCTACGCCCCTGATTGTGTCAAAGTGATTCTTATTGCGATAACCAGAAAATAAATAAAGGAGGATCACAGAAATATTAGTTAACGATAATTTTAACACATATCCTGCAGCAAATAATTACTCAAGATGGTCACATAAACAAAAGATTTTACAAATACTATTATATTGCACATTAATACAAAATATTGTAATACTTCATATCAATTAAACAGTTTAAAATGCTTATATGACTATATAAACACTTTAAAAAAGAGAAGAATGAATTAAATCTTTCAGGAAAATATCTTGTAAGATGAAATGACATTTTGATTTCAAAATAATATAAATATCGCACAATAGGCTGTGGTGCCCTATTATCTCTTTTCAGATAAAGAACAGAAACTCTTCAACTGATGAAATTAACTTTAAAAAATTTATTATTGTTCTGATTACTTTTTTTTTCTTTTTACCCGTCAGTTATGCATCATACCTGCAGTTGTAAATATATTCTTTTGTAAATAGTTTGTTTCTTATATAGTGTATAAATAAAATTATTTTTATAAATCGCTTTCATGATGATCCAACGAGATAAATAAAGTAGAGTGATAAATGGTAACCCTGACATGGTCCAACATGACTCATGTGAGATGAACCATCTATGTGTTGTGTTGATGCCGTTGGTAACAGTTTATTTTCAATAAATTTCTATGGCAACGGTTTGGAGATTGTACTTGGCGAAAATCATAACTGCCAATGTTTTTGTTTACTTATGTAGTTTAATATTTTTTCGTTCAAAATCATTTTAGTTTTTACTTTATTTCTCTTTTATTTCGTGTAGTCGAAATTTAACTGACAAAATATTCAAAAATAATTATATAAAAATAAAAGACCTTACTTCAGCTTTACTGACGTGACTCTTCATCGGCGAAGTACTTTCAAATTAGGGGCCCCCCCCTCATTTTCAACGCAGATCACTCCATTTTGTGAAGATTCTTTCCAGGTGTTCAACATCTTCCCTCTCTTTCAGGAGATGGCGCCAGGTGGCGTCTATACCTGTTGCTGGTTGGTCCAGATTGCATGCATTGGGCTGGCTGATAATTTCTATGGTTTCGCGAAAAAGGGCATAATTGTAATTATTGTAATTAGTGATTTTTTCGGTGTTTTTAAAGTCAATTTCGATATTTTCATTTTTATAAGTTTGCGCTAACGCGGTGCTGTATTTACCAAATTTTATGTCATTAGTATGCTCTTTGATTCTTGTATTTATTTTTCTTTTAGTCATTCCTATATAACAACCGTCGCTATTGTTTTGATATTTAAACGGGATTCTGTAAACACCGGCGGATTCGAGGGGGGGAATTTGATCTTTGTCGTTTCTGATTATTTGATAAATATTTGGATTTGGCTTAATTGGAATGTTTAGATTTAAATTACTTGCAATATTTTTAATTTTTACTGTGGCTCCGCGATCGTAAGGTATTGCGTTAGTGTATTTTTTATTTGGTTTTTGGTGGCTAGGGATATTATTGATTTTCTTTAGACGTTTTTTGTATAATTTATCAACGAGATTTTTAGGGTAGTTGGCTTGTATGGTTAAGTTTCTAATATATTTGATTTCATTTTTAAGATCTTCCGGTTCGGTACATATAAGGATTGCGCGATTAATATAAGATTGAATTGCATTTAATTTATATTTATACGGTGTTTTACTATTGTAGTATTTGTATTTAACAGTAAAGCTGAAGTAAGGTCTTTTATTTTTATATAATTAAATTCGTGGCTTTATATATTTAAATTTTCTAAAGTATTCAAAAATAGTTGATAAATTATTATTTGTTGCTAAATTCAGCTCTTTTAAAAGTTTAACTTTCCTTTTATAAACACTTCTAAACATTGTTGGGAAATGATGAAAAAAAAAAAAGCATTTTATGATTTATTGTAAATGTGAAATATGCGAAAAATTATTTAAAAAACAATTTATTTCGGTTACAGGACTGTCGTGTTACCTAATAATAATGATAATTTACCGAATTGATATTTTAAATGCCAAATTAGTAATAAAGGCCAAACATAACAATCTATTGGTTCATATCACATGATTTGTGTTGAACCCTGGAAAGCTAATCCTTTAACCATTGAATAAGCACTCTACTTTATTTATCTCGTTGTGATGATCGATGTACCAAACATATAGCAATCACCAATAAGGCCATCATAACCTATTTATAATCAATTCATCATACTGCACCCCTGCAAGAAAAATGACATACAAAAAAATACAATGAATCAATTGTGAAAAATCAGCTTAAAGGTCGCAATAAAGCATTGACTAGCCTATAACAAAACTGACATAAATGCCTTTCAAATGGATAAATTGTAAGATAGAAATGAGAAACATTTCTCACACATTTGGACACTTCCATACACATTTTTCGATGACTTAAACTCAAGTTTGCCATACTTTGAGCTGTGCCACTTTTCTTGCCAATAGGCAATATATCAACTGTGAATATCGCTAAAATAAATGTAATTTAACAGAATCCAAAAAGGTTTTTCTTAATAATGTATCCTAAGTGTTGTAGATGCAGTAGAAATACAGTTGTGAAATGTCTATTACATGTATAAATAAAAAATACTCAATATTAAATGTAATCATTACATTATTGAAATAAATTTTGTCTATTACTAAAATCACCTAACTCATAAAAAATTTATCTAATGAAGTGCTCAAAGTCTCACAATATGTTCAGTTTTTATAGTAAAAAATTAGATTATAATTCATTAAAAATATACGTGAAAGACTATTATATATATTATATATTAAAAAAATATAAAAATATTTTCGTATATGAATTTTTAAACAAATGCAAAACAAAATCTCCACAAAATTCACTGATACAACATATGTAGTAAATAAGATTTATAATTTAGAAATTTTTATTCATGAATTCATCAACCGTGAATATTTATTTAAATCAAATTGGAGTGTAAAGGTCACCTCCGCTTAACGCACGGATGCTCTACCACTAAGCTACCCCAGCTGACAACCAGCTAGGCACTTCTCACATAATATTCGTTGGTGAAGTCACCGAGTCTGCAAATGCAGATATATCAGGTGAGACAGTAATAATCATAGCACAACTTCATAGACCAGGAGATTTCAATTTAGAAATTTTTATGAATAAAAATTTCTAGGGTGGAAAAACAAATGATGATTTAGCCTCAAACTCAAAAAACTGAAATTCCAAAACTAAAAAAAAAAGTCCATTCAACTGGACAGTAGTTTCATATGTATGCCTTAAATATTTTCTTAAATTTAAATCAATAAATGCAACAACAACAACAACAAATTGTAAAAGGACGTGATTAAAATAAGTACATACTAAAATTTTACAATGATTTATAAATGAAAAATTGTAATGATATGAAATTCTATTTTACATGTGAATATAATGATATACTGACATTTCAAAATACTGGCAGGAAAAATGACAATGATTTCATCTCAAAATGATAATAAATACAACATACTGTAAAAGAAAAATATCACAAAAATGTAAAAAATAAATAAAAAATAAACAAATTGTATAACATAAAATGAAACAAAAGAAAATCCTAAGAACATAATAGTACAATCATTGAAAAATATTATTTTTAATGACAGAACTTTGATTCATCATTTCTATGTTTTAAAAACAATCTGCATGAAAAAAAAATTTAATGTTGCAACCCTCATTAATATACCTCTCTCAGTCATATGACTTTTTATTTTCTTGATTTCTTGAGAATACCATAAAGGAGAATTTAATGCATAACCTGTAATTAACATTACATAAATACTTACTAAATCCAGAATTGGATTATGTTACATTGGCCATTGACCTCCAAGTCTCATCTTCAAAAGTTGTAGTACTTGTAATTTTTTAAGTAATATCTCTACAAGTGCGTAAAGCAAAAACTGAAAAGTATTGTTTTTACATTATATTACCAAACTTAAACAATTGTTAATTTTTGTCATTTCCAACCTCCAGACTAAAATAACATTTATAGTGGCTGATGAATATGTTTCGTTCATTGGTTATCTTGAATGTGAAATCAAGAATTTTGTTATAATAACTGAGAAAGTAGAAAGTATTTATCTTCTGTTATATGAAAAGAAAAAAACATCCTCCTGCCCTCGTACCAGTATGGAGAAGGGATGGCTCAAATTACCTATGCGACCATTGTCTCCAAAAATCATAGGCAGGCTCTAAGTCTCTAAAGCTTTATAAATTATTTCATTAAATATAATATATAAAATTACATAGAAAACAGAGTATATATAAATTATTTCACTGCATCCCTGACCAAACTGAAAATTTAAGTAGCATAATAAATGAATCTACACTTATTGTCAAAAAAATCTTTAAAAAAGAATGGTGGATTTATTAAATCATTCTTTAATTGAAATTTAATAATTGCTTTGAAGTAATTATCAGTATGCACTGATTTATTTTTTCATGTTAATGCTGCTTCTCTCCCCTCACTGAGAAAAAATTCTGTAACTGACATCTAGAATCTAAATTGTGGCTCTAGAAAAAATAGCTCAATGTCATCCTCATAAATTCTAGCCCCCTTCGAAAGCGAGTTCTAGAAACCCTTATTAGAATTCTAGAGAGTTTGTCTATATTATCGAGGTCAAACCTATTTGAAAATATCTCCAAATAAATGTGAACACAAGAGGTGGGTTTCAGCAACTATAATATTGGGTTATGACCCAATTCCTAGATAATCAAGTGAGAATTTCTTGCCATACAAAAGATTCAGAATATTGTTTCACCATCTAGAAATGTGCAGACTAGAAATTCTCGATCATTTCGTCCATTCAGTTTATTGGTGTGCCTTATGCACATAACTTGGAAATCTATATTTCTAGTTAAGGGATTTAGAAAATGGCCACTTCATTGTTGATGAAGGCCATATATTTTTTTTCTCAGTGTTTCCCCCATTACAGAAATAAAATATTTATAAATATATTTCTGAATTATAAATGTATACATACATACAAAAAAAAATAATATTATTATTATACTTTTAAAAAATTAAAGATCACGCTTTTATTGAAATGTAAACTAATAAATAATTTAGAATTAAACAAAAACCATTTTTTAAAAATCTCCCCTGACTGGGCTCGAACGTTAGACATTTAGGTTTGTAGCCCGGAGCTTTACTTCACAGCCACAGCATTCACATAGGGAAAGTCTTTTTTAACAATATAGATTTTTTGTTTGCTCCCAGAGCGGTTACAAACATACATACAGGTGAAGCTAATAAAAGCGCGTTAAAAAAGAAAAAAATTAAAGATGCAATTAAAAATAACAATAAACACAGATTATTTGTAAAACTGCTTTACATTTTTCATAGTAATTATCATTCAATTTAGACGAGAATTGAAGGTAAAGATAAGAAGGTCCGAAATGATGAAACAAAGTTTTGATTAATAAAAAATTAAGGAAAAAGACATTCTAAATATTACAGATAAATTATTTCTAAAATATTAGAGATTAACGAAACAATAAAACAACAATCTTTAAAACTGGTTCATCCAATTGATTTTATGAATAATAATTTAACAATTCATTTCATCAGACAAAGCACCTTTCACATTTAGTACAAGTAGGTATGTAACATTAATTTTTAATAGAAAGGAGAGTTATTAAGATACTAATATCAAAGTTAATTACTCGTATAAAACAATTATGAAGTCTGGTGATGATAACAGTCATTCGAAGAATAAATTAGCATGATAACAATAAACAGATGTGAATAAAGACAATCTTGATATGAATGTAAATTCAAATATAACATAGACAAAGACATCACAGTTCAAAAGTAAATATATGATAGTTTATAATAACTAATCATACCATACTAGTCACTGACCTAGGCAATAAAAATTAAAAGAAAAAATATTTGACAGTCTGTTATAAAATAATAATGATATTGTTACAGCAAATAAACTATTTTTTTACAAGTAATTTTGAAAATGCATTTTATGATGAAAAATTACTTGGTATAAAATTGTTATACAGTATTCACAAAAAATGAATAAATAAAATAAAACATTCAGTGCTCATTGTGTTACCTTCCTAACTCAGATCAATATGTTTAAATAAATACTAGCAAACATATACTTTTTTTCACACATCAGTAAGCAATAAGTAAAATAAATAAATAAACAATGCTTAAAAAAAAAAAAAAAAAATGTAAATTTACTTGATTAAAAAAATTGTAATTTTTATAATTACATAAATGGAAATTCTAAATTATATTAGGTGAAATAAATAGCTAATGCTTATTATTAATAGTATCATTATGTATGATATATGTAAATTAAAAACATTAACCTTTGTCTAATATTTTTTACAATTATTTTTAAAAATATAATCTTTAAAACAAATTATCAGCTTTAAAACAAAATGAAAATAGACTTTTAAAGTTTCCTAACAACTGGACTATTTCAGAACATAGATATTAATACAGCTTACGCAGGTTTATGATATGCATACAAAGAGGAAAAATGTACTGAAAAATAAATTTAAAAAAATACCCAATAGCTTTACATCTTTTTAAAACTACTTATGACTAACCTAGGCACAAAAATATTCAATTTCTTTGAACGAATCAAGATAGGAAGACATATTTATGTGTCAGAAATTGTAAGAAAAAAGAGAGTACAACAGATAGGTAAAAAATACTGATCGATACTGTACTGCCTCTAGAATGACGATCCTCAACATGTTGGTAAACTACAACTTTTTCTGACTTGTTTTTCAAATTACTTCCGGCTGCATCAAATAAGTTTTCTTTCGAGGCTTTGTTGGAATTACCATAGGGGAAACATTTTGGTAAAATATTTTGATATAAGGAATGGCTAATTATGGCAAACGCAGTTATGCCTGAAGAACATCTACTTTGAACAATATTTTCAAGACAGTTTATAAAGGATTGAACCGACCTAAAAAAAAAAAAGGTAAAGAAACACTCAAGTTTATTAATAATTCTAAGTAATAATTATAATAATACAAAACATTAAAGCATATAACATTTTTTATTTAAATAAAAATTCAAAATTGACATTTAGACCCAAGAATTAAAAAAGGATATATATATATATATATATATATATATATATATATATATATATATATATATATATTTTTTTTTTTTTTTTTTTTTTTTCTAACTGCATAAAACGTGAAATCTAAATTTAAAGACTTCATAAGAAAATTTAGATAAATACTTAAGGCTCCTCACAATTTCTTAACATTTTCCCATCTCCAAAAGTCAAATCCCATGTTATTCTATGGGGAAATTTGATTACAGAAAACTCATTCTTAATGTATTATTATTATTATTATTTATTTTGTTTACATATTCAGAAAATTTACAACTGTTAAAATTGTTAAAGGGATTCTCTGAAAATTGAATGTTTAAATTTTTAATATTTCATTTTGAAATTGTAAAGTGCAAAAATTATACTTAGTTCACTTTCCTCCTTTTTAACTGCAAAATAAAATATGAAAAATTTAACGGCTGTGAATTATCTAAATGTGAAAACAGAATTTAAAGAAATACATTAGGTAATCAGTAATTCTGTTAAGAAGCTTCCCCATAGAATAATATGGGCTTCGGCTGTCAGCAATGATAGGTAGACATCAAAAACAACTATTCATAAAGCATAATCATGTTCGAATATATATATATACTGTTTTTGTTACATGCTGTTATAATCTATATTTTTTTCCATTAATTTAAGTATAATTTAATGATGCAAAATGTAAATGTCTATGATAAAAAAAAGTACATTTTGGAAAAAAGCTTATTCAAATCTAGTCATTAGTTGTACTGTTTATTCTTAATTGAAAAACTGATTTTCCTTGAGCATATTTATATAAAGAATATTTTATTTAATGAAAAATATATATACAAAAAGCAAAACCCTGTTAAAATTACTAAAATTATTACCTAACTCACATCAACTTTGTTGCAAAATTATTGAATGACAAACTGCAGTTTAATTTTTTATCACTATAGATGTTTCACAATATTATTTTTCACACACTGTTATTTAACTTAGTTGTTTTGTCAAGCTATCTGGGGTAAGTCTTGCAGTCAAATTTTTACCCACATCATATCCACTGAATCAATTTTGCTCAAAGTATGTACACAAGTTTATAATGAATGACAATACAACGGTAAGTATTTTCAAGAATCTATCGTATCACGGACATCAGGTATCAGGGGTAAAACTACCTAAGATGCAAAAAGCTTGAAAATTGCTACTTGCATGCAGAGAGGGAAGAGTTAATAATGTACATCATATGGTTACCTTTAATAAATGATGTTTTGAAAGTTCTTAATATATTTATTATCATATTCAAATTGAGAAATTTCAATAAAAACAAAGTAATTTGACATGAAATTCACAGACAGCGAAAATTTCAAAATTCTTGAATTCAGGGGTAGCCTTTTCACCCCTGGCCAAGTTCCAGAGGCAAAACTCTGTCTGCCTGTGTCAGACCTTGTGATTGATTGATTCACTTTTAACATTTTAACTGCCATGGCTATCACTATCATATGTGATAGCCAGTGATGTTTCCGTTGGGACACTATCAGATATGATAGCCATGGATTTTCAACACTTCAGTCCTTGGCTATAAAAACGATATCAGTTACATGAAAATCGTACTAGAGTTTGATTGTTGGAGAATGAGAATCTCCCCATGTGTTGCAAAATGAATCAGATTGAAAAATATTTTTTTAATATATAATTTTATGTCGAAAAAAATACAAATTTCACAACAGAATTTTTCGGCACCGTCGTGAACAGTTGCAATTTTGGTTGGCAGTCAAAGTGTTAATGCACTGATTAACACTGATAATAATCAAACTGATTTTACTCAAATTTCAACCTAAGTCAATGGACATTACAAAATTAAAGCATTTTCAAGGACTTATTTCATCGGCAAAAAATCAATCAAAATACAAAATCAATGACATTACAAAATTAAAGCATTTTCAAGAACTTATTTCATTGGCAATAGCTAAAATCTGTCAGTTCCAATATCAGAATGCAATTTTAATCACTTCTGCCAAACCAATTTTGCTCAAATTTAACCCACAAGTACCCAGTCAATAACTGTACAATACAGCGGTAGTTTTAGGAAAGCATTTGGGCCTGTACAAGTTCTAAGGCCAAATATCTATCTGCCTATGCCAAATCTTAGAATGTATTTAATGGAGTTCTGCCAAATCAGGTAGATTCAAAATTTAGACATGACAATGAAATTCTATCATTTCCTATAACATGTTCCAGGATTAATAATCAATGGTGGTGATGATAACAACTTGGGGGGTCCTACCACAAAAAGTTTGAGGGAGGGACCCCATTAAAAAAAGAATGCTTCCTTTTTTTAATGGTTCACTTCCAGCTATTTATGATTTATGAAACTGTTGATTTATTTTTAAGAAAAAAAAATTAATAGGACAGTAATTAAACTTCAGATTTAAAATTAAAATGATGAAACTGACTAAAATTATACAACTGATTTATTCGACATATGTTTATTCTGGAATGTTCACGGTTGGCCCAACAAAATATCAAAGTAAAAGTCATAAGTATTATGGTTCACATAGTAAATATATCTTTAGTATGCAACTAAAAATAAATTTTCATGTTGGCAACAGAAATTCAAGAAAAAAGTGTCCTGATCTCTCTCACTAATTTTGAAAGGTTTTCATGATTTCCATTACCTATTACATATATTCCATAATCTATAATAATAAAGGAAGATGTCTGTCTGTCTGTCTCTCTGTCTGAGCATCTATACGTTCAGCCCCTACTGAACGCAGAAGTATAAAATTTGACATACGGGTGCTCAGAAGCCTTCCCGAGGGGATAGTGAAAACAGAATTTAAAAATTTTAATTAGTTGCAGAGATATTAATTAAAATGTTGACCCATGTCAATCGAAAACTGACCAAAAATCCTTATTGCTTAAAAAGAGGCATTCTATCCGCAGACGATTTTAACGGCTGTCTCGAGCGGGAACGAAACATGTAGATGTCATTAATGTCACATGATCTTGAACTGGAGTTAAAAATTGCAAATTTCAAAGTGCTTCAAATTTTCTTTTTCCCACACAACGCTTAATATACAACCTATTCAGCACAAAACCAACCTGCAGTTAAAATTTTATCAATTTTCATTAATAAACAAAGCAGTTACATTTTAATTGCAAATTAAATTTTATTCTAACACGTAATCTATCTTTCAATAGACGATAGGAGTTTCCATAGCAACAAAATACATTTGAAGGAATTAAAAAAATACTTTTTCTTTTTCTTTTTACTTCCATTACCCGACTACCGTGGTATATATAGGTTTTGGGGACCTAAAAAATATTTATTTTTCTTCTTACTTCCATTTTTTCTACCGCCAGATATTTTAAAATTTCAATATTTCAAATTCTAATTAAATTATTTTTAATACATCATTCGTAAGATATTTTAAAGTACTTTTATATTATCGAAAGTGGGATTCGAGATTTCACCTGATTTACACCTTTTGAGGTCTCCTGAATCGGTTATCTTTTGTATCTCAGCTATTAATTAAAATTATTTCATAAGTAATACATCATTTGAAAGCTTTGTTGATTTGGAATTGAACAGTAGATAACAGAAATTTCTATTTACACGTTTTGAGGTCTCCTGAATCATTTATCTTCTGTATCTCAGTTATTAATTAAAAAAATTTCATAAGTACATACATCATTTGAAAGCTTTGTTGAGCTGATACACATTTTAAAGTACTTTTACATTATCGAAAATGGAATTCGAGATTTCACTCGATTTGCACGTTTTGAGGTGTCCTGGTTAGGTTTTCTTTTGTATCTCAGCTACTAATTAGAATAATTTCATAAGTAACACATCATTAGAAAGCTTTTTTGATTTGGAATCGAACAGTGGATTACAGAAATATCTACCGCCAGATGGCGCTGTAATATTTTCAAATTTCAATATTTCGATTTCTGATTATGATTAAATTATTTTTAATACATCATTCGAAAGATATTTTAAAGTTCTTTTAAATTATCGAAAGTTTTCACCATATTTACACGTTTTGATGTGTCCTGAATCAGTTTTCTTTTGTATCTCAGCTACTAATTAAAATAATTTCATAAGTAATACATCATTAGAAAGCTTTTTTGATTTGGAATCGAACAGTGGAATACAGAAATTTGTACCGCCAGATGGTGCTGTAATATTTTAAAATTTCAATATTTCAATTTCTAATTATGATTAAATTATTTCTAACACATCATTCGAAAGATATTTTAAAGTTCTTTTAAATTATCGAAAGTTTTCACCAGATTTACACGTTTTGAGGTGTCCTGAATCAGTTTTCTTTTGTATCTCAGCTACTAATTAAAATAATTTCATAAGAAATACATCATTTGAAAGCATTGTTTAGTTGATACACATTTTAAAGTACTTTTACATTAACGAAAATGGAATTCGAGATTTCACCCGATTTACACGTTTTCAGGTGTCCTGATTAGGTTTTCTTTTGTATCTCAGCTACTTATTAAAATAATTTCGTAAGTAATACATCATTTGAAAGCTTTGTTGATTTGGAATTGAACAATACATTACAGAAATTTCTACTGCCAGATGGCGCTGTATTATTTTAAAATTTCAATATTTCAAATTCTAATGAGCGAGGAAGGTGTTGCAAGTTCTAAAACGGGGATAAGGCGCTGCAGGCGCCACCGAGCAGGACTTAGCTAAAGTCAGAAATTAGAAAGATCATAACATGGTGAGCGAACAGGCTGTTTCAGATATTGAAAAGGGAAGAGGGCGCCGAAGGCGCTACCGCACGGGAATTTACTGCGCTTTCAATAAGCTATTTTCACGATACATCAATAAGCTGTTATTAGACCTGAAACGGGAAAAAGGCGCCGCAGGCGCCACCGAGCGGGAGTTTCGTAAAGTCGGATTTTTCAGGGATCGCGAACCAGCTGGTCGCCGAAGGCGGCTAGTATTGTATATATAGCAACCTTGTGCAACTTACTAAACCACTGCAACTCAAAAAACTATACTGATGGGCAAAAATATCTCAATCTTTTCTTTTTTTAGTTAAATACGTTAATATGCACAAAAAGAAAAAGAAAACGCTAATGAAAAGTTCAAAATTTGGCAGGAATTAAAAAAAGAATCCTTTTAATTGCACTATATTTTAACAACAGAACATAAAATTATTCCTCAAATTGTTGCACTAAGAAAATTTGATGTGAAAGAAAAAAAAAAAACTCTTTTTTTTTTTTTAAATATATACGCTAACTAAAAGCAGTTAATCCTATGCTATCAAAAGTAAGATATCACCTGTTTGACAATAATTCAGTTATGTTTGAAAGGCAAAAATTAAAAATTCCACGATTTTTGATTATTTTTATAAAATTCCTCGATTTTTCCCTGATATTTTCAGATTGATAAAATTCCCAGATTTTTCCATGATTTCCCTGTTTTCTGTGTTTCTTGACACACTGATTTTATAACTATTGCGTAAAACCTTCATATTTTATATCCTTTTCTGACCCGAAACATTTTTATCTTAAAACATTACATTCTTCCGTTTTTGCAAGCTGAAAGAAAACATATGGACTAAAACCAACATTCATTCATTGAAAATTGTACTTTACGCATTCTGCTAATTAGCTGGATCGTTCATTTCCTGATTTTATTACATACAACTGTTCCAGATGCAGAAATGTACATGGATGTCTAACCGGCACGATTGTACAGTTTGGGTTGGAAAGGGATATAGAAGCTAAAAATCCATAATTATGTAGTTTTTAATTATAAGTGTGTTGTGGAAAAAATAACAGCTCAGTGAATGAATATATCCCACACAGCCATTTATATCCATTAGACATCTAAATTATATCCAATTGATCCCTAAAAGGTACAAAATATCTTAAGAATATCCATTAAAAATCCTGAATATCCTGTACTAATTATAAATATCTATTAGATTTTTAAATGTAGACGAAAGTTAGATGTACCATTTTCAATGTCTAACAGATGTAACATGTTAAATCAAAACAAAATTTAGATATATTGAATATCAATTAGATGTAACAAGTCCAATTATTGGAGATTTAACAGGCATCTAATGGATGTAAAAAAGAGTGTCATTTGCCGTGCTAATAGATATCTATAGGATATTTACAGAAATCAAACAGATCATTTTAAAACTTTTATAGATGTCATATAGATGTACCGTAAAATCCCGAAAGTAACCCTCCCCTCCTTTTTGAAAAGCAAAACGGATAAATTTCAGATGGGGGGGTTATATAATCAAGATTCTTTAAAAAAATTATCAAAAAAAAATGAAGAAAAGAGAGGGGGTACTTTTGGGATTTTACAGTACTTACTTAAAAGGAAATATTAAAGGCTGTCATTTCTTACATTAAAGGTTAAAAAAAAACTGCGTAATGATTCCATTGATAACGTGCATCCGACACTTTATGAAAAATTAGTTAAATTAGAAAAGGCGGGGAGTTACTTTCAGGATAGCGGAGACATTTCACTTTCAGCGAGAAAAGGGGGGGGGGGGTTATATTCAATGGGGGGGTTACTTTCGGGATTTTACAGAAAGTGGCTGTATAGTATCTGTCAGCAGTGGTTAGATAAGTTTCAGGACCCTCCCATTCCATGGACCATTTATTCCTGCCAGTGTTAACAAAATAATAAATCTTTTAAAATCGGTAATATAATATCTAACAAATAAGAGAGATACAGAAATACAGAATTCTAGCTTATGATAAAATTAACAACAGAGTATCCATTCATTAAAGTTTAATATATAAGTGTTAAGAATTTCATTTGACCAGGTTTCTTTTTTTTTTACAAAGTCCTCCTTTTCTGGAACTGTTTCACTTTTTAATTATGAGCTCCTAATACATAATAGAATGTTGTTTTTCTACATATTTTTCCACCACTAATTGATAAAAATGTAATTTTTTTATCCATCGAACAGACAAAATGTGATTTTTTTTTTTTTAGTTAGGTGATTGACATGTAGTATTTTTGTCGCTGATTTCTAAAATATAGGTTCATACAGCCCCTATTCACAAGATTTATGTTTCATTGAAATTTCACTATCAAACAAAACCATATTCACGTTTTTGGTGCCAGATTGCTGAAAACACAATGTTATTGCAGCTGACTGCCAAAATATGGAATTGCCTTGTTGCTGATTAAAATTTTTTTAAAACCAAATCTATACATAAAAAATTACACATCTGTACCAATTACAAATCTATACAGTACCAATGCTTAATTATTTAGCTAAAAATTAGTAAAATTCCTGCTTTTTTTTGCAGCTGATTTCTGAAATATGTTATGTTTTTATAGCTGATTCATCAAATACAATATTTCCTTGTTCTATTTTTGTCAATGGTATATTTTTAAACATGATTTTTTTCTAAATATGCCTGTGTCATTACTATGTAACCTCAGCTAGAACATTTTTTTTTCACAATTTCTAATATAAATTAGTAAAATTACAAAAGATAAAAAAAATACATAATTTAAAATCACATAAGTAGAAATATTTTCACTTACTTGCACAGTTTAGATGAAAAGAACGATATTACAGAATTTTTAGTTCCTTTGTGCGATATACAATCATCTATTAAATGACTATTAGCATCAAAACATAGTGCAAGGTTTTTGTAATCTAAAATTAAGAAAAAATAAGTTAAAAATAATTATAAGATTAAAAAAAAACTTTTTATATACCATGTTTTTAAATTTTCTGTTGAATCATAGCTATACGCAAGCGAAGTGATGACGTCACTGGCCGTCCATGGATGCAAGAAAAAGATTTCCTATGTTAATCGCTCATTGGATTTTTTGTAAAAAATTATTAAAAATTGAGGAAAATTATTTCCCGATTTTAATCCCCACATAGATATGTATTAGCTATTGTGTGCATGCACTAGATTAAGTTGTTTTTGCTGTAAAATTGATAAAATTTGAATTTTTAATTTCAAAACTCTAGAAAATAAAATGGCAAACTTCCATATTTGATTGAAAAGATAAATATTTCATTTCACAGGATGATATTTACAGAATAAATATCCAACTAATATACTAATTAAAAGGAAAATGATAAATATTCTATCATAATTAGAAGTCAAATTTGTTTTCAAATTGCTAAATAAAGTGTCTGATATAAGATACTCATATGTTGCAGCGGAATAGATTTCATATCTGTCATCCTTGGCAGAAAAAAAATAAAAATAAAAAAAATCACCAAATTATCTGGTGGACATATTCAATTCCTTTCAAAAATCATGGTTGTTTTAACAACTTACATTAAGAGAGTAATGAATAATATGAAGCAGTATTTCGTACAATGCATATTACGAAAATATGCATCTGGCATGTATATTTTCGTATTACGTTTTTAATCGTCAAATACAAAAAACACCAAGGATGACAGAGTTTTGAAATTTAAAATTAAAATTTTGTCAATTTGACAACAAAATAACTCAATCCAACACATGCATACGATAACTAACACATATCTATACCCAAATATTGTGATTAAAATCGGGAAATAATTTTTCTCGATTTTAAATAATTTTTTACAAAAAATCCAATGGGCGATTAACATAAATCTTTTTCTTGCATCCATGGACAGTCAGTGACGTCAAACTTTGCTTGCGTATAGAACTACATTATCACTTTATCAATGCGCATAAAATTTATAAAGTGATAATGACGTCTATTTTTGTGATATGCCTAATTTACTTTTTTACAATTTTTTAATGTTCATGTTTAATTAAATGTATTTATTTTTATGTTGAAAGATAATTAACTCGTAATTTTATTTTGGCAACAATTAAATTATAGCTAATATTTTAATGTCTATTTTTACAGCTATTAGGAGGTTATTATTTTCATATCTTAATTAATTAAAAGAAAACTAATCAAAAATTTGAATATCGGGCTTCGAAGTATTGTATTGTCATCGGGTTCTGAGCTATGATGAAAGTTTCAAATGTCTAGCAAGCTAGTAGGGAAGTTAGTTAAAAATCGATTGCAAGATTTGTACCGGACAAACAAACAAGAATAGAAGTTAATAAAAACATGGTAATAAGTCAGTTTTATTAAAAGAATGATATAAATAATTAATCCTTTCAATTAATCCAAAAAAATCCCAATTTATTAATCCCAATTAATAAATTTATCCAAATAATTACAGTCACATTGATTTGAAAATGAATAATCAAATATGAAAATCAACACATGCTATTACTCAAACAGCATATCTTCTAATTCTCAAATTTATTACACAACATTATTTAATATGCAATATTTTCTTAATTTTTTAACTGTTTATGTTGACTATACTCATCAAGATGAAACGACAATTTTTCGCATATTATTGTGTATACTTGCAGTGGCGGCTCGTAAACCGAAAATAGGTGAAGAGCTCAAAAATAATATTTGAGTATTTTTAATGCATAATTGTTATTAAGCATGGTCTTAACTAATATTATCTAAAAATACTTATTTAAATGTAAATTTATATTCTATAAATGAATACAGTGTAAAATATAGTGTGCCTCTTCACCTATTTTCGGTGCACGAGCCGCCACTGTATACTTGTGAGATAGGTTGAAATAATTTCAGACAGAAAAAGCAACAGAAAAGTATACAGAATAGTTAAATAAATATTGATAGAATGGAGTAGAAGGCTGATTTTTTACCAACTATGTGAAAAATACCAGAGCCGGGAATAAAACCTGGGCCATTCCGCTTAACGCGTGGATGCTCTAACCACTGAGCTACCCTGGCTGATAACCAGCTCGGCACTTCTCACATAATTTATGTTGGCAAGGTCACCGAGTCTGCATTACAGCAACTATATCAAGTGACAAATTTGAACATGGCACAACTCCATGGCACATTTGTGAAAAGAGCACAGAGTGAATTTTTTCTGATTCCAAATATTTTATATTTTTGAGGGCTAAGGGACATGGTTTCTTACCTTTGTGTTGGCAATGACCCATATATATTAAATTTGTAAAAGTGACCCCAGTATTCCATCCTTGGTTGATTATATATGTCCTCAAAGAAGTTTTAATAATCTAACAAAATTTTTCAATCAATTTATTTTCTTTTGATAAATTAAATGTACAATCTGGGAAAAAATGGTACTGATAGAAAAAAGTTTTATAATTCTCTAGTCTAATTTGCATATTTATTTATTTATCTGACAGTAATTATATTGAGAAAATGAGGTAATTTTGTTTAAATTTTTATTTATAAAATTATTTAACTTTTTAACTTAGTCCTAGAAAGAAATGTCTGGAAGCAAAATGCTGAAGGTGAAACTTCTAGATAATTTCCTTCTGTACCTTGGATTACATCTTGTAATATTTAATTTTGTTGTGTGTTGATATTAAAAAAAACTACTTTTGTAAACAAGAGTATATAAAAAAAAAAGGTAAAATTAAATACAAAATAAAATTGTCAAAGACATACCATTGGCAAATACTGGATAGGTAACATTTAGCTCGTAGATTTGTTTCTCTGTAAATCTACAAAACTCATGATGCAATGGGTTGAAAAACTTTTCCAGAAGTGTATCTATGGCATAATTTGAACGGCCAGAACATGGCACTAGTGTACTAAGATCACAATGTTCAGCTTCAGTAATTTTTCTGCAACATACATAGAATTCAAATCATAATACTACATAGATTAAAATATTTTTTAAAAAAATCATAAATATATTAAAACAGTAAGTCTTGATAAATCATCTACAGTCAGATCTCTTCTTAACAAATCTCTATTTTACGAATTCTTTCATTTTACAAACTTTTTCTTCAAAGTAAGGATTATTTTAGGAATTTATATCCTGCAAAATGTAACAAAAGTATTTACTTATTTAAGTTTGAAAAATCTCACTTAAATTTTTCTGTAAGAGTGGGAACATCCCCACATTTTTTTTTATTTCCCAAGTAAAAACCCTGAAGTTTCTGTGCCAGTGTGATTTTGAATCTGTTATATAACATTATAGTTATTGCTTTCACGCTGCACTCGTACCTATGATTTTTTTTTTTTAACCTGAATTAATTGTTGTCATTGTTTTTTTTTTTTTTTTTTTTCAACTGATGATGCTCTTCTTTACTTTCTTCATCTTTTAACACATTATATTTACATTCTTTTACATATGAGGGAATTAGAATTAATAAACTAAAAACATATGTACAGTTTGTGTTTAGCTTAAAATTTTGCACTGTTTTAACAGAAAAGCATTGATACGCAGTAAAGGTATGCTTAAAAAGTGGGCACTTGTTTATGTTTGTCTACTATTTAATATTTTTGGATCACTAGATTATAACCTAGGTGGTCTTTTTGAACTAATTTTCTTTGCTGACATGAACCGTACCTTGGTAAGAATAATTTAAGAGCACAAATCTTCATAGAGAAAAAAAAAGAAAATGGCATGAAAGCAGCAATTTACGCCCACTTTTTTGTTTCCTTTTGGATAGTAAAGAATTATGCTTAATTATTTCAACTTAAAACAATTATTTGTATGTGTTGTTGCATAAAATGTTTAAAATTATGATCAACACTTAAGAGTATACAATATCTATTCTTGCAGACAACCAATGTGTTTATAGATTTACTCATTATCTATGATATAGTTTTAACTTCCGTTTTCACATTCAGGAAATTCACAACCATTATTATTATTATTTTTTTTTTTTTCCAAAAATTGATTTTTAAAATATGTAATATTTTATTATGAAGTTATTATAGTAAAGTTAACTAAGTATATTTTCTCGCTTTTTTAGCATCAAAATATTTAAAAAGTTAATTTTTGGAAAACAAGAATGAATTTAATGATTGTGAATTTCCTGAATGAGAAAACAGAATTTAAACAGGGTTCCCACTCAATTTCAAAAATAAAATTCCCTGACTTTTCCAGGTCTATTTTTAGAAAATTTCAGTCACAAAATTTGGTTCGCGACATAAAAAATAGCTCATGATATAAAACAAAACATAGCTTGTGACATAAAAGACAACATAGTAACGGGACTTGTGATATAAATTAAATGCTCAGGAAGCATTTTCCCAGGTTTTTGAGCAATTTTTACAATTTTCCCTCATATTTCCCTGACTTTTTTCAGTAATTTCAAATTCTCTGAATTTTCCAGGTTCTCCCTGACCCGTGGGAATCCTGTTTCAAACTATAACATATAATGAAAAAAACCAAACTTAACAAATAAAAAACAAACAAAAAACAAATTTCCTCATGGGCTTTGGTTGTCAGCAAAAATATTACACACTATTAATACAAATTGTCTCTGATTATATCAGTTGTAAAAGACAAAAAATATACAACTTACCGGCACATTAAGAGATTTGAATCTGCTTTAGAACTAAGAGCATTTATATTGAAGCTCTCATAGAGGCAGGACAAAAAGAGATATTTATGCTTGTCAACACACTTATTGGTCAGTTTGTTACCTGAAAGAGAGAAAAAATAATAATTTTCATATTTTATTAACTTCATACAGAAGAGCATAAAAAAGGAGGGAACTACAGTATTATAGACATCTAAAGCAGTCTCTAACAAAACAATCTCTTTTCCAAAAATCACAAAATTCCCCAAAGGGAAATTTAAATTCAAATTATTCATTAATATAGTTAGGTTTTATTATTATTATTTGGCTCAGATAAACAAAATTGTGTGTACCTGATAGTAAATTGGTCACTTAAAAAAACTATTTTCAAAACTTTGAGTATTTCTCAAAAAGCAAAGATATAACTGTAAATGATATAACTGCAGAGCAAATTCAGTAATATGTTTTGATAGAGTCAGAGAGATTTGAAAGAAAATAATAATGTTAGGTTTTTCAGGACAATAATTATTTAATCATGTTTTTAATATTTACAAAATTAATTTTTAAACAAGAAAGTTACAGAGATGCCAACTTCTAATGACAAAAAAGCAGGAGATTTTTTAACAGAAATCAGGAGACTTTTTCCAACAAGAAAGTTTGTAAGAAAAATGAGTAAAATAATGTAAATTTAATTTTAAGTAAAGCTTTATAAGCTTAGGAGGTATTTACAAAGTATCAGTATTAAAATTAAATGAAGTAGTAAAACAAATTATCTAAAAAAAAAAAAAAAAAAAAAAAAACCTCAGACATACAGTTGTTTAAAATTTAAGTCCAAATACACAGATTTGATCATTCTGCTCCTAATATAAAACAATAAGGATCTTAATTATCTTTGTAAAAGAAAAGGTAATAAAGAATTGAAAATATCAGCTATATTCTAATGAAATTTTAATTTTTTAAGTTTTCAATAGTTATGGTATCCCCCCCCCCCCCAAAAAAAAAAAAAAAAAAAAAAAAACTTTTAATAATAAGAACTTTTTTTTATTATGCAAAAATGAAAGTTAAAAATTTATTCTTAGCAAAAATTAGTTTCAAAGCATTGTATAGTAATTCACATTCAAACTGAACTTGATAAATTGCAGGGCAAGATAAATTTCAATTTTCTTTCAAATTTTTTTTACCCAATCCCACAAATTTTAAGCATAAATTATGCTAAGAGGGATAGATAAAAATTACGTCAGAAAAACAGGAGAAATGAGTGGAAAATCAGGAGCATGGAGAAAATCAGGAGACTCCTGCCAAAAGGCATGTCTGTGCCAGGTATCAAGCCTACATATTTCAAAAGTCCAGCCCAGAGAAAAGCATCTCTTGGTATAAATTGTTTAATCATAAAAAAAACTTTCCAAGACTTCTCTTTCTGTTCCTCTCATCATCAGACAGGGGGTTCAGCAAATCTCTGCCACCAAGCTCGTGCACACAACACACCAATATGTAGCTGCTACCAATAGCAGCTACCTGATGAGTGTGCCACCTCAGCAAGGCTGGCACGATCATCATGGTCTAATGGGAAAAAATGCATTTCCAGCATGGGAATCTTCTTGAATAACTCTCAAACCATTAAAGATGAAGTCGTTCTTTGTCACATTAGATCATCCATCCCTGCAGGTTAGTCTAATCTTCTCACAGAATGTCCAGAGGGGAGGGGAACCCTAATGTAATAAGATTTACTTATGACTGTACAACAATATTTATTTTAATTTAATAAAAATGCCTAAATAAATGTAAAAATTGTATAATTTTAAAACTGTGCAAACCAGTATACTACATTTACAAGCAAAAGAATCTAAGTATTTTTAACCTGTTATTTTAAGACACAGTTAGAAAAATAGTTTTAATTTATACATAAATTTAAATTTTTCAGACATTTACTCACTTAACAAGAAATTGTAGGTAATTACTACATATATTTTGTAAATCCATGGAGAACATCATAATTAATTATGATAAACTGTAAAAGATGCAGACAATCTTTAAAAAAAAACTCTCTCCCTCAAACATCAATTTGTGAAAATTACAATGATGGTACTAAACTGTCTGCAAAAACTTTAAAAGAGACAGTGTAATAGTCACAGGCACACATGACCATAAATTAAAGATGACCATTCTAAAAAAATAACATGCTATTGTTCAGCTATTTTAAAAGCTGGAGGCTACTGAGATAGAATAGAGGGGGCATCTGCTTCAAAGACCAATAAAGGTGCATGGTCAATAAACATGTCTAGAAGAGAACACTATAACTGAATTCCCTTTCAATAAAAATGAAAGTTTTTTCAAAAAAAAAAGAGAGAGAGAGAGAAAGATTTGGGACTTACATTTGATGAAAGAGAATGAAATTTCTTTTTGATTCTTATCACCATTTTTATTTACAGAAACAATCGTAGATCTTTCTGTGCTATAATATTGGCTTTATGCAAAACCACTGGCTTATGATTTTAAATTACACATATGTATCTGGCTGATTAGCATTGTTTTATAACTAAAGATAATTTGTGTTTAGCTGCTGAATCAAATTACAAGCTCTATTATCTGTCTCCATTCTTTAGATCTCACAATGCTGTTCCATTACACCATTGAACTCAGGTTAATTGATTTTAATATGTTTGTTAAACACATCTAATCAAGATTTTAATTTCACCGTCATTGTGATTTTTAATGTAATAAATATTATGGAAATAAATTCTAAGTTAGCCTCCATTTAAAACACTACAACATGAACATCAACAATGCAGTAATATGTACAGTCATATTTAATTCTTAATGTGCTACGAAAGTGTCACAGTAACGAAACTTTAGTCATAATCCATTTATTTTAATGTAATGTTTAACAGTTTGTATATCACTAGATAATTCTACGGTTAAAATAGTTTCTCACAATTAAAAATACATAAATATAAAAATGATCGGTAAAAAAAATATATATATGTAGTTACTTACTAAACATATTCTATTAAATTACAACAGATTTTCATAATTTTTGCCATTATTTGCAGAAAACAAGGAAATATTTGAATCCAAAAATGGATTTTTCTCAAAAATTTTTGAATTGAAAAATAGATCCTAATAAACTACAGTAAACTAACCACAGAAAAAGGACATATTTTATCAATTAGTAAAAAAAAATTAGCATTGGTTTTACTATAAAACCAGTGTTAACTCTAAGCTAATTCAGTAGTGCTTCAGTAGGGTTCTTTTTTTTTTATCACATTTTAGCATTTGGTGGGTCTTTCGCAAAATTTAAATCACCTTAGGGCATTTGAATACTTTTCTTCCAAGTATGCAATTTTTTGGAAATATTTTAGAGTATTCCTATAAAAATGAATGCATACAGCCTACATGCATTACATACAACAAGAACAATTGCACAAAGGAGTGGGAATCAATCAAAAGTTTTCACTGGGTGATAATCATAGCTTATTAATCGATTTTTCATTGGTTTTCATTTTTCTGTATATATGTTTTTATTTGAATTATGAATGAAACAGTATAAAATTATTTTCAGGTAATACACAGCACAATATAAAAATGATATATATACTGTTTTAACCAGTTTCTTCAAAAATAAATAAATAAAATGAAATAAGTACAAATTGCTAATACATAATTTAAAAAGATAACCAATTAAACTTTTCTAGAAATTGAAAAACTATTTTCAATACAACGATAATATAAATAACGATATATTTTCAATACAACGATATTTGCAGTTGCTCTGAAAAGCAACTGCAAATGCTCTACCAAGCATCTATAAATCATTTATATTCCATTTCATGAAATTACACTTCCTGTTAAATTTATGTTTAATTATGAAGATACTTAATTAGGGATATTTTGTATGGTTGCCTTTCAAATCTATCTATTCTCTCTAATTCTGTATAAACAAATGTATAAAAAGTTTTTTTTTTTTTTTCCTATATCATTTTAAGGAAGCGTTTAGAACAGGATGCAAAATTTCCGATAGATGAGCAGAGAGCTTCTTTGCCTGTTGCCCACTATCTGAGAGAAGAGATAGGCGAAAGTTTGCATATGCGATATAGCCACATGAAAATGAGCATGAGCCCTTTTAAAGATACTGCCTGTGTTTATTTTGTTGAATAATGATCAAAAAACAGTTCATATTTTCCAGTTTTTTTACTGAAACACCAATGATTTGTACTTGTAATAATTTTTTGTAAGCAACGATTTTATTGAAAAAGTTATTCCGAAATGGCTATTTCAAATGACAACAATGAATGAGTTATACACATATCGACATTCTGTCTGATTACAAAAATAAAATGGACAATAAAGACATTTCTAATATGAAAAGTTAAGTAAATAAATAGATAAATAAGGAAGCTTAATCTTTATAATAAAAAGATTTTCACAGGACATTGTTTTACAAAGAATTTTTTCTTCTTCTTTTTTTCTTTAAGGACTCTTTGCATTTATGTTATTAGATATTTTAATCTTTTTCAAATCTCAAATACAATATATTATAGTGATTTTTAATTATAAATGATTATGAAACATGATGATATATGACACACTTTTAATATATATAATTTTAGACATATTTGTAAAAGCCTTTCAAATAGTTAGGAAAAAATAAAAAACCCAAAATGCATAAAAAAGAAAGAAAAAATGACAACCCTATTTTGTCATGAGTAAAACTTTTTTTTTCGGCGAGTGTAATATGAGTTGAAATTTCGGGCCCTGTTTTAGAATATCTTTTAGCAACATAAGTGAAAAAATATTTTGTTGGTAAAATTGCATTAAAATGTTTACTTTAGCTTCGAAATTTGAAAATATTAATTAGATTTTGCACAATTTTAATCAAAATTATCGCACAGATTAACTTGATTAAAAAAAAAATATATCAGGACTACGCATTGATTGATTAAGCATGTCGATTAATCGGCACAGCCATAATTATATACTTCTGTAAGTAAAATAAATAATTCACATTTCTCAGGTACAAAAATTGTGAGATATATGAGTATAAAATATGAAAAAAGAGTGGCAGATGGGGAAAGGGGTAGGCAAATTATGCCCTTTTTATTAAGTTACCCCAATGGTGTTTATATTCTAAAGTCAGCACTAAAAACTATATACTTTTTCGTAAAAACACGAAACTGTGAAAAAAATTTGGAAGCAACCTTGTAATATATAGCTTAGAGAAAAAAAGAAAAAACATAATCTCCAAAGAGAAAGTTAATGAAATAACCTTGATCATGGATGCAAGCTTCTTTTTTCACTTCTCGAATTCCTGTAAGTATACCTTCATCATAAGAAATAGGGTGACAGAGATTAAAACATTGCTCAATGTTGTTCATTTTCCTATAAAATAAATGAGGAAAATTACTAACTTTTATCATAATGTTATAAACTATACATAATTATTAAAGGACAAAATTAACGGTCGCCACCGGCCACGTGGCGACTAAATAAAAAAAGATGGCGATTAAAAGCTATGCATCGATCGCCACTAAAGTCGCCACTTTTTGTGATCATTAAAAGATTCTAAAAATCGAGCGACGATAGGCAATCGAAGCCTTGTGATTTTCAATCTTTTTCCATCCATGGCATAAATGTCAATGTTCATTTTAAACTTGCTTTGTTATATTCTACAACCTATAAAGAAGTAGAATTGTTTAATATATCTCACCCATATAATTTTGTGGACCCCCCCCCTTTCCCTTCCCCTAACGATCTGTGATCACAGAGCTTATAGAAAGCTTTATAATTTCTAATCATTCTCCATTTGCTGCAAAAATATAAATATCTATTTTAAACTTACTTTATTAGATTCTAGAATCTGTAAAGAAGTAGAATTGTTTAATATCTCTTACTCATAATTCTTGTAATCCCCCCCCCCTTTCCTCCTACGATTGGCAATCACATGCTCCACTGAAGCCTTGTGATTTACAATCTTTCTCCATCCATAACATAGATGTAAATATTCATTTTAAACTTTCTTGATTAGATTCTAAAACCTATAAAGAAGTATATGGATGTATCACCCCCCCCACACACACACACACACACATGTGCACTCCATTTCAACTAGCAGTTAATGATCAAATGTCCTGCAAAGCACAATCTTTTTCCATTATTTTCTCCATAGTATTCAGTGTATATTTAACCCATTTAAGATATTTGACAAATGTGTGTATCAAAATTTGATTTGGCTTAAATGTGTATTTTTCAAAAATTTTTGTACTATTTGCTTTCTTTTGAGTAGAAATCTTCCTTTTTCCTTCCCATTTTAAAGTAGAAATATCCCTATTTTTAAAGCTACAAATTTGGCAGCTAAGTAAATTATTTTTAATGAAGCAGCTAAGTTTCCATATCTATACTTTTTAAGAGGAAATATTTTAACTCTATTGAAATAAAATCATTTAAAAAAGTGTGTTTTAAGAAATAAGAAACAATAATAAAACTGCTAACTGTATTTACACATGACCATGTAAAAGGTTGTGATGATGGTGAATCAGCTGATTCATTTACTAGAAAATATCAATATGAACTGTGAATGATAATGGCTTATTCCACTTAAATTTAAAAAAAAAAAAAAAAAAAAAAAAGTACTCCTGAATTATCTGAAAGATGAAAACTTTTGCTGTTATTATTACAGCCCTAAGCAGATTTTAATTTAGGATGTGCAATTTAGGATTTTTAAAAAGAGCGTAATTACAAATTACAATTTCAGTGTCCCTGTGTTAATTTTATTATTATATGTATTTCTTATTTTCATGTTTTTCTTGTGGTGATAAAACCGCAAAATGGTAACAATGCTTTTTGCAGACTGAAAGAAAT
Organism: Salticus scenicus; assembly: GCA_963930645.1. Classification (NCBI taxonomy): domain Eukaryota; kingdom Metazoa; phylum Arthropoda; class Arachnida; order Araneae; family Salticidae; genus Salticus; species Salticus scenicus. Next base: position 33,462,091 of record OZ005652.1, on the reverse strand, counting down.
AGTCTTATCATGTGAAAAGTGGCCACTAACTTAAAAAAGTGGCTACTAATGAAACTGACAGTACCGGCCACTGGCCACTAATGAATTTTCCCAGTTTTGCCCTTTAATAATTATATAAAACTAGTTATGCATTATATAATTTTATGTATATACATTAGTAGTATTATGGCCTTCATTTTTAATTTAACTTATGAAGAGTAAAGACAGATATATGGAAATTTTTATCTTATTAAAGTAAAAGTCTTGCTCTGTTAAATTTATGCATGTAATCAGAAATAGAGCTGTAGATGTCCAGATTAAAGGTCACCACTTACCATGTGATGCTCAAGTTTTAAAAAGTGGTGGTTCAAAAAGCTTGCCACAATCACCATTTTTTTTAAATTTCTATCTAGAAAAAATATCTGGAACTTTTGATGAAAAAAGATCTAGCAATAAACTTTCACAAAAAAAAAAAAAAAAAAAAAAAAAAAACTAGTGAAATTAAAATGAACTTTTCACAGAAAATCAATCAATTTTAAAAAGTTCCTTTTTTTTTTTTTTTTTTTTTATTCAGGTAAGAAAATTGTGTATTTTATAAAGAACCTAAAAAAAAAAAAAAGTTGTAATAGATGAACTGATATGGCATAGATAAGCTGACACCAAAAAAGCGCAAATTTTGCTTATTTGTAGCTAAATAATCTCATATTTGGTGATCAATTTTTATAAATTTTGTTGATTTGTGGCAAAATACTTCCAAAATTAGTTTGGTTAAGTGCAATTTTTGTCAGCTAATGGCGAAATCATTTCATATTTTGGCTGCAAAACTTTCTAATATTGTTAGTCAGTCAGCCTTAAAAAAAAAAAAAAAAAAAAAAAAAAATGAAAGAAAGAAAGAAGATGCATGAAAAACTGACTATGGAAATGTATAATACTTTATCAAATAGCAGCAATAAAATTATGTAATAGAATTTCACCACAAGGAACTCACAATGAAAGAGTTAAAACTTGTTTTCTATAAAATTAAAAACATGCCTTTTTCACAAATTAAACAGACCACTGTGAGACGAAAATAGTTCCAGAGGCTCCTTCTTTTCAGCATATTGAGTACAACTTGTATGAGAATTCCTCACAGGTAGCAGGCTCTAGGTAGTGTTTTTTTTTTTTTTTTTTTTTTTTTTCTGCATCATTTGCTGTGCTATGTGGAGTGTTTAGCGCATGCTTTAGTGATAAAAGAAGGAAGAAAATATCAACCTGTTAGGTATGGAATATGTATGGTGAATTTTGATGTTTGTGTGATGATATTTTGATAGAATAAGATTATTTTAATGTATTTTCTTTATTTATTTTTGTGTAGAGTGTCTTGCATGCAATAAAAATATAATTTTGAAGGAACGGAAATGGAAACCAGCAGTTTTTGAGGGACTAATGTAAAAAGACATAGTTTTTTTTTTTTTTTTTTTGTAAAGTTCTATTGCCTGTAAAAAAAAAAGGGGGGGGGGAATAAAATATAGGTAAAGGATTTTTTTTTTTTTTTCTACGATGGGGGATTGTTTATAATACATTATTGAGGCTATTAAATAACTGATTCTGCATGTAGCATACAGTGTTTTATAAATGTTATAAATGGTGTTTTTGATGTTTTTATCAGTAGCGGATTTAGGCTTAGACTTGGGCCTAGGAGTGCCAAAGTTTTAAAAGTGAATAAAATTTGAATGGTGGCAGTGGTTAAAACTTGAACAGGAACATAGATTTAAAAGATGACTAAAATTAAAATCTTATTATGTTTTTCATCGACTATAGGAATGTTTTTTAGGCCTCAATGTGTTTGACATGGATTATTCCTAACCAGTTTTAAATATGTAGATATGCACTATATTTGAATGGTATCACTCTATATTTGTATGACGAATCACCCACCTAAATAACGTCAGTATAATATATACATAGTATTTAAATATGTGAAAGGGAAGGCACCATAGTGAAATGAGCCTGGGACAGAATTTAATTTAAATCCATTTCTGGTTTTTATAACTATTATTTTTGCAAGACTTTTTTAACCAGTTTGTGAAATTTTTTATAACTGGTCCTTTCAAAATTTTTATGATCAGTGCTTTAAAAAAAATTTTAACTAGTCTTTTGAAAAAATTTATAACTAGTGTTTTTGAGATTTTTATAACTGCTGCTTTTGTTTTCATGTGTACGAATCATTCACACATGTGGCAGTGATTGTTGCAGAACATAATTTTATGCATTTTGAGATTTGTGCACTGTAAAATAGCTGTGTATCTAGTGATTTTATTATTATTATTATGTTCATGCATGCTATAGTGATTATTACAACATGGAATTGCATGAATTTTAAGATTTATGCTTCACATGTATCCAGTGATTTTTTTTTTTTTTTTTTTTTTTTCGGTTTATGTGTATAAGGATTGCTGCAGGGGAGAAATTTACTTTTGACTGCCCCTTAGAAATTTTTTCAGAAATCGTCAAGATTCCGCATTGTGCTCCAAATTATAAGCCTTCACTGACAGTGTATGAAAGCAAGTTTTACCGTGATGTAATCAAACAAGAAAACACGATGGAAAAATGCAATCTGATCAGAAATCAGAAACAATACATAGAAAACAAGGAAATTCATTATAAAATACAATTAAAAAAAAAAAAAAATACTGAATAATTGCGAAATTATAGCCAATCACAAATCAAAAAATAAAACTTAGAACATACAATCACACAATATAAATGCTCAAAATTCCTAATCACAGGAATAAGTAATACACACAACTGTATGCTTCACGTACATGAAAATAAAAACATCACTGAATACCCCTATCTCGAAATGCATGAATCTCAAAACAAAAATAAACAAAATTTTGTACTGCAGCAATCAGTAATACATATGTCTGTACGCTTCACAAACATAAAAACAAAAGAAAACAAGTCCTTCCGACTTATTCGGAAGGGTAGGTTGATTTCTTTTTCCTTATCAAGTAGCCGTCATTTTGTTTCAAAATGGCGGCAACAAACTATTAATGCACTTGGTAGAAATATTGATGTAGGCTATGCACATATGGAGTTTTAAGCAAATCGGTTCATAAATACCTTTTTATGTGAATTTAAAATTTTCAAGTGGGCAGCGCTTGGAAACAAAATAGTGAGTTAAGTTGACAAATATATGAAATGTATTTGTGAAATAAGTCTACTGTACACATACAGTTCAATTTAATTCAAAATATCAAAAGTCATCGTGTTGAAAAATTAAGTGGCTGGCACTTCGATCAAAATGGCAGGGAAAGTTGCTCATCTAAGATATCGTTGCAAATTTGAAAATAATTTTTTTTTTTGTAGAAATTCTTTCAAAGAGGCTTAGTAAGTTGATAAAATGTTAGTTTTCTGCATTTCTAGTTTGTTTTAGCATTAAAATAGCCTAATTTTTCCTTAAAAACGCATTAAAAAGATCCAGTAACGCAGGTAATGGATTTGGCGCCAAATTTGGCACCTTTTCCCCTATGGCCACTTTTTTGGCGAGAAAATACTTATTATCGATATACCAAACGAGTTACATGAATTTTCTAGATTTTTATTGTTTGAATGATAAATCCATTTTTCAACTTTGATTTGAATTGATTAAGTATTTCTAAAGTTACCGTGATAACAAATGTTCAAGTGGCTGCCAGTTGGAAACAATACAGTGGAACAAGTTGCCCAGTAGACATATCCAAGATATTTGAAGCATAGGTTCACTGTCCAACTGTGGTTTAAATCAGTGCCGTGTTTCATAAGTTAATTTTATGGCAAATTTTCAAGTGGCAGTCTAAGTGATTGCAACTTGGAAACAAAATGGCAAAACAACTTGCCCAGCGATATCATCCAGTATACTTGTATGATAAGTTCCTTGTCCAGTTCTGGTTCAAATTAAATCAGTATTTCAAAAATTATCGTCATAAGAAATTTTCAGGTGGCACGGGCACCACTTGGAAAAAAAAGCGGAGTGAGATGTCCAGCGAACTTATCTGAGATATTTGAAGGATAAATCCACTACCGAAATTTGATGCGAATTGATTCTGTATTACTAATGTTACCATAATGACAAATTTTCAAGTGGCAGCCACTTGGAAATAGAATTTAAGATCAAGTAACAAAGTGAAATATCCTAGATATTTGAACCATGAGTTCACAATCCAACTTTTATTTGAATTAGTTTAGTATTTTAAAAGTTATTGTGATGGCATATTTTCAAGTGGCAGTGTGATTTCAAGTGGCTGGAACTTAGAAACAAGATGTCGGGACAAGTTGCCCAGTGAAAACATTCAAGATAATTATATGATAATATCACTGTCCAAATTTGGTTCGATTTGGAGAATTATTTCAGAAGTTAACGTGATTTTAAAATTTCAAGTGGGAGCCTGATTTCAAGTGGTTCCACTTAACTTATCTGCCACTTTATTAAAAATGGCGGATATAGTTTACTAATAAACTTCATTGAGATCCTTATGTGGTCTGTATTTACATCAAAATTCAAACAATTTCGGAATACGCTTTTTACAATTTAAATTTGAAATTTTCAAGTGGTCTCCACTTGAAAACAAAATGGTGGAGTACCTTGGTTAACAAACTCATCTAAGATATTTATAAGATAAGGTAAGACACTTCAAATTTGGTTCCATTTGGAGTATTATTTCGGAAGTTATCATGGTTTTAAATTTTCAAGTGGTAGTCTGATTTCAAGTGGTCCCGCTTAACTTAAGATATCCGCCACTTTATTAAAAATAGCGGATAAAGTTCATTAATAAAGTTATTTGAGACACTTGTATAATCTATGTATGCATCAAAATAAAAAATAAAAAATTCGGAATACTCTTTTTACAATTTGAATTTGAAATTTTCAAGTGGTCTCCACTTGAAAACAAAATGGCAGAACAACTTGGTTAACAAATTCATCTAAGTTATTTATAAGATAAGTTAAGACACTGTCCAAATTTGGTTCGATTTGGAGTATTATTTCAGAAGTTATTGTGATTTTAAATTTTCAAGTGGTTGCGTGATTTCAAGTGGCCCCGCTTAACTTAAGATATCTACCACTTTATAAAAAATGATGGATAAATTTCATTAATAAACTTTATTGAGACCCTTATGTGGTCTATATTTAAATCAAATTTCAAACAAATTTGGAATACGCTTTTTACAATTTGAAGTTTTCAAGTGGTCTCCACTTGAAAACAAAATGGCGGAGCAACTTGGTTAATAAACTCATCTAAGATATTTATAGGATACAAGTTAAGACACTGTCTAAATTTGGTTCGATTTGGAGTATTATTCCGGAAGTTATAGTGATTTTAAATTTTCAAGTGGTGGCCTGATTTCAAGTGGTCCCGCTTAACTTAAAATATCTGCCACTTTATTAAAAATGGCGGATAAACTTCATTAATATACTTCATTGAGACCCTTATGTGGCCTGTATTTACAACAAAATTCAAGCAAATCTTGTTTTAAATATGCTTTTTACAATGTCGGTTTGAAATTTACAAGTGGCTGCCACTTGAAAACAAAAAGTCGGAGCAACTTGGTTAACGAACTCATCCAAGATATTTATAAGATCAGTTCACTGTCCAAATTTGGTTCCATTTCGAGTATTATTTCGGGAGTTATCGTGATGACAAAATTTTCATTATAGATAGATAGATAGATAGATAAATAGATAGATAGATATATAGATAAACAAAGTGATTGCAATAGGTTGATTTCTAAAGAAATCAACCTAAAAATCACTGGATACTCCCTATCTCAAAATGCATGAATCTAAAAAATAAACAAAATTTTTAGTGCAGCAATCAGTAATATGCACATCTATCTATATGATTCACAGGTCTCGAAATTAACAGTGGTCCATTGGTCCAGGACCACAAAAATATTCAACAGACCAGCAAAACATAAATGAAATAGTAGTCCCTCGGACACTGAAGCTTTTTAATTTTTTTGCATTTTTACTTTTCTTTAAAACTGCCCATAAATCTACCATGGGATAGTAAATTATAATAATCATAAGTGTACTTCTTTATAACTGTCAATATCACCTACTCACTATAATTTTTCATTTAATTTCACTTTATTATTTTTTTTTCTTTTAATTCTTAATAGTAAATAATGTGTGACATTAAGCTTGTTTGTTAAAGCTTAAAATTTTGATTTATATAAGACTTCATTTTTATTTTTTAATTAATTTACAATAATTTATCAGATTTGACTTGTAAATTTTTAAACAAAGTCTTAGTAAAACAAACAGTTTACAAATTTCTAAATATTTTTAAAAATATAATAGAAAATAGAATGGAAGAATAGATCTGTAAAATATCTTAACCTTTTGAGAGGGGCTCTTACGAAATCCTATGGTGAAGCATGACAAATGCTGTCACAGCCCCTTTCAAAAGGTTTAAAAATAAAGAAAATTTTGTAGTGCAGCAATTAGAAATATGCCTGTCTATATGCTTTGCATATTTGAGTTTCAGTAGCTAAACTCATTGCCATACACCGATATAACATAATACAGGACACAAAGAAAACAGAAAGCTCATAATCTCTGGCAATCTAGCTCAAGAAATATGCCGAACATAAGATGCAGATGAAAGTACATTTTAGCCCAGTATGGATTTTTATGCTTTTATTTCTTGTGATTATATATTTTATTAAATTATTTATTTGTGATTGGTTATAATTTTATAATTCTCATCTGACATTTTTGTTAAAAATTATGTTTTATGATGATTTAGTTTATTTCTGATATATTGTTTATTTTCTATGTATTTATCAATTTGTTTTGCTTGCTAAAATACACATCCTCTTACGCAGGCAGAGGAAGGTTGCAAATTCAGACATGGTACAAAATGTTGAAATCTTGCCAAGTGCTTGAAAATTGTGCTTAGGAGACATCTGAACTAGATTCTTCCCAAAAAGAATAATAATAGCACAATACATTTATGATATGTGATCAGTTTTTGAAATGTTAACACGACAACTATTAAATACTTACATGCAAGAATCCTTATCATCAGTATCTTGAAAAACTTTACTTATTTGCCCAAAACATTCAATGGGGTTACAAACATCACAACTGATATACCTTATACCTGTAACAAAATACAGAAAAAAAATACGTTTGTATATATACCACACCTTAACAGATCAACTCATTATAATACATATTCATCTGCTAATATTTATGTATTCACCCAGTCAATCTTTTTTTTTTTTTTTTTTTTTTTTTTTAATCAAAACTGCCTCTAAATGCTGTGACATACAGCTAAAAATGAAATTTAAATAATGTTTAATTATTTGAGTTTCATTATTTTAATTAGAAACATAGACAAAGTTTCAGAAAATAAGTTATTAAAAAATATGTATACTTACATTTGTCACACTATAATAATAGTAATAATAATAGATACTAGGACCTAATTATTAATATTAATATAATAATAATGATCTGAAATTAATATTTAAATAAATAAACCAAGTATATAACCAGAACAACCACTTCAATTTAGCCAACATGTTATAATAGTGATCGTAACATATTATATCTTTGGCTCGAAATTGTTGAATAGATCTTAAGGTTTTAATTTACATTCTTAAATATTTCCTACAACTTGTTCTTTTATAAACAACTGTAATATAAAAGAATGCAATTGTGATTGTAAAAAAACAAACTGTATCATATCCGGTCGATACATTTTTAAATATTTTAGCGTATATAGATCTCTTGGAAATCTAATTAAAAATCAGAACTATTCTTTCTAGCAATCATATTATAATTATTTTAGATTAAAGTTCTTGTGACAAGATGTTAGCATGACAAAGATTTGAAAAACAAAAATAAAAATAATTAATTAAAAAGACAATTGTATCAAAAAATTTACAATGTGTTAATAAGCATAATATATGCATGTCCATACATTAATATACGTACCAGAAGAAAAAACATTAAAAAATAGCACCAAGAGTGTGATCATCTTTAGTTAAGTATATTTACAATATTAGTAAGTACATTAAAAGATTAGAACACAATCAGTAAACAAGAAACCTGAATACTATAATAAACAAATACTTGATCAGATACAACTGCTGTTTGTTATTTAATGCAAATCTTAAATGTTCTTCATGGACAAAGCAAACAAATAAGGATGTAAACAAACATAACCACGCTCACGCTATTTGCTTGTTTGGTTGATTAGCTGGTTGGTTACTTCACACAGAGGGAGGTCATCGTTTTGAGGTTCAGAAAGTTAAAAGGAGGGGGACCATACGTTCTTTAAATTCAATGACTGTCCCCAAATGTTTAAATTTTTTTACAGTGACACCAAAAACATTTAGACTACAGTCGGTAACAAAAGTGTCCGAATACTAGCAAGAATTCTTATGTAAAAAAAGTTCACTTCATACGGTTTTGTTAAATAAATCCTTATCGAATCATGTTCTTACACTGACTAAGAACAGGATTCGACAAGGATTTATTTAACAAAACCGTATGAAATGTACCTTTTTTACATAGGAATTTTCACTAGTGTTCGGAAACTTTTGTTACCGACTGTACTTCAGGTCAGGACACTAAATGTTCTCAAATTTAAATATTTGCATCTATTTCTCATCAAAATCGTGATAAAATGCAGAAATGCTTGCACTGTGGATTTAAAAATGTAGTATATATGTACAGTCGATAACAAAAGTGTCCGAACACTAGCAAAAATTCCTATGTAAAAAAAGTACACTTCATACGGTTTTGTTAAATAAATCCTTATAGAATCATGTTCTTACACTGACTAAGAACAGGATTCGACAAGGATTTATTTAACAAAACCGTATGAAGTGCACTTTTTTTACATAGGAATTTTTGTTAGTGTTCGGACACTTTTGTTACCGACTGTATATGTATATATACACTAAGCGACAAAAAAAAAAAAAAAAAAAAAAAAAAAAAAAGAGCCGCACAGCAGAAAAAATGACTTATACCTGTTTTATTTGTAATAACTTTAAAATTAATGTTTGAAACAAAAAAAAATTGTCTTGTTTTCATAATACTACAGGGATGAAATGATACCTATGTACATTACTTTTTAAAAATCTGCATAAAACTTTCTTTTTGAACATAATGCAATAACCATAGACTTTGTATTCTATTATGATTTATTATAGGAAATAAATAAGTCATATTTTACTTAATATATGAAATAAAACTATTCATTTGTTAGATCTAAGCAATTTTTTCTTAAAAATACGTATTCTGCATTGGGTTAATTCCACCTTCATATGGAATTACTGCTTCAATGCGCAATGGCATAGTTTTATACAGAGTTTTAACATAAATCTCAGAAATTTCAATGTGCCAAATATCACATATAATTTTTCTAGTTCTGGCAGAGTTATAGGCTGTAAATTTCGAATCCTCTCCCCTCTCCCCCGCCTTTTTATAGACGAAACATAACGGATCGCGATTAGGACTATTTCCATGTCTAGTAAAGGAGAAATTCTACTATATCCTTTGTGGGATTTAACTTAAAGTGAAAAAAGATATGATTACTTACAGAATTATAGGTTCTCATGGGTAATGGATAGGAAATTTTGACAATTTGAAGTGAATAAACTTACCACAGACGCCGTGTAGTAAGGTGCATTAGCATTATCATTTTAAAATGCTTTTTGCGGAAATGTCCAAGATAAGATACCTCCAAAATAGTCGGTCAGGCACAACTTTTATGAAGATTGTGTTTTATTTCGAGTTAATTGATCCCTTGAGCATAAAAATTTGCCTGACTGTTTGAAAAGTTATGCACCTCCGTACCATAATGTACGGATTTAATGTCACTATTTTAAAAGTGCGATTTTCATTAAGTTGGTCATATTTTCGTTGTCAGATCTGCTTGTTTTCTTTAGCTCGGAATAAGTTAAACTTTACTCATCAAAGAGAAACAGTTCAGCCCAATAATTGACTTATCATTTTTTAATTTTTTACCCATCTGAGGTCTTGCTTTCCCAATTCTCTTCATTAAGAGTGAAATTTCTTCAAATTTTCTGCCATTTAAACCTGCTTTGTTTAACAATTGCTGTACTGTAGTTAAAGAAATTATGCTGCTAAACACTTTTTCTGAATCTTTTTTATGTTCTAAATGTAATACAAACCGATTTTATAAGAAATGGCTTTTTAACTTACGGTCATCTCGCTTGGATGAGCAACATGGCCGCCTAAAACCAAATTTCCAGTTTAAACGGCAAAAAAAAATTTCATCTTGCTAAAAACCGTTTTACAAATATTTAATTATTAACATTTAATTATTTTGTCATCTCACGTATTAAAATATTTTTTGATTTTCATTCAAAAATTAATACTTTTTGTGGCATCGTTAACTGCCTTATTCTTACCATTTTCGAAATAATTTCTAAAATTACAATTTTCCTGACAATTGCATTTCGTTTTTAACACTGTACTCAAAGCTAAAGTATATGTGGAGGACAACATAATAAAATCTGTTCGAAAATTTGCTTTTTAAACGATAAAATTGGTGGTTGTAGAAGGCGAAAAGGAAAATATCCAAGTGCGGCTTTTTTTTTTTTTTTTTTTTTTTTTTTTGTCGCTTAGTGTATGTATATATATATATATATATATATTAATTTGATCCATTGCATGCTTCAGCTTTACCGGAGAAGAACTTTCATTGAACAGGGGTAAAAGAGAACAATGAGTTAATTCAAACGATGATGAAACTTTTAACATGTAAAACTGCCTAGGAAATATCTAAATTCTCATCTTTCCTTTTAGTAATAATAAGATCTGACCATTCCTGTTCCATTTTCGACTCTGATCCAAATTTTCAAATTGATATTTCGGAAGAGGTGGTCTAGTTAGTTTTTGGAACAAGTGGCTCCTTCGAGGACAGTATTAGAGGCTTGACAATGCTATAACTTTCTGGAAGCTCTGGCACCTTTCTGTTACTTTGACCAATACAAGAAACGCTTGTAACAATTTCCCGAGGTTCACCAACTTCTTCTTTAGCAGGGATTTGAAAGATAGAAATTGCTGTTCCATGGAATATTTGAATAAAGAGTTTTAAGATAAGATATTTTGAAAACAGTGTTTCCAGATTCAGAGGCCTAGACTTCCTCTCTTACGAATCCTGCAACTGAAGAAAAAGCCATACTTTCACAGATGGCGCTTTTTTTTTTTTTTCATTTGGTGGGCGTAGACAATTTGGTAAATTTGTATAGCACTTTGGGTCATACTTTACTTCTTTAGCAACTAAATATCCACCCTCGAGAAATGCTTCAACATTATTTGTAATTTCGGCGCATTATGTTTCTTAAGTTTATCGTCTTATAAAGAAGAGACTTTATACAAAGACATCCGAGTGATGCCCTTCCCACTGCATATTAAACATATTTCATCTTTCATTTTAATGAATAATGTTGCAAGAACACCAGACCTTTTTTTTTTTTTTTCCTTATATTTTCATTTGATTTTAATAAAGTCTGTGGACTGTCCTGAGATGATATACTTGGCAAGGGCGACGAATGTTTGCGTTTTTTTTTTTTTTTTTTTTTTTTTTTTTTTTCTCTTGTTAAGTTTTATTTTGTTAAATGCACAAATTTTTTGCCTTATTTTATCTATAACTATTCCTTCGGTTTTTCTCCACTTCATTTAAACTTTTCAAATACAAAGCAAATGGCGCTAAACCGATATTCTGAAACTCCATCAAATTTTCGGCTGCCTCCCAGCTCCAACAAATTATTCAGATTTATGTGTGACAGGGCAAATCAATTCGCTATGTTTTTAATGTAAGTAATATATGGTCCAATCTATTCCATTAAGAGGAAATTCGGATTCAATATCTGCCAGCCGCAAACGCACGGAAGCCATTAAAAAAAAAAAAAAAAAAAAAAAAAAATCAAAACGATTCAATTTGAAGCAAAGAATGTTCAATATTTAAAATGAGAATAAAGTAAGAATGGAATTTTTAAAAAATTACAACAGTACGTTACAAATCAATAAATTCTAAAAATACCTCCTAAAAATTGATTTAAAAAAAAAAAAAAATTGCTTGGAAATTTAAACGGGTAAAGATAAATGTAATAAGATAAAAAGTGTCCTGAAAAAATCAAAATCGGACCATTAAAAACTGAAAAAAAAAAAAAAAAAAAAAATAGTGTGCCTGTACTGTAGATGATTGTGGCCATTTATGACCGCAATTGGGATGTTCTGGACGAATTTTCGAGTGGCTGTTTATCAAGAAAGTTATATTTTGGTATCTACTATGACCATAGAAAGTGGCATATTCCAATCAAAAAGTGCAGCTTTTTCTGTGCGTGTGTACTGTGTACCCAATGTACTAAACTGCTTATCAGGTGGATAAAAAATTATATAGAGATGTTATGCTTTCCATGCATGTTAGGGCGTCTCATACACATTTTTCAATGACATGAACTTAAATCTAACATTTTTTTCACTTTCGTCACTTTTCTTGTCAGGATGAAATGCGTTAAAATACACGGAGCGTTGTTTTAAAGGTGACTGTAAGTATTTTTTGCCATATTTAACGAAACTCCGATCCACAAAGAACTGCATTAGAACAAAATGGTTTTTATGCAGTGATACTACTAAATTAAAGAGAAAATCAAAATCTTAAAATAGTTTCTAATTTTAGAACCCCCCCCCCTCCCCCTCTAAATTTTAGGTCCTTTGAGAGATCATTAAATTTAAAAATAAAAAATACGTGTGGCACTCGGGGACTGCCGCGGTAAAGCTATTGCATAGCATTTTTTATCAACTTATGCAATTATAATTATTTATTTATTTTATTTATGCAGTATTTTTTTTTCTTTGATATTAATTCAAGTTTTTTCTTTGATATTAATTCAAGTTACACTTTTTGAGCGTGGTCACCGATAAGAAAACAAATTTTTTTCTTTTATTGAATAAATGAGAATATATCCGCAATGAGAATATATCAAAAATATCCGCAATCGATTTGTAGGTATCGAAAACCTCGATGTACCAAATTTGAATGATCTAACTCTATTTTTTGAGAAAAGGTATTTTAATAGGTTTTTAAAGGCCTGCAAGTCGAATGGGGATATTCAAGTTTTTTCTTTGATAAAATTTTAAGTTACACTTTTTGAGCGTGGTGACCGATAAGAAAACAAATTTTAATAGAGAAAAGGTATTTAATAGGTTTTAAAGGCTTGCAAGTCGAATGGGGATATTCAAGTTTTTTCTTTGATATTAATTCAAGTTACACTTTTTGAGCGTGGTGACCGATAAGAAAACAAATTTTAATAGAGAAAAGGTATTTAATAGGTTTTAAAGGCTTGCAAGTCGAATGGGGATATTCAAGTTTTTTCTTTGATATTAATGAATGAGATAACAATAATGAAAAGATAACAATAATGATAAGGAAACAAATTTTAATAGAGAAAAGGTATTTTAATAGGTTTTAAAGGCCTGCAAGTCGAATGGGGATATTCAAGTTTTTTCTTTGATATTAATTCAAGTTACACTTTTTGAGCGTGGTGACCGATAAGAAAACAAATTTTAATGGAGAAAAGGTATTTAATAGGTTTTAAAAGCTTGCAAGTGGAATGGGGATATTCAAGTTTTTTCTTTGATATTAATTCAAATTACACTTTTTGAGCGTGGTGACCGATAAGAAAACAAATTTTAATAGAGAAAAGGTATTTTAATAGGTTTTAAAGGCCTGTAAGTCGAATGGGGATATTCAAGTTTTTTCTTTAATATTAATTCAAGTTACACTTTTCGAGCGTGGTGACCGATAAGAAAGCAAATTTTAATAGAGAAAAGGTATTTAATAGGTTTTAAAGGCTTGCAAGTGGAATGGGGATATTCAAGTTTTTTCTTTGATATTAATGAATGAGATAACAATAATGATAAGATAACAATAATGATAAGAAAACAAATTTTAATAGAGAAAAGGTATTTTAATAGGTTTTAAAGGCCTGCAAGTCGAATGGGGATATTCACGTTTTTTCTTTGATATTAATTCAAGTTACACTTTTTGAGCGTGGTGACCGATAAGAAAACAAATTTTAATAGAGAAAAGGTATTTAATAGGTTTTAAAGGCTTGCAAGTGGAATGGGGATATTCAAGTTTTTCTTTGATATTAATTCAAGTTACACTTTTTGAGCGTGGTGACCGATAAGAAAACAAATTTTAATTGAGAAAAGGTATTTTAATAGGTTTTAAAGGCCTGTAAGTCGAATGGGGATATTCAAGTTTTTTCTTTGATATTAATTCAAGTTACACTTCTTGAGCGTGGTGACCGATAAGAAAACAAATTTTAATAGAGAAAAGGTATTTAATAGGTTTTAAAGGCTTGCAAATCGAATGAGGATATTCAAGTTTTTTCTTTGATATTAATGAATAAGATAACAATAATGATAAGAAAACAAATTTTAATAGAGAAAAGGTATTTTAATAGGTTTTAAAGGCCTGCAAGTCGAATGGGGATATTCACGTTTTTTCTTTGATATTAATTCAAGTTACACTTTTTGAGCGTGGTGACCGATAAGAAAACAAATTTTAATAGAGAAAAGGTATTTAAATTATTATTTTTAATAGGTTTTAAAGGCCTCCAAGTCGAATGGGGATATTCAAGTTTTTTCTTTGATATTAATTCAAGTTACACTTTTTGAGCGTGGTGACCGATAAGAAAACAAATTTTAATAGAGAAAAGGTATTTAATAGGTTTTAAAGGCTTGCAAGTCGAATGGGGATATTCAAGTTTTTTCTTTGATATTAATGAATGAGATAACAATAATGAAAAGATAACAATAATGATAAGGAAACAAATTTTAATAGAGAAAAGGTATTTTAATAGGTTTTAAAGGCCTGCAAGTCGAATGGGGATATTCAAGTTTTTTCTTTGATATTAATTCAAGTTACACTTTTTGAGCGTGGTGACCGATAAGAAAACAAATTTTAATGGAGAAAAGGTATTTAATAGGTTTTAAAAGCTTGCAAGTGGAATGGGGATATTCAAGTTTTTTCTTTGATATTAATTCAAATTACACTTTTTGAGCGTGGTGACCGATAAGAAAACAAATTTTAATAGAGAAAAGGTATTTTAATAGGTTTTAAAGGCCTGTAAGTCGAATGGGGGTATTCAAGTTTTTTCTTTAATATTAATTCAAGTTACACTTTTCGAGCGTGGTGACCGATAAGAAAGCAAATTTTAATAGAGAAAAGGTATTTAATAGGTTTTAAACGCTTGCAAGTGGAATGGGGATATTCAAGTTTTTTCTTTGATATTAATGAATGAGATAACAATAATGATAAGATAACAATAATGATAAGAAAACAAATTTTAATAGAGAAAAGGTATTTTAATAGGTTTTAAAGGCCTGCAAGTCGAATGGGGATATTCACGTTTTTTCTTTGATATTAATTCAAGTTACACTTTTTGAGCGTGGTGACCGATAAGAAAACAAATTTTAATAGAGAAAAGGTATTTAATAGGTTTTAAAGGCTTGCAAGTGGAATGGGGATATTCAAGTTTTTCTTTGATATTAATTCAAGTTACACTTTTTGAGCGTGGTGACCGATAAGAAAACAAATTTTAATTGAGAAAAGGTATTTTAATAGGTTTTAAAGGCCTGTAAGTCGAATGGGGATATTCAAGTTTTTTCTTTGATATTGATTCAAGTTACACTTCTTGAGCGTGGTGACCGATAAGAAAACAAATTTTAATAGAGAAAAGGTATTTAATAGGTTTTAAAGGCTTGCAAATCGAATGAGGATATTCAAGTTTTTTCTTTGATATTAATGAATAAGATAACAATAATGATAAGAAAACAAATTTTAATAGAGAAAAGGTATTTTAATAGGTTTTAAAGGCCTGCAAGTCGAATGGGGATATTCACGTTTTTTCTTTGATATTAATTCAAGTTACACTTTTTGAGCGTGGTGACCGATAAGAAAACAAATTTTAATAGAGAAAAGGTATTTAAATTATTATTTTTAATAGGTTTTAAAGGCCTCCAAGTCGAATGGGGATATTCAAGTTTTTTCTTTGATATTAATTCAAGTTACACTTTTTGAGCGTGGTGACCGATAAGAAAACAAATTTTAATAGAGAAAAGGTATTTAATAGGTTTTAAAGGCTTGCAAGTCGAATGGGGATATTCAAGTTTTTTTCTTTGATATTAATTCAAGTTACACTTTTTGAGCGTGGTGACCGATAAGAAAACTAATTTTAACAGAGAAAAGGTATTTAATAGGTTTTAAAGGAGTGCAAGTCGAATGGGGATATTCAAGTTTTTTCTTTGATATTAATTCAAGTTACACTTCTTGAGCGTGGTGACCGATAAGAAAACAAATTTTAATAGAGAAAAGGTATTTAATAGGTTTTAAAGGCTTGCTAGTCGAATGGGTATATTCAAGTTTTTTTCTTTGATATTAATTCAAGTTACACTTTTTGAGCGTGGTGACCGATAAAAAACAAATTTTAATAGAGAAAAATATATTATAGTTTTAAAAAATTAAAGAACACTCTTTTATAGAAATGTGAACTAAAAAGCACAAAATATCTATCTTAGTATTAAAATTCAGGGTAAGAGAAAATCGTGTGAGTGACACACCGTAATATTTACATACATTTAAATCTTTAATTAAAATAACTTACAATTAACAAAAACCATTTTTTAAAAATTTTCCTTGACGGGGATCGAACGCTGGACCTTTAGGTTTGTAGCGCGTCGCCTTACCTCTACGCCACATCGTTCACGTAGGGGATGTATTTTTTATACAATATAAATTTTGTGTTTGCTCCCAGAGAAGTTACAAACAAACATACATATATACATACATACAGGTGAAGCTAATAAAAGCGTGTTAAAAAATACTGCATTTGTGATATAAATAAAATGTATGTATATAGAGTACTCACTCATTTTCTTTCACTATTTTTTCATCACTTTCTTCATTAATAAATGCACTTTGTTTATTCATATTTAAAACACTTTATACACAAATAAATGCACTTTGTTTATTCATATTTAAGACACTTTATACACAAATTGTACGCGTACAGCTATTGACTGTTGTACATAGATGATAGATACCTATACACCTATATACTTTCTCACAAACAGCTGCTTACGTATTCGTCCGATTTCGGAGCAGCTTGTCTCGATTCGTGCGAGCTTCGTACAGCCGAAGTCTACCGAAGTCTGCCAAACTGTGTTAGGTTTTTTTTTCGTTACGGAATTTTTTGATTCGGTCGCCGCACTCAAAGCCCGCGATAAAAGCTATACAATAGCTTAAAAAGAGGAAAAATTATAATAGGGTGTTTGAGTGTTTTTCTCTATATAGCATGTTGTTTCAATAAACACTATTGCTTTAAAAAAAAATTCAGTCCATAGATCACAATGACAAAGAAACTTTAGTAGTATCCCTGTAAAAATCTATAAATGCTAGACTCATCAAAATCTATATCTATACACTGCAAATTCACGTGTCTTAAATTCAGTCATATAAGCGTCTTAAAATAGATTTAAGACATCAAAGTGTCTTAAACAAAAAAATTTCAGTCACTTATGTGTCTTAAAATATAAGAAAGACACGATGCCGTCTTAATTTCAGTCAGTTATGTGTCTTAAAATATACACTGCAAATTCACGTGTCTTAAAATCAGTCACATAAGCGTCTTAAAAAGAATTAAGACACGACAAGTGTCTTAATTTCAGTCACGTAACGGTAGTGTCTTAATCCCTGCTGCGAGAGCATGTGCAAAACAACCTACCCAGCATGCATCACGACTACAGTTATGGCGGACTCCTCGCAAGGAAAAACTTTTAGATCCCATTTACAATTCAGTTTTAATAAAGTTCAACTCCCTGGTCAAAAGAGGAAATTACTAGGATAAGAGACGATCCTCTTGGCAACCGGTCTTTTACCCACAATTCCCTTGTAATCGTAGTTCACGGATTGTAAACAAAAACATGGCGTTGTTTGCAATGCCGGAAGCTTACTTTGAAACTGCGTAATGGATATATCAATCGATGATCCCACCATAACAGTGTAAAATTTTAAAAGTGACATTATTTTCCTTTTGTTCAGAGATGATTATAGCAACTAGAAGTAAACGCCGCGCCATAAATAATTGATGCTTGTGTGCTTTTTTGAATTTCTTCAAAAATATGAAGCAATCGAGACGGAAGTCATTTTGGTAAGTGATATTTATTTCCTTTTGTTCAGAGATGATTAATACGATAACTGATTGTTAATAATTAAGGATTAAACATGCATGCATACAAATAAGGGAGTCTTGTTAATCAAAGTATAACATTTTGCACAATTTAAAAAAAAAAAAAAAAAAAAAATCAGTAAATAATTAGTTCATTGTTTAATCGTTGTTGCGTGTGCATAAAGTTTAGTATTATCTTCCAGAAGTAATTTAATGTAGACAAGTAATGTATAAAATGCTTATACATTACATTGTACAATCAAATAAAAGTTTAAGAAACGTTTTCTTGTGATATTTCAGCAATTGCTGTTAAAGAATTTAAGTTATGAGACATTTTCTTTTCTGTTTGTTATTTCATTTAGTAGTATATGCTTTTATCGAAATGAAGTTTAATAAATATGTTTAGGAGGATACTGTAATACCAACAATGTTACAGTATGCCTATTCCTATTTATCTGTCAAATCTGATATATAGCTAAATTCAATAATAAAGTGTCTGAAACATTTAAATTGCATGCATCTTTAATTATTATTATTTTATAAGCAGATTAGGGGTCTGTCTAGACTTTTCAGACAGAGACCTGTTATTGAGAAATTGTGAAAAATCTACACATAATTTTGTGAATCAAATAGTAATATCAGGGATGAGATTTTTCAGATGATTTCAGCTTTTTTGTACATTTAACTTTTCAGCTTTTAAATTTTTTTTAGCTTTTGTTATGTTTCTAATGTGCATTTCTTCTTTTTTTTTATACATTTAAGGTTAAAATAAATATTTATTACTCTAATATAATAGATTTTGTCATCAAAATTCTAATGTTTAATCTCAACGTCTTGTCTTTGCGTACAGTTTCAGCTTTTTTGTATTTTTGCTAATCTCATCCCTGTAATATAAAAATCAAGTCCTACTGAACTTTTTGGCTAACTTTGGCCGAACTTTTTTCTCTCTCTCTCTCTCTTTTTTTTTTTTTTTTTTTTTTTAAAGGTAATTTTGCAATCATTTTAGACAATGAAAGTTCACTTTTGTAGAATTAAACTCACACAGAAACCTTTCATAAATTAGAAATTGAATAGCAGCTGTTTGGGGGAAATACAGCAAAGCACATACGATTACTCAAGTGGCCTTTCGCTCCGTAGAAAATTAGGTTTCAAAGTAAAAGAAATTTATCAAATGTCTGTTTTTACGAGAAAAATTTTTGTGAAGGGTCCTGTTTGAGGATAAAAAAAATCTGTGAAAGATCCTTTTTTAATGTATAAAATTTTGTGAAGGGTCCTTTAACAGACCCAGTTTTACCTCTGGACAGACCCCTGTTAGATACATATTAAATGGGAAAACAGCAGATAAAATATAATATATGATAAAAAGTAGATATTTTTCCTGAGTATGTGAAATTAAGTATCAATAAAACAGTGAAAGTTTTTAAAATAAAAATTAAAACTGTGAAAAGGCAAGAGAAATGATATATAGTTATATAAATGTTATACAGTCGAACCTTGTTAACGTGAATCTTAAAGGGGATAAAAATTTGTACCTGCTTCGGTAACTAATCTTTATGTAATTAAACTAATCTTCATTTTGAAAGTTATTATGGAAACATTATGTTAAAAGTAATTCATGTTAACAAGGTTCAACTGTATTTAATAATATTTGGCAGGAAATTTCTGTTTTGCAAGCTACATTATATAAGAATGAAGTATTGACTTCTTTATTTCCTTATTTAATTTCATGGTGATTTGGTAATCTTTTCTTTCTTTCTCTTTTTTTTTTTCACTTTTTCTTTTTTTAGTGAAAAGTCTTTAGACTTTTTACCGTGTTTTTATTAACTTCGATTCTTGTTTTGTTTGTTTGTCCAGTACAAATCTTGCAATCGATTTTTAACTAACTTCCCAACTAGCTAGACATTTGAAACTTTCAAAATAGCTTAGAACATGGTGACAATGCATTTTTTAAATACTTTTAGTCAACTGGTTCTGGTCCCCGCTGCCCTCAGCAGCGTTTATGTGATTCGACAAAGAATTTATTTAACTAACTTCCCGACTAGCTAGACATTTGAAATTTTCAGAATAGTTCAAAACACGACTACAATGCATTTTTTAAATAATTTTAGCCAACTGTTTTGGGTCCCCACTGCCTTCGGTAGCGTTTATTATGTGGTTCAACAAATATGTAACTTCCCGACTAGCTAGACATTTGAAACTTTCAGAATATCTCAGAACATGGTGAAAATGCATTTTTAAATACTTTTAGCTAACGGTTACGGGTCCCACCTGCCTTCGGCAGCGTTTATCATATGCTTCAAAGATCATTTAACTTCCCGACTAGCTAAACATTTTAAACTTTCAGAATAGCTCAGAACAGGGTGACAATACTTTTTTTAATACGTTTAGCCAACTGTTTCAGTACCCTGCTGCCTTTGGTAGCGTTTATATGATTCAGTGGCGGATTGAAGGGGGGGGGCTCCCCCCCCCAAAAACACTGACATTTACAATTGAATATTGCAATTGTAAATTTTTTATTGGTCTAGAATAACAGTTTTAAAAATCTTTGCCCCCCCCCCCCCCCTCCCTTCAAAGTGAAGTTCTGGATCCACCACTGATATGATTCAGCAAAAAATTTATTTTACTAACTTCCCGACTAGCTAGACATTTAAAAATAGCTCAAAACACGGTGGAAATGCATTTTTTTTCATACTTTTAACCAACTGTTTCAGGTCCCCGCTGCCTTTGGTAGCATTCATATGATTCAACAGAAAATTTAAAACATGATATAAAAAAAAGTTGTTTTTATCTTGTAATATTTTTATTGTATTTCTAATATTAACAATATTCTTTTCTAGATACAACAAATGTTGCAGCTGAAGAATTACCTGTATTTTCAGTATATTAGAGATCAATTTCAGGAGTAATCTGAAATGCTTTCATCCCCTGCAATATTACAGACTCAATTCAAGGTAAGATTTTTATTATTTTATATTATTAAAATTTTATTTATTTATTTTTTAAGTTACTTAAAAGCCTTTTCATAAATATTTTAAACTTTCTGCATAATCAGGGACAAAATTTTAAATGCACAAACGTGTCAGTTTTTTCTTTACATTGAAGCAAAAATCAAAGAGTGTTTTCATTTTTCTATAAATAATTTAACCTGTATTTAGAGTTGTAAACTGATGTATATGTTGAAACGTTCAACATAAATAAAACCAGAAATCCACACATCAAAACAAATGTAAACAATGAAATTTATAGTTTTCAAGAAAAGGAAAAAAAAAAAAAAACGAGGTAGAACTTATTTTAGTGGTGGTATTTTAGAAATTGAATCTAATAAGATTAAAGAAAGTTTATTTTAAGCAAGATCCAGATCTTCAAGGTAAATATCTAAATTCTTTTAAACCAGTAGTATTTGTGCTTGAACAAAAAATGATTTCATATACTGAAAAAAAAAAAAAAAAAAATCATTTGGCTTTACCTATAATTCTAAACTATAATAAAAATTGCAAGTTTATAATAAAAGTTATTATATCAGATGTTTACATATGCTCAATTTTGTATTTTGCCTTATGGAACAATTTTTAATTTGTTAAGTGAAAAGAAAAATACTTACATTGAATTTTATATGTATACTATATTTATACTTTTTACTTGCCTTCATTTATTTTTAAATATTTCACGTGTCTTATATGCTTGCTCATATGTCTTCACTGTCATTTTTAATGCATTACGGCTTTAAAATTTTAATTTAAATATGCAAACAATAAAATACCCAAAATCCACAATATTCTAAAATCTGCACAATCTCTGGTTCCAAACTGTGCAGATTTCTGGGAGTGTACTATATATATTTTTAAATTTTTGAATATTACAATATTTCTAGGTACACTAATATCAATATTCAATTGTTTATTAATATTTTTGTTCGAATTCTTTCTTCCCCTCTGTCATTAGCAGTTTGTGCTAGCTAATCCCCTTCCCCTTTTTTTGTTTTTGTGTCATCAATTTTCAATTAGTAAAACAGTAAAAATGATATTAGTGATAGGTATTTATGTATAATTTAAAATTTTCTTGAATTTTTCTATATTTATTAATATGCTAAATATTTCACTTTATATTTAAAATAAATTTAAATATTTGTATACTTATAACACAGTCATTAAATGGATCCTTCATAAATCCTAGTTATTTTTAATACTACTCTTATATATATGTACTAATATATATTTTTTAAAACATGCTCATTGCTCAATCCCCCAGTAGCAGAATTTTATCTGCCAATCTGCGACAGCTATTTAGGTATCAGAAAATAATCTGCATCATAATTTTGCAATAATAATTAACTGAAAAAAATATTGCCAGATTCAGTAAACATATTTTTGATCCCAAGTTTGTGTTTATCTAATGTTAGTTAACCAGATATGATCAAAGCATTGTAATATTAAAATTTTAGTTAAGGTAAAGTGTTGACATTATTCATTATTCTTGATATCACACAAGAAGAAATATGTCCATGATTTTGTTCATAGCTCCAGTAAAATGTTTGTATGTAAGGGACTCCAAATTGAAATTAATGCAGCTTTCAAAAATTATAACTAGATGTAGAACCATTAAGAAATATAAACACACTCTTATCAACAATTCCAGTTTGTTCGTCATTGCCATCTGTACATTATCTTAAATTGCATTTTGCTCACTTTCTCAGTGACCAAATCCCAACTTTTACAGGAAGCTTCTGATATTGGAATTGTGTGTATAAGTGACTTAATAAGTACAAGTATTTTCTTTTAAAGATCACCAACGGGTTTTTTTGTATGAAGACTTCATGTCATATGTGATCCCTATCGAAATTTATTTATGCTGCGAATGAAGGATTGAAAAGCACAAAATTTCTGTAGAGCGCTTGATCACCAATCGTTAGGGATAGAGGAGGGGGGGTCGCACAATTTTTTTTTTTTATGAGTGAGTGTTATTGAGCAGTTCTAATTATAAGTTTTAGAATGCATTAAAGTTAGTTCAAAAAGAATATTGATATTTATGTTGTATTGTATATGAAGAAAAATTAGAAATCGCAGTGCTTCGCAGATCATTAGAAGAAAGTGTGTGTGTGTGGGGGGGGGGGGGATAAAACATATGAGTGAGTGATATTGAACAATTCTTCTTCTTTATTATTTTTCTTCTCTGGAATCTAATTAGGTAAGTTTAAAAAAAGTTGGCATTTGTTTGTAGATGGAGAAAAATTAGAAATTGCAAGGATTACAGATGGCATTTGATCGCCGATTGTTGGAAGGGTGAAGGGACCCACAAAAAAATTATTCAAGTGAAAGATATTGAACAATTCTACCTCATTATGGGTTCCAGAATCTAATAAAGCAAGTTTAAAATGAACATTGACATTTGTATTGTAGATGGAGAAAGATTAGTAATCACAATGCTTCTGCAGGACGTTTGATCTCTGATCATCAGCAAATGGGGGGGGGGGGGATAAAATATTATACTAGCAAACCCATGGGAGATATTCGCACTTTCTTTCTTTTCTTATTTATCTTTAAAATTTGAAAGTTGAAACTCATAAATGTTATACCAATTTCACCACCTAATTAAAATTTTAATTTACCAGAAGCCAAATTATTATTAAAACCAAATTAATATTGTACAATAGGGAAGCCAAAATCATTCAAAGAAAGGTTTCCAAATGAAATTCATTGTTCATGATTCAATTTTCATTATTCCACTGGCAGTACAGCTTTAATATAGGACACCCACGACGCCTTTTAAATTTTTGTCATCATGTTGGAGATAACTTTCTATTAATTTTGGTATAATTTTTTTTGTTGTTGTTGTTTTGTTTAAAAATAAATAAATAAATAAAATAAAATAATTCCTATTTTGATTATAATTTTTTTTATGATTGTGTTTTTTAGTCAATTTATGACACAAAAGTTCATAATCTATATATATCTTTAAATTATTGCTAGGTTTAAAATGACACTTGCAAACATTTTGAAGAAACAATTGTTAAAAATCCTTTGTTTTTCTTAAAATAGTCTCATCAGACAAATCTCGTCATCTTTTCTTGTTAGTCCATTGAGCCAAGTCCGCGTGCTTAAATATTGTCCATGTATAATTATTTTTTATTCTCGCGTACCGAATCCTTTCGACAAAAAATAATTGAAACTGGTCCACGTTAGAGAAATATTATATAGATTACACTCATCATTTTTCATTATACTGTTTCAAAATAAAGTATTAAAAAAAAAAAAAAAATTCCTTTTTAAAAAAATCCATATATTTAACAGCTGACAATTTTTTGAATGTCAAAACAGAATTTAAAAATATGTATTAGTTAATGAGTTATAAGTAAACAAAATTTCCCATAGAAAGGGTCGATCCAGGTTTTAATTTTTGGGGCTCATTTTTGCTTTTATATGATTCGACAGAAAATTTATTCAACTATCTTCCCAACTAGCTAGACATTTGAAACTTTCAGAATTGTTCGGAACATGGTGAAAATGCATTTTTTAAATGCTTTTAGCCAACTGTTTCGTGTTTCTGCTGCCTTCGGCAGTGTTACCAATACAAAGCTTGCAATCAATTTTTCACATTTCTCGATTAGCTAAACATTTGAAACAGAAACTTTCATGATAGCTCAGAACACAGTGACAATGCATTTTTGTACTACTTTTAGTCAGTTGTTTTAGGTCCCTACTGCCTTCGGCAGCGTTTATATGATTCAACGGAAAATTTATTTAACTAACTTCCCGACTAGCTAGACATTTGAAACTTTCAGACTAGTTCAGAACACGGTGAAAATGCATTTTAAAAAATACTTTTAACCAACTGCTTCGGGACTCTGCTGCCTTCGGCAGCGTTACCAGTACAAAGCTTGCAAACGATTTTTCACTAACTTCCCGACTTACATTTGAAACTTTTATAAGATCTCAAAACATGATAGCAATGAATTTTTTTAATACATTTAGCCAATTGTTCCGGTTTCCTGCTGCCTTCGGTAGTGTTTATATGATTCAACAGAAAATTTAGAAACATGGTATATAAAAATTTTGTTTTTTATCTTGTAATTATTATGAATCTTATTTTCATGAAGGAGCCCATTTTTATGAGTTTGAATTTTGTGAAGGGGTCCATTTTAGAAATTTGAATTTTGTGAAGGGGCAGCAAAAGGGTCCCAATTTTTGTCTGGATCGACCTCTGCATAGAATAACATTGGCTTGGGCTTCCAGTATTGGTAAGTGTGGCAAGCCATTAAAACCAATAACTTTGATTTTAAAAAGAAGTGATTTAAATCAAAGGTTTCTTTTTTTCTTTTTTTTTTTCAAAAATAATCACTTGTTTTATATCACTACAATCCTGAACAGAAATAGAATTTATTATGATAATTTTCCAATTTTCCTGAAAATTAAAAAAAGCGAAAAAGGTTTAAATTTAGAATTTAGACTCTGAAAGAAGTCTTGTGATAGAAGAAATTATTCAAAGTGAAATATCAAGATAAAAAAAAAAAAAAGAAGCACAACAGTAATGCTGAATAAATCATTTTTTCTGCTTATTATTATTATTTTTAATGCTTTAATCATAATGCTTTTATTTATTTATTTTTTAATACTTTAATCATGAAGCTTTTTCAATAATTTTGTTACAGTTACATTTTTATTGATATATTGAGGGTAAAAAAAAAAACTTAGTGTGAATTTTTTAATGATTTTGTATTTTTATTAATCTTTGGATGTTGTTATCACATTATTCAGCTTCGTCTTGCAATTTTATTTCAATATTGCCACTATTATTATTTGTTGAACCATGTGAAAAATTTGGGGGTAATATCTTTTCGAGTGTGACTTTTTAAAACATAGTGGGATTCTCACAATTTCACCCTCTAAAATGAGCCCTGACTAATACCCAGAATGTTTGTTCAAATATTGTCCATACAAACATGTGAATTTGAGTTGAAATATATACTTAAACATTCTTTTGTGATTTTTTACTTATTTACTGAAATATTCCATGCTTGAAATGTATTTAATTACCAAGCATTTATTGTTTGTTTGGAAAGTCGGGTGGAATCGTTTCATATTATTATCATTATTTCATCTGTTTCAGGTCCATCACATCAGACTTTAAGAAGAAGGAAAGAAACTTTAAAGAATGTGATTCTAGAAATATTATGAAGAAATGCTAAAATTAGAAAAGAAGCACTTTATATTGTTAAATAAATCTTTAAATTTACTGAATAAATTGTTTTATTTATTTTTCTTAAATCGTTCTTGTTTGAACATTATTTTCATTTTTTTTCCCCCTATGTTAATCTGTATGCTGTTAAAGTTTTGTATTATTCGGATTCACTGTTTTAATAAAAAATTAAAAATATTACTTTAAAGTAAAATATATATGAGTTTTTAAGATAATATGTTCAATGTAAAAGATATATCTATTATCTCTTAACTTGATGTTTTGTGTCAATAAATAAATAAATAAAGTAAATAATAATAATAATTTGCAGTAGAAGGTGAAATGTTAAAAAGAAATGCCTGTTGATGAAATATTTTTTTTTTCTGCAAAATATGTATCAAACAGTCCAGAGAAAAGAAAGAAATTTTGCATACTACAGTTTTTATAGCATAAGTAAACAACTAAGTGCATTTTTTGTGGTTTTTAGCCAGAAAATAAAATATTAAAAATGTGAAAAATAATTTTTTTTTAAATGAGTACTAATCTAACTATTGTGAATTTTCTGAATGTGAAATATATATATACATTATATAACAAATAATTTTAGAAACAAATTTCCCCATAGAATAACTTAGGCTTTGTTTGTCGGTGAGATTAGATATTGCCTGTTCTTAAAGGAGCTTGGCACCACAGAAGTAGTTTTCATATTAAAACTTATTCTTCCATGTAATATTTATGTGATAAATTGAACTATATTATGTTTGTTCCATAAAATATATATTTAGTCAAGAATTATTGTAGTTTGTGATACATTTTTTTAGAGACTTGAAATCTTTTAATTGCATTTTTTCATAAATTCATGATCTTAAAAATGCTAAATTTTCTACAAATATTTAAGGAAGACTAAATATTTTTTTGGATGTTTATAAGAATCTACTTAAAGGATTTCGCAGTATCATTAAAAAAAAAAAAAATCAAAATTTTACATAAACACATGCATTATTATTATTTTCTTAAAAACTAGTTGTTAATAAATTACAAAATCCATCCCTAATTCTTTTTAGGAGGTTGTATTAAACATCCAAAAAAATAAGTCTTCTTGTAGAAGTTTTAGTGTTTTGAAGATCATAAATTCCCCCCCCCCCCCCCAAAAAAAAAAAAAAAAAAAAAAAAAAATGAAAACTGGGAATACGCAATTTAAAGTTTTCATATATGTAAAAAGTATATCAAAAACCATAATGTAATTATTCCCTGAATATACAGGGGTCGATCCAGGTTTTAATTTTTGGGTCCCTTTTTTGTGAAAAACAAAATATTTTTGTGAAATATAAAATATTTTTGTGAAAAAGTAAAACATTGTGTAAAATTTTTCGTTTTTACAATCACTTTATGTAATGTTTAATATCAAGTTAATAGTTTCGTTGAGCCAAATTAAGGCATTAATTAAAAATAATACTGAAAACATTTAATAAAAGGATCATTTAAAAAAAAAAAAATCTTGTGAAGGGACTCATTTTATGAATTTGAATTTTGTGAAGGGTCCCTTTTCATGGATTTGAATTTTGTGAAGGGTCCCTTTTTATGAATTTGAATTTTGTGAAGGGTCCCTTTTTACTATGGAGAATTTTGTGAAGGGGCCGCAAAAGGGACCCAAATTTTGCCTGGATTGACCCCTGATATATATTTTATTTACAAAACCTAATTATTTACAATTTAAAAATATTAAATGGAAATATAAGTCCTATAAGAAAAAGGTATTTTTAAAAAGGTAAACTTGTCTTTTTTTTTTTTTTTTTTTCCCTAGTCTGAAACTAACTCTAACTTTTGATTGTTGAGGGGGGATCGGTGCAACTCCATTCATATATCCTTTTCTTTTCTTTTTTTTCCAATATATCTTTTAAAGCACATTCTAGAAAATTCTAAAGATTAATTTTAGTTGAGGTTTTAGAAAGGCGAAGGGCCTTTTTTCAATAATTTCTCTTATGACAACATCTCAATTGTTTTCTCTGCTTATTTTCATTTAAGAGCAGATAATATCTAATCTCATTCATAGTCAAAGTGTATGTTATTTTATAGGAAAATTTGTGTCTACAATTACTCATTAGCTAACGTATTATATATTTATTTTTTTTAAATCTTTCTTCATATTCAGAAAATTCACAATTGTTAAATTAGTATTTATTTTTTAAATTTTTAATATTTCACTTTTAAAGTTTTAAAAAAAAAAATCACTAAGTGCATTTTTCGATTTTTTTAGCAAGGTAAAATGTTAAAAATGTGAAAACAGAATTTAAAAAAAAATTACATTATTATATTAACAATTATTCATGAAAAAAAATTTTCCCCACAGAATAACATGGGTTTTGGCTGCTGGTGAGATTATGCATTGTTTGTTTTTAATAAGACTTGATACCACTGATGTAGTTTTCATATAATATTCCATTTAATATTTATAAATTGAAGTATATTAGGTTTGTTCAATAAAATATATATTCAGGCAACAATTATGGTTTTTTATTCATTTTTTATAGACTTGAAATCTTTTAATGGTTTTTGTCAGTTTGCATTTTTTCATAAGTTCATGATTTTCAAAATGTTAAAACTTCTATAAATATTTAAAAATAGTTGATAATTTTTGGATGTTTATAAGAACTTACTTAAAAGAATTAGGTTTTATTAAACATCCTGAAAAAGTAGTCTTTTCTTAAATATATGTAGATGTTTAGGAAGTCTTTATTTATCAACCTTAATTAATTTAGAAAATTTGGAGTGGAAGGATGATTTTTATACCAACTATGTGAAAAATACCAGAGCTAAATATGTAGATGTTTTAGCATTTTGAAGATCATGATTCCTTTAAAAAAAAGAAATATGAAAACTGAGACTATGCAATTTTGACGATTTCAGATCTGTAAAAAATAGATCAAAATCCATAATAATTGTTCCTTGAATACGTATTTTATTTAACAAACTTAATATAGTTCAATTTATAAACAAATTTCCCCATAGAATAACATAGGCTTTGGCTGTCGGTGAAATTAGATACTGTCTTTTCTTAAAGTAGCTTAGCACCATTGAAGTAGTTTTCATTAAAAAAAAAAACTTATTTTTCCATATCATATTTTTAAAATAAATTGAACTATATTTTGTTTGTTCCATAAAATATACATTTAGTCAATAATTATTGTGGTTTTATATGTATATATATATTTTGCAGATTTGAAATTTTTTAATTGCATTTTTTCATAAATTTGTGATCTACAAAATGCTGAAACTTCTACAAATATTTAAGAAAGACTTAATATTTTTTTTGATGTTTATATGAAACTACTTAAAAGAATTATCAGGGATGAATTTTGCAATATCTTTAAAAACAAACCATATTAAAAATAAATATTTACCCCCCCCCCCCCCTCAAAAAAAAAAAAAAAAGGTTATTACATGAGCATGCATTATTATTATTGTTTTTTTTTTTTTTTTTTTTTTTCTTTAAAACTAATTAATAAATTTCAAAATCCATCCCAAATTCTTTTTAGTAGGTTGTATTAATCATTAAAAAAAAAAAAAAAAAAAAAATGCATATTTTCTTAAATATCTGTGTAGGTTTTAGCAATTTGAAGATCATGAATTCCTTAAAAAAAAAAAAAAAAAAAAAAAAAAGGAAAACTAATAATTCGAAATTTGAGGATTTCAGATCTGTAAAAAATGTATAAAAAATTATTGTTCCTTAAATATGTTTCATTGAACAAATCTAATATAGTTAAACTTAAAAATATTAAATGGAAATGTAAGCTTTTATATGAAGCCTACTTTAATGGTGCCAGGTCCTTATAATATTTTTTTAAATACTTTTTTTGGATTTTGTCAACAATGGCTGCCAAGAAAAAAAAAAAAAGTGGTTAAAAATGGCAGCTGAAATCAGTGGTCAACAATGGCTGCCAAGAAAAAAAAAAAAAAAAAACAAGTGGTTAAAAATGGCAGCTGAAATCAGTGGTCAACAATGGCTGCCAAGAAAAAAAAAAAAAACAAGTGGTAAAAAATGGCAGCTCAAATAAGTGGTTAACAATGGCTGCCTTTTAAGACACTTCACGTGTCTTAAATTCAGTTACGTTCCCGTCTTAATTTAAGACGCTTCACGTGTCTTAAAATTTAAGACGCGAATTCGTGTCTGAAAATAATGACACCCATTTCAGACGCTTATGTGTCTGAATTTAAGACACATGAATTTGCAGTGTAGAGTTCATGCGACGGTGGCCTATAATATTTATGTAAATTTTTAGCTCAATCGAATGAAGCGTTTAGAAGCTAACGCTATAACACTTTAAATATTTTGAGCCTATAAGCCACAATCATAAGGAATTTTCCTTTTGTGTCCTTAAAAAGAACTATGTGTTCTAGAATCTCCAAAATTCATACAGGGCGGGGGGGGGGGGATTTTAATATGTATATAAATTTTCAGCGCAATCAGGTATGGCATTTAGACACTATCGCACTTTAAAGAATTTGAGCCCATAG
Source organism: Salticus scenicus (assembly GCA_963930645.1). NCBI lineage: Eukaryota > Metazoa > Arthropoda > Arachnida > Araneae > Salticidae > Salticus > Salticus scenicus. The sequence continues at coordinate 33,431,179 of OZ005652.1, read as the reverse complement.
TACATAATGATAGAGAATTTTTCGTTGTGTCCTTGTAAAAGAATTATAATGATAGATTCACCAAAATCTATTCAATTCGTGCATCTCTGACCTATAAAATATGTATAAAGTTTCCGCTAATCAAATAAGGCGTGTAGAGGCCATCGCACTTTTAAAAAATTGGGTCCATAAACCGTTATGATAAAGAAATATTCGTTGTGTCCTTATAAAAATCTATTAGTGCTAGACTCACCAAAATGATGGTAATCGACGCTGTCGCACTTTAAATAATTTGAGCCCATAAGTCCCAATGATAAAGAATTCCTTTTTTTTTTTTTTTTTTTTTTTTTTTTGTGTGTGTGTGTGTGTGTGTATCCCTGTAAAAAATAAAAAATAAAACGATAAGTGCTAGATTCTTTAAAATACATACAGTGCGTGCAATGGTGTATAAAAGGTATATAAACTTTCAGCTCAATCGGATACGGCGTTTATACGCTATCGCACTTAAAGAAATTGAACTAATACGGCATAATGATAAAGCATTTTTAGTTGTGACCCTGTAAAAAAAATTATACGTGATGAATTTACTGAAATTTATCCAGTTCGTACAACGACGCCCTATAATACGTGTATAAATTTTCAGCTCAGTAGAATAAGGTGTTTAAACGCTATCGTAATTTAAACAACTTGAGCCCATATGGCATAATAATAACGAATTTTTACTATATTTTTATTAAATTCGATTCTTGTTTGCTTGTGTGACCAGTACAAATCTTGCAATCGATTTTTAACTAATTTTCCGTCTAGCTAGACATTTGAAACTTTTAGAATAGCTCAGAACGTACGGACAATGCATTTTTTAAATACTTTTATAACCAACTGTTTCGGGTCCCGCTGCCTTTAACTTTCCTGACTAGTTAGACATTTGAAACTTTTGGAATAGCTCAAAACAGGATAACAATGCATTTTTGAATACTTTTAGCTAATTGCTTTCGGTCCCCGCTGCCTTTGGTAGCGTTCATATGATTCAACAATCACATAACTTGCCGATTAGCTAGACATTTGAAACTTTTAGAATAGCTCAGAACGTATGGACAATGCATTTTTTAAATACTTTTATAACCAACTGTTTCGGGTCCCGCTGCCTTTAACTTTCCTGACTAGTTAGACATTTGAAACTTTTGGAATAGCTCAAAACAGGATAACAATGCATTTTTGAATACTTTTAGCTAATTGCTTTCGGTCCCCGCTGCCTTTGGTAGCGTTCATATGATTCAACAATCACATAACTTGCCGATTAGCTAGACATTTGAAACTTTAAAAATAAATTAGAACACGATGATAATGCATTTTTTAAATACTATTAGCTAATTGTTTCGGGTCCCCGCTGCATTCCATAGCGTTTACATCATTTAATAATAATATAACTCCCCGACTAGCTAGACATTTGAAACTTTTAGAATAGCTCAGAACGCGGTGACATTGCATTTTTTAAATACTTTTATCCAACTGTTCCGCGTCCTCCTGCCTTCGGTAGCGTTTGTATGATTTAATAATAATATAACTCCCCGACTAGCTAGACATTTGAAACTTTTAGAATAGCTCAGAACGCGGTGACAATGCATTTTTTAAATACTTTTATCCAACTGTTCCGCGTCCCCCTGCCTTCGGTAGCGTTTGTATGATTCAACAGAAAGTTTATTTAACTAACTTCCCGACTAGCTAGACATTTGAAACTTTTAGAACAGCTCAAAATACGATAACAATGCATTTTTTAATATTTTTAGCCAATTTTTTTGGGTCCCATTCACCACATACCACATGTATGTACATGTGGTATTGTGGTATGTAATGAACATGCATTTGCTAGTGTAAAGAACATGTAAAAAATATGAACAGTAAATATTGGGTAAATATTGGGTAATGAAAAGGAAAAGGGGACCAGTAAAAAATTAAAAACAAAAATCAAAATATTTTGGATAACCCTGTTAAAGGTAATGTTTTAAATGCATTTTGGCTGTAGCATCTGATTATGAGGACTTTTCTCATTATTTGTATAAAATTTTATGAGGCTACCACATATATTCATGGAGATATAATGGTTTCTTTAAAAAATTGCAAAAGCAATTTCCACTTTTTAAACTGTAACACGTAGGGTATATTAGACCCAGTGCAAAGCCATTTTCATGAAATATGGCATTCTAAATTAGACACAGCATACACCAATCAGAATGAAAAAAATGTTAAATATCTTACGAAATACGAGCGCTTTTACTAAATGATTTTTAACTACGCATGCGCAAGCTTTATAAAAATTTCATTTGCATAATTTAATAGCCAAAGGTATTGAGTAACTTATATGAAAACCCCAAGCAGATATCATGTAAGTTCAAAACGTTACCAGAGATAGAATAAACAGAATTCATGTTTTTCTCAAAAAAAAAAAAAAAAAAAAACAGCACGAAAGATGTTAGGGGTTTTTTTCGATAGTTAATTACAATCATCGAAAACACTGTAATATCCTTGGCCATTGACTGAATAAAAATAAAAATTTGAGTAAAACCCTTTACAATTCAGCTTTTATTTTGAGAGAACCGAAATTCTGTTCATTCTACCTCTCGTAACATTTCGAATTTACACGATATTTGTTTGGGGTTTAATTCTTCAAAGTTTGATTAAAATAGAAGGAAAATAAAAATCGAAAATAGCATTACACATTCTATATCTAATATAGTCCACCACATAGGTTTAATTCGCATAATATTTTTTTTCTTTCTGAATTGATAAGCATATGCTACAAAATGTTTTAATAATTCAGTAAAAAGTAAAATAAAAGATTTTTTTTTTTTTTTTTTCATATAAAACGATAGTCATTTTATACCCCTCCCCCACCTTTTCGATTGAGAAAGGTTTTTCCTAACTGATTTAAAATGCCTAAAATCTTCATTTGTTCTCATTTCCGTCTTTAGAAAATATGTAAAAGTTTTTAAGTCTTTATCCCTAAAATATAAGCTTGGATTCCTGGATAAATTTTATTCATACAATGAAGAAATGAGCAAACTTCTTTTGAACTGTGTACACTTATTTCTGAATAAAATTTAAATACATGCTCTTAAAAAGGAATTAATTTTTAAATTATATTTACATTGTATTTTAATTATAGAGTGAATAACTTTTACGCATGGTTAGTATTAATGTACTAAAAGTAAATGTTAATATAATGGGGTTAATGTATATTTGCTTTATTTATTTATTTATTATTTTCGATATTTTGTAAGCAATGTCTCATATTAAACAGTATTAAAGGAATTAAGTTCTTATATGTTATGTTTGTTTTTAACGTTTGGATGGAGATGTACGGTACAGGTCAGTTCGACGCCAACGTTTCGACGCGGGGGCAGTTCGACACCAGGTCGTTTCGACGCGGGGTCAGTTCGACGCCATAATTTTTTTTTCGTATTTTTATTTATTTTTAGATTAAGTTTGCATCATCATTCAAATAAATGCGATATACCTGATATAATATATTTATATTATATGTTATATATATGAAGCGTGATTCAAATACCGATGCTGATTTTGCTCTCTATGCACGTATGATTCCTGCGTTAAGTTTTGTGCCTATCGAAGAACTTGAAAATGCTTTAGAAGATATGACTGAGAATTTACCTAATCAGTTAACCCCAATTTTAGATTACTTTGAAGATTATTACGTTGGAAGGATTCAGAGAAATAATCGTCGCCGTCGTCCTACTTTTAAACCAGAAATGTGGTCATGTTATGCTAGAACCTTAAATAACGAAGGACGCACCAATAATTTCGCGGAAGCAGCGCACAGGCGTCTGCAGGCCGAATTTGGTGTTTCACACTCCACATTATGGAAATTAATAGATGATCTCAGACGTGTTCAAAAAACAATTAATCAATGTTATGAACAATTTGTAATTATGAACAATTTCGCACAAGTGGAATAAGTATCTGCGAGTTGATATGAGAAATAAAGTAATAGTTGAAGATTTTGAAAATCGAGAAATAATGGAATACCTGAAAGTTGTGGCGCATAATTTTGCAATGGATTAGTATAATAACAGTTCTGTGTTGTAATCTTATTTATGTGTAACCTTATTTATCTGTAATCTTATTTATGTGTAATCTTATTTATCTGTAATTATATTTGTCTGCAATATAACTTCTTTGTAACCATATGTTTATTTACCATTTCTGTATTTTGCCTTTTTGATGCTGTTTTGTGAAATAAATAAATAAATAAACCTCCCTCATGTCCCGGGGCCTTGAATTTGGCGTGGGGGCTTCTCACTAATCTGGGACAAAAAAAAAAAAAAAAAAAAAAAATCTAGAACAGTTTTACACATATATTTATTTCAAATATGCATCTTATTCAATAAATAAAAATCAGTCATATTACTTATTTATTTGAATCACGCTTCATATATATAATATATAAAATATATATATTATATCAGGCATATTGCATATTTATTATAAAAATAAATAAAAATACGAAAAAAGATGTGGCGTCGAACTGACCAAGCGTCGAAACGTACGGCGTCGAACTGCCCCCGCGTCGAAACGTTGGCGTCGAACAGTTGGCGTCGAACCGTCGGCGTCGAAACGACCTGCTTCGGGAGATGTAACATATTATCTTACCTTGCAACATATTATCCGTCTTACTATGTACTCAAAGTGCTGATATGAGAAACGGATATTACTTTTAAAACAGAACGAAAAATCGTGTGTTTTGCAAAGATTAATACTTTCCAAATGTACGAATTCGTTGCATTTAACCTTCAGGGGTAGATTTAGGCTTAGGCCAATGAGGCTCGGGCTTAGGGCTGCCTATGTCTTACATGTGATTAATATTTGATTGGTGGAGGCGATTAAAATTTGAAAATTCACTGAAATTCGAGAAATAATTCCGTTTTAAAAGGTAATTAAAACTCAGAAACGATTAAGGTTTTCATCGACTTAAGAACACTTTTTAAGCCCCTTTGACCCATTACGGATTTTCCGTTTTGGTTTGAAATAATGAATATAAATTGTATTTGTACGATTCATCAGACAGACTGGGCTGGGCAGTTTCGTGTATGTAAATGCGAGATGCACCTGCTTCCATAGAGACTGAATAGCCAGGATAAGCTTAGACCCGCTAGACCAGTGTGGACGAAGTTAAAGTTTATAAGCCTATTAAAATTTGAAAAATAATTTAATTTTAAACCCAAACTTAAATATCAATAGCAACTGGAATTCAAAACTGATTAGGGTTTCAATCAACGGTATAAACAAATTTGGAAGATCCCTGCTACAACTCAAATAGTTTTTCATTTCATGAGTAGAATTATTTTGTTTAAATAATTATGTAACGATTTAAATGTAACATATCAAACAGAAAGCAGTAAGGAAATTTTTATGACACATTGCAGCATTTTTATTTATGAAACAAAAAAAGTCCATATTATTTATTGAAAACATAAACGCAATATTTGTCTGTTTCTCAGTAATTAAATAATTTTTTTATTCTGCCTATTTAATCATATTCATAGAAGAAACCAAATGAAGTAATTAATTATTTTTTTCATAATTGCTTTAGACTAGTTTATTTTTTAATTACGAACTTATTATTATATTCAATGTTACACAATTGGTACAGTCAGTAACAATAGTGTCCGAACACTAGCAAAAATTTCTATGTAAAAAAAGTATACTTCATACGATTTTGTTAAATAAATCCTTATCGAATCATGTTCTTACACTGACTAAGAGCAGGATTCGACAAGGATTTATTTAACAAAACCGTATGAAATGTACTTTTTTTTGCTAGTGTACGGACACTTTTGTTACAGATTGTATGTCGAAGAATAATTGCTTTTCTTAGTTATATTATTAGTTCTTAAGTTATATACATTTATCATTATAATTATTATACATATGCGGAGTATTTAAAAATAACAAAGGGGGAGGTGAGGCGCCACAGAGAAATGGGCCTAGGGCGCAATCTAATTTAAATCCGCTTCTGGTTGTTGCCACCATGAAACTTTATTCTATTTTTTCCTATACAATTTCACGCAGCTCATATTATTATATTTTTTATATATATTACATATAATATTATATTATTATTAAAGCGCATACTATTGCCGAAACGTCAGTGGAGGCCCTCTGTTGAGACTCAGAACTGTTCCGTCTGTTTGTCTGTCTGTTGCGCGATAGCAGCCGCAAAAATCACGCTATTGACTTGAAATTTGGTACACAAGTTCATGAGCCCCACGGAACCAGCTGTATAGTTTTGTATGTGTATTCCATTTGCAGTTCGTGTACAGGGACACGCCAAAGTTTTTCTTATCATTACGACCTATGGGAAGAATGTGTACGTCGCGCGATAGCGGCCGCAAAAATCACGCTATTGACGTAATTTTTTCCGAAACGTCACTGGAGGCCCTCTGTTCAGACTCAAAAAGTTTCTGGGTTCCGTCTGTGTGTCTGTCTGTCTGGCGAAAGCGGCCGCAAAAATTACGCTATCGACTTGAAATTTGGTACGCATGTTCATGAGCCCAAAGAATCAGCTGTGTAGTTTTGGGTATGTATTCCATTCGTAGATCGTGTACAGGGACACGCCAAAGTTTTTCTTATCACTACGGCCTATGGGAAGAATGTGTATGTCACGCGATAGCGGCCGCAAAAATCACGCTATTGACTTTCAATTTGGTACACATATTCATGAGCCCAACGGAATTAGCTGTATAGTTTTAGGTGCATATTACATTTGTAGTTCGTGTACAAGGATACGCCAAAGATTTTCTTACCATTACTGCCTATGGGAAGAATTTGTATGTACCGCGATAGTCACCCCAAAAATCAAGCTATTGACTTGTAATTTTTTCCGAAACGTCACTGGAGGCCCTCTGTTCGGACTCAAAAAGATTTTGGGTTCCGTCTGTGTGTCTGTCTGTCTGGCGATAGCAGCCGCAAAAATCATGCTATTGACTTGAAATTTGGTACACATGTTCATGAGCCCAAAGAATCAGCTGTATAGTTTTGGGTGTGTATTCCATTTGTAGTTCGTGTACACGGATACGCCAAAGATTTTCTTATCATTGCTGCCTATGGGAAGAATTTGTATGCACCGCGATAGCCACCCCAAAAATCAAGCTATTGACTTGTAATTTTGGCCGAAACGTCACTGGAGGCCCTCTGTTGAGACTCAAAAAGATTTTGGGTTCCGTCTGTGTGTTTGTCTGTCTGTCTGACGATAGCAGCCGCAAAAATCAGGCTATTGACTTGAAATTTGGTACACATGTTCTTGAGCACCAAGGAATTTGCTGTATAGTTTTGAGTGTGTATTCCATTTGTAGTTCATGTACAGGAACATGCCCATTTTTCTTATCATTACGCCTATGGGAAGAATTTATATGTACCGCGAAAGGGGCCGCAAAAATCACGCTGTTGACTACAATTTTGTACACATATGCAATGCATGAGTCCTACGGAATTAGCTATGTAGTTTTAGGTGTGTATTCCATTTGTAGTTCGTGTACAGGGACACGCCAAACCTTTTCTTATCATTATGGCCTATGGGAAGAATTTGTATGCACCGCGATAGCCACCGCAAAAATTAAGCTCTTGACTTACAATTTGATACAGATATTTATGAACCACAAAGAATTTTAGCTATATATTTTCAGGTGTGCATTCCATTTGTAATTCGTATACAGAGACACACCAAATTTTTTCTTATTATTACGGCCTATGGGGAGAATTTGTATGTATCGCAATATCGGCCGTAAAAATCCTCCGATTGACTTGCAAATTGGCACACACATTCAGGCTCTGTATAGAAATAACTATATAATTTCTTATATTCTATAATTCTATATTTTTTATGGATTGTGTACAGGGAAACGTCAAAATTCTTATCATTACAGCATATAGGGTGAATTTCGTTTAAACGCATTTTGACATCATTATTTTGCTATCCACAAAATGGAATTAGTGTACATCACTGAGATACTTAAACTTATGTTTACTGCAGAAAATATGTGTTCTTAGGCTTCCTGATTACAGGACCATACAAAAGTGTCCTGACAATGTAACGTAATCAGCCAAATTATGTCAAATTTCGAACAATTGTTTATGAAAAACGTATGATAAGCTGAACAGTTTTTACTTGTGTAAACAATGTTTATGGTTCGTTTATGGAGACAAACAAAATAATTTCGTGACATTAGAGCCTATGAACAAATTTTTATTTAAGCGCACTTTAATGCGTTTATGCTGCATTCAACATAATGAAATTAAATACATATAAATACTTGCAGCAAATATAAAATCAGTTGGAGAATATTTATGACCGTCAGTGCGGGACAAGATTTAGTTTTTTAAAAAATTTTCGGCAGAATGTTTCATATTCTGGCAAAATAAATAAAAACATCTTTTTAACCCCATCAAATCTGGTTAATGAATCTAAAAACGCGTTCGATCTCGCAAACCCAAAATAAGTTCGAAAGTCTCTAAAAAAAAAAGTTAGAAAATGAAAAAAAAAAAAATAAAATAAAATGCTCATGAAGCACTATTCAAGTTATGTCATCATAAAAAAAGGAATAATTTTAGATTTACAAATTCATATTACTCATTCATTTGTATCCCATTAATGGGATGGTGAAGGTTATAAAATGTTTTTATTAATTTCTGTTTTAGATTTGTGAAAATTTAAATACATGTATATTGAAATAAAGAAATATTAAGCATATCAAAATTTCTGGGGGAAAAAAATATACCTTATACTTAATGTATGTATGTATATAATGTAATGTAATGTATGTAATATAATGTAATGTATGTACTATATGTATATATATTTCACTGTTCTCGAAAACGGTAGCTCCGACAGTCACGAGATTTAACACAAAGGTGCCCCCCGAAGGATCATCCCCGAAGGATCATTCGCCAACCCAAAATAAGCTCGAAAGTCTCTAAAAAAAAAGTTAAAAAATGAAAAAAAATAAAATCAAATCAAATGCTCATGAAGCACTATTCAAGTTATGTCATCATAAAAAAAGGAATAATTTTAGATTTACAAATTCATATTACTCATTCATTTGTATCCCATTAATGGGATGGTGAAGGTTATAAAATGTTTTTATTAATTTCTGTTTTAGATTTGTGAAAATTTAAATACATGTATATTGAAATAAAGAAATATTAAGCATATCAAAATTTCTGGGGGAAAAAAATATACCTTATACTTAATGTATGTATGTAATATAATGTAATGTATGTATTAAAAATATATCTTATACTTAATGTATGTATGTATATAATGTAATGTAATGTATGTAATATAATGTAATGTATGTACTATATGTATATATATTTCACTGTTCTCGAAAACGGTAGCTCCGACAGTCACGAGATTTAACACAAAGGTGCCCCCCGAAGGATCATCCCCGAAGGATCATTCGCCAACCCAAAATAAGTTCGAAAGGCTCTAAAAAAAAAGTTAAAAAATGAAAAAAAATAAAATCAAATCAAATGCTCATGAAGCACTATTCAAGTTATGTCATCATAAAAAAAGGAATAATTTTAGATTTACAAATTCATATTACTCATTCATTTGTATCCCATTAATGGGATGGTGAAGGTTATAAAATGTTTTTATTAATTTCTGTTTTAGATTTGTGAAAATTTAAATACATGTATATTGAAATAAAGCAATATTAAGCATATCAAAATTTCTGGGGAAAAAAAATATATCTTATACTTAATGTATGTATGTAATATAATGTAATGTATGTATTAAAAGTATATCTTATACTTAATGTATGTATGTATATAATGTAATGTAATGTATGTACTATATGTATATATATTTCACTGTTCTCGAAAACGGTAGCTCCGACAGTCACGAGATTTAACACAAAGGTGCCCCCCGAAGGATCATTGTGCACATCGAAGTCAGATTTTCGAATTTTTGATTAGTTTTTTCTTAATTAATTAAATGTGAAAATAATAACCTTCTAATTTCTGATAACTAAGCCATTAAAATTTTATCCATAATTTAATTGTTGCCATTTTTTTTTCGACAGAGTAATAATAATAATAATAATAAAAAAAAAAAAAAAAAAAAAAAAAAAACCGTACATTTGTTTAAAATGAGGAAAATAAACCAGAAAGATTAGAAAATAAATTAGAAATATCAGTCGTATCGTTACAAATAAGATACCAAATGAAAGGGAAAATTTTTGTGAATCCGATGCATTAAATAGCTTATCAATCGGACAATTAGATTTTTTAAAATTAACTAAAGTATGAATTTTAGGTGGCAATAGCAGAAGATTGTATGGAAACCGTTAGGAGAAAAAAAAAAATAAAAAATCTGCGTCTGCTTCACATTAAGTCACATGTTTTTGAAGTGGGATTAAAAATTGCAGTTTTCAAATTCTTCTAAATTTTCTCTCACGAACACAAAAATATAATATACAGCTTGTACCCCACAAGACCAACTTGCATTTCAAATTTCATCAATTTTTTTGGTAATAAACAAAAAAGTTACATCTTTTTTTTTTTTTTTTTTTCAAATTAAGTTTTATTCTAACTTCGAAAAGATTTATGCGATCATAGATATAATAATATATATAGATCTATCATCCCCATATTATCGTGCAAAGATTTTTGATGCCGAAAAAAAAAGCTTTGGAATCAGCCATTAAGTGGTATTAAAAAAAAAAAAAGGAAAAGAAGAAAAAGGAAATTGAAACTATATCTGGAGTTTTTCATTCACCTTTAGTAAATAATTTATTCATGAATTTTATTTGCTAAAATATTCGTGTGTACTCCCGTGTGTATTCACTCGGGGAAAGACTGCCATATTTTGGTAAAATCGCCGTCTTTTCCCGAGTGAAAAGGAATCCCTTTTTTCTCCCCAATGATCAATCTATATATTATTACTATATCTATGTATGTGATACGATACATTAAGAATTTGGGTTTTAAAAGTTTTTTTAAATAGATTATTTAAACTCTATGAACCATATTTTTATTTTATCAGTTTCAATCCTGCTGGACGATTTTTTAAATTTTGGTGTTGAAGTACACCGAACGTTTTTCGACAAGAAGTTTAATATAGCAACAGCCATTTTAATCTAAGTAGCGTATCAAATATATAAAAACATAAATGATTTATTTTTACACAAAATTTACAGAAAAAATGCAGTTTTAAACATAGGAAATTTATTTCAACAAGCACTATTTTAAACCTAAAAACCATTAAAAATATGAGCAGAATATGAAGGATTCTTATGTACAAGCAAAAAAGAGTCTGATAAAATTATTAGCAAAACAGTCTTCCCCTTTTCATACAAAAAAAAAAAAAAAAAAAAAAAATCGCTAATATGGCGACAAAAATTCAAAAGCCGCCAATGGAGCGACATAATAAAGTTGTGTAGCACGATAATGTTTACCTATTTATTTATTTTTTAATATAATAATCACTATGCTAATTTATCATACAAACAAATGAGCCTCTGTGTATTACTGCACTTGCACGCTGTTGAACAGAAATATTTGAATAATTCAAATTAATATTTAAATAAATAAATAAAAATAAAAAAAATGTTTAATGGGAAATAAATATAAAAATAAAAAGATCAGTTGTCTAAAATACGGCAGAAATAGCGCTCATAGCATATTGTTACAAGGGATTAAGTCTTATTGTTACAATGGATTAAAAGTCTAAAATGGTGACAAAAATTCAAAAGTCGCCAAGGAGAACTATATTAAGGCTGTACTATCAGGTTTATAAACCATGAATTATATATAAACACAAAAAATTAATTGTCTCATGCGACAGACGTAGCCGGTCACAGCATATTGTAATATTTGGCGTGAAATTGCTGTCATTTTATGGTTGATTGGATAAACAAAATAAACATAGGAAATAACGTAAAAGCAAATATTATGTGCACCACGTATAGTGTTGTTCACATGTAACTGGGATTCAAATATAAAAGGGAAACTCCAATTTTTTCGATACTATCTATTTCGAAACTGTTATATAATAAGCACCTAAATGGAAGCTCATTGGTAAACCATTGTCGCAGGTAATAGGGACAAGCGCCCGAGTTGCAGTGGATGACCAAATCGCTGCCGAAAGCAGTAGGGACCTGAAGCGAGCTTTTGAACAATTTCAGTAATTTATTTTATTTTATTTTTATAAAGCTATATAGAAAAGAGTTTCCTTTAAATTTAGTGACCAGCGAAGCGGGCAAATCCTACTAGTATATATAAATGGATGTTTGATATACCAACTCTATTCCTCTGAAAAAAAATTATCTTACGTTGGTATCTTCATCTGTCTTTTGTCTGCTGAGTGTTGCAATGGTACTAAATTATTCAAATTGTATGTATATATAAATTTATTTTTTGAACTTTTTGTAAAAGGTCCTCTGTTAACTAATTTTTAATTTTTTCCTTCGATTTTATATTGTGATACTTTAACAATACAATCTACCACATTTGGTTATTACTTTGTAGATCCATTGACAAGTTAATTTTTAAAAATATTTTTATGTTTGAATGCTAAACCCTTGATTAAATTTAGCATTCAAACATAAAAATATTTAAAATAATTAACATACCAGCGAATCCAGAAAATAAAATCCAAATATGTTTGGAATATATTCTCAAACTACATCATTTTATAAAATCGAGAGAAGAAATTAAAAATTGGTTAGCAGGAAACATTAAAATAATAATAATAACAATAATAAGTTTAATATAATTATATGTCAATACAAATGTAATTAAATTTTCATAAATATAAAATAATAATTTATAAAAACAATTGATAACATTTACCATCCTCTTAATGCGATAGGAGCGAATGTGTAACATTAATTTTTAAAACTAAAAATATCCTTACATAAAGCAGAACATATATATTTGTAAGAGAGAACATATCTCACATAGAGATATTTTTAAACCCAGTTGACTGCTCTATTATAAATAATTCTTTTAAATTTAATAATGATTTTTAAAAATTAATTATCTTTATGCCCATTTAAACAAAATTTTGTCCTATACTCCCATGTTAAAAATTTGGAAAAAGCGGGATGGCAACGCAAGCTGTTGGACAATTTTTACCAAAAGTTGATAGGCACTAATTTATGTCAATGCGTAACTACATGAAATTCTGTGCAGTAGTACTGTAGATACAGTTGCCACAAAATTTTGTCACTCACACACACACACACATGCACGCAGACAGACAGACATTTTCTTAAAATGGTCAAATCGTATTCTACAGCTCTTAAAACGTGTAAATCCATCAAAAACCCGAGGTCGAAAATTTTTACAAATCCAACATTTTTTTCTATTAAATATAAAAGAAAGTAAAAACACGTGTATCATACTAAATTTATGAAAAAAGACACTTTTAAAACACGGAAAAGTCTAAAAGTATATTTAATTAAAAAAGACTTAGATACATTTCAAAGCTTTTCACCCTGATCAACAGGGCATCATGAGAAAAACAGCATAATGTAGTTTTACACAGTGTGCAGTTATGCGTTGAAGTACATATCGGTGAAAAATACAGTTAAGTCCATGTGGAAAATAGTCAAAATGCTACTTCAGTTGAAAAAATTCTGGAGTCTGTTGGTTGGAGCGGTTTTGGGTTTACAAGGAAGCAACATTTGGTAAATGGGAAAGCTGGACTGGCAGTAACAACTGCTGGAAAAAACTTGTCGGGAACTTGCAGCAGTTAGGAATCATAATCTTTTGGAGAAATCAGTCATCCACTGACTCCTCCAAAAGATTATGATTCCTAACTGACAATAGTGTTTTTCCCTGATATATCTGATATATGATTATGTAATGCGAAAAATTCAGTCAGTAAAGAAATATCTGTATAATGATTTACGAAAATAAAACACTTGTTTATTCTGCAAGTGATTTTTTAAAATGATTCTGAGATAAACATGGTCATCCTGATACAACATACAGTATTAAATGAGTTAGGAGTACTCTACTTATTGTACTCTACTTACTTACTCTACTCTCTTCTTATCGTCTTCGAAAGCCAAAGCCAGTGTTATTCTATGGAGAATTTTGCTTCTTTATAACTGATTAACTAATACATATTTTTAAATTCCATTTTGCCATTCACAAAACTCAGAACAGTTAAACAGGTTATCGCTTTCTAAAATTTCCTTTTTTGAAGTTTTAATATTTTATTTTAAATTTGTCAAATGCGAAATTTCACAATGTGAAAATATGCATTTTTTTAGCTTAAAAATGAAATATTAAAAATTAAGAAAATCAATTATTAGAAAGCGATAACCTGTTTTACAGTTGCGAATTTTCTGAATATGAAAATGGAATTTAAAAATATGTATTTAGTTAATTAGTTATAAAGATGCAAAATTCTCCATAGAACAACATTGGCTTTGGCTTTCGAAGACAATAAATAGGGAGTCCTCTTAAAAATTGGTAGCTCATCTGATCAAAAAAGAATAAATAATAATAAATATAAACAATTAAAACATTGCATGTTATTCTGAATTACAAATTGATAATTGTTCAGTTTAAAGAGTAAAAAATTATGTACATCAACATTCGAAACTTTCTAAGCTTTCCAATATAAATTCATATAAGTGGAAGTTCTCCAGATTAACGGGGGAAAAAATGTACATAATGTACGAAACAATCCCATATCTTCAAATGTAAAATTAATATTAAAAACTGGCAATTCTTCGGCAATTCGGCAAAAAAAAAAAAAAAAAAAAAAAAAAACCAATTATATCAACATTTGAAACTCTTTAAGCGTTCTAACTTAACACATATTATAAACTGAGATTTTTTTCAGATTAAAAAAAAAATCTATATCAATATTCAAAACTTTCTAAACGTTATAAATTTATTCATATTAAAAACTGGCAGTTTTTAAGTTAAAGAAAGAAAAAAATCTGAATCAACATTGCAAACTTTCTAAACATTGAAATTTCATTCATATTTTAATGAGTGAAAATAATTTAAACACATAGACTGAGAATTTCCAGCTTTTAAACTGATAATTTTCAGACTAAAATAATAATAATAATAATAATAATTAGTATAATAATTCGATTTAAACGTTAAACATTATTTTTTATCATTCCAATTTAATTTATATTAAAACTTGACGGTTCTTGAGATTAAAGAAAGAAAAAATCTGCACCAAAAATTCGAAACTCCTTAATTGTTCCAATTTAATGCATATTAAAAACAAGTAGTTTTTAGTTAAAAAATAAAGAAAGAAAGAAAATAAAAAGAAAGAAAGAAAGAAAAAGAAAAAGAAAAACAATCTATACCAATATTTGAAACTTTTTAAACGTTCGAATTAAATACATATTGAAAAATGACAATTTTTTTTAAAATAGAGAAATTTTTAAAAAATCTATATTCAATTTCGAAATATTTAGTTTTCTGATTTATTTCATATTAAAAATCGGCAGCTCTTCAAGTTAAAGAAGGGGGAAAAAATCTACATCAATATTTGAAATTTTTTAAACATTCGATTATAGTCATATTTAAAAAATAATAATGACTATAATAAAAAAGGGAAAAAGAAAGACAGAAACTGCAACATTCCAAATGTTTCATTTTCGAAAATTAATATGATGATTCGATAAGGAAAACACAACTATTCAATTAAATTAATTCTTTAGTTTTGGAAAAAAGAAATAGAAGCCATAAAAGTGTTTAATATACTGCTAAAAATATACCTATTATAAATGGACTGAGTCAAAAATTATCTAAAAGAAAAATAATAATAAATTACCGTTCTAATATCACGATTAAAAATAAGACACAATTTGCTTTATGTACTCTCGACCGCAGTCGAAACCTAATTGCTCCAAAGAGAGTTTTACAAAGCATTTAGAAGAGGAGAAAAGAAAAAAAAAAGAAAAAAGTCCGCGGGAGAAAGAAAGAAGAGCGACGCGCGAAATCCGCATCAGACGATGAACGTAGCGTGCGAAATTATTGGGCAAGGTGTGAGTATTGGGATGGACTCCTTTGGGGTTACCGACACCGCCTTAATCGTCGCGGAATTAATTCGCCAAGCGCGTTTCGCCAATGATGGATAGGTATTGTGAAATCGAAAAGTCATTCCGGGAACGCGTGATGTTTTTAATACTTAAAAAAAAAAAAAAAACTATTCATATTTATCTGAATTATTATAATAAAATACGTTTTTTTTTTAAGTATAATAGTAATAATATAACAACAATAATAAAATCGCATACCATCAATTACAGACAAGTGTTGTCTAAACGCAATAATTCACTACGCTAAAAAAAAAAAAAAAAAAAAAAAAAAATCGAGCCCTGATACCATTCCTGCCAATTCTTATGTAAAATGACATCCTGAATCCGAATATAACCCCCTTTTTGCCCCATCACCCACCGTTTTATCGGGACATCACCTCCATCTCCAATTTTTATCACTCTTCGGTGATTTTATGACCATAAATTTGATTTGGAGAATGGAAAATAATTGTTTTAACTCTTAATATATATATATATACAAATACATATATAATATATAATATATAATAAGTGATAATAATAATTGATTAACAGAATATAATAAATGTAACCTATAATTTCAGTGGCAAATACTGAAATACCCCACCCCCTAAATTTTCCCCTTGCTGCAAATGTTCATATTATAGAATTTTTCACCTCTTTAGGCCCTCAGAAGATATTTAACAGTTAAAATATTTCCTTTCTCCACTATAAACCAAATTTATAGCCATAAAATTACAAAAAAAAAAAAAAAAAAAAAAAAAAAAAAAATAAGGGGGCATATAATAGCAGGAGACTTGGCGTTGGAATATTAAAACAGGAATAAACTACTACGTCAGAAACGTCAAAGAAAAATTATTGAGGTGCATACAGCTGTTTCGGTAGCCTAAAGCGTACCGTCTTTAGTGCAAAAGAATCAATCATCTTTTTGCACTGAAGACGGTACGCTTTAGGCTACCGAAACAGCTGTATGCACCTCAATAATTTTTCTTTGGCGTTTCTGACGTAGTAGTTTATTCCTGTTTTAATAAGGGGGCATCCCCAGAAAACGGTCGGTGATAGGGTAAAAGGGCCGTCCTATTCGGATTCAGAGGTCATTTTACATAAGTATTTGCAAAAATGGTGTTGGGAGCAAATTTCAGGCCGAGCAGTGTTATTTAGGCGAAGCATTACAAATTTTTGAAAATTCTAAAGTAAAAAAAAAAAAAAAATACATATACTCACATTATTCACAAATATAAATAGATGAAAAAGTGTATATTAAGAATATATAATTAAGAATAATTAATAATAATTTCAAAATGTTATTACTTCTCGGACTATTTTTAAGAAAATTTAACATCAATAAAATTGAGACAAATTTATTACAATTTAAAAACCTTTTACGTATGAGATAACATGTTTTGCACATATGAAATAAGATGTTTCAAGTTAAAAAAAAAAAAAAAAAAAAAAAAATGCTCCTTATCAGTGCAGATTAACGATACTAATGAGGAGGTAAAATAATAACAATAAATAAATAATAATAATAATAATAAAAAGCTGGAAGCATATGGTTTTATGTTTTGTGTATTATTACTACTATTTTTACTTTCTTCTATATTCAATAGAAGAAAGTATTGGATTCGTAAAAATTTTTGACCGCGGGTTTTTGATGGATTTACATGTTTTGAGAGCTATAGAACACGATTTTACCATTTTTAGAAAATGTCTGTCTGTCTGCCTGTGTGTGACAAAATTTGTGGCAACTGTATCTCAGGAACTACTGCACAGAATTTCATACAAATTGGTATGTAGTTGCACCGTGACATAAATTAGTGCCTATCAGCTTTTGGTAAAAATTGTCTCACAGGTTGCGTTGCCACCCCGCTTTTTCTAAATATTTAACATGGTGATATAGGGCAAAATTTTGTATAAATGTGCATAAAGAGAATTATTTTTTAGTAATCATTATGAAATTTACAAGAATTATTTATAATTAAGATAGTCAACTGGGAAAAAAATTGTATATGTAGAAGCCTCGCCACCCCTCCCCACCCTGGGGGAAGTCCCCCCTCGAGGGGAGTAAATTTTCAATATGGGTGTCTTTCGAAAGGTCTCGTCAATACCTTTAAAACGAATGGTTGAACTATAAATCTGTGATAATTTAAAACAAAGTTATCGATTTTTTTTTTTTTTTTTTTTTTAACGAAATTAACCAAACTTGGTATTTAATTTGCCCCTGACATAAACTGGTGCTGATTAGATTTGGGGATCAATCGTTCAACAGGTAGCGCTGTGATCGTATTTTTTCTAAATGTTTAACATGGCAGTATAGGACAAAATTTCGTATAAATGTACATAATGAGAGTTATTCTTAACCTGTGATTGTAAAATTAATATGAATTATTGATAATAAATGTTGTTAATTAGGAAAAAAATTTTGTGCATGTTGGGGCATCGCTTCCCCCCCCCCCTCCCGGGGGGCTAAAGTTTCAAGATGGGTATCCTTCGAAAGGTCTCGTCAATACCTTTAAAACGAATGGTTGAACTATAAATATGTGAAAATTCAAAACAAAGTTGTCGATTTTTTTTTACTTTTACCAAAAATAGTTTCGAAAAAAAAAATCGTATTTTTTTTTTTTTTTTTTTTTTTTTTTTATATATATATATATATTATTACTGAGTGAATTTGTATAGGAAAATATAGAAGAAAGTCTTGTGGTGGCCACAACATACTAGTTATTTATTTATTTATTTTATTTTTTAATATCTCGTATGTTTTAATAATTTTAACTATATACTATCTCATATGTCATAATACGTTAAATGTTTTTAAATTGTATTTATAATGTATCTTCAAACTTGTACTGATGAGGAGCTATAAATGAACGATATGTCTGATTTTATGCTTTGTGTATTATTTTATGCATTATCGCATATGTTTTAGTTTAGTATTTTAAAAGTTTTTAATTAGTAATAAATTTATCTTGCAACAAGCTAAATATAAACATTTACGAGTATGTAAAACAGCATCTGAATATTGAGCCAGCCTCCCTAATTTTAAAAATGAAATAGAGTGCGCTCTCCCCATTCTTGACAGAATATCATAAGATATTTTGCCAATATAAAAAACCGAAGTGAAAAGAGTTATTTTGTAGTTTGAAAGTTGATATCTGTGAGGTGTTGCGGTGGCCTGTAAAAAGAAGTTGCAGCTATCCCACCTGATGTAGCTGAAGAATTCTATAATGTTTATTTTATTGTGCGCGAAAACCCTGAAAAGGGTATGTACAAAGTGTAATTATTTTTATGTCGTCATGTGTTTGGTTAAAGTAATTTTATAAGCCTAAATGTCTTCGTCCTGAAAAACTGAGTAAGTTGCTTATAGTCTCAATTTGTTGCAAAGTTTACGAGTTGATTTAAATTTTTTTCTGACATGAAAATAAATTCACTCGTAAATATTAAAATTGATATAAAACTTTGTGAAAAATTAAACTTGCAGGGTAAAATTGACGTCATTATTGCTCTAAAAGATTTTTTTTTTTTTTTTCTTTCTCCAAAGACGATAGATACTAAGTCATCTCCGCAAACTTTTGCAGCTAACGAAATTTTAATGGTTTATTTATTTTATTATTATTATTATTAAGAATGATATTTTTAGAAAATGGCTGTTGCTCATACGCTTTCCCACCATTTTTTCATAATTAAGATTTTCGATTAATTTAATTTAATTAAAAAATTATAATAAAGATTTGTTATTTGAAAAGCCTATATATATATATATATATACATATATAACAATAAAATATGTGTTTTATATAATTGGTCATAAATAACTTTTAAAAAATAATAATAATAATAAACTTTTGAAAGAATCATACCAAATATTATAACCTTTTTTTTTAAGAATTAAACATTTCAATGCAAAAAATATTCAAATATAAATAACATTTCAATACAAATATATATAAATAACTATAACATTTTTCTAATTTGTGTGAAATTTTTTTGTGTAGCATTGGTCCATGAATATTTTGTAATCAATATTTTAGAAAAGACATTTTTATGATTCATTAAAACAGCAATCGTTCTTATATTAGATGAAACTCCGGTTACAACAAGTTGTTGCTGTTAAGGAGATATTTCAGCTAATTTGACTCCATGTTATTCTGCGGAAAAATTTTGTTTTATAAAATTACTCATTACCTAATGTATTTCTTTAAATTCTGTTTTCCCATTTAGAAAATTCACAACCGTTTAATCTTTTTAATTTTTTATGTTTTATTTTAAAGCTGTAAAGTGAGAAAAATTAACTGATTTTTTTTTTTTTTTTTTTTTTTTTTTTTCACAGCTTTAAAAAAAAAAAAAAAAAAAAAAAAAAAAAAAAAAATGTTTTTGGAAAAGGAGAAACATATTAACTGTTGGGAATTTTCTAAATGTTAAAATGGAACTTAGAAAAAAAAAAAGAAAGAAAAGAAAAGAAGAAAGGAGGGTTGGTGGGTAATGAGTAATTTATAAGCTGAATTTCTCCATTAAATTACACGAGGTTCTCTCTAAAATATAAAGAGTGCGATCTGACTCATTAAGAGTGGCATATCAACCTCTGAACAGGCAAAGACGGAGCCAATCCCTGAAGAGTGAACTGCCTCTTATCGTAAAAAGTAAAGTTTTTCACTTTTTACTAAGAGTGATATGCCTTTCAAAAGTTTTATTGCTCTTTCCCTCAGGGAAAATAATTTGGCATGCATTAGGGGGCGATGCGGAATATCACCGATTAATTACGTAATGGGTTCATATCAGTGGTACACGGTATTATATTTTGGAGCAGTTCAGATTTGAACCCGGGCCCTCTGCGTTGCATATCAGTATCATATACCTGAGCTACTGAGTACACGCTCTGTTTTTAGTTAACAGCTGTAAATAATACACAAACGAGATGAATCATATTTATTATTCAGATAATACAGTTAAAAATAGATTCGGAGTGACAAAAATTTATTTATAAAGTAGCTGAGAAATATACAGTCGGCAGCAAAATTACTGAAGCATCTATCCACATTTTCACATTTTTTATTTTTAGTTTGATCGCTAATTTTTATCATCAACTTACTTTTTTTTTATAAACGGTTTATACAACTAAGATTATGACTCGACAAAAATATACTTAACTAAACAGTATTAGGTGCAAATCTTTTAAATAGGAATTAGTGCGAATGTTTCAATAATTTTGCGGACGACTGTATTTCACTCAAGAAAGTACGGTTAAAAAATAATTAAAGTGAAACCACGATGTATCGTTCCCGCATCCATCGTTTTCCGGCATTGATCGTTTTATTTCTATGGTCCCTGCACAAATTATATTTCAGTAATGTTAACGAAACCCGCATGTATCGTGCTTCAAAAAGTCGTTTTACCAAATTCATCGTTGTAAATTTTTTCTCCTGACCTTGTAAAAATTTTCTCCTGAATGCCAAGCGATTCCATATGGCATACAAACTGGAATTACTTATTTCATCCTAAAATAACTCTTTTCCCCATTTCCATGGAGGATCAAAATTGTGATGCCTTGCCTCCGGACGATATCAAATCATTTTGCAATTTCAGTATGGTAGGAAGTAACACGTTCATTTATCCAGAAAATTGTTTCGTGAAATGCAGTTACGCGCGAAAAACTGATGAACAATACGAAACAGAAGGGAAAGAAAATGATGATGATAATGATGCTGATCTTGCAGATGAAGAGTGGTTGCGTGTAGCAGAAGATGCATCTGGTACAAAATTGAGTGATAATATATGCATTTATCGAAACGTTGCGAACGCATCCTGCAGCATAGAAGAAATGTGTGATTTCGAAAAATGAAAACAATGGCGAAGAAACAGAGGATAATTTTCACGCTGATGACTCAATTATGGTGTTTGAAAATGCACGAACTTTTATGTAAGCACACATGAAATTACAGTAAAGGATGTTGTAAATCTTGAAAAATTCCTGTTCAATTTGTAAAATGAACGAAAAACTCAACATAAAATTACTGACTTTTAAAAATAAATTTTACTGAATGTTCTACAACATTGGTTTATTTCTTTGACAGTTTGGAAAGCAACAAATTAGTTCTTATTAGTAGTATACTGTATAATAGCAGGAGACTTGGCGTTGGAATATTAAAACAGGAATAAACTACTACGTCAGAAACGCCAAAGAAAAATTATTGAGGTGCATACAGCTGTTTCGGTAGCCTAAAGCGTACCGTCATCAGTGCAAAAAGAAAAGACCTGTTTAAAGTTCTGAAGTTCTTTTTGCACTGATGACGGTACGCTTTAGGCTACCGAAACAGCTGTATGCACCTCAATAATTTTTCTTTGGCGTTTCTGACGTAGTAGTTTATTCCTGTTTTAGTATACTGTATACGTTGTGTGTATTAATTCCCAAACAATGTTTTCTTCGTGTTTTGACTTCAATCCATATTCGTCGTTTTTAAGTTTTCGTCGTTTTTTTTTTTTTTTTTTTTTTTTCACGCACCCCGTGAAAAACGATAGATCTAAGTTCATGCTTCTATAACATAAAGTTCTGAAGGAAGCAGAAACGTATTTGGATGAAAATGTCTATGAGTAGCCACGCTGACCTATAATTGCAACAAAGAAGAAATTGGACTGCTATGAGATATTGGAACGAAGTACCAAACCATATTTTTACACTATTGGTGATTAACTTGTGCATTAACTTGTAATGCATGACGATGTTCGACCTCAATCAACAAATCAAACTAGTGCATATACATCTTCAAAAATCAAGGTTGACAAAATTGTATTCCTTAGAAAAATACCTAATATGCACTTATTATTTATTATTATTATTATTATTATTATTATTATTAAATATGCCATTTACCTCTAATTCTAACAATAAGCTTTTATGAATAACGTAACTATTAAAGTATTTCTTTCTTTTTTTTTTTATTAAGATGCCTTATAATGAAAGCATACACAATACTTAATCAGTGGCTTTGATTAAATGTTGCTTGCAAATAGGTGTAATTTCTGATATGTAATGAAAATAAATCAAACGGAAACAATTACTTAACTATATCTGCTGATGACATTTTACCTTGACAGAATCCACTGTATTACAGGCAGGAATGTAACATGACATGATTTTGGAGAAAAAACACATTCCTTAATGAAAAATAATATTTTATTTACAGTCGACGATTTTTTTCCTCTAAAAGTTTATTTAAGGATTCGTGGTAAAACAAGAATTATTAACGAATACGGAACAGCGAGCACGATAGCATTAGTATAATTGCATTAAAATTACGATACCACGAGTGAGAAATCAGTATTAGTATATCGAAAGTGAAATAAAATTGGGAAATTGGGGAAGAGGGGAGGGGGGAGGAGAGAATACTTATTGAGGAACGGTAGGGAATATGGAATGGTCGAATAAAATGGAATACTAAAACAGGAATAAACTACTACGTCAGAAACGCCACAGAAAAATTATTGAGGTGCATACAGCTGTTTCGGTAGCCTAAAGCGTACCGTCATCAGTGCAAAAAGAATTCTGAATCAGGAGAAGTGCTCGTATATATGGGAGAGGGACCGGATTTAGTTCAACCAATAGGATTACGGAAGAGGTGGGGAGTGTGGCCAATAGGAACTAAGGAATGTGTAGCTGTGTAAACAGTAGAAAAATTAAGGAAATGTGGACTGAATGTAAAATTTCCAACAATCAGACAAATAGGGAACAGCGAAATCACAATTTACAAGGTTTTTAAAATTTTTATAAATATGAAAAGCTTCAAAGAAATCGAGTTCATGAATGGATTTAGGTCTGCAAATTATTTTAGCTGAATTAAATTTAAAATTATGATTTTCCTCCCAGCAATGTTTAGAAATAGCCGATTTATTGGTTTCTTGTTTGCGGACGTAATTCATATGTTCTTTTAGACAGAATTTAAGACTGCGTTTAGTTTGGCCAATATAGGATAAACCACACTGACAGGAAATACTATAAATGCCCCAAGAATTATGCATATCAATAGGATCTTTTAACTGAGAAAAGGTGAGTTTATTGGAAGGCGAAAATATTATTTTAAAATCATATTGTTTGAGAATTTTAGCTATGGTTTGACTGGTTGTAGAAAAATAGGGTAAAACAATACTGATATTAGATGTGACTGATTTATTAGACGAAATACGAGGGAGTTGTAATTTTTGGATAGCTTTGTCTATAATGGAAGGGTCATAACCTCTGTCAATTGCGATGGCTTTCAGGTATTTAATTTCAGATTTCAATAAAATAGGATTTGAACAAATATTAAGGGCACGGTTTACAAAAGTATAGAAAGCAGCCATTTTTTGGTTGGGTGGGTGACATGAACGCGCATGGGGAGTACAGCTGTTTCGGTAGCCTAAAGCGTACCGTCATCAGTGCAAAAAGAATTCTGAATCAGGAGAAGTGCTCGTATATATGGGAGAGGGACCGGATTTAGTTCAACCAATAGGATTACGGAAGAGGTGGGGAGTGTGGCCAATAGGAACTAAGGAATGTGTAGCTGTGTAAACAGTAGAAAAATTAAGGAAATGTGGACTGAATGTAAAATTTCCAACAATCAGACAAATAGGGAACAGCGAAATCACAATTTACAAGGTTTTTAAAATTTTTATAAATATGAAAAGCTTCAAAGAAATCGAGTTCATGAATGGATTTAGGTCTGCAAATTATTTTAGCTGAATTAAATTTAAAATTATGATTTTCCTCCCAGCAATGTTTAGAAATAGCCGATTTATTGGTTTCTTGTTTGCGGATGTAATTCAGATGTTCTTTTAGACGAAATTTAAGACTGCGTTTAGTTTGGCCAATATATGATAAACCACACTGACAGGAAATACTATAAATGCCCCAAGAATTATGCATATCAATAGGATCTTGTAACTGAGAAAAGGTGAGTTTATTGGAAGGCGAAAATATTATTTTAAAATCATATTGTTTGAGAATTTTAGCTATGGTTTGACTGGTTTTAGAAAAATAGGGTAAAACATTACTGATATTAGATGTGACTGATTTATTAGACGAAATACGAGGGAGTTGTAATTTTTGGATAGCTTTGTCTATAATGGAAGGGTCATAACCTCTGTCAATTGCGATGGCTTTCAGGTATTTAATTTCAGATTTCAATAAAATAGGATTTGAACAAATATTAAGGGCACGGTTTACAAAAGTATAGAAAGCAGCCATTTTTTGGTTAGGTGGGTGACATGAATGCGCATGCGCGTTCATGCCATAGCTAAACCACAGCTAAAATTCTCAAACAATATGATTTTAAAATAATATTTTCGCCTTCCAATAAACTCACCTTTTCTCAGTTAAAAGATCCTATTCATATGCATAATTCTTGGGGCATTTATAGTATTTCCTGTCAGTGTGGTTTATCCTATATTGGTCAAACTAAACGCAGTCTTAAATTCCGTCTAAAAGAACATATGAATTACGTCCGCAAACAAGAAACCAATAAATCGGCTATTTCTAAACATTGCTGGGAGGAAAATCATAATTTTAAATTTAATTCAGCTAAAATAATTTGCAGACCTAAATCCATTCATGAACTCGATTTCTTTGAAGCTTTTCATATTTATAAAAATTTTAAAAACCTTGTAAATTGTGATTTCGCTGTTCCCTATTTGTCTGATTGTTGGAAATTTTACATTCAGTCCACATTTCCTTAATTTTTCTACTGTTTACACAGCTACACATTCCTTAGTTCCTATTGGCCACACTCCCCACCTCTTCCGTAATCCTATTGGTTGAACTAAATCCGGTCCCTCTCCCATATATACGAGCACTTCTCCTGATTCAGAATTCTTTTTGCACTGATGACGGTACGCTTTAGGCTACCGAAACAGCTGTACTCCCCATGCGCGTTCATGTCACCCACCTAACCAAAAAATGGCTGCTTTCTATACTTTTGTAAACCGTGCCCTTAATATTTGTTCAAATCCTATTTTATTGAAATCTGAAATTAAATACCTGAAAGCCATCGCAATTGACAGAGGTTATGACCCTTTCATTATAGACAAAGCTATCCAAAAATTACAACTCCCTCGTATTTCGTCTAATGAATCAGTCACATCTAATATCAGTATTGTTTTACCCTATTTTTCTAAAACCAGTCAAACCATAGCTAAAATTCTCAAACAATATGATTTTAAAATAATATTTTCGCCTTCCAATAAACTCACCTTTTCTCAGTTAAAAGATCCTATTGATATGCATAATTCTTGGGGCATTTATAGTATTTCCTGTCAGTGTGGTTTATCCTATATTGGCCAAACTAAACGCAGTCTTAAATTCCGTCTAAAAGAACATATGAATTACGTCCGCAAACAAGAAACCAATAAATCGGCTATTTCTAAACATTGCTGGGAGGAAAATCATAATTTTAAATTTATTTCAGCTAAAATAATTTGCAGACCTAAATCCATTCATGAACTCGATTTCTTTGAAGCTTTTCATATTTATAAAAATTTTAAAAACCTTGTAAATTGTGATTTCGCTGTTCCCTATTTGTCTGATTGTTGGAAATTTTACATTCAGTCCACATTTCCTTAATTTTTCTACTGTTTACACAGCTACACATTCCTTAGTTCCTATTGGCCACACTCCCCACCTCTTCCGTAATCCTATTGGTTGAACTAAATCCGGTCCCTCTCCCATATATACGAGCACTTCTCCTGATTCAGAATTCTTTTTGCACTGATGACGGTACGCTTTAGGCTACCGAAACAGCTGTACTCCCCATGCGCGTTCATGTCACCCACCTAACCAAAAAATGGCTGCTTTCTATACTTTTGTAAACCGTGCCCTTAATATTTGTTCAAATCCTATTTTATTGAAATCTGAAATTAAATACCTGAAAGCCATCGCAATTGACAGAGGTTATGACCCTTTCATTATAGACAAAGCTATCCAAAAATTACAACTCCCTCGTATTTCGTCTAATAAATCAGTCACATCTAATATCAGTATTGTTTTACCCTATTTTTCTAAAACCAGTCAAACCATAGCTAAAATTCTCAAACAATATGATTTTAAAATAATATTTTCGCCTTCCAATAAACTCACCTTTTCTCAGTTAAAAGATCCTATTGATATGCATAATTCTTGGGGCATTTATAGTATTTCCTGTCAGTGTGGTTTATCCTATATTGGCCAAACTAAACGCAGTCTTAAATTCCGTCTAAAAGAACATATGAATTACGTCCGCAAACAAGAAACCAATAAATCGGCTATTTCTAAACATTGCTGGGAGGAAAATCATAATTTTAAATTTATTTCAGCTAAAATAATTTGCAGACCTAAATCCATTCATGAACTCGATTTCTTTGAAGCTTTTCATATTTATAAAAATTTTAAAAACCTTGTAAATTGTGATTTCGCTGTTCCCTATTTGTCTGATTGTTGGAAATTTTACATTCAGTCCACATTTCCTTAATTTTTCTACTGTTTACACAGCTACACATTCCTTAGTTCCTATTGGCCACACTCCCCACCTCTTCCGTAATCCTATTGGTTGAACTAAATCCGGTCCCTCTCCCATATATACGAGCACTTCTCCTGATTCAGAATTCTTTTTGCACTGATGACGGTACGCTTTAGGCTACCGAAACAGCTGTATGCACCTCAATAATTTTTCTGTGGCGTTTCTGACGCAGTAGTTTATTCCTGTTTTAATATTCCAACGCCAAGTCTTCTGCTATTAAAATGGAATACTGTTATACCGCACCTGTACGGTGCTGCAACCTATCGGAAGCACGTCAAATGTCTTTACTGGGCCTCAAATATGAACAGTATAGTTTACCTTGTGTCAATAAGAAGAGCAAATTTTTTTTTTTTTTTTTTTTTTTTTTTTTTGCCATACAACTTCTTTGGTTTATTAAGATTCAGACTTTTTTAAAAAATAAGTATTACGGATTCTTTAATATATTTGTGAAGCAGTAAAATGAGTGAAAACAGTGAAAACATAGCGTCATTTCCAGTAAGGGAGTTGAGATGAATTAGTTGGTAGTCTGGTTCCTGTGAACTTATTTCTGCCGTCAGAGAGTTTAGATTAATTTATTGTCCAAGATAGCGATTTAGGTAATATAGAATACAATTATTCCATATTATTTAAAATAAATATTAAAATAAAAAATAAAATAAATTAAAATGCATAAAAACATAAACGTTTCGTGCTAATTCTTAACGCCTCCATCATTACGATAATATCTTCAAGAAACGACTCACAAGTGCATAAAAAAGGATTTTAAAAAAGGACCATATACGGACGGCACAGCGCATGCGTTGTTCAATGGAGCGGATTAAGCTATTCTTAAAAAAAAAAAAAAAAAAAAAAAAAAAAACGTGAATGGTAGTTTTTACATCCCGAGGAAAATTTTAATATTTTTAAAGTCCGCAATATGATCTGTTTCAGATGCATGGTTTACTAATTTCGATCAGATATCACCATTTCTATGTGCACGTTTGCGTTCTTTGATGGGTATATCAGTTGACATGACGCATGCGCTGGGCCTATCCGAATATGCGATCCTTTTTAAAAATCCTTGTTTATGTAGTTGTGAGTTATTTCTTGGAAATGTTGCCATACCGATGAGGTGATAAGAATTAGCACGAAATCTTTACGTTTTTATGTACTATAACTTTAACTTTATTTTTTATTTATTTATTTATATATTTATTTTTAATATGTATTTTAAATGAATGTCTCTTATACAGTTGTTTTTAAAGCTTTTTAAAGGTAATAAATGAGACGTAATGTCTTTAAATATTTTATATTCCAATTTTTGTAAAACTTGAATGTTAGTTTTTTCGATACTGTTTATTTTCAATAATAATTTTAAAATAAAATGTATATATTGAAATTTTCCATGATTTTCTGTAAAATATTACCCTATTTCACATTATCATTCGTACTAATCTACCCTTTTTTCTTATTATATACCCTATTTCCTATTCTGTAAAAAAAACTAGTTGGCATAGGTGGACTCTGCTCAGTTCTCCACCAATTTTATGTTCTCATAAATTTCTAGTGCGAGACATACTGTAATCATGTTAAGAGAAATAACTTTGACCAAAGCTTGACACATTGACAAAATGAAATCCCCGCCTAATAGGCTATCCACCGTTCACTTCGATATATTTATCTTATTCTAATCTATTAATTTATTTTATAAGGGTCAATTCCGTTGTTTAGTTTTTCATGCTACTATTTCCAATGCAATAATCCTCAAAATTTCTATTTATATGAAAATTTTTCAATTTCGTTATGTTGATAAAATCTTAAATTACGAATAACTTGCGAAATTTTCCTATTAGAATATTTGTAGTCAATCATGTTCAAAAAAGTATCATAAATGTTATTTTGAAGTTGTCTGATATATTTATGATCCTCAAAATGGACGTTTATGCTCAATTTTGCCCTATTCTGCCATGTTAAGTAAATCGTAAATTCCAAATTAAAAAAATTCGAAATTTTTTTAATTGAAAAAATCATAGTCTATGATATTCATGCCAGTATCCTAAATAATATTTCAAAAGTGACATCTTTACGATGAAAATATCCCTCAAAATTGACGTTTATGTGAAATTTTGCTCTATTCTGCCATGTTAAGAAATTCCTAAATTTCCAATAACTTACGAAATTTTTATATTGGAGAATTCATAGTCAATAATATTAATGCCAGTGTCCTAAATAATATTTCAAAAGTGGTCTGATATATTTACGATGAAAATATCCTTCAAAATTGACGTTTATGTGAAATTTTGCCCTATTCTGCCATGTTAAGAAATTTCTAAATTCCAAATAACTTGAGAAACTTTCAGAAACTCTCCTGACATCCTTACAGTAAAAATTTTCTACTTAATGGACGTTTAAGTGAAATTTTCCCCTTTTCTCCCATATTTGGAAAATCGTAAATTTATAATAGCTTACGAAGTTTTTAATTCGAATGTTGCAAATAAATGGGGCTCTTTCCAGTGCCGAAAGTAATATTTTAAAACTGATCTGACTTCTCTGCGACTATTTGTTTTTGAGATATCGTGTGCACAGACTAACAAACTCACTAACGGACAAACAGACTAACAGACACCCTACAGACAGACACCATATAAATTTTGTCATTTTCGGATTCCTCACACCTGAAAACGTGTAAAAAGAGTATAAAAAACGAGGTCGAAAATTTTCACGATTACCTAAGTTCCCCATACCTATAGTATGATGGGGAACTAATACTACCCTCTATTCCATACTATCCGCTTGGCTCATATTGCCCCAAAATAGCTTTTTTTTTTTTTTTTTTTTTTTTTAAATCCTAATAATATAAAACCATCAAAATACATTAAAAAGACTTGAAAGTTTACAGCAGTCGAAACCACAATTATCCAAAATACTTCAGTCCACACTCAGAAAAAATATATATATATATACCGCCTTCATCTAGAATAAATAAGTGGCCATTTTCTAAAACCCTTAACTAGAAATATAGATTTCCGAGCTATGCGCATAAGGCACGCCAGTAAACTGAATAGACGAAATGATCGACAATTTCCAATCTACACATCTCTAGGGGTCATAAACCAAGATTATAGTTGCTGAAACCCACCTCTTGTGTTCACATTTATTTAGAGATATTTTCAAATAGGTTTGACCTCGATAATATAGACAAAATCTCTAGAATTCTGATAGGTGTTTCTAGAACTCGCTTTCAAATGGGACTAGAATTTATAAGGATGTCATGGAACTATTTTTTCTAGAGCCGCGATTTAGATTCTAGATGTCAGTTATAGAATTTTTTCTCTATGTATTACGGCTAGTTCAATATAGAAATGGCATTTCATATTCATCTACCTTCCTCTAATATTATTAACATTTTAACTGAAATGAAAAAGTGGCAACAAACAGGAATAATATATGCTGTATTCAATAAATTTATATAATATTTATCTGACATTTCCCGAGCTGAATAGAATTTCCGAGTCAAAAATCAATTAAAAAGTCATCAGATAGAAAGAGAAATGCATAAAACATTTCCAAACATCTTGAATAGAAAACAGTGAAAAAATAAAATATAATTAATTAATTAAACAAATAAAAATTAAACAAAATAAATCCCCGATTTAATTAATTGTATATGTAATGTATATGTAATGCTCTATATTTAATAATAATTAATATAATATTTTATCAGGAAAACAACAGTTAGCATTTTATTAATATAACTTCTAATTTGAATCGAACATTTCTTCAGTACTGATGTTTTATAAAAATAAATAAATAATAATGAAAAATAAAATTAATGTTAATTTTATTTTTATGTTAATGTTATTATTATATGTTTTAATTTAATGTTAAAACTAATGTTAATTAAATATTGGTAAATAATTAATATAGGTTGCATATGTAAAATTTTGAAATAATCCTGTATTAGTAAAATATTTTATAAAACTGGTTGAATATTACTCTAAATACCATTCAGTATTACAATGGTGCCAATTTATTTTCAAATAGAAAAATAAATAAATAAATGCATTCAAAATAAAACATATGAACAAATTCTTAGAGATATTTCAATATTGCAAATTCTCTTTGATAATATAATGATACTAATTACAGAACAAGATGATAAATTGTGAATAAAATCTCAAACACGTGAAAAATTATAAAAATGCTTTAAAACAATTTTGATTTATCATTAAAACCAAAAATCGTTAATAGAAACCCTAAACGTTGAGAAAATGCTTCGATAGCATAAATTGCAATCAATATTTTACCTATTTTGATTTGTAAATTCGGAAGATAAATCTTTAATGAAAACTCATATATATGAACGGTTTTTAAGTAACTGTAATTGTAGTTTACCGATAAAAAGAGAGAAAAATAAATAAATACATAAAAACTATCGCCAAAATTAAAATCACGGCGCGCCACCGCCAAATATGGATTAATATATCCCGGAGTGTAAAAAATGGGAGTTTCTTGCCGGACCTGCCGAATATTACAGTGATGTTGGACCCTCTGGTCAGTGAAGCGAAGAATAATGGAATATTTGTTATGCACATTTCTTATAGTTGCCCTCTCAATTTCACCAGTTACTCAAGGAATTCACTGGATGTAAGTAAGGGTTTTTTTTTAATTATTATTTGTTTTGACCAAATATGAAAAAAAAATTTTTTTTTTAAAGATTTTCATATTTTTTAAAATAGAATTGTAAAAGTTTTCAGAGAAACTGAAGAAAATAATAACGTTAATAATACATTAATAGCAATAAAATATTTATCTTCATGTTGAAAATGAATAAATTTCTTAAAAAAAAAAAAAAAAAATGAATGTTTTTAGAGAAATAAACTTAATTTAATTTTCATTTTAATTTAATTTTTTTTTCTTTTTTTAAATTAGTTCCAGTTTAAAAAGAAGAATTTTTTTTAAATATAGTTTTTATCCGAAATAGTAAAAAAAAAAAAAATGTAATTAAATAAAATTAAGTAAAATAAAATAAAATAAATATAAATATAAATAAATAAATATAAATACAAATCGATAAATAATTTCTTTAAAAATTATCACTGTTCTATCAGTAACATTTAAATCTCTCTCTCTCTCTCTATATATATTTTTTATTATTATTATACTTGTAAAATAATTGTCATTATTTCTTTTTATTAATTTTTTTTTAAATCATAATTTGTTGGAGAGAAAGTAAATACTATTTTATTTCCTTCAGGAAATTTTTTATATTTTAAACCAGGAAAAAAAAAAAAAAAAGTAAAAGAATAATTTAATAAATACTCTTTCTCATTGTAAAAAGCTTTTTTTTTTTTTTCCTTTGTAAAATTCGAACACAATTTTTTAGAAATTGAAAAGTATTACTACAAAACAATAATTATATAAAATATTTACATTATTGAATCTAGAACTAACTAAATAAATAAATAGTAAGTTGTTTAATGCAAAATCTATCTATTTAGTAAATCAACACCTGTTTTTATTTACCTTAGATCTCCATTTATGATAAACATATATGTGTGCGTGTGTGTATATATACATATTCATATATAATGCAGACAAAAGTTAAAAAGTTACAACTATAAAAATAGAAATTAACGTTGTTATTTATATTTTTTATATTAATAAATCCACTATGAGTTTCTATTGAGAAGAAAAAATAAATAAAAAGTAATTAATTTTTTCTAAACTTTTATTATTAAAAATAAGTTATTTCTGCTTTTAACAAAATTTAATTTAGGGTTAAAAGTCTATTTTTAAATTTTGTGTAATAAATGTATTTTAACAAATGTACAATGTTTATGTCTATATGTTTATCATGTTTATAATCTTTTCATTTTTATTATCTTAATCATGTTCTCTGGTGAAATATTTAAATTCGATATATTAATTATGTATTTATTATTATTATTTTCGCTTGTGAAGTATTTAAATTCGGAATATTTCTTTTATTATTATTTTTCACGTAGCGTCCTAAAGATCATTATGCTTTTTAAGTAATTGAAACAATAGTCATCAGAAGAAAAGAAAATAATATTTCGTGATAAAAAGCAAATAACATTATTAACGTGAGAAATGTAGAATTACATATGAAGAGAGGAAGAGGAGAAGATGAAGTCTAGTAATTTGAAAAAATAACTTAAAAATAAACTTTTAAGCGTAGTTTGAAAAAAAATTCTCTTGAAATATTGATTTTTATAAGTTTCAGTTATAGATCTTAAATTGAAAATTAAATAATAATGTAAAATTCATTAATAGGTAACAAAATCATTTTAGAAAGGAAAATATATATATATATATATATATATATATATTGTTATTCATGTACTGATTGTGTTTCATCTATTATTTAGATATATAATTAAAGTAGATGATTGTTGCTTATGTTACTATAAAAACTAAAAAAATTCGTAATTGTTTTTACAAATAAATACCTAAAATACTTTAAACTTTACTTCACGATTTAAAAAAGTAATATAACTCATTAGCTAGAAAGAAAGTTATACTAATTGAATAATTCTCTTATTGCCTCAACTTGTGTAAGCAAAATTTATAAAACTGAAATTTCAATTAAAGAAAATTTTTTATACTTTATTAAAACAGAAAGAAAAAAAAATGCTTTTACAATAGATGACTTTTTAAATAATTTAAGCTGAACGAGAAAAACTTTCCATTTGGTATTAAACAAAATAATAATAAAATAATTTAAAACATTTTAAAACAAATTTTTAAGCACATTTTTTGAAAAACAATATAAATGAGCTAATATTAATTGAGATAAATAAACTTCGTTGCGTTATATACTTATAATTAATGCGAATATTTAAATTTATAAAAACGAAAGTGAACAGATTATTGATGTTTTACAAATTTTTAATAATAATAATAATAATAATAATAATAATAATAATAATAATAATAAAACTTATTAATTTCTTGGAACTGAAATAATTTATATTCGCATAAAAAATGTTTTGTGTATTATTAGTTATAAATTACAAAATTCTAACAATAATCTTTAGATTAAAATAAAAAGTATAAATATTTATAGGAATTAATTATATACACATATTTTAAATGCAAAATTAATATCATATACACATATTCATAAGAAAATAATGACATAAAATATGTACATATTAAATAAACTTGGAGAAATAATGCATTTTAGTGGGAATTTGAAAATGCTTTATTTTAAAATTACAGAAGGTCACCTGTGAAACAATTAACTTGTGAGCAAGTGTCCTAAACTGAAATTAAAATTAATATAGCTATTTATACTTTTATTTTGTATTAGTTAATATGTATAATGTAATTATTTTATTAAAACCACGCGAATTGATATAAGCGATGAAAACGTTATTTTTTTTTCATGTTTTATGTTTAAAAGTAGTGTAAGTATATATATATATATATATATATATATATATATATATATATATATATATATATGTATCTGTCTATACTAACGTATATGTATATACAATTCTAATACAATTTTTTCCTCACTTATAAAAATTTAAATACTCTTACGATTTCCATTTTAATATGCAGATAGTAAATAAAACAACTTATTTTCATTTTAAAAAGTCTTGATGTAAGTTGTAAATTATCTTTCATATTAAGAATGAGAAATTTCAAAATGGACCCATAACCGAAATTTCTGATGTATAAGTGTAAAATAATCATTTGCATTTTTTTTTTTTTTTTTTTTTTTTCAAATTTAAGTGTCAAATACATTAGCTTTTTCACATCTGATTAACTGATTATAATAATATTAGAATTTTGATTTTTATATCTGCCTCCCCCAATCCCCTAGGGGGAAAAATAATAAAATAAAATAAATAAATAAAATATCTTTTTGATTTTGCGGCAAATTACATTTTTTTTTCTTTCATTTTTCTTTCTTTCTCCCCCCCCCCCCTCTCTCTCTTTTAACACATTTATTTAAGAACAATATAAACGTGAAATCATAAATTTTCTTTACAAAGTTATCAGTTGAAATTTTTAATAATTCTGATAACATTAATAATTTACAAATTATAAATAAATTTTCCAAAAAATTTCGTCATGAATATAAAATGAAAATAGATAAAGGAATAAAATGCTGGATGCAATTTGTCATTTGGACAGATGTATATTTTTTCAAAACTATAGTACAATCTCAATACCGTCTTTCATTTAATTTTCCTTTAAAAAAATTTTTTTTTCTTTTCTTTCAATAAAAATAGACCTTTTAGAAAAAACTGAATTAATATAAATTTATAAATTATTCCGATGTCAAAGTAATCTTAAAAATAGATTAATTGTTTCATATATATATATGTAATTTACTATCATGATATCATGTCAATGTTAATTTGCTTATGAATTGTGAAGATAAAAAAAAAAAAAAAAAAGAGCTGAAAAGAAAAAAACCAGGTTGTTGCTTAATTTTATAAACCAGTGTACGATGAATGATTTTTAAATTGTATCAACCTATGGATAAATATGCATATATACAGAATTTAAAGTTAAAGAAATGTAAAAAAAATCGATATATATATATATAGATATATATATATTTCTTTTTTTATTCATTTATGTGTTTTTTCAATAAAATAGAAAGAATTTATTATTATTATTATTATTATTATTATTATTATGAAACACACACACACACACACACACACACAAAAAAAAAAAAATCGGTCATTTGGTACTTTTAAATATTGAAATAATATTAATGAGTTTAACACATTTCAAAACAGTGTATTAATTTTAAATTTAAACAGATGTAGATTATGAAAGCATTTTAAATAAATTCTCTTTTGTTGATTTGATTTAATCGAAGTTATTTAAAAAATATATTGGCAGCACTATGTGAGTGTATGCGTAGCTCATATTCAATAAATGAATCAAATGATAAAAATATTAAGCAGTTGGTTAAAAATACGAAGCAGTTGGTTAAAAATATTTTAAAAAGGAATTTTTACCGTGTTCTGAACTATTCTGAAAGTTTCAAATGTCTAGCTAGTCGGGAAGTTAGTTAAATAAATTTTCTGTTGAAGCATATAGAAGGTACCGAAGGCAGTAGGGACCTGAAACAGTTGACTGAAAGTATTAAAAAAAGTATTTTCACCGTGTTCTGAGCTATCCTGAAAGTATCAAATGTCTAGCTAGTCGGGAAGTTAGTGAAAAATCGATTGCAAGCTCTGTAAAGGTAACGCTGCCGAAGGCAGCTGGAACCCGAAACAGTTGGCTAAAAGTATTAAAAAAAAAAATGCATTTTCACCGTGTTTTGAACTATTCTGAAAGTTTCAAATGTCTAGCTAGTCGAGAAGTTAGTTAAATAAATTTTCTGTCGAATCATATAAACGCTGCCGAAGGCAGTAGGACCTGAAACAGTTGACTAAAAGTGTTAAAAAAATGTATTGTCACCGTGTTCTGAGCTATCCTGAAAGTTTCAAATGTCTAGCTAGTTGGGAAGTTAGTTAAAAATCGAATGCAAGATTTGTACTGGACAAACAAACAAACAAACTTACAAACAAACAAACAAACAAACAAGAATCGAAGTTAATAAAAACATGGTAATTAAATTATATCGAAACAAATTTTCTGTACTTAATTGTAAAAAGAAATATGTAACATGCAATATAAAAATAATATAACTATATAAAAAAATTAGTATATAGATAAATATAATGCATATTATTAATAGAATAAATAAAATATTCTTTTATATACGTAATAGTATATTGAAAAGGGAAAAAAAAAAAAAAAAAAAAAAAAAAAGCCGTAAAATTTTTATATATGAAAATTTATTTTTTAGCAGTAATATAATTTTCTTCATCAAAATGTATTACTATGTATATTATTTTGTAGTTTTTTATTGCAAACATACTAACAAGATTAAATTTCAACTTTTGAAAATTATAAAATAATAAACTTAAATTTGATTTGATATTATATTTCAAAATTTTAAATAATATTACTATTTCCAACCTTTTTTTTTATTTATTTTATTGGAAATATGGTGTCAGAGTGGACAACTCGAAACCAAAATTAAAAACGGTTTGTTCCATTCCGATCTAGACGTTCAAAATTTTACATTTTAATAGGATTTTAACCGTTCGGAAACTCAACTTATGTGTACGATTTAATAACATTCATATCCTCAAGCAATTTAGCCTTTTATTTATTAGTAGCAAACCCGTGCAAAATATTCGCCCTTTATTTCTTTTCTCATTTACCTTTAAAATTGGAAACTCATAAATGTTATACCAATTTCACCAACCTAATTAAAATTTTAATTTACCAGAAGCCAAATTATTATTATAAACAAATAAATTTTATACAATAGTGAAAGCAAAATCATTCAACGAAGCGACGACTTTTTATTAATTTTCGTATATTCTTTTTGTTAAAAATAAATAAATATATATATATATATATATATATATATATATATATATATATATAATCAATAAATAAAATAAAATAAAGTAATTTCTATTTTGATTATATTTTTTATGATTGTGTTTTTTAGTCAATTTATGACACAAAAGTTCATATTCTGTATATATCTTTAAAAGACTGCTAGGTTTAAAATGACGCTTGCAAAGATTCTGAAGAAACAACTGTTAAAAATATTTTTTTTTCGTAAAATAATCTCATCAGACAAATGTCGTCATTTTTTCTTATTAGTCCATTAAGCTAAGTCCTCGTGCTTAAATATTGTCCATGTATAAATATTATTTTTTATATCCTCGCGTATCGTATCGTTTCGACAAAAAGTAATTGAAACTGGTCCACGTTAGAGAAATATTATATAGATTGTTTTCCGCAGTCAGAAGTGACTGTTCAAAGGATCAGTCAGGAGTGACAATTAATTGAAAATTTTTATTTTACATTTTAAATATTCCTTGGTACCGTATAGCGTCACTTGAGAACTTTCTGCTCTTTATCTATGGCCTAAATTTTTCTATATCTTTGTAATATTATGAGGGTCTTTTTTTTTTCTTTTTTCTTTTCTTTTTTCCCCCTCTCCCTGGTATTGATACTTTTAAATCGTAATCGTTTGTAATAACTATCTACGATTAAATAAAACAAAGACTTGTACAGGCAAACAGAAATCTTAAGAACTTTTGGTTTATGAGCCCTGCATTTGGAAAATAAATTATGGAAAGATAAAAAAAAATAGGCAACGACTGGTTTAGACTTATAGATTAAAGGATTTTGTCTACGCAAATTATCATAGTCTGTATTTCGTGTATTATTTTCTGGAAAATAATTTAACTGACATTAATCTTTTTTGAATATCTTTTATCAATCTATCTGTATTTATAATGACGCAGTGTAATTTTATTGGTGAGAGATCCACTTGTCTCTAGCTGACGAATTGACGGGGTAGAATTATAGTCAAAATGGGAGTGCATAAAGTGAAGATTTGAGTAACTTTTATTTATTTATTATTTATTTTATTTTATTTTTAGAAGAGAAAATAAGGAATAATATAATGATTGTCACTGTGTGTGATTTTAAAATCTGCTACAAACACCTAAGTGATTTAAACATTTTTTTTTTTTTTTTTTTTTTTAATACTTATAAATATTTTTTTATATATTTATTATTACTATTATTTATATATACTTATTGGTATTATTATAACTTACCATTATTATTACTTTTTTACTTTCCGAACACTATAGTGAAGAAAGTATTGTCATCATGTCAAAAATCCGAATTTGAGATTTTGATGTTTCTATACGTTTCGAGGTTCCCTGAGTCCGTTTTCACAATTTTTATGATGATGTATGTATGTGTACGTATGTATGTGTGTATGTATGTGTGTGAGTGAACACGCTAGCGTCTAAATGCTTTGTTCGAATAAGCTGAAAGTTGGTACGTATATTGTAAGTCACCTATTGATTTTGGTGAATCTAGCACTTATAGTTTTTTTACAGGGACACCAGGAAAAATTCTTTATCATTATGGCCTATGGGGCCAAATTTTTAAAAGTGCGATAGCATCTAAACGCTTTATTAATCTGAGCAAAAAAATTTTTACACATGTTATAGGTCACAGTTGCACTAACTGTATAGATTTTGGTGAATTTAGCACTTGCAATTTTTTTACAGGGACACAAAGAAAAATTCTTTATTATTATGGCCTATGGGACCAAATTTTTAAAAGTGCGATAGCATCTAAACGCCTTATTCAATTGAGCTGAAAATTTATATGACTATTATAAACCACTGTTGTACTAACTATAAGCATTTTGGTGAATCTAGGATTTATAGGTTTTTACAGGGACACAACGAAAAATTCTTTATCATTATGATCTTTATCATTGTGTTTGTTTAACAACTCTTCTTTCTTTACTTTATCTTCTACTCAATGTTCGGAAAGTCGAGTAGAGTCACTCCAGGTTTTTTTTTTTTTTTTTTTTTCTTTTTTTTTAAATACTGGAGTGAAATTAATAGACAGCGTTAAATTTTTCTGTGACTAAAACCAGTTGATAAAAATTTGCGTATTAATAATAATAATAATATAATTTCTGGAGATCTTCTTGATGCTACATAATTAAATAAAATATAAAAAGAACTATGTATACAATTCCAATTTACATATTGCTGCTTTAGATATATAAGGTCAAAAATAAGTTAAAATTTTTTAATTATAAATTTCGCAAGTCTGTAAATTCTAACCGTCAAATAATGCGACCACTCCTCCCACGTTTTTTTATGTGTTAAGGTATCAAGAATGTTGCACAGTATGTAAATTAAAAAATTGTAGATATACATTTTTTAAATTATTTTTTAAATTATTTTTTAAATTATTTTTTCAAAAATGCATTTATTTTATTTATGAAATTTTATGAAATTTTATCACATTCAGAAAGTTTGCTATTAGAAGTATGTAACTACAAATAATGGTTTAGATATATAGATTTTTGGGCATCAAAAGGAGAGGATATTCCAAAAATAAATATATAAATTTTTGGATTTCATATATTGGATTCTTTATTTATTTATTTAATTTATTTAGGCTCTTTTAACTTACTATAATACACTTACTAGTTGTCATTACGGTTACATTTTAATGTACACTACCTACTTAAGGGCGCCTTAAAATGTATTTTGTTTACAATTAAGGAGGAATAAATTTTACAAAACTATCTTAGAATAGTAACGAATGAAATAAACAAATAAATAATGTTATAAAATATTCGAAACTGCACTTTAATCTATTTTTTCCTATATCTCATAATGCATTTCAATATTTCTGTGTGGTTCTGCAAACTATTCATTAATGCCATTCATGACGTAGTCTATAGAAAATATGCTTCTGTAAAATGTACTACTGTACGTTAAACCCAATATGGTTTGTTAATATGGAGATATTCAAATACATTTTGAAAAACATGGCTTAAACTCAGACTGGGTAAAGAAAATAAATATTTATCAATGGGTGGGTGGTGGAAGCAGTAGCCCCTTTGTATACAAATATATTTCATTATTATGTCACCTAATCTTATATACACTTCCTTTAAATAAATGACCAGACACTTTGAATTTCAGACATTTTGCCAAATATTTCGAAACGTACTCGCTGAATTATCTTGAAACTTAGAGAGTGTAAAGGACATGTTATATTTCATACTTTTTAGCTAAAGTTTTGCCCCGAAAAAAAAAAGGGGGGGGGACCAGTTTAAAAAAAAAAAAAAAGACATGTTTGGGATTACCTTGTAAAAAGCAAGGCTTAAAAAGCGTTCTAGGTGTAGCATAAGGCTATATTATTTTATTATTATAATTTATTTATTTATTTTAAATAATTATTTTTTATTTAGTTGTATGAGAAATTTCATGGCAGGTTTTCTTCTTCTTCTCCCCTTCCCCCTTAAAAAAAAAAAAAAAAAAAAAAAAAAAAACGCTAGTCTCATTTTTCAAGCATTTCTTTTTACAAAAGGGTCTCAAAAATTTTGCTTTTTCTTTAATTTTTCACTCGTCTCCTTTTCCCCTTCGGGCAAAACTTTTGCTGAAACATATGAGGTGTAGCCCATTCTTTACGCTCCTAAAATTTCAAGATGATTCGTCGAGTACTTTCTGATATACTCGACAAATTGTCTAAAACCGCATGTGCCATGCGTCGTTTATGAAAAGGTAGAGTATGTAAACAGAATGGAATATAGAACAGGGTTGGCTTGATTTTGCCCGACCCGAAAACACTCGGGTGGGATTTTTCAATAAAACCCAAGATAAAACCCAAGTGGTTTTTTTCAAAATCCTTATTTAAAATTACACTTTTATCTAACTTACAATAAACTTATAAATATAAAAAAACAAATATTATATACATTATTAGAACATGAACAAAGAATTTTCTGAAATATTAGAAGTGCTCAAACTGCTTTATTAAAAAATAACTGAAAAATTCCACATGCTGATTAAACCCCAAAAAACCCTGATAAAACCCGAAAAATCCCATTGGGTTGGGTTTTTTCCAACCCTGAATAGAATGAATAAAAATTAACGACTCAATAATGATAGAATGTTGAGGCTTCTGAACTGTAGATTCACTAGTATGTATACATTGTTTTGTACATATTTGTTTATTTAGTATTTATGTGTCCTCTCTCTTTGGAGTTAGCTAACAGACGGATATTCTCTGTGGAATAATCGCAGTCGTTATGAGACATTTTTCAACAAAATCAAAATTTCCTCTTACCAATATTTCTGAAGTTTCTCCCCCTCTTCTTCGGATAAAAAAAGATTCATAAACGATGACTACGAGATTTTTTTCCCCTTTCCTTTATCTTTTTTATTTCTAAACGATCGCGTTTTATTGGCATAATCAAGATAAGATACGAACCGCTGCGAAAGGAAAACGATCAATATTAAAAGTAGGAATGTTCGAGCATTATATGTACATCGGGCTGCTATATAGAACCAAAAATGCTTAACAAAATTAAATTTTATTTGATGGAATTATTTACAGCAATAGTGATGGTTTTGCATCTGAGTAGTAGACACTCGAACTAAACCGCTGACAGAAAAGTTATGAGAATATTAAGAAAGAAAGAAAAACTACGCATTTTCCGTAGATCATAATCACATTCAAGCTGTATGCTTACACTTTCAACATTTAATTTTTAATATACAGTAGTGGCTAATCAAATTATTATTATTATTTTATTTATTTATTTATTTCGCTTTTTTTCGACTATCTAAAATAATTTCAGACGAAATAGCTTATGACATACATATCGACGGCCTTCGACGACATAAACAAGACGACAGAGCCTTCATACATGTAAAGAACGTTTAATAACTCATATTTTCCACTATCGACTTAGTCCAGAGGGCAATTAGGGGACCAACTACAAATTGAAGAAGAGCGAAAATGCTTTGGATTACCCTGTATTATAAAAAGCTACAAATGGTTTGTAACTTTAATAAATTGTTGCACTAACTATGTACAATATTTATATGTTTTGGTGCGGTAATTGCACAATTGTTTAAGCAGTTATATAGGGTAGGTGCTCCAGTGATTGGCATGCTCCAGTAATTGACATCTATACTGAAATAATTAACAAATAAGAAAAATAATAAAATCATATATTTTACATATAAGAATTTTAACATTTCATGTCAAACACTGGAGTATAGGGTGCTAATAACTGGTAAAATGAATAACTAGCAGTGTCAAACACTGGAACATAGAGGGCCAATTACTGATAAAATGAAAAACTGGCAGTGTCAATTACTGGAACATTGAGTGGGTGTCAAATAAAAATTCACAAAAAAAAAAAAAAAAAAAAAAAAAATGTTATCAAATGTATATATTTTAGCATATATGTGGTTCTGAATGTCTTTCATACCATATGTACTAACTTAAGATTTCTAAAAATATTTTCTGATGACTAGAACATTAAAAACGTCGGAGATTGCTCTAAAAGTGTCAATCACTGGTGCACTTACATTATAAATATATATATATAT
Organism: Salticus scenicus; assembly: GCA_963930645.1. Lineage (NCBI taxonomy): Eukaryota > Metazoa > Arthropoda > Arachnida > Araneae > Salticidae > Salticus > Salticus scenicus. The sequence goes on along the minus strand of OZ005652.1, from coordinate 33,387,601 downwards.
ATATATATTTTTTTTTTTTTCAAAAATTGTTAATTTTCGACAAGTTTTTTGCTTATAACTAAATCAGATTTCCATAAAATTTTACAAAACTTACAGAAAAATTGACAAAACATTAGAGAAGCTTTATATAACTAGTATGTTGTGGCCACCACAAGACTTTCTTCTATATTTACCTATACATATTCAATCAGTAACAATATTTAAAAAAAAAAAAAAAAAAAAAAAGTACGATTTTTTTTTCTAAGTTTTTTTTTTTTTTTTTTTTTTTTTTTTGTTAAAAGTAAAAAAAATCGATAACTTTGTTTTAAATTATCACAGATTTATAGTTCAACCATTCGTTTTAAAGGTATTGACGAGACCTTTCGAAAGATACCCATCTTGAAAATTTATCCCCCCCGGGGGGGTACTTCCCCCCCAGGGGGAAGAGATGCCCCCCATGCAGAAAATTTTTTTCCTAGTTACATACTACTATTATAAATAATTCATATTAATTTTACAATCACAAGTTAAAAACATCTCTTATTATGCACATTTATACGAATTTTTGTCCTATGCTGCCATGTTAAAAATTTAGATAAAATGCTATCACAGCGCCACCTGTTGAGCTATTGATCCCCAAACATAATCAGCACCAGTTAATGTCGGGGACCAACTAAATACCAAGTTTGGTTAAATTTCGTAAAAAAAAAAAAAAAAAAAAAAAAAAAGCGATTTTTTTTGTTTTTTTTTTTTTAAAGTAAAAAAAATCGATAACTTTGTTTTAAATTATCACAGATTTATGGTTCAACCATTCGTTTTAAAGGTATTGACGAGACCTTTCGAAAGATACCCATCTTGAAACTTTGCCCCCCCCGGGTGGGTACTTCCCCCCCCCCCCCCCTCGGTGGGGGGGAACCGATGCCCCCACATGCACAAAAATTTTTTCCCAGTTAACTATTACTATTATCAACGAGACCTTTCGAAAGATACCCATCTTGAAAATTTACTTCCCCGGGGGGGTACTTCCCCCCCAGGGGGGGGGGAACCGATGCCCCCACATGCACAAAATTTTTTTCCTAGCTAACTACTACTATTATCAATAATTCATATTAATTTTACAATCACAAGTGTAAAATAACTCTCTTTATGCCCATTTATACGGAATTTTGTCCTATGCTGCCATGTTAAAAATTTGCATAAAATGCGATCACAACGCCACCTATTGAGCGATTGATCCCAAAATCTAATCAGCACCAGTTTATGTCAGGGTGCAACTAAATACCAAGTTTGGTTAAATTTCATTCATTGGTTCGTGAGATACAGCGTCCACAAAAAAATGATACAGACAGACAGACAGACAGACAGACAGACAGACAGACGGACAGACAGACAGACAGACAGACAGACAGACAGAGATTTTCTAAAAACTATTAATTCGTGTTCTCCACATCCCAAAACATGTAAATCCATCAAAAAGTGGACTTCGAAAATTTTCGCGAATCCAATACTTTCTCTAAATTACATATAGAAGAAAGTAAAAAACATAAAATTCATATGTGTAATGTTCGTTAAGATATGAGCATTTTTAGTAAATATTTTACTGCGCATGCGCGAAAGATAGAAAAAATTTACCGCATAGGTTGAAAGCTAAATATATTGAGCAATTTTTGTCAAGTGTTCATTTGAATAGAGTAAAAATTAAGCAAAATGATGGCAAAAAAAAAAAAAAAAAAAAACGAGCTAGATTTTAAGTATTCCCAGAGTTGAAATTCCATAAGGGATTTTTTACTTTCTTCTATATGTAATATAGAGAAAGTATTGGATTCGCGAAAATTTTCGAAGTCCACTTTTTGATGGATCTACATGTTTTGGGATGTGGAGAACACGAATTAATAGTTTTTAGAAAATGTCTGTCTGTCTGTCTGTCTGTCTGTATCATTTTTTTGTGGACGCTGTATCTCACGAACCAATGAATGAAATTTAACCAAACTTGGTATTTAGTTGCACCCTGACATAAACTGGTGCTGATTAGATTTTGGGATCAATCGCTCAATAGGTGGCGTTGTGATCGCATTTTATGCAAATTTTTAACATGGCAGCATAGGACAAAATTCCGTATAAATTGGCATAAAGAGAGTTATTTTACACTTGTGATTGTAAAATTAATATGAATTATTGATAATAGTAGTAGTTAGCTAGAAAAAAAAATTTGTGCATGTGGGGGCATCGGTTCCCCCCCCTGGGGAGGAAGTACCCCCCCGGGGAAGTAAATTTTCAAGATGGGTATCTTTCGAAAGGTCTCGTTGATAATAGTAATAGTTAACTGGGAAAAACTTTTTGTGCATGTGGGGGCATCGGTTCCCCCCCCCACTGGGAGGGGAAGTACCCACCCGGGGGGGGGGGGGCAAAGTTTCAAGATGGGTATCTTTCGAAAGGTCTCGTCAATACCTTTAAAACGAATGGTTGAACCATAAATCTGTGATAATTTAAAACAAAGTTATCGATTTTTTTTACATGCTACGAATTTAATTTGAAGATCCAATTATTTCAATCACGTCACAAAAGTTCTTTTTTGTGAAAAACCCATTTTAGGCTTGGAACTTTAACATATTTTCATTTATTTACTAACATTTGTGAGTTCATATATAAGGGATTTTTCACAAAAAAGAACTTTTGCAACGTGACTGAAATAATTGGATCTCCAAATTAAATATGCAGCATGCGAAAAATTCCTTATGAAATTTCAACACTGGAAAATACCTAAAATCTACCTCGTTCGTTTGCCGACAATTTGCTTAATTTTTACTCTATTCAAATGAACTTTTGGCAAAAGTTGCTCAATATATCTAGTTTTCAACCTATGCAATAAATTTTTTTTTGTTTTTCGCCCATGCGCTGCGAAATAATGTTTACTAAAAATACCAATATCTCAAAAAGTATTACACGTGTGAATTTTATGTTTCAAAATAATGTTTCTATAATCTTTCTTTAAATTTTCTGCAAGTTTTTAAAAATTTTATGGAAATTCGTTTTAGTTATAAATAAAAAACTTGCCAAAACTAGTATGTTGTGGACACCACAAGACTTTCTTCTGTATTTTCCTATACAAATTCACTCAGTAACAATATGAAAAAAAAAAAAAATACGATTTTTTTTTCCATTTTTTTTTTTTTTTTTTCGTTAAAAGTTAAAAAAAAAATCGATAACTTTATTTTAAATTATCACATATTTATAGTTCAACCATGGAAAATTTACCCCCCCCCCCCGGTAGGGTACTTCCCCCCAGGGGGGGGGGAGCGATGCCCCCACATGCACAAATTTTTTTTCCAAATTAACTACTACTATTATCAATAATTCATATTAATTTTACAATCACAGGTTAAGAATAACTATCGTTATGTACATTTATACGAAATTTTGTCCCATACTGCCATGTTAAAGATTTTTAAAAAATGCGATCACGGCGCCACCTGTTGAGCGATTGATCTCCAAATCTAATCAGCATCAGTTTATGTCAGGGGCCAACTAAATACCAAGTTTTGTTAAATTTCGTTAAAAAAATTTTTTTTTAATAATTTTTTTTTTGTTAAAAGTAAACAAAAAATCGATAACTTTGTTTTAAATTATTACAGATTTATAGTTCAACCATTCGTTTTAAAGGTATTGACGAGACCTTTCGAAAGATACCCATCTTGAAAATTTACTCCCCTCGAGGAGAGACTTCCCCTAGGGCGGGGGGGGGGGGGAGGTCGAGGCTCCTACACATAAAAAAAAAATTTCCCAGTTGACTATCTCTATTATAAATAATTCTTGTAAATATCATAATGATTACTAAAAAATAATCATAAAGTATAATAATAAAGTATTACACGTGTGAATTTTATGTTTCAAAATAATGTTTCTATAATGTTTCTTTAAATTTTCTGCAAGTTTTTAAAAATTTTATGGAAATTCGTTTTAGTTATAAATAAAAAACTTGCCAAAACTAGTATGTTGTGGACACCACAAGACTTTCTTCTGTATTTTCCTATACAAATTAACTCAGTAACAATATGAAAAAAAAAAAAAAAAAAAAATACGATTTTTTTTCCTTTTTTTTTTTTTTTCGTTAAAAGTTTAAAAAAAAATCGATAACTTTATTTTAAATTATCACATATTTATAGTTCAACCATGGAAAATTTACCCCCCCCCCCGGTAGGGTACTTCCCCCCAGGGGGGGGAAGCGATGCCCCCACATGCACAATTTTTTTTTCCAAATTAACTACTACTATTATCAATAATTCATATTAATTTTACAATCACAGGTTAAGAATAACTATCGTTATGTACATTTATACGAAATTTTGTCCCATACTGCCATGTTAAAAATTTTAAAAAAATGCGATCACGGTGCCACCTGTTGAGCGATTGATCTCCAAATCTAATCAGCATCAGTTTATGTCAGGGGCCAACTAAATACCAAGTTTTGTTAAATTTCGTTAAAAAAATTTTTTAAAAAATAATTTTTTTTTTTTCGTTAAAAGTAAAAAAAAAAATCGATAACTTTGTTTTAAATTATTACAGATTTATAGTTCAACCATTCGTTTTAAAGGTATTGACGAGACCTTTCGAAAGATACCCATCTTGAAAATTTACTCCCCTCGAGGAGAGACTTCCCCCAGGGTGGGGGGGGGGGCGAGGCTTCTACATATACAATTTTTTTCCCAGTTGACTATCTTAATTATAAATAATTCTTGTAAATTTCATAATGATTACTAAAAAATAATTCTCTTTATGCACATTTATACAAAATTTTACCCTATATCACCATGTTAAAAATTTAGAAAAAGCGGGGTGGCAACGCAACCTGTGAGACAATTTTTACCAAAAGTTGATAGGCACTAATTTATGTCGCGGTGCAACTACATACCAATTTGTATGAAATTCTGTGCAGTAGTTCCTGTGATACAGTTGCCACAAAATTTTGTCACACACACACACAGACAGACAGACATTTTCTAAAAATGGTCAAATCATGTTCTACCGCTCTCAAAACGTGTAAATCCATCAAAAACCCGAGGTCGAAAATTTTTACGAATCCAATACTTTCTTCTATTGAATATAGAAGAAAGTAAAAAATTAGTAATTGTTGAAAAAATATATATATATACATATATATATAAAATCGTTTGTTCTGTGTGAGTGACTGGCCAAACCCCTGGACCTAGAACATGAAATTTTGTGACAATGTTCCTCCTATGATGTAGACATTCACTAAAAAGTGATTTTACAAAATTCGATCCCCAAGGGAGGAGAGTGGGCAAAACGTGATTTCACAAAATCCTTCATATCTCAAACAAAAAACAGATACCTGTAAAATTTTTGCTTTAAAATATAACTAACGCAAATATCTAAAAACTATTTCTAGAATTTTTAGAAATTCGGTCCCCAAGGGAGGGAAGGGGTCAAAACGTGATTTCATATAATCCTATATATCTCAAAAAAAAAAAAAAAAAAAACAGATATACGTGAAATTTTTGCTCTAAAACATAGCTTATACAAGTACTTAAAAAAAAATTTCTGGAATTTTAGAAATTCAGACCCTAAGGGGGAGGGATATGATTTCAAGTAATCCTTTATATCACAAATATATATATATATATATATATATATATATATATATTTATATAATTTTACTCCATGTTCACTGCAATTTTGAACTGATTAACTGTGCGTTTAACTGATATCTGATTCTTAAATTTTACATGTGTCTCGTTTATTCTAACTTTGAGTTGCATCCGTTTCAATTATAATTTTTTAAGTAATTTTGTATCATTATTTGTAGTGGTGATTTTATTTTGATCTACAATTTTAAATGGTTTTGGATTATCAATTTTAGGTAATAGTTTTATTTTGATCTTCGTTTTTTCTGGTTTTACTATGGGTGTTTCGGGCCTGTGAACAAAGAAATTCTTAGCTTTCGCTTTCTAAGTGACAGAAAAACGTCCATTTTTTAGCTTATTTGCATTCTAACAGGCCCTTGAAAACGTTAGAGTGCAAATAATGCTTTTTTCTCATTCCAATTTCCAGTAATTCATTTCGATTTTTCTTTAATTCTTTTTACTTTCTTCTATATGTAATATAGAGAAAGTATTGGATTCGCGAAAATTTTCGACCTCCGTTTTTTGACGGATCTACACGTTTTGGGATATCCTGAACACGAATTGATAGTTTTTAAAAAATGTCTGTCTGTGTGTCTGTCTGTCTGTGTGTCTGTCTGTCTGTCTGTCTGTCTGTCTGTATCATTTTTTTGTGGACGCTGTATCTCACGAACCAATGAATGAAATTTAACCAAACTTGGTATTTAGTTGCACCCTGACATGAACTGGTGCCCATTAGATTTGGGGATCAATAGCTCAACAGGTGGCGTTGTGATCGCATTTTATGCAAATTTTTAACATGGCAGCATAGGACAAAATTCCGTATAAATGGGCATAATGAGAGTTATTTTAAACTTGTGATTGTAAAATTAATTTGAATTATTGATGATAGTAGTAGTTAACTAGGAAAAAAAATTGTGCATGGGGGGGGCATCGGTTCCCCCCCTGGGGGGAAGTACCCCCCCGGGGGGGTTAAATTTTGAAGATGGGTATCATTCGAAAGATCTCGTCAATACCTTTAAAACGAATGGTTGAACCATAAATCTGTGATAATTTAAAACAAAGTTATCGATTTTTTTTACTTTTAACAAAAAAAAAAACTTAGAAAAATAATCGTATTTTTTTTTTTTTTTAAACGAAATTTTACCAAACTTGGTATTTAGTTGGTCCCCGACATAAACTGTTGCTGATTATATTTGGGGATCAATAGCTCAACAGGTGGCGCTGTGATAGCATTTTATCTAAATTTTTAACATGGCAGCATAGGACAAAAATTCGTATAAATGTGCATAATAAGAGTTATTTTACACTTGTGTTTGTAAAATTAATATGAATTATTGATAATAGTAGTACGTAACTAGGAAAAAAATTTTGTGCATGGGGGGGCATCGCTTCCCCCCCTGGGGGGGAAGTACCCCCCGGGGGGGTAAATTTTGAAGATGGGTATCATTCGAAAGGTCTCGTCAATACCTTTAAAACGAATGGTTGAACTATAGATCTGTGATAATTTAAAACAAAGTTATCGATTTTTTTTACTTTTAACCAAAAAAAAAAAAAAAACTTAGAAAAAAATTCTATTTTTTTTTTTTTTTTTTTAAATATTGTTAGTGATTGAATATGTATTAATTTTCAAAAAAAAAAAAATCCTTTTTTTTTTTTTAAATATTGTTACTGATTGAATATGTATAGGAAAATATAGAAGAAAGTCTTGTGGTGGCCACAACATACTAGTTTGGTTTGATTTGGGTAGTCTTCGCTTATGATCCGAATAATTGTTATAATACTGAAGTTAAATCATCTTTAAATTTCAAATTTTTCACTGATAATATTGTATTACTATACATATATATATATATATATATATATATATATATATATATATGAGATTTCTGCTCTAAAATATAGCTCAGCTCACACAAATATCTAAAAACTGATTTCTGAAATTTTAGAAATTCGTCCCAGGCAGGGCGGGACGGGGCCAAATATATATATATATATATATATATATATATATACCCCGTAGCAGAAACACGGCGACACGGCGACAATGTCGCAGAAACAGGAATGCTCTTGCAGAAAGATTTTACTTAAGTCAAATAAATTTTGACATTGTGTTAAAAAAAATATATAAAGAGAGAGAGAGAGAGAGAGAGAGAGAGAGAGAGAGAGCGAAAGAAACTCAAAGAATGGATTATAAACTGTTCTGCAGAACAAATTTTCGTTTCTGCAGATACTATCGCCTCAATCCTGAATAAGGAGAGGAGATACAGCGGATGTAACTCACTTGGGCTAGCTTTGATACGGCATGCATTAGCGATTCGTGATGCGGTGATATGATTCGGTGTATCGACACTTTTCACTGGTAACCTCTTCACATCGTAACTTCATTTTCGTGTCTCGAAGCTTCGTTTTCGCGCCGCGCCTGCTGCTCGAGTCGTGTGTATTTATTGTATTGCAAAAAGATGTTTTTTCGAAAGAATGTGGCCATTTTCTGAATTTCATATTTCTTGCATTTTCAGATTCATGCATAACAAAATAGCTGCTGCATCCAGTGATTTTTTTTTTTTTTTTTTTTTTTTTTTAATAAGTGCGTGATTGCTACTGTACCGATTTCCATACATTTTCTGATTTACGCAGGACAAATTAGTTTTATATAGGGATTTTTTTTTTTTTTTTTTTTTGACGTGAAAACTTTTTTAGGCGCGTTGAGCACTTTTTGGGTGAGCAAAAATCATGGAACTCGCATCATCGTCAGCGAACGCTTTGAAATTCTGCAGGCGTTCGTTGCCGTTGTTACCATGTCAACCCAGTCACAGACAGTCTGGTCGGGAAGAAACATATTTTTTTCCAATTGACATCACGTGGTTTTTCTACTAGGATTAAAAATTGCAAATTTCAAAATTCTTCAATTTTCTTCTAAATTCTTCGAAACTTACTGTGCGCCATTTAGAGCACACGGGATAGTTGCAGTTCAAATTTCATCGATTTTGGGAAAAATTTACATTTTAATTGGAAATTAAATTTTATTCTAATACGCGTATTTCAAATTCTAATTACGATTAAATTATTTTTAATACATCATTCGAAAGTTATTTTAAAGTACTTTTATATTATCGAAAGTGGAATTCGAGATTTCAGCTGATTTACACGTTTTGAGGTGTCCTGAATAGGTTTTCTTTTGCATCTCAGCTATTAATTAAAATAATTTCATAAGTAATACATCATTTGAAAGCTTTGTTGAGTTGGTATCGTACAGTAGCTTACAGAAATTTCCATCGCCAGATGGCGCTGTAATATTTTAAGATTTCAATATTTCTATTTCTAATTATGATTAAATTATTTTTAATACATCATTCGGAAGATATTTTAAAATACTGTTATATTATCGAAAGTGGAATTCAAGATTTCACCTGATTTACACGTTTTGAGGTGTCCTGAATGGGTTTTCTTTTGTATCTCAGCTATTAATTAAAATAATTTCACAAGTAATACATCATTAGAAAGCTTTGTTGATTTGGAATCGAACTGTAGATTACAGAAATTTCTACCGCCAGATGGCGCTGTAATATTTTTAAATTTCAATATTTGAAATTATTATTATGATTAAATTGTTTTTAATACATCATTCGAAAGACATTTTAAAGTTCTTTTATATTATCGAAAGTGGAATTCGAGATTTCACCTGATTTACACGTTTTGAGGTGTCCTGAATCGGTTTTCTCTTGTATCACAGTTACTAATTAAAATAATTTCTTAAGTAATCAATATTTTTACCTAATATAAGGCTTAGTTCATTTAATTTGGATAGCTACAAATATTGTGCCGAATCACATAATACAGATCATAAACACTTCTTTACAAACCAAAAATAATTCGAAAATAATAATCTAATAGCTCAACGATACAATTCACAAGTTACTTAGTTTTCACTTCTATCGGGAGTCCCTAAAAACTGCTTTGATTTTTTTTTTTTTTTTTTTTTATGTATGCGAAGCGTGCATACGTGCGTAGTAGTAAATACACGTAATTTTTTAAAAGCTGCATTAATTTTAATGTTTGGTTCAAACTATGCAATACATTTCACAAATATATACAGAAATAAGACTATGGGGAAAATTGTAACGTCTGTAGTTATACGCAAAATAAAAAATGGAGCTGAATGCTTACCTTGCTTCAAAAAATAGAATTAAGAAATTAATCTTAAAAATACTTTGATTTTTAGCATTTTATATGTAGTAAAAGATCTTAGCAATAAATATTAATGCTTAAGTTATAAAACTGGTAACTTTTCTGATTTTTTTTCTTTACTAATCATTAATTATTTTAATTGTGATTAAAATTCTTAGCTTTAAATTTTGTTGTTTAAGCATATGAAGTCGTTAAAAAAATTATTAATTTATTTTACAAAAATACTCTTATCATTAGTTTGTACAGCTTGTTCATTTCATTTTTTAAACATTTAAATTTTTAAAAAATGTTTATTTTTTTAATTGAAATATTGTGAATTAAATAGTTATCTAATTTTTAATAAAATCACACAATCAACTGTGGAAGGAAATTATTTTGAATATTTTGAATTATTTTGAATTATTTATCTATTTTGAATAAAAATCAAAACAAAGGTTTTGTTGAATATCTTATTTTTTATATTTTTATAAGCAAAAGGAATTTTATCTAATAGTAGTTGTTTTGAATGCTACATAAACAGCAAATGCTTTTATTTATTTATTTTTATTTACTTATTCGTATAGATATCAATATCAAATATTATTTTTGATTGATTTCTATTTATTTCATTCATCTCTAATCATTATTTTCTATTATAGATTTTATCCATGAAATTTGTTACATTTCCCATTTCAACATTTCCTTAAAAATTAAATATTTCTCTTGCCTCAATCTTTATGAAAATATTTTGACTATACTTTGTCTATAATTGTGTTACTGAGATCTTGTATTCTGTTTTACTTTATGAATTTAAATGATGGTATAATTATACATTCTGAATTCTTTAATGTCAAATCATATTTCTTAGATTTCAAATACACACCTTCATGCTTTTTGTATATGATAATATAAAAAAATAATCTTGTGTATTAGAATGTTATCTTTCACCTTTCTAATAATCTAAAAAACTATAAATGTTGTAAATTATTTACATTTCATTATAATTTTCAGTATTCTACATTAATTTTTACTTTTAATTTTGAATTTCGTTGTTTGGTTTGCACCTTATGAAATAAGTGCATTTGTGTATTTAAATATATATATTTAATATAAAAAAAGTAATGAAATTTTAAAAGTATTTGTAACATTTGTTTAATTTAGACATTTCATGATTTAAATGCCTTAAAAAATTTTTTAGATTATTTTTTATGTGTTACTGCATTTTATGGTTTGAATTCATTGAATATTTTATAAACAATATTGTATATTAATGTGAACAAAAAATCTGAATCAATTAAGATCAACAGATTTATTTTCACCTTTCTTAACAAAAAAAAAAAAAAAAAAAAAAAAAAAAAGCATTTTCTTGCAATAGTGCAGATATATGCATTCGTGCCTAGTTAAAATATAAATACATTGGTTATACTGAATATTATTTACTATTTAAAAATAATGTATTTTGTATTCTTAAATGTTAACTTCACAAACTATTCCTGCAGAAAGTTTTTGGTGTTGATGAAGCTTGTCGCAGAAAGCATAATAAATTTCTGCCACAGGGTATATATAGAAATACAGTTAGACCATTTAAAATTGGTACAGATGGGTTTTAGATGCCTGCAAATCGAATGAGGATATTTTCGAAAGTGTAAAGTTATTAGGATGGGCGGGAAGGGGGGGCGGAGGAGCAAGAAATTAAAAATAGAGTTAGATCGTTCAAAATTAGTACATAGAAGTTTTTGACATCTACAAATCGATTGCGGCTATTTTCGAATTTGAAAGGTTATTAGGAGGAGTGGGAAGGGGGCGCGGAGAGGTAAAAAAGTAAAAATGGAGTTCGGTCGTTCAAAACTGGTACATAGAGGTTTTTGATACCTACTAATCGATTGCAGATATTTTCGAATTTGTAAAATCATTAGGATAGGTTCGAAGGGGCAAAAATATAGAAGTAAGAATTAGAGCGTTGTAAAAAATTATTATTAGGTTTTAAGGCCCGATAAATCGATTGCGGATATTTTCGAAAGTGTAGAATTTTTACGAAGGGCGGTAAGGTAAGGGCAAAAATAAAGAAATTCAGATAGAACATTGAAAATTAGTATTATTAGGTTTAAAAGCCCGAGAAAACGATTGCGGATATTTTTGAAATTGTAAAATAATTAGGAGGGGCGGGGATGGTGGGCGAAGAAACGCGCGCACCGTGCGCGTATGTATATGGTGCTTCAAGCAGTGGGGGCCCGGACCGATTATTACAGCGATGAGAGAAGAATTCATACGATTTTCTTTTTTTTTTTTTTTTTTTTTTTTTTTTTTCACATGATAAAAATTAATGGAATTTTGAGAATTCATTAATTATAGTGATTCATTTAAAAATAGTGACCAGCGAAGCGGGCGTAGCCTGCTAGTATATATATACACATATATATAATTGTGTAGTTCCCACATCAAAACATACAATTGTTGTATATAGTATGTGCAATAATGTATTAAATTTAACAACTCATTTGTAGCTTTTTATGATACAGGATGATCCAAAGTATTTTCGCTCTTCATCAATCTGTGGTTGGTCCCCTAACTGCATTCTGGATTAAATCAATAGTTGAAAATGTGAGTTTTTAAATGTTCTTTGCATGTGTGAAATTCCAGGTCATTTCGTTTACAATTTCTTTTTTTTTTTTAAATCGGGGAGAGAAAAAAAAAGAAAGAAACTTATAATTTGATTACTTACTGTATTTTACTTTCATGATAAGGCCGAAAAAGAAAAATATACAGTAAAGCACCGTTTATTCGTCTCTCGTTCATATATCTTTTACATTTATAAGTCCCTTTAGAGAAGTCCCGATTCATTCCTATTCATTTTAATACAAAAATTCTTTGTTTATACGCCGCTAATGTCGGTTATGCGTCCTTTTCACTTTACTAAAATTCCCAAAATCTCTCGCCCTGTCTTCATTTTCCATTCTAAATAAAACAGATTTTTCCTAGAAAGCATCTTAAATGGAGTAACGCAAGAAAGATCGAAGAATACTGACCAAAGAAAATTGAATTCACAGTAGAATTTTTAATACTAATAAATAATCAGCAAATAAGACGAATATTAAAGATTTTTAATGTTATTAAATAACTATCTGTATGGGCATATGCTTATTCTTAAAGATACGCAATTTATATGATTAATATTCAAAATAAATTCATATAGTTCTTAAGAAATAAAATATAATGCATAACAATATGTGCTTATATATAATGATAATAACAATATATAATGATTAGATATTTCAATTTTAGATCTCAAAAGTAGTGTTTAAATAAAAAAAAAAAAAAGAAAGAAAAAAAAAAACTATCATTTTTTTTAATTTTCGACCTCGGTTTTTTGACTTTTTTACACGATTTCAGGTGTGAGGAATCCGAAAATGACAAAATTTGTATGGTGTCTGTCTGTAGGGTGTCTGTTAGTGTGTTAGTCCGTTAGTCCATTAGTTTGTTAGTCTGTGTACACGATATCTCAAGAACAAATTGTCGCAGAGAGGTCAGATCAGTTTTAAAATATTACTTTTAACACTGGCAAGAACCCTATTCATTTGCAACATTCGAATTTAAAAACTTCGTCAGTTATTATAAATTTACGATTTTCTTAACATGAGAGAATAAGACAAAAATTCACTTAAACGTTTATTAAATGGAAACTTTTTACTGTAAAAATGTCAGACCAGTTTTAAAATATCAGTTTTGATGCCGGAATGAAAATCAGTAACTATAAATATGCTACTTTGAAAATTTCGCAAGTTATTGGAAATTTACGAATTTCTTAACATGGCAGTATAGGGCAAAATTTCACATAAACGTCAATTTAGAGAGATATTTTCATCGTAAAGATGTCAGACTACTTTTGAAATATTATTTAGGACACTGGCATGAATATTAATGACTATGAATTTTCTAATATAAAATTTCGTAAGTTATTGGAAATTTGCGAATTTCTTAACATGGCTAGAATAGAGCAAAATTTCACATAAATGTCTATCTTGAGGGATATTTCCATCGTAAAGATGTCAAACCACTTTCGAAATATTATGTTGGATACTGGCATGAATATCATAGACTATGATTTTTCCAATTTAAAAATTCGTAAGTTATTTAGAATTTACGATTTACTTAACATGTCAGAATAAGGCAAAATTCAGCATAAACTTCCATTTTGAGGATCATAAATACATTAGAAAACTTCAAAATTACACTTATGATATTTGTTAGAACATGATTGAATACAAATATTCTAATAGGAAAATTTCGTAAATTATTCGTAATTTACGATTTTATCAGCATAGCGAATTTGTAAATTTTTCATATAAATCTGAATTTTGAGGATTATTGCATTGGAAATAGTAGCATGAAAACTAAACAACAGAATTGACCCTGATAAAATAAATTAATTGATTAGAATAAGATAAATATATCGAAGTGAATGGTGGATAGCCTATTAGGAGGGGATTTCATTCTGTCACTGTATCAAATTTTAGTCAAATTCATTTCTTTTAATATGATTATAATATGTCTCGCACTAGAAATTTATGAGAACATAAATATGATGGGGAACTGAGCAGAGTCCACCTATGCCAACTAGTTTTTCTTATTTTTTAACTCGCTGTGTTAACTCTGTTTTATATGTCTTTAAATATGTATCAAGTTTCTTTTACTGGAAAATTTCAAAAATGCATATAATATCTCCAAAAAATGCATATGCTATGTGTGTAATAGTGGATAATGGAAGTCGTGTGGTTGTTTCACACCAGATTTTTTAATAATCGGAAAAATGAATAATTGCTTATTTCAGCAACATATCAACAAAACAAAATCACATACCTTAGCAATTAGCTGCGATAATACTCATTGTTTACTTTATCAGTGTCGAATTACTATTTGCATGTTTTAGCAATCAGTCTCAAAAATACCTCATTGTGGTTGTTCATTCGATACAAAAAAAAAAAAAAAAAAACCCTGCAGTTTTCAACTTATTATTGAAAAATGGTTTTCCCAGGAGCCTCAAGGAAAAATTCTGGTTCGGAAACAGATCGTTTACAAAAATCGTCGATCTTAAAGTGGATCCTTAACAAAAATCTATTATTTTAAAAAATAGAAAAAATCTGATGTGGGCACCACATGACTTCCTTATACACTTTTAGAAATATACATAATGTTAAAAAACATTGTCACTGGACCCGAAACAGTTGGCTAAAAATATTTTTAAAAAATGCATGCATACGTAAAAAAAATAAAATAAAAAATAAATAAATAAAATAAAATTGTGCCTTGAGGGGACTCATGTCAAAGTTGTGCCTTGGGGGGACTCATGTCAAAGTTGTACCTTGGGGGGACTAATGCCAAAGTTGTACCTTGGGGGGGACTCATGTCAAAGTTGTGCCTTGGGGGACTCATGTCAAAGTTGTACCTTGGGGGACTCATGTCAAAGTTGTGCCTGGGGGGGACTCATGTCAAAGTTGTGCCTTGGGGGGGACTCATGTCAAAGTTGTGCCTTTTGGGGACTCATGTCAAAGTTGTACCTTGGGGGGGACTCGTGTCAAAGCTGTGCCTTGGGGGACTAATGTCAAAGTTATGCCTGGGGGGGACTCATGTCAAAGTTGTGCCTTGGGGGGGGGACTCATGTCATAGTTGTTCCTTGGGGAAGTTTTAAATGTCTAGCTGGTCGGGAAGTTAGTTAAAAATCGATTGCAAGATTTGTACTGGTAACGCTGTCGAAGGCAGCAGGAACCCTACACAGTTGGCTAAAAGTATTAAAAAATGCATTTTCACCGTGTTCTGATCTAGTCTGAAAGTTTCAAATGTCTAGCTAGTCGGGATGTTAGTTAAATAATTTTTCTGTTGAATCGCATAAACGCTGCTGAAGGCAACAGGTATCGGAAACAGTTGGCTAAAAATATTTGAAAAATGCATTGTCAACGTGTTCTGAGCCTTTCTGAAAGTTTCAAATGTCTAGCTTGTCGGGAAGTCAGTTAAATTGCAAGATTTGTCTAAACCGTTTCTGAGTTATTACCGTTTTTTGATACATTATGGCCAAAACCTATGTATTTTTGTTATTATGAACCTAATTTTCCTAAATATCTCCAAAACCGAAAATCATAGAAAGTCCAAAAAGGGAGGTGCACAACTAGATGTTATAACAAACCTATGTACCAATTCGCAACTTTCTACGTCCAGCCGTTTTTGAGTTATGTGACATACCCACACACACACAGACACACACACACACACACATACAGACGTCACGAAAAATCGTGTAAAAACCCTTATATCTCTAAAACGAGAGCTCGTGTTAAGACGACACTTGCAGGTGTGCAACTAGACATCATGACAGTCACACGTATAAATTGGCAACATCCAGCGATCATTCGTTTTCGAGCAATGTGAAATACAAAATCCATTTCGCAAATCGGGATTACTATACTTCCTTATACTTTGTATAAGGAAGTAAAAATGGATGAGGAAATTTTTATTTTGGTATTCAACAGAAAAGTTTCCAAGAAAGCAGCGAATAAGCCAAAAAGGTCTACTCATTAGAGGGGAATAATTTAAAATTCAATTTTCAAGTCTGCTGTGTATTGTATAAAATGACTTGTACATTATAGTGCACATTTAACTATGTTACATATAAATATATAGCATAAAATCAGCATAAGAAGAAATAATAATACTTAAATTTAAATTTTTAATCAGAGCATATTTAATTACAATTAAAATTACACCTTTTATAAAGCTCTGCTTACTTGGTTGTAGTACTTTCAGGACGGATTGCCCTTTCCTCAGCAACCATAACGTGGTCCGCTGTAGTCGAAACTGAATCAGGACCTTTTCTTTGTTGACTCTTCATGAGGTGGCGCCACGATCGATCTAAATCTGCGCGCGACTCGTGCCCGTGACATGCTAATTGGTTATTAATTATTTCAATAGTTTCGCTGTAAAAATCATAGTCCGGGTTATTGTAATTAGCAATTTTTCGAGTTTCGTTAAAATTTATATTGATATTATTTTTCTTGGTTAACTTTAGTGAGGGCTGTAGTGATTATGCTTTTTACCGCGAAACTATTGAAATAATTAATGACCAGTTAGCATGTAACGGGCACAAGTCGCGCGCATATTTGGATCGATCATGGCATGGCACCACCTCATGAAGAGTCAACAAAGAAAAGATCCTGATTCAGTTTCGATTACATCGGACCACGTTATGGTTGCTGAGGAAAGGGCGGATCCGCCCTGAAAGTACTACAACCAAGTAAACAGAGCTTTATAAAAGGTATAATTTTAATTGTAACAAATAATAATAATAATAGTTACTAAATCCTAACGAACACGAAGTACGTATGTTATGCTATAAGTTTTATTAAGTAAAAAATAGTGAATTGTTTATTTGTCAACTTATGTTCCATTAAAGAAAAGTGTTCGTAATGTTCAATAAAAGATGAAAATGACAGCAAGGACCCTTAATAGGTTATGTGGTTTAAACATGCACAGATATAGTGGTTTCTATGCCACACTTTATATTAATTTAAAATTGAGTCAAGTGAAGGTGGGAGGTTTAAATTTATAAATGGCGGGTGAATTTAAAGTCGGAATTGCCAACTCAGTGTTGGACAATTGTCCTAAGATCTGGGCCTAAGGGGGATGTCATCCTGGGAGTCTTTCTAAGGAGCCATAGCTCGTATTCATGCGTTTTGGAGAAAAATACGTAAAATTCCGCAAGGCTAGGTCAATGAGCACGACGTGGGATAAAACCTGGCATTTCCCGTCTACCAACTTTACGCGTAGAACATCTCGGCTACTGATGGGGTGAATTGCTAACTTAAAATATCTTTATTCCTGTAAATACGAGTCATGCAAGATATATTAATCCAATTATGTTCCTCATATTTCTTAGATTCAAATTGTCTTACAAGATAATATCGTGATTGAATTTTATGAAATAATGCATTGCATACAAATGTTTTGATCTACCTGTTTATGTATGTATGTATCTATCTATCTATCTATATTTATTTATTTAACCCGTTAACGCCCGAATTAATTTTGCAAAATATTATTAGCTGATTATTTCATTTCTAAATTAATATAGACAACTGATAGTAAAATATATTAACTTAAACAATTCTTCTGATAGTTTTAAATTTAAAGCCCATTCTCATTTATTGACGTTTAGTGTTCTAGCGAGAAAACTTCGAGATAGAAAAACTTTGAGATAACAGATTAATTTCCTATTATATGTTGACAAAGATCTCGAAAGTAAAGTATTGTAATATGTATTATTATTCAACTTGATTTAAGTTAGTATATCTGCGCAAAAAGCAAATATATGTGCGACGAATGATAAATCATAAAATGACTATCCAAATTATGAAATAATAATTAATAGTAGGCACATAAAACTTTCAGGGATCATTTAGAGTGACGGTATAAATTGTCACCAAAAAGCAGAAATCATTCCAAGAAACCACAAAAAATATACGCGCCCTTTTATTATCTGTCCTCAAATGAGGACACTGGGCGCTAACGGGTTAAAAGGGTTTTTATGGAAAAATTTATTTCATTCAAATTGTGGGAACTTTCAAACTCAAAGTTATTTAGAACGATAATTGAAATATTAATTTTTACCTTCGCTTATTCATATAGGGTAGAAAAAGTATTGTTTAGCGGTAAAATTGTCATAATTAAGTTCTTGTTATATTTATGTGTTTTGAGGTCTCCTGAATCAGAAAAGCAGATTTTTAGCGGTTGGTCTATGTGCGTGAATGTGTGTCTGTTATCAGCGTATCTCAAGATCAAATAGTACAGTATGAAGTTCCAAACTCGGTATTTAAAATGTGTGTCATCTAGGAATAATAAACTAAACATTTTGATGAAGCCAAGTGAATGTTTCGCATACAAGAATATTCAAGAGAATTCAAATACAAGAAAAAATTTATAGACAATATTTCTAGTAGATAGAATTTAAGATCTATAGACAACACTAAACAAAATGAAATGAACATATATTTTTTAAATGCATGAAATCACATTTTGTGTAAAATGCGGTATCGTAGTACTTCATCACTCGTTTACAGGGCTACCCAAAATAATGGACTATAGAAGGACTATACTTGGAAATTGCTGGAAGTACATTTCCAGTTGTGCTATATAATATTAATGTAGGAGATTTTTTAAGTACACAATGGGAAGTGTATATATTTTATAGACGACATGTATGGCTAACATTAAAAGCGAAAACATTCTTTTGTATTGAATGTAATTGGTGGAAGCGCTTTATTATATTTCACCATGTTCAGGAAAACTGCTCAGAAATAAAAATTAATTCCTCATATTCATCCGGTAAATAGAGAATTTTTTTAAAGTTGCATTTTCAACATTGTTATACATTGTGATTATTATTAAAGTTACAATTTCAAAACGCTAAAATTTTAAAACTACTCATTAGAGCGATTTGATATTTTATCAGAGCAATTGTGAGGCAATGAAATTTTGTTTGGCAAAAGAAAAAAAAAAAAAAAAAAAAAGATAGTTCCAAAATGTGCCGTTAATTATCCGTAAAACATTTGTTTCATGAAGCTCCTCTTTTTCTCTTTTCACTATGACTGTTTCCGCTGTAAACACGTATTCTTGTCTTTTTGCTAAAAAATTTTGTAGTAAACCCTTGAAGTCTATTGTTTCTTGCTATTCCATTGTGTTGCTAACAACATTCCTGTGTTTAATGAGTCCATTTAGGCGCTTCCCCTGACATCACCCTGACAGCGCCATCTATAGGAACATGTTGGAACAACTTTTTTCCTCACCCAAATAAAATTTCATTGCCTCACGATTGCTCTGGTAAAATATCAAATAGCTCTGATGGGTAGTTTTAAAATTATAGTATTTTGGGGGTATTCTGAATGCTAAAGTCAAGTTTTTAACGTTTGATCTTTGTTTACGTATTTTATCGGAATAAATTAAAAGCAAATAATTGTAGTTAGTTCAAATATTGTTTTTAAGGTTCATATGAGGTTACAACTTTAAAAATTGGATCAAGATTGATAAGTTTTAAATAGTGGTGCGTTTGAAAGTTCGCGAATATTTTAGAATAAACTTTTAAATATAACAGTCTTTACATAAATGTGAGTATTATATTCAAAAAAGGGTGTTCAGAGGGTACTAGCTCCCTCTTCACACACAATTATGTGTCAAATAAAACTGTACCAAGACCTAGTTTTTGTTAATAAGGAAATGACTAATTTGTGAGGTGGAAAAAAATAGCCATTAAAAATAAAAATATATATATTATCATTATTGTTTTTAAACTGAGCTTCTAAATCAAAAAAAGTCCACCAGTTTTGTTCCACTTCAGAAAATTGCTTCTTAAACTAAATTCGGCTCTTTGGTTACGTTATTCTATAATTTAAACCCAAAACTAGTAATTTTAATAGTTAATCTTCCTTATTTAATTTTTAAGTAAATGAATATAAAACTTTTAAATTTATTATGGAGGTATGCTTAATTTTTGCATCATTAATTTAAATGGCACTGTACATATGACTCATATTCATGCATTAAATGTTAACCCAAATCTACCTTTCACTCTATTAATATTATTTAAATGAATAATTTTGTAAATGGAACGCATATAACAGTTTTGGTATCATATATACAGCCCATTTAGCAGTGGAAAGAAATGGAACTGGATAATTAAATTTCAGATATGTGTACAGATAAAAACTAGTTGGCATACGTGGACTCTGCTCAGTTCCTCATCATATATATATATTTATAAATTTCTAGAACAGGACATTCTCTAACATAGTTACCATGTTAAGAGAAATGAATTTGAAAAAAAACGCTTGACACAGTGACAGAATGAAATCCCCGCCTAATAGGCTATCCACCGTTCACTTCGATATATTTATCTTATTCTAATCTATTAATTTATTTTATTAGGGTAAATTTCGTAGTTTAGTTTTCATGCTACTATTTCCAATGCAACAATCCTCAAAATGCACATTTATATGGAAAATTTTCAATTTTGTTATGTTGATAAAATCTTAAATAACGAATAGCTTACGAAATTTTCCTATTAGAATATTTGTATTCAATCATGTTCAAACAAATATCATAAACGTAATTTTGAAGTTGTCTGATATATTTATGATCCTGAAAATGGCCGTTTATGCTCAATTTTGTATTCTTCTGCCATTTTAAGAGGATCGTAAATTCCAAATAACTTAAGAATTTCTTAAATTAGAAAATTCATACTCTATGGTATTCATGTCAGTATCCGACATAATATTTCAAAAGTAGTCTGACACCTTTACGATGAAAATATCCCTCAAGATTGACGCTTGTGTGAAATTTTGCCCTATTCTGCCATGTTAAGAAATTCGTAAATTTCTAATAACTTACGAATTTTTTATAATGAAAAATTCATAGTCAGTGATATTCATGCCAGTATCCTAAATAATATTTCAAAAGTAGTCTGACATCTTTACGACGGAAATATCTCTCAAAATTGACGTTTACGTGAAATTTTGCCCTATACTGCCATGTTAAGAAATTCATAAATTTCAGTAACTTGCGATATTCTCAAAGTAGCATATTATAGTTACTGATGTTCCTTCCGGCATCAAAACTGATATTTTAAAACTGGTCTGACATTTTTACAGTAAAAAGTTTCCATTTAATGCACGTTTAAGTGAAATTTTGTCCTATTCTCCTATGTTAAGAAAATCGTAAATTTCTAATAACTTACGAAGTTTTTTAATTCGAATGTTGTAAATAAAAAGGGTTCTTGCCAGTATCGAAAGTAATATTTTAAAACTGGTCTGACTTCTCTGCGATCATTTGTTCTTGAGATATCGTGTAAACAGACTAACAAACTAACGGACACCCTACAGACGGACACCATACAAATTTTGTCATTTTCGTATTCCTCACACCTGAAAACGTGTAAAAAAGTAAAAAAACCGAGGTCGAAAAATTTTCACAATTACCTATAGTATGATGGGGAATTAATATTAGAGAATTAATGGCTTTACATTAGACCATCGTATAGGACAATTGTTGCAAATTCAATGTATTAAAATCAAGAAATTTTCAAGCAAAAATATATTTTATTCATTTTGTGAGAATTTCTAAATTTAAAGTAATTTAGAACTGTAATTAAATTAACTAGTTTTTATTATTAATAATAACTGAAGTAAGTAAATCAAGAGCATAAATAAAAGTTTTTAAATAAAAAATTTACATAATTAATTTTCTAGCTGAAATTGTTAATCAGTGAAGACCTGTCAAAAATGCTCCATTTAACACGTTGAGCGCCACCCAAATTCTTAAAATCCATTAAAATTCCATAATGATTTCGCCTGTAATAAATAAAAATTAAGCAAATTTTTAATAAATTTTTAATAAATTTTTAATCATTAAATGTAATGTTTTTAGTTTTATATCCTATTTTGTATCCGCCACCGATGGTTGACGCGGCTTTATATGATATTTGACACTGTCAGCCATTGATGGCTAACAGTGCGCGCAACGTTTTAATTTTTTATTGGTACTGCTTTTACTTTCGGGGTAAAACTTTCACTGAAATGTTTGAAGTATAACATGTTCTGCACACTCCTACAGTTTCAAGATGATTCCTTCAGTACTTAGGGATATATGACAAAATGTCTAGAATGGCTGACATGGCGCTCAACGTGTTAAGAACTATTGAGATTAAATTTAAAGTTGGTTCATCAATTACGTTATACCGCAATTAAAACCCAAAGCAAAGTCTTCCCAATGATAGAAAATTGGAAGATTGCAGCGAAAACTTCATTACAGCTAAAATTAGAGTTAGAATTTAGAAATTAATTTGAGAAGTAATCTTAGAGCTACAGCAAAAAAAAAAAAAAAAAAAAAAAAAATTTCTTCCGTGGCATTCTTAATTTCCAATATTTTGTTATTTGCTACGACTTAAAAAAAAAAAAATTTAAAAATAAATGTCAGAATAACAGTTTGTCAGCCTGGTTGAAAATAGTGCCAGTTACAGCATTTGGCAATTTTATCATTTCTTTACACAACATAAAAACTATTAAACTTCAACTTGTTTAAGAAACATCATATCAATTTATCATACATCATGTCAATTGATTAGAGAAGTAATCTTAGAATGAGAACAAAAATTAGTTTTTTTTTACTCAGATAACCTATTATATTTGTCAGTGTTTTGTGATTTGCAACGACATAAAAAAACAGTCAGAGGGATAATTCATCCATTTGTTGGGGTTTATCTAATGACACCAGTTTTTGCCTTAGGTTAAATTTGTCGTGTTGTTACGCGACGTAGAAAAACTATTAAAACTTCAAAGTAATTAATTATAAAATATCATAACAATTTGTTAAACATCATAACAAATCATTTGAGAAATAATCTTAAAACGAGAGTAAGATTTTTTCTTTTTTTTTTTTTTTTTTTTTATTCACATCTAGTATATTTGATTTTCAGTGTTTTGTGACTTTTTACAACTTGTTAAAAAAGTCATAGGAACAATTTTTAGTTTTCTTGGTGGTTATTTAACGGTGTTAGTCTTTGAATTTTGTCAATTTTAGCTTGTCTTTACACGTAGCGGAAAATACTAAAATTTTAATAAACAAGAAAAGTTGTTCAATAATAATTACCTTTTCAAAAAAAAAAAAAAAAAAAAAATGTTGTTATAAGAGTAATTCTACATAATTATTGTACACAAAGTTTTAAATTTGGGATTAAGGTTTACTGTATTCGAAACAAAAATAACAATAATAACACTTTTCGAAATATTTTTGTTATGTATGTTTTTGTATATAAGATATTTGATGGCAAATATATATTATAGATACAAAATAAAACTTTACTCTTAATATTATAATTAAATATATTTTCGCTTCCGATTATAACTTGAAAAGCTTTCAAAGGATATTCTAAAATGTAGTTAGACCAAATTCTAAAAAAAAAAAAAAAAAAAAAAAGCACTGTAATAAAAATTGTTTTTTAATTTTTTAAAACAGCAAATAGACAGTTATGTGAGTATCTATGTACATTATACAAAAAAAAAAAAAAAAAAATTCGCTGTTGTTAAGAATAGCTGCTACAGAAAGAAAAAATACTGAGATCTCCCAATGAATTCCATTAAGTAATAAACACATCTTTAGAATTTCCGTCCAATTCTAAATAATCAGATTCAGAAAAAGCATAAAATTCCAAAAACGAACAATTCACTGAAGGATAAGCATTACAATTTTAAGGCTCTCCTTAATCCCAACTGCCTATATCCTGATAGGCTTTTGAATACGTTTTCTTAATTTTGTAAAGTTTTTTTTTTTTTTTTAAGAACTGAAGAATATTAGTCTCAATCTACGGATTTTCACGATACCAGTTTTACGATAGTTGGACATTTATCAAAATCGAAAATTTATCGAAAATATAATTGAATAATTTGAAAACGATGCTATAATTTGGAAAAAAAAAAAAAAAAAAAAAAAAAACCTAATAGTCCTCCGTACTAAACTAAATTCTGCTTTTGCCAAAATTTCATCAAAATCTTTTTTTTTTTTTTTTTTTTTTTCCTTTTTTAAGAAAAAGAAAAGAAAATTAATAATAATCAGTTTCGAAACGGACAGTATCGAAAACATTTTTTAATAATTTTGAATTAGGAAATAAAAAGCGTGTGTGCAAAATGAAATAAAAAATAAAATAAAATTTATAAATGGACAATATTTAAGCTCGTGGACTCAGTTCAATGATATAATAAGAAAAAATGACGACATTGGTCCAATGAGATTATCTTTTTTTTTTTTTTTTTTTTTTAATCAGATACAAGAAAGTAAATTTGTATTTCTATTTCTTCTATGTGAAGTAAAAAATTTTCAGAATTTCATATCAAACTTGTCTCCCTCCATGAGCCGATTTTTTCTATACGGTTGTGAGAAGAGTTTATCATCAAGAGGCAGTCTATTGTAACTCGTGGTGTTTCGAAAAAAGCGAACACACACACACACACACACACACAAAAAAAAAAAAGGCAAATAGTGTTTATTTCATAAACAACAAACAGATTTCTAATCATTTTAATAACAATCATTACAAAATTTTAAATATTCTAATTTAACCCGTTAGCGACCAGTGTCCTCATTTGAGGACATCTAATAAATTGGCACGTATATTTTTTGTGGTTTCTTGGAATGATTTCTGCTTTTTAGTAACAGTTTATAGCATCAATTTAAGTGATCCTTGAAAGTTTTATGTGCCTACTATTAATTATTATTTCATAATTTGGATAGTCATTTTGTGATTTGTCATTCGTCGCACATACATTTGCTTTTTGCGCAGGTATACTAACTTGAAAGTTGAATAATAATATATATTATAATGCTTTATTTTCCATATCTTTGTCAACATATTATAGGAAATTAGTCTGCTATCTCAAAGTTTTTCTATCTCGAAGTTTCCTTGCTAGAACACTAAACGTCAATAAATGAGGATAGGCTTTAAATTTAAAACTATCAGAAGAATTGTTTAAGTTAATATAATTTACTGTCAGTTGTATATATTAATTTAGAAGTGAAATAATCAGCTAATAATATTTTGCAAAATTAATTCGGGCGTTAACGGGTTAATTGTTTAAGAAGTTTTTGTAGCAAAATAATTTTGCTTTACTGTTATTCCAATTTTGACTTTCTAACAAAGGGCTTCAAACAAAGGACAAACGTTCTTTGAATAAAGTTTATAATTCAAAAACGTGCTACTTCAGAACTGAATGTAGATTTATACACTAAAAGAGATTGACAATCTCTACGCAATTTTTCTTCGCACAATTAAGGTTTACCAAAGATGGGATAGTGAGGTGGATATTTTATGCTTTTATCTTTCGTATAAGTGGAAATAATGTGCTGTGTATGCGGAATGCCTGTGTTCTGAAGTCTACATATGTTTTTTCAAGATTCCTGTTGAAATATCTAAGAGTCATAGTCAATAAAGATAAAATACACTTTAAAAAAAATTCCGTAAGATTACGGGGTAAGCCCGGCGGCAGAGATTCCAGATAAAGCCCGTAAAAAAAAAAAAAAAAAAAAAAAAAAAAAATCATTGGTTTTACGGGCAAAATGTTTTTTTACACGCATGTAACGTATTTTAAGATTATTATATACTTAATTTACGGTCTAAGCGTTTCTTTTTACGGGCTTTGTCTGGAATCTTTGCTGCCGGGCTTGCCCCGTAATCTTACGGGATTTTTTTTTTACAGTGTATTTCTTTTCTTTTCTTTTCTTTTTTTTTTTTCTTTCCTGCCATCTTTTATTTCAATGAAAGAGAAATTATTTTTTATTTTTATTTTCAATTAAAACTTGCGCGTCTTTGAAATACACAGCAACGTATCTGAGAAGCAAATTGTCATTTTCCCTATGAAAACATTGCAATAGCTAACTGCCTTAAGAGCGGACTATAGCTAGCTCTGAAATCGTTTCCAGTCTTAATGACTTTTCACCCTGCTTTCTGGAGGAGGTCCTTCTAAACTAGTACTTCACTGAGATACGACACAAAATTTGTGAAAGTTATCAGCCAAAAGAAAAATTGTCCAATCCTTAAACACTTATTCTTACAGACACTCCCTTTCATGACAGAGATGGATGTGTAAACAAAATGTCAAAATGTAGAGTCCTGCGCGGGTCGGGTTTTACCCGACCCGAACCCGACAGATGAATTTTAAATCAACCCGAAACCCGACCCGAACCCGAAAAAAAAATTTTCCTCAACCCGAAAACCGACCCGAACCCGCAACAGAAAATTTTTTGCGACCCGAACCCGACCCGAAACCCGACTTATCTAACCCGAACCCGACCCGAAACCCGACTTATCTAACCCGAACCCGACCCGAAACCCGAAAAATAAATCAACATTACTTATTCATCAAAAAATCATGCAAAATAAGGAAAATGATATAACATGTTATAAAATAAAGTAAATTTTCATTGTCACACAGTTGGTAAATTATAAAAAAAAACTAGTATGTTGTGGCCACCACAAGACATTCTCCTATATTTTTTTGTCAAGTTCAGTAAGTGCGAATAATTTATTAAAACTATTATTAAAAAGTTTAACGTGATAAATGCAAATAATTTTCATCTTAGGGAAATCTAACACAAAATATCCAAAGAGAGACAGTTTTATCGTCTATAAATAACTTCTTAAACAATGAGTTTTTATAATGGTTATCTCTCATATCATGGTTCGTACAGTTATATGGCACAGAAGTTGAGATATAGCCATCCTGTCATCGATGAAATTTGCAGTATAACAACGCCACCTATTGGCCGACAAGCATTCAAACTGAGTCAGCATAATGTCTCTTAATCTCGCCTTCTCACATATTACGTTTTGTTTGATGATACACAATAGAACATGAGATATAGATTTCTTTGTAATTATGGAAATCGCTGTGTAGAAGCGCCACCTGTTCAGCGGATTACACCAAAAGTTGACAGGCGCTAATATATATATTAAATGGCACCTACATACAAATTTATATGAAATTCTGTGCAGTAGTTCTTGAGATATAGCCTTTCCTTAAATTGCGGAAATCGCTGTGTAGCAGCGCCACCTGTTGGCTGATAAGCATTCAAATTGAATCAGCATAATATCTCATATTGGTCTTCTCACATATGAAGTTTTGTTGGATTATGCGCAACAGAACCTGAGATACAGCCTCCCCTGAAATTGCAGAAATCGCTGTATAGCAGTGCCACCCGTCGAGTGGTTGACACCAAATGTTGATAGAATCTAATACTTTCTTTTACTGAATATAGAAGAAAGTAAAAAAAAAAAAAAACTTGTAAACTGCGAAACCTTTTCAATTTCCAGAATGTAAATGCGAGGTTATTCTGTATTTGTATTTCTTTAATTGATATAATAACAACAGTCGAGAAAGATTTCTAATTTTCATACAATTTCTACAAAAGACACATATTAGTTTCGTTGAAGAAAAGAAAACAGATCCAGATACAAATACGGATCTTTTTTTTCTGCCGGATATCCGCGGATACGAATAGTACATGTCTGCCCACCAGCGGCCGAGCGTTTCTGTGCTCGAAGCTGCTAGATGGGAGGTGTCGGGTTCGATCCCATGTCGCGCTCATCGACCTAGCTGTTCGGAGTTTTCCGTGGTTTCCTCCGAAACACGCGTAAATACGGGCTAGTACCCCTTAGAAAGACTCAAACGGAGGGCATTCCCCCTATAGGCCTAGGACACATCTGGAGTGAATCGGCCTTAAATCCTCTAACCAAACAACCAACCGATACATGTCTAGTATGTGCAGAATGTTTAAATTAGTTACATAATTGTAAACATGCCTATAGATTTATGTTTATAATTGTAAAAAATATTTTGAAAGGTGTTCTCAAGTCGACCCGACTTGTTGAAAACCAAACCCGACCCGAACCCGAACCCGACCCGCAAGGAAAAAAATTCAGCCAACCCGACCCGAACCCGACCCGCACGAAAAAAAGATCAATCAACCCGACCCGAACCCGACCCGCAAGAGAAAAAATTCAATCAACCCGACCCGAACCCGACCCGCGGGTCGGGTCGGGTTCGGGTAAAATCGGGTTACCCGACCCGATGCAGGACTCTATCAAAATGTCACTATTTATCAAAGCCCATCAAAGGTTCAGTTAAGAAAATTACCCCGGAGTGTTAAACAGCGTTAGTTGACCGCTAAAGAAATGAAAACGAATGTGATATTAGTTAAATAACAATTGTAGCTGTCGATTTTTAATATTAAAGTTAAACTAAAGAATCAGTTTTTCAAATATATAATGAATTTCAGATAATTTTTATTCAAGAGAAAATTATTGTTTATTTTTCTCGCAAGTAAAAAGTATTTTATAATAAAATCAATTTTAAATAATGCAAATTAAGAAATCACAATTAAAATCTTTGTTGAGACAATCTCAAATAATACTGAAATGGGGAAAAAAAAAAACCAAAAAAAAAAAAAAAAAAAAACAAGAGGAACTAGAAAAACAAGAGAAAAAAAAACTATTTAATTCTGAGAAAGTATAGAGAAAAAATCAGTATAATTAAACATCGTTTTATTTGAACATGAATGAACATGAATGATAAAATGAGCATATATTATTTTCTGAATATAAATTTAAAAACAAAAGATTGCTGACAATTATTTTTAAAGAATAATCTTAGTGACAAAACATTTCTACTTTAATTAAGCCTTTTGTACATTTAATAATAATTAAAAATAATATATATATATATATATATATATATATATATATTTTTTTTTTTTTCCAGAAACTTTTAACATAGTTTTCAATAGTATTGAAAATCATTGCATTTTTCTACAAACTAAATCTAGAAATCTGGTGTGAAACAACCACACGACTTCCATTACCCACTATTATACATATTATATGCATTTTTGAGAGATAATGCGATCAGAAAACATAAAAGTGAACTAAAGAGAAAATCGTTAGAGCCGTTTATGAGATACCAACTTTTACAAAAAATCAATTATTGACCGGAAAACAATAATTACATACAAAAGGATATTTAAAAGTGAGTTAATATGGCGAGTTTTAAAAAAATCCGTACAGCTGTTTTTAAAGGAACGCCCTTGGCAGACCTGAAATTGAGCTATTTATACAGGACGCCTGTCAATTTTCCTGAACTAACTAACTATATCATTCGCAAGGACATCTAACAGAGTGTTTATATAGCAAATTTGAAGAAAATCGTTAGAGCGGTTTTTGAGATACGAACTTACGGTCCCACTTCCGGTTTCTGATGTCCACTTCCGATTAAACTCAATTATTGACAGAAAAACAATAATTACATACAAAAGCATATTTAAAATTGAGTTAAAATGGCGAGTTTGAAAAAAATCCGTACAACCATTTTTAAAGGAACGCCTTTGCGAGGCCTGAAATTGAGCTATTTATACAGGACGCCTATCAATTTTCCTGAACTAACCAACTATATCATCCGAAAGGATATCTAATAGAGCGTTTATATAGCGAGTTTGAAGAAAATCGTTAGAGCCGTTTTTGAGATACGAACTTACGGTCCTACTTCCGGTTTCCGATGTCCCACTTCCGGTTTTTCAATTTTCACCAAAATTTGGAAATTTCATCTGTACACCAGACGTATTTCAATTCTAAAGTTTCGTAGCTCTATCTTTATTAGTTTCTGAGCTATAATAGCCAGAAGATTCTCCACATACATACATACATACATACACACACACATACATACACACTGACCAATTGCCAAAAACCACTTTTTTGGACTCAGGGGACCTTAAAACGTGCAAATCAGGTGAAAACCCGATATCGAATTTTCAGACCGAATACAATACTTCCATTACCTACGGTAGCAGGGTAATGGAAGTAAAAATGTAATTACTAGAAGCAATAAAAATGTAATTTGCCCGCTTTGCTGGGCACTACTTCAATGAGTTGTTAAAATTCCATATTATTATTAATAAACACTGCTCTTGAAAAAAAAAAATCGAGATCTGAAACCATTTTTGCTGATTCTTATGTAAAATGATCTCCTGAATCCGAACATGACTTCCATTTTGCCCAGTCATCCACTGTTTTCTAGTTACACCACCCCCTCCCTCAATTTCTTTAACTATTCGATAATTTTATGACCATTAATTTGATTTGAAGAATGAAAAATAATTAATTTAACACCTAAAAACAAAAAAATATAAAGTTTAAAAAACAACATTAATAACAGATTAAAAAAATCTGCTGTGAAACAACCACACGACTTCCATTACCCACTATTACTTGTATTATTTTTGAGAGCTAATGTGATCAGAAAACATAAAAGTGACCTAAAAAAAAAATCGTTAGAGCCGTTTTTGAGATACCAACTTTTACAAAAAATCAATTATTGACCAGAAAACAATAATTACATACAAAAGGATATTCAAAAGTGAGTTAATATGACGAGTTTGAAAAAAATCCGTAAAGCCGTTTTTAAAGGAACGCGTTTGCAAGACCTGAAATTTAGCTATTTATACAGGCCGCCTATCAATTTTCCTGAACCAACCAACTATATCATTCGAAAGGACATCTAATAGAGTGTTTATATAGCAAGTTTGAAGAAAATCGTTAGAGCCGTTTTTGAGATACGGACTTACAACACTTCCGGTTTTTCAAATTTCACCAAAATTTGGAAATTTCATCTGTACTCCAGACGTATTTCAATTCTAAAGTTTCGTAGCTCTATTAGTTTCTGAGCTATAATATCCAGAAGATTCTCCACATACATACACACACACATACATACACACTGACCAATTGCCAAAAAACACTTTTTTGGACTCAGGGGACCTTAAAACGTGTAAATCAGGTGAAAACCCGATATCGAATTTTCAGACCGAATACAATACTTCCATTACCTACGGTAGTAGGGTAATGGAAGTAATAATGGAAGTAAAAATATAAGATATGTAATGCATAATTCCAATGGCAAATTCCCTCAAAATTTTTCCCTTGTCGCAAATGTCTATATGTTTTAGAATTTTTCAACTCTGTAACCCTCAGAATATATTTAACGGTTAAAATAATCCTCTCCCTCCTAAAAATCAAAATTTTAGACATAAAACCACCGAAAACTGATAAAAATAGGAGGTCATTCCTAAAATACGGTGGGTGATAGGGCAAAATGGGTGGCCTATTCGGATTCAAGAGGTCATTTTACATAAAAATATGCTGAAAAGGTGTCAGAGGCAATTTTCATGCCGAGCAGTGTAAAAAAAAGGTGTCAAAAGGTGTCATCTTTAAAAATTATTGAAAAAAATATATGTGATTCTACTCTTCATAAAACACCAGAAAATGAAAAAATTATCGGCTGAAATTAATTACAGCGACCACAAAAAATTATCAAAATTAAGCATATTTGGCAATTTCACACTACCAAGTTTTAAGAGTTCTAGAACATGATTTGACCTTCTTTAGAAAATGTCTGTCACTGTGTGTGTGTGAGACAAAAATTTTGTGGTGACTGTATCTCAGGAAATACGGCCTAGAATTGCATATAAGTTTATATACAGAGACACCTTGACCTAAATTAGTGCATACCAACTTTTGGTGTCAATTGCTTAACAAATGGTGCTGCTGTACTGCGATTTCCACAGTTTTATGGAAGGCCATATCTCAGGAACTACTGTATGAAACTGAAAAGTTTATACACAGACACACCATAACTTAAGTTACTGTCTATATCTTGCGCTGCTGTACCATGATTTCTTCAATTTCAAAGAAGACTATATCTCCTGAACTACTGCACAGAATTGCATAAAAATTTATATGAAGATGCACCTTAACATTAGTTAATCAACTTTTGGTGTCAATTGCTCAACAGGTGGAGCTGCTATACAGCGATATCCACAATTTAACAGAAGGATACGTCACAGTAATTATTACACAGAATTTAATATAAATTTATATAGCGATGCACTTTGACATAAGTTAGTGTCTAACAACTTTTGGAATTAATATCTCTGCTATATGTCGATTTCCGCAATTTCAGGGAGATCTATATCTCATGTTCTATTGCGTAAATTCAAATAAATCTTGATTTGTAAGAAGGCCATTAGGTGACATTACGCTGATTCAGTTTGGATGCAAATCAGCCTATAGATGGCGCTGCTATACTGTAATTTTACCCGAGAACAGGAAGATTATATATGTCAACTTCTATGAAACTTGATGTATGAGATAACAGTTATGAAAACACATTTTTAAGATTTTATTTATAGCGAATAAAACTCTCTTCTTTTTCTTTTCTAATGTTTCCTGTTAGTTTTTTCTAAGATGAAAATCATCTGCATTCATTATGGTAGATAATTTTATTGAATAATAATCTTGATAAAATATTTTTACTGAGTGAATTTCTACAGGAAAATATATAAGAAAGTATTGTGGTGACCACAACATACTAGTTTTTAATACGTGGTTGTAAAGTTAATATGAATTATTGAAAATAGTAGTAGTAAAGTAGGAAACAGTATGAGTGCATGTATGAGCAACGCTTCCCCCTTCACCCCCGAAGGGTATAAATTTTGAATATTGGTAACTTGCGAAAAAACTCGTCAATTCCTTTAAAACGAATGGTTGCACTATAGATCTAAGTTAATTTAAATGAAAGTTATCGATTTTTTCATTTAACAAAAAATCGCATTTCTTCTGATATTGGTACAAAATTGACATTTTTTCGGCATTTAGTGTAATAATTCTGTGTGATAAAAATAGTCTACATTCATCATAGAAAATAAATTTCATAAATAATAATTATAATTTGCATTGCAAGAATAAGAATTTGTGTAAATTTATACAGACAAAATTTTTGTGGTTGCCATCATAACATACTAGTTTTATGCAGTAATTATTATTATCTTCATTTTGATTTTTTTTCTTCTTTGTTGCTTTTTTCGATATTCAATAGAAGAAAGTATAAGATTGATAAAAACTTTTGCCCTTGGGTTTCAAAACTTTTGCCCTTGGGATAACAATAGTATACTAAATAGAACTTCAGTAGTATTTATCTATTATTCAACACTTAATAAATAAATTTTTTATTAACACAGAGTTGGTATTTTGGATTCTGTAATAATTCATGAAAGGATGGACTTTGTTAAAAAATTCTAGTGATTTTCTGATTTCAGTTTGATTATTAATATTACTATTATTTTCTATTCAAAATCAAAATAATTGACTAAAACTAATCGAAATAAAATAGTAAGTGAAATTGAAAATCTTCCTAACTAAGAAGCAGCTATGAAAACTTTATATATTTAACGTAACAGTACAAAACACATTATCTAAATCTTATTTGATTTGTTGCCATTCTTTGTGTTTTGGACTTTAAAAAGAAAGAATGGAAGAAAAGAAAAATAGCAGCAAACTAAAGGCATACATTACTAAACATTTAGATTATTTGTATTTTTGGAATTGACTGAATATGTAAAATCTCAAAATAACGTCATTTAGACTCAAATAATAATAAATAAATAAAAGGAGTTATACGCTGTTAAAAATTTCAACAGAAAATTTTGTGTAATCTGTTATCTTAAGTGTTACGTAAAATTACAGCGAAAAATAAACGGAGATGTTAAAAAACTTATTTTATACATTCATTTTAATAACTAATATTAATTTAATTAATTATTGGAGAGAATATATTTCGGACTTGGAATGCTTTTTCTAAAGTAGAAGCAGTCATTTTTAATTTTAATTAAATAATAAAATTACGTAAAAATACAGAATAAAGATTGAGAATCTCGATTATTCCATTTTAACTAAGAATTACTATACATTTACAGAGACTCTGGATAAATATTTACATTAAATTTACAGAAATTTTTAACAGTGCACGTTTTATGAACTAAAATACTTTGTTTATAAATATAATTGTTGCCACAAAATCTTTTAACTTTCTGTGCGCTTAGGGACACAAATACAAACTTTGTTAATTAAAAGTATATTTTTCGGTCTCCGATTAATTTATACGTTAAAAGAAAAATTGAGTATATATATTTCTTTTTTCTATTGAAAAAAAAAAAAAAAAAATAAAATAAATAAATAAATAATAATATTAATAATAATAATAATAATCAAAACAAGGAATCAAAAACATTAAATAGCAAGGTGTCATCAGCAATATTATGTAAAAATATGAGAATAGTTACAATGGGAATTATGCTGAAGCTACGGATTAAAATGTTAGAAGTCATATCTTTCATTATGGTCTGTGCAATGAGGTTTCACTGTAAAAAATATCTGTAAATTTACTGAAATGTTTATGCAGTGTCCTGTAAATTTACAATAATTCTTTGTTTAAAGTATGTAATCAAGATTCTCAATCTTTATTCAGTATCTTTGCCTATTTTAATTATTTAATTTATCAATATGAGAAATGTTTCTACTTTAGAAAAGCTTTCTAGATCACATATATATTCTCGCTAGTAATACATTAAATTAATATTGGTCATTAAAATGCATGTATAAAATAGATTTTTTAACATCTCCGTCTATTTTCCCCTGTAATTTTACATAACTTAAAAAATATTATTTCTAGTAGTTTCCTATTAAAGTTTTTAACAGTGTTGCTGCTAAAGAGAAATAGCGTTATAAAATTTCATTTAAAACAAACAAGAAAATTTAAAACTACAATCTCAGTCACTTATTAAACTAGCATGCTGTGGCTATCTCAAAAATTCTTCTATATCAATCTTAAAAATAACTACCCGCATCCGTTAACGTGCACAGAAATTTCCTCGGCACAGATTCTCACAAAACGAATTTCAATGATGCAGTTTCGTGCAATTTTAACAATACATGCTCTGATATAGCCATCAGAAAAGTTACAGAAAGTGAATAGAAACAGCGCCACCTGTTGATTTAAATATATTCAAATTAAAGTGAGGAAAAGCAATTGATTCTAAAAAAAAAAAAAAAAAAAAAAAAAAAAAAGATTAAAACTGATTAAAAAAAAAAAAAATGTCGCACATTTGCATGCTTGAATATTTCTTTAATTTTTCCCATTTACATGATACATTATACACAAAATTCTAAATTTTTATTTTGGGAAGAAGATATTTCTTTTCCGCTATTTCAACATCGAAATACACTTTCGTATTCAAGCAGACTGCAAGATAAAACCAGACAAGTTTCTTTTGAAGACCTTCTTCGAAAATTAGAAGCATCATCAATCAACCTTAATGACTTCCTTTGGAGGCGGTTCTCGATATGAGGTGGAGTAAAGAGCTGATATTGGGTTTCTTCGATTTGAAAGTTAAATTTCAAACAATTTTTTTTAATATATATTTTAAAAAAACAATTAATAAAATGTATTTATAAAAAGCAAAATTTTTTGGAGAAAGTTACTACCTTTACAGATTTTAGATTCCACAATTTGTTTATAAGTTAGATGGTAATAAAGCAACGCAAGTGTATTTTTCGTACATTTGAGCTTAAAAATGAAATATTAAAAATTAAAAAAACTAATTTTTGAAAAGTTAGTACTATTTTAATGGTTGTGAATTTTCTGCTTGTGAAAACAGAATTAAAAAAATTAAATTAGATAATGAGTAATTATAGTTACAAATTTTCCCGTAGAATAACATGGGGAAAGGCTATTTGCGAGATTAGGTATTGTCCGCTCTTAACATAGAATCTGCTCAATGCAAAAGTGTAATTCTAATTATGGTTACCAGATTAGAGTACATTTATTATAGAATAGAGGCAAAAAATATTAGTATTCCGAAATTATGAATGTTTTTTCACTTATAATAATAATAATAATAATAATAATAATAAAGAAGACGAAGTCGAAGACGAAAAATTTAATTATTAGAATAAAAATTATGCAATATTTACTTCTTCAGTTACGAGAAAAACGTCTTTAAAAGAACCTTTTCCCTACAAAATAAGGACATCTGGTTATGCTAATCATAATGGCAAATAGTTTATATGCAATAAAATATAATTTATAGAAGCGGTAAAATATGTTGATACCACGAAGGAATCGCAAGGAATTTATTTGTAAGGAATTTCTTAAGAAACACGGGCTTAGCTCCAATAAGTGATGAAAAATTTTCGAAGGGTATTCGGTCGCATTTAAGTTATGGAAGCATCATGGCCAACTGTAATTGTATTGGTCTGGCTATTAATTAGAATGAACTTAAGGACGTTTCTTTTTGAGGGGAGACGACATATTTCAGAAAAAAGAAGCCTCTGAACTGTAATCACTGCAACTTTCCAAGAGTGTAGTAGAGTTTATAATCCACTGAAATTTTTTAATGCTGTAGGAAGTTATTTTCGGAAAAAGTATTTATCCCCATATGTATATATATATATATATATATATATATATATTATAAGAATAATAAAAGAAAATTAATATGGTGTGTTTAAGGATTAAATTTACAAAAAAGAAAAAAAAAAAAAAAAAAAAAGAAAGAAAGAAAAAGTATATGAGACACTTTATCTGTTATCTCACCGTTCATGATTAATAATAATAAGGGTTTTTTTTTCTAAATAAATAAACATTTTGGACACATTTTTAGGAATAATTACGGAAGGAGTAGAAAATTCTTTGAAAAACATAAATGTGCAACATAGAAATTTACATACTTCCATATCATAGGAATGTACATGGAAACGAAATATAAAATACCTTTTGCAATAATGAAAATGATTCCATGATTTTAAGAAAAAATTTTAAATCATAAATTAGGGTAAATCACAAAAAAATAAAAAATAAAATAAATAAATAAATAAATAAAATTAAGGTGACGTTTTTGGTGGCACTTATTGTGTCTAAATTGCAGATGAGAGAGAATTTTGACCAAATGAAATTACAAATGCTGCACTTGCGTATATCACTGAATAGGAAGGAATAAGAAATTAATATGATATGCAGACACGAAATGCAACGGTGGAAACTTCTTTTGCTTAACGCATCTTCTGCCACAGAGACTTGGTAGGTACTTGTAACCATGTGGTGGTATTCGAGAGGCACCAATATTCTCAGGTGGGTGAGATAATTGAAGACCATTGGTGGAATTTTGTACCGTCAGTTACGAGGTTGGGGAAGAAGTGTTTGAACATGTGAGAACTTGGAACGAGTGCTTGTAGCACTTGTAGGCACAAGGCAGTTTCATAACTCAATCGTTTAGCATGGCGACAGGCACAAACATAATAACTGTTGCGAGGTTCACTGAGTCGTTTACTGGAGGATTTGAAGTTTCATTTATATAAGTTGCAGGTGGTTAAAGAAAAGGGTTAAAAGAGATTTTTGATTGGCAAAACAAACTCAGGAACTTCATTGACACTCTTGGAAGAATCATTGTTTCTCCAACTACGGTTGACGCCCGATGAAGAAAACTTTTCGATAACTGGATATGTTAATAATCAAAACTTCCTGTAGTGGTGTCAGAAAAGTTCACAACGTTTGCATGAAAAGCCCGGGTGAGTTCAGCCAAACGAAGGACATTGGAAGGACGTTATTTTCAAGGTGTTGTGAGGTTTGTCGTTTGTCGATATGTGTAACATACTCTAGTAATTTCCCGCACATGTACTGCTGTGTCAAATTACGACTTGCATTCACCATATTTATGTTATTATTTGAAGTTGGTAAGTACGATGCGCACCACTCTGTCGCATCCAATTCCCTCAAGCAGCTGTTTACACTTCTATCGTCCATAGTTACGACGAGGTGGGCATGGAGTTTTGAAGAAATACAAGTTTATTTGCAAGGAAATTTCTTAGGAAACACGGGTTTAGCTCTAATGAGTGATGAAAAGTTTTCGAAGGGTATTCGGTCGCATTTAAGTTATGGAAGCATCATGGCCAACTCTGTAGTTGTATTGGTCTGTCTATTAATTATTGGTTAAGCTCGGTGCTCATTAAAATACCGAAACTCAAGCAGCACTGACTGTGGCTAAGACTTGGAACGATTATGACTCTCTCAACTACTCTGCGAAAGCACCGAGACCGTCATTAAGTGTGTTTCTCATTAAGCTATGTTGTACAGCTAAGTGCTTGACTTCGTGAAAAAAATTCATCCAGTTATCAAAGCAGAAGATCCATTCCCTCTTCGGGTAATCAAAATTGCGGGAGCATGCCTCCAGACGATTTCCAGACCGTTGCTAATAATTCATTGTTTAGTTCTAGCGCAACGTTAATCCGTACTAACAAACAAACCAACTATATGCTACACTGTCTTTGTTTCAAATATTTTCATCTCAAGTTCAACTCTATGAAATTTCATATTGTCGTACATCAACATAAAAAAAAATTACTGGAAGCTATAAGCTAGAATGTCTTAGATCGAACACGAAGCTTAAATATTTTGTTTGCTTACCTTTGGGTCGACAAATGCTTGCAATATAATATGCAAGTGCATACGTCCATTATTAATTGCAGTGTTACTTTGATCCCAGAAAAAGTCCTCTAAGAAATCGGGCACGAAACTTTGGAATCGCACAACAATATTTTTGTATTTATATTGTACGATATGCACTTTGATGTAAATTAATTACATTAATATCCAACGAATTTTTTTTGCCTCGGGAATATTTGAACACATTGAACATATAAGACCAGTGTTACAGCTGATAAGCCTTGTGTTATTAAAACAATGTTTTTTTTTCTATACTGTCTAGTCAATCAGCGAAGTTGATTTATTTAGACTCGGTTTTAGTAAAAAGAGATAAAAATTATATCTTGAGTAAACATATAATTTCAGAATCTTGAGTAAGCATAAATTTGCTATGCAATAAGATTTTACCAGTTTAAAATATTAAATTTAAGTTTAGTAGGTGTATCGTTTACGTACTATTACATCCTAACATAGGCTTTCCTTTATACTTTTTATTTTTATTTTAAAAAAAAAATCACAATTTTTTTCCCTTATATTTTCTAAACGTACAAAGAACTGCAGCTGCATTTTATTGGTGGAGACAAAACAATTTCACTAGTAACACATACGAGGTGTAAGGGGCATTTTGAATTCAGCTCGTATATAGTATATCCTTCAGAGACTGTCCTTTATCTTTAGAGACTACTGATGCTGAAATCGATTACCTAATCGTGAATTTGCATTTTATAATTTTACTTGCAATTTATGGGAATTTTCCATATACGTGAACTATTAAAGCGTTACATTTCACTCTAGCGGCGACTGTCGGAACTTTTTCTCATGGCATCGTTTTCCTATGTCGTCATTAATTTTCCTAGTAATTTTTGCAATATTCCAATTGACTCTATTACATGCTGTTTAAAAAAGTACACCTTGCATATTTTATACAGGGTTGTTTATTGATTACTTCAAGTCTTCCTTCCTGGTATTTGATCATGATAATAATGAATTATTGTTATTATTATACATAGATAAATATATATAAAGCATTTAAAAGTGTTGTGATTATTAGCATGATAACAAGAACCCCCCAAAATACACTTACTGATGCATCATATATATTTTAATTTCTATTTATATAAATATGAATTGCTGCAATTAAACTCTTAATATTATGGTCACAGTAAATATTCTTTTAAAAATCTGAGAGTTGCAGTAACTCAGTCGGTAGAGTACCGAGCTTGTAATTGGAAGATTGCGGGTTCGATACTCGAACTGGTCAAAGACTGTAGTGCACACTACTGGTGGATGGTGCACGTTAAATTCGCCGTGGCCGCAATGTCCTTCATGTTCCCATCCAAAGTATATCTCTAGGGGCCACTGAAGCGGGGGAGCCATGTCCGTGGAGGATCAAAATTGTGATGGCATGTGTCCGGATCATCCTTAATGGTGAGTCCCAGACCATTGCCAATTACCCATAGAGCAGTACTAGTGTGACGTTAAACCCAACCTAACAACCTTTAAAAATCTGTCTTTTGGCTGGAGATTTAACCCGTTAGCGCCCAGTGTCCACATTTGAGGACAGCTAATAAAATGGCGTGTATATTTTTTGTGGTTTCTTTGAATGATTTCTGTTTTTTGGTGACAGTTTATAGCGTCACTTTAAATGATCCCTGAAAGTTTTATGTGCCTACTATTAATTATTATTTCATAATTTGGATAGTCATTTTATGAATTTTCATTCGTCGCACATACATTTGATTTTGCGCAGGTATACTAACTTAAATCAAGTTGAATAATAATATATATTATAATATTTACTTTCGAGATCTTAGTCAACATATAACAGGAAATTAGTCTGTTATCTGAAAGATTTTCTATCTCGAAGTTTTCTCGCTAGAACACTAAACGTCAATAAATGAGGATAGGCTTTAAATTTAAAACTATCAGAAGAATTGTTTTAAGTTAATATATTTTATTGTCAGTTGTCTACATTTATTTAGAAGTAAAATAATTAACTAATAATATTTTGCAAAACTAATTCGGGCGTTAACGGGTTAAGACAAAAAAAAAAAAAAAAAAAAAAAAAAAAAATTAAGAATGAACAAAAATTACTTTTGAGGGGAAAGTGTTATGTAAACGTAAACGGGACATTGTTATCCCAGTTTGTTGGGGGAAATGCAGCTAAAACATATACTTTTTTCCGCAGAAATAAACATCAATAAAAAACGCATGGTTTTAAGATTTTGTTAAATCTATTAGTTCATCGTAAAATCATCTCTGTTGATATTTTTTTCTATGATATACAGGAATTTTAGGAGAATTCAGTTTGCAGCCCACCCCGAGTCCCAGCTGCGAAACATAAAATATTAGCAAAGTGGGAAGTTTTTCTTTCCTTATACAGTTTTTTTTTTTTTTTTTTTCCTTTTAATGATTTTGAGACTAAAATGCCCCGTTTTCATTTGTTTTCGTGGAGATCAAAGACAGGCCGCCCCTGTCCAATGTTGACTGAGGAGGAGAGATCACCCTAAAAAGTTTCAGGTGTCTTTTTTCTTACCTGTCAGAGGTTTATTGTCCTTACTTTTCTTGCTTTCTCTTTTCCCTAATTGATATTTGTACTCGGTAGAATGGAGCTATAGTGTAGAACTATTGTTTAGCTAGATATAAGAGATGCTTTTATAAGCCTAGAGGGGATATTTGTCCACGTTGGTATGAGAAAGTTTGATTTTCTCCCCCCCCCCTTTTTTTTTATTTAATTGTTCTGTTATAACTAAGCGCTTGTCAATAACGGCTGCAACAAAACCACTTTATAGAGACGCATGGAGAGTTTAGTCAGGATTGCGAGATTTCTGCAGAAAGTAAGAACTTGTTTTTGTCCACATTAGAATGGGATTTATTTTATTTATTTTATTCTCTTTGTGTTCAATTGTCACTATATGTGAATCT
Source organism: Salticus scenicus (assembly GCA_963930645.1). NCBI lineage: Eukaryota > Metazoa > Arthropoda > Arachnida > Araneae > Salticidae > Salticus > Salticus scenicus. The sequence goes on along the minus strand of OZ005652.1, from coordinate 33,345,942 downwards.
ATAACACTACCGACAGAGATTTACGGAGAGTTTGGCGTGACTTATGCACAATTTCAGTATTAAAATAGTTTTTAGCAAACAAATAATTATTCTCCACATTGGAATGGGAATGGTAGATTTTCTTCTCTTTGTACTCTATTAGGAATAAGCCTTTATCAGTAGTATCTGTAATAAAACCCCCCGTATAGAGACGCATGGAGAGTTTAGCTATGGTTGCGAGACGTCTGCAAAAAGTAAGAACTTGTTTTTGTCCACATTAGAATGGATTTTTTTTTTTTTTCTTTGTGTTCAATTGTCACTAAATGTGAATCTATAACACTAGTGACAGAGATTTACGGAGAGTTTCACGTGACTTATGCAAAATTTCAGTGCTAAAATAGTTTTTTGTAAAAAATAATTATTCTCCACTTCGGAATGGGAATGTTAGATTTTTCTTTTCTCTTTGTACTCTATTAGGAATAAGCCTTTTTCAGTAGTATCTGTAATAAAACCGCTGTATAGAGACGCATGGAGTGTTTAGCTATGGTTGCGAGACTTCTGCAAAAAGTAAGAACTTTTTTTGTCCACATTATAATGGATTTTTTTTTTTTTTTTTTTTAATTCTCTTTGTGTTCAATTGTCACTAAATGTGAATCTATAACACTACTGACAGAGATTAATGGAGAGTTTGGCGTAACTTATGCAAAATTTCAGTATTAAAATAGTTTTTTGCAAAAAATAATTATTCTCCATATTGGAATGGGAATGTTAGATTTTCTTCTCTACGTACTCTATTACGAATAAGCTTTTATCAGTAGTATCTGCAATAAAACCGCTGTATAGAGACGCATGGTGAATTTTGTTATGATTATGATTGGGAGACATTTGCAAAATTGCTGATTAAAATGATGTTTACTTGGAGATGGTTATAAAGACATATTTGTTAGTGTGCAGAAAATCTCTTATGAATAATTATTAATAGAATAACTTAATACATTGGTAATAAGTGAGGGTGATTCAATAATTTAGTGTGAATAATTATGTGGAGAAACTGCATTCCAGTAAAATAATAAATTATGAGATAGCATTTCTTCTCTAGGTATTTTATAAAAATGATATTTTTATTATGAATAATTCTCATTGAATATTAATATAGAACATTCTATTAAACCAAATTCAATACTTAATTAATTGTAAATATTGTTTGCATCTAAAATGAGTTATTAAATTATTAAAAAAAGTAATAATAATCTTTTCTTCAAAGATCTCTATTTTAATCGTAAGCTTTGTATACTTCTAAATTGAATTATACTTCAATATAATTATATGTGTACTTCTAAATTATAAAAAAATTTCCATAAAGATCCGATGTTGATGTAAAAGAAGTGTTTAAAATTGGTTTTCAACGCTATCATATGGATTTTTATAGCTTAGAAGGTTCTGTCTATGTATGCACTAGTCAATTTATTTTAATTTTTTTATACGCCTTAGTTCTGATTATAATCTCCTTTTCCTTTTTTTTTATTTTTCCCCAATATAGTATAAAATTATTCTAAAAAAGAAAAAAAAAAAAAAAAAAAAAAAGGGTAAGTGCACCAGTGAATGACACTTTTAGAGCAATCTCTGATGTTTTTAATGTTCTAGTCATCAGAAAATACTTTTAGAAATCTTAAGTCAGTACATATGGTATGAAAGACATTCAGAACAACATATATATGTTAAAATATATACCTTTGATAACATTAATTATTATTATTATTATTATTATGAATTTTTATTTGACACCCACTCAACGTTCCAGTAATTGACACTGCCAGTTTTTTATTTTATCAGTAATTGGCCCCCAATGTTCCAGTGTTTGACACTGCTAGTTATTCATTTAACCAGTTATTAGCACCCTATGCTCCAGTGTTTGACATGAAATGTTAAAATTCTTATATGTAAAATATACGATTTTATTATTTTTCTTATTTATTAATTATTTAGGGATAGATGCCAATTACTGGAGCATGCCAGTCACTGGAGCACCTATCCTATATATATATATATACGTATTTAAGGATTCAGTATCGTTATATTATTAAGCAATTAATAGATACATGATACCAACAACACAAAAATAAAATTGATTGTAATATATTTTAAAAGCCTAGCACAGAAATTTTATGATTCATTTTTAGTTCCAGTAAAAAGACAAAAACAAATTAAATTACTTACACCAACATGAGTAAAAAGGACCATAAAACTATGACGGAGAAAGGAAAAAAAAAAAAAAAAATACAAAACTGATGAAAGTTCTCAATAACTTTTTTATTAAAGATGTATCTGGAAATGAGAATTGAATTGAAAAGTATGAAAAAGAGACCACAGGAAATAAAAATTGGATTAATAAATGCTGAAAAATAGAAGTATTAACTCATCAGGGAAACATGTACTTCCATAAGCAAAAGAAACTGCAAGATTTCGTTAAACTGTATAGCTAATTCTAGCCAAAAATACAGCCCTTGTTCCGATCTTGCAACAAAACCATTTTGAAAGAGGAATGAAATAAATTATTAAAGCAAACCTTTAAAGAATCCAAAGAGGAAAAAATATATATCAAAGATTTATCCACATGTCAGGCCAACACCAAACAAGTTGTCATCATAACAATGCTAATAAAAATAATTTCCAGACAACCATCGATGAATTTACAATTGATCAATTTCAATAACAGTTAAATTTACTTTGTAATTGCAGTTTTAATTTAGTTAAATTTATTTTAATTTTATACTTAAATCACATACATACATACATATATATATATATATAATTCTTCTTTTCATATCTAATTTAAGATATTACTAGTCAAAGTATTTAAATAATTTTATTTTAGTTAACTAGTAAACTTTTAGACTTTTATGGGTTGTTTGTGGCAATTTAATGAACTGTTTATTTATTTTTCATTATACTTCTTTTGTTATTATATATATATATATATTGAAATATGAACAATTCTAATTATTTTTACGCCGCTTCCTTTATGATTCTGCGTACTTTGATTCAAAAGTTATGAACAAAATTGTAACTGATGTTAGTATTCACTCCACTTCATTGTATTTCTAAACCTGAAAGCTTTTTTTCTCAAAAAGGATTTTTTGTCACCATTCTCAAGATTGTGAAAAATATTTTTCACCCAGTGCTATAAAGTTTTTCACACACATTTTTATATAAAAGATGTCTGTCTACAAAATGAATTAATATTTAGTAAAATTTATTTTATTTATTCAGATCCTTTTTTTTTTTTTTTTTTTTAAAAAAAGTTCGAACTTTTAGAATTTTTTTAAAATTTCATGTTTTACATAATTATTATTAAAGTATATTTATTATTATTAAAGTATATTTATTATTATTAAAGTATATTTATTATTAAAGTATATTTTGAAACATCTCAAAATCCACAATTCATTTTATGAAATAAGTTTGTATAAATTTTCTAGGGAGATTTGGCACTATTACTGTAGGTTCCATATAAAAGCTTACATTTCCGTTTAATATATATAAATTGAACTAAGTTAAGTTTGTTCAATAAAATATATATTCGATTAACAATTCTTATGGTTTTTGATACATTTTTGACAGTTATGAAATCTGTAAATTGCGTTTTTTTCAGTTCGCATTTTTTCCTAAATTCATCATCTTCAAAATATTAAAACTTCTACAGATATTTAAGAAAAGACTTAATATATATTATACATACATATATATATATATATATATATGTTTAATAGAACCTACTTAAAAAAATTAGGAATGGATTTTGCAATATCGTATAATATTGTTATTATTGTTATTATTGTTATTATTATTAAAACACATAAAGCCACCTTTCCTTTAAAATAAGTTGGTTGGTTCAAACAAGGTTATTCTGATTATGTATATATCAGATAAAAATGAAAATATAAATTTTCACTGATGTGGGGATTATTTTAGTTCATTATAAGGTTATTTTGATTATAAATCAGATAAAAAAAGAAAATGTAAATTTTCACTGATGTAGAGATTATTTTAGTACATCATAAGGTTGTTCTGATTATAAATCAGATAAAAAGGAAAATCTAAATTTTCACTGATGTAGGGATTATTTTAGTACATTATAAGGGGCTTCTGATTATAAATCAGATTAAAAAAAAATATCTAAATTTTCACTGATGTGGGGATTATTTTAGTACATTATAAGGGGCTTCTGATTATAAATCAGATAAAAAAGAAAATGTAAATTTTCACTGATGTAAGGATTATTTTAGTACATCATAAGGTTGTTCTGGTTATAAATCAGATAAAAAAGAAAATCTAAATTTTCACTCATGTGGGGATTATTTTAGTACATTAAAAACTACATACGGAAAGTACAGAGTACAGAGTTATGCGTCACACAAAACTATTCCTAAATCTATTTTAGATTTATTTTAAAATAGATTCAACTGTGTAATCTTACCTTATTGATCATCCACCTATATGAGTAATATGTCTTTATAGTATTGAAATGCAGGGTAGGAAAGTTGAGTGAGTGACCATAGCCTCCTAAACTAGATGCCTATCGCGTGGCTCGGAAACTTGGTAACAGTTGAAGTGGTAGACAGCGGTAGACAGCGTCACCTGATGCAGATTGCGCGACTCTTTTATCCAACTATCACCAATAATTTTAAGAAGTAATATATGATATATATAATCGACGTTTCTTCGATTCTATTCGCCTTTTATGTATATCATATCCCACTTTAAAAATTTTTTGGTTGTTGTTGAATAAAAAAGTCGCGCATTATGTACCAGATGGCGCTGTCTACCGCTTCAACTGTTGCCAAGTTTCCGAGCCACACGACAGGCATCTAGTTTAGGAGGCTATGGAGTGACACACCAGAATATCCAAGGTGTCATCACAGAAACAAAATACATTGAACAGTGTAACGTGCAGTTATAAATTGTTTATAATTTATCTGTGTCTCATGATTTTTTTTTTTTCTTGTTCATTTTATTTTATTTTATTTTATTTAATATTGCTCTTATAATTTTGATTTAAAAAAAAAAAAAAAAATTAAAATTGTTAACAAATTTCCGAACGCTAAAATAGAAACTATAAAAGTCACAAAATTAAAATTTATATCTTAAACGTAGAACACAACTTTAAAAGTTACAGAATACGAGTAATTATGTTTTGATCTTCTACTTTTTGCATAGTAAAGCGACTTATCGGAAGCCAACAGGACTATTTGTTTTCTCTAGAACTATAAAAGCTCTATTTTTTAGTGAAAATAAAAGTAATCTTTAAAATTCATTCACCAAAAGGTTTTATATATAAAATTTAGTAAAATCCGGATTCATCGGGTTACATCCAAGAATGATTTGAGTGTTTGGATATGGGATGTCTCTATGGTCATTTTTCGCACATTAAAGCTCATTAGATCGGGACATACGGCTTAAAGATATTTACGATCCGCTATGAACATCTATGCGTAAACCCCGATTCGAATTTTGCATTTGGCAACTAAAGACCAGACCATTTAGGAATAATCTAAATTTTTAACGGAAATCTTTAGATGTGTGGACTAACGAGTACTAACAAGGAAACATTCAAAAGGTGTCGTCTTCAAAAAATATTGAAAAAAAAAAATATATATGTGATTCTACTCTTCATAAAACACCAGAAAGTGAAAAAATTATCGGCTGAAATGAATTACAGCGACCACAAAAAAAAAAAAAAAAAAAAAAAAATCAAAATTAAGCATATCTGGCGATTTCACAATGTTAGGCGATTGATTTTGAGTACTTGGCGGAGAAGCAAAACACGGTTCTGTTCGTACATGGCAATCTCGGTTCCTAGCGAACTTATCGCCTAACAGCGCTAAATCGCCAAAAATGCTTAATTTTGATAATTTTTTTTGGTCGATCTAATTCATTTCAGCTGATAATTTTTTCACTTTCTGGTGTTTTATGAAGGGTAGAATCATATATATATATATATATAAATATTTTATGAAGATGACACCTTTTGGATGTTTCCTGTAAGTAAAATAAGTTTATTTCAAAACATCATATTAGAGAGCACAATATAATCTTTTTTGCCTCTTACGTACGTATTTTTTTTTTTTTTTTATCGTAAAAGTTTCTGTTTTCTCTTACTCATGTATACAGTAGAAAAAGTATTGTTTTTGAGTAAAATTTTCGAAATTGAGTTTTTGTTATATTTACACGTTTTGAGGTTTCATGAATCCGAAAATTATGTTTTTATTGGTTGGTCTGTGTGTGTCTGTCTGCGTGTCTGTTATCAGCATATCTCAAGAAGAAATAATGTCAGAAAGTCCAAACTTGGGGTTACATACAAACGGAACGCTTGCAACTTCGATGACGTAAATTCTGCAAGTTTTTTGCAAATACAGTCGGCAGCAAAAGTATCCGAGCACTAGCAAAAATTCCTATGTAAAAAAAGTACACTGAATGCAGTTTTGTTAAATAAATCCTTCTCAAATCCTGTACTTAGCCATTCTAAGAACACGATTCAGCAAGGATTCATTTAACAAAATAGTGTTAAGTGTGCTTTTTATACATAGGAATTTCTGCTAGTGCTCGGATATTTTTGCTGCCGACTGTAGTCATACATTTGGGACGCTTGCAAACGGCTGCAGACGGCTTTGCAAACGGAAGTGTTTCATTTGTATGTACCCCTTGGTATTCTAAATGTGTATCATATAGGGATGCTGCACTAAACTTTTCGATGAGATGAAGAAAATGGTTCGTGTACAGGGACATTCAAGAGAGTTCAAATTCATTATGTCTATGAGGAAGTTGCTGGTAAGTATACAGTCGTACAGTGTAATATCTGCAGTCTGCCCTAAACAAAATGGGATGAGTATATATATATATATATATATATATATATATATATACTGTATGCATAAAAGCCTGTTTTGTGTAGATTGCGGTATGGAAACCATTCATCATTCGTTAACAGAGCCACCTAAAGTAGTTGGACATATTGGGGCTATGGAAATTGCTGGAATTGTAATTCATTTTGTGTTAGATGTTTTTGGTATAAGACTAAATTTAAGTACACAGTGTGATTACAGTTTATTGACATTGTACAGGGCTACCCAAAATTGAGCTAAACGTTCTTTTCCTTTGACCGTAATTGATGGAAGCGCTTTGTTACATTTTCCTATGTCGCCGAACACTGCTCAGGAAGGAAAATTAATTTTTTTCATAATGTAAAAAAAGTATTTTTGAAATTCCACTTTCAATTCTTGTTATATATATATTCATGTATATATATATATATATATATATATATATACATACACTAAGTGACCAAAAAAATAAATAAATAAATAAATAAAATAAACGCACTGCAGAAAAAATGACTTTTACCTTTTTTATTTGTAATAACTTTAAAATTAATGTTTGAAACAAATAAAACTGTCTTTTTTGCATAATATCAAAGGGATGAAATGATAACTACGTACATATTCGATTTAATAATTCGCTTTATTGCTCTCTACGAAGTACTTTTTAAAAATCTGCATAAAACTTTCTTTTTGAACATAATGCAATAACCATACACTTTGTATTCTATTATGATTTATTATAGGAAATAAACAATTTATATTTTAATATATGAAATACAACTATTTATTTGTTAGATCTAAGCAAAAATATGTATTCTGAATTGGGTTAATTCCACCTTTATATGGAATTACTGCTTTAATGCGCAATGGCATAGTTTTATACAGTGTTTTAATATAAATCTCAGAAATTTCAATGTGCCGAATATCACAAATATTTTTTTCCAGTTCTGGTAGGGTTATAGGTTGCAAATTTCGAATCATCTCCCCTCTCCCTCGCCTTTTTATAGACGAAACATTTTCGAGCGGATCGCGATTAGGACTGTTTCCATGTCTGGTAAAGAAGAAATTCTACTATATCCTTTATGGGATTTAGCTTAAAGTGAAAAAAGATATGATTACTTACAGAATTATAGGTTCTCATGGGAATGGATAGGAAATTTTGACAATTTGAAGTGAATAAACTTACCACAGACGCCGTGTGGTAATGTACATTTTCATCTTGAAATGCTATTTGCGAAAACGTCCAAGGTACCTCCAACATAGTCGGTCAGGCACCACTTTTATGAAGATTGCGTTTTATTTCGAGTTAATTGATCCCTTGAGCATAAAAATTTGCCCGACTGTTTGAAAAGTTATGCACTTCCGTACCATAATGTACGGAGAATGTGCCACTCTTTTAAAAGTGTGATATTTTCGTTGTCAGATCTGCTTGTCTTTTTTAGCTCGAAATAAGTTAAACTTGACTCATCAGAGAGAACCAGTTCAGCCCAATAATTAATTAATCATTTTTTAATTTTTTTCGACATCTGAGGACTTGCTTTCCTAATTCTCTTCACTAAGAATGAAATTTTTTCAAACTTTCTGTCATTTAAATCTGCTTTGTTTAATAGTTGCTGCACTGTAGTTAAAGAAATTATACTGCTAAACATTTTTTTCTGAATCTCTTTTATGTTTTAAATGTAATACAAACCGATTTTATAAGCAATGGCTTTTTAACTTATGGTCATCTCGCTTGGATGAGCAACATGGCCGCCGAAAGCAAAATTTCCTGTTTAAACAGCCAAAAAATTTTAGATCGTGCTAAAAACCATTTTACCAATATTTCGTTAACATTTAATTATTTTGTCATCTCACGTATTAAAATATTTTTTGATTTTCATTCAAAAATTAATACTTTTTGTGGCATCGTTAACTGCCTTGTTTTTTAAACGATGAAATTGGCGGTTGTATAAGGCGAAAAGGAAAATATCCAAGTGCAGTTTTAGGTTGATTTCTTTAGAAATCGACCTATTGCAATCACTTCGTTTATCTATCTATCTATCTATCTATATATATATATATATATATATATATATATATATATATATAATGAAAATTTTGTCATCACGATAACTCCCGAAATAATACTCGAAATGGAACCAAATTTGGACAGTGAACTCATCTTATAAATATCTTGGATGAGTTCGTTAACCAAGTTGCTCCGACTTTTTGTTTTCAAGTGGCAGCCACTTGAAAATTTCAAACCGAGATTGTAAAAAGCATATTTAAAGCAAGATTTGCTTGAATTTTGTTGTAAATACAGGCCACATAAGTGTCTCAGTGAAGTTTATTAATAAGTTTATCCGTCATTTTTAATAAAGTGGCAGATATTTTAAGTTAAGCGGGACCACTTGAAATCAGGCTACCACTTGAAAATTTAAAATCACTATAACTTCCGAAATAATACTCCAAATCGAACCAAATTTAGAGAGTGTCTTAACTTATCTTATAAATATCTTAGATGAGTTTATTAACCAAGTTGTTCCGCCATTTTATTTTCAAGTGGAGACCACTTGAAAATTTCAAATTCAAATTGTAAAAACCGTATCTCGAATTTGTTTGAAATTTGATGTAAATATAGACCACATAAGGGTCTCAATGACGTTTATTAATGAAATTTATCCGTCATTTTTAATAAAAAGGTAGATATCTTAAGTTAAGTGGGGCCACTTGAAATCACTTCACCACTTGAAAATTTAAAATCACAATAACTTCTGAAATAATACTCCAAATCGAACCAAATTTGGATAGTGTCTTAACTTATCTTATAAATAACTTAGATGAATTTGTTAACCAAGTTGCTCCGCCATTTTGTTTTCAAGTGGAGACCACTTGAAAATTCCAAATTCAAATTGTAAAAAGCATATTCCGATTTTTTTTTTTTTTTTAATTTTGATGCATACATAGATTATACAAGTGTCTCAAATAACTTTATTAATGAACTTTATTCGCCATTTTTAATAAAGTGGCGGATATCTTAAGTTAAGCGGGACCACTTGAAATCAGGCTAGCACTTGAAAATTTAAAACCATGATAACTTCCGAAATAATACTCCAAATGGAACCAAATTTGAACAGTGTCTTAACTTATCTTATAAATATCTTAGATGAGTTTGTTAACCAAGTTGCTCCGTCATTTTGTTTTCAAGTGGAGACCACTTGAAAATTTCAAATTTAAATTGTAAAAAGCGTATTCCTAAATTGTTTGAATTTTGATGTAAATACAGACAACATAAGGATCTGAATGAAGATTATTAGTAAACTATATCCGCCATTTTTAATAAAGTGGCAGATATCTTAAGTTAAGCGGGACAACTTGAAATCAGGCTCCCACTTGAAAATTTAAAATCAAGATAACTTCTGAAATAATACTCCAAATCGAACCAAATTTGGACAGTGATATTATCATATAATTATGTTGAATGTTTTCACTGGGCAACTTGTCCCGACATCTTGTTTCTTAGTTCCAGCCACTTGAAATCACACTGCCACTTGAAAATATGCCATCACGATAACTTTTAAAATACTAAACAGATTCAAATAAAAGTTGGATAGTGAACTTATGCTGGATGAGTTTGCTGGGCATGTTGTTTTGCCATTTTGTTTCCAAGTTGCAACCACTTAGACTGCCACTTGAAAATTTGCCATAAAATTAACTTTTGAAACACGGCACTGAGTTAAACTACAGTTGGACAGTGAACCTATGGTTCAAATATCTTGGATATGTTTGCTGGGCAACTTGTTCCACTGTATTGTTTCCAACTGGCGGCCACTGGAAAATTTGTTATCACGGTAACTTTAGAAATACTTAATTAATTCAAATCAAAGTTGAAAAATAGATTTATCATTCAAACAACAAAAATCTAGAAAATTCACGTAAGTCACGAACCAATCACGTTATTGCGTCCATCTTTGGTATATCGATAACAAGTATTTTCTCGCCAAAAGTCGCCATAGGGGAAAAGTCGCCAAATTTGGCGCCAAATCCATTACTTGCGTTGCTGGATCTTTTTAATGCGTTTTTAAGGAAAAATTAGGCTATTTTAATGCTAAAACAAGCTAGAAATGCAGAAAACTAACATTTTATCAACTTACTGAGCCTCTTTGAAAGAATTTCTACTATTTTTTTTTTTTTTTCAAATTTGAAACGATATTTTAGATGAGAAACTTTCTCTGCCATTTTGATCGAAGTGCCAGCCGCTTAATTTTTCAACACGATGACTTTTGAGATTTTGAATTAATTCGAACTATATGTGTACAGTAGACTTATCTCACAAATACATTTCATATATTTGTCAACTTAACTCACCATTTTGTTTCCAAGCGCCGGTCACTTGAAAATTTTAAATTCACATAAAAAGGTATTTCTGAACCGATTTGCTTAAAACTCCATATGGGAATAGCCTACATCAATATTTCTATCAAGTGCATCAATAATTTGTAGCCGCCATTTTGAAACAAAATGACGGCTACTTGATAAGGAAAAAGAAATCAACCTACCCTTCCGAATAATCCGGAAGGACTTGTTTTTTTTTTTTTGTCGCTTAGTGTATATATAATATCACGTTTTGAGGTGCCCTGATAACGAAAATCCAATTTTTAGCGGTTCATTTGTATATCTATCTGTTATCAGGATAACATAAAAACAAATAACTGCGGGAAATTTAAAATTGATACTTTGAAGTTCATATTAGGTTGCCACTTGGAAAATTTGATCCAGATTGGCAAGTTTGAACGCAAAATGATAACAGCCTTGATTTTTTTTCTTTTTTTTTTTTTTTTTTTTTCTTTTTTTCTTTTTTAATAAATGTAGGTACTATATAATTGAACGGTTGGTTGAGGGGGCAGTGGCACCCCTCATACAAAATTATCTGTCAAATAAAACTATTTCTAAACTATTTTAGATTGTTTTTAAAGTATATTGAACTTTATTATCTGTCTTTATGATCTTAATGTATTTTATCTTTATAGTATTAAAATACACGGTAAGAGAAAGTCGTGTGAGTGACACATCAGTTTATTTTCTTGTGTGGTCTCTCTAAGAACAATCTTCTCAAGAATTTAGTTTGTTATTCAGCTTTTTAGCACGCGTTATGCATTATAAATCCACATTTCTTTGTTGAGAAGGTGGTAAAATTTAAACATTCTCAAAAAAAAAAAAAAAAAAAAAAAAAAAAAAAAAAACTTTTCTTCCTTTACCTTCATGAAAATAATCAACCTTGCACGATAATGTGTTCTTTACCTTTGACTTTGCAATGCTAAACTATTGCGACGCGGTGAAAAGAATAAAGAATTCTAAGAGACTCACAAAAAACCCAACGTGAGTATTATTGACTATTAACTCATATAGTGAGTAAATAAATTCATTTCTGGGGATCGTTTTCATGGGCCATCATCAACCTCTTTTCTTTTACCTTACAATAGCAATCGTCCTCTGACTTATTTCATTTAAAAACTCCCTTTCTTTTATCTGCTGCTTTCACCTTTTTGTCGCCTTTTTTTTTTTTTTTATGACCGTGCATTTCACTTCCACCCACATTAACTTTGTTGAAAAAAAAAGGTCTCCTTGAAGCATGTTTTAAGTGAATTTCCTTTTAATGTCGTCAATATTAAATCGTAGAATATTGCATTAGACGCAATTAGGCAAATAAAAGTCTTTGTGGTGAGGATTTTCTGTTCATTTCTTTGTTCCTTTTTCTTGGGATTTACGCTAATAACAAATAACTAGTGTGTTGGGGCCACCACCAGACTTTCTTCTATATGACCTTATACAAATTATTTATTAAATTATCATAAAATTATTTTCTATGAGAAATGCAAACAATTTTTAACTAAGATGTTATAACATGGAATGCCGAAAGAAAGTCAGTTTTGTGGCAACATCAAAATAAATACGATTTACTTATTTATTTCATTTATTTATTTTGTGAACAATCAGATAACTCTGCCTTAAATTGTCACAGACTATGATTCAATCATTAGTTCTAAACGTATTGACGAGTTCTTTCGAAAGATACCCAGATTAAAAATTATACCAACAAGGTAAAATTTTCCTTCGAGCGATGTTCTTAAATGCACGCACATTTTTTCGTAGCTTACTACTACTATTATCAATAACTCAGATAAATTTTACAATTATGCGTTAAAAATAACTCCCATTATGTACATTTATGCGAAATTTTGTCTTATATTGCCATGTTAAAAAATTAGTTACATACTAATACCTGTTCAGCGATTGATCCCTAAATGTAATCAGCACCATTTTAGGTCAGGGTCTAACTAAATACCAAGTTTCGTTAAATTTCCTTCATTGATTCGTGAGATCCACAAAATTTGTGATACACACATACAGACAGACATTTTCTAAAAACGGTCAAATAAATGTTCAGGACATTTCAAAATGTGTAAATCCATCGAAAATTGGAGATGGCCATTTTCGCGAGTCCAATACTTTCTTCTTATATATATAGAAGAAAGTAATAATAATGCGGCGAATTTTTTTTTTTTTTTTTTCTTGCGCATGAAAAACTTGATATCGCGTGATGGATGAGAATCAGACAGGTGATGTTTTATCTTAATTCAACTCGCCTATTTCTGAGATAGCGGAATACAGAGAGGACAACACAATAGTGGGCAAACTGTTATTTATAATGATAAAACAAATAGCAATATATTGGAATTCGTGCATGTTATATTGTTAATAATTATTATATCACTGTTAAAATGTCTGTATATGTTAGACTAAGTTTCTTCTCAAAGAATGTATTGCTGAACAAATAATAAAAATTAATTATCTTGAGTGATCCGAGTATTTAAGAAAATCCTCTTTATAGGATCACCAAAAATGTGCCATTCAGGGACCATGTAAATTTTGGAAATTTAACGTACTATCTTTCGATTTCTTTTGTTGAAAAACGTCGAGAATAAAACTTTTTTCTCGGATACATTATTGAATTCAATCAATATATATATATTTTTTTAATTAATGAAATTGTTGCGATATATTCGTCTCACCAAATGTTTTATGTATAGTCCCCATTCTTCAGCATAAAAAGTGCTAAAATCTTAATCAACTATAAGTCGGACCATTTTGGTTGTACAGCAGTAGAATTCGCTTTCCTTGTACATAATAATGTATCGAGAAAATTTTGCTACATAAAACTTATTGTATACCTAGAGACTGTATAAAAGTTTAAACTTCGTAATTTCTATAGGACTGCATTTATTATGGTCAGTTGGGGAAATAAAAGGAGGGGGAAAACGTAATTGTTTTCTTTTGCTTCTTTGCGGAAAATTTAAAAAAATTCCTCTGAATGACAACTTTTTCTTCCACATTAGAGCAACAGTAAATCAAAATCTTTATAAGATGGAATATTTTCGTGGTACATAGGGTATATGTATATCAATTTTATTTCGTGGTATATGAATGTCAATAGGTCGTAACATAGGTCTTAAACAGTGTTTTATATTTAATTTTACATTAATTGGCAATTTAAAAATATAATTTTCCAGTTTAAAATACATTGACAAATATTTCTTGTAAATTTTCCTACTACGCTGTGTCCTTAACGTCCTGAAACTTACAAATCAATTACATTAGATTCCTCACTAAGGAGAGACACTGGAGTTTTTTAATTACAACTGGCTGCTTAAGTGCTTTAAATCGTAAAAAGAATATCTTTAAAGAAACGTTTCTTGAAAAAAGGTAGAGTCTACCTAAATTATCACATATAAAATATTTTTACACCTTCCGGTCAACCTAATCATGTTTCTTTATTCAACCCTCCACCCCTCTATTTTTTTTTTTTTTTCTTTTTTACCATCTCTATACAAATGGAAATTATGTTCAACAAGTGCATGAATCAGATAAAAACCATTCATAACTCAAATATTACTTTACCCACACAATGAGTCATACGACACATGCGATACTACTAGATTTTTTTACTATACAATTGACAGGAATTGAATTTTTTTCTTGGAATGACTTAGCCTCTCCATTCATGGTTAGAAGTTCTTCGAATTCTTGGCAAATTATTACAGGTAATTAGAGAACACTCCGACCTAAAAAAAACATGACAGGAGGTGTAGCGTCTAGCACCTCATAACCGCAAGCACGAATCACGTTTGAGGCGAGAAAATTATTGCTGGACTAGTCCATAATTCTGAAACAGAAATAATCATATTAAAAAGAGATTAATATCAATCAAACAAAAATGTTTTTCAAGGTTTATTTCCGCTTTAATCATTTTTCTACGCGTCTCAAGTTAGTATAATTGTTCGTGCGTTTTTAACACTTTCTAACAAGGACAAAAGTGTTTATGACTTCGGATTGTATGTCTGTCTGTCTGCGCTCTAACTCGCGTAAATATTTATCGAATTTCTTGAAACTGATAAATGTTATTCAAATTCACTATCGGATGTTCCTTATTGAAAATGGAGTGAACACCTTTAGTGGTTTGTGTACAGGGACACCCGAAAGTTTTCCAAAGCATTGTGTCCTATGAGAGATATTTTTATAAACCCTATTTTAATATCGTTACTTTACATCAATCTTAATGAAATTGAAATATGTTATTCAAGCCCACCATTGTATGTTCTTCATTGAAAATGGAGCAAATACCCTCTCTGGTATGTAAACAGGGGCACCCGAAAGTATTCCTAAGCATTGCGTTCTATGAGAGGTATTGCTATAAACCAAATTTAAAGAACTTTACTTTGCACAAATCTTTATAAAATTAAAATGTATTATTCATATGCACAAAAGAATGCTTTCCATAGAATGCAGTATGATTAGCATTAAATTTACAGGGCCACACAAAAATATTCAGTTACATTAATGGTTATTATTAGAAATTTGTTGGAATTGCATTTTCGTTTATATTAATCGTTTTTATCGTTTTCTAAATGTTTTTATCACTTTCCAATAAGGTTAAAAATGTTAATGAGTTCGGTTTGTCTGTCTGTCCATCTGTCTATCCGCGCTCTAATTCACGTAAATATGCATGGAATTTCTTGAAACTGATATATGATATTGAACTTCACTATCGGTTGTTCCCTATTAAAAATGGAGTGATTATCTCTATTGGCTTGTGAACAGGGACACCTAAAAGTATTCCAAAACATTGTGTTCTATGAGAGGTATTTTTATGAACTGTATTTTAATTCCTTTATTTTAAACAAATTTCAATGAAATTGAAATATATTATTCAAGTGCACTATCGGATGTTTGTTAAAGAAAACGGAGTAAATACCACCACTGGTTTGTGTACAGGGACACATAAAAATATTCCAAAGCATTCGTTCTCTGAAAAATATTTCTATAAACCTAATTTTAATAACTTTACTTCGAACAAACCGTTAAAAAAAAAAAAAAGTTGAAATACGTTGTTATGCATATGCACAAAAGAATGCTTTCTACAGAATGTAGTATGATTAACATTAAATTTGCAGGGCCACACAAAAATATTCAGTTGCATTGAAGGCTTTTATTGCAGATTTGCTGAAATTGCATTTTCTTTTACGTTAAGCGATATAACACTTCTTAACATTTTTTAAGTGGGAATATGATTTCAATTTAAGTACCTATTTGTCCGACTGTCCATCTGTCTTTCTGTCTATCTGCCTGCCCCAGCGTCCGTAAATATTTTCAGAATATTTACAAAATTATACATGTTATATAAATTCACAGTGGAATTTTCCCTATTTTAAATTTACATTAATACATCCTGTGCAACTGGTTTGTGTACAGGGACACCCAAAAAATGCCAGTGCATTGCATTTTAGGATAGACATTTTTATAAATTACATTTAAAGAACTTTCTATTGTAAAAATCATAAAGAAATTGACATTGATTTTTAATATTCTAAAATAATATATTGCATAGAATATGATTTTGTTATCTTTCAGATTTACAGGGCTACACTAAAATATTCAGATACATTACGGACTGCAATTAGAATATAAGGGCTACGTTTTCTTTAGTGTTAAGCATTTTTAACACTTTATAACAATATGTTTAAGGATGATTAGGAATTCAATCAGTCTATCTGTATGCCTTTCAGAACTACTGTCTGTCCGTTGTGTGATTATGTAGGCAAAGAGCATTGAAAGTTATACAATACAACAATTACGTAAATTTGGAAAGTGTTAATAATCATTGCGTACCGCATGATTTTGCGTTCTTGTTTTTTTTTTTTTTTTTTTTTTTTTTTTTTAAGTATGACAGGTCGTACTATTTCTTTCAGTCAGCCTCTTTACCAATTGTTATCTTTCACTTTTTTTTTTTTTTTTTTTTTTTTTTAATTTGAATGTATAAAGTTGAAGGTTTGCCTGTGTCTGTCCAGATTATTAGATGTTATCGAAAATTGGTACACTTGTTAATCAGAAGAAAATTTAGCTAATGCCTTATTTTAGTTCAATCGAATAACTGGCTCAAGAGATATTAAATAAAAACACTTAACTATAAAATTATTAAAAGGCAAAAACAAATTCATACTAAAAATAGATAAATAAATAAGTAAATATATTTCTTTTTATTTCGAAAAATAAATTGAACGTGTAATCTTTTTCTTTTTTAAACAACTGAAATAAAATTGAGAAAAATCATACAAAGAAATGGAACAGCTTCAATAGAGAACTCCTTGGCGAAATTAAAAATTTGGCACCGACGTAGCTCGGATGGTTATCGCCAAGATCTATATTTACGCTTTGCGATAGCAATTTTAATTCATCGCCAAAATGACGACAAAAATTTAAAAATCGATAAAAGGCCACGGTGCTAAAGTATAAAAAAATCAACATAGTAATCGATGCCAGGGAACGAAACACAAACACTGCATGCCTTTATATCGATATAAATCTATGGTGAACATTTCATAGAATATAGAACGACCCAATTAATGTTATAAAATTTATAGTTTGCTGATGAAAGCTTTTTAAAAAATTCATAACATTTTGAATGTGTATATATATATATATATATATACACATTCAAAATGTTATGAATTTTTTGAAATGAAAAAATGTATGTATATATATATATATACATACATTTTTTTTTCTTCTTTTTTTCTTTCAAATTAACTCTGCGAACTTCCAAAAAGAGTTCATTCAAGGATTGAAGACTAATTGAGACATGTTCACTCAAGCTAATGTGCTAATGTATTATCAACGTTCTAATTTAAACTTTTTTAGTAACGTATGGGTTCCAGCTGCTGACCTATACATATACATTTTAAACATAAAATATGAAACGATTTTTAGTGATAAAGATCGAACAATATATTTCTTTTTTTGAAGAACGTGATACTCTTTTAAACATTTTCTTTCCAAAATTTTCTAAAAGAAGTCTCTAGACATTTTTTTTTTTTTTAATTTGTTTATAGTTTATGTCTGTTTTTATCTTGACATTTGATGTACCACAATGGAATTTTTTGATGTCTATGGAATAACTTGAATGACACACTACAATTTATTTTGTTTTAATGTAAAATATTTCTTTTCTTTTCTTTCTTTTTTTTATTACAAAAGTTTAAATATATTTTTAAACAAATGTGTGTTAGTCAGTTTTGTTTTATCTTAAGTTTGGGAATCTTTTTTAAATACAGTGCGCTGAAAAAAAAAAAAAAAAAAAATCGAGCTCTGATATTATTCTTGCTGATTCTTATGTAAAATAACCTCCTGAATCCGAATATAACTGCCATTTTGCCCAGTCACCCACCGTTTTCTCGGGACACCACCCCCTCTCCCAATTTTTATCACTGTTCGGTAATTTTATGACTACGAATTTGATTTGGAGAATGAAAAAGAATTAATTTAACTCCTAAAAACAAAAAAATATAATGTATAATAAATAACATTTATAATAGATTAAAAAAATATAAGAAATGTTATGCATAATTTCAGTGGCAAATACCCCCCCCCCCCCTAAATTTCCTCTTGCCGCAAATGTTCAGGTTTTAAAATTTTCTAACGTTGAAGCCCCTCACAAGATATTTAACAGTTAAAATAATCCTCCTCCTCTTAAAAATCAGATTTATAGCCATAAAATCACCGAAAAGTGTTAAAAATAGGAAGCCGTTCCTAAAAAATCTGGTGTGTAACAGCCACACGACTTCCATTACCCAGTACTACAAACATTATAAACATTTTATGTACATTTTTGATTTAAATAAGTAACAAAATTGCTCTATCCGTCAAATAAGTTATTTAAAATAATAATTAGAAAAATAATAATGGGACGGACCTGAAATTGAGCTATTTATACAGGATGCCTATCAATTTTCCTGAACTAACCAACTATATCATTCGAAAGGACATCTAATAGAGTGTTTATATAGCAAATTTGAAGAAAATCGTTAGAGCCATTTTTCAGATACGGACTTACGGTCCCACTTCCGGTTTCCGATGTTCCACTTCCGGTTAAACTCAATTATAGACAGGAAAACAATAATTACATACAAAAGCATATTTAAAAGTGAGTTAAAATGGCGAGTTTGAAAAAAATCCGTACAACGGTTTTTAAAGGAACGCCTTTGCGAGGCCTGAAATTGAGCTATTTATACAGGACGCCTATCAATTTTCCTGAACTAACCAACTATTTCATTCGAAAGGACATCTAATAGAGTGTTTATATAGCAAGTTTGAAGAAAATCGTTAGAGCCGTTTTTGAGATACGGACTTACGGTCCCACTTCCGGTTTCCGATGTCCCACTTCCGGTTTTTCAATTTTCACCAAAATTTGGAAATTTCATCTGTACACCAGACGTATTTCAATTCTAAAGTTTTGTAGCTCTATCTTTATTAGTTTCTGAGCTATAATAGCCAGAAGATTCTCCACATACATACACACACACACACATACATACACACTGACCAATTGCCAAAAACCACTTTTTTGGACTCAGGGGACCTTAAAACGTGTAAATCAGGTGAAAACCCGATATCGAATTTTCAGACCGAATACAATACTTCCATTACCTACGGTAGTAGGGTAATGGAAGTAAAAACGGTGGGTGATAGGGCAAAATGGGTGTCCTATTCGGAATCAAGAGGTCATTTTACATAGGGCGTATCAGACTCGACGACTTTACAGGCGATTTTAGAGCCAACCACTGATTAGCGCCGATTTTTCGGGGAAAATTGTCTCTACTCCCAGTGTGATAGCGCAGACCGAAGTTGCCCAACTTTTTCAGAGCTGCCTTGATAAAATTGTCCGTATACTCAATTTCTCCTCGGATTCGTCCAATCAGGATGCGCTATTTTGATACGTCATATTTCCAAGATGGCGGAACACGGGAATCGCTTCAATTTGAAGAAGAAATATTATCGTTAAGCACGTTTATTTTACCGTTAAATGATAAGAATTTTCAATTAATCGTTTTTATTTTCGTTTGACGTTATGACAATAGTTGTAAAAAAGATCAAAATAGAAATAATAATGCGATATTTTACACAAATGAAAGGGAATTTTAACGCTAATCATTGCGTATTTTATTCGCGCCAAGAAAAGTGATAAGCGTCAGAAGTTAGTCTTCTTTCATCCAACTTTTCACCCGACTGTTGTAACCTATACGGTGTTTTCGTCGAGGAAAAATCGGCGCTAAAGTCGGCTCAAAAATTGGTTGTTTCTAAAGTTGCTGAATCTGATACGCCCTTTAGAATTTGCCAAAATAGTGTTGGGGGCAATTTTCATACCGAGCAGGGATAGCAACAGGAGTAATTTTTTTTTTTCTTAACTTCTTACTTTTACTTAACTATATGATGATGGAGAAAGTATTGTTTTAAATGAGGGGTAAATTTTTCGAAATTGTGTTTTTGCTATATTTGCATGTTTTGAGGTCATCTGAATCTTAAAATAAAATTTTCAGCGGTTGATTTGTGTGTCAGTGTGTTTGTGTGAGTGTGTGCAAGAAGTCTAAGTCGGCATTGTATACGTGTATCATATGAAGATATTACTTAAAACATTTTATTAAAATTGAATAAATGCTTCGTGTTCAGACACATTCAAGAGTATTGGAATCGATTATGTCTATGGATGAAATTTTTGCTATGTACAGTTTAAGGTTTTTAGATTGCACTGAACAAAATAATAATAATAATAATAATAATAATAATAATAATAATTGTTATACTTATAAAAATGTATTTAGTATAGAATATGGCATGAAAATACTCCAACGTTCGTTCACATAGCCACATGAAAGAATTCGGATGTATTAGTACTAAAGTCCTATGCGGGTAGAGTAATCATGACCTGTACCCGACCCAAACCCACAGCTTTTGACCCGCAACCCGACCCACGACTGGCAAAAATGTATTATGAAATTCATTATATATAAGAAACTGAATTAAAATTCTATTTCACGAAATACAGTCATATAACAGTACAAACTTTTCAAATAATTAATTATTTCATAAATATTACAAGTACATAATTACATTAAAACTAGTGTAGGGTTAAAATTATATTAAAAATAACTAGTCTATCCATAAACAAGACTTCAGTGTATAATATAACAAAATTTCTTGTGTATTGCACCTTTAAAAGAAAAAAAAAAATCCACTGTTTTAAATATTATCAGTATATATATATATATATATATATATATATATATATTTATTTATTTATTTTAAAAAGTAAAATAAAGAAGCAAATACGTTGGAAAGCAAATATTTTTCTCATATTACGCTTTAAACGTTGAGTATTAACGTATTTATGCATTTCTTCTTTATGAATTAAACTCATGTTATGAGTCATGTTGCTTTAACCCTTTGCGGCGCAAGGTAACTGGGATCATTTAAATTACTGCCACCGGAATTCACGAACAAAATTAAAATACAAGAAATTGACTACCTTTTCTGCTTTGATCACTATTGAGAGAATGGATCATATTCCGGATTTTGAAAACTTTAAAATTTTAGCTTCTAATGTAAATATCTATGAATCCCGTATTTTTCTAGAGGGCGCTTTTACCAAAATGCAACATTTTGCCTTGAACGAGGCTAAAGCTATTACTCCTGAATATTTAATCTTGCTA
Organism: Salticus scenicus; assembly: GCA_963930645.1. Lineage (NCBI taxonomy): Eukaryota > Metazoa > Arthropoda > Arachnida > Araneae > Salticidae > Salticus > Salticus scenicus. The sequence goes on along the minus strand of OZ005652.1, from coordinate 33,324,005 downwards.
TGATGTATTATGAATTTTTGTAAATGTTGTTTGTACTTGTATGTTTGACACTGAGGAGGGCTAGTGTTCTAGCCGAAACGTCTGTCTTGTTTTTAATGTTTTGAATTAAAATGTATTTTTAAAGTTTTAAATTTTTGTATTTTTTATCTCATTTTAAATGCTACATTGGTTTTAATATATTAATGAGACGTATAAATTATGTTTAATTTTATTAAAGACAATAATTATCTCATAATAACAAAGCGACTTATTGAAAAAATTATATTTTTCATAAATTAATTAAATATAATTTACTTATGGAAACTTATCCCATTTCCTTTCATATATTTATTAAAACACTTGAAAGCCGCGCAATATTTTGACATTTTCAAATCTCATTAGCATTCTATTTTATTATTATTTTCTTCCGAGTTTTAACTCTCTAGCGGCTGATGCCAAAACTTTTTTTCGACATCAAAAATCTTTGCGCGATAATATGGGGATGATAGGTCTATATAAATTACTATACCAATGATTATAGGCAATATGGGGGACTTTTCTGTGTAGTTTCTGAGCGTAATCCGCCATCATATTGACATTCCATCTACATTGGTAATTACGTTCCATCACTTTTTGATTTTCAGTTTTTTGAAAAAATGATACGTCATAGATTTTTTCGACTATTTTTTCTGAAATCAGCGTCCAAAAATCTATCAGTATCAGCTATTAGTTTCTAAACACTTTGTTGGTTGCAGGTCAGTCTTGCCGATTAAAAATAATTGTGCTAGAAATAAAAAAAAAATCATGGAATCATTGATGTTCCACAAGGACTCTGCGACCTTTCACAATTTGCATAACTAATAACTTTTCGATAAAAATAAAAATAATGAAATAAAACGGTAAAACTTTCACATATTCAGCTGATGTCTTTGAATAAAATTTATGTTAGGGAATCGTAACTATGCATAAATAAAGTAAGAGTTTACATTAAACATTTAACCTGCCTTTTAATTATTAACAGCAAAGGTGTTCATTAACATTATTTAATATTATACCCCATTTATTTTGTCAAAAGAGAAAGCCATTGTTTAATCTATAATCCCTATATCAGAGAGAAATCATTAATCATGTGGTATTTTAATTGGACTTTTTATATTCTTTTTTAAACCAGATTTTCCTCAGATTTTTTTCTTTCTTTCTTCTTCCTCTCTCTACGTAGATACTTAAACGACACACGTTTCTTTCATTTTTTCCTCATTTTATTTTCCTTTAATGTTTTGATGAAAAAAAAAAATTACTAAGAAGATACGTTTCACTGTATATTCTTGACGTTTTAGTTGCATGTGGACGTCTGTCTGTTTGACTATTTTCCTCTATTTTGTTAACTTAGAATTGAAGTCCTTAACTATTTTTGCTCCATAAACATTTTTATAAACAAAAGAAGGCCCTGAAACTCTCTTCTTATTAACATTTTTCAACCTTTTTGGAAAGTGTTAATAAGAAGAGAGTTTCAGGGCCTTCTTTGGTCTGCCTGTCGTCTAACTCCCATAAATATTCATGGAATTTCTTGAAACTGATATATGATATTCAAGTTCACGATTAGATGTTCCCTGTTGAAAATGGTGTGAATACCTTGAGTCATCCGAAAGTATTCCAAAGCACTGTGTACTATTAGAGATATATCTATAAACCATATTTTAATACCTTTATTTTACAGAAAACTTAATGAAATCGAAATATGTTATTCAAGTATACTATCGGATGTTCCCCATTGAAAATGGAGTAAATACCATGACTGGTTTGTGTACAGAGACACCCGAAAGTATTCCAAAGTACTGCATTCTACGAGAGGTATTTCTATAAATCAAATTTTAAAGACTTTACTTTGAACAAATCTTAATAAAATTAAAGTATGTTATTCATATGCACTAAAGAAGGCTTTCTATGCAATCTAGTATGATTAGCATTAGATTATTTACAGGGCCACAGTGAAATATTCCGTTACAATGTAGGCTACTACTGAAAATTTCCTGGAATTGTATTTTCGTTTATATCATACGTTTTTAACAATTTTTAACTGTGAATAGGATTTCAATTTGTGTATCTGTCTGTCCGACTGTCCATCTTTTTATCTGTCCGTTTGACCGTCCCCAGCGTCTATAATTATTTTCAGAATATTTAGAAATTGATATGTGTTATTCAAGTTCACTATGAAATGTTTCCTATTTAAAATGACATTACTAGGTTCTGTACAACTGGTTTGTGTGCAGTGACAACCAAAAAAATTCCAATGCATTGCGTTTTAAGACAGACATTTTTATAAATCCCATTTAAATAAATGTTTTGCATAGAATATGATAGAGTTAATCATCAGAATTACATGTAAAATATTCAGATACATTAAGGGCTGCAGTTAGAATCTTAGAGCTGCATTTTCTTTTGCGTTAAGCATATTAACACTTTCCAGCAATGTTTAAGAGCGATTATGAATACAGTTAGTCTATTTGTATGCCTTTCAGTCCTTCTGTCTGCCCGTTGTGTAATAACGTATGCAAAGAACATTCTAAGTTATGCGATACAAGAAGTACTGACAGTTGGAAGGTGTTAATAATGTATGCGTACCACATGATTTTTCGTTCTTGTTTAATGTTACAGTAAATTTTATAATAATAAGAAAATGATTTTGTAGCCTTACTTACAGACCAATTCATGAAGTGGTGCACCTGACACAATATTTAAAAAATCAGTTTTAGAAAATTAAATAGTTGAATGGACGACTACAACGTGGCGGAGTTTCCCTTTGTTTGTTTGTAGGGAAAAGCTGCGCTATGATTGGCTATAGTCCTTTATTTGTGGGGTAAATTAAGACTCCTATAGGTTAAATTTCATCATGACGTCGAATGACGACAGAAAGTCAAGTCGTCAATTGTTTTTCTATTACTTTAATATCTTTTACGTTATATTTTAAAACAATGCTCGCGATCTTACGAACTGCAGGTTATCAATAATTCTTAATTACATACACTGAAGAATTTTTAATTCACCCATGTGCTCATTTATATAAACTTGCTTTTTATATCACAAAAATAAATAAATAAATAAATAATAATAAAAAATTAAAAATTAAAAGAACAAATAATCATCTATATAAAGAAAGCAAAGAATTTGTCGGCAGAACAGATCCGGGCGGACCACTCCTATTTTTGATTGGTTTAGATTTAACTACTTTGCTGATGAAAGTCGGCCAAATTTTTTTAGTAAAAACTGATAATTTTTTTTTTTTTTAAGTTACTGCATATATGTTATACTTTTTAAAAGAGCTCTAAAAACTATTATTTTTTTGTGAGGACACTACAGTGCGTTGCATGAATATAAACGCACCTTTTCCAATAACCGCAGAAATAGAATTTTTGAAATTTTAAAAGAAGGAATGTGACTTACACTTATTGCATATGACTAACAACTAAATAAGGTGCTTTGAGCACGTATGTTTAGGCTCATGCAAGCTTATGTAAATAAATGTTTAAGCATTTTCTTATTTTTCACTATTTTTCGTTTGTTGCGCGAAATTAAACGCACACTGTATTTTGCGTTTAAAATTTACAGAGCCACAGGAATTGAATTAAAACACAGATAGTCGTGTTGCTAAAGTTCTTTAAAAACAGTTTTAATGCTTGAGTGCAAAATTTACGGAGTTTTTTCAGGATGGCAAGAGGTAAAACTTTGACTGTAGACGAGAGGATAAAAGTCGACTTCATGCGTGGTAAAGGCTTTAGCAATCGTGAAATTGGGAGCCGAATCGGAAGAAACGAGAGTGTTGTGCGAAAGTACATAAAGAATGGAGCAAATTATGGTAAAAAAGCGTAAAAGAAACGAACAGGAAAGCTCACCAGTTACGAAAAACGTCGAATATGCAACGTTGCAAAGAATAAGAATAGTTTCTGTGCGAGGATAAAGGCTTAATACAAGCTGGGTGTTCATCGGAGAACCATATGGAGAACTATCAAAACTGAAACATTCATTAAATTTAAGAAAATGAAAGCGAAACTACCCCTCACTCAAAATCACAAAGATATGCAGTTGGAATGGGCAAGAAAATGGATTCTAGATCAACTTAATTGGGAAAAAGTCATCTTCTTAGATGAAAAAAGTTTAATCTCGATGGCCCGGACGGATTTTATAGCTACTGGCACGATTTGAGAACCGAAGAAAGGTACTGTTCAAAACGTCAATCTGGAGATGGGTCTGTCATGGTGTGGGCAGACATAGGTTTTAAAGGGACTTTCGAATTAGAGTTCGTGGAGAACACTATGAACTCTGTAGATTATGACCAGATGCTCACAAGAAACCTCCACCGTCAAGCCGTCAAGAAAGCTGGATAAAGTTATAGTTTGCAGCAAGATTGTGCATCTGTACATACAGCACATATCGTGAAAAAATTGTTCCGTGACAATAAAATTAAAGTTCTGGATTGGCCCTCAAAAAGACCCGATTTAAACATAATGGAGAACTTAAGGGGTATTCTGGTTCACCGTGTTTACGTAAACGGAAGGCAGTTTAAAACGAAAGATGAACTAAAATTAGCCCTTCTATTAGCTTGGAAGACAATCAGCTTGGATGACCTCGTGCCACTATATCAGTCAATGCAAAGGCGTTTACTGACTGTTCTAGAAGCCCATGGTGGCTTTACGAAGTATTAGATACAGTATTTGTTACTCAGTTATTTATTTTTTACATGTGCGTTTAAATTCATGCAACATGTATTTTTGTCATAAATTCAATAAAATTATTTTCTAAAAAATCATATTGGTCTTTCGTTGTTTTGACTCGTATTTTCATTTCTTGAATCATACGCATGCAGTTTGCATCAAGTGTCACCTATTCATATTTTTTATTACACTTCCATACCATTCTAATTCTTAAAGCTAAGGTGCGTTTATATTCATGCAACGCACTGTATATACATTAAGTTAATAGATTTAAAGCTATTACGTTGCAAAGTTTCACAACGCGATATCATTCAATTGCTTTTGATGAAGGTCGGTCATTATTATTATTATTATTTATTTATTTTTTTATTTTTTTTTTTTTTAAGTAAAAACTGATGAATTTTTTTTTTTAAGTTACTGCATATATGTTATACTTTTTTAAAGAGCACTAAAAACTTTTCATTTTTTGTGAGGACACTATATACATCAAGTTATTAGATTTAAAGATATTACGTTACAAAGTTTCACAACGCGATATCATTCGATTGCTTTTATCTTAAAATAAGAGTCTAATATTAAACAAAAAACAGTCTAATATTAAATAATAATGAATAACTTTTTAAAAAATATCAGTTTTGAAGTTTTAAGAGCTGCGATTTTTAAATTACAGCGTACTTATTTCCCATATATAATCTATTAAATTTGTTAACAATTGTTGATTCATTCTTGAGAATCATTCACATAAGACCATAGAGCATTGTTGCAAAACGGAAGAAATATTTTATTTTATTTAAATTGTAATATGTTATTTTGTCTTTTTGACCTTAAAAGAAATTTTTAATTATGTTACGAAGTCCAAAATGTGATATAAAAAATAAATAGTGATTCAATTATTTTGAAAATTCATTTAAATTTAGTGACCAGCGAAGCGAGCGTAGCCTGGTAATCAAAAATAAAAGGAATTAATTTTAATGACAAATTTATAAAAGAAAAATATTTCCAAGAGCTGATTTTCTATCATAAACGGCATTCTTCTTTTATCTGTAACAGTCGGTCATAAACATGGCGTGCATGTTCGTTCCATTGAAGAATAGACCAGCTGATAATGTAGAAGTGATTTGTAGTTTTGTAGTCTTTGCATATGCATTATAAGTGTTTAATAATTCGATTTATTACACACACTGTAAATTAAATAAATAAATAAATAAATAAATAAAAATAAAAAACTAGTATGTTGTTGCCACCACAAGACTTTCTTCTCTATTTTCCTGTATTAAATCACTATGTGCAAATAATTTATTAAAACTATTATTTGTTAAAATTATTTAACAGGTTGAATACAAACGATTTTCGTCTTAGAGAAAACTAACACTAAATATCCAAAGAAAGGCGGTTTTATTGTCATTAAATAGCATTTTAAACAATGCGCTTTTATAATGGTTAGCTCACATATCAGGTTTCGTACAGTTATATGCTATAGAATTTGGCACATAGCCTTCCCATTATTCAGAAAAATTGCAGTATAGAAGCGCCACCTGTTGGGCGGTTGACACCAAAAGCTGGCAGGCATTAATTTATGTCAAGGTGCATTTACATATAAATTTATATGCAATTCTGTGCGGTAGTTCCTGATATATAGCATTTCCTTAAACTGCTGAAATCAATGTATACCAGCGCCACCTGTTGGCCGATAAGCATTCAAATTGAATCAGCATAATGTCTCATAATGGCCTTCTTACATATCAAGTTTTGTTTGATTATACGCAATAGAACCTGAGATACAGCCTCCCCTTAAATTGCAGAAATCACTGTATAGCAGCAGCACCTGTTGAGCAGTTGGCACCAAAAGTTGGTAGGCACTAATCTAGGTCAATGTGCATCTACATGTAAATTTATATAAAATTCTAAGCAGTAGTCCCGGAGATACAGTCGCCACAAAATTTTTGTCTCACACACACACAGAGACATAGACAGATATTTTCTATAAAAATGGTCAAATCGTGTTTTAGACTTCTCAAAACGTGTAAATCCGTCGAAAACTGGAAGTCGAAAATTTTTACAAATCCAATACTTTCTTCTATGGAATATAGAGGAAAGTTAAAAAAGTAGTGAACTATTTGGCAGTACAAATCTTGCAATCTATTTTTGACTAACTTCCCTACTAGCCAGACATTTGAAACTTTTAGAATAGCTCAGAATACGATGACAATTCATTCTTTTGATACTTTTATTCAATTAATAAATGTTTCCTTTTATTTAATTAATAAAATGTGAAGATAATAACTTCATAATAGCTTTAAAATTAACCATTTAAGTTTTATTTATAAATTAATTGTTGCCAAAAAAAATTTAAGATTTCATTTTCTTTCAACAGGAAAATACATTTACTTAAACGTGAACAATAAAAAATTGTAAAAAATTAAATTATGCATCTCACAAAAATTGACGTCATTATCACTTTAAAAATTTAATACACATTGATAATTTAAAATAATTTAAAAACATGGTACAAAAGTCTCCGAACACTAGCAAAAATTCCTATATAAAAAGTGCACTTAATACAGTTTTGTTAAATCAATCCTTGTCGAATCCTGTTCTTAGTCAGCCTAAAAACAGGATTCGACAAGGATTTATTGAACAAAACTGTATTAATTGTACTTTTTTTTATATAGGAATTTTTGCTAGTGTTCGGAGTCTTGTTACCGACTGTACATAAAAAGGTTTTTTTTTTTTTTTTTAATCTTATAATTATCTGTGTTAAAATAGCTCATTTTTCTTTAAAATCCCGTTAAAAAGCTTTACCAGTGCAGGTAATGGCCTTGGCGACAAATTTGGCGACTTCATCGCTCCTCTGTGACTTTTTTGGTGACCTTGGCAAGAACATCCTGATTATCGACAATCGATTATCTAAGCTCTAACTCGAAGTTACTGTAAAATTCGGAAGTTACTCTAAAATTCTGGATTAATAGGAGGCTATAAAAGGGATCCCGTTCCGATCATTGTAGTCAGTTTTCACACCAAGTGGTTCGATGTTTCTGTTATAGTTTAAGTGCAGCCTATTGTTGTATGTTGAAGCTATCGTTCAGTTTATGCTGTGCATTTTATGTTGTCAGCTGTGTTTTCTAGTGAAACTGAAGTAGATACTTGTTTGTAATCTTTAGGAATTATCCGTAAATGAACTTTTAAGCCTCTGCAAGATTAGTCTTAGTCTTTCATTTACAGACAATTCAGAAACCCCGAGTACGTAATATTATATATATATATATATATATATATATGTATAGACATATATGCATTACATATAAAGATATTGAAAAAGTAAATAAGTGTTAAAAAAAAAAAAATTAGTAATGATAATAACTGCTAAAAAAATCCCAAAAAACTGCGACATCTATATCAAGGGCAGTTTTTTTTTTTTTTTTTTTTTTTCAGCAAGGTTATAAAAAATTAGTTGTTTCTGGGACAGTGATGTAGGAAATCATATAAAAATCACTATCATTGTCCATACACGTTTGCACTAATTGTATTTAAAATATGAGGGGCATTTATATGTTTAGAAAACAAAGTTCATCAAACGAAGTAATCTTAAACACGAGAAAGAATTTACAAAAAAAAAAAAAAAAAAAAATATTTTTGAATATGTCTTTTTTTACAACTTTCTCTCGGGTTGCCACATAACTTTTCGCCAATCTACCTGACTTTGATACACGTGTTTTTTACGCCAAGTCCAACCAAATCGTCACGCGTACGTCTTGGATAGTAGGGAGATGAGTGTGGGGGATGGGGGGGGGAGTTGAGAGAATAAGCAACCTTCATGGGAGTTCCTTAGAGCCCCCCTTCCCTCCAATTTTGTTCCCCTACCTGTCTGGTGATGTGTTGGTCAGGTAATATTCTTTGCCAGGCTCCCTCCCCAGCAATTACCGCTTAAAAAACCGTGTCGGAGGCTTCTTTCTGTTCTCGGGCGAGTTTTGTGTTTTATTATGGAACAAGAACTCGATCCGTCTTTTAATAGATTACTTTCTTGTTGATATTTTTGCTCGTGCGTGTTCGGCCTATTCCCAATTTGTTCGCTTTTGAATACCTGTAAAATTTCTTTCCGGTAATGCATGCATTCGTGATAATTATAAAAAAAAAAAAAAATAAATAAATAAATAAATAAAAACTATAATGTGTTAGAGCCATAATAAAACTTTATTCTACATTTTCCTATACAAACTTACGAGGTACAAATTATTTATTAAAATTATTTTGCATGATGAACGCAGACAATTTTCATTTCAGAGAAATACAACATTAAATGTCGAAAGAAAATCAATTTTTTTGCCCTGTAGATGACAACTTAAAAAATTATTCTTTTTATTAACACTTTCCAACAAGGTTGAAAATTGTTAATGACTTCGGTTTGTCTGTTTGTCTGTCTGTTTGTCCGCGCTCTAACTCCCGTAAATATTTATGGAATTCTTTGAAACTGTTATATGTTATTCAAGTTCACTATCGGATGTTCCTTATTAAAAATGGAGTGCGTACCTCTACTGGTTTATGTACAGGAACACCCGAAATTATTCTAAAGCATTGTTTTCTATGGGAGGTATTTCTATAAAGAATCTTTTAATACCTTTACTGTACACAAATCTTAATGAAATTGAAATATGTTATTCAAGTTCACTATCGGATGTTTCTTATGTAAAATGGAGTAAATACCAGAGCTGGTTTGTGAACAAGGACACCCGAAAGTATTCCAAAGTATTGCATTCTATGAGAGGTATTTCTATAAAGCAACTTTTAATACCTTTAATGTACATAAATTTTAATGAAATTGAAATATGTTATTCAAGTTCACTATCGGATGCTTCTCATGTAAAATGGAGTAAATACCAGCGCTGGTTTGTGTACAGGGACACCCGAAAGTATTCCAAAGCATTGCATTCTATGAGAGGTATTTCTATAAACAAATTTTAATAACTTTACTTTGCACAAAGCTTAATGAAATTTGAAATATGTAATTCATATGCACAAAAGATTGCTTTCTATAGAATATAGTATAATTAGCATTAAATTTACAGGGCCACACAAAAATATTCAGTTACTTTAAGAAATATTAATAAAAGTTTGTTGGAATTGCACTTTCGTTTATATTAAGTATTTTTAACACTTTCTAACAATTTTTAAGTGTGAATATGATTTCAGTTTGTGTGTCTGTCTGTTAGTCTACTTGTTTGTCTGTTAGTCTACCCGTTTGTCTGTTTGTCTGTCCACGGTCTAACTCCCCTAAATGCTTATAGAATTTTTTAAAACTTATATATATTATTCAAGTTCGCTACCGGATGTTCCCTATTGAAAATGGAGTGAATACCTCTGGCGGTTTGTGTACAGGGATACCCGAAAGTTTTCCAGAGCATTGTGTTCTGAGAAAGGCATTTCTATAAACCATATTTTAATAACTTTACTGTAGACAACACTTAATAAAATTGAAATATGTCATTCCAGTTCGCTATCGAATGTTTCTTATGTAAAATGGCGTAAATACCAGCACTGGTTTGTGTACAAGGACATTCGTTCGAAAGTATTCCAAAGCATTGCGTTCTATGTGAAGTATTTTCTATAAGCCAAATTTTGATAACTTTACTTTTACCAAAGCTTAATGAAATTAAAATATGTTATTCATATGCAGAAAAGAATGCTTGCTCCAGAATATTGTATGATGAGCATTAGATTTACAGGGACACACAAAAACATTTAGTTTCTTTAAACGACATTAATAAAAATTTGTTGAATTGCACTTTCGTTTGGATTAAGCGTTTTTAGCGCTTTCAAACAATTTTTAAGTGTGAAAATGATTTCAATTTGTGCATTTGTCTGTCCGATTGTTTATCTTTCTATCCTTTCTCCCGCCCCAGCGTCAGTTAATATTTTCAGAATTTTTGAAAAATGTTATGTATTATTCAAGTTCACTATGGTATATTCCTATTTAAAATGGCATTAATATGTCCTGTACAACTAGTTTATGTACAGGGACAACCAAATCAAAATTCCAATAATTTGCATTTTAAGTGATACACTTTTAAAAATCAGATTTAAATATCTTTCAACTGTAAATAACAAAAAAAAAAAAAAAAAAAAAAAAAAAAAAAAGTATGTATTGTTAATATTGTAACATAATATTTTGTAATATGATTAACCTTCAGATTTAAAGGGCTACACTAAAATATTCAGATTCATTCAGAGCTGCAATTATAATCTAACGGCTGCATTTTCTTTTGTGTTAATAAGCCTTTTTAACACTTTCCAACAATGTCTAAGAGCGATTTTAAATTCAATAAGTCTATCTGTAAAATTTTCAGTGCTCCTGTCTGTTGTGTAATAATGTAGGCTTGGAATATTGAATGATATATCATACAACAAATACGTACAGTTGAAAGTGTTAATAATCAATGCGTACTGCATGATTTTTCTTTCTTGCTTATTAATTAATTAATTTATTTGTTGCTGTTTGTCAAAAATGAAAAAAAAAATCGTATACATATAAAAAAAATACTTATAATAATCTGGTGAGTCACTCACACGACTTTCTCTTACCCTGAAATTTAATACTATAAATACAGGTTGGAGATTAAGAGATAAGATAACGAGTACTGTCGTGTAAACCTATGTTAAACAATTTAAATTAGGCTTCGAAAGAGTTTTATATGATAATTAGTTCTGTGTGAGGGGGGCTACAAACCCCTCAACCCCCCGTTTCACTAATGCACCTACATTTATATAAAATTTAATTCGGTTATTAAAAAATAATTCAGTTTTTAAAAAATAATTTATTAAAATTATTATTTAAACAAATTATCTTTAATGATAATGCAGACGATTTCCATATTAGAGAAGTAATATAACACTAAATATCCAAAAAAAAAAAAAAAAAAAAAAAAAAAAAACAAGAGTTGAATTTATTCTCAATATTACATTTTTTTTTTTTTTTTTGTTAAAAATGAAAAGAAATCGATAACTTTATTTTAAATTGTCGCAGATCGATGGTTCAACCATTCGTTTTAAAGTTATTGGCGAGCTCTTTTGAAAGATACCCATCATGAAAATTTACTCCCCTCGAGGGGGGGAGGCGAGGCTCCTACATACACAAATTTTTTTTCCCAGTTGACTATCTCTATTACAAAAAATACATATTCGTTTCATTTGGTTTAGTGCAGTCTATAGATGTTAAACTCTACTTACCTGCAATTTCCCCCATAGACGTAATGTATTTGAATACTTTTGAGTGTACACGAACCATTTGCTTCATCTCAACGAAAAGCTTACTGTAGCATCCCTATATGATACACATTTAGAATACCGAGTATGGAATTCCTGCTACTATTTGTTCTTGAGATATGCTGATAATATACACAGACACAGACACACAGACCAATCGCTAAAAACATGATTTTCGTATTCAGAGGACCTCGAAACATGTAGTTATAACAAAAACTCACGTTCGAAAATTTCACCCGAAAACAATACTTTCTCGACCCTATCGGTAAGAGAAAGTAAAAATTAGTATGTTGTGGCCGTCACAAATATTTCTTCTGTATTTTTCTATTCAAATTCACTCAATGCAAACAATTTATTAAAATTATTATTTATTGAAATTGTTTTTCCTGATGAATGCAGACGATTTTTTTTTCCTCATAGTATTGAACACTGAATGTAAAAAGAGAGTCGATTTTATACTATATTAACGATATCTTAAAAAATGCGCTTTTCTTTCTTTCTTTTCTTCGTCTTTTTTCTTTTCTTTTTTTTTTTTTTTTTTTTTTTGTTGTTGTTGTTGTTAATGCTTAATAGAACTTATAATAATGCTTCAAAGAATTAGGAATGGGTTTTGAAATATCTTTCAAGGAAAAAATATCTATATTAATAAAATCAGAGTTTTGCCTGTAAATTTGTCGGAATCAAAAAATTTTGCAATATCTTCACGTTTCACACCCCATGAAAGCCGAAAATGACTTTAGAAAATTTTGCCTGTGTGTGTGTGTGTCATCGTGTCTGTATGTCGCTTTTTTTATCCGGGAATCACTCGAGAACGGCTGGGTGGAATTCAACGGCGCTTGGCAGAAACTTATGTCTTCACCCAACTTAAAATTATATCTATAGAAAAAAAAAAAAAAAAAAAGATTAGTTTTTTAATTGTGGGTAAAAAACGCCTGCGCATGTGCCATAAATATTTTTTACTAAAACGCTTTGAATGGAAAAATAAAATATAAAAATTAATTTTTAAGTTAAAGAATTTTTTATTCGCGTGATTCGCACTACGAATTATGAAAATATTGAAATGAAGTGTTTCCATCTAAATTTCATACTTTAGTTAATTTTAAAAAAATCTAATTGTCGTATCGAAAAACTGTTTACACCCCAGGATTCAGAAAAATCACACCTTTCGTTTGGTACTGAATTTGTAACGATAGGTCTGATATTTCTAATTTATTTTTCCCTTTTTCCGTTTTTCCGTTGCCACTTACATTTCATACTTTAGTTACTTTTTAAAAATCTAATTGTCGCATCGGAAAACTGTTTGCACCCCTGGATTCAGAAAAATCGCCCATTTCATTTGGTATCAAATTTATAAATATAGGTCTGATATTTCTAATTTATTTTACCCCTTTTCCGTTTTCAACCCAGATTCGGTAGAAGGTTTTATATTTACATATACGCATTTATATATATTTTTATTTTCCAGAAATAAAATGAAATATTTTTAATTTCACGTGAATAATAATAAAAATTAGAGAGAAAAATAAATAGTTGACCTACAAAAGTTGGTGATTTTTTTTTTTTTTTTTTTTTTTTAATCAGGAATTTGTATGTGGATAAATATTTTCACAGAGATATTTGACATTAGTTTAATATTTTAGTTCTCCATCCTACTATAGGTATGGGGAACTTAGGTAATCGTGAAAATTTTCGACGTCGGTTCTTTTACTTTTTTACTCGTTTTCAGGTGTGAGGAATCCGAAAATGATAAAATTTGTATAGTGTCTGTCTGTAGGGTATCTGTTAGTGTGTTAGTGTGTTAGTCCGTTAGTTTGTTAGTCTGTGTACACGATATCTCAAGAACAAATTGTCGCAGAGAGGTCAGATCAGTTTTAAAATATTACTTTCAACACTGGCAAGAACCCTATTCATTTGCAATATTCGAATTTAAAAACTTCGTATGTTATTAGAAATTTACGATTTTTTTAACATGGGAGAATAGGACAAAAATTCACTTAAACGTGCATTAAATGGAAACTTTTTACTGTAAAAATGTCAGACCAGTTTTAAAATATCAGTTTTGATGCCGGAATGAACATCAGTAACTATAAATATGCTACTTTGAAAATTTCGCAAGTTATTGGAAATTTACGAATTTCTTAACATGGCAGTATAGGGCAAAATTTCACATAAACGTCAATTTTTAGAAATATTTTCATCGTAAAGATGTCAGACTACTTTTGAAATATTATTTTGGACACTGGCATGAATAATGACTATGAATTTTCCAATATAAAAATTTCGTAATTTATTGGAAATTTACGAATTTCTTAACATGGCAGAATAGAGCAAAATTTCACATAAACGTCAATCTTGAGGGATATTTTCATCGTAAAGATGTCAAACCACTTTCGAAATATTATTTAGGATACTGGCATGAATATCATAGACTATGATTTTTCCGATTTAAAAAATTTGTAAGTTATTTGGAATTTACGATTTACTTAACATGTCAGAATAAGGCAAAATTGAGCATAAACTTCCATTTTGAGGATCATAAATACATTAGACAACTTCAAAATTACGTTTATGATATTTGTTTGAACATGATTGAATACAAATATTCTAATAGGAAAATTTCGTAAATTATTCGTAATTTACGATTTTATCAACATAGCGAAATTGTTAATTTTTCATATAAATATGAATTTTGAGGATTATTGCATTGGAAATAGTAGCATGAAAACTAAATAACGGAATTGACCCTGATAAAATAAATTCATAGATTAGAATAAGATAAATACACTGATGGAAAAAAAAAAAAATCCCAACACCAAGAAAAAATTATTGTACAGTAATGAAATTTCAGCAATACATTTGTCTAGGTAACATATTTAATTGATTAAAGTTTCAAGATCACAGGTATAGCCATTGGCGAGAAGAGCCATTTCAAATGTGAAATGTTGGTACATTAGTAACCGGTGTAACCGCCAGAATTTTGAATGCAAGCATGCAAACGTGCATGCATTGTGTCGTACAGGTGTCGGATATCAGTTTGTGGGATGGAGTTCCATGCCTGTTGCACTTGGGCGGTCAATGCAGGGACGGTTAATGCTGGTTGTGGATGACGCTGGCCTTGTCGTCCAATGATGTCCCATACGTGCTCGATTGGAGAAAGATCTGGTGATCTAGCAGGCCAAGGCAACATGTCGATACTCTGTAGAGCATGTTGGGTTACAACAGCGGTATGAGGGCGAGCGGTATCCTGTTGGAAAACACCCCCTTGAATGCTGTTCATGAATGGCAGCACAACAGGTTGTATCACTAGACTGACGTATAAATTTGCAGTCAGGGTGCGTGGGATAACCATGAGAGTGTTCCTACTGTCATACGAAATTGCTCCCCAAACCATAACTCCAGGAGTAGGCCCTGTGTATCTAGGCCGCAGACATGTCGCTAGCAGGCGTTCACCTGGCCTCCTTCTAACCAACACACGGCTATCACTGCGACCAAGGCAGAACCGGCTTTCATCAGAAAACACAACAGATCTCCACTCCGTCCTCCAATGAGCTCTAGCTTGACACCACTCACGTCGCAAACGGCAGTGGTTTGGAGTCAGTGGAATGCACGCTACAGGGCGTCTGGCTCGGAGCTGTCCTTGAAGTAACCGATTTGTAACAGTGTGCCACGTGGACGCCCGGAACCCGGTCTTCTTGAGGTAGTACCTTCCCTTGACTACTGCTGCCAACACTCATGCACAGTGGATACATTCCTGCTAAGTCTTTCTGCAATATCTCGGAAAGAAAATCCACCTTCTCGTAGCCCTACTACACGACCTCGTTCAAACTCAGTGAGCTGTTGATAATGGCTTCTTCGTCTTCTTAGAGGCATCCTTGACTAACATTAACCCACTACGTCAAATCTCAACTGTAAATAACGATCACGAACCTTACAGCGCTTATTTAAAGCAAACCTCATTTGCATGTTCATAGTGTCAATACTAGCGCCATACTTATGCGCGTAGCTCGAAATTTGAATCGACGTCATCTTTCAGATGTATAAACACGCCTACCAAATTTCGTTTATCGAGCACAGCTCCTTCCTGGTGTTGGGATTTTTTTTTTCCATCAGTGTATATCGAAGTGAACGGTAGATAGCCTATTACGCGGGGATTTCATTCTGTCACTGTATCAAGCTTTGGTCAAATTCATTTCTTTTAACATGATTATAATATGTCTCGCACTAGAAATTTATGAGAACATACATATGATGGGAAACTGAGCAGAGTCCACCTATGGCAACTAGTTTATTTAATTAAGCAGTACTTTTCTTTCCTGCAGTAAAACAAAAGTAGGTAAGAAAGGCCGGTTCTAGGTCAGACGGCGGGTGCACTGGTGCACCGGCAAGTCGTGCGGGTGCCGCACCACCCCCTGAGGGGTCTAGATGGGTTGGCGTTGACCTTGAGATCTCCTCTAACTTGATCGTGAAAGATGACGAGGGTATTAATGAAGAAAATTAATTAAAAAATTTAATGAGTGTTTTTTGTAAAAGGTGATGATGGTTTTAAAGCGGTGTTTGCGGTATAAGGTAAAAAGTAGGATATTGTTTGTGAGTCATTAGGAAATTAATTAGGAGGTTAATTAAGAGGTTAATTACGAAATTAATTAAGAAATTAATTAAAAATTTTAAAAATTGAGAAATAAATAAGAAATCGATTGAATTTAAGGATGTGGATGTGGATAGAGTATGCAAGAAATAGAGTGGTCTGACGGGGGTTCAAACCCGGCACCTTGCAGTAAAAATATTCCCATAAGACAGTAGTTTTCGCGTGCGTGGGAGTGTTTTTTCAATTATATGTCTGCACTGTTCTTTTAAAACTATGAATGCTACTGTCCGAAAAGAATTCAATCGTTTTAATGATATTAATTAGAGAATAATAATTAAGAAAAATATTAATTAAGGATCTTCTTGTAAAAAATCATCAAATATTTTCCGAAAAAAAGACAATGAAAGCAAAAATTAAGTAGAAAGAATGTAAGAAAGCTTAGAAACATAGAGTCCTGACTGGTATTCGAACCCATCACCTTGCTGTAAAAAATATTTCAGTAGTTTCCGCGTATGTGTGTGCGATTTTCCTATTATATGTCTGCACAAATCTTTTTTAAACCTATGAATGTTATTGCTCGAAAATAATTCAATTGTTTAAATAATATTAATTACAGAATAATATTTAAAATAAAATAATAATAATTGAAGATCTTGAAAAAAATCATCAAATATTTTATGAAAAATGACAAGGAGAGTAAAAATTAAGTATAAATAATGAAAGAAAGTGTAGCAATAGAGACACCTGACTGAGATTCGAACCCGGCGCCTGTTTGAAGTGAGGAAACAGTAGTTTTCAAGTACTTTAACCACTGTTCTTTAGAAATATACCTACACAGATCTTTTTAAACCTAAGAATACAAATGTTTGAGAACGACTCAACCATTTAAATAATATTAATTACAGAATAATTAAAAAGTAATAATTGAAGATCTTGCAAAATTCGCTAATATTTTATGAAAAAAGATGATGTATGTGAAAATTAAGTTAAAAGATGTTTAAAATCTCAAATGTATAAGTGAAATTAGAATGAAAGACGAGAATTGTTTTTTGAAAGATAACTAAAAAGAGTGATTAAAATTTCTTATTAATTACTTAATTGAAGAAAGTTCGTTAAAAAAATACTTTTCATCATAAAGATTTTTTTAATTGTGAATACTAACTAGCATCCATTTTAAACTGTATATATTTTTTACTAAATAGAATAAAGATCGACTTAATTCGCCAATGGTGACGTCACAATGTTTTTAGGGAAGAAGGTGACCATCCCTTTAAGCATTTTCTTAGAATCGGGGGAGATGCTATTGTACATTCAATACAAGAAAGAGGAGGAAAAATACCAGTTTTGTCGCTACCTTTAACCGTGTTTAAATTTGATTATTGTTAGACGTTTTAAAAATATAAATTCATTTCTTTCTATCTTTAGAAGAATCTTATTGATTATTTGATATACAATATGGGAATATAATAACTTTTAATAATAGACATTTTCAGTAGATTTTTACAAATCGCTACAAAAAAATTCATTACAACTTCAGAAAATCAAAAGGTTTTAGATATAATTTGTAACTTTTTCGAATAATCCTTCACATATTAGACTACACCCTTACATTTCTTTAGTGTAAACCCGTGAAATTTTACCAATAAAATCAGAAATACGGTCGTAAAAATAAGAATTTGGCATGATTTTAAATAAATTTTAGGATATATCTACAAAAATTTTAGAGTATTTGGCGATAATTCGGATTTGGTGAGAAACACCTAGTATTAATTTCGAGTGGAGTAAAATTTTGTCACATGCTAACTTATTTTTGCGTGAGTGAAGACATCTGTTTTTTAACCTGAATTCAGTACTACATAAAAATTATTTTTTCAAGATGGATGTCAGAACAGATATTATTTTGTTAAATACATTTACTCATATATTCAATAGATCACATCTACGCAAATCAGAACTAGGGATTATAAATCAGCTTAAATTTCGAATGAATGAATTTATCAATTCAGAAATTAGCAATCAACTTTATGAAAATGTTGATATGTTATCTGATGAAAATTTTTATACCTGTTTAGATATTGTCTTAAAAGAAATGATAAAAAATGAAATTAATTGGGATAAAGTTGTAATTTACTTAGTATTTTCAAGTGAACTTATGGCAAAGCGCTTTAAGAGATCTGGAGAGTTTATCATACTTTGGATAAAATTTTTTAATATCTTCCAGAAGTATTTAGGTAGTTGGATTATTGATAATCAAGAGTGTATAAAAGTCAAAGAAGTGAAAAAATCATTTTTTCAAAGAATGTGGAGTTTTATCACTCGATCATAATATGAAAATTGTAAAAATATTATCTGCTATGTTGAATTATGTTCAGTTCAATCTGTAAAAGAACAATGTTCAAGAAAAATGTATGTATGTAATGTGAAATTCAAAGTAAATAAAGAACTTTAAATGGAAATTTTGTTTAAGAAAAAATTATTTGAAGTAAAATTCATCTTTAAAAAATAAATAAATAAAAATAAAAATAAGTTGATCAATGTAAAAAACTGAAAAATTCACTAAAAATATAAGAAACGCATTTTCACAATAATAAGATTGTAAATGTAAGATAAAATCACAAAATTACCAGCATAAGAGACTGTAGGTATTCGAAAAAAAATTATGAAGTCAACAATTTTGGTGTTAAACAGCACATCTTATTTTACAAAGTACTAAGTTTTTTAAAATCATTTAGTTTGAACTTTTTCAAACTTATACTTATAAACTGAAATTTTTGTGAATGTAAAATTTTTTACACAAAGTATTTTAGAAAAAATATCATCTCAGAAATTAACTAACTTATTTTTAGAATAAAAACATAAGAAACTTATTTTTACTAATGATAAGAATGAAAATGTAAGGTAAAGTCTCATTCTTACCAATTTAAGAGACCGCAAGTATTTGAAAAATCATGAAGTATGGAATTTTAATGTTTCACACGTGTTAATAACGCGTCTTATTTTACAAAGTACTAAGTTTTTTTAAAGTCATTTAGTTTGAAGTTTTTCAAACTTATACTTATAAACTGAAATTTTTGTGAATGTAAAATTTTTTACACAAAGTATTTTAGAAAAAATATCATCTCAGAAATTAACTAACTTATTTTTAGAATAAAAATATAAGAAACTTATTTTTACTAAAATATTTTTGTACAAAGTATTTTAGAAATTTAGATAACTTGTTCTTGAATAAAAATATAAGAAACTTATTTTCTAATAATAAGATTATAAATGTAAGATAAAATCACAAAATTACCAGCTTAAGAGGTTGTAGGTATTCGAAAAAATCACGAAGTCAACAATTTTGGTGTTAACAACACATCTTATTTTACAAAGTGCTAAGTTTTTTAGTCATTTAGTTTGAAGTTTTTCAGACATATGCTTATAAACTGAAATTTTTTGTAAATGAAAAATTTTTTACACAAAGTATTTCAGAAAAAAATATCATCTCAGAAATTAATTAACTTATTTTTAGAATAAAAATATATGAAACTTATTTTTTCTAATGATAAGAATGAAAATGTGAGATAAAAACTCATTCTTACCAATTTAAGAGACTGTAAGTATTTTAAAAATTATGAAGTATGCAATTTTAATGTTTCACTCGTGTTAATAACGCATCTTATTTTACAAAGCACTAAGTTTTTAAAAGTCATTTGGTTTGAAGTTTTTCACACATATGCTTATAAATGAAATTTTCGTAAATGAAAAATTTTTACACAAATTATTTTAATACAAATTCTATCTCAGAAAAATTAACTTTTTCTTTTTAGGTTGAAAATGTAAGATAAAAATCTAACACTTATCGAATTTAGAAGCTGCAGATGTATGATGAAATCATGAACTTGAAACTTTAAGTATTAACAACCTACCTTCTTTGAAAATACTAAACCACAAGTTTCGACAAATCTATAATCAACTGTTAAAAAACATAGAATATTTTTTTCCCTAAAATGTTTAACGTAGATGCTACATCCATAAAAATACAGAGTGAAAGTGTACAAATTATCTGTTTAGACATGTTGATAAACTAGAATTTTCCACAAGATTCGAGTATTATAACAAGGTATGGGATAATATTTGGCTAAATTTCCACTAATATTGGCGATAGTTATAAAAATTTGGCATGAAATAAGAGAATTTGCCGTAAATTCTTAAGTAAAACTGATGAACGAAGAAAAAATTTGAATTAGTTACATTCTTTTCTCGCTGTAGAGTTGTCTAAGTTCTCATACTTAGTAGTTTTTAAAGTCTTACTTTTAGAGTGATTTTTTACACTTCGCTAAACTGAAGTACAAAATGAATAATACTTTAACGTCCGAGGAGACACACGTTTCCGTTCAACAAACCCCTTCATCAAGTTTTGAGGATGAGAAGTTATCTAAACTTTTTATTTGTCCAACTTGTAAGAAGCCATTTTTTAAAAAATCCTATCTTACTAGACATGTCAAGGTTCACAGTGATATTAAACCTAATATTTGTTACGTGTGTGAGAAAGGATTTGTTACTTTACATCGTTTAAAAAGACATATGGAAACCCATAGAAAAATTTCCATAAGATACAAATGTGAATATTGTATTGAAAATTTCAATCGCAAGTGTGATTTATTTAAACATAAGAGATTATTTCATCAAAAAGTCTTACCTGAACATCTATGTATTATTTGTAAAGATGCTTTTAAACACAAGTATGAATTGGAAAAACACAAGAGGGTGCATTATCGTAAACCTGAGTATCTATGTGAGGAATGTTCTATAACCTTTACAACAAAACATGCTTTTTCAAACCATAAGCGAAAAAGTCATAAAAAGACTTTACATACATACTGTTGTGACGAATGTACTGATACTTTTTCAAACAGACGACATTTTTTAAAACATAAAAGAAATATGCATAAAAAATCTTTAATGCAAACTAGATGTGATGAATGCAGTGAAACTTTTCAGTGTAAGTATGAATTATTGCAACATAAGAGAAAGAATCATCTTAAAGACTTTAACATACGTAGAAATTGTAATGATCGAAGCACTAACAATGAATTATCAACAGTTAATAATGACAGTGAGAATCTGGACTTGTTAAATTTTTTGGATAATTTTCACATTGAATGTGCGAATGGTGTTTTTGACTTACATTCCAACAACTTTCAGAATGAAAATATAGACTTAGACTTAAAAAATTTTTTGAACAATTCGAATGTGGAATATACAAGTGGAAATAATATTGATGATTTATCTGCCAAAGATGAAAATAAGGACTTAAATAATTTTAACCTGATACAAACTGATTTACCTCTAGTAAACTATGACAATGAAAGTCTGGACTTGTTAAATTTTTCGTATAACTTTAATCCCAAGTGCTTGAATATTTTTTCTGCTAACGACGAAAATATGAATTCGAATAATTTTAGTGCGAAGGAAAATGAGTTGGTGACAGATAACTTTAACAATGAAAATCTAGACTTGCTAAATTTTTTGAATAACTTTAATACTGAATGTATGAACGATATCCCAACAATATAGATTTGCTGTCTTGTATTATTGTGAATGAATTTCAAATAAAAAGATTTCAATGAAAATGATTTGTTTTAATTTTTATTACAAAATCATCTTTTTTATAATATTTTCTATTAGAATACAAACTGAAGTGTCATCTTTTTTTAAAATAAAAACATGTAAAAGTTTACTTGTGTATTAACGATATACTTTTTCATTACTGTAGTAGAATTGATTGAGTATAATATTTAAACATTAAGTAAAAATTATGCACAATAGTAGTTTTATAAACTATCAAACTTACATCGAAGAAGAAAAAACTTGTAAAATTGTTTTACCACTCAACTGTAAAGTACTTGTGAAAATCTTAAATGAATTTATCTTATTAACAATTTTCCTGAAAAACTAGCTTATAAAAATTTTAGATATAATTATGAAGTTAGTATTTTCCTAAGTATCACGTTTGAATCTTACTTTGAATATACATCATCAAAGTGTTTTATTCTTTAACTAAAATCACAATCTCTATTCCAAAGAGTGTAAAAATAATGTTATAGTAACAACTTAAACTTTTCTATATAGATACTTTCACGATTGTATTTTAACTTTTTTTATTTTTTAGAATACAGAAAATATTTTGTAAGAATTGTGAAAGCTTAATTTTAGAAGTTTGTGAAATTTCACAAAATTTTTTTAAACATTTTTGTCAAATGTTTTCTTTATGTCACATCACTTAAAAAAATTTAACTGTTTTTAACAGAATTGCTAACACAAAACATTAAGTTAGAAAATTTATAGATAAAACTTATAAGATACGAAAAACCATATGTGAAGTAATAACAAAAGGTGTATATACTTTCAAGTTTAGACATGGTTCAACAAGCTTGAGGAGACACTAAAACCTGTAGCTGACGTCATAACCCCTGTGGCGTAACTTTTCCCTTACTACTACGTCACAAATGTATAATTTAACAAAAAGTACTTATGTCACCCCACAATTCCTGTCTTGTATTATTTTACTTTGTGTATAAAATCAATGATCTATAAAAAAGCTTTGTCGTTTTTATACACTTTGAAGTAAAAATTTTCTCCAAAAACATCAAATTATATTTTGCAAGTATGAATTGATATGTATTTGTTTTAAATATCTCTAAGTTACATTATACCAAAGTATAATTTCTAATATTTAAACAATTCTCACTTTACAAAAATTAACTTGTATGCATTTCTAGATCTTTAATAAAAATCTTTAACTTTTTTTTTATCTCAAAGACTTTAAACTATTCGAGATATCTGCAGCTTAAGTGCAATCCAATACTATTTGCATAACAATGTGGAATATCATATGTTAAGAAAATCTTAAATTTTGAATATTTTTCAGCTATTAAACGAAAAATTGTGTAAAATTTACTAAGTGTTTCACTAAAGAAGAGAATTACACTAAAAAGTTTTGACAAGAAATACTAAATTCACTAAGTTACATTCGTGGACATAAACACACAATATAAGAGAAATCTTTAAAACATTATTGCAAAAACAAATTAAAAAAAAAAAAAAATAAAAATAAAAAAAAAATAAATAAATAAATAAATAAATAAGTAAAAAATTGTTAATTTTAGACAATTTTTCGTTTAATAACTGAAAAATATTCAAAATTTAAGATTTTCTTAACATATGATATTCCACATTGTTATGCAAATAGTATTGGATTGCACTTAAGCTGCAGATATCTCGAATAGTTTAAAGTCTTTGAGATAAAAAAAAGTTAAAGATTTTTATTAAAGATCTAGAAATGCATACAAGTTAATTTTTGTAAAGTGAGAATTGTTTAAATATTAGAAATTATACTTTGGTATAATGTAACTTAGAGATATTTAAAACAAATACATATCAATTCATACTTGCAAAATATAATTTGATGTTTTTGGAGAAAATTTTTACTTCAAAGTGTATAAAAACGACAAAGCTTTTTTATAGATCATTGATTTTATACACAAAGTAAAATAATACAAGACAGGAATTGTGGGGTGACATAAGTACTTTTTGTTAAATTATACATTTGTGACGTAGTAGTAAGGGAAAAGTTACGCCACAGGGGTTATGACGTCAGCTACAGGTTTTAGTGTCTCCTCAAGCTTGTTGAACCATGTCTAAACTTGAAAGTATATACACCTTTTGTTATTACTTCACATATGGTTTTTCGTATCTTATAAGTTTTATCTATAAATTTTCTAACTTAATGTTTTGTGTTAGCAATTCTGTTAAAAACAGTTAAATTTTTTTAAGTGATGTGACATAAAGAAAACATTTGACAAAAATGTTTAAAAAAATTTTGTGAAATTTCACAAACTTCTAAAATTAAGCTTTCACAATTCTTACAAAATATTTTCTGTATTCTAAAAAATAAAAAAAGTTCAAATACAATCGTGAAAGTATCTATATAGAAAAGTTTAAGTTGTTACTATAACATTATTTTTACACTCTTTGGAATAGAGATTGTGATTTTAGTTAAAGAATAAAACACTTTGATGATGTATATTCAAAGTAAGATTCAAACGTGATACTTAGGAAAATACTAACTTCATAATTATATCTAAAATTTTTATAAGCTAGTTTTTCAGGAAAATTGTTAATAAGATAAATTCATTTAAGATTTTCACAAGTACTTTACAGTTGAGTGGTAAAACAATTTTACAAGTCTTTTCTTCTTCGATGTAAGTTTGATAGTTTATAAAACTACTATTGTGCATAATTTTTACTTAGTGTTTAAATATAATACTCAATCAATTCTACTACAGTAATGAAAAAGTATATCGTTAATACACAAGTAAACTTTTTACATGTTTTTATTTTAAAAAAAGATGACACTTCAGTTTGTATTCTAATAGAAAATATTATAAAAAAGATGATTTTGTAATAAAAATTAAAACAAATCATTTTCATTGAAATCTTTTTATTTGAAATTCATTCACAATAATACAAGACAGCAAATCTATATTGTTGGGATATCGTTCATACATTCAGTATTAAAGTTATTCAAAAAATTTAGCAAGTCTAGATTTTCATTGTTAAAGTTATCTGTCACCAACTCATTTTCCTTCGCACTAAAATTATTCGAATTCATATTTTCGTCGTTAGCAGAAAAAATATTCAAGCACTTGGGAGTAAAGTTATACGAAAAATTTAACAAGTCCAGACTTTCATTGTCATAGTTTACTAGAGGTAAATCAGTTTGTATCAGGTTAAAATTATTTAAGTCCTTATTTTCATCTTTGGCAGATAAATCATCAATATTATTTCCACTTGTATATTCCACATTCGAATTGTTCAAAAAAATTTTTAAGTCTAAGTCTATATTTTCATTCTGAAAGTTGTTGGAATGTAAGTCAAAAACACCATTCGCACATTCAATGTGAAAATTATCCAAAAAATTTAACAAGTCCAGATTCTCACTGTCATTATTAACTGTTGATAATTCATTGTTAGTGCTTCGATCATTACAATTTCTACGTATGTTAAAGTCTTTAAGATGATTCTTTCTCTTATGTTGCAATAATTCATACTTACACTGAAAAGTTTCACTGCATTCATCACATCTAGTTTGCATTAAAGATTTTTTATGCATATTTCTTTTATGTTTTAAAAAATGTCGTCTGTTTGAAAAAGTATCAGTACATTCGTCACAACAGTATGTATGTAAAGTCTTTTTATGACTTTTTCGCTTATGGTTTGAAAAAGCATGTTTTGTTGTAAAGGTTATAGAACATTCCTCACATAGATACTCAGGTTTACGATAATGCACCCTCTTGTGTTTTTCCAATTCATACTTGTGTTTAAAAGCATCTTTACAAATAATACATAGATGTTCAGGTAAGACTTTTTGATGAAATAATCTCTTATGTTTAAATAAATCACACTTGCGATTGAAATTTTCAATACAATATTCACATTTGTATCTTATGGAAATTTTTCTATGGGTTTCCATATGTCTTTTTAAACGATGTAAAGTAACAAATCCTTTCTCACACACGTAACAAATATTAGGTTTAATATCACTGTGAACCTTGACATGTCTAGTAAGATAGGATTTTTTAAAAAATGGCTTCTTACAAGTTGGACAAATAAAAAGTTTAGATAACTTCTCATCCTCAAAACTTGATGAAGGGGTTTGTTGAACGGAAACGTGTGTCTCCTCGGACGTTAAAGTATTATTCATTTTGTACTTCAGTTTAGCGAAGTGTAAAAAATCACTCTAAAAGTAAGACTTTAAAAACTACTAAGTATGAGAACTTAGACAACTCTACAGCGAGAAAAGAATGTAACTAATTCAAATTTTTTCTTCGTTCATCAGTTTTACTTAAGAATTTACGGCAAATTCTCTTATTTCATGCCAAATTTTTATAACTATCGCCAATATTAGTGGAAATTTAGCCAAATATTATCCCATACCTTGTTATAATACTCGAATCTTGTGGAAAATTCTAGTTTATCAACATGTCTAAACAGATAATTTGTACACTTTCACTCTGTATTTTTATGGATGTAGCATCTACGTTAAACATTTTAGGGAAAAAAATATTCTATGTTTTTTAACAGTTGATTATAGATTTGTCGAAACTTGTGGTTTAGTATTTTCAAAGAAGGTAGGTTGTTAATACTTAAAGTTTCAAGTTCATGATTTCATCATACATCTGCAGCTTCTAAATTCGATAAGTGTTAGATTTTTATCTTACATTTTCAACCTAAAAAGAAAAAGTTAATTTTTCTGAGATAGAATTTGTATTAAAATAATTTGTGTAAAAATTTTTCATTTACGAAAATTTCATTTATAAGCATATGTGTGAAAAACTTCAAACCAAATGACTTTTAAAAACTTAGTGCTTTGTAAAATAAGATGCGTTATTAACACGAGTGAAACATTAAAATTGCATACTTCATAATTTTTAAAATACTTACAGTCTCTTAAATTGGTAAGAATGAGTTTTTATCTCACATTTTCATTCTTATCATTAGAAAAAATAAGTTTCATATATTTTTATTCTAAAAATAAGTTAATTAATTTCTGAGATGATATTTTTTTCTGAAATACTTTGTGTAAAAAATTTTTCATTTACAAAAAATTTCAGTTTATAAGCATATGTCTGAAAAACTTCAAACTAAATGACTAAAAAACTTAGCACTTTGTAAAATAAGATGTGTTGTTAACACCAAAATTGTTGACTTCGTGATTTTTTCGAATACCTACAACCTCTTAAGCTGGTAATTTTGTGATTTTATCTTACATTTATAATCTTATTATTAGAAAATAAGTTTCTTATATTTTTATTCAAGAACAAGTTATCTAAATTTCTAAAATACTTTGTACAAAAATATTTTAGTAAAAATAAGTTTCTTATATTTTTATTCTAAAAATAAGTTAGTTAATTTCTGAGATGATATTTTTTCTAAAATACTTTGTGTAAAAAATTTTACATTCACAAAAATTTCAGTTTATAAGTATAAGTTTGAAAAACTTCAAACTAAATGACTTTAAAAAAACTTAGTACTTTGTAAAATAAGACGCGTTATTAACACGTGTGAAACATTAAAATTCCATACTTCATGATTTTTCAAATACTTGCGGTCTCTTAAATTGGTAAGAATGAGACTTTACCTTACATTTTCATTCTTATCATTAGTAAAAATAAGTTTCTTATGTTTTTATTCTAAAAATAAGTTAGTTAATTTCTGAGATGATATTTTTTCTAAAATACTTTGTGTAAAAAATTTTACATTCACAAAAATTTCAGTTTATAAGTATAAGTTTGAAAAAGTTCAAACTAAATGATTTTAAAAAACTTAGTACTTTGTAAAATAAGATGTGCTGTTTAACACCAAAATTGTTGACTTCATAATTTTTTTTCGAATACCTACAGTCTCTTATGCTGGTAATTTTGTGATTTTATCTTACATTTACAATCTTATTATTGTGAAAATGCGTTTCTTATATTTTTAGTGAATTTTTCAGTTTTTTACATTGATCAACTTATTTTTATTTTTATTTATTTATTTTTTAAAGATGAATTTTACTTCAAATAATTTTTTCTTAAACAAAATTTCCATTTAAAGTTCTTTATTTACTTTGAATTTCACATTACATACATACATTTTTCTTGAACATTGTTCTTTTACAGATTGAACTGAACATAATTCAACATAGCAGATAATATTTTTACAATTTTCATATTATGATCGAGTGATAAAACTCCACATTCTTTGAAAAAATGATTTTTTCACTTCTTTGACTTTTATACATTCTTGATTATCAATAATCCAACTACCTAAATACTTCTGGAAGATATTAAAAAATTTTATCCAAAGTATGATAAACTCTCCAGATCTCTTAAAGCGCTTTGCCATAAGTTCACTTGAAAATACTAAGTAAATTACAACTTTATCCCAATTAATTTCATTTTTTATCATTTCTTTTAAGACAATATCTAAACAGGTATAAAAATTTTCATCAGATAACATATCAACATTTTCATAAAGTTGATTGCTAATTTCTGAATTGATAAATTCATTCATTCGAAATTTAAGCTGATTTATAATCCCTAGTTCTGATTTGCGTAGATGTGATCTATTAAATATATGAGTAAATGTATTTAACAAAATAATATCTGTTCTGACATCCATCTTGAAAAAATAATTTTTATGTAGTACTGAATTCAGGTTAAAAAACAGATGTCTTCACTCACGCAAAAATAAGTTAGCATGTGACAAAATTTTACTCCACTCGAAATTAATACTAGGTGTTTCTCACCAAATCCGAATTATCGCCAAATACTCTAAAATTTTTGTAGATATATCCTAAAATTTATTTAAAATCATGCCAAATTCTTATTTTTACGACCGTATTTCTGATTTTATTGGTAAAATTTCACGGGTTTACACTAAAGAAATGTAAGGGTGTAGTCTAATATGTGAAGGATTATTCGAAAAAGTTACAAATTATATCTAAAACCTTTTGATTTTCTGAAGTTGTAATGAATTTTTTTGTAGCGATTTGTAAAAATCTACTGAAAATGTCTATTATTAAAAGTTATTATATTCCCATATTGTATATCAAATAATCAATAAGATTCTTCTAAAGATAGAAAGAAATGAATTTATATTTTTAAAACGTCTAACAATAATCAAATTTAAACACGGTTAAAGGTAGCGACAAAACTGGTATTTTTCCTCCTCTTTCTTGTATTGAATGTACAATAGCATCTCCCCCGATTCTAAGAAAATGCTTAAAGGGATGGTCACCTTCTTCCCTAAAAACATTGTGACGTCACCATTGGCGAATTAAGTCGATCTTTATTCTATTTAGTAAAAAATATATACAGTTTAAAATGGATGCTAGTTAGTATTCACAATTAAAAAAATCTTTATGATGAAAAGTATTTTTTAACGAACTTTCTTCAATTAAGTAATTAATAAGAAATTTTAATCACTCTTTTTAGTTATCTTTCAAAAAACAATTCTCGTCTTTCATTCTAATTTCACTTATACATTTGAGATTTTAAACATCTTTTAACTTAATTTTCACATACATCATCTTTTTTCATAAAATATTAGCGAATTTTGCAAGATCTTCAATTATTACTTTTTAATTATTCTGTAATTAATATTATTTAAATGGTTGAGTCGTTCTCAAACATTTGTATTCTTAGGTTTAAAAAGATCTGTGTAGGTATATTTCTAAAGAACAGTGGTTAAAGTACTTGAAAACTACTGTTTCCTCACTTCAAACAGGCGCCGGGTTCGAATCTCAGTCAGGTGTCTCTATTGCTACACTTTCTTTCATTATTTATACTTAATTTTTACTCTCCTTGTCATTTTTCATAAAATATTTGATGATTTTTTTCAAGATCTTCAATTATTATTATTTTATTTTAAATATTATTCTGTAATTAATATTATTTAAACAATTGAATTATTTTCGAGCAATAACATTCATAGGTTTAAAAAAGACTTGTGCAGACATATAATAGGAAAATCGCACACACAAACGCGGAAACTACTGAAATATTTTTTACAGCAAGGTGATGGGTTCGAATACCAGTCAGGACTCTATGTTTCTAAGCTTTCTTACATTCTTTCTACTTAATTTTTGCTTTCATTGTCTTTTTTTCGGAAAATATTTGATGATTTTTTACAAGAAGATCCTTAATTAATATTTTTCTTAATTATTATTCTCTAATTAATATCATTAAAACGATTGAATTCTTTTCGGACAGTAGCATTCATAGTTTTAAAAGAACAGTGCAGACATATAATTGAAAAAACACTCCCACGCACGCGAAAACTACTGTCTTATGGGAATATTTTTACTGCAAGGTGCCGGGTTCGAACCCCCGTCAGACCACTCTATTTCTTGCATACTCTATCCACATCCACATCCTTAAATTCAATCGATTTCTTATTTATTTCTCAATTTTTAAAATTTTTAATTAATTTCTTAATTAATTTCGTAATTAACCTCTTAATTAACCTCCTAATTAATTTCCTAATGACTCACAAACAATATCCTACTTTTTACCTTATACCGCAAACACCGCTTTAAAACCATCATCACCTTTTACAAAAAACACTCATTAAATTTTTTAATTAATTTTCTTCATTAATACCCTCGTCATCTTTCACGATCAAGTTAGAGGAGATCTCAAGGTCAACGCCAACCCATCTAGACCCCTCAGGGGGTGGTGCGGCACCCGCACGACTTGCCGGTGCACCAGTGCACCCGCCGTCTGACCTAGAACCGGCCTTTCTTACCTACTAACAAAATTTTTTGTTGTTATTATGTACCTTATGAGGTTCTTTTATGTTCTCCCCTTAATTGAAAATTATTATAATTTGTATTTTATTAAGATTTTTTATTTTTATTTTGTAAATATCAGAAAAGAGTTTTTATTTTATTTTATTTTATTTTATTTTATTATTTTATTTTATTTTATTTATTTATTTATTTTGTGTATGGAACAGCTTTAGTATCGGATCCCTTTGACAAAATTTGAAATTTGGCACCGAAATAGCTCGGACGTTTCTCGTCAAGATCTTTAATTGCACAATTGAGATAGCCAATTCAATTCATCGCAAAAATGGCTTAAAATATTTAAAGTCACCAAAGGGGTCCCATACTAAAGCTGTGCTTTTTGTATTTATTTATTTATAATATTTTCTATTAAAGACTTCTGTGGTCACGAAATTTGGTGCATAAATTGTTCATATGCATCCGGCATTTATTGTAACTGGATTCCATGAAATTCGAAATTTCCCCCCCCCTCCCCTTCTCGGAGTCGGAGGGCAATAAACATGTGTAAAAACATGTTTTTCCGTTTGAATTCGCTTTGAATTATCTTAGAATGGCGAATTTTGGTGTGTGGATATTGATTAATTTTTCGCATTATGTACATTAGTGGAATTTTCCAAAACTTCGAACTCACCCTCTGAGGAAGGGGAAGCAAGAAGTGGGTAAGTTGCTGGCGAAGGCATTGGGGACCCAGACTCCTCACGTTACGAGTGAGAAAAACCTCTACCAATCACAGCGATGTAGAGGTTATTAGGTTATTAATAAAGATATGGGATTTTGACAACTCATTTAATTTTAATGTCCAGCGAAGCGGGCAAAGCCTGCTAGTTAAATATAAAAATATAACAAAAATCTTTTTTTTTTCCCCAAATTTTTGCATAGACATGCACTTTTTAATTTTTTTTTTTTTTTTTTTCCAAAAAAACTAATTAATAAATTTCAAAATCTATCCCTAATTCTTTGTATTAGGTTCTATTAAACATAAAATATATATTAAGTCTTTTCTAAATTTTCTGTAGAAAGTTTAGCTTTTTGAAGATCCTGATGACATGAAAAAAATTCAAACAGAGGAAATGTAATTGGAATATTTGAAATCTGTAAAAAAAAAAAAGTATCAAAAACCATAAGAAGTGTTGTCGGAATATATAGTTTATTGAACAAATGTTATACAGTTACGGAATATAAGTTTTAATATGACCTTTGGTGGTGTCAAGTCAACTTAACAGGCAAAAAATTAAATATAAATAAATAAATAAATAAAATACTGTAGAACTACAATTTAAGCCATAAAGCATGCATAACTTAACCCTACAAAGCTCAATTTTTTTTAAGTGCGCGACAAAAATGTATAGGTTGTAATTAGTGATCAGAAGATAGGGAAAACTTATAAAAATAAAAATAAAACCATATTTTACGGAAAAATCAACTTTTTAGCTCAACGTACCGTATGCGGAACATACATAAAAATCTGATTTACTAATACGTTTACTATTGTAATATAAAAAAACAACAGCTTACCTCTGCAAAATATACACTTCGTTATAACACACAATATTTTTTTTTTCTAGTCAAAACTGTTCAATAACTATTCTTTTTGTATTTTTGAATTCAGACAAACGACTAACGTATCACTTTCATTCAAATTTCACACTGAGTGCACTATAAGAAAAACACGAACGACATCTTTAGGTAAAGATTCGTATTACTACATTGCTAAATGTCAGTAGCTTCTATCAAGATGTCAAGAGATATCGCTACTAATACAGTAAACTCCCGATTATCCGCGGTGAACGGGGAATAGACAACCGCGGATAATCGAATCAGCGGATAATTTGCAAAATGGTCAAAAGGGAGATATAAATCAACACATAAAGCCTTTTGAGCAATACTATTTAATTAACGGTTAAGCATGGCCTACATAAACAATTTAACATACTAATAAAAATTTCTACTCACATTTTGCTCTATGTTTTAACAAAAATACGGTCAAGCTTTTTTTTTTTTTTTTTTTTTTTTTTTTTACTAAAACACTTTTTCTTAATTTGCGATTGCAGTTTCTTTATCAGCATTTTGTCACAAAATGATACATCGTCCTGTTCCTCGAGATATTTTATAAGTCCATCTGCATGTGCTAGGGCTGCGTCGTGGCTCATCCTCTGCTGAGTTTTATCTCCTTCTTCACAATCTTCTGAAACTGGGTCTAATGCTTGGCCCACAATTTGTTCATCTGTAAGGTGTTCAATACCTGGATCATTGGCGTCCCAATTAATCTACTCTTCAATGTTTCCTTCATTGATTTTTTCTCCTCTAATAACAGATTTAGCTAAATTTGCCAGTCATGAGCAGAAATTTCTTCCTCCTCTATAAACTCTACCAAAGTATTTTCCACATTTGGTAAAATTTCTCTCTCAAGACCTTACCAATGTAAACGGCTTAACAACCTCCTAAGCAGTGTGTATGCCATACATGCTGTCAAGAATCGTATAATATCTCCAAAAGCCTTGAAGGTCGTTACTCTCATCGATTTTTTTTTTTTTTTTTTTTTTGTAATAAGTTTGTTCTGTATTTTTAAATTCCCTTTTAAATTCAGGCCCTTGAGGACCGCGGATAATCCGCAAAGCGGATAATCCGACCGCCGATAATCGGGAGTCTACTGTAGTTTTATAGCTATAGGAACGATTAAAGTCGGTGTTCCGCATACGGAACTGGGTGCCTTGTAGGGTTAAGGTTATTCAGACATCCAAACTCTCCATTTTCGGAAAAATCACTAAACGTTGCTTTTCGTTTTCTCATAGGCAAATTAATTTCTGCGTAGCTACAGTGGGATATTAAAACCACTCTGCTCACTTTCTTTTAGCTGGTAGAGAAAGCATTGTTTTTGGATCAATTATTCGAAATTCAGTTTTTGTTGTAATTGCACAGTTTGAGGCTCCTTGAATGCGAAAATCTTATTTTTAGTGGTTTATCTGTGTATCTGACTGTATATGTTCCTGTCTGTCTACACCCCGTGACAAAAAGGTAGGTACAAAGGGTTTTTTCTTTGATTTTTCATTTAACATTATCCAAATTGTGCTTATCATTTATTATTATCATAAAATAACACTATTCCTGGACTAATTTTGTTTTAAGACTAATTTAGAAAAAATTTAAGACTAAAATTTTTCTAATTTAAGACTACACACCGCGACAAAAAGATAGGAACAAAGGTTTTTTTTTTTTTTTTAATTCAAAATTATAATTATAATTATATTCAAAATAATCATATTCAAAATAATCATATTTAAAAAAAAAAAAAAAAAAAAAAAAAAAAAAAAAACCTTTGTTCCTATCTTTTTGTCGCGGAGTGTAGTCTTAAATTAGAAAACTTTTAGTCTTAAAACTTTTCTAAATTAGTCTTAAAACAAAAAATAGTCCGGGAATAGTGTTATTTTATGATAATAATAAATGATAAGCACAATTTGGATAATGTTATTTTATGAAAAATCAAAGAAAAAACCCTTTGTACCTATCTTTTTGTCGCGGGGTGTATGTCTGTATGTGTTCCTGTTATCAGCATAGCTCTCAAAAAGGGATAAGCGGGAAATGTAATTTCAGGATTCTACATCTCTATCATATGGGAATATTACTCGAAACGTTTAATTGAAATTAGACAAATGTTTCGTGTACAGTGACATCAAAGCCAATCTAACTAATATCGATCGTATTGCTTAGTCATCAACATGCGCAGGGCTCGGGAAATACGGTCACCATTGGCGAGCAATATATTTTAGTTGGCGACTGTTTTACACGAAAATTCAACATTAAAAAAAGAAAAAAGTATTAATATTTTGGTGAATATGGACCCAGAATCGAATGCCGAAACCTATGCTAAACTGCAGTGTAGTTCGTATCAATTCGTGTAAGAAACAAATAGAAGGAAAACAGCGATTCATGGTTATCTGTGCGTGTTTCGCAAACCATCATGTTGAATCAGTATACTAATAAGGAATTTACACTGTGTTCCACATTGTACGTTTAATAACCCAGTGTTGAATCCATGCATTTTACACCGCTCACGTTCACCCGCTTTGCGACCCGGTGCTGCATTGTTGCGCCGGTGTAATGCTGTGTCGATGCCAACGGTGTATCGGTTTTGAGAAAAAAAATAAAACCGGTTTGAGGTTGTTAGATTTAAACAAGTATTTTCTAATCTATAAATCAGTCCTAAATTAGTATTTGATTTTTATACACAGAATTTCTATATTCAAGCAAATTTCAAAATAAAAAAATAAAATAAAATAATGATAATAATAATAATAATAAATAAGTAAAGGCGGGGGAGGTATTTTTTACTGACTACCAGAAACTTTTCGTGGCGACCAATTGTTTTTTTTTTTTTTTTTTCAAGTTACTGGAGCCTTGATCATGTTCTATATACTAAATAGAAATACAAAACATTTAAATTTGCATTGTAATAAACAAACAAAAATTCAACAACAAACTATTCAACAATCTCGAGAATCATCTACAGTTTTATCTCAAATCCAACGGATGTATACAGTGCCAAACGAAACTTATTATTAACCAATGTATCCTTCTTTTCAAGCTTCATCCTACTCCAGTGTAATATCTTCAAACCAACAAAATTATCCTCTTTTTTTATCACACACAATTCCCAGTCCAAGATAACATCGTTTTCAATCAAGTTCCTAGCATCACTAATAACAATGGCAACTCTAACCAATAAATATTGGTAACTCTTTTAATTTAAGAAAATAACCTTTTTTTGTTCACAGCTTCGTTGGAATCGCTACATAGTTTGCAGTCAGGCTTGTTTGCCTGACCATTAAAAGGCCTTCTCCCCAGGAAATTTCATAACGCTAAGCCGTTTAGGCGTGTTCCCCTATCGGATAATTCTGTACAGTGACATACAAAAATATTCAAATACATTACGTCTAGGCGCGAAATTTCATATTGGTACATTTAAATATACAGACGATTTCAAAACGCTATAATTTTAAAACTACCCATCAGAGCGATTTCATATTTTACCAGAGCAATCGTGAGGCAAGGAAATTTTGTTTGGCAAAAGAAAAAAAAAATTGTTTCAAAATGTGCCGTTAATTATCTGTAAAGTATTTGCTTCCTGAAGCTCCTCTTTTTCTCTTTTCACTATGACTGTTTCCGCTGTAAACACGTATTCTTGTCTTTTTGCTAAAAAAAATTGTAGTAAACCCTTGAAGTCTACTGTTTCCTGCTATTACATTGTGTTGCTAACAACATTCCTGTGTTGTTTAATGAGTCCGTTTAGGCGTTTCCCCTGACAGCGCCATCTACAGGAACATGTTGGAACTACTTTTTTCCTCCCCAAACAAAATTTCATTGCCTCACGATTGCTGTGGTAAAATACCAAATCGCTCTGATGGGTAGTTTTAAAAATTATAGTGTTTTGAAATCGTAACTTTAATTATATTAAAGTATAATTACTCTGTATTTAGACTACACTAAGCATAATAAAATGATGTGTTTTTTATTTTAACAAAAGCGTGTTTCATTCATTCACTGGGCTCGGATTTATTAGAAAATGTATTTGGAAATTTCTTGGAATGTATTTAAAGTTGTTTTATGCTATTTTCTTACTGTTCTAAATTTAAATACATTATGTGGTGTGCATACAATTTATAAACACTATACAGAGCTAATCAAAATTAAGCTATTATCCTTTTCCATTAGAAGTTCTTTTATAAATTACACCACGTCATAAAAACTGCTTAGGAATGAAATTTAATTTTCTTACTCACTACTTACATAGATGGAAGACAAAGGGATCGAATTTGAGGTCGAATTTCCGAAACTGAATTTTCGCTACAATTACGCGTTTTAAGGTATGTACAGTCGTTCAAAAAAAAAAAAAAAAAAAAAAAAAGAAAAAAGAAACACCCCCACCTATCTCATCAGTAAATTGTTGCAGAAAGACACCGAAGGTACCATTCGTAAAAAAAATAAACATGGAGATAACCCCAAAAGAAAAACGTTAAATACTATCACAGGAACTATTGTTGAGATCTTTGTGCAAATTTGTATCTAGGCAATTTTGATGCTCTAGAATCGTTTCCTGTTGTTAAATTAGTGGGTTAACATTAGAATTTTTAAAGTTGCACCCATTTTTAATATGTAGACGACCCCCTATGTCATTTTTTCCTACATACAATAAAAGTAGACATAAATTTCTGACGATTGGTGCTTACTGCAATCTTTTTGCGATAGATAATTAGGTAATGAGATAGGTTGGGGTGTTTCTTTTCTTTTCTTTTTTTTTTTTTATCGACTGTACAATGAATACGAAAATAAAATTATTGGTGATTAATCTACGTGTCCGAGTATCCGCCTGGTTATCAGGAAAATATGTCGCCGGAAAATATGAACCCTGGTAAAAACGTCTTTGAATAAAACGTCCTCTTAAGAGTTATTTACTTTTATGATGTACGGAAAAAATACGAGTAAAAGAAGATTAAACTTACATGAATTTTCTTATTTAAAATTAAAACATCGATATTCGAAAAATAATTACTTTTTTTTTTAATTATTAGAGTAAATAAAGGAAAGTTTGAAATTAATATATAATATTATTATGCCAAAGTATATTGAATAAATTTAACTAATTTTAAAATTATTTCCATGATATTATTTTTACTTTCCTCTATATTCAATAGAAGAAAGTACTGGATTCATGAAAATTTTCCACCTTAGGTTTTTGATGGATTTACACGTTTTGAGAGCTGTAGAACACGATTTAACCATTTTTAGAAAATGTCTGTCTCTCTCTCTCTCTCTCTCTGTGTGTGTTTGTGTGTGTGTGTGTGTGTGTGTGTGACAAAATTTTGAGGCGACTGTATCTCAGGCACTACTGCACAGAATTTCATACAAAATGTTATGTAGTTATGCACTGACATAAATTAATGTCTATCAACTTTTGGTAAAAATTGTCCAACACCTTGCGTTGCCATCCAGCTTTTTCTAAAATTTTAACATGGTGGTATAGGACAAAATTTTGTATAAATGTACATCAAGAGAATTATTTTTTAATAATCATTATGAAATTTAAAACAATTGTTTATAATAGAAATAGTCAACTGAAAAAAAAAAAAACTGTGTATGTAGGAGCCTCGCCTCTCCCCCTGGGGGGGAGGGAAGTCCCCCCTCGAGGGGAGTCAATTTTCATGATGGGTATCTTTCAAAAAAGTTCACCAATAACTTTAAAACGAATGGTTGAACCATCGATCTGCAATGATTTAAAATAAAGTTATCGACTTTTTTCATTTTTAACTTTTTTTTTTTTTTTTTAATGTAATATTGAAAATAAAATTGACTTTTTTTAATATTTAGTGTTATACTACTTCTCTAATATGGAAATCGTCTGCATTATCATGGAAGGTAATTTTCTTTAATAATAATTTTAATAAATTATTTTTACTGAAAAAATATGTATAGGAAAATATAGAAGAAAGTCATGTGGTGGCCACAACATACTAGTTTAACTTAGGAAGTGTATGGTTTTGTATACAAAAATATTATTTTAAAATATATTTTTTTCTAAATTATTAAAAATATTTTTTAAAAACAAAGTTATCATTATGAGTAGTTTTCAACTCATTTAGAAAAACTAAAAAAGAAACGCTGGTATTTTTGTCAGAAAGAGTTGAAATTAAATGGGTTTAACGTCACACTTGAGCTACGAAGTGGGCATTTCGCGACAATCTATATTACAAGGAAATATTGTGATTTTATGAAAAATTTTAATTCTTACATATTATTAAGTACGCATTAACTCTAAACTGAAATGAATATAAAACAATCAACTAAGGATAAAAAAGTATACAAAAATTAGTATGTTGTGGCCACCACAAGACTTTCTTCTATATTTTCGTATACACATTCACTGTGCAAATAATTTATTAAAACTATTATTCATTTAAATTATCTAACATGATGAATGCAAATGATTTTCATCTTAGAGAAAACTTAATACTAAATATCCAAAGGAAAACAGTTTTACTGTCTATAAATAACATCCTTAAAAATGCCTTTTTATAATTGTTACCTCACATATGAAGTTTCGTACAGTTATATGCCATAGAAGTTGAGATATAGCCCTCCCGTTATCGGGGAAACCTGTAGTATAGAAGCGCCACCTATTGCCCGATAAGCATCTAAGTTGAATAAGCATAATGTCTCATAAATTCCCTTCTCACATATCGAGTTTTGTTTGATGATACGCAATAGAACCTGAGATACAGCCTTCCCTTAAACTACGGAAATCACTGCATAGAAGCGATACCTGC
Organism: Salticus scenicus; assembly: GCA_963930645.1. NCBI lineage: Eukaryota > Metazoa > Arthropoda > Arachnida > Araneae > Salticidae > Salticus > Salticus scenicus. The sequence goes on along the minus strand of OZ005652.1, from coordinate 33,284,783 downwards.
TGGCCGATAAGTATTCAAATTAAATCAGTATAATGTCTCATGATGGCCTTTTCTCATATCAAGTTTTGTTTGATTATACGCAATAGAACCTGAGATATAGCCTCCCCTTAAATTGCGGAAATCACTGTATAGCAGCGCCACCTGTTGAGCGGCTGACACCAAATGTTCATAGACAATAATTTAGGTCAAGGTGCATCTACATATGAACTTATATGCAATTATGAGCAGTAGTTCTGGAGATACAGTCGCCACAAACTTTTTGTCACACACACACAGACAGACATTTTCTAAAAGTGGTCAAATCGTGTTCTATACCTCTCAAAACATGTAAATCCGTCGAAAACCGGAAGTCGAAAATTTTTACGAATCCAATACTTTCTTCTATTGAATATACTGGAAGAAGAAAGTAATAAATCACTATATTTAAAATTAAGTAATGGGAATTGAAATGTAATTGAATGTTTTGAGAGGTCGAGACATAAGTTCTTTTAAAACAAAGTACGGCATTAAAATTAACAGATTTCTTCGGTAATTAAAATGAAGGATAGATATCGTATGTTTTGTCAAAATTACTCTCAGAAAAAATTGTTACTGATACCTCGAAATTAAATTGTGGCTCCAGTAAAAATAATTCCATGTTACCCTTATAAATTCTAGTTTTCTTTGCTAGCGAGTTTTAGAAACTCCTATTAGAATTCTAAAGCGTTTTCCTATATTTTCGTGGTCGATGTCATAAAAAAAATCTTTGAAAATAAATGCGATCATAACAGGCGAGTTTTAGTAACTATAATTTTGTTTTATGACCCGATTCTAGAAAATCAAGCGAGAATTTCTTGCAATACAAGGGATTTATAATATTCATAATATACATAATATTGTTTAACCATTTGAAAAGTGTAGACTAGAAATTCATAATCATTTCTTCTATCCAGAAATCCAGATTATTTGTTTACCTTGTACGCACGACTCGGAAGTCAATATTTCTAGTTTAGGGATACAGGAAATGACTACTTATTCGTTCTAGATGAAGGCGGTATGTTTTTTTTTTTTTTTTTTTTTTTTTTCTCAGTATATAATCAATAATCAATAATATAAATTAATAGATACGAAACAATACCAACACAACAAAAATAGAACTAATTTTAACTTAGAGGTAAGACTGACACAAAAATGTTGCGATACAGATTAAGAACAATAAGAGACAAAAACAATTTAAATTACTTACGCCGACATGAATGGTAATAATAAAAAAAGGACCATTAAACTTAATGACAGAGCAAATAAATAAAGGACCACAGAAATAATAATTGGATAAAAATGCTTAAAATTAGAAGTAAAATCTCGTCAGGGGGCATATACTTCAGAAAGCTGTGAAAGCTGCATCGATTTCGCAAAACAATATAGCTAATCATAGCAATTTATATTGTTCCAACCCCGATCGAGGCAACAAATCCATTACATATATATATATTGTAATTGTGTTGTTTGATTTTCTTTCCTTTTTTTTTTTTTTTTTTTTTTTTTTCTTTTTTTATGCTTTTATCTTAATCTTTGTCTCTACCCCTCATTTTATCATTTTATACCATGCAAAAGTAAGTAGCCTTGCCATAGCAAATCTCAAAGAACGGCGATTAAAAAAATTTGCATCGTAAAAAAAAAAAAAATGGTAACCAGGCAAATGCTAGAATCTAAATGTTCTTCTGGGAAAAAAATTAATCTGATTATATATTTGCTAAATTTTGGGGAAAGTGGCACACCTTTGCCAACAAATTTCTGCTTTTTGTTTAAAAAAAATTCTCACGAAAAAACTGGTTTTGGATTGTCTTGAACAGATTCCCAACATTTCAATTAATCTGAAAGCTTGGATGTAACGTGACAACAGACGTAACGTGTTATTATTTCTCCGAGTTCTCTTACGGTGCGGACACCTTTGGTGGTCTACGAGTTCTGAAGGGGAGGCGCGCAACCATAGGTCACGCGATACTAGGCGGTTCACGCAAAAGTTTTTTTCATGCCGTTCACACCTTGACAAACTCTTCGAAAAGGCGGAACCAGAAGCATTCTTAAGTATTAAAAACTTTTTTCGAAAGCTCTCATAATTATAACTTACGGATCTTCATATGTTTTCTCAGGAGCAAATTGGTTGATGGTCCAGATTCAGACAGATTTTCATTTTTCAGGTGTGCAAATAATTGCTTAATAAAATTGAACTAGGAAGTGAAAGCAAAATGGTCAGTATTACGAGTTTTGTTTTGGCAATGATGTAATTTGCGATTTTGGAATTAAAATGCGCAGTTACGGTTATGAAACAAGTTGTGTTTAAAAATAATTAAGGTAGATAGTTCATAAAAATATACAATTACGGTAAATTACACGTTTCAGATTATTGGTGGTTGTAATTAACTAAAGACCAATTTTTAGTCTAGCAATGATCGTAATTCTAAACTTGGAGAGATCCATGTTTGTAGGGATTAACTAAAGTTGCAGCAACACTTAACTGACCATAATTACTGGAGATTTGTTTAAATAATAAATCGTCATAAAATTAAACGGGAAGAAGAAACGCTAAGTAAACTGTGAAATATTTAGGGAGATTTAATTTAACTAAAATAGAAAAATTATAACAATCGAGGAATTTTCTAATTTCATAGAATTAATTCATTTGTTTGTATATTTTCATAGGTGGGGAACATATTACAAATTTCCACTTTAATTCAAATTCTAATGTTAATTATTTCGACACAAAGCAACTGTTGAGGGTTTTTAAGATTTATGTTTTCTTTTATCTGTTTTCTTTCTTTCTTTCTTTTTTTTTTTTTTTTTTTTTACTTTCTCTTAGGTGAGAATATATGATGAGAAAGTATTGTTTTTTGGGTTAAATTTTCGAAATTCAGTTTTTGTTATATTTACACATTTTGAGATGCCCTGAATCCGAAAATTACGTTTTTAGCGGTTGGTCTGTGTGTGTACAGATGTGTGTGCCTGTTATCAGCATATCTCAAGAACAAATAATAGCAGGAAGTTCAAACTCAGTATTCTAAATCTGTATTATATAGTGACGCTACACTAAAATTTTCGTTAAGGCTGTACATCAGTCAGATAGCTCCCTTTCTCCCTTCCCATGTTATCCAATGGGATTTTCGTAGCTTTGTTTTATAAAAATATCTCATTCAAAAGTGAAATTTTTCAAATTCTGCTTTTTGAATATTACTCTTTGAACAGGTCGCCTTTTAGCTTAGTGAGCAATTTTTCGAAAAATTAATTTAAATATTTTATTTCAATAAGTAAATTATGGAGTCTAAATTTGGATTTCTAAGTAAAATATTTAAATTTATTTATTTATTTATTTTTTTTTTTTTTCGAAATATTGCTCACTAAGCTAAAAGACGACCTGTTCAAAGAGTAATATTCAAAAAACAGAATTCGAAAAACTTGATTTTTGAATGAGATATTTTTATAAAAAAAAAAAAAAAAAAAATCAGCGAAAATCCTATTGGGTAAAATGGGAAGGGAGAAAGGGAGCTATCTGGCTGATGTACAGCCTTAAGATCAAGCAAATGGTTCATATACAGGAATATCCAAGATAATTCAAATGCATTACGTCTATTGGCGAAATTTTTAGTAGATACGGTTTAAATCTATAGGCTGCACTTGACAAAATGAAACAAACATACATTTTTTATGTGCACAAAAGCATATTTCGTGTAGAATATGGTATGAATACCATTCACCATTCGTTTACAGGCTACCCAAAGAAACTAGATTATAGTGGGAATGGGACTTGTCACTTGTTGGAAAATTGTCCAACAGGTGGAGTTGCCATCCCGTTTTATCTAAATTTTAAACATGGCTGTATAGGACGAAATTTCTTATAAATATGTACAATAAGAACTATTTTTTAACGACTTCTCATGAAATTAAAAAGAATTATTCATTACAGTAATAGTCTACAAAGGAAAATATTTTGGACACGTAGGACCAATGCTTTCCTCCCAGGGAAAAGGAATTTTCAGTGTGTGTATCTTTCAAAAGAATTCGTCAATATTATTAAATGGATGTTTGAACCATTCATTTGTGATAATTTAAAGCAGTGGCGGATTTAAAGCCCCCCCCCCCCAAAAAAAAAATAAAATAAAATAAAATAAAATAAAAAAAAAAAAAAAAACACTGACATTTACAATTGAATATTGCAATTGTAAATTTTTTATTGGTCTAGAATAACATTTTGAAAAGTCTTAGCCCCCCCCCAAAAGTTAAGTTCTGGATCCGCCACTGATTTAAAACAAAGTTATCGATTTATTTTAATGTTTAACGAAAAAAAAAAAAAAAAAATAGATAGAATAAAGAAAAGTAAAGAAGAAAGGCGGCCTATTTTAAGATATCGTAGTAAGAGTGTAAAGTCGAATTTCATTGGACATTCAGTGTTCAATCAATACTTCAATGAGAAAAGAAAAAAAAAAATCGTCTGCATTCATCAGGGAAAACTATTTTAATAAATTATTTGTATTGAGTGAATTTGTACAGAAAATTATAGAAGAAAGTTTTGTGATGGCCCCCAACATACTTGTATTTATTAGCATTTTTATCTACACTGTTAAAAATTTTGTACTAGGTTGAACCAAAACATAGTACACAGTAGCTGCAACCACAAGATGGTGAAGCCTTTTGCCATGATTTGGTGCTTGATTCAACCAAAGCTTAGTACTAAGTAGCTGAAACCGTAAGATGGTAAATATTTTACCATGTTTTGGTGCTTTTTTTCAACAAGAAGTACCAAAACGTGGTAGAAGGTTTCACCATTTCAGGGTTGAAGCTACTGCAGTACCAGCTTTCGGTTCAACCTAGCATTTCGCAACTACTGTAGTACCAAATTTTGGTACAACCTTGAACTGAAATTTTTAACAGTGTATATTTAATAAAAGGGCTTCGCCATTTTTTTTTCCTTTATTCTTTTGTGGTTATCTTTCGAGATAAATCCTCAATTATATAACTTACATGGACCATTATTAAATTTTAAAAATGCCCTGTTACGCAATGCTAAACGATTTTTTTTTTTTTTTTTTTTTTTTTATGTAAATAATAATTCTTCTACGAACACGAACAGTTCTTTTAACGAACCGGAAAATGTTTGTAATTTTCATATGAATTTCACATTGATCTTAATCCATGAGACCATGTTTATTCCAAAGAATAAAAGAAAACCAGTCATAAGTGAAATGGTCATAAATCAACTGCCATAATGTAATAGCTTTATAAAAGCTACTTTCAGAAACACTTATGGAAATCTGATTGAATAAAGAAAGAGACTCAATAATACATTTATTAACAAGAACTTTGTTGGTGGCAACTGTTTAACATTTTAACTCTGCTTCCAGCACCTAAGGAACAAACGACTTCCTCTACTGAAAAGTGTTCAAGGTCTCTTAGTGAAGTTTTGTTGATATAATTATGTAGGCGAACATTTGCTTCGAGTTTATGGAAAGTCAGAAAAATTATTCATGAGTAAGAGACTAATCAGTGAATTTGATTGCACATTGTGTGTGCGAATAGGTTTCAGGTACAATTGTTTCATTATTTTCTGAAAAGTAATTTAATTTAATTTCAGAATATCGTTTAACTAGCAGGCTTTGCCCGCTTCGCTGGTCACTATATTTAAATGAATTAAAAAAAGAATCAATATTTTTTATACTGTTCTACAAATTAAAACTCAAAAGAAAATGCATTGAAATTGCTCAAAAACTTCGCTTCGGGCCCTCGCTGACTTCGGCAGAGACTTCTTCCCCACAACGTCTTGGTACTGGATAATTTAATTCAATTTAATTTAATTTATAGAGATGTCAATAACACAGGAAAAACTGCATTTGTCATTTACTTTTTAATAATAAACAGAACGGAAAACGCATAATATTTTACATGGAGATATTTTGTATAATTAGACACCCCCCCCCCCCCCCCCAAAAAAAAAAAAAAAAAAAAAAAAAAAAAAAATGCTTTTCCTTTTTTTTCCCACTTGCATTACAAAAACATTTTAAATAAAATTGAGAAAAATTGTGCAAAAACATTGAAACAGCTTAGACTTCTTGAAGAAATTTGAAATTTGGCACTGAAGTAGCTCGGACGTTTCTCGCCAAAATGTTTACTTATGTGTTAGCGATACCCATATCAACTCATCGCCTAAATTACAACAAAATTATAAATAATTATACGAAAAAAAAAAAAAAACTTTTTACATACCATGTTTTTAAATTTTCTGTTCGAATATTACAGCAAGAGAACTACATTAGAACTTTATCAATGTGTAGAAAATTTTAAAGTGATAATGACGTCAATTTTTGTGAGATGCATAATTTAATTTTTTACAACTTTTTCATGTTCACACTTAAGAAAATAACAAACAGTTTTCATCACCGAATAAAATTTATTATATTATGCTCAAATCTAGCTGAAGGAAAAGACAGAAATTTGTGACAGTCGTTAAAAACAATTTAAATAACAGTTTAAAGATAAATTTGCTCTCATAAAAGGAACACAAAGGAAATGAGGAACATTTTCTAAGGCGATTATATAAAATAATAATTATTTATAATTATTATCTTATTATTAATTGAAAAAAAAAAAAACTATAAAGTAACATGTCAAGAGTGTTTTCACGATGGATGACAATAATTTTACTTCGTAACGAAAGAATATGTTGGACAATTTGCAGCATTATCGTTTGAAATGCTAATATTACAGCAAGAGAACTACATTAGAACTTTATCAATGTGTAGAAAATTTTAAAGTGATAATGACGTCAATTTTTGTGAGATGCATAATTTAATTTTTTACAACTTTTTCATGTTCACACTTAAGAAAATAACAAACAGTTTTCATCACCGAATAAAATTTATTATATTATGCTCAAATCTAGCTGAAGGAAAAGACAGAAATTTGTGACAGTCGTTAAAAACAATTTAAATAACAGTTTAAAGATAAATTTGCTCTCATAAAAGGAACACAAAGGAAATGAGGAACATTTTCTAAGGCGATTATATAAAATAATAATTATTTATAATTATTATCTTATTATTAATTGAAAAAAAAAAAAACTATAAAGTAACATGTCAAGAGTGTTTTCACGATGGATGACAATAATTTTACTTCGTAACGAAAGAATATGTTGGACAATTTGCAGCATTATCGTTTGAAATGCTAATTTAATATATTTGAGAAATAATAAAAGCTGATTTATCTTATTCGAAATGAAGTATTTCCTTGGTCTCACTGAGCTATACCGGAAAACTCCCACCTGACAAATTTTGCTCAAGGGCAATTTCGTCCTCACATTCTAAACTTTAACTTAACTGACCTGAACAAGGAAAAATACAACAGACGGGAAACACCAATCGTACCAAAAATCATTGATACATTTTAAACTTTACTATAAAATTGAAAAATCTATTGTGATAGTTTAATTTTCTTTTTAATAGTTTATTTCAACGATATACATACAAACTAATTCAGTTTTCTTACTGGCACAGATTCCATATTAGAGAAGTATTTAACTGTGAAACTTATTTTTTCAGGGACTATAATTTTTCTCGTTCAAGTCCTTCAAGTCCAAATTTTATTCTTACATATTATTTTCTTTCTTAATTAAATATATTTATTCCTGTGATATGTTTAAAAAGATTTTCATATATATACATATTAATGGGTCTATCTTTATTTCCACTTTCTTAATTTAGAATCTTAAAAATATAGAATTTTGTATAATAATTAATTAATTTTATTTTTTGTAATGTTTAAAATCTTTTTCCTGCACTGATAAATAATATTACTATCTTTAGGTTAATTTATAAATCTACAAAATCCATTCTTCCATAAAATTTTGTAAATGTTTAATATAAAAGATATATTTTAATGCATAAAATTTCCAGATTTCTTTTTAGATAAATTAATTGTGAAATGTTATTTAATTTTCTATTTAGGTCGTTTCATTAAAACACTAGTTTAACTAGTATATTGTGGCCACCACAAGACTTTCTTCTATATTTTCCTATACAAATTCACTCAGTAACAATATTTAAAAAAAAAAAAAAAAAAGAATTTAAAAAAAAAGATTTTTTTTCGTAAAAAGTAAAAAAAATCGATAACTTTGTTTTAAATTATCACAGATTTATAGTTCAACCATTCGTTTTAAAGGCATTGACGAGACCTTTCGAAAGATACCCATCTTGAAAATTTACTCCCCTCGAGGGGGGACTTCCCCCCCAGGGGGGTTGACGAGTCTCCTACACATACAAAAATTTTTTCACAGTTGACTATCTCTATTATAAATAATTCTTGTAAATTTCATAATGATTACTAAAAAATAATTCTCTTTATGCACATTTATACAAAATTTTGTCCTATATCACCATGTTAAAAATTTAGAAAAAGCGGAATGGCAACGCAACCTGCAACACAATTTTTACCAAAAGTTGATATGCACTAATTTATGTCAAGGTGCAACTACATACCAATTTGTATGAAATTCTGTGCAGTAGTTCCTGAGATACAGTTGCCACAAAATTTTGTCACACACAGACAGACTGAGAGACAGACAGACATTTTCTAAAAATGGTCAAATCGTGTTCTACAGCTCTCAAAACGTGCAAATCCATCAAAAACCCGAGGTCGAAAATTTTTACGAATCCAATACTTTCTTCTATTGAATATAGAAGAAAGTAAAAATCCTCTTCCAATTAAACCATTCAAATACCGCATCAGATTCTTTAAAATATTGTCTATGTAGTCTCAAATTATCATCATAATTTGTGCCTTTAAATCTTGTTTTCTGGCAACGACAGTCCTTTACGGGAGAAGAGGAAATGCCGGCACGGAAGAGAAGCGTTTAAAACTTCGACGTAGAAAATTTTATTCTTATTCGAAGACGATGAATCAAGTAACGTTTATTATTACAATTATTTTCATGTTCAAGTGAAATAAATTATTTTATTTTATTTCATAAAATTCATAAAATAAATATGAAATAGGAGCCATTATTTAATAGTTCAAAATTTCCCTTTCGTCTTATAAATCTACTTAGATAAGTAAACATCGCGCGTTTACAAAATTCATATCAAACTGAAAATATTACTAAGTAAGTAATATTTAATAGCCTTTATAAATAAATAGTATTCAAAATTATCTATGAATGAGTAGTATTTTAAAAAAAATTATAAATAAAAGTCGTTTGGTGTATTCTGAAGTATGTAGCATTTAAAAATATTTGGGCATAGTATATATAGAAATTTTTACGCTATCTTTAAAAAGTTTCAACAAGTTTAAAAGAATTTTTATTAATTTAAAAAGAGTTTGACAATTTTTAAATTCATATACGTTTAAGCTCAAATGCCTTGAATGTTTACGATTCAAAATGAAAAGGGCGATGAGTAAATATATATAGTAATTTCTGTTTCCTTTTTAAACTAGTATGTTGTGGCCACCACAAGACTTTCTTCTATATTTTCCTATACATATTCAATCAGTAACAATATTAAAAAAAAAAAAAAAAAAAAAAAAAAATACGATTTTTTTTTCTAAGTTTTTTTTTTGTTAAAAGTAAAAAAAATCGATAACTTTGTTTTAAATTATCACAGATTTATGGTTCAACCATTCGTTTTAAAGGTATTGACGAGATCTTTCGAATGATACCCATCTTCAAAATTTAACCCCCCTGGGGGGGTACTTCCCCCCCAGGGGGGGAACCGATGCCCCCCCATGCACAATTTTTTTTTTCCTAGTTAACTACTACTATTATCAATAATTCATATTAATTTTACAATCACAAGTTTAAAATAACTCTCATTATGCCCATTTATACGGAATTTTGTCCTATAAAATGCGATCACAGCGCCACCTGTTGAGCTATTGATCCCCAAATCTAATGGGCACCAGTTCATGTCAGGGTGCAACTAAATACCAAGTTTGGTTAAATTTCATTCATTGGTTCGTGAGATACAGCGTCCACAAAAAAATGATACAGACAGACAGACAGACAGACAGACAGACAGACACACAGACAGACACACAGACAGACATTTTTTAAAAACTATCAATTCGTGTTCAGGACATCCCAAAACGTGTAGATCCGTCAAAAAACGGAGGTCGAAAATTTTCGCGAATCCAATACTTTCTCTATATTACATATAGAAGAAAGTAAAAAGTATCAGCGTCATTAAAAGGCAATTTATGTTGATATTAATCAGCATAATCAGCGTATTTCAAAATAAAATGGTATATTTCATCCAATTTTATCCGATAATTTTTAAATTATGATTTTTTTTTTTTTTTTTTAATGAAAATAGTTCAGATAATACATTTTATCTATGAATTATAGTACATACCAAAAATTTAGATAGTAATCTAAATTTTTGGTTTACTATAAAACACACATACACATAAATATATAATTCAGTTATAAAGAAATTGAAAAATATTTTTGAAGGAGCTTTAAAAAATATTAAAAATTATAATAAAAATTACTAAGTTCATTTTAACGATTTTAAGACTAAAATGAAAATAAAATTTTACCGTTTTCGTCTAGAAGGAATAAATAGACATTTTCTAAATCCTTAAATTTTAAACATAGATTTCCGAACTGTGTGAATAGGGTAAACAAATAAACGAAATAGACGAAATGGTCGAGAATTTCTAGTCTATACTTCTTTATATGGTGAAAGGATACACCATGTTATCAATTCTTTGAAATTTTCACTTGATTTTTAGAATTAATTCATAAACTAGAATTATAGTCACTAAAACTCGTCTCTTAGATTTACATTTATTTGCAAAGATTTTTAAATAAGTTAGACCATCATAATATAGGGAAATGCTTTAGAATTTTAACAGGGAATTCTAGAACTATCTAGCACAGGGAATCAGAATATATAAGAATGATATGGAATTTTTTTTTTTTTTTTCTAGAGCCGAAATTTATTTTCTAGATGTCAGTGATATTTTTTTTTTCTTTTCTTTTTTAGTGTGTGAGAAAAAAAAGGGGGTGGGCTTTAAAGTTTCTGAAAAATCTTTAAAGACAAAAATTGAAACTTAAAAAAAAAAAAAAAAAAAAAAGTTTTTTTTTTTTTTTTTTTTTTAATAAGTTATTTTTTTTCTTTGCCAGCATAAATTATTATGGCTATTATTTGACGCGGAAAATTAAATAAAAAATGGTTTTGAATAATTCTGACCATAAATTAAATTTTCGCCTCTGAATGATTATTCTCATTTGTATCTTGCTTTTAAAAAGGCATTTCATGGTTATATTCTAGCCTATAAAGGAATTTTAGAATCCTCATAATATTATTAAAACGATTAAACTAGTCTTAAAAAGGCATTTACTACTTGTCACTGTTGGCGGTAAATAGCCTGAGACCTGTAGATACAGCGCCTAAAATATACAGTGTGACAGCCGCTTATAACCATAATACTTAAAGGAAAAAGAAAAAAAAAATGCTCGGAAAATTAAGCTTTTCCAAACTGCGCTGAGTGCGAAATTCTTACTCAATTGTAAACATTGAATGGACTTTTTCCAGTTTTGTCTGCTCAATCAATCATGCATTCTAAATACATAAGTAACTAGTAATTACATTAGTTTCGGCTTTTCCAGCAAGAATCTCGATCGCACTGACCTCTGGTATGAGGTTTAATCTTTAGAGCACGTTTTTTGCTGGATAGTTCACATAACTTTTTTTTTTTTTTTTTTTTAATTCTATTTTAACATTCAAAATATTCACAACTGTTAAATTAGTACACTTTTCTATTTATTTTATTTTATTTTTTATTTTGAGTTAAAAAAAAAAAAAAGTGTTTTTTCTTATTGTGTTAAAATGATATATAAGAAATTCAAATAATGATTTTTTGGGAAACGAATAACTAATTCAATGGTTGTGAATTTATTAAAATATGAAAACGGATTTTTTTTTTTTTTTTTTAAAGGAACGTAATGCGTAATTCTATAAACAAATTTCCCCATAGAGTTTGTGACCGTAGACGAGAAAATGTAAAAGGAGAGTGGAGCCTTAAGAAGTTCTCGGCAGAAAACCATAAAAATGCGATACTTTTGCATGGAAAAACTGCTTTTATGAATAACAGTATCAATAATATTTAATACTTTGAAATTTTATTGTTCCAGTCATGGAGAATTCAAAATAAATGTGTCAAATAAAACAGTTGTAAAATTTTGGCAAGTTTCATCATATTAACTCTGAATTTTAAGTAAACTATCTTTCCTAATACAATTGCACGGTTTTTTTTCCCTTTAAAAGATACATATATAATTCGATAAATTATAAATACTTAGAAGTGAGCAAACTATTAATTAGAAACGTCGAGCGTTATTTTTGAGAAGGGAACCAAGATTGTTAGCATTGCCACTGATATTTGTATTCCCTAATTTAAAAAATAAAACAATTTTTTTTTTTTTTTTTAATATTATTATTATTATTATTATTTGCAATCATAAGCTCAATGCCACAGGCAAAGCGACAATTTAAACTTTCTATTTCCTACACTTCGACGTATTTATTTATTCTAATTCTCCTGTTAATTTTTCCAGTTTGACTCTTTTTCCCCCTGCATTTTAATAATAAAGAGACTTTTTCAAGGAATATTTCAAATTTGTTTTATATTCCGAAAATGCCTATTTAAACTTCTTTATATTTCAAATTCAAAAGAAAATTTATTATCTAAATTTCACTAGTTACCATCCGTTTTTTGGAACATATTAAATTATTGAAAGATTTTGAAAATGCCTTTAAGTTTAGTACCTTTAAAAAAAAAAAAAAAAAAAATTGAAAACGACATATTTTTTGAAATCATAATAAATTAGAAAATAAAAACAATATTAATGTGGTTTAAAGCAGTTTTTAAAAAACGGTAGAAAGTAATCTACTAATGAAAATCGTGAGAGGAAATTTCACTACAAGCTAGTTAAACAGCACAACCGATTACTGCAGTACCAATTACACATCTACATTTTTAATATATACAGGGTGGTCAATTTAAAAGAGTACCCGTTGGTTTTTCTTATTACCCTTAAATAGGACGGATGTGGCAACTATTCTAATACTGAACTATAATTGTTTGAACCTTGTTTAAGTGTGGGAGACAATTTCCAACACTGCTGGACTGTTACAACTTTATTTGTGAGGTAAAACAGAAATGGCGACGCACAATTTTTTTAATCCTGTAATAATTTTATTTATGAAAAACAAAATTTAATTAAAATTTTTTACATTATCATTCCTACTTTACATTTACATTATCGTTATCATTTTTACATAATCATTTCATAGTCTTTTCCAGAGAAGTCCTGCAAACATCGATGAATTAAAACAGATCATAACTGAAGGAATCGCGTCAATAACACCAACAATGCTGCGAAGTGTGTCAAAAACCTAACCTGATTCGACGTGTTCATGTTTGCATTCAAAATGGTAGTGAACATTTTCAACATTTTCTGTGAGGAATGATAATGTAAAGAAATTGAATTAAATTATGTTTTTCAAAAATAAAATTATTACAGGATTTAAAAAATTGTGCGTCTCCATTTTCGTTTTACCTCACAAATAAAGTTGTAACAGTTCAACAGTGTTAGAAATTGTCTCACAGACTTAAACAAGGTTCAAACAATCATACTTCAATCTTAGAATAGTTGCCACATCCGTCAGATTTAAGGATTATAAGAAAAATCCACGGATACCCTTTTAAATTGATCACCCTGTATATACATTTTTTTACTTTCTTCTATATTCAATAGAAGAAAGAATTAGATTCGTAAAACTTTTTGACCTTGGGTTTTTGATTGATTTACACGTTTTGAGAGCTGTAAAACACGATTTGACTGTTTTTAGAAAATGTCTGTGTGTGTGTGAGAGAGAGAGAGAGAGAGAGAGAGACAAAATTTTGTGGCGTCTGTATCTCAGGAACTACTGCACAGAATTTCATACAAATTGGTATGCAGTTTCACCTTGACATAAATTAGTGCCTGTCAACTTTTGGTAAAAATTGTCTAACAAGTTGGGTTGCCGTCCCACTTTTTCTAAATTTTTAACATGATGGACAAAACTTTGTATAAATGTGCATGAAAAGAATTATTTTTTAATAATCATTATGAAATTTAAAAAATTATTCATAATAGAGATAGTCAACTCGGAAAAAAAATTGTATATGTAGGAGCCTCGTCTCTCTCCCTGGGGGGAAGTCCCCCGTCGACGGGAATAAATTTTCGTGAGGGGTATCTTTCAAAAGAGCTCGCCAATACTTTTAAAATGAATGAATGAACCATCGATCTGCGATAATTTAAAATAAAGTTGTTTATATATATATATATATATATATAGTGTTATAATATTTCTCTAATATTGAAATCGTACTACATTATCATGGAAGATAATTTTATTAAATAATGATTTTAATAAATTATTTTTACTGGGTGAATTTGCATAGGAAGATATAGAAGAAAGTCATGTGGTGGCCACAACATTCCAGTTTTTCTTTAGTTTGATCGCTATTTTTTTTTTTTTTTTTTATCATCAACTTACTTTTTTATAAACTGCAAAAATACTAAGACTCGACATATCATGACTCGACAAATATTTACTTAACACATCTTTTAAATACAAACTATTACTAGCGCTTCAATAATTTTGCTGCCGAATGTAACTACAGTGTAGACAAAACTTGTACTGCCTAGTTAGAGAATCACTTAAATCATCATTCAAATGGGCTTTTTCCACTTGACGTCAGAGGTCACATGATAGAGGAAAAACAAATAGCAGATGAAGTCTTGTTTATCTAGAGCAATTGCTGCAACAAGCTATTATTTATTGCTAGATCACTTAATGTAACAGTTACACTACAACATACAAAAATCGATTCTTACAGTTGAAAATAAATAAACACATAAAGTGTTTTTAAAAAATTATTAAATTTACAAATACAATTATTCTACTGTTTACAAATGCACAATATCACTTTTATTTTATTTTATATTAAATATTAACACTTTTGTTCTTAAGAACGATATTTAATTGAATTCGATTCTCAGAATTCGATTATTCGTTTTCCTCTATCACGTGATTTGAGCAGACGACGGTGGGAAGAGCCCATTAAGCATTGATCATCGTTCATCGATTCTTTATTTACAGAGTATTGCAGATGGAAATAAGGGAATAGGAAGGCAGACGAAAATCTAAGCTTAGGGTTTTAAAAAATTTATCCGAGATTATCGAAATTAGGGCACTTTTAATTGGTGTAATTTCATGAAAATGTTTTCTGAATTATCTTAAATTAAAACTTAAAAGTAAAAATTTTAATAATTTGTATGGATTACAACAGAAAAGAGTAAAATTTCTTGGAATCATGGCCTGAGAGTCTAGAGGCTTCGAACTTATAAAGATAAAGGTCCTCTAAAAGTTTCATTTTCAAAGATGTTCATTTGTTTATTTATTTATTTTTCAATTAAAATTTTGTTTAAAATGCTACTTTTCTTTAATATTAATTTATTTTCCTATGAACGTTCGAACTTTCTAAAACAATTTGAAAACTGTAATCTTGCAAACTTATCTATTTGCGATCGGCATCATTCAATGTGATAAACCAGCATGAGTGCAGAGGGAATATTATATGTGTACTAGGATCTTTAAAGCTTTCAGCAACTTTCGTGATTTAGTTGGATTTTATTTTAAAAAAAAAATAATTTAAAAATGATAGACAGAGGAGAAAATTTTGCAACGGATCGATTTTAAGATTACACAGACAGATTATAGACAGATACTTTTCCAAGATTATGTTTTAGAGGGTCTTAATCAAAGTGAATTTAGTACCGCCTTATGATACTTCCCCCAATGTGTATTCTGAGCAGAAAGACACCTTAAAAACATCCTGTCTCTCGGCGAAGTGTTACACAACGATATTTTCTTTTTCTTTTTTTTTGTCACCTTTTTTAAAATACATTGTTGACGACTACTGTGCTAAGGGACCCCAACAGCTGAGTTGTGTCCATAGTGCAGAATTTTATAAATCGGTCCACGATTGGAAAAATACAATGAAAATTTAAGACACAGCTTGTATCGGCAGCACAAGTGGAATCACGATTTTTTTCAATGGTTATAGCTTTTGAAATTTTTTAAGGAAGATTCAATGTTTTGAAACGTTTTGTGTGATGATTGCATTGATGATATTTTCAAAAACATTTTGTTTTTTTCTATTTAAAATATTATAGTTGGGTCATTGTTGATGATTTATGAAAATTTTTGGAAATAGTAGAATGGAATGGAAATATACACCAATATATTAATCGCATTTGAATTTGATATCACTGACAATGTGTTTCCAAAAAGTAAATGAAGAAAAATACACCAAAAAATTGCTATTGAATGATACAAAATATAAAAAAAATATTTACGAATAGCCACTATAAATTGTAAATACAAGTGGTTTTGACTCGTTTCGATAAAACGTTCTTATTATTCAAAAATGTGAATGACCTGATATCGCCCTAGTGATTCAAAAAATCAGTTGACTTTTCTTATACAGATAATACCAGTACTGTTCTAATTCCATTTCTTTCTAGAATGTTTTAGTAATTTTTTCCAAAATTCATGTTAGCACGGGCTAGAACTCCTTAGAAAAACCCCGACGAAGGGTGTTTCACACAGGCCTAGGTCCCTAGTGCTGACAATAGCCGTTAATTCATCCAGCACCACACGCAACATATAGGATATTTTAATTAATAGAGCAAAATTTTCAAAATCAGCTAAAAAAAATTATCCCTAAATAAAAGAAATATAAATTTAGCAAAATACACCTGGCATCTTAACTTAAAATTGCTTTTTTAAATGTTTTCCATTATGACTGACTGGCAGGAATAAGTCCATATAATGTCGATTTACCTTCCTCTCTTTATTATTTTATGACCGTTTCACGTTACGACCATTCGGGGTATAAAACTCAATCCCGTGCTAAATGCTGGACAACTCAGAGAGCATCGTTCTGTCCCGCCCTGATCGGGGCGCGAAAGCCCCCTCGGAAAGCAGCCGCTCGGGAACTTCTCCACTCATTTCGTGATTGACACTTCTGGGGCCCTGATGGTGGCTGTACACGGCATTCCATCATTAACCCGGGCCAAATAGGTGTAAGGAGGGGCACAATTAAGAGACTTAGGACCACTAGGGTGGAGTTCTCATGTGGCTGAGATTTCCTGTTTCGGAGGGATGGACGGATCATTACTGAAAATTTCTGAAGCATTTAATATCCAACAGAAGAGTCATTGTAAAACAATGGTAGGTAATAAACAAAAGAAGAACCATTATAGCTAGCACTAGATGGTACAGTGATAGGGATATGTGTCTGCATATAACGTGAATGCCCTTTAGAGGCCTAGTTCCTTCTATGTTTATCTTTTTCCTCAAGTTAAATAATAATGGTAGAATTATGATTTTATATATGTTTCAAGCATAATATTACGTAGTATATTTTTTTTCCCTCTCAGTTTATACTGGAAATAAAGATGAAGCAACATTAGGCAATAAAATACAATCCCCAATTTAGATAAATGCTGTTATATAGTGATTATGCGAATTTTTACATATGAAATTTGTTATATAAATTGAAGAACGTATTTTCTTCTGCACATATCTGTTGCAAGTTTCAAATGCATTCTAATCTTCCTCTTCTTCTTTTATTTTTTCTGTTTTTTAAATTATTATTATTATTATATTATTACTATTATTATATTATTCAAGCTTTCATCTCGGCAAAACATAAAAACAATCTAAGTCGAAAGGCTATAGAACTAAAACAAAGGATCCAAAAAGTGTCTAAATTTAAGAAAAATGTACAATAAAGAATTATATGCCTTCAAAATAAAAAGACTGTGCAAAAAATCTTCTGAAACAGACTTTTAGAATAATAAATAAATAAATATTTACCAAAAAAATAAAAAATAATTGTATTAGAGATAATAATATATGATCCTTTCATAAAATAAATAGAAAGAGCCTTCTAAATTTCTAAATAACATACTGTTAGAATGAAAAAGTTAAATAACTATTAAAAGTAATGTAACAAAAATTCTCTAAATATGTATACATATATATTTTACACGTTTTTATCATATATTTGTCTATTATTTACTTATTTTGTTTAATTAATATCTCGATACGACACCACCATTCAACTTATTTCTACTGTACAAACCAATACTTCTATACATATTGCTTCACCGTAGCCTCTTCAATAAAACTTCGAGCTAAAATTGTTAAATGGATTTAATAAAAGCAACAGAGTAATTGTAGAGTACTATTTATTTTTCTGCACGTACGTATTTATACATATAGACTCTGACAAAATATTTTGAATATACACTAAGCGACAAAAAAAAAAAAAAAAAAAAAAAAAAAAGCCGCACTTGGATATTTTCCATTTTTCTTTCTGTAATCGCTAATTTTATTGCTTCAAAAGTAAATTTTTTAACAGATTTTATTACGTTGTGTTCCACGTGCAATTTAGGATTGAGCCAAGTATTAAAAGCAAGATACAATTGTTCGGAAAATTGTAATTTTAGAAGGTATTTAAAAAATGGCAAGAATATGGCAATTAATGATACCACAAAAAATATTAATTTTAGAGCGAAAATAGAAAAAATATTTTAATACGTGGGATGTTAAAATGATTAAATGTTAACAAAATAGTAGTGATCTGGTTTTTAGCAAGATATAACATTTTTTGGTTATTTAAACTGCCCATTTATCCTTAGGCGGCCACGTTACTCATCCAGTCGAGATGACTGCAAGTTAAAAAGCCAGTGCTTAAAAAATGAGTTTCATTTAGAACATAGAAGGGATTCAGAAAAAGTATTTAGTAACATAATTTATCTGAATACAGTGCAATAACAATTAAACAAAGCAGGTTTAATTGCCAGAAAATCTGAAAAAAAAATCCATTCTTAACGAAAAGAATTAGAAAACCAAGACTTTAAAGGGTTAAAAAATTTTAAAAATGATTGGGTTTATTTTGGGCCGAAGTGGTCTCTCTGATGAGTCAAGTTTAACTTTTTTCGAATTGACGAAAACAAGCAGATCTGATCACGAAAATGTGACCGACTTAATGAAAATCACGCTTTTAAAACAATGACACATTCCCCATTCATTATAATACGAAAATGCATATTTTTTCAGTGAGTCTAGCAAATTTTCATGTTCAAGGGATCAATTAATCCGAAATAAAACTTGGCCATTAAAAAATTTATACCTGATCGACTACTTTGGAGGTATTTCAGACTCTTCCATTATCAGCATTTTAAGATGATAATGAAACTTCTTACATGGCGCCTGTGGTTCGTTTATTTGATTCAAGTTGTTAAAATTACCTATCCATTCTCATAATCATCTATAATTTTGTAAGTTATTATAACTTTTTTTACTTAAAATTAAATCCCACAAAGAATATCGCAGGTTTTCTTTTTTGTTAGACCTGAAAATTGTCCTAATCTCAATCCGCTCGAAAATGTTTATTCTATAAAAGAGGGTGGGGATTAGAAATTTGTAGCCTACAACTTTGCAAGAACTAGAAAAAAATATTTATGATAGTTAGCCCAGTGAAATTTCTGAGTTTCATGTTAAAAAACTGTAAAATACTATGTCACTGCGTATTAAAGCCGTAGTTCCATATAAAGACGGAATTATCCCATCCAGAATACATATTTTTATTAAATAATTGTTTATATCTAACAAATAAATAGTTTTATTTCACACATTAAAATAGTACTTGTTTATTTCATATAATAAATCCTAATAGAATACAAAGTATATGTTTATTATATTACGTTTAAAAAGAAAATTTTATGTAGATTTTTATTAAATACTTCATAGAGTGTAATAAAACGAATTATTAAATCGAAAATGTACATAGGTATCATGTTATGACTTCCATATTATACAAACATAACGATTTTATTTGCTGCAATCATTAGTTTTTAAATTATTACAAACTCTAAAAGTATAAGTCAAATTTTCTGCAGTGCGGCTTTTTTTTTTTTTTTTTTTTGTCGCTTAGTGTAGTTTCTTTTCTTTCCTTTTTAACATTTTCCAACAAAGTTGAAAAGTGTTTGTGATTTCGGTTTGTCTGCCTGTTCGCGGTCTAACTCCCGTCAATATTGATGGAATTTCTTGAAACTGATATATGTTATTCAAGTTGACTATCGGATGTTTCATTATTGAAAATAGTGTAGACACCACTATTGATTTTTGTACAGGGACACCCGAAAGTATTTCAAAGCATTGCGTTCTCTGACAGGTATTTTTATAAAACATATAATTGAAATATGTTATTAGAATTCAATATTGGATGTACTCTAGTGAAACTAGTGTAAATACCCCCACTGTTTTGTGTACAGGGACAGCCAAATGTATTCCAAAGCATTGCGTTCTAGGAGATGTATTTCTGTAAACCATATTTTAGAAAGTTTTCACAAATCTTAATGAAACTGAAATATGTTATTAGCATTTTTTCCCAACAAAGTTGAAAAGTGATTATGACTTTGGTTTGTCTGTTTGTCTTTCCGTGCTCTAACTCCCGTAAATACTGATGGAATTTCTTTAACCTGATATATGTTATTCATATTACTATCGGATGTTCTTTATTGAAAATGGAGTAAATATCACTGGTTTGTGTACAAAAACACCCGAAAGTATTTCAAAGCATTGCGTTCTATGAGAGGTATTTCTATAAACTATATTTCAATACTTTACTTTGCTCAAATCTTAATGAAGTTAAAATATGTAATTCATATGCACAAAAGATTCAAGTTCACTATTAGATGTTCACAACCGAAAATGGATTAAATACCGCCACTATTTTCTGTACATAGACCCCCGAAAGTATTCTAAATGAGTGCGGGGAGGTATTTCTCTATAAACCATATTTTCATACCTTTATTTTGCACAAATCTTAATTAAATTGAAATGTGTTATTCAAGTGCACTATCGTATGTTCACAATTTAAAATGAAGTAAATACTACTATTATTTTGTGTACAGGGACAACTGAAAGTATTCTAAAGGATTGCGTTCTATGGGAGTTATTTCTAAAAACCATATTTTTTACCTTTATTTTGCACAAATCTTAATGAAATTTTAATTTCATATGTTATTCAAGTTCATATGAAATGTTATTCAAGTTCAATGATATGTTATTCAAGTTCACTATCGAATGTTTCCTATTGCAAATATTAGGTCGTTGCAAAAGTTCGTGCGGTTTTTTATTGCTTCATTTCATAAAAATACATCAAATCAAATGACAATTTTTAATCAAAATACTCTACATTACTTTCTACAACCTTTGCCCATTTTTCGGGTAACAAATGTATACCACGGCGATAGAAGCTCTCGTCTTTGGACGCAATAAAATGATCCGCGTCCGCACGAACTTTTGCAACGACCTAATAGAGTAAAAACTATTACTGGTTTATACACAGAGATACACGAAAAAGTATTTCAAAGCATTGAGTTCTACGACAAATATTTCTATAAACCCTATTTTCATATCTTTACTTTGCGAGTAAATCTTAATGAAATAAATATGTTATTAACTCTTGAATAAGAAGTTGAAAAGGGTTTATGACTTCGGTTTTTTTCCAGTCTGTCTGTTCGCACTTTAACTCCCGTAAATATTGATGGAATTTCTTTAAACTGATATATGCTATTTAAATTCACTATCAGGTGTTCCCTATTAAAATGGAATAAATATCACCCTCTATACATATGACTGTCCGTTTGTCCGCCTCTAGCATCCGCAAACTTTTAGAAATACTTTCAGAATTTTCTCAAAATGATGTATATCGTTCAAGCTCATTACAAAACGTTTCCCATTTAAGATGACATTAATAGGCCCTGTACAACTAGTTTGTGTACAGGGACACCCAAAAAATTATAATGCTTTGCGTTTTGTGAGAGATATTCTTCTAAAACACATTTAAATAACTTTCTAAATCGTAAGGAATTTGGCATTTACCGTTAATATATTAAAATGATATTTTGTATTAGGGTTACAATTGAAGAATTGCATTTCCGTTTGTGTTAAGCATTTTGAACACTTTCCGACAATGGTTGAGAGTGATTATGAATTCATTTGGTCTGTCTGTTTTTCTGTCCATCTGTCTGTCCGTTGTGTATAATATCGTAGCCAAAGTGTACTACCGTAGTCATTGAAAATTAAACGATGCACTGAATACAAACAGTTCGAAAGTGTTAGTAATCAATGCGAACAGCATGGTTTTTCGTTCTTGTTTAATTAAGTAAATAACTCCTTTATAAAGGAAAATGAATAGCATGCTCTGTTTTTTACTTCCACTACCCGACTACCGTAGGTATTGGAAGTATTGTATTCGGTCCAAAAATTCGATATAGAGATTTCCCTGATTTACATGTTTTAAGGTCTCATGAGTCCAAAAAAGTGGTTTTTGGCAATTGGTCAGTGTGTATGTGTTATGTGTGCATGTATGTATGTGGGGAATCTTCTGGCTAATAGATCTCAGAAATTAATAAAGATAGAACTACGAAACTGTAGAATTGAAACAGGTCTGGTGTACAGATGAATTTTCCAAATTTTGGTGAAATTTGGAAAACCGGAATTGGGGCCGTTAGTCCGTATCTCAGAAACGGCTCTAAGGATTTTCTTCAAAACTGCTGTATAAACACTCTGTTAGATGAACTTTTGAATGATATAGTTGATTAGTTCAAGAAAATTGATAGGCTTCCTGTATAAATAGCTGAATTTCAGGTCCTGCACGTGCGTTCTTTTCAAAACGGCTATATGACTTTTTTTCAAACTTGCCATATTAATTCTCTTTTAAATATCCTTTTGCATGAAATTGTTGTTTTCTGGTCAACAATTAATTGTGCCTAGCTTTGGTAAAAGTCGGTATCTCAAAAACGGCTCTAACGATTTTCTTGAAAATTGTTACATAAACCCATTTTAGATATCCTTTCTCATGCTTTACTTGGTTATCATAAGAAAATTAATAGTCATCCTGATCAAATAGATCAGTTTCAGATCTCAGAAATTAGTGTTAAAAAAAAAATAAAAAAATAATAAAAAATAAAAATGTCGTGTAAACTCTGTTTTATATGTCTTTACACGTGTATTAACTTTCTCTTACCGGAAAATTTTTAGGTGTCTGTTTCATTAGGTCAAGTCTTCTGATAAATTATCTCCAAAAAGTGTATATAATACGTGTAATAGTCGCGTGGTTGTTTCACACCAGATTTTTTCATTATATTGTCATCCTATCATGTTTCAACTTGCATTTGAAAAGTTTTTAACTGTTTATAACTTTGCTTCTCCTATACAAAAGAAAAGACATTTCCAAAATTAAAAAAAAATAATAATAATAATTAAAAATAAAAAAAATCTATCATTTTTTACAAAAATGTATAGCATACTTTTTTGAAGCAAGATGGTAATCCATTGTACACGCCCATTTTAACTTTGATTTCGAAAAAAAAAAAAAAAAAAACCCTGCATTTTCTTATTTTATCTCCGCTGAAAGATAAGAGAACAATTTAACACATGAATTAAAAGATATATTTTTTAAAGTATAAAATGTAAAGTGCCCAGATAAGTGCTTCCTACGTAAAGGGATTATGTGCCGTATCAATGTTCAGTAGGCAAAGATAAAACGAAATGATGTCGTAGAGGGGTGATAGATTTCTATCTTGTTTCACGATCATGATCACTTTTCATATCAAAAATTCAAATTCAGATTTTTCTTCCGTATCTAATCTCACTCGGTTTATTTAAAAGATCTCTTCACTTTGTAAGTTGCAAGATGGATGAAATATACATTCTTTCTCCCTTATCATTTCATTTTTATTCTAAAGAGTTTCGCTATTTACTTCAATATTAAAACTAGAATGCTGTGGCCACCACATGACTTTCTTCTATGTTTTCCTATGCAAACTCACTCAGTAAAAATAATTTATTAAAATCATTATTTAATAACATTATCTTCCATGATAATGCAGTACGATTTCCATAGTGCAGAAGTAGTATAACACTAAATATCCAAAAAAAATTTCATTTTATTTTCGATATTACATTAAAAAAAAAAAAAAAGAAATCGATAACTTTATTTAAAATTATCGCAGATCGATGGCTCAACCATTCATTTTAAAGATATTGGCGAGCTCTTTTGAAAGATACTTATCATGAAAATTTATTCCCCCCAGGGGGGAGGTGATGCTCCTGCAAATACACAAAAAAAAAAAAAAAAAAAAAAAAAAAAAAAATCCCAGTTGACTATCTGTATTATAAATAATTCTTGTAAATTTCATAATGATTATTAAAAAATAATTCTCTTTATGCACATTTATACAAAATTTTGTCCTATACAACCATGTTAAAAATTTAGAAAAAAGCAACCTGTACGACAATTTTTATCAAAAGTTGATAGTCACTAATTTATGTCAAGGTGTAACTACATACCAATTTGTATGAAATTCTGTGCAGTAGTTCCTGAAATACAGTTGCCACAAAATGTTGTCCCCCCCCCACACACACACAGACAGACAGACATTTTCTAAAAATGGTCAAATCGTTTCTACAGCTCTCAAAACGTGTAAATTCATCAAAAACCCGAGGTCGAAAACTTTTACAAATCCAATACTTTCTTCTATTGAATATAGAAGAAAGTAATAATTCAGTTTATTACAACAATTACTTTGGTGTTTATATTAGGTTAGATTTACAACGGGCATTTACCCTAAAATACCAGAATCCCATATTCGGCGCAGTTTTTTATTCTCAATTTACCGCTAACTCCAAATAGTAGTATTTGTCTTATTTTAACTGTTACTAAATAAGTAAAATATTATTATTTGAAAATTAGTATGTTCTGGCCAACACAAAATCTTCTTCCATATATATCATTCTATATAACACAGCCACTTACTATTGAACATATACAAGAATTTACGTAATCATAGCTTCATACAATGAAGATTTTACATGTGAAGTTTGGGGCAATTTTAATCAACACATGCTGAATTTAGCCACGCGAAAAATCACAAAAGGTGAGTTATAGCAATGCCACTTGTCGTCTGATAGATACCCAAATTAAGTCATCATTCTTTTTCGTAATGAGTATCTCACATATCAAGTTTTGGACATTTATATGTCACAGAAGCTGAAATTTAATCTTTCTATTCACGTGGTATTTTGCAGCCTAACGCCGCTACTTATCGGCCGATATGCACCCAAATTGAATCAAGACAGGCTTTCATAACAACATACCAAGCGTTTCATACAAACATATCAAGTTTCGTGCAACGAATCACAACAGAATCTGAACTATAGCCTTCCCTTAAATGAAAAAAAAAAAAAAAAAAAAAAAAAAACAGTATGGTAGCGTTACCTGTTGGACGATTTGTATTAAATGTTGATAGGCACTAACTTATGTCAAGATGTTCTTACATTATGTGTATTATTATCTTTAGATAGAGCTGCTACAAAATTTTTATAACACAATCACACAGACAATCACACAAACAGACATTTTCTAAAAATGATCAAATCGTGTGCCGGATCTCCCAAAACGTGTAAATTCATCGAAAACTAGAAGTCAAAAAGTTTCATGAATTCAATACTTGCTTCTATATTAAATTCAAAAGAAAATAATAATGGTTGGTTTTGAATAAATAAACCAACCGACGAAGTAAACCCAGAGTCTCCAAAATAAATTACATAGTTGCCAGCGTTTCCATTTTCTTTTAAATAAAGTTTAATGACAATATTTTTAATTTCTTCTAAATTCAACAGAAGGAAGTATTCGATTCATAAAAAGAAAAAACTTCCTGTTTCTGATGTATTTACACGTTTTTATCATGTTGTGAAGACTATTACACTATTTTAGAAAAATTCTATATGTCTGTCTGTCCGACTATCAATTTGTATGTGTGCGTAGCAAAAAGTTTCTGCAAACTCTAGCTTGAGGCTTGAGAACTAATGCACATAATTTCATAAAAAGTTACATTTAGTTCCAAAATAAGATAAATTGGAATATTTTGGTGCATAAGCATAATGCTCAAAAAGGCGTATTGCCGTCTCGTTTTATTCTAATTTTTTATAAGGCAGCATAGGAAAAAATCCATAAAAATTTACACTATGAGAATTATTTTTAATCAGTCATTTTGAAATTTAAACGTTATCTGTAACAGTAATAGTCAACCAGGATTTTTTGTACACGTAGGACCATCATTTCTGGGGTATAAATTTTCAATATGAGTACTTTTCAAAAGAATTCGTTAATACCTTTAAAACAAATGTTTGAACCATAGATCTGTGATAATTTAAAAGAAATATATCGATTTTTATTTTCCTTTGAACAAACAACAACAAATAAAACCCTGAAAAATAGCTTTTTTGGGGGGGAGGTTATACTTTTCTGAGATAAAAATCGTCTGCCCTCACCATGGAAAATAATTTTTTAAACCAAATTTTTGAGCTGCACAGCTGCAAGCGGAGATTTATTCTTTATTTTGCGTGACTTTTATTTGGGTTTCATCAAATACCAAATAATGGTAAAACATTTTACCAGTTTAATGATCGAAGCTACTAGTACCGGAATTTGTAACAATGTAGCATTAAATTCCAACAGTGTAATTGTGATCTTCAAAACTCTATTACCTTAAAAAATAATAATAATGGGGAATTTTAGACACTAGTATAAAAGGATAGGTTTTTACCTTCTTATACGAAGTAAAAGAAGTATTGTAAAAACTTGACCTTCTCAGTTTTGAATTATCCAGGTGTCACAGAGTGTTATGCAAGAGTATCATCTTTTTGTCCCCTCTCATCTCCTCACCAACACGATTTTAAATCTGCAACTCTTTGGTTCTTAAATATTTCCTCTACCTATCTATCTATTGTCGTTTTTCCCGGCCAGCTTTTTTAGCTCTCTTAAAATTGCCCTTGTAGATAGATATGCAAGTTTTTCCAAAGCTCAACCCTCAACCATTCGAGTAATTTGTGCGCTCCGAATTTCTTTGCATACATTGAATGAATGGTGTACTGGTCGAATAATGTCTTCAAGAAGTCCCGGAAAGAAATACATTATCAAACAAGTGAAGATGCTGTGAAGATGCTGTGAAGATGTCATTACACTTTTCACTCATCCAGATATATTGAACATGACCAAGCGGTGTTCTATTGAATATTAGCCCCTTTAAATTGCAACCAAAAAGCCGTAAACGCAATTTTACCAGGTAGAGTACAGAACCTTACAGGAAGTCATGTGACCATGGAAAGCGAAATATATATTACATGTCGAACAACTCAGAAAAAGGTCGGTCGTATAATGCTGAAATTTATTATTTGCGAGTGTCATAACATTTAAGTTTAATAAAAATGCACAAGAGGACTGGTGTTAAAAAATAACGAATAACAATTTTTTTTAAAACACCATAAATTGCAAAAAATGTTGCAACAACTGTTTCAGGTTAAATAAAACTATGAGCTTTTGAAATGAAATCAGGAAAACAAAATAGGAACTAATTCAGCAAACAAAGCGGCAATGTGCCACCAACAGCCGCATTGGTGTGCTTTGTTACTACACTCTTACATACTTTGTCAGTCTGACGAAGAGTCGAGGTTTTATTATGACCCAAAACAACTATTGCAAGTTTTTTTTAATTTATAGTACTTATCGAAAAATTTTTTATTTATTGTCATTATATCTATTTCTGAACCTGCCTCTTTCGTCATTACATGGCCTCGCACATTAAAAATATCCCCGATTTGACTAGTTTTTTCGTGATGTCCATGAGTACGTTTATACATATGTATACATTTATCTCATATTGCAGAAAACTGTTAATAGAGGTTTAAATTTAAAAAGGTTTAAACTTGGTATTTAAGATTTATATAACATTTAATTATACAGTTCTTGTTGTAATCTATATTATGCCATTACGTATTCTTTTAAAATTAAAAAATATTTTTTTTACATTTTAATTATTAAAACATATACAGAGTAATAACAGGAGACTTGGCTTTGGAATATTAAAACCCGAATAAACTACTACGTCAGAAACGCCAAAGAAAAATACTTGAGATGCATACAGCTGTTTCGGTAGCATTAAGCGTACCGTCTTCAGTGCAAAAAGAATTCTGAATCTGGAGAAGTGTTTACACAGCTAACATTCCTAATTTCCTATTGGCCACACTCCCAACCTTTCCCGTAATCCTATTGGTTGAACTAAATTCGGTCACTCTCCTATACATACGAGCACTTCTCCAGACTCAGAATTCTTTTTGCACTGAAGACGGTACGCTTAATGCTACCGAAACAGCTGTATGCATCTCAAGTATTTTTCTTTGGCGTTTCTGACGTAGTAGTTTATTCGGGTTTTAATATACAGAGTGTCTGACAAAGGAGTTTGCTTGAATTTTAATGACATTTTATCAACTCTATTTAGGCTAATATTTTTTCTTTCGACTAGACGGCACACTGTCACATTACTATTAAGACATGTGGTAATTTTTGAGTGAAACATTTATTAACAGATATGTTTAGCCACCCAGATCTCCCGATTTAACGCAGTTAGGTTTGTTTCTACTGAGAATGCTGAAGAACACTGTTTACGCTGCAAAGCCACGTATGCTGGATGCCATGAAAAGGACAATTGTGATTGACTATGAATTCATTCCTTTGAAAACCATAGCTCATGCTTATCGATCTGTTCCACGGCGTTGCAGACGTTGTAATGCTACCAATGGAGGACGTTTTAAACATCTAGAATATCACCAGTAATGTTTTGAAGCTCTATGTGTCTTTTATATATTACTTTCTCCTAGCCATAAGGTAGAGAAAGTATTGTTTTTGGGTCAAATTTTCGAAAGTGAGATTTTGTTATATTTACACGTTTTGAGGTCTCCTGAATACGAAAATCATGTTTTTTAGCGGTTGGTCTGTGTGTCTGTCTGTTATCAGCATATCCCAAAAACAAATTATGGCAGAAAGTTCAAACTCGGTATTCTAAATGTGTATCATATAGGGATGCTACAATAAGCTTTTCGTTGAGATGAAGCAAATGGTTCGTGTACAGGGACACTCAAATGTATTCAAATACATTACGTCTATGGGGGAAATTGCAGGTAAGTAGAGTTTAACATCTATAGACTGAACTAAACCAAATGAAACGAATATATATTTTTTATAATAGAGATAGTCAACTGGGGGAAAAAATTGTGTATGTAGGAGCCCCGCCTCCCCCCCTGGGGGGGGGGAAGTCGCCCTCGAGGGGAGTAAATTTTTATAATGGGATGAGTATCTTTCAAAAGAGCTCGCCAATACCTTTAAAACGAATGGTTGAACCATTGATCTGCGATAATTTAAAATAAAGTTATCGATTTTTTTTTTTTCATTTTTCATTTTTTTTTTTTTTTTTAATGTAATATTGAGAATAAATTCAACTTCTTTTTTTTTTTTTTTTATTTAGTGTTATACTACTTCGCTAATATGGAAATCGTCTGCATTATCATAAAAGATGATTTTTTTAAATAATAATTTTAATACATTATTTTTTGAAAACAGAATTATTTTTTAATAACCGAATTAAATTCTATATAAAAGTATATGCATTAATGAAACGGGGGGTTGAGGGGGGGCGGTAGCCCCCCTCACACAGAGCTAATTATCATATAAAACTCTTCCGAAGCCTAATTTGAATTGTTTAACGCAGGTTTACATAACAGTACTCGTTATCTTACCTCTTAATCTGCAACCTGTATTTATAGTATTAAAGTTAAGGGTAAGAGAAAGTCGTGTGACCCAGGTAACACATAACGTTGTTATATCGTTGCAAATAAGTCTGAACAGTGAAAAATTGTTTACGTTATTTTATGTCCGTTGAAAAATAGTTTTTATTTCGCAATATTCTCCCTGAACAATTTCGAATATTTATTCAGTAATAAAGAAAACCTATAACAAACGTTGTTTTATGGTTGTACTTTTCCTGTTATTTTTTCGACGTTTTAAAATAGGTATTTTATTAGATTTGTTTTCCTTTTTGATTCTAATAAAAAATAGTTTCTTCAACGGATTAATCGGTACTTTTTATAAGTCATTATTTCCGTCAAATGACGTTGAATCTCTTTAACTTGATATCGATACACGATTGTGAATTAGGCAGGATGTATACGCATGCGTATTATAAATTTTCTTTAGAGTTTTAGAAGATGGTGTGCTGCGAAAGAACTTCTAACCTGATAAGAAGTGAAGCTTTCGGCAAAGTATGTTAACTAGTGGTAGATGTTCTTTGGCTTTCGGAAACCGTAACAAACGCAGTAGTTCATATTGTACGCTTTCTCCCGTTCTACAATGCGAAATCGCCAAGTATATTGTGGCAAACCTTAAAAGCGTCTTACGAGTTACGACGCGTGCCATTTTGAAAGTGAATGTGAATGGCGCAGCGCATGAAGTTATTGCTTTCCTGTCAAAGTGGTGTGGAAGTTTTATGTGAAACAATAATAGTGAAAGTTAAATTACATTACATTTTACGTAAGTAACTGAAAAAAAAAAAAAAAAAAAAAAAAACTTGCAAGCAGATATAATAATAGCCTTAAAAGCTCAAAGTTATATAATATTCTTTGGTTTTGGGCTTTTTACCTGCTAGCATAATATTAAACATTACTTCTCATGAGTTCTCGTCTATTGGCTGAAGTCTATTTATCGTCTATTTATTTAAACACGATTTTTCAAGTAATGAAGTGAGTGTTTCTTTTTTCCTTCTTTAATTTTATGTTTCAATTCTTGTCTTAAATTTTCAGGGGTCGGTCTAACTTTAAATTTGATACTCTTTTTTAAAACTGTACTTTTGTAAAATTTCACTTTTTTCATATTTATTGAAAAAATATGTCTATGTATAATGTAACACTATTATTGTTTTATTGAACGAAGTATATGCAGTAAATTTATATTATTAAAAACAGGTCTTATGTATACAAAAGTTATACTTTTGTAAAGCTTGTTTTCTACGAATTTAAATTTTGTGAAGGGAGCAAAACTGACATTCACAAATTCGGCTTAGATTTATTTTATTTTATTATTATTAATAAAATTATTACATTTTTGATTTTCTTTTAATTGCAGATTTTAATTTTCGTTTACATTAATTAACATTCCAAATTTCCGCTTTTATTTATTTATTTTATTTTATTATTAATAAAATTATTACCTTTTTGATTTTCGTTTTATTGCAAACTGTAATTTTTGTTTACATTAATTAAGGTTCACATTTTCTGCTTTGATTTTGTTTATTCTATTATTATTAATAAAATTATTACATTTTTTTTTTGTCTTTAAACTGCAAATTTTAATTTTTGTTTACATTAATTAACACTGTCAATTTCCGCTTAGATTTATTTATTTTATTATTATAATCACTAATTATAATCATTTTGATTATCCTTTAATTTCAAATAAATACTCTTAGCTAATAAATAGACAATCACAGGGATCTAAATATTGGTTTATGAAAATTTTAAATAGTCGATTTTTCTATCTTTATTATTATTAAATTGTATGAATTAAAACTAACTAAAATTTACATAAATAAAATATTTTAATACAATTTTAAAACATATATAATTAGAACAGTGTGTTTTTTTTTTATTGAAATCCATGAATGTTATCTATGAACTGTTTTCCACATGGATACATCTCAGCTTCTGTTGATTAAAATTACACCAAACTCCATAAACAATTGATTAAGAAAAATAGTATGTTCTATCTAAAAGCGCTACTTGCAGTTATTTAACATGCACTAAAGTTTTATACAGCTTCTCAGAATAAAGGTTTTATATACAGAATTTGCAGCAATTTTAATTAACAGATGTTGAGATGTCATGTAAAAATCTCTGAAAGTGAGTAATGAGAGCATCGCCTGTCGGCTGATACACACTCTTAACTAATTCAGCATTCGTGTTTATATTGGATGTCTCACATATCAAATTTAGTGCAGTTGTATGTGCTATGAAATTTAGCTTTCCTCGAAAAACAGAAGTTGAAAATTTTTACGAATCTAATATTTTCGTATATTGAGTATTAAAAAAGTAATAAAATTAGTAATAAAAAAAAGTCTAAAAATTAAGTAAAAAAGGATATTCCTTTTTTTTTTTTTTTTTTTAACAAGGGAATTTTTTCTTTTTTAAATTATTAGCAATATTTTAGAAACAAAAATTCAATGGATATATGGAGATAGCTATTTTTCTTGGATTTCAACGTTTATAAGACATAAGAAAAGCCGTTGAAAACTGATATAAAAAGCACGACAGTATTGCGACTCTGAACAATCATTTTTTTTTTTTTAGGTTATAAAAAAAACGACGGTATTGCGATTTCGTACAACCCTTTTACAACGGTTTTTTTTACGTTGTAAAATGTATTAAAACAACCGTTGAATGTGAGTGACACACCAGATTATTTTATTATTATTATTATTATTTAGTTCGTGTTATTGAACTTCAACTAGTGTAAACCACATTGTGTGACACTCCTTATTATTTAATAGGTAAATAAAGAATTTATGGGGTGTTCAAATATTTTTTTTTCTTCCTAAATAAAGCACTATTTGAAGCATTTGAATCAATGAGTTTATCTATGAATTCATTTGAATTTTTTTTTTTTTTTTTTTTTTTTTTTTTTAATATATTGTTAAGTTTTACATTATTTTTTTATTCGCAGAGCATTGTCTAAATGGAGACAAAGTTGGAACAAGACATCACTGTGCCTTTTAGCCAAAAAGCATCAGATGCTTCGCGGTCGCCAAGTATCACTCTGCCAAAAGCACTTGGAAGTGATGCCACATCTTGTAATTGCAGCAAGAGATGCTACCAATGTGTGCCTAGCCACGTTCATAGACCGGAGATGGAATTGCTCCAGCATCAAATCTGCACCCTACCTCACGCCAGACCTCGTAAAAGGTTCAGTAGTTCGTCTTTGTATATAATTAATAACCTTTCAACCCTATATTATACAATGTGCTTGAAAAAGCCCATCTCGACTTTAGACCTATAAATATACATGTGTTTATACTATAAATTGTAAAGTTACAAGAAAAAGGAACAGAATATTATAAAATAAGACAAAATTATAAGGATTCGATTTTGAGGAATTAAAAAACTTAAATTTCATGCAGCATACATACAAAAGAAAAATGTATTCCACTGAGTAAAAATGCCCCATGCGCTAATAAAGTAAAGTACAAAATTTCAGCATTGTATCATTAAAAGTCTGACATACAAGCGAAGAATAAAAAAGTTGACACACGAGAATAAAGAAGCACTGGTTCATACCCCAAAAGATTTTCCATTGCCAACATTTTGCAATTCTTAGTATTTACGTGCTGAATGAAATGAAAATAAGTTTTTACCATTTGTGGTTTCCACTTGAGTATTGACGTGTAGTGGAAGATGGTAATGGGCTTCATCTCTCCACAAAATATTGCATGGTCATGCATTGGCCAATTCCATACAAACAAGAAATTCTAGAGCAAATGTTTCTCTTATTAGCAGATTAACAGGAAGCTGAACATTATAATTGAACATTGCCCATGTTCAACTTCTGAACATGGGCAATGTTGTGTGGATAGCAATGTAGGATGTTTCGTAGAATTTTATGCATCCTGCTCAAAGACATGCCCAAAGTTCTAGCAATTCCCTGCGCATTACACGTTTGTTCACCACCGCTCGTCTCTTCCTAGAATGCTGTGGTCGCATGTTCAACTTATGTCAAAGCATTTCCTCCCTCTGACAGATTTCACTTAAGGTGCCTGCCTACCTTCGGAGGTGATTTTTTTTTTTTTTTAATAATTGAAAAATTGGCCTATTTATGTGCATTATATGATAGAATATAGTAAAAAACAGTGAATAATCTGAAAAAAAATTTGCAAATTTTAAAATATTTTGAAATTTAGGCTCAGATTATGCCTAAAATTTGCGAAAAAAAAAGCACTTTTACAAAACATCATAAGTCAAATTTAAATAAAGATATTTTTATTCTGTAAATTTTATTTAGATTATTGAAAGGTCCTTAAGATAGTAAACTACTCTCAAAACTATAACCATGTTATTTAATATTTTAGAGACGATAATATTTTTACATGTTAAAAAAATCATGAATTTACATGACAGTTCATAACTTCCATCAACCAAAAACAAAAAACAATTTAGCTAGATTCATCGTCGTAGTTCAAATCCTTAAATCAACTCCTCTAGAGCATTTTGTCAAAGTTTCATAACGTTTCAATTATAACTTTTGGAGTTATGATGTTTTGAGATAAAGCAAAATGCTAAAAATCTCATTTTGAGAAAAAGCAAAAATACAGATTTAAAAACAAGATTTTACCTATTGAACAAAAAATAATTTGAATAAGTTCCTAATTTATTTCAAAGCTTCTTATTTTCTTTTTAAAATTCATTTTATATTCAGTAAGAAATTTTGATGCTTTACATTGAGTAAAACATTTATGTAAACAAGCATTTACAGGTCATTTTCGGTCACTTCCGGTTTCAAAAACTGGCGAGTGACTAATATTAAAATGTCTGTAACTCAAGTTCTAAGCAAGATAGAAAGAAAATTCAAACTGATTTAAAAAGCTAAAATATCAGGCTTTAATACTAAACCAAAAACAGACAATCGGAGTTTTCACCGAAAATTGCATTTTAAAGGTAGGCAGGCGCACCTTAAAAAAAAAAAAAAAAAAAAAAAAAAGAGCTGTATATTCGAATTTCTTAATCATTTTCTCCAGATTATTGCACCGGTAAAGCAGAATAGGCATCGAACCACAGCTTCTTTTCCTACTCTTTAATATCGGGAACTTCTTCAGAGCCACTGAAGCGTAGACACCGTTCTTGCAAAAAAAAAAAAAAAAAAAAGCTTCACGAACAGAGTGCGACCCTTCTGTCATGTCGAGCTTCTCAGACGACATATGAGGAAAATGCGATGTACCCCGTATTCTTGTGACAAATGCAATGTCGTGCGCGCACATAAACGTCTTTTATTATGCATATTACGATGCCTAAAGCATCATTTATTGTTAAATATTGAAATTTATTTTCTTGCCTTACCATTTTACCCTTCTGGGAATATATTCAGTTGAATTTTTCAGTCATTCTGAACAATGGTTCTTTTTTTTTTTTTTTTTTTTTTGTTACAACGTTTTAAAAGTTGAACTTTAATTATAATCATCCCGTATATTCTTTACAGCTTCAATAAATAAGTAAATTAAAGAAAGCCTCTTATTGTTTTTTCTTAAATTTAGGTTAATTCAGTTTTAGAAACTTCTAAATTTTTAAAAAATAAAAAATAGAATTTTTATTTTAAAGAAAGTGAATTTGTTTTTCTATTCTATTTTTATGTTTTATTCTTTTATCCTTTACATTACTATATTAACTGATTGTAATTACTATTAACCATTGCAATTTTACTAACATATGATCTTCCCAATGTTTTGTAAATACACAATACAAATGCCAATCGACTGATTTTTATGAATTCTATTTCTTTCTATTTTTAGACGTGTTCACTAATTTGTGCGCAGTGTACATTTTTTTTTTTTTTCACGTTTTAAATATACATAAAAAATAAAACTAACTTAAAAAACAAATCGTACTAAAGTGGTCATATTGTAACTTTTTTGAAAAATTAGAAAAGAAACAAACCGAAAGCAATCCAGCGTAATTTACGATTCCTGCATACAGAAAAAATCTGTAAATTAAATCACACTTATAGTGATTTCGGAAAAAGGTAAATGAATCATACATAACTATTCAGACAGTAATTTTTCCGATTTTCGCAAGTTTGCTTCGAAAAATGATTCTTTGAGTGTGGAAAAAAAATTCGCACTGTCGAACGAGAAAATTTTCTGCTTTTTCCAGAACTCCTTTAAATTGATTTATTATAATGTGTCATACATTCAAGTAGGGTTTAAAAAAATATCCGAATCCTCAATTTTGTGCTGTGCAAGATTCTTTAAAGAATGACAAAATTACGATGATTTATTACAGTTAATATACTTTGATTAATTCCGTTAAATAAAATGTTTGTTTAAAAGTTTAAAAGACGAAAGGAGGCCGTTCACCACTATACAGTGGTTTTTAGCGATTTGAAGCCTCCCCTGTTGTTAATCACACAAATAAAACAAAGCAAAATCTGCTGGATAAAAAATAAAACCCTACACTGTAAAAAATATGTCCTATTTGCTGCCAGAAATTCTCTGTAATTTGAAAAATTACAGCCGGTAACAAAAGTGTCCGAACACTAGCCGAAATTCCTATGTAAAAAAAGTATTCTTCATACGATTTTGTTAAATAAATCCTTATCGAATCATGTTCTCACGCTGACTAAGAACAGGATTCGACAAGGATTTATTTAACGAAACCGTATGAAGAGTACTTTTTTTACATAGGAATTTTTGCTAGCGTTTGGACACTTTTGTTACCGACTGTACGTTGTCAGAACGCATTTTCTCAAATTACAAAGAATTTCTGGCAGCAAATAGGACATATTTTTTACAGTGTACGAAACAGAAGGGCAGTAATCGCACAAATATTAAAAACCAGGAAGCATTGGAGACTAACTCCCATATAAGAAAGGTCGCGAAAACATTTTGAAGATGAAAAAAAAAAAAAAAAAAAAAAAAAGGAGGGGCTGCCAGAGACTGCTCCCGCGCGACAGAGGGCAGCAAGTGCCAGAGAAAGACAGTTTCTTCCCGACAGTGCGCACCAGACTAAGAGAGTAGGTGATTATCGGATTCTTTGGAAGGGATCAAGTTTGAACACATAGAATTACTCTTTAAAGTCCAAGCAAAATAACACATTGAAACCCTGATGTCTCTCTTAGGGATTGACATCTAAAGTCAACTAGTGTAAAGAGGAGGCGCACTCTTCCACTTTCAGGAAAGGTACAGAGATTATGCAGCTTATTCACAGGGGGCAGTGAAGAAAGAAGAAACATTGGGAAACTGAAAAAACTTTTAGATTTGTTAATTTATTAGCATATATGTTTTCTTACTTTTTTGGGAAAAGAAGTTCCTCAAAATAAACTTTATCCAGAAATTATGTGCTGCAATTATTAATGGTGTAAGTACATCTTTTATCAAAATACGTCCTTCACTGTTATATTGTTTCAGTAAAATTTACAAATCACATTTTTTTTTTTCTTTAAGAGAACTAGGTTATCATTCCTGAATGATCCGTAAAAACTTTTAAAAGAAATTTCGTCTTTAAATAAATATTTATCTAACATATTTCTTGTGGCTAAAAATTTTAACAGAATGTTTAAAACGTGTTCAATTTTTGAGGAGGAAATAATTTTAATCCTTTTAATAATACACAATTCAATTAATATTAATATATTGCTCTTTTTTATATTTTTTCAGGCACAAGAGAACAAGCTTTTGTTTACGCTCTCGCATCAGCATCAGCTGCACATACAATCGCTCGCGCATGCGCTGATGGATCCATAGATTCCTGCACTTGTGGCTCAACGCCCCATGAACCTCCTCATGGGGATTTTAAATGGGGAGGTTGCGCCCACAATGTCCGACATGGTTTAAAGTTTGCCCGAAACTTTGCAGACGCACCCTGGAGACAAAAGTCTGTTAGGAAGAAAGTAGAATCTGCTGTTAACAGACATAATAATCAAGCAGGACGTAGAGTAAGTCAAACAGAAGCTTCTTTTAGCACTTTACTCATATTTTAACTCTTTTCATTTATGGCCGTATTCACCATTAACTTCGACTCCCGATTCAACGGAAAAACTTGAAAAGCGTCTAAAGGCAGGCTACAGCTTTCCAGCAAAATTTGGCACGCTGTTTCTGCCATCTAGCGTCAAGGATTTCATATAATCATTGATTGGTTATTTTCACGTAAAAAATCTGAAAACATCTATACCGCTAGATGGCAGAAACAACGTCAGAATTTGCTGAAAATCTGCACCTCGCCTTTATGCGGCTTTCAAATTTTTGTGTCCAACCGGGAGTTGAAGTTATTGGTGAATAACAGCCTAAGTGTTTTACTTTTTATGTAGGAATGACTCCAGTGTGAATGTCGTCTTAGGTACTTTCTGCCATCGTAGTTTCTTTAAACCCATTATTTCAGAAAATGATTGAGAGAAGAAAAATAATTAAGACCATTTCAAGGCGCCCTAAGATTGTGTCTATTATACTTAAAGTTTAAAATTACCTAGCTAAAAACTAGTCCTGCTTTTTAATGACAGTGTTCTTAACCTGGAGTCCATAAACTACTAAGAGCTTCATCAGTATTTGAATTTATATGATCCTTGTTAATTACAATCAATAATGTAATTTTTACAAGTGATTAACATTATTTCCATTTTAGCCTTAGCTTTCAAGACGTAGTTCGACCGTTCGCCACAAGATGGCGTCATCAATTGTGTGGAAATTAAAGGTGATTATTTTACCCAAGGAATCATTATGCCTTTCTCTCCCTGCATTCAATTGTGCATAAAAACACCCTGGGTTGGAACAGCTGCATTTTTATTTATTTATTTATTTTTATATTTATTTTATTTTATTTATTAATTAATTTATTTTTAAAATTCAGACCAAATATTTTTATTGTGTCCTTTTTTTTTTTTTTTTTTTTTTTTTGATTTGGTGTATTTTATTCAATGGGTAAAGAAACAAACATTTAAAGGAAATCACCCTTTTAACTAATAATAAGTATATTGCTTCATATTTTGTAGCTATTCAGGAAATAATACATATCTTTACACAGTTCTGTTACAAAATATAAGGATTAATTTAAAGTAAACAATTTTCTATAATCCAGAGGGGAAAGAAAATGAAAATACAAATAAAATAATGCTACAGAGTTTGTTTAATGTACTCAAACGGTTTTCCATTTTATTTTATTCACTTGTCGTTTTGAAGAAATTTTGAAACTATTTACGGACGCTAGAGAGATGACAGATGTATAGATAAGAGACGGACAGAAAGACAGACAGATACAGTAGCTGGCAAAAGTTTTGAGAATATATATATATATTTTTTTGTCCTAATTTTTTCTGGAAACAAAATTTCTTAATGATGTAAATAGTAGTTTGTAGCTTTAGTCATCTTACGTGGTGCGCAACTAATGATATGTGTGCATATTGTTAATTTAAAAAATACCAAACGTGAATTTGAAAAGTTGAAAATAGAAGTTTTGAGACGATCTGATAAAATTCAGGTTTTTTAATACTTGACTTAAATACAAGTGATATTTTCACATACACACAAGGGCTCCGCTAGCTCAGTTGCTATAGAGAAGAGGAATTCCACACAGAGTTCGTACCTGTCCATGGCTTTTAAATTTAGCAGAGAAAAAGTTTCATATTCTGCTATCGCAAGCAAATTTAGAATTCCAAATCAACTGTTGGACACACAGTAAAGAAATGGTAAGATGGTAAAGGTGTGCACGATCTTCCAGGATTAGGAGCCTTAAGGAAAACGACTACACCTCAAGACGTGTTCCAAAGGAAATTGGTAGCTGATCCAAACAAGAATGATGTTCAAATATTCAAAGAGATGGCCACCAAACATGGACACACAGTGAGTATACTCACTATAGCATAGGATATCATCTAGATGCTGTTGGATTGTGTGCATCGATCGCTGCAAAAAAAAAACTTTCCTCTGGACACAAGAATAGGAAAATCTGTTTGAAATTCGCTAAAGAACAAGAAACGTGGACAACCAAAGATTGTAAAAGTGTCCTTTCTAGCGATGAATCCAAATTCAATTTGTATGGAAGATGGCTGACGTTATACTCGTCTTCGAAAAGGAACCAGTATGGATTCCCGGTACAAAAGTCCAACAGTGAACTGAACTACGGAAACGGATCCGTAATAGTCTAGGGAGCTTACCAT
The DNA here is from genome assembly GCA_963930645.1 of Salticus scenicus. Taxonomy (NCBI): domain Eukaryota; kingdom Metazoa; phylum Arthropoda; class Arachnida; order Araneae; family Salticidae; genus Salticus; species Salticus scenicus. Next base: position 33,244,829 of record OZ005652.1, on the reverse strand, counting down.
CTTGATGGCGCAGTTCCCCTCATACACATAGATGGGGCTATGGATCAAAGCGTTTATAAAAACATTTTCGAAGCTCACATGCTGCCTTGTGCTCGTGAAAAGGTGCCTCGTGGATGGATGTTTCAGTAGGATAAAGATACCAAGCACATTTCCAAAATAGGGACAAATTGGTTTAACGCTAAAAAAAAAATAATGTTTTAGTCTGGCCACGTCAGTCACCTGACCTCAATCTAATTGAGCATGTTTGTGAACACATCGGAAGAAAAGCCGGAACACGGAAACAACTTCCAAAGGCAGAACTCCTTTAGGATCTTCAATAAGAATAGGCGAAAATCCCTAGGTTCAACTGTGAAAGCTTTGTTAACTCCATACCAAGACGATGTGCCGCACTCCTCAAAGCAAAGGGATATGCAACTAAATATTAAATAATGCTATATTTCGTTACATCAAAACACTTAATTTCAATAAAAGTTCAAAAAAATTGAATCATCTTAAATTTTTTGACGAAGTATTTTTGCGAATTTTCGATTTATCTTTAATTTATGCCTATATCTTAATTATTCTAATGTTGCATTTTGTTAAGCTTTAAAAGGGTATAAATTACTAATTTAGATCATTAAGAAATTTTGCTTAGAGAAAAATGTAAGGCATAGAAACATTATCGTCGCAAAAACTTCTGCCAGCCACTCTAGATAAATTTAAATCAGTCATTCTTAAGCATTGTTAAAAATGCTTAATAAATACGAAATGCAATTCCAGCAATTTTCGATTATAACCAAAAATGTATCGAATAAGGAAAGTATGAATTAGTAAAATTCCTTTTGGAACCAAACCAAACTTACATTAAAGAGCATGGTCGAAAGCATAGGGGACAGGGCAAATTTTGTGACACAACTTCCTATGGGTCAAGGTATGACCCTAGAAGTTTTAGCTGTTTCTACCAAGAAAACAGTTACGGGTAGCTATAAACAGTGGCGCAGTGCCTGAGCGTTTGGGTTGAGTACAGAAGGTTTTGAGTTTGAGTCCTGCCAAGTACTTTCTTATAGCTTTTCAGTTCAAATAAAAAAATTGTTTATAGTTTTAATTAAACTAAATTATTAATTTTAGAAACAATATTTATTATATATTTATATATATGTATGTGTGTTTTATTTATTTATTTTTTATTTATTTATTTATTTTTATTTTTTATTTATTTATTTTGTTTTTTTAACGAGTGTACCAATTAATAAAATACTATTAACTGGGAGTTTAAAAATATATGTTTTTTTAATTATAAAGAAGAAAATCATGTTTAAATTTACAAATTTAGTTTCTAATTTATAGTGACTATGATCAGAAGTAGAAAATTAATGAAAGTATAAGTATTTTTCACAAGAAGCACAAGATATAAAATAAAATTGATCACAGTTAATTGCATTAAAATCTTGTTCACCGTCAAATATTGTTATCCTTCTGGAAAATATTTGGCTTTTCGTCGAGATAACTAGAGATGTAAAATTCATATTTACCCAGATTTTTAATGGGCACTCTAGAATAACCCACAGGCATCTTCTCTTAAAGGGACAGGAGCCTTCATGTCCGAATTGCCACTATAACTCACTCACCATTCGCCATATTTTAACTGACTGTCCCTGTTTACACCATCTATACAGGCATTACTTCAACTCATCATCACCAAATCTGACAAGCCTTTTAGGTATTAATCCTCATTACAATTTGACTAACTTTTTAAAAGAGGCTGGGTTTTACTACGATATTTGATTTTATTTTTTTTTTACTGTTTATCTATTTTTACTTCATTTTTTACTATATATACACTGCTCATAAATCTTTATATTGTTTTTATTATATACATTGTTCATGACTTTTTGTATTGTTTTTACTTTATACACTCTTTACTCTGTTTTGTACTATTTTTGTACTTTTGTCATCTTTTATATGTTCACCCTGTCTTATTTTACTATTTTTTTCTCATCTGACCATCTGGATGGGTAAACTCATCCAGAAGCTACTTTTTTAGCCTGTGTTTGTCATTCATCACAGTTTGGCGCAGCATGTCCCATTGTGGACCTTGCGCCAATAAAAGGCAACCAACCAACCCAGATTTTTTATTTTTGAAATGTAAATTAGTTATAAATCAGAAAAATCATTTTGAAAAAAAATGTCCTTATGCTCAATCTTATTGTCAGTTCCTCCAAGAAAATGAAATTCGACAGTTGTTCAAACATAAAACGCTAGCACAAATTATTAACGAAATTTTATCTAAATGTAATATAAAAATATTTCCCCTTAAATTATTCCTTTACTTTTAATTTAAAATTTTAAAAGTTATTTTTCAGTTGTAAATTAAAAAAAGAAAGAAAAATCGAAATTTGATCGAAACGGGGAGCGAACTGAAAACCTTCTTTACTCAACCCAAATACTCTGGCACTGTGCCACGATTTCTTGTTCACCTATTCTGTTCCGTCAGATTTGATAGAAGCAGCTAATACTTCTAGAGACTTGCTTTGCCCCACGGGGGGTTGTTGCACAAAATTTGCGCTCCACCCTATGTTTTCGACCATGCTCTTTAATTTAGGCTTGGTTTGGTTCAATAGGAATTTTACTGATTCATACTTCCTTTGTAAGTATTTTTATGTGGTCCTGTCAATCCCAATGTTAATCATACTATATTCTATAGAAAACTTTTTTTTTTCTGTGCATATGAAAAAAAATTGTCAATTTCATAGCGTTTTGTGCAAAATAAATATATTGAAAAATGGTTTATAAAAATAAGTTTTAGAGAATGCAATGATTTGAAAATTTTTTGAGTGTCCCTGTATACAAACCAATAGAAGAATTTTTAACTCCACAGTTAATTTGAATAACATGTATCAGTTTCAAGAAATTCCTTGAAAATTGAGAGGGATTAGAGCTCGGACAGATAGACAAATGGGAGACAGACAAACTGATGTCATACACACTTTTCAATTTTACTGTAAAGTGTTAAAAAGGCTTTTTCCGTCATTTTGAACTAGTTTTTCTTTTTTCTTATTTTTATAAAGTAAAATGCATTTGTGTCTGTTTTGGTGTAAATTAAGTGAATCTGCATAAGAAAACACAAAAGAAAGTTTTGTGATGACCATATGTTAGTTTTTCTATTTTTGTTTTTTTCCCCTTTGCTTGGAAGCCTACATCCTATATTAAAATTACATGTTTTATTTTGAAGCTCTTTCTGTCCTACGTGGAGCTATTCTAAGATTGTCAATTTAAATTTTCCTTCCAAGCTTTTAATGCAGCAGTAAATTCAAAATCGTTGGAGAAAGAGAAGGGGAAATCTTGATTGAAATTTTCGGGATCAGAAGCCGAGTTTCTCCCTTTGGGCGGGCCTGGTTCGGGCTTAATTTTTTTCACTCGGAGCGGACTGGGCCTGGATTACATCCCGTCCGGGCCCTTTTCCAGTTAGTTAGCGAAGGAAGTAAATGATAAAATGTCTCTTTTTACTTATCTTACTCATAGGGTCGAGAAAGTATTGTCTTAGGGTCAAGTTTTCGAAAGTGAGTTTTTTCATATTTACATGTTCTGAGGTCCCCTGAATACGAAAATCATGTTTTTAGCGAATGGTCCGTGTGTCTGTCTGTCTGTCTGTCTGTTATCGGCATATCTCAAGAACAAATAGTAGCAGAAATTTCAAACTCAGTATTCTAAATGTGTATCATATAGGGACGCTTCACTAAGCTTTTCGTTGAGATGAAGCTAATGGTTCGTGTACAGGAACACTCTAAAGTATTCAAATTCATTACGTCTATGGGGGGGTAGGTAGTATTACATTTGCAGGTAAGTAGAGTTTAACATCTATAGACTGCACTAAACCAAATGAAACGAATATACATTTTTTGTACTAGAGATAGTCAACTGGGGAAAAAAAATTTGTGTATGTAGGATCCTCGCCTCCCCCCTGGGGGGGGGGAAGTCCCCCTCGAAGGGAGTAAATTTCATGATGGGTATCTTTTAAAGCAGCTCGCCAATACCTTTAAAACGAGTGGTTGAACCATCGATCTGCGATAATTTAAAATAGAGTTATCAATTTTTTTTCATTTTTAACAAAAAAAAAAAAAAAATTTTTTAATGTAATATTGAGAATAAATTCAACTTTTTTTTTTTTTTTTTTTTTTTTTTTATTTAGTGTTATACTACTTCTCTAATATGGAAACCGTGTGCATTATCATGGAAGATATTTTTTTTTTAAATAATAATTTTAATAAATTATTTTTACTGAGTGAATTTGTATAGGAAAATATAGAAGAAAGTCGTGTGGTGGCCACAACACAGCAGTTATTTGTTGTTAGTGGATGCGCTTTACTAATATAATTTTACTATTTCCGGGAAAGTTGTTCGGGAATTGAAATAAATTCCTCATAGAGATATGATAAATAATGTATGTTTTAAGCTAAATATTCATCGCTTGTTTTTTGTACATTAATGAAACGGGGGGTCGAGGGGGGCAGTAGCCTCCCTCACACAGAACTAATTATCACATAAAACTCTTCCTGAGCCTAATTTGAATTGTTTAACATAGGTTTACATAACAGTACTCGTTATCTTACCTCTTAATCTCCAACCTGTATTTATAGTATTAAATTTCAGGGTAAGAGAAAGTAGTGTGAGTGACACACCAGATTATTTAGCATAACTCTATACGCTAGTAGTCAGGGGAATTTCTTTTTTTTTTATTTAATTTTGATTCGACTGTCGAAGTCCTATACGAAGATTGTTGCCTGTTTGTCTTTTCACACTCTGGTTTTCGAAAATATTCATGGCACGCCTTTAAATTGATCTATGTCATTGAAAGTCCCAATATTGCCTATTCAAAATGGTAGAGATGGCGCTATTAGTTTGTTTATATACTTTATTGTCTATGGGGGTTTGTGATGGCTTACGGTTATATAGTCTGTGAGGGATTACTTTTTAAGCACATTTTATCTACTTTACAAGGCATTAAATGCCCTAAAATACATTCCCTTTTTTTTCAGATGTGCAAAAGCATGTTTTTCGTTGATGGTTGAATTAGCATTAAAGATTCGTTTACAGGGTCGCACAGAAGATTCGGATACATTATGGGATAAGTGAAAATGGCTGAAAATAGATTTCTGGCAGCTTTAAATAATTGTAATGCTTTTCCAATATTGTTTCACAAGTACTTATGTTTTCTCTTTGACTTTCTGTCTGCCCGTTATTTGCCTTAACTTCGTAAATTTAAATCGATTGTCAAAATAATGATGAGTGTTAATAACATATACTACACCACATTTCCTACTGGAAGTTATATTTTAGAATTTAAGGTTCATTTATAGGTACTTATGTGAACTTTTCATATGTCAATTAATCCGATTTCCCTATTAAAATTTTTGAGGTATGCAAAATATCACAAAAATATTTTTTCAGTAAAAATGTTAGTCAAAAATACATGTTAAAAGTATTTGTCAAAATTTGTGATTTAACTTATGTTTTAAAATTGAATGCTGCTGTACTTAAATTTATTTTCGTTTGACAAGTTACAGGAAAATACATTTCATACTTTTAGCTATAGTGATTTATTGTTAAGATATTTTTTAAGCCATACATTATTTTTTATTTTGAACTACATCGATTATTAATAAATTTCTTTTTATGATTGTCTATGGCTAAATGATTAATAGTTTTTTTTTTTTTGTTAAGTGATATTCTATTACTTGCATTTATAAAAATTTGAAAATTACAATACTAGAAATTCTTGCTTTTTTTTTTTTCCTTTAATCGGACCGGGGCTTTTGCACGGGCTGGACCCAGGCCTACAAGTTCGGCTCATGTAGACCTCTAATGTGTGCTTATGAATATATAAGTGTGTGAGCGAACCATTGAATATAAATAAATATATAAATGCATGAGTGAAAAACTGAATCCGTTACTTTAAATTTTTTTATTTCTTTCAGGATCAAGCGTAATTCTCATGACAGTTCTCCCTCCTTAGATTCGACGTCTCCTTCATGCTAAATTACTACATCGCCATCAAACTCCTATCTTATTAAGTAATAAAAGTAATTGGGTCAAAATTCAATGTCGAACGATTTAGCAACCATGCAAGTTTCCCAATACTTATCAATTTACTGAACATGAAAAGGGAGGGGGGAGAGAGCATGGGTGGGAGGAGGGATAGATAATCCCTAATAATTTCTACATCTATTTAATTAAATGGTGTTCATCAAGCTCCCATTTGAATGACTGATTTTTTCTCTCTTCTTCAATTGAATAATATCTGAATTAAAAACCAGTTCTTGTACAATGGGAGAGTACGAGGAGGAAGACAAAAAAGCTAGATGAAGAACAAAACCGTGACTCTAGATTCGAAAATGAAGATATCTTCGGCGGATGTCTATTAGGGGAGGCTTTACATTAGTCCGAAAATAAAGGGGGAATTATAGTAATAAAAATTTGGCCGTTCCCACCACGACTTTTGCTGTTGGCTTGAAAAGACTACCTAGAAAATACTTTTATCGCTTTATTAGACGACAATTTTTTTTTAACACTTTCCAACAAATTAAAAAAGTGTTTATGAATTCGATTTTTCCGTCTCTCCATCTGTCTATTCGTCTGAACGCATTCTCTTTGGCGTAAATATTTTTTTAAATGCCTTGAAACCGACATATTTTATTCAGGTTCACCAATGGCATATTCCCTATTGAGATTTTTGTAAATGCTAGCACCAATAATTTGTCTTCAGGGACTTCCAAAATAAGTTAAATATATTATTGTCTATGAGCTGTGTTTCTTGAAAGTATACTTTAACACAATTATACTGCGCGAAACAAAGGGAAATTTACGTAGATTATTCAGGTGTACATAAGCATATTCCTTATAGATTACGGTATAGGTAGCACTAGTGGCACACAAAAAATATAGATAGCACTACGCCGCACAAAAAATGTTCAAGTATATTCTAGTATAAAGGAAGATTGTTCAATATGTATTTTCAGTTATATTATACGCTTTTAGCATTTTCCAACAAAATTTCAAATAATGAAAACTAAATGATGTTACGGGCAAATACAATTGGAAGCTGAGGATGAGTACTTTTCAAGGTTGCATTTGAGCTTATAAATCTCAAATGCGTTGCCAATATGCAGTTCGCAATTGCCAACAGACTTGTATCCCCCTCTCTCCCCCCCAGGAAGGGTCCGAAGATGTGTCATCACAATTTGGATGGTCCACGGGGGGTATAGCTTCCTCGCATCGGTAACTCTCAGAGATAATGTTTGTACGGAACATGAGGGATATTGCAGCCACGACGGATATGCACCAGCCACCTTTAATTCACACAACGCTCTTTGACCAGATTAAGTAATCTCAATAATAATTTGAAGAATTTTACAAGAGATTTTTGTTTAATCCACAAAACTAAGTCAAAACAGAGTTATTCTGATGAAAAAATAAGCATAGCAGTAAACAAGTAACTACAGAAGAATTGAAATAAAATATCAAATTATACTTATCTAAAAATATCCTCTTATAAGTTCAAACCTCCATTTTTTATAAGTTTGTTTTTCATTATCAGCACAAGAGAATACCATTTAGATTTTTACATATGTCAAAAATTTTATGTTTTCTCACTACATATTTACAAATCATTGCAGCACTCTCTTGTACACCCTATAAAACAACCAATTAAAATAACGAAAAAAGATTTTTAAGCATTTTGAAATTTAGCCAATCTTTATCGAAAGGAAGAATGCAAATTACGTAAAATATATATTGTCTGTCGTATTGTCAGAAGTGTTACTATCTAAATACACTGTCAACCAATATATATATATACACTACTGGCCATTAAAATTGCTACACCAAGAAGGAATAATAATAACGGAATGAAATTTGTTGGACACATACATTATAGTAGGAAGAACAATTGATTAAAATTTCAGGAAATTTGGAGTAATATGTACTGAGAAAACAGTACATAAAGCAGTGACCTCTGTGAACAATAACAGCACTTATCTGCCTAGGCATAGAATCGAACAGCGATTGTATGACATGTACGGGTAGAGCACTTCATGAAGTGCTTCATCGAGGAATTGTGGCATCGTGTTAAAACTTCATAAAGTGCTCTACCCGTACATGTCATCCAATCGCTGTTCGATTCAATGCCTAGGCAGATATGTGCTGTTATTGCTCACAGAGGTCACTGCTTTATGTACTGTTTTATCAGTACATGTTACTCCAAATTTTCTGAAATTTTAATCAATTGTTCTTCGTACTATAATGTATGTGTCCAACAAATTTCATTCCGTTATTATTATTCCTTCTTGGTGTAGCAATTTTAATGGCCAGTAGTATACTATCTACCAATAAATATTAGGACAGATTCTAATTTAAACGTTTTGTCTAATATCTAGAAAATTTCTGCAGGAATAGACTTGAATTTTTGGGAGTATAAAGAACATGTTATACCTCATACATTTCAGCAAAAGTTTTGTCTTGAATTGGAAAAGAGGACCAGTAAAAAATTAAACAAAAGTCAAAATGTTTTGGATCACTGTGTCAAAAGTAATGGTTAAAATCCATTTTGGCTGTACCATGTGATTATGAGGGTTCTTTTAATTATCTGTATAAATTTTTATGAGGATACCAAATATATTCATGTAGATATAACGGTTTCTTTAGAAAACTGTATTTAAAAAAAAAAAAAAAAAAAAAAAAAAATCACATTTTTAATTGTAACACGTAGGATATTAGACCGCCATTTTTAGAAAGCTTGGTGGACTACATTAGACGCAACACACTGCAATCAAATTGCAAAAATAATAAATATCTTACGAAATATGAGCCTTTTTACTAAATAATTTTTAACTGCGCTTGCGTTAGCTTTTAAAAAATTTCATTTGCATAATTTAATAGTCAAAAGTATGAAGCTTTTTATATGAAAACCCCAAACAAATATCGTGTAAATTCAAACAGTTATGAGTTATAGAATAAACCGAATTTCAATTTCTCTCTCTCTCTCAAAAACGAAAAGAAAAGAAAAAGAAAGATGGTAGGGTGTTTTATTTATATTTATTTACAATCAGCGGGCATTGTATCCCCATAGGGCACTGACTGAATCAAAATAAAAATGTGAGTAAAACCCCTTATAGTTTAGCTTTTATTTTGAGAAGAACTGAAATTCTGTCCATTCTATCTCTCGTAACTTTTTGTATCTACACGATATTTTTTTAGAACTTTTATATGAATACCTCAATATTTTTCGATATTAAATTATGCAAACGAATTTTTTTTAAAGCTTGCGCATGCGTAGTTAAAATTTATTTACTAAAAATGCTCATATTTCGTAAAATATATATTAGTTTTGCATTTTAATTGCAACATGCTGTATCTAATGTAGTCCGCCGAGCTTCCTAATAATGGCTTTGCACAGGGTCTAATACCCTACGTGTTATAATTAAAAATGTGATTTTTTTTTTTTTTTTTTTTTTTTTTCTTTACAATTAAAAAAAAATTATATTATTTTTTTTTTTAAATTCCGTTTTCACATTTGGAAATGGAATATCAAAATTGTGTTGGCATGATTCCGAACCATCCTTAGGGGTGAGTCCGAGACCGTCACCAATGACCTATAGTGTAGCCCCCAGTGTGAAGTACAACTCACTCATCCACAGTCGGAAAATTCACAGCCGTTAAATTACTACTCGTTCTCTAAAAATTGATTTTTAAAGATTTAATAATTTAAATTTTGAGTTTAAAAGTGAAAAAAGAAAAATAATAATAATAACTAAGTGCATTTTTCTCCCTTTCTTAGCTTAAAATAAAATAAAAAAAATTGAAACAATACATTTTTGAAAAACGAGTATACTAATTTAACGGTTGTAAATTTTCCGAATGTGAAAACGGAAAAATTGCGTTATATAATGTGTGATTATATAAACCATTTTCACCACAGAGTTACATGGGATTTGTTGGCCGGAAACGGGGAAATTGTAAGAGGGAGAGGGAAGTCTTATGCAGCCCAACCTGATGTTATTCTATGGCGAAATCTCTTATGCAAATTAGTCATTAACCATAGCATGTTTAAAAATTCCGTTTTCACATTTAAAAAATTCACAACCGTTAAACTATTTTCAAAAATTAATTTTTAATAATTCATTTCAAAGTTATAAAGTGTGGGAAATTATTTTAGGCTGGCGGCTACGTTAGTGAAGCCTCCCCTTAACCTGTGTGCGGCCAGGTTCATGCTTTGTATTCAAGAACTGCCACATAAAAGAAAAAGATGCATGCTTTACAAATATACTCCTTTCAATCTTGACATTGAACAGTTTATATATGTTTATAATCCACTGTTTGGCCAGTAATTGAATTGATTTAATAGTAGTATATGTACAAGAGTATATTTTTCTTCTGTAACCTGGAAAGGAAAATTTTGTATTTTGTTATTGTATATATGTTTTGTTAATTATACATATTTTGGGAGTACCGAAAGTGAATTTGAGACCTCCTAAAATTAGTGAACCAGGTCATATACCCCATGGGCCCTTCTAATCACTAATTTATTCTATTTCGTTAGCACTGGATAAAACATCATTTATATATTTTAAAGGAAAATCTAATGAGATTTAAAGACGAGTGTGAAACTAAAATACTCTCCAGTTAAACCGAGAGGATAAATATTTTATTTTCATAATATTATTCTTAAATTTAAGTATGTAGCGATTGCATATCTTTTCCCTCCGATGATGACAACGTGCGCCCCCGAAACGCGACAGATTTTGTGGCACTTTCTCGCACCTATCACATGTTACATTTATGCTAAACTGCATAATTCGAACACCGAAATTTAATTCTTGCCTGGATCACACAAAAAGAATATTTCTATTCATCTTATTTGTACCCTGTAAATTTTGTTTGTAATAGAATTATACTACCTAAAATATTACATTTCTTATTCTGGAAATAAAACAATGCACACTAAGCATTCAACACTCAACTCTTACGTATTGTGCTGTTAAATGTGTAACCAGTGTCAATAATAATAATAATAATAATAATATTCCACTGTCAAATTAGTCTCGATATTTTCAATAAGCAGATTTTTCTGTCAATAAAATATCTTCAAAATGAGAATATTGTGTATTTTTTTTTTTTTTTTTTATATTGTAGGATTCACATGATTTCACTAAACTTATAAAATGAATCTGGAAAGGAATAATAGCAATATTATTCTATATTAGTGAATGAGACCCGAATTATTCATTTTAGAATGGTTTCAAATGCATATCACCTTTAAATAACACAAGTGATTGCAAACCTATTCATTTTTTTTCTTTTACTTTCTTCTGTATTCAATAGAAAAAAGTATTGGATTCGTAAAAATTTTCGACCTCGGGTTTTTGGATGGATTTACACTTTTGAGAGCTGTAGAACACGATTTGACCATTTTTTAAAAATGTCCGTCTGTCCGTCTGTGTGTGTGTGACAAAATTTTGTGTCAAAAAAAAAAAAAAAAAAAAAAAAATCACATTTTTAATTGTAACACGTAGGATATTAGACCGCAGTGCTAGCATATTAGACCGTAGAATATTAGACCGCCATTTTTAGAAAGCTTGGTGGACTACATTAGACGCAACACACTGCAATCAAATTGCAAAAATAATAAATATCTTACGAAATATGAGCCTTTTTACTAAATAATTTTTAACTGCGCTTGCGTTAGCTTTTAAAAAATTTCATTTGCATAATTTAATAGTCAAAAGTATGAAGCTTTTTATATGAAAACCCCAAACAAATATCGTGTAAATTCAAACAGTTATGAGTTATAGAATAAACCGAATTTCAATTTCTCTCTCTCTCTCAAAAACGAAAAGAAAAGAAAAAGAAAGATGGTAGGGTGTTTTATTTATATTTATTTACAATCAGCGGGCATTGTATCCCCATAGGGCACTGACTGAATCAAAATAAAAATGTGAGTAAAACCCCTTATAGTTTAGCTTTTATTTTGAGAAGAACTGAAATTCTGTCCATTCTATCTCTCGTAACTTTTTGTATCTACACGATATTTTTTTAGAACTTTTATATGAATACCTCAATATTTTTCGATATTAAATTATGCAAACGAATTTTTTTTTAAAGCTTGCGCATGCGTAGTTAAAATTTATTTACTAAAAATGCTCATATTTCGTAAAATATATATTAGTTTTGCATTTTAATTGCAACATGCTGTATCTAATGTAGTCCGCCGAGCTTCCTAATAATGGCTTTGCACAGGGTCTAATACCCTACGTGTTATAATTAAAAATGTGATTTTTTTTTTTTTTTTTTTTTTTTTTTTTCTTTACAATTAAAAAAAAAATTATATCTCCGCGAATGTTTGGGATAGCCTCATAAAAATTTATATAAATAATTAGAACTATTTTCAGAATCACATCCTACAGCCAAAACGCATTTCAAGCATTAATTTTTACAGGGTGATCCAAAACGTTTTGACTTTTTTTTAAATTTTTTACTGGTCCTCTTTTCCTCTGCAGGACAGCACTTTTCATGAAATGTACACTGAGAAAAAAATATATACCGCCTTCCTCTAGAATGAATAAGTGGCCATTTTCTAAATCCCTTAACTAGAAATATAGATTTCTGAGCTATGCGCGTAAGGCACGCCAATAAACTGAATAGACGAAATGATCGAGAATTTCTAGTGTACACATTTCTAGATGGTGAAACAATATTCAATACTCTAAATATTCTGAATCATTTGTATTGCGAGAAATTCTCGCTTGATTTTCCAGAATTTGGTAAGAAACCAAGATTATAGTTGCTGAAACCCGCCTCTCGTAGTCTCATCTATTTGCAGAGATTTTTAAATAACTTTGCCCTCGAGAATACAGGCAAACGCTCTAGAATTCTAATAGGGGCTTCTAGAACTTGCGTTCCAAGGGGACTAGAATTTATAAAGATGACATGGAACTATTTTTTCTAGAGCCACAACTTAGATTCTAGATGTCAGTTACAGAAATTTTTCTCAATGTATGAGGTATAACATATCCTTTATACTGTTAAAGTTTCAGAATAATTCCTGCAGAATTTTTTCTAGATATTTGACAAAATGTCTAAATTCGAAAGTGTCCAAATTCTTATTAGTACTAGGTAGTGTATAATATTTTTTATCTCACGTGAAGAAAATCCTTTTTTAATCTTATGGAGGAGCGGCAAATTTACTGGCACGACTCGGAAAAAGGTCGTTACACCTATTCACTACTTCCAAAGGTTTCTAAATATAACTTCGACCTAACACCAGCAGTCACTGCCTTTCTCACAGGACATGGTCCTTTTAAAACCTACCTGCATAAATTCCATCGCTCACGTTCAGACCAATGTGAGTGCGGGACCTTGGGCTCTCCCAACCATTACTACTACTCCTGTCCACTTACTTTCGACTGTCGCATTATAAACCCCGCCAACAAACCTTCTGACTGGCTTTTTAACATAATTAACCGAAAGCCCCTTCGTCATAAACTAACAAATATATTTAACCACTTAATGCATATCTCTAATTTAACTTCTTAAAAAATAAATAAATAAATAAATAAATAAATAAAAATTTCAAAGTCATTAGTTACCAATTTTAGAACTACACATCAAATTAGTGACTTTTAAGCCCACAAGTCCCTCTAACAAAACGAAAGACATGATATGTTTCTCTAGCCGCCCACTGTCGCGTTCGAGTTTCCACTCAGGCGGCCCTATGTTTTTTTTTTTTTTTTTTTTTTTTTGTGTGTTTTATTTCTTGTTACCTTGTCGTCCACTGTCGTGTGAAAGCTCTGCTTTGGCGACCTCTGTATATATATACATATATATATATATATATATATATATATATGTGCAATAAACAACGGAGGAGGTTTAATCTTTAGAAACGGGCTCTTTTGAATCTCCACAGTGCCATCAGAGCCCCTCTCTAAAAGTTGAAATCGCTCAAAACTGCTGCATAGTGGTGAGCGACCACCTTACGTCTTAGAATCTTAGAATTTATTTGTGTAATTTAATATCAAAAATCTCAAAATTAACAAGTTAAGCATTAGTCACTTATATTTACGCTAATTTTTCACAGCAAGACTATTTTAAATTAGTTTCCACGTAACGTTCTTTAACGATCTTATAATTTATAAAATGGAGTAGATTTTTGTAAGTATTGGATTTTATTTCTTAATAATTTTGGGTTTTATTTTATTATTATTTTTCGCGTGTTTAGCTGAATTCGGTTGTTTTATAAGTAAATAGGGCATTTTAGGGTAATAGGGCATTTAACTTTCCTTTCTTAATGATATTTATACTTCTTTAACCCCTTAACGCGCGCTGTCCTCGCTGCGAGGACGGAAAATTTAAGATCCAGCTGCAAAAATTCATCCCGGAAATTTTTTAGCAAAAATTTACGTTTATAACATATCAGAAAAGGCCGGTTTTTTAACCTTAAAATTTAAAATTTCTTTTAGTTTAATTTAGTTCATGAATCCCGGTGGCAGTATAATTTAAATGATCCGAATTGCGCCGCAAAGGGTTAAAGGTGATATTTTATTAATAGAAAAATATACATATCAATATTTCTTCACACTAAAAAAAAAAAATAAATAAATAAATAAAATAAAATAAAATAAAAGTTTCTGAAGCCAAAGTCGCCATAGTTTTTTTTTTTTTTTTTTTTTTTTTTCATAACTTTCTTCCTACAAATTTATCTTGCAAAATATTCTACCACTGAAAACGGTTATAAGAACGTGGAATTCTAATTCAAGCTACATTCTCTCTCTCTCTTTTCTTTTCTTTATTTTAGTTCAATAGCACATCATTAGGTGTATATAAAACAGAATTCTAAATCTAAATAAAACTGAATGGAATTTTCTACCATCATTAGAAATGGGCTGTTTTAAAAAATATATGTTTGCGATAAATCTATGCTGCATATTAGAATAAATTACAGACTTATCCAAAAATTCTGTAAAAGATAGGCGTAGCAATATAAAGATCAAAAGTAATAAATGAATAAATAGAGACGTGTTATTGACATAGTAAGTATATTACTGACCTACAGACATTATTATCAAAAGGGAAAGTGGGGATATATTTAACAGAAGCTTATTTCTTTATTTACTTTTCTGAGAAAAAACTTCTGAGAAGAAATTCCATTTTCAAGAGAATTTTTTTGAAAATGAATAAATAAAGTTAAAAAAAAAAAAAAAAAAAATGAAATGGTTCTTAGAAGCAATAATTATATTTCGAAATAAATACATAATGTCCTCTAACGGCTTGGATTTTAGCATAATTGAAAGAAAATAATGAACGTTCTAAATTTATTTCTGAAAAAAAAAAAAAAAAAAAAAAAAAAATCATTCAAAAATGGTAATTATTTACACTTCAGTTTAAAATACATTTTATTTGACGCTATTGAAACACAACAAACGGAAATTATGCGTCATTTAAAAGCAATGATTAATGTGATTCATGCATGAGATTAGTAATGATAATCTTTGGAAACTGTAAAACTAGTATGTTTAGCCACTTGGCTTGAATCAAGACGGTTAAAGCAGACTGAGAAATTAACCTTAGACTTTAACAAAAACTTATAATCCCACTCATATGGCCATACTGTTTAAAAAATAAAATGAAATGAAATAAATTTACGTGCCATACACTGTTAAAAATTTTGTACTAGGTTGAACCAAAACATGGTACACAGTAGCTGCAACCACAAGATGGTGAAGCCTTTTGCCATGATTTGGTGCTTGATTCAACCAAACCTTAGTACTAAAGTAGCTGAAACCATAAGATGGTAAATATTTTACCATGTTTTGGTGCTTTTTTTCAACAAGAAGTACCAAAACATGGTAGAAGGTTTCACCATTTCAGTGTTGAAGCTACTGTAGTAACAGCTTTCGGTTCAACCTAGCATTTCGCTACTAATGTAGTACCAAATTTTGGAACAACCTTTAACTGAAATTTTTAACAGTGTAGTCCATTTGAGTTTTATGCTCAAAACCCTTTTCTTACAGATAAGAAGGAAGGGCAAACCGTAATTTCTGATTCAACCTGATCGCTTACCATAAATTTACGGCAAGACTTTAATTAACGGCTATTTTGTCGGACTTTTCGCTGACGAGCCAAAAAAGAAAAAAAAAATGTAAATTTACTGATTTATTATTATTATTATTTGTACATGAGGACATTGGGATGTGTTCCTCCTAGTTCTCTTAGTGACAAACAATAGAAAACCATACACTATATCAAATTTTTGAGCAGTTTTTTTAAACTTCTGATTATCTGTTCCATATTGAAAACGCGAGCAAAGATATATATATATATATTAACATTGATATAACATACACTCCTTCTCATAATTATAAGGACACCCGTTTTTCTATATTAACTAAACACTGAGCACTATTATTTAAACAAATATATTTTTAATTAATTTGAATTTCATTAATAGACTATATTTAAAAAGCTTTATCGTTTTTCTATCTTAAAAAACTTTAAATATGGTAAAAAGATGATTTTTCAGGTGTTCACAATCCCCGTGGCAGAAACACGGCGACACGGCGACAATGTCGCAGAAACAGAAATGTTCTTGCAGAAAGATTTTACTTAAGTCAAATAAATTTTGTCATTGTGTTTAAAAAAAAAAAAAAAAAAAAAAAAAAAAAAAGAGAGAGAGAGAGAGAGAGAGAGAGAGAGAGAGAGAGAGAGAGAGAGAGAGAGAGGAAGAGGAGAGAGAGAGAGAAAGAAACTCAAAAAATGGTTTATAAACTGTTCTGCAGAACAAATGTTCGTTTCTGCAGATACGATCGCCCAATCCTGAATAAGGAGAGGAGATAAAGCGGATGTAACTCACTTGGGTTAGCTTTGATAGGACATGCATTAGCGATTCGTGATGCGATGATATGATTCGGTGTATCGACACTTTTCACTGGTAATCTCATCACATCGGAACTTCATTTTCGTGTCTCCAAACTACGAAAATGCCGCACCTGCCGCTCGTGTCGTATGTATTTATTGTATTGCAATTGCAAAAAGATGTTTTTCCGAAAGAATGTGGCTTTGCGACCATTTTCCGAATTTCATATTTCATGCATTTTCAGATTCATGCATAACAAAATAAGCTGCACTCAGTGATTTTTTTTTTAAGTGCGTGATTGTTGCTGCACCGATTATCATACATTTTCTGATTTACGCAAGACAAATTAGTTGCATCTAGTGATTTTTTTTCTTTAATGTATGCGAAGCGTGCATACGTGCGTGGTAATAAATACACGTAAATTTTTAAAAGCTGCATTAATTTTAATGTTTGGTTCAAACTATGCAATACATTTCACAAATACATACAGAAATAAGACTATGGGGAAATTTGTAACGTCTGTAGTTATACGCAAAATAAAAAATGAAGCTTTAAACCTTGCTTAAAAAAAAAAAAAAAAAAAAACAGAAAATTAAGAAATTAATCTTAAAAATACTTTATTAGTTTTTAGCATGTATGTAGCAAAAGATCTTAGCAATAAATATTAATGAGTATCTTAAGTTATAAAATTGGTAACTTTTCTATTTTTTTTTCTTTACTAATCATTAATTATTTTAATTGTGATTAAAATTCTTAGCTTTAAATTTTGTTGTTTAAGCATATGAAGTCGTTAAAAAAAAATTATTAATTTATTTTACAAAAATACTCTTATCATTAGTTTCTACAGCTTGTTCATTTCATTTTTTAAACATTTGAATTTTTAAAAAATGTTTATTTTTCCTTTCTCTTACCCATAGGGTGAGAAAGTATTGTTTAAGGGTCAAATTTTCGAGCGTGAGTTTTTGTTATATTTACATGTTCTGAGGTCCCCTGAATACTAAAATCATGCTTTTAGCGAATGGTGTGTGTGTGTGTGACTATTTGTCTGTCTGTGTGTGTATTATCAACATATCTCAAGAACAAATAGTAGCAGAAATTTCAAACTAGGTATTCTAAATGTGTATCACATAGGGATGCTACACTAAGCTTTTCGTTGAGATGAAGCCAATGGTTCGTGTACAGGGACACCCAAGAGAATTCAAATACATTACGTTTATGGGGGAAATTGCAGGTAAGTAGAGTTTAACATCTATAGACAAACACCAAACTAAATGAAACGAATATATATTTTGTGTAGTAGAGATAGTCAACTGGGGGAAAAAAATTGTGTATGTAGGAGCCTCGCCTCCCCCCTGGGGGGGAAGTCCCCATTCGAGGGGAATAAATTTTCATGATGGGTATCTCTCAAAAGAGCTCGCTAATACCTTTAAAACGAATGGTTGAACAATCGATTTGCGATAATTAAAAATAAAGTTATCGATTTTTTTCATTAAAAAAATAAAATAAAATAATGTAATATTGAGAATAAATTCAACTTTTTTTTGGATATTTAGTGTTATAAGTACTACTTCTCTAATATGGAGACCATGTGCATTATCATGGAAGATATTTTTTTAAAATAATAATTTTAATAAATTATTTTTACTGAGTGAATTTGTATAGGAAAATATAGAAGAAAGTCGTATGGTGGCCACAGCACACTAGTTATTTGTTGTTAGTGGATGTGCTTTACTCATAATATTTTACCATTTCCAGGAAAGCTGTTCGGGAATTGAAATAAATTCCTCATAGAGATATGGTAAATAATGTATGTTTTAAGCTAAATATTCATCGCTTGTTTTTTGTACAGTAATGAAACGGGGGGTTGAGGAGGTCGTAGACCCCCCCCCCCTTCACACAGAACTAATTATAATATAAAACTCTTCCTAAGCTTAATTTGAATTGGTTAACATAGGTTTGCATAACAGTACTCGTTATCTTACCTCTTAATCTCCAACCTGTATTTATAGTATTCAATTTCAGGGTAAGAGAAAGTAGTGTGAGTGACACACCAGATTATTTTAATTGAAATATTGCAAGTTAAATAGTTATTTTGAATAAAAATCAAACCAAAGGTTTCTTTTTTTTTTTTTTGTAAGCAAAAGGAATTTTAAATTTTATCTAATAGTAGTTGTTTTGAATAAATACTAATTAAACAGCAAATGCTTTTATTTATTTATTTTTATTTACTTAGTCGTATAGATATCAATATCAAATATTACTTTTAATTGATTTCTATTTATTTCGTTCATCCGTAATCATTATTTTCTATTAGAGATTTTATCCATGAAATCTGTTACATTTCCCATTTCAACATTTCCTTAAAAATTAAATATTTCTCTTGCCTCAATCTTTATGAAAATGTTTTGGCTATGCTTTGTCTATAATTGTGTTATTTAGATCTTGTATTCTGTTCTACTTTGTGTTTTTAAATGATGGTATAAATAACATTCTGAATTCTTTAATGTCAAATCACATTTTTTAGATTTCAAATACACATCTTCATGCTATTTGTATATACAGTGCGTTGCATGAATATAAACGCACCTTAGTTTTAAGAATTAGAATGGTATAGAAGTGTAATAAAAAAATATGAATAGGTGACACTTGATGCAAACTGTATGTGTATGATTCAAGAAATGAAAATACGAGTCAAAACAATGAAAGACTAATATAATTTTTTAGAAAATAATTTTTTTGAAATTATGACAAAAATACATGTTGCATGAATTTAAACGCACATGTAAAAAATGAATAACTGAGTAACAAATACTGTATCTAATACTTTGTAAAGCTACCATGGGCTTCTAGAACAGCCAGTAAACGCCTTTCATTGACTGATATAGTGTCATGAGGTCACCCAAGCTGATTGTCTTCCAAGCTAGTAGAATGGCCAATTTTAGTTCATCTTTCGTGTTAAACTGCCTTCCGTTTACGTTAACAGAGCGAACCACAATACCCCATACCTTCTCCATTATGTTTAAATCGGGGCCTTTTGAGGGCCAATCCAGAACTTTAATTTTATTGACACAGAACCATTTTTTCACGATATGTGCTATATGTACAGATGCACAATCTTGCTGAAAAATATAATTTCTTCCAGCTTTCTTGACTGTTTAACGGCGGAGGATCCTTGTGAGCATCTGGACATAATCTACAGTATTCATAGTGCTCCACGAACTCTAATTCGAAAGTTCCTTTAAAACCTATGACTGCCCACACCATGAGAGACCCACCTCCAGATTGACGTTTTGAACAGTACATTTCTTCGGTTCTCAAATCGTGCCAGTACCTATGAAATCCGTCCGGGCCATCGAGATTAAACTTTTTTCATCTGAGAAGATGACTTTTTCCCAGTTTAGTAGATCTAGAATCTATTTTCTTGTCCATTCCAACCGCATATCTTTGTGCTTTTGAGTGAGGGGTGGTTTTGCCTTCATTTTCTTAAATTTAATGAATGTTGTAGCTTTGAAATTTCTCCATATGGTTGTCCGATGAACGCCCAGCTTGTATTCAGCCTTTATCTTCGCACAGGAAATATTCTTATTCTTTGTAGCGTTGCATATTCGACGTTTATCATAACTGGTGAGCTTTCCTGTTCGCTTCTTATACGCTTTTCCCGCATAATTTGCTCCTTTCTTTACATAATTTCGCCCAGCACTCTCACTTCTTCCGATTCGGCGCAAAATTTCACGATTACTAAAGCCTTTACCACGCATAAAGTCGATTTGTATCCTCTCGTCTACTGTGAAAGTTTTCCCTCTTGCCATCCTGAACAAACTCCATAAATTTTGCATTCAACCATTAAAACTATTTTTGGAGAACTTTAACAACACGACTATCTGTGTTTTAATTTAATTCCGGTAGCTCTGTTAAATTTTAAACGCAAAATACAGAGTGCGTTTAATTTCGCGCAACAAACGAAAAACAGTGAAAAATAAGAAAATGCCTAAACACTTATTTACATAAGCTTGCATGAGCCTGAACATACGTGCTCAAAGCACGTAATTCAGTTGTTAGTCACAAGCAATAACTGTAAGTCTCATTCCTTCTTTTAAAATTTTAAAAATTCTATTTCTGGTTATTGGAAAAGGTGCGTTTATATTCATGCAACGCACTGTAATATAAAAAATGAATCTTGTGTATTAGAATGTTATCTTGCATCTTTCTAATAATCTCAAAAATTATAAATGTTGTTTATTTATATTTCATTATGATATTCAACATTCTATATTAAATTTTACTCTTTTAATTTGTTGTATTTTAATTTTGAGTTCTGTATTATATTTGATATTGTTTGGTTTGCACCTAATGAAATAAGTGCATTTGTGTACTTAAATATATATTTATTTAATATTAGGAAAAGTAATGAAATTTTAAAAGTATTTGTAACATTTGTTTAATTTAGACATTTCATGATTTAAATGCCTTAAAAAAATTTGCCGATTATTTTTGGTGTGTTATTGAATTTTATGGTTTTAATTCATTGACCATTTTATAAACAATATTGTATATTAATGTGAACAAAAAGTCTGAAGCAATTAAGATCTGAAGCAGTAGATTTATTTTCACCTTTCTTAAAAAAAAAAAAAAAAAAAAAAAGAAAGAAAGAAAGAAAAAAAAGAGAATTTTCTTGCAATAGTGCAGATTGCATTTGTGCCTAGTTAAAATTTAAATACATTGGTTATACTGAATATTATTTACTATTTAAAAAAAAACATTATTTTGAATTTTTAAATGTTAACTACACAAACTATTCCTGCAGAAAGATTTTGGTGTTGATGAAGCTTGTCGCAGAAAGCATAATAAATTTCTGCCACAGGGTTCACAATTATAAGGACAGCTCGAATTTTAGCAATTTTTTTCAGTTATTCTTTAAATTAATACTTTATGGGATCTCTTTTTAGGGTTAAACAGTCAGACATTCTCTCTGGTATATATATATATATATATACTTTTTTTTTTTTTTTTTTATTAAGTTTCAATACCATTTCGTATAGCATGTATGATATTCTTAATACATTTAAACTATTTAAAATTGCTTTTCACTTGCATGCACTTTTCTAATATCATAAGTTAAGGTTTTTCCAACTTTGAGGCCATGGGAAAGGCAATAATACAGAATTTTCTTTCTTCAAACTATTTCCTATTGCTCTAAAAGTAGAGCAAAAATGTAAGTCTTGTAGAAAAAAATATTATTACCCCCCAAAATGTAACAAAAATCTGATTATTTCACGTTTAAAATTTGCGGATATTCTCTTGATGTTCATAATAATAGAAAAAATTACTAAATTCATTCTGCCATCAGTAGAAGCAGCTCCCCAGAGCACCATAGATCCACCTTTAAAATGAATGCCCGATTCTTATCTGCCTTTAAAAAATCTGCTCTGTTTTTCGCTATCTTTAGATCGTGCCAGTAACTGTTAAAACCATTTGGTTAATCAAGAATAAAATGTTTTTCATCTGAAAATGCAACATTTTACTATTTAATATTGTCTTTATTCAACTTTAACACAGACGTTCTTTCCCTCCATTAAATGCTGATTGATTATTACAGGTTTTTTATTCATTTTAACATATTATTAATTATTTTAAACATACATAAATGTGGACCCTAACCTTTCGTTACAAATTACGAGCAAATTCAGCAGCATTCATTATCAGTAGAACAGTAAGAGGAATTATGAATCTTCGATCTCTGTAAAACAACTTTGATTTTGCATCAGATCTCTCTCCTATCGAACCAGCAGTTCAACGTTTGATCACATTTCCTTCAGCAATTTTAGACCTTAAAATTTCATTAGAAATTCGGCGGATTGAAATTATCCTTCCACTTAAAAAACACATTTATCATACTTCACTACTTGAACGTTCTTTTTTTCGAAGAATTATCAGTAATGTCCGTCCAAGAAAAATTGAAGGCTTATATATGAATTAATCTAGCCCAGTAGTTAACAAATTCGCATGTCAACTGTAATTTATCCGTTAGCAAGTTAAATAAAACGAAAAAATCTGGATTGTCCCTATAATTATGAACATCTAAAAACGTGGAGAAAAACACATTTTGCATTATTTTTTATTAATTTTGTTTCGTATTAAAAAAATTATAGCAGTTTTGGTTTTTAGAATACTAGATATATTAAGTGCACTTAGTATAATCTTGTTCACAATTATTTTTACATTAGTTACTTCAAAATATAAATTGTCCCTATAAATTTGAGAAGGCGTGTATTTGATAATTAAATGCAAATATGACTGTACAATGACGTACGACTGAGCATAAAAGGTCCTCAACACCAGTGGCGCCGACTATGTGGGGGCTCGAGGGCTCGAGCCCCCCCAGAAAATTTTCTGTAGGGGCTCAGCCCCCCCCCAGAAATTTTGAATATTGATTCACTATTAAACAAGAAAATCTTTCCTCTATTTCTATTTAGTTTTTTACCAAAATCATAGCTGTAAAGTAAGGTTGTTGCAATTCAAAATAGGCATAAATTGACTAAAAAAAAAAAACAAGAAAGGCTGAAAGTCTCTGTATGGGGCGCGGGGGGGGGGGAGATCAGAGGAAGATGATTCCCTTTGCTGTGCTATGGGAATCCCAATCACTTATGGTTTGTGCATGAGGAGCAAAAGTTTTCAGAAACATCGATGCAAAGTAATATAACTATTTTCACAAAAGTTACTGCCATATTGTTATTACATTTTTTATTTTTATTTTATTTTATTAATATATTATACGCTTGATGCTACTCTCTTCCCTAAGTTTAAGTGAAAATAATTTTTATAAAGGTTTCTGAGATGTTTAATTCGCCTTCTTTTTTTTTTTTTTTTTTTTTTTTTTTTTAATTATTTATATTTGCATTTTATTTATTTGGTTGCTTCTTTTTTCCCTTGGCATTTTTAAATAAAAATGAACTATTTTGGATGTAAGTCATGAATTTATAAACAATAAGAAGTATATAATATTTTCCTCCCTCCCCCTTTTTTTTATGAAACTTTTTATTTTAGGAAAATAAACCTTGATAATCTGGTGTGTCACTCATAAAATTAAATTTTATGGCCTATTGGAGCTGTGCCATGTTCAAATTTGTCACTTGATATAGCTGCTCTAATGCAGACTCGGTGACCTTGCCAACATAAATTATGTGAGAAGTGCCGAACTGTTTATCAGCCAGGGTAGTTCAGTGGTTAGAGCATCCGCGCGTTAAGCGGAACGGCCCGGGTTCGATTCCCGATTCTGGTATTTTTCACATAGTTGGTAAAATGTCAGCCTTCTACTCCATTCTATCAAAATTTAATTAATGATAATATATGAAATTTTAACATTTTAAGTAAAAATGAAGAGTAAGAACAAATATTGTTTTTAAAACTTAAAGAGAAGATATAGCAGAAATTATTTCGAGATTCTGTCTTTCCCCTCCAATTTTAACTTAACATAATCACAATATTGTTTTCAAACTGAAGTGACTGATGGCCGTATTATCCCAGCGACCTCCCTGCTACTCTTAATTTTGTTTTATAAATTCGATTTACATAAACTAAATGGCAAAAATTATGATGGCATTTTCAGGACCAGTTTTGGGGCCCTTTGCTACTCAGGACGCCTCTGGCACATGCCCCTGTGTTAATCAGGCCGTTGTTTGTGTGTGCATAAGCATGGGTGCATTATTATACCAAATTTGATGACCTTGTATTAGAAATATGATTCCCCCCCCCCCCAAAAAAAAAACATCCTGGCTACGGCCTTGGTTCGAGCCCCCCCAGAAAATTTTCAAAGTCGGCGCTGCTGCTCAACACCCTTGTCTACAACCTCTGTGATAAGCCCAATCAAGGCTTCTCCTTGCCTCTTAAAATTTCTCAGTCGTCGGTCGCCAAATTCCATGTAACTCGATGGGGAAAATTTGTTTGTAAAACTACTCATTACCTATTGTACCTTTTTTTTTTTTTTTTTTTTTTTTAAATTCCGTTTTCACATTTGGAAATGGAATATCAAAATTGTGTTGGCATGATTCCGAACCATCCTTAGGGGTGAGTCCGAGACCGTCACCAATGACCTATAGTGTAGCCCCCAGTGTGAAGTACAACTCACTCATCCACAGTCGGAAAATTCACAGCCGTTAAATTACTACTCGTTCTCTAAAAATTGATTTTTAAAGATTTAATAATTTAAATTTTGAGTTTAAAAGTGAAAAAAGAAAAATAATAATAATAACTAAGTGCATTTTTCTCCCTTTCTTAGCTTAAAATAAAATATAAAAAAATTGAAACAATACATTTTTGAAAAACGAGTATACTAATTTAACGGTTGTAAATTTTCCGAATGTGAAAACGGAAAAATTGCGTTATATAATGTGTTATTATATAAACCATTTTCACCACAGAGTTACATGGGATTTGTTGGCCGGAAACGGGGAAATTGTAAGAGGGAGAGGGAAGTCTTATGCAGCCCAACCTGATGTTATTCTATGGCGAAATCTCTTATGCAAATTAGTCATTAACCATAGCATGTTTAAAAATTCCGTTTTCACATTTAAAAAATTCACAACCGTTAAACTATTTTCAAAAATTAATTTTTAATAATTCATTTCAAAGTTATAAAGTGTGGGAAATTATTTTAGGCTGACGGCTACGTTAGTGAAGCCTCCCCTTAACCTGTGTGCGGCCAGGTTCATGCTTTGTATTCAAGAACTGCCACATAAAAGAAAAAGATGCATGCTTTACAAATATACTCCTTTCAATCTTGACACTGAACAGTTTATATATGTTTATAATCCACTGTTTGGCCAGTAATTGAATTGATTTAATAGTAGTATATGTACAAGAGTATATTTTTCTTCTGTAACCTGGAAAGGAAAATTTTGTATTTTGTTATTGTATATATGTTTTGTTAATTATACATATTTTGGGAGTACCGAAAGTGAATTTGAGACCTCCTAAAATTAGTGAAACAGGTCATATACCCCATGGGCCCTTCTAATCACTAATTTATTCTATTTCGTTAGCACTGGATAAAACATCATTTATATATTTTAAAGGAAAATCTAATGAGATTTAAAGACGAGTGTGAAACTAAAATACTCTCCTGTTAAACCGAGAGGATAAATATTTTATTTTCATAATATTATTCTTAAATTTAAGTATGTAGCGATTGCATATCTTTTCCCTCCAAGGCAAGCTCCGATGATGACAACGTGCGCCCCCGAAACGTGACAGATTTTGTGGCACTTTCTCGCACCTATCACATGTTACATTTATGCTAAACTGCATAATTCGAACACCGAAATTTAATTCTTGCCTGGATCCCACAAAAAGAATATTTCTATTCATCTTATTTGTACCCTGTAAATTTTGTTTGTAATAGAATTATACTACCTAAAATATTACATTTCTTATTCTGGAAATAAAACAATGCACACTAAGCATTCAACACTCAACTCTTACGTATTGTGCTGTTAAATGTGTAACCAGTGTCAATAATAATAATAATAATAATAATATTCCACTGTCAAATTAGTCTCGATATTTTCAATAAGCAGATTTTTCTGTCAATAAAATATCTTCAAAATGAGAATATTGTGTATTTTTTTTTTTTTATATTGTAGGATTCACATGATTTCACTAAACTTATAAAATGAATCTGGAAAGGAATAATAGCAATATTATTCTATATTAGTGAATGAGACCCGAATTATTCATTTTAGAATGGTTTCAAATGCATATCACCTTTAAATAACACAAGTGATTGCAAACCTATTCATTTTTTTTTTTTTTTACTTTCTTCTGTATTCAATAGAAAAAAGTATTGGATTCGTAAAAATTTTCGACCTCGGGTTTTTGGATGGATTTACACTTTTGAGAGCTGTAGAACACGATTTGACCATTTTTTAAAAATGTCCGTCTGTCCGTCTGTGTGTGTGTGACAAAATTTTGTGGCAACTGTATCTCAGGAACTACTGCACAGAATTTCATACAAATCGGTATGTAATTGCACCTTGACATAAATTAGTGCCTATCAACTTTTGGTAAACATTGTCTTACAGATTGCGTTGCCACCATTTGCCACGTCTCACCATTTGCCACTTTCAGAAAACGGGAAAACCATAGACTATTTTCGATGTTCCGCTACAGCTCTCAATTTATATGGTTTCAGCAGCAGTTCAGAGAGCGCTGATCAGATCAGCCCATGCGTGGTGACTATGAAATGTTAATCATTTATTCAACACACTATACTTTGCATTTCCTGAAAATTTCGGCTCAATCACATCATTCCTTCATGATCTTGCAATTTTCACACACATGAATGTATTAAATTAGTAAATCTCCAAATTTCCATTATATATTATTATTATTATTATTTTTTCATTATTATTATTAAATAATAGATTTGAGCTTTCTCTAATTCTAGGCTAAGCACAATGCCTGATTTACCAATGCGATAATGTGGCTCTTCCTACAAGTTTCCGAAGAACAAGTAACATCAGATTAGAAATAAAATGTCAGACATATGACAATTTCGTATGTCAAAGAAAACTAAATTAAGTTATTGCATCGAAGAAGTAGTCTAAAAATAATTTCTGGCAGAAATTATGGATTTACAAAAAGAAAAAAAAGAAATGGGAAATGAAAAAAAAAAAAAAAGTGAAAGAGAGAAATTGGAAAGAAAAGATATAACAAAACTAGAGAAAGAAAAAGAGGGGAGGGGAGGGCAGTAAAGGAAGCATAAAATTAATCAAAGAAAAAATAAAATCCAGTAGGTTCGAGGATAGACTGCCAGAATAGCAACTCAATTCAGGCGATAGGGTCCATCCCCTGTAATTTTTCCGAGTTACAAAAAAGTGCGCGTGTGGTCCGGCTGGGGTCAACTTCATTAGGACGTCAGGGCCCTCTCTCTATAATTAGTGATTCGCAATAATTTAATCTGCTGGTCGGTCCGCCGCCCAAGGCTGATTTATGGACCCCCCCTACAGCCCTTCTTGGGTGGCAGCGGCACGTGAGAGACAGGATAAAAGGGCGGGTCCCCCCTCGACATCCCCCTCCCTTACACCTTACGCGAGAGAGGGGTTGCGCTCAGGTAAGAGAAATTACGCGGCCGACGTTGATATTTGTGAATGGAGTTAAGCTGAATTTCCAGTTTCTTTGTCCATTATTTTTATTTTTATTTTTAACCGATCCATCTTCGAGGTATTTAGATTAGAAAGACTTTGTTTCCGTTTGGCGTGACGTACTCTATTCCCGAACCCCCCCCCCCTTTCCCCTTTCTGTGTAGGACTTCATTTGTTTTAATATTCTATTTTCTTAGAAAGAAAAAAAAAAGGGGGGGGGGTTAAGGTTTATCGTAATGCCTCAATTAAGAACATGAAATTTTCTAGCTCACATACAAAGTCATTTTTAGACGGAAATGTGCAATTTTTTGAAGCATTGCGTTAAAATAATTAGGAATCTCAAGGCATTTTCCCATTTATTTTAAATGTGCTGTATCTCGAATTAAAATAAGTGCGATAATGTTACTAATTAAACGTAAATAAGGCAAATAAAAAAAAGTTTGGGGGGGGCAAAAGCCGAATTTTATATGAATTTCTAAAAATTCTTTTTTATTTACTAGAATTAATACTATATATATATATATATATATACATATAATAGATTTTAATTAAGTGCCAAATGCTATTCAAGTAACATCCCTATATAATAGAGATTTAGAAAATTCATAGAACTTTTTCACATTTTCTTTATAGCCAAGCAGAAGTCTCCAAAACACATGCTGGCATATACACACACTTACTCAATATAGGGTGTACAAAATGAACACGATATTACAAGAAATAGATTTAAAAAGAATGAAAATAACTCTTTATCACTAGGAATAAATTAATTTATCTTCTCTGATCCAAATATGATAGAGAAAGTATCAATTTTTGGGCCAAATTTGCGAAATTTAGTTTTTGGTATAATTAAACGCTTCCGGGTCCCCTGAATCTAAAAATCATATTTTTAGCGGTTGGTTTGTATATGTGTGTCTGTGAACCTATTATCGCATAATTCAAAAACATTTAGCTTCAGAAAGCTCCTTATTCAGCTTCCTAAATCTCTATTATATAGGGATGTTACTTGAAACATTTTAGTTATTACCATTCGGTCTACGCCAACCTAGCGCTGATTTTTACAACTGCATTTTAAATTTATTTGTCATTGACACTTCAAATTACTAAGCATTGGTTTACATGATATTGAAAACAAATATCTTCATCCTTTACATCATGATAATATTAAAATTAAAGGGTGCTTAGGTGGTAATTATTAAAATGATAGGCGCTAATTATGGAAACACTAATTATAAAGACATGTTTCATGTAGAATATGGTAAGCAAATCATTCAGTATTCGTTTACACGGCTACACAAAAGAACTAGATTATAGTGCGACAATACTTAAAAATTGATTGAAGTGTATTTCAGGTTATGCCGTGTGTTATTATTATAAGATTATATTTATATGCACCATGTGGTGTATACATAACTTTCAGAAGATACACAGGGCTGCCAATATTTAAGCCATAACATTCTTCTTTATTGTTAGTGGAAATGTGCTTTACTATAATATTTTACCATGTCCATTGAAAGCTGCTCAGGAACTGAAATTAATTCCTCGTAGCCATATGGTAAATAATGTATTTTTTAAAGCTAAATATTCATCTTTTTTTTTTTTTTTTTCGTGTGTGTGTGTGTGTATTTAGACGTTTTGAGGCTTCCTAAATACCGAAGTCAAGTTTTTAACTTTTTATCTTTGTCTGTGCTTCTTAGAGTAAATTAAAAACAAATAATTTCAGGTGAATCAAATGTTGTGTATTTTGAAATTAATATGTTTGTTACTAGAAAAGTTTGATCAAGATTGATAAGTTTCAAAGAATGCTTGCTATGTGTGAAAGTCCCCTGCATAATTTTAAATGAACTTTTGAATTTAAAAACAGATTTGAATTCTATATAAATGTAAGTACAATAATGAAACGGGGGATTAAGCGGTGCGGTAGTCCCCTCACAAAGAATTATTTGTCAAATAAAGCTGTTCCGAAGCTTAATTTGAATTGTTATAACATACACTGATGGAAAAAAAAAATCCCAACACCAGGAAGGAGCTGTGCTAGATAAACGAAATTTGGTAGGCGTGTTTATACATCTGAAAGATGACGTCGATTCAAATTTCGAACTACGCGCATAAGTGTGGCGCTAGTAGCGACACTATGAACATGCAAATGAGGTTTGCTTTAAATAAGCGCTGTAAGGTTCGTGATCGTTATTTACAGTTGAGATTTTACTTAGTAGGTTAATGTTAGTCAAGGATGCCTCTAAGAAGACGAAGAAGCCATTATCAACAGCTCACTGAGTTTGAACGAGGTCGTGTAGTAGGGCTACGAGAAGGTGGGTTTTCTTTCCGCGATATTGCAGAAAGACTTGGCAGGAATGTATCAACTGTGCATGAGTGTTGGCAGCAGTGGTCAAGGGAAGGTACTGCCTCAAGAAGACCGGGTTCCGGGCGGCCACGTGGCACTACTGAGAGGGAAGACCGCCGTGTTCGGCGTATGGCTGTGGCTAATCGTACTGCGCCTGCAGTTGAAATTCGAGCTGCAGTTGGCACCACAGTGACACAACGAACTGTTACAAATCGGTTACTTCAAGGACAGCTCCGAGCCAGACGCCCTGTAGCGTGCATTCCACTGACTCCAAACCACTGCCGTTTGCGACGTGAGTGGTGTCAAGCTAGAGCTCATTGGAGGACGGAGTGGAGATCTGTTGTGTTTTCTGATGAAAGCCGGTTCTGCCTTGGTCGCAGTGATAGCCGTGTGTTGGTTAGAAGAAGGCCAGGTGAACGCCTGCTAGCGACCTGTCTGCGGCCTAGACACACAGGGCCTACTCCTGGAGTTATGGTTTGGGGAGCAATTTCGTATGACAGCAGGAGCACTCTCGTGGTTATCCCACGCACCCTGACTGCAAATTTGTACGTCAGTCTAGTTATACAACCTGTTTTGCTGCCATTCATGAACAGCATTCAAGGAGGTGTTTTCCAACAGGATAACGCTCGCCCTCATACCGCTGTTGTAACCCAACATGCTCTACAGAGTGTCGACATGTTGCCTTGGCCTGCTAGATCACCAGATCTTTCTCCAATCGAGCACGTATGGGACATCATTGGACGACAACTCCAGCGTCATCCACAACCAGCATTAACCGTCCCTGCATTGACCGCCCAAGTGCAACAGGCATGGAACTCCATCCCACAAACTGATATCCGACACCTGTACGACACAATGCATGCACGTTTGCATGCTTGCATTCAAAATTCTGGCGGTTACACCGGTTACTAATGCACCAACATTTCACATTTGAAATGGCTCTTCTCGCCAATGGCTCTACCTGTGATCTTGAAACTTTAATCAATTAAATATGTTACCTAGACAAATGTATTGCTGAAATTTCATTACTGTACAATAATTTTTTCTTGGTGTTGGGATTTTTTTTTTCCATCAGTGTAGGTTTACGTAACAGTACTCGTTATCTTATCCCTTATTACACCCCTTAATCTGAATCTTTATTTCTAATATTAAATTTCATGGAAAGAGAAAGTCGTGTGAGTGTCACACCAGATTATTTAAATTCATTTAAAATAACAGCCTTAAAAGTTTTTGATGTAGCTACAATATTCCAGCGGGGGTCAAATAATATTGTTTCTAATACTTTACTTCGTATTGTTGTTTAGAATACAGTAAAGATGCTTAGATACAATCCCTCATGTATTATACTTTAAATTGTTTATACGTGTACAGAAACATCGGATAAGAAAAAATACCGTGAGTGCCCCACGAGATTATTAGTTCCCCATCATACTATAGGTATGGGGAACTTAGGTAATCGTGAAAATTTTCGAACTCGGTTTTTTGACTTTTTTACACGTTTTCAGGTTTGAGGAATCCGAAAATGACAAAATTTGTATGGTGTCTGTCTGTAGGGTGTCTGTTAGTGTGTTAGTTTGTTAGTCTGTGTACACGATATCTCACGAACAAATTGTCGCAGAGAGGTCAAATCAGTTTTAAAATATTACTTTCGACATTGGCAAGAACCCTATTCATTTGCAACATTCGAATTAAAAAAGTTCGTAAGTTGTTAGAAATTTACGATTTTCTTAACATGGATGAATAGGACAAAAATTCACTTAAACGTGCATTAAATGGAAACTTTTTACTGTAAAAATGTCAGACCAGTTTTAAAATATCAGTTTTGATGCGGGAATGAACATCAGTAATTATAAATATGCTACTCTGAAAATTTCGCAAGTTATTGGAAATTTACGAATTTCTTAACATGGCAGTATAGGGCAAAATTTCACATAAACGTCAATTTTGAGAGATATTTTCATCGTAAAGATGTCAGACTACTTTTGAAATATTATTTAGGACACTGGCATGGATATTAATGACTATGAATTTTCCAATATAAAAATTTCGTAAGTTATTGGAAATTTACGAATTTCTTAACATGGCAGAATAGAGCAAAATTTCACATAAACGTCAATCTCGAGGGATATTTTCATCGTAGAGATATCAAACCACTTTCTAAATATTATTTAGGATACTGGCATCCTAGACTATGGTTTTTCCAATTTAAAAAATTCGTAAGTTATTTGGAATTTACGATTTACTTAACATGTCAGAATAAGGCAAAATTGAGCATAAACTTCCATTTTGGGGATCATAAATACATTAGACAACTTCAAAATTACATTTATGATATTTGTTTGAACATGATTGAATACAAATATTCTAATAGGAAAATTTCGTAAATTATTCGTAATTTACGATTTTATCAACATAACGAAATTGCAAATTTTTCATATAAATATGAATTTTGAGGATTGTTGCATTGGAAATAGTAGCATGAAAACTAAACAACGGAATTGCCCCTGATAAAATAAATTAATAGATTAGAATAAGATAAATATATCGAAGCGAACGGTGGATAGCCTATTAGGCGGGGATTTCATTCTGTCACTGTATCAAGCTTTGGTCAAATTCATTTCTTTTAACATGATTGTAATATGTCTCGCACTAGAAATTTATGAGAACATAAATATGATGGGGAACTGAGCAGAGTCCACCTATGCCTGCTAGTTTTTTCTTTTAATAAACATTTAAATTTTATAATTTCTTTTTATTTGGTAAAATTGTTAAAATGCAATCATTTTTATTAGAAATTTTTCGATATATATATATATATATATAATCGAATGAATCTCAATTTTTAATCAAAATTTAATTTTAAATTATCCCTTTAGGTTAATTATTAAAAATCAAACAGTTCACTCAACTTTATCATTCAGTTGACAAATACGATTCCAAAAAATTAAATTAATCGTTCAGTTATTTAATACGATTCCAAAATTAACTGTGAATTTAACTGTATACAGCCACATGTTTGTTTAGTGATCAAGCTACTTATACCAGGCCGGCCAGGTGGTTCGGTCGGTAGGATGCTGCCTTCCGAATCTAATGGTCCCAGGTTCGAATCCTGGCGCGGGCATGGATGTTTGTGATGTCTTATGTCTTCAAAAATATTGTACTTGTCTGTTTCTTGTAATAAAACTTGTAAACCCTTGTGGTGTGGATTTTTCGAGATATAAGCGGCCCTAGAGGCAAGCAATAAATCTCAGTATTCATCGAACCGAACCGAACCGAACCGAACCGTACTTATACCAGATTTTCATGTGTAATGTAAGTTAAACTTTAGTTTTATTAATTATTACTAGAATTTCATTTAACTATTATTATTAGTATTTCATTTAATAAATTTGAAAATGCTGCTTGAATTTAAATAAGTTTGATTTTCATTTGGTTTTTCACAAATTATTCTTTCAGTTTAAGCTTTTTTTTTTTTTTTTTTTTTTTTTGGGGGGGGGGTGTTATAGAATATAGCTTGTTGTAAATGTTCAGCAATTTCCATACAACAAAACAGAAATGACACCTATTTTACATGCAATATTCATTCTATACCCTTGTAAACGTAATGAATTTGCATGTTTCAATTTAAGGTTGCTTGATATTCGTAATCTTTTTTTGTATTTTTTCTGGTTTCATCTATTCAATGTTTGAAAAGGTTTTCAATATATATATATATATATATATTCATATTTTTGGAATTTTCATTACTTATTTATTGCACTTAACATCCTCCTAAAACATTACTTCTTTTTCGTTCAAAGGAATAAAAACTGTATATATATATATGTATATATGTATATATATATAATATAAATTCATTACAATAATTATATATATAGGCTAGGTGCTCCAGTGATTGACATGCTCCAATAATTGACATCTATCCCGAAATAATTAATAAATAAGAAAAATAATAAAGTCATATATTTTACCTATAAGAATTTTAACATTTTATGTCAAACACTGGAGCATAGGGTGCTAATAACTGGTAAAATGAATAACTAGCAGTGTCAAAGACTGGAACGTAGGGTGTCAATTACTAATAAAAGGAAAAACTGGCAGTGTCAATTACTGGAACATTGAGTGGGTGTCAAATAAAAATTCGTAAAAAAAAAAAAAAATAATAATAATTGTTATCAAATGTGTATATTTTAACATATATGTGGTTCTGCATGTCTTTCATGCCATATGTACAAACTTAAGAATTCTAAAAATATTTTCTGGTGACTAGAACATTAAAAATATCAGAGATTGCTCTAAAAGTGTCAATCACTGATGCACTTACCCTATATATATATATATATATATATATATATATATATATTCCTAGATATGTCCATGCGAAATAAATTCTAGGCAGATTAAACTGATATTCATCTTTCCATCTCATAAAAGAATACTGAACTCGCATCTCGCATCAAACCTGAATTGACCTGAATCATGCTGATAAATATTCAAAATAATTTTCTGTATAATGAACTAAACTTTTTTTTTTTTTTTTCGTCTGCGCCGAATATTGTATAAGAGCTTCTGTTTTAGTTCATCACAGCAAGTTCGTACATCTATAATTTCATCCAAAGGAGTGTTCTTTTCTATTAATATAAGCAAATGGCAACGTAACAACCAGAATATTTATTTTTAAAAACACAACATATAGATCATATTTTATATATTCATTATTTAGATAATGGCAACGAAAAAAATTTCTTAATCGGCAGCATGACTAACATTGAAATTAATGATGAAATTGTTTTTCTATCTATCCATAGCTAACGCGGAAATTGGTGTTCTAAGCTAATTTTATGCAGGCGTTGTCTACTGCATAATTTTCAGGAACAGAATGCCTTGAACTATTATGCATGGCTTTAGAGTTACATAATAGTAAATGTATACATAAAATAAAGCAATTTATTCGAAACAAATTAACATTCTTAATCACTAGATATTTTATAGTTTTTCGATGGTTATTTTGCTTTTCAAGTACACTGAATTATTATTATTATTATTATTATCATCATCATTATTATTTCATAAATGACAACACAGTGTCAAATGATTTATTCTACATCCAAAATAAAAACTTTTAAAAAGAAAAAAATATATATTTCAACAATTCGCAATAATTGTTTCAGATCGAAATAATTAATACACATCTCTTCACCCTAACACACATGCTTAATTAACACACATTCCTTCACAAGGCAAAACAATGTAGGCACAGTTACAACATCAAAACAGCAACACATGCTAATTTTAATTTGATCTGATTGTCTACACTATTAAAAATATACCTTGATTTCGTTGATGAAAAATAAATTTTACCTCTAAAATATGAAGAGCGAGATTTGACTCTTAACAGAGTAGCATATACCTCTTTGAACATGCCAAAATAGAACCAACCTACAAAGGATGAAATGTCTCTTTCCGAAAGGGTGAGGTGGTCGAGCGGTTCTACGCTCAAAACTGGTAGACGGGAAGTGCCAGGTTCGATCCCAGATCGTGCTCGTCGACCTAGGCGCTCGAGGTTTTCTATAGTTTTCTCCGAAACTCGCGTAAATACGGGCTATGATTTCTCAGAAAGACACCCCAAAGGAGAGTATTTCACATGTATTCCTAGGTCTTTAGTGTAGTCTATCGGCCTTAACCCATACATCCATCGAAAAACTGAGATTTTTTTATTTTCCATTAAGAGTATATTATTTCCAGTTATGCAACACTTTTTTTTCCCTAGAAACAAAAATTGTACACATTAAGTTTTTTTTTTTTTTTAAATGCAATGAATATAGCTCGACAAAAAAATAGGAGTTTGGATTAGTCGAGAATCGAACCTGGGTCGTCCCCGTAGTAGGCAAGCGTCTTACAACTGAACCATTGAACACAAAAGGAAGATAATTAAAAGGAGCAAATCATTCTCACACGAAATGATTCATATTTATCAATTTTTATTTCATCTATATTAATAAAATTAGACTTTTGTCTGTAAATTTGTCAGAATAAAAAAATTTTACGATATCTTCACGTTTCACACACCAGGAAAGCCAAAAATGACTTCAGAAAATTTTGTCTGTGTGTGTGTCAGTCATCGTGTTTGTATGTCTGTAACGTTATTTTTGTCCGGGTATCACGTGAGAATGGCTGGACGGAATTCAACGGCGCTTGGCAGGAATTTACATCTTTATCCAACTTAAAATTATATCTATCAAGTTTTTCCAAATTGTCCTCTGTCTCCCCCCCCCCCTCCAGGGTGGGCAAAAGTCAAAAACACGTTTGTAAACATAACTCGGCTTCAAATTACTTCACAGTAAAGAAATTGCACATAAGGAGACTAGACATAAGTATAAATAAAACACTACCTGCAATTTAGGAATTTTCGATTTTTAAGGGGAAGGAGGGGGAAAATCGAATTTTGGCGAGAAATTTCGCAAATTCTGGTTTTTTGAGTAGAACTTTACCAAAAATGGAACAAAGATAATGAAAAAAGCCATGCAGCTTCCTTAAAATATTTTCAAAAACACATTTTTGCTTTTTTGTGATTTGCGACCTTTTTTTTTTTTTTTTTTTTGGGGGGGGGGGGGGGGGGGCAAAATCGAGACATCCCTTTTAACGCTAAATTGTCCTGAGAAATCTATGGGAGCTGCAGTCACGAATTTTGGTGCTTGGATTGTTTATATCTGATACCTAAAGTAACGGGATTTATCGAAATTATCTTCGTTCCCCCTTTGGGGGGGACAGAAGACAAAACACCTTTGTAGGCATAACTCGGCTCCAAATTATTTTATAGTGAATAAATTGCACATGGGGAGACTACACATGAGTACAAATAAAACATTATCTGCGATTTAGGCAATTTCAATTTTTAAGGGGAGAGAGGGGGGAAATCGATTTTTGGCGGGAAATTTTGCAAATTCCGGATTTTTGAGCAGAACTCTACCAAAAATGGAAGAAAGATGTTGAAAACAGTCATGCGTCTTCTTTAGGATTTTCCAAAACACGTTTTTGATTTTTGTGATCTGCCCTTTTTTTTAGAGGTGGGAGGGGAGTATGTGTTACGAAGGGCAAATTAGAGACACCCATTTTAGCGCTAAATTTGTCCTGGGAAATTCACGAGAGCTGCGGTCACAAAGTTTTGTGGTTGGATTGTTTACATGTATCCGACCCCTAAAGTAACGGGATTTATCGAAATTCTCCCGCGGTCTTCCTGGGGGGCCAGAAGCAAAAAAAAAAAAAAAAAAAAAAAAAAAGTTTGTAAGCATAACTTGGTCCCAAATTACTTTCCGGTGATGCACATGAGGAGACTAGACTTGAATATATACAAAACATTATGTACGATTTTGGAATTCTTGATTTTTACAGGAGGAAAGGGAAAATCGTTTTTCGGGGGAAAATTTCAGAAATTCCGGATTTTTGAGTAGAGCTCTACTAAAAATGGTACAAAGGTATTGAAAACACTTCTGTTTTCAATACCTATGTGTCTTCTTTACGATATTTCCAAAAACAATTTTTTTTTTTTTTTTTTTTTTTGAAGGGGGGGGGGGTTGTTACGAAGTAGCAAATTCGAGATCCCCCCCTTTTAGCGTTAAATTTGTCTTGGGAAACATATGGGATCTGCGGTCAGGAAATTTGGTGCTTAAATTGATATGTATCCGACACTTATTGTTACGGGATTTTACGAAATTCTTCCTAACCCCCTTCCCCGGGGTCGGGGGGATATGAACACATGTAAAAACACGTTTTCTCGCTTAAAATCGATTTAAATTATCTTAGAATGGCGAATTTTGGAGTGTGGATGTTGATTAAGTGTACGCATTATGTACTTTGGTGGGATTTCGCAAAACTTCGAACTTACATGCAGGGGAAGGGGAAGTAAGATGCAGGTAAGTTGCGCCGAAGGCAGTGTGGACGCGGATTCCTCACGTTACGAGCGGGAAAAACCTCTACCGAACACCGCGGGAACTTTAACTTAGGTTACTAATAATGATATGGGATTTTGACAAGTCATTTAAGTATAGTGCCCAGCGAAGTGGGCAAAGCCTGCTAGTATATCTATAAAATTAAAATACAGGATTCCAACAAATAGTATTAAAATTAAAATTAGAATTATTTTAAAATATTAAATTTAGAATTATTCTGAAATCAGAAAAATTACTTGAAAACAGATACACTATGTCAAATAATTATTTTTAAAGTAGCTTAGAGTGGGAAAAAAAAAAAAAAAAAAAAAAAAAAAAACTGTAATTACATGTGTAAAAAAAAAAAAAAAAAAAAAAAAAAAAAAATAGTTAAATCTTTACAAACAAAGTTGCAGAGTTTTTTTTTTTTATTTTTTTTCCTTTTTTAACTGTTAGTTCTAAAGGTATTACGTTGCTCGCCGTAAACAGGCGAGCAACATATAGGGGAGAACCGTGCACTATGGATCATCGTGTAATACGGACCATGAGGAAATTTGTATGTTCAACAATAGATGGGAAAACCATCTCACTGCGTTTAGTGAATATTATTGTTATCTAAAGTAGGAAGTGACTTGTACGTGCGTACCTGTATTTGGACGATTATGAAATTGAGTTTTCGGTTTATATGATCACTGATGTAACAAGTATGTTGAAATGAAAGTATTACTTTCTACTGTTAGGTAACTGTAATATAATTTTCGTGTTAATAGTAGCAAATGTACTTATTTTATGAACAATTTAGACTTGCGTTTCATGGGCATCAATTTGCCTAGCGATTTTTGATTGGAAACCACGTTGCTCTGTTTACGCGTGTAATCTGAACCATGTTGTGTTGTGTAATATGGACCAGTGTCCCATAATAAAAACAGAGAGATTTTGTTGATGCTCGGCGTACATATGTCGCTTACTCAAAATCTTGAGGCTATAGAATAGGCCAGGGAAGCAGAGGTAATCAAATTATCACTTCTTTCGCACACTACCCATTGGATATAACCTTTAGACCTCCCCTTTTTTTCGTCCATTAACTTTTTTTTTTCGTCCATTTCTACTATTCCCAAGACATGTACAAGTGTGTGAGGGAACATGCTGGTCAGTTCGTTTCACAATTTCAAGTGTGTCAACTGTTGGGGAACGGGAAGGACCACTATGGACCACTTGGTCCATATTACACGAACATGTGTGTAATATGGACCACAGATACATAAATAAAATTATTTCCTGCAATTATTAATAGTTCCCAGAGTGCTTTACCAAGCTTGAACCATGCAACTATACGATTGTAATGAGCAGCCAACAAATTAAATCTTTTTATTTTAATAATTTAAGTTTTATGAGCATTCTTGTTTAGGGGGTCCA
Organism: Salticus scenicus; assembly: GCA_963930645.1. NCBI lineage: Eukaryota > Metazoa > Arthropoda > Arachnida > Araneae > Salticidae > Salticus > Salticus scenicus. The sequence continues at coordinate 33,205,118 of OZ005652.1, read as the reverse complement.
TAATATACAGTTCTCCCCTACTACCTCTTGAATTATCAGTTTTAACGAACTGGCGAACTCACAGAATATAAATCTTGCTGTCGGTTTTAATTATTAGTAAATTATTGTAGTCAAAGTTTTAGGATTTCTACACATGTTGTTAAATAGTAATGAAGACAATAAAATCATAATTTTTTATAGACTTTAAGACGTTATGCATTAAAATTAGTACTGCTTTTTTCTTTTATCCTTTATGTACTTTTGATTTAAAAAAAAAAAAAACTTTCTTTTTATGATTTTCGATATTTATTATGAAAAGTAACACACTGATTTTACCAGTTGTATAAATAATAATAATAATAATAACAAGAATATATTTATTAAATTATCTTTTAACATGAATATATTTCTTTTCTATTCATCAAAAATCTTCAACAAATTCTGTTAAATAAATACGTGCCTAAGATCAGCCAAAAATCATTATTAATATTTCTTTCGAAATATGATTAACAGATGGCGCCAGCAAATTCTTACTCATTTGCAGAATCGGAATAGAAAAAAAAATTCAGGTTTTTTATTTGGAGACATCGGAGATCGTTATCGTTCATCAATCGCAGTCTAATCTGACTTTTATGTAGCAAGCAAAGACAAGGAGTTCCAGTCTCGGAATAGAAATAGTTTTCATAGAAATAACTCTGCTTCTAGCCTGAACAACATGATGGAATACTGAATTTTCAGTTTCACTTCTTAAAATACACAGGTAGTGTATGCGCTCTTGCTTGCATTGCAGAAAATGTGTAAATTTAAACTTTCTGGTGCTTTATAATTCAGAGCAAGGCATCAAGAGATTTAGACTTCTTTCAATTTAGAAACTTCTTTTTGCCATCATCCAAACTTCTTGGTAATGTTTTCGGTGTTGGTGTTAATGCCAATTTTCTACACTAGAGACCTGGGCCTAAAGGAGGATGTCCTCCGTAGGGGGTGTTTCTAAGGAATACTAACCTGTATTTATGCAAGTTTCGGGAAAAAAAAAAAAAAAAAACATAGAAAACTCACAACGGCTAAGTCAACGAGCGCGACTTGAGATCGAACCTGGCACTTCTTGTCTTCCAGCTTCGAGAGCAGAACCTCTCAGCGACTGATGGGGTGGTAATCTTTTCCGGCAATTCTGCATCCTATAATTCTTTCAATTTCTAGCACTCTTACAGGAGAATCTTCGGTCTCAAGGTAACCAGACATGTGAAGCCAAGGGAAACAAAAATTTTATGTACAAAATTCAATATTTAAATTTTTGTTGCTCGGGTATCATCTTCATAAGTACCTCGTAAATCTAGATGTGATGTCCCTACCTATGGGAAAAAAAAAAAAATCTTGGTAGAATGTTAGTTTTATTATATAATTTTTTCTTAATTTCACATTAAAATTTTTAAAATAATTCTCATTATATGCAATTATTTGAAATTTTGTCCAATACTGCCATGTATATTTTTCTACAATAATTCTTTAATTTCCACGTCAATTCGACATCCGAAGTAAAAAGTGTTCAAGTATAACTCTGCACTCTGCCTGTCTTTGTCTTAGCCAGGCCTTGCTTTGACGCAAAAAATAAAAATTGTCCTTCGCAACGAATAAACTACACATACAAAGCGAAATCTTTTACAGGCAATTCCAATAGATTTTAGCTGAGAATTCTGTTTTTGTACTTTGTACATAATAACCAGAAATCCATCTCATCTTAATAAAAGACGTTTTCTTAAAAAAAGTTCACAGTCACAGTAATACTTTTGCTTTCATAATTTACGGAATGGACGGCTAACAAATTTTGTGTGGTGCTGCCATCTTTTATTAGTTATCGTAAATAACACTGTTCTACAGATTTCTGAGAAGTGGGTTAGTTGGTTGGTTGTGGGGATTAAGGCTGATTGACTACACTAGAGCCCTAGGCCTATTGGCGAATTGCCCTGTATGAGTGGTCATTGTAAGGGGTCCTATCCCGTATATAAGTCTGAGAAGTGGAAGAGAAAATAATTTAAAAATAACGTAGATTTCTTTTTTGAGACTTTCAGATTATTAGCACGATTTATAATTGCGGGATCGTGATGTCCTTTTATTTTTGACAAATAATATCTCTGACATATAAATCTTAGTTCTCTCTACCTTCATAACTTTGGCAGACTGAAACATGTATTATAATTGACAGTTTTTATGTTGTTTATTTTAGCAATGTGAGAAATCTACTAGTTTAATTAACTCGTAGGGATAATGAAGATATTTACAATTAAACATCATAGCTGTGTCACTCTGTTTGTTAAAATAGTTTCAATTTTCTTTATGTACAATTACAGAAGATTAATCGGAGGTTCATCAACGATTCATTTTTCGTAACTTAAATTTTGCAGCCCAATAAAGAAAGTAATAAGTACAAAACTATAAGCAAACACCATAAAATGCAAGAACTCACAACAAGTTTTTGGGGTCGAAAGAGGGCACGACCCTTCGTCAGACGAACAAAGAAGATACTGCTGCAAACAAAGCGGCTACGCACAATAATGTAAAAATAAATAAATAAAGGATGTAATGAGACAAATATTAACAAAAGTTATTTTCTGATTCATTAATGAATTAGAAATATGAAAAAAATCTCTAAACTTGTATCTAAATTGAAAACAAATTACCTCTGAAAAATTTAAACCAATAGTACATTTTTATGAATATTAATTTGTAAATAACCTTTTAATCACCCCTTTGTGTGATAATCTTATACATACCAAGACTGGCCAGTCTTTGTTTTTCAGATATTTGCTTGAATTAGAGCATCATTTAAAAAAAAAAAAAAAAAAAAAAAAGCAAATCTCTTCTCAAAATTTGACAATACAGTCGAACCTCGTTAACGTAACATGAATTACTTTTAACATGAACTGTCTTCAAAATCCCCGTGAAAATGAAGATTAGTTTAGTTATATGAAGACGAGTTACCGATAGTATGAACTCCTGGTAACATGAACAAATTTTTTATTCCCCTTGAGATTCACGTTAACAAGGTTCGACTGTAATATACTAATAATAACCTCTTATGAATATATTAAAGTATTCGAAATTGCAATCTTATTTTCAGGGAAATGAATTTTATATACTGTTCCACATTTTGAATTTGGGCAATCCTGTGTCCACTACTGGCTCATTCCTAGAAAATCAAATGACTCAGTAGTGGACAGGGCTATCCACTATTGACAGTCATGATATACTGTGGCAGCAGTAGTGGACACTCATTTAAAAAAGTAAAAAAAAATCTATATTCTTTTACAAAATCAACATTTTAACACTGTAAATCAATTCAGGCAATGAGTGCAAGAAATCGGATCAAAAGAAGCAGATAAAATGTAAACAAAATGTACCTTATTTTACTAAAAACGTCCAGAAACAAGTATGTTGTGGCCACTACAAAACTTTCTTCTATATTTTTCTACACAAATTTATGCCGTGCAAATTATTTATTAAACGTATTTTTCCTTATGACTGCAGAGGATTTGCATCTCAGAGAAATATAACATTAAATGTCGTAAGAACGTCGAAAGACAACTCAATTTTGTGCCGATATCTTTCTTTTCATTTTTATCAAAAAAAATAAAAATAAATAAAAATAAATTATCACAGATCTATGGTTTAACTATTCGTTTTAAAGGTATTGACGAGTTCTTTTGAAGGATACCTACATTGAAAATTAATACCCCTGGAGGGAAACACTCTCCCTCCCTCCAGGGGAAAGCGATGTAATGTCCCTACCTATGAAAAAAAAAATCCTGGTAGAATGTTATTTTTATACATAATTTTTTCTTTATTTCACATTAAAAATAATTCTCATTATATACATTTATATGAAATTTTGTCCTATACTGCCATGCATGTTGAAAATAATGAAAAAATAAAAATCGTATGACAACACAACCTGTGTCCATTGGTCCCCAATCTAACTAGCACCAATTTAAATTCAAGGTCCAACTAAATATCAAGCTGAAAAATGTTCTGCAATTAATGCATTCTTTTGCTTTATTTCAGATAGTAAGAAGTAGTATTCAAACTGACTGTAAATGCCACGGAGTATCTGGTTCGTGCAATGTAAAGACTTGTTGGAGAGCTCTGCCTCGGCTCCGTGAAATCGGGGAACGTCTAAAAAGGCACTACTATATTGCTACTGAAGTGGTACAGCGTCATGTGGGATCAAGACGCAAGCTCATGCCAGCAAATGGCAAATTATCCATGTATCAGAAGAACGACCTCATATTTGTCTCCAAATCACCAGACTATTGCCTAAAAGATGACAGAGTTGGATCGCCTGGCACACACGGAAGGTAAAATGTCTTTAACATGCAGTTTTAGAAAATTTGGTACACTTACAGTGTCTCAGTTTGCTTATTTAATTATATATTTTTCAACTTTAGTTTTCGCTTAATTAACATTTTATAACTCAAAATGTTTTTTTTTTTTTTTTTTTTTTTTTTTTTTTTAATTCCACCATTTATCTCTCTCTCCCCCCCCCCCCTTTTTTTTTTTTTTTTTAACAGAAAGAATACTATGATATCTTTTTATTTACAATTTTTTCATTTCCTGAAAAGATTGTAAAATTTGAAAGAAAATTTTGCAAGTTAGGACTTTTGCGTTGCGAATGAACACAGTAATGATGCTTTTAATGCTGCCGAAGATTATCTCTTTAATTTGTTTTTTAAACATCTGTCAGGCAAACAATTTCTTACTGAAATATATTTATTCAAGCTATCGACCTTGAAAAATCCTGATTTTAGATTTTTGAGGGTGAGGAATCTTTTGCATATGCTTTTCAAGCTATAAAATTATGGGACTTTGCTACGGTTAGAATCTTCAAAAGTTGTTTTCATGGTAAGCAAATAGGCTGTTATAAATGTCTGAAACGGAAGTAGGGTTCTATAGGCACAAACGAGAGGGAGTCTGCTGTGGTCAGACGTTTCAGAATTTCTAAAGGTCATTTGAAATGTAAATGAACAACCTGCTGTAAGTGAAGAAGGGCAAGGACGGTCGTACGAAGGTAACTCTGAAATTTTTGAGACAGAGACAGACGATAAGTGGTTAAAAAAAAAAAAAAAAAAAAAAAAAAAAATGGTTAAGTATATAAATTTAAACTATTTTATGGCCGCTGACCATAGTTTGTGGCAACAACTGCAATATAACAGTTACATAAAATTTTGAAAAAAAGGAAAATGAAGTTGATGTGAGAGCATTATCGCATTATGATTTTCTGATTTTAAAGTGGGGTTGAATCAAGAAGAATGGCTTCAACATCTACGATTAGCATACAGAAATGAAGCTCCATGGTTTACAGAATTTTGCAAAATCAAAGTTCTCTTCTGGATGAAGAACACACAGGAACACCTTTGTCAGCTATTGTCCCAGAAAATGTATCAGCAATATGAAAAATGTTAATCTTTTATAATCTCTGCACTTATAAAATGAAACAGAAAGAACTTAATATTGAAACCACAGCTATACATAAAGTTATTTATGAAGAACTGCAATTGAAAAAATCAGTTTGTTGTTCGGTCTCCCATAATTTAAAAAAACAGTAAAAAGCAAACTGTACTGTTAAAAAAAAAAAAAAAAAAAAAAAAAAAAAAAAATGCAACTTTGCTGCCAGAAATTCTCTGTAATTACAGAAAAATATGTTTTGTCAACATAATTTTTTCGTAAATTACGACTTTTTTCTCAAATTACAGAGAATTTCTGGCAGAAAAGTTGCATTTTTTTAACAGTGTGTGTTAGAATCCGTAAAGAAATCTTAACAATGTTTAATGATGGTGACACCACCTTAATACTAAACTCTTAACTGATGATGAAATGTACAGTCGGTAACAAAAGTGTCTGAACATTAGCAAAAATTCCTATGTAAAAAAAGTACACTTCATACTGTTCTGTTAAATAAATCCTTATCGAATCATGTTCTTAGACTGACTAAGAAAAGGATTTATTTAACAATACCGTATGAAGTGTACTTTTTTTACATAGGAATTTTTGCTAGTGTTCGGACACTTTTGTTACCGACTGTATGTACGACTTTTTAATGTTCAAACACTTCAAGAAAGTAAAGTGTAGATTTTTCAATATGAACCCAAACCAACAACCAGGAAAAGACAACGGTAAACAAAACTAGTTGGCATAGGTGGACTCTGCTCAGTTCCCCATCATATTTATGTTATCATAAATATCTAGTGCGAGACATATTATAATCATGTTAAAAGAAATGAATTTGACCAAAGCTTGATACAGTGACAGAATGAAATCCCCGCCTAATAGGCTATCCACCGTTCACTTCAATATATTTATCTTAATCTATTAATTTATTTTATCAGGGTCAATTCCGTTGTTTAGTTTTCATGCTACTATTTCCAATGCAACAATCCTCAAAATTCATATTTATGTGAAAAATTTACAATTTCGCTATGTTGATAAAATCGTAAATTACGAATAATTTACGAAATTTTCCTATTAGAATATTTGTATTCAATCATGTTCAAACAAATATCATAAATGTAATTTTGAAGTTGTCTAATGTATTTATGATCCTCAAAATGGAAGTTTAAGCTCAATTTTGCCTTATTCTGACATGTTAAGTAAATCGTAAATTCCAAATAACTTACGAATTTTTTAAATTGGAAAAATCATAGTCTATGATATTCATGCCAGTATCCAAAATAATATTTCGAAAGTGGTTTGACATCTTTACGATAAAAATATCCCTCAAGATTGACGTTTATGTGAAATTTTGATCTATTCTGCCATGTTAAGAAATTCGTAAGTTTCCAATAACTTACGAAATTTTTATATTGGAAAATTCATAGTCATTAATATTCATGACAGTGTTCTAAATAATATTTCAAAAGTAGTCTGACATCTTTACGATGAAAATATCTCTCAAAGTTGACGTTTATGTGAAATTTTGCCCTATACTGCCATGTTAAGAAATTCGTAAATTTCAAATAACTTGCGAAATTTTCAAAGTAGCATATTTATAGTAAATGATGTTCATTTCGGCATCAAAACTGATATTTTAAAACTGGTCCGACATTTTTACAGTAAAAAGTTTCCATTTAATGCACGTTTAAGTGAATTTTTGTCCTATTCTCACATGTTAAGAAAATCGTAAATATCTAATAACTTACGAATTTTTTTAATTCGAATGTTCCAAATGAATAGGGTTGTTGCCAGTATCGAAAGTAATATTTTAAAACTGATGTGACCTCTCTGCGATCATTTGTTCGTGAGATATCGTGTAAACAGACTAACAAACTAACGGACTAACACACTAACGGACTGACCCACTAACAGACACCCTACAGACAGACAACATACAAATTTTGTCATTTTCGGATTTCTCACACCTGAAAACGTATAAAAAAGTCAAAAAACCGAGGTCTAAATTTTTCACGATCACCTAAGTTCCCCATACCTATAGTATGATGGGGAACTAAAAAGTTATGTATGCCATTTTCTTCAAGAGTACAGGACTGATCACAGCCATCAAGCCAGAGTGACAGAAGACAGTTACAGCTAGCTGGTGCACAACTAAGTGTCTCCCAGAAAATCTTCAAAATGTGAATGTAAGAGAATCCATGCTTCACCATGATAATACATCTTATGGCAAGCTTGTGTCAAGTTTATGGCAAGATTGACAGCTGAATTTCTTGTGAAGAAGAAAAAAAAAAAAAACATCAAAATGATGGAACATCCACCCTACTCACCTGATCTTGCTATGTGCGACTATTGGCTATTTTTTAATGTAGAGAAAAACTTACACAGTCGTCATTTTCAGTCCGGAGATGAGATTGATGAGGCTATAAAGGCATATTTTTCATCAATTCCAAGAAATGGATGGCTTGATGAGCTCTTAATCATTGGAAAAATTGCCTACAAAAGTGCATTGATCTTGAAGGGGACTATTTTGAACACTCCTAAGATTTTATAAGTTTAATACGTACGATTTAACTGTATCTCAAACGTTTCAGAGTAATCTTCATATTTTCTAAAATTGTTTGCATAACATATAAACAGGTGAGAAAAGAGAGGTCTAACATGAAGGATTTTGTCGTAGGTGCTACTGAGCAGAAGACTGCTACAGTTAGATTTTTCAAGGGGCGTGAATCAGCTGGTTGCCAAAGGTTGCTAGTTTTGAACAATTCGCGAAGTTTTCATATTAGAATATTCATAATCAATGATATTTATTCCAATACCATAAAGTCATCATTCAATTACCACTCCAGCACCATACTTAAATATTTTAAAAATGGTTTGACATTTTTAGGATGAAAATATTTTTCATAATGCACATATTTTTCCATGTTAAGAAAATAATAAATATCAAAATAACTTACAAAGTTTCCAAAATATAATTTTTCATAGTTAATGATGCCCATGCCAATATCCTAAATGATATTTTAACAGTGGTCTGAAATCTTTATGATAAGAATATACTTTGTAATGCATGTTTAAACAAAAATTTGTCCTATTCTCCCATGCTAAGAAAATCATAAATCTTGAATGAGTTATACAATTTTTAAATTAGAATGTTGCAAATCTATAGGGTGTTTGCCAGTATCACAAGTGATTTTTTAAAATCATTTGTTTTTTAGAATAATGTATACACAGACTAACATATTTACTTACTAATTTGCTTATAGTTGCTAATTTTAGCCTTTTTTTGGGAAATGATAAATGTTTATAGAAATATTTCATACCTATTTCTGAAGTAGCTTTCACTGATTAAATAAAACAAAAATTTCTATAAAAATTTTCTGGTAACCAAAAAGTTGCCACTAAAGTTGGCAACTACGGTCTTGTTTAAACCTTTATCTACTGATGGTACTTTAAAGTAAAATTAGTTTAAAAAGCACATAAAATCGAATTTAATGAAGATACATGAACAATATTTATAAGAATAAAATGTGTATATCTCCCTTTAATTTCACTAAAAGACACTAGATGCTACATTGTAGCCATTTTTGTTCCAGAAAGAATTTTATAGAGTGCTCTCGCTGCTTTTGCTTGGCATTTTTCACGAATATCACGTGCTATAGTTAATTCCTATATTACTTCAAGAATCTCTCATCAATCTCGGACAAAATATAAGAAACATAAAAAGTAAATACTTTTTTGCATATTTTTAAGATCCAAATATCTTTGGGCCATGACAACCCATTTGGTAGAGCACCGGGCTCATAATTGGAAGATTGCGGGTTCGGTACTTGAGCCGGCCAAAGACCGTCATGTACACTAATGGTGGCTGGTGCACGTAAAATCTGTCGAGGCTGCAATGTCCTCCATATTCCCATCAAAATTATACCTCTGGGGCTCACCGAAATGGGAGAGGCATCCCTTCCGTGGAGGATCAAAATTGTGATAGCATGTCTCCGGACCACCTCTAGAAGTGAGTCCCAGACCATCACCAATTGCCCATTGCGCAGCACTAGTGCGACGTAAAACCCAGTAAACCAACCAAATGTCTTTTTCAACCTCTAACCTCTATGTACCAGCAGTACACACTAAAGTACTGCCTCACAAAATCATCTTTAAAAAAATACTCTTTAAGTAACTAAAAAAAAATATGCTTCAAAAGCATTTTTTTGTTTGTTTCATAATGCAGCAGTAGATAAAGGATTAATATGTTAATCCAACAAAACTGCTACATGTTTTTACAGTTTGTAATGTTTGTTGTTCTTATCCTTCATTATTCAACACCAGTTTCTTGCTGGACTTTACTTAAATATTTACCAGTTTGTTATTCCTTTTCAGGTTATGCAATCTTACCTCCCAAGGGACTGACAGCTGTGACTCTATGTGCTGCGGCAGAGGTTACAAAACATTTACAATGGAAAAGCTGGAACGGTGTGAATGTAAATATTACTGGTGCTGTTATGTGAAGTGCAAAACCTGTAGGACATGGGTAAATGCTCATGAATGTAATTGAAAGATGAAGTGCTTGCAATGGAGAAGAATAAAAACTTTATAAGAAAAACACCATAATTTGCAAGTTTTTCCAATTTACGGTGCAGCAGATTGAAAAGCTTGATGTAAAAATTATTAAGTAAAAGAGGAAGGAAAAATTATTTCCTTGCAAATTTATGAAAATGATGAATGAAATTAGCTAATGCATCAAAAAAGAAGAAATTACTGCATTTTTAGAAGAGAAAATTAAAATACAAACCAATGACGATTGGTAGAAAAGAAATTGAGCCCACTAAATGAAGAAAAAATGTCCAAGTGAAAAATCTCTTATCTATTTCACATTGAAGAACAAGAAAGTACTTAGTATCAATGCCTTCAGTACCCAGACATTAAAACTGTTAGTACGCAAAAAATATCATGGTTTTTATTTAAGAATTTCTGCTCCTAATAATACAATTACAAAAAAAAAAAAAAAAAAAAAAAAAAAAAAAGGAAGAAGAAGAAATGTTAGACAAATAATGCTAGAAATATAGAAAAAGTTAGGCACATTCAATAACTAAAAAATGATGTTTATAGCATATATGAAAACATTGTAAAAAATTACCATAAAAATTACCTTACTATTTTCAAATATTCATTAAGATTTCTAATTACATCACTGTTTCGCAAGAAAGCTTCAAATACATGAAATTAAATTAACTACCATAGTCAAGTATGTTATCACATGTCGATAACAAGTCCTTACTGACACATTTGTCTCAACATTATTTAAGAATAAAAATGTTTCATAATCTCAGTAGACATCTGATATTTTTAAGAAACTATAAGCATCACAAGATTCTACTGACAGATTAAAAAAAAAAATAATGAATAACAAATATAATTATTTATAATTAATTTAAATGACAATAATGAAAACTTATTTGAGTAGCAAGAAGAATAAAAAATCTTCAAATTTAAACCAGTTGTTCCACGAATATTCATTCACATAAGAAGGAGAAAAAATGACATTAATAAAGTTTAAAGAATGAAATGATAAAAAAAATTCTAGTCCTAATTCTGTAGCCATTTGTGAGAGAATTGAGAGAAAATGGAATGTATCCGTTACATATTCAATGCATATTTATTTCATCATATAATTAAACATTCCTTGTAAAATAAAATTCTTTTCTTTAATACCTTGTCTAAAATTTGAAGCAATGAAATTTTTTCTTATTCATTTTCTTTTTAAAAAATCTTCCACGGGTACAATGTGTCCAGAGGGTCCACTTAAAAATAAAGTTTTTGTAAACATCAAAAAATTATTTTATGTAATAGTATGGTTTTGCATCATTTTGTAAAAATAAGAAAGAATAACTAAAGACTGTTACATATTTGAGTTGTGCCTGACAGGCATACTCTATCCAACAGAAAATAAGGATTGTTTCAGATAAAAAAAAAAAAAAAAAAATCTCACTAGGGTAAGTGCTCCAGTGATTGACACTTTTAGAGCAATCTTTGATGTTTTTAATGTTCTAGTCATCAGAAAATACTTTTAGAAATCTTAAGTTAATACATAGGGCATGAAAGACATCCAGAACCACATACATGTTAAAATATATGCATTTGATGACAACTATTTTTTTTTTTTTATGAATTTTTATTTGACACTCATTCCATGATCCAGTAATTGACACTGCCAGTTTTTCATTTTATCAGTAATTGGCACCCTATGTTCCAGTGTTTGACACTGCTAGTTGTTCATTTTACCAGTTATTAGCACCCCATGATCCAGTGTTTAACATAAAATGTTAAAATTCTTATATGTAAAATATATGATTTTATTATTTTTCTTATTTATTAATTATTTTGGGATAGATGTGAATTACTGGAGCATGCCAATCACTGGAGCACCTACTCTATTACTTTTCAAGTCTCACCATTTCATATTTTGTCAAAAAAAAAAGTATATATATATATATATATATATATATATACAACCTAAGCATTTTCTGTTAAATTATACAGCAACAATTTTTTCAAAATCACTACCAAGATTTATTGGAGATGGATTAACTGTGCTTACTGAAATCCGACTTTTGTTAGAAAGTTATCAACTGCGCCCATCTAATTCTCTCCCTGAACTGCACTCACATCTCCTCCCATCCCAGAATAACCCTTTTTTTCTCCAGAAATGCGCGATTGCAGTCAAATTATATACAAAATTTCCCTGTTACTCTTTACTTTCTCTTACCTCTCTTATATAAATATATCTGAGGAAATTTTATTTTAAAAGTCAAATTTTTGAATTTTTATTTGCAGCCCTATTAATACGAAAATCATTGCAATATTTCTAATGCTTTCTCTTCGTAAAAACAATAAAAGTACCTTTTGTGAGATTCCTTATAAATATAATTATAATAGATAGTTGTAATAAAATCCTAAAATGTATTTTTGGAGCTTTACTATTTTTACACTACATACAGGGCTACACAATTGCAACCACTTGTACTTTCTTCAAAAATAAAGCTATTAAGCTATTTTTGAGAAAATTATAACTTTCTTATTTTATTTCTGACTTTATATTCTAAGGCAGAATATGAATGATCGATTGTTTTTTGCTGTGAGAATAACATTGTATACTTATACAGTATTTCAAATGAAGTCCTCTGAATTCCAGCATTTGGACATAGACAGCATATTCTGTCTTTTTTTTTATTTCTATATTCTAAAAGAAAACTAATCTTATGTTTTATAGGAAACCAAGATTAAAAAAATTATTGTAAAATATATAATAATTTTTATTGATAAATTATAAATAACAGTTAAGAATCTATTATAATTAATATTATAAATTAAAATCTAAAAAATTTAAATACTGATTGTGTAAAAAAATGGTGGTGCAAATATTTTATTTAATGAAGGTTTTTATTTTATTTTATTATTATTATTTTTTTTAATAATTAGAAGAAAATATAAAATTTTCAAAAACTTGAATAATTTTGTATTAAAATGTACTCAAAAATCACTTGAGAGAAATTGAAAAGTATGAACATTCATTTTCAGCTTCATAATATAACTCAGTGAATCAATATTATTCAGTCCAATAAAATTATGTATATTAATTTTTCAAATGTAATAACTAGGAAAACTAGTATGTTGTGGCCACCACAAGACTTTCTTCTATATTTTCCTATACAAATTCACTCAGTAACAAAAAAAAAATATATATATATATACATATATATTACTTTTTTTTTTTTGTTAAAAGTAAAAAAAAATCGATAAATTTGTTTTAAATTATCACATATTTATAGTTCAATCATTCGTTTTAAAGGTATTGACAAGACCTTTCGAAAGATACCCATCTTGAAAATATCCCCCCCCGGGGGTACTTCCCCCAGGGGGAAAGCGATGCCCCCACATGCACAATTTTTTTTTTCCCAGTTGACTATCTATATTATAAATAATTCTTGTAAATTTCTTAATGATTACTAAAAAATAATTCTCTTTATGCACATTTATACAAAATTTTGTCCTATATCACCATGTTAAAAATTTAGAAAAAGCGGGATGGCAACGCAACCTGTTAGACAATTTTTGCCAAAAGTTGATAGGCACTAATTTATGTCATGGTGCAACTACATACCAATTTGTATGAAATTCTGTGCAGTAGTTCCTGAGAGTTGCCACAAAATTTTGTCTCACACACACACACACAGACAGACAGACATTTTCTAACTAGTATGTAGTGGCCACCACAAGACTTTCTTCTATATTTACCTATACATATTCAATCAGTAACAATATTTAAAAAAAAAAAAAAATATATATATATATATATATATATATATATTTTTTTTGTTAAAAGTAAAAAAAATCGATAACTTTGTTTTAAATTATCACAGATTTATAGTTCAACCATTCGTTTTAAAGGTATTGGCGAGACCTTTCGAAAGATACCCATCTTGAAAATTTATCCCCCCCGGGGGGTACTTCCCCCCCCCAGGGGGAGAAGCGATGCCCCCCCCATGCAGAAAATTTTTTTCCTAGTTACATACTACTATTATCCATAATTCATATTAATTTTACAATCACAAGTTTAAAACAACTCTTGTTATGCACATTTATACGAATTTTTGTCCTATGCTGCCATGTTAAAAATTTGCATAAAATGCTATCACAGCGCCACCTGTTGAGCTATTGGTCCCCAAACATAATCAGCACCAGTTAATGTCGGGGACCAACTAAATACCAAGTTTGGTTAAATTTCGTTTAAAAAAAAAAAAAAAAAAAAAAAAATGCGATTTTTTTTCTAAGTTTTGTTTTGTTAAAGGTAAAAAAAATCGATAACTTTGGTTTAAATTATCACAGATTTATGGTTCAACCATTCGTTTTAAAGGTATTGACGAGACCTTTCGAAAGATACCCATCTTGAAACTTTGCCCCCCCCGGTCGGGTACTCCCCCCCCGGTGGGGGGGGGAACCGATGCCCCCACATGCACAAAAATTTTTTCCCAGTTAACTATTACTATTATCAACGAGACCTTTCGAAAGATACCCATCTTGAAAATTTACTTCCCCGAGGGGGTACTTCCCCCCCAGGGGGGGAACCGATGCCCCCACATGCACAAAATTTTTTTCCTAGTTAACTACTACTATTATGAATAATTCATATTAATTTTACAATCACAAGTGTAAAATAACTCTCTTTATGCCCATTTATACGGAATTTTGTCCTATGCTGCCATGTTAAAAATTTGCATAAAATGCGATCACAACGCCACCTGTTGAGCGATTGATCCCAAAATCTAATCAGCACCAGTTTATGTCAGGGTGCAACTAAATACAAGTTTGGTTAAATTTCATTCATTGGTTCGTGAGATACAGCGTCCACAAAAAAATGATACAGACAGACAGACATTTTCTAAAAACTATTAATTCGTGTTCTCCACATCCCAAAACATGTAAATCCATCAAAAAGTGGACTTCGAAAATTTTCGCGAATCCAATACTTTCTCTATATTACATATAGAAGAAAGTAAAAATAGTCAAATCGTGTTCTACAGCTCTCAAAATAGTCCAAGCGGCGGCTGCAAAAAATTGACTTGAGAAGGTACAAAGCTGATTTTTTTCCTATAGATAGAATTCATTGTTACAATGAAAATCTGATAGGGTTGCCTGGTCAAAGCCGTCAAGTTTAAGAGAAACAATCTCACTTCCGGTCACAATTTAAACGATTTTCGAACCCCAAAAGGTATGAAGATGAAACCGGTGCTAAAATGTAGAGATTAATATGCTCTTTAAAATGGCATAGGGTTGCCTGGTCAAAACCCTCAAGTTTCACAGGTTGCCTCGATAATAGGGGTCAAATTTAAACGATTTTCGAACCCCAAAAGGTATGAAGATGAAACCGGTGCTAAAATGTAGAGATTAATATGCTCTTTAAAATGGCATAGGGTTGCCTGGTCAAAGCCGTCAAGAAACAGAGGTTGCCACGAAAATAGGGGACGTATTTTACGATTTATTTATCCAAGTAAAAAGTGATTTACCCAAGTGTAAAGATGAAACCGGTGCTAAAATGTAGAGATTAATATGCTCTTTAAAATGGCATAAGGTTGCTGGTCAAAACCGTCAAGACCCGGAGGTTGCCTCGAAAATAGGGGTCAAAATTAAACGCTTTTCGAACCCCACAAGTGTAAAGAAGAAACCCGTGTTAAAATGTTGAGAATAATATACTTTTTAAAATGGCATAGGGTTGCCTGGTCAAAGCCGTCAAGAAACAGCGGTTGCCACGAAAAAGGGGGGCGTATTTTACGATTTATTTACCCAAGTAAAAAATGATTTACCCAAGTGTAAAGATGAAACCGATGCTAAAATGTAGAGAATAATATGGTCTTTAAAATGGCATAGGGTTGCCTGGTCAAAACCACCAAGTTTCAGAGGTTGCCTAGATAATTGGGGTCAAATTTAAAGGATTTTCGAACCCCACCAGTGTAAAAATGAAATCGGTGCTAAAGTGTAGGTATTAATATGCTCTTTAAAATGGCATAGGGTTGAATGGTCAAAGCCGTCAAGAAACAGAGGTTGCCACGTAAATAATGGAAGTTTTTTACGATTTATTTACCCAAGTAAAAAGTGAGTTACCCAACTGTAAAGATGAAACCGGTGCTAAAATATAGATATTAATATGCTCTTTAAAATGGCATAAGGTTGCCTGGTCAAAACCGTCAAGACTCGGAGGTTGCCTCGAAAATAGGTCAAATCTGTCAAGTAAAGCAGTCAACCACAAAAAAATAGGCGAGTTTTGAAGATTTCTTAACGAAGTGTAAAAAAATACGAATAGCATTAACAAAGAAAATGAATAAGGATGAAATTATATGAATATTTGAAAGGTGTAGCTGGTTCCAGAATGTACAGCGTAGCAGTTATTTTAAAATGGCATATATTTGCCTGGTAAAATTCGTAAAGAAATAGCGGTCAGTCTCCAAAAAGCTAACAAATATTAAAGGTGTTTAACACAAGGTGAAACACACATGAAGACTATTTTAAAAAGGTTAAACATGAAATGATTAATATTTAAAAGATGAAATTGCTAGCTAAATGTAGAACATACAACACTTTTAAATTTCCTTACGATTGTGCTTCAAACCTGTCAAGGTATAGCGGTCAGCTTAGAAAAGGAAGCGAATTTCAATATTCGTTTATTTTATTTGTTTAATGATATAAGAGGTTTTAAAGCATAAAGAAAATTAAATTATTATGCGTGACCATTCTTTTTCTAATCTGTATAAAACTAACTTCAGCTCACGAGCTCGTTTTTTCCCCATTTTTCAATACTTAAAATATTCAAATTGCGTCAAAGTATTGAGAAGATAATTCCCTGAAGCGACTGCTTTGTATGCGACTGCTTTGTAGAATTTTATACGAAAATATTGGGTTGTGCCGATTTTGTTATATTAAGAATTTGTCAATTTTAGAGAATTTTCTCAATTAATTTTTTTTTTATATCTAATTAAAATAATCAATAATACCTTCTGCAAATTAATTATGGGTACAAATAAAGCGAAAAACATTTTTAAAAAATTGATAAATTTTTCGCGTTTCTTAATAACAATGAATTAATTTATGAAATTGAAATTTGTAAATCTTGCTGCAAATCTGAAATAAGAGGTTTTTTTATTTTTTTCATTTTATTTAATTATTTATTTTGTATACTAACAGAATTTTTTTTATTATGAGTTTCTTGGGCATTATTTATGCCATTTTAAAGACCATATTATTCTCTACATTTTAGCATCAGTTTCATCTTTACACTTGGGTAAATCATTTTTTACTTGGGTAAATAAATCGTAAAATACGCCCCCCTTTTTCGTGGCAACCGCTGTTTCTTGACGGCTTTGACCAGGCAACCCTATGCCATTTTAAAATGTATATTATTCTCAACATTTTAGCACCAGTTTCTTCTTTACACTTGTGGGGTTCGAAAAGCGTTTAATTTTGACCCCTATTTTCGAGGCAACCTCCGGGTCTTGACGGTTTTGACCAGGCAACCTTATGCCATTTTAAAGAGCATATTAATCTCGACATTTTAGCATCGGTTTCATCTTTACACTTGGGTAAATCATTTTTTACTTGGGTAAATAAATCGTAAAATACGCCCCCCTTTTTCGTGGCAACCGCTGTTTCTTGACGGCTTTGACCAGGCAACCCTATGCCATTTTAAAATGTACAGTCAAACTCCGATATAACGCCCCCCGAAATACCGCCAAACCCGTTTAACCGCCACATGTATGGGTGAACAGATCTTCTAAATAGGGACTTTAATGTAAAGTATCCGTTATAACGCCAATTCGATGTAGCGCCAATCAACATTTTCCAAAAAATTATGATTTTTTGTTAAAATTAGCATTTTTTTTTTTTTTTTTCAGTCAACCGCTATGCTTATTGCCACTCTTTTAACGCATTCCAACTCATTGTATCATGGGCTGATAAAACAGAGAAGAAATCTTTCTGTGGTAAGAGGTCAGGAAAAATTAAATGCTATTATTTCAGAGTATGAACCTGCTAATGCCTATAATATGGATGAAAGCGGTTTATTGTATCGTTTGCAACCCCATAAAACAATATCAATTAGACCTGTTAGAGAATGTAAGAAAATTAAAGATCGTGTCTCGCTTGTGTTTTATACGGATGTTGATAGATCTGACAAACGACCATAAACTGTTATTGGTAAATCTGCTGAGCCAAGATGCTTTAAAAATTTCAATCCTGCTTCATATGTGGAATATGTGAATAACAATGAAGCATAGATGACTGCAATTTTATTTCAAAACTGGCTAGTGAATGAGGAAGAAAAAGAGTCAGGTATTATTTATATTAGATAATGCATTCTGTCAAAAAGTAACTTCAGTCAGCAATATCCGATTTCAATTTTTACCTCCTGATTGCACTGGTGTTTTACAACCTTTAGATGCCAGAATCATAATTTTTTTCAAAGCGCATTACTGGAAATATCATATCAGACACATTGTTGACCGTATCAGTAAAAACGATTTTTCTGCTCTTTCCCTAAAAGATTCGATTCTGTTGATGAAAAAAGCGTGGGAGGAAGTTTCTACGCAGACTATAGTTAACTGCTGGAGCCATACAGGCTTAAAAAATAGTGAAAAATCTAGTGATGAACTAAACACTGCAGAAATTAAAGATTTACAAGATGATATAAACAATTTAACTTGCATGCAGCATCCTCTCACTGCAGCTGAATATATTAATGTAGACAAAAATGTTCCAGCATTTGAAGAAATGAGTCAAGAGGAAATTGTTGGATTAATAACAAATAACGACCCAAATTCGGATTCATCTAAAGAGGAAATTCAGATTGAAAAAGAAAAAATTGAATCTGACAAAGCAAAAGACTACATTAACAAACAAAGGATATATTTAGAAAAAAATTCAACAGATAAAAAGATGTTTGATAATCTTTTAATTTTAGAAAAACACATTAAGCACATTTTCATACCAAAAAATAAATAAAAAAATACTCAAGCTAGTATTTTAAAACATTTTTCTCCTGTGTAAATATAACAACTACGCAGATCGAAATAAAATACTAGTTATCACATATTCAGTGCTATGATCCTCAAATTTTCTAATGCTTGTAATATAATGAGGTAAGAGAATATTTAATTTTATTTCATTTACAAAGTTAGGATTATAATTCGATATAGCGCCAAATCCGTTATAACGCCATATTATTATGCGTACCGATGATGGCACTAAATCGGGGTTTGACTGTATATTATTCTCAACATTTTAGCACCGGTTTCTTCTTTACACTTGTGGGGTTCGAAAAGCGTTTAATTTTGACCCCTATTTTCGTGGCAACCTCTGTTTCTTGACGGCTTTGACCAGGCAACCCTATGCCATTTTAAAGAGCATATTAATCTCTACATTTTAGCACCGGTTTCATCTTCATACCTTTTGGGGTTCGAAAATCGTTTAAATTTGACCCCTATTATCGAGGCAACCTCTGAAACTTGACGGTTTTGACCAGGCAACCCTATGCCATTTTAAAGAGCATATTAATCTCTACATTTTAGCACCGGTTTCATCTTCATACCTTTTGGGGTTCGAAAATCGTTTAAATTGTGACCGGAAGTGAGGTTGTTTCGCTTAAACTTGACGGCTTTGACCAGGCAACCCTATCAGATTTTCATTGTAACAATGAATTCTATCTATAGGAAAAAAATCAGTTTCGTACCTTCTCAAGTCAATTTTTTGCAGCCGCTGCTTGGACTAAAATGTGTAAATCCATCAAAAACCCGAGGTCGAAAATTTTACGAATCCAATACTTTCTTCTATTGAATATAGAAGAAAGTAAAAATATGGTGTGACACTCACACAGCATTCTCTTACGCTGCATTTATGTAAAAATAGATTATTGCAGTTTAAGATGCGAGAGATACATTTTTAAAGTTATTTAAAACAACAGTTGAAAATAGTACTAGAAAACAGTTTTATGTGATATTCATTACTATATCAGGGCCTGCAGCTCTCTCAACCATTAGTTTGAATATTGTAGCTATACCAATAAAATATTTAAGGCTATTATTAAACTTAAAAATTTCTTCAAAATTATTGAGAGCATTTTCGCCCACACCTTTCCTTGAAACAAACGAGTATTTGACTATCTTTATTTTACCCTACATATTTTGTATAAATAATTTATGCACCAAATCCTGTACTTAAAATTAGCACAGAAAAAAATAACAACATTCCCATCTACTGAAATGGGCCGTGTATCAAATTTTTAAAAAGCTTCTAACTTCCATTCTATTTGTCAAATCGAACATTTCAACATCTTTAAACCTCCCCAGGAATATACTTACTGATTGTTTTGCAAAAAACCACACATTAATCGGTTCAGTAGTTTTTGATTCCATGAAAGGACACACATATTACCATTTTGTTTTATATACAAAGATTAAACTGGTTTAGTTTGGATGCATATCATCCGATAGATAGCTCTGTTAACCCCTTTTTGGGTTTTACATAAGTTTCCGGCCTCACCAGCAACTGAGAGGTTCTTTTCTCAAAATTGGCAGACTTGATATGCCAGATTTAATCACAGGTCATGCTCATTGGACTAGCTGTACAGAATTTTCCATGGTTTTCTCCACAACTTGCATAAATATGGGCTGAGACCCCCTTGAAAAGACCCTCATTGAGAACACTTACACTCAGTCCTAGAATTCTAGCACATAAATTAGCCTTAACTCTAATGCCAAAAAATTTTTTTTTAATCCAATGTCAACAAAATTTGTGTTAATTACAGTGATTATTTAAATAAGTTCATAATCATATTTAAATTTTCAGAAAACATTTAATATTAGTTACATTAATTTGTAAAAGATGAATATTTGCATGAAAACGTAATCAAATATAAGTGAAAATATAATTATTCATATTGGGAACATATATTATATTGTAAAACAGAAGAAATATTCTTAAAAGAAAAAGAAAAAAACCTTAAAAGTTTTATAATTTATCTTTCTATTTCTAAAGGATAACTGTGTTAATTAATAGTGATAATCTTACAAACAGAAAAACAAAATAAAATAAAATGAAATAAATGTTTTCAGTCATTCTCACACCTATTTTATTCCTGTTAAATTAATTTCTTATCTTTTCTTTTAAAATAATAATAATAATAAAGATTTTATCTTTATTTCAATTGTTATTTATTTTTTAAGATGTATTTTTAAAGACTGATTCATTATATACATTTGGCTTAAGAGTTATAGAAACTTCTTTTCTTTTAATTTTTTTTTTTTTTTTTAAGCATTAGAGGTAACTCTTACCTTATATTAGTAACACTAATAAATAAAATTCTTGCTTACTTTTCATTTCACATAAAGCTCTTGTAGTTGGTAAAATCATATTTAAAATAGCCTTATGCGAATGTGTCTTTTTAAGGATTACTGCTTTGATTTTTATAAAAACTTATATGAGGTTTAGTTTTATTTTCCAATTAAAATTATTATTGATATGTTCACTTTATTTTATTTGATATTTTTATTTTGCTAATAGCATGTCAATAATCTTTTCTTAATTTTGGCAAGCTAGAGGGAGAGTACATATGGTAAAGCTGGCTAAACCTCACAATGTTGTCTCAAGTCAACATGGCTTGATAATTTTTGAAAACTACGAATTCACTCTTTTAAAATTAACTTATGATAATTCATGATTAAGTATTTATGATAATATCACACACACACATATATATATATGCATGTATGTGTGTATGATTTAATGACAACATGAAAAAGACCACCCTGGAATAAGACACAGTATTTTTAGTATTTTTCTGAAATAGATAAGACTTAAATAAATAAATAACTTTTCGTTAATTTTACTTATGTAATCACCATTTTCCATGTTTTTACAACAACAAACAGTTTACGAAAGTCTCTTTTGTGGAGGGGGAGAAATGGGGAAAAAATTCTTATCATAAAGGAAATGCATTCCATGCAGCTTGACATTGTTGACCTTATTATGTACATTTGTACGTTTTGTTCTGGGAATAACAATTATTTAGGCAGGTAAAACTTTTTTTTCGATTTCAAGAAAATTTCACAAAACGTGCAGAAAAATTGACAAAACATTAGAAAAACATTATGCTGAAACATAAAATTCACACATGCAATATTTGCTAAGATATAAGCGTTTATCATAGTTTTTCTTTTTACTGTGCACATGCAAAAAAAAAAAAAAAAAAATCTTTATTATATTAGATTGAAAGCCAGAGATATATTGGGCAACTTATGTCAAAAGTTCATTTGAATAGAATAAAAGTTAAGCTAATTGTCGACAAAAGAACTAGCTCGATTTTAGATATTTTCCAGAGTTGAAATTTCATAAAGGGTTTCTCGTATGCCACTTATTTAATTTGGCAATCCAATTATTTCAATAGCGTTGCAGAAACTCTTTAAAAAAAAAAAAAAAAAAAAAAAAAAACTCTTGAATTCCTAAATCTTAGTAAAAAAAAAAAAAAATTACAACTAATCCCCAAAAAGGAAGAACTTTTCAAACGTAGTGGAAATAATTTGATTTAAATATGAAATACGTAGCATGTGAAAAACCCCTCGTGAAATTTCAACTCTAAAAAATATGGAATTATTTATATCTCTGGAATTATTTGTAAAGATAACAATGATTATTGTGCAACAAAGTAACTTGTCAGTCTTCTAAAAGTTGAATAGATTTTTTTTTTTCCTTTAGTTTGCCTGTATTCACCAAATTAGATCACAAAATCTAGATTAAAGATCTCCACATCTATCCAAGATTCCAGAAACATACACACAGATTGAAGTTAGATGTATTTTTGCAGCATATAACATTAGCCATTGCCTGTGTACATAGTTGTTGTCAGCATGAAAACATCAATTTTATGAATGTGGGAACAATTTTAAAATATGTATTATTGTAATGAATAATAATAGGGATTATTTCATCTTAGATTTAGGTTAACATGGGATTTGGTTGACCTTGATACAATATGATGCCTGTCCTTAAGATTAAAGTTATTATCATTTCACACCTTCAATCAAACTTAATGCATTAATCTTAATTTTGCTCCACAAAACTAAAATGTAATTCAATGGTTAGAAAAATTTAAATTGTTTAAAGAAAAAAAAAAAAATAATAATCAATAAATTTCATTGTTGCTTCGTAGTATCATTATTATTCATCTGCTTAGAAATTTTGCTTTTTTAAATCCATATGACTCCTATTCTGGTCTTGGCAGGTTGGGGGAGTGCTGCCGGCGTGAAACTAGTTTAACCCTACTGGCAAGTCACAAGTCTTGCCGCCTGCCTCCTTTCTTCCTTTATTAAGTTTCTTATATTATTTTTTCATAAATTTCGATATAGTTTATGTTTTTAAGTTAAGATTTGTTGTGTTAGTTTATTGTTTTGTTTGTTTTGCTGGCTGTTAATTAATAAATCTGGTTTCTGTAAATATGTGTATTTCATCCCCTGATGAATTTTTTTTCAATTTTCTGAACTTCTCCTACATAAAGAAATTTTTAATCTTACTGGTCATTGGTGTTTCAGTGATCTTGTATCTGTTGCTTGGCTTCTACTATGCTTAATAGATCATTATTATATATATATTATATGCCTTTGCTTCCCATTAAGTCTCCTCTCGCTTTCTTACAATTTCTTTATAGAAATTTGTTTATAGTTGTTACTTATTTTATTTTATATTCCCACATTCAAATAATTTACAGCCATTAAATTAGTACTTTTTTTTTTTTTTTTTCTAAAAATTGATTTCTAAAAATCCTAATATTTCAATCTTGAATTTAAAAATGTGAAAAATTTAGTAAGTGCATTTTTCTCTTTTTTAGCAGTAAAAAATTAAACAATAAATTTTTGAAAATCAGTACTAATTTAACAGTTGTGAATTTTTAGAATGTGAAAATGAAAATTTAAAAAATGAATAATTCCATGAATAAATTTGCCTATACATTTACAAGGGGTTTGGTGACTGGAGACAGATAAATTGTAAGAGGGAGAGAGGTGTCTTTACCAAAGTGTTGCCAGATTTGGGACTTTTTATATTCAATATCCACCATTAAATTTCAATTGCAACGGTTGCCTAATCACTTTGAATCTTAATCGTTTATTATGTATATCAAATATCACTTCTCAAAATTATTGGTGAGAGTTGAATAAGAAAAGTCCCCAATCTGGCAACACTGCTTTACCCCATTAATAATTAGCAATCTTAAAACCCAAATAAACTACTATGTCACCTTTTTGCACTGAAGACGGTACGCTTTAGGCTACCGAAACAGCTGTATGCATTTCCAATATTTTTCTTTGCCGTTTCTGATGTAGTAGTTTATTCGGGTTTTAATATTCCAACACCAAGTCTCCTGTTATTAATTAGCAATCTATTTATAAAGAGTTAATAAAATAGCACATAAAATCTTATGGTTTCTTGAACTGATTTCCCCCCCCCCCCTATTTTTAACAGTTAGTTGTGAGAAGGATAAATATCTCCCAAAAATTTTTTATATCTACCATTAATTATAATTTTGTGATGTGGATCACCATTTTATAACTTTTGAGCTGTGCATATACATTTGTTTATAACACAGATATGCTGACTAAAGTCTAAGCAAATAATACAGTAAATTTTCTGAAGTTGGACATTCCCCTAAGTTTGTTTACCAAGTTGGATACTCCTCCAATTTGGAAATTGGACACATTTACTCAAACCACAATTCCATTTTTTACACCACTGTCTATTAATTTTGCACACTGAAGTTTAAATTAATACATAAGAACACAAGCAAACAAAAATTATGTTTGATATTAATAATTATATATATAAAATATTTTATAAAGAATATTAGAAAAAAATAAAATAAAAGGCAAGTAAGCTGAAAGAATTTGCTTAAAATTTCAATTTTTAAACCTAATCTCACAAATATATGGCAATTCTTACTCATTTTGGTATAAGAACATATTGCCCCATTAATGTTTTAAAAAAGTTTTTGCCATAAAAAATATTTTACAGGATTAAAAGAAGAAAAAAAATCTTTCTAAAAAGTTTAATTTTTATTTATTTTGCTTAAATTGTTAATTAGAACAGTTCAAGTGTCAAAGTAATATAAAATTAATATCTATCTTTTTCTTTCTTTCTTCTTCTTCTTTTTTTTTTTTTTTTTTTTAAAGTTTGTGTATGTTTAAACAAAATGGCTGATCCACACAAATCAGACATTTTAACAGAAAAATAAATCATGACAATAGATAACAATGCAAAAATATTTTATTAAATAAACTAAGTATGAGTGAGAACAAAATATACAAATAAATATACTTTTTTAAAGAAATGTAAATTTTGTTCACTTATAAGGATAAAAGAGTGCTCTTAAACAATCTTTTCCCATTAAAGGATATAATTCTCATAATGTTGAATCAGAATATGGGAACAAGATACAAAAATAAGAGATAGTGTGATTTAGTAATGAAACATAGTAATTTCATATACAGTATAGGATCCGTTATCCGGAATGTTCTGAAAACCAGATTGCAAAATGCCAACTACCAAAATTTTTAATTATCATAAAATTTAAGAATTAAAATTATACAATAGCAGTGGTCAGAATTATAGTTTTACAACCTACTTTCTTTAATGCTACAGTGTTATTCTGAGGAAATATGGTGAGCACAAAATTGTCCAAATAATTACTGAAATTTTTTTTAATTCAGGTTAGAAAATGAATTTTTATTGCATTTTTTAATAGATAAACATTAATAACACATGCTTCTTAAAGTGCCGAATAGCAGATGAATTTTATCCTTGAACTCAGGTCGCATGCATGAAGTCCCAATTGTTATAAAATGTTTAAATGGTTTTTATTAATTTCCATTATTTTTAGAATTCATTTCATAAAAATATTTAGCATTATGTGCTAAAAATATTTGAAACATTTATGAACTATTAGTGTCAGAGCAGAGACACACTGTAAGCAAAAAAATATCATAGAAATTTTTGCAAAATCCAAATGAAGGATTTTACTCTCAGGTCCAAAATTAAATTTTATATATGTTTGTTTATTTTTCATTTATTATTACTATTATTATTTATAGTTTGAAATTCTAATTAAGAATGTTTTTTTATTTTGTGTAAATAATTTATTTAATGAACAAATATATAGGTAAAGTGTTTATATATTATTCGTGTTTATCACTGCTATTTATGAAATTATTTTGTACCATTTTTATACATATAATAAAGTGTTCCGAATTACGGAAAAACCCCTTATCCAGAATATCCCAGGTCCCAAGCTTTCTGGATAACGGATCCTATACTGTAATACATTAAGAGAATGTATGATTAATTTTTTTTTTTTTTTTTAATGATCCTATAGATGCATTATTCAGTTTGTTTTATTCATCAGTTTGTTTTATGACAGTTAAATGAGAGATGTTTAAAAAGTATCTTGTTCTACAACCAATGTTTTAAATGCTTCAGTGATTTAAGTAAACCTCAAAACATTTCATCTAACAACACTGGCATTTCTTACTTGATATGCTAGAAAAATGAAACTTTACAAACATGTTCAGTCAAAATCACAGACATTTAGTTTACTTAAAAATTTATTTCTCCTAAATATCACCCAGATATACAAAACAGTAATCTTCCTCTCATCATAACTCATCATGTGCATCTAAAAAGAAAAACAAAAAAGCTTAAAAACAAAAACATACAGTCTTTAATAAATATAATTTATACAATGTTATCCTAGAATATACTCTAGATTTATTATTTGAAGGTTTTACATATTTATGTACATGTTTCACAGAACTGCAGTGATATAACAGTATTAATATACAGTAAAACTTGCAAAAACAGAATTGTAGGGAGAAACAAAAACTGTTTGAATCACATGTTATTTTAGCAAATACACTGTTCTTTGCTAAATGTTGTGTGAAAGTAAGTATTTTTTATCTCCTATCAACCAATGTTAAAAATGTGTCAACTACAAATTAAAAAATATAATATGTTTAAGAATATTTTTTGTCAATTAAAACATTTAAAATTTAATTTATGACATAATACACCTTTTATTATTATTACAAAAAACATTTCACTGTATCTTTTATACATGCACTGCCTTATTTTACTGTCAATAGTTTTCTTCCACCATAATTTTATAGTACTTTTGAATTCAAACCCCTGTGGCAGAATTTTTTCCTTCTTTCTGCGACAAACCTTTTTCTTTCTGTAAGACGTCAATAATAAATATATGCATTACTAACTGGCAATAACATGAACTTTCTTGTTTCTAAAAATGTTTATATTAATATCAAGTCTGTTTGAACTTTTTTTAAAAACTTTATAAACTTATATTAATTTTTGGTAAGAGGTAATTTTTTTAAAACTAAAGAATAATAAATAAAAGTATTATAATCTTTACAAACCAATAGTTAAGAAAATTAAAATTAACCAAAACAAAATGATTCATAGGAAGACAGGATTTAGAATATTAACACACACAAAAAAAAAATTATATTTACCTGCAGCTAGAATTTCTGAAGAAATAGTAAAGAGCTATTTGCTATATTTAATTTTGTTATAATTTGTAATATTTTAACTAGATAAAACAATAATATGAAAAAGTAAATCATATTTTAAAATATTGGCTTACAAAGTTAATGAAACATCCTCACCTCATTTTAGTTATTGTTGTAGAAACAAATTAACAGAAAAAATAAGAATAACAGAATTAAGGTATGAAATGTTTTAATTAACAAAAATAATCTTTAAAAGTTTAATAACAAATTTTTAGTATTCAAACATAAAAATATTTTTAAACATCAACTTATCAATGAATCCACAAAATAGTATTCAGATTGTTTTAGAATATATTGTTAAACTGTATTAATATAAAATAAAGGGGGGGGGGGTTAAAATTAGTTAAAAGGGAACATTAAAAAATAAAGAGACAACTAAAAAAGGAGACTATAGAGAAAATAAAGAGAAAAAATAAGAAAATATGAAAAAAATATTTTTAAATGTATGAAAATAAATAAGCCCAAACAAAATATAGATCCTGAGAGCAAGAATTTCAAAGGTAACTGGCAAAATTTATGTTAAATGCAATTAATTGCTATAAAAGGCTGTTATTTAGCTGCTAATCTATACAGCTTGCACTTTTTTGAAGTTGATTAACAAAATATGCATTAAGTTTACAGCCAATTGCTGAAATATGGATTCCGTTTGCAATGAATCATCAGAATTTTATACTTAATTACCATTAACTATTTCATTTTATTTAATTAATTTACCACTGGATAAATGATAACATTCACAATTTTTTTATTTATTTTTTAACTGATTATGGAAATTTGTAATATTTTTACAGTCGATTGCTGAAATACATAATTATTTCACTACAAATTTACAAAATCTACATTTAATCATGAATAATTAGTAATATACACCATAATTTCAGCAATAATTTATACTAATTCATGCCTTTTTTAAAAGTAGATTCCTGAAATTTGCAATATTTTTGCAGCCAGTTACCAAAATATGCAATTATTTCTTATTTGGCAGCTAATCTATGATATGTATGCCCTTTTCGAAGCTGATTCCCCAAATATTAAAAATCTTTATTGATGAAAATCTCACTTTTTTCCCAAATTATACAATATTTTTGTAATTTAAATCCAAAATACTGGGCCATTTCACTGCTAATTGTCAAAAATTTATGTTTAATCACAACTAATTAATTATTTTTCTGTTAATCATTAATAATCATGCTTTTTTCAAAGCTGATTCCTAAAATACACGTTTACTATGCAGCCCATTGTGGAAACATGCTATTATTCAACTACTAATTGATGAAAATCATATTCTTTTGAAAGCTGAATCCCAAATACTCACTACTTTAGTCGCTAATCAATGAAATTTGCACTTTTATTTTCAAAGCTGAATCTCAGCTACAGTTTAACTTTGCAGTAGATTTCAGAAATACAGGATCATTTGACTGCTAACAATCAAATTTTTACGTTTAATATGCAATTATTTAGCTGTTAATCAATGAAGGTTATGATTTTTTTAAAAGTTGATTTTCGTAAATCTCAATACTTTTGTAGGCGATGGTGGAAGTATGCAATCATTTTGTCACTAATTAACAAAATTGAAATTCTTGTCTTTTTCAAAGGTTATTTGCAATATACACAATTTTGTGGCCATTTACCAAAATACGGAATTATTTTATTGCTAATTATTAAAATTTACATAATTGCAACTAACTGCTAAAATAGGAGTTATTTTGCTAAAAACATGTACAGTAAACTCTCGTATAATGCGGGAGGATACGTTCCGCGTAATAGAAAATCGCATTATAGGAGACATACATTGAGCAGACAATTTCATTCCTCAATGAGACCAAAAGCGTCAGGATTTGGCATGGCATAGTAACGGAGCAATCGTTCCTTGAACAGGTTGAAAGTAGAAAAGATGCCGTCACGTGCTTCCTTTATTTCACACGTTATACGAGACTCTTTATCGCATTGTATGAGTAATAGTCGCAGATATTATGTCACGTTATACAAAATCGTGTTTTGTGTGAGCGTGTTGTACGAGATTCTACTGTAATTATCTAGCCCCCATAATTCAGCAATATTCTTTTTTGATATCTGATTACTGAAATATGCCATATTTCCGCAGCTGGTTTCCAAATACGTAGTTTTCTGGTGCAATTTTTGTGAAGAACTGTTTGAAAGCAGTCGATTTAAGTGAAAAGCTTGTTTTCAAATCTGAATTTTTCTTAAAATTACCCCTCACTATAAAAACTGAGTTCGTATTCAATTATCCCAACAAATGTTACAGAAAATATTTTTCTTTTTCCAATAATAAATATTTTACTTTAAATTAGAAAAAACCTTTTTAACTTGCCTCGTTGTTGGCCGTAAGCTTTTCACCTGGACGTCCAGGCTTCCTCAGCGGCTTCATCTGTCGTAAAGTTCGGACGGTGTTGATGTCTGTGGGCGGTTCTCTTTATGAGATGTCTCCACGCTTCATTTGGGGCCATTGCGTCACTGTCATTGCACACATTATGGTTGGTTATAATTTCTAAAGATTCACGGAACATCGCAAATGAAGCGTGGAGACATCTCATAAAGAGAACCGCCCACAGACATCAACACTGTCCGAACTTCACGACAGATGAAGCCACTGAGGAGGCCTGGACGTCCAGGTGAAAAGCTTACGGCCAACAACGAGGCAAGTTAAAAAGGTTTTTCTAATTTAAAGTAGTTATAGTGATGTCTCGTTTTAAGTTATATAATTTCTAATAAATATTTTGTCGTTACAGTTCGGAGTTTTCCACGATTTTCTCCGATACTTGCATGAAAGTGGACTTTAACACCTTAGTAAGTGTCACACAGAGAACACTTCATCTGTTTATGTTGATTTTTTTCTCGATTTTCTCTGAAACTCATGTGAATACGAACTAAGACACTTTAGAAAGACTTGCATAGAGGACACCGCTATCAGTCCTAGAACCCTCGCATGATCAATGGCTTTAACACCTACAGGGTTGCCACAAAAGAAATGTAACAAAAATAGTTGCTTTAGTAGCCTATAAGCATTAAAATAGTTGTCTAAATAGTAGCCTAGCAACCAAAATACTAGCTTAAATATCACATGCTAACGATCATTAAAGGATAAAAACCATTCGCATTTTCTTATTATTCAATATAAATAAAATAAAAGTAAAAAAAAATTAGGCAATGAGTCATTATGGAAACAAATTTTCCCACAGAATAACATGGGATTTGGTTGTTGAAAAGATTAAGTATTGTTCGCTCTTAAGAGCTTATGTTTTTTTTTTTGTTGTTTTTTTTTTCTGTATTCTTCCTTTTCTGATTTACTAAAGGGCTTTCTTTTATAATTTTGTTATTTTTTCTTACATGAAATCAGGGTGAGGAAGGGTCACAGGAGTGTACTAGTAGTCATTTGCAATAAGCAAATTGGCCAGCTTTATAGGTACATATGTAATGTCTGACGCTATTTCTATATTCTCATTGGATGTTCTACCTGTTTCAAGGTCAACATCAGGGGTATACCATACTTTAAGGTGGTAAAAAAAATAAATAAATAAGGAATGAAAAGGTTAAGATATGGGATTGTTTATAAAATGCATAGAAAACATTTCTTTCTGAAAGATTTTTGTAAGGTGCGCCAAATCTGGCAAACCTGCGCCGCCACAAATAAGTATGGCAACCCAACTCTCGGAACGAGAAGGAGATCTCGGGAGAGGGAGTCGGGGGGTTGAAGGTAGCACTATGATGTGTGCTGGTGTCAGCGAGTATAGGAGTTATGAACGAAATATAAGCCAGAATTTATTCTTTGTACATATGGCATTGTAAATATCATAAAATTCATTATGTAATTCATCTGTGATGTGTCCCATTATAGAAATTTTAATAAATACTTGGGACTAATTATGACTTTATTATCATTTGTGTCTCTCACTACTCACCAAGAATTCCACGTCCGAGATGTGCTGAAATTACAATTTTGCTGATATTTCTGGAAGAATTTTGCAAAAGGTGTAAATAGTCTCCCAATAGTTGCCTTTTTGTGAAAATAGTTGCTTTTTCAAGCTTTTTGGATCAAAAAAGTTGCCATAGTCTCCTCAGGCTGAAAATAGTTGCAAATAGTTGCCTTTTAGTAGCCTGTGGCAACCCTGAACCTACACTTCAACCTCACCACCACCGTAAAAGTTCTATAGCGTTGAATATATTATTTATTTCAATAAATAATTAAAAAAGACAATTATTTTAAGTTTTATTTTTTAAAGATTCTTTAGCATTAAGAAAACTGAATCCTTGAAATTGTTTAAATGAAAATGAAAAAACACTGCAGAAACAGTTTTTTTTTTTTTTTTTTTTTTCTGCACCCATTTCAGCTTTTGATTCTAATTATACACAGTTTCAGTTAATGTAAATAAATATTTCTTTCCATCCTGAGTCAGTAAATTCTGATTACACAATGCCTTGTACATGATTCCCCCCCCCCCCCCATTTATTTATGCGTATTGTGTGATGATTCTTGTGGTTCTTCAGTTAGATTATTAAAGTAATTGATTTGTTATTTTTCTATTTTTAAGAGATATTGAGAGAATTTTATAGATAAGAAAAAAGAAAAAAAAAAAAAAATCCAAGAACATGCTTCTTGCAGCAGCTGTAAGAAAGGCAAAATCTAAAGTTCACACAGATCGCACCACTATCTCTGTCCAGTTGTGTGAAAAAAGAAAAAAATCTGGAGTGACTCCACTCGACTTTCCGAACATTAAGTAATTAACAATTTTGTAGATAAAGTAAAGAAAGAGGAGTTGTTAAACAAACAAAAGAGAGAAAACCATAATAGAGTGTTTGAGTATTTTTCTCCATATATTACACGATGTTTTATTTAATGCTACTGAACTTTGAGCCCATAGATCACAATGAAAAATTCTGAACTTTGAGACCATAGATCATAATGATAAAGAATTTTTCGTTGTGTCCCAGTAAAAACCTATAAATGCTAGATTCACCAAAATGCTTATAGTTAGTGCAACAGTGATTTATAATATTCTTATAAATTTTCATATCAATTCAATAAGGCGTTTAGGATGCTATCGCACTTTTAAAAATTTGGCCCCATAGGCCATAATGATAAAGAATTTTTCTTTGTGTCCCTGTAAAAAAACTAAGTGCTAGATTCTCCAACATCTATACAGATTGAGTATCTGTGACCTATAATTTGTGTATAAATTTTTTGCTGAATTGAATAAGGCGTTTAGATGCTATCATACTTTTAATATTTTGGTCCCGTAGGCCATAATGATAAAGAATTTTTCTTTGTGTCCCTGTAAAAAAACCATAAGTGCTAGATTCACCAAAATCTATAGGGTTCATACTATGGTGACTTACAATATACGTACCAACTTTTAGCTTATTCGAACAAAGCGTTTAGACGCTAGCGTGTTCACTCACAGACATACACACATACATACATCATTGCAAAAATAGTGAAAACGGACTAATGAGTCCGTTTTCACTTCATGAGTTCATTAATGAGGACCTCAAAACATATAGAAACATCAAAATCTCAAATTCGGATTTTTGACATGATTGCAATACTTTTCTCACTATAGTGTTCAGAAAGTAAAAAGATGAGGGGGGGAATTATAGGAATGAATATTAGAAATTTATTTAATGATGAAAGAAAAGAAAGGCAATTTCCTTCAAAGACCACATGCACAGTTTGAAACAGAAACAGAAGAGAAATCTCATCAGACAACAAGAGAAAGCGACCGAGGCACAGTATGGTCACAGATCATGTGTGTGGAAGGAATATGCTGCTGTCATGTACACACACAGCGTTCAGCATTTGTTTTCCCTTGTTTTGCATCACTGTAAAAGAATCACTTTAGTCAGCGAGAAATGTAATCCTTTGCAGATGATTAACTGCAAAAACAAAACTTATTCTGCAGAACAGTTTTAGTGCAAGCTATTTCACTGATTTTTTTTTTTTCTTTTTTCCTTTAAAAATTTTTTGCTTCCTAAAGAGAAATCTTTCTGCAAGGACTTAATGTCACCGTAATTCTGCCATGGGTGTTCAAACAAGTGAATAGCACTGCTAATTCATTTTATCATCATGAGATCATCTGAAAGATCTTGATGTAGTTGAGTGTGAAAAGGAAAACTTACTTTAATTCTATTTATTCAACAAAAAAAATTTATTTTCTAAGTCTTATGCAATAAAAATAAAGATCAGTGCTTTTACATTAATATAAATTGTATCCCACTGGAACTGGAACATCAGTCATCATTGAAGTGTTACTTTGGTGTTACTGAAAATGGATATCACGGACATTTTCTTTATGAACATCTTTATTTTCTTTCGAAGTTTCAGGTGTTTTCAATGTACAGGAAAAGTAAAGCCCAGTCTCTTTGCTTCACTGTTTACAGTAAAAATAATTCTAAATGCAGAGACTAGTTTTGATTTTGTAACTCTGGCATATTTTCACAGAATTCATTAGTGAATTTGTCACTTCTCAAAGTTAGTACAGGTAAAATTTTATCATCCATATTCGGATTTCTATTTGTTATTTATTGAGCATCAAGCATCATTAATTAAAGCCTGATTGCACTATTTAAAACTTTAAAGTTTTAAGTGAATTATTTAGGAACTTATTAGGGAATATTTAGACAATGAACACTTCAATGTTATAAAGAAATTAATGATAGTTTTAAAGTAAACATTTTAAGATAATTTTGTACTTTTTTTTTAGAAGATTTGTAACTATTTATTTTAATTACGGTCAAGCACAAGGGTGCAATCAGAAATAGCATCAGTAGGGGATCTGCAACTGGCTCTTTTTTTTTTGGAAGGGGGGGAAAGGTAGCTTAAATACCCATAGAATCTTTGGCTAAACCCTTGTTCGAGCATATTTTTTAATGCTGATGAGTAAAAATCTTGCTGAATTGATAACATTGTTTTAGGTTGCTTTCCTTAGAAGTTGACCTATTGTAATCACTTCGTTTATCTGTATATATATATATATATATATATATATATATATAATAATGATGATCTATTAAGCATAGTAGAAGCCAAGCAACAGATACAAGATCACTGAAACACCAATGACCAATAAGATTTAAATAAAAAATAAAAAAATCATCAGTGGATGAAATACACTAATGTAAAGAAACCAGATCTATTAATTAACAGCCTGCAAAACAAACGAATCAATAAAGTAAAACAACAAATCTTAACTTAAAACCATAAACTTATCAAAATTAATGAAAAAACAACCCAAGAAACACAAGATAGGAAGAAGGAGGCAGGCGGCAAGACTTGTGACTTGCCTGTGGGGTTACACTAGTTTTATGCCGGCAACACTCCCCCAGCCTGCCACAACCATAACAGGAACCATATGGATTTAAAAAAGCAAAATTTCAAAGCAGATGAACACCAATGAAACCACGTAGCAACAATGAAATTCACCGATTGATCACATTGTGTTTAACAGTATAATTAGAACATTAAATATAGTTGACAACTCAAAAAGGAAGAATCTGAAATTTTATTGGAAAAAGAAAGTTTGCATAGTAATACAAAGCAAATGCAACAAGCCTTCTACTTTTTTTTTTTTTTTTTTAATTTAATTTCACAATCCCATCCAACCATCCAGCCTTACAACACCACCCCACCTCCGTAATCAAACATCTGCCCACCTTTTTTATTGTCTT
This sequence comes from Salticus scenicus, assembly GCA_963930645.1. Taxonomy (NCBI): domain Eukaryota; kingdom Metazoa; phylum Arthropoda; class Arachnida; order Araneae; family Salticidae; genus Salticus; species Salticus scenicus. The sequence continues at coordinate 33,169,857 of OZ005652.1, read as the reverse complement.
GTGATCAGTTTATTAATATTCTTGTTTTTAAACTTTGCAGAGCATAAATTATTAATTCGAAATAAATGGTTAATGATGATGTTTCTAAATACCGAAAGATGTAGACATGAATTAAAATGTGTAAATAAGTTTACATTAAAACTAAAATCTTGCCGTTTGTCATAGATATCTGTGTAAAGTTTATTACCATCGATGATTATTTTGAGATCTAAAAAGTTAATTGATTGATTAGTTAGAGTATTTTGAGTTAGCTTTAAATTAGGTGGATAATTGAAGGAAAAGCCATTTTGTGAGTTCTTGTTGAGATAAAATACAATAATATCATCGATGTAACGATAAAATCGAACATCATCATTGCAAATTTGCTTTTCATAATAATAAAGATAGAGATCTGCCAAAATACTGGAGCTACAACCTCCTTGTGGGATGCCTAATTTTTGCAAATAGATATCGTTGTTGTGGAAGATATAATTATTATGGATAACAAAGTTAAGAAGTGTTTTAAATTTTTCTGCTTTAAAATTGTAAGGAAGATTAATTTGAGCTTTATATTCTTGAAAAAGACTGTAAATGATATTACTAAGATCTGATAACTCAATATTATTGAAAAGATCTTGAAAGTCAAAAGTCATAATATTGTCTATTGAATCGAGCGATTTGATGTGTTGAATTAATTGAAAGCTATTTTTAAGACAGTGTAAATTATCAACTTTGCAAGTACATTTGTAAATTTGTTTTAGAATATCCAGTAGAGCTTTATTAGCATTGTTGTTATAAGTGTTACACCCAACAGTGACAGTGCGAAATTTAATTGGAGATTTGTGAAACTTAGGTATGAGAACTATATAAGGATAATTAAAGTTATTGAAGGGAAGTTGAAGTAGTTTATAGTAATTATGTATTTTTCGGTTATTAATAATAAGGTTATTATTAGTTAAACTGAAAATGTTACTATTAGTGACTGAAGAGTTTAAAATAGAGAGATAGTAGGATTTACAAATAATGGCATAATTATTAGGTGATTTGTCAACATAAGTGATCACAAAGTCATCCTGTAGTGATTTGATTGAGTTAAGAAATACAGATTTTTTAAATAACACCAGATTTGAAGAATTGATAAATAATGCATTTTTTATTTTTTGTAACACTAAAACTTTCCATTGAGTGAAGTAGGCAATAGGTTTATTATGAGTAATAGATATTTTATAAATAAATAAATCTAGGTCATAAGAAAACTGTTGTAAGATTTGTGGAATGCTAGTTTTAACTGGAAGTCTAAATTTGGTGCCAAATTTCATGAATTTTTTTAATTGATAATTATCAATAATATTGAGATTACCAGTGATAATGTGTCCATGGTCTCTGTCAATAAATTTTGAGAAAGAAGGAACATTGCATTTACAGGTTACAGTGTTAGTAAAAGAGGTAGACTTAGATACAGAATTGAATATCTTTCTGCCAAGAGGAAGAGGATATTTGAAGGTACGAGATAGATTTAAATCTTTAATCGGAAACAAACATTCTTTGTCATTAATGATAGACGTAATGTTAATACTGTTCAATATTTGATTTGTAAAAGTCACAATTAATTGAGTATTTGTTTTAAATTTGTTGGTCTTTTTATTAATTTTTAAATTAAATTGTTTGATTTTGTACATTAGAATATCATAAAAAATGTCTGAAAAATGTTTATTATAGGATTGGCTTTGAAAGACATTCAGAAAGTTTACTAAGTATTTCTTTTTGATTGCAAAAATAAATTTTCGAATAATGAACCAGTTATAGTTAGACAAGTAATTAGTCTGTAGATCTGAAATGAGTTTAATAATAGCACTTTTAGAAAAGATTAAATCTGTTTTTTTACTACCTCGTTTAGTTCTAGAAGTTTTATTGTTAATTTTGTGATTGAGTTGTGCATAAATAGTCGAATAATCATGTAGAGGGTTGATGTTAGAATATGCTTTAATAGTTTTATTAAAGTATTTGGAATTTAGGCCATATGGATAAATTGTATTGTAATATTGCATAAATTTTGATTCAAGAAATAGACGCTCACTTTTATTTTTCTGAATTTTGACAATCTCTATATATCATCCATCTATCTATTTATCTATACATATATAACGGAAATTTTGTCATTATGATAACTCTCGAAATAATACAGTGAACTCATCTTATAAATACCTTGGATGAGTTCATTAACCAAAATGGTCCACCTTTTAGTTTTCAAGCAGAGGCCACTTGAAAATTTCAAATCCACATTGTAAAAAGCATATTTAAGGCCGGATTTGCTTGAATTTTGATGTAAATACAGGCGACATTAGATCTCAACCAAGTTTATTAATGAATTTTATCCACCATTTTTAACAAAGTGGCGAATATCTTAAATTAAGTAGGCCACTTGAAATCAGGCTAACACTTGAAAATTTAAAATCACAATAACTACTGAAATAATACTCCAAATCAAACCAAATTTGGACAGTAAACTTATAAATATCTTGTATGAGATTGTTAACCAAGTTGCTCTGCCATTTTGTTTTCAAGTGGAGACCACTTGAAAATTTCAAATTCACATTGTAAAAAGCGTATTCCGAATTTGTTTGAATTTTAATGTATACATAGGGAATGTATACAAAAGGATCTCAATCAAGTTTATTAATGAACTTTATCTGCCATTTTTAACAAAGTGGCGGATATCTTAAACTAAGCAGAGCCACTTGAAAATTTATAATCACAATAACTTCTGAAATAATACTCCAAATTATACGAAATTTGGACAACGAATTTATTTCATAAATATCTTGAATGAGTTTCTTAACCAAGTTGCTCCGCCATTTTGTTTTCAAGTAGAAACCACTTGAAAATTTCAAATTCACATACTAAAAAAGCATATTCCGAATTTGTTTGAATTTTGATGTATACATAGACTATATAAGGGTCTCAATCAAGCTTATTAATGAATTTTATTTGCCATTTTTAACAATGTGGCAGATATCTTAAAAGCAGAGCCAATTGAAATCAAGCTACCACTTGAAAATTTATAATCATGATAACTTCTGAAATAATACTCTAAATCAAACCAAATTTGGACAGCGAATTTTTTTATAAATATATTGAATGAGTTTGTTAACCAAGTTGCTACGCCATTTTGTTTTAAGTGGAAGCCACTTGAAAATTTCAAATTTATGTTGTAAAAAGGGTATTTAAGATGAGATTTGCCCGAATTTTGATGTAAGGGTCTCAACCAAGTTTATTAATGAACTTTTTCTGACATTTTTAACAAAGTGCAGATGTTATAAACTAAGTGGGTCAACCCTAATCACGCTACCACTTGAAAATTTATAATCATGATAACTTAAATTTTGATTCAATTCGAACCAAAGTTGGGCAGTGAACTTATCATATATCTTGGATGAGTTCACTGGGCAGCTTGTCCTGACATTTTGTTTCCAAGTTGCGGCCACTTGAAAATGTGCCATTGCGATAACTTTTAAAGTACTGAACTGAATCAAACCAAATTTGGATAGTGAACTTACAGTTCAAACATTTTGAATAAGTTCGCTTGGTAACTTGCTCCGCCATTTTATTTCCAAGTGGTGGCCACTTGAAAAATTTTCATTATGCTAACTTTTGTAATACTGAATCAGTTCATATTGAATTTGAGTAGTGGATTTATCATTCAAATAAATAAGATAAGTTCGCTGGACATATCTCTCTGCTTTTGTGTTTCCAAGTGGTGGCCACTTGAAATCACAGTGCCAACAGAAAATTTCATATCAGGATAATTTTTGAAATACTGAATTAGTTTGAACTAAAGTGTGACAGTGAACTTACCACATCTTGGATGATTTCGCTGGACAAGTTGCTTTGCCGTTTTGTTTCTAAGTTGCAGTCACTTACATTGCCATTTGAAAATTTGTCATAACAATAACTTTTGAAATACTGCACTAATTCGAACCAAAGCCGGACAGTAAAATTATGCTTCAAATATCTTTAAATGAGTTTGCTGGGCAACTTGCTCCATAATATTGTTTTCAAGTGACGGCCGTTTGAAAATTTCTTATCACGATAACTTTTGAAATACTTGATCAATTCAAACTAAAATTGAGAAATGGATTTATCATTCAAATATCTATGACTTCAGTGGGCAAGTTTCTCCGCAATTTTGTTTCCATGTTGCAATAACTTTTGAAATACTGAATTTGTTCTACCCAAAGTTGAACAGTGAACTTATCTTACAAATGACTTTGTTAGATTAGTTCACTGAGCATCTTGTTCTACCATTTTGATCCAAGTGGTGGCCACTTAATTTTTCAACACAATAACTTTTGAAATTCTGAATTAATTTGAACTACATTTGTACAGTACATTTATCTCACAAATGCATTTGATAGATTTGTTTGCGAACTCTGCCAATCGTTTTGTTTCCAAGTGCCCACTACTTGAAAATTTCAAAATCACATAGAGTATTTATAAACCAATTTGCTTAAAACTCCATACGTACATAACCAACATCAATATTTCTACCAAATCCATTAATAATTTGTAGCCGCCAATTTGGAACAAAATAGCAGCTACTTGATAAGTAATCAACCTATCCTTCCAAATGAGCCGGAAGGACTTTTTTTAAAAAATCTTATGGAAACCCTCATAATATCTTCATTCAATTTAGTTATTTCTTTAAGTCCCATTTTGTTTTTAATACATTTATTTGTAGTGCATATGTGTACTGTTACATAAAAGTACACAGCATTAATACAAGGCATGAACAAAATGATAAATTAAAAGATTTTGAAATAAAATTCAAATTATTAAAATAATAGTAATAATAATAACATTTTTGAATATGAAAACCAAGAGCTGTATTTTAGGCTCATCAAACAATGAAAACAAATAAGATAAAAATGCTAAAAAATAATACCTGTGTTTTTATTTTGAGTCTGTGCCACAGTATCCTTCTGTTTTTTGTAATTTTCAAAAAGCTTTTTGATTTCGACATCATAATCTTTCCATTCAGGTATAATTCGCATGGCACTGGCCAATTTAGATTCTTTCGTCTTTGGGTTATTGCACTACAAAAAAAAAAAAAAAAAAAAAAAATGGATGCAGAAATAGTTTGTATAGTAGGTAAATAAAATTATCAGGTAATGACAAAAATAATAACATACTACATAAATATAAATAAATTTATTGGATAATAAAACATAATATAAGTAGTATTCACACCAGCATAATGACAATTGTCGACAAAGTGGCAAATTCACACACATGGACAGCAAATTTGTTGCCTTAAATATTTTTATAATTGTATTTTTTCCCCCTCTCTATTTTTGATTTATATTATATACTAGCCGCCTTCGGCGACCAGCTGGTTCATGATCCTTGAAAAATCCGACTTTATGAAACTCCTGCTCGGTGGCGCCTGCGGTGCCTTTTTCCCGTTTCAGATCTTACAACAGCTTATTGACATATAGTAAAAATAGCTTTATTGAAAAATTTAATCGCAGTAAATTCCCGCTCGGTAGCCTGCGGCGTCCTCTTCCACTTTCAATATCTGAAACAGCCTGTTCGCTCACCATGTTATAATCTTTCAAATTTCTGACTTTAGCAAAGTCCCGCTCGGTGGCGCCTGCGGCACCTTATCCCTGTTTTAGAACATACAACACCTTCCTCGCTCATTAGAATTTAAAATATTGAAATTTGAAAATATTACAGCACCATCTGGCGGTAGAAATTTCTTTAATCTACTGTTCAATTCTAAATCAACAAACCTTTCAAATGATGTATTACTTATGAAAATATTTTAATTAGTAGTTGAGATACAAAAGAAAACCTAAACAGGAAACCTTAAAAACGTGTAAATCGGGTAAAATCTCGAATTCCACTTTCGATAATATAAAAGAACTTTAAAATATCTTTCGAATGATGTATTAAAAATAATTTAATCATAATTAGAAGCTGAAATACGCTTATTAGAATAAAATTTAATTTGCAGTTAAAATGTAAATTTTTTCAAAAATCAATGAAATTTGAACTGCAACTATCCCCTGTAAGCAGGTGATCTCAAGTGGTAAAATATTTCCTTCGTTTGGGCGGATATCGAATTCTCTCTTCTCTGTCAAGGTCAGTTGCCATGGTAACAAACCCCGTGAATCAAGATAGCAAGCAGTATTCAGTTCATTACGGAATAGCGTTGCCTAAAATTAAAAAAATTATAACTCATTCAGTTTTTGAAATTTTCTCTCAATCTTTTGGGAATTGAATTGTTGAAGCAAGATCTATATACAAAAAAAAAAAAAAAAAAGAAATGATTTATCTCTAAACGCTTTTGAGTTATAAAATGTTTTGTGAAAAAATTGATGTTTCATAAAATCTAAAAATATGGATCGCTAATCCGTATTTTGTAAAAATTGTAGATGCAGTGCATTCTACATTCGTTGTTTCCCCATGCATATTCAATACAATTTTTTTTTACCTCTTAAAGGTTTAAATCAATTTGTAAATATATTTAATTACCTTTTTTTTTCTTAAACATCCAAAGTTTAAATTTATTTCTTAATTTTATAGTTTCCTGTTAAGAACGATCTAACTAGACGTTGTTTTGTTTACAAAACTTACTTTAATGAGCTGTTGCCACTCTATTAGAAAACTCCTCCTAGTTTTGGTATTCAGCAATAACAGTTGCGATCGCAACTGCATTATAATAACTAGCTACTAGTAAAGCTACTAAAATTTAATTTTTCTCTAGACATTTAATAAATATTAGTTTATAAAAATTCATTAATTATTTTACTTTGGATGTTTTTGTTCTTTTTTTTACTTTACTTTATTTAAATTTTTTCATACCAATGCATTTGCATAGATAACGCAACCAGCATAACGGCGAAATTCGCTGTTAACTGCCAATCAGCAAGATATAAAACAAGACGTCGTCTGCTGTCAAATCGCTTTTTCTTTTTTTCTTACCAGACTCATCAGGAGACGGAGATATGCCATGCCAGTTACTAGAATGGATGCAGGTGTTGCAATAAAAATTTCCAAATGTTTGTTTATCTTTGCAAAGGCATTGGGTATGAGTTTATACTATTTAAATTAATGTTAGAAAATTACTTTCAAGTTTTCTCTTGTTACTGTCAAGACAATATTTTTTTTTTGTAACAATAAGGATCAAGTAGATTTCTCAAATAAAATTAATGTATAGCAAATTCTTAGTTTTATTTCAAGATTTTTCTTATGATCAATTTTACACCAAGATTTCATTTGCTTCAGGCTGCTTAGATGAGTGAAAGTTTATTTACTTATCTTACATTTTTAAGGAGTACTTACTTAAAATTCTTCCAGCAAAAATAAGGTATTTTAAAAATTAAATTTGTATTACTAATAGGTAGATGAAGATTTCAAGTAATGACTAAATGTGTATTATAGAAGCAACAATCTTTTCTAAGTATTCCACTTTATATACTATTTATTCTTTCACTCATAATTTTCTTTTAAAAGTTAACAGTATCCATAAACTTAAGTTTAACAGTGGTTATGGGCCCAGCCCTAACCTGAAGAATGAAGTATTGTAATATTTTTTTTATTGTAGTCTTTATTGATCAAAAAGTAATTGCTAGAGTTGCATTTAAATTCAATTGAAAAATGGCATCCAATATAAATCCACAAATGTTGCTTACTAGATATAATTACCAATCTTGGTCAACTAGTATGAAGCGAATTTTGCAAACAGAAGGGTTAATTGCTTGGATTGATGCAGAAAAGCATCCTCAAGAAATGGATAAATTATCCCCACTAGAGCAATTTAAATTAAATCAATCTAAAGCAAAAGCAGCAGGCTTAATTAAAACCTATTGTAGTCAAGAAATAGTTTTAATGATTGATAATTTGGAAGAACCAGAAATTATCTGGAATACATTAAAAACTAATCTATTGACGGCCAGTCGTTCTTATAAATCTCTATGTTTAGCTGAATTCAGAACTATGAAACCAAATCCGGATGAGGAACTCCCAACTTTTATTGATAGATTTGAACATCAGTATAGAAAAGTAACTGATGCAGGGGAAACTGTAAGTGAGGAACATCGATGTTACATGCTTTTGCAAAATTTGCCAGAAGATTACGATTATCTTGCTCGAGAATTTGAAAATTGTAAGGATACAGATTTTAATTTTGCAAAACTAAAAGCAGAAATAATTAAAGAATATAATCGTCGTAACTTGCATGAGCTTAGTAAAACAACTGAATGCTTTTCTGTTGAAAAACACAAACATCCTGACTCATTTAGTTCTGTAAAACAAGAGTCAGCAAGATTAGTTACATGTAGTTTTTGTGGAAAACCAAACCACACAGAAAATATTTGTAGGTTTAAAAATAAGGGTAATAGTAAAAATCAAACTAATGTAAAAGAATCCTCTTTTGTAACAGAGTTTATTTCAGAATGCTTTGAAAGCGAAAATTTATTACCAACTAGGGAATGGACATTAGATAGTGCATCGACTGCACATATTTGTCAAAATCAAGAGTTTTTCACATACCTAAAACCTTCTACAGAAGGTTCAATGATAAAAATGGGAACTACATCTCATCCAGTTAAAGGTATAGGAATAGTGCAGTTTAAAATTAAAGATGGTCCAAACATAAGAGGAATTACACTTAATGATTGCCTTTATGTCCCAACAATTCATAGAAATTTAATCAGTATGAGTCGCATGGATAGAGCAGGTTTTCATGCTAAACTTGATAGAGGATTTAAAATTTTTGATCCCGATTGGAACTATTTATGGTCTGCAAAAATGAAAAATAACTTTTACGTTATACAGGGTTTACCTAATTATAACCAACCTAATGTTTTAAAAATAAAAGATACTTTGGAAAATAGCCATCATAACGAAGTAACTAATAACCAATGTACACAAACTGAGAGCTCATCTAAAAAGCTAATACCAAAACATACAAAGCAAACATTTAATCAAGCTTTTGCTGTAGATACTAATGAAATTATGATTTGGCATGAAAGACTTGCTCATTGTAATATACAAACTATTAAGAAAATGCTTAATAACGACCTAGTAGAACCACAAGTGAGATTAAAAGGGGAAGAGGTCTGCTGTGAGGCTTGCATAATGGGGAAAAATACAAGACAGCCCTACCCAAAACTTAAAAGTATTCGTTCAAAAGACATTTTAGAATTAATTCACACAGATATTTGGGGCCCTGCTCCTTATCTTTCAAAGCATGGTTATCGCTATATTTTAACCTTGCTTGACGATTATAGTAGAAGAGCCTTTTGCTATCCAATGCGAAGTAAAAATGAAGTTTGTGAAAAACTTAGAAATTTTATCCAATTTGTTGAACGTCAAACCAATAAAAAAGTAAAAGCTATAAGAAGCGATAATGGATTAGAATATTGTTGTACTCCCGTACAAAAATTATTAGAATCATTGGGTATAAAACATGAAAGATCAAACATATATTCACCTCAATCAAATGGTGCAGCAGAACGTCTTAATCGAATGTTGTTTGATGGAATGAGAACTTTGCTTAATTCTGCTAATCTTCCAGAAGAACTTTGGCTTGAGGCCATGCAAACAACAAACTATATACGAAACAGACTTTTGCATAGTTCAACCGGAGAAATACCGTTCAAGTGCTGGTTCGGCAGAAAACCTTCTCTCCGTCATTTAAAAAGATATGGATGTGTAGCTTATGCTCACATTCCATCCCAAAAGCGTAACAAATTTCAAGTTCGTGCTCAAAAAGGAATTTTAGTAGGTTATAGTTATAGTACTAGAGGTTATCGAATATGGCTACCCACTGAAGACAAAATAATAGAGACAAAACATGTCAGATTTGATGAAACGAAATTAGGTATGGAAAAACAAGGTCATATATTAGCAGAAGAATCAGATGATGAATTAGACATATCCGAAAATCCCTACCAACCAGTAGATGACCCACAATTAATGTTTGAGAGATATATAGCAATTAGAAAGACAGGAGAAAGTAGAGGTAAAGAAGACATTTATGTAAAAACACCAGAGGGGAAGGTATTAAGGAGTTCTAGAGAATTAAAAGATTATTGCGAGGAAAATAACTTCATATATGACGATTCATTAAATATTTTTTCTAAAAACTGCAAAATCCTTGGCAAATTTAAACTAGAAAGAAAATCCCCCATTAATGACAAAGATGAGAATCTAAACGAAGCCGAAGAGAGTTCAGACAAAGAATCTGAAGAAATACCATTAGTCGAAGATGAAGCAAATTGTGTAGAAATAATTATTCCAAAAACAGCTAGGGAGGCAAAAAGGTTACCAGAGGCTGCAGAATGGAAAAGGGCCATGGACAGTGAAATAAAAACTATGATAGACAGAAATGTTTGGACAGTTGTTCCCAGACCAGCTAATACTAAAGTAATAGCAACCCGTTGGGTCTATACCCTTAAAAATAAAAATGAATCTAGAAAGTTTAAAGCAAGATTAGTTGCTTTAGGTAATAACCAAAGAGAGGGTTTAGATTATAATGAAACATACAGTCCAGTAGTTAATTTCATGTTAATAAGATTGTTCATTGCACTTTTTATATGTATTCTCCAGTGGGAACATAGTCTTTTAGATGTAAAATGTGCATATTTGTATGGTAATATTGATAAGGATATATATATTAACCAACCTAATGATTATATAATACCAGGCCAAGAAAATTACGTTTTAAAATTAAATAAAGCCCTCTATGGCTTACACCAATCTGGAAAATGCTGGTTTGAAGAATTGCATCATAAACTCATTGCAAACGGGTTTACAGAAATTCCGGGACTAACATGTATTTATAGATATAACACTAAAGCAATCATTATGGTATATGTAGATGACCTCCCGATTTTTGCTAAAGACAAGTCAACTCTAATAGAAGTTATTCAGTTATTAGAAGGGTTATATCAGCTCGAAAATTTAGGCCCTATCACTCAACTATTAGGCATACAATTCGACATTAAAGACGGTACAGTTAACATAAATTGTAGCAAATATATAGATTCCGGTATTGAAAGATTTGATATTTCTACGATAACTAACATATCTTTTCCTATACAACCAGGTACAGTTTCCTCCAAACAGGAATCTCCTAGAGACAACCAGTCAAAAGCCGCAATGGAGAAGATGCCTTACCGAAACCTCCTTGGTTGCCTTCTGTATATATCTGGACGCTGCCGCCCTGATATCTCATATGCTGTTGCTACCCTTGCCCAAGTTGCGGAAAACCCAGCTAAAGTCCATTGGAACCGTCTCAAGCAGATTCTAAAGTACCTTGCCTCTACAAAGACTTTGGGATTAAGGTATGATTCCAAAGATTCTACCCTCCAGATTTCATCATTTGCCGATGCAAGTTGGGCCAGTGATCCTTCCGATCGAAGATCCTTTTCTGGGTACTCTATCTTTATGAATGGAATGCCCATAACTTGGAGAGTCAAGAAACAAACATCTGTTGCCCTGTCGCCCATGGAGGCAGAGTTTATTTCTGCATCAGAAGCGGCAAAAGACCTGAAGTATATTAAGGCCAATATAAAAACTGTAATATTGACTATGAATATTGAGATTAAACTTCAACTTCCTATCTTATTTTGTGACAATTCAGCTGCTATTCAGTACATAAAATTTAGATCTGAAAATATCAGAAATAGATACATTGATATCAAATATATGTTTGTCAGAGAACTGTATGAAAATAAAGAGTTTAATATACAGCAAGTAAGATCACAAGAAAATTTGGCTGACCTACAAAACTATTTTCTTAAGATTAAGAAGTGCATATTTAGTGCCAGCTATAGAGTAACTCCTTAAAAAAAAAAAAAAAGACTAAACTATAAAGTGAACTTTAAAAAAAAAAGAAAAAAAAAACTTTTTGCATTTATAGTTTCAATTCAAGTTTACCCTGAACATGTTCAGGTCATCTGTGAAATTATATGTATTTTGATTTCTAGTTTTCAGGGAATATGTATGGGGAAAGGGAGGCATTTGTAGATGCAGTGCATTCTACATTCGTTGTTTCCCCATGCATATTCAATACAATTTTTTTTTACCTCTTAAAGGTTTAAATCAATTTGTAAATATATTTAATTACCTTTTTTTTTTCTTAAACATCCAAAGTTTAAATTTATTTCTTAATTTTATAGTTTCCTGTTAAGAACGATCTAACTAGACGTTGTTTTGTTTACAAAACTTACTTTAATGAGCTGTTGCCACTCTATTAGAAAACTCCTCCTAGTTTTGGTATTCAGCAATAACAGTTGCGATCGCAACTGCATTATAATAACTAGCTACTAGTAAAGCTACTAAAATTTAATTTTTCTCTAGACATTTAATAAATATTAGTTTATAAAAATTCATTAATTATTTTACTTTGGATGTTTTTGTTCTTTTTTTTACTTTACTTTATTTAAATTTTTTCATACCAATGCATTTGCATAGATAACGCAACCAGCATAACGGTGAAATTCGCTGTTAACTGCCAATCAGAACAAGACGTCGTCTGCTGTCAAATCGCTTTTTCTTTTTTTCTTACCAGACTCATCAGGAGACGGAGATATGCCATGCCAGTTACTAGAATGGATGCAGGTGTTGCAATAAAAATTTCCAAATGTTTGTTTATCTTTGCAAAGGCATTGGGTATGAGTTTATACTATTTAAATTAATGTTAGAAAATTACTTTCAAGTTTTCTCTTGTTACTGTCAAGACAATATTTTTTTTTGTAACAATAAGGATCAAGTAGATTTCTCAAATAAAATTAATGTATTGCAAATTCTTAGTTTTATTTCAAGATTTTTCTTATGATCAATTTTACACCAAGATTTCATTTGCTTCAGGCTGCTTAGATGAGTGAAAGTTTATTTACTTATCTTACATTTTTAAGGAGTACTTACTTAAAATTCTTCCAGCAAAAATAAGGTATTTTAAAAATTAAATTTATATTACTAATAGGTAGATGAAGATTTCAAGTAATGACTAAATGTGTATTATAGAAGCAACAATCTTTTCTAAGTATTCCACTTTATATACTATTTATTCTTTCACTCATAATTTTCTTTTAAAAGTTAACAGTATCCATAAACTTAAGTTTAACAAAAATGTTTATATGGTTCAAAAGAGGATTAAATGTCCTTTCCAAATATACCAGTTGTTAAGAAATGGAACAGTTGCTCGGCCGTACAGGGCGTTTCAAAAAAGACGATCGAAAAAAAGAGAAAATTTCGACCCTTTTTAAAACTTTTTTTTTAAATATAAAAAATCCGTATTTAAAAAAAAAAAATTGTACCGTAAGAATTGGTAATAAATGCTCTTTCTCGTGGTACAGGTATATTTTCGATATTTTCAACAGATCGGCAGCGATCGCTTTAGAAAAAAACGAGAAATTTTTCTCTCTCTGCTTTCTCTTTTGAGGAACACGCTGAAGGGCGGAAATTACCATCTGCTCGCTTTTTAATTAGACATTGGTCGACATTTTAATTAATATCTCCGGAACTAATTAAAATTTTTAAATTCTGTTTTCACTATGCACTCGGGCAGGCTTCTGAGCACCCGTATGTCAAATATTGTAGTTCTGCGTTCAATAGGGGCTGAACGTATAGATGCTCAGACAGAAAGACAGAGAGACAGACATCTTCTTTTATTATTATAGATATATAAAAGAAAATAAATATAGTTTGATATTTACGAAATATTAGTTTAAAAAAAAAGAAACTTAAAATTATAAATCTATGAAATAATATTAATTTAAGAAAAGTCATATTTTTTACTTTAATTAGATGAAAATAAAAGAAACAAAAATGGTAACATACAAATATTTTGTTTAAACAAAACAGTCTAAACATAACATTCTACTCAAAAAAAAAAAAAAAAAACACAAAATATCTAGACTTTCAAAAACATTTATACGTGAAATTTAAATTCTGTGTTTTTGAAATATATATGTAAGAATTCTGTATTTAAAATTTATATGTATATTTTTTAAAAGAAAAAGAAAGAAAATAACTTCAAAAGTACTTTCATTTCCAAACCCACAGACTTTAATTGCAAACAAAAATATATTATTTGACCTACTTTACACACACATATATACTTATATTGTACAATAAATAAATAAATAAATAAATAAATAAATAAATAAAAGAACTTTGTAAGCAAACACCATAAATTGCTAAAAACATGCACCAATTATTTCTTGCCAATATAATACACTGTCCTTCATGAAACAAAAAAATAGGCACGAGTGCAGAATATATTCGTCTGATGAAAGGTCTTACTATTATTTCAACCTGAAACAATTATTACAATTTTTTGGAAGTTCTGTTTGCTTACTTTTTTTTTTTTTTTTAATTACTTCTCAACACAAGTAACTTTTATCCATTTTTAACATATATTGCATGAAATTTACCAAATCAATTGTTTTAGCATCTTTCTTGGTATCGTCAGAGCACCATGTTTCACACCACAACCATTCCTGAGGAAGTGACTTTATGTTGACTTGATGAATCATGTTGTTCGGCAGATCCTTTAAAAAAAGAAATAAGAACATTACAACAAATAATTAAAATAAAACTAATTCACTATAATAGAACCTCGATCCATTGTTTTTCATGGGGTGCGTGAAAAAAAACGATGAAAGCAGAAAAATGATGAATGCGAGTTAAAGTCAAAACATGAATAAAACAATGTTTATGAAATAATGCACACAATGCACACAATATACATAATATACTACTAATAAAAACTAATTTGTTACTCTCCAAACTGTCAAAGAAAAAATTCAAAGCCGTAGAGAACATTGGGTGATATTTATTTTTTTAAATCACTAATTTTATGTTGGATTTTTTGTTTATTTTACAAATTAAACAGGGATTTTCTGGATTTACAACATTTTCTGGTCCTATTCTGTAATTTCATGTGCATATAAAAAAAATTTGTACATTTTAAAATGTCATAATTACGTCAGACACACTTGACACTGGTGTACGCTCAGCCTCAGGACTGTGAAAAAATGTAGTAGCTGGCCATACTGGATGCCTCCATTCTCCTCTTTACACAAAGTTGAATAACTTATTCTCCAAGCAACAACGTACGATCCGCATTCAGTAATTCATAGACACGTGTTACAATATCTGCACAATCCTTGTTCTTCACCTAAAACAGCATAAGGTTAAGTAGTTGAGGTTGGTTGGGTTTTAACATCACACTAGCGCCAAGGCCGTATCCAGAAAAAAATTTCGAAGGGGGCCCAACTTTCACTCAGATGTTGGTCGTGCACCTGCACATATGTACACCAAGAACGTGTGCATTAAAGTTTGCCCCCCTCCCCCCTTCCCAATCAACATAACTTTAAAACAAATATAAGTTATAGCCTTAAAATTCGTATCTAGGCGTAGTAAAATGGTTATTTGCTATAAATAAGATCGGTTACAACGCCGCATGGCGGCAAACAATGGAATTAATATTCCTAAAATCTGAAATGGCAAGAAAAGATTTAATAATAATAATAATTCTAAAAAGTGCCTTGAGCTTAAAACTGATGGAACTAGTCCTTTAAAATGCACAAGTCTCTGCTACAGAGTTCTTTAATCCGTGATGTTATAAACCGCTGACAAACGCAGAAAATCCCCAAAAACTGGACTAAACCGGTTAATAAGGAGTCGAGCTTGTAATTGAAGGATTGAGCGATCGATGCTGGAGCCATCCAAAGACTGTCATGTAGATTAATGGTATCTGGTGCACGTAAAATCCGTTGTGTCCTCCATGTTTTGTAAATGTAATAGCTCAGGTATACTGAAGTTGGGGAAACATCTCCTCCGTGGAGGTTTTAAATTGTGATGGTATGATTATGCTAGAAATAAATTCTAGACCATTGATATGCTGTCTGTCTAGCTTTAGTGCAAAGTTCAGTCCATTCAAATTCAACATACCAAAAACTGGCTGACGTCCTAATTTAATGGTATGGCGCATGATTTATGTTCGAAACAACCATGTTTCAAATACAGTCAAACTCCGATATAACGCCCCCCGAAATACCGCCAAACCCGTTTAACCGCCACATGTGTGGGTGAACAAATCTTCTGAATAGGGACTACAGTGTAAAGTATCCGTTGTAACGCCAATTCGATGTAGCGCCAACCTACATTCTCCAAAAAAATTATAACTCTTTGTTAAAATTCGCATTTTTTTTTTTTTTTTTTTTTTCTTTGTCAAGCATTATACTTATTGCCGCTCCTCTGACGCATTCCAACTCATTGTATCATGAATGGGCTGATAAAACTAATGGATAAAATAGAGGAGAAATCTTTCTGTGCCGCCCTCCCCGTCGCCGATTACGTCATGCAAACGCTGTGATAGGTTGAAATAAGGAGAAGTTCAATTTTCATCGAGAGACAAGACAAAGGTTCTTCTAATTTAATGCGTATCTACTCAAACTGTTATCTTGACGAAAACTTTCGGACTTTTTATTCTTTTACTTCAAAATGTCAAAAAGAGTTGTTCTTTCAGTTTCTGAAAAACGGCAAATTTGTGAATATAAAGAGATGAATCCAAATGCATCTCAACAGAGCATATCTAGTCACTTTACTATCTTATGGAAAAAGACTTAGTAGACGTTGTATTGGCGACATATTATGTCAGCAGGAAAAATGGTTTAATGTTAACAATCCTCAGTCAAATATGAAAAAACTGAAATCAGCTAAACATGAAAAGTTAGAAGATGCTCTTTATATGTGGATATTGCAGATGAGTGCGAAAAATGCTACTATAACTGGAGACGTTATCAAGGAATATGCAAAAATTTTTGGTAAACAAATGAATATAACAGACTTTGAATACAGTAATGGCTGGCTTAATAGGTTTAAGAAACGACGTGGACTCTCTCAGTATATACGATGTGGTGAAACAGCTAATATCGACGAAGATCTTGTGGTAAGAGGTCGGGAAAAATTAAATGCTATTATTTCAGAATATGAACCTGATCATGTCTATAATATGGATGAAAGCGGCTTATTTTATCGTTTGCAACCCGACAAAACAATATCTAATGGATCTGTTAAGGGCTGTAAGAAAATTAAAGATCGTGTTTCGCTTGTGTTTTGCACGAATGCTGATGGATCTGACAAAAGACCATTAACTGTTATTGGAAAGTCCGCTAAGCCAAGATGCTTTAAAAATTTCAATCCTGCTTTATATGTGGATTATGTGAATAATAATAAAGCCTGGATGACTGCAATTCTATTTCAGAACTGGTTATTGAATTTTAATGCTGAAATGAGGAAGAAAAAGCGTCAGGTATTATTGATATTAGATAATGCACCCTGTCATAAAGTAACTCCAGTCAGCAATATCCGAATTGAATTTTTACCTCCGGATTGCACTGGTGTTTTGCAACCTTTAGATGCCGGAATTATAAATTCTTTCAAAGCGCATTACCGGAAATATCATATCAGACACGTTATTGACTGTATCGGTAAAAATGATTTTTCTGCTCTTTCCCTAAAAGATGCAATTCGGATGATGAAACGAGCGTGGGATGAAGTTTCTACGGAGACTATAGTTAACTGCTGGAGTCATACTGGCTTAAAAAATAGTGAAAAATCTATTGACGAACTAAAGACTGCAGAAATTAAAGATTTACAGGAGGATATAAACAATTTAACTTGCACCCAGCATCGACTCACTGCAACTGAATATATTAATATAGACAAAGATCTTCCAGTATTTGAAGAAATGAGTCAAGAGGAAATTGCTGGACTAATAACAAATAACGACCCAGATTCGGATTCATCTGACGAGGAGTTTGAAATTGAAGAAAAAGAAATTAAATCTGACGAAGCAAAAGACTGCATTAACAAACTAAGGATTTATTTAGAAAAAAATTCAAACGATAAAAAGATGATTGATAATCTTTTAACTTTAGAAAAAGACATTGAGAATATTTCCGTAACAAAAAAAACCCAAACTAGTATTTTAAAATATTTTTCTCCTGCATAAATATAATAATTACGTAGATCGAAATAAAATACTAGTTATCACATATCCAGTGCTATTATATTCAATTTTTCTCATGCTTGTAATATGAGGTAAGTAGATATTTAATTTTATTTCATTTATATACATTCAAGATTATAATTCGATATAGCGCCAAATCCTTTATAACGCCATATTATTATGCGTACCGACGATGGCACTAAATCGGGGTTTGACTGTACTTTTCTTTTTTTTTTTTTTTTTTGAGATATAGCTTCTTTTTTTATACAGCCGAGATATATCTTTTCCATAAGAAGGGAAATCTAGTGCAGCTACGCTACCTGCTGGGCGATATACCCAAAAATCTAATCAACAAAAATTTTACATCTAAGTTTCCAAAAATAGTCTAATGGTGTTCAATGCATCTAAAAACATGTAAATACATTGAAAACTGGAAGTCTAAACATTTCCGAATCCAATACTTTTTTTTCTTGTTATGTGTGTAGAAGAAAATAATATATATATATGTGGGAGAGCCCCCAGAGCCCCTCCTCTGGATACGTCCCTGACTAGCTCTACAATATAGACAAATGGCGATGGTCTGGAACTTACTTTTGAGGATGGTCTGGAGACATGCTATTATAATTTTGATCCTCCAGGGAGGAGAAAAAGAGTTTTTTTAGGATAAAAGAAGTAATTCCAGTTTGAATGACATATGGAATCACTTGATTTTCAATTTTGTTTCGGTCAGAAGAAAAATTTTACAACTATGAATGTGAGAAAATGACTTTTTGAAGAACTATACGAGCAGGTTCCATTAACATTATTTAAATACAGTTTGTGCAGGGACCATAGAAATAAAACAATCAATGCGGTAAAACGATAGATGCGGGAACGATAGAGGGGGGGGGGGTTTCACTGTATTAAGTTTAACGAAAAATACATAAAAAACTGGAAAAATAAGGTGTTTTGTTTCAATTTTTATTTTCGTATTAAATATTTTATACCTCCAGGCAAACCCCCAGAAACTATTGTTCAAGTAATGTGAAATACCTGTGAATTAATGCTGAGAAGATCCATATTTAATTTAACTAAGAAATGCTTGCAAATGTTAATCATTGATTTTCTTGAAAAATTACTGGCATGTGACTTAATCAAGAACAGCATTAATGTAATCTAAAAAGTAAATCTGAAATTTAATTTGCATTATTTAAATTTATGCAGTAAAGAAATTTACTTAATAAAAAAAAAAAAAAAGAAATATTTTAAAATACCTTTGACAATCCTTCTACTTGAGCAGCTTTAATTATATATTTCGACTTGCATTCGCAGTCATCCTCAGATGTTTGTTTTGCTGCATTACTGATTCACGTCTTCATTCTCTTCCACATCACTCTCCTCTTTTCCTACATCACTTTGTCGTCGATAAGTCTTTATTACATGTTGCCAATCCTTAGCTATAATGCTATCCTCTCTCTCATTTACTGCAGAGTTAGAGCTTTAGAAATATTAACCTGTAACTCTGCAGTAAATGAGAGAGAGGATAGCATTATAGCTAAGGATTGGCAACATGTAATAAAGACTTATCGACGACAAAGTGATGTAGGAAAAGAGGAGAGTGATGTGGAAGAGAATGAAGACGTGAATCAGTAATGCAGCAAAACAAACATCTGAGGATGACTGCGAATGCAAGTCGAAATATATAATTAAAGCTGCTCAAGTAGAAGGATTGTCAAAGGTATTTTAAAATTTTTTAAAAGTTTATTCGTCCTTCTTAAGAATTATAAAACATTTAAAAAGAAATATTTTAAGAATTAAAGTTACTTAATCAAATATATTCAAGTTCCTTAACATTGATGAATGAGGGTTAATGTAATTTGGCGAAGGCTTTATTATTGTATTTGGCATCCAAAATAATGTAAAATTTAACAAATATTTTGTGTTTTTCTGCTGCAACTCAGTAGCAAAAATTCTACTGGTAAATTATGTATAACCTAATTTTTTTTTTTTTTTTTTTTTTTAAATCAATCAGAAATTTGTGCTTGAGTTTCCTAATAATATTTGACAAATATTGAATGACTCAGGTTCAATTCTTAGATACTTTTGGCTAGAGAAATTTTTGTGCTTAACACTTTCCAACAAAATTGAAAAATGTTCATGACTTTGGTTTGTCTGTTTATCTGCATGTGCTCTAACTTCCATAAATATTAATAGAATTTCTCAAAATTGATATATATTATTCAAGTTGTTCAGATCAGATGTTCCTTATTGAAAATGGAGTAAATACCAGAACTGGTTTGCGTACAGGGACATCCGAAAGTATTCTAAAGCATTGTGTTCTATGAGAGGTATTTGTATAAAACATATTTTAATAACTTTACTTTGCACAAATCTTAATGAAGTTGATATATGCTATCCATATGCACAAAAAAAAAAAAAAAAAAAAAAAAAAAAATGTTTTCTATAGTATATAGCACAATTAGTATTTGGATTTACAGGACCACATTAAAATATTTAGATTTATTAAGAGCCATATAAGGAAACAGCTGGAATTGCTTTTTCATTTTTATTAAGTATTTCAACACTTTCTAGCAATGTTTCACAGTGAATAGCATTTGAATTAATAAGTATAACATTTTGAATAAACACCATAAAATGCAAGAACCAGCAACAATTATTTTGGGTAGAAAGAAAAAATTACCATTTGTCACGTAAACAAAGTAGTCATGAGTGCTGCAAACAAATGCCAGTTTTGTGGTGCTTTTAATAAGGATTTAAATTAGTCTATTTGTCTCTCTGACTGTCTGTCTGCTCACCACCAGCATTTGTAAACATTTTCAGAATCTTTTCAAAATTATATATGTTATTCAAGTTACTGTGGAATGTTCCTTATTTAAAATGGCATTAACAGGCCCTGTTCAACCGATTTGTGTACAGGGACACCCCAAAAAATGCCAATGCATTGCTTTTATGAGACACTTTTTATAAATCCCATTTATATAACTTTCTACTGCAAAAACAAAGAAATTGACATTTATTGCTAATATGCTAAAATAATGTTTTATATAGAATATGACATGGTTTACCTTTCGATTTACAGAGCTACACTAAAATATTCAGATACATTATGGACTAAAATTAGAAACTGCTAGAATTGCATTTCCATTTGTGTTAAGAATTTTTCACACTTTCTAACAATGTTTAAAAGTGATTATGAATTCAATTAGTCCACCAATTTGCCTTTTTGTCCTTCTGTCTGTCCGTTGTGTGATAACATACCCAAAGAACATTAAATGTTAAATGATGCAACAAGTATGTATAGTTAAAAAGTGTTGTTAATCAATGCAAAACACATGATTTTCAGCTCTCAATTAAAATTAATTCGGGGTTTCCATCAAAAATACCTAGTTTACATTAAGTTGGCATTACAATTCTTAATTTTTTATTGTAAAATCCTGCATTAATGAAGTTTCAAATTATTTAAAGAATAGTACAATAATTTCTGTATAGAACCGCATTGTTATCCACAGAACAGTAACCAACTCCACTTTTAAGAGTGATAAAAAAAATAACACTCAAACTTACTATTACAATTACAAATAAATACCTGAGTGATTTGAATCTGGAAATATTGAATTATTATAAACTTTAATATGCAGCTAACTGACATAGATGTATTTGAGAACATAAATAAAGCTAATTTTAACACCTTAACTACCACATGTTCCACTAATAAATCATGATAGGTTTGTTTTTGCGACCTCATCATCCACCGGTGGGTCACAGCAAAGTTTTTATTTGTGGTTGCATGTACCACTGGTGTGTTACCTTTTCTCTTGTTTTATATGAGAATATAAAATGCTTTGCAATTTTTCTAATTAATTTATTATTTCATGAATAAAATGTCGGCAGTCAACTTTAGTTAATTATGATCATAGCAGCATTTAATATTCTTTTAATAAATTAGTGAATGTGAATGAATATATATATATATGATGTTTGATTACGGAGGTGGGGTGGTGTTGTAAGGCTGGATGGTTGGGTGGGTTTGTGAAATTAAATTAATAATTAAAAAAAAAAAAGAAAAAAAAAAGAAAAAAAAAGCAGAAGGCTTGTTGCATTTACTTTGTATTACTATGCAAACTTTCTTTTTCCATTAAAATTTCAGTTTCTTCCTTTTTGAGTTCTCAACTATATTTAAAATTCTAATTATACTATTAAACACAATGTAATCGATTGGTGAATTTCATTATTATTCATCTGCTTTGAAATTTTGCTTTTTTAAATCCATATGGCTCCTGTTCTGGTCGTGGCAGGCTGGGTGAGTGTTGCCCACGTGAAACTAGTTTAACCCCACAGGCAAGTCACAAGTCTTGCCGCCTGCCTCATTCCTTCCTATCTTGTGTTTCTTAGGTTATTTTTTCATTAATTTTGATAAGTTTATGGTTTTAAGTTAAGATTTGTTGTGTTACTTTATTGATTCGTTTGTTTTGCAGGCTGTTAATTAATAGATCTGGTTTCTTTACATTAGTGTATTTCATCCACTGATATATATATATTTTTTAATCTTATTGGTCATTGGTGTTTCAGTGATCTTGTATCTGTTGCCTGGCTTCTACTATGCTTAATAGATCATCTTTATTATATTATATATACAAAAACTTTCTCTGAAAAACGTAACAACTGTTGAATTTTTGAGAGCAAACATTTCTTAACTTCATAGAGTTAAACAAAACAAACATTCACTATTGTTGCAATGGATTAAATTTCTCTTTTGCCTCAATTGTTCTGTTGCAGTGAAAGTAGATTTACAGTCATATTGGAAATAAAAGGGCAATTCATTCCCTTCTAGTAAGATCGGCCTTGGCAACAAATATGGTGATGAATTTGGTGACTAGGTGATTAAATTTTATAAAAAATGGAAGTTTAGGGTTCTCAAAGTTTCAAGACTTTATGTTGAATAGGAGACAAGGTCTGGAACATTCAATTGGATTCTAGCCCAGAACCATCGCCGAAAGGCATAAATAAAGGAAACTTGACTTATGTGAGACAGAGTGTGTTCAGAGAGCTGTTCTGAGCGATTGTGTTTGGAGACTGTGTTCCAAGTTGTCCCTTTGTTTGTGAATCAGTGAAATTCCTACTCTGTGAAGTATTTAATGCCGTTTGCTTTTTGCTCATGGAACAACTGACTGTTTACTTGGACTGTATCAAGAACATCATTGAACAGAGACTTTTGTGATATGCGTGACAACTTCATGGACTGCTTTGAGAATATTTGTTGAATTGATAGTTCTATTGGACTGTTTCAAGAACATTCATTGAAATCACAGTTTTGTTGTATACTGTTTCGAGAAGTTATGCTGGATGAAATGCATGCATCAACTAGAACTTGTCTGTTTACGAATTACTTTCTCCACACAAGAAAGTTGACAATTTTTCATAACAACAAATTTTCTGAAAATAGTCCGATAGAATAATTACTTGTTCTACAAGAGTAAAGTCAACATTTAATATTCCACAGAGCAGGAATTTCACTGATTCATGAACAAAGATCAACCACATGGAATACAGTCTCGAAATGATCAATTTAATTCATTTCAGTCATTTTAAAAAGTATGCGGACCAGTGTTACGATCAAAAGATCAGATTAAAAATAAATTTAAAATAAAAATTTTATAGATTGAAATTAATGATCTCTCGGAATAGCTTTCTGAACACACTCTGACTTGCAGAAGTTAACTTACTTTACCTTTTGATGATAGTTCTGTTCTAGAATCGAATGGAAAGTCCAAACAAACACTCGCTATTTATAAATGTAATATAATATAATAAGCCTCACATCTCTCACTAGCTTTAACAACATAAGTATAGAAAGAATAAGTAATTTTTCAATCATACTGAAATTATTCATATCGCTAAAAATAGTGGTGCACAACCAGTAGCCCATTAGCCAGGCTAAATTTAATCCTTAAGGGGTTAACTTGTGGTCCTCCAAAAAATCTAATAAAAGTTAAGTTTAAATTTTTCTATTGTAATGGATCAATTACAAGTTTTATTTAATAATTATCTTATAAATGTAATTTTGTAAAAGTTTTAATTAATTTTCTTACTGTAAATAGTAAATTTAATAAAACCTATGCAGATATGTGTAAAAAGACTTTGGTAATGAGTCTTCATATTCCACTCAGCTGTAGAGCATATTTGTCACAAATATAACTTTAAGATTTTAAGATGTTCCAATACTTTCTCCCTCCAAGCAGATAAATACATTCAAAAGTTAGGATAATGACAAATTTTTTAATCTCATGGGCATAAATGCTCATTTTAGGAAACTTGTATTGGAGAAACTCCTCAAGTGGAGGAGTTTATATATAAGAATGACATTTGATCATCCTCTATTAAACAGAAAGGATGGAGCATATGAGTTCAAAGATTAAATATGTGCTATTAAAATATCTGGCAATAAATTCACATAATAGTAATAGAGAAATTAAAATGAATGTGATTTTACAAACCTGATCCAAATTTGAAAGACTATTGGGATCTTGGCTAAGACCTTGATACTGGCCTCTCAAACGATCTCCAGCAGCAATCCTACGAAATTTCTTCAGATCAACCACATACAAAGCACTAGAATAAAAGCAAATTTCATTAAGATTATAAAATGTAACAGAAAGATCACTTTATTATCATTATGTACCTTAAACATATAATAAAATAATTCTTTTAGAAATTTTATTTATCAATTCAATCATGAATATTCGTTTACAGAAATTTAAATGTAAAGTTCATTTTCTTCCTACCAACTATGCAAAAAATCCGAGCCAGGAATCGAAACCAGGTACTCTACAACCGTGTGAATGTTCTGCCACTGAGCTACCCTGGCTGATTATCAACACAGCATTTCTCACATAATATATGTTGGCAAAGCCATTGAAGTTGTGCTACGATAAATATACTCACCTGTTATGTCTGTGTTTGTAGATGCAGTGGCTTTGCCAGCAGACATTATGTGAGAAATGCTGAGTTGATAATCAGCCAGGGTGGCTCAGTGGCAGAGCATCCACACAATAAGTGGAGTACTTGGTTTCGATTACCGGTTCTAGCATTTTTCACATATTATATAAAAAAAAAGTATAAAAACACTTTAAAAAACACGTATATAAAAAATATCTTTATTAAAACAGACACAAAGCTTTTCACTATCATCAAAATAGCATCATCAGGTGTTCTTAAGTAACATAGTAGCCAGCAATATATAATTGAGAAGTTCAATATGGTTGTAGCATCCTTAGAGTTAATAACTTTATTATACTTGATAATATTTATTGCTTCTGTCATTAGAAGGTCTTGAAAGTCACGAGGGGCTGAAATTACTTCGGTCTGGGTCCACAGAGGAATAGCTTCAGGGTGCTCGCAAAGAAAATCAACTAGAATAGAGCTTTTTTTTCCCTTTAACATTTCGAATGTGTTCATTTATTCTTGCTTTAAGTGTGTGTCGTGTTTGCCCAATGTAGTAAAAAACTTCATCATTATATTTAATAGGGATTTTATAAACCCTACCAGTAGGTTTATTGATATCACGGTCATTAACAACTAAGTTTTTAATAGTACAGGAGGTGGAGAAAGGAATGAGTAGATTAAATTTACGTAGAATAAAGTGCTTAACATTTTTAAATTCATTACAGAAAGGTAGACTATTGGTACATTTAATTTTAGGATTTTGGTTAATACTAGTATTATTACAGATTTTATTTGTGACCCTATTGATAATTTTTAAAATAGTGTTTTTACTATAAAGCTTGCTTTTTACTTGCTCGTAAGATTATTGGTAAATTGTATTGAAATCCTTTTCTTCAAGTTTTTTGACATGTAGTTCCTGTGCGACCTTTTGTGGACTGAACTTTTTTAACTTTAACCGTATTGAACTTCTCAATTATATATTGCTGGCTACTATGTTACTTAAGAACACCTGATGATGCTATTTTGATGATAGCGAAAAGCTTTGTGTCTGTTTTAATAAAGATATTTTTATATACGTGTTTTTTAAAGTGATTTTATACTTTTTTTATATAATGTGTACACGTGAAACGCTTTTTAATTTTAAACTTTCAGTAGTTTTTAATTTTAACTATTTTTCACATAGTTGGTATAAAAAATCAAACATACTCCAATTTCTCTAAATTAAAAAAATAATTCTTGTTTAGTACAAATCAAATATTTAATAATTTAAATTATAGTGAATAAACAGCATATATAAATTGAAGAGCAGGCATTAGAAAACATCATACTATATACCTCATTTTGTCACTACAAACATTGCCAGTAATGACAAAATAATTGTAACATGAATTTTATTCCCTATCAAATGTATAATTTAAATAATCTAATAGTTAAATCACTTAACTTTTATCTATGAAAAGCAATTTTTTACTAAAATACCATATATTTTCCACTTTCTTTCTCCTCCCCCCCCCCTCTTAACATACATCTTTATACTTTATAAAACCGTAAAATATTTCAGCTGATTAGGAGCGACAAAGACCACATTAACCCTTTAGAAACTGCCGGTATATACAAAATCCCTTATAATGACAGCCATAGCAAAGAAATGTGTTACATTGGCAAAACTAAAAGAAAAATTAAAACGCACATAAAAAAACACAGTCACAATATCGCTACCGGAAAAATAACCACTGCTTTAACGCAAATAAATAGGGACGACAATATTAATATTAAATTCGAGCAGGTGAGAAAAATAGCCAATTATCAAAACTACAATTATGCCATGGTTAGGGAATCTGTTGAAATATTATCTAATTTTAATAATTGCAATGGCAACGATGGGGCACTACTTGACCGGCAGTGGCGCCGAATCTTTAAAAGAGAAGAAGATGAAGTGAAACGTCAGTTTTGTCGAACTTCAAACACCGTATCACCGGAGAACAAGCTGGGGCAGCCCAGGCGAAACTAGTCGGTAAGTTGACATGAAGAATTAAGGTTGTATGTTTTAAAATGTTTTAAATTTAGATACATCTTTATATTACAAAAATGTGATTTAAACAAATAAATGAGAAAGAAAATAGCTTCTTTTAATCATACTATAACTAATGTTAATTCTAAGCTAATATAATAGAGTGCGACACATGTCGACTTTAACACATTTTTAAACTATATATATTCTATTGGCATTTAAGAATGTATTAAAAGCATATTAAAACTAAAAAATAATTAAATAAACAAATAAAAATTAAAAACAAACCTAATGTGGTATTTTCTGCCAGCTAAATGAGATGCCCAATATCCAGATTTCCAAAATCTAAAACATATAGGTAAGGAAATATTTTTAAATGAAGTTTTACAAAAGTTGAAAATCAATTCAATATAGAAAGTGTGAATATATATATATATAATTGACAAAGGATAAATTAATATGAACTTTTTCCTATATAAAACATTCTCTTGAATAAGAGTCTTTCTTAATTTTCCAACAATCGAATTCCTTAACCTTATATAACAGATAATTGATTTTAAAGCAATTTAATTCTTTATTATTATTATACTTTAAAAATAAATATAAACTTCAACTTAGGAAAAGTATATAAAAAAATTATAACTATTGAAATTTAAGAAAATTCTCTGTTGACATATGGCAACAATATACTAGACACCAAAAGGTGTCCATGTTTCATCTTCTATTTTATTACATGTAAAACAAATATTCGAAACTGCTTTTCATAATATACTCTAGAAAAATTCTTAAGATCACTACTTTGGATATTGATATCATTACTAATTTAAATGTTTGTTGTACCTACAGGCAAAAATTGGGGCTCTTTAGTTGCCTTTTCACAAAATTACACTTCATAAAAAAGGGTCTTTCACAAAATTTAAATTTATAAAATGAATCTTCAACAAAACTTTAATTCATAAAAATGGCCCTTTCACAATATTTCCTTTCATAAAAATTATTCTTTTATAAATTTTTTTCCATATTTTTAATATCATTTTGACTGGTCGTCGATTTTTCAAATGAACTTGGTTGAATGAAACATTATTTACTTGATATTAAGTATTATACAGAATGACTATTGAAATGGGAAATTTTACACACTCACACACAAAAATAAATGAAAAATCCATAAAAACATTCTGTTTTTAATATATCCCCCCCCCCCCCCCACAAAAAAAAAAAAAAAAATTAAATCCTGGACCGGCCCCAAATTATCATCTTCAATCTTCTACTTTCTTTTCAACTTTCATATAAAGTAATATGTAATAGGTAGGGCTGTGGTGTCAGAATCACTAAAAATATACCAACTCTGACTGCTGTTAGACAGTTTGAAGTGGGACAAAAAAAAAATTATGTTTTATTTTAAATTTATAAAACTCATTTTATTTTATACTAAATGTATTAATAAACATATAATTACTTTAGAATTTATTGGGATATTATTAAATGCAAGGAAAAAAAAAAGGTGGATGTGATATTTGTTATGCCTTAATTATTAAATAATTAAATTGAGGGCCACAGCTAGAAGGGGTCAGGACAGGACGTACAAATCAAAATGAAATAATTTACAAGATTGTTTGTCTAATTTGAATTCATTGTACATTTATACAAATATCACTATGATAAAACTGATATGTATCATATTGCACCCCCAATTTAGAATATATGTTCATTGCTTTCCTTATTCAATATTTTGGAGGATTTAGCTTACACAGATTCATTTTGAGAACATTTTATTTTTGAGCTCGTTCCTTTTTCTTAAATTTGTATCTCAAAAATATGAGCAATCTATCATTAAGATGTTTATTTGATAACCCTTTTTCTATAGCTTTCTTTTTACGCATTTTAACAAAATAAGTTGTAATGTGTGTCATATGTTTATATAACGGGGTCAGTTATTTTAATTTTCAACTCCACAGCTCTGGTAATAGATGTATTGGTAAAATTTAAAAAATGTGTTCCAAGTTAATTTCAGTTGCATATATATATATTACAAAAAAAAAAAAAAAAAAAAAAAATTAAACAGAAATAAAAAGAATGTCACTTAATTATTGTATGCATACTTAAGTTTGCTTGGTATTAAAAATTTGTATATATAAGCTGTCTAAGTCTGTGCAATTAATATAAACATATTCTGTCTTAGCATTCCTTTAGAGATTTTTAAATGTGATAAGTTTTGATAAAAAGTTTGAGGATTATTTAAAAAGCTGGAAGAAATATTTGTATGATCAGATTAACAAAATAAGCATGGCATCACCTATATCCATCCATGTCTGTGCGACTTTCACAAAATGGTGTATATCCATAAGGTGCTCCACCCAAATCAAGATCACATAACTCTTTCATATCAGCTCTCACAACCTAGAAAAAATATAGGTCACACTACTCACCATTTCATTTAAAATATAAAATGTTGGCAAAGAAATGCTATATTATTTTATAGCAAAAATTATTTATATTTTCCTTTATTATTATTATTATTATTGTTATTATTTAAGGGGAAAAAAAATCAGTAAGGTAACGACACCAGTGCTCGTCACTCTTAAGGCCTTATTTTTAAAATGTTTGTTTTTTTCGCGTGGCATTCGTGTGGAATTTATGTATCAATATTATACTTTGGTCTATTTTATACACTGATTCTTCTAGTTGTTGTTAGACACTTTCAATTTTTCAATGCGTTAAGCCAATTTTTTTAAAAAAATAAAAATTAAACCTATAAAAATGCACCAGTGCTCGTCACTTGAAAACTGCGTTTCACCAGTAGTCGTCAGGTGTTTGCACCAGTGGTCGTCATGTAAATAAAACGCAACAATTTGCTCAATAGTTTGATTTTAATTGCGTTTTTGCAAAATTAAATGAAACAGAATATCTTTGGAACATATTTAGAACCCAAATCCATTCTTAGGGTTTAAAACACAAAACATTAAATGGTAAAATTCAAAATATTGCGAATAAAACAAATTCATATGTGAAATAATTGGAAAATTCTTTGCTTTTAAGAAAAGTTTTCAAAATTTTATTCGTTCTCAAAAATATCTTTACTTAAAGCAGAGGGTAAGTAGCAAGGGAGGGGGTAATAATCTCGTTTTTAAGAGTGACTATGTTCCAAATTATCGCAGTAAGATTGATTTTACCATGCTTTTTATTAACGTGCATTCTTGTTTGTTTGGCCAGTACAAATCTAACATTTCATTTTTAACTAACTTCCCGACTACCTAGACATTTGAAACTTTCAGAATAGTTCAGAACACGATGAAAATGCATTTTTTAAATACTTTTAACCAACTGCTCCGGGTCCCTGCAGCCTTCGGCAGCGTTATCAGTACAAATCTTGCAATCGAATTTTAACTGACTTCTCGGCTAGCTAGACATTTGAAACTTTCAGAAGACGGTAACAATGGATTTTTTAAATATTTTTAGCCAATTGTTTCGGGTTCTCGCTGCCTTCAATAGCATTTCTATGATTAAAAAGAAAATTTTAAAACACGGTATATAAAACATCCTTTTTGTATTGCAATTATTATTTTTTAACGTATGGGCTGATTATGCGTACCTAACACATAGTATAAAGGAATTTTGAGAAATCCTTCGCCTCTCCTTCCTCAATAAATGTGGGGTGGATGCAAAAACACGTTTTCAAGAGTAATTATTCTCCAAATTGTATCAGGAAAGCAATTTTTTGATGTGTTGATTGGTTATGCGTACCCAAATATACTGTAAAGGTATTTTGCGTAATTCTTTCCGACCAAATTTTGAGAAAGGGTAGCAAAAACGTATTTCTACGCATAACTTTGCTCTAAATAATCTTACAAAGGCGAATTCTGATGTGTGAGCTGGTCATACGCATCCAACACCTAGTATAAAGAGATTTTGCGAAGATCTTTCGTCTATGTGAGGGTGGCAAAATATATATATATATATATATGTTTTCAAGCTCAACTCTGCTGCAAATTATTTTTGGGAGGGGATTTTTTTTATGCGTTGGTTGGTTGTGTGTGTGTACCTTACACGCATTATAAGGCGATTTTGCAAAATTACCCTTCCCCTCTTCTCTCAGCCGGGCGGACAAAAAACACGTTTTTAACTTTAGCTCTATTCCAAATTAACTCAGAAAGGCGAGTTTTGATATGTGGGTATTGGTTAAAAGTACGCAATATGTAATTTCAGGGATGGAACACGGGCGCCGAATTCATACCGGAATCTGTTTAAGAAATTTTACTACGTATAATATCGTTGCTTTAAGAAGTAGAAAATTTTCTTACATTGATAGTGGTATGAATACTGCGCCCGTGTTCCATCCCTGTAATTTGATAATATTTCGTTAAAATTCTAAATTTACCCGTGGGAGAGGGGGGGGGGGGGATAAAAAGCGGTTAAGTCTATGCCGAAGGCAGTAGAAGCCAATCATCATATTGCGGGACGGAAAGCTATTACAGAAGCCAGCGGGAACACTAACTGCGGTTTCGACTGATGTCAATGTTTTTTTTTTTTTTTTTTTTTTTTTAAATTTTGATAATGATAGGAATTTTTTCCTATTTTATTTAAATATAGGGACCATCGAAGGTGGCATAGCTTGTTAGTATTATTCTACACATCAAGCTAATGTTATCAAATATTATGGATATTAATGTTATCAAATGTTAATGTTAATTAATGTTATCAAATATTATCTTACAATTTTAATTATTTAAGACCAACAGTCAACAGGGTAATTTTGATCAACATTTTAACTATTTGTTTATCTTACATAATTAATATAATGTATAAACAGAAAACTTGCTTAAGAAATGTTTTTGTTTAATATTTTCTATATAAGTTTTTATTCACCTGCATCTAACATAACAAAAGTGCCTTAACATAATTTTGAACCGACTCACAGTCATGCTAACTATGAAACTAAGCCTTTGTATTTTATCATTTTCGAAAAAAATATGAATTAAAATTAAATTATCACGGTCAATAAAAAACTTAAACATCACTTAAATACATCTTAAATACATCATAAAAATTTAAAATACATTAGACAGATGTATGGAGTAATCATGTCTGTTTTTCTAAAATGTATAACAGAAAACTAGAAAAAGCTCTTTATAACTAAATACTTTCAAGTGCCATTGTTTAATTTTTCCGGCAAAATAATATGGAAAATTTTAGGTGGTTTAAAGTCAGTCATAGTGAATTAAAGGTACCATGACTGACTGTATTTAAACAAGCTATACAAAAGTTACAAGTGCAATAAAGTTCACGTTCTTGAGGTTAAGATACATTTGTTTACATTTACGAATACCCCTGACGACTACTGGTGCCGATAGTCAAATTAAAGTAAAAATTATACCATCATAATTCTAAACGAAAATACAGTATTTTTCATCAAAAAAGTTACCCAGTTATTAAAAATGTTAAAACACCAGTGTTCGTCAGGGGTGACGAGCACTGGTAAAACGTGCAAAATATGCACCAGTAGTCGTCATACCTTAAAAACCTTTATATTATGTCAAATTTTAAAAAGTTGCACATAAATCGTATTCTGCATTTCATAAGCATTACATACAATGCTTTATGAGCAATGTCAAATGCAGCAAACAACAAAATATATCAAGAAATGCATATCCATTCCCTTAATCATTTCCTTTACGTTGACTCAATTCAATTGTAATTTAACGTATACTTCCCTTACTTTGTTTCTCCCTACTCTTCCCCAATAGTTGAAATCGAACTTTTTATGTCATAAGAAGCAGAAGGCTTTGTAGAATTTTACGCGGGTAGATTCAAATTCATACGGATTATAAAACGGTTATTTTAACACTTCTTTTAAGAGGGTGACGACTACTGGTGCAGATTTTAGGGGTGACGAGCACTGGTGTCTTTACCTTAGTGCTGAAAATTTTTATGTAACACATTTGTCAGCAATTTCAAAGATATTCTGGTATATTGAGACATTTTCTGCCTGTTTTGGCACTTATTATAATTTAGTAAATGAACATAAATAATTTAAAAATCTAGAAAGCTCACTGAACTATCACAGATTTATCTACAGATGTCTATGGATCAATACTTTCCTAAAAACAGTAACAAAAAATATCAAAAGAATTTATTTTTATTTATTTATTTTATTTATTTTTTAAATTTATTTTATTATTTTTTTTTTTTTAGCCTTTTCCAGCTCTATATATGTGTATAAAAAAATAATAAAAATATTGACTCAAAAAGAATACAGAGGGTGTTTAGACAATTTTGATGGAGTATACCGAAAAAATTACACTCATATTTCATGTTTTAAATGTTCAGTTTGATAGCCCTTGTTCTTAACTATCATTCTACATCATAATTTCCATGATAATAATGCTTTTTGTAATATCGGAAGAATTACTTTGTTCCATTCCCCTTCAACGGCTTTCCAAAGTCCACAAAGCGTTGTAGGCTGGCATTTGGATAACGCAGATTTTAAGAGTCCAAAGGCATAAAAATCCATCAGGAGATTTAACAGGAATATCAGTGAAGGGTATGGTTGTAATTCCCGTTTCTTGTTCCATTTTTTCAAAAAAAGCAATTGTAGATTGTGATGTGTGGTTGCTTGCTTTGTCTTGATGCAGTTCAACGGACTGATGGCATTGTGGATAAAGATCTGTAATTTCATATTTAAAAATTGGCATTAAAATATGTTCTTGATAGTATTTAGAGTTGATTTTGACATTTTTGTCAACATTTTTTACCTTTATCTTGCCTTTGTAGGAAAACACACCGACAATCATAAATCCTTTAGAAAAACTTTCTTTTGATTCTTTGAACCATGTAGCAAAATTTTTTTTCTCCTCTTTCATGATAATAAATTGATTTTTTTTTTTTTTTTTTTTTTGCAATCACTTAAATAGACCCAAGCTTCATCTATTGCTATGACATTTTTCTATTTTAATCCTGATAAATGTTTTTCATAAAGAGTTTTGCAGCGTGTTCTATTTTGAATCAGCTAAAACGTATCCTTCCATCCATTGCCTTTTTAAAAGCGCCATTTTGCATGTAAACAAAAATTCTAAATATCAGACTATAAATAAAACTTCCAAAAATACAACTGTTGTGAAAATAAAATTTTCCATGCAGACGATTTTTACTTAGGGCAAAATAAAATCGTCGAAAAAATGTGCGAACAGCCTCTGTATTAGTGCAGTGTAGGATTATTAAGATATACCGAATCTTACTGATATAAACTTGATCACTTATTTCTATTCTTTGGATCTTCAGGAGAAAACTACTTTGCATTATAATTATACTTTACTAATGAGTTTATATCATTCCTAACCAGACACTTATCCACAGTACATCTTCAGGATGTTTCTGGGATGTATTTTTATCTTGAAGATTTCTTGGGGAGGAGATATGCTGTTAGGGATTTTATAATTCATTTTTTATGCATCTAAGCAAGGTTTTAATTGCAACATCATTGTGATTTTGATATAATACAAGGCTCGAAAACAACAGTGATCTGTTGATCTGGGATCACAAAAATATTCAATGGACCATCAAAATATAAATTCTAGTGGCCCACGGGACTAGTGAAGTTTTTCAATTTTTTTTCAATTTTACTTTTTTCTAAAATGGTCTTTAAATCTGTCACAGAATAGTATGTTATAACAATAGTAAGTATCCTTCATTATGACTGTTAATATCACTTATTCTCTGTAATTTGTCATTTATTTTCACATTTAAAACTTTTTTTTTTCCCCCTTTTAATACTTAATATGGTAAATGACAGTAAACTACAAACTCAAAAGACTCCTTTATTCCAAAATATGTTCTGTGAAAAACGAACATTATAATAAAAACAAAAGTGAATCTATTTTAAAGTTTTAAAAGTGAATCTGTTTCACCCTCCCCAATTTTTCATTGCCTCCCATTTGAAGGGGTAAAGATCTATCTATTTATAGAACTGTCACGTGATTTTACATCTGCCTGTTTTTTCATCAGGATAGATACTGATTCAGTTTGTCTTTTAACTATGTAACGTGAGAGACTATATCTCGTTTCTTTTATTTTTCATTAAATGTACAAATTAAACTACAAAAGGTCTCAATATGATTTTTTGCATCATACTAATAAAATTACTTTTACAGAGAAAAATAAATATATAAAAATAAAATATTAAGAAGATAGCACCAATGGGACACCAGAGTCTTCAGAACAGAAAAGGTAAGCTCATAATTTTTCAATACTTTTGTTTTGGAAATAAATAATTGCTTTTCAATTTTTGTTTAATGAGCTTAGATTGCACTACTGAGTTAAAAAATATTTCCAAAAGTAAATATGTGACATTTAGCTCATTTATTAAAGAATAAAGGTTTGATTTATATAAGACTAATTTGTATCTTTAATTAACTTACAAAAAAAGATAATGATACTTGCCATGTAAATTTATTTTGTCTTACACATTTTAAAATATTTTTTAAAATATAAGAAAACGGGTGAATAGACCAATGAAAGTATGAAGGGATCAGTGAAATATCAAAATTGCTGGTCCTGCAGACCACTGACTTAATTTTCTGAATTTTTACACCTGTATTAAATAGTTTGAGGTTAAATTTTGAGTTATGTTACTACTATGTAAATATCTCAAACAATAAAATTCCACTCATAAACATGTTGAATAATATATTAGGAGGACTATTTAATAAGCACTCTAGAAAATGCAAATCATTTTTTATTTATTTATTTTAATAACAGTCCAGTTACCATCTTCACAGTGAATAAAAATGAAAAAAATCATTCATTCATAAAAATAAAACTTAAAAATTGATTTAAACAAATCACACACAATATACAACACTAAAATAATCTTAAACATCAATAATTAATAATGATAGTATTATGCACCCACACAGCCACTCACATCCATAAGACATCTATGAACATGTATAAATGTTTAAAAATGATCCACTAAACTTCTAGAAATATCCTACAGATATCTATTAGCACGACAAATGTCATTCTTCTTTACATCCATTAGATGCCTGTTACATATCCAATAAATCTCCAAATATTCAATAATTAATTGGACTTGTTACATCTAACAGATATTGAAAATATCTAAATCTTGCTTTAATCTAACATATTACATCTATTAGACATCGAAAACAGCACGTCTAAATTTTGTCTATATTTGAACATCTAATAGATATCTATAATTAGTACAGGATATCCAGGACATTTTTACTTCCATTACCCTACCACCGTAGGTAATGGAAGTATTGTATTCGGTCTGAAAATTCAATATCGGGTTTTCACCCGATTTACACATTTTAAGGTCCCCTGAATCCAAAAAAGTGGTTTTTGGCAATTGGTCAGTGTGTATGTGAAGTTACCCACACGTGAGCTAGACTTAAACTAAATGTTTATTTACATATGTACAGTTACAGAAAAAAGAATGAACACACAGCGCCATCTGTTGGCGTCCTATAAAACACTTTGAGCATCATCACTACTTATATTATCTCCCCCTGCGAAAAGCATTTTATATTTAATCAAAAACAATAATAAACAATAATTAATATTCAAACATATACTTTTAAATCAAACATATTTTTTCTAACATAAATGATAATTTTTCCTTTGTAACAGCCTTCGTTAGAAAATCTGAAATCATTTCATTAGTACAATTATACATAACTTTCACAGTCTTTTCTTCAATTAAGTCTCTAACAAAATGAAATTTAAGATTAACATGTCTTGTTTTATTTGATGACTTTGCTGTATTTAGCCAATCTATGGCTGCTTGACTATCAGAATAAATCGTCACAGGTCTTTCAACAAATTGTTCACATTTAAGTTCTTGTAATATATTTAAAGTCCATGTTAATTCTCTTGCAGTATCTGCAGTGGCTAACAGCTCTGATTCACATGTCGATAGTCCTACACATCTTTGCTTTTTACTTTTCCATACAATAAGAGAATTTCCTAACATAATTACACAACCTGAAAATGATCTGCCTCCCTCTCCATTTCCCCAGCTTGCATCTGCACTACAATTTATTAAGCCGAATTTTCTCTAGTAAAACAATACTTTATTTTTTGTTCCATTTAAGTATTTCAGAACCTTTTCAGATAATGTATAATGTCTTTTCTCAGGACGTATATTAAATTGTGATAAATAACTAGTAACAAATGCAAGGTCAGGTCGAGTTCGGTTAGCCAAATATAGCAACTCACCTATAATTTCTTGATACTCAGTTTGATTAACTAAATTATCTGTAGGTGTAAAACATCTATCCTCGCCTTTAACTATTGGTAGATTAGACTTTTTAGAATTTTGCATACCATATTTTTCTAATAAAGATTCAATGTCGTTAATTTGCGATAAACTGATACCGTCTTGATTTTGTACTACTTCCATGCCTAAAAATTTTGAATTTTTAGTTGTTTCATTTAGAACAAAAATTTCTTTAAGTTTACTTATTTTTTCATCGCATAACTTAGAATTATTTGAAAAAATTGCTAAATCATCTACGTACACACAAATTGCTAGAAAATTCGTATCATCTTTATAAGTAAATACACAATTATCAGATGCAAGTGGAGAGAAGCCAATCACTTTCAGTTCATGTTTAAGTTTATTATGCCAATTTCGGCCGCTTTGAGGCAAGCCATATATACTACGTTTCAATTTACATACATTATTTTTACCAAATTTATTTTCATAACCAGGGAGTATTTCCATATATATTGTTTCTTCAATGTTACCATATAAATAAGCTGTTTTTATATCAAAAAATCGTACAGATAAATTCAGCTTAGAAGCGATTGCCATTAATAATCTAAATGATTCAATATTTACTACCGGTGAATATGACTCTGAATAATAGACTGTTTTTATTTGATTGAAGGCCGCTGCTACTAACCTAGCTTTATAAATTTCCTCATTATTTACCTTTTTAATTGAATAAATCCATTTTTTGGCCTTTCAACTATCTCAAAAACATTGTGTTTATTCATGGAATCGATTTCTTTTTCCATAGTGATCTCCAATTTTTTACAATTTCTTTTATTTTTTATTTCCTCAAAATTTCTCTGTACTGATTCCCCATCAAGGTCATTTAAAGCCAAATTAGCTGACATTTTATTTTTTATTCTTTTTGATCGTCGCAGCAATTTGGGTGGCGATCTAAAAATAGATTCTGACTCATTCTGTATTTCATTTTGTTCTAGCGTTTGTTGTTCAGACGAAAAATCTGATATATTATTATCATTGTTTTCGGGTGAGAAAGAAGTTTCGGTTTCATTAAACTGGGCTAATTCTTTAATATCCCACAAATAAGTTTCGGTTTCTTTTTTTAAGAATTTACTACCTTTAGATGTTTCATCAAATTTAACTGATCTTTCTTCAATAATTTTCCTTTTTTCGATATCATAAATTCTGTATGCGCGCCTATCTCTAGAATATCCAACAGATATACCTTTCTTAGCGGGAACATCGAATTTATTTCTGAATTGTTTAGGAATGTGATAGTAAGCTACACAACCAAACGTTTTTAAATAAGTTAGTTTTGTTTTTCTACCTGTCCATATTTCGATCGGGATTTTTTGTTTACCTTTTCGCGGCGTGTTATTAGAAATGTGGGTATTACAATTTATGGCTTCCGCCCAAAATCTAAGTGGCAATTTACTATCATATAACAATGTTCTTGCACGTTCTACCAGTACTCTTACACATTTTTCTGCAATACCGTTGCTTTCAGGATTATATGGTACTGTTTTTTCATGAATAATTCCAGATTTTTCTAGAAAATTTTCAAATTCATTTTTTACAAATTCTAAACCGTTATCGGTTCTTAAACGTTTAATTTTCTTATTCATCTGATTTTCATACCTTTCTTTGAAAATAGTAAAAGCATCAAGTGCTTCATACTTATGTTTCAAGAAATAAGTGAAATACATTCCAGAAAAATCATCAACCAATACTAAGAAATATTTAGAATTTCCTAAAGAATTAACATTTATAGGTCCTGCTAAATCAGCATGAATCAATTCTAATATAGAACTACTTTGATCAAAATTTACTTTTGGATGATTTTTCCGAGTTAACTTACTAATGTCACATGATTCACAATTAAAATTTTCAGAATCTCTAAATTTTATGCCAATAATATTTTGCATTTTTATCATGTATTGTGGATTTAAATGGCAAAGTCTTTTGTGCCAAATATCATAAGATTCTGATTTATTTATTAAGTTACATTCTAGAGAATCAGGTGACATATCATTGTAAGGTTCTAATATGACTTCAAATCTATTATTTATTTTAACAGCTTTTAACACAATTTCATCATTTTTACTTAGAACTAAGATATGATCTCTACTTGATTTAATTTTATAACCTCTATCCATTAATTTACTTACAGAAATTAAATTATTTCTCAAATCAGGAATATATATACACTCTTTCATAGTTAAAATATTTTGAGAATTATTTACCAAAGTTTTAGCGCGAACAGTTCCTATACCAGTAAAATTTAAAGTAGAATTCTTACCTGCTAAATTGATATATCCATTATCATTAGTAATATCGCAAAAATAATTTAAATTATTTGTTAAATGACAACTTGAGCCTGAATCCAATAACCAAATGTTATTTTCAGAAATATCAAATTGTTCTCTATTCGCAGAAAGTGCAAAATCACTATCATTTTTACTTGCATAGTTCGAGTTTCTGTTTTTAAATTGTTTGTTTTTGTTCTTATTGTTATTATAAGTATTTGTTCCTTTTTCATTAGTGTTCTGAGGTAAGTTATCTCTATTTCTAAAATAGCAGTTTTTAGCTAGATGGTTTGTTTTCTTACAGATGAAACAACTTTTAACTCTGTTTTTGTTCTCACTTTTAACATGGAATGCTTCTTCTCTTCTAGTCTTTTGGTAGTCAGGTGATCTCAGGATTGTTCTTTCTTCTTCTCGTAAGATCTTGAGTATTTCATCTAAATCTTTTTCTCTTTGAGTTTTCAATATTTCTTTAATTTTCGAGAATTTTCCTCTAAGTCCTCTTACAGCATAATACACGATTTCTCGCTCTGTAATTTCCAAACCAAGTGAAGCACATTTTGTTCTTAAACCTCTTGCTCTTGCAATATAGTCTGTCACATTTTCTTCTGGATTTATTTCAATATTTTTTATTTCATTGCTTGCATCGATTTTTTGGTCTTCCAATTTTCCTGTGAATGTTGATTTTATTTTTTCCCATAAATTCTTAGCGTTTCCTTCATCAGCGAATTGGAGGCTTTGTTCATCAGATAATGAAAGTAGGATATATGACACAGCTTCGGCATTCTTAGTATCCCATTCAGCCCGTTCTTCTTCTTTTAAGTCGCCTGCTTCTTTAATCACGACGTCATACAACTTTTTAATAGTTAGTACAGCTTTTAATTTTAATGACCACGTGTGATAATTAGTACTATTTAACAGTGGTACTGACGGGATTAATTTATCCATTTTTAATTTTCTTTTTAATTGAAGATCTACTTTCGCTGATCCATTTTTTAGTTTTAGTTTTTTAATTACAGGAAAACGTGGCGTCGTTTCATTTTTGCCGCCGACCGAACGCAACCAGCGCTCGTGCTACCACATGAAGTTACCGAGACGGGAGCTAGACTTAAACTAACATTTATTTACATATGTACAGTTACAGAGAAAAAAGAATGAACACACAGCGCCATCTATTGGCGTATTATAAAACACTTTGAGCATTATCACTACTTACATTATACCAACAGTTATTATAAGTATTTGTTCTTTTATCATGATTGTTCGGAGGTAAGTTATCTTTATTCCGAAAATAGCAGTTTTTAGCAAGATGATTTGTTTTCTTACAGATGAAACAACTTTTCACTCTGTTTTTGTTCTCATTTTTAACATGGAATGCTTCTTCTCTTCTAGTCTTTTGGTAGTCAGGTGATCTCAGGATTGTTCTCTCTTCTTCCCGTAAAATCTCTAGTATTTCATCTAAATCTTTTTCTCTTTGAGTTTTCAATATTTCTTTAATTTTCGAGAATTTTCCTGTAAGGCCTCTTATAGTAGACGATTTCTCTCTCTGTAATTTCCAGATCAAGCGAAGCACATTTTGTTCTTAAGCCTCTTGCTCTTGCAATATAATCCATTACTGTTTCTTCTGGATTAATTTCAATGTTTTTTATTTCATTGCTTGCATCGATTTTCCGATCTTCCAGTTTTCCGGTGAATGCTGATTTTATTTTCTCCCATAAATTCTTAGTGTTTCATTCGTCTGCGAATTGGAGACTTTGATCATCAGATAACGAAAGTAAGATGTATGAAACAGCTTCAGCATTCTTAGTATCCCATTCAGCCTGTTCTTCTTCTTTTAAGTCGCCTGCTTCTTTAATCACGACATCGTACAACTTTTTAATAGTTAGAACAGCTTTTAATTTTAATGACCACGAGTGATAATTCGTACTATTTAACAGTGGTACAGACGGGATTAATTTATCCATTTTTAATTTTTCTTTTTAATTGAAGATCTACTTTCGCTTATCCATTTTTTAGTTTTTAATTACCGGAAACGTGGCGTCGTTTCATTTTCGCCGCCGATCGAATGCAACCAGCACTCATGCTTCCACATGAAGTTACCCACACGTGAGCTAGACTTAAACTAAACGTTTATTTACATATGTACAGCTACAGAAAAAAGAATGAACACACAGCGCCATCTGTTGGCATACTATAAAACACTTTGAGCATCATCACTACTTATATTATACCAACAGTATGTATGTATGTGTGTGTGTGTGTATGTATGTGGAGAATCTTCTGGCTATTATAGCTCAGAAACTAATAAAGATAGAGCTACGAAACTTAAGAATTGAAAAAAGTCTGGTGTACAGATGAAATTTCCAAATTTTGGTGAAAATTGAAAAACCGGAAGTGGGACATCGAAAACCGGAAGTGGGACCGTAAGTCTGTATCTCAAAAACGGCTCTAACGATTTTCTTCAAACTTGCTATATAAACACTCTATTAGATGTCCTTTCGAATGATATAGTTGGTTAGTTCAGGAAAATTGATAGGCGTCCTATATAAATAGCTCAATTTCAGGCCTCGCAAAGGCATTCCTTTAAAAACAGTTGTAGGGATTTTTTTTTTTTCTTTTTCTTTTTTTTTTTTTTACCTCGCTATATGTAAGTTTCATTTTATATGTCTTTATAAGTTTATCTTACCAGAAAAATGTTAGGTTTCTACTTCTTTAGGTCACTTTTATATCTTCTGATCAAATTATCTCCAAAAAGTGCATATAATATGTGTAATAGTGGGTAATGGAAGTCGTGTGGTTGTTTCACACCAGATATTTTGGATATTTTGTACCTTTTATGGATCATCTGGATGTAATTTAGATGTCTATTGGATATCAGTGGCTGTATGGGCATGTGATTAAATTAATGGAGTAAACAGGCAGCATAAATACCTGATCAGCATCCACAAAAATGATCTTTTTAACATCTAAAGGAAATAAGACATCGAGAAACAGGATCTTGTATCTAATTGAAAATATTTTAATGAATAAGCATGTATCAGAGACATGGATATAATAATAAGTAAATAAATAATGAAAAACATACATAAATAGATAAAATAGAAACAGAATACTTTTGCATAATTATATGAAAAATAAAAATACTTAAAGAATAGACCAAGAAAATAAAAATATAGAATCTGATAAACTTATTTGATTTTCATAGGGATTTTATTTTGACAAGAAAAATCAAATTACCTTCTTTTTTCTTTCTTTCTTTTTTTTTCCTTTTCTTTTCTTTTAACGAAAAACCATACAACAGATTGATTTTATGTAGCCCTTTACATCGTTTAAAAACAGCAAGCCCACATTTTATATATTTTTTTAACACGCTTTTATTAGCTTCACCTGTATGTATGTTTGTAACCGTTCTGGGAGCAAACAAAAAATCTATATTGTAAAAAAAGACTTTCCCTATGTGAACACTGTGGCTGTGAGGTAAAGCTCCGGGCTACGAACCTAAAGGTCTAACGTTCGACCCCAGTCAGAGGAGATTTTTTAAAAATGGTTTTTGTTTAATTCTAAATTATTCTAATATGAGAATTGACTGACTTTTTAATTTTGTCAAAAATAGCAAATTTAAATTTTAAAATAATCTTAAAAGAAAATAATTTTATGCATAATTTGAATGTTAAATATATTCAACATTAAAAGTATTCAAGAAACTCCTTTAACTTTTAATTTTACGGTCAATACTACTTTTTTTACAGGTTGGTTGTATGTTTCATACAACGTAAAATTACTGGCGATACATCATTCATTGTCTGAATGTTTTTTTACAGGCATTGTCTGGAATCTCTGCTGCCGGGCTTTCCCATGATTTTACTGCAATATTTTTAACAGTGCATGACTTTCTCTTACTCTGAATTCTAATACAATAAGGATAGATATTTTATGCTTTTTAAGTTCACATTTCAATAAAAGCGTGTTCTTAAATATAATAATAAGTAAATAAATAATGAAAAACATACATAAATAGATAAAATAGAAGCAGAATACTTTTGCATATAAAATCATATGAAAAATAAAAATACTTAAATAATGGACCAAGAAAATAAAAATGAAGAATCTGTTAAACTTATTTTATTTTGACAAGAGGAACCAAATTACCTACTTTTTTTTTTTTTTCCTTTTAATGAAAAACCATACAATAGATCGATTTTATGTAGCCCATTACATTGTTTAAAAACAGCAAGCCCACAAAGAAATGTATTTTTTTTAACTATGCAACAAAGAGTTTCATAAAAGAATCTTTGTAACTTTATTTCTAAAGAGAAAAAATTAAAATGATTACTTTTTGTACTCCTGTATACTGTCTTAAACTTTGCATGCGCACCATACGATGTACTAAAAAAAATCCTCACAGTACAAAAAATTTACATTGAATAATTTCCTCATACATGTTATAATTAATCAGAACAACCTTGTGGGGTCCTGTAAATCAATAATCAATTATTTTACAGAAAAAATATTTTTGGGCGTCTTAAAAATATACCTCTCACAGACTAATGCATAACAATTTTTTTCTGAATTTCTGCACTCAAACCATCTTAGGGTTGCCACTCAAATAGGAGAATGAAATTCCCTGACTGTCCAGGTTTTCCAGATGTGTTTTAAGAAAATTCCAGTCTAGCCATACATTGTGCATTGGCTGCGTTGAGGTCAAAATAATTATGGTACCACTTGAAAACACAAAAGTTACATATTACTTTGATTGAGAGATTGAGTTTGAGAGATTGCCTTCTATTGGGGTCTTTTTAAGAGGTCTTGTTTAAAAAAATGGCAGAAGGTAACAAAAAGAAACGAAAAATGACTCTACGTTGCAGGAAAAATTAGTTTTTTTGGCAATCATTGTATGAAATTCTCTAACTTTTCCAGATTCTGGCCAAAATATTCAAATTCCCTGACTATTGCGGGTTCTCCAGGTTTTCCAAGTAGCATGACAACCCTGCCATTAGTGCTATTCAAACCTTTTTCAACAAAGAACATGCCTTTGTGAACTAAAAAACATCAATTAATTTTGAGGCAATCTATAAATATTAATAGAAATTAGAGAATGGACAGAAAGACATATGCTTAACACAAAGGTAAATGCAATTGCAGCAATATCCAATTACAGCCCTTAAGGCTGTACATCAGTCAGGTTATTTCTTTTTTCCTTCCCATGTTATCCAGGGGAATTTTCATTTCTTAATTTTACAAGGATATCTCATTCAAAAATGAAGTTTTTTGAATTCTGTCTTTTTTTTTTTTTTTTTTTTTTTTATATATTAATCTTTGAATATGTCGGCTTTTAACTTGGTGAGCA
This sequence comes from Salticus scenicus, assembly GCA_963930645.1. Taxonomy (NCBI): domain Eukaryota; kingdom Metazoa; phylum Arthropoda; class Arachnida; order Araneae; family Salticidae; genus Salticus; species Salticus scenicus. The sequence goes on along the minus strand of OZ005652.1, from coordinate 33,124,986 downwards.
ATTTTTTGAAAAAATAAATTTAAATATTTCATTTAGAGGTCTTAAAGCCCTAAATTTACTTAAATGAAATAAAATATTTAAATTATTATTATTATTTTAATGGCTCACTAAGATGAAAGGTGACATGTTCCTAGAGTAATATTTTAAAAAAAAAACTATTTTTGAATGAGATAGATTAATAAAATGAAGCAACGAAAATCCCATGGGATAACATGGGAAAAAAGAAACGGGGAATCCGACTGATATGCACTTTAATGTATCTGAATATTTTGTTCCAGCCCTGAAAACCCCTTAATGAAAATCATACCATATTCAATAATACACATTTTTTTTGTACATAATAATAATATATCAATTTTATTACGATTTGTACAGTACAATGCTATTTAAATAGGATTGATAATGCCTCTTACAGAAGATGATGCATTGGTATTCTTTCAGGTGCCCCTATATTCAAACCAGTCCCATTATTTTAGTTATTTTTTCCGTTTATATTATTTTCAGTAGGGAATATGTTATAGTAAACTTAAATAACACATCAGTTTGAAGAAATTCTGAAAATATTTATGAACATTAGCAGACAGACAGAAAAAAAGAAAATCGTAAACACTTTTTAACTTTATTGAAAGGTACTTTAAAAAAAAAAAAAAGAAAGAAAGAAAGAAAGAAGGGGTTTCTTATTCAAAATTAATTCCGTTTAAAACCGAATTTAATTCATTTTTTTATATTTACTTTTTCTTTTATTATTATTTTTTTCCTTTCTTTTCTTTTCCCTCCTCCACCCTTACTTGAATCTTTGTGTATATTGGTCAAAAATAAGCATTAACTAACAATTTTAAATACTGTTTTTGATGATTTATTGTATATCCTAATTACTTAGAAAGTTATATATATATGTCATGAATATTACTCAGTGACACACATTATCCATAATGAAGAGAGGCTTTCTCTCAATAATGAGTCCAGTGGTTGTATGCAATCGTTTATTTGAAGCTCTTGGACATATTACAGGTTATTTTCAAGTCATTAGGTCTAAGTAGGCGGAACATATTTCCTCGTAAGCCAAGTATGAAGGCTGCCGCATTTTTGCCATTTACATTGTGGAGCCGCCAATTGTCTCCTCTTCTGGGATCGCTATTTGACGTAAGTTAATTAAGCAAGATAACACACGAAGAGGCCCCGATTTTCGCGTGATCTCGCTTAACTACTGCTCATTTTTGGTGCCAACTTACACTCCTCCTCAGTTTAATTATTGGCTATTGATTTAATGATTGACAGTTTAGCTGGGTCCTGGAGATCTGGGATTAATATGCATTATTTAACCACAAGAAAGGGAGAACAGCATACTACTCTGAATTTTTTATTCTAAAAGATATCCAATTTTCTGACATTTGTGTTATGAATGTACTTTACTACGAAATTTACTTTACAGGGGAACCTTTAGAATTAAATTTATGTTAAGAATTTTTAATGGGATTTTCTTTAAGTTATCACCCAATATTAATTTAAAATTTTAATTATTTTTATCCTTTCATATATATATATATATATATATATAATAAAGATGATCTATTAAGCATAGTAGAAGCCAAGCAACAGATACAAGATCACTGAAACACCAATGACCAATAAGATAAAAAAAAAAAAAAAAAAAAAAAATCATCAGTGGATGAAATACACAATGTAAAGAAACCAGATCTATTAATTAACAGTCTGCAAAACAAACGAATCAATAAAGTAAAACAACAAATCTTAACTTAAAACCATAAACTTATCAAAATTAATGAAAAAACAACCCAAGAAACACAAGATAGGAAGAAGGAGGCAGGCGGCAAGACTTGTGACTTGCCTGTGGGGTTACACTAGTTTTACGCCGGCAACAATCCCCCAGCCTGCCACAACCAGAACAGGAACCATATGGATTTAAAAATGCAAAATTTCAAAGCAGATGAACAACAATGAAACCACGAAGCCACAATGAAATTCACCGATTGATCACATTGTGTTTAACAGTATAATTAGAACATTAAATATAGTTGACAACTCAAAAAGGAAAAATCTGAAATTTTAATACAAAGCAAATGCAACAAGCCTTCTACTTTTTTTTTTTTTTTTTTTTTTTTTTTTTTTTTTATAATTTAATTTCACAAACCCACCCAACCATCCAGCCTTACAACACCACCCCACCTCCGTAATCAAACATCTGCCCACCCAACCACCACCTTTTTTATTGTCTTTTATTATTTTATAATTTTTTTGTTGATATACACAAGAGTGTACACAGCTTTTTTTTTTTTTTTTTTTTTTTGTACTGACAGAGACATGGTTAAGGATATAAAATAGAAAATACAAAGTTTTTAGGAAAACCCATTTTAGCAGTGGCTGTGATCAGTTTATTAATATTCTTGTTTTTAAACTTTACAGAACATAAATTATTAATTCGAAATAAATGGTTAATGAGGATGTTTCTGAATACCGAAAGATGCAGACATGAATTAAAATGTGTAAATAAGTTGACATTAAAACAAAAATCTTGCCGTTTGTCATAGATATCTGTGTAAAGTTTATTACCATCGATGATTATTTTGATATCTAAAAAGTTAATTGATTGATTAGTTAGAGTATTTTGAGTTAGCTTTAAATTAGGTGGATAATTGAAGGAAAAGCCATTTTGTGAGTTCTTGTTGAGATAAAATACAATAATATCATCGACGTAACGATAAAATCGAACATGATCATTGCAAATTTGCTTTTCATAATAATAAAGATAGAGATCTGCCAAAATACTGCAGCTACAACCTCCTTGTGGGATGCCTAATTGTTGCAAATAGATAGCGTTGTTGTGGAAGATATAATTATTATGGATAACAAAGTTAAGAAGTGTTTTAAATTTTTCTGCTTTAAAATTGTAAGGAAGATTAATTTGAGCTTTATATTCTTGAAAAAGACTGTAAATGATATTACTAAGATCTGATAACTCAATATTATTGAAAAGATCTTGAAAGTCAAAAGTTATAATATTGTCTATTGAATCGAGCGATTTTATGTATTGAATTAATTGAAAGCTATTTTTAAGACAGTGTAAATTATCAACTTTGCAAGTACATTTGTAAATTTGTTTTAGAATATCCAGTAGAGCTTTATTAGCATTGTTGTTATAAGTGTTACACCCAACAGTGACAGTGCGAAATTTAATTGGAGATTTGTGAAACTTAGGTATGAGAACTATATAAGGATAATTAAAGTTATTGAAGGGAAGTTGAAGTAGTTTATAGTAATTATGTATTTTTCGGTTATTAATAATAAGGTTATTATTAGTTAAACTGAAGATGTTACTATTATTGATTGAAGAGTTTAAAATAGAGAGATAGTAGGATTTACAAATAATGGCATAATTATTAGGTGATTTGTCAACATAAGTGATCACAAAGTCATCCTGTAGTGATTTGATTGAGTTAAGAAGTACAGATTTTTTAAATAACACCAGATTTGAAGAATTGATAAATAATGCATTTTTTATTTTTTGTAACACTAAAACTTTCCATTGAGTAAAGTAGGCAATAGGTTTATTATGAGTAATAGATATTTTATAAATAAATAAATCTAGGTCATAAGAAAACTGTTGAAAGATTTGTGGAATGCTAGTTTTAACTGGAAGTCTAAATTTGGTGCCAAATTTCATGAATTTTTTTAATTGATAATTATCAATAATATTGAGATTACCCGTGATAATGTGTCCATGGTCTCTGTCAATAAATTTTGAGAAAGAAGGATCATTGCATTTACAGGTTACAGTGTTAGTAAAAGAGGTAGACTTAGATACAGAAATATAATTGAATATCTTTCTGCCAAGAGGAAGAGGATATTTGAAGGTACGAGATAGATTTAAATCTTTAATCGGAAACAAACATTCTTTGTCATTAATGATAGACGTAATGTTAATACTGTTCAATATTTGATTTGTAAAATTCACAATTAATTGAGTATTTGTTTTAAATTTGTTGGGCTTTTTTTTAAGTTTTAAATTAAATTGTTTGATTTTGTACATTATAATATCATAAAAAATGTCTGAAAAATGTTTATTATAGGATTGGCTTTGAAAGACATTCAGAAAGTTTACTAAGTATTTCTTTTTAATTGCAAAAATAAATTTTCGAATAATGAACCAGTTATAGTTAAATAAGTAATTAGTCTGTAGATCTGAAATGAGTTTAATAATGGCACTTTTAGAAAAGATTAAATCTGTTTTTTTACTACCTCGTTTAGTTCTAGAAGTTTTATTGTTAATTTTGTGATTGAGTTGTGCATAAATAGTCGAATAATCATGTAGAGGGTTGATGTTAGAAAATGCTTTAATAGTTTTACTAAAGTATTCGGAATTTAGGCCATATGGATAAATTGTATTATAATATTGCATAAATTTTGATTCAAGAAATAGTCGCTCACTTTTATTTTTCTGAATTTTTACAATCTCTATGGTACATGAATTAAAATTATGTGATTTAAAGTGTTGTAATTCTATAGTTGACTTAGAAGATGCAGCTGAAAGGTTTTTAGAATCTGATCGATGCTGATTAATGCGTAGATGAAGAGGAGTTGAAGTTTCACCAATATAACTAAGTTTACAATGACCACAATTGATTTTATAAATAACATTGTATGCCTGATGTTAAACAATAAATTTGGTTATTCAATAATACTACTTGATTTTTGGATTTTGGGAATTATGAAGTAAGTAAATAATGAAAATTAACAGATCGATTAAAGGCCGGAAGTAAATTGAATTAGTGATAGTACACTGCGTTATGAGGTGCCGCGGCTAATTGAAACTTTTAAATCAAGACCAATAATAATCATTTAAATTACATTAATAAAACAATCATAGAAAAATAATAATTAACTTACCCCATGAAGAAATAACATATACCTGAAAAAGAAAGGTAAATATCCAAAGGCACCCTTCATAATATCAAAACACACAAAAAACGAACACTTTTTGTATACGAATCTTCTTTATTTTAATTACCATATGTTAAGGATTCTTTGCTGCAGCAAAATTAAAGAATTGAAACAACGAATAATGGCGGCGCCGTCACCAATTATCATTACATCAAAGGTGTACACTATAAAATAGATCGTTGAATACATTATAATTCTCACACTCATTATTGATGGTATATGATATTGACCTCTCATTGGAAGAATGCATTATTTTAAATAGTAATAATAACGTTTGTGAGTTTATACAGCGTTAATTCTATTTATGACATGCTTAACTCTAAATAATTAAGTTTTCATTCTCGCTCAGCTCACAGTGGAACGTATTCAGTATGCTGTAGGTAGCCATTTATCATTTACGTGAGAGGAGGATGGATAAAAGAAGAGAATATTGGTACATGATCTGTAAACTTCAAAGCAGATGGGAATCGCTCGGTAACGGCTTTCATCAGTATCATTTTTAGGTAGCCAGTACAAGCCACCTTCCTGTATATGGATATCATCACACAGCGGCATTCTATCAGGATATTTTGGATTATCCACTTAATTCGTTCTCATTAATCATTGAGATGGAGCACTTAAGAGCTTCGAAGATGGTTTTCCGTAGATGCAGTCTTTAGGCCTCGCGTTAGGCCTAGCAGCTGGAGGCGACTTCCGTAGGACTGGAGAGCGCATTTCCTTTAGAGATACCACTTCGTTTCAATTCAAGCAATTAGTTCATAATTTTGGCAGAAACACACAAATTACGTAGTATTAGCAATAAATATGGATGTCCGTAAAACTACTCGCGCGCACCGGCTATAAGCCGATGCCGCCGAGCGGCGAGAGCGCACACCCTCTTCCACAAGAGCTTACCAGAGAGAGAGTCAGAGATGCCCTCCAATCTCCCGCGCCGCGAGACCACGCACATTCAAATTGCTGCGCGCAATAAATAGTCCGAAAATGAACCATTCCCATCCGGATCGTCCGCTGAATAATAAACAACAAAATGGAAATAAACAAATTTAACTCCATGAACGGAATATCCCATACTGGGTCAATTCCTGGATTCAACACCAATATTAAAAAATACACATTCTCCCAGAGAGACGCCACCCCCAAATCGGCGCCGTGATATATTAGCTGCGGACCTGAAATACTCGCCGCGAACTGAATGGAACACTCCAGAAGAAAAATTTGAAAATCGTCAATGAAAACCACGTCACCGATTTCAACCAGTGAAAAATGAACGCCAGGAAAATTAACACAATTATCTTCAAATCATCCGCAGACAATCCAAAAAGACTCTGAACCGACCCGAATCATGACCAAAATTGAACCTCTCCATTGGCCAAGGCGCCTGTTCACAATCCGGAAACATCGGCAGCCCTGTTCACAAACAAAACGCCCCACTGGAAATTCCTAAATCCCTATGTTTATCGAAAACCGCGAATCCCAAGAAATTCCAAATGGAGAAAATAAATAAAACAAAAGTAACCAAAACACTCCCCGGAGGATTCAATAAAAATTAACAAAATTCAAAAGTGCCAGAATTCCCGATTCTAACATTACCCCCCTTCTCCAAAAAAAAATATATAGCCGCAGGAAAATGGAAGGACATTGTAACATAAAACCTACACTAAATATAAAAAATACACTACATGAGTGCATATCCGAATATATATAATAACACTCAAAACATAAATGATTTGGGGCAAGTTAAAAAAATCATATGCATACCACTTTTTTAAACACATAACATAAAACAGTACAATGGAGTTAATGAAGATAATGGAAATCTGCCAGAATAAACCACTTGAAAAGAAAATTTTAGCTATGAATAGTTTTTTCTTTTTTTTTTTTTTTTTTTTTTACCTAAAACATCTCAGCTAAAAATTTATGACGGAATATTTAAAGTAAAAAATATGCACCTAACAACAAATCACTAAAGGTAACAAATTTATTGGAACTCAATAGTAGATATACTAAACAAGTACGAATGAAGCAGTTCCAACGCCCACATTGTTACAGATGACGGCAGATAATTATATCTAAGTGAAACCGCTAGTGACCCCCATAACGATGTTGCCTTTGCCATCCGCACATTGTCATATCTACAATTGAAAGACTTTTAGAGCTGTAACACTATTGTGATGAGCATGTGAGACAGCCAATGACACTTAAATAAAGGCTCGGCTATAAATGGTCTCCATCAATACTCTAGGACAATACCTATATTTCTACAATGTGTCACATGCATAAGGAATTGGAAAATGAATACTGTTTGTAAAATTGATTTGTGTTATTTTAGAATATACACTCCTGCCAAATCGCAAAAGGTTTACAACAGGTAGGTGTCAGTGATTAAACGTTTTTGAATATACTTTAATAATTTGAAAAAAAAAATGCATATATCTTTTTTTTTTTTTTTTTTTTTTTTGCTTTTTTTTTTTTTAAACAGGTAAGTGAATATGTTTTTTGTAGATTTTCATAATGTAACATTTAGGTTAAAAATTTTATTCTGAAATTGAAGAAGTGAGAATATCTAAGAACTGCAGTACCAGTGCACAAAAGTGAAACATTACCACGGACCAGCCTGACAGATTTTGAATCACTCTGGGCTCGGATTTCTCAGTATCCCATCAAAAGCAATTTCAGAATCATTTAAGGTAAGTGAAAAAAAAATTTTTTTGCTATATATTAATTTATGTATTTTGTCTGCTAACTTGAATGTCTATTAGAGGAGCCAGTATCATAAAATTTGAAAAGAGAGTGAAAAATATTTTTTTTTTTTTTTTTTTTGCTTTGCTGAGAAGTTTTAGTTATGAGTAAATTTGAATATTAAAATTGTTTGGGGTTGAAATGCAATCTCATGAGGATGAATAGTGAGAAACAAAATTGAACATTTTAGAGTAATATTAATGTTCTTCAAATTTCTTAGCAGGAAAACAGGCATTGTGATGATCACATCATATATAACATAATTTTAGATCATTGTCTTTTCTTTTAATTCATTTTAATTGAAGAAAAGGGGAATTTATTCGTCCCATATCAATAAAGGCAATGCATAACGAGACTGCTGTTCACACTAATTATAGGCTCAGCTTATAATGGTCTCTACATATGCTATAAATAATATTCAAGGTAGTTTTCATATATAGAATTTTGAATAGAAAGCATGCATGTCAGTTTAAACCACAGACTTACATTCACCTGAAGTGAAAAACGGGTACCTAATCGGTTTTAACCTCATCGACTTATATAAAAACTGCAAGTGTCATGCCCTATCATCTACCCTATAAATTTTATACATACTGTGCACAGTTTTAATATAATAAATCAAATATAATTTTTGTATATATAAATAGAACAATGATCTGAATTTTAATTGCCTATAAATGTTTCCTGTAAATTCTTTAGGTGTGATGGAAAATTAAAAAGGTAAGTAACCCTTTATTTATTTATTTTTGAAGTGAAATGCCTAGTCAACTGGGTTTATAGTTAAAATTTCGCATGGCACAATGATTGCTGTGGCCATCAGCTCAGATTACCATAAACGCAAAATTTCACCGTCCCAATAATCAAATCTAAACACCTTCGCCCCCAAAAAAAATATTTCGCACCTTTGGACTTTTTTATTTAGAATTTTCTAAGTAACACCATGTAGTTTATAATCATTCATCCCTTACAAATAAATTTATATTCTGAATTTTTTGATGTAAATTTTTTCATCTTTTTAATTTTTCAAAACATTTTTTTTTTTTTTTTTTTTTTTTTTTGAAATTGCCATATTTAAGGCAAATCATACTTAAAATAAATGTTTGCATTTCAAAAAGAAGATATTCAAGAACCCCTTATTTTTTTTTTTTTTTTTTTTTTTTTTTTTTGGAATTTTCTCTATGTAATCATTGCAGCATATCATCCATCAAAATAAATGAATCTTGCATATCCAGAAAGGATTTTTTTTTTTTTTTTTTTTTTTTTGCAAAAACCTCTATCTAGAGTTATTAAAATCATCTTATTTTTAACTCTACCCAGAGAGAAAATGTAATAAATGGAAAAGGACACTAAGTAAATAACTGTAAATTAATTATCTATATTAAATTTCACTTAGCAGATCTCCATAGAAAAAACACAAATGTATGAATAAAAAAATTATCATTTTCTTTGTTCAACATAAAATTAAAATCAATATCTAATTTCCGAACATTAAATCACACTCCAATTCCATGGAATGTTTAAAAAATGTGGCAAATCTCAATTATTTCTTTATTTTTTAAATAATTATAGCTAAAATAGCTCTAAAAATTACATGTATTCCTTTTATTTACTGGAATACCATAAATTGGGACCTACCACATTAAAATAAAATAAGATACACAAAAAATTCCATGAAATATTAATATAGGGCATGTAATAGTGGCAAATCTCAATTTTTTGTTTATTTTCTTTAAAAGTTTACAGCTAAAATAGCTCAAAAATTTATCTACATTCCCTTTTCTTGGAATGCCATATATTGAGATTTCCCACCTTGAAATCACATAAAATAAAACATACAACATGAAAATATAATATCTAGATTATTTTAAGTGGCATGCATAATGAGACAAAAAATAAAAATAAAATCTTCACGATTTTTTTTTTTTTTTTTAAATCGCGATCGCTAAAATTAATTAATTTTGAAAAAAGGATTAATGATTAAATAACCTCAGGTTCTCAACCTTAACGGAGGTTATTTTTCGCGACAGCACCAAATGTTAAACAATAAATTTGGTTATTCAATAATACTACTTGATTTTTGGATTTTGGGAATTATGAAGTAAGTAAATAATGAAAATTAACAGATCGATTAAAGGCCGGAAGTAAATTGAATTAGTGATAGTACACTGCGTTATGAGGTGCCGCGGCTAATTGAAACTTTTAAATCAAGACCAATAATAATCATTTAAATTACATTAATAAAACAATCATAGAAAAATAATAATTAACTTACCCCATGAAGAAATAACATATACCTGAAAAAGAAAGGTAAATATCCAAAGGCACCCTTCATAATATCAAAACACACAAAAAACGAACACTTTTTGTATACGAATCTTCTTTATTTTAATTACCATATGTTAAGGATTCTTTGCTGCAGCAAAATTAAAGAATTGAAACAACGAATAATGGCGGCGCCGTCACCAATTATCATTACATCAAAGGTGTACACTATAAAATAGATCGTTGAATACATTATAATTCTCACACTCATTATTGATGGTATATGATATTGACCTCTCATTGGAAGAATGCATTATTTTAAATAGTAATAATAACGTTTGTGAGTTTATACAGCGTTAATTCTATTTATGACATGCTTAACTCTAAATAATTAAGTTTTCATTCTCGCTCAGCTCACAGTGGAACGTATTCAGTATGCTGTAGGTAGCCATTTATCATTTACGTGAGAGGAGGATGGATAAAAGAAGAGAATATTGGTACATGATCTGTAAACTTCAAAGCAGATGGGAATCGCTCGGTAACGGCTTTCATCAGTATCATTTTTAGGTAGCCAGTACAAGCCACCTTCCTGTATATGGATATCATCACACAGCGGCATTCTATCAGGATATTTTGGATTATCCACTTAATTCGTTCTCATTAATCATTGAGATGGAGCACTTAAGAGCTTCGAAGATGGTTTTCCGTAGATGCAGTCTTTAGGCCTCGCGTTAGGCCTAGCAGCTGGAGGCGACTTCTGTAGGACTGGAGAGCGCATTTCCTTTAGAGATACCACTTCGTTTCAATTCAAGCAATTAGTTCATAATTTTGGCAGAAACACACAAATTACGTAGTATTAGCAATAAATATGGATGTCCGTAAAACTACTCGCGCGCACCGGCTATAAGCCGATGCCGCCGAGCGGCGAGAGCGCACACCCTCTTCCACAAGAGCTTACCAGAGAGAGAGTCAGAGATGCCCTCCAATCTCCCGCGCCGCGAGACCACGCACATTCAAATTGCTGCGCGCGATAAATAGTCCGAAAATGAACCATTCCCATCCGGATCGTCCGCTGAATAATAAACAACAAAATGGAAATAAACAAATTTAACTCCATGAACGGAATATCCCATACTGGGTCAATTCCTGGATTCAACACCAATATTAAAAAATACACATTCTCCCAGAGAGACGCCACCCCCAAATCGGCACCGTGATATATTAGCTGCGGACCTGAAATACTCGCCGCGAACTGAATGGAACACTCCAGAAGAAAAATTTGAAAATCGTCAATGAAAACCACGTCACCGATTTCAACCAGTGAAAAATGAACGCCAGGAAAATTAACACAATTATCTTCAAATCATCCGCAGACGATCCAAAAAGACTCTGAACCGACCCGAATCATGACCAAAATTGAACCTCTCCATTGGCCAAGGCGCCTGTTCACAATCCGGAAACATCGGCAGCCCTGTTCACAAACAAAACGCCCCACTGGAAATTCCTAAATCCCTATGTTTATCGAAAACCGCGAATCCCAAGAAATTCCAAATGGAGAAAATAAATAAAACAAAAGTAACCAAAACACTCCCCGGAGGATTCAATAAAAATTAACAAAATTCAAAAGTGCCAGAATTCCCGATTCTAACACCTGACAAAATGGAACCAAAGAATGATTATTATTCAGTTGTGTGTGAGAGGCCATAGGGCAAGTTTTACATCTATTAGAGCCGCATGCTTCCTACCTTGTGTTTCTTAGGTTGTTTTTTCATTAATTTTGATAAGTTTAAGGTTTTAAGTTAAGATTTGTTGTTTTACTTTATTGTTTCGTTTGTTTTGCAGGCTGTTAATTAATAGATCTGGTTTCTTTACATTAGTGTATTTCATCCACTGATGATTTTTTTTTTTTTTTTTTTTTTTTAAATCTTATTGGTCATTGGTGTTTCAGTGATCTTGCATCTGTTGCTTGTCTTCTACTATGCTTAATAGATCATCTTTATTATATATATATATATACACACACACACTTTTACCATGTTTAACAAAGTGTATGCTAACAGAAAAGTAGAAGAGGTGAGGGCTAAGGATTGAATCTAAAGATAACAGATTGAATTTATTGAACATACCCACAAGGAAGTTAGAAAAAATAAAAGTCAGAGGTAAAACATGAAATGTGTATATTTACTAAGATGATTTGCAATTATTACTTTTTAAACAAAGTTATATCACATATTGTAATTTTTATAATGCAAACAAATTAAAAAATCATAAATTATAGTAATTTTTTAGTTTTTCATTTTAGGATTAAATAAAATTTTTAATAATGAGAGACCAGATAGTAAAAAAAATTAAAGGATATGCTTCAAATTAAAGAATATGGATATGCAACACTCACCCCCATATTATTCTCTGTTTCTCACTTTGTTGATTAAGCCACCTGGGCCATTTGTATTGGACCAATTCATATTCAAATTTGTAATGCTTTGCCATATATGGAAGGAAATCCTGGAAAAATACATAAATTCAATAAAAAATTAGAAAAATAAAGTAAGATTTTAATCGTTTGAGTGATGATGAATTTTCTTGCATATATATGCTAAAAATGTGGAATAAAATTCAAAGTTTTTTTTTTTTTTTTTTTAAATAGAAATTATCATAATTAACTCATATTATTATATAAAAAGTAATTTTTACCAACAAAAATATTTTTTTATTCTTAGTAATTATAAGAGTATTGCTATACAAATGTCATGAATTCCTTTTTATATACAGTGCAACAAAACTGGGTATTATATCCATTTACTGAACAGTGTTGCAAAGACAAAAGAAGTGTGAAATATGACATAGGTAAACTATCATTCAATTCAAAAGATTACTCACTAGAGGGAGCCACTATAGTAGTGTATCGTGCTTAAGAGATCAATTCTTATCTTAAAATCCACAATTGAATTATATTAATAAAAACCCCATTTGATATGAATATAACTGCTCTCAATTAATGTTAAAATTATAGTAACAAACAGCAGCACAGTCACACTCAAACGGTTAAAAACACTTTTAATAAACAACAGCTAATAATAATAAACTGACCTTAAAAGTTGGTGACAAGAAATTTTTCAAAAACCAAAATTTCACAGGAGTCTTTGTATTTTTTAGAACACTAAGCATCATAATTCTAAAAAGATAAAATGCATAATAAACAAAAGTTTTAAAGCCTAGGTACACATATATAAACTACAGAATATAGAGGATTTTTAAAACATACCTTAAAAGTCTTTCATATAAATGCCCCGAAGCTAAGGAGAAAATATTTATTTTATCTTCAGTTCCTTCTTGCTCACTTTTATTTCCAGAAAACGTGCTAAAACAGAAGTACAAAAAACATTATAAAGAATGTTTACTAATAAAAAAGTAAAAGAATATAATCATAAGTTTCATGAGAATCAATAGAGCCTAATTAAGGTAACAAAATTTAGGATAAAATAAAGCACTAATGATTAATACTTGATGAACTATAAAACTTAATAATCTCTTTAAAAGAACTTTTAAAACCCAAATTCTAAATATATCATGTATCACATAAATCTTTTTGAAGTTATGATTTTGCAATTTTTTTTGTTTTTAGGTGAAATGATAAATTTCAGCAGAAAAGAATTTGTACTCTTTGCAATTTTTTAATTTTTAGTTTAAAAAAATTTTTTAAATATGTTTGTGTACTACTTTGTGAATTTATCGATGAGTTAATTTTTATAAAACATTTTTATGTTTGAATACTAAATTTTTGCCTTAAATTTCAGCATTCGAACATAAAAAAAAAAAAAGGCTTCTTAAAAAAATTCTTCAAAAATTCTTAGGATACTGTGTCGTCAATGAAAAAATTTCTTTTATCAACTGACATCTTTTCTACTAATTATCTGCAAAAATTAACACTCTGGACCTTCGGCGGAATCAAACGCTTGACCACCGCATTACTAACATGGCGCTCTGGACCACCTGAGCCACGGAGAGATAAATGAAAAAGCTTATACTTACCTCAAAATGGAGGCGCATTTTTTATTAGCTTGAGATTCACAAACATACTGTAGTGAATGACAGCAAGTACATAAGAATTTTGGGAAAATAAATAAAAAGGTTTTGTAGTGGTTATATATGCTTTAATTTAAACATTCCTTTTGAAGAAGTCATTCTTTTGATTTATTATTTATTGTGAGCGGTGGAGGGGGGTGGATTTTAAAGCAAAATTTTCCTCATATTAAAACATGTTTTGAAGAACTTGTTTAATCACACAAATTAATTTTTTTCTTGCAGTTTTTAAATATGGACGGCTCATTGTAAAAGTGGTGTAACTCCATGTTTTTTAAATATGTATATTTTTACTTAATTGTATCATATTAAGTCACACCTTTCATTATAAAAATGAAAGAACTTCAATAATTGCATTAAAATCCCATAAATGACATTAGTTGTTTTTCTTCAGAAAACTAAAACTTAGAAATATTCATTCTAAAAATTAAATTTCTAAGTTATTTCAAATTATATTTCTTATAATTTATAAATTCTTATAAATCTGATTTGTATTAACCACTTCAGTACGTCGTCGAAAGAAGCAGACGGCTTCCCGCTGCCAGGCTTTGCAGGAAAGCAAAGACAATTCTAGGAGACGCGCAGATACAAAGCACAGAATAATAAATTGATGGTCACACTCTATGTTACTCCACTACAAGACATAAGACCCATCTTCTGATCTTGTTTCGATATTACTTATATTGGAGAACTCAGAATCGCTCAACTAATTTTCATCTGGAATAAATTCTAACACACTACTATTTTCGTCATCCATATTTCATTCAAATTCTTAAATAAAATTCAAAATGAAAACACTCACATGGTCTAAAATTTATAAGTCACTAACGAAAACACACACTTATTTTAAACACTAACAAAGCAACAAAAAGACAAAAAAATCCTCGTAGATAATCAGTTCTATCGCCCCTCCTTCTTGGAGTGAGCGTTTTTGGTATGCTCTTGGTTCAAAGTGTCAGTGTGATCCCAGGTGGAAAAAAGCATCATATCTCCGCTACAAGACATAAGAAAACTTTATTGCCCTTGTGAGAATATGATTATCTTTTGTGTATAGTGAAAGGAGGACATTACGTACGGAGCAAACGTAGCCATCGTCACGCACATAGTACAAACTATGTACACATCGTACGTAGCCGTAGTCAAGTGGTTAAACACTGAAACTCGATAATACTTACTGAATATTGACTTTTTTCCGACCCATAAATTTGCAAAATTCTTGTTATTTCAAAATCCAATTTCAAGGAGATAATTCACTTTTACAATGAACAACCCATATACTTCACATACTTTATTTATTATTAATTTTCAATATTACAAAATAGTATGAAATGAGCGTTAGTATTTTATGTAAGACTTCTAAATTTTATTTTATTTTGAATTACTTATTACTAAAATGTAAATTTTATATTGCAGTCATATTACCTATGCTGCATTTGCACATCCAATTTGATTGTATTTTTCAATAATTTTTCTATTTCATTAATAATATTTCACTATTCTTTAAGAACCTTTATTATATATTAGTAACATATATTTGTTTCAGCTTCTATATTCCTAGAGGTAGCAATATTATGGCTTTAAAACATTTTTTAGTGTATGACACATTGTGATATCAGTTTCAAGTGCCCTTACTCATAATTTATTAGTCCTTGAAATTTTAATGATATTTTACCACCATATATTTTTTCAATAACACTAAATTGGAGGATTTCACATTCTGTTTCTCTCACACCTTATTTATCTATTTTCTTTTTACAATATTACAAAGTAGAATTAAAAGAGTATTCTGTGTGACATTTTCTATATTGTGTCCTTGTTTTGAACTGTTTATAATTAAAATTTAATATTATTACACATACGGACAGGTTTTGTCCACTTTTGCTGGTCACTATATTTAAATGAATTTTCAAAAAAAAAAAAAAAAAAAAAAAAAAAAATTACATCACATTATAAACGCGGGGAAATTAAGGTATCAAAATCACTCAAAACCTCGTTCTGGGCGATTACATATAATTTTGGACTTTAAAGTTTTTCTAATTTATCCTACCCTTTAAAACATATAATTTTTTTTCTTTTGATTATTCCTATTTCAAGACATGCTTGTTGAATAATAAAAATGATAAATATTGTGGGTTACATTTGAGACGAAAATTGTTTATTGGCAGAAAAAAAGGGACCCAAAAATTAAAACCTGGATCGACCCCTTAACTCATTAGCACAGAAAATAAAAACACAGTATTATACTTTTTAAAAAAGTTAAAGCTATTGATCATAATCTTTCCATATCTTAATTTTTACTAGGTTATTCCAGCTACTTCAATCTCTTTATCTTTTTTTTTTTTTTTTTTTAAATAATTTAACAATTACGTAAATAATCTAGATTCCTTTATACATACATATAAATTGAAAATAGTTTTATCATTAAAATAAAAACAAATCAAAAATATTAAATACAAGATGATTAAAACAAACTGATTATGAAAAATTTTAGAAATTCTTTTTTATCAAAACAATTTCACATAAAATGTTATATGAATATTTTTAAACGGGTTATTTGATTTTTTCTTTTCCCAGAACAAAAAGAAATATTAATTTTATTAAAATTATTTCACTAAGACTATATCTTTGTACTTTCTTTAAAGCAATGAATTTTAATGTAAAAGAAGCATATGATAAAATTATAGCACAAATAGAAATTAATCTTTTTTTTTTTTTTACATTAACATGCTATTTTCAAACGAAGTAAGAATTTTTCCTCTACTTTCTATCCTCTTCCTTAAAAATATTTTAAACATTACACAATATGTATATGTTACTGTACTATAGATTTCCCTATAGTTAAAGTTCCAAGGTATTTATTCAGAAACATGAAATCATTTCCAAAATTCAATCCAGTAATATAACAACTGTGAGATGAAATTAACTTTTTACTAGATGTAAAACTTCAAAAAATAGTAACTGGCACAATGCAAAAGCAAATGAAGGATCCTTGCCGTTAATGCAGGAATGAGAGAGAGAAAAAAAAAAAACCTCACATCCTGTTCTAGCAGCAGCTAGAAAAGAAATACTAGAGTTCATCTGCATCACAGATTAGAAAAGTGATGCCAAAGCAATCATGTGACCTAGAAAATACGCCAAACCTTTCCTTTGTCACAGGAATAAATTAATACTAAAAAATTGTAATTTTAAAAGTTGTTATATAAGAATTTTTATGCTAATTTTATTTGATGAAATATCTACAGACAGAAATGATTAAGGCTATTAAATATTTCAACTTATACTAATTAAAAAAATAAATTACCCTTAATGACGTTGAAATGACAAAAACTGTGTAATCTAGCTATAATGAAAGAATTTTGCACAATTTAAAAAAGAATAAACTGCAATTATTAAAGTAAGACTGAAAATGAGAACAGTTTTTATTAGAACAATTTAAATTCTCAGGTCTGATTTCTTAAGAGAATTATTTTATTTAATAAAAGACTATTCTTATTTCTTAAATTGTAAGGAATAAATTATTATTTTTTGGAGAATGTGCTTTGAATTCCTAATAGATTTTTTGAACAGATTAAATAACAGAACATTATTAAAATTAAGATATTTATTTTATATAGTGACAAAAATGTAATTTCTGTTACAAACAGATAAATTTAGAATTACATTAGATTTTTTAACAGATTCCTTCATCTATATAAAACATTATACTTCATTATTAAAGTTATTAAAAATAGCAATGAAACCAATATGTGTGATGACTTTTTTCGCAATTGCACAAAAAATAAACTTATAGAAACTGACATTTTTGAAAGATGCCAGTGTTTAAGAATATGCTGAATACAACATTAAATAAATAAAAATAATATAACTATACTTTCAACATGTTAATGTACATAAATACAATCAATTTTAAGTATATAAAAACATTTGTTACTGAAAGACATGAATAACAACTTTTCAACTAATTTATAATCTATTCTTCAGTGTGTAAAAATTGCCTGCACTAGCCTACAAATGAAGCCACAAAACCCTGTTTAAGATTAACCTTTTTAACTTTAATGTTAATTGGCAATTTATTCTGAAATTACATTTTTAGAAAATTACAGATGATATCCAAATGAAAAAGAAATATATATTTAATGATGCTGTGACTAGAACAATTAAATTTTTTTATACACACAGAAGAGAAAAAAAGCAGAAAAACTAGAAAAACAACTTATATATACAAATCAACTTCTCTCCTCCACACAGATACATACATACAAAATAAAAACAACTAACGCCAAAATTTATACAATTTTTCAATTTACTATTTTAATAACTCTTAAAAAAATCCATACTGTTGTATTTCTCCTAAAATATAACATTCCATATTATATCTTTCCACATCACTCTTCTAATAAGCATTCCAATTTTTAATATTTACAACACAGAAAACACAGAGTACAGAATAAAAATTAAAAAATAAATCGATTTGAATAAAAATTGCTATATGTTCAACAGTGGTGGGGGGAAAAAAAGGTTAAAATCAAGTTTAAACCATAGATATAGTAATAAGACATAGATTGATCACTGAGGGAGAAAAAGTTATTCCTTTTTACACCGAGAAAGATGGCCATTTTTACCGGTTAATAGCCGTCTTTCTCCGAGTGAATACACACAGATTTAGCAAATAAAATATATGAATAATTTATGTACTAAAGGTGAATGAAAAATTCCAGATACAGTTTCAAATTCATTTTTCTTTCTTTCTTTTTTTTTTTTTTTTTAACTATATCTATTAATTTAGTTAATATTTAAAGTTAAACTCTTTTTATATACTAAAACTAACGTTCTTCATCTGTGCCGCTGCTAACTATATTTAAAAGAATTTTGAGAATTCCATATTACTTACTAATATAAAATCTTAAAAAACATCAAACTTTAAAAAAAGTATTCCATTAAAAATCAAAACAGTAATTATTTCATAATAATAACAAAGCAACTGATTATAAAAATTATATTTTTCATAACTTAGTCAAATATAACTTACTTATGAAAATCTATTACCTTTCCTTTCAGCTATTTATTAGTACTGTTGAAAGGCGCATAATACATGTGCATTTTAAAAATTCATCAACATTCAATTCTATTACAATTGCCAAGCTTCAATACCGGTTAATGGCTGATGCCAAAAAAAAATTTCGGCATCAAAAATCTTTGCATGATAACATGGGGAGATGATAGATCTATATAAATTACTATGTCTAGGGTTTAAACCTTTCCATCTTCTCTTTATTTGTTGAACAAAAACCTTTGAAAAATTAAAAAGCAAAGCTTATAATAGCAGGAAAATTGATAGTGATTTATAAATCTTATAGTGATGAAACTGACTAAATGTATGTTACACAAAACACACACTGAATAGATGCAATTGTTCATTTTTGTTTCTTTGTTCTTCCAAAATGAAATTATTCAAAGCTTACGAGCTTTGGGGCAGTAAAACGGATTTCACAAAATCAATTGGCATTCAACATTCTATTCTTCTTACTATTTTAAAGAAAGAGGATTCTATAGATATAAACGTTAAGAAATTGGGTATTCTTTCTAAAAAACGAGACTGAAATTGTCCCCATGTAACGAATTAAAGAAAATACTACTAGACTGGTTTAAACATGCTGTAAATCCAAAACTTCTATAGACGACATTATTTTGACAGAAAATGCATTGGAAATAGCAGCTAGACTGTGAATCAAAGGGTTTTGTGCATCAAATGGATGAATTGATTACATTAAAAAAGAAACAATTTCACTTATAAATTATATTATATGGAGATAATCTGACAGTGTAGATCCTGTTGCCATTCAAGACTGGATAAAAAACAAGCCTTCCCTTATAAAAGACTATACAAAAAGGAACATTTTTAAGACTAACGAGTGTTAACTATTAGGTTCAATCTGGAGTTTTTGTAGACCAGTTTTGTGTAACACCAAAATAAATTAGAAATATGTCCTTTTGGTACCAAATGAACAGGGCGATTTTTCTGAATCCAGGGGTGCAAACAGTTTTTCAACACAACAATTAAATTTTTTTAAATTAACTAAAGTATGAAATGGCAACACTTCATTTTAATTCATTTCAGTCATTTTAAAAAGTACGTAGCCCAGTTTTATGGTCAAAAAATGAGATACAAAATAAATTAAAAAATAAAAATTTTACAGATTGAAATTAATAGTCCTCCGTACTAAACTAAATTCTGTCTTTGACAGAATTTTCAATAGTTTTTATTTATTTATTTATTGTACATTCAAATTGGTTAAAAAGGAATACTTTTTTTTTTTCTATTCATGCAGAAACATATAAATAATGCAGCAAAAGCGTGGGAAACAAAATAATGATTATTAATTAGCACGTGTTCATAGTAAACCTTTAAAAGTACATTTTTCTTATTTTTCCTAAAATCTACTGATTTTTATTGAACTCTCATTTTACATTTTCCCAATTTCAGATATTTTTTCAAGTAGTTCTGATTAAGAAAGCAAAATCATGTAGTTCTACTGTAGACTTAAATGCAATGCATAATAAAATATTTTGGAAACAAAACTTTAAAAATAAATTAATTTTGCTATGTGACAAAAAGCAAACTGCAGAAGAGTCGTAAAAGCTATGTAAAAAAAAAAAAAAAAAAATTAAAACTGACATGTTTAGCTTTTTCTTTTGCTTATTAGTTAAATCCAAAAGACAATTATATATGAAACATAACAGATTAATATAAATTTCGGTAATTACATAAATGTATCTGAAATTTCTTTTTTTTTACTCTCCATTCCAGGCGTGGAATACCTTCATAACTTTTCTTAAGATTTGATTTTTCATTCTTGCTTCATTCTAAAAGGTTTTACTTCCTTTTAAATAAAAACTGAAAATCAAATCCTAAGAATAGTTATGAAGATGTTTCGAGCCTGGAACAAAAGTGTTTGATATAAAGATATATATTTTTTTAATTAGTTTAATGTTCTTTACAAATTCTCAAGATAAATTTCCCTATTCAAATCTACAGACCAGCATTTTAACACATCACTTGTCTTTTAACTTTTCCTGCATAGAACTCTATGAAGTGAAAAACCAAAATTTTGATCAAGTTTCAAAATTGATTTTCTAACTGCAACATACAATCATTTGTGGTTTCCCAGGCAAAAGTAAGAGAAAAAATAACAACAACTCCCTGGACATAATGGTAGACAGTTAATCCAGGCCTAATTATCAATAGTTTTAGTCGCTAAACAATTTTACATCTAATAGGGTCCTAATATTTGCAGTATAACAGATTATGCTTGGATATTCCATGCTGTGAATGCTAACATGAATAAAATACCGATTCAAATCTCAATGGAAGTCTTATTATTTTCCATCCAGACTACTTTCTATCAAACTTTCTACAAATACGTTAATAGATGTTAGATGATTATTTTAATAATTACAGAGTAACACTATATGTTATGGTACAAGAAAGTTAAAATTAATTGTACTGGATATTAAGCATGCTTTTAACATATGTATTTAACTCTGCAACATAAAAAGGTTAAGAATGCTATTCTACAATAAAAATCAATGAGAGATTTCTACAAAACAGTTAAAGCTGGGTAATTACAGAATAAGAAATAAAAGCAATGTGGTCCAACTATTTCTCTGTATATGCATAAGAATTAACTACTGCTAAAAAAGATCAAGCCTTTTCTTTTCTTTTACTTAATGCAATAAACAATATTATCTAATTGATATTCTTATATAAAACAGTGTCAAAAGACAAAAATTAGAATAGCAAATAAAATATTTTGCATCATGCTTTTTCTGAATAAGATGTGCAAATAATTTTATAAAAAAGTTGCACATAAAAGCATTAAGTTATTATTGTTCATGAAACAAATATGCTTTAAATGGATCACAATCAAGTTTTCATATTTATAAAAAATGTGTAATAAATTGGCAAACTTAATAAAATTCCATATTTTATAAAATATTCTGAATTATACTGTGAAATTACAGTTTTGTTGCATCCACATAACATAATTTATGTTTCAATTAGAACATGTCATAATCAATTTGTAGTAAAAGCTTAAGTAAAGATGGCGACTGCCAATTGATAAATAAAGTATTTTTGTATAAATTAAAAATATTAATTTCTATGAATAATGCTGATACAAAATAATAAAAGACAGTTTATGAACTACTAGTTGGACCACACAAAGAAAGAAAGCAAAACATTAGAAAAGTACCTTTTCAACTCAAGCCAAATATTTCTCCATTCCTCAACAATTCCACCAATGATAGGCATGCTGCTTGCAAAAAAACAAAAAAAAGGGGAAGAAAATAAAGAAACAAAAGCACAAATCTGTTACCAACAATCATGCCTAAAAATGCTAATTTTATAACATGCTTTTAGTGAGAGAAGGTGGACAGGAGACAGAAATGTCTAAATTTAAAATTCAAGCAAAAAAGAAATGTGTATCATACAAAAATTAATCTTTAAAATTCAGAAATATATTTTTTAAAGAAGAAGATGAATTAAGAGAGCAACAATTTTAAAACACTCTTTGTTAATTATCGAGCATTTAAAATGCAAAGAACGTAAACTAATATAACAACAACAACAAAAAAAGATTAATACCTTAAAGTTTTATTACTACATGAGTATTTTCACTCCATGCCCGTAGCATTTTCAAGACTTCTAGAAAATTATTTTAGCTATAACCGTAATAATTTTCTAGATTTTAGTGTAATGTGAATATGAAATCCCCACCACTGTTTATCAAAACACAATAGTAGTAGAAATGAACAACATAAAGTGTAAACCCCAACAAATATAAAATAGCCACCATCCATCCATATATTAACTGTGTAATTAATGTCTGCTCTAACAAAAAGCTACTTAAACTTTATTTAGGTAAAATTACCAAAATTTGCTGTAAAATTAGATACAATAGAAGCTTAATACTCTACCAAAATTGGATTAAAAAAACTTAATCATACTGAAAATGCCAAAATAAAAGCTATTTATATCAGTATGACCAAGAGAAAAATTAAAGTTTGTGAAAAAGAACACATAGCTGACATAAAATTTCATAAACCTTCAACTGACTTCTCTAGAGCTAACATCAATAATCTGATAGACATTAATTCCATTAACTTCAAAAAAATCGCTAATCATAACTCCTATACTTACGCACTTAAACATGAAGCAATAGAAATACTAACCTGTCCCCTAGCAACTAATGACCATGAACACAGCATTATTTCTCAAGACTGGCAACCCATGGTACATGAACTGAAGAGAAGTCATGAAGCAAAAACAGATAAAAAACTAGAAAAAATGTAAACAAAGCTACAGCATTACTGAAGATGGGCGCGAAGACGTACCCCAAAAGTGCTTTAAAGGCCATTACGGTAAATAGTTATTTTTAATTCAAAAGCCTAAATTTACAGCATGTATTCCATATAACAAAGGAATTTAAAACAAAATAAAATACAAAGCGAACAAAATAGGAGTTAATATCCCCATTAAACAAAAATATATTCCAATGAATCCACAATGAAAAAGACCGAATTAACCCACTTGAAACCACCGGAATTAACAAGATACCATAAAGAAGACAATAGTACAGGTGTTTATATTGGCATGACTAAAAAAGAGAGATCAAAAATAGAATTAAAGAACATGAAAGTGACACTATATTTGATAAAATGACCACTGAATTAACCAAACTGAACCAAAAAGGAAATCCCAAAATTAACTTTGAAAATCCACATAAATTAGCAAATTATGAAAAAACAAAGCATGTCCTTAAACATGCAGCTGTGAAAATATTGACCAATAAGCAAACTTGCAATGATTTGGAGCCAACTAATATTGATACTAGATAATGCTACCTATTAGACAGAAACATCAAGGAAAAATCAAATCTTATGAGTAATAGGTAGCCTTGACTATTCTCCAGGCTTGAAGTGAAAATACTTACGTAGGAAAGAAACAGTAAGGTATTAATTCTTTGTTAAGTCAAGCTTTCATACATGCATATGTAAGCATACAAAGTACATACTCGATTTTTTTTTTTTTTTTTTTTTTTTTTTTAATGGAAAGGCTGAATTACTTTTTACAAGAGTAAAAAGTGACCAGACCTGGACTCAAACCTGGATCATTGGCATAACACATTAATGCTCTAGCAAATAACTTCTAATTGGCATAATTTCCCCACACAAAAGTTGAAAATTTTCATAAGTTCTGGAACCAACGCAATCTTACAAATGAAGCTTTTTTTCTTTACATTTTCTTTAATTCTTTAATTTTTATTTTATTACTGCTGGATCATCAACAGTAAAATTTAGAATCCCAATTAATATTGAATACCTATTTGCAATTTTTAAACAATTGAATGGATGACTTGTCTGCTAAAAAGAGATTAAAAATTAATGCTTTTGCAATTTAAAAAAAAAAAAACTCTACAGAATTTTTAAGAAGTTACTGATATCATTATTTTTAACTCTTATGATTTTATCATCATTTTAAACAAGATTAATATACATACAATAATTAAGAGAATTTTAGAAGGAATATTTGGTTATGCTAATATGAATATAAGTGAAATAATTAAACTAGAATAATTATAAGATTAAAAAAACTTTTTATATACCATGACCATGTTCTTAAATTTCCTGTTGAATCATAGCTATAGAACTACATTAGCACTTTATCAATGTGTATAAAATTTTTAAAGTGATAATGACGTCTATTTTTGTGAGATGCATAGTTTAACTTTTTACAATTTTTTAATGTTCACGTTTAATTAAATGTATTTATTTTTATGTTGAAGGAAAATGAACTTGTAAATTTTTTTTTGGCAACAAATTATAGCTAATATTTTAATTAATTAAAAGAAAACTAATCAAAAATTCGAAAATCGGGCTTCAAAGTATTGTGTTGTCATCGGGTTCTGAGCTATTCTGAAAGTTTCAAATGTCTAGCTAGTACGGAAGTTAGTTAAAAATCGATTGCAAGATTTGTACCAGACAAACAAATAAACAAGAATCGAAGTCAATAAAAGCATAGTAAAATACAAAATAAAGGCACAATGCTAGGGTCAGAGGTTCCTTGGCCTTCAACTCTTGTTAAAAATTTCATTTCAAATTTTCCCTCATTTTGTCTTGTCCGATTGAGCTGAAATTTTTAATACATATATAACTGATGATAATAGATGCTCAATTAGTAACAGATGTAAGGGTAAGTGGTCTGGAGGTCCTGGGCCTCCACATCCCTAGTTTGTTTTCAAATTTTAACCCATTTCATATCATATGATTGAGTTGAATTTTTGAATTGATATATAAATCCCATGAAAATACAAGCTCAAGTGGTAATGAACTTAGATGGGACCTGAAGTTTTTCATACTTGTACATTTCTACATCTGTCAAATTAGAGTTTTTAATACATTTTGAAATAAAAAGCATATTTTTTAAGTTTCTAATTTATGTATTATTCTTACTAAATTTTTTACTAGATACATACCAATTTTAATTACAGACATCACTGTTTTTATCACTGTAAGTTGCAAAAATACACAATAAAACTTTTGGATCAAGATAATTGAGCACAAACTTTCATCAGGCAAGAAAATATAGGCTTGTGTTCAGCAAGAAAGTAGAACTTGTGACTACTTTTTATTTTCTTCTATATACATAAGCAAAAAGTCTTGGATTAGTAAAAATTTTCTATTTCTTGTTTTTTAAACATTTACATGCTTTAAGATACCCTGAACACAATTTGACGATTTTTAGAAAATGTTAGCTTGTGTCTGTTAGCAACATTTTATGGACGGTGTATCTCACAAGCCAACGATAAGAAAACCAAACTTAACATATAGTTGGACCTTGACATAAATTGGTGATGATTAGTTTTCGGGGTATAGTGCCCAACAGGTGGTACTGCTAAGCTGCAGTTTACTCTATTAAAATGAAGGCTATATTTCAGCTTCTATAGCATATAAATGCACAAAACCTGACATGTATGAGGTTCATGATGAAAAACTATGTTGATTCAGTTTAGGTATATATCAGCCAGTAGAAGTCACTGCTATGTTACAATTTAACGTAATTTATTGGAAGGCAATAAATGCACCAAATTTGGTATATGAGATGAATATTATGAAAACTTAGGCTGATTCAATTTGGGTGCATATCAGATGACAGGTGATGCTGCTATGTTGCAATATTTCCTGGTCACAGGAAGGCTATATTTCAGCATCTATAATACATAAATGCACCAAACTGGGTACATGAGACATAGATATAAAAAAGTATGTTCATTCAATCTGAGTGTAAATTAGATCACATATGCTACTGTTGTTATTCATTTTCTCCTATTTTTTAAATGGCTATATCTCATCACCTAATGGCTAAAAAATTACACTAGACAACATATTTAAAGTTTTTATTGCAAGAAGCATGATGATTAAATTTTTATACACATTAACAGGTAGGTGGCGCTGTTACATAGAACGATACAAAAAGAAGTTTTGTGATGGCCATAACATATTAGTCTTGTTTTGAGAAAATTCCTGCTTTTTTATTTTTGAATCTGAACAATGGTTGCATATTTTTTCAATGCATAGTGTTTGCTTATAAACTTTGCATTTTTCATTCCTAAGTTAGTTTTCTTAACCCCTTCTTGGTTGTCAACACGTTTAGCTATGCCTCTATGATCGGTGTTGCATATCATGCGACAGTAAGAAAAATTGCACCATTGAAAATTAATTTGTTGCTATTTACATACCTTGTTTTATTGTGCGACTATTGGGCTGAGTCCACTTTGCTGGTCACTATATTTAAAAGAATCACTTTAAATTCACAGCCTAATAACTGAAGGAATTTAGTAAAATAATCACTTTCCCCCCCCCCCCCCCCTAAATCTCAAAAACTATAAACTTTGAAAGAAAAATTCCATTGAAATCTGGAAAATATTTGGCTTGGGTTCACACTGCCTTTGGCAGCATCTTCCATGTGTGCACTGTGCTGAATCTGAATCAATCAGTTTTTGTTTAAAAACTTTGAAAAAATTCGAATGAAATCAGGCAAAACCTCAAAGAGGAACATGCATTGTACATTAGACACAAAAATATCTCAAAATAAGATATTTAAATTGTAAAAGCTGCAATTTTTAATTTAGAAAGATGATTTTTCACTGCATTTGGTAAAGTTATAGAGCTCTAGCCACATCCCTAAATTTTTGAAAAAATTGGAGTAATATTTTGCTATTTAAGGTCCTCTTAATTTTAGGCGAATGCATAAAAAATAAAATGTCCTAAAGAAATTCAGTAATGAATTATAGAATTGCTTTAATAATAAAACCTATAAAAATGAAATACATATATACAATTGCTCATACCTAGTTATTGTACTCCATATTCCATTATCATTATCACCTTCATCATACAAAAGTTCTTCAAATTGTTTACCTGGCTTCTTAGCAACCTACAACAAATTTTGATGAATAAATATCATTATTATTTAAAAGAATGAAGAAAAAAGAATACCAGGAATAAAATTGTAGTAAAAACATATGAGTAATTAGCCAGAAGTTTAGAATTTTATGTAACAAAACATACTAAAATAATTAATACGAACACACACCCAATGCCCATTCAATAGTAAGTGTATTTCTCAAGTGAGATTGGATGGACATGTTGCGCTAATTTTAATTTATAAATAAATTTTAGCCACCAACTCATTGCTTATGTTTATTAACTTTTCTTCTTTCATGATAATTTGAAATTCTATACTTACAGGCTAATATTAAAATTATGAAAATTAAATTTTTAAAACAGGAAAAACAATTTATTTTTCTTAAAATAATGCAAAAACTATTATAAAAAGAATGAAGAAAGCAAGCAAACAACATAAACTACAAAAATACCCAAATGCTTCAGATTAAAATAATTGATTCCCTTCAACAGGAAAAACAGACAACTGTTAATGTAATATGAATTACTTTTATGCATATTTTGCTGAAATCTTTTCCTAAAATTCTTTAAAATAAAAATATGTAATATTTTTTAACAAACATTCGCTGTAGATTTTTCAGTAAATCAGCTTTCTGTTCACACCATTTCTGGATGGACAGTTAAAAATGGTAGCCGCATACTTTTGATTTTTTAATTTCAAACATCCCTGAAGCAACAAAAATTTAGAACATATCTCCCTACAGATGTTGTTTTATTTTTTATTTATTTATTTATTTTTTTTTTTTAAGATCTTTCCATTGGTAAAACTTTCCTTTAGATTTTCAAGCAAAAAATACGTCTCAATTTTTATGACCAAAAACGGCTATTTTTTGTTTCGAGTTTGCAGTCATTAGATTGCCTGGAACTGAACCTGGAATGTTTAGAATTTAAGACAAAGGAAAGTATATTAATAATAAAATTAACAATTGGTTGAAATAGCTTTAAATAATAATGCTTAATATAAAATTTATTCAATTAATTAAAAAACTTACTTTAACTTTAATTATATGGCTTCTAAAATTACTAATCAGAATTTTCACATCTGAGGAGCCAGATTTTGTGTCAGTATTTTCACTTCTAAAAAAGCAAAATAGAAAATTAGAATATGTAAAAAAGAACACGTTTAATTCGCTGCCCATCCCTTCAGTATCGCAACATTTTTATTCAATAGCCTCCAAAAATTTTTAGAAGTGGCATTTGATATACATAATCGATGATTATTCAAGTCGATTCATTTTTTATGTATATCAAATGCCACTTCTAAAAATTTTTGGTGGCTACTGAATAAAAAAGCGGCGACGCTGAAGAGATGGGTGGCGAATCAACCAACTAGCGACTACTAATGGATAAAAAAAAATTCCCAATGTCTATATTTAATAAAGGCTATAATAAAGCTTATACTAATAACTGAGTATTTATAGTTAATGATAACATAATTCAACATATAAGAAACACTTTAACAAATACAAAAACACCACACTCAACAACCATACAAAAGCTCTTTAATAAGTTTCTAATTTATTTCTTTTTGTATAAACGTAGATTTGTTTAAAAAGAAATTTTCAGTATCACATAGCATTAAATGATATCAAAAATACAATTTCAATAAATGTGTTAAAAATTCAGTACTATTAAAATAATACATAAATATAATAAAATTTAAGTATTTTATTTTACTTAAATAGATTTATGAAAAATTTATTTATAGAGATTTGGTTTTAATTACTTTGAACACTCTTTTTTTTTCTTTCTTTCAGTTCTCCATCATACATTTATTTTCAGAAATTTATTACAATCTTGATATGAATAATGAACTCTGCTGATGACCTGAGCAGTTCAGAGAGGAAATTCATCCTTATCCATTAGACTACCCCTCTCCTTGACTCAAAACATTTACTTTATCCTTATTTTCTGACTCATTTTTTTATTAGAGTTAATTTCATTTTTTAGTTTTTATGAAACTCCATGCTATCACTAATGAAATAATCCTCATAATGCAAGTGTAAGTGAAATTTAGCCTTATTCTGCCACATTATGAAAAATTTTTATCTCAAATAAATTAAGACAGGGTTCCCAGCAAAACTTGCCTAATAATTTCAATGACTAAAACTTGGAAAGTTCCCTGACCAGATGGCATACACAAAATCTTCTTGGTTATAATTAAATTTAAAAGAACAGGGTGTTCAAACCAAATCAGGGTTGCCACTGAAACAGGAGAATGAAATTTCATGACTTGAAAATTTTCAAGATGGATATCTTTCGAAAGGTCTCATCAATACCTTTAAAACGAATGGTTGAACTATAAATCTGTGATAATTTAAAGCAAAATTATCAATTTTTTTTTTACTTTTAACAAAAAAAAAAAAATAAAAAAATAAATAAATAAAAATAAATAAAATAAATCATATCTATCTATATTGTATATAAAATCGTTCTTCCTGACTGACTGGGGGGGGTGATTCATCATCACCCAGACCAAACCCCTAGACCTAGAAGCATGAAATTTTGTGACAATGTTCATTCTATGACGTAGGCATCCACTAAGAAGCGATTTTACAAAATTCGCCCCCCAAGGGGGGGAGGGGGGCAAAACATGATTTCACAAAATCCTTCATATCTCAAACAAAAAAACAGATATCCGTAAAATTTTTGCTTTAAAATATAGCTAATACAAATGTCTAAAAATTGGTTTCTGGAATTTTTGAAATTTGGTCCCCAAGGGGGGCAGGGGGCAAAACGTGATTTCACATGCGTAAAACATGATTTCGCATAATCCTATATATCTCAAACAAAAAAATAGATATACGTGAAATTTTTGCTCTAAAATATAGCTAATGCAAATATCTAAAAACCAATTTCTGGAATTTTAGAAATTCAGCCCCCAGGTGGGGCAGCAGGGGTAGGGGGGTTATGGGGCAAAAACAAATAGAAATACAGTTAGGGCGTTCAAAATTGGTACAGATACGATTTAGAGGCCTGCAAGTCGAATGAGGATATTTTCGATTGTGTAAAGTTATTAGGAGGAGCAAGAAGGGGAGAGGGGGGGCAAAAAATAAAAATAGAGTTAGATCGTTCAAAATTGGTATATAGAGGTTTTCGATACTTACAAATCGATTGCGGATATTTTCAAATTTATAAAATTATTAGGAGAGGCGGGAAGGGGGGCTATGGGCAAAAACAAATAGAAATACAGTTAGGGCGTTCAAAATTGGTACAGATAGGTTTTAGAGGCTTGCAAGTCGAATGGGAATTTTTTCAAAAGTGTAAAGTTATGAGGAGGGCCGGGAAGGGGGGAGAGGAGAGGGGGGGGGGGCAAAAAAATAAAAATAGAGTTAGATTGTTCAAAACTGGTATATAGAGGTTTTCGATACTTACAAATCAATTGCGGATATTTTTGAATTTATAAAATTATTAGGAGAGGCGGGAAGGGGGACTATGGGCAAAAACAAATAGAAATACAGTTAGGCCATTCAAAATTGGTACAGATAGGTTTTAGAGGCCTGCAAGTCGAATGGGAATTTTTTCAAAAGTGTAACGTTATGAGGAGGGCCGGGGAGGGGGAGGGGAGAGGGCAAAAAAATAAAAATAGAGTTAGATTGTTCAAAACTGGTATATAGAGGTTTTCGATACTTACAAATCAATTGCAGATATTTTCGCATTTATAAAATTATTAGGAGAGGCGGGAAGGGGGGCTATGGGCAAAAACAAATAGAAATACAGTTAGGCCGTTCAAAATTGGTACAGATAGGTTTTAAAGGCCTGCAAGTCGAATGGAAATGTTTTCGAAAGTGTAAAGTTATTCGGAGGGCCGGGAAGGTGGGGATGGGGGGGCTGAGGGGCAAAAAAAATAAAATAGAGTTAGATCATTCAAAATTGGTACATAGAAGTTTCCAATACCTATAAATCGATTGCGGATATTTTCGATTTCTTAAAATTATTGGGAGGGGCGGGAAGGGGAGCAGAGGGGCAAAAAATAAAAATAGAGATATATCATTCAAAACTGGTGCATAGAGGTTCTTGATACTTACAAATCGATTGCAGATATTTTCGAATTTGTAAAATTATTAGGATAGACGGAAGGGGCGGGGGCGAAGGGGGGAAATAATAGAAATAAGAGTTAGAGCATTTTGGGAATTTTTTCCGAAGGCAGTGAGAACCCGGTGCGACATTTTTCCCAATCAGATTTTGTTTCTCTTTTTTTCTTCACGTGATAAAAATTAATGTAATTTTGAGAATTCAGTAATTATAGTGATTCTTTTAGAAATAGGGACCAGCAGGCATTGCCTGCTAGTATATATATATATTTTTTATTGTTACTGAGTGAATTTGTATAGGAAAATATAGAAGAAAGTCTTGTGGTGACCACAACATACTAGTTTTTGTTTTTTTTATTGTAGGAGTCATGTCATCTAATTATATATTTTTCTTATGCTTTTTAATTTTTTGTTAAGTATAGCAACTTCTCTAAATTAGGGATATTTGATTTGGACAACCTGTAATATTGTCTGTAGATACTAGTTGCAGTTTTAAAATTCAGATCTAGTAAGAAACATAGTAACTCTCTCTTTCAAGAGTGATATCTAATGAGAAATTATAGCAATGTTTTTCTAAAAAAGGAAATTCAAAAGTTCACTTTCTAAATTATTTTCTCTATTTGAATCTTTCTTTGACTTTTAGAAAACATTTGTGACTTTCTCTGCTTTTGCTAAGTATTCTATATTTTTCATGTCTTTCCCTGACCATTTTGTAATTCCCTGACTTTCTCTCACCTTCCATGACTTTCCAGGTCACTGAGAACCCTGTAAGAAGCTTATAAAATAGAATTTTAATATTCATTAGTTTTCATGCTGATTCAAAAATTTATGATAAGAATAATCCTTATAATGTACATTCATGTAAAATTTTGCCATATTTTGTCATTTTAAGAAATTCTTGAATTTAAAAAGTAGCTTACAAAGAATCTTGAAATTCGATAGTGTTCTGGCCAGTAACAACACAGATGAAATTTTGAAACTGGAATGACCTCTTTATGATCATTTGTTTTTTCAGTTAATATCTAAAAAAAAGCTAACAAACTGACTAACTAACAGATGGACACTACATATTGATTTTGTAATTTTCAAATTCCTCATACCTCAAAATGTATAAAAAATAAATAAACAAAAATTAAAAATTTTCACGATTAAATAAACATCCACACCTATAATATGATGAGAAAGTACAAATTAAATCATAAAATAATTTATTAATTATGTATTATCTAAAAATTATATTTTATATTACCCAACAATCTCGTATATTTCTGCTGATCTACCCTGACGCAACTTTAAATTCCAAGCTCCGGGGTTGGCTTTCAGTTGGAAGTATCCCTAGAGAGGTAATAAAGATCTTAAAAACTAATAAACTTAAATACATCAAGAATAAATTACAAACAAATAAACAACAAACAAAAAATTTACCAGATTAGCCATGACTATAGTATCAACAATCATAGGCGATGTTTTTGTTCCAAGAATAAACTGCAAACCCCTAGGTGGATTGCCAGAAGACTGTTCAAAGCAATGCCCTAAGATTATACAGGAAAACAGTTAACATTTCAAATATAAGTTATATTTCTACTACAAAAATTTAAACCACAGTATTAGTTATTTCTTACAGTATCATGTTCTTTTCATCAATATATTTTTTTAAATCTGTTTGCATGCACCTGTAATTGAGCAAACAAACAAAAAAAAAAAAAAAAAAAAAAAAAAAAACACTCTAATGTGAGTCCATTGCACTAAAAAAAAAAAAAATTTCAAAGAGGGTCACATGTGGCCATTTTTATGTTTGTATGACTGTAATTAGCAATTATATTAATTTAAAATATCCCCATAAGGACAAATATATATATATTTTTTTTAATGATAAATTCCCTCCTGTGCATTTTCGAAAATGAGCATTCCAAAAATACTTTTACTGCAATGCACAAGGTTCTTTCTTCTTTCTCTAACGATATAATATATTTGATAATTATGGTTGATACTGCCCAATTGTAAGTAAATCCAGCTATCTTCTCACGAACTCTTGAATGCAGAAAAATGTGGATAGTACTGAAAAATGCAAAATAACCCACACTCCCAGTTGACCATTTAAATAATTCCAATTATTTAAAAATATATTAACTAAAAATACCATAATTATTAAATATTTAATTTCAAGCCGAAGCCAATAAAAATAAAATATTTACAAGTTATTTTTTAATATAAAAAGAAATATATTTACTTACAAATAAATAAATATAATTATAAGATAAAAAACTTTTTATAAACCATGTTTTTAAATTTTCTGTTGAATCATAGCTATAGAACTAACTACATTAGCACTTTATCCAATGCGTATGAAATCTTTAAACCGATAGTGACGTCAGTTTTTGTGAGATACATAATTTAACTTTTTACAATATTTTAATGCTCACATTTAATTAAATTATTTATTTAATCACGTTTATTTATTTTTATGTCGAAAGAAAATGAACTCGTAAATTTTTGGCAACCATTAAATTATAGCTAATATTTTAATGGCTATTTATAAGGTATTAAGAGGTTATTATTTTCATATTTTAATTAATTATAAGAAAACTATTCGAAAATTGGACTTCGAAGTATTGTGTTGTCATCATGTTGTGAGCTATTGTGAAAGTTTCAAATGTCTAGCTAGTAGGTAAGTTAATTAAAATTTGATTGCAAGATTTGTACCGGACAAACAAACAAACAAGAATAGAAGTTAATAAAAACATGGTAAAATTTTAAATAAACTTTATCAAAAATTAAACTGCTACAGACAAAAAATTCCTGATAAAACTGACATCCTAATAGTTTTAAAAATAAATGCATGAATTTTTTTTTTTTAAATAAACTTTATGTTTTCAAGGAAGCTAAATCAAAAACCGACCTCCATTTTTGCCCATTGTGTATGTCCCCCCCCCTCCCCCCCAAAATAATAATAATAATAATTTTGATTCACAACAAAAAATCACTAATTTTATTACACTGGAACATTTTTTCTCATAATCAAACAAACAATATTTATGATATATTTAATAATCTGTATTCACTCTTTTCCTTTACCTTTCTGATGACTCTCCGAAAACACCATTCGCTTTCATTCCCCCCCCCCCTCTCTTTTTTTTTTTTTTCCTCTTTCTTCTTTTCCCTTAAAGCCACTTTTATAAATTTGTTTTAAAGTAAGAAATAATTATTGAATATAATGTTTTATAATGAACAATAGGACACTGCAGTTCATGCTGTCATGCAAAATGAAATTAAAAATACAAGTTATACTTGGATTATATTTATAATTTTAACTTAGATAAATTTACCTTATACAATATCTTTTTAAAAAACTTAGCAAATATATTTCAGGTATCATCGTACCCATCTTCAGTGCCAAGTGAAAACGTCTGTTCCTCTGAGGTGGTCACTTCGTGGTGTTGTGGTGTTCGTGGTATCGCTTCTTCATTTCTTTTTTTCGTTTTTTATTATTTATTTCAGCAGTGTGGCAACAGTTTCTACAAGAAAACGAAAAAAGAAATGAAGTGAAGCGAGACCACAAACACCATGAAGTGACCACCTCAGAGGAACAGATGTTTTCACTTGGCACTGAAGATGGGTACGATGATACCCAAAATATATTTGCTAAGTTTTTTAAAAGGATATTGTATAAGGTAAATTTATCTAAGTTAAAATAAAAATACAAGTTTTGGAAAATAATAATAATGCAATAGAATGTTAGCAGTTTCATTCTTTTTTTTTTTTTTTTTTTTTTCCCCAGAGCTGTGTATTCAAAATAATTAAAATATCCAACCTTCAATAAGAAGATGCTCCAGTTCAAAATCACCATTTACATTACTCTCCACCTAAAATAAAATATGAAATAACACTATTTTAAAAAAAACAAACAAACAAAAAAAAACAAGTAATATAAAAGAAAAATTTTTAAAGTCAATTCCTACTTACAAACACTATCAAAAAAGTTTTTTTTTAATGATTTTGAATTAATAAATAAGAAGCGCACGTTCAAAATAAAATAAAAATAATTATAAGATAAAAAAAACTTTTTATATACCCTGTTTTAAATTCTCTGATGAATCATAGAGCTCTTATCAATGTGCATAAAAATTTTAAAGTGATGATGACGTCCATTTTCGTGAGATGCATAATTTAACTTTTTATAATTTTTTAACGTTCACGTTTAATTAAATGTATTTATTTTTATGTCGAAAGGAAATGAACTCGTAAATTTGTTTTGGCAACCATTAAATTATAGCTAATATTTTAATGGCTATTTTAATGCTATTAGGATGTTATTATTATATTTTAATTAACTATAAGAAAACTAATAAAAAATTCGAAAATCGGACTTCAAAGTATTTATTTGTCACCGTGTTCTGAGCAATCCTGAAAGTTTCAAATTTCAAGCTAGTCGGGAAGTTAGTTAAAAATCGATTGCAAGATTTGTACAAGATATATATAGGGAGAGTGTAAACTAATAGTAGGAATTGAATAAAAGCAAAAATAATAGATAAGCATTTAGAAGTAGAATAAAGCAAGCTTTTACAAATTAACATTTAATTTTAAAGGGTTGAAAAAGCTTTTAATGTTATACGGTAACTTATAAAATTATCAAATTTATTCTTTTTCCTTCTTTAAAATATATTTCAGAGCTGAATCTAGTACTTTTCTGAATTTTATTAACTTCCAGCAGAGTTTATACATGGATTGATTTTTATATGATCTGAACTCAACAAATTTCATGAACTTGAACCTGAAATATAAAATCAATTTTCTTTGTCACATGATTGGTAAACCATTTAAAATAAAATTGAAAATGTAATTAGTAATATACTAAATCAAAATTTTTAAAATCTGAAAAATTGATTGATAATTTTTAACCATTTACGGGTATTATGTACTTCAAGTGTACAAAAATGTACTTAAAGTGTTTGTAGCTTATTGTTTAATGTTGTAAAACAGTACATATTTTTTATTATTTTTTTCTTCACTGTTTTTGTCCAATATGGATGTTTACTTTACGATAACAATTCAAGCACACATAAATTTATGAGTATATATAGTATGTTTATATAAGCTATACAGTTGTAATTTTATCAAACAAATTTCTGCTTATTGTTGTAAAATTTTTTTTAAAAGATGTTTCTCATCCGAACCCGACTCATTGAAAACTAAACCCAACCCCCAACTCGACCTGCAAGAAAAAAACCTAGGCCAAACTTTATCTGCAAGAAAAAATTCAGTTAACCCTGATTTTACCTGAACCTATCCAGCGGATCGGATCAAGTTAATCAGGTTACTCGTTAAGTCCTGCATCGGATCAAATAACCATATGCAGGACTCTTTACCAGTAATTTCTACTACCATCTAAAACTAAATAATAAAAAAAAAACTATCTTCAAACATTTGGGCAAGAAAATAGCTGGTAGTATAAATGAAAATGCTGAAGAAAGAAATCATATGGTACTTATATTTTTGTATTACCTAGTACTTAATCTATTTTAGAAAAAGAAATGAGTAAAACTAAATAAAAAAGTATTTGTACAATTTATTTATGACAATTTTAGCAACTAAATAAAAATTAACTAAATAATATAGCTGAAAGTTAATAAATAGTTTAAAAGTGAAATAATAATAAAAATTTTAATTTGCTATTAAAATCTGTAGACCAGTAATAAATATAAATTTATATATATATATTTTTTAACTTTTTCACCTGCAATATTCTACAATGTGAAAATTGAAATACTGCATTAAGTTTCCAATGAAATTGGTAAAATAAATACAATCTTATATATATTATAAATGTGAATGTCCGTGAATTTATTTGACTGAGTTTCACGCTAAAACTGCTCGACGGATTTCAATAAAATTTGTTATGGAGATAGCTTATACCCTAACTTAGAAAGTTGGCTGCCTTTTATTCCAAAAAAAAAAAAACTTTTTTTTGTTATTTCTATGCATAAAATAGCAATTTTGTAAGCTAATAATAGCAAAAAATTAGCCATTTAAGTTTGATCCATAATTTAATTGTTGCCAAAAAGAAAATACGAGTTTATTTTTTTTCCAACAGGAAAATAAATACATTTATCTAAACGTGAACAATAAAAAATAAAATAAATAAATAAATTATGCATCTCACAAAAATTGACGTCATTTTAAATTTAAAATTTCTTTGACAAAGTGCTAATATAGTTTACGATGCTAATGTGTGTTTTACTAAAATCAGTTTTATTTATAGATCCTCCTGGGTGATTTTTTAAATTGTTGCGTTGAAGTACACCGAACATTTTTCGCCAAGAGGTTTGATTTAGCAACAGCGATTTTAATCTAGGTAGTTCAAGAAAAATGTAAAATTTATAAAATATTACAAAACGAAAAAAATAAACTGAAATAGTAGTCACATAAATGATCTATTTTTATCTGAGTAGATAATTTTATAGAAAAAAAAGTGCAGTTTTAAAAATAGAAAACTTATTTCATCAAGCACTATTTTAAACCTAAAAACCATTAATAAAATAAACAGAATATGAAGGGTTCTTATATGTTAACGAAAAGGTATCTGATAAAACGCTTTCTATTTTTATGCAAGAAATTATACAAAAAAAAAAAAAAAAAAAAAAAAAATCGCTAATATGGCGACAAAAATTAAAAAGACGCCAAGGGAGAGATTCAATAAAGTTGTGTAGCATGATAATGTTTAGTTATTTATTTATTTTTTTATATACCAATCACTACGCTAATTTAACATATAAATAAATAAGCTGCTGTGTGTGACTGCACTTGCACGCTGTCGGGCAGAAATATTTGATTAATTTAAATTAATATTTAAATAACTAAATAAAGATATGTTTAATAGAAAGCATAGTCTTGGAGACAAACTTGGCGAGTGGGCGAATTTGGTGAAAAATGATAGTTTAGGGTTCCCGATGTTTCAAAGCTCTCCGACACACGGGAACATAGACCTTGAGCTTACCAAGGGATTCTCTATGGAGTCATCTCCAAGCCCCTTCGCCAAAAGTTATAAGTAGGTGTGAGTTGATTTTTGCTAAAGAGTATGTAGTCACTGCGATCCAGAGTTATTCAGAGACCTATTCTGAGTCATTGCACTTTAGGGATTGAGCTCTAAGCAACTGGACATTTTTCGTGAGTGAGCGAAAATTTTTGCTCTGGTGTAGTTGATGTTATTTGCTTCACTCCTGTGGAACAAGTGACTATTTTTTAGACTGTCCCAGAACATTCATCGAATAATGACTTATACTGTACAAGTAACAGCTTCAACTGTTTCCAGAATATTCGAAGAATTAACACCAGCTATTGGACTATTTTTGAAAATATTTGTTTTAATAATAGTTTTGTTGTACAAATTCGAGAAGTTCAAAAAATGTTTGATATTGCCAAGGAGGTCCCATATTAAAGCTGTGACGAAAATAGTCCCCAATCGAAATATATTCAGTTACAAAGAAATCATTTAAATATAGTGTCCAGCGAAGCGGGCAAAGCCTGCTAGTATGTATATAATTTAAGCTTTGAAACTAATAAAAATGAACCTTGAGCAACCTGTCAATACAGGTTAAGCCATTGATCAAAACATTAATAGACAATTACAATTAATATCTTGTCACTATCACCTAACGGTTATCTGCAGAAACTAGACATAACAATAGATTACAGATTAAAATTAAGCATTTTTCAACTCAAACAATTAAAAACTTATCTATGAAAACCATCAATCATGCTCTATTATTATAATTAAAAGTATTACAAATTAAAATTATTTATTATTATTTATTTTTTTCTCCCTTCTTAATATTGTTGTATTTCACAAAAGATTATTTTCAAATAGAAGAAAATATTAATATATTTCATCAAAAAAAATTCAAAATTAAGTTTAAATATTTTTTAAAACTTTAATTACTTTTTTGAAACTTAAGATTTAATTAATATACAAATAAATAAATAAAAATGAATAATCTGCAAATATACATTCTTTTTGCAATGCAATTTTTTTCCCCAAACCAGCAAAGTTTAATATTGATTGTAAGACAAATGGTAAATGTATCTTTTCAGATTATATTTACAACTACTATATGTATTTTAAAAAGCAAGATTCTTTAATAGAACTTTGGGGTTCTATAAGCTTATTATATAATGTTAGTTTTCCAGGAAACAACACAGCTGAAAATTATAGTATTGTAATAAATACTATAAAAATGTTTCATTCGATTAGAAAAGATTCCATTTTTTTTTTTTAATAAGCTTAAAAATGTATTAATAAAAGAAAAAAATAATTTTTATATATAACTTCTGGTTAAAACTGTAAGAAAAATCATTTTAAAATATAAAATAAATTGAATATCTTCATTAATATGCATCTGCCAAATATAATACAGTACATAAAGTATACACATGAAACATCAATATTATTTTATAATTACCTGCTCTAAATGGATATTATCCAGATCATACGGTGACTTGACTACTTCAACTAACCAATTTTCTGGAGTGATCATAGCAAGCGTAAAAAGAGGTGATGTAGGAAGTCCAGAAAATTTTGCTAAAGGAGCTACACTGTAATCACCATTGCTTCCAAACTGAGGTTCTTCATTCAACACAAAACGATAAAAACTGTTAAATAAGAAAAGAGACGGCAATTTTGTTTAACTCTGTCACTGAATAGCAAACAGAAGTAAGACTGTTATTTAATTACCTTTGCAAAGGCATAGCAGAATGCTTATCAATGCAGTTGAGATAGATTTTGAAATTGGCATTAATAACCCGCTGCAAAACTGACAACATAGATGATAATTTAGCAGCCCCCTTGGACACAGGATCAACAATAACAGTAACTTCATGAGCAGGTTCTTCAGTATCAGCGGCAGGAATTTTGACAACGCTAGTTGTAGAGTAAAGTAATTTATAATTAAAATGGTAAATAATTAAGTAAAATAAAGTCCTAAGGTTTTAACAAATATAATTAATAAGAAAAAAGAAAACCTATTTAAATTAAAAGAAAAGAGAGAGAGAGAGAGAGAGAACACTTGAATACAATAAATCTCTCAAAAAAATAAGTAAAAAGAAAAAATGACAGATTAATATGATAATATTTTTTAGCAAGATTTCAAGAATAAGAATTCAATGCTAAAATCACAAAATAATTTACATCCAAACAAATTTTATATATCATTCTGCATCAGACTTTAAATAAACTTTTAAAAAATAGATGAATGTGATGTATTCTGCTGAGGTAAGTTCAATTGATTGCTTTTCAATTACATTTTAGCTATTAAGAAGATCGGAGTTAGTAGGGCCGGGACTCATAATGATTTTGTATTTTGAAGACAGGGTTATGTTTTTATAGGACTGTAGCAAGTATTTGTATGGGAAAAGACTGTCTTTAGCTCAGTGGCATATCCAGAGGGGAGACTGAGGGGATGCAGCCCCTACCAAAATTTTGCAGAAAGTTTTAAAAAATAAAGATTAAGAGTGCACTATGAAACATTATTAAACTTAACTCAGCCCTCCCCAAAATAAAATCTTGGATAAGTCACTGCTCCAGCTAGTATTTCGTGATTTTATTTGTGTAGTTTTACCACTACATGTTAGAACACTACATGCACTTCTCCTTTGACAATTAATGCTGTTTATTCACTAACTAATGATGATGAGGTTAAAACTGAGAAAATCCAATAGTGGCCAGTGGCCATAAAAAACATTATTATTATTAGTAGTAGTAGTAGTTTTTTTTTTTTTTTTTTTTTTTTTTAACAAGCTTTCTTTTTTTTCTTTTTTTAAAGTTAGAAATGATAAAGATAACAATATATTCTTAAAGATATGTTTTAAGAACTTCTGCATAGATTAGTAGTGATATAAAATTAAACAATTCAAATACATAAGCTAATAACTAATAAGATTATAAATACAATAAAAAGTTATTAAGGGACAATTGCATGGTTAACTAACTGACATTTATAAAGCAAAAGAACAAGTACTTTGTTAAATACTGCATAAAAAATACAATTTTCATCCCCCCCCCCCCCAAAGTTGTCTTTTTTATCTGAATTCAAGTCTGTAACTGAACTTAAAAAATACTCTTTTAAAAAATTTTATAAAATTATTAGACCAGGGCTTCAGAAAATTCTGAAAGCAGAATAAAATAATAAAGTTAATTTTAAAAACTGTGACAATTTTCCAGTTTTGAAATGCTAATGCTTGCTGCATTAGCATAAATTGCTTGTAGCAAGTGCAAATTTTTATTGACTAAAAAATAGAGCCTTCTTCTGAAAGTAACTATATGACTCAATATGCAGGTTTCAGCCCAAATTAATCAATGGTAGGAAACTAACAAATAGACATTTTTCAAAACAAAGCAGCAGGAAGCCATAGTGGCGACTAATAGCAAATTTATTAGTGGCCACATTTTTGCAGTAAGTGGCCTTGTGGCTGGTGGCCTAATTTTGCCCTATATCTCAGGGCTGCTACAGAATTTTCCCGGACTTAATTTCTTTGCAATTTTTAACCATCAATAGCAGTAAGTTGTGCTGAGGCTGGGAAAATTACTTTAAATGTTGTCTTTTTAAAAAAAGATTAACAATATAAAATGCTTAACAATAAAATTCACATTACAGGGACAATTTAAGAATTATTTAAAGAATTAAAATTTTTTAACAGGATTCTTAATTAAATATTAGTTTTTTACATCCTTTTATGAATGTGCATATACAGTGGAGCACCTTTCATACGTTTCTCATTTATACATTTTTTGACTTTGGTCCCAAATCATTTCATTGAATTCTAATGTTAAAATATTTCATTTATACGACACGAGTAAATTCTTAATTTCACTTATACGTTTTGTTTTTTTTTCCCCTTGTAGAATCCCAAGTTTGAGTTTCATTTCAAGATTTAAAAAAAAAATATATATATATGAATGCTTTTTATGTTTTATTCTTATCTTTTTCGATTATTTTTTCTTAGAACTATGGTAACAAAGTGTGACCTGCATCGATAGCCTGGGAGGAAGGGGGGTGTTAGAGAAATTTTCAGAGATAAGCAGTTGGCAACTGGGTTGAATGGTAGGTATACAAGTAGCCAGTGACCACTTGAAGACCTCCCACTTTCTCTTAATTGATTCCAGAGATGGGGTATGAAAGGAAAAAAACCCACAACTTTAGAGGCATTTTGTAAACTTGAAGATTTATTAATCACTTCCGTTGGGCGACTCGGAAGATTTTCTTATTTCTTATCATGTTTGTTTGACATTACGGTTGTAGAAACAAGGGTCCCCCCCCCCTTCTTTTTAATCATTTGCAAAAATGTTATCTTCATTTAGAGAATGAAAGGCTTTGTCTTTAAATGTTAAAATCGAAATCTTGAGAAATTTTTCTGAATTTCTATATTTTTAATTATCATTTAATTTTTATTCTACCTTTTAAAAATATTTTAAATTTAATCAAAAATATATCTTAATCGAATAAATGTAAAGGAAATCATGAATTAGTCTTTTATTATTAATATGACACTTCACTGTGTATTAATGTTAAAACGAATTTTCAGTTGTACGTTTTTTTCAGTTATACGGTTTTTAGGAACGGTCCCTTGAAAAATGTATAAACAGTGCTCCACTGTATCTACATTTTAAAAAACTGCAATGGCTGATTGCTAAATTAGATTTGTATTATATATTCATTTCTTTAGAAACAAAATATTAGAAAGTTTTAAATTCAAAGAGAAATAAAACTTATCTTTAAAAACTTTTTTTTTTAATAAAATGATATATAAAAGAAATTAATTTATTGAAGACAAATTTAAAGGAAAAGAAAATTCTAATACAGATAATTATCAATAAATATTCTTACATGTAAACATCATAAAATTGCTCCAATATAGGACTCGTTAAAGAGATTCTGTTTAGAGAAGAAATGATATTATAATAAAAAAAAAAAAAACTCATTTACCTATATTTATCACCATAAAACTTAATTTCATGACGAACTTTAGGCTGAACTTGAGCTAGCAATACAGAAGTCACTTTCATAATCAGTTCACTGCAATAAATAGGATAAATTATATAAAATTATGCAGAGACTTCTACAAACTTTTTTCCTAAGCTTTGTATAGTAAAATATTTACTTTTCTCTTTTTTAAGTTACAAATTTATTCAGCAAATTTATTTTAAGTGACACATTAAAAAATACATAAGGAAAAAAAAAATGTTTTTCTCCTTATGTTCGTACAATTCTAAACTTAAAAACAATAGCAAATAACAGTCAATTTAAATTGTCATTCGTTGAAATACACAAAGGGAGATTCTCCTTAATCTCATCTTTTATATGAAAATAAAGACTGAATAACATTTAAATAGAAAAAGAGAAACTTTCAATTACATCTGCTTAAAAAAAAAAAAAAAAAAAAAAAGAAGAATTGCTACAACTATGATCTTTATGCTCAAACATAATATAAACCTCAACTTAAAACATATTAAAAAATAAAAGCACGTTTCTTTTCTTTTAATCCCTTAATTGTACTTCCGAAAAGTGTATATATATGCCCGAGGCAGTTAATGCATCAGCTTAGTGAGGCAAATATATACACCCAGGGCAGTTAAAGGATTAATAAATACGCTATTTACTTGAATGGCGTTTTTAGTTTGAATAAAAAATTTTTTTTAGACATAAACCTTT
Source organism: Salticus scenicus (assembly GCA_963930645.1). Lineage (NCBI taxonomy): Eukaryota > Metazoa > Arthropoda > Arachnida > Araneae > Salticidae > Salticus > Salticus scenicus. The sequence continues at coordinate 33,080,684 of OZ005652.1, read as the reverse complement.
GGCTACAAAACTTTTTCTGCAGCACTCAATTTCTTTTCTTTTTTTTATTTAAATGTATATTTTAAAGAAATAAGCTATAATGAAAATAAGATATAGCAAAATGTGCATAAAAACTGAATGCATAAAATGCTTGATACACACATACATATAAATAAGAAGAACATGAAATTACTTTTGTCTTTTGGGACCAAAATTTTAACCAGTCATTAAAGTCACTAATTTATATTTGCTTCCATATTAAGTTTGTTTGGAAATGATTAATTTTATACTTTACACAGTTATAAAACAAAATAAGAGTAACAGGTATAAAAGAGTAAAAATAAATAAAATAAATATAAAAATGAAATATACAATATTAATAACAACTTTATCAAACTACAATGGAAAAGAAATGTGAATATTAATTAAACATAATAGTTATGATTAAAAAAAAAAAAAACCACTAACTTATAATTAATGTCACATAAAAATTAAAAATTAAAGTTGATTATGGACTTTTACCTGTTCATTTCATATGCACTCATACCAGTTTTCAGTTCTTTAACTAATTTTTCAGCATACAATCCGTTTGAATAAATTTCAAGAAGATGAAAATCTTCTTGAGTGAAAGATTCATTTTCTTCAAATGGTCCTATAATCTAAAATGTTAAAACTCATTATCAGTTAGAAGCATAAAAAATCTCATTACTATTTATATCAAATTCATTGTTTTGAAGAGACGTTTCCAGGGATATATCACAAGACATACCTTTTTATATGAAATTTTAAACATTAAAAAGTTTTTAAAAAAGGATTAAGTTCATACTTATTAATTAAAAATACCTTATTAAAATCCTTAAATATTTTGAGCCTTTATATATTTCGGCACACCAGACTGAGCCATCATCAGAGCTCGGGAATGACATGAAGTTTACTGCTGGGTGTTTTGTTTTTAACACCCAGCAACAAAACAAAACACCCAGCAGTAAACTTCATGTCATTCCCGAGCTCTGATGATGGCCCCCGTCTGGTGTGCCGAAATATATAAAGGCTCAAAATATTTAAAGATTTTAATAAGGTATTTTTAATTAATAAGTATGAAATTTTAAAGTCCCTCCCTAACAGCCCCCGGGCCTACACTTTTTCCCCCAAAAGAGGTCCCTCTCGAATTCACTGAACACATGTTTCACCATTTTTCACAATTCCGACTCATTTTCGAGTTAGGAGGGGGGAGGGGACTTTTAGAACACCCTGCTTATGAAAGGCAAAGCTTTACATAATTAAGCTCGTTCACATAATGTTAAAAAATGTCGCAAAGTAAACTTGACGTTAGCGCTTCTCCTCATGCAGTGGCTGCGGTACCCAAATAAAAGCTGTGAAAAACCCGCCCCTATTGTGCTTTCTTTAAAAATGTTATTGCTTATGGTTTCAATATAAACAAGAATTAATTCTAGCCCTAAATGAATATTATAGATGCAATTATTAGCATACATTTGACTTTAAATACAAAATATGTTAGATGTTAGCTAATAAACAATCACATTATTATTAGTTAACATCTAACATATTTTGTATTTAAAGTCAAATGTACGCTAATAATTTCAAATAAATAATCACATCTATAGTGTTCACTTAGAGCCAGAATTAATTAGTGTAAAATATAATTTTAAAATCGATCTTTTAATGTTGTAAATTGTATTGTAAATACGAAAAAATTTATGTATTACTAATTAACGAAGAAAATGTTAATGTGTGCAATTTTCAAAATTAAAGTTTTTGGTAAAAAAAAAAAAAAAAAATTTGGAAAAGGAATCGCTTATAAAAAGATGACTTTATCATTATTTCTTTTATTAAAAAAAGCATTATGTCATGTTCCAAAAAATCAATCAGACACAGACCAAACCATTCGCAAAAATGTTATCATCTAAACAAAATATATTTGTAATCGCTTTATAAACAAATTTATAACTAAAATAACATTTAGGAATGAACAAATATAAAAAAACACTAACTTGTTTTTAACTTCATAACAAATCAAACAACCGAATTCAAAATTCTATAGATTATATATTGTTCCGTAATGAATGAAAATTCATGAGATTAAGATTTCAATAATTATATAAATTGTAAGAAGTATTCAAAAAATAATTTTTAAGAATTGATTTAAAATATATTACTTATCTTAAAATATGGGAAAATATGCGAAATATGAATATTCTAAAAATACATGAATTTTTCCGTTTAGATGTGCATTCATTCATGCACAGTTCCATTTCAATTTTAAATATGGAGCATAGCGCCATTTAACAAATTCTATTCGAGCATGCGCAGTTTCAGCCTGAGTAGTTCAGGTACCTCCAACACGAGATGGCTTTGTCATCGATCAGTGACGTAACCATGACGCAACCATGACATAGTACGCTACCCAATGCTCCATTGTAGTGAATATGCTTAATTTGTAAAGCTTTGATGAAAGGGGTAAAAATAGACAAATTTAAATTATAAAAAACCCAAGTTAAAATTGCAAAAATCGCTAGCCAAAATTATAAATCAAAACTAATTCATAATTGCCCCTTTAAAGTTTGTTTCACTGCAAAAATATGTTTATATCATATTACATTATGATAAATTTACACAGCATGCACATTTACATTAGTTTGCAGATGATAAAATAAAAATGAAATCATATTAGTATGTTTGTTTAGCTTTTCTATTGTGACTAACAGCTAATATCCCAGGAAAATATGCAAGTTTTTTCCCGACCCCAAGAAAAACAGTAATTAACACTTGAGAACTATTTTTTTATCTTTTTATAAAAGAATCCACTGTAAAACACGTATAAAATATATTTAATTAAAATCATTAAAAGATACACATCGTGTCAAGGCCTTGACACGATGTGTATCTTTTAATGATTTTAATTAAATATATTTTATACGTGTTTTACAGTGGATTCTTTTATAAATTGTGGTTTTCTACAAATACACATGGGATAACATGTCTCTATATGAGATGTAATTTTATATTTTTTATCTAACGTACTAGGTATTTTTTTTATTTACTTTTGTAAATTAAGAATTTGAGAAATGTTAAAATTGTGTTTAGAGATATGGAGCATAAGATTGAATTTTTATACCAAATGTGTAAAAAAAATTCTAAGAACTGGGAATCAAACCTGGACACTCCACTTATATGAAGTGTTAAGTTGTATTTTCATACCAACTATGTGGGGGAAATATTAGAGCCAGAAATTGAACCCAAGCATTCTGCTTGGTAGAGTACATGGATTCAATGACCAGCTCTGACATTTTTCACATAGTTAGTATAATTCAACCTTACACTCCATATCTCTAAATAAAATTCATGGTTGATGAATGACTTTTCGTATTTTATAATAATTTACAGTTAAGAACATTCAAACATGAATATGAAAACATTACAATAATAAATATATTAAGTATATTACTAACCCTGCCATTAATAACAATAGCTCTTGCACCTGAAGGTATTTTTAAAATTTGCTTACAGAAAATCTTGTGGTTACTCAGTGCCTTGTCATCAAAACTATTTAATTTTTTCTCGAATGTTTCAGTGTCCATGTTCTAAAACAATTTAAAATAATAATTGTACATAAGATTTATACAGTAAATTTATATACAAAAACATTATTAGTAAGTAAAGATCTGTACAAATGCAAATGAGATATTAAAGGAATTATTTATGTAAGTGCAGAACAATTAGACTAAGTGAAGAATGAATAAAATAAACCATTTTACAGAAATATAATAAGATTTTATTTTGCAAAATATGTATTTAAAGACATTTCAGTAAATCAGGGTTGGCAAGTTTTTGACATGTGACAGTTTTTGACGGTTTAAATTGTCATGTCAAGAACCTCCTTGTCAAAAATGTCAAAAACCTTTGTAATTTAATTGCTATATAAAAATTTAGTTTAGTAAAATATAGATTTTAAAGATATTTTGAAAAGTAAATAGATTGATGTTCTTTGAAAAACACATTGTTATAATATTTTGATTAACATAAAAATAAAACTTCAGGCTTTTAAAATTTCATTATGAATAGTTATGTTCATTCAAAATATGGTGTGATACTTTCATATATTACAGCGAAATTTATTTATAACTATGCTTAATATACTATATGTTAAACTTAATTATGTGACACTTTAAAAATTTAGTTGTTTTTAATAAGATATTATTTATAAGTATTGTTTTAAAAAGTAAACAAATTAAAGTTTTTGGAAAAACATCACATTTTGATTAATATAAAAACAAAACTTTACGCTAATTAATTAAATATAAAAACCTTAATAAATACTTCATATTTCATCGTTAATATTTTCAGCTGGGCGCCCAGCTCTTTTCAAATGATCTTCATCTGTGTTGGATCTCTTACGAGTTGTGGTCTTTTATAGATTTCATAAGTTGGTTCCACATACGGTCAGGAGCCATTGCGCCGCTGTCATAGCACACATCCAGTGTTGTTGCTATTTCTATGGTTTCTCTAAACATCGCGTAATTATAATTATTGTAATTCGCTATCTTTTTAGTTTTTTCAAAATTTATTTTAATTTCTTCATTATCGAAAGTTTTAGCTAAAGCTGTATTTATTTTTCCTGTTTTTATATCATTTTTATGTTCCTTGACACTGGTTTCAATCTTTCTTTTCGTTACACCAATGTATGAACCTGGTTTATTGTCTTGATTATTTGTGAAAGGTATTTGGTAAATTCCGGCAGTTTCTAAAGGAGGGATGTGGTCTTTACACCCTATCCATGGGACCATTTAGACCCCATGAGGTCTTTAGATGGGTGTCTAAAGACCCCATCCCTCCTTTGGAAACCGCCGGAATTTACCAAATACCTTTCGCAAATAATCAAGACAATAAACCAGGTTCATACATTGGTGAAAAGAAACCAGAGTCAGGGATCATAAAAATGATATAAAAACAGGAAAAATAAATACAGCTTTAGCTAAAACTTTCGATAATGAAGAAATTAAAATAAATTTTGAAAAAACTAAAAAGATAGCGAATTACAATAATTATAATTACGCGATGTTTAGAGAAACCATAGAAATAGCAACAACACCGGATGTGTGCTATGACAGCGGCGCAATGGCTCCTGACCGGATGTGGAACCAACTTATGAAATCTATAAAAGACCACAACTCTAAGAGATCCAACACAGATGAAGATCGTTTGAAAAGAGCTGGGCGCCAGCTGAAAATATTAACGATGAAATATGAAGTACCTATTAAGGTTTTTATATTTAATTAATTATGTGTAAAGTGCTTCATTATAATTATAATTTTATTTATTGTTTAAAACTTTAGGCTTTTAAAAAATCATTAAAGTATTAATTTTCCTGTGCATTAAAAATTTTTAATATTGTATTTAGTATTATGCATTTAACCAATGAAATAAAACTGTTTAGCCTAATATTTTGTATTTAAATATTTTATAGCAAAATAAAACACGTTTTTTTTTTATATTTTTTTTTATGACTGCTGAGATTGCAAGTTAGAAAAAGCAATAATTCTGAATGTTAAACAACCTTGAATTGCTTCTTAATTTCTCATAGTTACCGTGAGACAAGAGAAATATATAAATGCTCTCTAGACCATGTATAAATTATTTAATATTTAATCGTACATATTTCTTTTAAATTTATTAGTTCAAGCTGCAAACAGGCACAAATATTTACACAATGAATAATATTAAATAGACAAAAAATTATAGGTAAATAAAAACAATAAGTGTAATAAATATGGATTATAAATATAATTATTTTCAAATTCATATTAACTTACTGCATATATTATGTTTTATTATTATTATTGTTATTATTTTAAATCCAGTATTACTGTGTTTTTAAAAACACTTGGCTCATAAGTTTATGTATGACATTAAACTTCAAAATAAACATTGGAATTTTAGAATTTCATCAATATCTATATATTAATAGGCAAGCATAAAATTTGTAGTTCCTTTTTAACATATTAATTATGGGAGTAGAGGGTTGAAAATGGTATCATTCGAAACGTATGGCTAGCCCGGAAGGTGCGAATATAAATATTATTTTCTTACGATGTCAAGAAGGTATTTAAAAATACATTTATTTTTTATGCATTTTCCCCCATTTTTCCCTTTTATACACGTATTCCTTTACATTAAAAAATACCTAAAAGTAGAAAGTTGTTAAATCTGGCAATTTCATAAAGCTCAAATAAAACCATAGACACAGTAATTTGTATAATGTAGCATCACTATACGCAAGCGAAGTGATGACGTCACTGTCTGTCCATGGAGCCATGAAAAAGATTTTCAATGTTAATCGTCCATTGGATTTTTTGTAAAAAATTATTAAAAAATAACGGAAATTATCTGCCGATTTTAATTCCGATATTTGGGTATAGTTATATATAAGTTACTGTCTACATGTGTTTGATTGAGTTATTTTTTCTGTAAAATTGATAAAATTTTAATTTAAAATCACAAAACTCCAGAACAAAAAAAATGGCAAACTTCCAGTTTCGAATGTAAACATAAACATTTCATTTCAAAGGGTAATATTTAAACAATAAATATTCAACTAATATACTAAATAAAAGGAAAATGGATTTGTTACTAACTGCTACATATATAAGTAGACGATACGGAAAAAATTCAGATTTCTGTTTTTTGCTGAATTTACATGTTTTGAGCTTTCTTTACGTTTCAATTTACTGAAATTGGCTACTTATTTTTAAAAAAAGTGTCTTTATTGCTAGCTTTTGTGGGTAGAAGAAGCAAGTAGAAGATACATAAAAACTTTAGATTTCCGGTTTTCGATGAATTTACACGTTTTGAGATTTCCTTGCATTTTAATTAAGTGAAATTGACTACTTAATTTTATTTTTTAAAAAGTGGATTTATTATTCTTTCCTCTGCATATATAAGTAGAAAATATAAGATTAAGAAAAGTTTTAGATTTTCGGTTTTCGATAAAGTTACACGTTTTGAAATTTCCCGAACTCAATTTGACCATTTTTGAAAAATATCTTTTTTTTTTTTTTTTTTTTTTTGTTCAAACACTGTACTTTATGAACCAATCGAATTAATTTAACAGAATTTGATACTTGGTTGGGCCTTGGTTTGACATGGTACCTATTAGCTTCTGGGCTGTATCACACAAGGGGTGCTTTCACGTTGCGATTTTCTCTCATTTCAGGAAAGGCTAACATCTACAGAGAGAAATAGTTATACTAAGTAAAACTCTGCTGATTCAGTTAGAGTGAATATCGGCAAACAATTGCCGCAGCTGTGTTGCAATTGCATTCCGTTTAGGACAAGGCAATAACTTTGCTTTGCCTCGCTTTGCAAAAAAAATGGTCGAGTTTCGACCACTGGGCGATACTAGTTAATATAAATAAACATAAACATACAAAATATGTATATGCATCTTAGGTTTGAAACCAGTATATTTAACTAAATTTTTATTATCTAAAAATTGTTTTATTATCTAAAAATTGTTTTAAGACCTGTTAATTTACAAACAGCGTAATATTTTTAGATATACAGATATGTAGCAAATACAGTCAAACCTCGTTAATATGAACACTGTTAATGTGAATTACTTTTAACATGAACTGTCTCCACAATTCCCATCCAAATGAAGATTAGTTTTAGTTGTATGAAAACTAGTTACTGATAGCATGAACTACTGATACCATGAACTAATTTTTTATCCCCCTTCAGATTCATCTTAATGAGGTTCAACTCTATTACTAATTTCTAACCAGATTCTAGCTCATCTATAGATTTTGTGTTTTGTTGATATAAGTTTTTGACAGTTTAAACCAGTATTATACACTTGTCATGTCAAAAACCACTTTTTGACATCAAAAACCCAACCTTGCAGTAAATGCAGCTAAAGTTTTTGTTTTGTTTTTTCCCCTCCTTCTTAGAATGATTTGTTTTTGGGATTTTAACCATAAGCAAGTCAACTTTGATGACAATAGTCTGGTCAAATTTCATCACACATATTGGAGATTCCATCAAAGGTCCATAAACCAGACATGTGTACTAGTATTTGCTGTTTAAAACATAGTGATGTAATAATCTCTAAATTTTTATTCAGTGTTATTGGTTGTTTGCTGGTATGAAATATTTTTTAGATAATTTCTTTATATAAATTCATTTAGATAATAAATTTTTTTATGATATTTTTGTGAATGAAAATTAATTTCAATTACACATTAGAAATAATATATATTTTGACATTTTTGCTTGTGTTAATATGCATTTTAAACTGCAGTATTTTCAAAGTGTAGTTAATTGCAATGTAAAACATTTGACATAATTTCTTCACATAAATTTATTAATGGGAAGTGTTATGCTACAAAATAGCATATCATTTCTCATTAAAATAAATTATAATTTTTAAATTCTTGTACGTACGATATAATTATCCCATTTTTAAATGCTAGAAAATCTTCAATTAAAACAAACTTATACCTTTTAACAGAAAATAAATCTAAAATTGATAATTACTTTGCAATCTGAATACTTAAATTTTAAATTAAAATGTTTTATTCTATAAAGCTAAAATTTCTAGCATAGACTTTTTTTTTTCTTTTAGAGAATTAAAATAAAAAGAATTAGAAATTAGAATGACTCAAAATTTCCCATTTAACTTTTAAATTGAACATTTAAAAATTTTAAAATACAATTTACACAACTACAAATTCCTGCAAATTTAGAGATATATATGTACAATTTCAATACAAAATTTCTTATATTATGAAAAATATTAGGATTTTGAAGCTATATCATTTCAAAAAGGATAGTATAAAGGTTTGGGTTATTAAATCATTTATAAAGTAAATAATTTTTGTAAAAAAAATCAGAAATTATAAAACTTTTTAACTATTTCATATATACATGAGAAATTCTTACTTACGGATACAGCAAAGTCTAAAACAGTCTTTTCTCCATTAAGAATCTGCTGCACATTGGAAGGTTTCAGTAACTTTATGATGAATAATTTTGCAGTGTGTCGATCAAGAACATCTAAGGCTACTTGAATAGATTTGCGAATTAAATTATTGCTTGCAGTTGTGCTTTTAGGATTATGAATTATACCAATACGAGAATGCAAGCTTGTTTTCTATAACAATAATGAAAAAATATATATATATATATTTATATTCAATTTCAATTCAGAAATGAAACTATTTTAACTATTTCAAAACATTATAAATAAAGCAAAACTAAAAATAAACAGATAAGATGACTTAAAAACCTAACTTTTTTTTTTTTTTTTTTATGTATATTTAAAAAAAAATTTAAGTGATTATTTTATATATATATATTATTTTTGATTTTGCATGTATTACATTTTTATTACTTTTGAATCATTCACATACTTAAATTAAAATTGTTTATAAATGGATTTTCGAATAAGCAATGAACAGCATAGAGACTTAATAAATAAAATTTATTTTATTTATACTTTGATAAATAAAGCTTGTCTAGAGAGGGTGGGGGAAAAAGAAACAAAGAAAGATTTAACTGCTATTCATTATTATTATTATTTTTTTTTTCTTCAAATTTAAAAATTGAACTTTCAGAAACTTATATGTATTTTTTTCCCTTTAAGTGCTCGTAATACTGAACTTAAGATTTTTATTATTATTAATTTTTTTTTAAGAATTATTTTAATTTTATTAATAGTTTTTTTTTTTTTTTTTTTTGGGGGGGGGGGGGGAGATTTAAAAAAAAAGAACTTTGGCTAAAGATTTCACACCAAACTTTCTTTTGGAAATTTTAGAATACTAAAAAAATTTAAGTTTAAAAACAGCCGACAACCTTTCAGAATCCAGTGAAATTATTTTCAACCACCTTTATGGTCATCTTCAGCCCTACTGTGACCTGATGTTTTCTCATCATCAATATCTTCTAACTACAATTTAATTTTCTATCGGTCATAAAAATTTAATTATTTGACATCTAAGAAATAATGATCTCATCAATTGTGAGAAAAGACTATCGATTTTAGTAAAATACACTAAAAACTAATGTCGAAAGATTAAGAATAACAGCATTGTAAATAAACACCTTAAAATAAAAAATCATGCAACAATTGTTGGATGCGGATGACAATAAAAATGCAAATAGGATTGGGAAAAAATCTGATTTTCTTTTCTTTTTTTTTTTTTTTTTTTTTTTTTAAAAAAAAGGAAATGGTAGCATTGAAAAAAAAAAATTTAAAGTAGGGCAAGTGGAAGTACATTTGTACATCAGATAAGCAGAGATGTTGTCTTCCCATAAACTGGTTTAAATTGCAGCATAGTAGTGTCAGATGTTGGTCAATATGCACCGAAACTTAATCAACATAGTTTTTTATCATAGCTCTCTCATACATATCAAGTTTTGTGCACTTATGCACTATAGAAGTTAAGATAGCGTCATTCCTCTAATAAGGAAAATTGCAACATAGAAGGGCAACCAGTGGAATAATAAATCCCAAAATCTAATCAGTACCAAATTTATGTCAAAAAGGCCCAACTAAATACAAAGTTTGGTTGAATTTTAGTCCAATGTCTTGTGAAATGAATCTACAAAATTTTGGTAACACACATAAAGACAGACATTTTTTTCAAAATTGTCAAACAGATTTAGAGCGTGTTCAGTAGAGCGCCCGATCCACGACCGGTTGATTGATTCCGAGCCAAAGCGTTCAGTGGTGTCGACCGATCCAGAGACACACCCTTCAGTGGAATGGACCGATCTCGACCGGTCGTGTATCAGAAAGCCCAGAAAAATTTCTTGATCCATTGGGTCACGTAATGGATCAAATGCGCAATAGGATGAAAATCAGGCTCTGACTGACACAACGCAGTAAAAACCTGAACAATGAACATCTGTTTTTGACAATGATTGTTTATTTGTTTAATTAGCTGAGGATTAATACAGATGTACCTATTTATATGCATTGTTTGTGCTGTAGAAAATAAGGTAAGTAATTCCATAAAATGCTAAACTATATTATGCTATATTATATTTGTTATATTATGCTTATTTATTTATTGTGTAAAAAAGATTTTTTACGTAATAACGATTTTCGATACGTAATTTCTTTTATTGATGAACATAACATTTAAACATAAAATTAAAACAAAAATTTACACAATTTTAATTTAAACAAAAATTCTGTTTTTTATTTTTATTTATTTATTTTTATTTTTTTTCGGACATTATCATATTTTGTTAATTTAATATATAAAAATAAGCTGGGCAAAATTAATTATTTCATTTTTTTTTTTTTTTTTTTTTTTTTTTCAGACAAAGCTTTTCATTCATGCGATTGTTTTTTGTTTACAAATAGAAAAGTTTGTAAACGATTGTATTTTTCACCTTTAAAACAAAGTTAACTATAAGTAAATAAATTAAAATCCTTCCACATATTTTTAATTTTGGTAAAAATAAGTTTAAGATGTCAATTATTAAATTTAATAAACAAAACAGACTGTAAAAAAAGTAGCTATAAAATTATGCAGTGTTTACATTGCTAGTTTATTTTAATATTCAGCCGGTAATAAGAGAAAAAGCTCTTTATATTGATTCATAAATCGAAGAAGAAAGTAAGATTATTTTTTTATATAAATCCATTATATTAACTAAACAGCATGTTTCATATAATTTATTTATTTATTTTTCAAAAACGTTTTTGTTGTACATTTCTGTTCATAATAAACTTCGAAGAGAAAGAAAGGTGTTTTCTTATATCAACAAGTGCTCATTTAAGATAAATCCACTCTGCTCCTTTAAAAATAAATGTAACGTAACATTTTTAACATTTTCATGATTAAAATTTATTCGTGAATTTAGAAAAATCATAACCAAAGTAATGTATATTAGTAATTTATCAGCATAATCAATTAATAGCTTCTTATTTTTTGTTAGCTACATTAATAAGAAAGAAGTAAAATTGTTATTACATAAAATATCTTTCTTTCTTTTTTTTTTTTAAGAAAAAATGTAATATAGTTTAGTGTTTTATGGAATTACGTATTAAAAGTCCAGACAAAATAAACAACAGAAATACAATAAACAACTTGCTAATACAGGTCAAATTAGATAGATGGCGCTGATCCAATTACGTCAGAATTGTTCCAACTCGTTCAGTAGACGCCTGGCCCGGTCCAAGACCGATCCAGGATCAGTGACGTCATCGCCCGGTCGCACTGATCCATCTCGGACGCTCTACTGAACACGCTCTTCAAAACATCTCAAAATGTGCAAATCCATCCTTTCAATACTTTTTTCCCCCGTAGCAGAAACAATGCAGCACGGCAGAGGGACTGTAGATTAATTTAAAATCGAAAAAAAAAAAAAAAAAAAAAAAAAAAATGTCAGGCTTAAAAATACTTAAATATACATTATATGTTTCAAGATTACTACACTTGTTTATTCTTCATTTACTTTCTTTGTAGATGCAAATTTTACATGTTTTATCAATGGATAATACTTCTTTGTGATAACCAGACATGGTCTAGTATTCCCATATCACAGACAAATTTTGTTCTGCTGCAAATAAATACAGAAAATTGTGACACTGGCTTACTTTTTATGTATCAGGGTTGCCACACAAACAAGAGAATGAAATTCCCTGACTTTTCCAGATTTTTCCAGGTATATTTTTAAAAAATTCCAGTTTAACCATATATTGGCTGTGTTGAGGGCAAAATAATTATGGTACCACTTGAAAACAAAAATGTTACATGTGACAAAACTTGCATACAGTGATAGTATCAGTCGCTTATAAGCGAGATAAAAAATTTCTTTAAGTAAACTTAAAAACTGAAGTTATTATATATACATTTATTCAAATTATAATCACACTTTCAGTTTCAGGAAGTGGATTTTCTACGGTGAAGAACTTTCTGTTCAGGGTGATCCCCTCATTATCAACATCTATCCACTTGGTGGTGTTTGTCACTTGTGATCCTTCACTTCTTCCGTTGGATGTTCTCCTCTTTTTCAGAAGGTGGCGGCAGGTGGAGTCAAGGGCGGTTTTTGATTCGCTGGTGTTGCATGCTTCCGAATGGGGTGAAATTTTCAATGGTTTTACGAAACAGTGCGTAATATGGATTGTTGAACTGAGCTATTTTCTTTACTCTGTCAAAACTAATTTCAGTATCTTCATTTTGATAAATTTGCGCTAGGGCTGTGGTACTTTTTTCAAACTTTATATCGCTAATATGTTCTTTAATCCGTGCTTTAATTTTCCTTTTGGACATGCCCACATAACATCTCACTATTGTCTTTATATTTAAAAGGTATTTTATATATTCCGGCTGTTTCGAGTGGGGAGACTGGATCTTTACCATTACGAATAATTTGATATATGTTAGGATTGGGAAAGAAATTTCTTACTTGAGTGGAAAAGAACAGTGGGGGTGTTTAAAAAAAGAAAAAAAAAAAAAAAAAAAGGCGAAAGCGAAGGAAAAAAATGGAAAAATGATTCTACGTTGGCAGAACTTTTTTTTTTTTTTTTTTTTTTTGTCAATCACAGTATGTTTTATTAAAGCATCAATAAGTTTTGCTTATTAAATTTCTATTGTTCATTGCTTATTTTATGAACACAATTGCATTTTATGAACTGCATTGTTATTTTATGAACACAATAATAAGAAATTTTAGAAAATAATGAGGGGGAGCCATTGTAAACAGACTTACAAGATGTGAAAATGCAGAAGCTAATAGAGCCTGTCCTCCAGAAGTGTCCATGTCACCAACAATCCACATGGTCAAAGGACGGAATTCATCATCATCTATTACAAAGGGAAAGAATAAATGAAAGATGAGCGATTTTTAAAATCAAACAAATAATAACACAGTGAAACAAAAATATGCACTGCAACTTACCTCTTTTCACAAAATATTTCATATTTTTCATGATAGTTTCTGTAGGAGCTAAATAAAAATAATTAAATGTAAATAACATATCAGAATAAATAAAACTTCATAAACAGATTAAGGACAATGAAAATTTTCTAAAAAGTTGCATTGGAATTTCTCTAAAACTTTTTAAAAATCAATTAAAAAAAAAAAAATCATTTAATAAATTATAAAAATGTTTTACACATTTTAAAAGGTATAAGAAAATTTAATTATCTAAAACTATCTAAAAGCACATGTTTATTTTTAATGACGGTGTTCATATTGGTAAACGTTTTTTGCTTTATTGAAAGATATTAAAACATGATATAGTACAGAAAGAAACTTTTTAGGGCATTAAACAAAATCTTAAATAATCCTTTAACATATTTAAAATGAAATCAATTAAAAAATTTAATAAATAAGCCAAATATTAAAATGATACACATCTAAGCAACTGCATATACAATTAATACCATTTAATAAACAGATAAAATATCTAGATAGCTAATAATACATCTTTTTCAGCAACTGCAAATAAACTTAAAACTGATACATAATGTAAAAAATGAAATACCAAACTTTCAATGAATTAGCTTTTTGGCTGAAATAAAACATACTGCCATGTTCAATGATCCAGTATAAGAACTCCGTAAATAAACTCCAAAAATTTTTTTTAAACATGCAATAATTGTTTTAGGTCTATGTTCAGGTTTCCTATTAGAGAGAGAAATCATGATAATCCCATTCTAAGACAAAATTAAAAGTCACCACTGGTCACAGCTTTATTGCAAAATGCACTATTAAAAAAATTATTCGTAATAACCTAACTATTAAATAAAATTCAATTCAAATAAATTTAAATTTTTAATCTTCAAAATTGAATTTAATAACAATAATTAAATTTCTTTCAATATTTCAAGTTAAACTTCTACAATCCCTTTAACATCTTTAATTTTCAATATCCTGTTTTTTCCCCGTTAGTAACACGTGCGCCTCGATTGGGAAACTTTCTGCCTCCATCACTTACTTCACTGTGCAATCGAATGCCACATAAAGAGAGTGCTTCGATCGTGAGTGGGCTTTGCATCTGACTCTAGCCAGTGCATGAAGTGCTGTGAATCAAGCTGGTTGTTTTTTTTAGGAAGTTCAGCGAAGGTTCTCTGCAATTTCTCTTCATCACTGAAAGGTTTTTTTTTTACAACAACTTTCAATGTTTAAAAGACTTAATGTTTCGTAAAAGACTTTAGTTTATTTGAAATCTCTCTGCCTTTAAATCTGATTCTTCTATCAGTTTGCTAAAAACATGGATTTCTGCTAGAGCCTTAACATGGCTGACCGGCATGGAATAAAGACTGTGAAACTGCATATGAGAGTATAATTCTAAATTGATCTGCATCATCCCACAAAGGATATTTTTTATTAATCTTAACTAACTAGAACTGAGATCAACAAAATATACAAATATTATAGCACCAAGCAAATCCTCTAGTTTGCAGATTGATCTTTAGTGTAAGCACAGACAGTATGCTCATTATGGAAAAAATAACAAAAACACTATCGTCGTTTTGCAAGTTATTTCTTAAGCTAACAATATTTATTACAAATTATGTAGAAAAACGAACTTTCATGATTTTATTAGGTTCAGTACTTTGATTCCTTTTTTCAAGCAATCTTTTGCATAAACATGTTTCGTAATTTAGCATGTATTTAATTATGTGTAGATAGTTTTCCATGAAAATTTTTAAGTTACAGTACATTCATATATTATTATAGTGTTTCAAATAAAACATGTTAACTGAAATTTTGGTTTTTCATTTGTGGTAAAGCACATTTTAGTTATTCTAATTATTTCATTATGCATTTTTTCTATTTCTGCCTAATTTTTCAATCTTAATTCATAAAGAGAATTATAACTAAAACATAAAATTAGATTACATTCACTTTGATCATTGAAAAATTTGCCAGTAGGTTTTTTCATTTTTTTTTTTTTTTTTTTTTTTCATATATATACAAAGTAATTTGAAAATTTATGTCTATTTGGTCATCAGCCAATAATTAAATAAAATTCAGTTCTCAGATATCTCAATATTATTAATTCTATAATTTATTTATCCAGGGGCGATTGTGACTCAAAGATAAAAACCCTGAAAATTAGAGCCTCAAATTAAAAAAACCCCAAAATATCACATAATACTCAAACTGTTTAGGCCAGAAGCCCTCAATCATTTTACATTTCATTTACATATCACCTGAATAACAAATGAACAACCAATGAAAGCAAAAAATAACTTTATAGGAAAGATGAAAATACAGATGGGTTGAGTAAAAACCCTGAAATCAGGGGTAAACCCTGAACAGAAACACCCCTGTATTATCGTACTAATATTTTATTAATTGCACCAACCTCAAAATTGGGGGTTGTATAGCATTTACACAGGTGTATATGAGGTACTTTTTAGCAGCCTAAATTTTCAGTGAAAATTGTTATTATTACATGCTTAAATATTGATTTACTAATTTTTTAAAGTCATGGAGTTATGATAGCATAAAACTAAAATTTCATTTATTTATTTATTATTATTATTATTTTCTTTAATAAGCTGAAAAAAGTTAAAATCTAATTTAAAATAAAACCATTAAAATCTTTTGGTTGTTGAACATTTTTCTTTCATAAACTACTACAAAAATAAAGGTGGTAAAATTGGAATTCAAAAGTCATCAAAATTCTAAGCCCATTAAAGTTACTCACAGCATTACTTTCTATGTAAGTGGGAGTTCACAAAAAATACAAAAATATGTTACTGAAGGAAAAAAAAACTTTCAACATACTGTTGGATGAAATAAGATCAATGTAACTGGATTCTGCATTCAGCACTCTCTGATTGAGACGAGGCATGACATTTTTTTGATCCATAAGGAAATCCAAAACATTATGTGAATCAGTAAGTTCACCCTAAATGAAAAATAAATAAATAAAACTGGTTTGATCAAATATAAAAAATATAATTAAATAACTATGTACTACTACTTAACAATTTTAATAATTAGTATACAAAATTTAAATTAATAATTGCAAGAGAAGAAAATATAAGAAATGTAATGCATAATTTCAGTGGCAAATCTCCCTAAATTTTTACCCTTGCTGCAAATGTTGATGTTTTAGAATTTCTCAACTCTGTAGTCCCTCATAAGACATTTAACAGTTAAAATAATCCTTCCCCCCCCCCTCCCTAAAAGTCAAATTTATAGCCATAAAATTACCAAAAAGTGATAAAAACAGGGGGCCGTCCCTAAAAAACGGTAGGTGATACAGCAAAATGGGTATCATATTCGGATTCAGGAGGTCATTTATATAAAAATTTGCAAAAATGGTGTTGCGAGCAATTTTCATGCACAGCAGAGTAATCAGGCCCAAGTGCTATATGGAAATGTATCCATTTAATGACCCAATTTGCAAAGTCCCATTTTGGAGTAACAGATGACATAAATATCATGTGCTAAAAGCAAATTCTTTACACATGTTACTTGTGCTTTGAAAAACTGTGTGTTTTGTTTTTGACGCAAGTCATTTGTCGCATCTTTTGCTTTATTTGTGTGTGTGTTGCTCATGTTGCTTAATGAAGATTTTTCAAGTTAACATCATGTGTAAATTAAAAAAAGACACATTTACATTCAAAGTTTTGACACAACCCATTGTTGAGGCATAACCAATAATTTGGAAAAGGAGGGGGGGGGGGGGCGCCAGCATTGTCAGGCACCTGTGTGCAGAGTTTCAGATGGCGCCGTATATTACCTTAAAAATTATAATAATAATAATAATAATAATAACTTTATAGAAAGTTATCATTTAGCAAGTCAATTGAATCTCGAACCTTAATAGTGATAAGTTTATTGAATGGCTAATAAAAAGTGAAATGTATCAAATAAAATGAAATTTAAAAAGAAACAAATAAAAAGTCTATCTTGCAGGAAGAGAAAAAATCTTATATAGGGCGTTGCAAAAACACGAGGTACAACTGTGAAGGCAAATAGAGGAAACCAAAATAGGCAGATTTAATGTTAATGTGAGTGCAGAAATGCCACGTTGAGGAATTACAACAGATGGCTTAGATCAGGGTGGTTAACATTAGAACTCTTTGACTTTTCCATGATTATTTTTCACCACTTTTACTGACTTTTACCTGACTTTTTCTTGACTTACTGTGTTTATTTCCCACAAAAATTCACAAAATTAGCGCACATTTTAGCAATTTGCAATAACGAGCTTTGAAATGAGGCCTGTTTTTACAAAACTGGGCAGACTTTCCTGACTTTACATGAAATTCACTGACTATTCCATGCCTTTTCCAGACTCACCTAAATTCCCTGACTTTTCCATGATTCCCTAACCAGTGGCCACCTTGTTAGATGAGAGCTGTAAGTGTGAAAGTTTCTATTTGTTTGGTGTAATTTTTAAGTAAATATTTAAACACAAAAAAATAGTCTTAGTAAACTGAACGTTCCCTCACTTCACTACAACTTTTGTGAGTATTATGCATATCATATTGATACAAAATATCGATCACTATCCATTGTTACCAAAATGTCAACTTTCTTGAGTAAAAAATGTAATTGTAAAGAAACAGGCAGTTTCTTGTTAAAAGATACACTTTATTCAAGGATTATTCTCGAAAACACCAGTAAATTATCGTACTCAAATTCATACCTCAAAAAATGAGAAAACAACGTTAAAAACGCCATAGAGTGGAATTTCACTCATTTAAGAATAAATATACACCATTTAAACCAAAATGAAAGTTCAGAACAGATGCCCGAATATAACTGATTGTTTTGGGAGTGTCTCTTCTGTTTTCATAATTTCTGTCGTGATTTGGTGAACTTTCGAGGTTATTCTGCACCAGAAGCCAATTGATGAATCCAGAAAATTCCAGAACTCGGTTCTTATTGAAGATAGAGCTTCTAAACTTTGGAAATACTAAATTATTACTTCTCGCCAAGTTTGGAAGCCATGTCACCAAATTCATTGCTAAGTTGCCAAGTCTGTATCTCAGGCTGACAATCACCTCAGACCCCTACCCCATTAAAACTGAATGAACTGCTCGCTATTTGCACTTTAATTGTAAATCTGTCTCTATTGCAATAACACCTTTCATTTAGAAAGTGTTTTAACTCTTTGCAATTCTATAATAAAAAAAAAATTAAAGTTAGTCGTACTATTGCAGTATGTTTGCACTTATAAATGAGTTTAACATTTTGTACTAATACAGATAAATGGAATTTATAAGCATATAAAATTAGAACTCATAATAATAATAATAATAATAAAAATCCCGTCGTGAGTTCTATTTTTCTCAATTTCATTGTTGAAAACTCTCCAAATACTCTTAAGATCAAAGTAATATATGACCATCGATATAATGACAAAATTTGACTTTGTTAATTATGGAAGTTTTTTTTTTTTTTTTTTTTTTTTTTTTTTTTTTTTAAGGAACAAATAAATTTATAAATACATAAAATAGGGGCATATAATAAATATTACTTGGTAAATATGGATAAAAAAAATACTTAACAGGAAAGAAAAAAAAAAAAGGTCTAGTGAAAGGAATTTTGCCCATTTGCATTATCTAAACTTTTTATGTAATTTGTATGCAAATTTACATGTGTTTTTCCATATAGTAGTAAGATACAAAAATATATTTTAAACTGTTTTACCGTGATGTATGTATGCTGCACAGATGTAAATAATCCATGAATTTATAAGTAAATAAAAAAATAATACTATCTAATAAAAATTATTTAGGTTTAAAGTAGATTATATGAATGTTTAAACAGATAATATTATTTCGTAAAATTTAACTAATTTGCTTGAGTTTTGTGAATTCTGGAATAATATATATACATTTGGTCCAAAATGCCTCATACTATCGATATAATTACAAAATTTAAAAAACTGTCTGATACCATTGTGGAGCATAAGTATTTTTTTTATCATTTTAAATTTAGAAAAAGATTGTTCCACTGATGCTACTGGTATTATGACAAAATAATCTCGAAAACAATTAATCCGCACATAAAATTTATTCTTGCTAAGATAATTTGGAGTAATACGCTTGGAGATGTGTTTCTGGCCTCAAGGAAGGAAGGGGTAAATTCTCGCTACAATAATTGTCGGATACATATGAACAATTTACGCCCCAAAATCCGTGACCGCAGTTCCCATAAATTTTACATGACAAATTTAGCACTAAAAAGGGAGGGGGGAGGGTTGACTTTAACCTCTTTTTATGCCTCCCCCCAGATCAAAAATTACAAAAAAGAAAAATAGGTTTTTGGAAATTTCCTAAAGAAGATGCATATACCTGTTTCCAACATCTTTATACCATTTTTAATAGAATTCTTTTGGTAAAAATTTTTGGTAGAATCCGGAATTTGCGAAATTTCCAGATTTTTATTTATTTATTTATTTTTTGTACTTAAGTCTAGTCTCCCCATATGCAATTTCCTCATCGTGAAGTAACTTGGAGCCAAGTTATGCTCAGAAACGTGTATTTTGCCTCCTTTCTCCCTTGAAAAGATGAGAGGGAATTTAGTACAATCTCGTCAGTATAGGCTTCGGATGCATCTAAACAATACACGCACCCAAATTTGATAAAATATTAAAAAGAAATAGTAGTTATAATTAATTAATTATTTTTGTTTGGGTGAATGCGAGGCCATGTGGTGATGAATGAGAGAGTAGTGTTATCGTATAGTGGTGGCTCAAGGCCAAAAGAATGATTCAGAGATCAAGACATGCATTGCGTTGTTTTTATTAACAGCGGACATAAAAAATGCGGCGATTTACTCTAAGTGCCGTTTATCGGCAAATAACTGGAAATTTACTCTCTTACTGAAAATGAAACATGGTTAATTATGGTCATCAATTTTTTTTTTTAAAGAAAAAACATAAATAACAGCTTACCTTCATAAATGATGATTAAATAAAATACAATAATGACACATGGAAATTGAATTATACTCAGATTTATTCATTATTTTAATATGACGTGAAGTACCGGTACTTAATCAATATCATCTTAATTATATAAAAATCAATATTCGTATCATTTAAAAGAAATTGACTTGAAGATCATTCTTATTTTATTTTTCATTTTATTTATTTTATGATTGTTTATTTTAGTTGTGAGTCACTGTTCAAAATGTCCAAAGTCTATTATTAATGATATTATTGAACATTTTTTTCTTTTCGTTCACTTGGCGCGCTGCCTATTTATAAAAGTAAGATTGATTCGCGGACACATTGTTTTAATGAATTTTTTGATACACAAGAAATGATGATGGTCGACGATGCCGATAATAATTCAATAAAATTGCATTCTGGCGTAAATTATCATGATAAGCAGCCTTATTAATTTACGTTTAATTCGAAGGAGGCACTTATACTTTTCACTTGTAGAAGAACTTAGAATGGGCTTATATATTATTATTGAAGCACGATGAAATACAGTGTATTTGAAGCCGATCATTCAGTGGAGCAATAATCCAATGACGTTTACAAAAAGGATCAGGATCACTTGATTCCATTATAATTTTAATCCTTATGCGGTCATTCACAGGAAGGCGCCGACTGAACAGCAGCTTCAGTTGAAGATGATTCCAGATAAACATCATTTGATGGTAACATAAATCTTGCAGTCTATTGTTTTTTCTTTATTGTTAATTAAACGTAGATTAGAATAAAATAAATTTATATTGATAAGTTAATGAGCTACCGTACGATCTCTCGTCGCGCTAACGATTTACTCTAACGGCGAAACCGCCAGACACGGCCGAGAGGATCGTCGGAGCTGTTGATAGCAGAAGATTTTTTCTCCAAGTGTCTGTGGCGTCTCTTTCAAATTCCCCGCTTTCGGTTGCCGATTCACTGGCAAATTAATGAGCAATAAAATAGCTCGCTCCAAATATTTTTTATTGGAGTTGATTTTATGAATAAAAGTTAATTAAAGTTGATGAAAGTGAATTATCTTTATTCACAATTTATTTATTTTTGATTTATTGAAAGAATAATTTATTTCTTCTATTTTTTGTTGAAAATTTTGTAATGACGCTATTTTTTGAAAATGCGTAGGAGTACATCCAGGAGGGCATCGAACTCACGCAGAAATTCTCGGAATTTGTGACGTCATGGCGTCGGCGAGAGGGAAAATGATGTATTTTTGAAAATACAAAATATCAGAGCTATTTTTTAGAAATAAATAGAAGGAATCCAGAACTTATTTAAATAAATTTTCAGATGATAATTCACCAAATATTTTGAGATTTATTCTGGATTTTGGGAAATATTTATTATTTTTTTTCTGGGTTTATTAAATAATATTTCAGAGCATATTAACTGAAAAAATGGATTTTTCTGGATTTTTAAATAAATTATTTGCAGAGTTTAAATAATTATTTCCGATTTCAATTTTTTAAATAAATCATCTCCGTTTTTATTATTTTTTATTAAAAATTCATGATATTTGAATTTTGGAAGGAAGTTTTAAAATGATGAATTTTTGAATAAAATGTTAAAAGTTTTTACCTTTTAACAAAATTCGTGACCGGAGCTCCCATATATTTTCGAGTATCAATTTAGCGTTAAAAGAGGGGTCTCGAATTTGCTCCCCTCCCCTCCTCCAATATCGAAAATCACAAACACCAAAAATGGGTTTTTGGAAATATCCTAAAGAAAATGCATGGCTGTTTTAAATAGTTCTGTACTACTTTGGTAAATTTATACTCAAAAATCCGGAATTTACGAAATTTCCCCCCGAAAATCGAATTTCTTCCCCCCCCCCTCCTAAAAATAAAAAATTCCAAAATCTTAGATAATGATTATTATTATTATTTATTTATTTATTTATTTATTTATTTATTGATTGATTTTTTTGTACTCAAATCTAAAATCCTCATGTGCAGTTTCTTCACTGTGAAAAAATTTGAAGCCAAGTTATGCATATAAACGTGTTTTTGCCTCCTGCCCTTTACAAAAATTGACACATATAATTTTAAGTTTGGTAATATCTGCCAAGTGTCGTCGAATTCTGTCCAGCTGTTCTCACGTGATACCCAGACATGTTACAGACATGCAGACACAATGACTGCACACACAGAAGATTTTCTGAAGTCAGATTTGGCTTTCATGATGCGTGAAATGTAAAGATATCACTTTTTTTTTTTTTTTTTTGAGAAATTTATAAACAAATTCTGATTTTATTAATATAGATGTTACATCGATAATGCAAAGAGGAAAAACTATTCCAATTAAAATCTCCAGTTTCATTAAATTTTCATTTTTGCAATCGAATTATGTTGTTTTATTACAAACCTAAGTGGCTTTTTTCCGGCAGAAGAGGGAGGGGGAAGAGATTAAGGTGCCCTTTTAAATTTCAATAGAATGCTTTGATATGTTAAAAAAGTCAAAGAAAATTCTGCTGAAAGTAGGCACAATTTACAAAGTTATTCCATTTTTAACGTGCCCTTTCACAAAAAACCTCCTAAACTATTTGAGGAAGAAAAGTTTTGTCAGTATATTTTTCAAGGCGCCTCATTTAGCCATATTAGTCACATGGCTTCAGACCGGAATTATGAAATCAGATTTAATAAAGCAATAATATATATATATAGACATACATTTTTTTTTTCTTTTTCAAATAATTTATCGTTGGCTCTGGCTGGCACCTTTCTTTACCTGGCGCCTGTGTGCGCCGCACACTTCGCACACTGGGTCAGCACGCCCCTGGGGCGGAATTCTCCAGATGGTCATTTTTTACACATTAAGGCTCATTAGACCAGAATCTATGGCTTAAAAGTGGAATAACTATGCATTTTTATATCTGAATAGGATTTGATCCCGACACCTGAGAACTGAAACCAAAACACTAACCATTCAGTTACCAGACGGCCCCCATAATTTGACAAACGCTGCTTTCAACTATTATAAAGTGTTATACTTTGCACTATTTTACAGTTAGCAACATCTACCATTCAGTGTCAGCGCAATTAACCCGTGGTGCTCCCACAAAATGTTTAAAGGGGTTACTCTCAAAAAACAATGCTTTGTGTTTTTAATAGTTTATTTCCAGATATTTATGATTTATTAAGTTATAAATTTATTTTTTAAAAAACAAATTAGTAAAATTATATTAGAAAAGTTGTTATCTAAAGTTAACACATTATATGTAGGAAAATACTTTTACATTTTTTGCTTTCTGTCACATCCACAGCATGGGTCACTTAAAAATACATTTCATGAAAAACGAGCCCTGTCGACTTTCACACATTGCCGTCAAGATATTTTCCCATTTTGAACAGTAAGCTCAGTCTTTTGGTATTTCACAGAGAAAAAGAAAGTCCTTAGTGAAATATATTCACATGCAATATGTTAATATGACAAGATTTACCAAGTTTTTAGTCTTGGCAAATTTATTTTGAACTTTCCATTGTTGGTACAGCAAAATATTAAAGCAAAACGTTTCTGCAGTATCATAGACGGCATAGTCTTGCTTATAAAAAAACGTATTTTACTAAATTTTATTTTTGGTTCCTAGCAAGCCACAGAACCCTTATTGGCAATTGTGCACAATTTACAGAGGGAAAAAGAAAACAAACATGAACTGATTACAGTGATGGTCAAAATTATATGGACAAGGAAAAAATTGCCAAATCTTGGCTACAATTAACCAGAAATGTTTGCAAATTTTACGGCAGGAAATCAATGATAAACAAAGTATTTTTTAAATTAGTTTTAATGGAAATATATGGAAAATTCATATTTGTAAAACGCATTTTGGATTTAGACAGCCATGTGATATGGGCAAAATAATAAGGACAACTGTATTTGTGTGTTCTGAAAATCAAAATTGGCACAATTTTTGTTTACATGCGACAATCCCAGACGACATAAAAGGCAGTAATGAATGACGTAAGTTTTTCATAACAAATTTCTTTTTCTTTTGTAAAACACGTCAAACAATTTGTGTACTGCATCATAAGTGTAAGTCCAGTTTAATTTCATTGATGTTTGCTTTTTGGAACAAATTTTCCTTATCATTCTTTTCTCATGCACAGAAACAGAAGATGGCCTACCTGCATGGCTTTGCCATCCTTATTTTTCGGAATTTTAAAGAAAACTATAGATTGATGTTCTTGATCTATTCAGCTTTGTCATAATCTGATGAGCAGTAAGTCCTGAAATTTTAAAAATAACCACTTTCCCTTTCTCAAAATCTGAAAGTTTAGCACCTAACGGCATGACTTTGAATATGATGTTCCCAATTGCTTTCTAAACATTTATATCATCTTGGAGTGTCGTGTTCAGAATAAAAAATATGAAAATTTTGCTTTTCCGAACACACAAATATAGTTGTCCTTATAATTTTGTCCATATCACATGACTGTGCATATCCAAAATACATTTTATGAATATTGATTTCCTGTATATTTCCATTAAAACTAATAAAAAAATGCTTTATTCATCATTGATTTCCAGCCATAAAATTTGCATAATTTTATGGTCAACTGTAGCCAAAACTTAGCAATTTTTCTCTTGTCAACTTTGACCAGCACTGTATAAAATTACACAGTGCCTATCCCTTGGCAAAATATATATGTAATTTATGAATAAATAAGTATTTTATTTCAAAATAAATACCTTGTAAACACTCTTTTGGATGAATGGAGTTTGACGCATCACTTCAGTCAATATTGCTTCTTCAAACATGTCAGCAGTAAGCTGTTATAAAACAAATGACTCAATATTAAAAAAGATTTCGACAAAGCGACACAGTTAAAAAATTCCTTTAAAACTTCTAAATTATTACCAGAGACGTGTTTGACAAAATCGTAAAAATACTTACGCAAAAAAGATATTAAAACAAAATATTTTAATTCAGATGTCTACTGTATATATATATATATATATATATATATATATATATGAAGAGTAATAAAAATTGTTATGGGTTATCAATAAAAAAGCTCAATAAAAGAAGCTTAGTATGCTAGTAGTATTTTAAGCATATGGTTATCACTTTTAAGCAAGTTATTTTCAGACAATATATTTTGTAATTTAATTTCGAGCTATTTAAATTTCAACATATTGTAATTTTATCTTATAAATAAACACTTAAAAAACTAAAAAAGAATGAATCAAAATTTTACATTAAATTGATTATAAGAAAAATAATATGCTATACATTAAATTTGTGGTACACAGTCTGTAGCTCACAGGCTGATTGTGGCTTTCGAAGCATTAAGTTAAGACACTTTGAAAAGTCTTATAATAGTTAATTTCAATCCCGCTTTTCCCCTTTGTAATTATTCAATTACTTTTATTTAATAATGAACTAAAAATTAATTTTCAGAAAATGACAATTTTTTTACTGTAAACGGTAAATTTAATAACAGTTCTGCAAAATAGATACAAAACATCCGGGCAACAATAATGGTTGGCTCCATATCATTGCATGTTTGCCTATTGAGATTGATCAATATTTCTATAGCTTCCCGTTTAAGGCTGCCCATCTGTTGAAAATGTATTATTATGTCTATTATTTATTTTATGAATATTATTATTATTAGATGGCAACGTTAGTTAAAAAAAAAAAAAAATGATACTTGGTCTCGTTTAATCGAGAGCTCGTGTGTATTAAATCTTTTAGAATAAGTAATTTACTGTTTTAGAGCAGTAGGTTTTTTCCATTGGGAATAAAGTTTTTTGTATTTTTTAAATGATTTCTTTTTGTAAATAATATTCAACGTAGCTGTGTTCTTTTTTTACTGATATTTGAATTTTAAGAAGAAACGCAGTACGTGTTATTCAATTGAGTAGCCGCTTTGAAGATAAAAGTGTGAATATTTCATTTACTGGCGTCCGTAGATAACACTAGTTTTTAGAAAGCAGAAGAAAACGGTGTTTTCTTAAGTAGCTTTAGCATTTGTGGCGTCTGAGCGACAGGAAGTAGCAACATGTTTCAAGCAATAAAAGGATTTAAGAAAGATGATTTGATATATGTGGCGTCTGAAATTGGCGAAGAAGTACCAGCCAATGTTACTATTTCAGGTTTAAAAAATATTATATTGAGCAGTGAAGAATTCAAGAAAGATCCTGAATTTGTTCAAGTACTATTAGGAAATGCTGTTGCCGAGCGAAAATTGCAAGAGGAAGAAGAAAAAGAAAAAGAAAGAGAAGATAAAAAGGAAAGAATGAAGCAAGATAAAGAATTCGAAAAAATAAAGCAAGATAAAGAATTTGAATTTGAAAAAATGAAAGTTGAAGCTGAAAAAGAAATCGAGCTCGCTAGAATTCAAGCTCAAAGTCGAGGTGAATCTGTTCCACTAAATTATTTACCTGATTTAAGCAATTCAAAGAGGAAGTTTACGTTGCCAAAATTGGAATTTAGACAATTTGGCGATGACTTAAAAGATTGGCTTCCTTTTTGGAGTCAATTTGAGCAGGTGCATAAAGATGAAGATATCGCACCGGAAGATAAATTTCAGTATTTAGTGCAAGCCACGGTTGCTGGTTCCCGTGCAAGAGAAGTAGTTGAAAGTTTTCCGCCAACTGGCGCCAATTATGAAAAAGCGATTGAAAGCCTGAAATCTCGCTTTGGAAGAGAGGACCTCTTAGTCGAAGTATACGTTAGACAGTTACTAAAATTAATTATTTCTGTTCAAATTAAGGAAATGTTTTCATTAACTTCTCTATATGACAAACTTGAATTGTATCTACGTGCATTGGAAACATTAGGTGTAACCACGGATAAATGTGCATCTATATTGTATCCCATGGTTGAATCTTGCTTCCCAGCTGATTTTTTAAAGGCTTGGAATCGTAGTAACATTTCTCATTCAAACACTGATGCTAAAGAGAAGTTAAATAATTTAATGGAATTTCTTAAAAAAGAAGTTGAAGGCGAAGAAAGGATATCTTTGGCAGTAGCTGGTTTCGGTTTAGGAAAGAGCCAAGAAAACAAACCTTTAAAAAGGAAGCAATACAATTTTGAAAATTTGAAAAGTAAAGTACCTACTGCTGCGGGTTTATTAACGGCCACTTCAAATAGAGAGGTGAAGAAATCTTGCGTTTTTTGTGATGGCAAACATTCAAGTTCAGATTGTTTTTCAGCTCAGAAAATGAGTTTAGCAGAAAAACAAAAAATAATTAAAGATAAACGTTGTTGTTTTGCCTGTTTATCGCCAACTCATACTATTAAGAAATGCAGAGCTGTTCTAAAGTGCGTGATCTGTTCTAAAAAGCATTTTCCTCTAATGTGTGATGTACTTGATACACAAAAAAGGGCTGTAGAAAAGAAAGAAGAAAAACCTGCAGAAAATGATGTTAGTATGCCCAATTTCAACAAACGAAGTCCAAAGATATTTCTTCAAACCGTGAAAGCCAAATTAATCTCTGGCAATAAACAGAAAACTGTGAGATTGCTCTTTGATTCCGCATCGCATAAGTCATATATTCTGGAAAGTGTAGCCAAAGAAATGAATTGTATACCAATTCGCCAAGAGAAAATGGTTCATTCCCTTTTTGGCGGCGTTATCACTAACGAGGTCAAGCATAACTGCTATAAAGTGACATTGAAACATTTGAAAGAAAATTTTGGCTGCAATTTCGAAGTTTTGGATCAGTCTACAATATGTGAAAATATAAGACCGGTTTTTAAAGGCCCTTGGATGAAAGAGTTAGAAGAAAATGAGATTAATTTAACGGACTTTGGTGACAAATGTGAAGCGATCGATATTCTCGTCGGAGCTGACGTCATGGGAAAAATGTTGACAGGAAAAAGAAAGGTATTATCGTCGGGTCTCGTGGCTTTAGAAACATACTTAGGTTGGACCTTAATGGGAAAAGTACCGCCTGGAAAAGCCTCGGAAGAAAACTTGGTGATGTCAGTGTTATCGCTATATGTAAATGAAGCTGAAATCTCAAATCTATGGAAGTTGGATTTAATTGGAATCTATGATCCTATTGAGAAGAAGTCCAAACACGAGACTGATATTCAGACTAAAGAGCATTTTTTAGAAACAGTGGCAGTTAATAGAGAGGGCCGCTATGAAGTTTGTTTGCCATGGGCTGATGATAAGTCGCCTTTACCCGACAACTTGAGTTTGGCGAAGAAACGGCTCGAATACACAACAGCAAAGCTTATAGCGATGAACATGTATGAAAAATATGAAGATGTGTTTCTGAGCTGGATTAATGAAGGCATAATTGAGGAAGTTCACAAGAACGAAGTAAACTCTTATGGCAATTACTTACCTCATCATGCTGTAATAAAACCTAGTAGCAGCACTACTCCAATTCGCCCAGTGTTTGATGCTTCAGCTAGATTAGCAAATTATCCTTCTTTAAACCAATGCTTGGAATGTGGTCCTAATCAAATGGAACTTATCCCAGATATTTTACTTCGGTTCAGGGAAAAAGAATTTGGCGTTATCGCCGACATTAGAAAAGCTTTTCTGCAAATAAGCATTCGTAAAGACGACAGAGATTTCCTGCGTTTTTTATGGTGGGAAAACTTAGAAGGTAAGAAACTAAAAGTATTTCGCCATACAAGAGTTGTTTTTGGTGTTAAATGCAGTCCTTTCCTTTTGGCTGCGGTAATTGAGTATCATATTCGGCGTTGTAACGGATTTGAAGAATCTTTAAAGAAAAGGCTTTTAGAGAGCTTCTATGTAGATAATGTCGTTACCAGCGTTAATAACAAAGAAGAGTTAGATAAGTTTATCGTTAATTCTAAAGCTTTAATGGCCAAAGGTTGTTTTGATCTTAGAGAATGGGAATGGTCTGGCGACTGTAATGAGACTAGTTCTAAGAAAGAGACTCAAGTATTAGGTCTTATTTGGAATAAAGAGCTTGATACATTGAAGATTAACATGAAATGGTTAGACAACATTAATATGGAAAAATTAACAAAAAGAACTATGTTGTCTGTCGTCCACAAAGTTTTTGATCCTTTTGGCTTCACCTCACCAGTCATGCTTTATCCAAAAATAATGTTACAAAAAGCATGGAAACTAGGAATGAGTTGGGATGAAGAGATAACTGGTGAGCTTCATAAAGAGTTTATGCAGTGGTTTCAAGAACTGAAGTATTTGACTGATATACAGATACCTAGGTTTATTCGAGTATCTTCCGAAGATTTAAGCAACTGCACTATTCACACGTTTGTTGACGGAAGCAAAGATGCCTATGGTGCAGTTACATTCCTTAGAGTAGAGGATGGTAATCAAATTAATTTATTTTTGCTTGCAGCAAAGTCTCGAGTGGCTCCGTTTAGAGGTGTAACTATTCCTAGAATGGAACTTCTAGCTGCTGTAATTGGAGCGAGACTGACGAATTCGGTTATTGAAGCTCTTGGTTGGAGAAATGTTATGTCTCATTATTGGAGTGATTCTACAACGGCTCTAGCATGGATACAGCGAGAAGAAAATTGGTCCGTTTTTGTAAGAAATAGAGTGCAGGAGATCAGAAAACTGAGTGATCCTTCATCATGGAGACATATAACGGGGGAGAAGAATGCTGCAGACTTGCCCTCCAGAGGATGCAAAGCAAAGCATCTAGTCTCATCAAAATGGTGGGAGGGTCCACAATGGATGAAAGATGGTTCTGAATTTCGAACAATGATGGATTTCTCCAATCGCGATTGGAATGAGGAAGAAATTGAAAAGGAAAAACCTAGAAAAACTTGTATACTGACAAATACTGAAGCTATTGTTGATGAAGACTGGTACTATAGATACTTTTCTAGTTATGATAGAATTATTCGTCTTGTTGCATGGATCCTTCGTTTCAAGCACAACTGCAAGAATTTAAATTGGAGGAAGCATGGTGAATTGACAGCCCCAGAAATTCATGAAGCAGAAATTAAGGTTTTACTTCTAATTCAGAATGAGTCTTTTCCTCAAGAAGACGAAAAGAGATTGAAAACTTTGCAAACGTTTAAAGACGAGCTTGGTGTCATTAGGCTGAAGACGAAAATTATTTATCGAAAGGATAGTGAAGATTTTCTTAAACCTATTTTTCTTCCATCAAAACATGAAGTAGTAAAACGGCTAATTTATAAAGCACATGTTGAGAACTGCCATGCTGGTGTCCAGATACTATTAAATATACTTCGAGAAAAGTATTGGATCCTAAACGGCAGAAAGGCGGTCAAAAATGCTGTAGCCAGCTGCACTGCATGTAAAAGATTTCGGTCAAAGAACTTGGAAGTAATCAGTCCTCCACTTCCTGAAAACAGAGTTAAAGATGCTGCAGTTTTTCAGATAATTGGTGTTGATATGGCTGGGCCATTATTTCTCAAGGAACACAAGAAAAGCTGGGTTTTAATTTTTACTTGCGCAGTATACAGAGCAGTCCATTTGGAGCTTGTTACTTCTGCTTCAACAGATGCGTTCTTAATGGCCTTTAGAAGATTTACAGCTCGCAGAGGAAGATGCTCTACTGTATACTGTGACAATGGTTCAAATTTTGTAGGAGCAGCCAACTATTTCAAGAAACTAGACTGGGAACGCATACGAAAACATGGAGCTGTCAACTCTATTGATTGGAAGTTCAATCCTCCAACTGCTGCTTGGTGGGGCGGTTGGTGGGAGAGATTAATTCGAATTCTAAAAGATCTCTTGAAAAGAGTATTAGGGCTTGCACGTCTCGATTACGAAGAAATGATGACGGTTTTAGCTGAGTGTGAGAAGGTAATCAACTCAAGACCTCTTACTTACATCTGTGAAGAGGATGCTGTAAAACCTATTTCGCCATCGATGTTCATCCAAGATATGCATGAATGCAGTCTTCCTGATTTGGATGCTGTTGAGCAAAATTTTTTGTGTAAAAGGCTCAAATACAGACAAACCATTCTCAAGAATTTACGAAGCCGTTTTAGATCTGAATATCTTGGTGCTCTTATTCTACGTAAAAGTAAAAGCAAAAAGTAAGACAAACATACCGTTACTGTTGGCGAAATTGTTATGGTGGGAGCCGATAATAAAAAGAGAATCTACTGGCCTTTAGGTCGTATCACTGAGGTTATACCAGGTAAAGACGGACAAGTACGACTTGTTAAAGTGCAAACTTCCCAAAAGGAGCTCTTACGCCCGATTCAAAGAGTTTATCCCCTAGAGATAACATCTTCTGAAGATCTTCCCATACCGATGACTCTCAGTAAAGTTAAAGAATCAGATAGCATCTCCAAAGTTTCAGACAGTACTACTAGTGAGCAAATGAAGTTTAGTAGAGTTGGCAGAAGAATTAAGGTGCCGGAAAGACTGAACTTGTAGATTATATTAGATATTGTTGATCATTCTACTATTTATTTTACTTTTTATATTTTTTAAATGTAATGTTGCCATCTTTGTATCAGAGTTGTTTTGAATGATAGTTTTTATGTTTTGATTATTATTTATAATCAAAAGGTGGGAGGATGTTGAAAATGTATTATTATGTCTATTATTTATTTTATGAATATTATTATTATTAGATGGCAACGTTAGTTAAAAAAAAAAAATGATACTTGGTCTCGTTTAATCGAGAGCTCGTGTGTATTAAATCTTTTAGAATAAGTAATTTACTGTTTTAGAGCAGTAGCTTTTTTCCATTGGGAATAAAGTTTTTTGTATTTTTTAAATGATTTCTTTTTGTAAATAATATTCAACGTAGCTGTGTTCTTTTTTTACTGATATTTGAATTTTAAGAAGAAACGCAGTACGTGTTATTCAATTGAGTAGCCGCTTTGAAGATAAAAGTGTGAATATTTCATTTACTGGCGTCCGTAGATAACACTAGTTTTTAGAAAGCAGAAGAAAACGGTGTTTTCTTAAGTAGCTTTAACACCATCAGTCAAATTCACTCTTTCTTCCTTCTCACATATAATATGGCATAGCTGCCAACCTTTGAGAATGAAAATTAGGGAGATTCCAAGCTTTAAGAATCAAAATTAGGGAGATTTTGTATACAACATAGTTTAAGCCGTAAATAGATTAAATATTAAATTCTAACCATACTGAAATTATATATCATGAAAAACGGCAGTTTTTCTAGTGACGCAAGCGCAAAAACAAACGAACGCCACGACACTCAGCGGAAACGGAAAAACGAACGAAACTGCGACACTTATATATACAGGAATTTTAAGATCAAAGTAACCGCTGAAAGCCGACACTTAATATCTCAGGAAATATGGGAGGTTATGTTCTGATACTTTCAAAATAGACTTTCACCTTCTGTCTGATCCTACCCTGAAATCGCTACATTTCTGCGTGATATATATTTCGAGATATGAATTGGCTCATTTAAGCTATAAATGGGCGGCCTAATGTGTAAGAATTTTTTCTCGAATATGGCTCGAGCGAATTTAGTTTAATTGATATATGATATTAATCGCTTTTATCTGATGTGCCTGACATCTCCCTTTTCCCTAGGAAAACTCTTGTTTTTTTTATAACTCAGTTTAAAAATCGAACTATTTTTTACTCCGAAAATACCGTAATGCGGCAGTTTCGCGGACGAATTTCTTCTCTTCCATCTGAAATACTGAATATCAAATAATCGTTTTGGCTCCATCTATCGGGGAGCGTCAAAAATAAACACAAAAAATAAAAAAAAAATATTTTTCTTTTTTTAATATATATATTAAATGAGTTATTTATTTAGGTACTTGTATTTTATATGACATTTGTTTATCAAAAATATTCTTTGTATTTACATTGTTTTCATGCTGATACGTTGTTAACTTTCAAAATTGGTTCCATTTTAAAAGGTGATTGCAACAACAAAAAGTTTTTCTTTTATTTTCATAAAAATGACAAATAATATGATAATCATATGCAAATATTTGTAATTTTTTCAAAATTAGGTGATAAATCACTTAAACTACAGATTGAAAAAATTCTTAAAACAGAATTTGAAAATAATTAATTTGCTCATTAAGTTTCTAGTATATATATAATATATAAATTACAAAATGTTAAGCTATAATAAAATTTTGAATAGATTAAGATTTTTTTTTTTTTTAATTAAATTCATAACAAACTATACTACTTAAATATTTACCAGTATAAAATTTTCACTTTTTAAAGATTTTTCTATTATTTATTTTTCTCTTTTAAATCAAATCTATACCTAAAAAATTATAATAAGAAATAAATATAAATAAGAAATTTTTGTCATTTTTAAAATGTACTATATTATGCCTTTGTAATGTTGCATGTGTCCATCTTTTTTATCACTTTTTATAAAATTTTGAAATTTTATTTAGTTTGTTATTTTGTTCGAGTATGACCTATAAAACAACACTTTTAATACAGTGTTATAACTCATTACCATGCTCCTTTAATTTTGCGTTTTGATCATTAACCCCTAAAAAGTAATGATATCAATACAAAAAACCCTTAACGGGTTAAAAGTTTGTGACGCAGCACTGTACTTTATGGCTATAAGAATTAGAAATACGGGTCTTAAAAATAATGATATCAAATTTTCAGTGACGCTTTGATATTAATTAAATTATACATAGATTTTCTTATTTCAATTTGCTTTTTCCTTTTATTTATATTTACAGTGTAAACGTTATTTTCAACATAAAATAATATATAGCATTTACTCATTGATACCTTTCCATTCACATCTCTTATACTATGAAAGCATGTGTTTTAAAAGAAATTATATGAAATTCCAGTAACGCAGTGGTGTTACATTAAGTGATTTGTTTTTAAATTTCTCTGCAATTATTTTGTTTTGCATATTAAAGTATATGTGCACATTGAAATATTGCTTTTAATTTTCAAATACGCTGTCAAATATATCACTTTCATTAAGCTTATATTATGTACTGAAATATATTTATTTCAATGAATTATTCTATCTTTTGCGTCACGCCATCCAAAACTGTAAGTAAAATATATGGAAATGTTTACTTTGTGTCATTTCATCCAAATAAATTGAAAATGCATGCAAATAGATATCGTGATGCAAAGAAAAAGCTGTGAAATTTTTTTCAGTTTTGGATGGCGTGACGCAAAAGATAGAATAATTCATTGAAATAAATATATTTCAGTACATAATATAAGCTTAATGAAAGTGATATATTTGACAGCGTATTTGAAAATTAAAAGCAATATTTCAATGTGCACATATACTTTAATATGCAAAACAAAATAATTGCAGAGAAATTTAAAAACAAATCACTTAATGTAACACCACTGCGTTACTGGAATTTCATATAATTTCTTTTAAAACACATGCTTTCATAGTATAAGAGATGTGAATGGAAAGGTATCAATGAGTAAATGCTATATATTATTTTATGTTGAAAATAACGTTTACACTGTAAATATAAATAAAAGGAAAAAGCAAATTGAAATAAGAAAATCTATGTATAATTTAATTAATATCAAAGCGTCACTGAAAATTTGATATCATTATTTTTAAGACCCGTATTTCTAATTCTTATAGCCATAAAGTACAGTGCTGCGTCACAAACTTTTAACCCGTTAAGGGTTTTTTGTATTGATATACATACGTAAACTTTTCTACTTCTAGAATCTAATAAAGCAAATTTAAAATAAATATTATCATTTATGTTGCAGATTGATTGGGAGATAAAAGATTTCTGCAAAACACTTCCGATTGCTAGTTAAGAGATAAAGGAGAGGGGGGGGGGGGGACAAAAAAATAACAACATGAGCAAGATTTAGCAATTCTATTTCTTTATAGGTTCTAGAATCTTATAAAGCAAGTTTGAATTAATATTGACATTTATGTTGCGGATGGAGAAAGATTGGGAATCGGGAGCTTTCGTAGAACATTTGAAAATTAGGTGGTGCGTGACGAAAATCTTGAAAAAAATCGGGAGATATTAATGTTTTTTGGGAGTTCGGGAGATTACCTCAAAATTCGGGAGTCTCCCGAATTTTTTTGGGAGAGTTGACAGCTATGATATGGGATTTCAGTTGCTTCATATCATAAGGCTATCTTGTTTTAAAATTAAGTTTTTGAAATTCTGCTTTTTGAACTACACTCATTGAACATGTCGTCTGTTAAAGAGTGTAATTAAAAAAAAAAAAAAAAACAGAACCTGAAGAACTTTATTTTTAAATGAGATATCCATATTATTTGAAGCAACAAAAATCCCATAGGGATTACATGGGAAGCAAGAAAGGGCGAGTCTGACTGATGTGCAATCTTAAAGGCATAGTTTGGGTTTCCACAATTTGATAATTTATATGTATTTTTGAAGTCTGTTTTTAATTTTTCTTTTAGTCGTACTGATATAAATGCCTATACTATTAATAATTACAAAACTTTGAATAAACACCACAAAATGCAATAAACTCACACCAATTGTTTTGGGTCAAAAGTACACACGGTTCTTCGTCAGGCAAACAAAGTAGGTACGAATGCTGCAGTCAAAACAGCAACTGCAGCACTGCAGTACTTGTGCCTACTTTGTTTGCCTGACGAAGGGTTGTGTATTCTTTTGACCCAAAACAATTGTTGCAAGTTTATTGCATTTTACGGTGTTTATTCAAAGTTTTGTAATTATTACTTTAAAATACCAGTTCTGTGGTGCTTCCTTATTATGCCTATACTATAGTCTTCCAAAGAAAAATTCAAAACAGAATGAGAGTAGAGCAAAGTGATATTAAATTTGATAAAATAATTATTGCCCTAACTAAGATTAATCAAAAAGAAAATTTAATAATTGACTTTAAAAATCCTCATAAATTGCAAATAATAAAACTCCTAAACATGATGCCGCAGAAATACTGGCCATTAGGCAAGCATGCAATGACATGGAGCCAACTAACGTTCACGCCAGATGGCACTACTTCCTAGAAGGAACAAGAAGAAAAAAATAAAGTCCTCTGAGTAATTTTGAAGACATTCCAATCCTGGAATGGAAGTATTCGCAATAAAGAATTTTTATGTATTAACTTAATATTTTTATTAGTTTAACATTCTTATAAAATACTTAATATAAGGAGTATAGTCTGTCAAGCCGTTTTAAAATAAAATTGTTCTTAAAATAATAAATTTCGTTTATTTACAAAAAATAGGTAATGTATTTTTTCATGAATTATGTGTAAAATAAACACATATATTTAGCTGTATCAATCATAATGATTCTGAAATGTGTTATCATAAGACAGGTAATATAGAAATATAAATACTTAAAGAAATTACCTGCATCTGTTTCAACATGACACCATTCATCAAGACTTGAGGTGGTTTTCCTATTCCGGTTCTGTCTATGAATTCCCAAGCAGTCTGATTTTTAGAAAAATAAAATAACAATTGCATATAATAGTAAATCTTTTTCATATATCACACATACACATAAATATACATGTAATATATTACTTGTCATTTAGAATTAATGGTAAGACATTTAAATTATAAAGATCTTTTATTGGTCACTTTATGCATCCTGGCTAGTTCAAACAAGTTGAATGTTCCATTCGAGAATAAGGATGTTGTGTTGCTGAGCTAGAGTCGCACAACTTTATCATAAAAATTCTTCACAGGGTTTTCTGGGTTTTATTTGAATAGTTTTAAAATTCACTCACTCGAGAAAAAATACTATATTTTTGACTATTCACTATTGTTTATTGGTTAATAATAGCTTATAACTGATGTCTGGGGCTCATTAAGCTCCCAGGTCCTAATTTCATGTCAGTTGTTAACCATAAATTTGTGAAAAGCATCGGCACCAGCATTTTTTATTTTAAGTTGTCTCTTATCAGCTATCACATTATGAAATGTTTTATAGTAAAATTTAGGTTATAGGAGCAATTTAAGAAATATTTCTGGCCTATAAATTTTCAGTATATCCACAAATATATAAATTACAAACACTTTAAATAAATCTATTATTACACAATTTTTCTTAAAAAAAAAAAATAATAATAATGATAAATAAATTCAGCAAACAATTAAATATAATTAAGTATGATTTTAAATTTTAAAATATACATATATAGCTTTAAAATATTTCATAAATTTGAGACAACAAATTACCTTTCTCCCTGCATCATAATCAGACTCAAATCCAAATATCAAATCCAAATCTTCATTGGAATAAAGTGTATTGAAGTGTGAAATAACGTTTTCAGCTGTTATGTCTTTTTCATCAGTTTTGGCATAAACCTAACAAAATATTTAATATCTAATATTAACACATAATATTAAGGTTATTAAAAAAAAAGAATAAGAGATAAACTGAGAATTTTTAGTAACATAAATAAACAAAATTACAAGTCTACCAAATATACACTAACTGTGAAACAGTGAGAGACAGAAAGATGAAACAAGCGGTATGATGGTCAGAGAGGTCTGGAATTTTCTGCATGAATGAATTACGAATTGTTTTCTGGTCTGAACCTTTTTAACATTAAATATTCATTAAAAGCTTCCCTTTGTCCTTTTCAAAATAATCAATGGCATTCCAATAAAATAAAAACACATTGCCATAAAGGAATATAACATGATTCTCTTCAATTTCCTATAATAACTAATTTTATACAATTCCCTTACACATTTCTTCAATGAAACAGACTAATGAATGAACTTTCTGTACTTCTGAGTACTATTTAAACTTCATGTGCTTATAGTGACGCCTGTCAGCCAATCTCTGAAATATTTCTGCAAACTGATATATAACAAATTTCAGAACTGTCAATCCAACAAACCATTTGTTTCACCTTTCTGTTTTTTTTTTTTTTTTTTTTTTTTTTTTTAAATCTTTCGCAGTTATGCCATTTCAAAATTGAGGAGTTCTTTCCAAAATACCCTATAAATGTATTTTTAGGTAAATAAGCATGTTATTCTTATCTTCTCTTACTACAGTGCATGTCACAAAAGTTCAAGCACAACAACAATTTTTAATAAAACTTAAAATATTCACTTTATTTCAATATCCTACTACATACTTGCCAACCAATTTTAATAAAAAAAGGGGAGATTTTTTTTACTTGTTTATTACGTCAAATAGAAAAAAAAAAAAAAAAAATACAGTTTTACAATTTTAATATTTAGAAGCAATCTATAAAAACATTTTACTATAGATTGATTATACTAAATATATAAAAGTTTTAAATGAAGTTATTCCTCTTCAACATATAAATATCTACAAAACAGAATCTGTAAGAAATTTATTTAACAATAGACAAAAAACTTAGTTAAGTTAAAGTATAAATAATTTTTTAAATAAATAGAATATGATTTTTGTGTATGTACATTAATCATACATATAAAAAAAAGTAGCAGTAGCTAATTATCAGTTTCAAACATGCATAAAACTAACTGAGTATTAATTTTCTTAAATTGATTTGGAAAAAAATTTCCTATCTGAAAAAAAATATTCTTAATTTTTTCCCCCATGTTTACACATTTGGTATAAATATGACATACAAATATTTAATTGAGGAAAAATAAACAGATTCATCAAATTCAGCAATAGAGATCTAAAAATAATTACATACTTGAAAAATATTGAGCACATCCATTGCTTTATTGTTTCTAGAACTGATCATTGATCACAATCCGGGGGTGGGGAGGGATACAAAAATAATTACAGAGTAAGAAATATTCAACTCAACTTCTAGAATCTAATGAAAGAAGTTTAAAATTAATATTCTCATTTATGTTGCAGATGGATAAAGATTAGGAAACAAAATACTTCTGCAGAACATTTGATTGCTGATCACTAGTTGGAAATAAATGAAGGGGGGGGGGGGGGGTAAAAATAATTACATCAACAAGAAATATTGAACAATTCTATTTCTTTACATGTTCTAGAATATCATAAAGCAAGTTTGAAATGAACATTAACATTTATGTTATGGATGGAAAAAGATTGGGAATCAGGAGTTTTCGTAGAACATTTGGGTTTTCTTTTTAAAACGACGATTTAAAACGACATTTATCCGCGACTTTTTTAAAAACGGAAGATTTCATCATCTGTCTGGAAGACCGGAAAATACGTTAAAAAAACGGAAGTCTTCCGGAAAACCGGAAAAGTTGGCAAGTATGCTACTATTTATTTGTCAATAATTTCACTCTTAAAACCATACTGAATAAAATTCTATCTTAAATTTCTTTCCAAACCATAGAATTTAACCCTAGATAACTAAACTTAAACCAGTGTTACTCTATGACTAATAATTTGACTCATACTCATAGACTACGAATTAAAAACAAGTATATTTTTATATTTCCTTTATTTATTTCAAACAAATTAGCATAACTTTAAAAAAGTATTATAATAATTCAATTAAAAAATAGAAAAGTGTTAAAAATTATCGTTTGCATTTACACTGTTGTTGTTGTTGTTGTTGAATGCCACTCTGAGAATCTGAGCCCTGGTAGTGGAACTATCCGGATTTATTTTAAGACTTGTTTTGGACTAGCCAGCAATTAGTTCTGACCTAAGCCTAATAGGAAGCATATGGGATATTCTCACATGTCCATTTTATCGAAATGACAAGCAGTATTCTTCAATTAAAGACTTGAAATCCTCCATTGAGAATGCTTGGTTTGAAATCAAACCAGAAACTATTCAAAACTTGATTTTATCGAAGGAATGGCATGTATTTAAACTTATTCAACGTAATGGAGCAATAATCAAGTATTAAATGTTTATTTTTATTCTTCTATAAGAAATAAATAAATACTGTCTTTAAAGTTTTGACATGCTAATTTTGTTATTATGTTAAATTCTATGGCTTCTGTTACAGCATAACTGTATTACATATTTTCTTTTGTAAAGTACAATTTGTACCACATATAAACCTGTATATGAATTAGAATGAATAATTAAAATTTATTTTGAAAATTACTGCAGTGCTTAAACTTTTGACATGCATTGTATTTTTTTATGCAAAACAAAATCAATGAATATATGAGTAAGATTTGGCGAAAAAAAAAATAAAAATACTATCTTTTCAACAAAAATATAAAAATGATTTTAATAATATATTACATCTGTTATGAACGACAATCCATCATATGGAGTTTTATCTTGACTGATAAAATTAAATGCATTCATAAATGCAACACCTCCATCTTGAAAACCATTCACAGATGTATTTGGATTCACAGCTAACAGAAGACCAATTCTGAAAAAAGAAAGATTTGTGAAGAGTTATCCAAAAATTAATGTAAACATAAAAAATCATTACAAAATGACTTTATTTGTTATTCATCTGCTTTGAAATATTGCTTTTTTAAAAATCCATATGACTCCTTTTCTGGTCTTGGCAGGCTGGGAGAGTGCTGCCGGCGTGAAACTAGTTTAACCCCACAGGCAAGTCACAAGTCCTGCCGCCTGCCTCCTTCCTACCTAAAGTTTCTTAAATTATTTTTTCATAAATTTTGATATAGTTTATGGTTTTAAGGTAAGATTTGTTGTGATAGTTTATTGATTCGTTTGTTTTGCAGGTTGTTAATTAATAAATCTGGTTTCTTGAAATTTGTGTATTTCATCCACTGATAAATTTTTTTTTTCATTTTTCTGAACTTCTCAAAGAAATTTTTAATCTTATTGGTCATTGGTGTTTCAGTGATCTTGTATCTGTTGCTTGGCTTCTACTATGCTTAATAGATCATCATTATTATATATATATAGAAAGAAAAAGGCAAACAGAAAAGAAAAAAATTACAATTCTGTCCTGAGCAGAGTTTAATGTTGGACGAAAGATCTATTTTTATTTTATTTATTTTTTAAAACTAAAATTGTTGGATATCCTGCTTTATTTTAATTTAATGCAAAGGGGGAAATAAAGTTTTCATTTGGTCTATTTTGTCTGAAAAAAAACAGTCTTTATGTTTTAAGAAAGAACAAGATTTTCAATCATTTTTCAATAAAACATTGTCGAAGAAGCTATATTTAATACATGTTTTTTGGCCAAATAGGGTGCTCCTATAAATTAGACATCACTCCTTTTTCCCTCTTCAGGTTTACTAGTTTCTGAAATTCAGTGGAGTGACAGTGGCACGTGTTTATGTCCCAGTGGTGACTGTTTATCATCATTTCAAAATTTAAAATCACTATAGGTTTCTATTCCTCCCTTCAGGATTTCTCTATTGGCACGTATTTTTCAAATGTGCATATACTGTGCATTATGCCAACTAGGATGTATGCATCCAGTTAAGCCTTGATCATTAAATGAAGATGTTCATTCAATATCGTTCTTGTAAAGATA
Organism: Salticus scenicus; assembly: GCA_963930645.1. Taxonomy (NCBI): domain Eukaryota; kingdom Metazoa; phylum Arthropoda; class Arachnida; order Araneae; family Salticidae; genus Salticus; species Salticus scenicus. Next base: position 33,038,510 of record OZ005652.1, on the reverse strand, counting down.
AAGAATAAAACTCTGGAGGAGGATTTCAAATACGTCTTATAGTCTCAAATGGCCCCCTCCGATAAATCACGTTTCTTGAAATGACAGATCAACTGCTTCAAAGCATTGAAAATATTTACAATGCTGATACTCTTATTGTATTTTACAGATGAGAGCAACAAGATCTGAGCTGAGTATTACTCGTTCAAGTAATGTCCTTTTTAACTTAGTACATGGCCTTCCCTGAAAATACCACAATGCAATGTTAATAGTTTGCACACACCAGAGCCATAGAATTGTATTTCTTGGTTTTTTGAATTTTCAATTATATTATTTCAATTATACACAAATTTCAATTACGATAACTTTGTATGTATATATATTCATAAAAACACGTATGCAGGACTCGAAATTAACAGTAGTCCATTGGTCCGAAACCACAAAAATATTCAATGGACCAGCAAAGTGTAAATTTTAGTGGTCCAACGCACCAGTGAAGCTTTACAATTTTTATTTATTTATTTTTTTGTACTTTTTACTTTTCTCGAAAATTGCCCGTAAATCTGTCACCGAATAGTATATGCTTAATAATATAAGAAATAGTAAGTGTACTTCTTATAATTGTCAATATCACCTATTCTCTGTAAATTTTCATTTAATTTCTCTTTCATAACCTTTTTTTTTTTTTTTACTTTTAATTTTTAATACTAAATACCGTATATTTCCGAATATAAGCCGATCCGTATGTAAGCCGAGAGTACATTTTTCCCTGCAGAAATTTGCCCAAAATTGCAAACCCATGTATAAGCCGAATTGAAAAAATACTCTTTTTAAAGTTTGAGTATATCGCCAAAATGGAGAAAATATTGCCAATCTATACAACCTTCAGGATAATCTGTCCAATGAAATTGCGCGAAATGCGTGCTTATCCAATAGAATTCCTTACCTTGCTTAGCCATAACGTAAAACGTTCGCAGATTGTTCGCCAACGGCGATAGTTTTAACTCTGGCAACCCTATCAGAAGGGAGGCAAACACAGACGCGAGCGCAAGTCCCGGCAGCCGAAAACGATGGCTACCGTAATACCGGGCCGGGAGACCTAACGCTAACGTCGATGAAGCAATGCCGCCGCTGGATGTTTACATAAATAAGCCGTGTAAAGTCCGATTGCATCGATTTTTTTTTAATGACGTATCTAAATTATTTTGTATATTTCAACTTTTCAGTATTTTTATCAGTGCTTCAAGGCAATCTTCAACAAAATAAAAATACTTCTATAAAAAAAACGAAGCTTTGCCGCTTTTGCTAGTGTAAGCCTAGAAACATTTTAAACAGAGATGATTTAAATTTAATTGTATAAATTAAAAATATGATCAGGAGTCCTGTTTGTTTCAAGTTTCTCTTATACTATTTCTGAATCAGACAGAGAATTTACTCCGTTCGTGCACTCTGCCGATGACTTCAGTTACCGGCAGGTCAAAAAGAAATGTAAACAAACGTGACTACATCGAGCATTTTGTGAAATAAATTTAAAATTGCTAATTTAAGAGTTTTATATGTGATAATTATTTAAAAATAAGGTTTAATATGACTATTTTACTTTATATATACTTTTTAAGCTTAAAATATATGTATTCAATCATTGTTTCTGAAGTACGTTTTTTGCTAGAAATGTAGATCCGTATATAAGCTGACCATTATAATACAGCTTCCGAAAAATTTCCAAAAATTCTCGGCTTATACACGGAAATATACGGTACTTGATATTAAGCTTGTTTATTAAAACATAAATTTTTGATTTATATAAGACTTCATTTGTATTTTTTTAATTAATTTACAAAAATTTATCATATTTGACTTGTAAATTTATAAACAAACAAAATCTTAGTAAAACCAACAATTTAGAAATTTTCAAATATTTTTAAAAGTATAATAGAATGGACGAGTGAAATCTGAGGACCAGTAAATTTATTTTCTTAATTTCTACCCCTGTGTATGCATAGAACACATTAATATTCAACTTAAATATTTTTTTTTAATGAAATGAGAAAACCCTATGTTTATTTACAACTAAAGAAATAATAATAAATATTCAAATTTTACTTGAAATAAATAATACTGATAATTAAAACCCGAATAAACTACTATGTCAGAAACGCCAAAGAAAAATATTTGAGATGCATACAGCTGTTTCGGTAGCATTCTTTTTGCACTGAAGACTGTGCACTTACAGCTCAAATATTTTTCTTTGGCGTTTCTGACATAGTAGTTTATTCGGGTTTTAATATTCCAACACCAAGTCTCCTGTTATTATTTAATACTGATAATTATTAGAAAAGATTAAATACTGTTTCATAAAAATATTAAAAATAGACAATTCAGACATTTGTTTATTTATAAATGAAAAGGAAATTTTGTCAAATTAAGATTTCTAATGAATCAAGTATTTGGAGCTTTTTTAACTTAACTATGAGTAAATTTGGAGCAGGCAAGGCACAGCATCCTTCTGAAATTGTCTGGGAGGAATTCTGATTTTACAAACATATATGAAATTAGAGGCATGTATCGTAAATTCATATTAAATATTTTTTTTAAATGTTGAAACTTTAAAATTGGGGTGAAATGACAAAATGAAAAAGAGAAGGAATAGAAATTCAGTATCAGTAGCTCTTATTTTATTTACCTGATTGGAGCTTTATGAACATAAAAGGATTCAGCAAGTTTAAAAATATCTCTTGCATTAGCTTGAGCAGGATCAGCAATAATGACCTAAAATAGATATGTTAGTGAATATACCACACACCTCTGAGATTAAAACAGATAAACAATAAATATTAATACTATATTCCATAAAAATTTATTCCAAAATATATACATAATTTGTTATTAATTAGGATAATTTTTTAACTATGTCATATGATGCTGTTAAAAAAATAAATATTTATCTTGAAATTTAATTCTTTTAAGACAATTTTTAAATCAGCATTCAGTTAACATGATAAATACTTTAATTTCACAATATTACTGAGGTTGGATTACTTAGTACAGTTAAATAAAAGCAATTTCAATCTACTGATATTTTACAAAGAATTAGTTTGCCATGGCCATCATAAAGCTTTCTGCTGAATCCTTCTATATAATAGCTTTTCCTATTTAACATATGGACAAATGTTCAATCAACGTAGCTTCTCACAATAAAAATTGTACTTATGCAATTTGGTGCAATATTAACCTAATAGATGCTGATACACAGCCATCTGAAAAAATTGCAGAAAGTAAATCGACATAATTTTTCATAATATCTATCGCACATATTAAATTTGGTGCATTTATATGTCATATTAAACTGAGATATTAGTTTTTCATGAACAGGGTAAATTGCAGCATAGCAGCACCACCTGTCCATTAATATGCACTGAAATTGAATCAACACAGTCTTTTATATCATAACCTATATGTATCAAGACTTGTGCATCTATAAATTTTATAAGTGAGATATAGCCTTCCACTGAATTAGAGAACTGCAGCATCATCTGTTAGATAATATATTTCCCAAAAGCTAATAAAGCACAGCTTAAGTTCAGGTCCAATCAAATATAAACACATATTAAATTTTGTCCATTGGTTTACAGATACAGCATCAACAAAATTTTGCTGATACACAGACAGACATTTTCTAAAAATGATTAAATCGTGTTCAGGACATCACAAAGCACGGAAATCTATTAAAAACTGGATGTCAGAAATTTTCACAAATTCAATGCTTTCTCATTATGTAGATACAGAAGGAAATAAAAATATAAAGTATACATCAAATTTAAATAAATTTAAAAAAAAAAAGGTCTTACAAGATGATAGATATTTTTTTTCACACTACGAAGCATTCCAGGATATGTAGGTCTTAATAAATCTTGGACGCTACTAGGCCAAGAACGATATGGACGGTCTGTTTCAATATTGTTTATGTACTGTAAAGCAAACAAAAATATAGATTTAAAGACATTTCTTTAAAGTAAATACATGTATATATCTGTACTGATAAGTATAAAGGATTTAAGTCCATAGTCTTGATTTTTCAGGAGACTAAAAATAAAGTTAAACTAACTAAAAACTAATCAGAAGAATCCATTAGGAAAAAGGGATTAGGTTGATTTATGCCCTTTATACCATTCAGTGATTGTCAACCTTCATTTAATAAAGGGAAAAAATTGAATTAAATATTTTATACCAAAGATTAATGCTAAATTTCTGACTTGAATCTTTTTTTACCAATGGATTTTCTTAAGGACTAAATGACATGGATTTAAATCCTTTATACCAATCGATAGAGCATTTTTTTCTGAGTCTGACTATGTACTTAACTCAAAATCGACATTTTTGGACTTAAATCCTTTATACTTATCAGTACAGATATTATCTATTTACAAAAGTGAAATTAATATTTTTAAAAATTTATAATTCGAAATAACATTTAAAGTATTCCCATATTTGTTCCATGCCAACAAATAATATGAAACAGAAATAAAAATAATCTTAAAGTGCCTATATTTAATTATTTAAGCAATTATAGCTTTAATGACATAATCATATTTTAATACTGTAAGCAGCTTCTTTCTCCTTTTTGCAAAAAAATAAATATGTTACTCTTACAAAATTATAATAAATTGGTTATATAAATCAGTAAATAAATATCTTTTGCAAAAAACAGTAAAATAATTTAGAAAAAATTTTACTGAAAATGAAACAACATTATTAATACATAACTTTTCACTACTAGTTTAATTTATATATATATATATATATATATATATTTTACAATTTACTTCTTAAAAAATTTATAAAATCTTAAATTTAGTTAGTTATAGTAAAATTTTTAAGAATAATTTTTAAAAATACAGAAACTAGAATAAGTGTGTACAACAACAATAATCCCATACATATGTGCCTAATTGGTTCAATAATGTTTATCATTTTTAATTTAGCCCCAAAGAGTCAATATAACTCTACATAGAAAAAATTTGATGGAAAACACTGTATGATAAATATCTTTATAAAGTATAGTTTTATTTCTAATTTAAACTCTGGAGGAAAAAAAAAAAAAAAAAAAAAAAGCTTCATATTTATAATTAACCATCCATATTCTTGTTAGCATAAGAACATTTTCGTGAATTCCTTTTGCCTAAAATTGCTAACATCAAATTATGTCTAAATGTTTAAAACACTGTTGTCTTTTCCTTAAGGAATAATAAATTAATAGGCACACGTCGAAATAGCAGGCAACGAAAATGCTGATAAACTAGCCAAGAAGTCCAGAAATCTCAACAATAACAGCAACAGTGTCTCTCTTCAAGATGCAAATGCAATAACTAAATCTAAACTTAGAGAAAAAACAATCCAAGCGAAACACCAGCTTTGTGAAATAAATGCAGATTGACTAATAACAAAAACTATAATAAGGCTAAGAACCGGTCATCACAGAGGCATGAAAATTAATAAAGAGGGTGGAAGGGTGTATAGAAATTGTAACAATTGCCCAGATACACAGCTTACACCTTGCCATATCTTTGAGTGTCCGGCAATAAGTGCGAACTTGAGAGAAATTGGTGTATTGCCGTTACTGATAGACCCATATGACGACAACATCCAACAAATCGCAGATGCAGTTATAAAGATCCACGGTTTAATCTAATTCGACTACGTCATGGACACGACAAAAAAAAAAAAAAAATTCTAGGTAATATTGTAAAATAAATAAATTTCTCACTATATATATATATGAAAGGATAAAGAGAGGTAAGTTTTTAAATTATTATTTTAAATTAATAGTGAGCAATAATTTAAAGAAAATCCCATTAGAAAGTCTTAACTTAAAATTAATTCTAAAGTTTCCCCTGTAAAGTAAGTTTTAGTACAATGCGTGAGGATAACGCAAAAGTCATAAAAGAGAACCAACTTTAAGACAAGAAAGTGATGAATAAGTGCAACCTGCAGCTTTTTACTTTCTTCTATCTTCAATAGAAGAAAGTATTGGATTCGTAAAAATTTTCGATTTCGGGTTTTTGATGGATTTACACGTTTTGAGAGCTGTAGAACACGATTTTAACATTTTTAGAAAATGTCTGTCTGTCTGTCTGTCTGTGTGTGACAAAATTTTGTGGCAACTGTATCTCTGGAACTACTGCACAGAATTTCATACAAATTGGTATGTAGTTGCACCTTGAGATAAATTAGTGCCTATCAACTTTTGGTAAAAATCGTCTTACAGGTTGCGTTGCCATCCCGCTTTAACAGGGTGATATAGGGCAAAAATTTTCAAGATGGGTATCTTTCGAAAGGTCTCGTCAGTACCTTTAAAACGAATGGTTGAACTATAAATCTGTGATAATTTAAAACAAAGTCATCGATTTTTTTTGCTTTTTACGAAAAAAAACATAGAATTTTTTTTTTTCTCTCCCCTTAATTTTATCAAACTCCCACGGTTTCCGTGTTCTGACAAACTTAAACTAATTTTTGCTTTTTTCCCCTAATTTTGTCAAAGTCCTGCGGTTTCCGTGTCTTGACAAACTTTAACATATTTTTGCATTTTTCCCCTAATTTTGTCAAAGTCCCACGGTTTCCGTGTTTTGACAAACTTTGACAAAATTTTGGGTAAAATGTGAAAATTATTTTAAGTATGTCAAAACACGGAAACCGTGAGAGTTTGACAAAATTAGGGTAAAAAAGTAAAAATTAGTTTAAGTTTGTCAGAACACGGAAACCGTGGGAGTTTGATAGAATTAAGGGGAGAGGAAAAAAAAAAAGTGGGACTTTGACAAAATTTTGGGTAAAATGTGAAAATTTGTAAAGTCCCACTTTTTTTTTTTTTTTCCTCTCCCCTTAATTCTATCAAACTCCCACGGTTTCCGTGTTCTGACAAACTTAAACAATTTTTTGCATTTTCCCCCCAATTTTGTCAAAGTCCCACGGTTTCCGTGTTTTGACAAACTTAGAATAATTTTCACATTTTACCCAAAATTTTGTCAAAGTCCCACACTTTTTTTTTTTTTTTTGTTACTGAGTGAATTTGTATAGGAAAAGATAGAAGAAAGTCTCGTGGTGGCCACAACATACTAGTTGTGGTTTGGAGCTGCATAGTAATTAATCCTAGAAATCTGGACCTCAGCTAAGCTGTCAATCATTAAGTTAATATCCAATAAGCATAGGAAGGAGTGGTGTGATTTCCCGCCTAAAATGCCAGTATTTAAGTGAAAACACGGGCAGAGGAGCTCGTCTCTTCTGGTGTGCTCTTGCTTAGTAAACTTACGTCAAATAACGGCCCGAGAGGGGTCACCTGATCGCATTCGGCTGCACTGCACTGCATCCATTTGCTCAACTCACAATCATGGACTGTACCTTATATGTTCCAGATGGATAAATAAAAACATGTGCTGCAAATTTGGAGTTATTACTGAGTGTCAGCCTCTTTCCTTCATAGCTATTATGTGACTCAAGTAAGGGAATTCGTCACATTAAAATAAGTCGACAGGCATGAACACCTGCTACAAAGTAAATAATGGTACTCAAGTTATGGCTGCAAGAAAATTAATTATGTTTGATCTTGACCCCTCTCGAGGAAACATTAAACTAAATCTGTATCAATAAAAGCAACTCTTTTCAATAGAAAGAAAAACAATAAACTAAATCTGCAGAAGGAAAGAAAATATTAAATTAAATCTATATCAATAAAGGCAGCCTTCTCAAAAGAAAAATATCATTAGAAAATAAAATAAAGGAGAAGATATTCATTCATTTAATCAGTCAAAAAGAGCTTTCCTACTATCTTTCATTCAAAAGAGAATTAATCTCCTCTCAAATAAAGTGGGTCAAATTGTGTGGATCTCTCTGCATTCATAATGTGTTCTGTCATTATCAAGAGTGTGGAATCAAGGTCAAGTGCTTTGGCTACTAATGTGGTGTTCTTCCTTATCAATTGTGTTATTTCATCAAGGTCAATGGCCTCATTCACTGGATGGAGGAAAATTAGAAACAGATAGATAAGCAATCAGTGTTAAAGTCATTTCATTTTGTTTTACTGACAGAAAAGTAAAAAATTTTTTATTTTTATTTTTGTTATGACATTCACGGAAGAAAAGTGAGCAAATGATTTATTTATTTTAAAATAAAGAGGAACTTTAATTAAAAAAAAAAAAAAAAAAAGTAGTAATAATAATAATAATAATAATACAATAAGTATTTTTTAATGTGTGTTAATTACTATATTAAAAATGAGTATTTTTGCAGTTCTCCCATATTTAATAATGAATTTTTATTATATTTAAGGAGTATATAAATTATTTTTGATTGTTCATTTTCTGCATAAGTATTTAAAAAAAATTTTTGATATTTTCAAAGTTAAAGTGTATTATTTTCTGAAGTTTTATTTTTATTTGAAATTTGCATATTATTATGTTTAAGAGTTACCTAAATTAGTGGGTTTTTTTTTAATGTCTGCATAATTATTTTTAAAAACTGATATTTTCTCAAAGTTGTTATTTTTTGAATTTTTATTTGAAATTTGAATATTATTATATTTAAGGGTTATCTAAATTAGTTTTTGTTCTTAATGTTCTGCATAATTAATTTAAAAATTGATATTTTCACAAAGTTGTATTATTTTCTAAATTTTTATTTTTATTTGAAACTTGAATATATTTCATAAAGGTTGAATTTCTTGAAAAAAAAAAAAAAAAAAAAATTGAATTTGAAGTTAAAAAATAGAAGTTAAGATGGCCAAGGACCCACCCGAAGATCCAGTGGTCCCTGAGAATACAGGTGGAGATAATTTAGGTGCCATTTCAGAGACGGAGCAGGGTAATTTAAGTGAATTAAATAACTCTTCCTCTTCTACAAACACACCGGTAAAAGAGGAAAATGTGCTTATTGAATTTTGCCCTGAAAATGGAATGTTATGGACGGCGTGGTTGCCGTATTTTGACGCGTGGTGTCAGGAGAATGGAAAAGTCGCGATTTGGAAGGTTAGGAATATACAGAGGTTTTTAAAGGGGAGAGCCCTAACAGTTTATGTTAATAATAGCTTAAATATGATGCACTGGGAAGAAGTAGTAGAAATTTTTAATGAGCAATTTACTACACCTGGAGACACCTCTTTAAATGATTTTTCAAGTATTGTATTCAAACAGGGTGACAATGTTATAGATTACTACCACAAGAAACTTCAAGTGGGACGAGCTTTAGGTTTAGAACCTAAATTCCTGTTGGACGGATTAAAAGACGGATTGCCATTAACATTAAAACAACTTGTGGTGGTTAATTCCCCGAAAAGCCTAAATGAATGGAGGGATTTGGTTCATCGATTAGATAAATTGCAACTATCAGGAAAATCAGCTGACACTCTCCCACCTAAGTCGGATCAGTATCCAAAATATAACTACTCTCAAGTCTTCAATAGGGCCCCTGTGCAATACAATCCCCGTCCACAACCTTGGAGTTATCGATTTCCTAATGTAAATAGACCCCATATGGGATACTCTAATCAAAATCAACCCACTAGGACTCATGATAACCGACCCAATTTACGAGGGCCTAGACCCCAGCAGTCAAACGCAAATGCACGACTACATTTTCAAGGACCTTTACCTCCTTTTCCATGTAAATATTGTACTAAAATTAACATCCCTAACGCGTTTCATTGGCATAGAGAATGCCCTTTCAAGCAGGAACAACCGACTCATACCACAGAAGAGCCCACAGTAGGAAACAGTACGACAGAAGGTGTAAATAACACATATTGACAGTTTGCCGCGACCGGTCGCATAATTCAAAATAAGGGTACCCAAAGAAAGAATCAGCAATCAAGTCAAAGTGTTAAAAACCCAAACTCGTACTCTAATCCTATTCCTTTAATTTTCGACACAGGCAGCAGTTTAAGTATTCTTCCTCAACATTTTGTTCAGAAATATCGACTTCCCACAAAAAATCTCTCTCCAATTAATGTTGTACAAACACAAGGGATGTTGAAGATTACCAAAAAATGTTCCCTGTTATTACAAATAGGTAATATTACAAAAAATATTGATATGTTTATTTTGAATAATAACTTACCATATGCTCTCCTTAGCTTAGATCATTGTGGACCATTTGAATTAACTTTTGATTGTGCTAAAAAATGTGTAACACAAAATAACAATATTCTACCATTGTTAAAAAATATACCAAGTTGCTCTCAAACCTTACATTTAATTCCTGAAAGTGAAAATACAATTAGAAGTGAAAATGTTAATGTTCAATCAAATAATAAGGTAGAGAAGACAGAGTACACTCCTGCCACTGAAGAAAATCACTAACTCCTCAGTCTGCTAGAGAAGGAAAACTTCCTACTTTATTATCAAAATATGTCAAAATTTTTGCTAAATCAAAATATGACGTTGGAAGAATTCGTATGGAACCCCAGAGAATTCATTTAAATTCTGATTTGCCTATTTCACTCAGAGCCTATAGAACTTCCCCTAAGGAAGAAGAAGAAATTAAAACCCAAATTCAAAATTTATTACAGGCAGGTATAATAAAAGAAAGTTGTTCCCCTTATTCGGCACCTGTAACCTTGGTGTATAAGAAGGAAGAAGGAAAAAAGAGTCGTTTATATGTGTTGACTTCCGTAAACTTAATTCAATAACAAAAACCGATGCTGAACCACTTCCGCGAATAGATACTTTATTAGATAAATTAGCTAAAGCAAAATTCTTTTCCACCCTCGACTTGGCAAGTGGATATTGGCACATTCCTATCCACCCAAGAGATACTGAAAAATTGGCCTTTGCTACAACTTTTGGATTATATGAATGGAAATACCTGCCCTTTGGCCTCAAGAATGCCCCTGCTATCTTCAATCGAACAATTAGAAGAATCTTAAATAAATACAAAATAGATTTTGCATGTAATTATTTTGATGATATTATTGTATTTTCACAGTCAGAAGAAGAACATTTCAAGCACTTAGAGCAACTTTTTGAAATCTGTGTTAAAGAAAACTTAAAATTAAAATTATCAAAATGTAATTTTGCCAAAACAAAAATTAATTTTCTAGGATATGAAATTACTAATGGACTTATTACGCCTGATAATCCCAATATTGAGGTCATAAAAAATTTGAAACCGCCAAAAAATGTCAAGGAATTACAGAGAGTTTTGGGATCCGTAAATGTCTATGCTAGATTTATTCCAAAATATGCAAAAACTAGGGCTCCATTAAATAATTTGCTAAAGAAAAATGTCCCCTATGTTTGGGACCAAAAATGCGAAAATTCCTTCCAAAAATTAAAAAATGCTCTAATAAGTAAACCCATTTTAAGACTCTATGATCCCAAAAGTCCCTATCATTTATTTGTTGATGCCTCGAGTCATGGTGTGGGATGTGTTGTTAAGCAGGCAGATGAGAATGGCAATTTACATCCAGTAGCATATCATTCTAGAAACTTACGTAATTATGAAAAAAATTATGCCATTACTGAATTAGAATGTTTAGCAATCATTGATGCTTTAGATAAATTTTATCATTATTTGCACGGTCAAAAATTTGTCATACATACAGATCATGCGGCTCTCACTTGGCTAAAAAATGTTAAAAATTTAAGAGGAAGATTATTCCGCTGGTCCCTTAAACTTAGTATGTTTGACTACCAAATTCAATATCAAAAAGGTTCAACTAATATTGAAGCTGATATGTTATCCCGATTGCCTGTTTTAGAAAATGTGTCACACCATGTACACCTCCTTGACTTAAATGAAATTAAAGACAATCAGAAAAAAGAAAATATAATTATTAATGGTAAGAAAATTATTGAAATTGATGATGTAAATGTAATTAAAAAGAAAGGTTTGTATAAGATAATAGTCCCTATGTCATTAAGATTATCCCTACTAGAGAAAACCCACACTCAATTTGGACATCCTGGAATTTATACAGGGTGACAAGAAATAACTTGGACACACATGATACATTATAACTTTAATGCTAATGAAAATATTACAACCAAACTTCAAAATAAATATGAATACATTATTTTGTCTAACATATTTACAAATTTTCAAAGTGGCTACCTTTAGCCTTAATACAGAGCTTTAAACGTGTCACAAAATTTTCGGCTATGGGCCGCAACTCACTTACTGATATTTTATCCCATTCTTTGCATAAGGATTTCTTTAGGGATGCCAAAGTTTTATGAGGTTTAGCACACACCCTTGTCTCCAAGATGGACCAAACAGAATAATCCATTGGGTTCAAATCTGGGGAATACGGTGGCAATTCTTAAGCTCCAATGAAGTCAGAAAAATTTGTCTTGCACCAATCTTGAGTGCCTTTAGCTCTGTGTGCAGGTGCGGAATCCTTTTGGAAGGTCCATCTTTTGTTTCCAAAGAACTTTTGCGACCAAGGTAAGACGACATCTTCTAAAATTAGTTTGCGATATGTTTGTTGATTAATCTTTAACCCTTGATCAACAAAAACAAGTGGTGTTTTCCCACTAGCACATATCCCACCCCAAACCATTACAGATTGGGGTTGTTGACGTCATTCAACAATGCAAGAAGGTCCAGGTGCTTCTGCTGACCAAACTCTATCATTATGGCTATTGTGAGCTTGTTCAATCGAGAACAGTTTCTCATCTGTGAAGACAAATGTTTGCCATCGATTACCTACGGCCCGCTTTAACAAATCCTTACACCTTTGAAGTCTTGTGCGTTTGTTCTCTGCTGTTAGCTTTTGGGCCTCTTTCATTTTGTAAGGGCGAAGACTAAGCTCTACTCTTGCCATCAAACGTATGGTTTCTCTGTTGATCTTCATCTCTCTAGCAACCTTTCTCATTGAAATCCTAAGATTTCGTTGAACTCGGTTTTTGATAACTTTTCGGTTTCTTGATGTTTTAACTGTGCGTTTTCTTCCTCTTCCTGGCCTGGCACCATCATGTCTGAGTTCTTTAAACATTTTGATTGTGTATGAAACCGTCTGCTTAGGCACTTTCAATAGTTGAACAATATCACATTGTTTCTTTCTTGCTTATGTAATTCAAGTATGGCAGATCGTTTGTTAACCACAATGGTTATCTCACAACTAACTTACTTACACCTGTTTATTCGCTTTCTAGGATCAATACTAATAATAAATGACAATGAAATAAATTTATAACTTTAGTGGAAGTTACAGATATTTCGTTTGAAACTTCGTCCAAGTTATTTCTTGTCACCCTGTAAAATGGTAAATTTAATTACACCCCAGTATTATTAGCCTAATGTTAATAAAGATATTGAAAGTTTTGTGAAACATTGTCATATTTGTCAATTAAACAAAAAGTGTAAACAAAAAAGATTTGGCTCGTTACAAGAAGTACCACCAACAGATAAACCTTTTGAATGTTTGTCTTTGGACACTGTTGGTGGACTTAATTATTATAATTCTACAAAAAAGTATTTGCATTTGGTCGTGGACCATGCAACCCGTTATGTGTGGGGATTTCCATCAAAAAGCGTTACCACTGAAACTTATAAAAACTTTTTAAAACAATTATTTCAAATTCAAGTGCCTAAAAAATTGTTAACTGACAGAAATGCAGCATTCACTTCATCCAGTTTTAAAAAATTTCTTCGAAATTATTATGTTAAACACCTATTAACAAGTAGCCATCATCCCGAGTGCAACGGGAAAGTCGAGCGGCTCAATCAGACTATTGTTACGCGTTTAAAGTGTAAAGTTAATTCTTCTTCAAACAAAATTCCCTGGACTAAATTACTTGAAGAAGTTTTAAATCAGTATAACTCAACACCTCATTCAGTAACTCAGTTTCCACCTAAATATTTATTATTAGGAGAATTACCATATGACCCCTTATTGGCAAATAATAATTACTACCCTTCAGTTGATGAAGCTAGAAAAATAGCAAAAGAAAAAACAATACAATATCATAATAAAAACAAAGTCAGATACGATGCTCGATTTCTCCCAGTGGAATTTAAAGTTGGAGATGAAGTGATTTATGAGGAATTTCAATATCCAAACACGCGTAAATTGAGTTCACCTTATTCAGGCCCATATAAAATCTTAAGACAATTATCTAACGTTAATTTTGAGATAGACAAACCCAGCCTTCATTTTAAGAGAAATTCAGAAATTGTCCATTCATCTAAGTTAAGATACTATAATAATCCTAAAAATTTCAAATTAAGTCATGAATAAATTAGTTAGATATCAGCTTCCAGTCCCAAGTTTTTTTTTATTTTTGCTTTCCTATTTCCCCATACACGTTGGATGAGGATCCTAGCTGAGTTAAAGAAATCGGAGGGATGTCGGGAGACATATCTTCCTTTCTTTGACTCAGTGGCACTAGCGTGCCCTTAACTTTTCTTTTTTACAAATATACCTTTTTGGTTTATTTAAATTTTTTTCTTAAATATCATGTAGATGGTTTTGTGAAATGAGGATCCCCCGCTCCTAAGCCCCCTTACTATAAGCAGTCTGTTTTCTCATGGTCTCCTGATCTTCACCATTGTGATGTGTTCGGAGAACACGGGAAAACTGATTTGTTTTCCCTCTCTGTAGAAGCTAGCCAGTTTCCACCTTTAGCCCAAATTACTTTTGGAAAGGCTTGACATTCTCAGAGTTTCAAGGGTTAATGTACCCACCATATAATTTTTGTGGATTGCCAAACTTGAAGTTTATAGCAGTCTGTAATACTTTGAAAACAAATAATTACTCAAACAAAGTAATTAACTTGGTTTTAGGTGTAAATAAGTTGTAAAAATTTTTGCTGTTAATAATATTATTATTGTTTGTATCTTTAGTAAGTATTTTTATCTAATTGTTTGAAAATGTGTTTTACATTAACCAGGAAAAAGTGTCAATGATCTGAAATGATACAAATGTATTTATGGTGTCATTTTTTCAAATATATGGACAGTAGAGAAAACTGCAAGTTCCGTATATTTCTTTTAAAAAATAGATTCCTTGCAGATGTGTAATATCATGTTCAACGTCATTATATTTTTATGTAATTTTAAAGACTCTGTGCAAAACCAAAGGACTTCTTCGCCAAAGAAATGATCTATTTTGCCTACTGATCAGTTACAAAACTTATTTACAGGACCTTGTTATAATGGTTCATTATATATGAACACAAAACTATTATAAAACTATAGGCGTCACCAACTAGTTGGGAGCAAGAAATTTCTGCTTTAATATTTTCTGCTTTATATAATATTGTATACGAGTGCTACATTATGTTTTATTTTATATTTTTATATTACTCCTATGAAACTATTGTATGTATCGGGTTGAGCACATGGAACTAGGAATACAGAAAAAAAAAAAAAAAAATTCAATAAACGGGAGTAAAGTAGTAATTAAAGAGACAATATACACACTTCTCCTTCTACACAATAATACAGACCATCTTTTCCTGGACTATCTGCTGCCTCTGAATGAGTTCCCATGGACTTGCAGGCAAGCCCAGGGGAACATTGTCTTGGAGGGGGGGGGGGGATATGAAAGGATAAAGAGAGGTAAGTTTTTAAATTATTATTTTAAATTAATAGTGAGCAATAATTTAAAGAAAATCCCATTAGAAAGTCTTAACTTAAAATTAATTCTAAAGTTTCCCCTGTAAAGTAAGTTTTAGTACAATGCGTGAACATAACGCAAAAGTCATAAAAGAGAACCAACTTTAAGACAAGAAAGTGATGAATAAGTGCAACCTGCAGCTTTTTGTGGTTTGGAGCTGCATAGTAATTAATCCTAGAAATCTGGACCTCAGCTAAGCTGTCAATCATTAAGTTAATATCCAATAAGCATAGGAAGGAGTGGTGCGATTTCCCGCCTAAAATGCCAGTATTTAAGTGAAAACACGGGCAGAGGAGCTCGTCTCTTCTGGTGTGCTCTTGCTTAGTAAACTTACGTCAAATAACGGCCCGAGAGGGGTCACCTGATCGCATTCGGCTGCACTGCACTGCATCCATTTGCTCAACTCACAATCATGGACTGTACCTTATATGTTCCAGATGGATAAATAAAAACATGTGCTGCAAATTTGGAGTTATTACTGAGTGTCAGCCTCTTTCCTTCATAGCTATTATGTGACTCAAGTAAGGGAATTCGTCACATATATATATATCAAAATATCCACAGTCACACTTTTTTGTCTAATTATTTAAAAAGAAAAAAAAAAACACCAGATTTCACCCGTCTAGACAGTTGATTCCAAATTTCTGCAACAGCCACATATAATTGTGCTTAAATTTCAATTTGGGATCGATTAATGAACACTCCTGATTAAAAAAATAAAATCGCAATAGTGATAAATCATTTAATTTTTAATAAAAATGAAGTTTTTTAATACTAAATGGAGAAAAACTTACTACATCATTTCAAAAGACTTTCACAACTGTTATGCTCTGGGGCTTCTTCAATTGTAGTATGGTTCCGGAGGACTTCTGCTGACTTTTTATTTCCAAATCTAGATTCAAAAGATCACGTCATCTGATGTTGATACATATAGGATCCGACTGGTTACAGATGTTATAGCCTATTAATACCTCTATCACTTCATGCTGCAATGCATAATAAAATTTGATAGTTTTTTAAGGTTATTAAAATCTATTTCTATTGATTCATTATGGTTAATTTTAGTCAATATGGTTAGTTATTTAGTCATCATGGTTAATTTAGTCAATTTGACTAAAATTAACCATAATGAATCAATAGAAATAGATTTTAATAACCCTAAAATACTACAAATTTTATTAATAATCAATATGCATTGCAGCACAAAATGATAGAGATATTAGTAGGCATCTGTAACCAATCAGATCCTATATATATCGACAACAGATGGCGCAATCTTTTGAATCTAGATTTGGAAAGAAAAGTCAGCAGAAATCCTCCAGGACATACAACTAAAGAAGCACCAGGGCATAATGGTGGTGAAAGTCTCTTTTGAAATGAAGAAGCAGGTTTTTCTTTCTTTATTTAGTGATAAATGATATTTCAAATTTACTTAAATCAGAAATGCAATGAAAAGGTTATAAGCAAAACAAAAACTTTGAATAAGTTACTTAACTTTTTCAGAACAAAAACAAAAGAATCAACAAAATTATGACATGAAATTTTCAACAGGCAGCTAAATTATTTATCATTCTTGTAACTTAATTTAGAGATGTAAAGTATTGTAGTAAGGAAAATTCCATACCTGAATTGCAGTGTCCCTTATATCTATAGCATATTCTTCTTTATCCAGAGCAAAATCAATTTTCAATAATTTTGTGAGTAGCTCATCCTACAAGCAAAATATTAGAGCCAATTTAAAAATATTAGAAAAAAAATAAATTCATGAATATTTAAAATAGCTTGTTAAGATCTTGGATAAATTAAAATTGAAAAGTCAAACATTTATTATGCCATGCCAAACAGTAAAAATTTCAATTAACATGTTTGCAGATAGGGATAATTTTTAGTCAGCTGCAAAAATACACAGGCAATTTTTTTAAGCAGCAAAAATTTACTTATCAATAATCGCAATAAAACAATAGCTTTTATTTTTCAACAAATTGTAATGAAAATATATGACACACAGTGGCGAAGCATAGATGGAAGCAGCGCTTCCATAGTTAAGGTTTTTAAAAAGTAATCAAGTAATGTTGCCTCATTGAAAGACTGAATTGATTCTTCCTCTGGTTTTGGAAGTGTGTTGCTTCGGCGCTTCCATAGTTTTCTGAACCATGCCTCACCTCTGATGACACACAAGCAAAAAACAATATAACTAAGTGATATACTAGCATGTGGCTTACTTTTTAAAAACACACTTCTCTAGTATTCAAACAATTACTTAGACTAATGGTATTGAAACTATGGATCATGACACTGGGGTCGTAATGTAGATGTAGATGAATATATTAACATCATCATGATTTTTAATATTACCTAGCTGCTGACTAATTAGAATTAATTGAGCTGTTCACAGGACAAATTGATTAACTCCATAAAACAGAAAATGAAGGAATATATAGCTCCCACATAGAGTGTTTGTAAAGTAGATGATTAATAAGAACACTTACTCTATGAAATTATATACTTTCTTATGTTCTGCTGCAATATTTTATCTATATTAAATCTAATAAAAGTATTCTACAATTTGTGTATACTTTGTATAACTGAATTACAGGTAGAATTACAATCTTAATGATAACAAGCAATATGTAGTTCATTAATCCCAATTACACATTACAATTATAAATATAAAATACTTTATAAATATAATTTAAAAAAAAAAAAAAAAAAAAAAAATCAAATACCTTAATTTTTATTTTATGTAATGCTTCAAGAACTCTAGTTTCTTGTTTTAGTGTCTGCAATAATGTGAAAATGTCTGTCATTTCCATATCAAAAAACATTCCATTTAAAAATAAAGCAGCATCTGATGGTCCAAGGCTGTGATGATGCAGAAACATCTAAAAAAGAAAAACAAAATCAAGATTTAAGAAAATGTTTTATTCAACAATCACAAAGGTAATATTAACAAAATAATGTAATTTTTATCTTCTACTTATTATTAAATTGTAAATTTCAAAGTGTTAAAGTATGGGGGGAAAAAAAAAAGTTCATGTATGATGATTTTAAAATAAATTTTTAATCATCATGTTTACAAAGAAAACAGAATTTGGCAACACTACTCTACTACCAGTCAACATCTTATTAGCCTTACTCGCTAGCTTGAAAGTTGGAAACTTTAAAAATTTTAACCTTTCAAACCAAAAAGAATTTTTAAAACTTTTTATTGTTTGGAAAAACATTACCTGCTGATTCCTTTGTATTTCTTTTTTCATATCATTTGAAACTGAAATATGAATTAAAGAACGAGCTTGGATTGGGAAATTTTGAGCGATATCCTTCATTACCCTGAGACTTTCTTCCACTGGGGTATCTATAATTCTCTGGGCAGCTTGTAAGCTCAATTCTATTCAAAAAAAAAAAAAAAAAAAAATGTAAAAGAAACTAAAATTTCAATATCTTTTATAAATAAACAAATCTATATATTAAAAATTTAATAGATTATAGCACATTATTGTTGTGTAGTATATATAATTTCAATCTTTAAAATTGTATAACAATAGGCAATTAATGTATAATAACAATATTTTTTAGCACATGCCATAATGCTGCAATTCATTTATTATTATTTTATATGCTAAATTTTCACTAAAATCATTTATTTAAAAATAAGAAAAAGAATACTGAATGAAACATTATATAAATAATAATGAGGAATATAAATAAACGTTTTATATTCCTCTTTAGGGGTAGAAATTAAGAAAATAAACTTACTGGTCCACAGGACCAGCAATTTTCAGATTTCATTGGTCCATACATACTTTGACTGGGCCATTTTTCCTTTTCATTGCATTTTTAAAAATATTTAAAAATTTCTAAACTGCTTTTGCTGCTAAGACTTTGTTTATAAATTTACAAGTCAAATATGATAATTTTTTGTAAATGGATTAAAAAATACAAATGAAATATTATATAAATAAAAAATTTAAGCTTTAATAAACAAGCTTAATGCCACGTATTTACTGATAAGAATGAAAAGTAAAAAAAGGTTATGAAAGTGAAATAAAAATAAATAAATAAATAACAGAGAATAGGTGATATTGACAATTATAAAGCACATTA
This sequence comes from Salticus scenicus, assembly GCA_963930645.1. Lineage (NCBI taxonomy): Eukaryota > Metazoa > Arthropoda > Arachnida > Araneae > Salticidae > Salticus > Salticus scenicus. The sequence continues at coordinate 33,018,823 of OZ005652.1, read as the reverse complement.
CTATTGTTATAATATATTATTCTGTGACACATTTACAGGCAATTTTAGAGAAAAGTAAAAAATTTTAAACAAACTGAAAAGCAAAATCAGCCTTCCACTCCAAAATTTTCTGAATAAACTGAAAAGCTTCACTGGTCCGATGGACCACTAGAATTTTTATTTTGCTGGTCTGTTGAATATTTTTGTGGTCCCAGATCAATGGCCCATTGTTAATTTCGAGCCTTGCCCTTTTATTTTATTAAATTACTCTTGAAATGCCATTTACTAAATTTTTGCTTATTTTTTCATTTTCTGCGATTCTATTGTATTTTTATCTCTACTTTCATGTTTCATTTTGTATGCCTTCCTTCATAAATTGTCAGCTACATTTTCACACATGCATCTTTTTTTGCCCCTTCTTTCTTCCTGCATGCTGCTTTACCATTCATAAGGATTTTCCTCAGCACATTTTTATCTTTTTATCCTCACAGTCTGTTTTGTTTAGTGAGCAATTTCTCTGTATCTGTCTTTTGGCAAACCCAATTTTTCATATATGATATCAGCAGCACAAAATGTTTGAGTTAATTGTGACCATGTCCCAAATGTTGTACGACTGATTTTGGTCAGTTTTTCCCATTGCAAAAAAATTAAAAGTAACATAGAGTACATTAAATACAACAGTATTATTATTATTATTATCATCATTTACATCACAAGTCCACTTTAAATAAAATTTTAGGTTTATTTATTTATCTCCCTCTCTAATGTTTGTTTGTTTTTTCTTCCTTCATGCAGTTTTACTTTTCACAGTGAGAAGCATTCTATTTCTGTTGTTCAAGAATTTGATAGTTATGGTACATTAGTATTAGTAATAAAAAAACATATTTAGTATGATCCACACAAAATGGATTTAGAAAAATAAAATAATGTAAATTTATTAAAATTGGGTGAGGGAGGGTAAATTTATTCAAACTTTACAAACACATTCATTTACAGAAATCATACCTATGAAAAAGCTGGGGGAAGAAAAATCAATCTTATTACATACCTTGTAGCTCCCAAACTTTTAAGGTGGGTATTTCTTTAGAACTCTCCAATATATGAGTCTTTAACTGTTCTAAATTTTCTATCTTGGAAGGGTGCAGCTCTCTAGAAATGCAAAGCCATAATAAAACCAACATAAACACCATAAAACATTATAGCAATATAAATTAGCATAAAATCCTTAAAAAAGAAAAAATGAAATTAAAAACTCTAGTGCATAGCATATCAGAACAACAAAGAAGGGATAGATCACAAGTTCTGTAGACGGAATATAAAAAAGGCTGACACTGAAAAATTTAAATGCAAATTAAGCAAAATGTGTCCAACTGTAAAATGAAAAATCAACAGCATCTGCAGCATTTGAATCATCATAGTGATTTTGATCATATTAATGGACTGTATAAAAACATAAAATGGCAATCAAAATGCAGATAAAAATTTTGTGCACAAGATTAAAAAATAATTTCTTAATTATGTTTCATCTTCCTGTTTTTTTTTTTTTTTTTAATGTTAAAAAATAAAACAGAATAATTACAAGATAAAAAAAAAAAAAAAAAAAACTTTTTACATATCATGTTTTTAAATTTTCTGTTGAATCACATAAACTTGACAATTCTATGTATTAATAAATACTTTAAAAAAAATTTTTTGATGAATTATTCCATCAACTTGAAAGAAAATGATCAAATGCGTAATAAAGACAGCAATTAGAAGAAATTTTGAAGCATTTATTAATTGAATAAAAGTATTAAAAGAATGCATTGTCACCATGTTATGAGTTGTTCTAAAAGTTTCAAATGTCTAGCTAGTCGGGAAGTTAGTTAAGAATCGATTGCAAGATTTGTACTGGACAAACAAACAAGAAAGCGAGCTAATAAAAATGTGGTAAAAAAATATATAAATATATCAGTTTGAAATATCTACAATATTTTGACCAATACTCTAAGCTAGAAACATGGATGTTGTCTAATAACAAAATACCATGGGCACTGGCAGTTATAAGCAAAAAAAAAAAAAAAAAAAAAGGGGGGGGGGGAGGGGGAGATAGAGGGCCTCTCTTTGGATATCAAAGTTGGTTTTAAATTGACTTTATCTTTTATAATTTTGATAATAATAATAATACAATTTCTTTAAAATATTACAAGAGAAAAATGTTTTTAAAAAGTTAAACTTTCTTTTTCCTCATCCCCTAAAATGAAATTGTTCACTGACCAATGTCTGGCCCATCCCTCAACATTTTTCTGCTGATTCCGATGAAAAATAACTTGCAACTATATTAACTGTACATTAAGCATTTAAGAATACACAAAAATATTTCCTAATGATCTGAATTAACAGTGGTTTTCTAATAAAATTTTCCCGTAGGTAAAATATAAAATTTCATTCAACTCCTTCAACTATATAAATAATAATACAAAATGTATCAAACTATTGAGCATTATTAACAATCACTTTTCCTTCCAAAATAACTTTAATTAATTCATAATTTTTATGTGATTAAGTAAGATTTTTCTATTAATGCCAAAAATTTCAAACATTAAAAATGGAAAAGAAAGGGGGGAAAAATAACAACTAATAGCATACTTTCAAACAAATTATTATAAATTTTCAGAACTATTACAACATTAAAAATCTATTAAAATCTTATGCATATAATTGCAGTTAGCCTTATTATGCCTACAATTGAAATTTGCTATATTTTAATTTTTAAATTACGCATACATTTTAATTTTCAACTATATTTATAATTAAATATTAAAATACATTATACATCAAAATTGAAATTTTTTTTAACTTAAACAAAAACAAAGCTCTACATCTTCCCCTAAAATTTGATATTAAAAAAAAAAAAAAAAAAAAAAAGAAAGAAAAAGAAAGCCACACAGAGACAGACAGAGATAAAATAGAAAATATACCTCAATTTGCTGAAGATGAATCCCTCAAGTTCTTCATATTTATCAACTTCTTCTTGCTCCTGACTTTCCTCAACTGCATATAGAATCAAATTTAGCAACATGTGACTGTCTGTTCTTTTTATTTTAATATCAAAGCTCTTTAAAATTTATATTCACTTATTCATATAAAATTATAAAACAGGCAACAAAGAACTAGTATTTTACATCAACGTTGCAAATGTAAAAAGAAAAATGGTACACATTTTTGTACTTATTTAAAACAGCTATGTAATGGCAACTGACAGAATACTAGCAACCAAAAATTAAACACATACATAGTACATTCAATTTACTTTCCATAATTGTGTTCATAGCCAATTGACGTGTTTCAATGAGTATTATTTGATGTGACAAGCTCAAGTAGCAATGGACTTGCATTTGCATACAAGTCTGATGACAATATATGGTCAAGTAGTAACACACTTAGGGAGAAGGGAAGCTTGAGGGCCTGTGCCCCCACAACAGCTTAAAAAATTTTACAAATTTCAACCCACTTCCTATCATATGACAAAGCTGAAGTTTTGCATAAATGTATATTTCTCACATCTACCGAATTGGAGTTTTTAGTACATTTTGAAATACATTCCTGTTTTTAATTTTTTCAAATTTATTATTTTACTTTCCAAATATATACTATACAAGAGAAGTACTGTAATCACAAAAAAATTAAATTAGGCTAATTTTATGTATCTGCATGCTTTGAAATAATGTGAATTTATTTTTGTTATTTTTATGGTGATATATATGCATATGTATATGAGTGAATATGGTAAGCATCTAAACACTTTATTCGATTGAATTCAAACTTAATTGATGCACTATAGGTCATCATCGCATAAACTATGTAGATTTCCAAAAGTATATAGATATTTCAGAGAGAAACATAGAAGCATTCTTTTTGATTATAATCTATGGATTCAAATTATTTGGAGTGTGCTAGCATCTAAACTCTGCATTTGATTAAGATCAAACTCAGTAGACATGTTGTTGCAAGAGTTGTATAGATTTTCATATGAGTAGAACTTATACTTCTACAGGGATAAAAAACAAAATTCTTATACATTACAGTCTCTGCACTAAATTTTTTAAAGTTCATTTTAGTGTTGTTAAAATTGTTCAAAACAGAAATAAAACTGCTAAATTATGATCATTATAAGAAGTAATGTGCATATTATTTCAACTTCTTTTACAGGAAAATATGTATGAATTAATACATATTACATCCTCTGGTAGCTAATTAACATAACAATTCAAACACATTAGTCTCTTAAACATACATACAAATTTGAAGAGAAATACTCAAACATCAAACTTTTCTTTTTTGTGTTTTTTACTGAAATATTCAGTGACTCACAAATTTGTTTAAATGTGTGGTGACTGCTAAATGTTTGGGAAGTTGAGTGGAGTCACTCAAGAATTATTTCATAATTTAATTTAATACAAACAAAGTAGGTCATTCAAAATAAATTTGTATTTGTGTATCTCATCAGTACTTTGAAATAATTATTTGATATTTCCAGTAATAATATGCTACTGTTTTGCTTTAAATTAATGATATAACATTTGTTTTGAAAATGTCGTCTAAAATATCAATTCAAGATGGCTTGAGTTTCAAGTAAATGTTATTTTTGAGGAAAAATATCCATATGAAAAAATTACAAGACAGTGTTTTAAAAAAAGAAAACGTGCTGCATTTAAAAAACAAATAACTTTACTACATTAAATTTAAAAGAATCAGATAAAAGAAAATTACAACAAAATTTAAAAATAACTCTTTTTATTTATGAAAATTATTTTCATAAAGTATCAATAACCTCCAGGTCTAAAAGCACTAACAAGGAGAGTCAATATGTGCATACTCTGAAAATTTTGGAAAAATTACATAAAACTTTTCTCATGAAGTCATATATGCTTATTTAAAAAATTAAATAAATAAAATAAATAAATAAATAAATGACGTTATCTGTATATATTGCCTGTAAGAAAGAAAGAGAAATGTCTGTTTTCCGACTATTTATTGCCCATTGGTTACACAATGAAATTGGAAACAAAACTGTTTTTTGCTAGGTAATATTTAAGAAAAATCGTTTACTATACTTCTTTCACAAAAATAATTTAAGTAAGTTTACTTCAAATAAACACTTTTATAAGTACAATTTTGTTACATATATTTATTTATAACTGTGTAAATTGATATCTAGCGATCTGATATTAACAACCTTTATTGATTGCAAAGCACTTAAATTAACTGAAAAATTGTCTGAGCTTTGCATTTTATAGCTTAAAATAAAACATATACATTTTTATTCCATAATAGATCTAAAAAAGAATTACATACAAAGAAATACAAATAATTATCTGAACACTTTTCGTATGTTCATGGGAAACCGGTCAAGATCCATTGGTTTAAAAAAGATTTAAATTGATTAAAATAAAAGTAACAAATGTCAGTTTTTTTTTTAAGAATATTTTGAGTATGCGCTTTAAAGAGACTTTTCTCGTAAATGTAACATGTAGCAATACAAACGTATCAAAGAGTAATCGATATGATTGCTAACTTCAAAGAGTACAAGTAGAAAATTGTTATAGAAGTTGCATCACAATTTAACAGGCTACTAAACTAAAGTTTTTAATTTATAAAACTATTGCTGATTTTTATAATATGGTATTAAAAAAGAACTAAGTATTTAATGATTTCTGTTAGAATGATAATTCTAACACGTTTAAATTTAATTATTTTTTATCAATTCCTTCGGAAAATATTTTCGTTACTTTTTATTTTATTTAATTTCCCCATTTAAATTTTTAAAATTCGCAATTTTCAATAAACAGAAAAATTTAAGAATTTACAGTGAAGCGTTTTGTTTGTAAACAAAACGATCTATGTCTTCGGATTGTAAACAAACGCCTTAACCAATAAGAAAATTCAATTTTATTCATTATTCAAATCATTTCAAAATCTTTTTAGATCGTCTGCAAATATTTCAAAACTAATTTTAATAATTTTCCTAACGTTCATTTTTCATAAATTAAAATCAGTGACGTCACTTTCATTTACGATTTTTCAAATTCTCCTTCTAGAACAGTCTATTCAGTCCGCAGCGAATATATCGCTACGCCGATTCAAAGAGTGGCGTCCCTCTAGGAAAATATGTTTTTTCAATAATTAATATTCATTCCATAAAATAGCCCGATTTAAAATATTCCTTTCTCAAAATTAAATTGATTTATTCTCATTTTATTATTTTTTATTCAGCAGACGATCCAAATGAAATATTTTGTTTTTTGAACTACTTACCGAGCGGATAAATTCACGAGTGCATGGTCTAGAGAACGCGGGAGAATCGGATGCGAGCGACTCTCTCTCACTGAGATGCTTGTTTAGAGCAGTACTAGGAATTTCACGCCGAGCGCCGGCGGCTTCGGCTGCTGGCCGATGATCGGCTGCAAAAACTCTCTCCGCCACTGAAAACATCTTGATGGATTATAAATATACTCAAAAGAGTAATAATTCAATATTTTAAAGGATACGTATCTTGTTTGATAGATGAGCCTCTATTCAAGGAACTAAATATCTGGATGACAGTGTAGCCTAAATAGGCTTAGCGAACTATCATGGTACGTTGTGACATGGAATCTGCGATACCATTATCCAATACATCAGGCAATGATAATCCCTTACGCCTTACTCATCTAAACAGGGCCGGCTCAACCATATAGGCAAACTAGGCGATGGCCTAGGGCGCTCAAACTCGGGGGGCGGCACAAGCCAGGCAACAAAGACCTGTTTTATTTATTACCACCTAGCGGTGCTTTTGAATATATCTAGTTAAGTCTTGAAAACACAGTATTCATTAATCTCACTTGCGACTGTCTTGAAAAATGAATGAGAGGCATATGACTGTTTGTCTACTATATTGTGTGAAAATTTTAAACACTCCTAATCTTTGTCTAAAAAGGACAGAAATGCACAGGTCTACTGCTATAACCTGGAGACATTCATGGGGTTTTGTTGACGAGTTTTCAACTGGTTCAGTAAAAATGTATTAAATGGTCATTTCAGTAAATAATTAACTAAACCTCAAATTAACTTTCCATGGCGTCAAACCAATTAATTTTTCTTATGAAATGCCCTGAATAAGAGCGGCAAACAACTAGCTTGATTTAACAGTAATATTGATCGAATGAATAATTCATAGAACTTACAATGTCAAACTGAGTTTTGAAAACAGTCTATCAAGTCTGTCCATCTAATGTAAGCAGCTTTATACTAGGTCTAAATGCCCCTGAGTCATCATTTAATGGGATTGCAGCTTTTCGCAATTATAAAGCTTTGAATTTCCTTTGAAGGGTCTAAATTTGCTATGTACATTATGTTTCGATTTTGGAACTCTAAAAAGATTAAGAGAATCTATAAATCACAGAGACTCACGATGTTATACAACAGACTTATGTAACAAATTTGATAAATAAAAATGTTATTGTCCCTTCCTCTGTCTGTGACCAATGGAGAACGCAGTTTTATAATGACTCAAGAAATAATTGTAAGACTGTCAACATTATCAATAGAGTAAGACCAATTGATGTGAAGTGTATTTATTCTTCTATTGCTAAAATTGACGCCGAAAAAATAATAATGTAAAATATTCAATACCAATAATTTGGTTCTTTATTACAGTATTTGATTGTCTCTGTGTCTTACACTGTCGTGAAAATTTTGTTAAAGGGGCGCCATTAAAACTTTTTGCCTAGGGCGCCAAATTTGTTCGGGCCGGCACTGCATCTAAAGATGCTATCTCAGTAACATATTTAAAATTTGGAGTGGCAGCAATATGTATTATTAATGTTGCAAATAAGAAAGAATGTCCTCAAGCAACATACTCCTCTTGCACTTTGTTAAGCAACGATAAAAGCATTGATTTCCGCTGCTTGCCATAGCTGCCTAGAAACATAACTAGTGAATCGTAAGCCTTATTGATCTTCCTAAGTCAAAGGAAAAGCTCTACAAATGAGTGATTTATAGTGATATATGCTTCTACATATATGGAAATACACGTGTGGTGAAAAGGTGCTAAAAAATAAGATAAATCGATCTCATAATGCTAGAGATATCGTTTAACTATACAAGTTGAAACAATGTGAAATGATCGTCCTTCCGATCCGATATCGACGCTGTTAAATCACTCCTAGATATAAATATAATTTTATTTCTTACAATGAGAAAGACTAGAGCTTCTAAAATGTACACCCTTTAACTTGTTTATGTTGATGCTATCCCTTGATTTAATTTAAAGCAATTTTGTCAGGGTACCGGTACCGATTTCTTTTCCCATAGCTGCAGTTACTTTTTATTCATTAATAACAAAATAAAAAATATGTGTGTTTAAAAGCAAAGTTTGTTTTCTTTCTTATTGTGTTAAAGTGTGTCTTTTGGATATAATTTATTTATTTTCAGCTACATCATTCTTCTAAACAGGGGTAAGTTAATCTTTTAAAAGAACTTATTAATTTTCCTATTTTCCTATTTTCATTTATTTCATTTTGTTTAAAAACTGCATTTTATTTAAGGTTTTAAAACTTGATATTCGGTATTTAAAACGGGTTTAAAGAGGGCGGCACTAATCTATGTAATGTTAAAATCTACCACTACACTTAACTTAATACGTCTCGGCCATTTCTCATCATTTTATTTACTTTATAATTTTCAAAATTCAAAATACCATACCTTAATTTTTCTAGTGTAACAATTTCATATGAGAAATATTTTTAAATCTTGGTGACAAATTTTCTTGTATTTAACAAAAACATTCCATATGCTATTTAGTATATGATAATTAAAAATATAGCTAAAGGTTTCTAAATATATAAATTTCAATTTAAAATTAGTAAAAAAATTAAAAATACTTTGATATATCATTTACCTTTCACTTTAGTATCATCCTGAGCTTTGTATTCAGTACTTTTAATAGCTAACTCAACGCCGTAACCAGAGAGCCGTACTTTTCTGTTGAGCCGTTTCTAAACAAATATAAAATAAATAAAGAATGAAAGAAAAAAGTAAATAAAAATAAATTATATTTTAAAGCCACTCATATTAACCATTTAAGCGATAAGCCCGTCTTTTTCTGTCATGTATAGTCAAAATAAAAGGCTGGTGTGGCTAAATTTTGAAATATATGCTGCTTTTTTCGAGAAAATATGATTAATAAATATGTGTTCTATATAATATTAAATTCTCCTATTTGTACTGTGCATAATATTAATTTTATGAATCATTAAACAGATATACTGAAAAACGGCTAACGCTGAAAGGGTTAAATTCTAGCAAAATTGTCCGTATTTCGGAACATTTATTCTGCATGAGAGTGAAAACTTTACTGGTTACTAAAAACTATAAATTTTAACCAAGAAATATTAAAACTATTAAATGATAAAATTTAACAAAAGGGCTCTAAACTGGAGAAAACATTCATTCATTCATGAAAAAAAATATTTTGTACGGCTGTTTCATTATTCAGAGAGGAGATTGATAAAATGATAAAAAAGCTGAAACTTTATATGAAAGATGGATACATTATATTTCAGAAATAAAAAACCTAATTATTTTATAAACTATTGATTGTTTTCCTTAACATGTAAAACTTTACTTGATTAGATGATGTAACAGAAATACACATCAAGAAATACAAACTTTGATTTACAAATTACAATTCTTGTTAATTATACATTATTGCAGAAAGAAAAATAATAAATCTACATAAAAGATGAAAAATCCTTAAATATTAAAACTAAGCACGTAATACATAAATTTACCATTCCGTGGCAGTAGGAACTATTTTATTAACTTTATAAAGTGCAGTATCAATAATATTAATTTATAGAAAACTTTACATAAAATTGTACTTTTCCCAAAAGAAAAACAAAACTACATTTAAAATTTTTTTTTAGTGATTATGTGAGTGTTGTTGAAAAAAGAGAGGTGGGATTCTTCTGACTTAAAATAAAAAAAGATTAGACAACCAAATTACATTTTTTTTTTTTTTTAATGAGAAAAACAGAAGTGGAACCAAAAGTCGATATCTTAAAAAAGCGCTCAATGATTTCCATCAAATATGCTATGTAAATACCTTAAAGAAAAACATACATATGTTCTAATTAGGTAGGTCAGTTTTAATTATTGGATATGGATGTTTCAAAAAATGGCTTTTTTTAAACTTATTGACTCCTTTAGTACTGGCATTTATCGCAAAGGAGTAAATTTTCAAAAGAACTTTAAAAAAAAGAGAGAGATTTATTTAATTGCAATACTTCACTTGTGTTTCACAGATTTCCACATACTTTCTTCAGCTGTTTTATTTTATTGTTAGTATATACAAGTTTCCTTCCATTAAACTGACAACAGTTTCAAAATTAAACAAATTTTGCTGTAATATAGTTGAATTAAATAATTACAATGTTTTTAATTTCTTGGAGTCCTTTAGACTTTTAAACATTATCCCTGTAGTGTACCAAAAACAGTGCAGAATGGTAGTGAGTACTGCAGATTTTTAAAAGCTGTGCAGATTAATTTAACACTTCAAAAAGAAATGTTAGGCTTAGAAATAAATATAATTAACATTATATATCTTTAGATTATTGTACTTGTTGGAAATGTTTAATTTTCTTTCTTTGTAGATTCAAATTGTACATATTTTATGAATTACTAATACTTCTTTTGATGCCAGACATGGTCTGGAATTCCGAGATTGCAACAAATTTTGTTTTGCTGCAAATAGATGTAGAAAATTCTGCTACTGGGAACATTATAATGTAAAAGATTTTTTTAAAAATATGTATACTGATGCTGAACAGTTTAAACTGGCATGAGAGTTAAACAAGAAAGGAATAATAAGTTTGGAAATACATTTAATCAAAAATATTGACAGCTAAGCAGGCAAAAGTTAACTTGGAATAGTATAATGACAGTTCTAACTAAAACCACCATGATTCTTGTTTTTAATAAATAAATGTATTAAAAAATAACTTAATTATTTTCATTTTTTATAAATTATTTTTTTATATAAAATTATGTTATTTCAAAATGCATTTTAATATACAGTGAAATCCCGATCTAACGCTCCCGCATCCATGGTTTTCCTGCATTGATCGCTTTATTTCTATGGTCCCTGCACAAATTGTATTTAAATAATGGTAACAGAACCCGCATGTATCGTGCTACAAAAAATCGTTTTCATGCATTCATCGTTGTGAAATTTTTCTACTGACCTTGTAAAAATTTTCTCCTGAAGGTCAAACTGTTCCATACGACATACAAACTGGAATTACTTCATTCATCCTAAAATAACTCTTTTTCCCATTTCCATGGAGGATCAAAATTATGACGCCATGTCTCCGGACCATCGATTCATTTTGTAATTTCAACATGGCAAGAAGTAACCTCTTTAGTAATCCAGAAAATTGTTTCGTGAATTGTGGTTACATGCGAAAAAATGACGAAGAATACCAAACAGAAGGGTTGGTTGGGTTTTCACATCGCACTAGTGGTGACGGTCTGGGACCCACCCCTAGAGGTGGTCTGGAGACATGCAATCATGATTTTGATCTACCGTGGAAGACCAAACAGAAGGGTAAGAAAATTATGATGACGCTGATAATGCAGATGAAGAGTAGTTGCGTGTAGTAGAGGATGCGTCTGGTGCAAAATTTAGTGATCATTTTTGCATTAATCAAGTCGTTGCGACATGTTGTATCCTGCAGCATAGAAGAAATGTGTGATTTCAAAAAGGAAAATAATGGTGAAGAAACAGAGGATAATTTTCACGCCCATGACACAATTATGGAATTTGAAAATGCACGAACTTTTATATAAGCACATGAAATTACAGAAAAGAACCAGAAAAATGTTTTAAATATGAAAAATTTACTGTTTCTTTTATAAAAGAAACAAAAACCCAATATAAAATTATTGATTTTTAAAAATAAATTTTACTTTATCATACAACATTGAGTTATTTCTTTGACAGTATACATTGTATGTATTAATTCATAAAAATTGTTTTCTTCGTGTTTTGACTTTAACCCACATTCGTCGTTTTCTCGCTTTCATCTTTTTTTTTTTTTTTTTCACATATCCCTTGAAAAATGATGGATCGAGATTCTACTGTATTATTAAAAATATTTTACTTTTGTCTAATCAAAATATTTTAAGATAACTTTAATAAAATATTTTTATGAAATAAATTTCAGCAAAAGCACAAACACTTACATGGATATAGTGGCGAACAGCAAAAGATAATTCACCTTTATCAGCTTTTTTGTGAAGAATTTTATACATTTCATTAAAGGAAGTAGTTCCAAGTTCTCCATAAAGTATAACGTTTACAGAGCTTGAACTGCTTGGATACACATGGTCAATGTTGTACAATGCTGATTCATTGCCACTGGGAAAAAAAAAAAAAAAAAAAAAAAAAAACAGTAAAATTACTTTTACAATTTTTTTTATCATATTAAGAAAACAAAATATACACAGTATCATATCAAAATTGCATTAAATTCTGCAAAAAATAGTTCTTGTTCAGAAACCTCTCATTTAACAAAGTTTATGTGGTCTAAATGTAACATGTTGTATACATTTCAATTTAAATGTTATTCTAAAAAAAAAAATGTAAATAGTTAAATTTTTTTTTAGCTATCATTAGCACAGTTGGAGATTTTTTTTTTTTTTTTTTTTGTGACTGGGGGGAGGGGAGGAAATCAGGATTTTTTGGGTTTTCACTGAGTTTTTCAGGGTTTTGAAGGATATTTTTTCTTTATTATATTATTACAACATGAAGCATGTTATTAAAATATTAAATGCTAATTATCCATCAAAATGAAAATTTTAGAAATTGCAAAGTATTTTTTTATAATTAAGTTACAAAGAAATTTTAAATATATATATATCTGTGCTTTAAATATTCTAAAATTTTGTTTATCTGTCCTTTGTAACAAAGGGTTTAAGAAATTATTTAGTGTTACTTTATTAAATTTTTCAAATTCAATGGATTTTTCATGACACATTTTAAAATATTGTCCCTCTATTAATTAGCAGTATTTTAAAGTTTTCAGATTTTTTTTTTTTTTTTAAATCATTTATATTTTACATTCCTTAAGTCCACAGTTCTCTTTTTATTGACAAACAACTCTGATTTTTTACCGTTTTTATTTGTTTATATAATTTTTTCATTGTATTTTAATGAGATAAATATAAATTATTTTTCATGGGGATTTTTTCAAGATTTTCTTCAATAGAGCAATTTGAGCGCCTTGAATATTTTTGAAAATTCTTTTTCCATGTTATAATAATGTACATCAATCATACTTGTTCTATATTTGTATGTTCATTATAAGTTACATAAAAGCTCAATTTTAAATAAGTATTTCAGAAAAACCCACTTTTTTTTTTTTTTTTTTTTAATCAGGTTTTTTTTTTCAGGTTGAGCAAAATCAAGCAAATCCTGATCATTAGTTACTACATTTTTATGATAATTAGTTATTCACATATTTAAAATTGTAGCGCGCCTATGCTACAAGCCCAGCGCCCTCTAGTTACCTGGTTGCCGAGAAACCAGAAATCCTTCCAAAGAAGGAAGTGACTGTGAATGCAATGTGTGGTCGACATTTGCCGCAATGGCTAACGACCACAAAAACACATCATGTAGAATGTGGAACTCTTTTTTTTCTTACTATTTAATCAAATCCATTTAACTTTCCCCTGTATATAGTTCCTTTTGTTTGTTTGTGCGTTAAGTGTGTAACTTTTTAATGTAAAATAGTGTTACACTAAATCAGCCTCATTTTTGAGTTCTGCACCTACAAATTGGCGCACCACGTTGGGTGCCACTTTTTATAAGGAACCAGAACCCAGCTAGACAAAATAATTACACCTGGCTTGATACAAAAAACTTTAATAACAATTCACTATACTACATACAGATATACGAGTACTTATTTAAATATATACATCACGTGCAGTAAACAGAACAGTTGAATGTAGGACACATAAGACGACTATAACTCCATACAGGACACTGCCTGTGGCTCATGGCCACTGGCAATTAATACGAAAACAGCTACATCTTTTAGCAAGAACCGATTAACTTCTGACTGACTGATTTCAGAAATCAAAATGTTTTCACTTCACCTTATGGTTTGGCAAAATATCATTAGATATTTTGCCAAGAATGGCGACAGCGCCGACTATATATTTTTTAAAAGATAGGGAAGATGGCTCAATATCGATAAGCTATTTAATATATTCGTGAGAGTTTGAACTTGGTGCGTTACAAAATTCATTAAAAGTACAAAAAAATTTTTTTTAAATAAATTACAAGAACAATACAATCAATTTTTTTTATTAAAAAAAATTAATCTTTTAAAAACATTTTGTACTGAATAATTTTTATGCTTTTTGTTAAATTATATTAAAAAAAAAAAAAAAAATCAATTTTTAAGGATAGGTATGAAAATGTGAAACATTATCAGGGGTGATTGTGAATCCCTGAAAAGAATATATAAAATTTTTATGAGAAAAGGTTTTTGTAAAGTGAGAAAATCTATAATTTATTACAGGGAGGCCAAATCCTCTTATTAATGAAAAATATTAATTAGCTTTACCAGTCATATGAAATTGATATTTTAGTTTTGTCTTATTTTATGAATTTAACTATCAGAAAAACTGGAATTCTGACATTGAAAATTAAATAAATACCTGAATTCATTACTATGACGGAGAAAATTAAAGACAAGTTCTGTTTTCAAAAAAAGCCAGATCGTACATAGGAAGAAGAATAATGTAGAGGAACTTACGTCTGAATAAACAGCACATAATCCATATTTACTGAGTTTTATTTATGTATCGTTCAAATAATTATGTCCTTTAGCACAAAACAATTTTGTTCTTCATTACTCTGTACATGCAAAGATGACGACAAAGTTCCACTGCAGTTATTTAGAGAGAGAGGAGGAGGCCAATAAAATCACGTCTTTTGCAAGCGGAGTCCAAAAGCGAAGTCTCTAAGAGATCTGCCAGTCTCAGAGTCAAAAAGTGCCAACCGATTAAGTTGGCATCGTAAAAATCAAGCCAAAAAGAATGCCAAGCTATTTCTTTGTCTTTAGTACATTTTAATACAAAATTTTTGAACATAATTGTCGTTACTAAAACTCAAACCAATAAAAAAATGTGCCACGTGTCAATCAAAGCAACGGACAAAGTCGGTTCAGAGCTGCACACCAGACAGTCGACATTAATCCATTAAAAATCTATTTTTAGAACAATAATGATCTGCTCGAAAAGTAATAATAGCTTTTAATGTAAACACAAGCATTATAATTATTAACTGAAATTCCTATTTTTTGTTTTATTAATACATACATATGCTAGAAATAAGCTAGTAACGAATTTTGAAATACATTCTCAAAATAAATAATTATAGCGAAAATGATTTAATTCTTTCGGGGAAGAAGTATAAACAAAATTACTTATCAAAAACTTCGATATAAAAATTGCTTTATTTTACTCACAGAACAATGTGCTTGCAACTATTTGAAAGACAAAGAAACGCTATTTAATGAAACATTTTTGATTTGAAAAGAAAACGGGAAATTCTATTTAATTAATTGAATTACTTAAATTTAAAAGGATATTTGTTTATTAATTATATTAATCTCTCTTTTTTGTTATTATAAAATTTGAAAAAATAAATTAACTTTTAAAAAACATAGGTGTGAACACTCACACAATTACCTGAACACATATTTTCTGAGATTAAAAATTACTAATTAAAATCCTCAATGTTACTAGCCTAGCCACTGATGTAATCAGTCTGTGCATGGTCTGAAATAAATCTAATTTTTTTCTTTTTTTTTTTTAATCAACTGTTTATTTACTGTGCTAATCATATCAAAAGAAAGTACCACAACGAAGTTTTCAAGATTCATTATCGGCTTAGTGTTGATTGTTTCACAAAGCTACTGCAGCAATGCATATGAATTGTAATATCCCCATATCATACAGACTTAAAATGCCAAATTCGGACATTCTGATAGTGATAATATTTTATTTTAAAGTTTCAGACACACAGACCAACTGCTGAAAACTTGATTTTTAGATTCAGGAAAACTTTAAAGACATGCAATTATAGCAAAAACTCAGTTTTGAAAATTCGACTCTAAAATATTTTTCTCTGCTTTATTATATGGATAAAATAAAGTAAAAATTATCTAATTTACTAATTAAATACAGTACGAAGCCGAAAATCCAGAATCACCAAAAATCCAGACAATTTTGGCTGCATTATTCATCATCATCAACAGCAATTTTTTTTTTTTTTTTTTTTAAGTATAAATATATGCAAAAAAGAAACGAAAAGACATTTTGTTTCTTATTAATTTTCAAACTGGCATTTGCAAAGTCTGAAAGAGGAGAAAATTATAATAATTGTAACAATTCTTAAAAATTTATCTAACTGAAAGCTAAATTCTGCATTCTATTTCAATTATGTCCAAACTTTTAATTAAAAACTTAAAGTACTTAAAAAAAAAATTTAAAAAAATAAAAATCACGGAAATGTTTTTAAAATTGTATGTTTTTCTTATTTAATTTATTTTCTTTTATTGTAATTTATACTAATTTTTGTATGCAAATATTTCAATAAACCTGTTTTGTTTTTCAAGCTGAATTATTTATTTTATTAATTTACTAGTATATAACCCCGTCAAAAATGACGGAATGTGAACAATAAATCTTGAAAACAATGTTTAGATCATGAAGATTACCACGTGATCATTTAAATGTATTTTCAATTTTTGTTTATAAATCAAATGTGTTTCGATATTTTATAATTTTTGTTCTGAAATTAAAAAAATTCTATCTGATCAATAAATATGAAAATCAATAAAAAAAAAAAACTGCTGGTTGACAAAAAGTATAGGCCCAACAACACAACAGCAACAACACATCCCAGTGTTCCCTTAAGTGCTCTATTTAAAGTCCTGATAATAAGAATAATCTGGTGTGTCACTCACGCGACTTTCTCTTACCCTGAAATTTAATACTATAAGTACAGGTTGGAGATTAAGAGGTAAGATAACGAGTACTGTTATGTAAACCTATGTTAAGCAATTCAAATTAGGCTTCGGAAGAGTTTTATATGATAATTAGTTCTGCCCCCCCCCCCTCAACACCCCGTTTCATTAATGCACCTACATTTATACAGAATTTAATTCGGTTATTAAAAAATAATTCATTAAAATTATTATTTAAAAAAGTTATTTTGTATGATAATACAGACGATTTCCATATTAGAGAAGTAGTATAACACTAAATATCACAAAAAAAGTTGAATTTATTCTCAATATTAAAGTTAAAAAAAAAAAAAATCGATAACTTTATTTTAAATTATCGCAGATCAATGGTTCAACCATTCGTTTTAAAGGTATTGGCGAGCTCTTTTGAAAGATACCCATCATGAAAATTTACTCCCCTCGAGAGGGGGGGGGGGAGCGGCGAGGCTCCTACATACACAAATTTTTTTTTCCCAGTTGACTATCTTTATTACAAAAAATATATATTCGTTTCATTTGGTTTAGAGCAGTCCATAGATGTTAAATTCTACTTACCTGCAATTTCCCCCATAGACGTAATGTATTTGAATACTTTTGAATGTCCCTGTACACGAACCATTTGCTTCATCTTAACGAAAAGCTTACTGTAGCATCCCTATATGATACATATTTAGAATACCGAGTTTGGAATTTCTGCTACTATTTGTTCTTGAGATATGCTGATAAAAGCCACACAGACAGACACACAGACAGACAGACACACACACACACACAGAGACCATTCACTAAAAACATGATTTTCGCATTCAGGGGACCTCAGAACATGCAAATATAACAAAAACTCACGTTCGAAAATTTGACCCTAAAACAATACTTTCTCGACCCTATGGGTAAGTGAAAGTAAAAAACGATTCACTTCATTTTACCAAAATACTTGTTTTTAAGACTATCGAAGATCCTGTTTTCAAGTACGCAAGCGAAGTGTGACGTCACTGACCGTCCGTGAATGCAAGAAAAAGATTCCCTATGTTAATGGTCCATTGGATTTTTTGTAAAAAATTATTAAAAACCGAGGAAAATTGTTTCCCCGATTTTAATACCCGTATTTGGGTATAGATATGCTACCGTATCCATGTGTTAGATTGAGTTATTTTGCTGTCAAATTGACAAAATTTTAAATTTCAAAACTGTGTCATCTTTGGCGTTTTTTGTATTTGGCGATAAAAAACATAAACGAAAATATACATGCCAGATGTTTATTTTCGTAATATGTATTGTACGAAATATTGTTTCATATAATTCATCTCTCTCTTAATATAAGTTGTTAAAATAACCATGATTTTTGAAAGGAATTAAATATGTTCGCCAGATAATTTGGCGATATTTTGTTTTTCTGCCAACGATGACAGCTATATTAAATCTATTCCGCTGCAACATATGAGTATCTTATATCAGACACTTTATTTAGACATTTGAAAACAAATTTGACTTCAAATTATGATAGAATATTTATTATTTTCCTTTTAATTAGTATATTAGTTGGATATTTATTGTGTAAATATCATCCTTTGAAATGAAATATTTATGTTTTGAATCGAATACGGAAGTTTGCCATTTTTTTTTTCTAGAGTTTTGAAATTTAAAATTCAAATTTTATCAATTTTACAGCAAAAACAACTTAATCTAATGCATGCACACGACAACTAATACATATCTATACCGAAATATGGGGATTAAAATTGGGAAATAATTTTCCTTAATTTTTAATAATTTTTTACAAAAAATCCAATGGTCGATTAATTTTTTTCTTGCATCCACTGACAGCCAGTGACGTCATCACTTTGCTTGCGTATTTTCTAACTAACTATCCAATAATTACAGACACTCCATGCTAACCCAAATTCACCTCTTCTCGATACCTCCAACCAGCTATCTCACCCACAACATCGCCAAAATATCCAGGATCCAGCTAGGGACTTTCTCATTCTCAACCGAACATTTTTCCTTGACTCGACATTATCACCTTAGACTACTCTACTTTCAATACTCATTTCAACTGGTGACCTTTACTTGCCCAACCAAACATTCTATCCCAACTATAACTTTACACTAATTTCAAAACTAAAATCAACTGGCGATATTTACGTACTGAACTTGACGCCAATCATACCTTACAATGTAAACAAACAATGAAGCTTGATAAAAATATTTAAAGACTTTAGTATGTTTTTACAAATATTTTAAGAGTTTTAAGGCTTTATTATGTTTTAGAAATACTTTAAGCGTTTTTTTTTTAAAGAAACAGTCAAAGAGTCGTTCATTCGGAATTAAAGAGTTGTCCATTTGGAATTTGTATTTTCTGAATGGCAACAGTTTTGGTTTGTTTTTATTTGGTATTGCGTTGCTTACAATCATGAAGTTACATAATTCTATTTATAGGTTCATGTTTATAATAGCCAGTGATCCGTTATATTTAATTTAGACCTTTAAACATTACAATTGAATAGTTTTTCAAAGTTTTAGAGGAAATAAATAAGAATATGTGCGATACAAAACATATTATATGAATGTTTCCTTAAGTTGAACCAGCTCAGTGAGTTGAACAAACGGAAAAAAAAAAAATGGCTGCCAAAAGTTTCTGTTTTGAAGCGGTCTAACGGGAATCGTTCATGATAGATGAGGGTCATTATTATTATTAATTGTTAAAGTTGATTAAAGAAAAATATTACAGAATATGTTTAAAAATCGTAATATATTATTTTTTACTTGAATTTGCATATTATCCAAGTACTTATACCAAAACATTATATTTTTTAGGCAAGACCAAAAATCCAGAAAATCTGAAAATCCGGAATTGCCACGGTCCTGACGATTCCGGATTTTTGGCTTTGCACTGTATAGGCCTCTGGATTCTAACATTAAAAGCATAATCTATGATTTTAAAATAATTTTTTTTAAATTCAATTATACACATTAAAATAATAATGTTATCTAATTTTTACCAGTAAGAATGAAGAAAATTAATTACCTGGCAGTAGAAAGAAGACTTTTTAAAGTCTCCACATTACATGCATGCTCACCACCTACAACAGCAATCACTTTGCAATTTTCTGGAAATTGCTGGTCATATGCAATCTATGTGAAATAAAAAATTGGATATTCAGTAAAAAATCCACTAAAACATTGTTTTACTCAGCTTTCCTACATAATTTTTAGCTTCATACTTTGATTACTACAAATTTAATGACACTTAAGCAAAATTTATATGAAAATACTAATTAATTACATTGAAAACACTTTAAAAACACGTAACATTAAATTGTATTTAATTACACATGTTCAATTTTTTTTTTTTTAGAGATTATTTACAATACTAATTAATAAAGTTTCTTAAATTAGCAAATGTATATTATACTTTTTTTTAAACATAATAATTTAAACAACAACAACAACAAAAAAATAAAAAGATTTATAATAAAAAGTGAGAAAAATTATACTATTAATGCATAACTGGGTGCTAATTACATGTATCATATATTGAGTATTATATTACATTTCTTAAGAACTATATAAACACATTTTGAATATTAATTATATCTTTAATAATAAGCATACGATTTATGTTCATACAGATAGCTATTTAATAACATAGAAAATTTTTTATGTTCGTCTGATTTGCTCCTTGTCTATGAGTATTGAAAATTCTACTGTGAATTCAATTGATTCTTTGATCCGTATTCTTCGATCTTTCCTGTGTTCTTCCATTTAAGATGTTTTCTAGGAAAAATCAGTCTTATTTAGAATGGAAAATAATGACAGGTTGAGAAATTTTGGAATTTTAGTAAAGTGGAAAAGACATATAACCAATATTAGCGGCGTATAAACGAAGAATTTTGGCATTAAAATGAATAGAAATGAATCGGGACTTCACTAAAAGGACGTATATATGTAAAAGACATATAAACGAGAGAAGTATAAACGGTGCTTTACTGTATTTTTAATTATTCACGACAAAAGAAAAAAAAAAAGGTCATTTTTAATTAGATGCTTATTATATATACATATATCAGCAGTGATTGTGAATTAATGAAACAATACCTGAAATTTTATCAAGAAAAAGTTTTCATATGAGGAGAGAAATATAATTTATTGCAGGGAAGTCATATCCTCTCATTATGAGAAAATATTAATTTTAATTAGGTTTAGCAGTCATATGAAATTGTTACTTTTAGTCTCATTTTATGAATTTAACTATAAGAACAACTCAAATTTCAGTATTGAAAAAGAAATATATATCAGAATTCAGGCACATAATTTGAACACAATTACCCGATATATATAAATGAAAGGTAAAAAAAATAGTAATTTAAGAAAAAACCTATTCAAAATTATAGATCACTAATAATTTGTAAATTGCCCCTTTACGCTTTACTTCACTGCAAGACACTTTAAAATAAAAGAAATCAAAAGATAGAGGAGCTTTAAAAACACTTTTGCAAATGTCAAGGCAACTGTCCTTTTATCTGTGGATAAAATTATTGTCTGACATATTTCTATGAATCCTGGAAAGACTAACAGCCAGTTAGAATGAAGGATTTTTTAAATAAAAAAGCTAGAAGACAAAGAAACAGAGTGGATTTTACTGGAATTGAATAGCTAAAACATCTCATGGGCCATCTGCATCCAATATTAGAAATTCACTGATTTTTGCAAAGTTTTTTCTGCTTTTCTCCATCACTCCAGGCATACGCATTGGCACACAGGGGCAAAGCGGGGGAAGGGGGGGATGTTATTAGCTGAAAGGTAATGTGATTAAATGACATAGAAAATAAACAAAGAAAATATAAGGAAGAAAAAATATGAGTGTTTTCTGATATGTATACTTGCCCCCCTCCTGGAAAATTCAACTCAGTTAAAATTAATTATTTTAAAATTATACTTAAAGCTTTAAAACTATGATGTTAGAGTGTCAATGATTATCTAAATTGCCAAATAAAATTTATATCACAGAATCAATTAGAGAGCAATCTTGCAGATCAGATCAGTTCTAACCTTTTCCTGAGAGTAGAGTTCGAGTAGACTTAACAGTAAGTTTTTCAAATTTGGGTTTGGAACAATCTGTGTAATTTTATAAAACGTTTGGTTTTAGCTTAAATTATGTGGGGGAAAAAAATGTTAGCGCTTATATACAGACTTGCTTAATCATCTGAATGAACTAACTAATCAACCATTTAGTTGAATTTAATTTCTTAGTTACAGCATATTCCTGATTATCTGCAGAATTGAGTGGCTTTGGGATTCCATGGATAATGTGAATTGCAGATAAAACACAAAGGCTAGAAATGGGGGGGGGGGGGGGATGAGATGAGATTTTAAAAAACATTTTAGCTCAATAATGTGATTGTATTTTATATAAAACAATACAAACAATGAAAATATTCACAATAACATAAAAATTTTTGTATATAATATATAATATAGGATGCAAAAACAATAAACAAAAATGTGTACTTATGGTGAAGCCAAAGTATAATCTGTAAGCTAATTTATGTACTAAATTAAACAGTACCGCAGCCAAGCCAAGACTTTAATTTATTATGTTCCATTTTAAATAGACATCCTTTTTACATGTCACTTTATTTATAGTGAAATTTTCTCCAATATGTATTTACTATTGACTGATGAAAGCAGGCCACTCACTTCAAGAAAAATCATGTGAAAAGAAGGTTAATGCTCTGGAATAAATTAAAATGTTAGCATGCCTAGTAGTGTATTATATACTGTAGTAAAAATAAAAGAAAAGTAATACAGTTGGATGGACCAATAATAGAGCTGGAGGGAAATAAGAGCATGCTGAGGGAGGGGGGCGAAAAACTTTGAAAGTTCAAACAGGAAGTTCTTTATTTGTTTGTTAGAAATATCTTCTCAAAACAAATTTTTTTAAATATATACAGTCGAACTTCGTTAACGTGAATCTCAAGGGGAAAAAAAATTGTTCATGTTATCAGTAGTTCATGCTATCAGTAATTAATTTTCATATAACTAAATTAATCTTTATTTTGACGGGGATCGTGGAAACAGTTCTTGTGAAAAGTAATTAATGTTAAGCGTGTTCACGGTAATGAAGTTTGACTGTTTTTTTTTTTTTTTTTCAGAAATATTTTTAAAGATATTATATGTAATTAAACATTTCATTAAGATACATTGGAGTGTGAGGTTAATTTTTATGCCAACTATGTGAAAAATGCCAAAGATGGGAATCAAACCCAGGTACTACTCCACATTACTTTTCACATAGTTGGTATAAAAATCAACCTCACAATGTGGAGTGCCTGGGTTTGATTCCCAGCTCTGGCATTTTTCACATAGTTGGTATAAAAATCAATCTCACACTCCAATTTATCTATATTCAAGGTTGATGAATTAATGAATAAAATTTCTAAGTAGAAACTTCGTGGTCTATCGGAGTTGTATCCCGATTAATAGTCTCACCTGTTATATCTGTGTTTGCAGACATGGTAACTTTGCCAACAGATATTATGTGAGAAATGCTGAGCTGGTTATCAGCCAAAGTGGCTCAGTGGTAGAGCCTCTGTACGGTAAGTGGAGTGCCGGGTTCAATTCTAAGCTCTGGCATTTTTTACATAGTTGGTATAAAAATTAACCTCACACTCCAATTTATCTGAATGAATATTTCATAAAATGTTCCACACTCTGCTTATATTTCAGTTGGAGTCATACTTCCTGCCATTTTTACTTTCAGGGATGAGAAAGTTTTGCCTCATTTTTTTTTTTTTTTTTCCTTTAAAAAAAGCATGCATTTGGTTTCTTGTTGAAAAAACCCTTTCTCTTGATCCTGCCCCTTTTGTGCACCTGCAAATAATTGGGAGCTTACTGTGCATTGAAACTTTTGCAGTTTTCAGTTTGCCCCTTCCTCAAAAACTTTCTGATGACGACACTGACTCCAGGGTATTTCCATTGTGTTGTAAAATACTCTATTGGCTCTTCATTTTGCAATGTAATTATGGGATGCAGTCTATGGACAAAATAATGAGTCTTAGTAATCCACTCAAAATATCTTTATTCTTTCTAATCATGGTCTGAGAAGGCAATAGAGACTTATGATGATTTCGATGAATTCCCAATATTAGAAGCAGATGAGCTGTGAGATGTTTTTAACTATTGAATTCTGTGCAAAATTTATTCCATTTGTTTGTGTTGTTGTCCCCCCCCCCCCCCCGATTTTTTTAATTCTAACTGGCTGTTAACTTTCCAGAGCTCATAAAAATATGTCCAGGTGTTAATTTTATGCAAACTTGAAAACAGAAAAAGGACATTTTCATTGACATTAGCAAAATTACTCTTAGAGGGAATAAACACACATATATTTTTTTTTTTTTTTTTTTAAATTGGCTTAAAATATTTTTGACTATTCAAGAATGATATCCAAAAGGTTTTATGAGGGTGAAAATTTTTTAAGTGGTCTAAAAATTCGACTTTGGGTTAATTTTCATTATTTTAACAAAATCGTATGAATGATTGCTTTTTAAATTTTTAAATCATTAGGATGGCAAATACATGTTATCGACTGTTTATTTTTGTTAAATCTATTCAATTTAGCCACTAGATGGGGCCAGTACTCGAATTTTTAAGCTAGAGTAACAGAGAGAGAAAGAGTGTTAAGCCAAATGCCCTTTAGAAAGCCACAATGTGTGTCTTGTGAATAACGCATGTTTCTTGTAGTCGCAGTAATTTTATAAACATTTTTATAAGTTTGTGTTGTTAAAAATGAGTGAATTTTTGTTGTGAATTTAATGATAAACGTATCACAAAATCGGAACACTCCCTTACTGGAGAATCAAAAATAGCCCGTACAGAAGATACATCTTTCAGAAAACAAGACGAGTAGGAGAACG
Organism: Salticus scenicus; assembly: GCA_963930645.1. Classification (NCBI taxonomy): domain Eukaryota; kingdom Metazoa; phylum Arthropoda; class Arachnida; order Araneae; family Salticidae; genus Salticus; species Salticus scenicus. Next base: position 32,993,826 of record OZ005652.1, on the reverse strand, counting down.
TTGAAATAGAAGGGAAGTTTTATGGTCCGGGCATCGCTGATTGAAGGTAAACTCTAAATTTTTATGATTTTATAGGAGTTAAAACTTAAAACATGTATTTCTCGAAACTATGTTTTTAAAAACGGGAGTATTTGTAGACCTTTCAGTTTTTAACTGATCAACTTGAAATTTTGTCTGTAGCTTCATTATTACAAATTCTAGAAAAGTATGTAGGATTTTTTTGATAACTTAAAATTTACTGATTTTACAACCAAAAATTGACCTATTTTTTCGGTAAAAAACACTTTTGCCTTAATATTGTCACCATTTTTTTAAAAATTAATATTTAAAAAAATCCAATGCATTTTTCTAGTTTTTTATATCTAATTTCAAAATCTTTTTCATTTTTTGTCCTAGGTGGAAAATTGTGACCTGTGCGAATATGCCCGTGGGTCAAAAAAAGAGTTTCTGTCAGTCAGCCACAGACGCCATTTTGTTTAAAAATCTTTAAAAAAAAATATATATATATATATCTTAAGATATGTATTAACATGTATAAAAAAATAATTAAAAAATATTGTTCAGTTCTTCTTAAATAAATTGTCAAAAATGACCCTTCATTTTGTCCTCACAAACGTATATTCCCCCTTAAAGTTTCTTGCAGAGATATAAAGCTTACTGGGGTAATTTACAAATTATTAGTAGTCTATAAATTTTGAATAGATTTCTTTTATTAAATTAATATTATTTTTTTAAATAGTATCATATATATATATATATATTATATTATATACATACACACAGTCGAACCTCGTTAACATGAACACTTAACATGAATTACTTTTAACATGAACTGCCTCCACAATCTCCGTCAAAATGAAGATTAGTTTAATAATATGAAGATTAGTTACCGATAGCATGAAATACTGATAAGATGAACAAATTTTTTATCCCCCCTTGAGATTCACGTTAACGAGGTTCGACTGTATATATACATATATATAAATGAAACAACAAGAAAGAACATTTACTTAAAAATCCTTTTCAAAATTTGTAACTCAATTTGTAAATTCATATAACCTTAATTTCAAATTTCTTAGAAGCACAATCTTAAAAGACATCGATTTTAAAAACAATTCTGCTGACGTTAGCACAATTCTCTATTATTTGAGATTAAGAAATGTATAAAAATTAAAATTCCAAGAAAACACAAGTCCAGACATCAATCATGAGCTAATTAGCTAACTGAATTAAGTATGTAATATCTATTCCATTAATGATGAATGTGGAAATTACACATACAAAACCAGCCAACATGCATGAGAAGGCAAGATTTATACATTTCATAGTTGCCAAATAAATCCACATTTTCTTAAAGTCTTAAAATTACAGGAGACCAGAAACATGCCCAGACATCAATCATGAGCTAATTAAATCAAGTATGTGACATCTATTTCCCAAGCAGTGAATTCTGAAATTACACATACAAAAACACCCAACATGCACAAGAGAGAAAAATTTCTAAATGTCATAGTTGCCAAATATATCCATGACCCTTTAAAGTCTGAGGTCTAGGCCCACTCTATCAAATTTAATCCGATTAGAACACTCAGGGCGCTTAAACTCTATAATAACATATCCTAATTTTCAATAAAGGATATTTTGATGAACTCCAAAGTTTCATGATTATTTCAAAAATTCTATAAATTCATTACATTTTTATAAGTCAGGAGAGACAACATGTCATATAACAATATCTAAATAAAAAAAAAAAAAAAAAAAAAAAAAATAGCATCAAAAATGTACTTAAAACTTCTGTTGAGTATAAGAAATGGCAATGAAAATCTAGCATAATAAAAATTATTTATTAACAGTTAAAAGTGCTGATTACCAGTAACATGCAAACTATGCATCAAACTTTGAACATGCCATGAAAAGTGTGAGAAACTGTCGCCTCCTATCTTCCATAAACCAGAAAACTTTCCACCAGCACCAGATGCCCACCACCTCCCAATGCAAACTGACTGTAGCAATGAAAGAACAGTGTTGTATATATCTCATGCAATGACTGAAGTTGATTTTGTTTCACCAGAGGATTAGCAATTTTTTCGTGTTTCACTCTGACTCCCCGAAGCTTCAATTGTGCTGCAGAAAAGATACTTGCAGCTTGCAGCACTACTTTTCGAAACAAGCTAAATTTCTTTACTTCTTTCTGAAATGGCTGCACTGAAGAAAGATCCGATATGTTTCACCACATGCAAGCATTATTTGAGTAAACAGCCCACTAGAACTCTGCCTGTCTCGGAGACCATAAATTCTTGAAACAAATTTTTCTTTTCCTCTAGCACATATTGTGGAGATGAAGTTTATCAACTTTTAATTTAATGTTTTTAATCAACGTTTGTCACCTGCTTTAAAGCTTTATGACAAACAGATCCCTCAGAATAATGCTTTATTCCTAACACATTAAAATAGAAAACTTGGTTGTTATCAGTTATTTCTGTTGTGCTGAAGAGTCTTTCTCTAAGTCAATGAAATCTGGAAAACTGTGTCAAGAGAAAAGAGAGTAAGAATGCTGAACATTAACAATTTTGACTTTTTCTTCTCCTCCACTGTAGTGTATGGTGTTTGTTAAATTTTAATCACATTAAAAACTGAGACAGACAATATACACTAAAAATATACAATTTAAAACATTAAAAACACAAGATAAAAATTTTACACGTTTCGAGCCTTTTACAGGCTCCTCATCAGTAAAAAACATCAAATGTAAATGCTGAGAAGAACAACAGACTTTCATTAAGTGAGTACAACGTATTCATCGGGAACTGCATTATATATAATTGTATATTTTTAGTGTTTATTGTCTGTCTTAGTTTTTAATGTGATTAAAATTTAACTACGAGATGTAATGATTTTTAAATATTTTAAATGGTGTTTATTATTTTTTTCTTTATTTCTTTCTTTCTTTATGGGGATAATACTTAACGGAGACAGGATTACTTAAGAGACTTTTTATTATTGTTCATTAGTGTAATTGTACATCAGAAATATTTTTAATTTGTTTAGCAAAAGATCATCTAAATAGTTGAGTACAGAATTTTTTTAAATATTTTTTATATGCAAGCAATATGAGAGGTCTTCAAAACAAATAGTTAAAGCTTGAAAGTTTACATAATCCATAAACAATATCAATCAGTACAACAATAATTAAACGTGTAACAACCAAAGTAAATCCTGTCTACTTCCAGGTGAGATCTAACAGACTTAGCCTGATGAATCTCATCTTGGGGGTGGTAGAATATGAAAGGATTTATAAAAGAAAAAATTAATATTTAGTTCAAAATCCAATTCAAATAATCTGTAACTCAAAAATAAGGCCTAAGTTTTCCCCATAATTTTATTTTTACTTTGAGACACTTTATAACACAATCTTAAAAAGGCACTAATTTTAAAAGTAATTCTGCTGCTGTAGCATTTCTACTACCTGTAGTTAAGAAATGCCTAAAAATTAAAATTCTGGGAGAAATCAACAAGCCCAGATGTCAAATCATGAGCTATAGCTAATCAAATTAAGTAGGTGGTATCTACTCCCTTGGCAGTAAATGTGGAAATTACACATACAAAAACAGCCAACATGAATAAAGCAGGATTTTTACATGCCATAGCTGCCAAATAAATCCACAACCCATTTATGTTCGGTATCTAGTCCTGCTCCACCAGACTTAGATCAATTAAAAGATCAGTGGTGGCTTGTGAATTATGTTTTGGGGGTACTGCACCAAAGCGTCTAAAAAAAGTATATAAACGTTATTTTTATTTGTCTCATTGGCTGATTCATTTATTTCAATAATCAATGTTGACGATTCGATATCCAATCAGAAGAACAAGCTTTTCATTCTAACGGACTGATTTTAGTCACTAGCCTGCAGCCCATCCAATACGGCATTCACCAGCCACCACTGCTAAGGATGCTTCAACTCAGTTAAAACATAACCCTGACTTTCAACAACTCCGAAGTCTTGTTACTGTTTTAAGAACACTGTATGATTATACTTACAATTACCTTTCATTTTAGTTTTTGAATTTTTTTTAGTTACACATACTAATTGGTTGTAGGATTTCAAGGCCGATTGACTCCTGATGTGTCCTAGGCCTAGGGGGGAATGCCCTCCGTGGGGGTCTTTCTAAGGGGTCCTAGCCCGTATTTACGCGAGTTTCGGAGGAAACCACGGAAAACTCCGAACGGCTAGGTCGATGAGCGCGACCTGGGATCGAACCCGGCACCTCCCATCTACCAGCTTTGAGCGCAGAACCGCTCGGCCGCTGGTGGGCTTACACATACTAATTATCATACTTATAAAATTATTACAATTACCTGATGAAAGGCTTCAACAGCAGGTGAATAAGCTCTAAGTGCCAATGAGAATTTAAGTAGTGCAATCTTTGTTGATGAAAGATAATTGCTAGTGATATCAATGATTGCTTCATACTGAGATTTTATAGATTCTAAAAAATAAATATATAAATAAGTGTTAAGCAACTTTTATCATTATGCATACATATTGACAAAACATTACAATTTCTTAACAAATTACACATACATGCACAATATATATATATAGAAATCATAATTCTTACAAAAGTTTTTAAAAATGTATGAAAATAATTTATGAAAAAATATAGTACACCAAGATAACTATTACATATTATTACACATACTTTCTTTGAAAACGTTTGGATCTAACTTCATTAAATCTTCTATAAACATCCAGAAATTATCTACATTTTCTTCAGCTAAAAATTCACTAGAATAAAGAAAAAGTAATACTTAATGTCATATCAAGTATTTTAAAAACATGACTAATATGTATTATATACACACACACACACACACACACACACACACACACACACACACACACACACACACACACACACACACACACACACACACACACACACATATATATATACACTTCTGCTCAACAGTTTAGCAAAATTTACAAACGATTATGTTTTTTTTCATCTATTTTAAAGCCTTATTTCTATATGAAATGCTTTCAAACACTGGATATGTAACGAACAGTGTCTTCCTCATGTTTTTCAGTGAAGATTAGGTTACAACTCTAATTAGGGGGTCGGCAATAAATTGACCAAAATCAATAATGTTTGCAATCATCCTGTATCGTTAAGTAAAGGAAATGATATATAACTTTAGGATGTGCTAATATAGACCCAGTACACTTTGTGTGATAATAGAATGTTAAATAACAGAGATATAGGCATTTATTTTAAAACTCCAAAAAAATCAGCATGCTTTTTATTTATAATATACAAAGTTTTAAACGAAAATTATACCCATTTTCAGATAAATTAAAAAAAAAAACTTATTCTCAGTCAACTGACCAAATGTAGAGATGTAATCACAATACACATAATAAAACCACTGTTGTAAGAAGAATTTGCACCAAAGACAACACAATATTAAGCAGCAATGTTGATTAAGCTATTTTACAGTAAAATATTATTTTAAAAAGTGAATAATTTAATTTGAACAATCAGACACTTTTTAAAGTCAATACATAAGAAATTAACATTAACAATTAAAAAATATATATAGGTATAATACAATTTACCTGGCTTCTATATGAAATGGTGTTTCAAGCCATTTAGAATCTAAAACAACTGATACAGTTTTCTGTACATTTTGTGTCCAGCACAATTGTAAAAGATGCAGATAAATGGTACATACAAGATGGGATTTAAATAAATATGTCATTGTAACCTGAAAACATAAAATAAGATCTATTAGGAAATAAGCTTCACAAATAAAAATTAAAAATATTTTTCATTATACAGCAAAATCCCAGTTATCTGAAAATCGGCTTAGCCAAACGCTTCATCCCAGTTTCTAAAAATGAGTTTAAAAGATTTTATATTTTAATAATGAAAATATTATTTACGAAATATTTAAACTATACATACATAACAAAATATATAATTCTGAATGACACTAACTTGATCCATTATGTAATTCATCACCCAATTGAAAGTTTAAATGCAAAGTATGTCAAGGTATATGATATAAACATTTAAAAAAAATTTCAAAAAATTAAACAAATTTGCTTATAAAATATGCTGGTTATTTAACGAAATGAGCAATTATTTTCATTTGGCTGTTTGTTTTGGGATTGTTTCAAAGCAGCCTCATCATGCTTATTTTTTCAAACAAAGAACATCCAAAATGGTGCATTGTTTAGTGCTTAAAAAAATCAAAATATTATCTAAAATTTTTGTAGCTAAAGTATGTAAAAAACTGAAAATTTTTGGCTCTTCAAGCTCATCTTCATCAACAATATCTTCTTTATTAATTACTTTAACTATTTTTTCATCAGTAAGTTCAAGTTTTGAGGAAAACTGACTGACTTCCACATCAAATGTTTCCCTAGAAAAACATTTGAACATTTCTAAGATCATTTTATAATTAGATCAGAATTGCTATTTGTAGAGTCATGTAAGTCAACTCTGCCAGAAACAAGCGATTTAACCTTCAACCACAATTTTCTCTAAGATTTCACTAATGACATCATAGTTATAGCTGCTAACATTTCTAATTTTTAAATAAGATTTATCACCAGTATTTTTAAAAAGGAATCTGTCACACATATTTTCAACAAATAAAATTAAATAAGCTGAAAACATTAATAAAATTTTTCGGTAGGAAATTTCCATTGAAAAAGCAAGAGATTTGGCACCTAAGCATAATGTTTCTCCTTCACATGTATCTCTCTGCATGAAATGATTGCTTACTGGCTATCTGAAAATCCCTATGGAATCTTGAAAACAGTGGCGTACCAAGGGTGGGACAGAGGGGGCAGCTTGCCCTGGGCCTCTGGTCAAGAACAGCCTCCAAAGAAACAATTAACTTTTAATTGTATATGTTACGGTAAAAGTGATTAATCTGGGGATTATGCATAATTACCAGTGATTATGCATGTTCTCCCACTAAATTTTAGGGGATGTGATTAATTATTCAATATTTATCACATTTACCGGTTATTTTAGCAGTTCTACAGCACAAAATTTTGCATATTTTTCAGATACATGCACTTTGAGAAAAAGGTATCCAGTGATGTTTTTTTTTTCCCCCATGCACACAAAGTGTACAGACGTGCATAATACTGGCTGCTACAGTACAAAATTTTGCATATTTTTTAATTTCATGCATTTTGAGATATGGGTATTCAGTGAGGTTTTTTCTTTTTCATGTACGCAAAGCATGCAGACATGCATAATACTGGTTGCTGCAGTGCAAAATTGTGTATATTTTTCTGATTCATGCATTTTGAGATAGGGGTATCCAGTGATTTTTTTTTTTTTTCATGCACACAAAGCGTACAGTAGTGCGTAATACTGGTTGCTGCAGTACAAAATTGTGTACATTTTTGAATTTCATGCATTTTGAGATATCCAGTGACTTTTTTTTTTTTTTTCCAAGAACGCAAAGCGTACAGACGTGCATAATACTGGTTGCTGCAGTACAAAAATTTACTTAAAATGCACGAAATTCAAAAATATGCAAAATTGTCTACTGCAGCAGCCAGTATCACACACGTCTATGCTTTGTGTACATGGAAAAAAAAAATCAATGGATACTCCTATCTCAAAATGCATGAATCTGAAAAACCTGCAAAATTTTGTACTGCAGCAGTCAGTATAACGCATGTCTGTACGCTTTGTTTACATGAAAACAAAAAAAAAAAATCACTGGATACCCCTATCTCAAAATGTATGAATATGAAAAACATGCACAATTTTGTACTGTAGATGACAGTATTACACACGTCTGTATGCTTTGCATACATGAAAACAAAAAAGAACATCACTGGATACCCCTATTTCAAAATGCATGAATCTGAAAAACAGGCAAAATTTTGTACTGCAGCAGGCCATATAACACACGTCTGTACGCTTTGCGTACATGAAAAAAAAAAAAAAAATCACTGCATACTCCTATCTCAAAATGCATGAATTTGAAAAACATGCACAATTTTGTACTGCAGCAGGCCGTATCACACACGTCTGTACGCTTTGCGTACATGAAAAAAAAAAAAAAGAAAATCACTGGATACCCCTATCTCAAAACGCATGAATTTGAAAAACATGCACAATTTTGTACTGCATCAGGCAGTATTATGCACATCTGTACGCTTTGGATACATGAAAACAAAACAACAACAAAAAAAAAAAATCACTGGATACCCCTATATCAAAATGCATAAATTTGAAAAAGATGCACAATTTTGTACTTCAACTGACAGTATTACGCTTACGCACGTCTGTACGCTTTGCATACATGAAAAAAAAATCACTGGATACCCCTATCTCAAAATGCATGAATCTGAAAAACATGCAAAATTTTGTGCTGCAGCAGGCCGTATCATGTACGTCTGTGCGTATTGTGTACATGAAAAAAAAAAAAATCACTGGATACCCCTATCTCAAAATGCATGAATCTGAAAAACATGTAAAATTTTGTGCTGCAGCAGGCCGTATCATGTACGTCTGTGCGTATTGTGTACATGAAAAAAAAAAAAAATCACTGGATACCCCTATCTCAAAATGCATGAATTTGAAAAACATGCACAATTTTGTACTGCAGCAGGCAGTATTACACATGTCTGTACGCTTTGGGTACATGAAAACAAAACAAAAAAAAAAAAAAAAATCACTGGATACCCCTATTTCAAAATGCATGAATCTGAAAAACACGCAAAATTTTCTACTGCAGCAGCCAGTATCTTGCACATCTGTATGCTTTGCGTACATGAAAAAAAAAAAAAAAAATCACTGGATACCCCTATCTCAAAATGCATGAATCTGAAAAAATATGTAAAATTTTGCACTGCAGCAGCCAGTATTGTGCACATCTGTACGCTTTGCATACATGAAAAAAAAATAAACTGAATACTTCTATTTCAAAATGCATGAATCAAAATTTATCACATTCCTCATTATGCATTGGAGATTTTATAAAATAACTGGTAAATGTGGTAAATATTGAATAATTTATCGCACTCCCCAAAATTTAGCGGGGATTATGCATAATCACCAGTAATTATGCATAATCCCCGGATTAATCACTTTACTGTAACATATATACCTAGCGAAATTTTTATGTCATTATTTTAAATTAAAACATTGGTTGCAATTCCAATTTAAGTTGTAAGTTTCTGTCTAGAGAGCTTTAATGTACAAAACATGACTGTAACTCTAACACCAAAGAAATTAATTTATGCAAAGCCTGACTAAGGTAGGGTAAATGAGGCTAATATCCCTTATTGTTTTGTTGGACTGGATTTTTTAATCTATCTTTAAAACTCAATTCAATGTATTTTTATAATAATAATTAGGTATTTAAATAAAGTGCAAGGGGGCCTCAATATAGGAGGAGCTCAAATTAAGGGGCCCCAGTGAGACTTTTGCCCCGGGCTTCGATAGTTATAGGTCTACCACTGCTTGAAAAATCAAAAAATCCTTTGATTCCAAGCTTTTAGGATAACCAGAACTCTACTGTATTTATATATATATATAATTACACACATATAACCAAAAGAAAGTAAAAATAAATAGAAAACCCATGAATACTGAAAACTATTATGCATATTTTTTATTTTAATAAATTATTAGGATAAAAAAACAAAATAACTGAAAGGCCCCGAGGCCATTGTATAGCAATTTTGTTTTGAGGGAAAAAAAATTTCTTTACTGACGGCATGAAAATAATTTTCTAATTCGATAATAGGCATCAAAGGTACTGGGACCCTGCACCCCCCCCCCTCCTCCCTCAAGAATTTTTTCCTAGCTATGCCCATGCTCATGGGCCTTGAAATTTAAGAAGACAGACCATAATGTAAGACATCATTAATGAGAAATATTTACTTTGTACAATCTACTCACACAAAAGCCAAAAAAAAGGTTTTCTATTATGCCACCATATAAAAAAATCACCGTTTTTTTTCTGTATTTTTTGCTTGTTTCTAATAGTATTGTAATCCACCAAATTTGATACCATCAAGCTGTCATTCCATTTTTTAGAATATTTATCTATAAAGAAAAATAACCTGATGAAAAATTTGATAAAAAAAATTATTAAAGAATTTGAGTACAAAATTATAAAAATAGAGCAAATAGATTCCTTCACGGTTGATTTATAAACACAATAAAAGTTAATTATTTTTAAGTTTATAGTCTTTATTTAGTATACTATTTATGTTCATTAATGCAGTTTATTTAACTATGAAAATAGAGGCAAAAGGTGACCATCTACTAATTGGCAGGTATAGGTTAAATTATCGGTGTAAAACATAAATAGAACGAAAGGGATATGAAAAGAGAGGAGAGAGGCCCTGCACTGCTAAATTATGTCTTACTCTATCAAATGATAAGTATAAGAGTAAATTTTGAGGACAGATGTCAATAACATATTTCTGGCACTATACATAAATTCTTCTCTTCAAAGTAAGATCATGAGAAATCATAGTTGGATTGTGGTTTTGTATATAAACTTTTAAAATGGCTACAATAACAATTCAATTCTAATGGTTTCTCATTAAGAGGGTTACATGGGTTTGAAAATTTCAAAAAATCATTTAACCCGTTAGTAGTCGCTAGCGACAGCGCCACCTATTACAGATTGCGAACTTTTTATTTAACTGTCACCAATAATTTTTAGAAGTGATGTGATCGACGTTAAATCGATTTTATTCGCGTTTTATATATATCAAATGCCACTTCTAAAAATTTTTGGTGGCTATTGAATAAAAAAATCTGGAAAAACTGAAGTATGGGCGGCAAATCGACCAACTAGCGACTACTAACGGGTTAATTGTACAAATTTTCTACAATATTTTCCTGAAATTTCAAGTGAATCGGAGTAAAAGTCTGGAAGTCAAAGCTTTGGAAACTTTCCACATAATGTTCATTTTAAAACTTACAATTTTTTCAGGATTTTTTTTTTAATTTGGTGGACACTCTTTCTCAAAAAATAATGCACTGTTCTTATTAAAATTTTGCCCACTTTACAATAGAATTGACTAAGTGCTTGAACAAAAGTGTTTTTGATTAACATTAATTTTACAAAGCTATATGTGGAGTAAAATATAGCGAAAATTGTATCATTTTTGCATACAGCTCTAACAAAAATTTTCACTTTTTTTTTTTTATTAATCCTTCATTCAAGCACAAACTATACTTATTTTCTATTTATTATTATAGATTAGTTATACTTATTCACTAAAAGAAAAAAATTTTGTTTTTTAATATCAGGTAAAGTTATCATGAGTTATCCTTTACCACCAAGAAGACATTCTTTTCTAAAGGACAACATGTCCCACTGGTTGAATTTTCAAAAATTTTTAAGAAAATTTTTATAATATATTGTTTAAATGTTGCTTTTTTATATGTTCAAATTTTTGAACAAAAAAAAAATATATATATATATAAACAAAAACAGTTTATACATGGGAAAATAAATAAAATATGCTTTTATTTAACCTTTGAAATACACATAACCCCTTAAGGAAATTAAGAAGTGTACAAAAAGATTAAGATTTTGCATTATTCTTTGGGACACAGTTATGCATCAACTCAACACTAGAACTAAATCTGTATTATATTTAGATACAAGATAAAATAGACCAACTAATGAACTTGTGCATTCTCAAAATAAAAGAAAGTAAAAAGCCATAGCAGATTATTTGTCAATTTCAATTTCATTAATGAGGGTACAGGAAACTGATCTTAAATTTTTTCTTTCATTACCTTGTGAAAGAGATGAAAAGGGATTATATATAAATATTTATAAAACTTATAATGAGTTGTATATGAATTTCAGATATTATTCGCCATATCAAAATAGCCATTTCTTTATATTTTAAAATGGATACATATTTTTATTTAATATATTTACTTATTAATTGTATATAGTATGTGATAGACAATATCAAAGCAATATTCCACACTTTTGTCAGAATTATAGAACTCAACAAACATTATTACTCATCAAGAATTAGAATTTGTTATCAACCAAACACAAAATTACTACCAATTGTAATATTGTAGGAGGTTTCCAATCTATTAACATTTATGATTAAATATATAAACAGAGCAAAATAGAATGTTTGTATAGTAACCCTTTCCCTTGAGGATGCAATGGAGGTATTTTAATGCCCTAATTATATTTAATCCTCTACTTAAACAATATCCAAAAGGGATCAAGATTCCTACCTTTTGATAGCTGACTTTTTCTTTATTTTCATTAATGCAAGATTTTTTTTTTTTTTTTTATAATAAACTTTAGAACAAAATGAGTTTGAAAAATGGGGTATAAACTGCACATGTCTTGATGGTTTAAACATTCACTACTATAAAACTATACTGTAATTTTTGGAACTTTCTCATTAGTACTGCATTTTCCTTTATATAATCCACATGTTAGATAAATGAGTTTCACACCAGAAAATCATGAAAAACGGAAGTTTTTCAAGTGACGCAAGCAGAAGGGCAAACTGAATGCTGCGAACTCATATATACGGCTATTTTGACATCAAAGAGATTTGTAAAAGCTGATACTTAATATCTTAGCAAATATGCCATATTTTGTTCTGATCTCTTCAAAAAAGTCTTATCTTCGGTCTTAATCTATCCTGAAAATTTTAGATTTCTACATGCAGTATCTTTTGAGAACTGAATCTCAATTTAAAGCCAAAAAGGGAAAATGGATGGTGTAATGATGTAATGGACTAAAATCATGAAAAATATCTCTAAAATGGCACGAACGATTTTCATTTAATTAATATATGTTGTTAATGGGATGTTTCTGAATCCAGTAACTTTTTTTTTTTTTTCAAGAAAACCTCTTATTTTTTATATAATTTATTTTTAAAATGGAACTACATTACTCCGCCAATTGCATGCTTTCCTTCGGCAAAAACACTGTGATGCTGCTCTTACTTGCAAGGCTTGAGATGGTCCTGTTGGTTGGTTGACCAACGTGAATGCAATCAATGAATTATTTAAATTTTCATTTTTTTTTTTTTTTTTTTTTTTTTAAGCAAGCAAAAATACTTTATTACATTTTTTAAATATTTATTGTATATGTACTAAGTCAAATTCACTTAAATATATTTTCTCTTCTGTTATGAAAAAGATATTTTTGATTTCAAAATTTCATATTTAGTCAAAAAAGTATTTAGATAACATTTTAAATAAGGAAGTATTTTGTAATTTTAGATATTCCATTTTATCATAATAATGATGAATTTACAATTTTTTAAAGCAAAAAATTTTTAATCATTCATAAACACTAATTTTATAGTAGCTCAATGCTTTGCGATTCCTATTCATATATCCTTCCGCACCGGGAATGGGAAAAAATAGCAAATAGAGTTTTGGCGTCATCTTTTGTTTTTAATTTAAAACATACACTTTCGCAAGTATATATATATATATAAATTTTAAAAAAATTAAAAATATCTTTTTAAAACACAGAGTTTATTCATATATTTACTTTTCAGACTTTAAAAATGATACATATTTTAAATATTAACATAAACTAATTTATTTATTTATTTTTTTTTTTAAACAATAATGGCTAGGGGATGAAAGAGGTGATAAATACACTGTATATTATTTAAAAAAAAAAAAAAAAAAAAAAAAAAAACATGAAAATAGAATTAAAATTCATGAAAAATGTGTCAAATAGCAATTATTGAACAACATGTCAAAATAAATAACATCTACTTTGAAACCCATAATAATTTATTTAAAAAATATAATTCTCTCTTTCTTTCTTTTTTTTTTTTTTTCTTTTCTTTTTTTTTTTTTTTTTTTAATATTTTCTGCATGAAAAATTCTATTTCATAAATATATTTACAATTACAATGAACAAAAAATTCTTGAATTTTAAATAACTGTTTCTACTTGTTTCTAAACAAGTTTTTTTTTTTTTTTTTTTTTTTAAATACATATATATGTATGGTTTTAATCATGAAGGTAATAATTTTATGATTTTAATATAAGTTACTAGATGGTGCCATCTAGTAGCTTATATTAAAACTATATGCATTCCTATATTTAATTTATTTTTCTTAAAAAAAAAAAAAAAAAAAAAAAAACACTTAATTGCTTAAAAGCATGTAGAAATAATTATTTAAAATTAAAGGAGGGTTTTTGTTTATTGTAGTTGTAAATATATTTATGAAATAGAATTTTTCATGCAGAAATTAATTTAAAAAAAAAAAAAAAGAAAAAGAAAAAAAGAAAGAGAGAATTATATTTTTTAAATATATTATTATGGGTTTCAAAGTAAAGGTGTTATTTATTTATTTTAACGTGTCTTTCAATAATTGCTATTTGACACATTTTTCATAAATTTTAATTCTATTTTCATGTTTTTTTTTTTTTTAAGATATGGTGTATTTATCCCCTCTTTCATCCCCATTATTGCTTTAAATAATAATAATAAAAAATTAGTTTGATTATGTTAATGTTTAAAATATGTATACATATACATATTTAAAATATGTAGTCTGAAAAGTAAATATATGCATAAACTAACTGTATTTAAAAAAAAGATTTTTAATTTTAAAAAAGAAATATATATTAGGTGTACAAATTAATTCGGTCCGTTTTCGAAAGATGGCGCTAGCTGCCACAAATGCTAGGCTATGACAGCTGTTTTCGGTGGTTTCAGAGAGGTTATATATTTGTTAAGAATCTTCAGTGTACAACTCTTTCGCTTGCTTGAAATAGCCTGATCAGCATTGCATTAAACATGTCAGGTTTTGAAGTCAATAAGCAGCATTTGCGGGAAGTGTTGATTTTTTTCTTTCATTGGAAGAAAAGTGCCGCCGAAGCGCATTGAACGCTCGTAGAAGTATACGGCGATAGTGCTCCGACTGACAAAACATGCAGGAAATGGTTTTGACGATTTAAAGATGGAGATTTTAGCGTTGATGACAGGCGTAGCTCTGGACAACCGAAAAAATTTGAAGATAACGAATTAGAGGAATTACTGAATGAAGATCCGACTCAAACACAAGAACAGCTTGCAGAACAACTGGAAGTGACTCAGCAAGCAATATCGGTGAGACTAAAAATGATGGGAATGATCCAAAAAGAAGGAACAAGGGTTCCTTATGAACTGAAACCCAGAGACGTTGAAAGGCGATTATGCACTTGCGAGCAGCTGATTTACAGACAAAAAAGAAAGTGGGACGTCCTACCGCACCGGCCATATTCTCCGGACATCGCCCCTTCCGACTACTGGTTGTTCCGACGAATGCAGAATGATCTGACCGGTCAGCGGTTCACTTCTTACGAAGAAATACAAAAATGGCTCGAAACATGGATGAGCGAAAGAGATGAGTTGTTTTATCGAGATGGAATCAGACGATTGCCGGAGAGATGGGAAAAAATAGTAGAAAATAATGGACAATACTTTGAATAATATATTTTTTGTTTTGGTTTAATAATAAATACATTTTTTATTGCTAAAAAACGGACCGAATTAATTTGTACACCTAATATGTAACTTGTATTTTCCATAAAACTTAAGCTTAACTTGTATTACATTTAGCTTAACTTGTATTTTCCATAAAAATTTTCTCCAAATGATTTTATCTTATTTTTAAAATTATAGAAATGTAGAGCTTAATTTACATTTTGTCTATTTTTTTCCCCCAAATATTTTTATGAAATAATTTTTACCTGCACTTTGATGAAAATTTAAATTGTGAATATTGGAGCAGTATCTATACTCAGACTCAAAAGGGAAAAGAAAATAAATAAATTTCCATTTCTAACATTAACTTGATTTTTTTTTTAAATTGTTTAATTTGTATTTGTAATTCTCTAAAAAAAAACTTGCAAAATGTAAATTACATAATTCTAACTTAAATTTGAAATTTCCCACTTATTGTTATTATTTTAAGAGTTTGAGAATTCCACTCAATATTTTTTTCTAATGTGAAGCTTCTCCATTTTGTTTCCAAGTGGCAGGCTACTTGAAAATTCGTCAGCATGATAACGTTTGAAATAATGAATTAATTCAAACTAAATTTGTAGTGTGGATTTATCTCAGAAATGTATTTGTTATGTTCATTTGCCAACTTAATCTACCCTCTTGTTTCTCTGTGCCAGCAGACTGAAAATTTCAAATTTACATTAGAAAGGTTCTATGAGCCGATTTGCTTAAAACTCCATACATACATAGACTTCATTAATAAATCCACCAAGTCCATTAATAAATTGTAGCTGCCATTTTGAAAAAAAAAAAAAAAAAAAAAAAAAAATCGTGGCAACTTCATAATAAAAGATAAATCTGTTTACCCTTCCTAGGAGCCAGAAGGACTTGTTTAAATGTTTTGATCAATAACCCCTAAAAACTAATGATATCAGTACAAAACACCCTTAATGGGTTAAAAGTTTGTGACGCCGCTACTTTATGGCTATAAGAATTTGAAATATGAGTCTTAAAAATAATATCAAATTTTAAGAGATGCTTTGCGATTAGTTAAAATGTACATAGATTTTTTTATTTGATCATTTACTTTTTACTTTTATTTATATTTATAATGCAAACATAATATTTTTAGCTTCAACATCAGACAGATATATAAAATACACTCACTGATGCTTTTTTCAAATTCAAAATAACAGTTTTAAAAGGAATGATATAAAAATTCCAGTGGCGCCTAGGTGTTATTTTAAAAGATTTGTTTTTAGATTCCATTAAAATTACTTTTGTTTTGTCTAATAAAGTATATTTACACATTGAAATAGTGCTTTTAATTTTCAAATATACTGTCAATTAATTATACTTTCACTGAGTTTGCATTATAAATTAAAATAATTTATTTCAATAAATTGATTTATCTTTTGCGTCACGCTATCCAAAACTACCACTTTGCACTAATTTTCACTAAGTTGGATACTATGATACTACGTTTTGGATAGCATGATGCAA
This sequence comes from Salticus scenicus, assembly GCA_963930645.1. Taxonomy (NCBI): domain Eukaryota; kingdom Metazoa; phylum Arthropoda; class Arachnida; order Araneae; family Salticidae; genus Salticus; species Salticus scenicus. The sequence goes on along the minus strand of OZ005652.1, from coordinate 32,976,815 downwards.
AAGATAAATCAATTTATTGAAATAAATAATTTTAATTTATAATGCAAACTCAGTGAAAATATAATTACATACCTGCCAACATTTGAAAATGACAATTAGTAGCACACAAATTTGAAAAATAGATTGGATGGTTGATTGGTTCATTTTTATCATGTGAAACACGAATCTTGAACAAATAAATGTATGTATATTACTGTATTTTCTTGCGTATAATCCACGGGGTACTATTTTCAGCATTTCAGCCCTGATGAAAAATTTTCCACAGATAATATGCACTGCCGGATGCCGAACATCCGGCTTTATTTGCCACCGAAATCCGGCCACATTATGTTTAATGCCCCCCCCCCCCCCCACTTCAGATTAAACATTTTTTTAAAAGTTATTTTTACCTAAATAATTTGCATTAGTGTTCATATATAATGAAAAACTGTTTAAGAAACAAACATGATTTACGAAACCAGGTATAAAATAATTTTATTCAAAATGCAGAAGTCGTGTTTTTGCACTATATTCAACCAGTCATTAAAATTCAGCAAAAATACTATCTATTAAATAAATATTTTTTGTTGTGTGTTTAATTATGTGTATAAGTTTAAAAAATATAATGATTGCAAAAAATTCTAATCTTAGCATTGGGATAATTGTTTTAAAAATGTTAAAATATAAATTTTAAACACATTCAACGGTTTCTGTAGGCGTTTGATCATGGATTGGTAGGGGAGGGGGGGGGGGGTAAAAAAATAGAGTGAGAAATATTGAACAACTCTACTTCCTTATAGGTTCTAGCACCTAATAAAGTAAGTTTAAAAAGAACATTGACATTTATGTTGCAGATGGAAAAAGATAAGAAATCTCAAGGCTTTCGTGAGGCGTTTGTTTGCCGATCGTTAGGGGTGGGGTGGGGAGCGAGGAGGGCACAAAAAAAATGCACGAATGAGAAATATTTAACAATTCTATCGCTTTATACATTCTAGAAGCTAATAAAGCAAGTTTAAAATGAAAATTGACATTTATGGCGTGGATGGAAAAAGATTGAAAATCGCAAGGCAAAACGTCAGAAATGTTGCAGTTTTGGTGCTAGATAAAAATTCGTAATTTTGAGCCGATTTTCGTAGCGTCGTAGTTTACGGCCCAAATTCGTAGCAATTACGAATTATTCGTAGCAGTTGGCAGGTCTGTAATTATTTGACAGTATATTTGAAAATTAAAAGCACTGTTTCAATGTGTAAATATACTTTATTAGGCAAAACAAAAGTACAATTTTTAATTAAATTCACACAATCAACTGATTGGAAGAAAATCATATTTATTGAAATTTAATTTTTCCGACTGAGTGAAAATAATGCCTGGACCGGGAATCGAACCCCGGATCTTTGACTTACAAGGTCAAGGCTCTACCAATTGAGCTATCCAGGCCGACAAACCGGTCGGCATTACTCACTCAGACAACCTTTAGGCAGAAAACATCTGGTCTATCATTTACATAGCTCAACAGAAATAAGCCGCAGGTAAAGGAAAACACCATTATACAATGGGAAAGAAATACAATTTTTAATTAAATTCGCACAATCAACTGATTGGAAGAAAATCATATTTATTGAAATTTAATTTTTCCGACTGAGTGAAAATAATGCCTGGACTGGGAATCGAACCCCGGATCTTTCACTCAGTCGGAAAAATTAAATTTCAATAAATATGATCGATTCCCGGTCCAGGCATTATTTTCACTCAGTCGGAAAAATTAAATTTCAAAACAAAAGTAATTTTAATGGAATCTAAAAACAAATCTTTTAAAATAACACCAAGGCGCCACTGGAATTTTTATATCATTCCTTTTAAAACTGTTATTTTGAATTTGAAATGTGAATGAAAAAGCATCAGTGGGTGTATTTTATATATCTGTCTGATCTTGAAGCTAAAAATATTATTTGCATTATAAATATAAATAAAAGTAAAAAGTAAATGATCAAATAAGAAAAAATATGTATATTTTAACTAATTGCAAAGCGTCACTTAAAATTTGATATCATTATTTTTAAGACTGATATTTCAAATTCTTATAGCCATAAAGTAGCGGCGTCACAAACTTTTAACCCGTTAAGGTTTTTTTGTACTGATTTATTTTACAGTAACATGTATACTTAATCGAGACAAAACAGTGTTTAAAAATAACATTGTCTGGTAATTAAAATTTCCAGTGTGAAATCGATTTAACTGACCTGCGGCTTATGCACCAGAAAATACAGCACATAACCAACTGTCCTGTTAAAATGTTGATAACAATTATCATCAAAAGCTATGTTGCTAACAATACTACAGAAAAAAAAAAATATTATTTTGATCATTTATTAACATTAAAAAAAATTAAAGTCAAATAAGCAAAATTTTTATTATTATAAAAGAATAGCATACTAATGACATAAGTAATAAATGACAAAAGGTACTTGAGTATTTGTGTATGTATGTCCCCTGTGATAAATCCCTAATGATTATTGCAAGCCGTCAATATATGACCAGCAAACATACCTAATAAGACATACACTTTTACTAACATATACATGCCCATAGACATTTTAATAATACACACATTTTAAAATGAAATACACATGCACACATTTTTATACAAATACACTTGCATATTTTAAAATATTATACACACAATTTTATTATACTGTATATATTATTTCATACTTTTTTTTTTTTAATATTGGTAATAATATTAACAATTGATTCTCTCTCTATATATATGTATATATATAAAAATTTAATAATATATTTTCAGAAGAAGGGGAAAAAAATCTTTTCAATAAACTGCTCTTCAAAATGAAAAGGATACTTTCCACAATTTTAAGGGAAATATTTTCCATATTTTGAAAGAAAATTGAAAATTATTTCCACAAATTAAAGGAAAATATTTTCTATTACTTAATAGAAATGTAATGAAAAGATATTTTTTTTTAATTTAAGTTTTTTTTTTTTTTTTTTTTGGTTTAATACTTGAAATATTAAGACGGCATTGCAGAAGATAAGTTTTTACCAATATAAAAGATTATATATATATATATATATATAAGCCTTTTATACAATGAATATGTTTAACTAGTGTATGAGTGCATGCTATAGCTTAACTCTAAATTTCAACAAGATTTCTATAATTTTCAAATTAACATGCTACGATTTACAGCTAGATAAATATTACGCTTAAAACCGTTTTTTCTTCGTGTATCCGAAAACTGAGAAAGCTGCATTGCATTATATATATTAGAAAAAAATTTCTAAGTGCTTAGACGCAAAATTTTGCAAGTAAAAATATAAATAAATAAAAACACTATATTTAGAGGTGTATTTAATAATAATTCTTGAATTCAAAATATTACACAGTTAAAAAAGTTTAACAACATAGATAATCAAACACTTTGAGTAATAAATAAGTACAAAAATAGACCTTTTAAATGAGTTATTTCGGACGCCGCATAAACATACCGGTTTATTATGCTGTAATTCAATTTTTAATTCCAATTATAATAAAAGCAATTGCTTAAATACCAACGTTTAACAATAAGACTGTTGTGTGAATTGAAAATCTACGAAATATAAAGTTGTTATATCTAGTAAATTGGCAAAATGAAAAAAAGTAATTTAAATTTTGTATTTGTTGTCACTTTCTTTATAAATTTTTCACACAGCTTCAAGAGATCGCTTACGTGGAAATGCATGATTTGCGGAGAGAAAAATTATTGATAAATAATAAATAAGTGTTTATATAAAACTGAATATTTTAAATGTAAATTATATTTCAATTTCACACTAGAAATGTAAAAAATCTAAAAGAAAATTTTTTAAATCTATTAAATAAAATTCTTTTATTTTTCATATTCTGGATATTGGCAATTGGCATAAATGAATGTGAAAGTAAACATTGTCATTGTCTTTGTGGTCGTGCCAGGTTTTTGTGAGAATAGTATTAAATTTGAATCCATCTTATATTAATTTTGAAGTTATGGATGAGGATATGACATCTATTCCTATAAAGTAAGTTATAACCTTTTATAATGGTATTTTTGATGGAATTTATTCAATTTAAAATTGTTTTATGATTTCAAACGAATCTTCTAGATTTTCCTTTGTTTATTCATTAATCTACAGAGTTTTAACTTGATTATCTCTTAATATTTACACGTTATATATGTAATTTATCAGAATTTTTAAAGAAGTACTAATACAGACTTTTTACTTTTAGTATTTATTTTGAAAAAGAAGAAAATAAATCATTTAGTTTAGATTGTTACTTGCTTTTGAGACTTTTATTTTATTTATTTATTTTTGAATGATCATTATAAATTTTGCATAAACCATTCATAATTCAAATTTTATATTGAAATCGTTTACTTAAGTAATTCAGCCGAATGTGTACTGTTTAAATAAGTATAGTATAATAACTTTCTTGTTGTTTTATTTTCTTAGGTCTGGAATTGATTCTAGTGTAAATGAAAATACGCCTGATCCGACACAGTAAGTTATAATTTATTATAGCAGCTTTATCATCATTGAAAATAATTTGACGAGAATTTTTAGCTAGAATGTGTTGTATGGTCATTTTTTATGTAACTTGAAATACTAATAACTATTTCAAATGGAACAACTTTTGCCCAGTAGTAGAATTTTCTGTATCTGTCTGCAGCGAAATAAAATTTGTCTGCGATGCAGAAATGCCGGTCCAAGTCAATTCTGGTATTACAATAATTATTAGCAATTCATAAAACATGTAAAATTTGCATTTACAATGAAAATGGATTAAGAATATGTAAGTACAATAATCTAGAGATATGTTAATCTAGAGATATTATAACTTGTATTTTTAAGCCTGACATTCCTTTTTGGAGATGTTGAATTAATCTGCAGAGCTTTAAATAATCTGCAATGGTTGTTGCCATGCTGCACTGTTCCCGCTACTGGGAAGTTAAGTATAGGAAAGTTATAGAAAAATTTTGCAACTTGTGTAAGCGTTATTTCAACCTTTCACTTTCAGTGGTAGAGGAGAGTGGGGATGAATAGGACATTATTTTGTGTTTTAATTGATAGTAGAGCTGTAAAAGTAACGAAATAATCACTTCTCATATGCAGGGTTAGAAATAAGTGGTCGTTAGTCGTATTTTGTGACCAGTTTTTTCATTTTGGCGCCTAGAATTCCAATCATAGGTGCCATATTTGACGCCTGGATTTTTTCCTCATCATATCTAATAATTTTCCCAATCCCATCAGACTGTAAACAAGTCTATTTCGGTCAATTGAACCTTATAAAAACTGTTTTAAGAAATCATATCTCTATGAAAGTAGTTGACGATTTGTTAATGATTAAATTAAACAGCCCTAAATTGGAAGATTTCTGCTCAGAAAATGCTACTAAATTGTGGTGGAATTATGTATCTTCTGGGCGAAGAATGAATTTGTGATTTTAAATATGTACAATTAATATTGTCAATATAATTACATTCATTCAGGGGTGTTTGTGTTCAGGCTTTTTACTCTTAACCCATGTGTAATTTTTATTTCCTATAAAGTTATTTTTTGTTTTCATTGGTTGTTCATTTGTCATCCAGGTGATATGGGAATGAAATGTAAAAAGATTGATGGCATCTGGCCTAAATAGTTTGAGTATTATTTGATATTTTCGGTTTTTTCTAATTTACAGGGTTTTTACCTTTGAGTCACAATCACCCCTGTTCATTACTAAATATTTTTTATATAATCTTGCATTAGAGGTCAAGATTCGCGGTCGCCACTCGCCACATGGCGACCTAATTTGAAAAAGTGGCAATCCAAAAAAATTGTTGTAATCGCCAATCAGACATGCGATTCTTTCACGATTTTGCAGAAATCTGCGATTTTTCCCCCCCTAATTCGCAGAATTTTGCAAATTAACTTCTGCTTTAAAAAAAAAATCGCGGATATCATCCGTTTTAAAAAGAAAACCCCATTAACGATCGGCGATCAAATTCGCTACGAAAGTCACCCAATTCATAATATTTCTCCATCCACAACATAAATGTCTATATTCATTTTAAACATGCTTAATGAGATTCTAGAACCGATAAAGAAATAGAATTGTTAAATATTTCTAGCTCATGTAATTATTTTTTCCCCGCTCTTCATTTTCTTATCTCCAACTAGTGATCGGCAATCAGATGTTCTGCAGAATTCTTTTGTTTCCCAGTCTTGCTCCATCCACAACATAAATGTCAATATTCATTTTAAACTTGGTTTGTTAGATTCTAGAAGTAGAACTGAAAGAGTTTAATATTTCCTACTAGAGGTCAAGACTCACGGTCGCCACTCGCCACGTGGCGACTTAATTTGAAAAAGTGGCGATAAAAAAATTGGTATGATCGCCATTTTTTCCGCGAATTCGCGAAAATATTTCTTCCGTTTTAAAAAAAATCGCGGATATCGTTCGTTTAAAAAAAAAGAAATCCCATTAACGATCGGCGATTGTTTTAATGGGATTTCGATGATGATCGCACCTTCCGATTTCCAGTCTTTCTCCATCCACAGCATAAATGTCAATATTCATTTAAAACTTGATTTATGAGATTCTAGAACCTAGAAAGAAATAGAATTGCTAAATATTTCTTGTTTGTGTAATTATTTTTTACCTCTCTCCACCTTTTCTTATTTCCAACTAGCGATCGCCAATTAAATGTTCTGCAGTTGTTTCTCGGTCTTTCTTCATCCATAATATAAATGGCAATATTCATTTTGAACTTGCTTTATTAGATTCTAGAAGTAGAATTGAGAATTTAATATTTCTTATTAATGTAATTATTTTTAACCCCCCCCCCCATCTCCTTTCCCCATTTCTAGATAGTAATAAATGATCAATTCTAGAAACAGTAAAGCGATAGAAGTGCTCAATAACTTCATGAATATATTTATTTTTTCTCAATTAAATTATATATTTATATTTCATATCTATACCAAATGTGTAAACAAGGAGGGGGGGGGGGGGAGATGAAAAACAGATTTTTAGGTACGAAAATTTTTTCTAAATCAGTTTAAGAAAATTAATGCTCAGTTGATTTCATTTGTGTTTAAAATTGATAATTAAATACTATATATATATATATCAGGGCCCGAAATTTCAACTTAGATTACACTCGCTGAAAGAAAAAGTCACTCGCCACAAAATATTACTAACTTACGCTACTTTTTATGTATAAGGTGACCAGAATTTTTATTGGAAAAAGAGGAGAAATAATGCAATGTCTTATTTTATAAGAAAATAGAAGACATTTAATTTTGAAGAAAATTTCATTTTTGAGGACACAAAATTGAATGAAAATGATTAAAAAACCGATTCAAAGCTATTTTACACAAGTGTGGAAACATTTTTATCTCAAATGATGAATTTGGATCAGTATACATTAATTTAAGTTAATAATATACAGATACAAGAGGAAAAATCCCTAATTAATATAGGTGTCACTGGACAATATAGATTTTTTTTTTTCTATAAACAAAAACTTTTTTTTTTTCTGTGGTACTTTTATGCAATTACATAAAAAAAACGTTGGTAGACATCTTTTCTATTAAAATAATAATCATAAAAAAATAAATATGTAAAATTGGCAAATGAAAAAATAAAATTAATATTCGGCAGATAAAACAATTTGTTTTAACGAAGCATTCTTTATCAACATTTTATAAAAGTTCTCACAAGTATAACCTAAATTAGTCTTAGTAGTTAATAAGTTTTTTAAGTAGGTATACAAAGGGGATTTTTTCACATGTCTACATTTTGTTCATTGAAGAAAACAGTCGCTTTGTGACAGAGTTTTTGCCAGGAGGACATAAAATGAATTCAACTAACTTTTGCATATTTTTATGAGGTGGTGGTAGTGTTATCATTAAGAACAATTGTCCGCACTAGGACTCTAGGCCTGAGTAGGAGAGTCCTCTGTGGGGTCTTTCTAAGAGGTCCTAGCCCAAATTTACGCTAGTTTCGAAGGAAACCACAGAAAACTTGTAAAGCCAATGAGCGCGACCGGGTATCGAACCCAGCGCCTCCCGTCTACCAGCTTCAACTTCTCGGTCACTTTTGAGCTTATTTTTATGAGGAATGTTATTCATGCAAAAGTGAGAATTTTCTTTGACCTAGCATTCTTGTACCTATCTAGAAGTGCTTCGTTGATGACTTCTGCTCTCCTTATTCATTTTCGCTTGCGATTCACTCTTCAGTTTGGTACAATTTAGGCACTAATATCATCTTTATTATTATGTTTACATGAAGCAAACTGAGAAATTCCAAGCTTCGATGTCGCCTTCCATTGACTATACATTTGAAGAAAACCATCATAATTTTCCAAAATTTTACCTTTTACCTTCAAAATAAAAACTGCCTGCTTGCATATCTTTTGCAGCTAAGTTGCTTCAAAATAAGAACTAGAAACTCTATTGAATATTTTAAGACAGAAAAAAGTACTGATTAGCCAATCACATGAAGAATCCATTCCTTGAATTGATAACTACAACATATGGCGCGGCATGTTTTTCTTTCCTTTTCTTTTTTTTTAAGGCCTAAAATTTTTGACAAAGAATAATAATGTCTGAGTATGCTATATGATGGTTGATACTATGTTTTGTTTCTTTTTTTCATTTCAAAAATCTGGTGAGAAAATATAATTTGTTGATTAGCTTACAAACATGGCCATTTTTACTGTTGAAGAGATTTTCTTTTGAGTTTATTAACCGGCGATGGTGATTTTACTAAGTGGCGGTTTGTATTGATTTGATTCCGGACCCAGCAATTTGATCATATTAGGCGGCTGATTTTATTAACCAGTGATTTTATAAAGCGGCGGCTACTGTATATATATACGAGGTGTGACTATTAAATAACGAGACTATTGCTGCTACAGATGAACTACACATGTGCCAAATCTGAATGACCAACAACTGTGCAGCGTAAAGCCTTCTCTTTCGATTGCTGCACCTCCCGTGTTTGTGGAGAAATTAGTCTGGCCGTAACCTTCGTTTGTGTAAGAGGTGTTTGTTTCGTTTTGCCAAAAATGTGATAAGTAGAGCAACGAATTGTCATAAAATTTCACATGAAAAACCGCTAGTGAAACTTATCTTTTATTAAATCAAGTTTATAGCGATGAATGTCTATCACGTATGCGAGTTTATGAGTAGTTCAACCGTTTCCAAGATGGCTGAGAAGACTTTGGAGATGATGACCGAAATTCAAAGCGATGATGATCCTTTTTTTTTTTCGACATTCATGGTATTGTGTACCTTGACTGGGTTCCTGAATGCCAAACTATTAATCAACATTACTATCTTGAGGTGCTTGCTCAACTCCGTGAAGGGGTAAGGAAAAAATGACCTGAATTGTAGAAAAACAAGTCATAGGTTCTTCATCAAGACAACGCACCAGCTCACACGTCATTGTCTGTCAAGACGTTTCTAGCCAAATACAACATCCCAGTTTTAGACCATCCACCTTATTCTCCTGATCAGGGCTGCTAGAACGAGCTTATCGAAATGCACTCGTTATCGGAATTTCTTCGATGTGACGTCACATTCCGATAGCCTTTCTTATTTCGCTAGAACGAACTCATCGAATTGCTTTCATTATCGGAATTGTCCGGTGGAATCGTTTTCTGAATTTTCGACAGGTCTTTTCCGAGTAAAATCGTCGTGAGATAAACAATTCACAGTTCCAATGGCGTCTATCTTGGCATTAGGTGTTATTCAAGGAAATGAAAGAACAAGTTTTAAATATATTTAAATCTTGTTAAAAAAATTAAGTTAAATGAAAATTGTTATATATATATAGGTAACTAAAATTTTTATTTAAAAAGTATGAAGAATAAAATTTTTTAATACTTAAAGTTATTGAAAATTAATTAAATTTAATGAAAATTACAATAAATACCTATATATTTTTTCGGTAATTAAAATTCATATTAATCATGTATAATATTAATAACATATCTATTAAGAATAACAAGCCTTAATATTTAATGTTATTAAAAATTAAGTTTAAGGAAAACTGCAATTATATATATTTTTTTTAAACTAAAAGTCTTATTTAAAGTATATCTATGAATGATGTAAGTCCCAGTATATAAAACATTAATAAAGCATATAAGAAATTATGATAAAGATTTATTTCCCTGGAACTAAATTTTTCCTTTTACATTTTATTATGATTGGATTATGTAAGCTTGAGACACAACAAGTCAATTCTTCACTTGCAAAATTTGATTTGTAAGTAGCTGTATAATAGAATCTAATAAGAATATCATTTCTTAGTGAGGGAAAAGTGAGCAAATTAAAAAAAGAATAATATTAATAATTATTATTATTTTAAAAATCTAAATTAGACATATTATGTAAACTCGCTTACAAAATGAAAATTAATTTTAAAAAAAATGTTTTACTTTTTCTTACTTTCAAGAGAGATAATTTTTTACGATGCTTAAGGGTTTAAAATTATACAGTATATTTTATGGTATATTGTAAATTCTAAAAGAAATTCTAGAAACAGTACATACAAGCATGCAAATTACAAAAAGAAAAAAAGAAAGAAGAAACTGATAAGTATTCAATTATATAATTGATTTAAAAAATGTCTCTTAAATAAACAATATTTTAATATCAATTGCTTTTATATATTTTTTAAAATATGCAATGCATTTAAATTTATAGTTATCTAAAGCTTTAGAATAGATTAATAATATAAATCGAAAACACCAAATTTGCGTACAGATAAGTGAATGATACACCATATTTTAATATAAAATTGCATCACAAAAGTACCAAATGAAAAGTAAGTGTTCCCAACATGTTCAAAAGACTTTATATAAAATAATAATTACAAGAATTAGTAAAGTTTTTAGAAGCAAATATATCGATTGAGATAAATTATTTCACTGCTTTCGAGAAATACAAATGTAAACACATCATTTTGTATAATCATAAAAATTTTAAACTAGAAACAACTTACACAACATTAATATTTCATAGCTGTCAACTATTTAATTTTTCCCTTAGATTAAGAAATAATATTATAATCAAATTGCAATTTTTTATTTGCTTTCTACAGTTAAATACTCCAAAATTTATTATTCGAAAAACTCTGATATTAAATCTTTTTAAAAATGCAAAATGTTAAAATCCTTTCTTTCTTTTTATGAAAAGGGAGGGGGGGGGGGGGATTTGTAGATTTTTTTTTTTTTTTTTTTTCTCTCTGGGGACTGACAGCATGATAAATTCTTTGAAAAGTAAAATGAAAACAAAAATATATACTATTACGTTTGATTTAAGACATGTTAATACAATAAATGAATTATAACATGTACAAAAATAAATAAATAAAATAAAATAATAATTAAGGAAATTAAAAAAATGATGATGTTAATGTTTATATGGACAAAGTAAAAACGTATTACCTGTATTGCATCCAACCTTTTTTTTGTCCGTAGTAAATAATTCCTCGTTCGCAATTGTGTAAAGAAATAAATGCTAGCAACTAACACTTTTAAGGCGGAAAATCACTTACATTCACGGCCTTAAAGTGCTTGTAACTGGCAAAGATTGAATTTCGATAACACTGTTTTACTATATAGAAAATACGTACGTTATTTATTAAAAAAATGAAGCTAAATACTCTTCTCTTATTAAATAAAATAGAAACACACGTTTACACTTTCGCAAGGAGAGGCAGCCATCTTTGTTTATCTGAAAAATCCAAGTGGAATCTCGGGGGAGAATGAAATCATCCTTGTCTGTGATTGGTCAACTTAAACCGATTTCGAAAGCAGTTTGGGTGCTTTGGAAGAAATTTCTATTCACCTTTCCGATAAGGTGGTTCTAGGGTATAAAATGCATGTCGGAATGATTTGGGTTGGAAGCCGAAGATTCCGCTAGCGAAATGTTTTCGAGTCGAATTCTTTTCGATGGGTTCGTTCTAGAGACCCTGGCCCCATGTGACTTTTATCCATTCCCCAAAGTTAAATCTGCATTAAAAGGAACAAGATTTGAGTCAGTTAAAGCTGTGAAAGAAAAAGTGGCACGCCTCATGAAGGAGCTCACAGGACAAGACTTCCAGCACTGTTTCGAACAATGGGAAAATTCTCATGGAGCGTTGTAGGGATAGAGGAAGGGTGTGTATTGAAGGTGATAATAACTAAATATGTATAAATGTAAAATAAAATGTTTTACAGCAGTAGTCTCGTTATTTAATAGCCACACCTCGTATATATATATTAATGTATGATTGATGTACATACATAAAAATTTTATTCTATATATGTTTGGAAAATTTGTTTTTCTGATGGTATGAAATTTTTATAAGGTTTTATGTGGATATAAATGTAACTGCAGTTATATTAAAGAATTTTTTTGTGTTAATGAAATAATCCTGAAAATGTTTAAAGTAGATAAAAGCTATATATAACTGTTTAGGTAGTCAATTTATTGAAAGTGATGCTAATAATGCCCAACCAATCATGTTTACAGAAAATTTTCAGCAAATTTCTAATTTTAGCAATCAAATGCCAGTTAATAAAATTAAACCTCTGATAATAGGCTAGTACAGATTCTTTGCCTCCCTACCCCCTCCTCAGACTCAAAATAATTTTGTATTCCTCTAATTCTGATAATAATTATTTTCCATTTGCTGATGGAAGTGCCAGACTAGGTGAAATTTATTAAATGAATCAAATTTTTGTATTTCTTTTGCAATGGGACATAAAATAAATATTCTTGTAAAACAGAAATTGTGTATGAGAAATCACATTGTCAGATCATATTATCATTATAGCCTGCTGTTTTCCGTAGCAAAATGCATGTATTAACATACTTGCCAACTTTTTTCGATTTTCCCGGAAGACTTCTGGTTTTTTTAACGTGTCTTCCGGACAGATGATGAAATCTTCCATTTTTAAAAAAGTCGCGGATATCGTTCGTTTTAAAAAGAAAACCCAAATGTTCTACGAAAACTCCTGATTCCCAATCTTTCTTCATCCATAACGTAAATGTCAATATTAATTTCAAACTTGCTTCATGAGATTCTAGAACATCTAATGGAATAAAATTGTTAAATATTTCTTGCTGATGTAATTATTTTTTGCCCCCCCCCACATTCATTTATCTCCCCTTCTTTTTTTATTGGCAGAAATACACTAAAAGTTTTAAGTCTTGACCTCTATGATGGCGACAACCTATTAGTTTTCATTATTAATTAAAATAAATAATGGGATGGGTGTAATGGTGAAGAAAATGTTTTTATTAATGATGTTGATAAATTTACTTTTGTATTATAAATTGATAAAAACTAGAAACATTTAAAAAAAAATAATTAATCAATAGACTTCTTTTTTTATCATAACTAAATAAAATTGTTCAGTTTTGATTGTTTAGAACTCTTGCAAAATAGTAAATTTTTGAATGATCTTTGTAAATTTTTCATAACTATCATTGCATTGCAGTTTATAAATTTTGTTATTTAAATATAATAGGCATTTTGATTATTTGATGTAATGCTTTTTATTTCTTTAAATTATAATACATATTAAATGTTTTCTTCTCTCTTAGGTCCGGAAAAAATGAAAAGGGTCCGGAAAAAATGAAAAGGTACCCACTCCAGTAAAGTAAGTTTTAATTTCATATAATTAATCTTATTTCTGGCAAAATTTTTATGATTTAAAACTAGAAATTATTTTTCAAACTAGTTGACTCATGTTAAAACTTGTGGCAAATTTAAATTTTGAAATAAAGAAAAATGGAGTTTATACAAGAGTATTGTTGCACTACAATTTTGTAGATTTAAAAATGGGCTGAATTCAGAAGGAATGCCTGTAGTCAGGACCTGTTTACCGAATAGGCCCAAGAAGCCTGGGCTTACTCAAGAATTTACAAGAGGAGCCTCAAATTCACTTTTTAAAATAATTTTTTGTCCAAGAACATTTTTTTTTTTTTTTTTTTTTTTTTTTTAAACGAAACTTTCATCTAAACTACAAACAGAGTTTCTAATTTTTATAATTTATTCATGAGCATTTTTAGCCATGCCTTTTTTTCATACTGTAAATTTTGAAAAATGATTTTCTTCTTTTATTGTTGTCACATATCGAAGAGAAATAATCTACAAAATTTATGGTGCAAAAAGAAGATGGGGTTAAAAATGCTCGTGAATAAATTATAAAAGTTGGAAATTCTGACTACGAAACTCACTTTTGAATGCCATTTACCTTTTGTACCATGTCAAATTAACTTAGAATTAGCACTATATGTTAAATAATTATTGTTCTGACATCATTTACATAAAAATTAGACTATATTAACTTATACTTTTTTTTTTCTCTCTTTTATTCCTTTAAAAATTTTTATGGTGAATAGTCACATTTTTTAAGCTTGCATAAAAATCTGTTGATATAATAAAGGGCAAATGATTCATATAGGATTAGGAGGGGGGGGGGCTCTTGAATGACACCGGGCTTACCTCGCTTTTGAGTCTTAAACAGGCCCTGCCTGTAGTATCTAAATAGCATATGGAAACAAAGCTCCATCTCATGCCATTGTATTCAGATAGTTTACAGAATTTCATAGAAGTCGAAGTTCTGTAATAGATGAAGAATACACAGAAAGATCTTTCTCAGCTGTAGTCCCAGAGAATGTATTGGCCATATGAAAAGTGTTATTGGATTGTAATCGCTCAACTTATTAAATTATACAGAAGGAACTTAACATTGGATTCACAGCTATACATAAAGTTATTCATGAACTGCATATGAAAAAAATAGTTTGTCGTTGAATTTCCTGTACACTGTGGTCTGTATACAAAATAAATTAAGAACTTTGTATTGCACACAACACAATTGGAAATTTTTTTTTTAAATTAAAATAACAGGATTATACATCTTTCTAACCTCCTATACAGAGTTACAGAGACTAACTAATTAACCCTTTATCTACTGACGGTACTTTAAAGTACCATTAAGACTTTAAAAAGAGTATAAAATCGAATTTATAGAAGAAATGTCAAAGATATTTATAAGAAGGGAACAGATTTACCTCCCTTTAATCTCACTACAAAGCATTAGACGATACATATAGCCATTTTTGTTCCATAAAGGATTTTATGGAGTGTACTTGCTGTTTTTGCTTGATATTTTTCACGATCTTCATGTGTGTTATAATTAATTCCTATATTATTTCAAGAATATCCCACTAATCTTAGAAAAAATATGAGGAACATAAAGAGTAACTATTTCTCTACACTTTTTTCATCTCGAAATAATTTTTTCGACCTCTATGTACCAGTGGTACACTAAAGTACGACCTCACAAAATTCTCATTGATTATTATCATAAGGTGATATGCACAATTTTTAACATATATATCTTTAAATAATGCACTTTTGTAACTAAAAATATATGTTTCAAACACAATTTTTGTCTGTATCATAATGCAGTAGATAAAGGGTTAACAGGTGCAAAGTTTCTAAAATATTGTAAGGTTGGCAATTTACTCATAGCACAGGTATAATAGTAGGTAAATGTAAAATTCTGCTTCCATATTTTGCATCTGTACTGAGTTCTCGTCTACTAAGACTGATTGATGGTTTTTTTATTATTTTTTTTTTTTTCCTGAAATAGAATAATATTACAAAAAAAAAAAAAAAAAAAACTGTAATTATCATATTCCTGTCTTGAATAAAGTGAATTGTTATGGTGATCTATATGTGCTCTGTTTTTTTTTTTTCTTTTTCATATTGCCATATGGACTGACTGATAGAAGTGGGGGGCCTAGGTAAAGGGCAAAATTGGGAAAATCTTTAGTGGCCAATGGCCTCCTAAAGCAGTTTTTTTTTACTGGCAACTTTTTTTTTTTCTTTTTAATCAGAAATGATGAAGATAACAGTGAATTAAAAACAACAATTCTAAACAACAACGATGCACGAAGTAATGTTTAAGGGGGAACAACACAGTAGAAGCTTTGTAAAATACATTTTTTTTAAATGAATTTTGCAATGATTGAGATAAATAAAACATTATATATTTTTTTTGTCTTATTCTACTTACCTTAATCTTCATTTTAAAATGTAAAAATTACAAAAATCAAAAAAGATATTTTTAATATAACACAATCTTTGAAACTGTGTTTTGCAATTATCGATAATTGGCTGTATGCATAACTTGAGTAAAAAGAATGCGAAACTGAATCTGTTTAGATTTTTTTAAACTATATAAATATAGTTTTCGTTGCACATAGGTTTTTTTGAAAATTTGAATTTTTCACAAAATGGCGAAGTGTTTAAAAAAAACTCAAAAAATATTCAAAAAAAGGAGTACATATTCTTGGATTACTGAAAAACTATAAATCAAATCAAAAAACCCCTACGTGCAACGAAAACTAAACATACTGTGAACACGGTGTCAAAATTTGAAGCAAATCGGTAAAAAATTACAGTAGTTAGAGCGACAGCCGTTTTGAAAAACTTGGTTTCGAGTAAAACACGTTTAAAGTTTTATGAAAAATCATTCGTTTATAATTTATAAAATGCTTAATTTATTATTCGGTATCCAATGGAATTATCAACTTTAACATTGCAATCAGATGCTTTTATCTTTTTTGCTGAAGTACTTGTATAATCTTTTTTTTTAGTTTCATGGCGATTAAAAGGTCGTTTCCGTTTCTTCCCATCTCTATTTCGTCTTTTATAATCATGTTTTGTTGATTTTCTATCCATATGTGTGATTAATTATATTTTTTGTATATATATTTTTATATATTTAGTTATATACAAACTACTTATATAAAAAATCCTTTTTTAAAAATCAGAACTGTCAAATGAACACATCACTATGTATTAAAACACATCAACACTTTATTGTTTAAATAATTAACGAATTAATTTAGTTAAAACGTAAAACAGTTAAAATGATGTTACTCTACTATAACGTTTCGATAAAAGTGAGCAAATGTAACAATTAATCGTGCGAACAAGTTCACTCGCTCGTACATGTTG
Organism: Salticus scenicus; assembly: GCA_963930645.1. Classification (NCBI taxonomy): domain Eukaryota; kingdom Metazoa; phylum Arthropoda; class Arachnida; order Araneae; family Salticidae; genus Salticus; species Salticus scenicus. Next base: position 32,959,783 of record OZ005652.1, on the reverse strand, counting down.
AAGCGCGTCACGAGTCGCATGACGCGCTTTACGTATTACGCTGTAACTTCTACATTTTAACGAAAATCAATTTAATATTTTGGCATTATAATCTTAAAAGTATAAGCTATCAAAAAATACAATAAAATTTTTTTTCATTTTTCGAAAATTTTACTGTGTTGTTCCCCCTTAAGGTTTTTTATCTATGTTTTTAATTAATGTTTATACTTCGTTTTTATCTATATATTTAAAGATAACAGTATGTTTAAAAGAAACCTCTGTATAAATTAATAGCAACGTAAAATTATACACAGGGATGGCCACTAGTCAGGGAAAGTCATGGAATCATGGAAAAGTCAAGGAATATTAAATGAGTCTGGAAAAGTCATGGAAGTCAGGAGATTTCATGTAAAGTCAGGGAATTTTGACAAATCTAGTGGAAATAAGTTATATTTGAAAGTTCATTAGAAAATTGCTAAATTATTCGCTAATTTTACAGGAAGTAAACTGTGTAAGTCAGGGAAAATGGTGAAAAATAGTCATGGAAAAATCTCGGAATACGGAAAATTTTTAATGTTAGCCACCCTGTAATAAAATTATTATTTCACAAAATTAAGGGACAATTCTATGGGTAACTGACTAACATTCATAAAGCAAAATAAGTACACATTAACTTAATTAGAAAAGGATATGATAACATTAACTTAACTTTATATCTAACAAATTATCCTTTTATAGTTGCACTTACTTTAAAATTCAAATATATTTCGAGCGCACATGCGCTCATCATCAGTGCTTTCTAGTGGATTCATCTTCTCAGTTTACGTCGTTCTTCATCTCGGGATCCTCGGTTCCCTTCACTTCAGCAGTGGTGTTTCTTTTAATTGCTTGTTGCCAGATAGGAGGAATTATGCTATGTTCGCGATCGTTAATGGATGAGTGGTTAGTGATTATTTCTATTGCTTCTCTTTTAAGGGCATAATGGTGGTTATTATATGGAGCTATTTTACGAGTTTTAGCAGTATTAAAATTAATGGGGTTATTTTTATGGGTTATGGAGAGGGCAGTATTGGATCTATTGTATTTTATGTCGGCGAAGTGTTCTTTTTCGCGATCGTTAATGTATCTTTTAGTCATTCCAATATAGCATCCCTTATCTTCATTTTCAAATTTAAAATCAATTTTGTAAATGCCTGAGGAGTTTTAGGGTTAATTAAATCTTTCTCATTACGGAGTCGTTGGAAAATGTTTTTATTTGGTTTTATAGGAATATTGATGTTGAGTTTTTTTAGCTTTGTTTTTTATATATAACGCTGCACCGTTACAATATGGGATAGAGGTTGTATAATTTGGTTTTGAATTTTCAGCATTGTTGATGGAATTTAGAGTTTTTTGACGTTTTTTGTAAAGTTTGTCGATGAGGTTTCCACTATAACCGGCTTTTTTCGCGATGGTTCAAAAACCTCCACAATACGAATATCAATAACCATGACTCTTTAGTTAGCTTTGATGTGAAGGATCTTTACCCATCAATAGACATTCCAAAAATCACCAATCATATCAACCAAAAAATTACCAACATTTATGGGAATAATAAAATCAGCGAAACTCTTATCTGCACAAACAACTTTCTCCTTAGTGAATCATATTTCTCATTTGACCAAAACATCTATAAACAGACTCAGGGAGTGCCTATTGGCTCCCCAATTTCGGGAGTAATCGCCGAAATAAAAATGCGACTCTTTGAACTAAAAGCTAAAGAAATCATTAATAAGTGTAAATTCTGGAACCGCTACGTAGACGATATATTTACAGTCATCCCCACTGACACTAATCCCAACCAACTTCTTGAAAATCTAAATAGTCTAGGCAATAAAATAAAATTCACAATAGAAACCGAAACCAATAACACCCTCAATTTCCTTGATGTTCGCGTTATTAAAAATTTAAATAACTCTTTCGAAACTACCGTATGTAGGAAACCTACTGCTAGCAATGAAATTATCAATGCAAAATGTAAAACCCCCCTTTCTTATAAACATGCCATACTTCATTCACATATAAACCGTGCCATACTCATTTGCTCTAACAATACCCTTTTAAAAGAAGAAATTAAATTCATTAAAATCATCGCGAAAAAAGCCGGTTATAGTGGAAACCTCATCGACAAACTTTACAAAAAACGTCAAAAAACCCTAAATTCCATCAACAATGCTCAAAATTCAAAACCAAATTATACAACCTCTATCCCATATTGTAACGGTGCAGCATTAAATATAAAAAACGAAGCTAAAAAACTCAACATCAATATTCCTGTAAAACCAAATAAAAACATTTTCCAACGACTCCGTAATAAGAAAGATTTAATTAACCCTAAAAGCTCCTCAGGCATTTACAAAATTGATTTTAAATTTGAAAATGAAGATAAGGGATGCTATATTGGAATGACTAAAAGATACATTAACGATCGCGAAAAAGAGCACTTCGCCGACATAAAATACAATAGATCCAATACTGCCCCCTCCATAACCCATAAAAATAACCCCATTAACTTTAATACTGCTAAAACTCGTAAAATAGCTCCATATAATAACCACCACTATGCCCTTAAAAGAGAAGCAATAGAAATAATCACTAACCACTCATCCATTAACGATCGCGAACATAGCATAATTCCTCCTATCTGGCAACAAGCAATTAAAAGAAACACCACTGCTGAAGTGAAGGGAACCGAGGATCCCGAGATGAAGAACGACGTAAAGAGAGAAGATGAATCCACTAGAAAGCACTGATGATGAGCGCATGTGCGCTCGAAATATATTTGAATTTTAAAGTAAGTGCAACTATAAAAGGATAATTTGTTAGGTATAAAGTTAAGTTAATGCAAAATAGTATTTTATTAAATACTACACAAAAAAATTCAACTTTTAAATTAACTTTTTTCTCGGGTAATTACTTTTTCTGCTGAATTCAGTGGTGTAATTGAATTCAAAAAATACTTTTTAGATAATTTTATAAAACAGCAGGGTTTCTCAAAATTCTGAAAAATAGGGTAAAAGAATAAATTAAGTTGATTTTTAAAAAATAATAATCTTCTAATTTTTAAGTGCTAATATGGTGAATAAATTGTTTGTTGCAGCTGCAAATTATTATTGAATAAAAGATAAAACTTTCTTCTGAAAATAACTATGCATTAATATATAGATTTCAGCCCAAATTAATCACTGGTAAGAAACTTGCAAACATTTTTTTTAATAACAATGCAACAGGCTGCCAGAAAAGTGGCCACCAAAGGCAAATTTATTAGTGGCCATTTTTTAGCAGTAAGTGGCCAGTGCTAATTTTGCCCTATAGGCCCATGTCAAAATTATTAATTGGGGTTCTCCTTCCCCTGTGGCAGAATATTTTTTTGCTTTCTGCAACAAGCCTTATTCATACATAACTTTTCTACAAGAAGATATTATTTCATAATGACTTATTTTCTAATTTACACATAAAATGTGCATTTAATTATAAAGAAATCAATATTATTAATAATATATTGTAGAAGAATTTTTTTAATATAAGATATGCAAGTTTTTGTTTTCTACTGAAATAAAGAATATGTATCTTTAAGTTTTATGAGCAAATCTTTCGGCAAGTGACACTTTTTATCTGCAACAATGTATTTCTGTTGCCTAAAATCTGCCACAGCACACCCCCCCCCCTTCTATGATAAAATGTGCAAAGTGAATTTTGTATGCATGTAAAATGCTTTTAATTTCAAAAGACAGCGGATTTGAGAGCCCTCCACTGCCAGTTGGCAGAACAAAATTAATGCTAAAGTATAAATGACAAATTTTAATTTAATTTAGAAATTTATTCATCAAGCCTAAAAGTTCATTTCAGAAAATTGTGGAGTGGAAGGCTGAATCTTTATACCAACTATTACTATGTGAAAAATACCAGAGTCGGGAATCGAACCCGGGCCTTCTGCTTTACGTGCAGATGCTCAAACCATCGAGCTACCCTGGCTGATTACCAGCTAGGAATTTCTCACATAACATTCGTTGGCAAAGTACCGAGTCTACAAACGCAGCTGTATCAAGTGACATTATTAATCATGGTGCAACTCCAATAGACCATGAAAGATGAAACCGGAAGGCACGGGTTCGATTCCCGGCTCTGGTATTTTTCACATAGTTGGTATAAAAATTCAGCCTTCCACTCCATAATTTTCTGAAATGACAAATTTTATTTAAAATATTTCAGTGGATTGTCTTCTTATACTATAGTAAATCCTATATTCAATTTATATATAGATATATGTTAAACTTTAATCACATCAAAAACCAAGACACTATACACTAAAAATATACTATTTAAAACATCAAAATACACAAAACATAAATTTAAATATTTCGAGCCTTTTACAGGCTCCTCATCAGTAAAACATCAAAAAGTAAACCGTTTGAGTAGAACAAGAGAACTCCTTTAATAGAGTACAGTGTATTCACTGGGAACTGTGCATGCCTCGTTAAGCGGGGTTAAGCTGTACTCTGTTAAAGGAGTTCTCTTGTTCTACTCAACGATTTACTTTTTGATGTTTTACTGATGAGGAGCCTGTAATGTTTTGTGTATTTTAATGTTTTAAATTGCATATTTTTAGTGTATAGTGTTTCGGCTTTTGATGTGATTAAAGTTTAATATAATTATATATGAGACGTGATGATTTTTAAATATTTTAAATAGATATACAGTAAAACTTGGATAATTCGAAGTTGAAGGGACCAGAAAAAAATTCGAAATATCCAAAAATTCGAATTACATATACCATTTTGTCAAAAAAAGTGATAAATTAAAAAATTAAAACTCTACGAACAGAGATTTGACACATAAACTTCATATCTAAGAATACCGCTACATTACCCCTTTCACCCCCCCCCCCTCCCATTAAATCCATATTTTTTACGAGCTTAATTATTCAACACTTTTTATAAAAAGTCAAATGTTTTTTATTTCTTTTAAGTAGAATCTTTGTGTCATAGCATATGACCTGATACAAAAATAGAATCTTCTACATTACAGATGACTTTCAATTCCCAAAAACCTCGAAGTTCATACATATGCACCATCTTCTGGTGCACTAGCTAGGGGCTTCTATTGTATTTACTTATCCTTCTTTTGAAAGACTATATAAAAATTGATAATGCACTTCACATGAGTAAAATCTCGGGAACAAATTTTACCGTAATATTTTAAAGGTAATCGTATGAAAAATTCGAATTATCAAAAATAGAATTCGAATTATCCACGATTTTTTAACATTATTTTTTATACAAAATTCAAGGGACCGTGTAAAATATTCGAATTATCCAAAATTTCGAATTAAACAAGTTCGAATTATTCAAGTTTCACTGTATATTCATTTTTTTAATTGAATAAAAATTCCTGATAAAGATTTTTGCATATTGTAAACTTTCTTTCTCTATTTCATAATTTCTTTTATAGTTTGTTACATTTTAAATAGATAAATAATAACACTTTTGTGTTCTTTTGTTTTAATTTTTATTTGTAGTTACATTATGTTTGTTTAAAGCATCATCCATAAAAATTTTGACCCAAAATAAACTTTAAGACCCACCAAGTGTCATACTGGGATACTTCAAAAAATTTTCTTGTTTTTTATTTCCAAATAGTTATGTTTTTATTTATTTTTAGGTATAATTGGTATCAAAGCGATACTCATGTTGTAATTGATATTCTTTTGAAGCAACTAAAACGGGAAAATGTGAAAGTTGATCTAACGGGTAACACTGTAAGTTTATTTCATTTCATTATTGTATTTTTACTTCTTACCCTACTACCGTAGGTAATGGAAGTATTGTATTCGGTCTGAAAATTCTATATCGGGTTTTCACCTGATTTACACGTTTTAAGGTCCCCTGAGTCCAAAAAAGTGGTTTTCGGCAATTGGTCAGTGTGTATGTATGTGTGTGTGTGTGTGTGTATGTATGTGGAGAATCTTCTGGCTATTATAGCTCAGAAACTAATAAAGATAGAGCTACGAAACTTTAGAATTGAAATACGTCTGGTGTACAGATGAAATTTCCAAATTTTGGTGAAAATTGAAAAACCGGAAGTGGGACATCGGAAACCGGAAGTAGGACCGTAAGTCCGTATCTCAAAAACGGCTCTAACGATTTTCTTCAAACTTGCTATATAAGCACTCTATTAGATGTCCTTTCGAATGATATAGTTGGTTAGTTCAGGAAAATTGATAGGCGTCCTGTATAAATAGCTCAATTTCATGCCTCGCAAAGGCGTTCCTTTAAAAATGGTTGTACGTGATATCTATCAGTTGTCCTCGCACATAAAAATTAATTCTATGAATATAAATGCTTATATTTTATATATATATAGTTGTTAACTTACCTTTAATTTGAATTTAAAAGTTTTCTCTATTTAAACTCGGTCAGCCATCTTTTACTTACATCGCGCCATTACTAACGATGTTCTGTTTACATTGTTGCTGTTGCCACTTCTATTAAAGTAGTTATGATAAATTGTATTTTTGGCTTTGACTGTTGAGTGGCAATGGTAATGCATTGTTTATATGTAGATTTTTGACTTGTCAGTCAGTATAAAAAGTTCGCGATGTATGTGTTAAAGTGCAGTTATCGGCAGTGTTTAGCGATGGCCAGCTAGTCTTCAATTAGATATGAAGCGGTAGTTTATGAGTTGTGTAAGTAGCTTGATGGTCAAGTAACGATGTATGTGCTTATAGTATCGTTCCTGCTAAGCTATTAATGCTCTTTGGCTATTGCATTTTTTTTTTTTAAGAAATGATGGCTGCCGTTGTTAAGTTGTTAATATTTTACACATGTTAAGTTTCTGTTTGTCAAATTGTTCCTTGTTAAAGGTTAAATTTTCCGTCGTTCATGGATGATGGAAGTTTTGAATAAAATGATAATTGACGTCCTTTTGAGACGAGTTTGTTAAATTTGATAGTTTAATTAATGTTAAATTTTGTTTAGACGCTTTTTAAGCGTCATTTGTTTAAGTTTGAAATCTTTTTAAAAGTTAATTAAAAGTTAAATGAAAGTTTCTAAATTGAAGTGTATAGTGGATGAACGTAATTGTCTTCATTTCAATTTTGTGTTGCTTCACTTTCGCTGATCAACCAGGCGATCGCGGAAGTATATTTCTTCATCGTATTTTCCCGCTGATCAACCAGGCGATCGCGGAGGCTCTGCGACGTTTTCCTGAAGTATATTGTCATCTGCTTTTTCATTGTGTTTATCAATATGCCTAGCTCAACACCTGTAAAAGGTAATCTTGTTCTTGTTAAATCTCTTGTTAAATCTAATTTCTTGATAAATTTGAAATCTTAATATATCATTATATCTTGTTGAATAAAGTTGTTTTATTTGTCAAAAACTTTGGTCTTTAATGTGTTATAATAGTTGAACACTGGTCGGGTTATTTCTATTGAAGCCCTTAAAATTTAAATCTTAATGTTTCCACTGTATTTAATCTGCTTAATAGAAATGATTTGAAACATAAACTTTTAGTTTATAATATTTGGTTATGGGCCAGTTTTTTTGAGGGTGTCATTTTTTAAACTTGACCAGTTGTTCTTTTCTTGTTTTTTTGTATAATTGATAATTAAATAACTATTTAAAAATGGCTTATAATATTGTACCTCAAATCACTAAGTTAAATGCCACTAACTACTCTGGTTGGAAGTGTGATATTAAATTTTTGCTTATGGAGAAAAACGCTTATGATATCGTCATTGGTAACGAAACTAAGCCCAAAGTTAGTGAAACCGTGTCTGAGGAGGCAGTACAAGACTTTAAAAGAAGGCAGAATGCTGCCATGTCAATTTTATATTTGAATATTGATAATGAATTTAAAAGTTTAATAAGTGAGTGTACTGACCCCTCAGAAGCGTGGAAAATTTTAAAGGTTAACTTCCAGCCAGATAGTAGAAGTTATCATATGAAATTGTTTTCTGAAGTTATGACATGTTTTTTAGAACCTGGCGAATCTATTGGTGTTTTTGCAGCTAGAATATCTAAAATTGCTGATCAGTTAAAATCCATTAATAAACCTATTGCTGACGAATACTTATGTTTTCAGGTTTTGAGATACCTACCTGATAAATTTGATCAGGTTGTTCAACAAATTCTTCGCTGGCCTGATAAGGACTTTAACTTTAAAAATATTATTGTTGAGTTATGTGCCGAGGAAACGCGCCTTCAACTTAGAAATTTTGATAAAAGTAGAACGGAGTGTTCTATTGAGGCCCAAAATGTAAAATTTAAACGCAGGCCTGTTTTTACTTGTTGGAGGTGCGGAAAAAAAGGCCATGTTATTAAAGATTGTAAAGTTAAGTTAAATAATGATCTAGCTGCAAAAGAAAAGGAAAAACCACTCAGAAGTAATTTTTCTAAGAGGGGTGGCTCTAATCAACAGTCAAAACGTGATAAAACTCCTAAAGCTCAAAATTTCATTGCTGAAGCAAATTTAAGTAGTTTTGATAGAGAGGGCAGCTGGGCTTATGATACAGCGGCCTCTCATCACTTCTGCAAAGATAAATCTTTCTTTTGTAATTTTTCTGAAATTTCTGGTGATGAGTTACACGTGGCTGTTGATGGCGTCACTTTTCCCATTACTGGTAAAGGTGAAGTAGAACTGAATTTTAATGGGACTGTTATTAAACTTTGGAACGTCTTGTATTCGCCGAACTTGCGGAAAAATCTTTTGAGTGGTTCTAGATTCGACCAGGGTGGTGCTAAATTTATTGGTGAGGCCGGCAAAATAAACGTGGTCGACAAGTATGGTAATTTCCTTTTCTCTGCTAAACTCCATGACGGGATTTATTATACATTTCCAAAAGTAATTAAAAATAAGCACAGTGTTAAATTGAATGGGGGGCAGAATTCTAATGAAAATTTAAATGATAATACTGAAATTTCAGCTTTTCCTGTAATAAAACCTGTTAATATAAAAGACTTTGATACCTGGCACCTTCGTTTTGATCACCTAAGTCCTGACTTAATTTTTAATACTATCCGTAATTCTGCTGTAAAAGGTCTGCCCAATTTAAAATCAGTTGATAATTTTTTTTGTGATCCCTGTCATGTGAGTAAGCAAAATCGTATTTCTTTCAAACCCTTAAGTCATTCTTCTTCCAAAAAACCTTTAGATCGACTTTTTATGGATACTTGGGGTCCTATTAAAATTCCTGGTAAAAAAGGTGAACGTTTTTTCCTGTCAATAATAGATGATTTTTCTGGTAGATCATCCGTTTACCCTATCCAGGAAAAATCCATGTGTTTTGATGTTTTTAAGAGACATGTTTTGAGGGCCGAAAGATTTTTGGGAACCAAGTTGAAGTCGATCAGAACTGACAATGGCAAGGAGTTTGATAATGATTCTTTTAAGGGTTTTTGTAGAGAAAATGGAATAAATCATGAGCTGACCAACTTTTACACACCAGAAGAAAATGGAGTTTGTGAGCGGTTCAACCAAACAATCATGAACTGTGTTCGGGCTATGCTAAAATCCAGTGGCTTGTCTGATGATTTCTGGCCTGAAGCTTGTTTACACTTTAATTATACGTGGAACCGGATTTGTCACGGTGGGAACTCTAAAACTCCATTTGAACTCTATTCAGGAAATAAACCTTCTGTTCGACATTTAAGACCATTCGGTACGTTGACATATGTGGGTGTTCCAAAGGTTAGACGTAAGCACAAGTTAGACTCCAAATCAAAACGTGGTGTCCTTGTGGGCTATGCCTTGCGTACCCGTGGTTACAGGGTCTGGTTAGAAGACGAGAGGAAGGTTGTGGAAACCATTAATGTTTCTTTTGTTGAAAGCGGTGATGTTCTACGCAGTGGAGCGGTGATGGGCGACTCTTCTTTTGAGTTGGTGCTTGTCCCAGAGGAACAACCACGGTCCGTAGACCGGTACCTTCTTCCTGGTCCGGAGCCTGGTACCTCTGGGGTCTTGCCCAGCGAGACTGAAGTTGTCGTCCCAGCCGTCTCTCCTGTTTCTCCTGCTCCTCAAGTTACTCCGCAGACTGCTACTCCTAACTGGATGACCAATCCCGTGTGGTACAGGAAGGTTGTGCCTCGACCTCAGGGAGAAAAGGTCGATATTTACTATTATCCTGATGGAGAGGGTAAAAGGTGTTGTCAAAGGTCACCTAATGATGTCAAAAAGTTTTGTAATTTAAATAATATTGTTTTTAACCCTGCTGATTTTGATTTTTCCAAGTTTAATAAGTTTACTGGTGTTGTTAATCCTGGTGTTATACCTTCCGCGTCCAGCACGGCTAGTTGACTAGATGTGGTGGTCCCGAGAACGTATAAACAGGCTTTAAAATCTGCACAATCTGATGAATGGCATGGGGCTATGTTGGAAGAGTTAGAATGTATGGCCACGAGAGGTGTCTGGCATCTTGTGAGACTCCCTGAGAACAAGACTGCGTTGGGAAACCGCTGGGTTTACACAGTAAAGCGTGACGAGTCTGGCAACATTGTAAGATACAAGGCCAGGTTGGTCGCGCAAGGTTTCAACCAGATCCAGGGCGAATCGTACGATGAGACCTTCTCGCCTGTGATAAACTTTTCTGTTGTTAGATTTTTTTTCTCTTTTAGTCTCATGTTATAGTTGGTTTAATGTACAGTGCGATGTTAAGTGTGCCTATCTGTACGCTCCCTTAGAGGATGAAATTTACATGAGGCAACCAGTTGGCTTTACTGAAAAAGGTAAAGAAGACTGGGTCTGTAAGCTGGATAGAGCACTGTACGGATTACACCAGTCAGGCAGATTATGGTTTTATGAATTAAATAAAGTATTGTTGGAACTTGGTTTTAATAAATTTGAAAATTGTAACTGTGCTTATTCATATTATGATTTTTCTGTTTTATTGGTTTATGTTGACGACATCGTTGTTTTTGCCAGGACTGAATCTCAAGCTAATGACATTTTAAGTTTGCTGAAATCAAAGTTTGATTTGAAAATTTTGGGTATCACACGCAAGTTATTAGGTGTGGAGTTTGAGTATACAGATACAGGAGTTTTGATCCACCAAAAACAATATATTGACGAAGTCATTAAGAGGTTTCAAAATCACCGTGTACCTATCTCCTCCTTACCTATTGTTAAAGGTATCAAATTTTCAAAAAGTGATTGTCCTGTTATTCAAGAAGACATCGATGAAGCTTCTCATTTACCTTACAGAAATCTCTTAGGTTGTATTTCTTTCATTTCAAACCGTACTAGACCTGATATCGCATATGCTACCAACATTTTCTCACAGTTCCAACAAAATCCAGGTATTAAACATTGGCAGGGCCTACTTAAACTTCTTGGATATATAAAATTCACCAGTCAATATAAGCTCCATCTTAAATGCACACAGGTTAAATTAATTTCTTATTCTGACGCTGACTTCGCCGCTAATAGGGACGACTATGTTTCTATGGGTGGCCAGTTGATTCTTTTGGATAGTGCTGCTGTTTCTTGGCGTACTAATAAACAGAAAGGGATTACCATATCAACGATGGAGTCAGAATTTGTTTCTATGTGTGATTGTGTTCGTGAGCAGGACTGGTTTTTTAATATTTTATGTGAATGTTCTAATTTAAATCTGATAGAAAATAATTTTGAAATACCTACCCTATATGCTGATAATCAGGCTGCAATACGTTTTACAAAGTCCAGGATTGAGAGTTTCCATACACGTCACGTTAATATTAAACTATTTTTTATAAGGGATTGGTTTGATGAGGGCAAATTCCATATTGAATATATTTCCTCTAAATTAAATCTTGCCGACCAGTTTACGAAGCCGTTGACAAAAAGTGATTTGTTAAAATTTATAAAAGTGATCTTTATATAAATCTTTCGTGTTTGAATAAATTTCTTCGCTCTGTAGATGCTTTTCATAACTTTTTGTATTATGTTATCATGGTGTGAATGTGTGTGTGAAATCGTGAGGCGCCTTGCGTATTTGTTCATTGTATATATATATACATTTTTTCATAATTTTTCATATATTGCATATATGTTCATTTCTTGTATACATACCTCATATTTACTCTTTCATGTTTGAATATTGCATCATATAATTAATGTTGTATATAATGTATATTTTTCATATCACTTTTTCTTTAGTGTATCTGCGGAGTGGGGAGTTGTTTTTCATCACTTGAAATTTTTTTTTGTCAATGGTTATCTAGTAATTAGTTTATTACATCACTTGTGACATTTCGTATGGACTATGGGGAATCTCATGATGGTATTTTGTTAAATTTTTTTTTATATGCTGTGGTGGGGGGCAATTGATATCTATCAGTTGTCCTCGCACATAAAAATTAATTCTATGAATATAAATGCTTATATTTTATATATATATAGTTGTTAACTTACCTTTAATTTGAATTTAAAAGTTTTCTCTATTTAAACTCGGTCAGCCATCTTTTACTTACATCGCGCCATTACTAACGATGTTCTGTTTACATTGTTGCTGTTGCCAAATTTACTCTGCATAATTTTCTTAATTTTTGCTGTTGCCACTTCTATTAAAGTAGTTATGATAAATTGTATTTTTGGCTTTGACTGTTGAGTGGCAATGGTAATGCATTGTTTATATGTAGATTTTTGACTTGTCAGTCAGTATAAAAAGTTCGCGATGTATGTGTTAAAGTGCAGTTATCGGCAGTGTTTAGCGATGGCCAGCTAGTCTTCAATTAGATATGAAGCGGTAGTTTATGAGTTGTGTAAGTAGCTTGATGGTCAAGTAACGATGTATGTGCTTATAGTATCGTTCCTGCTAAGCTATTAATGCTCTTTGGCTATTGCATTTTTTTTTTTTAAGAAATGATGGCTGCCGTTGTTAAGTTGTTAATATTTTACACATGTTAAGTTTCTGTTTGTCAAATTGTTCCTTGTTAAAGGTTAAATTTTCCGTCGTTCATGGATGATGGAAGTTTTGAATAAAATGATAATTGACGTCCTTTTGAGACGAGTTTGTTAAATTTGATAGTTTAATTAATGTTAAATTTTGTTTAGACGCTTTTTAAGCGTCATTTGTTTAAGTTTGAAATCTTTTTAAAAGTTAATTAAAAGTTAAATGAAAGTTTCTAAATTGAAGTGTATAGTGGATGAACGTAATTGTCTTCATTTCAATTTTGTGTTGCTTCACTTTCGCTGATCAACCAGGCGATCGCGGAAGTATATTTCTTCATCGTATTTTCCCGCTGATCAACCAGGCGATCGCGGAGGCTCTGCGACGTTTTCCTGAAGTATATTGTCATCTGCTTTTTCATTGTGTTTATCAATATGCCTAGCTCAACACCTGTAAAAGGTAATCTTGTTCTTGTTAAATCTCTTGTTAAATCTAATTTCTTGATAAATTTGAAATCTTAATATATCATTATATCTTGTTGAATAAAGTTGTTTTATTTGTCAAAAACTTTGGTCTTTAATGTGTTATAATAGTTGAACACTGGTCGGGTTATTTCTATTGAAGCCCTTAAAATTTAAATCTTAATGTTTCCACTGTATTTAATCTGCTTAATAGAAATGATTTGAAACATAAACTTTTAGTTTATAATAGTACGGATTTTTTTCAAACTCGCCATTTTAACTCACTTTTAAATATGCTTTTGAATGTAATTATTGTTTTCCTGTCAATAATTGAGTTTAACTGGAAGTGGGACATCGGAAACCGGAAGTAGGACCGTAAGTCCGTATCTCAAAAACGGCTCTAACGATTTTCTTCAAACTTGCTATATAAGCACTCTATTAGATGTCCTTTCGAATGATATAGTTAGTTAGTTCAGGAAAATGGATAGGCGTCCTGTATAAATAGCTCAATTTCAAGCCTCACAAAGGCATTCCTTTAAAAATAGTTAGTTGTACGGATTTTTTTCAAACTCGCCATTTTAACTCACTTTTAAATATGCTTTTGAATGTAATTATTCTTTTCCTGTCAATAATTGAGTTCTGGAAGTGGGACATCGGAAACCGGAAGTGGGACCGTAAGTCCGTATCTCAAAAACGCACTCAATTAGATGTCCTTTCGAATGATATAGTTGGTTAGTTCAGGAAAATTGATATGCGTCCTGTATAAATAGCTCAATTTCAGGCCTCGCAAAGCCGTTCCTTTAAAAACTGTTGTACGAATTTTTTACAAACTCGCCATTTTAACTCACTTTTAAATATGCTTTTGTATGTAATTATTGTTTTCCTGTCAATAATTGAGTTTAACTGGAAGTGGGACATCGGAAACCGGAAGTGGGACCGTAAGTCCGTATCTCAAAAACGGCTCTAATGATTTTCTTCAAATTTGCTGTATAAACACTCTATTAGATGTCCTTTCGAATGATATAGTTGGTTAGTTCAGGAAAATTGATAGGCATCCTGTATAAATAGTTCAATTTCAGGCCCGCCCATTATTATTTTTCTAATTATTATTTTAAATAACTTATTTGACGGATAGAGCAATTTTGTTACTTATTTAAATCAAAAATGTATATAAAATGTTTATAATGTGTGTAGTACTGGGTAATGGAAGTCGTGTGGCTGTTACACACCAGATTTTTTATTTATTTATTGTTAATAGCTATTAGTTTAAAGTATTATTAGTTTATAAAGTATTTTAGATGCTGCTTAAAGTTTTGAAAGTCCGTATAGGCTTTAAAAAACAAAACAATAAAGCTATATTTTTACTTCCATTACTCTACTGCCATGGGTAATGGAAGTATTGTATTCGGTACAAAAATTTGATATCGAGTTTTCCCCCTGATTTACACGTTTTAAAGCCTCCTGAGCCCAAAAAAGTAATTTTTGGCAATTGGTCAGTTTGTGTGTGTGTATGTATGTATGTGTGGAATCTTTTGTCTTGCATATCTCCAAAACTAATAAAGATAGAACTACGAAACTTCAGATTTGATTCAGGTATAGTGTACAGATGAAGTTTCCAAATTTTGGTGAAAATTAGAAAAAATGGAAGTAAGCCATTGGAAACCAGAAGTGAGACCATAAGTCCGTATCTGAAAAACGGCTCTAACGATTTTCTTCAAAGTTATTATATAAACACTCTATTCAGGGCCCGCTCTACAATTTTGGTGGCCCTAAGCAATGAATTTTTGGTGGCCCCTCTATTAGATATTATGCCAAGACTCCAGATAAATGTTCTATGACTCTGATCCCCCCTCCCCTAGAGAAAAGAAATTACACAAAAAAAAAATAATAATAAGCTTTTGATTGTATGTTGCTATATTAACACTCAGCTTATACTAATAACATAAATGAATATAAATCTTAATAAAATAATATTCACTTTTAGGTAGATTCCTTATAGGAGATCTACCTATTGCAATGGTTCTCATGACACGACTTTTGGAAAATTTCTTCATATCTTCACCAATCATGACCCCTAGAACCCAAAACCACCCTCCGTTCAAAAGTTATCATATATATATATATGTATAACACTTTTTCCCATGTTAAGTTGTGAACACGATAATTGGAGCAATTTTTATTTAAATTTAACCAGCTCTATGTTGTCAGGACAGCAAAAATCTCGGTCGAGTTCGTAGATGGAGTATCCAAGCTCAAAGGGGGTGGAAATGGTGGGGGGTGGAAATTTTCATTTTCCCATAATTTCTTTAATATTGAAAATAAGAAAATACTTCAAATCAGGCGAATTACCGCCTTACCCTAAAGAACAACTTTTGTATTTAAATTTTTTGGATAACTTCAATTGCTTAAAAGTTACAAGTTAAAAAGTGATTTTTCGTCGATTGTGATGAAGCCGACTTTTTCTATAGCTTTAATTGCTTAAATTTATAATCTAATGCTTACATCATGTGCAAACGATAAAAAAAGATATATATATCACTGAAAATATAAAAAACCATGGTAACAGCTTTAATTAATCATTTAAAAATATAAAATTTAAATAATACGTTAGTCTTGGCAAAAATATCGTTTGTGGTGAATAGTTTAGAACACCGGTTTACGCAAGAATTTAAATTTTACGATTGAAATTGAGAGTAGCTTCCTTTGATTTTTTATCTTGTAGAAACAAGATATTGGTTTGTGAAGAGATATGAGGTTTTTGCATGTGAAGAAAATATAATGACGTCAAAGCTGCCATTTTTCATCTTTAAGCCCACCAAATTTTGTTATTAAATAACGAATTTCGTCGCCAAGTCAAAAATTTCGCCGTCAACTATCAAATTTTGCCGCCAAATCACAAATTTCATTGCTAAGCCACAAGTTTTGTCACCAAATTGCACATCTTTATGCCTTCTATTTGTTGAATGATTATGAACTTGGATTTTAAAAAATTGAATCATTTACTGACCAATAAATCTAGCCTAAACTTTAAGTTGGATGAATAGTAGTAGTTGATAATTAAATTTCTTAAAAGCAGAATAGCGACATAAATAATGCAATGTGTGGGAACAAAGCCACACACACATACACATTGACTAAGTATGTGTTAATGCATATGTAATATTTCTTTACTTTTGTAACATTAACGTAAAGGAATCTACCTTTGCCTTTGAACTTGCCGAAAAGGGATTTTTTTTAAATCGAGTTAAACCGAGCGTATTTATGAATGAGAAAAAACATACAAGTTGAATCAAAATTTGGTTTTTTGCCCGACTGTGCTAAACCTTGATTGAGAAGAAACCTTAAAATTCCTGCTAATACGAATTTCCATTTTGTACGTGACATCACACGTATTGACTTGCTACAATCTGCTTGAATGAAATTTTGAATAAAAACTATTATATTGGAATGAAAAAGAAAATTTTTGCATGACCAGGAGAAAAAAAAAAAAAAAAAAATTAAACACTATGGATAGACAGAAGGACAGAAATGCAGACAGATAGACTAATTAAATTCATAATCACTCTTAAACGTTGTTGGGAAGTATTAAAAATGCTTAACACAAAAATATATTTCCTGCAATTTCCAATCCTAGTCGTCAATGTATCAGAATATTTTTGTGTGGCCCTCTGAATCTTAGTGCTAATCATACTATGTTCCATAAAAATCAACGAGGAATATGAATAATAAATGTCAGTTTCATTACGATTTTTGCAAAATAAAGGTATTAAAATATAATTTATTGAAGTACTCTCCTAGAATGCAGTGCAATATGCCCTTGAATTCCTTCAGATGTTGTTTCTGTACATAAGCCATCGGTGGTATTTACCCCATTTTTAATAGGAACATCCCATAGTGAACTTAAATAACATATAACAGTTCCAAGGAATTCTGTCAACATATATGAAGTTAAAGCGCAGACAAACAAAGCCGCAATCAGAAAAGAATTTCGGAGAGGGTTCAGAATTTGGTAAATAATTTTGAGTGTCAAAAATTATATATAACTAAAAAAACTTTCCACATATTTACAAAATTTCTGTGTGTGTGTGGGGGGGGGGGGGAGCTTGCTTTGGCTACGGCCTTCCAAACAAACCGAAGTCGTAAACATTTTTAAATTTTGTTGGAAAGTGTTAAAAATGCTTTCCTTTACACTTTTGCTTGAACCTTTTCCTTATTGTAAATGTAGATTAAAGTTTTCACAAATTCATTTCTTGGTGAATCGATTTATTGTATGAAGTTTTGTGTAGGCTATTTTTTATTCCAAACTACTCATTTTATAACACAAATGCAAAGCCTTTTCATTCATAAACGCTCAACATAATTAGGTATTTTTATTTAGATATAGATTATGATACAAATCGTAGTAGTATTTACTTTTTCTATATAAAGGTAAAGCCTTTTGCAGAAAAGACTGTCCAAGTCAATGCTTTAAATCGATTTTCTAGACACGATAGTCGAGAAAAGGTTGTCTTTATATAATTTATATTTACTCTTATTTATTTTTTAGTTTTAATTTATATATTTTACGTATTTTAAATGTATTCTAAGATTTCCTGAAATCTGAACTATTTTATGACTTATTTATGAAACCTACTTTTTCAGAAATGTATAAAACTTCCAGGCATTTTTATTTAGCTACTGAGAAATTGAATAGTGTGTTCTATCTTCTTATTCTTAATTTTATTATTTAGTTAACTGTGGATGAATATGACATAAGGAGTTCAAATTTGAAGTTTAATCGCTTAAAAATAAGGCCGTCATACGTCAAAGACTTTAGTGATGTCAAGGAAAAGGGCTCCGACTTTTTTAAATCTAGTCTTCATTCAATATCACAATATAATTCAAAGGATATATTTTTTAAAAATCAATATTTTAGTACTTTATGGTGTTTTTACACAAAGTTAAAATCTTTAAAGAAGGTTAATCTACAAATGAATATACAGATATGCCTTAAAAAGAGAGAAAATTAAAAATTGGTTTCACTCTTATTTTCTTTCTTTCTTTTTTAAGTTTTTGTGCAGTGTTCTAATGTTTTTGGCGGCCCTGTTTATTCGGCAGCCCTAAGCAACCGCCTAGATTCGCCTAATGATAAAGCTGGCCCTGATTCTATTAGATGTTCTTTCGAATGATATAGTTAGTTCAGAAAAATTGATAGGTGTTCTGTATAATTAGCTCAATTTCAGGTCTTGCAAGTGTGTTCCTTTAAAAGCAGCTGTTCGGATTTTTTTCAAACTCGTCATATTAACTCCTTTTTAAATATCTTTTTGTATGTAATTATTTTTTTCCAATCAATAATTGAGTATGCCAAGTTTTGGTAAAAGTTGGTATCTCAAAAACGGCTCTAATGATTTGATTGTCTTGAAAATTGTAACATAAATCAATTTTAAATATCCTTTCTCATGTATTACACGGTTATTACAGGAAAATTAACAGTCATCCTGCTTAGGTAGGTTAATTTTAGATCTTGAAAATTGGTGTTTCAAAAAATAACCTTTTTTTTTTTTTTTTTTTTTTTTTGTAACTTGCTATGTAAACTTTGCTGTATATGTCTTTACTCGTGTATTAAGTTTCTCATACCTACCTGAAAAAGTTTAGGTTTCTACTTCGTTAGGTCAATTTTATGTCTTCTGATCATATTATCTCAAAAAAAAAAAAAAAAAAAATGCATGTAATGGTGGGTAATGGAAGTCGTGTGGTTGTTTCACACCAGATTTATATATATATATTTTTTTTTTCCCAATGAATTATTTGTAGCACTTTTATGGAAATAAAAATTCTAATTGTTATTGGCTACCGTAATTTTCGGGAAATAAGCCGCGGCTTATACGTGTTTAAAAGTTCAAAATCGGCAACTGCGGTCTATCTATTGAGAAAAAAAAATTCTCGGATCTCAAAAATTTTTAATCATTTAATTTCAAAAGCACAGAATGCGTAAAAACTAAATATTTTGAATTTGTTATGTATTTTGTCAGTAGATGGCAGCACCAGACAAAAATCTTGCAGTAAAACTAGAGCTCTGTTTACTAAAAAATGATTGACCTGAAATAAATAACATTATCAAAACTCTCAACGTATGCCATCACCACTGATCGAAATATTCCAAAATCAGTATTAATAACTTTTATAATTTGATGATATTCAAATTATTTCTACATAATTAGCAGATAATAAAATCTTATATTGGTGATATTGAATATGTATCCTAACATAATTGCATATGTGTATGTAAATAATAATAATAAAGAAAAGAACAAACGGCTTAAATCCATCAAAGTCTGCATAAAAATCCAAACTTTCTCCCACTTCCACAATAATCCTATCCTACGGGGGAAAAAAAAAAAAAAAAAAAAAGAAAAAAAAAAAAAACTTTCTGATCTCATTATCTATCTATCTTTCTTTTTATTTTTTAATCGTGTTGTCCAAAATTCATTCAGTAAAACAAACAGGGGAAAAAAAAAAAAAAGAGCCTACACTTGGGCTATGTGCTGATAAAGGTCAAAGTGCAAGTGCAATCAAGTGAATGAGAAAGGAAAATGCAGCTGTAGCAGAAATAAACAAAACTCAAGTGGGTATATTTATTGCTTTGCTAAAAGCTAGAATTAATCATTTTTTTTTTTTTTTTTTTTTTTTTTTTAAGAATTAGATAGAGAAAAACAGTGATTTACGGGATTAAAAAACAGAGGAACATGCATTTCTCAGTATCTCATAAAATAGAAATATTGAAAAAGCGTTTAAATGGAGGAACATCTATAAAATCAGTCTAATTAATAAAGATAATATTTCCAATTTCTCTTTTTTCCTTTTATTAAATGAGGTGAGTTGGCATTAAGGCCGATTGACTGCATTAGGGTTCCAGGCCAAAGGGTGGGATGCCCTCCGTGAGGATCTTTTTAAGGAATTCTTGTCCGTACTTGTATAAGTTTCGGAGAAAATCACAGAAAACTCTGAACGACTATATATATATATTAGCATTATTAATTTATATGTATATTTTTAATTTTAATTAAATCTTTTACACCTAATATTACTAATTTGTATGATAATAAAACGATTTTTAAGTTAACTTGTCATACTCTAAATAATTTAACAATTTTTTAATGATATATCTTTGATTTCTGGGATTTATATTTACTTATTTTTTTATAATATTATTTATAATTACGATTTAAAATTAAGAATTAACATAATCCATTTATTAGAAAAGTTATTTCTCCAAAATTAAGGACGATGGCGCCACCACAAAAATTAAAATTATTTGCTATAATGTTTTACTTTTAAATATTTCAAATTAATAAAATTGTAAATATTATTTGACCAAAAAAAAAAGAGATAATAATAGATGAATGAATAAATAAATCAATAGTTTATTATTTTTTTTCTTTCTTTCTTTATTATTATTTTTTTTAAACCAACATTCATATTGTATCATATATTTTACTTAGGTAAATGCGTCCAATTTCTGAAAGATCTAGGTATATTTCGGAAATTTTTGTAATTCGAAATTGGCAAGTTCCCGACGATTTAATGCTAATGTATTAGTAATAAAAGAAAAAAAATAAATAAATGCTTAAAAAAATAATAAAAAAATTGATTACGAAATCGAGGTATGTGTAAAAAATTTTTTTAAGCTATAGATTTATCTTGGTACAGGCCGCGGCCTATCTGGTGAAAGTTAATTTAATTTTAGTGTTTTTTCGTTGGTGCGGCCTATCTACCGAAAATTACGGTACTAATTAATATATATATATATATATATATATTAATTTAGTGTTATGCTAAAAACTTTATTATTATTATAAATTTTATAATTGATAACATAAATAATATTTCACCAGAAAAAAAAATGTTTTTTCAAATACACATACAGTCAAACTCCGATATAACGCCCCCCGAAATACCGCCAAACCCGTTTAACCACCACATGTATGGGTGAACAAATCTTCCGAATAGGAACTATAATGTAAAATATCCGTTATTACGCCAACTCGATGTAGCGCCAACCTATATTTTCCAAAAAAATAAATAAATAAAAATTAAAAAAAAAAAACTTTTTGTTAAAATTCGCTTTTTTTTTTTTTCAGTCAAACGCTATGCTTATTGACGTTCTTTTAACGCATTGTAACTCATTGTATCATGGATTGATAAAACAAAGAAATATTTGTTCCTGCCACCGATTACGTCATGCAAACCTCCTCGCTGTGATAGATTCAAATGAGGAGGAATAAAATATTCATCGAGAGAAGACATACTGTTACATCAGCGAAAACTTTCTGTTTTTTTTTATTCTTTTATTTCAAAATGTCAAAACGAGTTATTCTTTCAGTTTCTGAAAAACAGCAAATTTGTGAATATAAAGAGATCAATCCAAATCCATCTCAACAGAGCACACCTAGTCATTTTGCAGTCTTGTGGTAAAGCCTATTAGTAGACGTTGTATTGGCGACATATTATGTCAACGGAAAAAATGGTTTAATGTTAACAATACTCAGTCAAATATTAAAAAACTGAAATAAGCTAAACATGAAAAATTAGAAGATGCTCTTTGCATGTGGATATTGCAGATGAGTGCGAAAAATGCTACGATAACTGCAGACGTTCTCAAGGAATATGCAAAAACTTTTGGTAAACAAATGAATATCACAGACATTGAATATACCAATGTCTGTCTTAATAGATTTAAGAAATAAAAAACGAAGGGGACTCTCTCAGTATATACGATGTGGTGAAACAACTAATATGAATGAAGATCTTGTGGTAAGAGGTCGGGAAAAATGAAATGTTATTATTTCAGAATATGAACCTGCTCATGTTTATAATATGTATGAAAGATGCTATTTTTAATCGTTTGCAACCCGACAAAACATTATCCAATGGATATGTTAAAGGGTGTATGAAAATTAAGGATCGTGTATCATTTGTGTTTTGCACGAATGTTAATGGATCTTACAAACGACAATTAACTTTTATTGGAAAATTCGCTAAACCAAGATGCGTTAAAAATTTTCAATCCTGCTTTATATGTTGATTATGTGAATAACAATAAAGCATGGATGACTGCAATTTTATTTCAAGACTGGTTACTGAATTTTAATGCTGAAATGAGGAAGAAAAAGCGTCAGGTATTATTGGTATTAGATGCCTTCTATCATAAAGCAACTCCAGTCAGCAATATCCGAATAGAAGTTTTACCTCCTGATTGCACTCGTGTTGTACAACCTTTAGATTTCGGAATCATAAATTCTTTCAAAGCGTATTACTGGAAATATCATATCAGACATATTATTGACCGTATCAGTAAAAAATAATTTTTCTGTTTTGTTCCTAAAAGATGCGATTCGGATGATGAAAAGAGCGTAGGATGAAGTTTCTACGGAGACTATACTTAACTGCTGAAGTCATTCTGGCTTAAAAAATACTAAAACATCTATGGATGAACTAAAACTGCATAAGTTAAAGATTTACAGATATTTCCAGATGTTCCATCATTTGAAGAAATGAGTCAAGAGAAAATTGCTGGACTAAGAACAAACAACGACCCGAATGCGGATTCATCTGAACACGAAATTGAAATTGAAGAAGAAGAAATTAAGCCTGATGAAGGCCTGAAATTAAGCCTGAGGATATATTTAGAAAAAAATTTAACCGATAGAAAGATGATTAATAATCTTTTAACTTTGGTTGGATGGTTGGGTATAACATCGCACTAGTGCTGCGCAGATGGGCAATCTTTTAACTTTGGAAAAAAATATTAAAAACATTTAAGTCGCGCCCCCCCCCCCCCCCCCCCTCCAGAAAAAAAAAAAAAAAAAAGGGCTAGTATTTTAAAATATTTTTTTATTTTGCAAATATATAATTACTACGTAGATCGAAATAAAATACCAGTTATCACAAATTCAGTGCCATGATCCTCAACTTTTATGATGCTTATAATATAATGAGTTAAATGAATATTTAATTTTATTTATTTTATACAGTTAGGATTATAATTCGATATAGCGCCAAATCCTTTATAGCGCCATATTATTATGCGTACCGATGATGGCGCTAAATCGGGGTTTGACTGTAATTTTTTCTGTATAGCGATATATAAATACAATTTTAATATTGTAAAATATTTCTTTTGATTTAATGATTTTTTTTTTTTTTTTTTTTTTTTTTTTTTAAAAAGCTTTGCTTTGGTGCTAAACTACAAGATGATTTAGATGCTTACCTAAATTTAACTTTAGCTCATGAAGTTATTGCAAAGGAAATGAGACTGAAGGTTTTGCCTACAAAGGTATTTTTTTATGTTATTTCATTATTTCCTCACATTCATTATGTCTTTTCAAATTATGTCATTTCACTTTATAAATAACTAAATATGGATTACAAATGTTTAAAATCACATATTTATATTGGGTTTTAATTTGTTATATGATCTCTAGGTCCATAAAATTAACTATTATGGATCAAGTAATTCAATACCCAAAGCATAGAGCTTTTCATAAAAATTCTATTCCTAAGGTGGAGTTAAAATTATTTTAAAAAATACTCCCCCCCCCCCCCCCCAAAAAAAAAAAATAAATAAATAAATAAAATAAATAAATAAATAAAATAAAAAATTGTATTGATCACTGTAATTATTCACAAAATAAGAAAATATTTTGGCTAATCTGACTTAGACAAATTGATAACATTTTTGCCTACACAAAATCTCAATTAATAAACATTCTTGCAGAAGATTTAATGACAAATAAAAAGTTAAATTAACCTTAAAACAACAAACATATAATAAAGAGTAAAATAATTGAAAATAAAGGCAAAGCGTTTAATTTGTATCCATTAAGAAAAAAGATGAATTTCTGTTTGTTAGTTTGTAAATACATTTAGAAACTGCCCAGTCTTTTAAACTTTTACTGCTTTGCACAAACTGCTAGTCTTCCTGCTCAGTGAAATAACAGTTAATTGACTCAGATATAATAGAATCACGATTTGTAGAAAGGGGACCATTCACTGATACAATTATCTTGCATTCAGATAGGTCATAGTCTTTCAGTCTCTGAAATTTGACACTGCTAGTTATTTCAAGATTAGACTGTGTATAATAATTACCGTAATTTCGCGTATATAACCCGCGGCGGAAGGTAACCCGTAGCATAAAAAATTTATTTAAAAATAATTATAACCGAAAGATAACCCGCTCTAGAAGATACCCCGCACTTTTAAAATCACATGATCGGCAATCGCCGTTTATAATTTCAATACTAATTACTATTATTTTAATAATAAGTAGGAAAAGATACAAATAATAAACAAATATACAAATAAATATAAATGATAAACAAATAAATTTACTTACCTATAATGAAAATGTAAATAATCATATCTTAGTATTAATCATTCTCTGTATATAAATTACTATCAACTGGAGTAACTTCTAATGATTAACACCTTTAATCAATTTATAAGAAAAATTATAGATTAATAATAAATTTATTTAGAAAACTCATTCAAATCCATAGAAATCGGATTCTTCCGTATCAGAATTAAAATGTTGCAATATTGTTTGGGACAGTTCGTTTTCTTCATCATCCTTATTATCCTCCTCATCAAGTTCCTTTTCACTGCCCTCAATTTCATCGTCATTATACGTTAATAATCCAGACTTTTTGAATCCAAATTTTACCGTTTTGATAGTAATAGAGTCCCAAGTGTTTTTTACCCATTAAACTACTTTCACTAGAGATGCTTTTCTAAGATTTCCTGACTTAGTGTATTCTTTAAAGCCGCTAGACATCTAGTCCTCCCACTAAGCTCAAACTTTGGTCTTAAATGATCGGTTAACGAAAATGTCTAATGGTAATAATTTGGTCAAACCACCAGGGATTACTGCTAATTTTGCTGTAACATTTCGCGAGGTAAAAGCTGCCTTTGCTGCATCATCTATATGATATTTCATGGAATCCATAATGAGCAGTCCTTTAGAGTTAAATGAGAGTTGTGTTGATTTTCTCCTTGTTCGCGATAGATACCCCGCACCGGATGATAACCCGCATGACATGCAAAGTCAGTTTTTTTTAATAAATTACCCGCGGGTTATATACGCGAAATTACGGTAGTTTGTATGTTTGTAATCTATCTTTTTCTAATTTTCTCTACATAATTTTTTAGTGGTGTCAGTTTCTTTTATTCCTGTCGCATTATTTGCTAGGCAATTCTGTACTGCAGTAGACAGAAAAAAAAACATAACATCATGAAAAAAAAATTGAAAAGTTGAACTATAAATTATAAACAGTTTTTCTCTCTCTCTGAGAAGAAAAAATTTCTGCTGCCTACTAAGAATTAAAAAAAAAAAAAAAAAAAATTAATAGAGTCAAAGTTATTTTATGCAAACTTTTTAATGTGTATGATTAGAAAGGAGGGGGAGGGGGGGGGATAATAGAAAAACATACATCTCTTGAAGAAATCATAAATACTAAGCAATAGACTAAAGCTGCAGTTTTTTTTTTTTTTTTAAGTAATTAAATAAAAAAGAATATGCATTTTTGAGGATAGATTAAAGATATTTTTCTACTTCTCTTAAACTCCCCACAATTAATTTCTGAGTTGTATTGGGCAGGTGAATAAAATTAACATTCTAAATTCCTTTGCTAAAAATGTAACATTTGTGTAATTCATTGATACAGACAAGAAAAAGTAGTCCCCCCCCTCTCATTTTTTAAAATATATATATTAAATATATATATATTGTTTATTTGTTTATGCTTTGCAGTTCTTATGTTTTGCAGTTCTTATTCTTTAATTTCAGGTGGAAATTAGATTAAAGAAAAAAGATGCATTATATTGGGGGAAATTAGAAGCTTCACCAGATGATGCAAAAGATGATGGTAAAATGCTTTTCCAATTTTTTTTTTTTTTTTTTTTAACAGAGTTAAATAACTTTCAAAAATTAAAAATATTTTAATTGAATGGGCTGCATTTTGTAATTAATAAATTTAACTAGAAAAATAAAATAAAATTAGAAATGAGAGAGGTATGTGTGTGCACTTACAAACTTTTTTTAAACTCCTTACTAATCAGGTCTATCTGTCTATTCATGCAGCTTCTTTTCTTTTAATTGGTTCCGTGCTCAAAGCTGGTAAACATGAGGTGCCATGTTCGATCCCAGGTCGTGCTTGTCGGCCTAGCCATTCAGAGTTTTCCATAGTTTTCTCTGAAACTTGCATACCTGCGGGCTAGGACCCCTTAGAAAGACCCCCACATAGGATAACTTCCCTCAGACTTAGGACCCTAGAGCAGTCAGTCGGCATTAATCCCCACAACCCAACCCTTTTCTTTTAATACAACAAATGGAGAAGAGGGAGTTCTGATTTCTTTAGCAGCTTTAATGCAATGGAATACTCTGTAATTGAATCTATAATAATAAAAGATGTCTGTCTGTCTGTCTGTGCATCTATATGTTCAGCCCCTACTGAACACAGAAGTACAAAATTTGACATACAGATGCTCATAAGCCTTCCCGAGGGGATAGTGGAAAAAGAATTTAAAAATTTTAATTAGTTGTGGAGATATTAATTAAAACGTCGACCTATGTCTAACCAAAAAACCAGTCAAAAAGCGAGTGGATGGTGTTTTCCACCCTCCAGCACGTTCCTCAAAAGAAGAAGCAGAGAGTGAAATTTTCGCGGGTTTTTGTAAAGCGATTGCTGCTCAACTGTTAGAGATATTGAAAATACACCTGTACCACGAGAAAGAGCAATTATTACCTACTCTTATGGTACAAACTTTTTTTTAAATACGGATTTTTTATATTTATTTAAAAAAAAAAGTTTTAAAAAGGGTCCAAAATTTCTTTTTTTCTCGATTGTCTTTTTTGAATCGCCCTGTATGAAAGAGTAATTGTCCCATTTCTTAACAATTGGTATATTTGGAAAGGTCATTTAATCCTCTTTTGAACCATACAAACATTTTAACAAAATACAGATTAGCGATCCATATTTTTAGATTTTACGAAACATCGATTTTTTCACAAAACATTTTATAACTCAAAATCTTTTAGAGATAAATCATTTCTTTTTTTTTTTTTTTTTGTACATAGACCTCGATTAGACGAATCATATTTCGAAAGATTGAGAATTTTTTTCAAAAACTGAATCCGTTATAAATTTTTTAATTTTCTGCATGCCTCTAGTTTTTGATGACATTCTGAATCCGCGTTTCTGAAATTCTTGCATTTGCGTTCAAACAACAGTTGGTATTTTCGTTACCATGGCAACTCTCTTTTAAATTCGCAGACGATATTTCTAAAGTAGAGCGAAAGAGAAAGATCTTTTTCTGATTGTTTTGGACTGCGATTAAAAATTGCAAATTTCAAAATTCTTCAATTTTCCTTTGTCGCACACGAAACTTACTATACAGAGTTTTCATCACAAGACAAAGTTGTAGTTCAAATTTCATCGATTTCGCAGAATAAACAAAAAATTTACATTTTAATTGCAAATTAAATTTTATTCTAATACACGTGTATTTCAAATCAAAAGATAATTTAAAGTTCTTTTATATTATCGAAAATGGAATTTGAGATTTCACCTTATTTACACATTTTGAAGTGTCCTGTTTATGTGTTCTTTTGTATCTCAGCTACTAATTAAAATAATTTCATAAGTAATACATCATTTGAAAGCTTTGTTGATTTAGAATCAAACAGAAGATTACAAAAATTTTTACCACCAGATGGTGCTGTAATATTTTAAATTCTAATGAGCGAGGAAGGTGTTGTAAGTTCTAAAACGGGGATAAGGTGCCGCAGGCACCACCGAGCGGGACTTTGCTAAAGTCAGAAATTTGAAAGATCATAATATGGTGATCGAACAGGCTGTTTCAGATATTGAAACTGGAATAGGGTGCCGCAGGTGCTACCGAGCAGGAATTTACTGCAATTAAATTTTTTAATAAAGCTATTTTCACTATATGTCAGTAAGCTGTTGTAAGACCTGAAACGGGAAAAAGGCACCGCAGGCACCACTGAGCTGGAGTTTCGTATAGTCAGATTTTTCAAGTATTGCGAACCAGCTGGTCGCCGAAGGTGGCTAGTATAAAATGTTGAAAGAGTGAAGTTTCAAAATAAATGCAAAAGATTTTTTTTTTTTTCCCATGCTAGCTTACAAAAAATATTTAAATGTTTAGACTAGTAGGGTTACTAAAGTTTTAAACTTTGCGATGCACTTGTTAGAAACAAAATCTCTAGTTATCTATTTCTTGTTTGGTTCATTGCATTTTTTCAGAAATTTTTGTGTAGCAAGAGAAAAAATATTTTAGTAAAATTATCTTTTATTTGATTATTCTATTTGAGTGGCTTATATATGAAGTGGCAAAATTTAGCAGGTTGCTGTCGATAATTTCAGCGGCAAATCCCCACACCCCCACCCAAGTTTTCCCCTTGCAGCAAATGTTCATGTTTTACAATTTTTCACTTCTGCAGCCCCTCAGAAGATATTTACTGATTAAATTAATCATTTCCCCCTCTACAAATCAAATTTATAGCCATATAATTTCCGAGAAGGGGAAAAAAATATTGGGGCGTCCCCAAAAAACGGTGGTGATAGGGCAAAATGAGTGTCATTTTTGGATTCAGAAGGTCATTTTACATAAGAATTTGCAAAAATATTGTTGGCGGATTTTCATGCAGAGCAGCGAAATATTTCTAATAAATCCCGGTGAAGAATAACTTGTTTTAAATTGCCATTAATCATGGCATAGGCATGGCAATGAAATTCACTTCTGTTGGAGTAGCGAACGATTCATTTTAATAAATAAAACAGATGCGCCTTTAATTGCGCATGCGCGTGAAAGAGAGCTCTCCAACTGCTCCCAGCGAAGCACGCCAGAGTTAAAAAGGAATGTAGCTGTGTGCAACGGCCTTGGTGGCCATTATTACCTGTGTGGTTAAATAACTAAAAATGTACGAAGTAAATGTACACTTAAATACTATTTTAATTCTACTTATTTTGAATGTGTGTAATGTAAATCGTCTTGTTTATCGTCTACAATAAATGTCAGCTATATATATATTCAAGAATTTCGTTTTAATGGAACTCATATTACAACAAATGGCAACAGAGCGTGGTTATCTAGGAAATTCTTGAAATCAAAATTCTGAAATAATTAGTCCAAAAGAAAAGAATGGAAAGAATAAATATACCGGAGTTAAACGATAATAATTATTTCATATGGGCTATGAAAATAAAAGCAGCCCTATCAATTAAAAGACTCGATTCCGTTATTACAACGGTGAAACCAGAAGGACTGAGCGCAGCAGAATCTCAAGAATGGGATCTGAAAAACTCCGACGCAGTCGCCTATATGAAGCTTTCTCTATCCGACGAACACGCTCTTCAATTTTCAAATGAAGAAAATGCCAAAATCTTATGGGAAAATATAAAAAACACTTTCACTGGGCAATTAGAGGATAGAAGAATAGACGTCGGAAATGAACTAAAAAATTTGCTGATGAAACAGAATGAAACTGTAAATGACTATATAGCACGTTCAAAAGGACTAGCTGTAAAATGCCAATCGTTAGGATTGGAAATTTCTACAAGAGAGTTGGTCTATCACACAGTCAGAGGACTATCGGGAAACTTTAGCAAAATCAGAGATGTGTTGAAAACACAAAGGGAAAAATCTATGGAGGAAGTTTTAGAAATCTTAAGAGAGGAAGAAGCAAACTTGAATCCGCATAATGAACAAAATAAACCCGAAGCGTTCTTCGTAAAGAAGGATAAGAACAAAAAACTGTGTTATATCTGTAGAAGGAGTAATCATCTTGCAAAGGACTGTTTTTATAAAAACAATTCACAAAGAACATTTAACACTTATGGTTATAAAGGACATAAAAATCGAAAAAACAATTCTCGTTTTGATAAGAAAGAAGAAAAGAATAATTCTGTTTTTAGTGCTTCTACTATTGATTTATTGTGTGATAATGTTTTCGTTTTAGATTCCGGGGCGACCGACCATATGGTAAAAGATAAAATCTGGTTTGATAAATTAAAACCAGAAAGTAAAGAAATCTTCTTGGCAGGTAAGGATGCAAAAATTATGTGCCATGGCACCGGAAACGTCAAAGCAAAAACCGTAAGTAAAAATCCTGTTTATTTAACTATCAAAAACGTGTTATTTGTACCAGATCTTAGATATAATATTTTGTCGGTAACCTCATTAATGGATAAGGGATGCAGCATTAAATCTACTAAAAATTCTGTACTAATTTTTGATAGTAATAATAAGTTAGTTACTAAAGCATATAGAAATAATAACAAACTTGAAATTAATTTAGAACCAATTACTAGTAAGGAATGTAATGTTGTGATGAATGATATTAATTATGAAACCTGGCATAGTAGGTTATGCCATTTAAATCCTAACTATATGCTTAAAATGAGTGATTATATAAATGTAGATATCATAAATGATTTTAATTGTGAAATTTGTGATATAAGTAAGGTAACTAGAAAAAATCATCCACCTGTTAATATAGAACAAAGTTCCGAAATTCTAGAATTGATTCATATAGATTTGTGTGGGCCAATTAATCCTGTGTCGTTAGGGGGTGCTAAATATTTTATGATTTTAGTGGATGATTATTCTGGCACGTACTTTACTTATTTTTTGAAAAATAAAAGTGATGTATATGAAACATTTTGTAATTTTAAGAGTAAACATGAAAATTTAACTGGTAAAAGAATCAAAAGGCTCAGGTCAGATAACGGCCTGGAGTTTGTAAATGAAAAATTGGATAATTATCTAATTAATTCTGGTATTTCACATGAAAAAACGGTTCCTTATAATAGCGAATCGAATGGTAAAGCGGAACGTGGAAACAGAGTATTACTAGAAAGAACTAGGACTATATTATACGAAAGTCAGTTACCATTATATTTTTGGGCAGAAGGTATAAACTTTAGTACACAAGTTTCTAATGTAACACCGCGTAAAGGAAAAAATAAAATACCCCTAGAAATTTGGACCGGTAAAAAACCTAAATTAAATTACTTAAGAAAATTTGGTTGTGTAGCATATTTTCATATCCCTAAAGTATTGAGAAATAAATTTGAAATTCCAGGGAAGAGAGGAATTTTTCTAGGGTATAGCCGTGAACGTAGGGCGTATAGAATTTATGATCTAGAAAGTAAAAAAGTAATTGAGGAAAGATCGGTCAAATTCAACGTATCATTAAAAGGCAGTTCATTTTTTGAGAAAAATAATAATGTCTGGGATATTCAATCATTCTATGATTCATCCCCAAATGAAACCGAAACTCAAACAACAGAAAACAAAATTCCGCATTTAGAACTCTTTCATGAGAAAAATGAAGAAAGTAGCATATCGAAATCCTCTACTTCTGGCGCGCCAGCAGAGGGGAGCGCCAAAGGGGGGAAGCAAATTGAGCAGAGTTGCAGAGTCGAAGCCGGAAGTAATTTGGAATTACGAAGAAGTGAAAGAATAAAGAATAAACAAATAGTGAGTAATTTTACGGAAAGTGTCCCAAATAATTATTTAGAAGCGAATAATGGTATTAAATGGCAAAATTGGGAAATAGCGATGCAAGATGAAATGGATTCATTAAATAAACATAATGTTTGGGAGATCGTTGATAAGCCAAGTGACGCAAAATTAATAAAAAGCAAATGGGTTTATACTAAGAAACAAAATGATTCAGGTAACATAATTTTTAAGGCAAGGTTATGTGCAGCGGGTTATAATCAAATTAAAAACGTCGATTATTCGGAATCTTTCTCACCTGTTCTGTGCATGGAAACATTTCGTTTGCTAATTGCAATTGCCGCTAAATTAAATTTAATTGTAAAATTCTTTGATGTTAAAACCGCGTATTTATACAGTAATTTAGAGGAAAATGTATACATGTTACCACCGCAGGGTTTTGAGGGGTCTATAGGTACAGGAAAGGTATGTAAATTAAAGAAAAGTATCTATGGCTTGAAGCAAAGCGGGAGAAACTGGTATTTGAAAATAAAATCTGAATTAGAGAAATTGGGATTAGTACAAACAGCCTCAGATAATTACATATTCATTAAAAGTGATAATGATAAATTTCTTATTTTGAGCATCTATGTGGACGATTTCTGTATTTTCAGTAATAATCAAGAAATGTATGAAGATATAATCTCCAAAATTAGAGTAATTTTTGAATTACATGAAAATAATAAATCAAAATTTCTAGGTATAGAAATACTACAAAATAACAACGGTATCTATTTGTCACAGACTCAATACATTGAGTCATTACTAGCTAAACACAATCTAAGTGATTGTAAAACAGTAAAAACCCCAATTGTTAAAGGAGAAGATAAAAGCTTACCACTCACAAATGAAACTATTGATGTAAACGTGTATCAGGAAATTATAGGTGAATTATTATATTTATCTAATAGAACGCGTCCAGACATAGCTTTTGTAATTACTTATTTGTCACAATTTAATCATAAGCCTGAAAAAAGGCATTTTTTACTTGCAAAAAGGGTTTTAAGATATTTAAAGGGAACTAAAGATAAAAAATTATTCTATAGTACAGAATTTGGGTATTTAAATGCAAGTTCAGACGCAAGTTGGGGGAATGCAGAAAATGGAAAATCATTTTCTGGTGGTGTAATTTTGTTGGGTAATTCATTAATATCATGGAAATGTCATAAACAAAAAAGTGTAAGTTTATCAACTTGTGAAGCAGAGTTGTTTGCTATTTCAGAAATCTCTAAGGACATAACATGGATAATAAATTTATTATCGGAATTAAACTTTAAAAATTTTATAAACAATACTGTATCACTGAGTTCAGATAGTCAAGCAGCCATACAATGGGCTAATTGTACAAGATCATCCAACAAGTCCAGACACATAAATCTTAGATTACATTTTGTAAAGGACTTGATCAGAGACAAAATAATTGATCTATATTATACTCCAAGTGAAGCCCTAATATCAGATTTCTTGACAAAAGCTGTAAACGAAGAAAAACTGTTATATTCAATGGAAAATATTTCTTTAATTTCTTAATTTTATATATTTTTATTTTTATGTGTTCATCCTGTATTATGTTATATTTGTATTTATAATTTTTATTTTTGTGTAGATTAAAATGCGTCGCTCGCAGGGGGGGGTGTGTTGGAGTAGCGAACGATTCATTTTAATAAATAAAACAGATGCGCCTTTAATTGCGCATGCGCGTGAAAGAGAGCTCTCCAACTGCTCCCAGCGAAGCACGCCAGAGTTAAAAAGGAATGTAGCTGTGTGCAACGGCCTTGGTGGCCATTATTACCTGTGTGGTTAAATAACTAAAAATGTACGAAGTAAATGTACACTTAAATACTATTTTAATTCTACTTATTTTGAATGTGTGTAATGTAAATCGTCTTGTTTATCGTCTACAATAAATGTCAGCTATATATATATTCAAGAATTTCGTTTTAATGGAACTCATATTACAACAACTTCAGTTTGAGTTATTTTGAGACTCAAGGAATTTGAGATATGCAGCTTGTTTCAGTAGTACTTAATTTTAATTACCACTATTGTGAAACATTGAAGTTCGCTTAGAATGCTTTCATTTCTTTAGTAAACAATTAAAATTTTCTTACAAAGCATTCAAATGTTTTGAGATCTTAAAAAGTAGGTTATGAGGAACATTTACATTACTCTAGTCAGGGGTAGTCAGCCTTTTTATAATTGCTATTTTACTAAAATTTTAATAATTCCAGGAAAACTGCTGCAGAATGATAATTACTTTCTCATACTTAATGGTAAACAAAGTACTTGTGTGGATTCCAATTTTCAATAATAATTTTTTGCTACAAATATGCATTTTGAGGTCCCCTAAATATGAAAATTAAGTTTCTAACAGTTTATATGTGTATATAAATTATCTACGTATATAGAAGCTTATTTGTGGGTAAAATTTGTGTGTATCATTTAGAATAAACTTTTAAATTTAATAACAGCCCCCCTCATCTATATATATAAAAGAGTAAACTCACTGATTCACTGACTCAACACGGTTGTGGCAATCCTATGGGAGATAGAGTCGCAATTTTTGGTGTACAGGTTGCCCCCCCCCCCCACCCCCGGGGGGGGGGGGGGGGCAGAAGGCAAAAATCACCTTTATAAGCATATCTCGCCTCCAAATTGCTTCACATCGAAGAAATTGCAGATAGGGAGACTAGACTTGAATACAAAAAAATCATTCTCTGCGATTTTGGAATTTTGGATTTTTAAGGGGGGTAGGGGGTAAAAATGAGATTTTCGGGGGCGCATAGGGCAAAAACACATTTATAAGTACAACTCGGCACCAAATTATTTCACAGGGAAGAAATTGCAGATAGGGAGACTAGACTTGAATACGAAAAAATCATTTTCTGTGATTTTGGAATTTTTGATTTTTAAGGGGGGAAGGGGGTGAAAATGATTTTCGGAGGTGCAGAAGGCAAAAACACCTTTATAAGCATAACTCGGCTCCATATTGCTTCACGAGGAAGAAATTGCAGATGGGGAGACTAGACTTGAATACAAAAAAATTATTTTCTGCGATTTTGGAATTTTTGATTTTTAAGGGGGGAAGGGGGTGAAAATGATTTTCGGAGGTGCAGAAGGCAAAAACACCTTTATAAGCATAACTCGGCTCCATATTGCTTCACGAGGAAGAAATTGCAGATGGGGAGACTAGACTTGAATACAAAAAAATTATTTTCTGCGATTTTGGAATTTTGGATTTTTAAGGGGGAGAGGGGGAAAAAGGATTTTCGGGGGGGAAATTAGCAATATATGGATTTTCGAGTAAAATTCTAGCAGTAATAGCTCAAAGATATATTTAAAAAAAGCCGAACGTCTTCTTGAAGGTATTTCCAAAAACTCATTTTTGATTTTTTCTGATTTTTGATTTTGGGGGGGAGTTACGAAGGGGCAAATTCGACCCTTACGAAGGGGCAAATTCAAACTTTGCTTCAAATTATCTCAGTAAGATTAATTTGTATATGTGGGTTGTTTATGCTTTTCCAACACGCACAGTAATGGGATTTTACAAATTTTCACCCTTCCCCCCTTTAAAGGTGGGGGGGGGGCGAAAACACGCTTATAAGAGTAACTGTGCTCCAAATTGTCTCAGGATAACGACTTTTTGATATGTCAATTGGTTATGCGTACTCAAGGCACATACTACAAAGAGATTTTGTAAAATTCTGTCCTATCCCCCCTTGGGGGTAGGGGTGGGGTAAAAAGCATGTTTCCAAGCATAACTTTGCTTCAAATTATCACAGTAAGATTAATTTTTACATGTGAGTTGTTTATGCATTCCCAACATGCATTATAAAGGGATCTTACGAAAATTCCCCCTCCCCTCCTTCAAAGGCGGGAAGAGAGGCAAAAAACGCTTTTAAGAGTAACTCTGCTCCAAATTATCTCAAAACGAGTTTTTGATAGATCGATTGGTTATGCCTACTCAAGACACACCCTACTAAGGGATTTTGTAAAATTCCACCTTATCCCCCCTTGGGGGGGGGGGGCAAAATCATGTTTTCATGTGTAACTCTGCTCCAAACTATCTTAGATGATTTTTTATGTGCGGGCTGGTTATGCGTTCCCAACACGCACCATAAGGGGATTTTTGTGAACTTTTCTTTTTCCTACCTTTAAAAGCGGGGTGGGATTGGGGGGGGGGGTCAAAAACGCGTTTTAAAAAGTAACTCTGCTCCAAATTATCTCAGGAAAGCGATTTTATGATAGGTTGATTGGTTATGTGTACTCAACACAAACTACAAAGGGATTATTTGGAATTCCATGCTATCACCCCCTTGAGGGTTGGGGGTGATTTAAAACATGTTTTCATGCGTAACTCTGTTCCAAACTATCTTAGAATGGCAATTTTTGATGCGTGGACTGCTTATGCGTATTCAACACACACTACAAATTGATTTTGTGAAACTCTACCCTACCTCCCCTTAGCGGGGGGGGGGACATGTATTCAGTTAAGAGCGGGCCGGGGAGGGGGCTAAAAAACACGGTTTAAAACATAACTTTGCTTCAAATAATCTTAGAATCCCAATTTTTTAATATGTGGGCTAGATATGTGTATGCAACATGCATTATAAAGGGATTTTGTGAAGTGTGGCGAGTGGGAAAACTGCTATCGAAGGTATCGAGAACTTTAACTTAGATTTTGACTGATTTCAATGATTTTATTATTATTATTATTATTAAGGATATGGTATTTTGAGACTTCATTTCAATATAATGACCAGCGAAGCGGGCAAAGCCTGCTAGTGTTTTATAAAACTGTTTCTAAAACTAATTTCAACTGTTTTTGAAATACAGCATTTGTTATCATACATCTTGATCTATAATTTATATTATTCAAATGCAGGGTAAGACAAAGTCATGTAAGTGACACACCAGATTATTATACTATATCAGTGTTTTCCCTAGGTTTAAAAAACGGCAGGGTGCTGTTAGTGAAGGGAAAAAAGGGGGCAAAATACTGCTAAAAAAAACAGAAAGCATATTTAAGGAGGTAAAAAGAAGCATATTTTACATAAAAAATGGCATTTCAATTTCCAAAAAGTGGGCATCAATAATGCAACAGTTTCATAATATTTATAAATACTTTTTTTTTTTTTTTTTTTTTTTTAAAGCAATTATTGAGGCCACTGTAGTTGGCACCTTTGTCTATACATTTCTAAACAACTTTTTCAGGGCTTCCACAGTCAGAGAAAATCTAGGAAAGTTAAGGAATTTGAAATTTGTGAAAAAAAGATTGGGAAAATTGCAAATATTGATAGCAATTTCTAATTATATCCCTTAATGAATCTCTTTTTTTTTTTTTTTTTTTTTTTTTTTTTTTGTGTGTGTGTGTGTGTGTGTGTGTGTGTGTGTGTGTGTATATATATGTGTGTGTGTGCGTAGGCCTGTAAACATTAATGCTAACCATACCATATTCTGTAAATAACATGTTTTCTGCAATACAAAGATATTAAAATATACTTTATATAAATACCTCTCATACAGCGCAGTACATTAGAATATTTTTGGGTGTCCCTGTATGCAAACCAGTGGGGGTATTTACACCATTTTTAATAGGGAATATCCCAGAAAATATATTGGTTTCAAGATATCCCATGAATATTTAGGGGAAGAGCATGGACACACAGACAAACCAAAAGTCAGATATAGTTTTCAATTTTGTTGGTAAGTGTTTGAAATAGAGTAGTAAAAGTAGTAGATGGAAACGATAAAGTTCTTTAAATTTTGTCCTCATCTAAAAGAAATGGATTTGGTAATGTTTTTGGAGTTTTTCTTCTACCATTAATACATAAATCATCCATAAATTTTGATTGCTAAAATATCTGTATATATATTTCAGTTCTATAAAAACAGCTTCTGATATGAGCTTTGTTACACTTCCAAACCACTTTGATGGGCGAGCATCTGTCACTGAGTGAAAAGGAATCACGTTTTGCCTCGTGATGATCAATTTATATATCCAGGTTCTTCTGAGTCTTTTGAAGTTATGCATATAATTTATCAAAAACTTCAACAAATCTTCAAATTTTTTGTGCAAAAATTTTGCTTTTTATTTAAAAAAAAAAAAAAAAAGTGTCTCAGTAGATTCTGTCTCACTATATTTTATTAATAATTACTTAGTATTTACTTTTTAAATAAATTTAGCTTATGCATACAGATTTTTAGCTTATACATATATATTTATAATCCATAGATTAAAGTTTCC
The DNA here is from genome assembly GCA_963930645.1 of Salticus scenicus. Lineage (NCBI taxonomy): Eukaryota > Metazoa > Arthropoda > Arachnida > Araneae > Salticidae > Salticus > Salticus scenicus. The sequence goes on along the minus strand of OZ005652.1, from coordinate 32,921,628 downwards.
AAAACTAGCATATGTCGAAAACCTATCAGTGCTGTCTAGGCATGAAAATGCTGCATATAGAATCTCCCTTTCAGTATTGGCAGATACTGTGATAAGATTGATCCAGGGTTGCCACGCTACCTAGAGAACCTGGAATCGTCAGGGAATTTGAATATTTTAGCCAGAATCTAGAAAAGTCAGGGAATTTCATATGATGATTGCCAAAAAATAAACAACTTTTTCTCTAATGTAGGATAATTTTTCTCTCTTTCTTTTTTTCTTTTGTTTTTTTAAGCTTCCGCCATTTGTTTTGAACACCCCCGCCCTTCTTTTCCGTCCATGAAAGAAATTTCTTATCTCACTTATATGCAACAGATGCTATCACTATATGCAACTTTTGTGATTTCAAGTGGTACCATAATGATTTTGCCTTCAACACAACCAATGCTGAATATGCAGTTTGACTGGAATTCTCTTAGAACATTTCTGGAAAACATGGAAAAGACAGGGAATTTCATTCTATCCTTCTTGAGTGGCAACCCTGTTGATCTATTTACTTCTGCATCTATGCAAATGCCTATACTTAAGTAATGTCTAATTAGTAGTTCATTTGGTACAGTTTCTCTTGTGGGTATTGGCTAAACCAGTTTGCATGATTGTTACAGTTCTGTATTAATTATGGATGTGTTATTAAACTTCATTACAATGGGATTCAAAAGTAATAAACAATTATCATTTTTAGTAATTTTTTGATAAAATTCTTTTTAAAGAATCTCTTATGACTTATGGTAGATGGTAGCTCTCAGCAGATCACTGAGGGCTAGCACATCAACAAAACATCTATTGTACTTAGCATTAGCAATCATGCTAACTAGCCCAGTGCAGTTAAAACTGCATTCTCCACCAAAAAAAAAATAATTATAATAATAATAATAATAATGATTACTTAAAAATTTAATTTATGCCTACAACAGAAAATGACTGAACTGTTCCCGAGTGTGTAATATAAGATATAAAATTATCGAATAACACTATGATTCCAAGCAAATTTCAATGTCACTTGCTCATAAATCATCCTTTGCTTTTACAAAAGACAAAAGCAACTTTCAAAAATCATTATCTGCATGATTCAAGCAAGTAAATGTTTATAAAGCATTTTTTATTAATATAAATTTGTGTCGTCAAATTTTTAAATTGTCAAAAGTGTACCATGATAATTTATATAATATTATATATATGGGAATCAATGCTTTATTTGAATCCAAATGCCTTATTTTAGCTTTTTGGCAGTTGTTGTGTGTTTCTTAATTTTATGTTTGTTTAGAAAACTTTTAACATTTGTTATAATTGTGTACTACAACACATGTAATTTTGACAGTGAACATAAGGAAATACCCGACTTCAATGCCACCTTCAAAGCAGAAGAATTGGGACGAAATTGAACACACTATTGCAAATGAAGAGAAAGAAGAAGGTGAAGGTGAGGAAGCTCTTAACAGACTTTTCCAAAGGATCTATCAAGAGGGAAATGATGAAACTAGAAAAGCTATGAATAAATCATTTGTAAGTGAAGCAAGTTTTGGAATTGCTTTTTTTTTTCTTCATTTTCTTTCTTTCAAGTAGGGATGAAACAGATAATAATTTTGCCAGGTATCATATACTAGTTTTGTTTTTAGTTATAACGTATGCTTTTCTTTTTCTTTATTTTAAAACAATAAATTACAGTAGAGCGCCGATTAACCAGAATGTCCAATTAACCGGATCAATTTTTTTTCCCGGTCTTCTCTTCTCTCCCACCCTTTAAAAAATATATATATATATATATAAATAAAATCCCACGAAAATCAATTTTTGTGACTGAAGACATCTCTGTGGGTGGTTGAAATCGCTCCTTTTGTCCCCTGCCCCCTTCATTCGCTTTCTTCCGACCAGTTTTAGCATAAACCTAATATAGAGACTATGCCAGCAATAGGACTTCCCATTATAGTGAATGTCTTCAACATGAGGGTGTAATCTGATACCTTCATCCTTTGCGGTCAGCTCCGCATGTCACGTGACATAGACTTGAGGGAGATTCTTCTATAAGAAAGCACTTATTTTTGTAAGAATCAAACAAAAAATTCTCCCCTTCAAAATGTTTTTTCACAAAAGAAACTTTTTTATAATTAATCTATGACATTTTAGCTTTCCAACGATGCGTAAATCTAAAGGCTTAAATGAAAAGTATGTGTACAATACAGAAATTTAAAAAACTCTAAACTACTTTCTTTCCTAAGGAAAAATTGCATAATATTCATTTTCGTCTCTCTCTTCAGGTCCGCATCACGTGATAATTTAGCTGGGGAAGCTAGCTCATCTTGCGGACAGATAATGAGGCGGATGCGTGGTCTATCTTTTAAGGTCTATGAGTTTAGTGGGGGGGGGGAGGGGAGGGGAAAGGGCTTAATGAAAGGATTAGGATTTTTCTAAGAATTAGAGAGGGTAGGAATGCATTTCCTGATTCATTTTCTTTTTGCTGGCTTCTTCACTGATCTCACTTTTTATTTTTACTATCGCAATAAATTGTTTTTTAAATATGTAATACTATAATATAATTTCTATGTGAGCTTTTATGTAATAATTTGTACCATTTTTATACAAAATAAAATTTTAAAAAGTTAGAAAATTAACTTCTAAGCACGCCATTTGTAATATGATAAATAGAACAACTACAATTGCCAGTTCTAAGCTTGGAAAAAATGTGAAGGGAAGTTACCTAAAAAACATTGACTTGGCCGTTTTATAAGTTGTCCAACTATCCAGATTTTTCGTTAACCGGATCGACCTCTGTCTTGACCTATACACATAATCAGCACTCTACTGTACATGCATTTTTCTTGTACCATTCTTTTAAAAACATTTTAATAAATAATTTATTCAAACTTTTTGTTTAAATATGTAAAATTCCTGCATAATAAATATATATATATATATATATATATATATATAAGGTGGCAATTGGGTGGGCAGATGTTTGATTACGGAGGTGGTGTGTACGTAGTAAGGCTGGATGGTTGGGTGGGTTTGTGAAATTAAAAAAAAATAAAATAAAGCGGAAGGCTTGTTGAATTTACTTTGTATTACTATGCAAACTTTCTTTTTCCAATAAAATTTAAGTTTCTTCCTTTTTGAGTTGTCAACTATTCTTAAAATTCTAATCATACTATTAAACACAATGTAATCAGTCAGTTAATTTCATTGTTGCTTCGTGGTTTCATTGTTATTTATCTGCTTTGAAATTTTGCTTTTTTAAATCCATATGACTCCTATTCTGGTCGTGGCAGGCTGGGTGAGTGTTGCCGGCGTGAAACTAGTTTAACCCCACAATTTTGATAAAGTTTGTGGTTTTGAGTTAAGATTTGTTGTGTTACTTTATTGATTCATTTGTTTTGCAGGCTGTTGGTTAATAAATCTGGTTTCTTTACATTAGTGTATTTGATCCACTGATAAAAAAAATAATTTTTTTTTTTTTTAATCTTATTGGTCATTGGTGTTTCAGTGATCTTGTATCTGTTGCTTGGCTTCTACTATGTTTAATAGATCATCATTATATATATATATATATAATAATGATGATAATGATATATAATAATAATGGTATATAATAATAATTATATGTTCGTATATATATATACGAACATATAATTTCCAGATTTTTTTTTCCCTATAGATAGAGGGAAGGGTATGTGTCCTTATCAACATTTATAAATGGATAGAGTTGAACTGTGAGAAAAAGAGGAAAAAGCATTTCCACATCTATTTTATGTGTGTATTTAAATCCTTTATAAACTTTAAGGCACAGAAAGGACAGAATAATCTAAAATAATTTGTTGGCCTTTCTCAATATTTATGCAAAATATTTTTGTTAATTAAAAATATATATATAATCACATTTCATAGATCCTTTTTTTTTTTTTTTTCAATAATTCACTATATATATAAATGCTGTGACACCTTAACAATTGTTTTTTTTTTTTTTTTTTTTTAACTCTAATTCAGAAGCAATTATTAAAATTACAGGTTTTTATAAGGGCTGTGCCAATTAATCGGTTCGGTTAATCGATCAATGCTTAGTCCCGATCAATTTTTTTAATCGAGTTAATCGGATCGATTAATTCGATTAAAAATTTTCAAACTGCGAATTAAAGTAAAAATGCTGTTCTGCCGACAAAATATTTTTTGCACATTTTGATAACAAACATTCTAAGAAACATCCATTTGAACTTTTGTTGATAGAGAAAAAGGAGAGGACAGTTATTTTAAAAAATGCCGCTCCATGTGCATGCTGGAGCAACACCACCTGTCTGTAGCCTTCTGCAGAAAGTGTTGGCTAGGGTAATAGTATTCTCAGAAACAAGAAGCTTTCAAAAAATGGAAATACGCAAAAAACAAAATTTTCAGTTTTTCTACTTTTGGCAGCATTTTTCTTTCCTTGGACAAAATTGGAGCATTTCAGTTTTTCCATTCTATATTCAATAGAAGAAAGTATTGGATTCGTAAAAATTTTCAGCTTCCAGTTTTCCGTGAATATACCCGTTTTGACCACGGTATTTTTAGAAAATGTCTGTCTGTGGCACGATGATCTCCAAAACCACAAGGAATACTAACAAATGGAATGGTACAATTATTAATAGTATTGCAGTTTTTGATAAATACTTATACAATAAACTCTCTTTATGTAGTGCCCCCCTATCGGGCAGGTGGTGTACCCCCATCAGGAAATTTCTGGTGCCACTACTGAGCAATAATTTCATTTGATCCATCAATGCAAACTGCTACTGTACTCGAAAAATTCTCTTGTTAATCTTTGGCTTTGAAAAAGTTTTGCAATTTTCTCTTGAATTGAAAATAGAGGCAAAAAAGTATTAGATGCAAGATTGCTGTCTATTTGTTTTTAATTAATTAATTTTATTTATTTAATTTTCTTATTTAATTTATTTTTATTTTTTGCCAAGATTTTTAAATTCTGGGCGTGAATCCTCCATTCTGCTTTGAATTTCAGTCTTTACAGTATATGTGTAAAATTTTTAATAAGCTCTGTTTATTAAAAAGTGTACAATTCATTTTGACATCAAGCATACAATTTGTTCATTCTTTCACAAAGTTTTAACATTTTACAAAATTCCCCATTTTTTCTATATAAAAACAGTTTTGTTTTACGATATTTCTATTCTGTTACACCAAAAAAATTTTACATGCATAAAAAAACCTACTTTTTTTCTGTTTTTTTTTTTTTTTTTTCTCCCATTACCTCTTATGATTTTTTCCTCTCTGACATTCTTTCGCAAAGAGTTGTTATATGCATATTAGGCTTTTAATCTGAAGGGCTATTAAGAAGGCTATTATCTTAAGTTTTATAGAACATCACAAATTTGACTATCCCTTTCTCCACATATGCTACATCCCTGTTCAAAAGTTTAACATGATTTCCAAACAATCAGTTTTTTTTTTTTTTTTTTTTTCAAATTAAAAACTTATCTCTCAATGATATGTTTTCAAACATTGGGAATTTAAAGTTTAAATCAGTTTTTTTTTTTCAAAATTAAAAACTTATCTCTCAATGATATGTTTTCAAACATTGGATATTTAAAGAACTGGGTCTTCCTCATTTAAGATTGGTTTAAGACAACAATTAGGGCGCCGGTAACAAATTGAGCAAAATTAATAATGTTTGTGATCACCCAACTCTGCCTCTGTCTGCAATAAATAATCTTTAGTTCACTCAAGTCAAAAATGTCCTTGTCATTTCCAAAGAAACCTTAAAATTATAACATATATGTAAATAGAAAATAGAATAAGTTTGTTTATAAAAATATTTACGTGTTAAGTGTGTTGTTCAATGAGATTTTTGAAAGTTTGTTGATGATTTGACGACAATTGTGGCTATACTATTATGAACACTACTGATTTCTTTAACACATTTATAACATTATTTCTTTAATACTATTGTAATTTGTTTTATAGCTTGAATCCGAAGGTACAGTATTGAGCACAAGTTGGAAAGAAGTTAGCAAAGATAAAGTCGAAGTAAAACCTCCTGATGGTGTTGAATATAAGAAATGGAACTCTTAAGTCATCTAAATGTTGCTAAGTGTACATTTTGTTTGCAAGAATGTTGCTGTGTTTTGTTATTGTAAAAAATGAAATTGGAAGATTTGTTCTAGAATCTATCAAGGACTATAAGATAATTTTTTAACAAGTTTTGTTTGTGTTTTCACACACTTATTCATTCATTTTCATTTGTTTTTTGATGTTGTGTTTTCACAAATGTTAAAATCATGTATTTTTTTTTTTTTTTTTATTATTATTTATTTGTTCCTTTTTTCAACTGCTTTAAAAATTAAGAATTTGCAATATTTTTTTTTTTTTTTTTTTTTTCTTTTAGAGTAACTGTAAAATAAAAATTGTATTTTAATTTTTATGTGTAAGTTTTAATGAATGTGTATGTTCTCAAAAATCATAGATGGAATAAAGTTATTTTGCTGTGTAATGTTTTTATTTTTATTTTTAACACACTTTTATTAGCCTCACCTGTATGTATGTTTGTATGAATGTATGTATGTAACCGCTCTGAGAGCAAACAAAAAATCTATTTTTTTTTTTTTTTTTTAATTGAAATCACACAATCAACTGTGGAAGAAAATCATATTTATTGCAATTTTTATTTTTCCGACTGAGTGAAAATAATGCCTGGACCGGGACTCGAACCCCGGATCTTTGACTTACAAGGTCAAGGCTCTACCAATTGAGCTATCCAGAATTTTTTAATAAAAAATTTTATTTCTTTGCGGCTTATTTTCTGATGAGCTATCTACAGGATAGACCAGAGATGTTTCTGCCTAAAGGTTGTCTGAGTGATTTTAATAAAAAATTGTATTTCTTTCTCCCATTATCTAATGGTGTTTTCCATTTCCTGCGGCTTATTTTCTGTTGAGCTATCTACATGATAGACCAGAGATGTTTCTGCCTAAAGGTTGTCTGAGTGAGTAATGTTGACCGGGGTGTCGGCCTAGATAGCTCAATTGGTAGAGCCTTGACCTTGTAAGTCAAAGATCCGGGGTTCGAGTCCCGGTCCAGGCATTATTTTCAGTCAGTCGAAAAAATAAAAAATCTATATTGTAAAAAAAGACTTTCCCGACGTGAACACTGTAGCTGTGAGGTAAAGCTTCACGCTATGAACCTAAAGGTCTAGCGTTTGAGCCCAGTCATGGGAGATTTTTTAAAAAATGGTTTTTGTTTAATTCTAAATTATATTAATTAGAGATTTAAATGTATGTAAATATTATGGTGTGTCACTCACACGATTTTCTCTTTCCCTGCATTTTAATACTAAGATAGATATTTTGTGCTTTTTAGTTCACATTTCTATAAAAGCGTGTTCTTTAATTTTTTAAAACTATAATATTATTCATTATTATTATTATTATTATTATTTTCCACTTTAGAAAGAGGCAAATTATGTTATTAGGACCTTCAATAAGTTCTCGCTGTTTCTTTCTTTTTTTGTGCGTGTGTGAAAATTGCTTTTGGGCTACTGCTTTCAAACGTTTCTAAACTGTTGTGTCATCTACCCATAATGATTTTGCAAGTTCAGCTAGTACCTTGACATGGGTCTTCATTAAGTAATTGCTCCAATTCTTTGTCTTTAAACTTTTTCAGTGCACCAGAGCATTCTGTAACTCCAAGATCCAAATCATGGTTTTTGAAGCATCGAAACCGGTCTCTGCAGGTCGTTTCCGTAAACAGCATGCTCACCGTAAGTCTCAATAAGAATTCTGTGTGCTTCAGCTGCAGATTTATTTTTAATGAAATAGTGCAATAAAATTCCCTGCAAATACTCTTTACTTGGCACAAAAGTCGACATTTTTAGAACTGAGAAAGGAAAGTATTGTTTACACTGTGGCGAACTAACATACACTGAACTTCAAGCTTATTGATAGTACTTCCTTCCTCAAACAACACACTTGTCCACAATATATCCTGAAGATGCCCATTGGATGTCCATAGACGTCCCTTTCATTCATAAGACATCCTGAGGATGTCATTTGGAGAATATGTGCTGTTAGGGATCTGAATGCGTTACCATCTGAAATGACATGCACATACTCCTCGTATTACTATTTGCTAGGAAACAGGGAGAACTTATCGAAGGTCCTAATATTTTCATTGTATGATCTTTTAAAAGTGCTAAAATGAATGTTTTTTCTCATGTTCCCGGATGTGAATGCTGCAGCCTTCATCTCCATTCTTATGAAGAATGGTGTTAGTGGTGTAAAGCAATTGACAAGAAAGCAAATAAGCATTGACATTTGCAAACATGCTGAAGCATTTGTGCTATTCTGCATCACGATGAAAACAGGGTGCTTTAAAATTCATGTTAACAGATATGTTAAAATGGAATGTTTGGACTATTTCAAAATGTGAAGAAAATCATCATGTATTCCATGCCGAAATGTTTATATCCAAGTAATATATTTATGTATATCAAGATGTTGGGAGAGCTTTTTATAATCATTTCACGCAGGCACAAAAAAGAAATCCAGTTTGTCATTTTCTTACTTTATATTGATCACACAAATAAAATATATTTACACTATAGAACATATGTTTACAAGAATTAAACTGGAGGCTTTCATTTGAAGAACATTGAAATAATCAATAAAACAAGATTATCGGCTTTTTTAGCCTGCCAAGAATAATACATATGCGAATTTACTCTTCCATTTCGCGGCCACGCTCTTTTCATGAGAAACTTTTAGACTTCCATCTTCTGTCAAACACAAGTCAATTCTGGTGAATTTTCAGCATCCATGTGGTTAACAAAAAACCAATAAAAATAAAATAAGTATACAAGTCATAATTACTTGTCTGGCATCTGGAAGCAATAAGTGATGCCAGTTGCTCAAGAAGAAGGTTCCAGGGGGAATTAAATGAGCATGATGAAATAAATATAATATATTACTCATTATAAATTTCCTAAACAATCATTAAAAATGAAATGTTAAAGTATTTGATTGAGCTCTTCATGAAAATTGACAAACATGCACAATTATCATTAATTAAGCTGCAGATTACGTAATTTTATATAATTGGTAGACTTAATAAATCCTTCATAAAATAATTAGACGAATAAAATAATTTCTAACAAAATGTGTTTAATAAAATTTCAGTTACTACAAATAATTCAGAAAAGAAAAGTCACCTAGACTATTTTTCAACTCACTAAAAGTTTCACTGCCAGTGAATGTGGTTATTTTAAGGGATTATAAAACCATAACTGTACTACATTGGAAAATAAATCTTATGTGATCTGGAGGTACACTGTTAAAAATTTCTGTAAATTTAATGTAAATATTTATCCAGAGTCTCTGTAAATTGACAGTAATTCTTAGTTAAAAGTGAATAATCAAGATTTTCAATCTTTATTCTGTATTTTTACATAATTTTATTATTTAATGTTTTGATTAAAATTAAAAATGACTGTTTCTACTTTAGAAAAAGCATTCTAAGTTCAAAATATATTCTCACCAATAATTAATTAAAGTAATAATAGTTGTTAAAATGAACGTATAAAATAAGTTTTTTAACATCTCCGTTTATTTTTCTCAGTAATTTTTCGTAAGACTTAAGATAATAGATTACACAGAGTTTTCTGTTGAAATTTTTAACAGTGTAGGGTGACTAAAAATTTGTGGCTATATGTCATTTTGAGTTATAAGTATTCTGAGGAAAATAAAATGAAGAAAGATTGATGAATGAATATACATACAATCCCAGTGAGTCAAACATTTACAATTTATGAGAATTTAAAAATTTTATGTTAAAGTGCTAGGGTTTACATTAAAGGGTGAGATTCTAAGAATTTTTCTGTGTTGTGAAAAATCTCATTCAAAAATGTGTTACAAAAAATATTTTCCCACAATTTTATTGTTTACCCAACACATTTTATCCAATTTATTTCAGTTCTTTTGGGTAATATAATAATTACTTTGAAGCCTATGATTTTTTTTTTTTCTCTAGAATTTATTAAGCCCATAAAAAATGAGAAAGTGATGTTATCATTTCAAAGCACTTTAAAAAAATTAAGAGAATATGACAGTGTGTATTATGATTGTGTATTTTATTAACAGATCGCTACAAAGTTTGGAAGTTTTTTTTTTTTAAATACATATATTGATGTGTCTCCAGATAATTGCAATATATGAAATAATTTTGATTACCAGAGTTAACTCTGCAACAGTCAAAATAAAAATAAATTTTGAAACAGATTAAATATAAGAACATGAGCAATTCTATCTGCATTTTTTTTTTTTTTTTTTTTTTAAATGAAAATTTGAATTTTAAATGTTTTGACTTAAAAGAAGTGGCAAGGTCTTTAACCTGATTTAAAAAAAAAAAAAAAAAAAATCTGCAAAATGTAATTACTCACTTAACGGCCCTCTTCACTTACTGTCGCCAGAAGCCCGAGCCAATGTTATTCTATGGGGAAATTTTCTTTACAAATAACTTATTAACTAATACATATTTTTAAATTCTCTTTTCACATTTAGAAAATTCAGAACTGTTAAACTGACGGACCTTTTTTAAAAATGTGTTTTTTTTTTATTTTTTAATATTTTATTTTGAAATTGTAAAATGAAAAAATTTCGCATATTGAAAATTCGTATTTTGAAGCTTCAAAATAAAATATAAAAAATTTAAAAAATAATTCTTTAAAAAAGGTCCATCAGTTTAACAGCTGGGAATTTTCAGAATGTGAAAACATAATTTAAAAATATGTATTACTTAATAAGTTATTTGTAAAGAAAAGTTTCCCATGGAATAACATTAGCTTCAGCTTCCGATGGCGGTGAGTGTAGCAGGCCCTTTAGGAGACTCTATTGTTATTGGAAGACAAAGCTAATGTTGAATTTTTTTTTTTTTTTTTTTTTTTTTAAAGTTAAAAAATGTGAATTTTCAAAAGGTGAAATTTTGCCTTTTGCAAATTTAAAGTAAGTTTGGAAAAAAAGAAAAATCAATTTTTGGAAAACAATAACCAATTTAACATTTATGAATTTTCTAAATGTTAAAAACAGAATTTAAAAATATGTATTAGTTAATAAGTTATAATGGGAATTATTTCCCAGTACCGAATAGCATTGGCTTTAGCTTCCAGATACAGTAAGTAACGATAAGTGGAGAGTCCTGTAAATTTAAAAAACCCTATTTAACTTTTTTATTAGTGAGAAGAAAATCCCACTCTTTTGTTCTATTTATGTATGTCTAGTGTGAACCCTGAATGTGTCATTTATATTTAAGAAAAAAAAAAAAAAGATTTAATAACTATTCAGAAATAAATATTTACAATTAATTATGTATTATAATACAATTGTGTATTACAAGGAAACTCATTTCTGAGGAAAAAACAGCTGGGGCAGGGGAAAATGAAATATTTCAGGGTGGCTAGCAGTCAGGGAAAATCCAAGAATCAGGAAAAAGTCAGGGAATTTAGAAAATCTGGAAAAGTCAGGGAATTTCCTTTAAAGTCAAAGAATTTTAACAAATTTTGTGAAAATAGCTACATTAATCATTAAATTATTAATGACATTTTAAATCGCTAAATTTTTTGCTAATGTCGGGAAATTTTCATCGAAAATAAACGGTGAGAGTCAGGGAAAAATGGAGGGAAATCTCGAAAAATAGTCAGGGAATTTGAAAAGGTTTAAATGCTAGCCACCCTGTATTTGATTAAATCTGGCCTCTGAAATTGAATCAAAGATAAGCTTTTACATAGTTGTAATATTCTTTCTATGTACAGAAGTATCAAATAGCAAAATACAATATCAAGCTTTAAGGAGATGCAATCACAGTGCAACAAATCATGCAAACCCTATGTATACCTATGGGAAATTAATCTCTATTGTTATTCATTACTTACATAATACTTATTTATTTCATTCTGTTTTCACATTAAAAAAATTAGTAACCATTAAATGAGTTCTTTTTTTTTTTTCTAAAAAGTAATTTTTAATATTTTATTTTGAAGCTGTGAAGTATTACATTTCACAACATGAAAATAAATTTGAAAAAAATAAAAGAAGAAGAAGAAGAAATCAATAAATATAAAAATAATTAGTTATTTATTGTACTGTTTTTCAAGGAAATTTGTACTATGTGACAAATCAGTTTCAAAATATCACTATCATTTAATGTTAGAAACAGTCACAATTAGAATAAAACATGATACATCTAACATTCTAGCTAGATTTTTGTACATTATGATGTATATTTTAAATATTGTTACTGAACTTTTTCTTGTGAGAAAAAAATTTTTTTTTTTTTCTTCTTCTACTGATTTTACTAGTTGATAATTTTCTGGTTTTATTTAGCAGCTCATATGTAATGTGTTCAAAAAATTAAAATTCTATCGCATCACTGTACATTTTATACACAACAGTTAGAGATAACAGTTGATACCCCTTGAAGCATAATGCACTATATAATCTGTTTGAATTACATTATTAAACAAGAATACCATTCAGGTTTATGGTTTTTCAATTTTAGTTTCTTTGTGATCTCTTGACTGCCAGTTGAATTCAGTCATGGAACTTATTTTTTTCCTTACTGAAGATTTTCAAGATTTACTACATTTCATATGAAATGTATTCAAAACGAAATTGCTATATCATCACTTTGCACTTTATACACTGTTTTCTCTTAAGCCCATGTCATTTGTTGAATTAACTTTAACCCATTTTATCCCATTGTTCTATTTAAAGGACAGCTGAAAAATAGCATATAGAAATGAGAATTTGCTTGGTGCGAATATTTTGTCAGCTGGAATATATAATGGTATGTATAAGCTTCTGCTAGTGTGTTATGTGCTTCACCTCCTCCTCCATCTGGAATATGTTTAATCATTACATTAGGGCATGTGGTTTATCTTCTCTTTGTGGTTGAAAATTCTTTCTGGAGAACTATCATGTAAATGAGAAAGTACTATACAGATAAAGCAAAACTTCATACTCAGAAAGTACTTTTCACTATTGAAGAGAACACTAAAACATATAAGTGCAAATTTCATCATCTTTATTTCAATGCTATGCGTACATTGTGGATAAGATTTCTTATACAGAATATATATATATATCTTTTTTTCAAATTTTGTTGTATTTAGTTTATTTAGATTTAATTAACCTTAAAAAATATAATTTTTCTCAAATTTGAGCAAAGTAAATAAAATGGGTTAAATGAAAATAGCATCCAAGTTTGTGGATCTTCCATTTTAGTTTCTCTATGATTTCTTGATCACCAAGTAAATTTAGTCATGGAATTCATTTTATACCCTGCTACTCTAGCTTTTACAGATTTGCTAAGTGCTAAGACATTCTTTTATGTTCTATAAATTGCTAAAATGACATGGCTCTGTATACTTTTTTATCTTAAGCACAATCTGTCATCTGTTGGAATTATGCTATTTAACAAGAATAACATTCAGTCTTATGGTTCTTTAATTTTACTTTCATTGTAATTTCTTAATCTCCAAACGGAATTTATTTTGTGCTTTACTCTAGGGTTTTTCAGATGTACTAAGTGCCACTGAATGCTAAGACATTATTTTCTGTTCTGTACATTGCTAAAATGTTAAGGCTGTGTTCTGTACATTGCTTTTTAATTATGTATAACCTGTGTCACCTGTTGGAATTACCTTTGAACGAGAATAGCGTCCAGGCTTGTGATTCTTCAATATTAGTTTTTCTGTGATTTCTTGATAACCAAGTAAATTTAGTCATGGAACTTATTTTTTTCCTTATTCTTGGTGTTCCAGTTTTACTTAGTCCAAAGTATTTCCTTTTTTTCATGACTTGTGAAAAAACTATGTTTCCATCAAAGATAGCCATTTCAAATGAGCATTTCTTCGACATTTTTCGCTAGAAAAAAAAAAAAAAAAAATGATGATTTAATACAATGTATATTAAATTATTAATTTAATAAAATTATTTTGATTTAATAAAATATTCAATTTATTACTTTAGAATATGAATATTTATATATTTACATATTCCAAAGTTGTTGGGTTTTGTAGATCGTGGTTTTCAGATTATAAGAAGAAAAAAATGCAGAAAATTTGTATTTTAACAAAACAAGACTCTTCCATAAAGGGTCTAGCAGGATAAGGTAGGGTCAGCGGCCCCAGAAAGATATTTTGAAAAGGACTCGTGTGGTAACATCTGCGAGATATAAAACTACCATTGACACAAATTCAGCCTCTCATCTCGCTGCGTTCTCAAGATAATGGATCAAATAGACGCTAGAGGGGGAATTTTTTAAAATTGATTTTTATGAAAACTATTACAGCTACACTAATGAAACAAAAACTGTTCGTTAGACAAAATGTTAGTCTACATTATATATTTTTTGTAGATTTTTTCTGTCGTATTTACTATTAATAAAAAATGAAAATATTCTTTTTCATGATTTTATTCCTAGTTCACGCAGAGGTACAATCACAGAAAAAATATATAATGTAGTTTACTATGTCTAGTAATACTACCAAAAAGTGCATAAATATAAAATGGGTGCAACACTTCCAAAAAAAATTTAAACTTCTTATGACCGTCTTAGGTACTAATGACTTTACAATTGTCTTTTGATTGAAATTTTTATTACTGTATTAAAAAGTGGTAACATGTTTATTACTAAAAAATATATTAGTTAGTAATTAAAAATATATGTAAGACGTTGATTTTGACATAAAGAGTTGAAAAGTGTTTGTGGAACTAAGTTTTTAAAGAACAAGTCGCAACTTGTCGCTTTCCAGCTAGTTGCGTGTGTATAATTTGTAGCATTTTGTTTATTCCTCAACCTATGGAAGCCTCTGCGCAAGCGCTAATTCAACGAGTTCACTGTTAAAATAGGGGTGACAGTCATCTGGCTCAGAGAAAACTAATGATAACAGAGCGTGAATTATTGGATGTTTTCCAAATCACAAGCTGGCACACATCCAACATTTTGGATGCGTCGTATCTTGGTAGTTTTAAGGAACGTGGCTGCAATATTCCTATTATTCTTCTACCCCCACAAGTATATTAGCTCAGCTTAAATAATCTTCTGCGTATTGTTTCAGAGTATTTCAACTTTTAATAATTCTATAGAAAACTATTTTATTGTGTTTTAGTGAGTAATTGTACATAAAATATGTCTGGTAAATGTAAAAACTGTCGTAGATTTTTGCGTAAAGATAATAAGTATAGAAAAGTTATCAAAACTGAAAATGAAGCTAAAACATACAGTGATTGTTTCAATAAGAATATCTCGGTAAGGGACGTAATATGCAACAAATGTCGTCTAAGTTTTTATAAAAAGGCAGCCTCAACTTCAAAGCCTACCGTGAGTGCTTCCGAGACTGACAGGGATTCTATGATAGTCGAACCTGTAGATACAAACAATGATGATTTTGTGTGTCGCATAACTAGTCCTGAAGAGGATGATTATACATGAAATGTCTTTTCCACAAGTAGTATCAACACATCGGTTCTGTATAATATGTCGAGTAGAAGTAAATCTACGAGTAATATCTCTTGAAACACGATGTGACATTTTCTCAAGAAAAATGATTTTTATACCCGATAGTGATTGTTCCTGCAATGAACATATGATTGGTGATAGAATTTATGAAGATGACTTGTCCCGCTGATGCATCATTTCTAATACAAATAAAATTAAAAAATCAGAATTAGTTACTTTTATAAATGTACTTTCCCAAACATCTAATCTAACATTGTTCGATCGAATAGAAAATGGATTATCAGAAAATCAACTTAAATCCCTGACAGGCTTTACTTGAAAAAACATTATAAAGCTCAAACATATGCTAACTTCAATGAGAAATACAAAAACTCGGACTGTGACGCAAGCCTTAATCATTTTTCTTTTCAAATTAAGGATAGGAAATTCAAATAAGACCATTACTGCTGTTTTGAGTTTGCAATATGAACAATACGTATCAGAATTTGTTGACGATATCATGAAAAGTTTGGAGAGAGATATTTTACCAAAATATTTTAGTTATGATGCTATTACACGTCAAGATCTTATTTCTAACACCTCCAGTACAGGCAAGAAGTTATTAAATCTATCTGATAATCAACTTGTTATTATTTGCGATGGTACTTATGTACGACATCAAAAAAGTCAAAATAATTTTTATCAAAGAAAATCTTTCTCTGGACAGAAAAAAATTAATCTTTGCAAACCTTTCACCATCTGCACTACAAATGGTTATATTATAGACTTTGCAGGACCTTTCTACGGCGCACAAAATGATGCTTCAATACTAAAACTTGTTTTACAAGACTCTACTGGTTTACAGACATTACTATCACCAAATGATATTTTTATTGTAGATCATGGTTTTCACGATTAAGTTGATTTCCTACAAAGTAAAGACTATACAGCATTTATGCCTGCTTTAAAAGGAAACAGGGTGCAACTGACAACGGAGAAGGCTAACGAATCAAGAAGAGTTACAAAATTGAGATGGGTTGTAGAAGCAGTTCATGGTGCAATAGTTAAAAAATATCGCCTTCTACACAATTCTTTGGGTAACAAACTTATACCGAAGTTGAAAGAGCTTTGTAAAATTGTTGGATTTCTACAAAACAAGTATGACCAAAGATTAAATTCTGAAGGTGATAAAAATGATGATCTGCTTGAGTACGTGGAGAGCAGAATGAGTGTTGTAAATACTCTTAGTGAAGAAGTCATTAAAAAAATTTGGAATTGTCGAAAGTCGGCTTTTCAGCAACTTAAATCGTCTGAAATCCTAGATTTCGCCAGTTAAATAAAGACCAGCTAACTTTGTTTTTCACTCGCTCCTACCAACTCTCAAATGCTGTGTCTTATTTAGCGGAGATAATGGACGAAGAATGCAACCTCACAGTACAGTTTGTTAAAACCACATCCAGCATATTAAAACTGGAAGTTAGATCAAAGCATGTGAACCGTAAAACTTATCATGTTTATATTGAATATGTACCAAACGGAACGACAATCGAAAGCATACGCCGATATTGCTGAAACTCTCCTAATGGTCTAAGAACAGTAGGATGTTGTTGTCACATAGCCACAGTTGTTTATTACTTGTCTTATGCCTGATATCTTTCCCGCATCTTATGTCCAGCACAAGTTTTATCTGATATATTTACATCAGAAGAGATTCACGCAGTTATTAATGAGGACAGTGATGAAGATTAATTATACTTTAATAATATATTTTGTATTACAATAAATAATATTTTCTTTGGCTTAATTTTTAAATATTCAGCATATTTCTTTTTTAACGTGAATAATAATTGTAATTTAGAGCTTTCACAAAGTTGCACGTTCTTAATAAACATGTTACTGCTTTTTAATACAGTAATAAAAAGTTTAATCAAAAGACAAATGTAAAGTCATTAGTACCTAAGACGGTCATAAGAAGTTTTAAATTTCTTTGGAAGTGTTGCACCCATTGTATATTTATGCACTTTTTGGTAGTATTACTAGACATAGTAAGCTACATTATATATTTTTTCTGTGATTGTACCTCTGCGTTAACTAGGAATAAAATCATGAAAAAAAACATTTTCATTTTTTATTAATAGTAAATACGATAGAAAAAATCTACAAAAAATATATAATGTAGACTAATATTTTGTCTAACGAACAGTTTTTGTTTCATTAGTGTAGCTGTAATAGTTTTCATAAAAATCAATTTTAAAAATTACCCCCTCTAGCGTCTATTTGATCCATTATCTCCAGGACACAGCGAGATGAGAGGCTGAATTTGTGTCAATGGTAGTTTTATATCTCACTGATGTTACCACACGAGTTATTTTCAAAATACCTTTCTGGGGCCGCTGACCCTACCTTATCCTGCTAGACCCTTTTACTATTTTTGTATCACCAGCTGCTAAGCCCTGTGTGTTATTCTATAGAGAAATTCGTTATAAAAATTGTTCATTACTTTATATATATATATATATATATATTTTCCCAATTCAGAAGATTTACAACCATTAACTTTGCACTTGCTTTCCAAAAATTACTTTTTTTAAACATTTTGTTTTGAAGCAGTAAAATGCAAAAAAGGAACTAAATGCCTTTTTCACACTCTATAACTTCAAAATGAAATATTCAAATTTAAAGAGTCAATTTTTCGAAAACAAAATAAGTTTAACAATTGTGAATGGGAAAATGCATTTAAAAAAGAAAAAAACTCATAAAATAATATGGGATTTGGCTGCTGGTGACAGAGTACAGTGGAATTTATTTATTTATTTTTAAGTGCTTTCCTCCAGGAGGAATAGAGATGTTCCTTTCACAAATGCAATTTTGTTTTCCTAGTTGACTGTAACCATAGCTGTAACTATCAAAAATAATTCTCATCGTGTGTATTTTCATGTAATTTTTTCTATACTGCCATAAAAAAAAATTATGAAAAAAACGAAATGACAAAGCTGCCTGTTAGGCGATTTCACCAAAAGGTGATGGGCACTAATTTGTGTTGTGGTGTAAATACTTATAAATTTATATGAAATTCTGTGCATTAGTTTTGAGCTAGAGCTGCCATTTTTTTTTTTTTTTTTTTTTTGTAATGCACATAACACAGATGAACATCTAAAAATGGTTAAATGATGGTCTGGTTAAATGATGGTCCGATGGTCTCTCTCAAATGCATTGAAAACCTGAAGTTAAAAATTTTTACAAGACTAATATAGAAGAAAGTAAAAAAAAAGGATATGTGTAATGATTTTATTAAGACATTCACATCATAGAAAATAAGGAAGATAAACCATGCATCATTTATTAATTATAAAAAAAAATTTCAACATTCAGGCATGAGAGTGCAGAAAATTAAAAAAAGAGGAAACACGTGTGTTCATAAAATTAATTTTAAAAGAAAAATAACGCGTGCGGGGAAATCTATACAAATGTACATTCATAAAATTTATTTCAAATGAAAAATAATGCTCACAGGAATAAACTATACAAAAAATTTTAAAAGTGACAAATTAAACTAAAAGAATAATGCACATCAACAGAATAAAACATGTGTTTAAAAAAAAAGTTAGCTAGCCAATCAACATTTAAACATTGGCTGGTGGTGGAAAATGGGAAAGGGGGGGGGGGAAGTAGTTCATGAGAGAAATATTAAACACAATTCTACTTCTTTATGGGTTCTAGAATATCATAAAGTAAGTTTAAAATTGATATTGTGGATGAATAAATATTCAAAAATAAAAGGCTTCTTGCAGAATGTTTGATCAGCAATGGTTAGAGGTGAAAGGGGGTGGGGACAAAAAAAATTACATGAGTGAGAAATATTGAATAATTCTGATCTTTTATATGTTGTAGAATCTGAAAAAGCATGTTTAAAATGAATATTGACATTTATATTTTGGATGGAAAAAGATTGATAATCTAAAGTTTTTCGTAGAGCGTTTGACCACTGATCATAATTGAAGTTTGATTTTAACAAAATAAAAAACCGCAAAATTAACAAAAAGCAGAAAATCGCAGATCCGCGGAAAATTCTCATGCCTGAACATTTCAGTATACAGTTGTAATAAAAGTGAAAGTGAATGGGAGAGCGATTGAGTGAATGTTATTTAAATAACAAGAAAGTAATATCATGCATTACTGATAAATAACAAACATTTTCCCACATTACAGTCCACATAACCAGTAGCCGAGAAGTTCTGCTCTCAAAACTAGCAGATAAGAGATGTCAGGTTTTCAACCAAGATCAAGTTATCAATCTAGATATTCAAAGTATTCTGTGTTTCTGCATGAATACAGGTTAGGACTCCTTAAAAAGGCTTTTGTGGAAAGCATTATACCCAGGCATAGTTATCTCACGTAGGTATCCAAATACCAACATGAACACAACACGTGTATTAAGGGATACATTACGTCAGGCTGAATCAGAGAATGATTGAGTGAATGTTATTAAAAATCAAGAGATAAAATCATCATCACAGAAAAAATATATATATGAAACATTTTCCCGTATTGTGGGATATAAATATAGTAAAAGTCAGAGAAGATTGAGTGAAAGTTATCTAAAAAAAGTAAAATAAAAGTAATAACATAAAAGTTATCGTGATAATAAATTTTCAAGTGGCTGCCATTTGGAAACAAAATGGCGCAGCAAGTTGTACAAGACATTTGAACCGTAAGTTCACTATCCAGCTTTGATTGGAATCAGTTTAGCATTTCAAAAGTTATTGTGATGGCACATTTTCATGCGGCCGCAACTTAAAAACAAAGTGCCCAGTGAACTCATTCAAGATATTTGTACGATAATTTCACTGTCCAACTTTGATTCGAATTCATGCAGTATTTCAGTGGCCCTGCTTAATTTAAGGTATCCACTATTTTATTAAAAATGGTGGATAAAGTTTATTAATAAACTTGGTTGATACCCTTATGTGGTTTATGTATGCATCAAAATTCGAGCAAATCCAGTCTTAAATACACTTTTTACAATGTGGATTTGAAATTTTTAAGTGGCCGCCACTTGAAAACAAATTGGCAGAGCAACTTGGTTAGTGAATTTATTCAAGATATTTGTGAGATAAGATAAGTTCGCTGTCCAAGTTTGGTTCGATTTGGAATATTATTTCGGAAGTTATTGTGATAATAAAATTTACATTATAGATAAGATAGATAAATGAAGTGATTGCAATAGATCAATTTTTAAAGAAATCAATATAAAATATAAAAACTATGGGTTAATGTTTTTTTTGATGAGAAAACCACCTGAATTATCCTCATCGTCAGAAAAATTAGCATTCATTGCTAAATTAACCCTTATTCCGCTGAGGCAAAATATGGCAGAAACCTGTTTTTTCTTTTTTTTTTTTTTTTTTTTTTGGAAACTGTCCAAATGATTTTGATAAACATTTAAGGTTTTAGGTTTTTTTCAGATGGAAATTATCTGACTTATCCCAGAAAATTAACGTTTAGTGTTCATTCCGACACCAACCATTGCAAACTATAGCAGAAAATTGGTTTTCTCGGAAATGGATCTAACAATTTTGATAAAAGCTTAGCGTTATAAGGGTTTTTGAGGTGAGAAACCCATCTGACTTATCTGCCATCTTCTGGAAAATTAGTATCCACTGTTAAACCTCATTCTGCATATAGCAAAATATGGCAGAGACATGGCTTTCTTAGAAACTATATTTGACTGATTCTAATATAAAATTAGATTTAGTTGCTTTTTGAGTTTACAATTCAATCTGAATTGCCTTCCTCTTCAGAACAATTATCATTCACGGATAACACATTCATGAAAAAATGGCAGATAAAAATTTAGAATAAGTATGTTTTTGAAGGATGTTTAGATCTGAAATACACTCATCTTCAGAGTAATTAGCATTTCACTGGTAACTCACATTCTGGAAAAAATAAACTGGAAATTGGTGTTTCTAGAAATCGCTGAAACGATTAAAAATAAATTAGCGTTAGAAGATTTATTAATTTATATATATTTTTTGTTTAAATAAAAACCAATCTGAATATCTTTTTCTACAGGAAAATTATCAGTTACTGGTAACCCGTGATTTTTCCTGAAACAAAATGTAGTAGAAACCTGGTTTTCTAGGAAACTGCTTGAACAATTTTGATAAATGTTTATAGTAGGCTGAGATGATAATTCAATTTGAATTTTCCTTATCTCCAGGCTCCAGGAAAGATATCTTTCACAGGTAACCTACGTTCCATCCTGGGCAGACAAATAAGAAATATATTTCAGATAATTGATACATTTATTTTCATTACGAATCTTTTTTACAATGAGATCGAGTGGACTCGGTTATCCATAGGTACAATTTATTAAAATTATTTTCCATGATGAATGCAGATGATTTTCTCCACAGAGTAGTACATGTAACACTAAATCTCCAACGAAAATCAATTTTATGCAATTCAAAAAATATCTTAGAAAATGCGTTGTTTTACAGGTATTGACGAGTTCTTTTGAAAGATTTTCACCTCACAGGGTGGTCTCCACTCCTTAGGGGGAAAGGGATTCTCCTACATACACAGAATTTTTTTTATAGCTTACTATTACTATTATGAATAATTCTTATTAATTTCCCAATCATTCGTCAACAATAATTCTCCTTACGCATATTTATACGAAATTTCGTCCCATACTGCAATGTTAAATATTTTGAAAAAAAAAAATGGTATGACAGAGACATCTGTTGAGCGCTTGATCCCCAAATGTAATCAGCACCAGTTTAAGTTAAAGTCCAACTAAATATCGAGTTTGGTTGAATTTCGTTCATTGGTTCGTGAGATACAATGTCCACAAAATTTGTGATACACTGGGAGTGACCGAAGCAGAGGGAGGTATATCCTCTGTGGAGGATCAAAATTATGATGGCATGTCTCTAGACCATCCTGAAAGATAAGTACTAGACTATCGCCAATTACCCATAGTGTAGCACTAGTGCGATGTAAAACGTACCAGGGGCCGAATAAAATATCTGAAACTAGGAGAGGCTCTGTATCATTTCTCAGAGCCAAGTTCTAAGTATATATAGTAAGAACTTATTTATACTATGATTTTTTTTTTTTCTGAAGTTATTCAGATTTAAGATTTTTTCCTCCTATACCTTATTGTCTAAATATTTTGCAGGATATATTAATCTGCTAAAATCATAAAAAGCACAAACGATGATTCAGAAGATTTCGTTTCGGATTGAAATTATTTGGAAAAAATTTTTATCGACGCGGGCGGGCCCTGAGTAAGAGGTGACCTTAAATCCCATTTCTTGTATATTTTATTAACAAATTCTGCTTAGATATTGTAACAGAGAATCTTGTTTAAGTACAAGGGAAGGGGCTTGGCGAGGACCCAAAAACAATGTGTGCCCCAGGCCTCACATGAAGTTAATTGGGCCCTGATCAGTGCAGCAACATTTTCTGCTCTCGCATTACACACATGCTTACTTAAAAAAAAACAAGTCCTTCCGGCTTATTCGGAAGGGTAGGTTGATTTCTTTTTCCGTATCAAGCACGGCTACAAATTATTAACGAATTAGTAGAAATATTGATGTAGGCTATCTGCATATGGGGTTTTAAGCAAATCGGTTCATAAATATCATAAATAACTTTTTTATGTGACTTTAAAATTTTCAAGTGGCTTGGAAACAAGATGGTGGGCCAAGTTGACAAATGTATCAAATGCATTTGTGAGATAAGACTACTGTACAAATATAGTTGGAATTAATTCAGAATATCAAAAGTCATCCTGTTGAAAAATTGAGTAGTTGCCACTTGGATCAAAATGGCAGAGAAAGTTGCTCAGTGAACTAATTAATCTAAGATATTGTTGCAAATTTGAATTTTTTTTTTTTTTTCTTTTTTGTAGAAATTCTTTCAAAGAGGCTTAGTAAGTTGATTAGACATTACTTTTCTGCATTTCCAGTTTGTTTTAACGTTAAAATAGCGTAATTTCCCCTTAAAAACGCATTAAAAGGCTCCAATATGGCAGGTAATGGATTTGGCGACAAATTTGGCGACTTTTCCACTTGGCGACTTTTTTGGTGACTTTTGGCGAGAAAATCCATAGTTCATTAATAAACTTTATTGAGACACTTATATAATCTATGTATACATCAAAATACAAACAAATTCGGAATACGCTTTTTACAATTTGAATTTGAAATTTTCAAGTGGTCTCCACTTGAAAACAAAATGGTGGAGCAACTTGGTTAAGAAACTCATCCAAGATATCCATAACACAAGTTAAGGCGCTGTCCAAATTAGGTTCGATTTGGAGTATTATTTCGGAAGTTATCGTGATTTAAAATTTTCAAGTGGTAGCCTGATTTCAATGGCCCCACTTAAGATATCTGCCAATTTATTAAAAATGGCAGATAAATTTCATTAATAAAGTTCATTTAGACTCTTATGTAGTCTAGATTTACATAAAATTCAAGCAAATCTTGCTTTAAATAAGCTTTTTACAATGTGGGTTAGAAATATTCAAGTGGCTGCCACTTGAAAACAAAGAGTCGGAGCAACTTGGTTAACGAACTCATCCAAGATATTTATAAAATAAGTTAAGACACTTTTTAAATTTGGTTCCATTTGGACTATTATTTCGGAAGTTATTATGGTTTTAAATTTTCAAGTGGTAGCCTGATTTCAAGTGGTCCCGCTTAACTTAAGATATTCACCACTTTATTAAAAATGGGGGATATAGTTCATTAATAAAGTTCTTTGAAACACTTGTATAAACTATGTATGCATCAAATTTCAAACAAATTCGGAATACGTTTTTTTTACAATTTGAATTTGTAAATTCCAAGTGGTCTCCACTTGAAAACAAAATGGTGGAGCAACTTGGTTAAGAAACTCATCTAAGATATTCATAACACAAGTTAAGACGCTGTCCAAATTTGGTTCGATTTGGAGTATTATTTCGGAAGTTATCGTGATTTAAAATTTTCAAGTGGTAGCCTGATTTCAAGTGGCCCCACATAACTTAAGATATACGCCACTTTATTAAAAATGGAAGATAAATTTCATTAATAAAGTTCATTTAGACCCTTATGTAGTCTATGTATGCATCAAAATTCAAACAAATTCGCAATACGCTTTTTACAATTTGAATTAGAAAATTTCAAGTAGTCTCCACTTGAAAACAAAATGGTGGAGCAACTTGGTTAAGAAACTCATCTAAGATATTCATAATACAAGTTAAGGCGCTGTCCAAATTTGGTTCGATTTGGAGTATTATTTCGGAAGTTATCGTGATTTTAAATTTTCAAGTGGTAGCCTGATTTCAAGTGGCCCCGCTTAACTTAAGATATCTACCACTTTATTAAAAATGACGGATAAATTTCATTAATAAACTTCATTGAGACCCTTATGTGGTTTATATTTACATCAAATTTCAAACAAATTCGCTATACGCTTTTTACAATTTGAATTAGAAAATTTCAAGTGGTCTCCACTTGAAAACAAAATGTCGGAGCAACTTGGTTAATAAACTCATCTAAGATATTATAAAATAAGACACTATCAAAATTTGGTTCGATTTGGAGTATTATTTCGGAAGTTATAGTGATTTTAAATTTTCAAGTGGTAGCCTGATTTCAAGTGGTCCCGCTTAATTTAAATATCTGCCACTTTATTAAAAATGGCGGATAAACTTCATTAATAAACTTCATTGAGATCCTTATGTGGCCTGTATTTACATCAAAATTCAAGCAAATCTTGCTTTAAATATGCTTTTTACAATGTCGGTTTGAAATTTTCAAGTGGCTGCCACTTGAAAACAAAAAGTCGGAGCAACTTGGTTAACGAACTCATCCAAGATATGTATAAGATTAGTTCACTGTCCAAATTTGGTTCGATTTCGAGTATTATTTCGGGAGTTATCGTGGTGACAAAATTTTCATTATAGATAGATAGATAGATAGATAGATATATATAGATAAACGAAGTGATTGCAATAGGTCGATTTCTAAAGAAATCAACCTAAAAAAGATAAAGTGTTGAACTAAAAGAATTTTTTTTTTTTTTTTTTTTTTTTTTTTGCGTGGTATTCGTGTGGTGTTCATGTATCAATATTATTATACTTTGGTCTATTTTACGCACTGATTCTTCTAGTTGTTAGACACTTTCAATTTTTCAATACATTATGCCAATTTTTTTAAAAAATATAAAAATTGAATCTATAAAGATGCACCAGTGCTTGTCACTTGAACAATGACTTTCACCAGTAGTCATCAGGTGTTTGCAAAAGTGGTCCTCATGTAAATAAAACGCAACAATTTGCTGAATATTTTAATTTTAATTGCACTTTTACAAAATTTAATGAAACAAAACACCTTTGGCACATACTTATAGAACCTAAATCCATTCTTAGGGTTTAAAACACAAAACATTAAATGGTAAAATTCAAAATATTGCAAATAAAACAAATTCATATGCGAAATAATTTGAAAATTGTTTGCTTTTAAGAAAAGTTCTCAAAATTTTATTCGCCCTCAAAAATATCTTTTAAAGCAGACGGTAAGTAGCAGAGGAGGGAGTAGTAATAAGCTCGTTTCCAAGCGAGACTTTGCTCTAAATTATCACAGTAAGATTGATTTTACCATGTTTTTATTCACTCGTATTCTTGTTTGTTTGTGCAGTAAAAATCTTGCAATTGATTTTTAACTAACTTCCTGACTACCTAGATATTTTGAAACTTTCAGAATAGCTCAGAATACAATGACAATGTATTTTTTTAATACTTTTAACCAACTGTTTCGGGTCCCCGCTGCCTACGGTAGCGTTTATATGACTCAATAGAAAATTTACTTAACTAACTTCCTGACTAGCTAGACATTTGAAACTTTTAGAATAGCTCAAAACACGATAACAATGCATTTTTTAATACTTTTAGCCATTTTTTTCGGGTATCCGCTAGAGATGAGACGGGCTCAGCCCGAGTCCGGGCCCGATCGGGCTCAAATCTTACGCAAGTCTTCGGGCTCCGGGCGGGCTCGGATTCAAGCTAAAAGTTCCGTTTATTTTAGTCTTCATTAACTGGAAAATTTAAAAAGAAAAAAAAAGAAGAAATTTTATTCATTTTGAGAGCACCTCTAGTATTGCCATAATAGTCATGATAGGTTATAAATCACAAAATAATCTTGCAAACCTTAGTAGCGTTGACTTTCCTTTTTCTAAATAGAGCTTTTTTTTTCAACTGGATGCATATTATGTCATAGTGTTTTACAGTAATCCTTCCTCCTTCGTTATATTGGGCCTCATTATATCACTCATTCGGATAAATTTGTTCTCCCCCGATAGGCGCGTTATAAACAATGGGCTGTACTATAAATATATATTATACAGAGAAATATATACATGTATACAGAGACACAGACATTATAAATTGTTATAATAACATTTATAGTTATTCAAATTGGGGATTGATATTAAGAAAATTAATTTGAAAATGAAAACGGTATTTAATTTAACTATTGTGTATGCGTTGCATAGCGTACCACTTTGAATATCGGGCTCGGGCTCTGATCACACAAAATTTTTCGGGCTCGGGCGAGCTCAGTTCAAAAATGTTTCGGGCTCGGATTTCCAAAGTAGAGCCCGAACTCACCTCTAGTATCCGCTGCTTTCGGTAGCATTTATATGATTCAGCAATCATATAATCATCCCGAATAGCTAGACTTTTGAAATTTTCAGAATAGCTCAGAAAATAGTGACAATGCATTTTTTAAGTAATTTTAGCTAATTGTTTCGGGTCCTCGCTGCTTTTGGTAGCGTTTATATGATTCGACAGAAAATTTAAAAACATGGTATATAAAAAGTTCTTTTTATCTTGCAATTATATTAAACGTATGGGTTGATTATGCGTACCTAACACACAATATAAAGGGATTTTGCGAAATCCTTCGCTTCTCCTTCCCCATTAAGTGTGGGGTGGATGCAAAAACACGTTTTCAAGAGTAATCCTGCTCCAAATTATATCAGGAAGGCAATTTTTTGATGCGTTGATTGGTTATGCGTATCCAACACATACTATAAAGGGATTTTGCGTAATTCTTTCCGATCAAAGCTTGAGGAAGGGGAGCAAAAACATATTTCCATGCATAACTTTGTTCTAAATCATCTGACAAAGGTGCTTTTTGATGTGCTAGTTGGTCATATGTATCCAACACCTAGTATAAGATTTTGCGGAAATCTTCCGTCTAAGTGTGGGTGGCCAAAAAAAAAAAAAAAAAAAGTACGTTTTCAAGCTTAAATCTGCTGCAACTTATTTCAGGAAGGAGATTTTTTTGTGTGTCGGTTGTTTGTTTGTACCCAACACACATTATAAGGCGATTTTGCAAAATAATTGGATTTCGCTAAAATTTTTAATTTACCCGTGGGAGAGGGGGGGGGGATAAAAAGCGGTTAAGTCCATGCCGAAGGCAGTAGAGCCAATCATCATAATGTGGGACAGGAAGCTCTTACAGAAGACAGCGGGAACATTAACTACGGTTAAACTGATTTCAAAGTTTTTTTATTATTATTATTATTAATTATATGAATTTTTTCATATTTGATTTAAATATAGGGACCAGCGAAGGGGGCATAGCCTGCTAGTATTATTTTACATACTAAGCTAATGTTACCAAATATTATGGATCTGCATCTATTACAATTTTAATTAAGAACAACAGTCAACAGGGAAATTTTGATCGACATTTTAACTATCCATTCTCCTAAGTATATACTCAAAATATTTTCATAATTATTGACATAGAATGAAAAAATATAGACTTAATTATAATTTAATCTTATTACACTTAGCAAATATTTCTGGCATAAACACAAAATATAATATTTTTATGTGTTTTAGTTTTACTCTGTCATTCTGAGTGATTTTGCGCCATCATAAAAAATATAAATAAGATACTATTTTTACATAAATAAGAGCTATAAGAAAGTTTAAACTATTTAAATAAGGCTTATACATAATCTGAGATTTTTAAAATGCAGTTCCCATTATCATATTTTTTAGTCTTTCAACGTATGTAACACTATATATGCTAAACAGGTCGCGAATAGTCCTTTGATCTTTATATACATACACAAACGAGTTAAAAAAATAATAATAATAATAATAATGCCGTAGTCTTTATTTTCCCTCTTACCCCCACCCGCTTTTCTATATCTCAGATGCTACTCTGTTTTTGTAAAAAGCTTTCTTTTTATATGATAATATTTCTTAACTTATAGGGGCCAATTAAGCTGATATTACTGAATACTGATATCACTCATATCCCCTCTCTCACTCCCCTCAAAAAAAAAAAAAAAAAAAAAAAAAAAACCGCAATTTAAGAGTTTTTTATTAAAAGATTCATTTATATACTATTTCAGTTGTTTATCTTACATGCAAATTAGGGTTCTTTTCTTTCTTTTTTTTTTCAATAAGTTCATCGTAACTCGTCAAAAATTACTGTTTTATGATGAATGCTTAAAATTAGGATATTTTTTATACAGGAATTTCCCAATTACAAGATTGTATTAGCCCGATATGAATTACAAATTATAATGATAAATTGTGTGTTTGCATACCTGGTGAATATGTTGTAGTTGTATGTAAAGCATGTAAATATATAATTTAAAACTTGATACAAGTAGATAATGTAATATATAAATGCATAATAATGTGTAATGTATGTTTTTTTTTTTTTTTTAAATATGTATGTATTTTGTTTTCGTCAGACAAAATTAATGACAAATTTTCATCTTATGAGAAAATATACTTATTTTTCTTTGACATACAGAATTCTTTTTTTTTTTTTTTTTCTACAAAGTGATGTAAAATTGAACGATTAAGACATACTAAATTCTATTTTTTGTAATTGAATGAAATCAGATGATTGTATATTTGATAAAGTAATGAATTTTATTAAATAAAATCTTGTAACAAAATCAAAATGAAACTTAAGATATTATAAAAAATATATAACAAATCGAAATTAAAAACCATATATTACAAATTAAAGGTGATCGAAGAAGAGATAAGGGGGAAAAAAAGCTCGGTAAAATTTACTTTAGCATTTTTTCTCTTTTCTTTTACTATTTAGAAAAATCAACTGCTAGATTTTCAGGAAACAGTTGGCGATAAACAGCCAAATCCGTTTTTCTTTTTCCTCTCAGACGTTGTTATCTTAGCTTCAACTTTAAGAGGGAAATACAATAGGACGCTCTCTCCATCTATTTCTTCTCTATGGCTAGGACCCCTTAGAAAGACCTCCAAGGAAGGCACTCTCCTCAGACTTCGGACCTTAGAGTAGTCAATCGGCCTTCAAACACCAACTCACCTAACAGGAACAGGATCCTAACTTTCGAACTTTGGTGCTGCCATCTGGAGGGAAAAGTCTGAGTTTAGACTAGCACAATAGGTGTTAGCTTATATACGTAGTGCTGCCATCTATAGTATCTTACTTTTTTCACAGTTGTACATTTCAAGAAAATAAATAGTGCTGCTATCTATTGCTCAATAATAATAATAATAATAATAATAATAATTTTGCCCCCGAGGTTAAATAATTCCAATAGAGAGAGGGGGAAAATGAAATAAAATAAAATTAGAAATTTTAACTTCTAAACTTTTATTAAATTATTTATTTTAATTTATAATTGTTGCCAACAGAAAAATTTACGAGTTAATTTATTTTTCGACATATAATAAAATATATTTTCACGCGAATAATCTTTGTTTGTTTCGATACTGATTATTATTTATTTTCTTTTATTTTCTTTTTCTTAAAAAAAAAAAAAAAAAAAAAAAAAAACGATTTTGATGAAATTCTGGCAAAAGCAGAATTTAGTTTAGGACGGAGAACTATTAGTTTTTTTTTTTTTTTTTTTCCAAGTTATAACATAGCTTTCAAATTGTTCAATTATATTTTCGATAAATTTTAGATTTCGATAAATGTCCAACTATCGAAAAATGACACCGCAAAAATCCCAGATTGAGACTAATAGTCCTCAGTCCTTAAAAAAAAAAAAAGGTTTTGATCATTCCGGTTTCAATTAAGGATTGGACATTTCTTATGAATAAGGATCAACCATACAAGTTGACACAGCTGGAAAAATTTGTTTTTATAAACATGTTGCTCTTTTCGTTAAGGTAAAACATCATAGAAAGCAAACGGTTATGACTAAAATGAGGAAAAACAGGTATGAAAGGTTTTGAAAAATTAAAATTCGATTTGATTACTTATAATCTCATGGAAGAATACTTTTCACTGGCCATTTTTCCAGTTAAATATATATACAAGTCCTAGACCATTAAATAAATAAATAAAAATGAAAGTTTAAAAGTTTAATTTTATTTTTATTTATTTATTTTATTTTATTTTATTTTATTTATTTATTTATTTATTTATTTATTTATTTTTTTTTTTTTTTTGGGGGGGGGGTGATGTGTTTGCTTTAAAATAAATCGATCTGATAGTCTGTTACTTCCAAAAGAGTCCCACCCCCCACCCTCTAGCACAGTCGTGCAGTTCTGCGCTCAAAGCTGGTAGATGGGAAATGCCGTTTTCGATACCAGATTCGCGCTCATCGACCTAGCAATTCGGAGTTTTCCGTGGTTTTCTCCGAAACTCGCGTAAATACTGGTTAGCACCCTTTTAAAAGACCCTCCACGGAAGACATTCCACAAATAGGTCTATTGGCCTAGCGTAATCCATCGGCTTTAAATCTTACAACCAACCAACCAAAATAGTTTATTTTCATCGACAATCTGCTCTTCAAACTGCTTTGACCATTTCTATGACATGCTTTTAGGCTTTTCGAATAGTCTAACTGCTCATCGTAATGTATAAAATTGTTACTGTAGTCCTCTGGCCCTAAGCCTCACCAGTGACCGAGAGGTTCTGCTCCCAAAGCTTTTAGATTTGAGATGCCGGGTTCGATATCAGGTTACGCTTGTCAGCCTAACCGTTCGGAGTTTTTTGTGGTTTTCGCCGCAATTTGCGTAAGTTTTGGCAAGGATTCCTACGGAGGGCACTCCCACCCCCCTCAGGCATAAAGTACTAGAGCAGTCAATTAACCTAATACCAACGCCTCTGGCGCTAAATTATAATCTGTAAAAGACTTTTTTTTTTTTTTTTTTTACGCGTTTTATTTATTTAAGATTATATTATTATTATTCTCTTTCATTGAAAGCAGTTGATGAAAGAGCTGTACTGAATTTTACCAAGCTCAGATGTTTGTATTAGGGTTTAGGACAATTGACTACACGAGGGTCCTACGCCTACATGATGTGTTTAGGGCGTCCAAAGTTTGAAAGCTCTAGCTTCCCAAAGAACTGAGTTCTTGAATTTTCCGGAAAGATTCATTAGTTTATAGCGCAGAACTAAATTCTTCGAAAGCTCTATAAATGAAATGACTAACAAGACTATAAAAAAAGAAGAGATTATTGAGGATTATACACTAGAACTTGCCTATATCTTTACGTGCTACTTTCTATACAGTATTACGGTAAAACTGGAAATAGATGGTAGTTTTATCATTTCCACAAAGGTGAGCGTTGACTTAGTATCAGGCATTCAAATGTGGTGAAAATTTGTAGTTCAGGATTCTCAAAGTTTGGAAACTCTAACTCCAATAGGATTCGAGTTCTGGAATTGTTTATAATGAATAATTGGTTTATATAGCATAACTACTTCGAAAAAATTCGATAAACCACTAACAATATTCCCAGTGAATTTAAATTCCATTCAGACTTTGAAATTTTTGGTTGTTCCTGAATTAGCAAAATTTCTACTCTGTAGTGTAGTTAACAATATTTATTTGATTTCTATAAAAAGAATGGCTGTTTCATTGGATTGTTTCGAGAATATTCATTAATTATTGATTTTTGTAGCATAAAAAAAGAGTTTTATTCAACTGTTTCCTGAATATTCATTAAGTAAAGTGCATTCATCGACTAGAACGTGTTTATGTCCTTAATAATCACTCTCTATACTCAAAAAGGTCGCGAACTTTCAAAACAATATCATTCCGGGGTCTATCTACAGGTTGAATATTCATTAAATGAAACGCATTCGTCAACTAGAACCTACTTATGCCTTTAAGAATTACTTGCTACATGCAAAAATATCGAGATCATTCATAACAATATCATTACGGGCTCTATCTACGGGCTGAATTTTCATGAAATAATGTGCAATCGTCGACTGAAACCTGTTTATGTCTTTAAGAATTACTTTCTACAAGCAAAAATGTTGACATATTTCACAACAATATCATTAAGCTCTATCATTAGCTTCATTTGACATAGGTCATTTATAACGACCAAAACCTTTGCATTTTTAACACGCTTTTATTAGCTTCACCTGTATGTATGCATGTGTAATGTATCAATGTATATTTGTAACCGCTCTGGGAGCAAACAAAAAATCTATATTGTAAAAAAAAAACTTTCTATACGTGATCGCTGTGGCTGTGAGGTAAAGCTCCGCGCTACCAACCTAAAGGTCTAGCGTTCGAGCCCAGTCAGGGGAGATTTTTTAAAAATGGTTTTTGTTTAATTCAAAATTATTTTAATTAAAGATTTAAATGTATGTAAATATCATGGTGTGTCACTCACACGATTTTCTCTTACCCTGCATTTTAATACTAAGATAGATATTTTGTGGTTTTTAGTTCACATTTCTATAAAAGCGTGTTCTTTAATTTTTTAAAACTATAATATTATTAGTCATTATGAATATAATTTTTGTTGGGAAAGTCACAGAAAGACTAAAAAGGGAGGTGCACAACTAGATGTAATAACAAATCTATGTACCAATTTGCAACGTTCTACGTCTAACCTTTTTCGAGTTATGCGAGATACACACATGCACACACACACACACAGACGTACATACAGACGTCACGTAAAATCCTGTAAAGTTCAGTAAACGGGAGCTTAACGTATTAGCACCAAAATTGCAGGGACATTGCTTAGACATTTTCACAGTCACAAATTTCAATTTGCAACATTCTACGATCATTCGTTTTAGATCTGTGCGAGATACAATTGTATCCATTTCGTAAATCAGAATTACAATGCTTCCTCCCTTGTACTTTGTACAAAGAAGTTAAAAAGAAGTCACTCATCGAATTTTTGCTATTTGTGAGCATTTTGTATAATAAATGAATGTGTCAAAAATCCCTAAAAATTTCAATTTATTGTTCTTGCCAAACACAGCACTTTTTATAACATAAAATAATAATAATAATAATCTATTATGTCACTCACACGACTTTCTCTTACCCTGAAATTTAATGCTGTAAATCTGTACTGATAAGTATAAAGGATTTAAGTCCATATTCTTGATTTTTCAGGAGACGAAAAATAAAGTTAAACTAACTAAAATCTAATCAGAAGAATCGATTAGGAAAAAGGGATTAGGTTGGTTTATACCCTTTATACCATTCAGTCATTGTCAATCTTCATTTAATAAAGGGAAAAAAATGAATTAAATATTTTATACCATACATGAGTGATAAATTTCTGACATGAATCTTTTTTTACCAATGAATTTTATCAAAGACTAAATGACATGGATTTAAATCCTTTATACCAATCGATAGAGATTTTTTTTTCTGAGTCTGACTATAAACTTAACACAAAATCGACATTTTTGGACTTAAATCCTTTATACTAATCAGTACAGAAATATAAGTTGGAGATTAAGAGGTAAGATAACAAGAACTGATATGAAAAACCTATGTTAAAACAATTAAAATTAGGCTTCGGAAGAGATATGATAACTAATTCGGTGTGAGGGGGGCTCAAGCCATGTATTTCTTTTGAAGATTATGTACAGACCCAATGGTGTACCTAAATATAATCCTATAGTAATAACACATGGCACAACCTAAGATACACTTCGATCAATTTTCAGATATTGTCGCACTATAATCTGGTTCTTTTGTGTAACCCTGTAAATGAACAGTGAATGATTTCTCAACCATATTCTACATGAGACATGTTTTTATGCATATAAAAAATATACATTCATTTCATTTGTTTTAGTGCAGTCTATATCTGTTCTACTTTCCTGCAATTTCCCTTATAGACGTAATGTATTTGAATTCTTGGGTGTCCCTGTACACGTACCATTTGCTTCATCTCAACGAAAAGCTTAGTGTAGCATCCCTATATCATACACATTTAGAATACCAAGTTTGGACTTTCTGCTACCATTTGTTTTTGAGATATGCTGATAACAGATAGACACAGAGAGAGAGAGAGAGAGACAGACACACAGACCGACCACTAAAAACATGATTTTCGGATTCAGGGGACCTCAAAACGTGTAAATATAACAAAATCTCGCTTTCGAAAATTTGACCCCAAAACAATACTTTCTCTACCTTATTGGTAAGAGAAAGTAAAAATTGCTTATTTTATATAAATCTATTTAAATTCGATACTTTGCGAAATATTTCTGAATTATTAATTCCCAAATACAAGCTCGCTTTTGAAAATTTGATCATTTCAATAAAAATTCGTTAGTGGATACAGTTCAGTTGTTTTTACGGTTGAACTTGTATACGGTTGAGTTGTTGAATACACTGTTAATTTTTTAACAGGAAAATCGCAAAGAACAAAGTTTGAATATTTATACGAATTTTTCTACAAAAGACAAACAATACTTGATAAAGTGCATCGGGGATGTTCATATGGACTGTTGTGTGTTTTCCAGGATGTTATGAGAATGCACTAAGAAAAATATGCGGTGTATGGGTATATATTAGGAAAGGTAAACAATATAGATATTACACTCCAGTGCACTTTAGAATTTAAAAACTAGTATGTTGTGGCCACCACATGACTTTCTTCTATATTTTCCTATACAAATTCACTCAGTAAAAATAATTTATTAAAATTATTATTAAAAAAAATTATCTTCCATGATAATGCAGACGATTTCCATATTAGAGAAGTAGTATAATACTAAATATCCAAAAAAAAAAAAAAATTATTTTATTGTCAATATTACATTTAATTTTTTTTTTTTTTTTTAATGAAAAAAAAAAGTCGATAACTTTATTTTAAATTATCGCAGATCGATGGTTCAACCATTCGTTTTAAAGGTATTGGCGAGCTCTTTTGAAAGATACTCATCATGAAAAGTTACTCCCCTCGAGAGGGACTTCCCTCCCAGGGGGGTGTCGAGGCTCCTACACATACAAAACATTTTTCCCAGTTGACTATGTCTATTATAAATAATTCTTGTACATGTTAAAAATTTAAAAAAAGCGGGATGGCAACGCAACCTGTAAGACAATTTTTACCAAAAGTTGATAGGCACTAATTTATGTCAAGATGCAACTACATACCAATTTGTATGAAATTCTGTGCAGTAGTTCCTGAGATACAGTTGCCAAAAAATTTTGTCACACACACACAGTCAGACAGACATTTTCTAAAAATGGTCAAATCGTGTTCTACAGCTCTCAAAACGTGTAAATCCATCAAAAACCCGAGGTTGAAAATTTTTACGATTCCAATACTTTCTTCTATTAAATATTGAAGAAAGTAAAAAAAGGGGTGAGGGTAAAAAATTTATAGAAAGTAGCATGGGATTGGGGGGGGGGGGGAGAACTGACACTACACCAGTGAAAAAAAGGCAAAAAAAAGAGACTAAAAAAAAGAAATAGAAGCTCGGGATGCGTGGGCACAGGATCCCTGAGGTAATCGTCGAGGCTTAGCTACGTCGCGCTTAATATGTGACTCAGTGAGGGTGGGCGGTGCGGGAACCACCACACTTCAGAATGAAAAAAAGGAGGGAAAATGTCAAAATGCATAGAAAATAGCATGTATTTCGAGGGGTGGGGCGTACAATCATATGTGTGGAGGAATTTAAAAAAAAAGAAAAGAAAAAAGAAAAAAAAAGAAAAAACTTAATATGTGTGAGAAAATGCATGGAAATTAGACGAGAAAATGAAACCGAGGTTCGGGAAGGGTGGGCTCAGGTGCTTTGAGGCTACCGTCGAAGCTTAGCTACGACGATATTATATAATATATATATATAATAGGATGGTTAGTTCAACTTCCGCTGTAGCATCCTACAACTAAAACAACTGAGTGGATTGCCACCAAATTTAGTATGTGGAAAGACAATTCATAAGATGTGCTCAAGGAATTTTAAAAAATGAACACCGCGTTCCGCGTAGCGCTTTACGTGTGAAAACGGAAAATATAATGTAGAAATAACTCGTAGGAAATGCATAAACAATTTGAATATTAATTAGTGTCTGATGACGTATTGGGGGGGGGGGGGGGTCATTTTGTTTGTTAAATTTGCAAAGCACCATCGGATGAGCATGTTTTTAACTGAAAAGTTTTGTTTGAATTTTTTTCTATTTAATTGTATATTCAGAGAATGTATCTAAGAATTATTTGAGTTTAATTATAACCAATATATGTCACCCTTCAGCCCAATTTAAAATACCACAGTTTCTATTCCATTTATACTGAATATGTATTATTATTACTATTATTTGTGTCAATATGTTTTTAGATGAAGAAAAAATAAAAGTTTTTAAAAAATATCGCTTTCATCAATAATATCATTAAAATTCTTTTGATTTTAGCCCTTTATCATATTTATATTGCCAAACGATTCCGTTTGTATTTATTTGAAAGGTACTGCTTTTAAGCATTCGTTGAAGTTACTGCATGAAGGGTAGTGTTTGAAAGGTAAATGTTTGTTTCTCCTTATAATTATTGCATCTGAGAGTTACATGTCCCTTGTTAAATGCAATCTAAAATAACGATGTATTTATTACATTTATTCTGAATATTTAAATTTCCTATTAACATTAATAGATTTTTTAGGTGAAGGGAAATAAAAAGACACTCTTTAA
Source organism: Salticus scenicus (assembly GCA_963930645.1). Taxonomy (NCBI): domain Eukaryota; kingdom Metazoa; phylum Arthropoda; class Arachnida; order Araneae; family Salticidae; genus Salticus; species Salticus scenicus. The sequence continues at coordinate 32,884,188 of OZ005652.1, read as the reverse complement.
CACGTTGAGCGCCATGTCAGCCATCGGTGGTTGACAGTGTCAAATATGATATAAAGCCGCGTCACAGTGTAAAATATTATATAAAGCTAAAAGTATTACATTATTTTAAGTAATAATTGAAAATTTATTTAAAATTTATTTAATTTTTATTTATTACAGGATAATATCATTAAGTAATTTTAATGGATTTTATTAAGAATTCGCATGGTGCTCAACGTGTTAAAAATATCGCTTAGCTTTTTCTTATATTTATATCGCGTTACAGCCCTTTCAGCTAAATATCAAACACCTGCAGATGGAGGAAAAAAATAAAAATAAATCAATGATACTCTAGGAAGTTCCTTATCGTATTTCCTGGGTATTTTTATAGAAATCCAGGTCAACATTAAAAGAAGATGCCGAAAGGAATAACTTTAAAACTCGAACTGACCATAAGCTAAAAAAATCTCGTTGAAAAAGATCAACGACACTGATTTATTTCGATTCTTCGATTACAATTAAATTATTCATTTAGAACACTGGGAATAAAAGATTATATTAATCACGTGACGAAATTTGACGTAATGCCAAACAAATGTAATAGGTCAGTTGAATGAAAAAAAAAAAAAAAAAGAAAGAAAGAAAAAGAAAAGACTCAAGGTCAAAAGAAATAATCTTATTGAAATGCTTTCGACCACTTCTTTCCTTATAATTATTGACAAAATTTCTCTATCGAAATTCTGAGGCCGTTTTTTCACATGACTTGAAGTGAGTGAAACAACCACAACTTTCCTTTTTTGACGTCATAATCATTACGCGTTGTCAGTTACCTTGTGAAACATCCGTTCGGTTTACATTGTTTGTCTCTTGCTTCAGCAATGAATGAATTGGAAATCCAGATATTTTGGTCAGGTTAAAATATGAAAATACGTCAATTTAAAACCACAAACTTATTCACAAGCACAAACTGAAGAAGAGCAAAAATACTTTGGATCACTCTGTATCATAAAAAACTCCAAATGTCTTGTAACTTTTAACACATTGTTGCACATATCATGTCAATATTTTTTGTTTTGTTGTGAAAATTGTGCAATAATTATTTAGGCAGATATAAAAAAAAAAATATTTTTTTTTTTTTTTCCAAAAATTATTAATTTTTTGGCAAGTTCTTTGCTTATAACTAGAACGGATCTCTATAAAGCATTACAAAACTTGCAGAAAAACTGACAAAACATTAGATAAACATTATTCTGAAACATAAAATTCACATATATAACATTTTCTGAGATATGAGTATTCATAGTAAATATATATATATTTTTTTTACTGCGCATACGCGAAAGATAGGAAAATGTTTTAGTCAAAAGCTAGATATATTGGGCGGGGCCGTACCCTTAGCGACAGTACCTTTAGCGTAAATCTGGAATAAAGAAAAAAAAAAAAAAAATGAAATTTTCAACTTTCTTTCAAACTATATCCAGACTTAGGATCGGCTCTTTGGTTTCAGAAGTAAACTATCGCAAAATAGGGGCGTTTAAAATTTGAAGGAAAGTTCTTCGTTGTCACATTCATACAATAAAATAATCTAGGTATCACTCACACAACTTTCTCTAACCCTGTATAAAGATAGATTGCATATTAAATCTTAAGATCAATAATCTTAATCAATAGTCATCTTAATCAATAGCGTGAGATAATAAAGCTCAATGTACTTTTAAAATAATCTAAAATAGGTTTAGGAAACAGTTTTACTTCACATACAATTCTGTGTAAGGGAGAGCCATTTGAATTTCATGCATACGTTATGCTGATAGAGATACAATATACAAATCAAGCGCTAGAAATTACTTTCGTAATTAGGGCACCTCAAAACGCGATATTATGTAAAAACCAGAGTTGAAAATAGAACTTTAAAAAACACTTTCTTTGCAGTATGAATATGAAAAATTAATTTTTGTTCCTGAGCAGTGTTCGTTGTCATAGTAAAATGTAGCAAAGCACTTCCATCAATTACATTCAATAGAATAGAACGTTTAGCTCAATTTTGGGTAGCCCTGTATATCGTCTATAAACAATATTGTGTACTTGAATTTAGTCTTACTTGAAAAACATCTAACACGAAATGAATTGCAATTCCATCCGTTTTCAAGTATAGCCCCGAAAAATCCAAATACTTAGGGTAGCCTTGTAAACGAATGATGAATGGTTTCCATACCGCAATCTACACAAAACAGGCTTTTATACATATAAAAAATTTTATTCATTCCGTTTTGTTTAAGTTAACCTATAGATGTCGCACTGTACTTACCAGAAATTTCCCCATAGACGTAATGTATTTGAATTCTGCTGCATGTTCCTGTACACGAGCCATTAGTTTGACCTCAACGAAAATTTTACTGTAGCATCACTATATGGTACTGGTACAGATTTAGAATACCGAGCTTTGATTTCCTTCTACCATTAGTTCTTGAGATATGCTGATAACAGACACACACACAGGCCAACCACTGAAAACGTGATTTTCGGATTGAGGCATCTCAAAACGGGAAATTATAACAAAAACTCAATTTCGAAAATTTGACCCAAAAATAATTCTTCCTCTACCATATATATGAGTAAGAGAAAGTAAAAATTGAAGCAGTGCCCTTTGTTATACATATACAATTACAAATCTACAGGAATTTTCGTTGTTGTTATGTTATATACAATTAAAAAGTTACAAGAATATTTTTCGTTGCCTTGTTAATATTGATTTGTAATAAAATAATCTGGTGTGTCACTCACACGACTTTGTCTTACCCCGAAATTTACAGGTTGGACACTAAGAGGTAATATAACGAGTACTGTAATGTAAACCTATGTTAAATCAATTCAAATTAGGCTTTGGAAGAGTTTTATGTTATTGGGCTTAGAAGGCAGAGCACGCAAATTATAATGCATATTAATGAGTCCATATTAACACGAAACACTTTTAATTAGACGAACACTCACATCACATGGTACATACAGAGAAACAAAAATTCAACAAGGTACAGGTAAAAAGATGCGCCGTACGAAAAACAGTCCAAGTGGTGGCGCGCCAGTCGTTATTGGAAAGATCTATTATACAGTGAAGGAGGGTAAATACAAGAGGCATTGGTAATGGAAAATAAATGTAACCTAACACCCCCCCACAATGTCGACGTATTTACCTAAATAACAATGTTACATCTTCCAATCCCATAATTTTACAACAGTTGTAATGTTTTGATGATGTTAATGCTTTTGTAAGAATATCAGCCCCCATATTTTCAGTAGACACAAAATTTAAATCAATGATTCCATTTTTCAGTGCATCCCTTATGAAATGATGCCTAATATCTATGTGCTTGGTGCGCTTATGAAAGATCGGATTTTCAGCTAATTTAATAGATCCTAAGTTATCTGTAAATATACTCACTTTTTCAATTTTGCATTCAGATAACTCATTTAGTAATTTACATAAATATATCCCTTCCTTAGTGGCATCGGATAAAGCCATATATTCGGCTTCCGTTGATGAGAGAGCTACGGTACACTGTTTACGGCTTTCCCATGTAATTGCACTCCCGCAAAAAATGAAACAGTAACCTGTATATGACCTACGGTCATCGAGGCAATTTCCCCAATCCGCGTCAGTGTAACCGAACAAAGGCTCATTACTTTTTCTAAATACAAGTCCAAAATTTATTGTTTTCTTTAAGTATCGTAAAACTCGTTTAGCGGCAGTCCAATGAGTTTTATCAAAACAAGTTAGAAATTGACTTAATTGACTAACGGAATTTGCAATGTCCGGCCTGGTGGAAGTTGCAAGATACATCAAACTTCCAACTAATTCACGGTAGGGATATTCGTTTTCACAACATTTTTCGGCCTTTTTTAATCGAATGCTTGTATCCATAGGACAAGCTACGGGCTTGGCTTCTGTCATGCCAAAACGCTCTAAGAGCTCTCTAATATAACTATGTTGACTCATTGTTATAAGGCCATTTTCTAACTGAAAATTTATCCCTAGACAATATTTAACTATGCCTGAATATTTAACATCTAGTTTTTCATTAAGATGAATTTTGAAGTTTTCTAACATATCAGGGTCCTGTGACATAAACAATATGTCATCAACGTAAATCATTATAAGAGTCAACCCTTTATCACTTTTAATATAATATAAACATGGATCTGCATTTGTTTGTTTTGCTCCGAAATCATTCAAAATTTTATTTAATTTAGTGTTCCAACACCTCCCGGCCTGCCTGAGGCCATAGAGAGATCTTTTTAACAAAAGAACTTTATTCCCTACATTTAGATATTTAAGAATCTCGGCTGCTTTATTAGATATGTCCCTATCGCAATTTTCATTTATAATTATTTGAAGTATTTCTTTAAAGTAATCGGGAACTTCCATAAAAATTTCCTCATCTAATTTTCCATTCAAATATGCTGACGTTATGTCAAATTGATGTATTTTTATTCCTAATTTAGCAGCATAACCTGCTAAGATTCTAATAGATCCCATTTTTGCTACCGGAGAAAAAGTTTCACGAAAATCTATACCAAATTTTTGACTAAATCCGCGAGCTACTAATCTCGCTTTATATTTCAAAAGAGATCCATGTTGATCATATTTATTTGTAAGGACAAATCTACCTTTTATGCATTTTTTCTGGGGCCTTTCTACTACTTCGAATGTATCACTTTTTAATATTACTTTTATTTCGTCAGTCATTGATTTATACCAATTCGAAGCTTCCGGACTTTTTAAGGCATTATTTATTTCTATTTCCGAATTAAAACTACAAACAGCATTCGCAATAGATTCCGGCTCCCTAATTATTTCGCGATTACGCAATGACAATATATTCTTATCTTCGAGCGCCGAATCTGAGTCACGTGACAGTTCATCTTTTTCATTTTTTATTTGAGGAGGAGAAATTTTCTCTTCTGCCGGCTGCATGTGTGAGCCTTTTTTCAATTCGCTTAATTGTATTTCTCTTTCAGAAATATCTGGATACAATTGACCTATTTTTGAAACATCATTAGATTTCTCTTCAAAAAATTTTACGCTACGGGAAATAATTATTGTTTTTGATTCAGGAAGATAAATACGAAATGCTTTAGAATTTTCTGAATAACCCACAAATATCCCTTTTTTAGACCTTGGGGAAAATTTATGTTTAGGATGGTTATCGAAAAAATAAGAAGTGCAGCCAAAAGATTTAAAATAGCTTACGTTAGGTGTTATATTATTCCATAATTCATATGGGGTTTTTCCATTTAAAGCTTTTGTTGGGCATCTATTTCTTATATAATTAGAAGTATTAATAGCTTCCGCCCATAAATTTAAGGGTAATTTTGATTGTGATAATAGACAACGGGCCATTTCAACGAGAGTTCTATTCTTCCTTTCACAAACACCTGATTGTTCCGGACAATAAGGGGTTGTTAATCTATGCTGAATACCATTTTCTTTTAAGAAATTTTCAAATTCAGTCCCAATAAATTCGCCCCCATTATCACTCATGAATTTTTTTATTTTTATAGATTTTTCATTTTCCCAAAGAAGTTTGATTTCTTTAAAAGCATTTAATGCTTCATCTTTAGTTTTTAAGAATTTTACTGCACAATAACGAGAATAATCATCAATAAAAGTAATAAAATAAAGGGACTTACCTATTGAGGGAACCCTAATAGGCCCACAAAGATCCGAATGCACTATTTCTAACATTTTTGTAACACGATCTGAGTGCTTAGGAAAAGGAGCACGGGTCATTTTATTTAACGCGCAAACTTCACAATTGAAGTCGGATACCTTTTTAATATTTAACCCCCTAATATGACCCTTTAAATTAGAGTCAATCAAATCTTTTACATTTAGATGACCCATTCTACAATGCCATCTTTCCACATCGGCGAAAATATTTTTAGAACTATCGATTGATTCACTCGAAAAATTAACTGCATTATTTATATTTGCATTATTATCCCGCAGATAATAAAGTTCTTTTTTTCTGTCCGCAATTAGAGTCACATTTTTTTGTCTGTTATTTATAACAGCACATTTGTCTTTAAAAGTTACAGTGAAACCTTTGTCGCACATTTGTGACACGGACAATAAGTTCGTTTTCAATCCTGGAACCAATAGAGCGTCGTTGATCTCTACATTTTGAAGTTTTGAATTTACTTTTGTTTTAATTAATATTTTACCAACACCGGACACATCAGTTGTTTCATTGTTCGCTAAATTTACAGATTTTATATCCGTATCCTTTAAATCGTGAAAATTGGAGTCATCCTTCCCCATGTGTCGAGTACAGCCGCTGTCAACACAATAAAGATTCTCGGATTGTTCTTTGAATAATATGTTCGTATTCGTTGAATTTGTGCTGGCCAGTAGTCCTAAACTGTTTTGTCGATATTTAAATGATTTATCTTTTTCACACTGATTTGCACGGTGACCGATACGTTTACATTTCCAGCAAGTAATTTTTGAATTATCTCTTTCATTCTGAGTGTACTGTTCAGTAATCTTAGGATTCCTTTTATTTTTATTCCACGGAGCAGGTTTCTTTCGGAAATTCCCAGTCATGAACGCTCCATCGTTCGGTCTGTCATCATGGCGTCTGGCGTCGTTTTCTTCTACTATTTTTATTCGTAGTACTTCTGGTTTAGGTAGCTCATCCCTGGATTCTATTGCGCACCTGAAATTTTCATAACTGGATGGTAGGCTGTATAACAACATCACAGTTAACAAGTCATCATCTATTCTAATGTCCATTTCAGATAGTTTATCGACTATGTCAAAAAACTTTCGAAGATGATCTCGAATGCTCACAGAAGAGGAATCTGCTATTTTATGTTGAATAAGCGATTTTAACAGTGACGCTTTTCTAGCGGGGCCTTTAGATTGATATATTTCCTCTAATTTTTTCCATATATCCAAGGATGTTTCGCAGTTTTTTATTTGTTTCAGTTCAGAAGGCGATATACACAAAATTATGTCGGCTTTGGCCTTTTCATCCATATCAGTCCATTTCTCGAACGCTTCTTTTGATGTCGCATCACCTGCCACGAGCTCTGGCTTTGGTTTAGAGCCAGATACATAAATCCAGGATTCATTTTTTATTAAGAGTGCCTTCATTTGTATCTTCCATGTCTCGTAATTATCTTTGTTTAAAGTTTCAATACGTAGTGTTCCATAAGACGCCATTTTTAAACGTGGTCGTCTATCTAACAGATAAAAGTCTATTTATCGTAAATAAAAATTAATTTGCTCTGAGCCCATAACCTATTGGGCTTAGAAGGCAGAGCACGCAAATTATAATGCATATTAATGAGTCCATATTAACACGAAACACTTTTAATTAGACGAACACTCACATCACATGGTACATACAGAGAAACAAAAATTCAACAAGGTACAGGTAAAAAGATGCGCCGTACGAAAAACAGTCCAAGTGGTGGCGCGCCAGTCGTTATTGGAAAGATCTATTATACAGTGAAGGAGGGTAAATACAAGAGGCATTGGTAATGGAAAATAAATGTAACCTAACATATGTGACAATTTGTTCTGTGTGAGGGGGGCGGTTACTGTACCTATATTTATATATAATTTAATTCTGTTATTAAAATTAAAAGTTCACTTAAAATTATTCAGACAACTTTCACAGGCAACATCCCTTGAAACTTACCAATCTTGATCAAACTTTTCCAGCAACAAACTTATATTAATTTGAAAATACAACTTTTGGATTTCTTGAAATTATTCGTTTTTAAGTTACTCAAAGAAGCACAAAAAAATATCGAACTTTAAAAAACTTGACTTCTGTGTAATCAGGAGGCCTCAAAACGTGTAAATACACAAAAAATAAGTGATGAATATTTAGCTAATAAAAACATACATTATTTATCATATGTCTATGAAGAATTCATTTCCATTCCTGGGCATGGTAAAATATTATAATAAAGCACTTCTACTAGCAATAAAAAATAATGTTATCGCTTAAATATTTTCAGCCCTGTATATATTTTGAAGATTATGTACAAACCACATAGTCCTCCTGTAAATAAACAGTGACAGATTTCCATGCCATATTCTGCATGATACATGCTTTTACGCATATAAAAATATATATTCATTTCATTTGGTTTAGTGCAGTCTATAGATGTTAAACTCTACTTACCTTCAATTTCCCCCCATAGACGTAATGTATTTGAATACTCTTAAGTGTCCCTGTACACGAACCATTTGCTTCATCTCAACGAAAAGTTTAGTGTATCATCCCTATATGATACACATTTAGAATACCAAGTTTGGACTTTCTGCTGCTATTTGTTCTTGAGATATGCTGATAACAGACACACACACACACACAGAGAGAGAAGACCAACTGCTAAAAATATGATGTTCAGATTCAGAGGACCTCAAAATGTGTAAATAAAACAAAAACACAGCGAAAATTTGACCTAAAAACAATACTTTCTCTACCTTATGGGTAAGAGAAAGTAAAAATTGGTGGACTGTTAGTTATCATTTCACTGTTAACTTCTGTATTTATGTAAGTGTCTTCAAATGCTTTCCCAAGTCTCCATTTTTTCCAATTGACTGAATATCGTTTTTATTTTTTCGTCGACATGAATATAGTTTTTTTTTTCCTCTTGTAGTCAGTTGACCACCCACTTTTGCATATCTTATTACATAATCTGCATATTCTGCTGCCTCTTGCTTAATGAGCTTATTTTATAAGCAAATCAATATAAGATGTTTTCAATTCCAATGTAGTGTTGACCTGAAATACCAGCTTTACATAGGATTATTAGTGCGATGACTTTGCCCGTATACATTCCATAAATATAGTGAAATTCTGTGATGGTCCAACTATTGTTCATTGAAATTGTCGTAAAATTTGGATAATTATTACTTACGCTAACGGCATGGCTTCTTCTATTCCTCCTTGCCTAATTTCAACCCCTTGAGCTATGGGCACGTTACGCTAAGGGTACGTCACCTATTGGGCAACTTTTGTCAGAAGTTCATTTAAATAGAATAAAAATTAAGCAAATTGTCGACAAAAGAACGAGCTAGATTTTAAGAATTTTCCAGAGTTGAAATTTCATAATTTTTTTTTTTTTTTCCTTGACATGCTGACTTTTTAATTTGAAGATCCAATTATTTTAACCACGTTGCAAAAGTTCTTTTTTACGAAAAACCCCATGTGAAAACTCACAAATCTTAGTAAATAAATAAAAATATGTTAGAATTATAAGCCTATAAGGGGTTACCTACAAAACTAATACAGATTCCTATCTTTATTAGTTTCGGAGATATGATAGTTAGAAGACCCCCCCCCCCCCTTACACACATTACACACACACTGACAAATTTGCCGAAAACCTCTTTTTTGACTCAAGACACCTTAAAAGCTATAAAAAAGGTGAAAACTCGATATCGAATTTTTTGTCGGAACGCATTACTCCCATTACCTACGGTAGTCGGGTAGTAGAAGTAAAAATAATTTCTGATGTTCCTCGTCCCCTTAATGTCTGGAATTATAAATATTTATAGCCACCAGCTTTACACTAACAACAGTTTAACAGGAAAAATTTGCACTTTCTGTCATTTTGCCGTTTTTATCTTGCAGTTTTGAATAAGGAAATAAAATTTTGTTTGCTTTATCTCTGCTTATTTTTAACTCATTTCATGTATCTTTTGCTTTCATAATATGACACGGATAAGTACGTAGAATTTATTTATTCTGCTAAATTTTTATTTCTGTTTTAACATTATATTTTATTATGGATGTCCACTACTGATACCACAAAACGTCATCACGACCAGTAGAGTACAGCCTTTTCAACTACTAGCACTTTTGGCTTTTATTATCAGTTGCTAGCGATGCAAGTTCCTTTTTTTTTTTTTTTTTCTTAACAAAAACGAAATTCTTAATTCACACTGGAATAAACTTCTCATTTAAGTAACATTTGTATTAACACATCGATAAGGCATTAAAATAAATGTACAGAATTCCGTATTAAATTTTACATGTAGTTACACCTTTTGGTGCAACTACATATACAGTTTTGTATACACCTTTTGATGCAAATCGCTCAAAAGGTGGCGCTGCGATTCTGCGATTTCCCATTTAAAGTAAAGCTATATCTCAGGTGCTATAGTTTTCAGTAGGACAAAACTTGAGAAGGCCAATGTAAAACATTATGCTCATTCCATTTTTGTGCATATCGGTCGATAGGTGACGTTGCTATGCTGCAATTTTCCCAGTGAGCAGGAAGGCTATATCTCAGGTTCTAATATATATAATTGCATTAAATTTAGTATACAAGAAGGCTATTACCAAACGAAATATGCAGATTCAATTTGGGTGCATATCGGTTGACAGGTGGCGCTGCTGTACTGCAAATTGAACGTGAATAGAAAGTCTAAATTATAATTTCTATTGCATATAAATGTACTAAACTTGATATGTCATTTTGAAAACGAATGCTAATTTAATATGGTATTTTCCAGCCGACAGATTCTGCTGTTATTAATCATATTTTGTGATTTTCCACATGGCTAGATCTCGGCATCTGTTAACTGAAACTGCATCAATCTGCACAAGTAAAAGGTATGAGAAGCTATGGTTAAACTTTTATGCATGTTAAACAGTAATTGTCGCTCTTACGCAGAATGATACAGAAGAAAGTTTTGTCATGGGCACAACATACTAGTTTTTAAGTGTTTTAATTTAAGATATCTTAACGTTTTGATTTAAAATATCTTGGCAATTTTCTGATCTTGCACGCATTTCATAATCTGTGTGTGATGTGCAATGTTACTTTCTTGTTTCCCTTGAAGCCATTTTGAGTATAAATATGCATTATACTCGCTTAACCCTTTCGCTACCAGAGCCTCAGGAGAAAAACCGTCACCACAGCCCAGACGTCTTACTATTTAAATATGATAAAATTGTCATTTATTTTTGTGGGATGTATCTATAACGTTCTAACTAAAATCAATAACATCCTGTATCTATTTTATTGTTTTATAACATAACCCGTCTTTGTGCAACATAATTTGATGGAAACAATTATCATAAACTGATAATGAACACCCGTCACATATTTGTGACGCGGGCTCAGGTAAGAAAATCGGATCGACACATATATGTGACGCTGGTAGCGAAAGGGTTAAATTAAAGCCGGAGGTGATCCATTTAGTATGGGCACCTTTTCTTAAACATTTTCTCTTTTATATGTCAGAGTAACTACACAAACATCTTTTTGAATTGTCCTAAAAAACCGGTTGATTACTTACGATTTTTCGTTTTCCTGGCCTTAAAACATCAATCAAATAATGACATTTTTCTGAAAGAAAATCATTTTGTTAAACAAAAATAAATAAAGAAAAGGTAACTTAAAATTTTTTTTTTTCGTTTTCAATTCATTATAAGTATAAAAAGAAATCAAACTAAAAGAAAATTTAAACGAAATATTCCTTGATAAATAATATATCTGTACATTTATTAATTTTATTATTAATTATATTATAGTATACATCGTTTTTTTAAAATTAATAATTTTGTAGTTTTTCAATCAATTGAAATAAATTAGCATGTTATTGCCATCATAAACATACATTCTTCTATAACATTATCAACACCATCATATATTCTTTTACATCATTCTGAATAACATCGATGCCTACCGGTTAACATGAAATATATAGGGCAATGTCTCCTGTTATGGGCACCCCACCATATCTTTTAACAAAAAGCAAATATGGTGTATTTGAGTACAGTCAAACATGTATTGTCACAGTACGCAGTTTTTGTGCTGACACGAAGTGAATAGATGCGTTTTCTTAGTAAGTGCAAGCATCGAAAAAAAAAAAATCTCAGAAAAAGCGACAGAAAAGTGATTTGTGGATATTTTCAGAATGCGATAAATCGAAGTGAATTAATTCAAAAATATAAGTGCAAGGTATATTTATGCAGTATATTCTTTATACTTTGTGATGCAATATCGAATTCAGACAAAATGTGGACCGAAAATTGCTTTTCTGCCATTATAAAAATGGATGCCATTCCAGGTTGTGGACACCTTCATGTAACCGGTTGTGGACACATTTGTTTCTTTTTCATTTAAAACATGTGTTTGACTTAACTGTGAAATTTGGTCATTTATATCAAAATAACATATTTTATTAGTGTTTATATGTATGTTAGGCTTTTCTAGCAATGTCAACCTCAAAAAGTCAACCGATCCAAAAGAAATTGATTTAAATGCGCTGGTTAAAGCCATTTAGGATTACGTAGTAGATAAGAAATCCATAAAATCAGCTGCCAGAGAATATGGACATCCTTTCAGCATCTGAGTCCCTCCAAAAGAAGCCTAGAGAAAGTGAGGCAACTCCACTTTTCAAAGTACCGGCCAAACGCCCAAAAAATTAGAGTCTCAACAATCCGACGATGTCGACTCCTGTGTCATCTGTTTGAAGCACCTGCGACAATGGCTAAAAAGAGCCATCTCAATCAAATACAAAGCGTGTGATCGTCTGATGCATTTGAAATGTGCTAATATACATGCAAATTATTTTACTTGCAAGCATTGCACACTTCTGATTTGGAAGACGAAGAAGATGACGAATAAAGTTGGAAAAATGCTATTTTCTGTTATTATTTCGATCACTGAATCCTTACAAGATGAATAAATTTTGTTGTTTTCTGTATTTATGGTGGTGTTTCTTATTATTTTCCCACTTTGCGGATTTTTCAAGAGATGCCCGCAACTGGGTACAAAATTTTTTTTTGGCAAAAAATTATCACTTTACAAAATTAGTAATAATTTTTTTCTCGTTGACGGAATCAATACAGTTACTTCATAAAACGTTAGCTAAGGGTTCTAGCTTTCCATTGGTATTCATATGTTTGCATAATATCTACTGTATCAAAAAGTATAAGCCAAAATCAAAACTGTGCCCACAACCGGAGACGTTCTCCTATTTATATATAATCATATCTCCTCACAATAAACATTATGCAGTTTAGTGCAGTTTTGACCAATAGATTGAAATGTAGCCGTGTGGAAAATCACAGAAAGTGAGTAATCGTAGCACCACCTATCGGCCGATACACATGTAAATCTAGTCAGCATTCGTTTTCACAATATTCATCTCGCATATTCAGTTTAGTGCATTTATACACCATAGAAGCTGAGATATAACTTTACCATGCACAGTGCAACAACGCTATATGTTGTCCGATATACACCCAAATTAAATCAGAATTCGTTTTCATAATGATCGTCTCACATTTCAAATTTGGTGTATTTATATGCCATTGAAACTTGGATATAGTCTTTCGATGCACAAGAAAAATGTCAATATAGCATCCCCAGCGTTCGGGCGATATATGCGCTTAAATTGAATAAGCGTAATGTTTCAAAATAACCCTCTCACATATCAAGTTTTGTTCAGTTGCATGCAATGGAAGCTGAGTTGCCTTTTTCATAAATGGGAGAAATTGCATCATAGCACTGACACCTTTATCCTGGTCCGTGGATAAAGGCTCATATATATACGAGCTGGCGCATGAGGCATTTTGTTGCCTTAGGATTGCCACATGTACCCAGCGCGTTTCTCTGATAAACAAACGACAAACATTTTTTTTTTATCATCTTACGTTACTTTAGAGTAACTTGTTTTATTATATTTCATAATTTTAGCTATGATATGGAAGTTTGTTTAGCGATAAACTGCTATAATCATTCAAGAAGTGAAAAAAAAAAAATATTTACAGATCTTCTATTACTGTGTATTTGAGTTTTGGCGACATTTTGTAAAAGAAACTGAAACCGCCCTAACACCACATCTTACTCCAGTATATCCATAGGTTAGCCTCAGAGTAAAATGACATCCTGAGAATGTGTTGTGAAAAAAATGTGTTTTTAGGAATATTATTGTAGCTTATTGCTCTTATCTTGACCGGATTAGCTTCAGATCACGATTTCTTAAAATCATTAGGGAAGCGATAAGGACGCCAAGCGGGAATGCTGTCCTCTTCGGAGGCAAAAAAATGGCGGTGATGCGCCGGCCTCTTATTTTATTTAGGGGCTCTAGTTGGGATAGTTGCGCTAAAAGTTGATAGATTCCAATTTAAATCACTGTGCAACTACATATTTTGTGCGTTAGTTCTTGAGCTAGACGTGCCCCAAAACTTTTGTCATGCACACACATACAGACAGGCGATTTCTAAAAATGGTCAAAACGTGTAAATCCATCGAAGACTGAAAATCGAAAATTGTAAGAAATCCAGTATTTTTGTCTATTGAGCATAGAAGTAAGTAATAATTATTATTGAAAGCTACTTCGAAATAAATGGGTTTGAATGATACAAACTTCATAAACTAACATCCGGAATTGAAAAATAGGCAAAAATTTTTTTCGCGTAGAAATAATTAATCACGACACTTCATCAGGCAAAAAATAATAATCACAAGTGCAACAGAAAAACAGCCATATGCTCCCCCCCCCCCCCCACCAAAAAAAAAAAAAAAAAAAAAAAACAGCCCTAAAGTTGGAGAACAAATATGGTTGTATGTCAAATCATAAAAGAAGGGGAAGAGGACAATGATAAATGTTTAGCACTTAATTAGATTTTTAGGGAAAATCAGTTTTGTCAAGTCTATAGATAAGCTACAATGATGGGAAAGAACGGAGATCTCTTTCCTCAAGAAATGGAGAAAATAATATCGTATTTTTATTTAAATATAAAGTTATTTTGGAGGAATGGGCCTGCTCAAAAACTTGAAATTTTTTGACACATATTGCACTCCAGTAAGAAAAGTGACATAACTTAATAATGCAGTATTTGCGAAAAATCAACTTAAAGATAACAATACTGTTTTGATTAGGTTACAATAAAACAGACACAACTGCTCTCAGGTGGATAATTTTCGGCACAGGTTGTTTTTCCTGCACGATGAGGAACTTCGTGCTTAACTATCAATAACCGTAAATACAAAATATGCCCCCTTCTTCTTCTTCTTCTTTTTTTTTTTTTTTTTTTTGTCTTGAGTTACTTTAATTGCCATGGTGCGATGTAGGTAGCTATTATTAGAAGGAAATGTAGGTAAATTACGAAAAATATCATTACTATAACATTCCATTAGTCTTTACCGTTTTTTTACTTTCTCTTACCCATAAGGTAGAGAAAGTATTGTTTTTGGGTCAAATTTTCGAACGCGAGATTTTGTTATATTTACACGTTTTGAGGTCCACTGAATACGAAAAACATGTTTTTAGCAAATGGTCTGTGTGTCTGTGTGTGTGTGTGTCTCTGTGTGTGTGTGTCTATGTGTCTGTCTGTTATCAGCATATCTCAAAAACAAATTATGGCAGAAAGTTCAAACTTGGTATTCTAAATGTGTATCATATAGGGATGCTACAGTAAGATTTTCGTTAAGATCAAGCAAATGGTTCGTGTACAGGGACAATCAAGAGAATTCTAATACATTACGTCGATGGGGGAAATTGCAGGTAAGTAGAGTTTAACGTCTATAGACTGCACTAAACCAAATGAAACAAATATATATTTTTGTAATAGAAATAGTTAACTGGGAAAAATAATTGTGTATGTAGGCTCCTCTCCTCCCCCCCTGGGGGGGGGAAGTCCCCCCTCGAGGGGAGTAAATTTTTATGATGAGTATCTTTCAAAAGAGCTCGCCAATACCTTTAAAACGAATGGTTGAACCATCGATCTGCGATAATTTAAAACAAAGTTATCGATTTTTTTTACTTTTAACAAAATAAAAAACTTAAAAAAAAAAAAATCCTTTTTTTTTTTTTTTTTTTTTTTTTCCCCGAGAATAAAATGGACTTTTTTTGGATATTTGGTGTTATACTACCTCTCTAATATAGAAATCGTCTGCATTATCATAAAAGATAATTTTTTTAAATAATAATTTTAGTATATTATTTTTTAAAAACAGAATATTTTTTTAATAATCGAATTAAATTCTATATAAATGTAGGTGCATTAATGAAACGGGGGGTTGAGGGGGGCGTTAGCCCCCTTCACACAGAACTAATTATTATATAATACTCTTCAGAAGCCTAATATGAATTGTTGAATACAGGTTTACATAACAGTACTCTTTATAATAACTATTAATCTGCAACCTGTATTTATAGTATTAAATTTCAGTGTAAGAGAAAGTCGTGTGAGTGACACACCAGATTATTTACTTTCTCTTACCCATAAGGTAGAGAAAGTATTGTTTTTGGGTCAAATTTTCGAACGCGAGATTTTGTTATATTTATACGTTTTGAGGTCCCCTGAATACGAAAATCATGTTTTTAGAAAATGGTCTGTGAGTATGTCTGTATGTTTGTGTGTATGTCTGTGTGTCTGTGTGTGTGTCTGTCTGTTATCAGCATATCTCAAGAACAAATAGTAGCAGACATTCCAAACTTGGTATTCTAAATGTGTATCATATATAGATGCGACAGTAAGCTTTTCGTTAAGATCAAGCAAATGGTTCGTGTACAGGGACGTTTTATGACAGGCATTTTTTTAAACCATATCTTAATAACTTTAATTTGTACAAATCTTAATGAAATTTTATTCATATGCGCAAAATAGTGCTTTCTATGGAATATAGTATGATTATCATTTACAGGGCCGCACAAAAATATTCAGTTTGCATTAAGGACTATTATTGGAAATTTTCTGGAATTGCATTTTCGTTTACATTAAGCGTTTTTAACGCTTTCTAAGTACTTTTAAGAGTGAATATGATTTGAATTAGTTTAACTGTCTGTGTGACTGTCCGTCCGTCTACCTGTCCATCTGCCCGCCTCAGCGTCCGTAAACGTTTTCAGAATTTCTTTAAAATGATATATGTTATTTAACTGCACTATGGAATGTTTTATATTTAAAATGGCATTAATAGATTCTGTACAACTGATTTGTGTACAGGGATATCCAAACAAATCCCAGTGTATTGAGTTTTAGGAGACACCTCTCTTATAAATCACATTTAAATAACCTTCTACTGCAAAAAATATAGTGAAAATGATGCTTATTTTAATATGCTAGAATAATACTTTTTGTAGTATATGATATGTTTAGCGTTCAGATTTATAGGGCTGCATTAAGGGCTACAATTGTAAATTTCTGCAAATGCTTTTCCGTTTGTATTAAGCATTTTTAACATTTTGTCATTTTCCAACTATATTTGAGAAGAGTGATTATGAATGCAATTAGTCTATGTGTCTTTCTGTCCTTCTGTCTGTCTATTGCATGATAATGTAGTCAAAGAACATTGAAGATTAAACGATGAAACAGGTAAATAAGAGTAATAATCAATGCGTATCGCATAATTTTTCCTTCTTTTTTTTTTTTCCTTTTCTTCCCCTAATCAAAATTTTAAGAAGTATAATAAAGAAAATTTGAACTTCTTCAGGGGTTTCCAGTTACGGTAAATGCGGTAATACAACTTTTTTTTTTTTTTTTTAAATCTAAATATAGATGACATTTAAAAAACCACAAACTTGTTTTTTCCCCTGAACATATACATATTTTTTGTAACTATAAAATAAATGTTGATCGAAATCCATGCTAAAGCGTGAAATGAAAAGCAAAATACATTGTTAAAAATTTCTGTAAATTTAATGTAAATATTTATTCAGAGTCTCTGTAAATTTACAGTAATTCTTATTTAAAAGAGAATAATCGAGATTCTCAATTTTTATTCTGTATTTTTACCTAATTTTATTATTTAATTTTTTAATTAAAATTAAAAATGACTGTTTCTACTTTAGAAAAAGCATTCCTAGTCCGAAATATATTCTCACCAATAATTAATTAAATTAATATTAGTTATTCAAATGAATGTATAAAATAAGTTTTTTTTTACATCTCCGTTTATTTTTTCTCTGTAATTTTACGTAAGACTTAAGATAATAGATTACACAAAGTTTTCTGTTGAAATTTTTAACAGTGTAGTTGAAGCTTAGCAAATCTTTTAAAAATGAATCATTTGCTTAACCCATTTTAGGCCAAGCATAGAAATTTTATAAAATGTGGTATTATTTTCATTGAAATGTGCTTAAATTACATTCATTAAGACACAAAAAAAGTTTTGTTCATGAAAAATGATATTTTAGTTAAGAAATAAAATGGTGCATATTTAAATTAAAAATTTAAATAAAAAATAAATTTAGATGAAAATTTCTAAAATTTTTATGACATTTGTTTTATTTTTATTCTATTTACAGAACTTGTAACATTAATCCATTATAAAACATATTCTTAATCTCAATTGGAATAATTATACATTTTCAAAAGTCGAACTTGTCAATAATCGTTTCAAGTTAGAACACTTGCGTATTTTGAAAATTTCTCAAGAGGAAGTGTTTACTCCAATTGAATTAAGAATATTTTATAGATGTTTTCAGAACCCTTAAAAATAGCAGAAAAATAAAATTAGTGAAAAATATACGTCACAGTGTTAATAAAAAAACAGTTATTGAAATGGTGCGTTTACGCACCTTTGGCTGAAAATGGGTTAATAAACTCGTATCGTTACAAACTGTACTGATGTAAGACATGCGCTTAATCATAATTGGATAAATATTTGATTTCCCTATAAAAAAGAAATTTTGACATTATATGACGCACACCGATAAAATTTCATTTTCATCTAAACAAACTTTCAATTTCGTCGACGTATTTAGATTTTTTTTCCTCTGGATATTACGTCGGATAACCGGTTTAGTATACCTCACGAGCTGTTATTTTTAAACTATTACTCCTATCAGTGATACGTGATGTTTGTTACAATATCTAGCAAATAAAAGTTGTTCCGAATCTTTAGGCTATTGTCGGTACGAAATTAGTCGAGGAAATTTTTCGTGCTTGAATCATAAAAATATTCTATTCCCGGTGAGGTTTTTAATTGTTTTACTGCACACAAAACGGTATCAAAGTGACTTCGAGATCATGGCCTGATTACACAGGTCGACATGTAAAATTTTGATTTTATAATTTTGGATGATCTTTATGTTTATTGGTGTGTAATGAAACCGAAAATGAAGCCAGTTTTTCTCTATCACGTATAGATTTTTACCAATACAGGGTGCCTCCCTATACAATTTCTTCCATTGCTCTTTCACCAATATAATTATATGGTAAGTTTTATAGTATGTTTCCATGATTAATTAATCATGAATACCTACTGCTGTAATTGCACAGCACTAGTGGGACGTTAAACCATACCAACCTACCAGCCTTTTGTTATGATGGTATATGTAAGAAATTGTGTCGGAAAACACCCTGTATTGACCAAAATCTATACGTGGTAGAGAAAAATGGGCTACATTTTCTGTTTCAACACATCAAAAAATATAAAGATAAGCCAAAATCATAAAATCAAAGTTTGTCAACTTCATTTTTGTAGGCCTGTGTTATCGCAGTGGTTCGCAGGGCACGGGCCCTGAGCAGGAGGGGGCCCTAAAACTTATTTGTAGTATATTTTATTCAATAAATTCTTCTTTTAATACATAAGAAAATTTTGTTTAAGTGAGAAGAGGGGGTGGCGGGAGCTTAAAAAAGTATGTATGTATGCCCCGCACCTCACATGAAGTTAATCTATCCTCTTGCCCCAAATAATGGACCAGTAGAGGACAGCCAGATTAATGGACTTGTCTTTAACATAATATAGAGCCTTGAAGAGCACCGGTAATCTTATAATTCATCACATATACGTGCGTATGTGTATGAAATAGCCTATAAAAATATAAAATATTTTTTTTTTTCATTTTGGGTATCGGGTTAAGTAATAGTGGAATAACTTGTTATAAATTTATATCAAAATATCATTTCTAAACATCAATAGGAGTGAATTTAATTCAATTTAAATTTCTTTCTTTTTAAAACCACGAAATGTTGGTTAGTATTTGTAATTAATCCTTCTGACCGTTTTAAATATTTGTATTGCATTTACTTAAAAATTATATTTATTTTATAATATTAGTTTATCTTTAAACTGATGTGTTTAGAAGTTTCAAAATGCTATTCCCAATTAAATCTTTAAATCATATTTAGACCGGGTATAGGTAAATTCCGGACCAAAAAAGGGGAGTCGAGCAGTTCCATAGGTAAATTCGAGACAAACATTTGGTCCCAAATTTACCTATATTTATAACAATATGGAATAAATAAAAATGATTTGCTGAGTAACGAGTGATTCAAATAGAACGATGAGGCTACTGATCTGCAGATCCACTACTACTAGTTATATTCAAAAGAAGAAAAAAGGGAATATAAACAGGTTGTTATATATTTTTTGGAAATTAGTGTGTTTGTAATTAGTTTAGCAAAAAGGATTTAATATACGTCTGTTAATTAAATTTAAAATTGTTTTATTTCCTATTTTTAAAGTTATTTTGTTGCGAAATAACTGGATTATAATATGACACGTGTCTGTTTTGTAATGAAGAAATGTGTTTCATTTGCAAAATAAATATAAATGTATTCTCCGCTACACTAAAGCTTTTACATTTACAAGGTCAATAAAACATTTTCTGACACGTGAAATTGATCTGTCTCATTTCAATGTATTGTTCGGCCATCAAAGTTATAAAAGAAAACGAAAGATAGAATTGAAAATGAAATGTAAATAATAATAATAGTAATAAAATAAGGAAATCGATATAATACTGTCATTTTTTAAATAGAATTTTGTTCTATAAATTGCTAAATCTTGAAAATCCTTGAATTTACAACAAATATGTACATATTTTAGTTTTCATCAACGTAATAAATTTTTAAAGAAATTTATCAATGTCTGGTGTTTTGTCATTTAAGTCAAAACTATTTGATTTACTACTTCCAGAAATCTTTTGCTGCATTCTACCTAGGACATATATAGATGATTATTGTATGGGTAAAAATTGAGAGTAAAAAAACATTGTAAAAGTGAATTATATTGGTCTATCATTCCCATATTATTGAACAAAGATACTTGATGCCTAAAAAGAGTTTTGGCATCAGCCATTAGTAAGTTTTGAATCTCGGCAATAGTAAAAAAATAGAATTTTGATGAATTTTGAAGATAACTAACTGTTGCCTGACTTTTAATTATTCTAATTAATGCATGAAAGGAAATGCGATAAGTTTTCATCGGTAAGTTATATTTGTCTAATTTATGAAAAATATAATTTTTTTTTTTATCAATTGCTTTGTTATTCATATGAAATAAATAAATAAATATATATTTTTTCATATTTAATAGATTTTTTTTTTTTTTAATATTCTTTAAGATTTTATATTAGTAAGTAATATTCAATTTTCAAAATTCTTGTTAGCAAAGGCGCAGGTAAAGCCCGCTAATTTTTATATGAAAAAAGTTTAAATATAAACTTAGACAATTATAACACAGTATAAAAAAGTCAGAAATTTACCATTCATGTATGTTATAAAATATTTATTTCAATTTTTCCCCGTTATTAAATGAAGGCTGACAACCACTGAATGGTATAAAGGGTATAAGTCAACGAAAACCCTTTTTCCTAATCGATTCTTCTGCTTTGTTTTTAGTTAATTTAACTTTATTTTTAGTCTCCTGAAAAATCAAGAATATGGACTCAAATCCTTTATACTTATCAGTACAGATATATGATCTCATCTGTCAATGTCTCAGAAACAACTTTTACAATATCTTTTGTCTTGTAAAATGCCTCATTTGCATACAATTAAATTCATTTAAGTCTCCCATGCATTTCAACATTTTAATGACAAACATGCATATTTACCACTTTTTAATAAAGCCGAAAAGTTTTTATGACTTTGGTTTTTCTTTTTATCTATTCATCTGCAACGTATCGTAGTTCATTAAATATTTCTAGAATTCCTTGAAACTGATATATGCATCATACATATTCATTTTGAAATGTTTCCTATTAAAAATGCTATAAGTAGCAATATTGCTTTCTGTACATAATACATAACATACATAGTAATACATAATACCACCGCACTTTAGAATGTAATAAACGATAGAAAAAAAAAGCTAAAAATCCATAGAAAAAGCATGGGATGAAAACGAAATAAGAAAAAGACATCGAAGAGCGAGATGGATGGGTTGGGGACATTAAAGCTATCGTCGAGAATTTATATGTCACTTATTATGTGACTATTACGATTATAAAGATTAACAAAAAAAATCGTATACATTTCTGTCTATGAAAAGTATTTCTTTGGAGCTTGTTTTAAGGGCCCTCTTCTTTCACCGCCACCGAAAGCCGAAGCTAATGTTATTCTATGGAAAATTTTTCTTTACAAATAACTTATTAACTAATGCATATTTTTAAATTCTGTTTTCACATTCTGAAAATTCCCAGCTGTTAAACTGACGGACCTTTTTTAAAAAATTACTTTTTTAAATTTTTTATATATTATTTTGAAGCTGCAAAATACAAATTTTAAATATGTGAATTGTTTTCATTTTGCAATTTCAAAATAAAATATTAAAAATTTAAAAAGTACATTTTTAAAAAAGGTCCGTCATATAACAATTGGGAATTTTCTGAATGTGAAAACAGAATTTAAAAATATGTATTAGTTAATAAGTTATTTGTAAAGAAAATTTTCACACAGAATAATATTGGCTCGGGCTTTCCGGCGACGGTAAGTGAAGAGGGTCGTTAACATCTTTGCACTTCACAAAATATTTTTAAACTAGCAAACCCGTGCAAAAATTACGCACTTTGTTTCTTTTCTTATTTACCTTTAAAATTTGAAACTCATAATTATTATACCAATTTCACCGCCTAATTAAAATTTTAATTTACCAGAAGCAAAATTATGATTAGAACCAAATTAATATTGTGCAATAATAAAAACCAAAATCATTCAAAGAAAGGTTTCAAAATAAAATTCATGACTGACGACTCAGTTTTCATATTTCCGCAGGCAGTACCGTTTTATTTTAAGACCCCCGTAACTCGTTTTAAATTCTTGTCGCCATATTAGTGATGGCATTTTATTTATTTGCTTTGGCATAAATTTTTGTTTAATTTGAGAATATTTTTAACAATTGCGTTTTTTCGTCAATTTATGATAACAACTCATATTCTGTATATACCTTTAAAGTATTGCTAGGTCTAAAATGACAGATTCTGAAGAAACAACTTTTAAAAATACATTTTCCCATAAAATGGTCTCATAAGACAAATGCCATTTTTACTTCCTTATACAAAGTATAAGGAAGTATAGTAATCCCGATTTGCGAAATGGATTTTGTATTTCACATTGCTCGAAAACGAATGATCGCCGAATGTTGACAATTTATACGTGTGACTGTCATGATATCTAGTTGCACACCTGCAAGTGTCGTCTTAACACGAGCTCTCGTTATAGAGATATAAGGGATTTTACACGATTTTTCGTGACGTCTGTATGTGTGTGTGTGTGTCTGTGTGTGTGTGTGTGTGTATGTCGCATAACTCAAAAGCGGTTGGACGTAGAAAGTTGCGAATTGGTACATAGGTTTGTTATAACATCTAGTTGTGCACCTCCCTTTTTGGACTTTCTATGATTTTCCGTTATGGAGATATTTAGGAAAATTAGGTTCATAATGACAAAAATACATAGGTTTTGGCCATAATGTATCAAAAAACGGTAATAACTCAAAAACGGTTGAACGTAGAAAGTTGCGAATTGGTACATAGGTTTGTTATAACATATAGTTCTGCACCTTCCTTTTTAGACTTTGTATGATTTTCCATTTTGGAGATATTTTGGAAAATTAGGTTCATAATGACCAAAAATACATTGGTTTTGGCCATAATGTATCAAAAAACGGTAATAACTCAAAAACGGTTTGGACAAATCTTGCAATTTAACTGACTTCCCGACTAGCTAGACATTTGAAACTTTCAGAAAAGCTCAGAACACGTTGACAATGCGTTTTTTTAATATTTTTGGCCAACTGTTTCCGATACCTGCTGCCTTCGGCAGCGTTACCAGTACAAATCTTGCAATCGATTTTTAACTAACTTCCCGACTAGCTAGACATTTAAAACTTCCAGAAAAGCTCAGAACACGGTGACAATGCATTTTTTAAATATTTTTAGCCAATTGCTTCGTGTCACTGCTGCCTTTAGCAGCGTTTATATGATTCAACAGAAAATCTATTTAACTAACTTCCCGACTAGTTAGAGATTTGAAACTTCCGGAATAGTTCAGAAACACGGTGAAAATGCATTTTTTAACACTTTTATCCAATTGTTTCGGATCCGAAGTCCCCCCCCAAGGCACAACTTTGACATGAGTCCCCCCCCAAGGCACATGAGTCCCCCCCCAAGGCACATGAGTCCCCCCCAAGGTACAACTTTGACATGAGTCCTCCCCAAGGCATAACTTTGACATGAGTCCCCCCAAGGTGCAACTTTGAAATAAGGCCTCCCAAGGCCCAACTTTGACATGAGTCCCCCCAAGGCACAACTTTGACATGAGTCCCCCCCCCCCCCAAGGATTTTAAAATGAGTCCCCTCAAGGCACAATTTTATTTATTTATTTATTTTTTTTTTTTTACGTATGCATGCATTTTTTTTTAAATATTTTTAGCCAACTGTTTCGGGTCCAGTGACAATATTTTTTAACATTATGTATATTTCTCAAAGTGTATAAGGAAGTCATGTGGTGCCCACATCAGATTTTTTCTTATTAGATTTTTATTCTGAGACCGCGTGCTTAAATATTGTCCATTTATAAATGTTATATATAATTTTTATCCTTGCGCATTTTATTAATTACATCACTATCGTATCGTTTCGACAAAATGTAATAGTAATTGGTCCACGTTAGAGAAATATTAATATATATAATGACCCTCATCCTCATCTGTCATTCACGATTCCGGTTTGCACCGCTTCAAAACAGAGACTTTTGGCAGCCATTTTTTTTTTTTTTTTTTTTTTCCCCATTTGTTCAACTTACGAAAACATACATATCATTTTCATACATGTTTTGTATCGCACATATTGTTATTTATTCCGTCTAAAACCTTGAAAAACTATTCAATTGTAATGTTTAAATGTTTAATTAAATATAACGGATCACTGGCTATTATAAACATGAACCTATAAATAGAATTAGGTAACTTCATGATTATAAACAACGCAATGCCAAATAAAAACAAACATAATTTGTTGCCATTCAGAAAATACAAATTCCAAATGGACAACTCTTTAATTGCAAATGAACGACTCTTTGACTGTTTCATTAAAAAAAAAAAACGCTTAAAATATTTCTAAAACATATTAAAGCCTTAAAAATCTTAAAATATATTTGTAAAAACATATTAAAGTCTTTAAATATTTTTATCAAGCTTCATTATTTGTTTACATTGTATGGTGTGATTGGCGTCGAGTTCAGTACGTAAATGTCGCCAGTTGATTTTAGTTTTGAAATTAATGTAAAGTTATAGTTGTGATAGAATGTTTGGTTGGGCAAGTAAAGGTCACCAGTTGAAATGAGTATTGAAAGTAGGGTAGTCTAAGGTGATAATATCGAGTCAAGATAAAATGTTCGGTTGAGAATGAGAAAGTCCCTAGCTGGATCCTGTATATTTTGGCGATGTTGTGGGTGAGATAGCTGGTTGGGAGTTTAGAGTAGAGGTGAATTTGGGTTAGCATGGAGTGTCTGTAATTATTAGATAGTTAGTTAGAAAATACGCAAGCAAAGTGATGACGTCACTGGGCGTCAGTGGATGCAAGAAAAAGATTTCCTATGTTAATCGCCCATTGGATTTTTTGTAAAAAATTATTAAAAATTGAGGAAAATTATTTCCCGATTTTAATTCCCATATTTCGGTATAGATATGTATTAGTTATCGTGTGCATGCGTTAGATTAAGTTGTTTTTGCTGTAAAATTGATAAAATTTAAATTTTAAATTTCAAAACTTTAGAAAAATAAAATAGCAAACTTCCATATTTGATTGAAAACATAAACATTTCATTTCAAAGGATGATATTTACACAATAAATATCCAACTAATATACTAATTAAAAGGAAAATGATAAATATTCTATCATAATTTGAAGTCAAATTTCTTTTCAAATGTTTAAATAAAGTGTCTGATATAAGATACTCATATGTTGCAGCGGAATAGATTTAATATATCTGTCATCCTTGGCGGAAAAAATATATCGCCAAATTATTTGGCGAACATATTTCATTCCTTTCAAAAATCATGGTTATTTTAACTGAATTATATGAAACAATATATCGTACAATACGTATTAAGAAAATAAACATCTGGCATGTATATTTTCGTAGTATGTTTTTAATCGCCAAATACAAAAAACGCCAAAGATGACACAGTTTTGAAATTTAAAATTTTGTCAATTTGACAGCAAAATAACTCAGTCTAACACATGGATACGATATCATACCTATACCCAAATACGGGTATTAAAATCGGAAAATAATTTTCTTCGATTTTTAATAATTTTTTACAAAATATACAATGGACGATTAAAATAGGGAATCATTTCTTGCATCCACGGACGGTCAGTGACGTCACATTTCGCTTACGTATTTGGAAACAGGATCTTCGATAGTCTTAAAAAAAGTATTTTGGTAAAATGAAGTGAATCGTTATTTACTTCCTCTTACCCATAGGGTCGAGAAAGTATTGTTTTTGGGTCAAATTTTCAAACGTGAGTTTTTGTTATACTTACATGTTCTGAGGTCCCCTGAATACGAAAATCACGTTTTTAGCGAATGGTCTCTGTGTCTATCTGTGTGTCTGTGTGTCTGTTATCAGCATATCTCAAGAACAAATAGTAGCAGAAATTCCAAACTCAGTATTCTAAATGTGTATCATATAGGGATGCTACAGTAAGCTTTTCGTTAAGATGAAGCAAATGGTTCGTGTACAGGGACATTCAAAAGTATTCAAATACATTACGGCGGTCTATGGGGGAAATTGCAGGTAAGTAGAATTTAACATCTATAGACTGCACTAAACCAAATGAAACGAATACATATTTTTTGTAATAGAGATAGTCAACTGGGAAATTTTTTTTTGTGTATGTAGGAGCCTCGCCCCCCCCCCCCCCCCTGGGGTAGATGTCCTCCCTCGAGTGGAGTAAATTTTCATGATGGGTATCTTTTGAAAGATCTCGCCAATACCTTTAAAACGAATGGTTGAACCATCGATCTACGATAATTTAAAATAAAGTTATTGATTTCTTTCATTTTTAACATTTTTTTTTTTTTTTTACTTTAATATTGAGAATAAATTCAACTTTTTTTTAGATATTTAGTGTTATACTATTTATCTAATATGGAAATCGTATGTATTATCATACAAGATAACTTTTTAAAATAATAATTTTAACAAATTATTTTTTTTAAACTGAATTATTTTTTAATAACCGAATTAAGTTCTATATAAATGTAGGTGCATTAATGAAACGGAGGGTTGAGGGGGGCCAGAACTAATTATCATATAAAACTCTTCCGAACCCTAATTTGAATTGTTTAACATAGGTTTACATAACAGTACACGTTATCTTACCTCTTAATCTCCAACCTGTACTTATAGCATTAAATTTCAGGGTAAGAGAAAGTCGTGTGAGTGACACACTAGATTATTCTTATTATGAGGACTTTAAATAGAGCACTTAACGGAACACTGGGATGTGTTATTGCTGTTGTGTTTTCGGGCCTATATTTTTTGTCAACCAGCAGTTTTTTTATTGTCATTCATATTTATTGATCGGGTAGAATTTTTTTAATTTCAGAACGAAAATTAGAAAATATCGAAACACATTTGAATTATAAACAAAAACTGAAAATACATTTGAATGATCACGTGGTAATCTTCATGATCTAAACATTGTTTTCAAGATTTATCGTTCACATTCCGTCATTTTTGACGGGGCTATATACTAGTTATATAGATTAACACGTATTATTCAGATGTACTGAAACATTTTCCCCGTAGAATATCGTATGATTAACACTAAGATTGGTTTACTAGATCATGGAAAATTATCACATGCATTACGGAAAATATAAATGGAAATAGTTTCAATGACATTTTTATTTATGCTATGAGATTTAGATAATATTTAAAAAAAAAATTAAAAATTGAAAATGTTATGCCAACTGCATGTTTTTTCTTTTTTTTTTAATAAAAAAAATATAAAAAATTAACAAAGTGAATTTTTAACTTTAATATTGTATATAAACTGTGAATTTAAGTATATTCAGCCTCGTGGCTATTATGGTATGTTTGGATCGTTTTCGACGATTTTTGCAGTTGTAAAGTTAAGTAATAATTTTGGTTTTATTATTTATTCTTAGAATTGTTTTTATTTTTTAAATAATGTTGGTGATTGTAAAATTTAAAAGTATGTTTTTCTATTGGTTTCTATTGATTTATCCTCTTTTTCGTTGAGTTTGACATTTATTACATGTCCTTTGGGTGATATAGGGCATAGCTTACAGTAAATTTTTGGCAAATTGCATACAGTAAGACAGAAATATCACTTAATTTGCATGCAACAATCAATCTATGCCCTTGAAAAAGTGTGGATGTTATTCATATTTTATCTAGTTCTTCACGTGACACTTGGTTTCATCTACTGAAATATTTAAAAAGGTTTTCATTATATATATATTGTGATACAAACGATAATATATATTTGTCTAATCTGTTTTTTTACTTTCTTCTATATGTAATATAGAGAAAGTATTGGATTCGTGAAAATTTTCGACCTCCGTTTTTTGATGGATTTACACGTTTTAGGATGTCCTGAACACGAATTGATAGTTTTTAAAAAATGTCTGTCTGTCTGTCTGTGTGTATCACGTTTTTTGTGGACGCTGTATCTCACGAACCAATGAATGAAATTTAACCAAATTTGGTATTTAGTTGCACCCTGACACAAACTGATGCTGATTAGATTTGGGGATCAATCGCTCAACAGGTGGCGCTGTGATCGCATTTCTTGTAAAATTTTAACATGGCAGTATAGGACAAAATTTCGTATAAATATACATAATGAGACTTATTTTTAACTTGGGATTGTAAAATTAATATGAATTTTTGATAATAGTAGTAGTTAACTAGGAAAAATTCTGTTCATGTGGGAGCATGGCGGGGCAAATTTTCGAGATGGGTATCTTTCGAAAGGCCTCGTCAATACCTTTAAAACGAATGGTTGAACTATAAATCTGTGATAATTTAAAACAAAGTTATCGATTTTTTTTTTTTTTTTACTTTTGACAAAAAAAAAAAAAAAAAAAAAAAAAAAAAATCCTTAGAGAAAAAAAAAATCTTATATATATATATATATATATATTGTTACTGAGTGAATTTGTATAGAAAAATATAGAAGAAAGTTTTGTGGTGGCCACAACATACTAGTTTAATTTTATTGTCTTTATACTAAAAATATTTGACTTTAAACACATCAAACCATAAACTTATTTTTCAAAATGAATAATTAAGTAAATGGAAACTGATAAGAATTAGAACAACGTATAATTAGAAGGATTATTTTTATTCCAACATTTAAAATTCCGGCGAAATTTTTGTGGAACAAGGCGAACATTCAATTTGAAAAGTTCAATTAACAGAAGAAAACGGTACAGTAAAAAAAAAAAAAAAAAAGAGTACCTGCTACGAATAATTACAATGCTCAGTAGCGCATAGCTAACCGTAATTTCGCGTTATGGTCTTTGATGCTAGAGATATGAATTCTGATGTTTGTATTTACATGAATCGGAAATATTTCTTTACTCATTTAAAAAGCAAACAAACTCGCTCGTCCAATGTCCAATAGAAGAAGCTTGTGCTAATTTCTTTGATATTTGAAAACAGCGTGCGTGTTCATTGTTGCTGGTAGTGAGGAAGTAAGTATACAGAAAAATAATAACGGAAGCGTTTTATCATACAATTGTATCATTTCCTTATTGTTGAGAAAATTGGATAGTATATAATGCTGATTAGTCACTACTTCAAAGGAAAGTGATACAAATGCAATAAAAAAATCAAAACACACTTAGAGTTTTCGTTTTTGAAAAAACTCATTTCACTGTAAAAACTACTTTCACAAATTCAATAACGTAATCAAGATTTAAAATCTTTTTATATTTATTTATTTATTCTTTTGCAAAATGAAAAATTTCACATGTGGAAAATTCGTATTTTACAGCTTCAAAATAAAATATTAAAAATTAAAAAAAAAAAAAAAAAAAAATACGTTTTTAAAAAAGGAGCGTCAATTTAAGAGTTGGAAATTTTCTGAATGTGAAAACAGAATTTAAAAATCTGTATTAGGTAATTAGTTATAAGTAAAGAAAATTTCCCATAGAATAACATTAGCTTCGGCTTCCGGCGACAGTGAGTGAAGCGGTCCCTTAAAACGTGTAAATCCGACGAAAGTCAGAAGTAGGAAATTTTCAAAAATCCAATACTTTCTTTTTATATATATAGAACAAAGTAAAAACTTAAGTTTATTTATGACAATTATTAAAGTTAATGCAGTCGTTTTTCACGAAATGAACAGAATAATTTTATATTTATTCATCAAAATATATTTCGAATTAAACAGAAATGATATTCGCTTAGAAAACAATTATCTTGATTATGTTTACGAAAGATTGGAGTAAAGTATTTATGACACGCATTCGATTTCAACCTTTACTTTGTAATTCACCTTCGAAAATTTGTTTGGCTAGAGACCAATTTTCTTTATTTCAACTATCACGTGATTTATGCATCGAAGTAATATTTGTTTTCACCTTTCTTTTATTCAAAACCATTTGGAGATCTCAATGATGAATCATAAATACAAAGTGACATTAATATTACCGAATTTTCTTTCCATTTCTATACTTCATTTCATTCTATTCTTTTTTTTTTTTTTTTGTGATTATAAATATCTACAGTATGTCCAAAAAAAAGATAAAAAGGCAGTATTTTATTCTTTACCTATTAGAGATAAGTGGACAAAGTAAATGGCAAAACTCTTCAAAATAATGTAGGAAATAAGACCTCATTTATAAATCTTTCTTCGCGTTAATTTTTTAAATACTTTTAAATTTTTATATGACTCCTCTAGACAAATAGCATTGGTCAGATAGAGGAATTTCGACTACAATTAGGTTTTTACTTTCCATCCAACAAGACCATTTCAAACGCATATCTATATCTATAAAATAAAACCAAATGAATTACAGTACAGAGAAAAAGATGACTTATGCCACTTTTCCGCATCATTCAAAAAGTTGTTTCTTCGGTCAAAACATGGACCATAACTGATAGTTAAAACTTTTAGATCCAACAAGGAAACATTCAAAAGGTGTCATCTTCAAAAAATATTGAAAAAAATATATGTGATTCTACTCTTCATAAAACACTAGAAAGGGAAAAAATTATTGGCTGAAATGAATTACAGCGACCACAAAAAATTATCAAAATTAAGCATATTTGGCGATTTCACACTGTTAGGCGATTAATTTTGAGTACTTGGCGGAGAAGTAAAACATTCTGTTTGTACACGGCAATCTTGGTGCTAGCAAACCTATCGCCTAACAGCCCTAAATCGCCAAAAATGCTTAATTTTGATAATTTTTTGTGGTCGCTGTAATTCATTTCAGCCGATAATTTTTTCACTTTCTAGTGTTTTATGAAGAGCAGAATCACATATATTTTTTCCAATATTTTTTGAAGACTACACTTTTTGAATGTTTCCTTGAAAGGTAAGATAACAAAAAAAAAAAAAAAAAAAAACTGATAATGCAAAGTGCAGGTTATTTTATAAAATGCATTTTACAGCGAACTGGCGCTTGCTTTTATATATAATATGACACAAAAAAAATTTAGACATTTAGAACTCAAAATGTCTTTCGAATTTAGTATCTTTTATTTAAAGAAAAAAAAATGTATATTAGAACCATTTAAATCAACATTTTAATAAAATTTAATCATTATGCAGTTTTTATTTGTTTTTTTAATTATTTTAAAATAAATATTTTAAACGGCTAAATTACAGTTAATGAAAGAAATAATCTGGTATAGCACTCACACTAACTTCTGGCCTGCCTCACACATCTAATACACCATAAACCTTAGCGCCAGATCCTTTGTCGTCCGCGTAAACAATACACTATTAAGCCACAAAAACATTACAGCAGGCATCCTCCAAGGCTCGGTCCTTGGACCTACACTATTTAACATATACTTCAATGACATACCAAGATATTCTCACACAAATTTAGCTCTCTATGCGGACGACACTGTCATACACATGTCTAGCTGATACCCTTTCACCCTCTACTATTACCTACAAGAACACATAGGCACACTTATGAGCTGATTCACCCAATGGCATGTCCAGATTAACGAATCTAAAACCACCACAGTCTATTTTTCTCGAAAACTAACGTACCCAAATCATATAACTATTAAAAATATAGTAAAGCACCATTTATATGTCTTTTACATTTATACGTCCTTTTATCGAAGTTCCGATTCACTCCTATTCATTTTAATGCGAAAATTCTTCGGTTATACGTCTTTTCCACTATACTAAAATTCGCAACATTTCTCGACTTGTCATTATTTTCCATTCTAAATAAGACGGATTTTTCCTAGAAAGCATGTTAAATGGAGGAACACAGGAAAGATCGAAGAATCAATTGAATTCACAGTAGAATTTTTAATACTCATAGACAAGCAACAAATCAGACGAATATTAAAGATTTTTAATGTTATTAAATAACTATGTATGGACATAAATCGTATGCTTATTATTAAAGATACGCAATATATATAATTAATATCCAATATGTCTTCTTGTAGTTCTTAAGAAATGTAATATAATACTCAATATATGATATATGTAATTAATCCTCAGTCATGCATTAATAGTATGATTTTTCTTACTTTTTATAACAAATCATTTTTTTAAATTAATTATTGTCTTAATAAAAAGTATAATATACATTTACTAACTTAAGAAACATTATTAATCAGTATTTTCATGTAAATTTTGTTTAGGTGTCATTACATCTTATACTATTAAGTGAGCAATATTTGTATATATATTTCACTGTTCTCGAAAACGGTAGCTCGGACAGTTACGAGATTTAACACAAAGGTGCCCCCCGAAGGATCATTGTGCACATCGAAGTCAGAATTTCGAATTTCTGTTTAGTTTTCTTTTAATTAATAAAAATATGAAAATAATAAGCTAATAATAGAAAAAAAATTAGCCATTTAAATTTAATCCATAATTTAATTGTTGCCAAAAAAAAAAAAAAAATACTAGTTATTTTTTTTATTTTTCTAATTTATAGTATTTGTCAGGAAATAATGGTAGTATATAGTAGAAAGGATTAAACTGATTGGAATTTGTTTGTTTTTTATGTATTTAATTCCTTCTAAAAGAAAATCTACTTTTTATTTTATTTCATTACATTGGTCGGAATCAAATTGTAATACAGTGCAAATAGCATGAGCAATAAAATACTTGGTTCAAAAACTAAAATATTTAATAGACGCTGAGATACAGTTATCTTTAAAATCGTAGTTCTTAAATAATGGCAGACCCACCTATCGTCAATAAATACCCATATTGAAATACATAGGAAAGAGATTTCTGCAGGCAGTGGGAACCTGCTCCCGATACAGTGCGGGCAGAGAAAGAGCTGCCGTAGTCAGCGAGGTCTAGAGCGATTCCAATGTAATTATTTTAGTTTTTATTTATAATGTGATGTGAAATATAAATAATTATCCAATTCTTTTGGAGATTCATTTAAATATAGTGGCCAGCGAAGCGGGCGTAGCCTGCTAGTTTGTAGTAATCAAAGTGTTATTATTAAAATTTCGATTACACTGCTTTTCATTTATACGTCTTTTTACGCCAGTCCCTTGAAAGACGTGTAAACGGTGCTTTAACTATACTACCAAAATGACATCAAATACCTTGGCGTCTACCTTAACCGCAGGATAACATTCAATAAACATATCCTTACTTCTAGAGCCAAAGCATCCAGTGTAATTTCCAAGTATAGCTCTAATATATCCCAATTCCTTTGTGCTACCCCGCGAGCAAATGATGAATACCATATTCTGTACAAAATATGCTTTTATGCATATAAAAAATATATGCTCATTTCATTTTCTTTAATACCCTCTAAAGATGCTAAACTGTATCTACCAGAAATTTCGCCCATGTAAGTAATGTATTTGAATTCTCTTGAATGTCCCTGTACTCAAATTATTTTTTCAGTTAAGTGTATGGAATATGTGATACAGATTTAGAATGCCGAGCTTGGACGTTCTGTTAATATATTTGTTCTTGGAATCTGCTAATAATGGACTCGCACCCACAGACAGACATACAGATCAACCACACACACACACACACACACACACACACACACACACACACAAAAAAAAAAAAAAAAAAAAAAAAAAAAAAAATGGTGATACAGGGGATTTTAAAACATGTAAATATAGTAAAAATTTGATTTGAAAAATTGGCACCAGACCATATCCATGCCACTTTATCATATCCATTCCATATTATCCATGCCACTTCAACAAAAAAATGGATAAGCGAAAGTAAAAAAATCGTCTGAGAATTTATTTGTTAATACATCGTTTGGGGAAAAAAAAAAAAAAAATTGAAATTTGAAAATAAATTACTCGCTTGCATATAGTTATATTTTTTCAAATAAAAAATGTCAGCCTTAATGTAATGTATGATTTAAAATATGTGACTGGATTGCGAATTCACCCTTTCAGTACACAGAACTGATTTTAAAATAAATGGTATTATGCGTATTATCTTTTTGGATGCAGTATGTTACAGATTTACACTTACATTTCGATTTTGATATATGGTCCCTCTGTTCAGCATTCAAATTTCAATTAGGTATAACTTGCTTATCTCTAAAGATGCAGATATGCAGGTTTTTGCAATGGTGTTGTTGCATTAAAAATATATTTTTAATTTATTTAATTGTAAAAGCTTTGTAATTGACCAAATTTGTGTAGAGGGGTTGTATTAAAACTTTACAAAATGTAACTTTTTGAAAATTAAAGAGAAGAAATTTTTATGAACGTAGTCTTATTCCCGACCTTATTTTTGAACAATTTTGGATTTGACATTGCCCACTTATCTCTAATAGGTAAAGAATAAAACTGCGTTTCAACCTTTTTGGGACACCCTATACACAAAATATTCAACGCTATCGTCCCGACAGTTATCAATATTATTATACATTTTATTATTATTATTATTATTATTATTATTATTATTATTATTATTATTATTATTTTGTCACTTTTCTTGCAGGGGTGGAATATAATTTTCATTTACAAGAAAACTTCTAAAGAATTTGGATGTATAAGATTTGTGATTAAAGATGTCATGGAGCGCATTTCTTTTTGTATTTTGTATTTTATTTTATTAACTCTGCTGAAGAAAAACCATTTGGTGCTTATAAAATTTTTATATAACATACAAGGCTACTCAAAATTAGCCAAATTCATTCTTTTGCTATTGTATATAATTGATGAAAAAGCCTATTTAAATAATGCCTTGCCCAGAAAAAATGCTTAGGAATAAAAATTACATCAGAAAACAGGTGACACTGCTGTAATTCAGTATCTACGATTTTACCGATGGCTATATCTCAGCATCTTCTGACGGCTTTATTAGACATTTCTCAACGTAAAATCGATTCTTCATCACCAGAAACCCATATGTACATTTTTTCAATGCCCGCTATTAAAAAACTTTCAATTATCTGCAATTGCTATTTCTTCATGGAATTAAACTAATTTTGGACAGTATATTTATAATATTTATAACAAGTAACCGTACAAAATATCAATTTCTGTTAAAATTGGTTTGAAATTGGCGAAATTTATTTATTTATTTTTATTTTTTCCCTAGCATAAAGTCATGTGGATACGAAACAGTAAAGTAAATATTTCAAAACGATCGTGTAAGTTTCAAAAGCATTTAGCTGAGCAAGCAGGTTAGTATGGAGAATGAAGATGCATGAAATCTTTAAAATTCACATTTTAATTAATATCATAAAAAAAACTAATTAAAATTTTAAATTTTAGTTTCACTAATCACTCCAGTAGCCTTCTATGCACCCATTTGCCAAGATTCGACTTCTATGTTCAGTGGGGGTTGATGGTTATAAATGAACAAACACTGGGATAGACAGCGTGTTTTGTTATTATTTCTGTACTGATAAGTATAAAGGATTTAAGTCCATATTCTTGATTTTTTCAGGAGACGAAAAATAAAGTTTAACTAGCTAAAAACAAATCAGAAGAATCGATTAGGAAAAAGGTATTTCGTTGATTTATACCCTTTATACCATTCAGTGGTTGTCAACCTTCATTTAATAACGGGAAAAATTGAATTAAATATTTTATACCATACATGAATGGTAAATTTCTGAATTGGTCCTTTTATTACCAATGGATTTTCTCAAAGACTAAATGACATAGAATTATACCAATCGATATATATTTATACCAATCGATATATATTTATACCAATCCCTTTATACCAATCGATAGAGAATTTTTTTCTGAATCTGACTATGTACTTAACTCAAAATCGACATTTTTGGACTTAAATCCTTTATACTTATCAGTACAGATTTATACTAAACACTTAAAACTAATTACTTATTCAACGAATGACCTCTTAATTGGATGATAAGAAGAAAATTTGAAAACAGATTTTTAACTGGAGTTCAAGTTTCAACGTTTCCAGATCCCTTCCTCCAATTCCGTTACTACTTGAGCAACTGCTGTCATCGAAGTTATACATGTATGCAAAATTTCAGTTCAATTGGATGATAAGAACTAGGGGGGAAAAAAATATTTCATAGATATGGCCCACACGCATAAACAGGCATGTATGGAATATTTTTCCATAACTAAAAATGACTCATTTTTTACCATTATCCGAAAAATCATATTTTAGTAAAAGAATACGTTTCGAAATGTCAGGATGTTTAGCATGAAATTGAAAAGGAATATTTTAAAAATATTTAATTATTGAATTCTAATGATTAACTATTTTTTTTTTTTTTTTTTTTTTTTATAGAATAGAATAATTAAATACAGCTTTTTTGTGTTCAGAATTAATTTTTACTTTCCGAACATACATGTGTAGGGAGAGTATTGTAATCATAATAAAAATTCTATTTTGAGATTTCGGCGTATCTATACGTTTTAAGGTTCATTGAGTTCATTTTCGCTATTTTTACAGTGTTGTACGTATGTGTCTATATGTGTGTATAAGTGAACATGACAGCGTCTAAACTCTTTGTATGAATTAGCTGAAAATTGGTACGTATGTTATAGGTCACGGTAGCGTGAACTGTATTGCTTTTGATGACTTATTAACACACACACACACACATATATATATATATATATATTTACATGGAAACACACGAAAAAAAATTCTTTATCATTACAACCTATGGCCTCAAAATATCTAAAGTGCGATAACGTGTACATGCCTTATTGGAATGAACTGAAAATTTATACACAGGTCACCATTGCACGAACTACATGGATTTTAGTGAATCAAGCTCTTAAAGTTTTTTTTTACAGGGATGCAAAGAGAAATTCTTTATCATTATAATCTATGGGCTCAAATTATTTAAAGTGCAACAGTGTCAAAAAGCCTTCTTCGATTGAGATGAATAGGAAGATCTAAAGAATAAGAAGTAAAAAATAAAGCAAAAATGAGTTCCAGGCAAATATGTTGTCACCAAAAGTACTCGTAGTTGAAAAAAGGTACCTGTCGGAAAAGCAAGCTGTCGAGAAAGTGAGTTGTCGGGAAATCGTACCCGTGGGGAAAGTGAGCTGTCTGGAAAACTTAACTATTGGGAAAGTGAGCTGTCGGGAAATCGTACCTGTCGGGAAAGTGAGCTGTAGGGAAATTGTACCTGTCGGGAAAACATACTTGTCGGGAAAGTAAGCTGTCGGGAAAATGTACCTGTCGATAAAGTGAGTTGTCGGGAAAACATACCTGTCGAGAAACTGAGTGTCGGGAAATCGTACCAGACTCCATAGGAGTATGATTTTAAAATTTAGCTTTGGGGCAAACATTTCGGAGAAAAAAAAATAATATATTTATCTATTTATCAGTCAGTCACATCTTATGCTTGCAGAGAGCTTTTAACTGAACTCGTATCAACAACGGGAAATGAAATATTTTATGCATCACGCAAGAAAAAAAAAAAGCGGTCATTAAAACGTTCGCACGATTCCAACTTCCAACAATCGTACCTTTCGTGATAATCCGTTTTATCACGACAGTCCATTTGCTGGTAGAAGTGGATCGCGATAGGTTGTTTATATGAAGGGGTTTCCAAACATTTCTGATATCTTATAATTAAGTATTGTTTTTAAACCAAATTCTGTTTACTATAACGGTAGTTGACTCTTTAACGCTCCCTCATATTTTGTTTTGAAAATTGTTAAACTAATTTCAAAAATGGCTATTCGACACAGAGTTCATCATAGATATGTATAAAAAATAATCTGGTGTGTCACTCACACGACTTTCTCTTA
Source organism: Salticus scenicus (assembly GCA_963930645.1). Classification (NCBI taxonomy): domain Eukaryota; kingdom Metazoa; phylum Arthropoda; class Arachnida; order Araneae; family Salticidae; genus Salticus; species Salticus scenicus. The sequence goes on along the minus strand of OZ005652.1, from coordinate 32,845,541 downwards.
CCTTGCATTACAATAATATAAAGATATACAAACAATAGCGTACGATAATAAAGTTCAAAGTTCAATGTACTTTTAAAATAATCTAAAATAGGTTTAGGAAGAGTTTTATTTGACGTGAAATTCTGTGTGAGGGGAAAGGGGGTTGACCCCCCCCCCGTTCAATTATAGTGCATACAATTATTTAAAAAAAAATCGAAGCTGTTATTAATTGCCTAATACGTACTTCAAACTACCAAATTTGAATTTCTTGCAGTTATTTGTTCTTAAGTTACGCTGATAACAGATATGCATACAGATCGACTGCTAAAAATTGGACTTTCGTAATCAGGGCACCTCAAAAAGTGATTTCATGCAAAAAACCAGATTTGAAAATTAAAAATTACTTTGTTTACAGTATACGTGTATGAAAAATTAATTTTGCTGCCTGAGCAGTGTTCGACATAATAAAATGTGGCACAGCACTTCCATCAGTTGCATTCAATAGAAGTACATAAATTTAGTCTTACTTGAAAAGCATCTAAAACAAAAGAAATTACAATTCAACCAATTTTCAAATATAGTCGCAATAAATCCAAATACTTTGAGTAGCCCTGTAAATGAATGACGAATGGTTTCCGCTCAGCAATCTTTACAAAACAAACTTTTATGCATGTTATAAATTTTGTTGTTCCCGTTCTGTTTAAGTCAGCTCATAGATGTTACATAGATCAGCAATTTCCCCATAGACATAACGTATTTGAATTCTCTTGGATGTCCCTGTACACGAGCCATTTGCTTGATTTCAACGAAAAGTTTGTTGTAGCATTCCTATATGATACACATTTAGAATACCAAGTTTGGACTTTCTACTGTAATTTGTTTTTGAGATATATTGATAACAGACACACACACGCACGCACACAGACCAGTCGTTAAAAATATGATTTTCAGATTCAGGGGATCTCAAAACGTGTAAATGTAACAAAAACCCAATTTCGAAAATTTGATCCAAAAACAATACTTATTTCTCTCCTTATGGATTAGAGAAAGTAAAAAAAAAAAAAATAATAATAATAATAATAATAATAATAAGCATTTTTAATTTTTTAAATGTTTTTGGTTTGAAACATCTATAAGTTAATTTTATTAAATTCAAATAATAACACATGTCTGCAAAATCGTACTTTACAATTTTCATTTATTTATTTTATTTTATTTTATTTTGCACTGCTTTGGCTGTTTCTACTGTGTTTTGATATACCTTTTTTTGCCAAATAAATGTGACAACATTTATAATTACCTGAACCTGAATCATAGAACCTGAGGTACAGTCTTCCCTTAAACAGGAGCAATTGCAATATAGCAGCGCCACATGTTGAATGATTAGCACCAAAAGCTGATAGGCGCTAATTTATGTGAAAGTGCATCTACATATAAATTTATATGCAATTCTGTGCAGTAGTTCCTGAGGTATAGCCTTCTTTTAAATGGGAGAAAATGCAATATGGCAGCGACATCTGTTGAGCGATTGACACCAAAAGTTGATAGGCACTAATTTATGTGAAGGTTTCTACATAAAAATTTATATGCAATTCTGTGCAGTAGCTCCTAAAATATAGTCGCAACAAAATTTTTTTCACACATACACACAGGCCTTTTCTAAAAATCGTTAAATCGTGTTCTAGACCTTTCAAAACGTGTAAATCCACAGAAAACCAAAAATCGAAAATTTTTACGAATTAGAAGAAAGTAATAAAATGTTTACAAACACACAGACAGACACATGTAAACATGCCAACCATTAAAGCCTGAGTTTATATTCAGGGGTTATCAATACTTGTAACTCAAAGAATAACTTAAGTTTGAGAAACTCTGACCCTAAATTAATATTTTCTCTACCATATATCAGTAAGATAAAATAAAATATGCAACTTTACATAAATCGTTTACTGTTTGGCTTCTATCCAGATTCTAATTATTGTATGCATGGTGGAACGTTATGCTGCTGTAATCCAATATGTAAGGACATTACTTATTTATTTCATGTCATTATTTCAGAGAAATTTATTCTACAGGTAGAAAAGTGCATACTTCGTGACCGCGTAAAGTTACACTGAAACGATAGTGGACCATTACTTTGGAGATATCGTATATAAACTTTTTTCGAAAGTTGTAGGTCTAGCTAATACAAACTATGAATTTGGTAGATGTTTGATGTACTGCTTGCGGAGTAAATTCTGTACAGGAATAGAAATACAATTGCAATTCATTTTAAGAAATGAATGTAGGAAAGCAGCATTTATGTATTTTTTACTTATACTTCTTTTACGTCAGTACGTCAACTTAATTTAATCTTATGATATTGATATACCATATATTTTATCTTTATAAAAATATTGTAGATTAAAAATATTAAGAAATTCAATTTTCTCAATCATATTTATTCATCGTTCGTTACCCTTCACTGAATTATTATTTATTTATTTATTTATTTATTTATTTATTTTGACAAATTAAATAACTTTCATTAAAATAATTGTTTTGCAATTATTTACTGAATAATCTAAAGTACCCATCGTCTGCAATTATACCTGAATCGTGAATTTTTCTCCGGTTGTTATCAGATGATGTGAAAAGTGAAAATTAGTTGGTAAGTTATTCTTTTTTTTAATAAATAGGTTTCATTTCACTTTTGTAATACTATTGGTGGTGCATATATTTCAGTTAATTTATAGTCTTTACAATGGTTGTAGGCCATCCGTGCATGGAAATTTAACATATTTTTCTTGGCATCAAATCTCTTCAGAAAATTCTACCAAAAATGCACCCTTCTTAATAATAAAAGCGCTGGTTTCTAGGGGGGTAATGCTCGAAACTAATGTCATAGCTACAACAGTGCAATTTTGGAGGGGGGAAAAAAGTTAAATTTCCATAAATGGATGGTCTGTAGCCGTTGTCAAGAACCCTTTATGGGCTTGTAACGCTAATGTAATTATTTTTATGTGCTAAAATCTGTGAGTTCATACGGTATTTTTCATAAAAAAAATTTTTTTTGGACGATGCGGCTGAAGTATTTGGATTTCTGAATTAAACACGTGACTCATGGAAAAACCCTTATGAAATTTAAACTCTGGAAAAGATCTAAAATCTAGTTTGTTCTTTTGCTGATAATTTACTTTATTTTTACTTTATTTTTTACTGTCAAATAAACTTTTGACATAAGTTGCCCAATGTATCTACAAAGTGGGACAAAAAAAAAAAAAAAAAAAAAAAAAAGGCCGCGTTGCAGAAAAATTAACTTATACCTTTTTCATTTGCAATAACTTCAAAACATAATGATTAAAACAAATAAAACTGTCATGTTTGCATAATACCAAAGAGATAAAATGATACTTATATGTAATTTTTAATTCAGTATTTCACTTTATTACACTTCACAAAGTATTCAATAAAAATCTACAGAAAACTTTCTTTTTATACGTAATTTAATAAACATATACTTCGTATTCTATTATGATTTATTATATATGGAATAAACGTGTTATCTATATAAATAATAATAAGTATCTGTGTATCTGTCTGTGTGTCTGTTTGCGCTCTGGTGCTCACCTCACACTACTAATCGTAGAGCTACAAAACTAGGCAGATGGCTACCTGAGGTGCGCCTTATAGGTGTGCGCCTTATCGAGATTTTTTTGAATTTCGAATTTGATTTTTTTTTTAAATTACTATTAGTAGTAGTAGTAGTATTTCGGTTTTAAATATTGGCTTCTCTGTTTCATATTTCTAAAATTTATTCTTTCATTTCAATCATCTGCGCATCTTAGCAACGGCTATTACGCTATTTATTATTTTATTTATTTAATTCATTCATTTGAAAGCGAATTTTTTTTTTTCTTTATTATATTTACTCAAATGGTAATCAAATGGTAATGCAGTAGAAAAAATTAAGTATATTAAATGTTAAATTTTAAATCTTATTTATAACAATTATGTTTATGTATAAATTTTATAGTATAACAACTTTTTATTTTTCATTTATTATTATTATTATTTTTTAATTAATTCTTTTGAAAGAGATTGTTATTTATTTATTTATTTATTTTTATTTATAGTATTTTTCGGGAAAAAATGGTAGTATGTAGTAGAAATTATTAAACATGTTAAAATTTAAGTTTAATTAAAATTTGTTTTTTATTTATTTAATTCTTTTTAAAAGAAAAATCTACTTTTTCTTTTATTTATTATATTGCATTGATCGGAATCATATGGTAATATAGTGTAAAGAGAGGGGTCTATAAAATGCATGGTTCAAAAACTAAAATATTTAATATATGCTGAGATACAGCCATCTATAAAATCATAGTTCTTAAATAATAGCAGATTCACCTGTCGTCGATAAATACCGAAATTATAGTGCCCGGGAAAGACATTTCTGCAGTCAGTGGGAACCTGGACTCGGTGTAGTGCGGGCAGAAAAGGAGCTGCCATAGGCAGCTGGTACACGAATTGAGGTTTAGTAAGTTTTCAATTAATTTAATTTAATTTTTATTTATAATGTGATATATATGTATGTAAAAAAAATAGTGATTCAATTCTTTTGAAAATTCATTTAAAAGCCGGATTTTCATATTTTTAATTAGGAAGAAAGTTATTAATTAAAATGTATTAACGTATTTAACTCTATTAAATTTCTCGGCATTCTGTAGCTTTTTATGATACAGGGCAATTCAAACTACTTGTGCTTTTCTTCAATTTTGTAGTTAGTACCCTGTTTGCAATCGTGACTAAACCGATATTGGAAAGTGTGAGTTTGTTTATGAATGTTCTTTACATGTCTGAAGTTTAAAACTATTTAGTCAATATATTTTTTTTTTTTTTTTTTTTTTTTTTTTTTTTTAGCAAATAGACAAAATTAAAAAACAAAATAAAATAAATAAATACAAATTATAATTTGATCCCCAACTGCAGTTTTAATTAAAGAGGCTTATTAATAAGTTTTTTTTTTTTTTTAAGCCATACATTACTTTTTATTTTGAACCGCATTGATCATTCATAAATTTTTGTTTGTATGTAATTTCTATGTCTAAGGGATCAGTAGTTTTGTTGAGCGATATTTCTACTGGTTGGATATATAAAACCACCGAAAATGACGACATCAAAAAATTCTTGCATAGAACTGTATGCAATATTTTTTATTTGACTTTTTCTTTCTTTCTTCTTCTTCTTCTTTTTTTTTAAATCTGGCCGAGCCTGATTTTATCTGATTTTGTCCAGCCCAGGCCATACTTTGCAAATCTATATAAATAAAGAGAAGTGTCTGTGTATCTGTGTGTGTGTCTGTCTGCGCTCTGGTGCTCCCACTACTGATCGCAGAGCTTCCAAATTTGGCATATAGGTACCTGGGACCCTGCAGGTGTGCACCTCATTGAGATTTTTTCGAATTTCGAATTTAATTTTTTAAAATTAATGTTTTTCCGATTTTAAATATTCGCTTATTTGTTTCATTTTTCATCTCCTTATATTATTAAAATCTGTGCGCATCTGTCTTTCTGTCTGTCTGTCTGTCTTTCTGTCTGTCTGTCTTTCTGTCTGTCTGTCTGTCTGTCTGTGAGAAATGCCTTGTGACCGCTAAAGCTCCGGCGCTAATGGTCGCATCGCCTCGAAACCGGTGTCGACAGACGCAGAATTTCTTCATCTCGACATCGCGATAATTCGCTAAGCGATGCGACCCTAATTAGCGGAGATATTAATTAAAACGTCCACCCACGTCTACTGAAAAATGACCCAGAATTCATGATTAAATGCTTAAAAAGCGACATTTTTACGGAAAAAGTGGAAAATAAATTAGAAATATCAGTCGTATCGTTACAAATAAGGTATCAAATGAAAGGTCCGATTTTTCTGAATCCGACGGTTTAAACAGCTTATCGATAGGGCAATTAGATTTTTTAAAATTAACTAAACTAAAAAAAAATGGTGGCAACAAATCACAAGCATTTTAACTTGGCAGACGATCTTGAACGGAAAGAAAAAACATCTGCTATTTAATGAGGTCACATGTTTTTGTACTTTGATTAAAAATTGCAATATTCTATTTTCTTCAATTTTTCAAAATTTGCACATTTCAATTAGTATACAATCTTAACACCACAAAACAAACTTGCAGTTAAAATTTCATCCATTTTGGTCAATAAACAAAAGATTTACATTTTAATTGCAAATTAAATTTTATCTTTACACGCCTGACATTTTATCTGTCGAAAGAGGATGAAAGTTTCAAAACGACACAAATACACTTATGGTAAAAATATTTCTTTTTCTATGTACTTCCATTAACCGACTACCGTAGGTAATGGAATTCGAAATTTCACCTGACTTACACGTTTTGAGGTTTCCTAAATGGGTTTCTCTTTTGTCTCAATTACTAATTAAAAAAAATTTCATAAGTAATACATCATTTGAAAGCTTTGTTGAATTGGAATCGAACAGTAGATTACAGAAATTTCTACCACCAGATGGCGCTGTAATATTTTTAAATTACATTATTTCTATTTCTAATCATGATTAAATTTTTTTTAATGCGTCATTTGATACACATTTTAAAGTACTTTTACATTATCGAAAATGGAATTTGAGATTTCACCAGATTTACACGTTTTGAGGTCTCCTGAATCAGTTTTCTTTTGTATCTCAACTACTAATTAAAATAATTTCATAAGTAATATATCATTAGAAAGCTTTGTTGATTTGGGATTGAACAGTGGAATGCAGAAATTTCTACCGCCAGATGGCGCTGTAATATTTTCAAATTTCAATATTTCAATTTCTAATCATGATTAAATTATTTTTAATGCATCATTCGAAAGATATTTTAAAGTTCTTTTATATTATCGAAAGTTTTCAGCAGATTTACCCGTTTTGAGGCGTCCTGATTAGGTGTTCTTTTGCATCTCAGCTAATTGAGTAAGACCGTTCAAAATTGGTATACGTACGTTAATTAGAAGGGGCTGAAAGGGTGGGGGAGGAATAGGCGTGCACCGCGCGCGTATCCCCTAACTTGCGCGCGCGCAGCGAGCATGGGACTGCGCTGCCGAAGGCAGTGGGGGAGTCCGACTTTTTAACCGATGAGAAATAATTTTTTTAATTTTCTTTTCTTAAGAATAAATTTTATTTGAGAAGGAATACGTGCGCGTAGCGTGCGTATACCTTCACAAGTGCGCGCGCAGCGCGCATGGGTCTGCGCTGCCGAAGGCAGTGGGGACCCGGTGTGATTTTTTACCCGATCAGAAATGATTTTTTTTAGGGGGCACGAGTGTCAGGGAAGGAATGCGGGCGTGCAGCGCGTGTATTCTTTAATTTGTGCGCGCGCAGCGCGCATGGGACTGCGCTGCCGAAGGCAGTGGGGACCCGGGCCGACTTTGTACCCCATGAGAAATGATTTTTTTTTTTCATTTCTTTTCTTAAGAATAAAAATTTGATTTGAGAAGTAATATTTGCGCGCAGCGCACGTATACCTTAACACGTGCGCGCGCAGCGCGCATGGGTCTGCGCTGCCGAAGGCAGTGGGGACCCGGTGTGAGTTTTTACCCGATCAGAAATGATTTTTTGGGGGGGGGGGGGCACGAAGGGTCAGGGAAGGAATACGCGCGCGCAGCGCGTGTATCCCTTAACTTGTGCACGCGCAGCGCGCACGGGACTGCGCTGCCGAAGGCAGTGGGGACTCGGGACGACATTTTACTCGATCAGAAATGATTTTTTTTTTAAATTTCTTTTCTTAGGACTAAAAGTTACTGTTAGTGATTCATTAATTATAGTGATTCATTTGAAAATACTGACCCGCTAGCGGGCGAAGCTCGCTAGTAGATTTATTATTTTGCTTCAGTCGTCTGCGTATCTTAGCAACGGCTATTACGCAACTTATTTTTATTTAATGCATTCATTTGAAGGCGATTTTTTTTTTTTTTTTTTTTTTGTTATATTTATTGAAAATAAAATCGTAATGCAGTAGAAAAAGTTAAGCATAATTAGTCTTAAATTCAAAAACGTATTTATAACAGTTATGTTTAATTTTTATAGTAGAACAACTTCTTATTTTTCATTTTTTAATGAATTGCTTTAAAAGAAAAAACTTTTATTTATTATTATTATTTTTTTTATTTACAGTATCTATCGGGGAAAATGGTTGTATATACATAGTAAAAATTATTAAATTGATTAAAATTTATTTGTTTATATATATATATATATATTTTTTTTTTTTTAATCTACTTTTTATTTTATTTTATTTTATTTTATTACATCGGTCGGAATCATATCGTAATATAGTGTGAATAGCATGGTCTATAAATGATTCAAATCTAAAATATTTAATAGATGCTGAGATACAGTCATCTTTAAAATTGTAGTTCTTAAATAGTAGCAGATCCCCCCCCCTGTCGTCGATAAATATCCAGATTGAAGTGCCCGGGAAAGATCTTTCTGCAGGCATGAGAAACCTAGACCTGGTGCAGTGCGGGCGGGAAAAGAGCTGCCGTAGACAGCCGGTAACAGAAGCGAGATTTGGAGCAATTTCAGTTTCTTTCTTTTCTTTTCTTTTTTTTTTAGATTTTGTCTATAATGTGGTGCAAAAAAATAAATATTAATTCAATTCTTTCGAAAATTCATTTAAATATAGTGACCAGCGAAGCGGGCGTAGCCTGCTAGTAAATAAATAAACAAAATATAAATATAAATAAATAAATAAATAAATAAAAATAAATATAAGGACGGCCAAGCCTGAGCCTCAAAATTTCAGCCAATGCAGACTTCCAATATATGCATAATTAAATATACATTTTGAATTTCGACACGTCATGACTATAACTATATCCCGATCCCGTAATGTGGAAAAATATTTCATAATTTATCACTGTGCATTATTTATCAACCATTCGACATATTTTGGAACAATTTATCTGCAGAATGAAAAAAGTTTTTTTTAGTGCTAGAGGCCTATTTCAGTCGGTACAGTTGTCGAATTTTTATAATACACTCTTAATTAGAGCTAAGGGCCTATTTCAGTCGGTTTATTGAATGGGGATTTATTGAATGAAGTCCCCCCAAGGCCCAACTTTGACATGAGTCCCCCCCCCCAGGCCCAACTTTGACATGAGTCCCCCCCCCCAAGGTACCCCTATTTCAGTCGGTACAGCGTTGTCGAATTTTTATACGTCACTCTTAATTAGTGCTAAGGGCCTATTTCAGTCGGTTTATTGAATGGGGATTTATTGAATCAAGGCCCAACTTTGACATGAGTCCCCCCCAAGGCCCAACTTTGACATGAGTCCCCCTCCCAGGCCCAACTTTGACATGAGTCCCCCCCAAGGCCCAACTTTGACATGAGTCCCCCCCAAGGTACAACTTTGACATGAGTCCCCCCAAGGCACACCTTTGACATGAATCCCCCCCAAGGCACACCTCCCCCTCATTGAGAAAAAGAGAAAAAACGTTGTTTTGCGGCTATAAGACAGTTTGGACTTTCAACGTTATTTGTTACAATATCTGCAGCTGAAACACATTGGTTTGATTTAATGAAAACTTTATCATGGAATTTAGATCGTCACGAATTAACTAAAGAAGAATTTGTCGATATTAACAAGTTTAGCAGTAGGCCTCTGGCACTAAATTAAAATCTGTCAATGTCAGATTTTCATGTTTTTTTTTTTTCCCTGAAAAAGAGAAAGAAAAAAAACAATAAATTTGTAAATATTTCAATAATAATGCATTTATTTGCTTAAACAGTTTTTACTCTGCAATTGAAAATATATCTCTGTAACTAATGATTAATAAAAACAACCATTGGGATGATAGCATTGAATATTTTGTATATGTATAGTTTTCACTTTGTTTTAAGTCTTATATATAACCATAATTACTAGTTCAGTCTAAGTCACAAACTCATTTTTATAAAAAAAATTGTGGTACAGAATTATTTACAGTTTTAATTAAACTTACTTTAGCGACGACGGCGTTTTTCTTAGTGCACAAATACTTCTTTGCTTTTGTCCCATAGATATACACAAATTTTGTATCTATCGATCGGAACAACTGTACAACTGCTGACAAAAAATAAACAAGTGTTAATAATTTTTAAAATCAACTGCATAAACAATATTGTTTAAACATTTTATTCTCAGGTAAAACAAATCAGCAAAAAACTTGTAAAGGTGTTTTCAGGAAACCTGTAGGTATTTCGGACTTTTCTGCAGGTAACCTGTAGGTGTTTTGGACTTTATGAAATAAACATGAGTGAAACCTTTTAAAAAAATCCTTAATATTTCCAAAACGAAACCCACTGTTTTTATTTTTCTTCAAAATACCCGTGGAAATCTTTTAAATACCTGCAAATTTTATAAAAAGTCCGAAATACCTACAGTATACCTGAAGTTTTGGGCTGATTTTTTTTTTTTTTTTTTTTTTTTTTTTTTTTTTTTTACCAGGGTTGCACTAATACGTTTTATAATGTTCAAATAACTTAACAAAATTAATTAAAAAAAAAAAAAAAAAAAAAAGAAAGAAAGAAAAAAAGACAAGACAAGAAAAGAAGGGGAAAAAAATTCACTGTATTTTTCCAGAGATGAAAAATCTATATAAATAAAGAGAAGTGTCTGTGTATCTGTGTGTCTGTGTGTGTGTCTGTCTGTCTGTGCTCTGGTGCTCACACTATTGATCGCAGAGCTTCCAAATTTGGCATATAGGTACCTGGGACCCTGCAAGTGTGCACCTCATCTAGAATTTTTCGAATTTCGAATTTGAAATTTTTAAATTAATGTTTTTTCGATATTAAATATTGGCTTTAATGCTTCATTTTTCATAAATTTAATTCTTTGATTGTAATCGTCTGCGTATCTTAGCAACGGCTATTACGCAATTCATTTTTATTTAATACATTCATTTGAAGGCGATTTTCTTTTTTTTTTAAATTATTATTATATTTATTGAAAATCAAACGGTAATGCAATAGAAATAAATTGTTACGTTTATGTATAAATTTTATAGTATAGCAACTTTTTATTTTTTATTTTTTTTAATTAGTTCCTTTAAAAGAAAAATCTCCTTTTTTTTAAAATTATTATTATTATTTATAATATTATTGGGTGAAAAAAAATGGTAGTTTATAGTCGAAAGAGTTTATAGTAGAAAGGATTAAACTGATTAAAATTCGTTTGTTTTTCATGTATTTAATTCCTTTTAAAAGAAAATTTGCTTTTTTATTTTATTTTATTGCACTGGTTGGAATCAAATCGTAATATAGTGTAAATAACGGGGGCTATAAAACACATGGTTCAAAAACTAAAATATATAATAGATGCTGAGATACAGTCATCTTTAAAATCGCAGTTCTTAAATAAAAGAAAATCTATAAGTCTTCGATAAATACCCAGATTGGAGTGCCCGGGAAAGACTTTTCTGTAGACAGTGGAGAACAAGTTTTTATTTGTAATGTGATGTAAAAAATAAATGCTGATCCAATTCTTTTGAAAATTCATTTAAATATAGTGACCGGCGAAACGGGCGTAGCCTGCTAGTAAATTATTAAAATTCGCACAGAAGAAAAAAAAAAAAAATCCTAGGATAGAATCGCTCCAAAAAATTAAAGGGAAAAACTTATTATTACTATTACTTTTTTTTTTTTTTTCTTCCTTTCCAGATGTTAGGCGCGGGCAAGCCATATTATTTCCACATACCTTACTATAGGTGCGAGGAAATTAGGCATTCCTAAAAATATTTGATCTCGGTTTTTTTTTAATATATATATATGTTTACTACACGTTTTGAGATGTGAAGAATCTGAAAGTTCCAAAATCAATGTGTTGTCCCTCTATAGGTTAGTCAATTTATTAGTTAGTTCGTTAGTTGCTTTCTTGTCTGTGTCGATCGATGGTATCTTAAGAACAAATAGTGGTGAAGTGGTTGGAACAATTTTAAAAGACCACTTTTGATATAGTGGCAAGTGACAAGTACTGTTCCAAATAAACTTTTATTCTTTTATCGTACTGAAGTTATCTCGAACAATTTGTTTTTAAGATTAATTCCATCGACTTTTTATCTTACCGAAAGTGATTCCCTGTTTCCAGGTCGATTTTTACAATTTTACAAATCACATCCTGAGAAGAAAAGTTCTATGATCTAGATTAATCCAAGCATGTCTTGTCTTATGCCTCTATTTTCTCTACTTATCTCTCATTCCTCTACATCCTCCAATTATTTTGTAGGAAGAAACGCTACCCAGCCGTGAATATTCAACCAAGAGTACAACTTTTCCCGTCGCTGTTACAGTCACCCAAAAACTGGAGACGAAATTGCTTTGAATAAGTGAAAACGGATGAAAGCATGGTATTTTCTCATTAAAATGTCAAACGAAATCAACCGTTATTTAGCAGAAAAACAGTGTCGCGATTTGAATGTGTTTTCTAAAGCGTTTGTTCATTTCTTGGATTAATCATAAAAGAGTAAAAGTTAATTTCAGAAATGTCTGTTGAAGTAAAGTGAGGATATTTGGCAAAGCTTTGTTTGACAAAGGTAAGTGATATATATGTACTTTTTTGTACGACAGGATTATTATTTTCAATCGGACATTTCTCGTCGTCATCATTTGCTGTGTTTTGGAATACGTCGAGAATCCATATATGTACTATTTTTAGTAAGACAGGACTATTACTTTCAATGAGACACTGCGCGTCGTCATCATTTGCTGTGTTTATCTGGAATACGTCGCTATGGCTTTCCCTTTGGCAATAAGTTAATATACATACATATATATATATATTAAACTAAAATTCAGATGAAACTTGTTGCAAAAGAAATTTTAAGAAATGAATGCAGCAACCGTTGCTAAGAAACGTAACTTCATATTTTACGGTAAAAAGACAGTTATTTTATTTGTTTATTTATTTATTACGCTTTTCGTATATTTAGACCCATTAAAAAATGTTTTTCTTTTTTCGCCTCTTGTAATATCTCTTTTCGCCTCTCAAATAAAAAAGCTTTTAAAATAAAATTGAGAAAAATCGTGTGAAAGAAATTAACAGCTTTCGTATAGGATCCCCTTTGTTAAATTTGAAATTTGGCACCAAAGTAGCCAATGATATACGAATATTTTAAGAAATTTTCTGTAATATAACAGCATTTTTCTTTTCTTTACAGTGCATATATGTTTTTCATTTTAATTGCGGAAAAAATCTGTTAATCTATATATATAAAAGAGTAAACTCACTGACTGATTCACTCACTGATTCACTCACTGATTCACTGACTCAACACGGTTGTGGCGATCCTATGGGAGATAGAGTCACAATTTTTGGTGAGCAGGTTGATTTTAGGACCCTGACGCTCACTAAGACGGGATTTTGCGAAATACCCCCCCGTTCACCCCCGGGGGGGGGCAGAAGGCAAAAACTACCTTTATAAGCATAACTCGGCTCCAAAATGCTTCACGGTGAAGAAATTGCAGATGGGGAGACTAGACTTGAATATAAAAAAATCATTTTCTGCGATTTTGGAATTTTGGATTTTTAAGGGGGATAGGGGGTAAAAATGAGATTTTCGGGGGCGCATAAGGCAAAAACACATTTATAAGTATAACTCGGCACCAAATTACTTCACAGTGAAGAAATTGCAGATGGGGAGACTAGACTTGAATACAAAAAAATTGTTTTCTGCGATTTTGGAATTTTGGATTTTTAAGGGGGATAGGGGGTAAAAATGAGATTTTCGGGGGCGCATAAGGCAAAAACACATTTATAAGTATAACTCGGCACCAAATTACTTCACAGTGAAGAAATTGCAGATAGGGAGACTAGACTTAAATACAAAAAAATCTATTTCTGCGATTTTGGAATTTTGGATTTTTAAGGGGGGTAGGGGTAAAAATGAGATTTTCGGGGGCGGATAAGGTAAAAACACATTTATAAGTATAAATCGGCACCAAATTACTTCACAGTGAAGACATTGCAGATGGGGAGACTAGACTTGAATACAAAAAAATAGTTTTCTGCGATTTTGGAATTTTTGATTTTTAAGGGGGGAAGGGGGTGAAAATGATTTTCGGAGGTGCAGAAAGCAAAAACACCTTTATAAGCATAACTCGGCTCCATATTGCTTCACGAGGAAGAAATTGCAGATGGGGATACTAGACTTGAATACAAAAAAATCATTTTCTGCGATTTTGGAATTTTGGATTTTTAAGGGGGAAAAGGGGCTGAAAATGATTTTCGAAGGTGCAGAAGGCAAAAACCACCTTTATAAGCACAACTCGGCTCCAAATTGCTTCACGGTGAAGAAATTGCAGAGGGAGAAACTAGACTTGAAAACAAAAAAATCATTTTCTGCGATTTTGGAATTTTGGATTTTTAAGGGGGGGAGGGGGTATAAATGATTTTCGGAGGCGCATAAGGCAAAAACACATTTATAAGTATAACTCGGCTTCAAATTACTTCACAGTGAAGAAATTGCAGATGGGGAGACTAGACTTGAATACAAAAAAATCATTTCCTGCGATTTTGGAATTTTGGATTTTTAAGGGGGAAAAGGGGCTGAAAATGATTTTCGAAGGTGCAGAAGGCAAAAACCACCTTTATAAGCACAACTCGGCTCCAAATTGCTTCACGGTGAAGAAATTGCAGAGGGAGAAACTAGACTTGAAAACAAAAAAATCATTTTCTGCGATTTTGGAATTTTGGATTTTTAAGGGGGGAAGGGGTATAAATGATTTTCGGAGGCGCATAAGGCAAAAACACATTTATAAGTATAACTCGGCTTCAAATTACTTCACAGTGAAGAAATTGCAGATGGGGAGACTAGACTTCAATACAAAAAAATCATTTCCTGCGATTTTGGAATTTTGGATTTTTAACGGGAGAAGGGGGCATAAATGATTTTCGGAGGCAAATTTAGAAAAATACGTATTTTCGAGTAAAAATAATAGCTCAAAGATGTAAAAAAAAAAAAAAAACCGCCCAGCGTCTTCTTGAAAATATTTCCAAAAACTCATTTTTTGATTTTTTTCCGATTTTTTTTTTTTTTTTTTTTTTGAGGGGGGGGAGGGGGGGGGCAAAAAAATAAAAATAGTGTCAGATCGTTTAAAATTGGTACATAGAGGGGGGGAACGGGGGGGGGCAGTATGGGGGGGCTATGGGCAAAAACAAATAGAAATACAGTTAGGCCGTTCAAAATTGGTACAGATAGGTTTTAAAGGCCTGCAAGGCGAATGGCGATATTTTCGAAAGTGTAAAGTTATTAGGAGGGGAGAGATGGGGGTGGGGAGAGGGGGGGGCAAAAAAATAAAAATAGAGTTAGATCGTTCAAAATTGGTATATAGAGGTTTTCGATACTTACAAATCGATTGCAGATATTTTCGAATTTGTAAAATTATTAGGAGGGGCGGGAAGGCAGGGGGGGGTGGGGGCAAAAACAAATAGAGATACAGTTAGGCCGTTCAAAATCGGTACAGATAAGTTTTAGAGGCCAGCAAGTCGAATGGGGATATTTATGAAAGTGTAAAGTTGTTAGGAGGGCCGGGAAGGGGGGGGGCGGAGGGGCAAAAAAATAGAATTGAGTTAGAGCATTTAAAATTGGTATATAGAGGTTTTCGATACCTACAAATCGATTGCGGATATTTTCGAATTTTTAAAATTATTAGGATAGACAAGAGGGGGGGGGGGGGGGCAAGGGGAAAAATAATAGAAATAAGAGTTAGAGCATTTTGGGAATTTTTTCCAAAGGCAGTGAGAACTAGGTGCGACATTTTTCCTAATAAGATTTTTTTTTTCTGTTTTTTTTTTTTTTTTTTTTTTTTTCACGTGATAAAAATTAATGCAATTTTGAGAATTCAGTAATTATAGCGATTCATTTAAAAATAGGGACCAGCGAAGCGGGCTTTTCCTGCTAGTATTATATAAATCTTTTGTTTGAAAAAGTTTTTTCTTTTTTCCCTTTCACATTTTTTCCAATGTTTTAAACACTTTTTCGTGGGTATTTTCTTCAAAATGTAATCCTGCAGAGCCAAACTGTTTCCTTTAATTTTAATACTATATCAGCAAGTTTCTGGATTTCAGTATCATAATAATTTGCGTTTTCATCTTCTTTAGCAATCTGTTGTTAGTACTGCTTTTATTTTACTCACTGTTCAAAACCTCTGATACATACAGTATTACCAAGATATTCAATGGTTCTGAAAAAATCCAGTTTTTATTCATTGATCGTCATGAACTGTATAAATATAGGAAGGAATTATTTTGAGGAACAGAGTTAAAAATAAATAAATAAAAGGTTACTGTAGAAAAAAGTTCCTTAAAAGGAGAATGTATTTCACTCTTCAAAAGTTATTTTACGAGGAGCTTCTTAAAATATTTGATTTCGAAGAAAATGTTCGTAATGGAAAGAATACATACTATTTGTAGGAATTTAACTACAAATAATTAATTTTCGACGGACCATCTTCGTTGTTTTAATATTTTTAATTTGTACGATCACATACATCAAGTATTTACACTATATACAACGAAGAATAATAGGTAGCACATAAATAATAATTGTGGGCGTCAATAAATTTAAAGTTCTTTGCCCACGTCCATTGTACTTGGCTTCTCATAGCCTTCTGCCCGGTGATCCGCGACGGGGTGGCGCGCATGCGTCAACATCCCGCCCGGCCTTGCTATGTTGTCATGCAAGAACTTACAATATTTTTTTGCAAAACTTCAAATTTACAATTTCACATAACATGAATAGATAAAATAATAACAAATAAATGAATGTAACATAATATCAATATTTCGCACAACACATAGAATTAGAAAAAAGATTAACTGATTATAATAAACAGAAATTTTCATAATTAACTAACAAATTTAGAGTAATATATATAATACAGTAAATTAATATAATAAATGTTCATATTCATTTTTACTCCTCGATAGGCAGCACACACAATCTGGAGATGGATCTTTTGTAAATCCCTTTGGTAGTTTTTATATCTACCAATCTAACTTTATTATCCTGACCAGGATATAGCTTTATTACACGCCCTAAAAACCACTTGCATGGTGGAAGATTTTCTTCCCTGACTAAAACCATGTCTCCGATTTTTAAATTTTCTTTATCAATTATCCATTTTCTGCGCTGTTGTAAGTTATTCAAGTAAGAAAGACTCCATCTTTTCCAGATTGCCTGAACTGACTTCGTAATATTTTGCCAAGCATTTAGGCGATTTTTTTCAATATTGGTTAAAGAGGGTTCAACAACAGCCGTTATTGGCCTTCCAATAAGAAAATGGGCTGGAGTTAAAACCTCTAAATCTTCAATACTTGAAGTTAGCGGAGTCAGTGGTCTCGAGTTCAAGATCGCTTCCACTTGAGTAACAAGTGTAAGCATTTCTTCAAATGTAAATTTTGAATTACCCGCTATGCGTTTAAAATGGTATTTAAACGCTTTGATATTTGCTTCCCATAGACCACCCCAATTTGGACTCCTTGGAGGAATAAAAACCCATTCTATTTTTTCCTCTGCAAAAAAATTGAATAAGGATTCTTCCTTATCTCTTACCAGTTTATACAAGGCATTTAGTTCCCTGTTGGCGCCTACCATATTGGTCCCATTATCCGAAAATATTTTATGACACTTGCCCCTTCTCGAAATAAATCTTTTTAACGCAGCTATCAGAGCTTGTGAAGTTAAATCACTAATAAGTTCAAGATGTATAGCCTTTGTTACTAGACAAATGAAAATACAAACATAAATTTTGATTTCTGGACCTTTCCTTCCATATTTATTTTTGATTAAAAAGGGTCCAGACAAATCTACCCCAGTTGAATTAAATGTTTTATCTGGCGTTATTCTTTGTTTTGGCAAGTTTCCCATTTTTTGTACACATACTTTCGGATTTGCTTTAAAACAGACTAAACATCTGTGCACAATTTTTTTACAAAGATTTCTCCCATGAATGGGCCAATATTTTTGCCTAACCTGAAACAGAAGATGTTGGGGACCAATATGAAAATACTTTTCATGATAATATTTTACAATTAATTCCGTTAATTTATTTTTTGAAGGAAATACATAAGGATGCTTAATCGAATAAGATAACTGCGAATTTTGCAGTCTCCCCCCTACCCTTATTAAACCATTGTCATCCAAAAATGGGGATAAATTAAAAATTTTACTCTTATGTGATACATTACCGCCACTTTTCAAGGCAGATATTTCAGTATTAAATTCCTCCTCCTGCAGCTGTTTCAGTAGGAAGTCTTCTGCCTTTGTCAGCTCTTCAGGCATCAGCGGTCCTTTCTTCTTTTCTAAAGGATTTCTTAGATTGTGAAGAAACCTGAAAAGAAAACTACATATACGTAATATTTTTAAAAATTTATTACTACGATTAATCAGATAGTTCAAAATAGTAAAGTCCTTTTTCAAATTTAGAGTCACTGCATTTTCAGATTTTAATTCAGGAGTGTAGTCTTCCTCATTTAGTTCTGAAAAGTCAATAAAAGATTGTTTGTTTTTCGGAAATTCAGGATCTTTCAGAAATTCAGCACCTGTCCACCATGTGGCGCTGGTTGTTAGGCTTTCAGCAGTCATCCCTCGGGACAACAGGTCAGCAGGATTTTCTTT
The DNA here is from genome assembly GCA_963930645.1 of Salticus scenicus. Classification (NCBI taxonomy): domain Eukaryota; kingdom Metazoa; phylum Arthropoda; class Arachnida; order Araneae; family Salticidae; genus Salticus; species Salticus scenicus. The sequence continues at coordinate 32,826,914 of OZ005652.1, read as the reverse complement.
ACTTGCACAATGGAACCAAGAGTTAGGGTTTGTCAGGCTGGCAATTTCTTGAACACGGTTGGCGACAAACTGCTTCCATCGGGTTTTAGTACCCTTTATCCAGAAAAGCACTATCTGCGAATCAGTCCAGTGATATTCAACAGAAGGTCTTTTAAGGTTTACAGTATTTTTCACTTTGGTGATCAGACGAGCTGCGACCAGGGCACCCAATAATTCAAGGCGAGGTAGTGTAACACCGCTGAGGGGAGCTACACGGCTCTTGGAAGTCAAAAGTTTTACTGAAATACCATTTTTTGATTTTGTTCGTACATAAATGGCAGCGCCATATGCTTTTTTGCTAGCATAGCAAAAACTATGTAATTCAACTACATCTTCTGGGGAAGTGGCATCAAGGACGAATCTAGGGACTTCAAGCTCTTTTAACAAGGGTAATTCCGAACACCATTTCATCCACTCTTTTTCGATATTTGGTGATAATGATTCATCCCATTTGGTTTTAGTTGTCCAGATATCTTGAATGATAATTTTTGCCTTGACAGTGAATGGAGAAATTAACCCTAAGGGGTCGAAAATTCTCCCTACGGCTTGAAGAATGGTACGTTTTGTAATTTTATTTATGGATATAAAGTTCAACAAACTCTTGATATCTACAATCAAATTATCTTTATTAGTATCCCAAGATAGTCCCAAGATCTTTGTCTGATTTATACCTAAGCTGATGGTAGATTCTACAGGGTATGTATCAAATTTTTCGCTTTTCCACTGCTCTGTTAATTCGGTATCGTTACTTATCCATTTTCTAAGGGACATTCCTGCGGCTTCCATAATATATTTTGCACTTCGTGATAATTCAAGTGCTTCGTTAAAATCATTACCTCCAGAAATTAAGTCGTCTACGTAAAAACATTTATCTAAAAGTCGAACAGTAGCGGGAAATTCTTCTCTATACTTCTCAATGTGATGTCTAATAGTAGCAGCGAGTAAGAATGGACTTGAACACACCCCAAAATTAACTCGATTGAAACGATAAATCTGTAATTTGGGTTTTTTATGTGCATGCGGTTCTTCATCACTCCAGAAAAAACGAACAGCGTCTTTATGTTCATCAGCGAGACAGATTTGTAGAAAGGCTTGTTTAATATCAGAACAAAATGCTATTTTGTTTAATCTAAAATTAATTAAAACATCCAAAAGATTCGGATTTAAATTTATCCCCTGCCATAGGCAATCATTCAGTGACAGCTGATTATTTTGATGACTCCCTGCATCAAATACGATTCTTGTTTTGGATGTTAAGCGACCTTCCTTTCTTACTGCCTGATGAGGCAAATAATAAATAGGTTTGTTTAAATTATTTTCTGCTGTACTGGGTTCAACTATTTCTATTATTTTTTGATTTACGTAATCACGAATAATCTCTCTATACTGTTCATATAATTCTCTATCATATTTAAAACGTCTCCATAAACTTAAAAATCGTTGTTTCGCTAACGTGTAATTATCGGAAAGTTCATTATAGGGTCTTCTAAAGGGCAAGTGTACAACGTAGCGTTTGTTTTTAAACTGAATCGTTTCATTAAAAATTTCTATAGCTTTATCACTTTCTTTTTGAATTGCATCGTCTCTTATTCCAATGCTTTCTAGATCGAAAAAGAGTTTAAGAGTGCTACTAAGGGAATCGTCTGACAAAACGAAACACTGTTTCGAATTATTCAGTTCTGTTTCTTCAACCTTGCCACACGCTAGCCATCCAAATTCGGTTTCCTTAAAAAACAAATCGTCATTTATTTTATAAGTATTATCCTTTAAAACTTTGAATAATATATCTGCACTGATTAACGCTTCTATTTCATTCGGTTCAAAAAATGTCTCGTCACTCAATTTCAAAAATTCTGGAATTTTTATGTCTGAAATGTTTAATTTATTGCATGGTGTAAGCCCAGTTATTTTATCTACAATCAAAAATTCTACTGGTTCACTAAAAGAACAATCTTCATTTGAAATAAAGGTATCTAATTTCCACTTAATATTTTGGGTCAATCCATTCAAACCTGAAACTGGAGTTTTTATTTTTTCTCTTTTAATTCCTAAACATTCACTCATCTTTTCAGTTAATACGCACACATTTGAAGCGGAATCCAGAACGCATCTTATTTTTATTCTTTTTTTGTTTTCGCATTGAACATAAATATAAGCTGTCGAAAACAGAATACTTTTTCTATTTTCTTTTAAATATCTGCTATTATTACTCAAAACGGAAGCATTTAATTGCGCAATCCGTTTGTCTATATCTGGTAATTTGGATGAATTTATTTCATCTGAGTCTGGAACCGGGGTTTTGGCGCCAGAAGAAAAACATAATAATCTGTTGTGCTTCATTCCGCAGGTGCATTTGAATTTTGATAAGCAATCATTTTTCTTATGGTTTTGCCTAAAACAAACCTCACAAAGCTTGTGAAGGCGTATTATACTTAATCTTTCGTTAATGTTTAATTTCAAAAATGCATCACATTTATAAATAGGGTGATAAGTATTTTTACAAACAATACAATTTTTGTTTTTATTTTCATGCATTAAAAGAGTTTTAGATTTGTTAATAGCCGGAAAGTTTTTGTTAGTATTTTTATTTCCGCTAGTCATATTCGTTCTATTAATAGATAATAAAACTGATTCTCGTTGTTCCAAAAATTTGATAAATTCTTCAAAGGTGGGAACATTTTTGGATTTATGGGACAACTCAAAATTCTTTCTAGATTCTCTGTCTAACTTTGCTACGAGAATATTTATAATGAAAACATCTGATAATTTATTCTGCACATATTTCAGAACTTTCAAGGCACGCAGATTTTTCTGAATGCAATCAATCATGTTTCTTATCTCTTTGGGATTTTCAGTTTGAATTTTCTCAAAATTCAGAATATTTTGTACATGAATATCAACAATTAATCGCTCGTTATCATAGCGATTTTCTAATGCATTATATAATGATTCAAATGTATCAAAATTACTAACTAGATTTTTAGCGTCATATTTGAGACAAGATCTAAGATAGTATAATTTCTGCGACTGATTAATATGAACATTATTGGTTATTAAATCATCAAATTGTTCTTTAAAAGAACTGAATTCCTCATATTTTCCTGAAAATTCAGGTAATACTAAAGGAGGAATTTGAGTTTTAATTTCAAAGGAATCTTGAGATGCATTTTCAGTCGCATTTATTTTTTTATGAGAATCAAATTTCTTATAAGAATTAATAAGAGTATTAATTCTTACCTCTAATTTTTCCAGACGTTCTTCACATGAGTCAAGGTCGTCATCTATGGTTGCTTGTTCAGCATCTTTCAAGTCTTGAATTTCGTAGTATTTTTGTCGTAATTCATCGATTTTTGTTTGTAGCAGTTCTATGTTCTTTAATTTCACTTTTAATTCCACTATATCTATATCGTAATTTTCGGCATTCGTGCCTTCTACATAGTTTTCAATTCTAGTTATCTTCCCTTTCAAGGAAGATTTCAATTTATTATTTTTATCCATAAGTCGCTTATTACAAGCTCCTTTCTCGACGGAGCCACTTTTTTGTAGGAATTTAACTACAAATAATTAATTTTCGACGGACCATCTTCGTTGTTTTAATATTTTTAATTTGTACGATCACATACATCAAGTATTTACACTATATACAACGAAGAATAATAGGTAGCACATAAATAATAATTGTGGGCGTCAATAAATTTAAAGTTCTTTGCCCACGTCCATTGTACTTGGCTTCTCATAGCCTTCTGCCCGGTGATCCGCGACGGGGTGGCGCGCATGCGTCAACACTATTTTTTCCTAATATAAATTTGCAGTGTATTTAATCGAAGAAAATTAATGTAACGGTTTATAAATAAACATAAAAAAAAAAAAAAAATGAATAATAATATTTTTAAATATTATAAAATAATGGATATTAATATCATTAAATATATTATAAATCAAGCATAGTAACAAAACTGTTGTACAGTCAGAAGAAAAAAAAAAAAAAAAAAGGCTACCCCCTATTAATTTCTCCGCAAATTGTTGAATAAATATGTGTCTGGTGCCGATAGTTTGTAATGGTATATTTAGATTTTGTTATGGACATTAAAACTTGCACCAACTTCATTATTTCAAATGGCAACACCTATTTTTATCAACTTTTTTGGGTTATTGTAATCAAATCAACTCGGAAACTAGCATAGTTTATAGTTTTATATCAAATTTTTATAGAGTTATAGCCTGCCAAAGTCAAAGGATACTAATTTTAAATGATTGTGAGAGGCAATAATTCATATCTTCCCGAAAAATTATTATATTCAAATTTTATCTTCAATGTTATAGAAAAAGCCTGTCCAACCTAAAACAACTGGTGAGCCGCATTGGAAATATATTTTATTCGGACGGGCCGCACCGTATGTGCAAATGTGTATGCGTACATATGTAAATATTTGTGAATGTATGAATCATCTACGCATATACTTTTTTCAGGGGAAGGTAAGGTGAAGATTTGGAGCCGAATACATTAATTTAAATTATTTTCATTCATAAATCAACAATAGAATTATAAAAAATCCATGACTATAAAAAAAAAAAAAAAAAAAAAAAAAGAATGACTAATGGATCTAATAATATTTCATTACAATAGTTTGATTCTTTACCTACCATAATATTTGAAAGAGATTTTTACTATGGAAAGTCAGAAAGGATTTATTAATTTTTAATCTGTTAACCAAAGCTATAATTTTAAATATTGTTAGTCACTTCGCAGGCCGCATGCGGCCCGTGGGTTGGCCACCCCTGCTTTAGAATGAAGTGACACAGACATAGTTCCTGCATATTTTTGATTATAAAACATACATTATATTATGAAAATTATTAATAAACTTATATTTACAAAAATTATGAATTAAGACTTTTATTAATTTTTGCACGAACAGAACAGGTATCATCCAAAAATATGGGTTTTCAAACTTACAGCTCATTGCTATCATTATTTTTCGAGTTATAATGATATTTCATTTTTTACTGGCGCTAGGGGGCTGACACGTAATATCATTTGTGTCACCTATAATTTTGCCTTCAGAAAAATTAAAATAATTATTCAAGCAAGTTTAGATGCACATATAATTTCTTATCAGCATTACTTTAGTTTATTTTATATTTAAAACTATCATACTTCTTATCTAAATGGTTATTATACTTTTCTGTACGAGACCTCAATTTAATTTATTTTTTTTTAATGTAGGGATTACGTTTTCATCCCTATATTCTAATTCATTTTCGCTTTTATCTCTATCAAACATTTAATTAAAAGTATATAGTATTATCATTTGTATCACCTATAATTTTACCTTCAGAAAAATTAAAATAATTATTCAAGTAAGTTTATATGCACATATAATTTCTTATCAGCATTACTTTAGTTTATTTTATATTTAAAACTATCATACTTCTTATCTAAATGGTTATTATACATTTCTGTACGAGACCTCATTTTTTTTTTTTTTTTTTTTTTTTTATGTAGGGATTACGTTTTCATCCCTATATTCTAATTCATTTACGCTTTTATCTCTATTAAACATTTAATTAAAAGTATATAGTATTATCATTTGTGTCACCTATAATTTTACCTTCAGAAAAATTAAAATAATTATTCAAGTAAGTTTAGATGCACATATAATTTTTTATCAGCATTACTTTAGTTTAGTTTATATTTAAAACTATCATACTTCTCATCTAAATGGTTATTATACTTTTTTTCTGTACGAGACTTCAATTTAATTTTTTTTTTAAATATAGGGATTACATTTTCATCCCTATACCCTAATTCATTTTTGATTTTATCTCTATCAAACATTTAATTAAAAGAAAATATTATCATTTGTGTCACCTATAATTTTACCTTCAGAAAAATTAAAATAATTATTCAAGTAAGTTTAGATGTACATATAATTTCTTATCAGCGTTACTTTAGTTTATTTTATATTTAAAACTATCATACTTCTCATCTGAATGGATATTATACTTTTCTGTACAAGACCTTAATTTATTTTTTTTTTTTTTTTTTTTTATGTAGGGATTACATTTTCATCCCTATACCCTAATTCATTTTCGCTTTTATCTCTATCAAAAATTAATTAAAAGTATATAAACTTTCCGAACTGCCTTGATCTCATATATTCGGATATGGAGTCAAAAATGGGTGTTACTATTTGAAAATATGATGTTACTGTAAATTTTAATATGTCGATGACGCCATAAGCAAAATTTGACATTTGACTATAACATTCAATAACTAGACGTTATTTAGCAATCGATCGGAAACAGCCGCATGTTTAAAGTATGATTTACGGCGAAATTAGTCGGGAGGACATGGGTGTCCTTCCTGACTGTACAATAACAATAATAATTATATGAAATGTCTTTTCAAATTTCTTTAATAATTTATCAGATAAGATGCTCTGCAGAAAAAAAAAAAAAGTTATTTTATTTTTTATTTTTGTTTATTTTAAGCAGTTTGTTTTATGGAAGGAGGAAACACAACTAATTATTATGTAAAGTGAGTTTTATTTATTTATTTATTTATTTTTTTAATGACACGGCAAAAGCTATAAATTTTAAGCACGAAATATAAAGTATCGTTAATTGAAATGTTTGAAACAGAAATAGGTTCATTAAATATGATTTTCTTCCAATCAGTTGATTGTGATTTTAATAAGAAATAGGTTCGTAAAAATAAATTAGAATTATACAGTGCATTCTAAATCCTCTTTACATTCATTGTTATTTTCATACATACCATATACTATTATTATTATTTTTACTGAAAATTACACGATACAAGTTATATTATGATACGTAAATATCTTGTAAATTCATAACTTTTGCTTTTATTCTTAATCTATGGTACTTATGGGAGAACCGTGTAATATGGACCATCGTGTAATACTGACCATGAGGAAATTTATATGTTCAACACTAGATGGTGAATCCATCTCATTTACTTTAGTGAATATTATTGTTATCCAAAGAAAGTAGTGACTTGTACATGCGTATCTGTATTTGGACGATTATGAAATTGATTTTTCAGTTTACATGATCATTGATGTAACAAGTATGTTTAAATGAAAGTATTTCTTTCTACTGTTAGGTAGGTAAATATAGTATAATTTTCGCGTTAATAGTAGCAAATGTACTTATTTTCTGAACAATCTGGACATGTGTTTCATGGGCGCCAATTTGCATAGCGATGTATGATTGGAAACAACGTTGCTCTGTTTATGTGTGTAATATGAACCATGTTCTGTTGTGTAACATGGACCAGTGGTCCATGATAAAAACAGGGAGTTTTTGTTATGCTTAGCGTACATATGTCGCACACTCAAAATCTTAGGCTATAGAACAGGCTAGAGAAGCAGGGATAATCAAGCTATCACGTCCTTCGCATACTACCCATTGAATATAACCTTAAGACCTCCCTTTTTTCGTCCGTTAACTTTATTTTTTTTTCATCCATTTGTACTATTCCCGAGAGATGGACAAATGCCCAATAGCAGAATTTTTTCTGTCAATCTGCGACACTATTTAGACATTAGAAAATAATCTGCAACATAATTTCACAATAAGTTACTGGATTCAGTAATGGACATTGACATTTATGTTGTGGATGGAAATAGACTGAAAATGAAACACTTATGTTGAGCGTTTGATCGCCGATCGTTAGTGGGGGAAAGGGGGGGTGGAGGCCACAAAAAATTAAAAGAGTGAGAGATACTAAACAATTTTACCTCCTTATAAGTTCTAAAATCTGATACAGCATGCTTAAAATGAATATTGACAATGATGCTGTAGATGGAGAAAGGACTGAAAATTACAACACTTCTGTGGAGTGTTTGATCACCGATCGTTAACAAGAAGGGGGAGGGGAAGAGTAAAACAAATATATGAATGAGAGATATTAAACAATTTTACTTCTTTATAGGTTCTGGAATCTAATTAAATAAGTTAAAAAAGAATATTGACATTTATGTTGAAGATGGAGAAAGACTGGAAATCACAAGAATTCCACGATCCGTTTGATCGGCGATCGTTAATGAGGGGGGAGGTGGGGGGGGGGGGTCCCAAAATGTTACAGGAATGAGAGCTATTGAACAATTTTACCTGTTTATAGGTTCTAGAATCTAATAAAGCGAGTTTAAAATGAATATTGACATTTAAATTGTGGATGGAGAAAGATTGAAAATCGCTATCTTTCCTGCCAAAATCGGGACGCTTGGAATCTTTGCACAATACTGTTTTAGAAATAATCTGCAGACTAAAGAAAAAATCGGCAACGTACGTCTCGTGTCTCGCATTTTCTGCTATGGGGGACAAGTGTATGATGGAATATGCTGGACAGTTCGTTTCATAATTCCAAGTGTGTCAACTGTTCGGGAAGTACCACTATGGACCACTTGGTCCATATTACAAGAATGTATGTGTAATATGGACCACCAACTCATAGATAAAATAATTATTTCCTGCAATTATTAATACTTCCCAGACTGCTTTACGAAGCTTGAACCATAACTAAACAATTGTAAATAAGCAGCCAACAAATTAAATCTTTTTATTTTAATAATTTTAGTTTTATGAGCATTCTTTCTTAGAGGGTCCATATTACACGAATCCCCCTATACCACAATTTGTATAAAGTTGATATTATAGTATAAATAAACTGAGAAAAAGATGAAAATTTGATATAAAATATTAATAATTAAATTAAATAATTATAAAAACCTTTTTATCTAAAGTGCATATATTGTCAGTTTTATTTACAAAAAGTTGATATAAACATATTTATTTCAAGCGGTATGTTCCAAAAATGGAAGACAACAAGCTACAGGTTATTAGTTATGTAAATCGATATTTTTTTTTGACACGGTAAAAGCTTCAAATTTTACTACGAAGTATCATTAACTGACAATTTCCAAAGATAAATGCATTTTCCTAGAAATAAGTTAGAACTAAAAAGAGTTTCTTAACAGTATCATTATCATGATCTTTATCTCCATTGTTATTTTAATATACACGATATTTTCTGTTTATTTATTTGTGAATATTGCATGCACAAGTAGCAAGCAAGTAGCAATATGATATAACAGATTTTGTGAATTAAAAAAAAGAAAGAAAAAAAAAAAAAAAGATTTAGATTTGTTATTTTATGATGTCTCTCTCTATCTCTATCACAATTTATACTTGATTAATATTGGAAACTGCAACTATTGATTAAAAAAGAAAGCGCATTAATAATTAAATGAAATAGTAACAAATTTCTTTTAAAACCTTTGTGATTTCGAGTATAGTGCAAGTATAATGTTTTGATACGACAATTTAACGTAGATATATTTGTTCTAAAGTAATAGAGGAAACTCTGGTAATAGTATAGTTATAGTATATTCTTTATAAGGGGAAAAGAAAAAAGAAAATGCAGCGGATTATCAGTTATGTAAATAGATTTTTATATGTTGGTAACTTATATGTCTGTTTTATCATAGTCTTATCCATATACATAATATGCTAAATTTTGGAAATTTAACATATTTTATTTTGCTATACACTTATATTTAAACTGCTTTCGCTCATTGTCTATTTGTATTATTTCTTTAGAGTGGGGACAAAATCTCGCGGGACAAATTATCGCCGGGACAAAATATCGCGTCCATAAATGGATGGAAAACAAATATAATGTGATTTGTGTTCATACAAATAAAATGACACATTTTACGGCATTTTATTTGAATGAGTTGGTAATTATTAGTAATATTATATAAAATTTCATGACAACACATGCATATTTACCACAAAAATTGGTATGAATTTTGTTTAAAAGAGTTTAAAGACTGTGTTTATTAAGAACATGAAAGGTCGCGCGTATTTCCCACATACACAACTTTAAAATACGTATTTTAAAGTATCTGAATATTTTAATTATACTATAACCATTTGAAGATTAATAAGAACATTCAATTGGAACTTTTATTCATTAAAAAAAAAAAAAAAAAAAAAAAAAACTGAAAGAATGAAACTGAAAGCACAAAATCAATATAAAGTAATCAAAGAAACATCGGAACTATTTGAAAATAAAACAAAGAATATAGTTGATGTTCTGTCATTTTTAATAAAAAGTGTAAAGTTAAAAGTTACTTAATTTTCAAAATAATTAAAATAATAACGTTTAAAAGAAAAACAACAAAGAATCATTTTAAACAGCGAAAAAAAAAAAAAAAAAAAAAAAAAAAAAATCAAATATAAAAAAAAAACATTACATGAACGGTCGCACGTATTTTTCAAATACCAATAGCAAATATACAACTTCATATCATTGTCTCGAGGATCAAAATATAACTAAAAATAGATCAATATATACTGAGTGAATAGCCAAAGATAAATGTTCCAAATGCTCTCTGACTTTAAGATATACAACGAGATTCATCGCTAGTGTATCTCTCATATACGCGCGCCCGCTGGAAGGTTAACTTTTGAGATTAACTCAAGATTAGTCATAATTATTCAATCGTTCTTATTAATTTTATGACTTTTCATTTAGCTTTGTGAACAATGTTCAGCTTTACCAGCAGTGATGTACAATATTTTTAAAATGTATTTTGAATGATTAAAACAAATGATAAAATAACTTAAAATTAAATACAGATAAAATAATGAAAATCCACTCTACGATATATTTATTATACATATATTTATTATGTATTATGTATATATTTAAATTTATAAAGCTCTATGGACCTCGCAAGAGACCACACGTGAAATGGATCACATTATTTTTTTTAGGCGACACGATATTTTGTCCTGCGATATTATGTCCGGATCCCATTTCTTTGAGAAGTATTATCCAAATAGAATTTTTGTTTCCAGTTACATTTCTTTCTTCAGTTATCATGTGATGATTCTGGGTAATATTTAGGGTAATTTGTAATGAATATTAATCATTTGAATACAATGTATATCTCAATTTAATATTGTTAATTATTTAATTGTTTGAATTTATCCAATTCCTATTGAATAAATTCAAACCAAATTATAAATTATATTAATAATATTCTAATTATATATTGTTTTTTTTTTATATTATGTCAAATGAAGCTTTTGCTTTCTTATTTTTGATCGAACGTCTTTAATAATTTCACAAGAACATATGCTACATAATTCAGATTAAAAAATAATAAACAAAAAACTTTTTAAAATACTCACTTTAATTTAGTACAATTAAGTAAAAAATAATATTGAGGAATACTTCGCATAAAGTGGAAGGCAAAATAACCCCATGTTATTCTGTGAAGAAATTTGGTTTTCAAAATTACATGTTATTATTGTTTTTTATTTACGCTTTCATATTTAGAAAATTCACTGAAGTTAGATTTATTTTGAAAATTCATTTAAATATAGTGACCCAGGGAAGCAAGCGTAGCCTGCTAGTTTAAAATAAAGTTATCAATTATTTCATAAAATAAAAAAAAATGTCATATGCAGTGGATTTTTAGTGCTATGCTACTTCTCTGGAATGAAAATCGTCTGCAATTATCATGAAAGATAACTTTATCGAATAATAATTTTAATAAATTATTTTTACTTAGTGAATTTGTATAGGAAAATACCGAAGAAAGTCATATTGTGACCACAACATACTAGTTTAAATGTGAAAACGTAATTTGACGAAAAAAATAAAAAATACCTCAGATAACGAGTAATTTTGAAAGCAAATTTCTCCATAGAATAACACGTGGTTATGCTGTCGTCGTCGTCTCCGTTAGGTGAAGTATACTCTTGGAAAACGAAAATTAATTTAACATCTGTGAATTTTTACTCTTTCTTCTATATTCAATAGAAAAAAAAAAAACTTATCTATTTATCATAAAGTAAATCAATTTATCATACGAGAATTTTTTAAATGTGAAAACGTAATAAATAATAATAATAATAATAATAAAACCATTAGGTAATGATTAATTTTGAAAACATATTTCTCCATAGAATAACATGGGATGTCGGCCATCCACTTTGAGATAATAACCCTCCCCCCCTCAAAAGAAAAAAAAATCGTGGGTAAAGATGAGAGGGACGAATGAAGATGTATAAAGACCAAGAGAAGACAATTTGTGCCTTTTTGCTGAAAATTCATTTTGGGAAGCGGGGGAGGTATGATAATTCAACCCTGAATTCATATCCTGGACGTATCCCTGGAAACGTAGTATAAAAATGTGTTTAGAACAAATAATTATTCCCCTTTACAAAATTTGGTATTTTAAAAACGGAATTATTCACGAAACTTCCCAATTTGCCAATTGTTTTCATTTTTATTTATTTTCTTTTCTTGTTTTCTTACAAAACTAGTTAATATTAATACAAATTTTCAGAAAAAGTATTTTAAAAAGCTTAAATCCATGTAAGAAAAAATGTTGTAAAGGGAAAGTAGAAGTGTGTATAATTAAAAAAAAAAAAAATTAAAATTAAAATTGTAGGGAGCTGTTAAAAATTGGGCGTCCTAGACCCGAGCCTTTTGCGCCTTGTGGAAAATCGGGATTTGAATATTCTTAGAATTACGAGGCAGAAATCGATTTTCTTAGAAATAAACAAATTAATAATAATAATAATAATAATAAAAAACTTAACACATCATCTTTAATTTTATTGCGTTATATTCAAACATGTAAATTTTCTCTGTTTATCTATTTAGCAAAATAGGAAGCATGATATAAGTATAAAAATAATGTGCAAACTTAAATTTTATTTTCATATTTATTCTGAGATCTTGATATATATCAAAATTTACACTAATTTATATTGAATTATGACCAAAAATAAATAAATAAATAAAACATATAAAATCGTTTTTATTGAAAGCACTCATCATAACATGTTTTAATAAATGAAATTAATATCAATATATTTGTTTTAAGAATTTATTCGAAAAATAAATAAATAACTAAATAAAAGGGAAAAAAAGGGGGGAAGATAAGGTAAGGTAAGAGAGAGAAAAGAAAAAAAATATTATCAATTATATGTAAATCGATATTGTTGAGACGGCAAAAGCTATAAATTTTATTTACGAAATATCAATTTTTAAACAGTAATCTGTTTTCCTAGTAATAAATTATAAGTAGCAAACTCTTCTAAGCATAAAATGCCAACATCTTCATATTCATTTATAATTTAAGATACACGTTATTTTCTGTTTACATAAAGAAACGTTCTATGACATAAGTAACAATTTATGTGAAGAACTTCTACAAACAAATATTCGTTATTTTTCTATTTATTTTTCTTGAAGGAGACGGAGTGTAGTAAAGTTTTAATGTAATGGTATTTAAAAATTAGTATTCTGATTATGGTAATTACTTTGATGGTATTCTTTCAGTTTTGAAATGCTGAGATTAATTTTTTACACCACATTTGAATTTTTCGGATTACGGCATTTCGGAAAGGGGTACAGTAACGGTAATAGCATCAAACTGTGTAGGAAAATTAAACAAGACAGGAGACAAAGGATTGCAGAAATAATAATAATATAAGGAATTCCAAAATTTACCGGGAGGGAAATATGTAGCGCTGTTTTTCTAAATAAAGCTTTTCTCTCCGACAAATTAGAGCGGTGTCTCCAATTTCAAAATAATAAACGGGACAAAAACAGTGCTTAAAAAAATAGCACAACCTTTAAATTATAAATAGAGAAAAAAAGCTTTACTTAGAAAAACAGCACCACATATTCCCTAGTGGTAAATTTTGTCACTTTATTATTAATATTATTTCTTTTTACAGAATCCTTCGTTTCCTCGTCTTGTCTTGTTTAATATTCTTACAAACTATGGTGGTGCCATCCTTGCAGTTAGAACCTTATCCTTGCACTACAGAACAGTATAAAAACTGTCTGTTTAATTATAGCCACCCTGTATATATTAGAGGTCTGCACGGGCCGGGTTCGGGTCGAATTTTTCAATCTGTTCTCGGGTCAGGCCGGGCCCGGGCTTAACATTCTTTTGCAAGCTCGGGCCGGGCTCGGGCTCAATTTTTTTGTGTATGCTCGGGCCGGCCCGGGCCTGAATGAATATTTTTCCGGGCCGTGTCGGCCCGAAATTTTTTCTGGTTTCACCGTTAATAAACGAAAAAGAAAAATGATAAAATATTTCTTCAGTCATTTATTTCGCGTAATTTTACAGGCTGGTGTATGACATAAAATTTTATTTTGCTAAAAAATGTCTGTAACTTCAATTTAATTGCTTATCAGTCTGTCTGTTCGCGATCTGAGTTTTCGCAAATATTTTTAGCATGTCTCGAAGTTAATACATTTTATTTCAAGTAATATTTAAATGGTTTTCTATTCAAAATAGTATGCATGTCACTACTAGTTTGCGCACATATTCAAACAAAAGAAATTAGACACGTTACTGTGTGTAAGGCTTTGTGTCCTATGGTCTGTAGAGTTTATATGGTATGAAGGCTATAAAAATCCTGCTGCTGTAACTTTTTCTCTAAACTCCTTTTTCTTTTCTCCAGTGCACTGAAAGAAAGTAGCATCTTTTTTAGCATGTACAAAAGACTCTTTTCTATAGAATATGATTGAATTACCAAATTACCATTAAAATTTTGTTTACCGGATCAGATGAAAGATTCGTATACATTACGGTACATAAGAGGAAATGGTTGACGCGCATTTTTAATAGTAACAACCATTTTAAATACAGTCCTATATTGTTTGATGAGTGCTAATATTTTCGATTTGACTTTCTGTCTGTCTTTGAGACTTCTGTACGTCTGTAATAATGGCCTTTTGTTTACATATAATTATCTTGTAAAAGTTCAGCAGTTTTGTCAAAGAAGATTCTATTGCTTCGCTACATAAAACCTCTGCAAAACGCATACTAAAAATCTTTTTCATGGAAAGGCATGCATTTTTTTTCATATTTTTGAATCGCGCCGGGCCGAATTTTTCAGTTTCATCCCGGGCCGGGGCCTCAAAATTCCGGCCCGTGCAGACCTCTAGTATATATATATACTAGATATTGTATAATTTTCCTATCTAATAGAGTTATATTTTAAGGGGACAAGGGACGTTGGATTTAAATATTTTTGCTATAGTTTTTTAAATCATGTTCTGTCATAAAGTTTGTCATTTTTTTATCCATAGGGTATAGAGCATATTTTAAAAGATAAAAAGTAATTTTAGAGAGGGAAAGGCCTTTTTTATGGGGGAAAAGAATACAAATTAATGCTTAATTTCTAAATGCTCCAAGCAAATTCTAAATTATTTTATTATTATTATTATTATTATTATTATTTACAATACGTTTGTTTTTTGTAACTCAACATATGTGTGCATTTAATTTTTTTGATATCTCAATTACAAAATAAAGTTTAAAATTTTGTAAAAGCTTTTAAATCATTTTTGAGGAACTATAGAGTTCTATCAACCACGTGACTTTCTTCTTAGCAACCGCACTTTGCTGAAGGACAACGCTAATTTTTCCATGCCTTTTGAAGCGAAGTAGTCGAATGTTTTTATGCTTTTACAAATACATTTACAACACTGTGTTACAATAAATTTGTAACACTATTCCGCAATGATAAACAGGGTCAGTGAGGTCAACCGTCCCTCAGCAAACAAATATCGTCTGCTCATGACGTCATCTGTTAGAACTCTATAGAATGATATTGTTATATTTTAAAAGTGTTTTATAGCTTCATGCATTTTACAATAACTATCTCTGGTTATTTTTCATCGATTTTGACGGTTTTCATCGTCACTCGTCGGCTCCTAAAAAAAAAAAAAAAAAAAAAAAAAAAAAATCTTGAAAATGTGTTAGACGTTCATTAAAATATTTAGAAAAATAAAACTAAGATCGTCCAGGGCTAGCTTAAAAAAATAAAAAATAAAAAATAAATTAATTAACTAGTATTTATTTATTTATTTATTTATTTATTTATTTATTTATTTATTTTTTTTGAAACAATTATAAATTTAAATGTCCAATTTTGAAATTATTACCAGGTTATTATTTTCATATTTTTATTAATTTTAAAAAATCTAATCAAAACTTCGTTACGAATAAGGTACCAAATGAAAGAGGCGATTTTTCTGAATCCGTCGGACTAAACAGCTTATCGATCGGACAATTAGATTTTTAAAAATTAACTAAAGTATGAAAGGCAACTTGCTATAAAGATGAGTACGAACCGGAATCGTTACCTCTCTTGCAAATTATATAAATAGATACAAGAATTACGAAACTGTGACTTATTATTATAAAAATAATTCGTTTAAATGAAGTGACCGGCGAAGTGAGTAAAGCTAGCTAGTATGTTATAAAACCAATATTATAGTTTTAAGAATTAATTTTCCATGAAATAATAACAGTGATAAACTAATATATTGAGCCTGAATTTACAAGAAAAAGATAATGCATATTATTTCATTATCATGACATAATAAATCTTCAGGAAAAAAAAAAAACTTTTTTTTTTTTTTTTTTTTTTTTTTTTTACTATTATTACAAATTGTAATTTTTCGGTTTGAAATTATTTTAAAACTATTGAAACTATTGAAAAAAAAAAAAAAAGTGCTAAAGATAAGACATTTATTGCTAGAGATTCAGCTATATGATATAATGCAATAGTGTCAGCAACATTTTTTTTTTTTTTTTTTTTTAAGGAACATTAAAAAAAAGCTTTTTTTTTTTTTTTAAGTTTTATATATTATAAAACATTACTTTTTGAATTGCGTCAGCTTTGTAATTTTAAATCAATAAATGAGAGGGAAAAAAAAAATTATCCAATATTTTAAACTTATTTTTAAAGAGTAGCGTCGTTTTAACCTTTAACGTTCAGTACTTAATTTCTTTTGAAATTTGCTAAGTTATATTTTAAAAAAATGACCATTAGACACAAAACAGATCATGAATATGTTAAGAAGAATAAATTAGCATTTTTAATTTTCGAAAAAAATTCAGTTTGAAACAGTTGTATGGAAACTTGATTAAATTCAAATTATAATTAATTTTAATAAAAAAATTAACTTTGTATATAAACACTATAAGTTGAAAAAAAAAAAAAAAAAACCTCATCATATTTGTTTCAAGTCAAAATAGTAACAAGGCCCTTCATCAGGAGAAAAAATTAGGCACGAATGCATCGTTAAAGCAGCATCTATGCGCTCGCTTCTTATAAGAAATTTAAAGCGACTTCTGCATTTGACTTCCTCTAAAACACCGTTTTTCAATTTTCGGAGTAGTGCTGCTATCTAATGAAAAGAGAAGAACCCAAAAAATTAAAAATCGATTTAGAAAAAAAAAAAAGAAAAAAATGTTGCATAAAAAATGTTAATTGTTGTGTTTCAGAGCGAAACCAGTGAATTTTAAAAGGGTAAAGATTTTGCATTTTTCTTTTTATGTAAATTATCTTCTTTATTAACTACGCTGTAACAGTTTTTTACATTATCATGATTTTAATTATTATTACTGGTATTGTTACAAAATAATAATTATTATTATTACTAGTACTAAAGTCTCATTTGTTTCAATCTAGAATACTGCGTAGTCAGGAAATTTGTAGACCACTTGACCTTCTGCTTACATTCTTTGTAAACAGAATTTAATTTAGTACGGCAGAACTTATTTTAATATATTCTTCTATATCTATATAAAGGCAGGCAGTAACTGTATTTCGTTCCCTAGCATCGGTTACTTCATTTCTTAAACTTTCTTAGGTATAGCAGCCTCTTGGCGGTTTTTTTTTTTTTATTTTAGTTGTCATTTTGGCGATAATTTAATATGGATATCGCAATTGTCTAAGTAAAGACCTTGGCGAGAAACGACCGAGCTGCTTAGACGTCAAATTTAAAATTTTGCAAAAGGGTTCTATTTCTTTAGCACGATTTTTCTCAATTTTATTTTAACTATTAAAAAAAAAAAGTTTGCACTTTTTTTTTTTTGACATAAAAAGAAATATATTCACTTTTTCTTTTCTTTTAAATATCAAATTAAAGTTAAAATGGAGTTTTTACTTAATATTTTTTGAATCAATTATCCGATTGATCGAAAAAATACAGCGTTAGCTATTTTCGTCCTTATTAATAAGTGTAGCAATTTTTGATAAAATCTAATAATCCGGACAGATACAATGACAAACTTTCACCTTTATACATTTTAAATAAAAACAAAAATGTTTGCATATTCATTCAGGATGTAATACAATAGATGGCAACAACGCAAAATCACTGTGTGAAAGAAATAGTCCTGTAAAAAAAAACCCTGGGAATGGATCAAAGCAAACATAAAATTCCGTTTTCGGTAAAAAAAAAAAAAAGTATTTGAGTTTAAACAACACTTGGAATAAACTAATGTTTAAAATTATATATTTGGAATAAAATAAGCCTTTCATATTTTGTGAAAATAACATCAATGACATTCTTTTTTTTTTTTTTTTTTTTTTTTTTTTTTTAATAGCAATTAAATATTTCATTAGAATAAAATTTATAGGATATTTTTTAAAGACTTCAATTGGCTGATATTTCTTTTATACTTGTTTAATAAACATGATTCTATCCGCAAAATTAATATATTTTCTATAAATTGTACTTTAAAAAACTGTACAGGATTTGCGTAAAGGGAGGGGGAGAGAAAAAAGTACATGAAATATAAGCTCTTATACCGCAGTCCAAAATTTATTTATTGCATTTTGCATATAACAGGGGTGAAACTACTACTTGCATACAGAATGAAAGACAATCGGAGACTTATTAATGATATATCATATAGTTATTTATACCTATAGTAAATTATATTTGGAGAGTCCTTAATACACTATAAGGCAAATTAAACCTATATATGGTCGGCTCATTGTAAAAGTGGTGTAACTCCATATTTTTTAAATATATGTATTTTTGCTTATTGTATCACATTTTGTCACATTATAAAAAAAAAAAAAAAAAACTTCAAGTTTCTAAGTTATTTAAAATTATTTTTAATATAATTTATAAATTCTTATAACTCTCATTTGTATTTAACACAAAAATCGATATCACTTATTGAATCTTGACCTTTTTTTCCTGCGCATAAATTTGAAAAAAGCTCGTTATTTCAAAATCAATTTCCAAGGAGATAATTCACTTTTACAATGAACGATCCCTATATTGAAAACTTTTTTCAAATCATTTAATTATATTTATATATAAAGAAAAAGAAAAAATAATAAAAACAAAAATAATTTAACATGAAATTCAAAGTCAGCGAAGTTTTCAAAAATCCTGAATTCAAAGGTAGCCCCTGAAAAGTTTTACATTTGATATAGAAATTTCAATTTAGCAACCGTTATTTTAACATAATAGTTGCTTTTTTCATGTCTTTTCTATTCTATTCTTTTTTCCGTTCAAAAATGGAAAATGTTTTTTTTTTTTATTGTTTTAACCAACTAGTTTATAAAATAATAAAAGAAATAAAATAAACCCTGTGACATATTTTATTACTACCAGAGTTAATGATTTATACAAACTTTTAAAAATTATTTATAAATCTGCGATACTTACAGATTTTAATGCAGCTTATAATGATAGTTATTTTTATGTAAAAAGGTTATGAAAAAAAATTTAAACTCAGATATTTAATAAAAACTCTATGACCTTTAACTGTGAAACATATAGTTTGAAGTCCATGATATTATTAGAAATTTTCATTTTCAACAGTATAGTAGCATACCATTAAATGAAATATAAAATTATATATTCGTGTTACGTCATAAGAAATTGTTTAGATTGTATAGATTTCTAAGCTAAATCGTATAAAAATGTAACTTCTTTTTTTATTTTCAAAATATAAAAATCACATCACTTTTATGGACTATTATTTTTATTAATACCACCTTGTTTTTTTTATAAACAGATACTAGAAAAAACATTTTCACGAAAATTTATATTCTTTTGCAAAAGTATCATCTTGATTACATCAAACCTTCGTTCTACAGTATTTTGAAAATCTAATAAGTGTATGAAAAGAGTTTAATACACTGGTGTTCAAAGTTTAAGCAATAACCTGTTTTCTCGTTTTCTTCTTTTGCGCATAATTTTTAAACAGATAAACATATGAACATAAAATTTAGATGGCATGTTCGTTATCATTCCATTAATAGAATTTTATATAATTTTAGCATGAGTAATAATTTTTAAACTAATAATAATTATTTTTTTTTCAAAAGTATGCTTTGGAAAAAAGGAAAATTTCAACAATTTTAGAAAAAAAAACTTAATGAAAAATGGTTATAAGGATGCATTACAGATAGGTGAAGATGCATAAGCATCTATGTGTTAGATTAAAACCGGATCTTTTTACCCGTATTCACTTTTCTGTTTCTTCTTTTTTCTTCTTCTTCTTCTTTTTTTTTGTTTTTTTTTCGCATGTGAATAACTGTTAATATACATACAAACATTAAAACTGGATAAGATGTTCATTATAAAACTATTTATCGACATTTTTATCATTCTGGTGATGCTCATAGTTTACAAATTATTAATTATATATATTTTTTAAAAAGTCTACTATAAAAGTAAAAGAAAAGTTAATACAGAATAAAAAATTGACAGAGTAACATTTCAAGGCATGTGCGTCTTTATCTATCTGTAATGCATCCTTAACACCACTTTTCATTAAGTTTTCTTTTCTAAAATTGTTGAATTTTTTCCTTTTTTCCAAAACATACTTTCAAAAAAAAAAAAAAAAAAAAAAAAAAAAAGAAGAAGAAGAAGGATTAGTTTAAAAATTATTACTCATGCTAAAATTATATAAAATTCTATTAATGGTATGATAACGAACATGCCATTCAAATTTTATGTTCATATGTTTATTTGTTTAAAAATTATGCGCAAAAGAAGAAAACGAGAAAACAGGTTGTTGCTTACATTTTGAAAACCAGTGTAAAATCATGCTTTTTATATCATGTTTTGATAATAATTTTACTTCGAATAGTATTTTCAAAAACTTTGACTGTTTGTTCTTTTTATAAGGACGTAATAATAACGATGAACATTGTTTTCTTCGAATACGAAAATTACAGTAATTATGATAATTTTATTTGGGAAACATTTGGATTGTTATCAGTGATAAAACTAATAATAAATACTATATATATATATATATTCAAAATATGATGTTTAAATTATTAAATTTAAATAAATTTTAAGTAAAATGATTTTTAATATTTAACAAAATAAATATGATAACTTACCAAATGGATCATCGATATCTACAGTGCCTCTAATAGTTCTATTCCCAAAAATCTGCAGTGTTACAGCTGTGCTACAGACCAGCTGACCAATCGGTCCAGGGTGATATGAATCGGCTGACGCTACAAACATTGTTGAAATCTGAAGAACCAGCAGATAGTTAAGTGGATTCATAAAAAACGCATTTTTATTCGAATTCAGCTAGTTTCTATAATTATTTCTTAATTTTCCCTACCTTCCTAGTCCTTTGCCAAGAACCAGATCGGCAGATAAATTTAAAATGAATGTCTTTGCTAGGTATCATGTTCGCTACAAGAAGAGACAAGAGACGTCTTAAGGGCGCCATAATAATAATAAAAAAAAAAAAAAAAAAAAAAAAAAAAACTTAAAATATATTAGTTTGATTATGATCATTATCAATGTGGTCGAGTTACTGAAATCACTGCAAATACAATTGGGGCGTGGCCTAAGTATTGTTTATGACAGCAGTGGTTCATTCTAATTTGCCGATTCTTTGTTGCTAGGGTGTTCTTTTCCATTCGCATCTGGGTTTTCTTCATCTTCTAGGTAATAAAAAGAGTATATTTGTAGAGAAAGATTATTTTTAGAGGTTTCTAAAAAAAGATGTAAAATTTCCGCAAAATTATAACATTTCTCTAATGTTTGATTTTAAAAGGTTGTCGAATTTACCTCCTTCCGAAACACCATTTTTGTGTCGGCAATACAAATGCAAAGATTTATCTATTTTTTAGTTAATTTTTTGCAAGATACAATTTTTTGTGGAGTGGGAAAAAAAAACCCACAATTTGGTGGAAATAATAATTTTTTGTGGGTAAAAAAGGGCCATAATTTTATGCGAAAAAATATAATTTCGTGAAACTGTATAACCTTATCATCATAGTAAGTTCTTAATATACACTGGTGGACAATTGCTAAGGACGGATGAGAATAACTAGGCTATTGCCATCCGTCCTTAGCAATTGTCCACCAGTGTATGTTGTTTTTCAAGTGCTCTTTCATCTAAGAATGATAAGGTATGCCATTTTTCCACTATCAGTTGATGAAATATATTTTTTATTAGGCCAATGCCCAATTGGCAAAATATACGCAGTAATTTTGTAGCCGATTGCAGAAAAAAGCAATCATTTCATTGCTGTTTGACAAAATTTACGGTTAATTGATAATATTATAACGCTGCCCTAGTGGCACAGTATAAATCTCATGTACTATACCTACTACCTACCTACCTACCTACCTACCTATGTTAATCCAACGCCGCTATATGAATCCCTCGAAAAAGTTTTGAATTTTCGTACATTTTGGGTTTCTAATCATATATAGTTTAAATAATTAATACATATATATATATATTGTTAGAAGATATGTGTTTCCATAGAACCTTTTCGATGCAAGCAAGAAATCTATATTTCTGAACATTAAATCTAGAGAAAGATGATATTGAGAATATATTTCGTAGCTGTCATTATTTGCTGATGCAAGCCAAAGATTTTTCAATACGCGAGATAAACAATGAACAATGTGCTTCCTCCCACTACTGTAAAGACCCAGTGCCTGCGGTAACGGTAATACTAAATTCCTGTGACTAAATCCCTGCATACTGCTGAAGGAGAGAAAAAAATAAGAACTCGCCTCTCCCTTTTCACGAGAGATTGAGAGAGAATTTCCGCGCCGCGCTGAAAGGATGAATGAATTGCCGTAATAGAGATTGTGATCCAGAGTCATGAGAGAAATCAAAACTCTTTTCTTATAACTTAAGGGAATAATTACATCCGTTAAAAACAGCAGCAGAAACAAGAGGGAAAAGCGATGGACTCTGTTATTTATCATTGAAGAAAAAAAAAAAAAAAAAATAGTTAGTTATTGCTGTTTATCGTCAAACGTAAAATCGAAAATAATCTCCGTATTGATCTGAAAAACCGCACTCGTGAAATAAGAGTTTTCTTTACTAAGATTCGAACGTCTGCTTCAAAGTGATGCATAGACAAGTAGACTATGAAGTAGTGATGGTGACCTACTTTTTCGCTTCTACAATGAAAAAAACAGATGGTCAAAGAATAACTACTGCCGTCGATCAACGAACTGAGTGACAAATTTTCAAGGTTAATCAACTAAAATGATTCAAGAGAAGGAAAAAAGAAAAAGTAGTAGAACGATTCATAAATTGTCGTGAGGCTTTTCTTTCTTCTATTTGTTAATACAGTGATAAAAAAGGAGATAGAAAATTTCATTTTTATGTGTGTGTGTTTTTTTTTTTTTTTTGGTGATAGCAAATGATTCGCGAATGGTTTTATTTGTATTGACAGATGAAGCTCGAGGTAAGAGAATATTTTTGATTTAATTCCAATAGCAGAAGATTTTAATATCGTAAGTTATAAAAAATGTTAATGATAATAATCATAATGATGATACTTTCAATTTATTTATTTATTTTTTAACAATTAAAAAAAAAAAAAAAAAAAAAAAAAAAAATTAAAATTTATTATTTTAATGAAAGTTAATTGTTAGTATTGATCTTTAATTTTCTGAATTATTGTTTTAAGGTTTTGGTATTTATTAAATGTTGAATTTATTGGAAAATAATACTAATAATGATAACTTCTTGAAATGTTGGCATTTAAAAAAAAAAAAAAAAAAAAAAAAAAAAAAAAACAGAATTTTATTAATTTCGTATATTAACTTAATATCAAATTGTAATAAGTTTTATTTGCTGCAATATATCTCTGTAACATGTTATTTTTACAGAAAATTTAATTTTAAAAATATTAACTGACATTTCGGAATCAATTTATTTGATTATTTGTTTTCATTTTAATTTGTTTATGAAAATTTTGCATTTCATTTGACTTTTGGTATAGTGCACGATATCAGTGGTTCCTTTGAAATGTTGAATTTCAATTTTAATAAGGATCAACAAATAAAAATTTAACTTAAATTTTATTATTGAGCAAACTATAATAATACTAAATAAATAAAATAAGTATTTTATGGGTGTCTTATAATTTGGGGACCTTTAAGTTTTTACCTGAACAGTAGTAAATGAAAATAAATGGTCAATTATGACAAATAGTTTATAGTATAATGCCAATGATTTTTCAAGAGTAATAATTATAATATACCATGTTTATCTTTTCCTTTGATTTTTTAAAATTTTTCTTGCATAATTCTTTTGCCTATTACTTGTTGCATGTGGTCAGTAGTATATTTGAATATTTTTGGATGTGTCGCCGCATAAAATGACACTGATTTAATTATAATATAAAACGTTTCGTACTTTTACCTTTATATTAAAATATTCTTATATTTCTGGATGCTCTTATTGTAACAGATTTTATACTTACTTAATAATCGGGAATGAACTATTTTATAATAAGTTTACTATAAGAGTTTTTGTTTTCAGTTAAAATCTTGCATGTTTAAAATTTTTGCTCTTGCAAAATATTTTTGATATTAATGTGTACATTTTATATTGTTTATTTTTTTTTTATGTGTTAAGCTTTTTATTATAAATATTCCATATATCTAGTGACTTTATATAATTTTAAAATTCATTAGACATCATATTTTTCATATACGTGCAGAAATACCCATGTTAGATATTGCTCATAATTTTTTAATGTAAATATTTTAACTAGTACGGTTACTACAGTCATCACTATTTAAATTTCTAAAAATCATAGAATAATGCGTTGGTTCCAGCCCAACCCCTATCTAGAAAATTTTCGCAAATGTTGGCCAAGCCCAACTTGAAACTTGTATAATCATTATGAGCGTCACATAAACAGTATGAAATACATACATCTTTCTTTTTTATTTTAACTCGAGTCAACAGTCAATCAACGATCTTGCAGGGCAAATATGAGTACTAAGTATTCCTCAGGTATCTCTTGGTATTGGGCGACCGGCCGCGACAAAATAAATTTTTCTGATCAAATGGGTACCGTGATCAGGAAATAAACAATCTATAACCTTGAGACCTCCTGAATAGGAAAATAAACTAATACTCATAAAATAAAACTCCCTGATTTTTTTTTTTTATCTCTTGTATTTCAACATGGTGAGAAAACAACTCAAATGCTATATTACATATTGTTGAGGGTTTTTCAGGCCAATTGGGGTAAAAGCCATGAAACCTCGACAAGAATGAAAAATGCTCAGTGTTTGCTTTCACAAAAATGACTGTAGATAACTAAACAGATTATCTTGTGTATTAGTGTAAATAAGTTTTTTTTTTCTTTTATGCATTTACAGCTATATTTACTTTCACATGAACTTGTCTACATAAATATTAATAGTATTTTTCTTTTTATTTACTTGCTTTAGATAGGATATCTTAAAATTTGAAAGATTAAGTTGTGAACTTTATAAACCACTAAGCAAAAATTTTAAATGCTAAGTCGTTATATATTAAATGTCAGGCTTTATCTTTCATTAAATGAAGAATGTTACTTACCAGGATCTTGTGTCACAGGTAGTACTAATTTGGAGCCACTGCAGAGATTGGGGCACCTGTAGTTGTTGTTAAAAGAAAGTACTTACCTGTGGACCTATGAAAAAAAAAAAAAATCCTATTTTAAAGTTTTTGTAGTGCTTTTATAGTTTAGTGTACTAGTGGATTTTCTCATGTAGTTCCAAAATAATCATTTTATATGTTGATATACGGCTATACATTTTAGTTACTTTACATATTATATATTTTTATTTTGTGACTCTAGGCTCAAGTGTCATCTAAGGCGTATAACCATACTTTGCCATAATATTGTCTTATATCAGATTTCTACATGATATTTCTTTTCTTTTCTTTTCTTTTTCTCATTTAATATTTACAGGATTGTCGCTTTATATGCTTGATATATGTTATAATTGAATATTTTTATTTTTAATGTTTATAATTTTAGTTTAGCCAGAAGATTTGTATAAGTTCAAGTTTTCATTATAATGTTGTCAGGTTATTCTGTTTTGTATATAAACTATGAACTGGAGTACGCCTACAAGAATTAAATATGTCACAAACTTCACCAGGACTATATTAGGACGTTTTGTTTTGTTCTTCTAGTTAGCAATATGGGAAAAAAAAAATAGTCAAGATATTGTATAGCTCATATTCCATAACTATATGTTTTTCAATGTTTATTTTACATTATTGAAATGTGAATTTTACAGTCAGTAATTTTTTTTTCTCTCATGTAACATATTTTATACTGTTAAAAAATTGTGCAAAATATTGTATCGCTTATGTACAGGCCAAAAGATAGGCATCCTGAGCTGGTTAGCAGATAAAAATTAATCCGGTAAAATTTACACTTTTATGAACTTAAAAAGTCTACCAGTTAGTCCAGCAAAGTTTACAATTTTATAAGCAAAAAAAAAAAAAAAAAAAAAAAAAAGGTCATCTTTCTCACGCCATTAACAATAATATCAGTAATTGCATAATAGTCAAATTTTTCACCTGGAATGTTGTCTACCTCCAGGTGAGTTCCCACGGCTTTGCAGGCAAACCCGGGGGATCTCGCTTGGGAGGGGGGGATATGAAATGGATAAAAAATAGTTAAATTTAAATAATTAAAACCCTATTTTAAAATCTAGAAATCGTTAATAATTCGTAAGCGCGCCTTTAAACTTTGTTTCACGGCAGAAGACTTCATAACGCGAAAATCAGAAAGATTGAACAACTTTCAGAATTAAAAGTGCTGAATAAGTGCAACCCTCCTTTTCTTGTGGTTAAGTAACGCATGTTAATTAACCCTGGGGATCCAGGCTTGAGCTGGACTGTCAATCATAAAGTTAATAGCCAATGATTAAGCAGGGCAGGACTAAATATTCCCGCCGAAATAGACGGTATTTAAGCTGGGACACACGAGAAATCGTGGCTTTTTCCGATATTGACTTGCTTAGTAAATCTATGTTAAATATTACTCTCATCATGTAAAGCTCGCTAACGAAACCCGCGGCCCGGTGAGGTGCCGCTACGGAGAAGAGCGGACTTTCGGCGTAGTTACGGGACCTATGACGCTCAGGATGTCTACCCTTCAGGCCAAGACTGCATCTTGAACTAAATAAAGGATTATTAGTGAACCTAATGGACTCCTCATCCTTTCTAAGATGCTCACATGACTGGAATACCGACCCGCGTAATAATACGACATCCCCGTTTACGTTACATATATATATATATTGTTAGAAGATATGTGTTTCCATAGAACAAATGTTGAAAAACTGCAAAAACCTTTTAATTTTTTTTTTTTTTTACCTCTGTTTGTTATCATCGAAAAAAAAAAAAAAACTGTTTAATTTCATATCCATTGTTTTAAACCCCTGCACTCGAATGAGTTACTTTTGCTGAATTCATTTTCTTTGCTGATGCTTTGCAGAAAAACAAACATCTTTGACTGAATAATTGGAAAAAAAAAAAAAAAAATAGAAATTACATTACAAACTTTTTGAAAAAGTTACCAACGAAGGAAGGTGCTTCGATATTAATTGTAAAAAATAAAAAATAAAATATTTATCTTAATTACTTGCAGTTGCAGAGAAATAAGTTCTTAAAAAATTGTTCCCGCAGCGGGAGCTTTGGCGCCTAATGGGTTAAAGCAGGCAATTATTTTGCCTCTCAATACCAAGCTTCTCACATCGTTCAAAGCTTATTCCCGAAATAGGAGATAATTTCGTAAAATATATTGGGTGTCTAATTGTCGAAATACGCTATATTCCTGAGACGAATTGTCGCAATGCGGGATCCTTTCGACGCTAACTGACAAAATTTACGTTCAAATCGTAATTAATTGCTCAAATATGTGATTTATTTATTTATTTATTTTTTATCTCCATTAGTTGAAATAATTATTTCGCCGCTAATTAACGAAGTTCGCACTGTTTTTCTCAATTGTTTCAAGAAATCCGAACGCATGATTAGCCACTAGCATTTTTGATGTCTATATGCTCAAATCTATTTTCTTTCTTTCTTTTTCTTTTTTTTTTTTTTTTTTTTTTTTTTCAAATAAAATTCGCAATTTTCTCGTCCGATTATTATTATTATTTTTTTAATAATTATTATTATTCTTTTATGAAGGGTATGGTTCTTTTTCCTGCGGGGGGGGGGGGGGGCTCGTTTTAAGTTCGCTGATCCTAGTTACATTACACTTGTGCTCAGTACACAATTTCTTCCGTGCGCCCCATCCCATGCAAATTTACAACGAGGTGTTTAAACTATAATTACAGTCATATAAAAATTATAATATTGGATTATAAATTTTAAATATAAATTCATAAAACTTAATAATTATTTTAAAAAGTTAAATAATATTTTAATACACAAAAATATGTCTTGTTAATTATTATTCAACTAACAAGAAAGCATTTTAATATAGTAGTTATGTGGAATGAATTCTAAAGCTATTTTAAAATAATGAATAAATAAAGCAAGAAAATAAAAATATTTATGTATTAGTTTATGTATTAAGAATGAAATTTATTAAATTGTATTTATTTAAATCGAATTTTTTTTAAATTATTTTATCTATTCTGCAACTACCCATGTTCAGCGACAAAGATATAATGAGCTTCTCATGGCTAATTACAAGTAGGCTGCATACACTTTATTTTAATAAAATGGCAGTACTGACTGTACAAATCTTTTCTTATTCATTATACAGTGGATGATCAAGGTATTACACTTTCTTTCTTTTTTTTTTTTTTTTTTTTTTTAATATTTTTTTTCCCTTTTCTAAAAAATTACTGAAAGAAACGGCCTTGAAATTCAGACTTACAAAGAACATGCATAAACTCATATTTTCCACTATATCTGTTTAGACACGAGTCCAATTAGGGGACCAACCACAAATTGAAAATATATATATATATATATATAAATTCTGTGGATTACCCTGTATCACAAAAAGCTACAAATAATGTAACTTTAACATCTGGTTTCACTTACCATGGACAATATTTGTTTACTTTTTTCTTGAAATTGCGCAATTATTTAGACATTTTTTTTTTTTTTTTTTCAAAAATTGTTATTATTGTTATTATTATCATTATTATTGGCAAGGGTTTTTTTTTTTTTATTATTATTTATTATAACAAGAATGAATTCCAATGAAATTGTACAAAATTGAAAAAAAAAAAAAAAAAAGGCAAAATATTAGAGAAACATTATTCTGAAGCATAAAATTCACACGTGTAATTTTTGCTGAAATAGTAGTAAATATTTGTTTATTGCGCATGGACAAAAGATAGAAATTTTTTTATTGCATAGGTTGACAACTAGATATGTTGGGCAACTTATGTCAAAATTTCATTTGAATAGAGTAAAAATTAAGCAAATTATCGGCAAAAGAATAAGTTGAAATTTCATAAGAGGGGTTTCATGTTCTGCGAATTTAATTTAGAGATCCGATTATTTTATTACAACCCCCCCCCCCGCCTTTTTTTGGGGGGGTGGGGGGTAAAAAACGAGTCTATATGTTCTTTGCATGTCTCAAGTATCTAATAATTTGATTATCACTAATATATATATGTGTGTGTGTGTGTGTGTGTACTATATATATTAAAAATTAGATAACAAAATTACAATTTAAGACGTAGTAAAATAAAAAGTAACAAACGATTATATGTCACCGAAATCCAATTAACCATAACAATTTAATTTCTGAATTATTTAACAAGCGAAGTACTTTAATTCTTAAATGAAATCAATTCATTTAATTCACATTATTATTTAGTCAGAATTGAATTTATTCACAACAAACTTACCGTAACATAATTCCTCGGTTATTATCTACAAACCATTGAGCTTTAGATGGTATTGAATGGAAAGTGAACCAATATTGATTTTGAATTGAAACAATGCTAGAATAATAACAAATAAACTAATTAAAAAATTTTCTGTTTGAATTAAAAATACTATTTGGAAAGGCCCATAACCGTGTACAAATTTCTCATTAGGGGAAAACCATTTCCACGGTTGAGCGAAAGCAAGATTTCGAACACAAATTTCATTAAAGCTAAATAACAGTGCGATGAAAAAAAAAAAAATAAAATAAAATAAAATCAACCCCTGATACTATTTTTGCTGATTCTTATGTTTATCACTGTTCGGTAATTTTGTCGCTATGAATCTGATTTGAAGAATGAAAAAGAATTAATTTAACACTTAAAAACAAAAAATATATAATGTTTAATAAATAACATTAATAATAGATTAAAAAAATATAAGAAATGTAATAATAACTACTGTGGTAAATCCCGCCCCTCCCCCTAAATTTTCCCCTTGCCGCAAATGTTGATGTTTTAGAATTTTGCAACTCTTTATCCCCTTAGAAGGTATTTAACAGTTAAGATAATCCTTTCGCCCCCTACAAATCAAATTTATAGCCGTAAAATTACCGAACATTGATAAAAATAGGCTACCTCCCCCCCCCAAAAAAAACGGTGAGTGATGGGGCAAAATGGACGTCATATTCGGTATCTGGAGGTCATTTTACATAAAAATTTGCTTGGTTGGGGGGTCAAAATGTTGTTGGGGGCAATTTTCATGCCGAGGAGTGTAATCAGTTTGTTTTCCGATCTTCCTTACACACTAATAATTAGAAATGAAAAAAGAAAATAAGAAATCACTGAAAAATGCACACTAAGCGCCAAAAAAAAAAAAAAAAAAAAAAAAAAAAAAAGCCGCACTTGTATATTTCCCTTTTCATCTTCTACAACAGCCAATTTTATCGTTTAAAAAGGAAATTTTCGAACAGATTTTATTATGTTGTCCTCCCCATGCACCTTAGCATTGAGTCCAGTGTTAAAAACAAAATGCAATTGTCAGGAAAATTATAATTTTAGAAATTAGTTCAAAAATGGTAAGAATAAAGCAGTTAACGATGGCACAAAATGTATTAATTTTTGAATGAAAATCAAAAAATATTTTAAAACGTAAGATGGCAAAATAATTAAATGTTAACGAAATATTGGTAAAATGGTTTTTAGCAAGATATAAAATTTTTTGCCCGTTTAAACTGTAAATTTGGCTTTAGGTGACCATGTTGCTCCAAGCAAGATGACCTTAAGTTAAAAAGCCATTGCTTATAAAATCGGTTTGAATTACACTTAGAACATAAAAGAGATTCAGAAAAAGTGTTTAGCAGCATAACTTCTTTCACTACAGTGCAGCAACTATTAAACAAAGCAGGTTTAAATGACAGAAAATCTGAAAAAATTCCATTCATAAGTAATCATATCTTTTTTCACTTTATCTCACAAAAGATATAGTAAAATTTCTTCTTTACCAGACATGGAAATAGTCCTAATCGCGATCCGCTCGAAAGTGTTTTGTCTATAAAAAGGCGGGGGAGAGGGGAGAAGATTCAAAATTTGCAGCCTACAACTCTGCCAGAACTAGAAAAAAATATTTGTGATATTTGGCACATTGAAATTTCTGAGATTTATATTAAAACACTGTATAATGTTGTTCAATTTGACGCTATATCCTTTCAAATGATTTGAACCCATATGTAACAATGATAAAGAAATGTTCATAATGTCCCTGTAAAAAACTATAAGTGTTAGACTCACCAAAATCAATGCAGCTCGTTCGATGGTGACCTATAACATGTATATAAATTTTCAGCTCATTCGGATGAGGCGTTTAGACTTTATGGCACTTTAAATAATTTGAATTCATAAGCGCTACAATGATATTTTTCTTTCTGTCCCTGTAAAATCTATAAATGCTAGATGCTCCAAAATTCATAAAGTTTGTGTGACGTTGAACTATAACATGTATATAAATTTTCAGCTCATTCGGATGAGGCGTTTAGACTTTATAGCACTTTAAATAATTTGAATTCATAAGCGCCACAATGATAAAGAATTATTCTTTGTATCCCTGTAAAAAAAAAACTATAAAATCTAGATTTCCCAAAATTCACACAGTTCGTTTGACAGTGATCTATAATATGTATAAAAATTTTCAGTTCAACCGGATAAGGCGTTTAGACACTGTCGCACTTTAAAGAATTTGAGCCCATAGGGCATAATGATGAAGGATTTTTCGTTGTGTCCCACAGTGTTCGGAATTTCAAAAAAGCTGGCCAAAAGTCGAAAAATTTAGGCGCGTTTTTAGACGTAAGTACCGCGGAAATACCTTCAGAGGGAGCCACTGAATGAAACTGTGAGGTGGAAAATTTATTCTATCCACATATTTCTAAGTGTAGGCTGGCGGAAAACGTGACAATTTTTTCTTTTTAATTGTTAATGCATTTTAACAGTTAAACAAATAGTGTTTCTCGGAAAATTTCGCAACAACAACATTCAACAAAATATGGCCGACAATTGTGGAGGTTAGTAGATAGTGATCTCCTGAGCGGCTTTTTGAAGTTAACCTCAATTATAACATAACCAAAAGTTTCAAAGTATGGAAACTTTTTTATCTCGCAAGATCCCGCATTGATTCAAAGTGGAGAGTGTTAAGGGATGTCCATTTTATTCAGCCGTTAAAGAATTGGGTGCCCCCGCCTGCCCCTGTATGTGTAAAAGCGTTTTAACTTTTTAATTTAATTTTTACTTTTTAATTTAATTTTTTGGACTTTGGTCTGCCATATTGGATCCGCCATCTTGTTTTTGAGTGCAAGATCACTTTTTTTATAAAAACTGATATCAAATTTGAATTTAGCGCCCTCAAAAACCCTTAAATGTGAAAATTATCCTTCATCTATCAATTTTTTTATTTTTGATCCGCCACACAGTGGTCGGAATTTCAAAAAAGCTGGCCATATTGGATTCGCCATCTTGTTTTTGAGTTTGCCTTTGAAGTTTTCAAAAAACCAATGTCAGATTCGGATTCAGCGTCCTCGAAAACATATATACACATCACAATTTCACTTGTTTTCTTTAATTTCGACTTTTGGCCAGCTTTTTTGAAATTCCGAACACTGTGTGTCCGTGTAAAAAAAAAAAAAAAAAAAAAAAAAAAAACCTATAAGTATTAGGTTCGCCAAAATCTATTCAGTTCGTGCAAGGATCACCTATAACACACGTGTATAAATTTTCAGCTTAATCGAATAAGGCACTTGACGCAATCGCACTTTAAAAACTTTGAGCCCATATGCCATAATGATAAGGAATTATTCTTTGTGTCCCTGTAAAAATAAACTATTTGTGCCAGATTCATCAAAATCTATACCGTTCGTACGACGGTGACTTATAACATGTGTATCATTTTTCGGCTCAATCGAACAAAACGCTCAGACGCTACAGTGTTCACTCACATACATACAAACACACATCACCGTAAAAATAGCAAATATGAACCCAAGGAACGTCTAAACGTGTAGATACACCAAAATCTCAAAGTCGGATTTTTGACATGATTACAATTCTTTACATAATGAATGTTCGGAAAATTAAAAACATTGAACCATGCATAATTTTTCCTTCTTGGAAGAAGAAAGAATTTGATGGGCAAAATATTTTCTACTGTGTCAGAAAATACAAAAAAAGATGGGGAAAAAAAAAAACTTATACGTATCCAGTTGAAGCGACTCAACCGCGAGGAAAAATTTGCTGAGCATGTACAGATTTATTATGTAACATATTGTGTCTCATAAATTACAACTCCACCCGCGTGTTTCGTAATTATAAACAGCAGAGCTCATCATGAACAAGGCCGGGTGCGGTGCCGTAATTAGAGCGCTTCATAAACAACAACTTGATCTACAAAGCATTGTATTGATTGAATTGAAGAGCAGGGTATTCAATTCATAATGGAACAGATTTCACCTCAATTACAGCGAAGTGCAAAGATATGTTTAGTCTGTGTGGTTTGAAATATGTGCGCCCTCGTCGCTGGCATTCTGATGTGGGGCTTTGAATTCTGATAAATAAATCTAGACGTCTTTCATTTTGTATTCAACATTATTACTATCGGTGATTAATATTTCACCATTTCAAGGAACAAAGATCTTTCAATTTTAAGTTTATGATGTTTAATCTTAGTGATGAATATCAAGTGTACTAATTGTAATGTGCTAAAGAAAAAAAAAGAATCATGCGGTGGGCATACATTAGAAAATAACGTTCAGCTGTATTTATAAAAAAAACAATGTAATAAACGTTATATAGTTTAACATTGAATATATTTTATTTCGTAATGGAAACTTGGAATATATTTACTTTCGTTGGATTCGGGAAAATTTAAAATTTAAAACTGAGTAAACTTAAGTGCAAAAAGAAATTGGATTTAGAAACTAAAAAGAAATAGATTTAGAATATGAACATAACTAGATTTAGAGTGTGTTATATCTAGGAATATAAAAACTGATTTTTTTTTTTTTTCTTCAGGGTTAAGATTGGGTACGGGTCGGGTTGGTTGAATCTTTACTTCATGTGAGTCTTTTTTTTTAAGTTGGGTTGTCTGAAATTTTTTTTTCTTACGGATCGTGTTTAATAAAATTCCTTAAGGGCCCTCTTCACTCACCGCCGCCGGAAGCCGAAACTAATGTTATTCTATGGGAAATTTTTCTTTACAAATAACTTATTAACTAATACATTTTTTAAATTCTATTTTCACATTCTGAAAGTTCCCAGCTGTTAAATTGACGGACTTTTTCTAAAAAAATATTTTTTTATTTTTTTATATTTTATTTTGAAGCTGCGAAATACGAATTTTCAATATGTGAATTTTTTTCATTTTGCAATTTCGAAATAAAATATTAAAAATTAAAAAATTACATTTTTAAAAAAGGTGCGTCAATTTAACAGTTGGGAATTTTCTGAATGTGAAAACAGAATATAAAAATATGTATTAGTTAATAAGTTATTTGTAAAGAAAATTTCCCCATAGAATACATTGGTTCGGGCTTCCGGCGACGGTGAGTGAAGATGGCCGTTAAGTCGATCTCGAGTTTAGTTGAGAGAAAGAAAAAAAAAGCAATAACAAGCAGAAATTTGCTTGTTAGAAATGTGACTACATTTCCGAATATGCCTTTAACCAGACTAATTACGGGCATATCCAAATTAATATTGCAGTAAAGTTAACTTCCACATCGGAAACCCCAATAAATGTCGGAAATTTGAACAGACACTTTTTCGATCGCCAATTTTTCTGATTCTTCTAATCTTTAAAGAAGGGATAAAAAAAAATTAAAAAAAAAAAAAAATGTTTTAGGTTGAATTGGGTTAAGATTCAAGACGACAAGCATCTATACATGTAGTGTAGAGTAACTTTGCATGTTTCTGCACAAGAACCATATATCCAATTTCAATTAAATATACAAGTTATCTTTTTTTTTTTTTCATATTTTTTAAAAATTTATTGGTTTACGTATAACTTCCATGAATTTCGCATAAATTACGCCTAGTTTAGTCTTAGTGTTATGGTCCTATATGTTCACTTTAATGCAAGTAATTTAAAATGGATTTATCTATTACCGTAATTTCGCGTATATAACCCGCGGTGGAAGATAATCCGCTCCATAAGAAATTTATTTAAAAATAATTGTAACCGAAAGATACCCCGCACCTCTAAAATCGCAAGGTCGGCAGTCGCTGTTTATAATTTCAATACTAATTGGTATTATTTCAATAATAAGTAGGAAAAGATACAAATAATAAAGAAATATACAACTAAATATAAATAATCTACAAATAAATTTATTTACCTATAATGAAAAAGCAAATCATTATAACTTAGTATTAATCTTTCTCTATATATAAATTACTATAAACTGGAGTAATTTTATTGATTAACACCTTTATTCAATTTATAAGAATATTATAGATTAATAATAAATTTACTTACAAAATTCCTTCAAATCCATCGAAATCGGATTCTTCCGTATCAGAATTAAAATGTTGCAATATTGTTTTGGACAGATCGTCTTCATCATCCTTATTACCCTCCTCATCAAGTTTCTTTTCACTGTCATCAATTTCATTCTTATTATACGTTAATAATAAAGACTTCCGAAAAAAAAAATTAAGTCTGGTGTCGATTTTGCCCTTGTTCGCGATAGATACCACGCACTGAATGATAGCCCGCAGGACTTACAAAGTCAGGTTTTTTTTTTCATATAGATTACCCGCGGCTTATATACACGAAATTACGGTAATTGGTACTGTAAATAAATTATAAAAAATAAGTGCTAACATTTAAATTGAATCACAATCACTTTTATGTGTATGTAGTTGGTATTATCATGTATCTATTAATTGCTAAATTTTATAATGAAATTAAATTCTTTAGTTTATATATATATATATATAATATACGGAAATTTGAACCAAACAATACTTTCTCTATCACATATGGATTAGAGACAGTAAAATTGCTGTATATAATTATATTTACTCAAAGTATCAATTTGGAAACCATAATCTTGACAATTTGACAAAAGAGAGAGAGAGAGAAAGAAAAGAGAAAAATGGAAAATGGAAAATGGAGGAAAAATACATTTCAGTAATATATTCGAATTTCGTCTCGATTTGAGTAACTTATCCAAAAGTCAGGAGGTAAACGGATAGTGATAAAAATTAAAATCATAAGTATTGCCAGGTGCTTTCTAAAACTTTAAAAAGAGTTAGAAAACTTAAAACCGGTCGGTCCATGCTTCATAAACTTAAACTATCACTCGGAGTGAATTTCAAGATTCAAATTACTTTTCCACAGACAATTATTTTTCAACGTCTTTATTATTTCATATTTTCATCTGCAGTAAAGAGTTATGCATAAATTATACGTTGTGTTTTTTTTTTTTTTTTTTTTAATTACTGTTGTACAATTCTTTCTGAAATAGTTTAATTACTAGCGAAATGTAAAATTGATCACTTTATTCTTGATTTAAAATGTACACTACATAAGTACAGATGTATTGTTACAGTTTAAGGTAATAATACTGCATTCGAACATTTACAAGGTACTGTAAATAATAGCTGAAAGAAAAGTTTTATTTTAAATATATTTCTCTGTGTGGTGATGGGAGAAGGAGGGTAGAATTATTTTAAAACTGATCCGACCGCTCTGCGGTCATTTGTTCTTGAGATGTCGTGTACACAGACTAACAAACAAACTGACACTCTACAGATGGACACCATATCAAATTTTGTTATTTTCGGATTATTCACACTCCAAAACGTGTAAAAATATAAAAAGTCGAGGTAGGAAATTTTCACGAATACCCAAGTTCTCCATATATATAGTATGATAAAGAACTAATAAAATTGAATTCTTATTTTTCCTTTCTTATTGGATTGATATATGTATAAACTATTTAAAAGTAGTGGTTAAATGTTTTACGCGAAAAGAAGAAAATTTGACAAATATGTAAACGTGTGTGTGTGTAATAGGTTTAGCTCATAGCCTTTAGTGCCACACAGTGAAAATCTCTTAAAATATGCTCTGGGTAGAAAGGTTAATCTTCCCCTCAACCCTCTCGTATGAATATTAAAGGTACATTTATAAAACATTTAAGGATCTTATTCAATAAAAAATAAAAATAAAAATGTTTCAAATTATTCAGTGAATTAGCGCCTACACTACACCACTCTTTAAAACTTGTTCTACTCGTTTTGATTAGCTCTGTATATTATCTGTAAATGATATAATGCCCCAAAAAATGTCCATAAATTTAATACAGAAAAAAAAAAAAAAAAAAAAAAAAAAAAAAATCTTGACAAAAATTGACTTACACTTCGAGCCACTTCCAAACATAGTAACTAATATATCAGAAATATTTTGTATAGCTCTGTAAACGAAAGATAAATTGCTTTTCGTACCATATTTTATATGAAATATTCTTTTATGCATATAAACAATGTATGTCAGTTTCATTTTGTTTAGTACAATCTAAAGATATTAAATTGTACCTAACCGAAATTTTGCCCATAGATGCAACGTATTTGAATATCTTTATATGTGTCCCTGTATATGAATTATTTGTCCGATCTCAACGGAAAGTTTCAAGTGGCATATGTACCACTTGAATAATAATATTTGCTCTTCCACTAATATTTGTTCTTCAATTATGCTGATAAGAGGCTCTCTCTCTCTCTCTCTCTCTCTCTCTCACACACACACACACAGAGAGAGAGAGACCAAACAATAAAAACTGATTTTCGGATTCAGAGGACGATTTAGTAAAAACGCAATTTTAAAATTTGACCCCAAAACAATACATTCTTTATCATATGTGGATAAGAGAAAGCTAATAATAATAATAATAATTAATTAACTCATTAAAAGCCTTTCTGTTTGTTACAGATTTTAGTTTCGTTCACACTAGTTATATTATTACAGAATTGTTTCTTTTTCATTCTTTTTTTAAATCATCATCATTTTGTTTACCATTTATTTGAACATTCAGAATGGCCACTTAAGCGCTTTCATTTTTATAATAGCTACATTCTATCATGTTTCTTAATCTGTGAGTGATACATTGTTTTTCTTTCGTTTTTAGCCCAAAATGGGTACAGGCTATTTTACTTCCAAACTGAAGAAAAATACCAAAAGTGTGTTATGCTTCACTGATAATATTATGGATACACTTTTCCCTTTTACGGGATATAGTTATGTAGTTGCAACTTTTGCAACTATTGGAAAGTAAAACTGGAAAATTTCACTATTGGTATTTCCATAAGACAAATCCGTATTATAATTAAAAACAAATATACATCATCCAAAAATTATGAAATATATTAAGGACTAAGGGATATGTGCAGTTATAGTAAAAGTGAAAAGGAATCAAAAATAAGTTGAGAGAATGCTATTATTATTATTATTATTATTTTAAATGAAAAATTAAAGTAATAATATGACAATAAAAAAATGGAATAAGACATAATGTGCAGATTATAAAAGACTTTCCAAAAATTTGTAAAAAAATAAATAATCATTGTGAGCGAAACTACCGCAATCTACTGGAGATAACTTTTGATTTTACCATGTTTTTATTAACTTTTATTCTTGTTTGTTTGTCCGGTACAAATCTTGCAATCGACTTTTAACTAACTTCCCTACTAGCTAGATATTTGAAACTTTCAGAATAGCTCGGAGCCCGATGTCAACACAATACTTCGAAGCCCGATTTTCGAATTTTTGATTAGTTTTCTTTTCATTAATTAAAATATGAAAATAATAACCTCCTAATAGCTTTAAAAATAGCCATTAAAATATTAGCTATAATTTAATTGTTGCCAAAAAAAAAAAAAAAAAAAAAAAAAATTACGAGTTCATTTTATTTCGACATAAAAATAAATACATTTAATTAAACGTGAACGTTAAAAAATTGTAAAAAGTTAAATTATGCATCTTACAAAAATTGACGTCATTATCACTTTAAAAAATTTTATACACATTGACAAAACGCTAATGTAGTTCTATAGCTATGATTCAACAGAAAATTTAAAAACATGGTACATAATTTTTTTTTTTTTTTTTATCTTGTAATTCTTTAGTTTTATAATACAGATTTGTCTAAGATAATAATAATAATAATTTTTTCGAATATTTTTTTCTTTCTCTTACCCATATATGATAACGAAAGTATTGTTTTAGGGTAATATTTTCAAAAGTGAGTTTTTGATATATTTACACGTTTTGAAGTCCCCTGAATTTGGAAATCAGGTGTTTAGTGGTTAATTTGTGTGTGCATCTGTTGTGAGTGCTGCTATCAGTACAACTCAAAAACAAATACTAGCAGGAAGTCCAAATTCAATATTATACAGGACTACTCAAAATTAAGCAAATGCATTCTTTTGCATTGGGTGTGTCGGTATGTGTAACTGATGAAAGTGCTTTACTAAATTTTACCATGTCCAAGAGAAGTTGCTTAATGTAACTAAAAAATTCTTTTTAGCTTCTTAAGTTTCTAATCGTTTTTATGAAGTTTCTAGAACATTCAGTCTAACTCCCAGACGTCTCTATGATATTTCTAGAAGATTTCATGAAGTTTCTAGATGATTTCATCACGATTCTCGAAGGTTCCATGAAGTTTCTAGACGTTTCCATGAAGTTTCTGGGCATTTCCAGTAAGTTCCGTTAAATTCCACACTAAATTCATATTAAAGAAAATTGATGACAGATAGACAAATAGACAGACAGATCGATCAATTATAAAAAGAATTCTTAAAAAAAAAAAGTGAAGTTCAGATTTGGTATTTTCAAAACCGTACGGGGACAAATGGTTTGAATACAAGCACTCTCCCAAAGAGAATTCAAATAAAGTTTACGTGTACGGGCAATATTTTTTTTTTTTGGTACGTTTTAACATCTTTAGACTTTACCATACAAAATTAAATTAACATACACAAAAGTATATTTCATATATAATATGCTATGAAAAGCATCCAAACTTCGTTTACAGATTTCCTTCAAAAGAATTCTAAAATATATTAGGGCTATGATTAAAAGAAGTACATTTGAAGTTGTGCTAGAAATTTTCTCCCTTGTAGTATTTGGTTCGAATTGAATTTATCAACAATATTCAAGGTTACTCAAAATGAGTCAAAGTAGTTTTAATAAGTGGTATGTGAGTGTGAAACTTCTCTAAATAATTTGTAATAATTTTTATTAACACTTTTGACTGAAGTCTGAAGTTCATAAGTACTTAGGACTTCCGTTTGCCCATACTCTAACTCCCGTTAATATTCAAGGAATTCCTTAAAACTGATGAATTTGAATAACTATTGAAAATGCAATAAATACCACCGATGATTTGCATACAGGGACACCCGAAAGAATTCCAAAGCATTCTGTTTTATGAGAAGTATTTCTATAAGCCATATTTTAATACCTTTATTTTGCACAAATAATAATAAAATTGAAATTTATTATTCAAAATATGCACAATAAATATTTTCTCTATAATATAGTATAATTGTCATTAAGATTTACTAAGGCACACTAAAATATTTAGATACACCAAGCAGCGCCTGATTTAGGCAGGGTATTCGGGGCATGTGCCCTAGGTCCTCACACTGAGGGAGCCTCCAAGAAATTCCATCATACATTTTAAAAAAAAAATAGTTAAAATGAAAAATTTCCAAATTTTTTATAATGATCGTTTTTTTTTTTTTTTTTCCCCTTCAATGGATGGAAGTATTATTGCGCTGTTTCATAAATCGGCGGTATG
The DNA here is from genome assembly GCA_963930645.1 of Salticus scenicus. Taxonomy (NCBI): domain Eukaryota; kingdom Metazoa; phylum Arthropoda; class Arachnida; order Araneae; family Salticidae; genus Salticus; species Salticus scenicus. The sequence goes on along the minus strand of OZ005652.1, from coordinate 32,785,499 downwards.
ATCTTTCAAGGAAACTATCAGTTCATCGAAAAAGTTGCAATATTTTCGCTAAACGCAAATACAACTGTATACTAAAACCCGAATAAACTACTACGTCGAAAAGCCAAAAGAAAAATATTTGCGATGCATACAGCTGTTTCGGTAGCCTTAATCGTACCGTCTTCAGTGCAAAAAGTATGTATACTACCGATACTGCATTCCAAACTCTTACTAAGGCTAACTAAATCCGAGGCACGCACTGCAGAACAGATACACAGGCGCGATGTACATTGATTCGATAGACAAGCATCGGATCTAGTTAAGCCTTCCTCTTACGAATAAAATAAAAAGTGAAGTGAAGTGAACAGAATTTTTAGACACATCATGCATGAATCAAAAATATGCGGTTTATTTTGTTTGTTGTAATATTAAAGTACGAGGAAAAGGGGCCGTTGAACATGAGTGCCCTGGGCGTCTAAGTGAGTAAATCGGCCCCTGACAACCAAGGGCTATAATTAGAAAATGCCGCAATTGCATTTTCGTATTTTTTAATAGTTTTTAGCACTTTCTAGCAGAGTGATTACGATTTGCATTAGCCTATACGCCTGTCTTTCTGTCCTTCTGCCCTTCTCTAACGCCCATAAATATTTTAAGAATTTCTTCAAATGATATATGTTATTCAGTTATATTATAAAAAAATATTCCCTACTTCAAATGGTATAACTGGTCTGAGTACAGAGGGCATATAAAAGAATGTCAATGCATTGTGTTTTATTAGAGACATCTTTATAAATGATAGTTAATGAAAATTTCAGTTAAAAAATATTTTTTAACATTAGAAACTTTTCATTGTGAAGCCCTAAAAAGCATAAAATAAAAATTTATTGTGGCAAAAACATTTTATATAGAAATGAAAGTTTTAACACTAAGAAAATTTTAGAGAAAAATATAGATATTTCACTTTTGCAAGAGAGGAAAATTTTTAAATATTCAAAATATTTTAAAACGCATTCGAGACCATTCTTAGTTGTTAGTTTTTTGTATAAATATATGTTAAGCCATAAATTTCAAAGGTCTTGAAAGCTTTTTAAAATATTTTGAATATTTAAAATTTTTCACCTTTTGCAAAAGTGAAATATCTATATTTTTCTCTAAAAAATTCTTAGTGTTAAAACTTTCATTTCTTTATAAAATGTCTTTGCCACAATAAATTTTTATTTTATGCTTTTTAGGGCTCCACAATGAAAAGCCCCTAATGTTAAAAAATGGTTTTTTACTTAAATTTTTATTTTGTGCTTTTTAGTTAAAAAAAAAAAAAAAAAAAAAAAAAAAAAAGCTTCTTAAAAAACTAACCAAAATTTTTTAGGATACTGTGTAGATTACTAAAGATTTTCTTTTATCAACTGAGATCTTTTCTTTTAATCATCGGTAAAAAAGTAGCACATCGACCTTCGAGGATCGAACCCACGACAGTCAAGAAAAATCATAGAACATGCTAGAAAAATCTAACAAATAAAAAAATATATATATTGTTTTTTAATGCTTTCTAAAATATTTAAACATTTTCGTCTCTTACAAAATTAAAACATCTATATATTTCTTTAAAAATTTTTTATTGTGGAAAATTTTATTTTTTTTATAGCAGGTCTTGGAAGAATAAAATTTTATTTTATGCTTTTTAAGGCTCCACAATAAAGACTTTTAGCATTTCTTGTTTTCTTTTCTTTTCTTTTACTTAAATTTTTCTTTTGTTCTCTTTTTAGTTACTAAAAAAAAAAAAGAAAAACTTCTTAAAAAACTAATTAGAATTTCTTAAGATATTGTGTAGACCATGAAAGGTTTTCTTTTAACAAATGGCATATTTTCTATTAATTGTCTGCAAAAAAGTAACACGTCAGCCTTCGATGACCGAACCCACCACCATCACGTTATCAACATGACGCTCTAACCAACTGAGCCAACTACTGACCTAAGAATTTGCTTATATTTACTTTAAAGTGGAGGCGCCTTGCTTTTTAGCGTGACACGAAGACACGATGACAAAGTCAATATCAATATAAAGCTTCTAAAAAATAACTTTGTGCTGTACAAATCTTAGCATACCTGCCAACAACATAATTAATATCCCGTAGTATTGTTAGTACCCACCTTTTTTTTTTTTTTTTTCACACCAGTGTTTGTAAAGTAATATTCTCCAAACTTAATTACGATAAAATAAGAAAAAAAATACTCTTCAAAAATACTGGTGGGAAAAAAAGGCGGGTACTAACGATACTATGGAATATTAATTAGGATGTTGGCAGGTATGTCTTAATAAAACTGACATTTATTATTCATATGTTGAAAAAAAAAAGAAAAGAAAAAAATTATATAGAATACTGTATGTTTAGCGTTAAGATTTACACGATTACACTAAAATATTCAGATATATTGGAGGATAAAACTGGAAATTTTTGAAATCGCATTTCTTGTGTTAAGTCTTTTTACCACTTTCCAACAATGTTTAAGAGTGATTATGAATTCATTTAGTCTGTCTGTCTTTGTGTCATTCTGTCTATCTATTGTGGGATTACTTAGTACATTGAAACGATATACAAACGATGCAACGAGTATGTACTGTTGGAAAGTGTTAATAAACTATGCGAACTGCATGACTTTTCGTTATTGTCTTAATTTAGTAATAGTTTTAAAGTTTTGGAAAATTTATTTACAATGTTTAAACTTGTTTGGAGGAAAGTGGATGGTAGCGGCTCTCGCACGGAAATCTATGTCAAATGAAACTGTTTCTAAAGTATGTCGGAAATGCCCAAATACAGCAGTAAGTTTTATTTTTCATTCACATCATTTCTTCAGCACATTGCAGCAGCTTGGGGCACTTCCCTGTCTTGGAAAATTTTAAACTGTCAAAATTTCAATTTTTACTTTCTCTTAGAGACTTTACTATTACTACTATTTTTAGACTATTACTATCAGACTTTTTTTACTTTCTTTTAGAGAAAGTAATGTTTTGGGGTCAAATTTTCGAAATTGAGTTTTTGTTATATCTACACGTTTTGAGGTGCCCTGAATCCGAAAATCATGTTTTTAGCGGTTGGTCTGTGTGTGTGTGTGTGTGTGTGTGTGTGTCTGTCTGTCTGTCTGTCTGTTATCAGCATACACTGATGGAAAAAAAAATCCTAACACCAAGAAAAAATTATTGTACAGTAATGAAATTTCAGCAATAAATTTGTCTAGGTAACATATTTAATTGATTGAAGTTTCAAGATCACAGATAGAGCCATTGGCGAGAAGAGCCATTTCAAATGTGAAATGTTGGTACATTAGTAACCGGTGTAACCGGAACCGCTAGAATTTTTAATGCAAGCATGCAAACGTGCATGCATTGTGTCGTACAGGTGTCGGATATCAGTTTGTGGGATGGAGTTCCATGCCTGTTGCACTTGGGCGGTCAATGCAGGGACGGTTAATGCTGGTTGTGGATGACGCTGGAGTTGTCGTCCAATGATGTCCCATACGTGCTCGATTGGAGAAAGATCTGGTGATCTAGCAGGCCAAGGCAACATGTCGACACTCTGTAGAGCATGTTGGGTTACAACAGCGGTATGAGGGCGAGCGTTATCCTGTTGGAAAACACCCCCTTGAATGCTGTTCATGAATGGCAGCATAACAGGTTGTATCACTAGACTGACGTATAAATTTGCAGTCAGGGTGCGTGGGATAACCACGAGAGTGCTCCTGCTGTCATACGAAATTGCTCCCCAAACCATAACTCCAGGAGTAGGCCCTGTGTGTCTAGGCCGCAGACAGGTCGCTAGCAGGCGTTCACCTGGCCTCCTTCTAACCAACACACGGCTATCACTGCGACCAAGGCAGAACCGGCTTTCATCAGAAAACACAACAGATCTCCACTCCGTCCTCCAATGAGTTCTAGCTTGACACCACTCACGTCGCAAACGGCAGTGGTTTGGAGTCAGTGGAATGCACGCTACAGGGCGTCTGGCTCGGAGCTGTCCTTGAAGTAACCGATTTGTAACAGTTCGTTGTGCCAACTGCAGCTCGAATTTCAGCTGCAGACGCAGTACGATTAGCCACAGCCGTACGCCGAACACGGCGGTCTTCCCTCTCAGTAGTGCCACGTGGCCGCCCGGAACCCGGTCTTCTTGAGGCAGTACCTTCTCTTGACCATTGCTGCCAACACTCATGCACAGTGGATACATTCCTGCCAAGACTTTCTGCAATATCGCGGAAAGAAAACCCACCTTCTCGTAGCCCTACTACACGACCTTGTTCAAACTCAGTGAGCTGTTTATAATGGCTTCTTCGTCTTCTTAGAGGCATCCTTGACAAACATTAACCCACTACTTCAAATCTCAACTGTAAATAACGATCACGAACCTCACAGCGCTTATTTAAACCAAACCTCATTTGCATGTTCATAGTGTCGCTACTAGCGCCACACTTATGCGCGTACCTCGAAATTTGAATCGACGTCATCTTTCAGATGTATAAACAAGCCTACCAAATTTCGTTTATCTAGCACTGCTCCTTTCTGGTGTTGGGATTTTTTTTTCCATCAGTGTATCTCGAGAACAAATAGCAGTAGAAAATCCAAACTTGATATTCTAAATGTGTATCATATAGGGATGCTACACTAAGCTTTTCTTTGAGATGAAGCAAGTGGTTCGTGTACAGGGACACTCAAGAGTATTCAAATACATTACGTCTATGGGGGAAATTGGAAATAAGTAGAGTTTAACATAACATCTATAGACTGCACTGCACTAAACTAAATGAAATGAATATATATATATTTTATATGCATAAAAACATGCCTCGTTTAGAATATGGCAAGGAAATCATTCATTGTTCATTTACAGGGCTACACAAAAGAACTAGATTATAGTGCAACAATAGCTGAAAATTGATGGAAAGGCATTTCAGGTTGTGCCGTATATTATTACTATAGGATTATATTTAGGTACACTATGTGGTTTCTACATAATCAAAAAAAGATATACAGGGCTGAAAATATTTAAGCGATAACATTCTTTTTTATTGTTAGTGGAAGTGCTTAACTATAATATTTTACTGTGCCCAGGAAAGCTGTTCAGGAATGGAAATGAATTCCTCATAGACATATGATAAATAATGTATGTTTTTAAGCTAAATATTCATCGCTTGTTTTTTGTGTATTCACACGTTTTGAGGTTTCCTGATCACCAAAATCAAGTTTTTTAAAGTTTGATTATTGCCTGTGTCTCTTAGAGTAACTTAAAAACAAATAATTTCGGAAGATCCGAAAGTTATATTTTCAAATTAATTATAAGTTTATTGCTGGAAAAGTTTAATCAAGACTGATAAGTTTCAAGGAATGTGTGCGAGCGAAAGTTGTCTGAATAATTTTAAGTGAATTTTTAATTTTAATTACAGATTTAAATTCTGTATAAATATAGGTGCAGTAATGAAACGGGGGGGGGGGTTGAGGGGGGCAGTAGCCCCCCTCACACAGAACTAATTATCATATAAAATTCTTTTGAAGCTTAATTTGAATTGTTTTAACATAGGTTTACATAACATTACTCGTTTTGTTTACTTCTTAATCTCCAACCCGTATTTATAGTATTAAATTTCAGGGTAAGACAAAGTCGTGTGAGTGACACACCAGATTATTTATAAAAGTTTTAAAACTATGTCAATATTTTTTCGATGATTACTTAAATTGCCATATAAAATTTATTTCATAGAGCCAGTTAGAGCTAAACCTTCTTAATGCACAAGTCTTTTTTTCATTTTCTTCTAAGAAGGAAGTACTGATTCGTGAAAATTTTAGAGCACATGTTTTCGGTGGTTTATATGCTTTAAGATGTCATGAACGCTATTTGACCCTTTTTTGAGAATATCTGTCTATGTTATGTGTTTGTGCAATCAAAAAGTTTGTGGACGCTTATCTCACAAACTAATGAACGAAATCTTACCAAACTTGGTATTTAGTTTCACCTAAAATGGTGCTGAATATGTTTGGGGATCAATCGCTCAATGGGTGGCTCTGTCATCTCATTTTTTTTTTTTTAATATGACAGTAATAAGTCAGAATTTTGTATAAATGTACATAATTAGAATTATTTTTAAGGAATGATTGTGAAATTCATGAGTATTATTACTTTCTTCTATATGTATATACATAGAGAAAGTATTGGATTCGTGAAAATTTTCGAACTCCAGTTTTTGATGGATTTACACGTTTTGTGATGGCCTGAACACTATTCGACTGTTTTTAGAAAATGCCTGTCTGTCTGTGTGTGTGTATCACAAATTTGTGGACGCTGTATCTCACGAACCGATGAACGAAATTTAACCAAACTTGGTATTTAGTTGGACCCTGACATAAACAATAAACTAGAGACTAGTGTTGATTGGATTTGGGAATCATTCACTCAACAGGTGGCGCTGTGATCTCATTTTTTTTTTTTTTTTCTAAATTTTTAACATGGCAGTATAGGACAAAATTTCGTATAAATGTACATAATGAGAGTTATTTTTAATGTGTCATTTTAAAATTAATATGAATTATTGATAATAGTAGTAGTAAACTAGGAAAAAAGTTTGTGCATACGGGGGCATCTCCCCCCCCCTTCCTGGGTGGAAAGTATTCCCCCGGGGAGTGTAAATTTTCAATATGGGTATCTTTCGAAAGATCTCGCCAATTCCTTTAAAACGAATGGTTGAACCATAGATCTGTGATAATTTAAAACAAAATTATCGATTTTTTTCATTTTTTTTTAAACGAAAAAAAAAAAAAAAATCTTATTTCTTTTGATCATCAACGTCAACGTGAGGGCTTCGGAGTACCTGCATATTGTTTCAACCAATGCTTACCTACCTCCATCGAAGATTCCAAAAACATAAAGTTATTTTGCTAAAAATTGACTTTCTTTCGGCATTTACTGACATATACAGTCGGTAACAAAAATCTCCGAACACTAGCAAAAATTCCTATGTAAAAGAAGTACACTTGATACAGTTTTGTTGAATAAATCCTTGTCGAATCCTATTTTTAGACTGACTAAGAACAGGATTCGACAAGGATTTATTTAACAAAACTGTATTAAGTGTGCTTTTTTTATATAGGAATTTTTGCCAGTGTTCGGAGACTTTTGTTTCCGACTGTATATAATTCTGTCAGAGAAAATTCGTCTACATTTATAATGGAAAATAATTTAATAAATAATTTGTATTGCATGACTTTTGTGTAAAATTATACACGGTGATCAATTTAAAAGAGTATCCATTGTTTTTCCTTAACACTCTTAAATCTGACGGATGTGGCAGCTATTCAAACACTGAAGTTTAATTGTTTGAACCTTGTTTAAGTGTGGAAGACAATTTCCAGGGCCCTCCGTGGCCGAGTGGATATGTCACCACACTGCTAATCGCCTTCGAGCGTAGGAGAGCGGTTCGATTCCCGCGCTGGCCCTGGGTGTTTTCTCCAATTCTTCGTATTGTAACTCTGTCATGTCCATGTGCTATCTGTCGTTATCTGACGAAGATTTACAAGCGGACTTCGAGTCAAGCATACAAATCTGATGTATATGTTACCAATAAAGACAATTTCCAACACTGTTGGACTGTTACAACTTTATTTGTGAGGTAAAACAGAAATGGAGACGCACGATGTCACTTAATCCTGTGATAATTTCATTTTTGAAAAACGTAATTTAATTCAAATTTTTTGCATGAACATTCTGTACAGGAAATGTTGAAAATGTTCGCAACCATTTTGAATGCAAACATAAACACATCGAAGCAAGTTTTTTGACTCACTTCGCAAGCATTGTTGGTGTTATTGACGATATTTCTTCAGTTAGGATTTGTTTTAATTCATCGATGTTTGCAGAACTTCTCTGGAAACCCTATCTTTAAGATAACCCCGCAAAAAGAAAAAAAAAAAAAAAAAAAGTAAATAAATAAATAAAAAATAAAAAAATAAATAAAAATTCTAACGGGGTAGGAATGGTAATGTAAAAAAAAATGAATTAAATAATGTTTTTCATAAATAAAATTATCACAGGATTAAGTAACATTCTGCGTCTCCATTTCCGCTTTACCTCACAAATAAAGTTGTAAGAGTCCAACATTATTGGAAATTGTCTCCCACACTTGAACAAGGTTCAAACAATTATACTTCAGTGTTATAATAGTTGCGACATCCGTCAGATTGAAGGGTAATAAGTAAAACCAACGGGCAACGCGTACTCCTTTAAACTGATCACCCTGTATATAGAAGAAAGGCTTGTGGTGACCACATCATACGAGTTGATAATAGCAACAGTAAATTGGGGAAATGTAATAGTAAATTGGAAATAATACTAATAAATATATATAAGGCCCTTTATTATCAAGCAAAATTAATTTTGTGTTATTTTTAAAATTTGAATTTTGTGAATTTTGATCGAACTCAACCTACAGGGAAAAAAAAAAAGTAATACCCACAAGAAAAAAATCAGACAATCCGACCTACAAATTAAAAAGGAAAAAAAAAAAAAAAATACACAACATGACCAACAAGGAAAAAATCAATTTGTATTTTCCTAGATTTAAATTATATATAAACTCCCCCCCCCCCCCCAAAAAAAAAAAAAAAAAAAAAAAAAAAAACAGGATACGGCTTTTCTCTATTTCTAGAATTGTTTGAATAGAAAATACTTTCCTTTTAGCCCAAGACAAATGTTTTTTTATTTTTTATTTTTTTTTTTATTGGGTAGGGGGATGGGGGGTAGGGGAAGGTGGAGGCAAGGGATAAGGTTCAGGATATATTTTTCGTCTAGAGACCTCACCGCCGTCTTCCTTAAACTCATTATTGATAAAAAAAGAGTGAAAAATTTTTCTTTTTATAATTCTCTTGGCCGAGAGGCTCGCTAAGCTGGTAAACGGGAGGCACCTAGTTCAATCTCAGGTTGCGCTCGTCGTCCTAGCCGTTCGCAGTTTTCTGTTGTTTCCTAGAAAACTCGAGTGAATATTGGCTAGGACTCCTCAGAAAAACCTACACGGAGGTCATTCCACCCAGGTAGGTCTAAGTCCCAAGGACAATCGACCTGAATTCCAACACTAAAACACCATCTCAGAATTTGCTAAGAAAGTTCAGAAAAGCAGATACGGTTTGTGGAGAGATTTTTTTTTTTTTTTTATTCCAGTGCTACATAATATTAAAAAAATACACTATTATCTTATTTGTACATTGTCTATTCATTCCTAATTCTTGACATTTTAAGCTGGCCACTGACCCTGAGAAAATTACTCAATTAACTGAGTTGAGCGAAAAAAAATCGCGGCTACCGTCATCAAGTTAGAAAGGGAAATTATATAAATAAAACAACTAAAACTGATTTCTGGTTTATGAGACGTTAAAGAGAAAGTGATTTCTATGCTGCAGATTCATCCTACTTCTGTCGTTTTTCCCCTGCAGCAGATTCAAGCTGATTTGTAAACGATGCCATAACCTCCTGACATACATTACTCCACGCTCTACGGATTGTATAGAGTAGCAACTCAACCTTGCCGTATTTCCAATCCTGCGCTCGCTACGCTGTTTTCACAGCGATTTTGGGCGGGTATTATGTTATGATGCTAAAAGGAGCATGTTTTTTGAAAGTGAATACCAAACTGATCATCTGGTAACCACACTTAACTTCCAGCTGTTAATTTGTAAGCATAAGAAAAGTAAGGATTTATTCATCAATATAACTATTGTATTAGGAAAAAAAAAATCAGTAAATATATTTTTGTTGCTGCTGATCTGTGTTTGTTTACAGTCGTTAAACGTGCCATATGATATGATCAGGAAAACTATTTACTCTCTGGGGGTAACTGTAATAAAAATTTATCATTGGTTTTAAATTTTATTTTCGTTTTATTCTTGGCTGTTAGTTCGTAACTATGGATATTGTGTAAGTTAGGGAATTTATTAAATATTTTGTTGTTGCTACTAAATGCAGTACTGTGAATTTTATTTATCGCGGTAAAACGTGCCATATAATTACAAAAATAGTTTCTATTGGGGATAATAACAAGGAAATTTATTATTGGTTTTGAATCTTGTTTACATTGTATACTTTCTTTTTTTACTGTAGAGAAAAATCCATGTTTATATTAATGTAAAAGTAAAAATGTTTAACTCTTATATACAAGTTTAAATAAATGCTATTTCATAATTTATTTTGTGATAGCATTTTATTTCTTACATAAATTTTAAATTAATATCAATTTTAATTTCTCTTTTAAATCGTATATTTTTTATTGTGTTTTGATAGCTAAGAATGCACTTTCATATATGAAATTTCCTTTGCTAATTGCAATATGTGCGAGTTATATTATGAATGAAAGATAAAATAAATTAATTTACGAATTAAATCCCTATCAGGTGTAATTCAAAACATATTGCTATACAGTAAACAAATAATAAAATAAGTAAAATCATATTGATAAATTTTACATGTGGTATTCATAATCAGAAAATTTAGTTAATTATATAATTAAATCATTACATGTAAATTATTCTTTCTCATTAGATGTTGTTAGACATACCTGTTGTTTTTATAAAGTTAACAATCATATAAATGTAAATCTAAGTGTAGAGAAAATCTGTAATTTCTAAATATTGCTTTAGTCTTGTTACATGTTTAAAAGGAGTTTACCTGCTTTGCTTCCTGTTTTATATATACCTTGATTCGTTATGAATAAAATTTTCTTTATCACGTATGGGATCTTATTTTGTTATTCCTTTTAAACAGTGATGAGGAAAATAAGAAAATAAAGTGTCTACCAATGCAAGAAAGTTGTGGTCAAGGACAAATGAAACCAGTTTCAATTCCTCATCAATGTTGTACAGAAACTCAAATGATGCATCTCACCTAGCAGTGTGCTTTATTTTAACTGGAAATGTTTAGCCATAAGAAAATTAGTGAGTGAATTTTTCATAGTTTCCTTCTTGCACAATTTATTTTACCTTAATCATAATTTACAAATTTATATATGTGTGTTCTACAACTGTGTTGCTCAATTATTGTTTGAATTTCAGATTGGTTTATAATTTTATTCATCTTTTATAACTGTATTATTACCTTTTATTACATTATTGCTATGCAGTCTTATAAATTATATTATGCCAGTGTTACATCATCACAAAAATTTAAAACTATTGATAAATAACATGAATTTATTATTCAACATCTCTTGAATAAATTTCTCATCTTATCATTAAACTGTATAATCATCTTGTATTTAATTAAAATATAATGAGAAATGGATAATTATGTTTATTTTCAAATTTAAAATTATTAACTGCAAAAAAATTAAGCTAAAAAAACATTTATTTACTTACTTTACACGGATATTTTTATTGTAGATTTTGTACTCATTAAAATATTTAAATTTTTATGTAAGCAAAATTTAACTAACAAAAGTAAAAATAAAATAAAATCCCCCCCTCTTCTTACCCGGCAGATATGAATTTTCAATATGGTTATCTTCCAGATGAATTAATCAATACCTTTAAAACTAATGATTGAACCATAGATCTCTGACAAATTAAAGAAATTTCTATAAGAAGAAAGAATTTTTTTTTTTTTAAAGATATTAGCACAAAATTGGCTTTCTTTTGAAATCGTATAATATTTTTTAAATTAAAATTATCTACATTCATCATGAAAATAACTTTACTGTGTGAATTTGTATAGGAAAATATCGAAGAAAGTTTTGTGATGGTCACAACATACTAGTTTCATTTGGTTGACTGTGCTTCATTCAACAAAACACTGTTAATTTGATTTAAACATTGTATAGAATAACTTCTAAAATAAAAGTTTTTGCATGATATATATATTTTTTTATACTTATTTTTGTAAGAAGTAAAAATTTCACAGAAATTTAAACTTAGATTGTAAAATATTGTCACATGCAGTTAATACAAAAGTACCAAATAATTATTAAAATAAGCTAAACTGCATGTTACGAATAGAGTAATTTTAAGTTAAAATTTAAAGTTATATTTATCTAAACCTGTATATAATTTATTTTTATTTATTTTTCAGTTTTGGCTGTATCTGTTGGTGCCTTTTTAGCAATTTTAGGAATCATCTTCTACCTTTGCTTTCCTGTGATATTCAACTACTTACTAAAACAAGTAAACAATCTTTTTTATTACCTCTTTGACAGTGTTAACTTTTGTGTTGTTGTTATTTATTGGCTGGGACTTAAAAAAGATGGAGGAAATGGCATTAATAGAAAAGCACCCTTAGATTATGTCTAGTTTTTCTAATGCTAAAGCCAGTTTTGATAGAGGAAAATGCACTGGATTGAATAATTACAACTTTTAATGAAAAAATTAGAAGCTGTAAGTCTGTGTATTTTGAAAATAAATAATTATAAGATAAAATAAAACTTTTTATATACCATGTTTTAAATTTTCTGATGAATCATAGAGCTCTTATCAATGTGCATAAAATTTTTAAAGTGATAATGATGTCAGTTTTTGCGAGATGCATAATTTAACTTTTTATATTGTTTTAACGTTCATGTTTAATTAAATGTATTTATTTTTATGTCGGAAGAAAATGAACTCGTAAATTTTTTTTGGCAACAATTAAATTATAGCTAATATTTTAATGGCTATTTTAACGCTATTAGGAGGTTATTATTTTCATATTTTAATTAAAAGAAAACTAATCAAATATTCGAAAATCGGATTTCGAAGTATTGTGTTGTCACTGGGTTCTGAGCTACTGTGAAAGTTTCAGATAGACATCTGAAACTTTATACTAACTTCCGATAGACATCTGAACCTTATAACTAACTTCCCGACTAGCTAGACAGCTAGTCGGGAAGTTAGTTAAAATTCAATTGCAAGATTTGTACCGTACAAACAAACAAACAAGAATAAAAGTTAATAAAAACATGGTAAAAAAAATCTGGAGTGACTCCACTCGACTTTCCGAATATTGAGTAATTAACAGTTTTGTAGATAAAGTAAAGAAAGAGGAGTTGTTAAACAAACAAAAGAGAGAAAACCATAATAGAGTGTTTGAGTATTTTTCTCCATCTATTACAAGATGTTTTATTTAACGCTACTGAACTTTGAGCCCATAGATCATAATGATAAAGAATTTTTCGTTGTGTCCCTGTAAAAATCTATAAATGCTAAATTCACCAAAATGCTTATAGTTAGTGCAACAGTGATTTATAATACTCATATAAATTTTCAGCTCAATTCAATAAGGCGTTTAGATGCTATCGTACTTTTAAAAATTTAGTCCCATAGGCCATAATGATAAAGAATTTTTCTTTGTGTCCCTGTAAAAAAACTGTAAGTGCTAGATTCACCAAAGTCTATACAGTTAGTTCAATTGTGATCTATAACATGTGTACAAATTTTTTGCTCAGATTAATAAGGCGTTTAGACGCTATCACACTTTTAAAAATTTGGCCCCATAGGCATAATGATAAAGAATTTTTCTTTGTGTCCCTGTAAAAAAACTATAAGTGCTAGATTCTCCAAAATCTATACAAATTGAGTATTTGTGACCTATAATATGTGTATAAATTTTTTGCTCAATTGAACAAGGCGTTTAGATGCTATCGCACTTTTAAGATTTTGCTCCCATAGGCCATAATGATAAAGAATTTTTCTTTGTGTCCCTGTAAAAAAAACTATAAGTGCTAGATTCACCAAAATCTATAGGGTTCGTACTATGGTGACTTACAATATGCGTACCAACTTTCAGGTTAATCGAACGAAGCGTTTAGACGCTAGCGTGTTCACTCACAGACATACACACGTACATACACACATACACACACACATACATACATCATTGTAAAAATAGTGAAAACTGACTCAGGGGACCTCAAAACGTATAGAAACATCAAAATCTCGAATTCGGATTTTTGACATGATTACAATACTTTCCTCACCATAGTGTTCGGAAAGTAATAAACACAAAATGTGTTTAGTTTGGGTACTAGTATTTGTAAATGCATGATAGGAATTGCTTTACGGCTGATAAAATAGGTTACTAAAGTGTTATCAATATCAATGAAATTTCGTTATTTGTGGCTTGTTGAAGTGGAAACGTGTTTGCGGACTATCAATATGTGATGCTCTTTCTTAAGATACCACCATCAGAAAAATCTAACATTATTAGATTGTGTTCATAAAAGTTATGACTATTTACTGAACAGTCCATTATTACTTGAAATAACTGTGTTGCCTCTATTTAATGGAATTGACATCATTTAACATTCACCCCAATTGATTTTTTTAAAAAACTGCAATAAAAAGGGGAAGATTAGAATTGTTGATTCTAAATGAAATTGTAAATTTTATATCAGTTATTAGAAAAGCTAAAAATCAAAGACATTTAATAATTTATGTATTATTTTTATTCTTTGGCCAAATTACAGTGGAACATCCATATATCTGTATGTTGGAAATATCTTTCTATTGAAATTTTATGAATTGTTGTGATCATTACATTAACCCTTTCATTCCCAATTTTTTCCATCCATAAAACAATAAATCTTATATTTAGTCATAAATTTATTTCATAGGTAATATATATAAATATTTTTTTAAAACAGGAGTAATAGCAGAGTACGAATTAATGTAGCTAACAAAGCAACTAAGAGGTGTTTATTTATGTTTAATATAACCACTGATGCCATTTAAAATCGTAACTTTTCAATAAATAAAAATATCAAAATTTTGGAAGAAATAAACATTAAAAAATAAAATAAAAAATATTTCAAACAGTTAATTTACTTAAATTGTCCAAAACAGGAAACTGATTCCGATATTATTATCATTGAAATATACTTTCATTTTTCAACAAAGGTAGTGAAATCATCTAAAACATGTATTTTTCGGTAGGAAAATTTATATATATTTTAATATTGTTCATTTTGAATCACCGGGAGTGTTAGATGGTAAGAAAGAAAATCTGAAATGTTATGATTCCAATTGGCATCACAGGGAATGAAAGGTTAAAAAAAAAAAAAAAAAAAAAAAAAAAATTCTGCACATTGGAAAAAATTTTAAAACAAATCACTGCTTGAATTTTTTCTCTTACCAAATTTTAAGAAAAATTGGGACTTTTATCTTTCATGATGTTATTAAATAGAGATGGTTTCCATTAATTTAGATAATTGTTCCCAACAAATTGAAAAATTCTGAATTAAAAAACAACTCAGTGAGCAGTGTTAAATTTTTACTTCATTGTTTCAGATTACATGTCATATTCTTTCACTACTAACTTGTCCTAATTTTGTGAATTAAATTACTGTTCCAAATTACATATTATTGATTCATTAACTTTATTTTATTTTAATATTTTTTAAATTTATGTTTATGTAGTTTTTTTTTAGTTACTTTCCTAATTGATTAAGTTAAAACTAGCATAATTTCTGATTATGCTCTACTTAATTTAATAAAAAATGATTGAATAAGAAAGTGTCTTATTTTCAGAAACTTGTTTTCTTTATTAAAACTTCTATATATCAAATTTTTTTTTTGAAAACTTGAACTTTAATATCATTGTATTTCACAATTGTGTGGTGTTGCTTTAGTTTAGCTATCTTGATAAAAGACATGTTTATAAATTTATATTTTATTATTAGCAAATTGCTTTACAAAATGGAACAATTGGATATAATGTTTGGCAAGACATCCCTCTCCCAATTTATCAAAGGTTATATTTCTTCAATATCACCAATGCAGATGATTTTATGAGAAGAAAAGCAAAGCCTAAATTACAAGAAATTGGACCATATGTTTTCAGGTATATATTATCTTTTTATATATAATTTATTGTTTATTTTTCTAGTTAGTTTTTGAAAATTATTGATTATTAATCTTTTAAATGAAATTATGTGTACAGTTTTATTGTAAAAATTTATATGTATAAATATATATTTTTTCCTTTTACATGTATTAGGTTATAATAGAAACACAAATTTCTCTCTCTTTGTAACATTACCTTTTTTACATAAAAAATAATTTTTTTTTTTTTTTTTTTTTTTTTTTATAAACAAGGAAAAAATTACTTTACAACTTTGTATAATGTGTTTACTAAAGTGTCTCTTAAATGGGGATTTTTTTTTTTAAATCCGATACACATACCCTCTAATTTTTTTTCTATTTGACCCTAAATACCTTTTAACAAAATATCATATCTCTGGGTTGATGTTAGTATGTGCCGAATTGAGGGAAAATCCTAATAGATTTTCCCATCAATTCGGCACGTGTTAATGTTATCCCAGAGACCTGATATTTTGCTAAAAAGTGTTTAGGGTAAAATAGAAAAACAATTAGAGGGTATGCATATTGGATTTGATATTTAAAAAAAAAAAAAAAAAAAAAAAAATTGTTTAAGGAACACCCTAGTGTATACTGTTTTTATTTACAGTAACTATCTAAAAATATTAGAAATAACTAGCTTTTCCCATGCAGAACATCTGCTTGATAGTACAGTCATCCCCACTTAATCAGGTAACGGATAATTGAATACCCCGCTTATAAGAATATAAAGTTATAGAACCAATTTTTTCCCTTAGACATAATGTTAAATTTCCTCGTTTAAAGAAATATTTTTAACAGTACCACCCCGCTTAATCGCATAGACACTCAAATTTTCTTGATGAAAATTCCTCTATTTCTGGGCAGATTTTTCCTCTCATTCTCAAAAAAATTTCTGTCGTTCTTTTAAAAATCTTACATAACTAAGGGCCCTTTAAACATGAGACAGCTGCTGAGGTGATAAAAATTAGTGATAAAAAAAAATGCATAAAATCAGTAACTGATGATGAAATTAAAATACAAATAATATCCAGGAATTAGAAATCACAAATTTTGAATGTTTTCATGTTATTGAAATAGAACTTTATCAACTCATAGATGTGGATAAAGATGGAGAAACAGAAAGAGATGAAGAGTTTAAAATTTCAAGAAAATCTTTAAATGAAAGTGATAAAGAAAAACAAGCAGATCTGCTGTCAACGATATATCTGTACTGATAAGTATAAAGGATTTAAGTCCAAAAATGTCGATTTTGAGTTAAGTACATAGTCAGACCTAGAAAAAAATTCTCTATCGATTGGTATAAAGTATTTAAATCCATGTCATTTAGTCTTTGAGAAAATCCATTGGTAAAAAAAGATTCAAGTCAGAAATTTAGCATTAATCTTTGGTATAAAATATTTAATTCAATTTTTTCCCGTTATTAAATGAAGATTGACAATCACTGAATGGTATAAAGCGTATTAACTAACCTAATCCCTTTTTCCTAATCGATTCTGCTGATTAGTTTTTAGTTAGTTTTACTTTATTTTTCGTCTCCTGAAAAATCAAGAATATGGACTTAAATCCTTTATACTTATCAGTACAGATATGAAGTTGCAAAATCTTTAATATTATTCATCATCATTTCAAATCTCATAGAAACAATTATAATCTATTTATGTGTTTTAGAAAAAGAAATCAGAAAAACGTTCAGTTAAGTCTATGTCAAAGTAATCAATCACAACTGATTTATTTTATTTTTATTTATTTTGTTAAAAGTAAAATTGTAAGTATGCTTTATTTATTTTGTATTTATTCTAGCATTAATTGCATTTATGAATAATAATATAATGAATATTTATAATATTTTAACTTGGTAAAAGTTTAGTTAAATATTTAAATAAGAAAGAGGCATCGATTGTTTATCTTTTCATGTTTGCATAAAATCACTATAGTTATACTTGTAAATGTGTTTCTTATCTTCTCAACATAATCAAATACCCTGTTTAATCGAATTAATGTAGTCGGAATGGTAAATATTTGTTTAAGCGGGGCGAACTGTATCTGCATATCTAATATGATTTTCAGAAAGATCTCATAAATAAAATCATTGGAAAATTTTAGTCTCTCTCTCTCTCTCTCTCTCTCCCCCCCCCTCCCCTTCCCCTTCTCTCTTTCTTTCTTTCTTTCTTTTTCTTTTTCATTTAAAGATATTTATAAAAAATCTTTGATATTTGCATTATAATTTTAATTTTAGAAAATAATTTTTTCTTCTGCTTCCAAGTTAAAAATTCTTAGAATTAAATTATTATTATACTAAAAAACAGTTATTTTCTAAAATTTGATGAAATTAAATTTCCATATAGCCATACATAACAGAAATTTCGTAATTAATAAATGTATCTACAAAATAAATAATGTTCATTTTATTAAAGAGAAAAATCTAAAAAAAAAAATATGTAATTTTGGTTTTCAAAAAAGTATTTAGAATCGCATTTAAAAAATGTGTCTTAATGATCTTAATATGATCATTTTGATTTCAAACAATAGATGGCGACACCACCATTAATATTTTATCAATTTCTTTAAGAAAAATGTGCATTTCAGGTGTTTTAGATTCAATTTTTGTAGCTGAAATTTGTATATAGCAGCGAAATATATGCTTTGATTTTGGTCAGTCACAATTGGGTTGAACCAATCAGATCATACCTATGTCACTATCGTATCATTTCGACAAAATATAATCATAACTGGTCCACATTAGAAAAATATTATATAGATGGTTTGGATCCTAACCAAAAGGTTTAGAGTCGAAAAACTTCACAAGATATTTTATTTCTAATATGTTACATAAGTTTTTTTTTTTTTTTTTTACCGTGTTTTTATTAACTTTGATTCTTATTTGTTTGTTTGTCCAATACAAATCTTGCAATCGATTTTTAACTAACTTCCCCTATTTGAAACTTTCAGAATAGCACAGAACCCAATGACAACACAATACTTCGAAGCCCGATTTTCAAATTTTTTATTAGTTTTCTTTTAATTAATTAAAATATGAAAATAATAACCTCCTAATAGATAGCCATTAAAATATTAGTCATAATTTAATTGTTACCAAAAAAAAAAAAAAAAAAAAAATTACAAGTTCATTTTCTTTCAACATAAAAATAAAAACATTTAATTAAATGTGAACCTTAAAAAATTGTAAACAGTTAAATTATGCATCTCCCAAAAATTGAAATCATTATCACTTTAAAAATTTTATGCGCATTGATAAAGTGCTAATGTAGTTCTATAGCTATGATTCAACAGAAAATTTAAAAATGTGGTATATAATTTTATTTATCAAAAAATATTTTAAAAGTGAGCCTTGTTAAATTTCTAATATAGCATTACAAATTTTTTTTTTAAAAATCAATAATTGATTGCATACATGGAGTTGTTTTCACTAAGAGGAAATCAATAAATTAGGTATTAAGGATATTTTTGTCAATAGTGGATCACATTTTGTTGAATTGGAAGCTTGAACTAAACATTTGTGTTTTATAAAAACTACTTTAAATGAAGTTATAATTCATATTTAAAATTGAATTAAATACCTTTATTTAAACTTCATGCTTGGCAGAAAGCTTTTTCGGTAGGGGATCCCCTCCGTCAACGGTGCCGACTGCTCTTTGTGGTTGGCGGCTGCCCAAGTCTTGATCTTCTCCTTTATTCTCATACAGGTGATGCCACACTTTGTCTATTTCTGCTGATTCGTGGTTGTTGATGACGTGACTATTGTGTGCGATTTCAATACTTTCTCTAAAAAATTCGTAATTTTGGTTATTATAATTAGCGATTTTTGTGACTCTATCGGCATCTATTTTTATATTATTTTCAAGGTAATTTCTAGCTAAAGCAGTGGCGTTTCGGTTGAATTTTATGTCGTTTTGATGCTCTTTAATTCTGTTTTTTCTTTTTCTTTTGGTGACTCCTATATATTTGCAATCTTTATTTTCTTGATCTTTGAGGGGGATTTTATATATACCGGCAGTTTCAGTGGGGGAAATTTGGTCTTTATCGCTTTGGTCTATAACCAAGGTACTTCAAATAAAATAAGAAACGCCGCTAGTAAACTAAATTTAAATATCCCAATCAAACCCAATCCCAATATTTTCCAATTAATAAGAAGCGATAAAGACCAAATTTCCCCCACTGAAACTGGCGGTATATATAAAATCCCCCTCACAGATCAAGAAAATAAAGATTACAAATATATAGGAGTCACCAAAAGAAAAATAAAAACCAGAATTAAAGAACATCAAAATGATATAAAATTCAACCGAAACACCACCGCTTTAGCTAGAAATTACTTTGAAAAGAAAATAAAAATAGATTTTGATAGAGTCACAAAAATCGCTAATTATAATAACCAAAATTACGCATTTTTTAGAGAAAGTATTGAAATCGCACACAATAGTAAGGTCATCAACGACCACGAATCAGCAGAAATAGACAAAGTGTGGCGTCACCTGTATGAGTATAAAGGAGAATATCAAGACTTGGGCAGCCGCCAACTACAAAGAGTAGTCGGCACCGTTGACGGAGGGGATTCCCTACCGAAAAACCTTTCTGCCAAGCATGAAGTTTAAATAAAGGTAATTAATTTTATTTTAAATATAAACATTTGTGTTTTTTTATTTATATATTTTTAACTAGTTTAATTGAGTAGACTGCATCGGAAAGGATTGAAGTTTGATTCTTTTCCTGTCACTTCTTTTTTATTTTTATAATTGATTCTATCTTATTCTAAAATATGTATAATAATATATTCCTGTTTAAAGAAATAATTTATTACACTTTTTTTAGTACAACAGGTTATACTATTTCTTTTAATCTGCGATTTTACAGTGTTGCCATTTGTAGTATTACACATTGAATGTCAAAAAAAAAAAAAAAAACATGTAAAAATTTTTTTAAATAATTAAAATTTAGTGGATCACAAACTTATTTTGTTGAAATGGCTTGAAACATTTGTGTTTTTTATTTTTATTTATGTATTTTTAACTAGTTTAATTGGGTAGACTGCATCAGTAAGGATTCAAATTTGATTCTTTTTCTGGTCACTTTTATTTTTATAATTGATTCTATGTTATTCTAAATATTTGTAATAATATATTCATGTTTAAAAAAATAATTTGTTACACATTTTTTTTAGTACTACAGGTTACACTATTTCTTTTAATCTGTGATTTTACAGTGTTGCTGTTTGTAGTACTACACATTGAATATTTTTTTAAAAAAAGAGCATTTAAACATTTTTATAAATAATTAAAATTTAGAAAAAATGAGCTAAAGAAATAGAACAGCTTAATTGCATTTTCTTCTTAATATAAATATGTAGACTTTAATAATTCACATTTTTGTTTAGATCTCGATGGATTAAAGAAAAAATTGCCTGGTATCCCAATGGAACAGTATCTTTTAAAGAGAAACGAACATTTGTCTTTCTTCGGAATGAATCAGTTGGAAGCCAAGATGATAGAATTGTAACTGTGAATGCACCGCTACTGGTAATGATATTTTAATGAATTGCATAAAAAAAATTCCTTCAATATTTTATTATCTTTCTTTTCACCCTCTCCACATTGTGGTATTTAATCAATCTAAAATGCAGTAGGTTGCAATACACTGATTTTTTCAAAAATCAACATATTGCAATCTACATACATATTTAAAAGGGAAAATTTGTCATTGCAATAAATTCCAAAAATGTGGAATCAGTTCAAACCAAAATTGGTCAATTGACTTATCTTAGAAATATCTTGCATGAATTCATTGGCCAACTTTATTTGCCACCTTGTTTCAAATTGGTAGCCTATTAAAAATTTGAAACTTTTATAGAAAACTTATTTATGAACCAATTTGCTTAAAACTCAGTATAAACATACTCCATATTAAAAGCATAACCAAGTTTATTAATTAACTTGATCCACCCATCTTATACCAAAATGGCAGCCACTTAGAATGAAAGAAATCAACTTACTCTTCTGACTGAATCAAATAGAAATGCTTTAATTCCAATTCAATTTTTTACATGCAAATATTTCAGCAGTTTCAGTACTTTTCAATAAACTAATGATAATAAGTTCTATATTATTATTTTAATTAAGCATGACCATTTATGCAGAAAAATAAATAAATTAATTAAATAATAACAGAATTTCTATGCCACCTGAGAAAATCAGGGAAGTTAAAAATTTAGCTGAAAAATCAAGTATCGATTGCTTAAATTTTGGTGATTATCTCACCTTTATTCTTTAACATTAGTACAAAGTTTGTGATACTGTGCTACTACATGGAATTCTATGAAAGTTTCTTTTTAGTTGGATCATAGTATAAATTAGTTCTCATTATCTTTTGGTATATAATTGCCCTGCCAGTAGATGACATTGCAATGCTGCTATTTTCCCATTTATTGGAAGGCTACATCTCAGCTTCTATAGTGTGTAACTGCACAAAACTTCTAACGTAAGGTTGTAAGAAGGTCACAATGAAAAACTATGTTGATTCAGGGGATGACATGACTCTGATGTCATTCAACATTATGATGACTATTTCCTTTCATTTAACTTCCAGTAATCAGAATTTAACCCCCAAAAAGTTGAAATATAGCCAATTGTAGAACAGATTGATTTTCCACACAAACAGTGAAAGCTTCACGTTGTTGCAGTAGTCCATTTGGGTAAAATATCACCTGACAGGTAGCACTGTGCAGTTTTCCTTGCTTCTGTGAAAGCTATATCTCAGCTTCTATAACGTATAAGTGTACCAAACTGGATTTATGAGAAAGCCATTATAAAAAAAAAAAGAAAACTTCTCTAATTTGGATGTATGTAGTACATATCAGCTGACAAATGGTGCTTCTTTTACCCACTTTTTGTGATTTTCCAGATGGTTATCTTGCATCTGTTTGTGAAAATTGTACCAAACTGCATATGTGAAATCTTTATTGTGAGAAGCTATGATGATTAAATTGTTAACTGGTAAGTGGTAGATGGTGATTTTAATGTGGAATAATACAGAAGAAAGTTTTGTGCTGGCCACAATATAGTAGTTTTCTCCTTGTGAAGGATCAAACTTAATTATTTCAATCCAAACTTTTGCATGTCTGTATAATTTCATGTTTTTTACCATGTTTTTATTAACTTGCTATCTTGTTTGTTTGTTTGTCCGTCCAGTACAAATCTTGCAATAAATTTTTAACTAATTTTCCGACTAGCCAGGCATTTGAAACTTTTAGAATAGCTCAGAACAGGAGGACAATGCATTTGTAATTATTCGGGTAATAGGTCAAATTTATATCATTCAACAGAAAATTTAAAAACGTGGTATAAAAAAAGTTTTTGTATATGTATATATATATTGTCAAAATTCCTATTTTTGAAACTGGCACTGTTAATTTTTTTTTTTACTTGTATTCAAAAAGCAATAACAATATCCTTTTTGGTGTTTTCTAGTTAGCAGCCAACTTCCTCAAAGATTATGATCTTGCCATAAGACTTGCTGCTTCTTTACTGTTTAACGTTGCTGGAGAGCGCCTAATTGTGACTAGATCTATTAAACAGCTTGCATTTGATGGCTACAGGGATATTATAATTTTACTCTCACCTTTATTAAAGCAAGACATCCCTTTCAAAAACGGATTATTTGCTTGGCTCTATGGGGTAAGTGAAACTCACATACTTAATTATGAAATTGTCAAGTATTTCAGCTCAAAAAGATTTAAAATATGAGCTATAATAATAATATGTATCTATTATATTTACTCTTTTAAAAAAATGATAAAATATTTGCTTATTTTAAATTACATTATATTGTTCAGTCATACAATTTTACTGTTGTTAAGAGTAACTTCAAATTCTTTAATAATGCAGAAACAGAAGTTTTATTTTTGGAGACACGTGATTTTCGAAAGGGACACACTTTTAAAAGTACAGTGGGTGCTTCGGACCCACTTTCACAAATATTAAGTACCCCTCCCCCTGTCCTCCCTGCTAGACATTTAAAATTCATGACAAAACATTTAAGTTATGAAGATCTTCTGTTAATATTGATGAAAGTGGGTCTCAGGTACTTTCCAACTGGTTTTAACCCTCCGCGTACGGGGAGATTATTTTGTATTTACTGTGTATACATACACAGGTTACAAATAATCTTATTTTTTAATACCACTATTTTTGCTATAATAAAACTACATAAAATTTTCTCAATGTTTTTATTAAGGTAAACATATAAAATAATTAAAAATGATTAAAACAAAAATATAAACTTATAGCTAATAATTTTAACAGTAGCACATGCAGAGTTCTTATCAGGGGTGAAAACTGGATGAGAATATCTCGCCTTTACTCAGAAACAAAGTGAGATTTCTAAAAATAATGCAAGAATAGAAAAATACTTTTAAAAAAATCTGGAATAATGTAAATTGCTAATGATGTCTAATTTTACAGCTCATTGGTATAATTCGAGTTTAATCACATTTAATTGCTTAAATGTGTCAAGTTTTTTCACTGACGTTTACTGAAATTAGCAGCTATTGCACTGCAAATTAATGAAACTTACTTTTTTTTCATACCTGCAATACAAGATTATTTCTCAGTTTTTTTTTTTTGTGTGTGTGTGTGTGTGTGTGTGTGAGAGAGAGAGAGAGAGTTTCATCGTAGAAATATAATGTATTTTTGCAGCTGATCCTCAAAACAGGCCCATATTATCGCATGGGCAAACCGGGACTTTGCCCAAGGACCCTGGATGTTTAAGGGTCCACAAAAGCCATCATATTAATTTTAAAATATTCCCTTTTATTATTTCAATGAAAATTTAAATGCAGTATATTTTATTCTGTAATTAATAAAAAATGTTCCGGTTTACGTATGGTGTACGATCATCTTATAACAGAAGAGGGAGTCCATTTGTGCAACGAATATCCTTTATTAAGTTCCAAAGAAGCAGTCACAATAGAGATGATGCAGTCATGGGCCGATTATGAAGATATCCTGAGCAGTATATCCCGGAAAAAGGTGCCGATGGCCAGCACTTTCGGCGAACCCTGAAGGGCGCCGCAAGTTTAGCTAATAAGATTATTACATGATGGAGTCTTAATTAAACGTGAGTTTACTTAGCAAGTGATTATTGTAAAAAGCCACGATTTCTTGTGTGCTCCTGCTGAAATACTGCATATTTTGGCGGGAACCGAAACTATTCTTATGAATGCTTATTGGATAATTAGCTAATCTAAAACATGCCTACCTTTTATCATTGGTTGACCCGGACATCTAGGATTTAGTATTTCGCAAAGCTTTGCCGCTTAATTTAGCCGATTGCTTAATTTTGATTACAAAACTTATTCTGAAATCAGATTCCTGCGCTATGAAGCTCTGTTGGGAAACTAGCTTTACCTGGGCACTCAAATAGAATTCTCATAAAATTGTTCTTAAAATTAAGATTTATTCTGAGATATTAATATTAAGTTATCACTTAATATTAATTTAAATACTAATTTAGAATCTTGCTTATTTTATCCTTTTATATGTATATGATATTTCTCCTTAAAAAGTACTAAACTTTCTCAAAAATAGAATTTTCATTTTCGATATATTTTGCTTTTTTTTTTTTTTTCTGCTGGCTCATCTAGTGCCTAAATAGTGAATGCTCTGGCCTTGAATCATCCCGATTCAGGTGGGGATGTTCATAGTGGTTCGGAATTAATTTTAATGATTAAGTCCCTAATTAATTAATTCTAATTATTTCTAGTGTGTAAAAAAATCGGCAATAGAGAGATAATCCAAAGCTGGCAAATCTATGACTACTAAATTTATACGTCATTCATCATGTCCTGTTTAGCATAAATTACACATGTTATACAGTGCTTTTTTGAAGTCACCTGTCATGTCAAGCATAACATCACGAGAAAATCGGCTAAACAAAGTCATTCCATATTCAATTGCGCTTATCTGTACAAAATTAATACTAATTAAAAATGTAAAAAATATTAACATATTTAAACATCTTGTTTCGAAAGTACTGTTTATGTATTCTATTGTACATACGACTTGTGTTATGAAGGTTTTGAGGGGGCCCCCAAGTTTGCTTTGCCCAGAGCCCCTATTTGTAATGATCGGGGCCTGCATCAAAATGCATAATTTTCTTATCTAAGTTTTTTAAAAACTTTTTAAGATCATTCAACTTTTAGGCAGGGTCTGTTTAAATTTGTAAGATTTTTGTGAAGTTTCATTAAAAAGCTATAATATTTTCATTCTCCATTTCAGAAAAATGACACTGATGATGGTAACTATACTGTGTTTTCTGGACTAGATGGATTGGATAAACTTAACGTTATTGATACTTGGAATGGCAAGAAGTAATTAATAATTTTCTTTTACTCATGCACTTAAAGTTCTGCATACATTATATATAATTGTAAATTGCATGGATTAAATACAGGGTGTTTATAAAGTCCCGGGCCCATTTTGATGTTTAATGACTCATTAAATAATTAAGATATAAACAAACTTATGGCATTTATTGATGGAATAACTCATATATTTTCTTTTCAGGTTTGAATATCTTTACTTTTGTAAATATCGTTTGCGTGTGTGTTAATTTCAGATAATTTCATTTTCCAATCTAGATATCTGTACTTTTCTAAATATTGTCTGCTTATTAATTGCATTTTTCTCTCTTTTGTTTTTGGCAACTATTGCAATGTTATGTTTACTTTTGATGTGTTTGTTCTATGTAGTACTTTTGTATGTGATGTTTTATTCGAGCGGCAGTCGAATAATTACCTAAAAGTCAGAATTACAACCGCAATAGCCTCTGTGGATGCCGACATGCTTGCCGCTACCTGGTGTGAAATTGACTATCGACTTGGTATTCTCCGTGCGACGAAGGGGGCACACGTGGAAGTTCATTGACAAGGGTCATGAAACTTTTTAAGTCTATCTAACCATTTATGTTATTAATTTTAATCTATCTTTATTATTTTATGAGTTATTAAACATCAAAATGGGTCTGGGACTTTATAAACACCCTGTATGTGTAAATCAGAATTAATATTCACTTCAGTGGTGGGAAAATTGCATTCATATTTTAATGTAAAGAAAATAGCATTATTTACGTACAAAATCTTGAATATGAAATATTGAATTTACTGTCAAGAGTTATAAATTTTGCAGTGTAATGTTTATTGGTACATACTATTTTGTTTCTCATTAAAAATTAAACTTCTCATTAAACTCAGTTAACTTCTCATTAAAAATAATTTAAGAATTTGGTAATAAAAAATATTTGGATTAAGTTTCAAACTTTTATAACTGTCATCTGCTAAATTCTAATTCTGCCTTTTTTTTTTTTTTCTTTCTAATCTGCTGATAAAATATTTGTAAAATTTTAAGATTATTTCAACTGAGAAAGTGAAATTCTTGATACAAATTATTTGTGAAATAAATATAGCTCATCCCAATCTCATTAACTATATTATTTATCTTTTATATGTTAAGAAGATGTTGATTATTTAAAAAATAAAATTATTTGATTAAGTTGAGTACAAACATTAAATGGAGCTTTAGTAATGGTATATGAATTTTATAAAAAACAAATGTAGTGTGTAACAACACATGGCTTCCATTACCTACTATCACATGCATTATATACACTTTTTGGAATTTGGTCTGAAGATGTAAAATCAACCTAACAAATCAGACATCTAACAATTTTCTTGTAAGAGAAAAATGATACTTGTCTAAAGATGTATAAAACCGAGTTCACATAGTGAGTTTAAAAAAAATCGGTAGAGTTGCTTTTTGAAATAAAAATTTCTGAGATCTTTAACTCACCTACCTAATCAGAATGACTGTTAATTTTCTTGTAATAACCAAGTAATATATGCGAAAGGATATTTAAAAAAGAGTTTATTTATCAGTTTTCAAGAAAATTATTTGAGCCATTTTATACAGAAAAAGGTAAATATTTTTTACCTTAGGCAGTTTCAGGAAAGCGCTGCTTCCTGCCTACCGTTTGGTTTAAAAAATAGCTCCTTTCTTTTCCTTTTCTCAAAAAAAAAAAAAAAAAAAAAAATTACACCCTTCTTAACTCTCGTTTGAAAAACTTACGTACTTCCCTTTGTAGAAAATAGCCTTCAAATTGAAGATAAATGCTATAAATATAAAGAAAACTATTGTGTATAGCAATCAATATTCGTTAATACATAAGTAACAAACAAAAGTAAAGGAATTTAAATTTAAAATACTTTTAATATATGTATATTTCTAACAGAATCTTGAAATTATAAATGCTGTAAATATAAAGAAAACTATTGTGTATAACAATCAACATTCCTTAATACAGTAACAAACAAAAGTAAAGTGAATTAAAATTGAAATATTTTTAATATATGTATATTTCTAACAGAATCTTGAAATTGTTTGGATTTTAAATGTTAAAAGTGCTCTTGAAACTCCAAAAATTTCTTCAAAATCTAAAAAGTGTCCCTCCCCCCTCAACTAGCCAACCCTACCTTTTTTTAAATCTTGGGAGAAACTCTGTTTTATGTTAAAACTTTCACTTTTATATTGTATGTTATTAGTAAAATTTTACTTCTTAAATAACTGTTCAATTTCTATTGTATATCTGTGTAATGTACTGTCAAATTTAATAAAACTTTTAATAAGAGAAGAATTATAAAGGTAGTTATAAACAAGAGTTAATCATAAAATAAATGTAGAAAATGTAAATTAATGGCTATGCATAAATTTTGTTTTTTTATTTTACTTATATAATTTTCTTTTTTAGTTCTTTAAGCTTTTGGAATGGCAAAACTTGCAATATGTTTAATGGTTCTAGTGAGTATTAAATAGCACATGCTATTTTATTTATTTATTGTAGTAGTATTAATGTTTAAGTCTGTGTAATCCCCCCCCTCCCCCCCCCCCCCCAAAAAAAAAAAAAAAAAAAAAAAAAATCAATTCTAATTTAAACTATGTTAGATAGCTAAAGTACTTGAGGGGAAAAAAGACATATTTAATTTAGAAACAAGAAATATAAATTACTTTGTGTATATATTGTTACAAAATATTGACTTATGTTTGTTAAGGAAGTCACTCATAAAAAGACAAGCAGGTTCTAGTCAATGAATGCTCTTTATTCAACAGATATTCTCAAAAACAATCCAATGAAACTATTAGTTCAACGAAGATTCTTAAAACAGTTCAATAAAACTGTCGATGCAACGAATATTCTTGAAACAATTCAATAAAGCCCTCTCTTGTATCACAAAAGGCAAGTAATCAGTGTTAAATGCAACACACGGCAGGAATATTACTGATTCATGAACAATGAAACACAGTTTTGTGTGCTTGTATCTTAGTATATTTGTAGCACAATCTATTGCAGATAACTGCTCAGCACAATTGACTTTTCACAACTGAACTCTCCAGGAGAGGCTCCTCTTCTTATATTTAATATTCTCAGCGTAAGTTGCCTCGCTTTTGGGATAGTTTTTACCAATGAAACCTTCTAGAAAATTCCAGTTCTCAGCTCTTATTGAATTTAGATCTTCAAAATTTTTACAGCCCTAAACTACCATTTGTCACCAAGGCCAACTTTCATGAGAGTCAATAGACTGCTTTTCTATCCATTGTAACTAACTGTAAATCTACTTTTTCCGTAGCAATAAGTACTTCTGATGCAGGAGAGATGTGTAATCCTTTGTAACAATGGCCAGTATTATACTATAAATGTTAAAATATTAGTAACTGAGTTCGGGGGATTGAATGAACAACAGGTGACTCTCATTGTGCTTAGAATTGGTCTTTTTTTCAAGTTAACAATTCACAACTAGGTTCTTACATTGAGCACCCTAAAAGTTAAATCTGTTAAATCATAAAGGTGGATTTATCCTCATATTCATTTAAATTTATGAAGTTACCACTTTATTGACTTATTTTTATTTTTTTAGTATAAAACTGTTACAATTAGTGTCATTATTAAAAAGAATGGTTCTTGAATTTTATATCCTACCCTCATATTCACACTGCTTCATGAGAAAACTTTGTTCTTCACTGATAGTGCATTGAGCGTACTGAATGTGTGAGGTAGAAAATGTTATCATTAGACATCCTTTATTTTCACAACCATTTGTCAAAAGGACATACTTCTCATTACATTGCAAACATGTTTTAAATGGAGTAAGGAAGGATGTAATGCCATGAAAAAAGCCACAAAATCGATTGTGTAAAAATTACAAAATCTAAATGTGTGTATAGTCCCCAGGTCACTATAATTATATTTAGTAAAATGATCATGGAGCATTAAAAAAAAAAAATGCTTTCTTTTATTATCAAATTTGTTTGATTAAATTAAAATTTGATTTTTATGAATGTGTTTGGTTACTAATAAGAAGTCAGTTAAAAATTATTTTTTCTGTTGAACTTTGATATTTCATTTTTTTTTTTTCTATATGTTCCCCAAAAGTCAATTCAAGTTTTAAGAGGAAATAAGAGTCATTTTAATGATAAAAGGATCCTCCCCCCCCTTTTTTTTTACACGATATAACTATAAAATTATTCTAAAAATATTTGTTCTATGTGTGTTTTACTCCAGCATGACATAATTACTTGCTTCATTTAAAATATTTTTTGTCATTGAAAGTATATTCTTTTGACAAACAGTTGCAAATGTAAAGGCTCTCTAATGATAAAACTTTGCATTCTGTATACTGTTGTTTTTAGTAACTGAATCTCAACTTTATAATCATTTTGTTATAAACATGATATATTAATCAGTTAACAATCACAAACTTTTTTGGCCAGGAACCACGTAAATTTTTGTACTATTAATTTCTCAATTTTTGTCCAGTCTGTTTAATGTCAATTAAATCTTTTAAATGCACAATTTGCTGCTAACAGCAAAGTTTTTCTGTATTAGCTACCAGGTCATATCGGTGTCTCAGAGAATGAATTAGCTAATAAACTGCAAGTAAGATTCCTATAAATCTTTTATTGGTCTTGGGAGTTTTTGGAATTACCTTTTAATAGTACTGCACTGTCCACTTTAAAAGATACATTTAAAGTATTTTGTGTGTGACTAATAGGAGTATCCAAGCTAAAGAACTGTGATTCTACTTTCTAGCTCCAAGGTGCTCATGAAGCTCAATAAGAAATGCATTAGCATCTTTCTACAGATAATTTTCACCCAAAAAGATATTTTTATATAAGAATTTAAAAAAAGCAACCTTATGTTAACTCCACGACATGGCCGGAGTACTTTCGCCGGTGTTCCCCGGCTTTTTCGATGGCAACTCTTGGTGCAGGAGGGTTTGAAGACTGTGCTGTTCTCTCTTGGCTCCTCTGCTTAAAAGCATGTTGCGTCATTGTTTATCGAGCCTGGTCACATTGTTGCCATAATAAGAATTTGAAAAATTAATTTTCTCTACTTCTTCCCAATATGCGGCATACTTATAATTTGCGAGTTTTGTGACATTTTTTAAATGAATATTGATATTTTCCTCCTGGCAACAATGCGGTCAGGCTCGATAAAGAATGGCGCAACATGCTTAAAGCAGAGGAGCCAAGAGAGAACAGCACAGTCTTCAAACCCTCTAGCACCAAGAGTTGCCGTCGAAAAAGCCGGGGAACCCCGAAGAAAGTACTCCGGCCATGTTGTGGAGTTAACAAAAGTTTTTTTTTTTTTTTTAAATTCTTATATTTAATTAAAACTCCATGTTTTGAAGCAATATTAAGATATTTTTATGTTATGGTTATTTGTAAGTTGTCTTTTGGCCATTTTTCAATGACCATGCATGCACTTTTTCAAATACTAAGATTTGTAGGACAGTACAATAAATCTCTGGTCACAGTGCTGAATTCCATTGGAACCACCTGCCTTTGTAATTCATTTAACTATACATCTTAGCATAAATTTTATTAAATGGAAGAAAAAGGCTAATGGTATTTTTCTTTGTGACTTCACTCTCAATGCATTTTATTAATCTATATTCTACTTTATCCTTTCACATGGCTAATATTTTGTTAAAGTTTTCCAATAAATAAAAAATATGTTTAGAGACTTATAAATATTTAAAAGTACAAAATAATAAATATTGATTAAAAATAAACCATTTGACTAGCTTCAAAATTCAGAAAATAATTTTCGTATGAAATTTAAATAATCGAACTATCTGATGTGAACAATGCTGTTTAAAAAGCTGCTGTATGTTTAAAATTTTCAAAAATCTAATTTGAATAAAATGATCTGAATAACAATTTGTTTTTATACAGATCTCTTTTCTTTATAACATAATATTGAAAAGTGTTTCATAATCTACAAGCATTCCATGATTTTTGTTTCTTGTTTCTTTTTGTGCAGATGCTGAAATTGGCCCTCCCCTATATCCATATCAGACTACTTACACTTTTTTTCAGTCTGTTTTCTGCAGGTTAGTATTCAGATGCTACTTTACATTCTTTTTTCTGTACTATATTTGTTTTAAATTGTTGTGGTAGAAAAAAAAAGTAGGAAACATACATGGGAACACTTGATTTTTCTGTGGCTGTATGAAAATAAGTATAAATCATAGATGGCAGTTGTATGATCTAATGAATGCAATCTAGAACTGATATCATAACATGAATAACACTTCTTGAAAACACAATCTCAAATAAAGACAAGGTGTATGTTGAAAGAGTGCATATTTCTTCTTCAGGTGCAGAAGTCAACAACATGATTTGCCACTGTAAAGGCAAAAGTTAGATTGAAAGGAAAAGAATTAACAGACAATAAATACAAAGAAGGGGGGAAGGGGGTCCTGTAGAAAAATTTATAATGCTGAACACAAGGGAGAAAATATATAATAATAATAATAAATTAAGCAAAGAAGTATATATTAATAAGGAAAATAAACTTTAAATTCAATATACATACATTATTTATGATAAAAAATAAATACAATACAAAACTAGTTGGCATAGGTGGACTCTGCTCAGTTCCCCATCATATGTATGGTCTCATAAATTTCTTGTACAGGACATATTATATACATGTTAAGAGAAATTAATTTGACCAAATGCTTGACACAGTGATAGAACGAAATCCTCGCCTAATAGGCTACCCACCATTCAGTTCGATATCTTATTCTAATCTATTAATTTATTTTATTGGGGTCAAT
This sequence comes from Salticus scenicus, assembly GCA_963930645.1. Lineage (NCBI taxonomy): Eukaryota > Metazoa > Arthropoda > Arachnida > Araneae > Salticidae > Salticus > Salticus scenicus. Next base: position 32,752,488 of record OZ005652.1, on the reverse strand, counting down.
TTCGTAGTTTATTTTCATGCTACTATTTCCAATGCAACTTTCCCAAAAATGTGTATTTATATGAAATATCGCCCCATTTTGCTAGGTTGATAAAATCTTAAATTTTGAATAACTTACGAAATTTTCCTATTAGAATATTTGTAGTCAATCATGTTCATACAAGTATCATAAGTGTTATTTTCAAATTGTCTGATATATTTATGATCCTAAAAATGGACGTTTATGCTCGATTTCGCCTTATTCTGCCATTTTAAGTAAATCATAAGTTCCACATAACTTATACATTTTTTAAATTGGAAAATTCATACTCTATGGTATTCATGTCAGTATCCTAAATAATATTTGAAAAGTGGTCTGACATCTTTATGATGAAAATATCCCTCAAGATTGACGTTTGTGTAAAATTTTGCCCTATTCTGTTATGATAAGAAATTCGTAAAGTTCTAACAACTTACGAAATTTTTATATTGGAAAATTCATAGTGAATAATATTCATGCCAGTATCCTAAATAATATTTCTAAAGTAGTCCGACATCTTTACGATGAAAATATCCCTAAAAATTGACGTTTATGTGAAATATTGTCCTACTCTGCCATGTTAAGAAATTCGTAAATATTCAATAACTTGCGAAATTTTTAAAGTAGCATGTTTATAGTAACTGATGTTCATTCCGGAATCAAAATTGATATTTTAAAACTGGTCTGACATTTTTACAGCAAAAATTTTTCATTTAATGCAAGTTTAAGTGAAATTTTGGCCTATTCCTCCCGTGTTAAGAAAATTGTAAATTTCGAATAACTTCCGAAGTTTTTTAATTCGAATGTTGCAAATGAATAGGGTTCTTGCCAGTGTCTAAAGTAATATTTTAAAACTGGTCTGACCTCTCTGCGATCATTTGTTCATGAGATATCGTGTAAACAAACTAACAGACTGACACACTAACGGACTGACACACTAACAGACTGACACAGTAACAGACACCATATAAATTTTGTCATTTTTGGATTCCTCACACCTAAAAACGTGTAAAAAAGTAAAAAAACCGAGATTGAAAATTTTCACGATTACTTAAGTTCCCCACACCTATAGTATGATGGGGAACTAATACATAAAAAAAAAAAAAAAAAAAAAAAGAATTAAGATACTAAAATACATGAAGAAAGAAAAGAAAGGAATTCAGAGGCAAAATTATTCACAAAACCAATTTTTCTAAGCAGTTGAGGGTAAAGAAGAATCAGATTTTTCAATGCTAATTATATCCTTTTTCGTAAAAATAGCTAATTAAAAAAAAAATAAATAAATAAATTTCGAGAAAAATTAGTAAAGAAATAATATTTAGCATTTTAAAAATTGAAGTTATGATCTGAGTCTCAAGAATGCATAGTTAATTAAAGAAAATTTTGAAACTTCATAATAAATGAATTCATGGAGTGTTTAGTCAATTTTCAGTTTTTCTTTATATTCTCTGCTGTTGTTTCCTTTCAGTCTGCTTTTCGTTTTTGTAGTTATAGAACATGTTTTCCTGTGCATCTGATGAAGAATGATGTATTTTTTATTAAAACACATTGTGTTTTAATTTTCATTGGTGTTTTCAGGTAATTTTTTTTTTTTTTTGTTTTATTCTGCACCAGTTTTAAAAGTTGTGCTATTGATCCAAGTGCTATCTGCATGAAACTTAGTTCGTTAACAGCTGATACTGTAGATAGGAGGTAAAAATGCATAAGGGATGGATGGGACTGCCTTTGTAAAATAATCATTAAAAAAAAAGTGTGAAATTTTATTCTTTATTTGTTTTATTATTGAGCTTGAAGGATGAACTAAAAGTTTTAGTAGCCCTGATTTGTGAAATCTAGATGAAAGCAGTTGGGGGAGGGGGGGGGGGGGGGGGGGGGCTCAAAATCACTCTAAAATTCTATTGACTCTGAAATTTTTTTTTTTTTTTTTTTTTTTTTTTTTTTAAATTACAGAAGAACTTCAACTAAGAAATTTGAAATCTGCACCAATGAATAGTAATAGTTCTTGCATGCCTGAAAATGAAATACCCTTTTCTAGCTCTGCCCTATTTCCTTACATAATTAAATATTTAATCCATTAACACGCCATGTCATGCATTGCTGTGCACAGAGGTGGCTCTGGTAAATATGGCACATCGGACAAGTTTTTTTTTTTTTTTTCAAAACAGTGTTAGAAATTTCCCCTTCTTTAGAGTATGTCAATTGTTTGACATTTGAACCAGTACCACCAACAAAAATCACACAACACCTTTTCTTTTTGTTTTATTTAGGTTTTAGTGAACACATGATGTGAAACCATTGTAAAATGAAGCTGAAAATGACAGTATGTAACATTAAGTGTATAGTAATTGAAAATTCGGTAGTATGAGTTCTTCGTTCGTGCAAAACTATTGTAAGGGAAAGTTCTGACATTGTGTGGCATGCAAACAGAGAGTTTGGACACGAAACCAAGCCTTTTAATGTGATCCAAAGTGTTAGTCTGATGAGTTCCAAGTTTGAAGCCCACTTCTGTGGAAGTTAACGTGGGATTTGTCCTGATCATACTGTAACACTTCGTCATTGACACCTGATGACCTTCCTGATCTGGGTTCATCTATCAAAAAAAAAAAAAAAAAAAATCGCCCAAATGAAATTTCGCAAACCCCCTTTGGCATGTTTGAGCTGTTACTGAGTCCTCTCCAAACACATCACACAAGTTTTTTGTTGCCTCCATCACATTATTCACTTTTTGGAACTCTTACAACATACAATGTCTTAAGTGCACTTTTTCTTCACACATGGTGACAGTTCTACAAGTTTGAAAAAACCGTCTAAAATACGAAAAAGTGTGTGTAAATCATCAATCATACTGTAACCTAACTGTTTAAACCAGTTTCAGTCAATAATCGATAATGCATAAAAGTGCACGTGTTAAAAAACAACAGAACTTTTCCTTATACCCAATATATATAATATTTTCAGGAATACAACATATTTTGACAGATCTAACTTTCAAACCACCTAAAACATTTTTCTAGTTACAACCTTGAAAATAATAGCAGTTGTCTTTGTATGTGTAAATGAATTCTGGATCTGAGTTTTAATGTTAATTATTTTCATTGATGGCTTTGCTAGTGTGATTCTGTCATTTATAGAATATTAGGAATAGTAATCAAAGATAAAATTTATATTTCTTTTAATAAAATAAGTAAGATAAAATGTATTTAAAATTTATATTTCTTTTAATAAGTACATTTCTTTATCTATAGATCTCTGACATTAGATTACGTTGAAGATATTGACCATTTAGGAGTGACTTCTAGAAGATTTATGACAACAAATCAGACTTTTGCTAATGGAACAGATAATCCTGCAAATAGGTGCTTTGATACAGAAATGAAACTTGCCTCTGGTGCTCAGGACATAAGTCGATGCCAATATGGTAGTGAGATAGTTTAATAGCATAATAATATATTCCTTGTTTATCATTGCTTATTTTTTTTATTTTAGCAGTAATAGGTCTCAGAATAATATAATTAAGTTCAGTTATTTATGTTTTTGTACTCTGTCTTTGAATTTTATGTCTTAATTTGTTTACTTTTTGGAAGTTTAGATGAAATTTATATGAAAAATAAATAAAATAAAAATAATATAAAATTTTGTTTGTATGCTGTAAATTTAACCCAAACTTTGGTCGGTCATCCAGCTTACTTTGTCATGTTTTTTAATGCCTTACTTAATTCCAAACACTTATTTCTGTTCTGCTTATAGAATTATCTTGCATGTAAGATCTCTTTATACTGTTGTCAATCTTAAAATAGCACTATTGTATGAATTGTATTCAGATATCCCCGTTCAAATTTTTAAGGAATCCAATTTTTGCAGATATTGATGAAATATATATATTTATATATGATATAAAAGGAAAGCATTGAACATAAATTTTGATGTTCTAATTTAGATTTACAATTAGTACAGTACAAAAAAAAAAAAAAAAAAAAAAAGTTTATGGATATTTTGAAAAAATGTGACTTTTGTTACAATATCATACACAATTTGACTAACCAACTCATATTCTGTCGTTAATGACAGTACTTTTTTAAAAATTATTAATCACTCTTTTCAGCAACCACTTGGTTTGTAGTCCTTGAAAATTCTGACTGGAACAAATTCCAAATATAGCAAACTCCCACTTTTGAAGGCACTCTCAGCACGATGCGCTGCTTCAAACAGCTGTGATTGTGACAAACATTACCAGGCTATTTGTGTTTTGTAAAATTTTTGATTGTTGCAAACTACTGCCTGCTGGCACCCTCAGTATTGCATATTCAGTTCACTTACTACCTGAAACAAAAACATTACTAATAAAAAGTAAATCATTTATTATCACTCCTCTGTTTTATATATCATTTAACACATTGATTGTGATGGTACTTTTCAGAATTCCGGTATAAGAAGCCAATTTAATTTAATCATATAATATTATTAAACACTTAATTATTAGGTTGTTGCAAAAGTTCGTGCGGACGCGGATCATTTTATTGCCTCCAAAGACGAGAGCTTCTATCGCCGTGGTATACATTTGTTACCCGAAAAATGGGCAAAGGTTGTAGAAAGTAATGGAGAGTATTTTGATTAAAAGTTGTCATTTGATTTGATGTATTTTTATGAAATGAAGCAATAAAAATCTGCACGAATTTATGCAAAGACCTATAATACACTGTAATCACCAAAAAGCATGTATATATATATATATATATATATATATATATATATATATATTATTATTATTATTTTTTTTTTTTTTTTTCCCCAGTAAAAAGACAAAATTGAAAAACTACTTTTAAGTCATTCAGTTGGCAGTTTTCGAGTTTATTAAATGTTTAAGTTGAATTATCTGAAAATGTCTAGGTTTAGTCAAAAAAAAAAAATAAAAAAAAGGCCCTCCCTATAAACTTATCTGCATATTGAAATGCACCATTGAAGAGAGAGAGAGACGTCAAAGCTTTTGATTCGAACAAAAAAAAAAAAAAGTTGAATATTTATTTACAGATACTGGACCATCTAAAAAACATTTTCAAAATAAAGACTTAAAAAGTAAAAAAAAAAAAAAAAAATTATCAAATAAGATAATTGGATTGCTCATTTCTGCTAATATTTACAATCTGGCCTTTTCTACAGAGAAAGGATGTCAGTTTTCAAATAGGGAATAATTTAGAATATTTTTGATATCAAAGTGAATGTTACTTTAAAACAGTGATTTTGGCCAGAAAAGCAACTCCCTGGAGAAGAGACTATTTGTATGCAATTTTTAATTGATAACTTTGTTAATTAAAGTCTTAAAAATTCGAGACTAGCAAAACATGATCCTTGGATTATTCCGTAAACACCAGTTCTCTCACAACACTGGGAACTCTCTTATTTGTGATGAGGTACAACCACAAACACATAAAATTAACAGCAGGGGCAGTAATTTTTTTTAGAATGGAGAGATAAACATTAATCATTGTCTAAAAAAACGTTTAATAAAATATGTGTAGCGTATTATTATTATGAATAATTTTTCTTTTTTCAACTATTTATTTTAGGTGCTCCTGTTGTTTTATCATTTCCTCATTTTTACTTTGCCGATTCATCTTATTTAAATGCAGTTGATGGACTGCACCCTAACTCATCACTTCACAATTTTCATATAGATGTGGAACCTGTAAGTAATTTTACTTTTGTTAGTATTATTATTATGTTTTAGAAATAAATACTTGGCCTCTGCATAGAAAACATAAGTATCCTCTACAACTAATTATTACTTAAATATACCGGCGTGAAACTAGTTTAACCCCACAGGCATGTCACAAGTCTTGCCGCCTGCCTGGAAACTCTGTCTAACTAACCTTGGGTGGGTGTCCTCTAACATATATTTTAAGGTCATTCCTACTATTTTTTGAACAGTTAATAACATTTTACTTCTGGAAAAATCATTTTAAATATAGTGACCAGTGAAGCGGGCAAAGCTTGCTATTAATAAATAAATAAAAAAGCTAAATATATAGCTATATATATAGCAATTATATTTCTAATAATGAAATATAATTTACACTTTTAATAATAAAAATTTTTAGATATTTTGTATATGATAGAGATAAAAATTTTATATCACTTATATTTTTAATAATGAAATAAATTTAGATTTTATTTATATTCCTAAAAGGATGTAAGTTTAACTGCCATTCTATCTGTCTGACCATCTGCGGTATTTAAATAGATGTGATTTTTACTGCAGGCAATTTATTTTTTATTTACTACTTATATAATTATTGTATTTATATATTTTCACTTAAAAAAAGAAAAAAAAAAAATCCAGCTGAATTGTTTACTATGTTAACTAGAATTATAATAATGTAATACATTATTTTAAATGTTTAAATTTTGTCATAACTTTAATTAAAATTGAAATATCTTTGTTATTTTTCCTTAGTAATAGATAATTTAAATTATTTGTTATTCAATAGGTTGTGTGACTAAGCAATGTAGTTGTATAAAATCTGCTCATAAAATAATTATAGCATTTTCAATATTCCATGTGATTGTGATACATTTTGTTTATTATGTAATATATTTTTGTAATTTTCAGAACACAGGTTTCAGTGTTGATGCTGCTGTTAGATTTCAAGTCAATTTATTTATCAAGAGGATATCTGGAATCTCGTAAGTATTGTTTTTCATTTCATTTTACTTATTTTTAAAATATTAATTATGCTGGGCAAATGCTCACTATATGTATTTTATACATGCATACTTTCATCCAAATCTTTATGAATTAATAGAGTTTGTATTTTTTTTAATGATGTTTACCGTATTTTCCGGCATATAAGTCGAGGGTAAAAAGCAAAAAAAATCCTTTAAAAATCTCTATCGACTTACACAGCGAATATAAAACACAACAGCAAAAATTTCGCGAAAACAAATTTAGATGCATCGATCTTTTGCAATAGTAGCTACAAACATTTTAATATACATAAAACACAAATACATTAAAAAATAAAACTAAAGATTATTCAAAAGCCTGAAAATTCGGCGTCATCACTATCGCTGTCGAAAATTATTTTCAAAGTATCATTTGATGCATCTTTGTCATTAATATCATATGGGTCTCACTCATTGTCACTGTTCATAGCTGCGGAGTCCGAACCACTATCATCTGATTGCCACAGACAATCATCTTCAGTTCCATCCATTGCATTTGAAATACCACATTTTTTAAATGATTAGACGATTCACGAGTTTCGATGTGCGCCTTGAATTTAATGATTCAAATTTGTGCATGAAAATCGGATCGACTTATATGGCGAATATAGCTGAAATTCCACACTTTAACTTCAAAAAACCTTTTCGACTTATACGCCGGTCGACTTATATGCTGGAAAATACGGTATTTTAATGAAATTTTTAAAATGAAATTAAATTTAGCTTTCAAAATGTATATCACCATTTTCTTTCCTTTTCTTGTGTTATTTTTATGAATACATTAGGAATGTTCTAAGGATTGGACTAAGCATTAATCACTTCACTAAGTGTGAATAAACCTGAAAAGTATTAATAAAAATTATATTTTGATGAAAGATTTTTTTTTTTTTTTTGAAATTCTTGGTCATTTTAGAAGTAAAAACAGGTGCTACAAAACTTACTTAAAGAATGTTCAGATAAATTGAATCCATTGGGAGCCCTAATTGTAATGAATCTTTTCTTTATAAAATGAAAATAAAATGTATGTGGGTTTTATTATTTTATTGATTTAAGTTAGTAATCTATGTATTAACACTGTATATTTCATACTTAATGTTTTGTTAATTATTTAAATAATCAAAATTGTAAATTAAAAATTTTAAGGTGTAGTGTATTTTATAAAATGCTAAATATAAATTTTATGCATTAAAAAAAAAAAAAAAAAAAAAAAAGACAGAAAGAAAGTTTGAATGAATTTTTTTCCCCAAGATTTTTGAAAATTATCTTGTGATTAAAAAAAATTTCTGATATTTTGAATTTCTTAGCATCACCCTTAATTTTTTTCTGTTGACTCAAAGTAATAAAAAAAGTTATAGTAATTGCATACAAATATTTCCCTTAACTAAAAATCTATTGAAATTGAAAAAAATTAGTTTATTTTCTCTATCTGATAATGAATTTCAGTTTTGCTTATTAAATAAAAAACTTTTATACTGTAGATTCAGCTATAATCTACAAATAGTTGTACCCCATAGGGGATTGGTGGAGGACACCACTAGTAATAATTCCCTTAAGTTCTTCACTCAAACATTACTGCTGGGCACCCCATCTTTCAGCAAGGGTTCAGATGATATGCTTGTTTCTTTTTTGCTGTTCTAATTGGAGGAATGCCATCTCAAATACCTTAAGGGCCCTCTTCACTCACCACTGCCGGAAGCCGAAGCTAATGTTATTCTATGTGAATTTTTTCTTTACAAATAACTTATTAACTAATACATATTTTTGAATTCTGTTTTCACATTCTGAAAATGTCCATCTGTTCAATTGATGGACCTTTTTTTAAAAAAATATTTTTTAAATCTTTTATATTTTGTTTTGAAGCTGTAAAATACGAATTTTCAATATGTGAATTTTTTTCATTTTTCATTTTCAAAATAAAATATTAAAAATTAAAAAAATACATTTTTAAAAAAGGTCCGTCAATTTAACAGCTGGGAATTTTCTGAATGTGAAAACAGAATTTAAAAATACGCATTAGTTAATTAGTTATTTGTAAAGAAAATTCCCCCATAGAATAACATTGGCTCGGGCTTCCGGCGACGGTAAGTGAAGAGGGCCATTAAGTTCTTCCTTCGAATGTTTTCTGCTGGGTGCTCAGCTTTTATCAGGAGTTTAGACAATCTGCTTGTTTCTTCTTGATCCACTAGTAATGTTTATGCCATGATCTGTTTATGATATTCTTTAATAATGGTACATAAATTATAGCCTTCCATAGCTATGCTATATCAATCAGGCTTCTTCATACATTTATTTATTATTACAGAGAGGAGGGGAGGGAGAATCAGTGATAGGTTAGTTTTGTGGTAAAGTATAAGTATCTTATAAGGGTTTTCAAAGGGTGTGCCTTCTGGTATTAAAGATAAGAGGCGATATTTTATGCTAGTAATATTAAAAGAAAATTAAACAACATTAAAAAAAGCACAAATTAGAGGTATTCAAAAACCACCAAACAGCTGTTTTGAAACTACGGCTGTAAGGAACTGGAGAAGTTTCCATTTAATCCCATTTAATGAAATACATGTAAAATCACCTGACATTTCTCTATTGGACTTTTGCACTTTCAATTGATTAAAAAAAGCTTTATGAAAATATACAATGTATTTTGCAAAATGTCCCAAGAGGAGTGGGGTAAAATTGACTTTATAGTAAGAAAAGGTTTACTTTCATAAGAAATTTGCGCTAGAATTATTGTCAAGAATCATGGTTATTATAAATAGAAGCAAATCGCCATAAGAAAAAAAGGCATTTATGTATTTAAAAAAAAAAAAAAAAAAAAAGTTAAATATCAGCACCATCTCTAAAAAGTTCAACTTCTGTATATTATCATATAGCTTCATTTTCCTCTAGGAAGTTTTGAAAACAACCATTTTTCTCAATAAAAAGATGTTTTCTGTTCCCCCCCCCCCCCCCCTGTTTTAATGGCTGCGTTATTGTGTTTAATATATTTTTAAAGTAAATTAGCAAAAAAATCTATGAATTTATTTATGATATTTAAATTGATTTCTCTACTTTCAAATTAATATATTAATTTCATTTTGTTTTAGACAGCTAAGCAATGTTCCCAAAGTAATGTTTCCCGTATTTTGGGCTGAAATAGTAAGTTTAATAGTTTCTTTCATTTTTATTTTTTACTTTTCTATTGTTCTGTGTGTGGAATGTACATTAATTTGTGCCTTTTAGAAATTGTAACAACTTCTTGTTTTTATTCAAAGTGTTTGAAAAGAGGAGTTTTTATGTTTCTTGTGACTGATTAGTGCACTTCTTAAAATGACAATTTAATATTTCAGAATTTTAAATTTGATATCTTGCATTCAATCAAAAATAAATAAATAAATGATAATAATGATGCTAAGTATATAAGTTTTGAGGATTTTGGTTAGGCAGTGCACATAGTGCTATGCACATGTGTTTTCTTTCAATGAACATTGTTTTTTGCAGTTAACAAGCAGTTGTCTGATTCAATGGATGAAAGTCACTAATTGTTTTATTTAGGATAATAACTTCATTCATTCATCTTTCTTTGATTATTTTTTGTAATTTTCTCCCTGACTTTTGTTGTTTATTTCATAAGAAAATTTTACAACATTAGCGAGACTTTTGTTGTTTATTTCATAAGAAAATTTTACAACATTAGCGAAACATTAGTGATTTAAAATAGCGAGCTTCCAACAACTGCTTATTTCCTAAAAAATTATCACAATTACAGGTACTTTCTTATTAACTACATGCTAATGTTGATCACCATTATGAACTGACAAGAAGTTGATTAATGAATAAGTTTGAAAACAGTTTTTAGAACCACTTTATAATTGTTAAAACATTATAAATTTTAACTATTCCAAAGTTAGAGCCACTGTTCAATGTTTACAACAGCCTGTGATTATTCTAACCTAAACTGATGGCATGCTGTTTATATGAGTACCAAATTACCTGACTTTTCCATATTTGCTCTATTCCCTGACTTCCTAATTGCCAGCCATTCTGTTTTCCATGTGTTCTGCAAAACTCAATCTCATGCACATAAAGTTTATTTTTTATGAAATAAGTTATAAAACTGTGTGAAAATTTCATCTTTCATAGAAGCAAATTATGCTGGGTAACAACTGGGTAGCATGTCAACTGGTATAACTCAATTGATAGATCATTAGGATGTCAATCTGAAGGTCTCATGATCAGATCCAAGTTTACTAACTTTTTTGCACATGTAAAAATTAATTTGGTTAATCTATCTAAAAATTATAGTAATTGTTTTATTTGAAGGACATTTTTTGTGCAAACAGCATTTGTGGTAAATCTTATTACAGTGTGAACATACACAGTATTTTATGCTGGTTAGATATCAACTGGTATAACTCAATTGAAAGATCATTAGAATGTTAACCTAAAGGTCTCATGATCAAATCTAAGTTTCCTAACCTTTTTTGCTCATGTAAAATTCAATTTGGTTAATCTATCTAAAAATTATAGTAATCGATTTACTTGAAGGATATTTTTTGTGCAAACAACATTTGTGGTGGTAAATCTTATTGCAGTGTGAACATACTAAGTATTTTTTTTTTTACACGGTAAAAAAAAAAATTATGCCTAATAGGAACAATTAGCTATCAGCTTTACTATATGTTATATGTAAAAGAATTTTTTTTTAAAGTAATTACACATATCAGTTCATTTATAATGTACGCTCTTCACTTTAATTTTGTGCATCTTTAAAAACGTAAGTTTATGTAGTTTCAAACCTGTTGAATAATTAGCAAATTTGCATATACTAATTTAGAATTTTTATTGACAATCTCACATACTGTAAAAATAAAACGCAGGCTGTGTAATAATATTATTTATAGTAAATTCTACCGAAATATGCAAGTTGAAATGTCTCTTTCTGTCATTAGTTGATCATATGTCTAGGTAAACAAAAATCATCTAACACATGATTGCCATAAAATGCACTGAAAAACTGAAATTAAATGATCATGGATAAAAAATTGTGTAAGCGCATCCATAGATCACAAACATGTAACCATTTGTTTCAAGTCAAAATTATTAAATACAATCCTCCATCAAGAGAAATAAAAATAGTCATGAAAATAGAAATTGATTTTCTGCTACAAAACATGCATTTTCGAGAATAAACGTTTTGCAATTAAACATCAAAAAATTGCAAAACACACAACAATATTTTCAGGTTGAAATAATTGAGTGTTACTCACCATCAATAATAAAAATAATGAATGAAGTAGGCATGAATGCAGCAGTGCTTAAAAATTACACAAGAGAGCAGACTTTTCTCACTTCACTGGTCAGTATGTTTAAATGAATCACTTATAAATATAAAATATGAACATAGGACCCTGTTCGTGAATTTTAATATTTTTTGCCATTTTGATGATGTAGTAAAATGGCTATTGTAATTCTGTAAGTAAAGACCTTGGCGAGAAACATCCAAGCTAGTTAGGTGCCAAATTTCAAATTCAGCCAATGAGGCCCTATAATAAAACTGTTCCTTAATGTGAGTACATATTTAGTCTGTTTCGGATCAACATTATGAAACTTAAATATTTAAACATGATTTGCATTTCATTAATGGCTGTGTAGCACAGTACTCGGCCGTGGTTCTGATTTATTGAAAATAATCACCAATCAAAATATATTTATTTAATAAAAAAAAAAAAAATCATTTAATTATAGTGACTAGTGATGTGAGCAAAGTCTGGTTACTAGTTTTTTATGTTGTACAATTTTAGCTTTTCATAAAGTTTTATTTCAATTTTAATTCATGTGTTTATGTCAATAAACAATTAATAAATGATTGTGTAAAGATTTTTTTAATTGGCAATAATTTTATAATAAATATTAAAGATTTCAAATCATGTTAACCTATGGATGTATTTCTTAAAAATTAAAAAAATGCGCTTTTTTTTTTTTTTTTTTTTTTTAAGCATATTTATGATCAGCCATATGTCTAATAACAGGGTGGCTAGCAGTCAGGGAAAATCAAAGAATCAGGGAAAAGTCGGGGAATTTCCTTTAAAGTCAGGGAATTTTAACAAATTTTGTAAAAATAAGCTATATTAATCATTAAATTATCAATGATATTTTAAATCACTAAATTTTTTGCTAGTGTCGTGAAATTTTCATCGAAAATAAATGCGAGAGTCAGGGAAAAATGGAGGAAAATCTCGAAAAATAGTCAGGGAATTTGAAAAGGTTTAAATGCTAGCCACCCTGAATAATCATTTTTGAAATTTTCAAAAGAAAATAACTTGTAAATGTCAAACGGTTAATGAAAAATAAAGCAAAATTTATTTTTAAGCCTATAGGAATGAGTAGTATTCTTTATGATGTATTCAAAATAATAATACAAATTTATATCTAAATAAGAGTATAAATTTTCCAATTGAATTTTAAATATTAGTTGATTTGTTTATGTTTTATTGTTTTTTCTTTTCTTTTCCAGTCATTTACATTAACAGAAGATTTAGCCAATGTCTTTAAGACAAAAATCAACAAGCCAAAAGTATTAGCGTTTTCTTTTATCTTTGGAAGCATTGCTCTTGGTTGTACTATTTGGATATGTGCCATGTTGTTATTATGTTACATGAAGAAACAAAGCAAAAAGGTAAGGTCTATTTATCTTGTTATGAGTTACTAATAAATTTGATAATAAAGAAAAAAATCTGGAGTGACTCCACTTGACTTTCCGAACATTAATGTATTTAAACAACTGCGAGAAAAGTCATATTAAAAAACAAAAGAGAAATTTATATAAAGGCTTTAGATGCTATCGCGTTCGCTCACACACATACATACATCATTGTAAAAATAGCAGAAATGAATTCAGGGGACCTTAAAACATACAGATACATCAAAATCTCAAAGTCGAATTTTTGTCATGATTACAATACTTTCCTTACATAGTATGTTCAAAAGGTAAAAAATGGTGTAAATTTTATTAAATTGTAATGTTTACACAACATGACATCGCTGGTTTAAATATGAGTTGGCCCCTCTTTTATGGAGTCTTACTGCAATCATTTTATACATTAATTTATTTTATGTATAAAATGATGACGGACAAATTAAATATTTCTCATGGTTAAGTGGTATGAACAAGTCTACTTGCAGATTTAAAAAAAAGTATGTGATACTTGAAAATTTTTATTTTTGGTATAGAAAATTATGATAAATGTAAGATTATCATTTGTGTGAGTTTTCAAAAAAGTAATTTTTTAATCAACAAAATTCGGTTAAAAAAAATCTTGACTTTTCAGTGGTTCAAATTGGAAAAAATTTGTAGTTCCACATTCTCAGAAGTATGATTGATTGATTGCTAACAATAATATCCTGCTGCTTTTTTAATTTCAAGAATTTTTATTTATTTATTTTTTTTTAAGTAAGTAGTTTTTTGAGAAACTTTAAATCTTTAAAAATTCTATTAAGTTAAACAAGATATTTTTCCTTTTTGTTACAATCTATAATTTGCTCATGTTCTTACATACTACTTATATATGTATACATAAATGCCCATGTATTAACTGCTAATTTTTCTAAAAAAAGGGGGAAAAAAAATATTTACAAATTATTTTACTAATCTGCAAGAGCATCTTACTTTGCCATTAGTCATGTATTAAATTGTACAATATCGCTTTTACAATGTTTTATTTTGCCCTTAAAAAATTCTTATTTTTAATTTAAAAAATAAATATGTATGTATATTTATATATTGTTACTATTATATACAGGGTACCCCAAAAAGATTGAAACAATTTAAATTTATTTTAAAGAAAAGGATTATTTGACTATATCAATCTTTCAATACCTTACAAAATCCTTTTTTCATACTAGCAATTAATTTCAGACATCTATGTGTCCATCTTCAGAGTTAAGTACTTTTACAACGTCTGGCAACAATTCCTACAAGAAACCAACTCAAATAAAAAACGAAGTGAAGTGAAACAACGACATCAAGATTCCCCAACGACGTAAACAACGAAGTTTCCTCGTAAAGAACGACGTTGTAAAAGTACTTAGCTCTGAAGATGGACACGTAGATGTCTGAAATTAATTGCTAGTATGAAAAAAGGATTTTGTAAGGTATTGAAAGTTTGATATAAGATTGAAACAAGTTTAGTTCTTTACTTATTAAAAATAAGTAAGCAGTGCAAATTGAGAAAAAAAAAAAAGTTCAAAATAAAGTAGGGAAGACAATTACTTTAAGAAAGAGAATTCTGCCAGTTAATTTTGAAAAAGGTAAATTTTTAGGTAGCCCCTCTAGAAAAATTTGATGAAATGAAAAGTTTCTATTTTCCAACCAAGAACACTGTTAGAAAAAACCACATACCTGTATCTTTAAAACCAAGTGAATTATGATACAGAGAAAAATTTGACTTATGCTGCTTCAGTGTATCACTCTAAAGGATATATTCTTAGGTGAAAACTTAAAATCTGTTTCGAATTTAGTTCCACACGTAAAAGAGAATTTGAAATTTTTTGAATCAAACATCTTTATGCAGTTTTTTTAATCATTATATCATTATATAATTTTATAAAAAAATATTTTAATAGAAGTATTAGAAATTGCTAAATTAAAGTTAAATGAAAGAGGAAAAAAAAAAAAAATGGTCTGGGAATTTATTTATAAAAACATCATTTTGAAAAAAAAAATGTAAAATTGAAAGCAAATTACATACTTGTACATATTTATTTTATAATTTTTTCAAATAAACACATATTAGTCTAAATAGAAAATACAATTTAGAATACATGGCTAGACCATGTATGTACCCTAAGAATGCAAAAACGGTTTTAATGTTTAAATATTAGCATTCATGTTATCTACTTTTTGTATGTTACAAATTTATATTTTGATTTTGATGTGTGGTCCTCCCCCATTATCTGTTCAAATTTCCTTTAAGTATAACTTACTCAATTTTAAAGATACAGGTATGTGCTTTTTTGTAATGATGATGTTGCATTAAAAATAAAAACTTTTTGATTGACCCAGTTAGTCTAGGGTGTCATATGAAAACTTTTTAAAAATGTAACTTTTCGAAAATGAATGTGAAGAAATTTTTATTAACATGAACACTTTTGCAATTTACATTGCCCACTTACCTCTAATAGGCATGAAATTAAAGTGTTTTTTAATCTTTTTGGGGCACTTGGTACATATAAAATGTTTTCCCATTAAAACATGTGTCAACATTTATAATAGCATGTTGTATTTATCATAAGTAATAAACATGAAACTATTTGCTAATGTGTATAAATGCATGTTTCTTTGAATTGATTGTTATGAATTTCTTTCTCTGAATGTGCTTTTGTTTCTTGTGTTTGTTTTGGGGGCTTTTGTTTCCTGTGTTCATAATTAATTTCATTACTAATTATTTTTACTTCTTTTTTTCTCTATGCTTACTTTTTATTAACTCATTATTGGTTCTAACAATAATTCACAGTTCTGTTTAATTTTTTGGTGGTAGTCTTAAAATCTCTTTCAAAATACTTTTTTTCATATGTAGCAAACATGTACACTAGGGAAAAAAAAAATGATTGTCTCAAGATGTATACACTGTGCTGTAATTTTTTTTTTTTTTTTTTGAACCCTGATAGCATTCTTGTTGATTCTTATGTAAAATGATCCCCTGAATCAGAATGTGACTCCCATTTTGCCCAGTCACCCACTGTTTTCTTGGAATACCACCCCCTCCCCCAATTTTTATCACTGTTCGGTAATTTTATGGCCATGAATTTGATTTGGAGAATGACAAAGAATTAATCTAACACCTAAAAACAAATTTTTATAATGTTTAATAAATAACATTAATAATAGATAAAAAAAAATATAAGAAATGTAATACATAATTTCTGTGGCAAATCGCCCCCTCCCCCTAAATTTTCCCCTTGCCGCAGATGTTCATGTTTTAAAATTTTCTAACTCTATAGCCCCTCAGAAGATATTTAACAGTTACAATAATCCTCTCCCCCCAAAAAATCAAATTTATAGCCATAAAATTACCGAAAAATGATAAAAATAGGGGGCTGTCCTTAAAAAATGGTGGGTGATAGGGCAAAATGGGCATCCTATTCAGATTCAGGGGGTCATATTACATAAGAAATTGCAAAATTGTTGTTGTTGGGAGCAATTTTCATGCAGAGCAGTGTTATAGGCCTATTTCTTTCTTTCATTCAACTTTGTTTCATCTCCAATTCCACAGTTTATATTGAATATATACAGACAGAATATACAAGAGATGTTCCAAAAATAAGTTTCCTGTTGCTTATTCACAAAGAAGTTGTATTATAAATGGAAACATACGGTGGCATAATAAAATACCAAGCTTTTGGTCTTTTCCTGTGTAGTCACCATCGATATTGATAAATTTGTCACATTGTGAAATCAATTTTAAATTTGATATCCTTTTAATACAAAGCAACCAAAAAGTCCCATAGGGTTAAATAGAGAAGGGAGAAAAGGCGACTCTGATGTGCAGGCATAAGAAACCAACAAACAATTATAGAGAAACATACACACATTTGACTAATGGAAGAATTAATTTTCTAATAGTGCTTTTGGCTGGAAATCTTCAGTTTTTATGATCACAGATTTTTGTAGATCAGACATAGGCAAGCATTTTTTTTGTCAATGGAGCAAATTTTTATTCTCACTTGGAATTAAAACAAAGTGCTATTTATCCAAGGGAAAAAAAAATTACATTGTACAGTATGAAGCCGGAAATCCAGAATCTTCAAGACCATGGCAATTCTAGATTTTTGGTCATGCCTAAAAAATATAATATTTTGGTTTAAGTACTTGGATAATATGCAAATATATATAATATATTAAGATTTTTAAATATATTCTGTAATATTTTTTTTTTTTTAACAATAAATAAATACAATTAAACTTGAAAAACAAAACAGATTTATTGAAATATTTGCATACAGAAATTAGTACAAGTAACAGTAAAAGAAAATAAATTAGAAAAACATGCCATTTTTAAAGCATTTCCGTGATTTTTTTTTCTTTCATTTTTTTTAGTACTTAGGTTTTTGCAATTAAAAGTTTGAGCATAATTGAAATAGGATATAGAATTTAGCTCTCAATTAGATAAATGTTTAAAAATTGTTACTATTATCCCTCCTCTTTCAGACTTTGCAAATGCCGGTTTTGAAGATTGATAAGAAATAAAATACTTTTTCAGTTCTTTATTTAGATATACAGTGAAGCACCTTTTATACGTTTCTCATTTATACGTTTTTCGACTTCAGTCCCAAATCATTCCATTGAATTCTAATGTTAAAATATTTCGTTTATACGACACGAGTAAATTCTTAATTTCACTTATACGTTTTTTTTTCCCTTGTAGAATCCCAAGTTTGAGCTTCCTTCCAGGATTAAAAAAAAAAAAAAAAGATGAATGCTCTTTATGTTTTATTCTTATCTTTTTCGATTATTTTTTTCTTTGAACTATGGTAACAAAGTGCGACCTGCATCGATAGCCTGGGGGAAGGGGGGTGTATTAGAGAATTTTTCAGAGATAAGCAGTTGGCGACTGGGTTGAATGGTAGGTATACAAGTAGCCAGTGACCACTTGAAGACTCCCCACTCCCACTTTCTCTTTTAATTGATTAAAGGGATGGGGTATAAAAGGAAAAAAAAAACTTTATAGGCATTTCGCAAACTTGAAGATTTATTATTCACTTCCGTTGGGCAACTTTGAAGATTTCCTTATTTCTTATCATGTTTATTTGACATTACGGTTGGAGAAACAAGTTTTTATTTATTTTTTTCTTTCCTCCCTTCCTTTTAATCGTTTGCAAAAATGTCATCTTCGTTTAGAGAACAGAATGCTTTGTCTTTAAATGTTAAAATCGAAATCTTGAAAAAAAATTTCTGAATTTCTTTATTTTTAATTATCATTTAATTTTTATTCTACCTTTTAAAAACATTTTAAATTTAATTAAAAATATATCTTACTCGAAGAAATGTAAAGGAAATCATGAAAATTGATTAGACTTTTATTATTAATATGACACTTTATTGTGTATTAATGTTAAAACGAATTTTCAGTTGTACGTTTTTTTCAGTTATACGTTTTTTAGGGACGGTCCCTTGAAAAACGTATAAACGGTGCTCCACTGTATTTAAAAAAAATCGCTGTTGATGATGATGATTAACACAGTCAAAATTGTCCAGATTTTTGGTTGTTCTGGATTTTCGGCTTCATACTGTACAATGAAAAATAGTGCGCATAATCTGACTTACTGTGTGGAATGATTTGGCAGTGATGTTTTGGAGATTTGCTGCTTCTCTGGCAGAGCACGTAGGATGTCATTAGTAAAGATTAGTGCTTATCGGACATTATATTATACTTTTTATTTTTCTTCCTTTAAAAAAAATTTTAAAATCAATTTAAGAAACTGCTTGTATTTATATTTATTGAAATTTTTATTTTTCCAACTGAGTGAAAATAATGCCTGGACCGGGACTCCAACCCCAGATCTTTGACTTACAAGGTCAAGGCTCTACCAATTGAGCTATCCAGGCCGACAATAGAGTCCCGGTCAAGGCATTATTTTCACTCAGTCGGAAAAATAAAAATTTCAATAAATATGATTTTCTTCCACAGTTATTATGTGATTTTAATAAAAATTGCTTGTATTTAATTCCATTACCTAGTGTATCTGTTTGTTGATATCAAATTTATCATCTTACGTAAAAATAAAATTTTGAAAGTAATCATCTTTAATTTTAACAAGAAATTCTCATTTTCTGTCATTTCACTTTATTTGTTAATTTTCTTTTCTTCTTACTGCACAGCAATAGTTTTACAATCACCAATAAATTAGTTTTTTTTTTTTTTTCTTCAATTTATTGCAAATTATGTTTTGAAAATAGTTGATCTACACAGATCTTTTTATTAATGAGCTAATCTATTGTGATAATAAGTGGTAAATTTTGTTAAACATTGTTGAGGGATTTGTTATCTGTGTGCTACCAGTCTGAACTGTTAGAACCAGTAATTCATGTTTTCTTCAGATTTCTACTGCACCAGCATTTGTTCCCAGGTAGTGAATGTGTCTTGTGCAATTGGATACCTGATTTCAAAGCTCATGGTATGTAATTAATCAAAAATATCTTTTTTTTAGTTAGGGTAGTAGTTAGAATTGCATTATTGGGCCTTTTACGCACCTTTTTTTAATGAAAAAGTATAAGTTTATACAGGTTCAGGTTAAAAAAATATTCTTGTTATAGCTGTATGACTGGAGAGACTTTTGGTCAACTCTTACCCACCACAGTAGTGTATGGGAAAGATTCAAGATCAGTGGGTTTTCTACTTTTCTCAGTGGTGGTCGAAAAAGTAGAAAACCCACTGTCCTCGGATCTTTCCATTACGCTGCTGTGTTGTGTTGGGGGAAATGTTGGATTAAAATTTCTCATGTGCTGTACCCATTAGATAGACACTATATTTCTTGTTACTAGCTAACAAAAGGACATCCAATTAAAAAAATGTTTTAAGTGAAGTAACAGTGTCATACTGCAAAAAATTTACTAAATCAGTTATAAAAATTTCCAGTTTCCTATAGTTATACTAAAAAAATAATAATAATAATAATAAATAAATAAATAAATAAATAAACAAACTTCTTCGGGGGTGTTTGTGTTCAGGGTTTACTCCTGATTTTAGGGTTTTTACTCTAATCCATCTGTATTATTTTCATATTTCCTATAAAGGTATTTTTTGCTTTCATTGGTTGTTCATTTGTTATCCAGGTGATATGTGAATGGAATCTAAAAGGATTGAGGGCTTCTGGCCTAAATAGTTTGAGTATTATTTGATATTTTGTTTTTGTTTTCTAATTTGAGGCTCTAATTTTCAGGGTTTTTACCTTTGAGTCACAATCACCCCTGCTTCTTGCCAGATGGGAATGGGGAAACATCCTTCTATAATTAAAGTTGACCAAGTAATTTTACCTTAAAATTTCAACTGACTTATCAGGATCGTAAGGAAAGTGAAGAATATAATATTGAAATTAACAAAAAAACTGAATAAAAATATTTTTTTAAATGACTTATTATTGAAAACCAAAAGAATTTGAAAAATTGTAAATATTGAAATTAAATAACTAAGTCAATTTTAGTCATAAAAGTTAAGTTATTGTTAATGACTTTATTAGTTAATGAGTTCATGATTTTTTTACTTCTTTGTACAAATTATATATTTTTTGAATGATTTATTATTGAAAACCAAAAGCATTTGAAAAATTGTAAATATTAAAATTAAATAACTAAGTCAATTTTAGTCATAAAAGTTAAGTTATTACTGTGAGTTAATGATTTAATGACTTTTTTACTTCCTTGTACAAAGTAAGTATTGTGAAAAAGGTTTAAAAAATTGATTTCATATCTAGCATAATTCAAAAACAGTTACTCATAGAATATTGCAAATTTATATTTGTGACTGTTATAACATCTTGTTGTACACTTCTAATTTTGGTTTTGATATGACCTCCCACTTTACAGGTATTCAAAATTTTACGAGATTTTTAACATGTTTCTATGTACATAGGTGTTTGTATGTGTGTAGCTCGAATTACACAAAAACGGTCGGACATTACACAAAAATAGTGTAAATTTGTTTGAAGGTTTGTTTTGACACCAGCTGTTCACCTCCTTTATTTGTCTTTATATATGAATTTCTGTTTTGGAGACATGCACAAAAATTAATTTTTGGTCACTATATGACCCACCATATTAGAGTTTTCAACCAAATTTAAAAATAGAGCATGTAATATTGTTTCAAAAGTTAAAAAACTCTTTCTTTATACTATTGTTGGAATGAAAATACATTAAGGCACATAGCACATAAGTCATTTTGTTGGCTTTAATAGAGGTAAATGTCATTAGGGTATACCACTGAGTTGAAGAACAACTGGAGGAAATGCTAGACCGGTTTTTGCATGCTGTTTTTGGAAGGTTTGTCTTCCGAACGTTGCACGGCAGAAAGCTTTTGATATCTTTATATTTCAAAGTAAAATTGTGCAAAGGTTATCTGACCAAACAACCATACGCTAAACATGATATTACAATTTTAAATTTTAATTTTTTTAAAGAGTATAATAGTAATAGACGACCTGACAAATGTTGCCTGCTGTGCAAGATTTGACTCTGCACGGCAAAGATTGCAGAAAAACTGGCACGCACGAACACTGTGCAAAGGTATTGGAAGCATTTGCTCCAGTTGTTCTTCAGCTCAGTGGGGTATACAGTGTTTCACAACAATGTATAGTTAAATGGGTGTACAAGGAAGTAATGTAATGTCCGCATTACAATTTTTGTTTATCATGTATCAAAATTATTTTATTAAATGTAACTATAAGGACCTAGAGGCTGTACAAAAATTTTGATTTTGAAATTTTTTCAATATTGGTTTTATGAATTTATCTGCAGCTAGGCATTATTACTGACTTCATTTAAAACATTTTGATAATTGGAAGGATTGGTGGACAAAACCTAAGGATAGATGGCAATAGCCAAGCTTTCTAGAAGTCTGCACCCTACTCAGATTAACTAAAGGATTCTCTTAAAATTTTGGGGGTAAAAAGAACATATGTTACATATATTCCAGCAGAAGTTTTGCCCCAAAGGCTGAAAGAGGACCAGTCACAAATTACCCAAAAAATATATAATAATTGGGATCACCCTGTAAAAAATAGTGCTTGGAATTAGTTGTAACATAGCATATGATTGTGAGCCTTTTTTTAATTATAGATATAAATTTATATGAGAATTGCACTTATATTAATGAAGATATAAAAGTTTCTTTAATAATCACCAACAATTTTTTGTAAGTTTTTTTATTATAACATGTAGGGTTTTAAAACTAAAGCAATGTTACTTTTGCAAAACCTGGCGTACTACATCAGACTTAACATACTGCAGTTAGAATATAAAAATATCTAATATCTGATTAAATATGAACATTTTCACTAAATAATTTTTAACTGTGAATGCACAAGTGCAAGTAAAATTTCTTTTGCATAAGTTATTATCCAAATGTAGACTAAAATGGAAAAGTTGATTTTCATTTTCAAATACTTCAAAAAGGTGCAAAATGCTAAAGGTGCAAAATGCTAACCCATATTTTCATTTTGAATCGACAAACAGTCAAGCAAAATAGTGAAAATATTTGAAAACCATTTCTTTTACTAAAACATGTTCTTTATGTAATCTTTAGTATTTTACTTATAAATAATGTTGACTATACATTTTATTCTATCTAGTATTACAAGTATTGTAATTCTCTTTTGTAAGTTTATTAATTTGAATATTAATTTAATATTTTGTAGTTATCATTATAATATTCTAAAGTTTATATAAACAATATGTTTTAGTAAAAATAGTGGTTTTCAAATATTTTGATAAAATGAATAGTGTGCCTTCACTTATATCCATGACTATTCATCGATTCAAACTGAAAATATAGGTAAATATCCCTTAGCATTTTACACCTTTTTGAAAGTGCTTGAAAATGAACTTTTCTATCAATGATATCTTTCTAATTTTTAACAATATTTGCTTTGGCATTTTTTTTTTTTTAGAGTTAGTCTATACATTTGGCTAATAAATTATGCAAAAGAAATTTTGCTAGCATTTGCACATGCACTGTTAAAAATTATTTAATAAAATTGCTCATATTTCATTATTAAATAACTAGTATATAACCCCGTCAAAAATGACGGAATGAGAAATCAATTAAGGAAGTGAATTAACAAATGCTTTGCCTGCTTCGCTGGACACTATATTTAAAGGGGACTAATGTGCAAGTTGCACCTGACGGGACTAGTATGCAAGTTGTACCTGATGGGACTAATGTGCAAGTTGCACCGAACGAACAAACTATTTCTTTTAATGAAAATACCTACTAACCCAGGACGATAGCTATATAATAAACATATCATATTTAAAAAAAAAAACATATGAAAAATTGTTGATGTTATTAAAGAAACCTTTATATCTCTGTTAATATAAGTTCAATTCTCATATAAATTTATATTGATAATTAAAATAAGGTTGATAATGCTTGAAATTAGTTATAGTATATGATTATTTTTTACAGAATAATTCCAAAGATTACATTTTTTGGTAAAATTGTAACTGTTCTCTTTTTAGCCTTCAAGACAAAACTCTCGCTGGTATATATGTGGTATAACATGTTCTTTTTACCCCCAAATTTTCAAGAGAATCCATGAAGTATTTGTTTAGATATTCGAAAAACGTCTAGATAGCTTAGTTATTCTCATACATTCTTAGGTTTTGTCCACCAGTGTATATCAGTGACAGACAGATAATATGCTTCCATGAACAGTTGAGTTGTGAAATAAAAACCTTCTAAAGACTCTTTCACCATTCTCAAGTCAGATATTCAAGACATTAAAATTCTGCATTATCATTGCTAGAGGATACATAGGCCATTTTTAATGCTTAAAGAGTAATGATTTTATTTCTGACTTAATATTTTGATTATACTACTCAACAGTCACTTGCATCTGGTATGATATAATTAATTTCTTATGTACATCATCCATGTGGAATTTTAATTAGCTTCCAGAAATGTCTAATCATGTAAGGTTTTTACACTTTCTGAGCCTCAGCCTGGTCTGGGTCCAGGATCACCTAAACATTATCTTTTTAAAATGCTGAAAATATGCAATAAATGACTGGAAATTTAGTTTAGAAATTACTTTCAACCTTCTTTGACAATAATATGCATCAACACTATGAAATTCAATCCATACTTATTAGCTGCAGTATTTCTTTAAAAAGCTTTTTACGTGCTTCACTACAATGCTCTAATAAATTCCAATGCTTTTCAAAGTTCATCTGACACAGTGAGCACATTCATAAAATGTAAATGGCATTGTAAATGATACATGTCAACTGTTCAAGACCTTATTAGACTTGTTACATTTACAATTCCAAATTTAAGTGCCAGTTTTTGAAGTTCATTTGAGCAGTGGGCCCTCTTTGCGCATACCCATAAGATTTAAATGGCAGCTATAATCTTAACAAAATGATAAATGGGAACTATTATAGACCTGCATAGACTGCCTACAAATCTTAACTTTATAAAGTAGTATGTCATGAAGGGTTAAGATATTTTAGTGTAAATTTTAATATGTATTTTTTATGGGTTCAGTGCAGTGTAATGCTTGGAAATAGAAACAAGCTGCAGAAACAATATTACTAAATTTTAAACCATGTTGAAACTGCAGAAATATGCTGTTTATTGAACCAGATGCAAAAAGAAGCTTGAAACTTATTATTAATTATACAACAAAATAAATTATTAACTTTTTTTGAAGGCAATACTTGTAAAAGTTAATAATTCTGTAAAATTCTTAATGTGCATAATTTAGGAAAAAACAAAAGGATATTTTTTGCCTTAATTTACAATAATAGAAATAGGAATCTTATGAAATTGCAAGATTTTGAAGTTTATTTTGTTCTGAAAAAAAAAAAAAAAAAAAAAAAAAAAAGAATTTGTCTTTTTTAATCTACAAAGAAATTCACTTAGAACATATATTACAACTACAATAGTTATGTCTTAATAGGGTGATTTATTAGGTAATATATGTGTTAGTTATAGAAAAGTGGATACATAGAATAAAATCCAATATAAATAATTTACTGTAAAAGTACAGAGTAAAGATTTTAAAACATCTATATTTATTTAAGTTCAATAAAGATGTACTTTTATCATTCTTTTTGAAAGGAAAATTGTGTAGATGAAAGTAACTTTCTCTCTTAACTTCTTCTAACTTGTGTAGTTTACCAAATGTGGCTGTTGAATGTTTTCTCTTTACTACAAAAATTAACTCGGCAAGTCTGAAATGTTTCCTCTAAACTGATACTGCATGATTGACAAATTGATGTGGCGTGACTGAGAAGCATGTGATAGTATTGAAGTTGTATAGTTGGAGGTTTTATTTTAAATGTAATATAGATTTTTCTACAAATATACATAAATGATATTTACTGTATATAAATAGACCTTTAATTATGTTCATCAGTATCAGCCTAGTTTGTAGTACCAACTTTCAGCTGCTACTAAGCAAGGTTTAAAAAAACCCAACACATATGGATTTTTCCAAATAAAACCCAAAAACCCATTTTTTTTTTTTTAAATAAAAACTACTTTAAAATGAAGTTATAATTCATATTTGAAAATAAATATTAAATACCTTTATTTAAACTTCATGCTTGGCAGAAAGCTTTTTCGGTAGAGGATCCCCTCCGTCAACTGTGCCAGCTGCCCAAGTCTTGATCTTCTCCCTTATACTCATACAGGTGACGCCACACTTTGTCTATTTCTGCTGATTTGTGGTTATTGATAACGTGACTATTATGCGCGATTTCAATACTTTCTCTAGATCCCCTACCAAAAAAGCTTTCTGCCCAGTTTTTTTTTTTTTTTTTTTTTGAGGGGGGGGGGGGGAAGAGGGGTTCATGATTTAAAAGCTTTACTATATTATATTAAGTGTATATTTAGAATAAAAATAAGAATTTTGTACTATATATTGAACTTGAAATATACAAAATGGAACCAGTTATCTGGAATGGTCAGGACCAGACATATTCTAGATATTTATTTATTTTTTTCTGAATAACTGGTTGGTCAATCAAAACAACACATGTTAATCAGACTTATAAAACATTATACTTGAGCATTTGTTTCTGAATAAAAATTAATTATTAGATAATAATTAAAATTGTATTATTAATTAGATTTAAAAAAAAAAACGAAGAGTAATTAGTGTGGGAAAGAAAAAAAAAAAAGAAATATGAGAATCCCTAGGAAATTAATGATGTTGTATAAAAATTAAAGTAGCCTATGTCATTCAAATGCTTCTATTTCAAATTCTGTTTAGTGAAATATTCTAAAACATGAAATACACAGTATAACACCTATGTTTCAGGCATCTATAATCTATATCTGGTTTAAACATTAAAATGAAATAGAAAAGAAATATATAACATTATCTTACGAATATACTGCATCCTAAATATGCAGGAAAACACTTGCATGATCAAGAAAATCAGGCTTAGTCTTGGTTGGTTGACAAGAAAACACCCTGAATAGCTTGTACAATTTTTAGCCTTTAAAATTAAAAATAAACAAATATATCCGCCATCAATGTCTGTGGATGATTTAATTAAGAGCTCTAGTTCAGCCCAGTGGAGGAGTATTTTGGAGAAATATTCTTCAAATGAGAACACTAAAACTTTCTGTAGCTTTTTGATTGGGCTGACTATAGTTGCCCAGCTCATTCCGCATCAATTGAATGAGAGCCCTTTGAATAAATATGGTCAAAATTGCGGAACAGGTTGGGCTGTGAAAAAGTTCAAAAATTAGTAAAAGTGCACAGATATTATAATAACATGGATTAATTAAAAGAATATATAGATGAGTGTGATTTTGATTTTTAAATTTAAGTATTCGATTTGTTATTACTTCTAATAATAGCTGTATATTGTGTGAATTAAATATACTGTTTAAAAGAACAGTTTATCTTTATTATTCGGTTAGAATGTTTATTTCTCTTTTTTAGGATTTGACTAGTAATTAATATTTGCAAACAGTGTTAAAAATAAAACTGTTTCAAAAGTGGGTTTTTTGGGGTAGCTGGGTGGGTAGTAAACCTTGCTACTAAGTTAAAATATTAAGAATTCACAGCCCTTTCAGTTGCTGCCATCTGCAAAGTGCACTTGAATTTTTTTAAGTTATGTAATTATAAATGTGTAAAAGTTGCTATTTCAACAAAATTATTATTATTTTTTTAAACTCATATGTATTATTTTTTTAAAACGCTGTAAAAAGCGAGCAGCAGTAGATTTAAAACCCTTGAAACCTATATATATATATGTACACACATGAAAAATTAAAAAAGTAAATTTTAAAAAACTGATACTAATTTAACAGTTGTGAATTTTCTGAAATGTTAAAACAAAAATTATAAAAGTACATTAAGTAATGAATAATTGTGGAAATAAATGTTCCCATACATAAATTTTTATAGCTTTTTGCTGTGACTCAGCACCGAATATTCCTGGACTTAAATTTTTTTTTAGGAAGTAGCAGCTGAAAACTTTTTTTTTTACTTTTCCTTATGGCAGTATTCAGAAGAACATTTTCATTCTTTACTTAATTTAAATTAGTGCTAATTGAATCATATATTAACCTAAATTTCTTAGTTTAGAATTTGAGAATTAGATAGATCTTATCAATGTGTTATATTATATAATTCATTATTTATTTCTTACATTTTTAGGTTCCTTCGACTCCTGATGAACGCACCAGACTTCTTTGAGAAACAAAAATTCATCCAAAGAAAGAATTTTAAATTCAAAGAAATATATCTTGTAAAGAACTTTGTTTTTAAACTGTCCCCAATCTTCCAATAACATGCTGTTTTTTAGTCATTTGTATAAAGAAAAAATGAAATTAATTTTGTACAAGAAAGTTTTAAAACTTTGTTAATAAAGTGTAACTACTACTTAATTCCTGATTTTATTAATTTTATTTTTTCAATTACATTAATTTTACAATGAATACCGTATATTTCCGTGTATAAGCCGAGAATTTTTGGAAATTTTTCGGAAGCTGAATTATATTGGTCGGCTTATATACGGATCTACATTTCTAGCAAAAAACATACTTTAGAAACAATGATTGAATACATATATTTTAAGCTTAAAAAGTATATATAAAGTAAAATAGTGATATTAAACCTTATTTTTAAATAATTATCACATATAAAACTCTTAAATTAGCAATTTTAAATTTATTTTACAAAACGCTCGATGTAGTCACGTGTGTTTACATTTCTTTATGACCTTCGGTAACTGAAGTCATCGGCAGAGTGCACGAACGGAGTAATTTCTCTGTCTGATTCAGAAATAGTATAAGAGAAACTTTAAAAAGCAGGACTCCCGATCATATTTTTAATTTATACAATTAAATTTAAATCATCTCTGTTTAAAATGTTTCTAGGCTTACACTAGCAAAAGCGGCAAAGCTTCGTTTTTTTTTTATAGAAGTATTTTTTTTTTTTTTTTTTTTTTTTGAAGATTGCCTTGAAGCACTGATAAAAATACTGAAAAATAGAAATATACAAAATAATTTAGATACGTCATTAAAAAAAAATCTGCAATCGATCTTTAAACGGCTTATTTATGTAAACATCCAGTAGCGGCATTGCATCATCCACGTTAGGGTTAGGTCTCCGGCGCTGGCCCGGTATTACGGTAACCATCGTTTTCAGCTGCCGGGACTTGCGTTCATGTCTGTGTTTGCCTCCCTTCTGATAGGGTTGCCAGAGTTAAAACTATTGCCGTTGCCGAACACACTGCCAACGTTTTACGTCGTAGCTAAGCAAGGTAAGGAATTCTATTGGATAAGCACGCGTTTCGAGCAATTTCATTTGACAGATTATCCTGAAGGTTGTATAGATTGGCAATATTTTCTCCATTTTGGCGATATACTCGAACTTTAAAAAGAGTATTTTTTCAATTCGGCTTATACACGGGTTTGCAATTTTGGGCAATTTCTGCAGGGAAAAATGTACTCTCGGCTTATATACGGATCGGCTTATATTCGGAAATATACGGTAATTAGTTTTACATCTCAAACATTGCTGAAATTAAACAGAGTGGCCTGTACTTGGACTTTTCTAAATTCCCAGAAGAAAATTTATTTTTACTATCTTTTCCCACGCGGAACGCCTGCATGATAGTACATAATAAATATAATTTTCAGAAAAATAATCACTGGAAAATTTTAGTTTTTCCCCATTTTATTATTGTTATTTCAATAAAAGTGATTTAAATCTTTTGATATTTGCAATATAATTTCAATTTTAGAAAATATTTTTTTCTGCGGCTAAGGTAAAAATTCTTAGAATTAAATTATTGTTGCATTTAATAATCAAATATTTTCTACAGTTTGACAATATTAAATTACCATAATATTAATTTTAATTTAAGAAAATAATTTTTTGCACTGCTTTAAGTTAAAAATTCCTAGAATTAAATTGTTATATTAGTAACCAAATATTTCGTAAAATTTGATAGAACTAAAGTACCATATTACTAGACATAACAGAAATTCCATAGTTAAAAAATATATCTACAAAACAAAAAGAAATAATGTTCATTCTATTTAAAATGAATGAAAAATATAGTGAAGCATCGATAATTTAGAAACCTATAATTCAGTACTATGACAGTTTTTTTCTCTATCCGTATATTGTAGTACTCAACGGGTCACTCACAGATAATCTTGGAACAGTATATTTGCCAACTTTTATGGATCCTCAGTAAAGTTTACGGATTCCCATTTAATTTTACTGATTTACAGATTGACATGAACTTTTTATGGAATAATCAAGATGACAGCAAAATTCTGAAAATGAACAACAAATTTTTTGTCTTGCAATCGCAAATCCAAAAATTATTTAAAAAAAAAAAAAAAAAGATTTTCATGTTTTTCATACCAAAAACTAAAATAAACATGAGAGCCAGAAATCTGTTTCGCCCTATACGACCTGACCTGAACACTATTACTGTTTTATAATTGTTAATTTAAAAATTTGATCTTATTTTAAATGTTATTTACATTTTTGTTAGGGTATACATTAGTGTAATATATATATTTTTAAGAAATATTTCTTTGGATGTTGTGATTCAGTTTCAGGACACCTATAATCCAGAAAAATTGATAATATTTTCTGCTATTTCCTGCCGATGCCAGATTATCACTGCTTAGCTGTATATAGTTTTAGCTTCCAAATATTCATATCTTAACATAATTTCAATTTTGATTACATGGTGCCACCACCATCCTGCCAAATAGCTAGGCTTAACTGGCTTTAAATTCTTCCAAATATACTTCTAAATATGAGTTTTTGAGCATATGTTTCAGCATAAAAAGTTATTTTTTCAGTCTCTTTAAGAAAATGTACATTTCAGGTGTATTAGATTAAATTTTTGCAGCTGAAATCTCAAATTTTTGCTTTAACAGGGTTCCCACGGTCCTTGAAAATCCTTGAATTCTCCACTCCAATAGACGGGCTTAACACAAATTCTGTCAAGGCTAAACTATCTACATCTCCACATGTGCACGCCATTGTCTAATATAATGATTTTGTCATAAAATTCTTATTTCATTGTTTTGCTTTTGCATATAGTTTCAACTTATTATTTTTTTTTCCCAGTCTCATACCTGTTTGATGGACTGGTCATTAATTTTGAGCAGAAAGTGACTAGACCAGGACACAAACCTAAAAACTTTGGAATAATCATAATGATTCCAAATCTTGAACTAATTGTTTTTTGACTCTTGTAAAAGTTAATTTGGTCAAGCCATCAAAAATGTATTGTGAAAACAGGCAAAGTTATTCTAATTAAAAAAATATATATTACTAATGAAAGCAGTTACTAAAGTTTTGTGTTAACATTGACAACATTGTTGCCTAGCGTTCTGCGATTTTCCCCTAGTCCTTGAAAAATTTCAAATAGGCCTTGAAAAGTCCTTGAATTTTTTTCTTTTTTAAGAGTGGGAACTCTGTTTAAACAATCTGATCCAGGTTTATCAATCCGATATTGTATCATTTTGACAACATTTAATTGTAACTGGTCCACATTAGAGAAATTTAATATAGATTCTTCCTGACTCCTACTGCTTATTTCCCATGAAAATTTTATAATATTAGCAAATGAATTCAGCAATGTAGCAAACAATTTTATAATTTAAAATAGAAAACTTTCAACAACAGTTTATTTTCATAAAATTTGGGCAAAATACTGCTATCTATCCAAAGAAACAATAGCTAGAAACTAAATAACTTCAGTTTTTTAATCTGCATAAAAATAAATATACTATATTCAACAAAATTAGCAAATTAGTATAAATTTAATGCTGTTGAAAACGAAAATGATAATCAAAAGTTAAAATTAGCTGTAGTTTTCTTTTTTACAAGCATACATTAGAGAATTAATTGCAATGCAGTAAAATCAATTCACACTAGTAAAATCTAAGGAAAAAGAAAATTCAATACATAGCAGAGAATACAAATGTTGCTTAATTTGATATTATAAAAGAATATTTACATTTAATGTCTCCTTATCATTTGTTTATAGCGTGTCATATTTATGTTTTGTTTTAGAATGCTTCAAATTTGTATGACTTTCCTGAGATCTTTTTGTAGGTGTGTGGGGAAATAACCCTCTCTAGTCAGAGACAAGTTATCACCTCACGTCATTGATTGAAATAGTATATAATCATTTTTATTATTCAGAGCTCAGCACATATAATAGCTTTAAAAAAAAAATGGACTAGAATTTTTAAAAAAGTGATTAAAATTTTTAAAAGCATGATCAAAAGATGATTCAAATACCTACAATAAAATAACTTCTATTTTGTGTTTAATTATACAGTCTGTTACAAAAATATATGACCACAACATACTATTTAGGTAATAAAGAAATATTTCAATGAAAATCAAAAACTTCCTATGCCATTACATAAAGTTTTTAGCACAATGAAACAACTAACATATACGAGGTCTGGCAGAAAATTAATGAGACTGGCGATACTGCAAGCGATCTGGCAACCATGTGCTGTTGTCCTTAAGAGAGCACGTGTATCAAAACCATCGCATAGTTCAGTTCGAGTTTCTACTCCGTCCGTTAACTATGTGAATTTTGAGACTGCGATTAGTGAAGTTGTGCGTCGCACAAAATGGAACAGTGGAATTTGGAGCAACACTGTACCATTAAATTTTGTGTTAAGCTTGGAGAATCGGCAAGTGTGACATTTGAAAAGTTAAAACAGGCCTATGGGGGGGAGCATTCTTTATCCCAAGCTCAAGTTTTTCGCTGGCACAAAGCATTTTTGGAAGGCAGAAAAAATGTTGAATATGAACAACGTTCAGGGAGGCCTTCAACTTTGAAAACATCAAACGTGTGAAAACTCTTGTGAGATCAGACCGTCGTTTAACATTACGAATGTTGGTGAACAATTAAATTTAAACAGATTTACCGTTCATCAAATTTTGAGTAAACATTTGCACATGCGAAAAGTTTGTGCCAAATTGGTGCCGAAAAACCTCTTTATTGAGCAGGACATGCGAAAAAACAAGTGTCTTGATCTTCTGGACAGAATCGCTAATGAGCAAGATTTCTTTAGTCGTGTGATCACAGGTGATGAAACATGGATTTTTTAATACGATCCTGAGACCAAGAGGCGTGAGGAGTGGCACACTCCAAACTCTCCTCGACCAAAGAAAGCTCGAATGAGCAAATCGAAGATCAAATCAATGCTGATTTGTTTTTTTGACAGAAGGGGAATTGTCTACAAAGAATTTGTTCCTCCAGGACAAACTGTTAACCAATTTTTTTATAAAGCCGTCCTTGAAAGGCTCAAAAAAAGGGTCATTTGCATGAGACCAGACATTGCAGAGAAATGGTTGCTCGATCATGACAATGCCCCATGTCACACTGCTCTCTCCATAACAGAATTTTTGACCTCAAGAGGCATTCCTGTGGTTCCCCATCCCCCTTATTCCCATGACCTCAGTCCCTGTGATTTCTTCCTTTTTCCTAAACTGAAAAATGTCCTCAAAGGCCGTCATTTCGGGACTTTAGAAATCATCCAAAAGACTGTAACGGACATGCTGAAGACAATAACGGTTGAAAACTTCTAGCGCTGCTACGAACAGTGGGAACAATGTCTCCGGTGTGTAGCTGCCCAAAGGAACTACTTTGAAGGGGATATCCATTGGTGTGTAGCTGCCCAAGGGAACTACTTTGAAGGGGATAACATTGATGTTTGAAAGAAATAAAAACTTTGTTAAGTAAAAAATCAGTCTCATTATTTTTCTGCCACACCTCTTATGAAATTAATTTAGAAAAAATGAAACACCAGTAAAAACAAAAAAGTGTAAAAAATAACTGTTACAAAATTATAAGACCACATGTAAAATAATAGTTTTCGCAAATTTAGTAAGATGTTGTCCCATCATTTACCTGAATAACTTAAAACATACACATTGAGCTAATTTTTTAAGAAAAGATTTGGGGATATTCAGGGTTCCCACGGGTTAGGGAAAACCTGGAAAAGTCAGGGAATTTGAAATTATTGAAAAAAGTAAGGGAAAATTGTAAATATTGCTCAAAAACCTGGGAAAATGATGATATAAACCTGGAAAATGCTTTTTGAGCATTTTATTTATATTGCAAGTCATGTTACTATGTTGTGAGCTATGTTTTGTTTTATACAGGGAGCTATATTTTTTATGTCGCGAATCAAATTTTGTGACTGGAATTTTCTAAAAATAGACCTGGAAAAGTCAGGGAATTTTATTTTTGAAATTGAGTGGGAACCCTGGATATTGCCTCAGTTCTCAATAGTGCTGGACGATATCAGAAATTAAATATTGCGATATATCACCAAGTTAATATCGATATTAGTGATATATTGCGTTATTTCTTTCAAGATAGGAAAAAATAGACATTTGTTATTTTTTAAAGACATATGCACACAAATTTTAAAGTATACAAGTATAGAGTGTTTTCCATGTATTTTCTGGTATGTTACTACCATAACTTTATCATTAAACGAACAAAAAAAAAAAAAAAAAAAAAAAAAAAAGCATAAAAAGTGAATCAATATTTTGTGTTTCTTATAACTTATACTATTGCTTTTTAGTATACCTCTGTATAGTTTATCCTCTATTCTTCCCATTTTAAGCTTTAATTATTTTAAAATCATATTTTAACACAGCTAATATGTGATCTGTGTTTTATTTGTACCAAGTATATCAAAATTCATAATACTACTAAAAATAAAGCTTAAGAAAAATTGTCTTAAGATGTAGGTATTAAATAAAAAGGAAAATCATTTTAAATAGTTAAGAAATGCCATTGGATTGGATACACCTTTTTTGGTCGTAGAGAGTAATATTTTTTACTTAAAACTCTTATATGCATCCTAAATGTCAGTTACTTGTCATTTTTATTTTTGTTTCTGCTTACCAAATCATTACAATATTTTTTAAATGCATATGTGTTCAATTCACATTCGTAATAGTTTCACAACAATTGAAAATTGAATTATATATATATATATATGTATACATTGTCAGTATAAAAATTATATTATTTAAACAAAATTATGTTAAAGTTTCATTTTGTTACTTAAAGTAACTCATTTTGCATTTAAACCAATTTTATTTAACATGTACGGCTTAAAAAAAAAAAAAAAGAAAGAAAGAAAGAAGGAAAAGGAAAGAGAAAAAATAAATGCTGCATAAAAAAAGTAATAAACTATCCAATATTATATATTTCTATCAAGAAACTGTCACTGTAAAATTACTGAAGATAAAACTTTATTTTACATCAGTCAGATAGCACCCTTTCTCCCTTCCCATGTTATCCAATGGGATTTTTGTCGCGTCGTTTTATAAAAATATTTTATTAAAAAATGAACTTTTTCGAATTCTGTTTTTTGAATATTACTCTTTGAACAGGTCGTCTTTTAGCTTACATTCTGTTTTTTTAATATTACTCTTTGAACAGGTCGTCTTTTAGCTTAGTGAGCAATTTTTCGAAAAAATAAATTTAAATATTTTACTTAGAGATC
Organism: Salticus scenicus; assembly: GCA_963930645.1. Classification (NCBI taxonomy): domain Eukaryota; kingdom Metazoa; phylum Arthropoda; class Arachnida; order Araneae; family Salticidae; genus Salticus; species Salticus scenicus. Next base: position 32,717,011 of record OZ005652.1, on the reverse strand, counting down.
CACACTTAGAGTCCATAATTTACTTATTGAAATAAAATATTTAAATTAATTTTTTCGAAAAATTGTTCACCAAGCTAAAAGGCGACCCGTTCAAAGAGTAATATTCAAAAAACAGAATTCGAAAAACTTCATTTTTGAATGAGATATTTTTATAAAACGAAGCAACGAAAATCCCATTGGATAACATGGGAAAGGAGAAAGGGAGCTATCTGACTGAAGTACAGCCCAGCCCAAAGCGAGTTAAACACATGTCGCATCTTATTGGCCAGAAGTTATTGATACTTTGAAATAAACCAATATCAATGAACCAATAGCAGGAAATGAGCTAAAACAAAAGATATTGTTTTCATTCGTCATAATAAGCGTTTGTTTTTATATCGCCCTGTCTGTGGTTACTGTGGTATTACGCCTACGATCACGAGCGGTGATGTGCAATTTTATCAAATACTAACGGTAGTATAAATTCTTTCATATTATCGTTTAGGATCAGTAAATGCATGAATGTATCAATATACTGTTTGAAAAGCAGATGGCTTTCAATAAATACTGTTTATTTTTTTATTATGCGGTGGACTTATTAAAGCAGTAATATTTTAGATTTGAGGTTTCGCACGCAGGAATAAAGGAAGAGGAAGTATATGCATTGTGGGACTGCAGTGATCGTTTGGGGTGGGGTTATATTTTTTTATTTTATCAGTGAGGGATGGGAGAAAAATAAGAGAATAGGTATTAGTATAAGATATTGCGCGCTCTTTTTGTTCGGGTTTCGTTCGCTGATCGTGGTTTGTTCGCTCGGGAATTTGGGTTTCATTCGTGATGCGCGCTAGCATAATTCTATTAATCCGTGGTTGGCATTTAACGGTACTTATCGGCATATCAATTGATTGCGCGGTACGCACTAGGTAATATCGTTAAAGGGATATATTGGCAGAGCAAAATCTTAAATATTGTTATCGGGATATTTAAAAAATATCGATACTTGGGGATATATTGATAAATAATCCAGCCCTAGTTCTCAATAATGGTCACTTCTGATTTGTATGTTAAATGTTTGTTATTTTCATATACTTTGTGAGACAAATAACCCCACTGGTTTTCTATGGTGTTTAGATCAGGGTTTTGACTTGGCTAAGCTACAGTATCAATCTTTTCTCTTTTTAGTCTTTTTTTTTTGTTCATTTAGATGTATGACTGCAAGCATTATCTTGTTGAAACTTCCAGTTTGCTCCTCCTTAAAAAAAAGTAGTCCGAAGGGTATGACTGCAAAACAGCATCAATTGGTAACTGTTCAAATTCATTTTCCTCTCAACTGTTTGAAGATTGCATTTTCCTGCATATGAAACAGTGCTCTGCACTATAACAGAGCTGCCTTTCTTCTACCTACTGTAGAACTCGTGAGTATTTCGTCTTGAGTCATGCCAGTAGTAGTAATTGCCGCATCTAAGTTAAAATTTTCTCATCCTAAAATAATATATTTCTCTGTGTGGAGTTCCAGGACATGACTTAAGGCAAAATCCTTGCGAGTTCTACAGTATGCAGATGGGAGGCAGTTCCGTTATGGCGTCGGGCACTATCTCATATGCAGGAAAATGCGATTTCCAAGAGTTCAGAGAAAAATGAACTTGTACAGCTACCAAAGGATGCAATTTTAAAGTCTTATACTCTTAGGACAACTTTTAGGAGGTGCAAAATGGAAGTTTCAACAAGATAATTCTCCCAGTCATACATCTAAATCAACAAAAGAGTGGCTTAAAACAGAAAAGATTGATACTATACCCTGGCCAAGTCGAAGCCCTGACCTAAACACCATAGAAAACTTGTGGGTTATTTGTCTTGCCAAGTATATGAAAAATAACAAATATCATTCAACATATGAATTAGAAGTGGCTATTATCAAGAAATGAGACAATATTCCTGAATCTTTTCTTAAAAAATTAATTAACTTAATGGCAAAACGTGTTTCAGAAATGGTGGAGCAACATCTTACTAAATGTGCAAAAACTATATTTTTGATGTTTTTTTTTTCTTTTTAAATTAATTCTATTTATGTTAACACATTGTTCAATAAGTCCCGGGACTAATCTGCAGACAGCGTTGCAAATGAAATATTTCTGTATGGGTAAAGTAAACCTAACTTTCAAAAGAGACACATTAAAGTTTCATGATATTTCAATCGTTTGTTGCCGAGATATCAAAGTTTTAGTGATCCTACTTTTGATGTTTTCAAAATGAGGGATAAGCTGAATTTCGTTTGTTGTTTAAACGTTGTTTTTTGATGGACAAAAATACTGTTGAAACTGTTAAGCCATTGCTAAATTTCAACAATATTTTTGCCTATCACAAAGCAATAATTAATCAACTCATGAAATTCAGCTTTGTCCCTCATTTTGAAAACATCAAAAGTAGGGTCACTAAAACTTTGATATCTCGGCAACAAACGATTGAAATATCATGAAACTTTAACGTATATCTTTTGAAAGTTAGGTTTACTTTACCCACACAGAAATATTTCATTAGCGACGCTATCTGGGGATTAGTCCTGGGACTTATTGAATGATGTGTTAGTTGCTTCATTGTGCTAAAAACTTGATGTACTGGCATAGAATATTTTTCATTTCCCTTGAAATAATTTTTTCATTATTTAAGTAGCAAAATATGGTGTGGTCTTATCTATAACAATTTATTGACACATGTATTAAATCTTATCAATAGTAATTGTTTAGAATTATTACTGACATGTAATTAAAATACAGGGTTGGCATTTTTTTTTTTTTTTTTTTTTGTCTTGACGGTTTTTATCACGATATTTACTGCCATGTCAAAGATTCATTTTTGTAGCTTTAAGCTGTTAATGTATTGAAATTTTAATTTTTTTCCCTCTATTAATAAGTTGTTTTATATACAACAAAAGTTTAAAAAAAATGTATCCACTGCAAAACTTGCAAAATAACTAAAATTTTTTCATTTTAACATATTATTTTGTAAAAGAGAAAAATACATTAAACAGATATGAAAGTGCTAAGGCTAAGAAAGTGGAAAAAGTGACTGAGGGCAAAATAAAGCGACTAATGGTTAAAAAAGTGATTAAGTAAAAAAAAAAAAAAGTGACTTGTGCATAAACCTGAACATCTCAGAGAGCCATTTAAATCACCATTAAAATTCCTCCTTTATCATTAGATAGTAAACCACTGAAAATTGGTAACTAAAATGTAAATTCGAAATAGTGAAATAAAAGCACTACACAAGATTATAAAATTAGAAGCTGTAAAAGCAAAAAAAAAAAAAAAAAACAGCTCCTTTAAACCTAAAACATATTTAATATTACTATCTATATATATTATACATAAATAATAGAAATCAGTTAACCTAAAATAAAATGAGATTAAGGGAAAAAAAAGAAAGCTCATTGAATAAAGAATCCAAACATTTTTTTTATACAGTGAAAAAAAGGGATGAAAGTGACCAAGAGCTAAATAAAGTGACTCATGCCTATACCTGATTGTTAAATTTTATATCAAGATAGGTCATAAGCACTTCCACCTGGCCAGTAACTTGCCTCATTGGATTATAGCAAAGTTTGTTCAATGCTTTTTGCAGTACAGTTGAACCTCGAAAATCCGGAATTGTCGGGACCGCAGCGATTCCAGATTTTAGCGTAAAACTTAATTTTTTATGCCATTATAATAACACACAAAATGCAATTTTTATGCTAGTAAAAATAAATGATGATCAAATTGACGAATTAAATAATAAAAAATGAATATAAAAAACATTTATGCCGAATTAATATAAGCACAATTAATTCATTTAATGAAAGTTTATAATAAAAATTCTTAAGAAAAAATATTTCAGACTTTTTGCAAATTTCATGTTGTAAATGGGAATTGTGTATTTCATAACCCACATGACTTATTTCACATATTCACTAGAACTAATTATTTAGTAATGTGGTAATATTCCATCATTTTATGGTCAAATAAATATAGAAAAACCTCATCTGAATGGATTTACAAAAACTTCATCAAAATTTGCCGATCAGTTTTATTTATTTGTTTTATTATTAGATAATATTTTTGTAAGCTAGGTAGTTTATATCATAACCTGTTTCAACATATTTGATACTAGTCATATGCCAAATACAATATAAAATTAGTTCATCATGGATCCATTAATAAAAATAAACTAATTTTTTTTATTAAAAAAAACATCATAAATTACAAAAATATTCAACAATTCTAAAGATTAGATAGGAGGAAAGTCCAACAAATAGGACTAGCAGTAGGGCTTTTCAAAATTTTAGAAACAAACTGATGATTTTGTTAAACTTCTAAATACATAATAACTGACTTATTAAAATTTGAAAGAGAGTCCTGCATCGGGTTGACTGAATTTTTTTTACTGTGGGTCGGGTTTAGTTTTCAATGAATCGGGTCAACTTGAGAAAATATCTTTCAAAAATTTTTTATCTTAATAAAGCAGAAATTTGTTTGCTCTATACACCCAAGATGATTATATGCTTACCCAAATTATCATTGTAAGATAAACATCCATATCCGACTAAAACAATGAACAAACGAAAAAAAAAAAGCAATTACAGTAGAAGATCTTTATAACGCAAAAATTCTTGGATATAAACAATGAATTTTGCAGTTAAAAAATACTTTGTAAAAATATGTTACTCTGTTGAGAAGTAAGTGTGATACATTTGTTTTTCTTTATCTGCTTAATTTAGATCTTTTTAATGAAAAAATTGCTATCATTATTTTTTTTAGTGAGCAATATAGTAATAAATGATTTTGTACAGGCATATATGAACTATCTTTATAAAGTAAATTTAATAATGAAAGCTATTATCCATCCAATTTCTGTTCAAAGTTCAAGCAATGTAACTTAAAAATGTTCTACTCTGTTTTGATATGTTTCTGACATATTTAGCCATGTCTGCAAGGTAAGCTTAATGATGTGCGAAAAGTGATCTATATAATGCAAAATTCAATATAACGCAAAACCTTGTGTTTTTAAGTTTGCGTTATAAAGATCTTCTACTGTATTTAGAATATAAGCTGTCGAAAACAGGCTACTTCTCCCACAGTAACCAGATGTATGATTCATCTATTACTCACATCCTTTTAAAATAGATTGTGAATTTAAACTGATAATTAATATTTTTTCTCTCACAGATGTTTTTAAGAAGTTATAAGGAATGTAGATTTCGATGAGTTTAGTTGTGCCTGTAACATTGTATTATTTTAATATTATTGTGTGTGTGATAAGTATTAAACAATAAAACTACAAACACTAAGCTTGAAACCCATTTTTGTACACTTGAAGTTCACAACACACATAAACAGTTGAAAATTATTATTAATCCATTTTTCAGATTTTTTTAATTTTTAACTTAGTTATAACTTAGTATTAGTAATTACACTTTTAATTCTTTGTAAAATGATTTACCACATACACACACAGCAGTGTGACAGTTAAATTTACTTGTTTTTCATGATTTTTAGATGAATTATTAATTTTCATTTAGATTCGGGTCTGGTGCGGGTTTCCAAAAATTCTTTAGGGTGGGTTTGGGTTGATTCAAAATTCACTTGTTGGGTAAAACCCGACCCGTGCAGGACTCTAATTAGAAATATGTTTTGTATATTTAAGGGCTGAGGCAGGTGAAAATTGAGGCTGTGTTTCTTTACAAAATAGATTCAAATCTATAAAATGAACCTCTTCGCAAAATTGAAATCTGTAGAATGGGCCCCTTCACAAAAATTGTTTTATATAAAAACATCCCCTTTGCGAAAAATTTCCATATTTTCAGTAATTATTTTTCAAATGACTACTTATACTTGATTCAATGAAACACTCAATTTGAAATTCAACTTTATCCCAGCAGGAACATTTTCTGTATCTATCCACAGCAAAACAAATTTTATCTATGATTCAGGAATAGCAGACCAAGCTTAGCGTAACAAGAAGTATTAACAGTTCATAAAATATGTAAAAATTACATCTACAATGAAAATAAATTAAGAATATACAGCAAGTACTGTAAATACTATTTTCAGATAACTAGAGGTCACCATATTAAATTCACTTGACCGGTATCAGGCATATGTATAACCAATTGGCACTTATTTTGCCCATTATTACTCTCAAACACCTATGTTAATTTAGTTGAGGCAATATCTCTTATCAAACACTTTCAAAATATTTTGAAAATGCCATGTTTAGCTACATGTAAAGCCCACAGAATTTCAGATTATACAACTTGATTCTGATGGTTCAGTTCAGGGATTCATTATCTGATACTGGTTGTTGTAGCATAATAAAAATAGTTATTTTAAAATCTTTTACTGAATTTCAAAGGATGTTTTTATGATGCCACTGTTTGAAATCCAAAAAGTTTCACAACACAATATCTCTATGCACAGCTAATTATTTCATCAAAACACTGTCATATACCTTTCGTCCTTTCCCAATATTTTAATGCAGATGCAAATAACATATAAGAGATACTAAACTGCACATGCATGCACTGAATTCAACAGACTTTGCTGATTAAGATTTTTTGCGTGAAATGAAAATGATATGAACCAGAATGGAATGAATACCACCCCTACCTCCCTGACAAGACAAGTCACAATCAAGGCTAAACTACATGACAGTCACACTGGCCAATTGTATCTGTACTGCTGTAGGAGCATATGATCTATTAATGTAACCTCGGACAGGAAGAAATGCATTTTAGGATCATGGAGGAAAATGTAGGAGAATTTTAGGAGTGATTAACCCTCGCTTTCCCAAATTTTGAAGTTGAAATTTAGTTATGCCCGCCTCATTCAAAAAGTGCATTCGCCAGAGATAGCAAAAGTAACCAGTGGAATGTTGCAACTTCTAAACGATACAAAAAGGCGCGGTGCTGGTGATTTTCGCCAAACGGCACCTGAAAGCAATTTTTCTGCAGTAACGTCTTGATCTTGGGAAAGTGAGGGCTAAAATATTTAGGAAATCTAGGGGAATACGAGCCCTAAACAAATATCCTGGGTGACTAACAATACCCCATTGGTAACCAGTTATTAAAAACTGATGAAAAATTTTGTATACTTTTGACCTACTTCGTGTTTTAATTTTCATCTTCCCTTCTGTATCCCACAGAGAACTTGCTATGCAAGTGGTCTTTTAAACCAAAGATCAAAGACACTTATTTGATTTTTATGTTAAATGTAAGAATAATATTTCAACCAGTGTTTTTTTCCCCTATAGTTTGTTTCTTATCTTTATAATAATATATATATATATATATTTTTAATTTTTCCTTAGTTTAAAATTTTAATTGAAAAATTCATTTGTTCAATGTAAAAAATGAAATATTACTCCAAGCCTATGCTTTGCCATTAGTGTTGTTGTAAACATAATTCACTATATTTGGTTCCCGAGTTATTGGAACTTTTGTCAATCCCTGGATATGAGTCTTTGAAATTAATAGTTAAGAACAAAAGCAACAGGAATGAAGCAATGTAATAAAGGTCTGATGAAGGGTTATACTTAATTATTTTGCAATTCATGGTATTTGCTTACAGAGATTCTATTCATCATTCAGCACTTTTTTAAAAATGTGCATTTCTGAATTTACAAAATTTATCTTTGTACTTTAGGAAAATCATCAAGGAGAGAGATTTTAATGTCAAAATTGAAAATATTAAGCCTAAATTGCAAATCCTTAAAAAAATAAATAGAAAGTCAATTTAAATATTGATTTTTCTTTTTTTTAAACATTGATAACCTTTATCTAATGGAATCCCCATAGCAAGTATATCCATTTGATACAGGTCTACTGCTCGTGCAAGTCAAAAATTGTCATGGAAAGGTCAAAGAAATTCATTATTTTTTGTGACAGTTACCAATTAAATGAATTTCATGTTAAAGTTGACAGACGACGATGAGACATTGCACCATTTAAAATATCACACACAACTATATTATTGTCAAATCAGACTGCTTCTTCGAAAAGATAAGAACCATCATTAGTTTTAATTTGCAAATTTTATTATTATAATGCACATAGTCCTCATTCACAAATTTGATCTTTGATTATCTGTTCATTTTCATGTGGTTAAAAAAATATGTGAATTTGCTGTTAATGAAAAGGTACAATCTGTAAACATTCTATATCTTTTGCAGTTAGGCAAAAACACAATTTGAATGTTCAGAATGGAACTTTAAACTATTTAAAGCAGCAAGTAAATTTTGATCATAAGTTATAGATTTTTTTAATCAATTGATAGAGAAACTATATTGGTTGTTTAGATTCAAACAGTAGTTTCCATAAATTGATTCATTCTTAAAACATCAATTCAAAATTTATTCTCTCTTTATTTCATCTTTTTGATTTTCCATTACTTTTCCTAAGTCAAGGTGAATTTCTCTGATTTTTATAGATCATTTTCTTCCATTTTGGAACATTTTATAAATTGACATTTTTTGTCTAGTTTTATCGGTGCAAATGAAGTTTTGCATTCCCCTCCCCCAAGAATTAATCCAAATTTCCTGACTTTCACAAGTTTCAATGAAGTTTTGCATTCCCCTCCCCCAAGAATTAATCCAAATTTCCTGACTTTCACAAGTTTCAATCAAATTCCCTGATTTCCAGATTACTTGCTCTCTAATCTAAAAAAGAAAAAAAAATCTACCTGTGCTGTTTTCAATTTCCTTGTGTTATTTTCCTTTATTGGCTTATACAATAAAAGCTGTTTCACATAAAAGCACAGAATTTCGTATAGAAATGTGTGGTAAACATGTTGAAAACAAACTGTTTATGTATCCAAGCATCATCTTGGATGATATTTAATGTTGAAGTAGGGCAAAACATTTCAGTTATAAAAGTTTTATAGAATCAAAAACTATTCATGGATCATGGCATCGTTATATTTTGCTAAAATATACTTCAGAATTGTGGTGTACAGTATATAACTTTTTTTATTTTGACAATGTTTGTTCAAAGCATACACAATTTGTGTCTAGATTATTTTAGTTTCTAAATCAACATATCTTAAAAAGTACGTGAAATAAATATCTGAAACTTTTGTTGAACACAAAGATATTTTGCTTAGTTCAAGATACATTTTATTGAAATATCTCAGTAATTTTTTATGTACTTTTTTTTACTGAACTGAATTACTTTTTAAATGAAAAAAAAAAAAAAAAAAAAAAAAATGTTCCTTCAAAAAATATCTAGATGTTTTTATTTGAAATAGAAAGTAAACTGTGCTGTTTAAACTGCAATTGAAAATTTTCTTTATATTAATACAGTACACTCCCAAATATCTACACGTGCAGGAAAAGGCCAAGATAATAATAATAAAAAAAAAGTTACCTAAATATATATATGTAAGTATAAAAAAAACTTGCTTTTATTTTTCGTACAGTACACGCTAACATTTTAATTTTTTCCAAAGCATTGTTAGTAATACCTGGCTTTGTTTTCACACAGCTTTGCTTGAGATGTATTTTTCTTATTTAATCGTAATTGCACATCAGATAAAATCAGTAGCAAATTTAGAACTTGCTCTTGAAGCTCTGGGCAAAACTCACCGATACCTTCTAACTGGAGAACCACTATTTAGGACCTTTCTTAAATTTATTATTACCAGGGTTGGCCAGATTTATCTACTCCTTAAAAATGCATTGAAATGATAAAAAGAATAATGGTTAGCAAGAATGAAGAACAAAAGAAGTCTTAGTTCAAATCAAAGAGGTTAGAAGAATATAGAGATGAAATGAACGTCTTCCGTGTGAAGCCCCATACCTGCCAACATTTGAAAATGACAATTAGTAGCACACCAATTTTAAAAATGGATTGGATGGTTGGTTGGTTAATTTTTATCATGCAGCACACAAATCCTAAACAAATAAATGTATATTACCGTATTTTCTTGTGTATAATCCACGCGCTACTATTTTCAACCCTGATGAAAAATTTTCCATAGATAATACACACTACCGGGTTTTATATGCCACAGCAATCCAGCCACATTATGTTAAAATGTTTTTACCCCCCACTCCTCAGATTAAATATTTTTAAAGTTATTTTTATTGAAATAACTTGCATTAGTGTCCATATATAATGAAAGACTGTACTATTTAAGAAACAAAAAAGATTTATGAAATCAAGTGTAAAATAATTTTATTCTAGATTTCAGAATTACTCTTTTTACACTATATTCAACCAGTTATTAAAATTCAGCAAAAATGCTAGCCAATCAATAAATATTTTTGTTGTGTGTTTAATTATGTGCATAATTTTAAATATAAATTATATTGCAAAAAATTTTAATCTTAGCATTGGTGTAATTATTTTTAAAATATTAAAATATAAATATTAAAGACATTCAAAGGCTTCTGCAGGCGTTTGATCATAGATTGTTAGGGGAGGGGGGGGGGGAGGTAAAAAAAAAAAAAGTCAGAAATATTGAACAATTCTACTTCTTTATAGGCTCTAGCATCTAATAAAGTAAATTTAAAAAGAACATAGGCATTTATGTTGCGGATGGAAAAAGATTAGGAATTCCAAGACGCCGCAAGGCGTTTGTTTGCCGATCGTTAGGGGGTGGGGTGAGGCACGAGGGGGGACACAAAATAATACACAAATGAGAAATATTTAACAATTCTATTTCTTTATACATTCTAGAATCTAATAAAACAAGTTTAAAATGAAAATTGACATTTATGGAGTGGATGGAAAAAGATTGAAAATCCCAAAGCAAAACGTAGTCCGAAATGTTGCAGTTTTGGTGCTAGATAAAAATTCTTAATTTTGAACCGATTTTCGTAGCATCGTAGTGTATGGCCCAAATTCGTAGCAACTACGAATTATTCGTAGTAGTTGGCAGGTCTGCTAGTGCAACCCTAAAAACTGGTTCAAATGTAGCCCAAACTTTTGCACATGTAGTTATGCAGTAAAGAGTAGCTTAATCTTTCATACATAGTTAAATGTCTCCTTCCTGGAAAATCACTACGTTGTTCAACCACACCCACGAGTTTGGGCTACATTCGAGTATTTAATTCTGAGCGATAACCGGCTTCACATTGCATACCCGGTTTTAAGGTTGACACCATCTCTATATTCTTCTAATCTCTTTGGTTCAAACAATAACTAGAAGATAGCAAGGTTGGCAGATTTTTGACAGTTTTAACCAAGATTAAACTGTTATTAATATTGAAGGTTTTTAACCTTCAATATTAATTCTTTTTAAACTATAACCATTATGATTATTAATGATGTCACAAACATTACACTATGTATTGTTCAAGATATCAATAAGTGTGAAATATTTTTTTTTAAGAACATGGTAAGTCATCTGCTATATTTTATATATTTCCTAGTAAATATATTGTTCAGAAAAGGAAAGCGTTGAGTGGCTTGAGGCCGACTGACTATACTAGGGTCCTAGGCATGTAAGTGGAATGCCCTCTGTTGAGGGTCTTTCTAAGGAGTCCTAGCCTGTGTATTTATTCAAATTTCAGAGAAAACCATGGAAAACTCTGAATGGCTAGGTTGACAAGCTCGAACCCAACACTTTCCATCTACCAGCTCTAAGTACATAACTGTTTCGCCACTGGAAAGTGAAGGGAAGAATTACCAAGGCAAGAATCAAATATATTTAAATCAATATTCTTATTTAACATTAAAATTCTAAATTATCAATATACATTAAAAATAGAACATTTCATAATTTATTCCATTACTTGCAAATTTTAAGCAAGGGAATGCACGCAAAATTGCTTTTCATCAGAAAATTTTGCTATCTAGTACATTTGCAAAATTTCTGAAAATTTATATGATTAGAATTAGATTTCATAGGATGGTTAACAACTTATTTGGTACCCCCACCTTTTCTTTTACTGCATGTTTTTTAGGCTATGGCACATCCGTAGCACCATAGTGGTTACGACTCAAAAGTAAAAACCCAGAAAATTACAGCCTTAAATTGAAAACTGAATATCAAACGATGCTCAAATTACATTATTTAGGACCAGAAGCCCTCAATTTTTTTTACAATTCCTTCAAATATCAACTAAGTGACAAACAATCAATTAAAAAAGATAACTCTATAGGAAATATGAAAATATAGAAGGATTAGGAATACAAACACCCGTTCTTTACTAGTCAGAAATTTTTCTTTAGGAAACCCTAAAAGAAAAAAAAAAAAAATCCTCAAATTGACTACTAAATTAAATTTAATACTCTAAGTTTCGATCTTTAAATGAAATATTTAAATTTATTTTTTCAATAAATTGCTCACTAAGCTAAAAAGGCGACATATTCAGAATAATATTCAAAAAACAGTTCAGTCAAAAACTTAATTTTTGAATAAGATATCCTTATAAAACTAAGCAACAAAAATCTCTTAGGATAGCACTGTAAGAAAAAAGGAGGAGAAAAGGAAAAGAGTTTATCAAGATCATCTGATAAACATTAAACATGTATTACTGAAAGAACTACAATTTAAATAAAAACAAAATTATTCTTTTTCACTTTTTTTTTTTATTTAACTGTGCTTATGATTTTTTACATTTACACAATTAACACTAAAATTTGGTGAACTGCTTTTTAGATCCTGCAGCTTTTGTAACTTTGAGAACATTAAACCTCACAGTTTTGCTTAATGGTCTACATTCACCAACAGTTACAATATCACCAATTGCAACATCTCTAAAACAGGGCGATAAATGAACTGACATGTTCTTATGACGCTTTTCGAATCTGTTATATTTCTTTATATAATGAAGATAATCTCTTCGGATAACAATGGTTCTGTTCATCTTCTTTTTCATGACAACTCCTCTTAATATACGACCACGAATGCTGACGTTTCCAGTAAATGGACATTTCTTGTCAATGTAGTTACCTTCCATTGCTTCTCGTGGGGTCTTGAACCCTAATCCAACATTTTTTGAATAGCGTAATTTTTTAATTTTCGGCTTGCCTAGACCAGGCTTCCTGTTGAGAAAAACTGTGGGCTGTTTCTGAAAGGCTCTTTCATTCTGTTCTGCTTGCTTCTCCATAATGACTTTTTACAATCTAAAAAATAAATATTCATGATAAGCATATAACATTATTCTTATATAATAAAGAACACTTAATATGTGGTGAAAGGGAAAAAAAAAAAAAAAAACCTTCAAGAATACTACCTTACATATTTTTTTGCGTTTTTAAAAGTTCAAAATATCAGATTTTCAGCAAAATCCTTTTACATGAAAATAAAAAGAATTTTAGAGGTCGATCTGTTTTAACTGTTGGAGCTCATTTTTGTAAAAAACAAAATACATAGCTGCCAACCTTTGAGAATCAAAATTAGGGACATTTGTATACGACATAGTTTAAGCTGTAAATAGAAAGAACATTAGTAGTACAGTAATTGTTGGAAAGAGAAGGAGCAAATCAAAAGGAAATTTTGCAATATCTAGTAAAGGGCAAAATTAACGGTCGCCACCGGCCACTAAATAAAAAAAGATGGCAATTAAAAATTATGCATCGATCGCCACTTTTTGTGATCATAAATGTCAAAGTTCATTTTAAACTTGCTTTATTATATTCTACAACCTATAAAGAAGTAGAATTGTTTAATGTATCTCACTCATATAATTTTTGGACCCCCCCCTTTCCCTCCCCTAACGGTCTGTGATCACACAGCTTATAGAAAGCTTTATAATTTCTAATCATTCTCCATTTGCTGCAAAAATATAAATATCTATTTTAAACTTACTTTATTAGATTCTAGAATCTGTAAGTAGAATTGTTTAATATCTCTTACTCATAATTCTCTTAACCCCCCCCCCCTGTCCAACGATTGGCAATTAAGTGCTCCACTGAAACCTTGTGTTGGTTGGTTGGAGGATTAAGGCCGATTGACTCCTTATGTGTCCTAGGCCTATAGGGGGAATGCCCTCCGTGGGGTCTTTCTAAGGGGTCCTAGCCCGTATTTACGCGAGTTTCGGAGGAAACCACGGAAAACTCTGAACGGCTAGGTCGATGAGCGCAACCTGGGATCGAACCTAGCACCTCCCATCTACCAGCTTTGAGCGCAGAACCACTCGGCCGCTGGTTGAAACCTTGTGATTTACAATCTCTCTCCATAACATAAATGTAAATATTCATTTTAAACTTTCGTGATTAGATTCTAGAACCTATAAAAGAAGTATATAGATGTATCCCCCCCCCCACATACATGTGCGCTCCATTTCAACTAGCAGTTAATGATCAAATGTCCTGCAAAGCACAATCTTTTTCCATTATTACCTCCACAGTATTTAATGTATATTTAACCCATTTAAGACATTTGACGAATGTGTGTATCAAAATTTGATCTGGCTTAAATATGTATTTTTCAAAAAAATTTGTATTTGCTTTCTTTTGAGTAGAAATCTTCCTTTTTCCTTTTCCTTCCCATTTTAAAGTAGAAATCTCCCTATTTTTAAAGCTACAAATTTGGCAGCTGAGTAAATTATTTTTAATGAAGCAGCTAAGTTTCCATATCTATACTTTTTAAGAGGAAATATTTTAACTCTATTGAAATAAAATAATTTAAAAAGTGTGTCTTTAGAAATAAGAAAAAATAATAAAACTGCTAACTGTATTTACACATGACCATGTGAAAGGTTGTAATGATGATGAATCAGCTGATTCATTTACTAGAAAATATCAATGTAAACTGTGAATGATAACAGCTTATTTCACTTAAATAAATTGAAAAAAAAAAAAGTACTACTGAATTATCTGAAAGATAAAAACTTTTGCTGTTATTATTACAGACCTAAGCAGATTTTAATTTAGGATGTGCAATTTAGGATTTTTAAAAAGAGCGTAATTACAAATTACAATTTCAGTGTCCCTGTGTTAATTTTATTATTATATGTATTTCTTATTTTTCATATTTTTCTTGTGGTAATTATACTGCAAAATGGTGACAATGCTTTTTGCAGTCTGAAAGAAAGTCTTATCGTGTGAAAAGTGGCCACTAACTTAAAAAAGTGGCTACTAATGAAACTGACAGTACCGGCCACTGGCCACTAATGAATTTTCCCAGTTTTGCCCTTTAATATCTAGAGGCTTTCTTCTTATTGCAAATATGAGAGAAAAAATAAATAAATAAAACACTGAATTTAAAATACTACTAGATTATATTAAATTCTAACCATACTGAAATTATATATAATATACATACATAGATTTGGGAAAAATTTTCCTACCTGAAAAATCTATTCATCATTTTTTCCCCATGTTTACAAATTTGGTATAGATATGACATATAAAATAAATAATTTAATTAAGTTCAGCAATAGTCTAAATATAATTAGATCCGTGAGAAATATTGAGTACTTCTATTGTTTCTAGAATTGATCATTGATCACTATCCAGAGGTGAGGGAAAGGGGGAGGGGATAAAAAATATAATTACAGAGTAAGAAATATTAAACTCTTTCAATTCTACTTCTAGAATCTAATAAAGCAAATTTAAAATGAATATTATCATTTATGTTGCAGATGGGTTGGGAGATAAGACTTTTGCAGAACATTTGAATGTTGATCGCTAGTTAGAGAAAAATAAAGGAGGGGTGGGGGCAAAAAATAACACGAGCAAGAAATATTTAACAATTCTATTTTTTTTTATAGGTTCTAGAATTTCATAATGCAAGTTTGAAAATGATATTGACATTTATGTTGTGGATGGAGAAAGATTGGGAATCAGGATCTTTTATAGAACATTTGAAAATTAGGCACGGCGCATAACGAAAATTTTGAAAAATTCGGGAGTCTCCCGAATTTTTCGGGAGAGTTGGCAGCTATGAAAATATTTATTCTTTTATTCTAAAAGGAACAGAAAGCTGACATTAAATGACAGAGAAACTACTGTCTTCACCAAAGTTAACAAAAATAGTAAAATAACCATTGATTTTGAAAATATAAGAAAATAAGTTACTAATTACCAGGGGTGCAGAAATTGTTCAAACCTCGGAAATTTCCCCCAAACACAGTATAAATTTCCTTCAACAATGCAAAAATCTACTTTGCTATACAAAGTCATTTGTTCTATGTAATAAATCTTTAAGAGAATAAATATACAGTGTAACATAAAAATATCGCTGTTAGTGTATAAGCACTTCAGAGTAGCAAATTGTTATTTTTGATTTACAGTTTTATTTTCTCTTAAAAAAATATTCAAAATTTCCCCCAGTCAGTTTAAATTTTCCCCGAACTTTGTTCAGGCGTTCGGACATATTCTGCACCCCTGCTAATTACGAAAAGCATTATTTATGCTGTGAATTCTGAAGCCGTTGAAATAATTATAAATTGGCACAGCTGCAATGAGCCAATCATGGGCACTGATCAAAAGATTTTACACACCCCTTGGTCAGAGGTGGATAAAATGAAAAACTTTCTGCAAAACACACACACACACACAAAAAAAAAAAAAAAAAACTGAAAAACATGCATAAAGTAAAAAAGATGAATAAAACTATAAAATAACAAATACAAATAAAGTATAAAATAATTTAAAATTAAGAATAAAAGAGGTTAAAAATAAAGCATTTAGTTTATATCCATAAAAGGAAGGAATTTCTGGCCATGAGTTTGTCATAACATTTAGATACTGTCCAGTTTTTTAAATGGTTACTTCTAAGCACAAATGCCAGTCTTCCTGATGAGCAAAATAACAGTTCATTGCTTCAGATATAATTGAGTCACAATTTGTCGGACGGGGACCATTAACTGCTATCATCTTATGTAGAGTTGTCTTCAGAGTGATCTGTCATCGCCTGCTGTTATGATATTCATATGTTGACGATAGGGATTCACAAACAGATTCTACTGAAGATATCGTCAATGCTATGCATACTGAATGCATTATTGCTAAAAAAATTTCCGCAAAAGATAAAAATTTTTAGTGAACGGCGTTCATATGTATATAATCCACCTCTGCCCTAGGAGACTTAATATTTTTTGTCAATGAATAAAAATAGCTATCACAATTGCATAAGTAAAGACCTTGGTAAGAAACGTCCAAACTATTGTTCAAATTTCAAAGTTCGCTAACAGATGTTCTCTAATGTGAATGCATATTTTGTTTATTTTAATAGCTTATTAATAAAACTGAAATAGTGTCGTCTTGACTTTTGCTCTGTTAGATGCCTCAAAAAAAAAAAACTATCACTCTTACAGATATAAAATTTGGCACACACATAGTTTGGGATGTCTTCGTATGTTTTAACTAACGGGAATTTTTTCACCAAGAAATATTCTCTTTCACACTCTGAGGTTTTTCTATGCACAAATCACTATAAAATGTCCTTTTTTAAATACCAACGGTAAATTTACAAATGGATAGTTTTTTTTTTTTTTTTTTTTCATTTTGACACTAAATTAAATTTCATAACATATTGTATTTGGAGTGGAATTGCGATTTATGGCCAACTAGGTAAATCAAAATATAAGAAATTACTTAATAATAAATACTATGTATAGTTTGTTAGTATTGTTTAACGTAATCGTGATTTAAATATGAAAAAGAAAAAATATTTTTTAAAATATTGTCTATTTTGAAACAGTCTCTGATAAATATCAGTGTTGCAACACAAATCAGGAGAAAAAATTACCCGAGTTTTCCCTGCCCCTTTTAGAAGTAAAATAGATGACACGCAATTATGCAGCATTGGAATCTAACATGTTTACAAGTTAATTTAGGGTTTATTAATTTACTATAGTTGAAAAAAAAAAATAATTCGTTATAAAAAACTAAAATTTTTTAAAATATTTGTTTATGAAAAAAATTTCAAAATTCCCTGAGTTTTCCAGGTTCCGTAGCAACCCTGAATATTTAAGTCCAAGGTGTTGGTTGTCTCAGGGCAATAGGGACACTGACCTTAGATATTGTGGGTGAGAAAGACCTTGCCGAAAGCAGCAGGGACATGAAGCAAGCTATTGAACAATAGTTCTCATTTAAAAGTTAAAATAGTGTCCAGCAAAGTGGGCAAAGTCCGCAAGTATTTTAATAATAATTAGAAATTATTATATAGATATGAAATTATCTGGTTTTTGTTATTCTCACCAACATATTTTTAGCAAAATGCTAAAAAACTAATGGCAGTTTAAAACCTTGCTCCTTGGTTGATACTTGATAGGATTAATATCAAGCTTCAATTTTTCTAAATTTGAAATTTTAAAATCAACTGAAAAACTGCTAATCTTAGAAGTTAACACCAAACTTCAATATTTCTAGTTTTATAAAATCATTTTCCTCACCTGTACTGTTATTTTTATGTCATTAGCAAGACAATTAACTGATGAAATTAATAATTGTTGTTTATCATCTATTTCAAAAGGAGCATTGAGAAAATATCCATTTCTATTTTCCAGAGCGAGTTTTAAGTTTCACAAAAGCTACGCCAATGAGCACCTGGCAACAGTCTGGGATTCATCCCGAGAATTAGTCCAGACCCTACAGCATATATTCGACTGGAGAGCACATTAAATACTTAAGGGGACTCTCTACTTATTGTCTCCGAAAACTGAAGTCAATGCTATTCTATGGGAAATTGTGCCCCGTTGTAACTCATTAACTAATACATACTTTTAAATTCCGTTTTAACATTTACAAAATTCACAACTGCTTAACAATTCGTCGCTTTCTAAAAATTGATTTTTTTTAGTTTTTAATATTTTAGTTTTAAATTCAAAAATGCAGAATTTCACATTGTGGAAATTCGAATTTTACAATCTCAAAATAAAATATAAAAAAAAATCAAATTTTGGAAAGCGATAAACTGTTTAATACCTGTGTATTTTCTGAATGTGAAAACAGAATTTAAAAATATGTATTAGTTAATGCGTTATAATGGGGCAAAAATCTCCATAGAATAACACTTGGCCTTGGCTTCCGTTGACGATAAGTAGAGAGTCCTCTAAAGTTAATATCCATAAGGTAATGAAAATCAAGGAAAATTTTCATCGGTCATGTGACAAGTGAAAGTCAGATTCAAATCTGTCTGTATTTGGATGACAGTGAAAAATCTTTGACACCCCTTGTCCGAAAGTAGGCTGAGGAACGTGACAAGCGATTTTCAGTGGTGAAAACTTTAAAAGCACTCATAATGTGATTTTTTAAAAATGTTTATTACTTTTTCGATGAAGGATGCACTCTCTAGTCAAACATATGCTCTGGGGTCCAGCAGGGGTTAATAAAGGTCAATTTCACTACCTTTTATAGGTACCTTCACAAAAAAACAACCTGGAAAAAAGGTATCTTCACAAAAATCAACCTGGCAAAAAAGGTACCTTTATAAAAATCATACAGCTAAAATCAGTACTTTTACAAAAATCTTAGTCATCCCAGCAAAATCTAACATTTTAAATGGGCACATTTTCGGAGAAAAATAACTTAAAATATATAGATAAAACGGAGTATAAACATTAATTAAAAACACTAGATGAAAAACCTTAAACATTACTTCGTTCATCGAAAAATAACTTATTTGTGCATTTCTGTTGCTGTGATTCACGAAGCAAGAATCATTCAGAATGTTGGATTTAATTTGCACACAAGCGTTTGCTACAGGCGAGAAACGGTGTAGCATTAAGTAAACAAAACGATTCTCATGTGTATCGATACAGGCACACTCTGGAGTTGTGGCCATAGTGTACTGTTTGCTGATTCATCAGGTAGTTTGATGTTTTGATGACTTTATGGCGATGTGTCTATCCTCCCTGGTATAATTCCTGTATAGTGTAGTGATACTAGCACGAATAAAAACAACTTCACCTTACACTCTCTCTACTGAACTGTTTACTTCAGAGAGGAGAGAGTTTTGGTTCCTGTTCTGCTATAAGCCTAACACTAACTGCTGAGCGTTATTTTTATTATTTTACTTAGTTTGAACTGGGTAAATTTGTATAGTAAAATATTGAAGAAAGTTTCGCAATAACCACGATATACTACATTGACTTAATATTATACTGTTCTACTAATATAAACTTGCTTATAGAAACATTTTGGATTCTTAACTGAATTTGTATATCCAAAGAATTTTTTTCATAATTCCATTTAAATTCATCAAATAAAACGTTTAAGTAACTTAACTTAAAAATATAACTTGCGCAGAGATTTTACCAACTAAATAGGAGAAAAATGAGCAAAACCTTAAAGCTTAAACTAGATTATGAAGAAAATCTGTATGTACTATATAGTTCACCCAAAGGAAAAGATAATTAAAAAGGAAGGTGTAACTTTAGGATATTTTTTTACTTATGATAAGGCTAATACATTCACATATTATATTTCAGGCATAGAATAAATAAAGTTTAATGACTTGCTTTGGGACATCAAAGTAAAAAAACAGCACGCTTTTAATCGGCGATATTATGACAACAAACAACGTATTAAAAAATATATACAATTTTTCAGAACAATAACATACGATTGAACTATTTTCCAACTTTTTCCTATCTTACGAACAAGAAACATTGACTATATATATTACACACAAAATAATAACAACAAGATACAAATTGTAAAATCGTAGCATACAGGGATGGGATGAGATTAGCAAAAATACAAAAAAGCTAAAACTGTATGAAAAGGCAAGACGTTGAAATGAAAAACTAGAATTTTGATGACAAAATCTATTAATATAAGAGTTATAAATATTTATTTTAAGCTTCAATGTATATAAAAAGAACAAATGCACATCAAAACGCTGAAAGAATAAGAAAGGGGTGAAAAGCCAAATGTACAAAATTTACAGAGAACAATATTATCGTTTTAATTTAATTGCAATAATGAACGGAAAACCTGGCTACCATTCAAGTACTGATTAGTCTTAGCAATTAACAACACCAAAGACAAGAAAGAAAAAGAAAACATACATGTAACATATTTTAAACTATCATACTCTATTGAACAAATAATTTTAATTTTTATGGTAAAATATAATATATTCTGATACATACCTCCAATTATAATTATTAACACCGATTGCAACAAAACGTGGTTTCTAAGGGGTTGCCACTTGCCAAAATTCGACGAATTGTAAATATTGTAATTAATGCATTGTTGCCAAATTTTCTTAAATACATTAACGTACGTATTATTATTATTTTTAATTACATATAGATCACAGAAGATTGTGAAAGGAATTCTTAAAATTTGCTAATTGCTAAAGAAAAGTAAAAGCCAAAGAATTTTTATGTCGGCAATTTTATTTTCAGTCTAGTTTTTAGTAGCGAGTTTTAACACTAGATAGCGCCATATAATTTTACCGGTAAAACAGCTGGAGAAAAATTAACCGAATTGTCTGCTGCTAAGATACCAATGTTTTTATTTTTTTGTATTGCTAAGTTAAGTAATTATAGTTCTCGTTTTTTTTAAATAAAAATTTACATTATTTTAATAAAAATTCCATAAATTATCCTCTAATTAAATAAAAATGGGTGTTCAGATTGAAACTATTAAACCTGGTGATGGTATGTTTCTACTTTTCTTATGTATTTTTTCCAATATCTGCTAACAATAGATGAATTTGTTATTCTTTTATTATTGCAATTAAAATTCCATAATAAATTAGAATATCACAATTTTTTAGTTGCTGTATAGCTTTTCAATCTATTTCTTCTATCTGTTTATTTTTTTCCTATGATGGAGAATTTCCGCCCAACTTACGGGCTTGACATTAATTTAAAACGAAAAATTTCATTATTTATTTTGATTTTATATCTGTATATATCCGCTTTATAATTTTAATAGTCGAAATTTATTGATTTATAAGGTAATTTCTATTATTCTGACTGTAAAAATTTCGGAAAATTTTGAACTCAAGTATGTTTTGCTAAATTTCTAAATCTTAAATTTGTATGTCAAAAAAAAGAAAAGATAATTATAAATTATGCATGCATTTTTTCTTTTTTTTCCTGTACACTAAGGTGACCATATTTTCAAACACTGATTTGCGAACAAATTAGTAATACTCTGCCCGAATCGAGTAAATTTCGAGGACATTGAAAACTATATTCGAGGTCTTTTTCGAGTACATAACAGACCAGTATACCTATATGCATTATTTAAAAGAAAATCTCTGATTTATACATACATTATACAAAGTGCATGAAAACACTCTTTTATATTTAAAAAAATGTTGAACTTAAGTTATATTTATGCAAACAAAATCATACCAGCATTAAATTTCTAAATTAAAATAGTTTAATCTGCAGAAAGTATTTACATTATATTTATTATTATCAGGGGCCAATCGAGGATTTCAAACTTAATGCCTATTTTTGTGAAAAATCTTAACTATATTTTATTTTTGTGAAATATTGTAGCGCACTCTGTTTTCTGTTTTTTTTTTTTTTTTTTTTTTTTTTTTTTTTTAATTTAAATTTTTTTTTTTTGGGGGGGGGGGGAGAGTTCAAACTAGGTAAAATAATAAAAATAACGCTCAGCAGTTAGTGTTAGGCTTATAGTAGAACATGAACCAAGACTCACTTCTCTCTGAAGTAAACAGTTCATTAGAGAGAGTGTAAGGTGAAGTTGTTTTTATTCGTGCTAGTATCATTGCACTACACAGGAATTATACCAGGGAGGATAGGCACATCACCATAAAGTTATCAAAAAAACATCAAACTACCTGACGAATCAGCAAACAGTACACTATGACCACAACTCCAGAGCGTGTCTGTATCGATACACGAGGATCGTTTTGTTTACTTAACCCCTTAACGCACGCTGTCCTCGCTGCGAGGACGCAAAATTTAAGATCCATCTGAAAAAATTCATCCCGGAAATTTTTTAGCAAAAGTTTACGTTTATAACATATCAGAAAAGGCCGGTTTTTTTAACTGTAAAATTTAAAATTGCTTTTAGTTTAATTTGGTTCATGAATTCCGGTGGCAGTATAATTTAAATGATCCGAATTGTCTTGCGCTGCAAAGGGTTAATGCTACACCGTTTCTCGCCCGTAGCAAATGCTTGTATGTATATTAAAACCAACATTCTGCATGATTCTTGCTTCGTGAATCACATCAACAGAAATGCACAAATAAGTTATTTTTCTCCGCATTTAAAATATCAGATTTCGCTGAGATGACTAAGATTTTTGTGAAAGTACTGATTTTAGCTGTATGATTTTTATAAAGGTACCTTTTTTGCCAGATTGATTTTTGTGAAAGTACCTTTTTTGCCAGGTTGATTTTTATGAAGGTACCTTTTTTGCCAGGTTGATTCTTGTGAAGGTACCTTTTTTGCCAGGCTGATTTTTGTGAAGGTACCTATAAAAGGTAGTAAAATCGACCTTTATTAACCCCTGATTATGATGGGAGAGGACACAGAAGAGAGAGTTTTAATTTAAACTTCAAATTTTCAATTCCCAGAAATGTAGAAATTATTCCATATATAAGAAAAAATTCATTCTCTTTTTCTCCTCCCAATGAAATTTGTGATGGTCATATTTGAATTCATATGCTGATAAGCAGTGTACGAAATGTGCACTGCTTGCTAAAGCTCGGTGATATTTATTTCACAGTTTTGTTGATTCCCAAACTTTATCATTTTGTGCATTTGACCACAATTTTGAGAGGAATAGGTACAAATATTTAAATTTGAGGACATTTAATGTCCTCAAGTAGTCAAAGTTTTTTCGGGGACAGCCCTTGAGTTTCTGGGACATGTGGTCACCTTACTGTACACTTATCTTTATAGATAAGTAGTTGATGAAGAACACGCAGACTGCAAATGATAGGGAATTTTAGAACTACAAATAAATTTCAGGAAGAAGTTTAAATCAGCGTCCAGGCTTCAATTGGGATCCTTTTATTGCCCCTTCACAAAATTCAAAGTCATATACACAGCACCTTCACAAGATTTTGTTTCATAAAAAATGATTCTTTTATAAATCTTTTCCGTGTTTTCAGTATTTATTTATTTTTTTAAATTAATGTCTGTATTTGGTTCAATGAAACTCTGCTAACTTGATATTAAACAATTGAATATTATAGAGAATGACTGGTAAATGGTATATTTTGCTTTATTAATTAACTTTTAAAAAAACTGAAGCATTATGTACATTCAAAAAAATTGATTAATTGACATTACTTTTTCAGCTTCAGGTAGTGGATTTTCTGTGGCAAAGTACTTTCTGCTTAGGGGGATCCCCTCATTGTCAACACCTATCCACTTGGTGGTGTTTGGCACTTGTGAACCTTCACTTCTCTCGTTGGATGTTCTTCTCTCTTCCAGAAGGTGACACCATGTGGAGTTGAAGCCAGAATTTGATTCGCCACCATTGTAAGTTTCGGAAAGATCGATAGTTTATGGCTGTTGCAGGCTTCTGAATGGTCGATAACCCTAACATATATCAAATCATCCATAATGACAAAGATCCCATCTCCCTCTCCTTGAAACAGCTGGGATTTATAAGATACCTTTTACATATAAAGATAATAGAGAAGGGTGCTACGTGGGTATGTTCAAAAGGAAAATTAAAACGTGATTAAAGAACATATTAATGATATAAAGTTTAAAAAAAGCACCACAGTCCTAGCTCAGACTTATCAAAAGGAAGAAATCAAAATTAATTTTAACAAAGTAAAGAAAATAGCCCAGTTTAACAACCCGTACTATGCGTTGGTTTGTGAAACCATAGAAATTATCGACTATTCAGAAGCCTGCAGCAGTGGTGAATCAAAAACCGGCCTCGACTCCACATGGCACCACCTTCTGCAAGAGAGAAGAACATCCAACGAGAAAACTAAAGGTTCACAAGTGCCAAACTCCGCCAAGTGGATAGGTGTTGACAATGAGGGGGATCCCCCTAAACAGAAAGTACTTCGCCACAGGAAATCCACTACCTGAAGCTGAAGAAAAGTAAGGTCAATTAATCAATTTTATTAAAAGGAATATTGCACTTTTTTTTTTTTTTTCCTGCTTAAAAATAGATAAAAATTTCACAAATATATTTCATTTTTATAGGCCCCAAAAATTAAAACCTCTATGGACCCCTGGAAATTATTCAAATTGCTTAACATTAGAATTTTGATAGAAAAAAGTTGGAGTGTATTGTTTCTTCCAAAAGAAAGCAAAGGCGGTAAAAAAGATATATTTGAAAATTTGAACTTTTCAAAAAATAATTGAGCATGCTGATGTTGCCAAAAAACAAAACTTTTGCTTTCATCAAAATTAGCGGAAAGCATTTTTCAGAAAATTCATTGTGCAGAGAATAAAGTGGTTATATATAGTTCAGTTTCTATGAACCCCTGATCTAGAGATTTAACAAGCTAAGAAACAGATTTTCAGACATTAGATAAACCCAACAGTAATCTGTATAGTAAAAAATGAACGTCTGTTGTAAAAAAAAAAAATAAGGCATAATGGGAAAATAATGCCATACCTACACCTAACCCATGGGTGTACAAAAATGTGATTTTTTTGTAGGAGAGCAGGCTATGTGAGAAATATTCCTAGTAAAAACTTTAAAGGAATATCTGTCATCAATAAAAAGTTCTAATACCTTTTTTTATTTTTTGCTAACATGTTCAATCACTCACAGTGTCTTCTTGATGAGCTATTGAACTCGGTCATGTCTACTCACTCTTTCTTTCTTCAGAACAGGTGGCATCAGTTTCCATGGTCTTTTCCATCATCACATAAGTAGCTATTTGCAACATGAAACAATCCTAACAAGTGTAAACTAAATACAGTCGAACCTCGTTAACGTGAACACGCTTAACGTGAATTACTTTTTACATGAACTGTTTCCACAATCCCTGTCAAAATGAAGGTTAATTTAGTTATATGAAGATTAGTTACTGATAACATGAACACATTTTTTTATTCCCCTTGAGATTCGCGTTAACTAGATTCAACTGTAGATAAAAATATTAAGTTGAAGAAAATCTAGTTTAGTTGTCTCCTTGACACATTTATTTTTCAAAGATTCACCAAGATGGTGACATTTCATATCCAGGACTTGCAACATTCCTAAAATTGTACACTTATTTTATTACATTGCCACCACTATTTTAAAACAATACTTTTTTACATTGTGTTTTAAAGCTGAAACATTCAATTTCTTTTTCTGTTTTTTTTTTTTTTTTGGCAATATTACTGACAATATGATAAAAAGGAAGTAAAATTTTAGGAATATTGCGAGGCATGCATGTCTTGTCCCAATTTGCAGCCCCATGCCACTATGTAAGAGGACATGTTTTTCAGCAAACTAAAAACAAATCACTAAATTTATCAGAAATAAACAATGTAATCAGAGTCACGAAAAATCATTCCAAAAGATATATTTAAATATATATATATATTCCATAAAAAAAAAAAAAATCACAGCTAAAACATTTAAATCATAAAATATATGATCATATTGATTATATAAATGCTTGAAATTCATATTCATTTTCACAGTAACCATTCACGGTAGTATCTACTCGCTGCATCAAGTAGCACTTTGGCTAAGTTTGCTCAAACATGCCTTATTGTTTTTTTTTTTTGTTGTTTTTCTTGACATTTTTATAATTGCTGACATAGGTAATTAACTTCTTGCATTTTATAAATGCAGAATCTCAAAAAAAAAAAAAAAAAATAAAAAAAAAAAAAATAATAATAATAATTAGGGCCCCCCCCCCCCCCCCTCAAAAAAAAAAAAAAAAAAAAAAAGAATGCTAAAACATGCATCTTTTTTTAGCTGATTACCAAGCAGTTTTTCTCATCCAAATTAAAAAATTTTTAGAAATATTGAGAGAAGTTTTAACACCAGTGCACTTTTATTTTAAACTTTGAATCCTCTCTTTTAATGCACAGAAACAGTTAATAATGGAATTTTCATTTATTTTATTTATTTTTTGTTATTTAATTCAATTTAGAAAAACAGTAGTTTAAATTGGTAAAAATTATCAGATTTTCAAATATTTTGAAAATCTAAAAACATTTTTAAGATTTTTACTATGTTGTTAAATATAAGAAAATGAATTTTTTGTATGTTTTTATTTCAGGTCAGACCTTCCCAAAAACTGGTCAAACAGTAGTTGTTCATTATACAGGTATAAACTTACATTATTGCCGCACATATTATATCTGTATACTACAGGGCTCAAAGTGTTCCTATATTTCCTATTTTTCCCTATATATTTAAAAAAATCATGAAAAACATTCTATATTTTATAAATTTTTATTTTTTTTAAAGTATCAAGATTTCTCAAAGATTTGTGGTATTTAAATAATTTGTTCATAATGTTCAAATATCAGTGTTGTTGATTTTTTTTTTTTTTTTTAAATCTGTTTTTGTGGTTTAATATGTGTATATATAAATGCATAATACCTACCCATACTATCAATCATTTTTCTTAAATTTAAAAAACATAAATATTCCCATAAAAACAATGCATGTAGGCATTCATTGCCAGTATTCAATTCAATATACCACTTTCATAAAAAGAATCGACTTAACTTCACAGACAATTCCAGTGTGATCCAAAGAACTTGAGGCTTCGACTTCATAGCTACAACAATTTTATAAATTCCTGCAGTTTCGGTGAGGGGAATTTGGTCTTTCATTTATTAGTCTTTCATTTATTTAGATCTGTTCATTTATTTTATCTGTTAAATTAGATGAGATTAAATTAGGATGTTTTGTTTACAAAGTCATTTAGTCATTCTGATATTACAAAATAATGTTAGAGAAAGTTTGTTTTTACTGAATCTCTCAATCTTCTCTTGAAATTATGTTCCTATATTTGGGTGAAAAAAATTCCTATATTTTCTATTTGATTGCTTTGACCCCTGTATACAGGGTGTTTTGAGAACTCTTGTAACATGCATTAGGAGGTGATAGAAGATCTCTTGCGAAGCACACATCAACATAGAAATCCTGTTCTGGTTATAATACCATCAAAAGAGCACTAACACTAAAAAGAAAATAGTTAAAAACAGGGCCAGGCCGCGGCCAACCAGTACCCCACCCAATAAGGATTTGCAGACTGTAGTAGAATTCTGAATTTTATACAATGCTATCTTCTGTTAACAGAGAAAAATCTAAGAAATGTGTTCTGACTCTTCTGGGGAAAACAATATTAGATATCATCTATATTTGTGGGATATACTTATATATATTTATATTTGTTGTAATATATTGACTATTTTACCCTGTTTTTATTAACTTCAATTTTTGTTTGTTTGTCCAGTACAAATCTTGCAATTGATTTTTAACTAACTTCCCTACTAGCTAGACTTTTGAAACTTTCAGAATCAGAATAGCTCAGAACACAGTGACAATGCATTTTTTAATACTTTTAGCCAACTGTTTCAGGTCCCCGCTGCCTTTGGTAGCGTTTATATGATTCAACAGAAAGTTTATTTAACTAACTTTTCGACTAGCTAGACATTTGAAACCTTTAGAATAACTCAAAACACGATAACAATGCAATTTTTAATACTTTAGTCACTTTAGTGTTTATGTGATTCAACAATCGTATAACTTCCCAGCTAACTAGAAAAGCTCGGAACATGATGACAATACTTTGTTTTAATACTTTTAGCCAATTATTTTGGGTCTCCGTTGCCTTTGGTAGCATTTATATGATTCAACAATCGTAAAACTTTCCGACTAGCTAGACATTTAAAACCTTTAGAATAAATCTGAACACGATGACAATGCATTTTTTAAATACTTTTAGCCAATTGCTTCGGGTCCCCACTGCCTTCGGTAGCATTTATATGATTCAATTATCGTATAACTTCCCGACTAGCTAGACATTTGAAACTTTCAGAATAGCTCAGAACATGATGACAATGCATTTTTTTAAATACTTTTAGCTAATTATTTTGGGTCCCCGTCAGTGGCGCACCCAGAATTTGTGTCTGGAGGGGGCTGAAGAATAATTGGGTCATGTATTACAGTAAATAGGTTTATGGGCATATACGCACACATACATATAGTAAAGAATCTGCTTTAAATATTTCTTTTGAAATAAGTAAACGAACGAATGAATGAAATTGAATTTAAGTTGAATAGCGCAATCGAGAAATTTATATCAGTATATAACAAGCTAAGTTACAGTAGTTCAGTCAGTTGAAATTGGCACTGAGCTTGTAAACATAAAGTTGTCTGTTTATCTATGATAAAAAAAAATATTGTGTACAATATGACAAGCTAGTGAACAAAAAATTCATCCGAAATGAAATGCCCTCCCCCCCTCATATTTTCATTTAAAATAAAATTTGATCAAATTTAATACTCTTTTGCACTGCTTTACATGCATATGCAGTAATACGTAAGTTATGAAGAAATTGTAATAATTATAGCCAAATAAAAGCTACAGTTGGGATATGTAGAAATTATAACAGAATTTCAGTGTAAATTTCTACGTGGCTATTTTTATTTAATTATCTGGAGTATTGGGCCGATGCTTCTAGGTTCGGTTAACAGAAACAAGTCGGACGCGTAGTCTTCGTGGGTGTTAGTCAACACAGCAATCAGGGGCAGAACATTTTAATATCCTAAAACATTAATTCTATTCTAATATATATTACTTAGAATTTTAATTTGTTCAGTTAGCAAATATTTCAAGCGTTACCTTTCTGAGTTCATTACAGGATATTGTATTTCAGTATAATATTTATATATATTGTGAAATTTGAATTTTTATAACAGGAAAAAATTACATTATCCAAAAATGGAGCTTAGATCTCAGTGACATGAGAGGCAAAAATGAAAACTGTGCATGGACCCTACTGTATGTTCAACTAACCGTGATAAAAAAAAAAAAAAAAAAAAAGCAATAGTCGACCCCATCCTCAGAAGCATCTGTAAAATATCTTAACATATTGTTATCGGGGTATTTTCCTGTTTTGAACAGTAAACTATGCCTTTTGGCATTGCTCTAAATCATTATACTTTTAGAGAAATAATTTTGCGTATTTGAGATTAAACCAATTAAATTTTGTCTTCAATTGATGTGAAATTTTACTAGCATGTGTAAGTGCTAGTGGCATATAAGAGGTTTAACAAACATGCAAATTTCATTTTTAATTTAAAATATTGTTTTAGAGGAGCGACTAAGAGCAGGGCTTCATTTTATATCAAACGAGAATTTTCATTTTCATTTGCCAATGCGAATGTGTTAATTTTGCCCAAGGACAAAACAAACTTTCACAAAGATGCTATAAATACTCATAAATTAAAATATAAAATTGTATGAGTCTGGTATCCCATTTTTCTGACAAATACATCCCTGCGTACTTCCACATCAGATTGCTTCTCCTGCCTGACTTTTTAGATACTCCCTCGATTTCATAACAGTATATGCTTTAGGGCCTTATAAGCAAGCCGATTCCTAAAAATTGTAATGGAATGTCTAGGATATCTTTCAACTAAAACACAAAGAACTAGTTCATTGTTTTTGTATTTGAATGTAAAAATTTCAAAAATTCCTAATATTTAATGTATAATTTATAAACTTTATTTTTGCTTACAATATCTGTGTTTGAATAATATTTTTTTTCATGCATATCTAAAGTTTTTTACTATGTCAGCTGGTTCTGGAGGGGGCTTGAGCCCCCCTAAGCCCCCTCCATGGGTGCGCCACTGGTCCCCGCTGCCTTCGGTAGCGTTCATGATTCAACGGAAAATTTAAAAACATGGTATATAAAAAGTTCTTTTTATCTTGTAATTATTTATGTTAGGGTTCCCACAGACTTCCCTTTTTTCAAGAACTTTTCCACTACAATTTTTTTTAAAATAAACTTCTTAGACATACTCACTTGTACCAAAATCTCCTGCATACCATCCTGGTTAAGATGATTGTAATAAATTATTATAGTGCTTTCTACTTGCCACTCATTTAAAAATATTGTAATAAACATTGTGACCTTTAAAACAGCAAAGTATTATAATCGTAATAAAAATTAAATGAAATAATCATTTTGGAGGGGAAGGCTGATTTTTTATGCCAACTATGTGAAAAATACCAGAGCTGGGAATCTAACCCGGGCCTTCCGCTTTACATGCAGATGCTCAAACCATTGAGCTATCCTGGCTCATTACCAGCTTGGCATTTCTCACATAACATTCGTTGGCAAAGTCACAGAGTCTGTAAACTCAGCTATATCAAGTGACATTAATATTCATGGCACAACTCCCATAGACCACAAAATTTTATTTTAATTTAGAAATTTATTCATCAACCATGAAAATTCATTTCGGAAAATTTTGGAGGGGAAGGCAGATTTTTTTATACCAACTATGTGTGAAAAATATGTGAGTTCCCAGCTCTGGTATTTTTCGCATAGTTGGTTTAAAAAATCAGCCTTCCCCTCCAAAATTTTCCGAAATGAATTTTCATGGTTGATGAATAAATTTCTGAATTAAAATAAATGAAATAATTTATGAATTTTAAGATTTTCCTCCTTTTTTAAAATCATAATCAAATTAATGGGCTCTTCCCACCATCGTCTGCTCACTCACGTGATAGAGGAAAACGAATAATTGAATTCTGAGAATCGAATTCAATTAAATATTGTTCTTAAGAACAAAAATGTTAATATTTAATATAAAATAAAATAAAAGTAATATTGTGCATTTGTAAAAAGTAGAATAATTGTATTTGTAAATTTAATAATTTTTAAAAAACATTTTATGTGTTTATTTATTTTTACCTATAAGAATCGATTTTTGTATATTGTAGTGTAACTGTAACATTAACTGATCTAGCAATAAATATTAGCTTCTTGTGGAATGTTTATGGATTATAATTTGAAATTTTAAAATGTTTTCATTTAATTTAATTGGATAAAGTTGTTACAACAAGTTAATTAACTTAGTTACTGGTCTAAATGGATTTACGCAGTACGATATTGCACTGTCACCGATTTAAGTACCAAAAATCAGAATATTAAACATGTTCTCCATCAACATCAATAACAAAAAAAACTGAATGATGATTGTAAATGTATACGGCAAACAAAAGATGATGAATAATGATATAAAATGGATTAAAAATGATGATTTATAAAAAATAACACAGATTAAATACGATTGATCAAAAATAAGAATAGAAAATATGTTATTTCAGCAATCACTATACATAAACAAGACTTTGTCTGCTATTTGTTTTTCCTCTATCATGTGATGTCTGATGTCAGGTGGGAAGAGTCCATTATCTGTGAAATGTAGTTTTGTTGTTTTCTCATGTCAAATTTTGCAATACTAAAATAAAATGAACCTTAATGGCTTGTGTACTGTAATGTTTATTATTCCAGTTAATGTAACCTTTTCTTATCCCAGGTACATTGGAAGATGGGCAAAAATTTGATTCTTCCCGAGATAGAGGTAAACCTTTCAAATTCAGAATAGGAAAAGGAGAAGTAATCAAAGGGTGGGATAGTGGAGTAGCGCAGGTAGTGCTTTTGAAAATGTATTTAATTTTTCCTTTGATTTATTTTAATCTTTGTTATAGTGTTAGTTTCATTGTGTTTTATAGATGAGTGTTGGTCAGCGTGCTAAATTAATCTGCTCGCCGGATTATGCCTACGGAGCCCTAGGACATCCAGGAATATATCCTTTTTGTATTTAAGTTTCAGTTTTTACTATTAATTAAATTATGCAACATTTAAATTGCCACTCTATCTATACTCCAATCAGCTGTATTAAATCATTAAAGATAATCAACTTGACAGCTTTTATGACCCATAGAAACAGCCTCTCTTTCCTTCTTTATTGATCAAACCTGCTGCTTCAAGAGACGTCAAACATATAAATGTATCAAAATCTCATAGTCGATTTCTTTCATGATTACAATACCTTCTTTACATTGCATATGTTTGGAAAGTAAAAATCGAAAATATTTGTTTACGTAATAAGATAGTTAAAAATACACCCGAGGGCTAGTGTTAAAAAGCAATAAATAAGAAAAAACTTTGTAAAAACGCAGTAAATTGGAAAAAAAGTAACCACACAATTGTTTTGGGTCAAAATAAAAGCATGATCCTTAATCTGACGAACAAAGTAGGCATGAGTGTTGTAAACAGATCTTTAACATGTTTGTTTGCTGCATTCTGGCATACTTTGTTTGCTTGATGAAGGGTTGTCGTTTTGTTTTGACACAAAACAATTGTTGCAAAATGTTTGCAATTTATAGAGTTTTTACATAGTTTCTTTTTTATATTAAGAAATTACAAATAGGTTGATTTAACTTTAAATATTATTTTAATTGGTGATTACTTTTTAAACATAATTTTATAAGCTTTGCTAATTACTTATTAAATACGAAATTAGTATATTTGCCATGTACATAGGTACTTTATAAGATATGTGCATCATTTAGTTATTTTCTCCGATTACATGAAAAAGTTTTATTGATTTAGAAATGCTGTCAATGTCATTTTTGAACCAATATTTAAATAATGAACTTTTTTTTTTTTTTAACATGAAAAATACATATCCTTTAAAGTTAATAGCAATATATTTAAAAATAAAAATTACACAGGTTTGCAAAAAAGAATTTTTTTTCAATTGAATGAATTTTGTTTTTGTGGAGAGGATGCTGAATCCAAAAATGACTTCCGTTTTTACCTATCATGTACCATTTTTTTTTTTTTTTTTTTTTTTTTTTGTGTGTAAATAAAGAGGCTTGCAATAAAAAACTAGTATGTTGTAGCCACCACAAGACTTTCTTCTATATTTTCTTATACAAATTCACTCGGTAACAATATTTAAAAATAAATAAATAAATAAATTCCAAGTTTTTTTTTTGTTAAAAGTAAAAAAAATCGATAACTTTGTTTTAAATTATTTCATATTTATAGTTCAACCATTCGTTTTAAAGGTATTGACGAGACCTTTTGAAAGATGCCCATCTTGAAAATTTACCCCCCCTCCTGCCGGGGGAGTACTTCCCTCCAGGGGGTGAAGCAATGCCCCCACATGCACAAATGTTTTTTCCTAATTAACTACTACTATTATCAATAATTCATATTAATTTTACAATAACAGGTTAAGAATAACTCTCATTATGTACATTTATACGAAATTTTGTCCTATACAGCCATGTTAAAAATTTTGAAAAAATACGATCACAGTGCCTCCTGTTGTGCGATTGATCCCCAAATCTAATCAGCACCAGTTTATCTCAGGGGCCAACTAAATGCCATGTTTGGTTAAATTTCGTTAGAAAAAAAAAAAAAAAAAAAAAAATATATATATATATATAAAGATTTTTTTTCTAAGTTTTTTTTCGTAAAAAGTAAAAAAAATCGATAACTTTGTTTTAAATTATCACAGATTTATAGTTCAACCATTCGTTTTAAAGGTATTGACGAGACCTTTCGAAAGATACCCATCTTGAAAATATACTCCCCTCGAGGGGGGACTTCCACCCCAGGGGGATTGACGAGGCTCCTGCACATACAATTTTTTTTTTTCCCAGTTGACTATCTCTATTATAAATAATTCTTGTAAATTTCATAATGATTACTAAAAAATAATTCTCTTTATGCACATTTATACAAAATTTTGTCCTATATCACCATGTGAAAAATTTAGAAAAAGCGGGATGGCAACGCAACCTGTAAGACAATTTTTACCAAAAGTTGATAGCCACTAATTTATGTCAAGGTGCAACTGCATACCAATTTGTACGAAATTCTGTGCAGTAGTTCCTGAGATACAGTTGCCACAAAATTTTGTCACACACACACACACACACAGAGACTGACAGACAGACAGACATTTTCTAAAAATGGTCAAATTGTGTTCTACAGCTCTCGAAACGTGTAAATCCATTAAAAACCCAAGGTCGAAAATTCTTACGAATCCAATACTTTCTTCTGTTGAATATAGAAGAACGTAAAAACTTTCATTTTATTACTTTAAAACTAAATGAATGCTTTCTCATGTTTAAGCAAATAGTTCCGTTATGGTATATTTCACATCATGTGTTTTTGTTTGTGAAACCTTTTGTTTCTTGAAGCATGTCCTCTAAGAACATGCTTCCACTTTCACTCCCCTAATACTGTCCCCACTTCCCTCATATTTTCAATTTTGTATTTTTACCTTTTAGTTAGTTTTATTTTTATAATATAGTTTTAAAGTAAGAAGCAATTATAAAAATGTTTGTGTAAATGAATTATAGGATACCAATTTTCATGATTTCATGCAAAATTCAACTAAAAATATGCATTTTACAACTAAACTAGGCATGATGGAACTTTCTTACTTTCTTTTTTGGTTTCATCGAGTAAAAATATATAAGAAACAGTCAAAAAATTCTATTCAGTTTTTGGTTGCATATCTGAGTTATCAATTATTATTAACTCTTAATAATGTTAAAACATGATTCAGTGATGGATTCAGGCTTAGCCCTGTGAGGCACAAGCCTATGGATGTCAATATTTTAGGGATGCCTAAGTGACCTAAATTTAAATGGTGGCATCAATTAAAATTTTAAAGAGAACTCTAATTTAAAAGGATTAAGGAAAATTGACAATTTTTTTTGTCGATTATTTGTAGGTTTCATTTAGCACGTTATAGGTTTTTCGATACAGGTTTGAAATACAATATGTACTATATTTGTGTAGTGTCATGTTTTGTTAAGGTGGATCGTCTGGAGTGGAGAGCAACTATGTAATTATGAAATGCTGCTACTTTCATATGGCGATTAAATGTCCAGTAACGGATTATGCTTAGGTCTAGGTTGAGAGCTGCAAAATTTTTAAGCCTATTAGAATCTTAAAAATAATTTAATTTTTAACAGAAATCCAAACCTAAAAAGCATTTGAAATTCAAAACTGGTTAAGTTTTTAATTGATACAAATTTCAGTTCCTAGTCTGTTCTCCTTGTCACGAGTCAAAGATGTTTTCATTTGATAAGTGGAATTATTTTGTTAAAATAATTAAGTGTGTAATGATTTAAACACAAAATATCCCACGAAAAGTTGTAGAAAAAAAAAAAAAAAAAAAAAAACTTATTTATGAATTGAAATAATTACTGATAAATATAAACAAATTAATTTTATTTTAATTCAGTTTATTACCATATTTTTGTCAGTTAAAATGCTATCTTTGTAGGAGAAACCAAATAGATTTTTTTTGTGATCACATTGGACTGTTTATTTTTTAAATTTTATGTTGATTATCATGTGCATGTTGCATAGTAATTGATATATCTATTGTTTGTGAATGTCCCTTGTTTGAACAAGGGAAACTCAAGAACTGTGACACGCCGATCGTAACCAAACTTTAATGGTAGTTAAAGGATACGAAGATATACAGTACTATCAATTTATATCGGCAAATGTTACTTCAGAGCAGAGATACTGGTGTTTAAAGTTAGAATTATTTTTTCCATTATTATGACATCATTCACTATATCTATTTGACTTTGTATTTCATTTCCCCACCAAACACATGCTGTTGATTTATTTATTTAAATTGTATTTTCTAATCATCAGAATGTGCATATTTTTCTTGCTCTAGAATTCATTTTATTTAAAAGATTTGAAAAATAACATTGTTTTTATTTAAGAGAGATTTGAGTTAAAATTTTTAATGGTTTAATTTAATGCCTATTTTATTGTATAACATGGTAACATGAAGTATATCAAGCAGTTAATAATAGAGAAAATAGCTAATACTAATATTGTGATAGAATGATTATGATTTACATTGCTGTATAAAAATCGTCTGCAAATACTTTTAGAAAATATTAATAAATAATTTATGAATGAATTTATTTAGGAAAATATAGAAGAAAGTTTGTGGTGGCCGCAACATACTAGTTTTTAATAGCCACGTGGCGAGTGGATATTTTCAAGTCTGTTTTGCTAGAATTTTACAAACATTTACGTCTACATTCTTTCTTGCAAGCAATCTGAAATACAGTTTAAATAAATAAATCAACAGCGTGTGTTTGGTGGAGAAAAAATAGAAAACTGAAATAGATATATTGAATGGTATTAGAAAAAACAGTTCAAACTTCGAACATAAATGTTCTAAAGTAAGGTTTTCCGATATAAATTGATAGTGTATATCATCATACTCTTTAACTATCTGTAAAGTTTGGTTATGATCGGCGTGTCGTAGTTCGTGAGTGTCCCCTGTAAAAATAATATATTTTTCTTAAATGTATTGAAAAAAATTGCTATTATTATTATTTATAAATAGTACAGTCGAGTGTTTTGTTAACGTGAACACACTTAATGTGGAACAAATTCATTGCACTTCACATTCATGTTAATGAGGTTTGGCTGTACTTCAAAACATGGGGAGGGGAGTACCTTATCGAAACGAGCCTGCAGTGCAATCTAACTTAAATCTGTCTCTGACACGATTGTGTTAATATATTATTTTAGCTGTGTATGCCAACATTTACGAGGTGTAAGTTTGTATAAGGTAGATAGTGGATTGTAGATAAGTCTCTTATGATCCGTTAGAAATTTAAGATAATTTAAACAGTTTTAACTGTGCTTAACAAGTCAAACTAATCGTTTTTCATAGTGAGTGAAGAATGTATGCTGAATGGTATCAGTTTTGATTGAAGTTTCTTTAACACATTAATTTTGTTTTTAAAATTGAGTTAAATTATGAAGAACTGCTGTAAGAATATATATAGGTAATATATTTCCGAAATGTGCTGTAAAATCTAAACATGTCTTGCTCTCATATTCTCATCCAAGAAGATCGACTGTTGACGCAGTGATGTCACAGTTCTCCTCTCTTGATTCTCCGCTGACCGGGGTATAAATCAGCCCTTATTTTTTAAACAGCGCTGTTACTAGGCTGACAAAACTGGAAATTCATCATATCCTTCCCCCCCCCCCCACACACTTTTTTTTTCTAATTGAAAAAATCTGTATAATTTCTAATAAAAATCCTAAAACAGATTCAGAATTTTGTGTCTTTTAGAAACTTGTGGACGCCACAAATAGCTTATCTTTAAGTTGTATTATTTCCGAAGGATGAGGGGGGAGGGAGGTCAAACTGGCATGATTTCTTTTCTTATTTCCTTTTTTAAAATAGCTTATGTGATTCCCTCATTCGCTTTTTTTAGATAATCTTTCAAAACCATGGTTAAACTTTTCAAAATTATTTGTTATAGATCTAATTGTGATGTTATTATACTAATTCAGTAACATGTAAGTAATTAAGTCAATAAAGCATGTCAATTATGTATATAACAATAATTCAGTCTAACCTCGTCTAACAAAAAAATTGTTCATGCTGTCAGTAAATAATCTTCATATAACTACACTAATCTTCATTTTGATGGGGATTGTGGAAACAGTTCATGTTAAAAGTAATTCCCGTTAAGAGTGTTCACGTTAATGAAGTTTGACTGTAATAATAATAATTAGCAACATATTTTATTTTTCTTATCTTACATCTAGAAATGAACAATTAATGCCTGAAACAAATGGACAAGATTGTTTTGGAGGGTTTAAATCCGCCCATCTCTTCACACACACACACGCACATGAAATTTTACAGATTTGTGGAAAATTTTAGAGTTATACATCATTTTGAATACTAAAAATTATATACTAAAGTTTGAAATAACTCTTTTTTTTTTTTTTTTTTTTTTTTTTAAAGTATGACAGAACTATTTCTTTCAATCTGGCATTTTGCGTCATTACCAAAGCATAGTGTTCCACTTCGAAAATGCCTGCCAATATCCATTATTACCATTTAATTTCTTACCCTGTCTTAAAATATTTTGTGAAATCTTTAAAGACTTTTATATATTTTTTGTCACGTCCCATCAATGAGGATCAAACTCAGAACCTTTGAGTTCATAGTTGTGTACTCTGACCACGAAGACAACGGTTTTTGGCTGAATATTTCTTGATTATTTAGACTAGTGTTTTCAAATATTTTATTTTTATTTTTTTCACTTCCCATCGTTGAGGATCAAACTCACAACCTTCGGGTCCGTAGTTGTATACTCTGATCACAGAGCCAATGGGTCTCGGCTGAATATTTCCTGATTATTTAAACTAGTGTTTTCATTATTATTATTTTGAAAGGGTGTTAAAGTACAAATATAAGTAGTCCTTTATAAAAATTAACCATGAAGCATAACTATAAACATATTTAAAACATACAACCTTTAATTTTTCATGTTGCTTTTACTGTCGAACCAGTTTCGCATGGGGCACCCCAGCTTTTTCACCG
The DNA here is from genome assembly GCA_963930645.1 of Salticus scenicus. Classification (NCBI taxonomy): domain Eukaryota; kingdom Metazoa; phylum Arthropoda; class Arachnida; order Araneae; family Salticidae; genus Salticus; species Salticus scenicus. The sequence goes on along the minus strand of OZ005652.1, from coordinate 32,677,799 downwards.
GCAGGTACAGGTGCACAAAGATTGAGAAGACTGTTCTTTCTGCTGGTCTTCACCACCTTTAAACACTTGGTTCCACTGACGATCGAGTAGTGCCCCATCATTGCCATTACAAGAATTATGATGAGATAAAAGTGCCGGTGAAAAAGTTGGGGCGCCCCGTGCGAAACTAGTTTGGCAGTAAAAGTAACATGAAGAATTAAAGGTTGTATGTTTTAAATATGTTTATAAGTAGTCCTGTCGTACTATTGGGTTGTTCGGAAAGTAATTTCGTTTTTTCCTTCGAAAATGAAAGACGATTTTCTTATATTGTATAAATATTTTAATGAATTATATATTCTCCACTTTGATCGGTTTCTTAGCGATCTCACGAGTTGTTATTTGGCAGTTTTTCATAAATCAATACTTTATTTTGTCTTCATTAGCACAAACTGGTTTTCTAGAGCGTTATGCATCTTCAACTCAAAATTGCCAGAACAAAATTTGGTAAACCAGTTTTGACAATAGCGTTCTTTAAATAAATTTTCTGTGCACACATCGTATGCTTTTTTTCCTTGTTTGAATAGTATTTTCGCATTTTTGATAGCAAAAACAAAATATGCCGAAAATGTCGCTTCTGATTTTCTTTATTTGATAGAGCACCAATGAAAAACTATTGAGCAGAATAAAACGACCTTTTTCACAAGCAAGCCTTGCTATATCAGCTGTCACAATATGTAATGGCAATGCAACTTAAATGTGAAGAAGGCGTGAAAAAAATACAATTAAGTCCTCTGCTGAGAAAAACGAAATGACTTTCCGAACAACCCAATAAATTAGATTCTGTCATAGACACATCCATAGTTTTAATGTTCGCAAAGCGATCATACATCAATTATTTATTTATTTATTTTTTTGGATTGTGACTTGGCAAATGATACTATATTCTGAGACAATTACAGTTAAGTTAAATATAAGAAACACTAATAAATTCTATATTATTGTAGCAATCTTATATAAAAATTTTGTGTCTGTTCTGTTTGAAAATGTTTCATAATGTGGATTTATATTCCTTAACTTCATTGCACTATCCCTCCAAATGCAACTTTAACCTTTGATGTAGAGCTTCTGAAACTTGAATGAAAGGATGCATCAACCGAGTATTCATATGTGCATGTGTAGAGGTGCACTCCCATAGCCGAAAAATGCTGATTTTTTTTTTTTTCAGTTTGGACATATTTGTTGTATACATTTAAAAAAAAGAAAAGAAAAAAAAGTTTTTTTTTATAATTTTGTTATTTGGAATATGGGAGTTATTTTTTAATTTCATTTTCATAAAAGTTCATTTTCCTCTTTAATTTTTTTTTTTTCATATTCTCTGCTTTTATAATTTTTTTTTTTAATGAACTACCTATTCTTTGTTACATGTTGATGTTAATTAGAATCTTTAGACTGCATAATATGAAATTTACTTGGAAAAGTCATTAAATGAAAATAAAGAATTTGTAGCTATATATCCTCACTATATTTTTGAAAAATAATAATGAATAAATTTTATGCATTTTTTTTTTTTTCTTTTTAAATAGATAATTATATTGCTCTATTATAGTTAAAATTATTTAAAAAAAGTTACTTTTTAAGTTTCAATAACCATGAAACATTTCTGGAAGTTTGCTTTGCATTGTCTCTCCTTTCTGTCAAAATATATATATATATGCAATATTATTATTATTATTATTTTCTGTCTTCGTGAAATATTTGCAAAGTAACTATCTAACTCTTTTAAATCATAGCATCAGCATTCGTGTTATTTGTAGTGGCTAGTTTATTTTCATGTGATAAATAATTTTTGGCTTATCTTCATGTGTTTATGAATTGGATCAGCTTCATGGTGCACTTGTCTTCCTGCATTTAAAAAAACAAAATAGAATAAAGTGCATCTGTATTTGCTGCTAAATATTACTATGCACACGAATAAATATTCCGTACATCTAGACACACTGGGTATTATTATAATTGTTTTAAACTTAATGCGTAAAAGTTTTTCGACTTAATTGCAAAGCTGTTTTAAAAATGAAATATGTACATATTTGTTTCTGTAAGCATAGTCGCTTTTATGGATAATTTCTCTCTCCCCAGTGTGCTTTTTATTATCAAATTGTTATTTATCTTTAAACTTTGTAGATGGCACTTCTTATAGAATAACGTAGCCTGAACATGGTTGTGTGGTCTGTGTTTCATGTTAGTGTTTTTATTCTAGTATTTTGTGAAATAACAAAAGTATGAAAATGGTAAAGGCTAAATTTTTCTATAACTCTGTTTTTCATGCATTTAAAAAAATATATATGAACAAGAAAAAGGTGCACTCTCATCTCTTTTATAATTTTATTTTACAAAGCATTGAAGTAATTACCAGAAATAATTAGATGTACTTTTTTATTTTTTAAAGAATAAACAGAAACATAAGCAGTTACAGAACTTTTTAAAATCATATTCCATAGCCATATATTTAGAATTATTGGTTGTTAAAAAATAAATGAAATGAAATATTTGGATTTATTTTTATTTTTTCTACTCCAATATCTATAATACCTGTTAATTTAGTTTTTTGTAATGTAGACCTAACACACAAATTAAAATAATTCTCTCTGTATTTGATTGTGCATACTGTTTGATGCTGTGTATCCATTTTTATGAATATTAATAAAAAGTCCCTCTGCATTGGTGTTTTGAATTTTTTTATAGGGTTCTTAATAATAATTTCATATAATAACTAGCATACCAAGTTTTTTCCAATCTGCTCGGTCACTGCGTTTTAATGAATTAAAAAAAGAATAATTGAAACGTTTAAATAAATATATTTTTATTGATGACAATTTTCACAAATTCAAAACCATGGCCAAATTTCGTTATATACAGCCATTAAGGAAATATAAAATGCAGTTATTCATTTGAATTTTTATTGTTGATTAGTAGAAACATGTTCATTTTTAAGTAAGTTAAATAAACATTATTCACATAAGTTTGCAGAGGAAAAATAAATAAATATTAAAGTATTTGATTAATTAAAATCATAAATAAACCAAAATAAAGTACTTAAAAAAGGGAATGTCATTTTATTTTTTTTACTATTATTACCACCACATACTTGCCAACTTTCCCGGTTTCTTAACGTGTCTTCCGGACAGACGATGAAATCTTCCGTTTTTAAAAAAGTCGCGGATATCGTTCGTTTTAAAAAGAAAACCCAAATGTTCTACAAAAACTCCTGATTTCCAATCTTTTTCCATCCATAACATAAATGTCAATATTCATTTCAAACTTGCTTTATGAGATTCTAGAACATGTAAAGAAATAGAATTGTTAAATATTTTTTGCTGATGTAATTATTTTTTGCCCCCCTCCTCCCCCCCTTCATTTATCTCCAACTAGTGATCAGCAATCAAATGTTCTGCAAAAGTCTTTTGTTTCCTAATCTTTATCCATCTGCAACATAAATGATAATGTTAATTTTAAACTTCTTTCATTAGATTCTAGAAGTAGAATTGAAAGAGTTTAATATTTCTTACTCTGTAATTATTTTTATATCCCCCCCCCCTTCCCCGGATTGTGATCAATGATCAATTCTAGAAACAATAAAGCAATGGAAGTGCTCAATATTTCTCACGTATGTAATTATTTTTAGATCTTTATTGCTGAATTTAATGAATCTGTTTATTTTTCATCAGTTAAATTAAATATTTGTATGTCATATTTATACCAAATGTGTAAACATGGGAAAAAAAATGAATAATTTTTTTCAGGTAGGAAAAATTTTTCCAAGTCAATTTAAGAAAATTAATACTCAGTTGGTTTTATGCACGTTTGAAACTGATAATTTAGCTGCTACTTTTTTTTATATGTATGATTAATGTACATACACAAAAATCATATTCTATTTATTTAAAAAATTAGTTATACTTTAACTTAACTAAGTTTTTTGTCTATTGTTAAATAAATTTCTTACAGATTCTGTTTTGTAGATATTTATATGTTGAAGAGGAATAACTTCATTTAAAACCTTTATATATTTAGTATAATCAATCTATAGTAAAACGTTTTTATAGATTGCTTCTAAATATTAAAATTGTAAAACTGTATTGTTGATTACGTCAGAGAAATTAAAAAAAAAAATCTTCCCTTTTTTTTTATGAAATCTTCCTGTTTTTCAACAAAAATCTTCCTTTTTTTTTAATTGAAATTGTTTGGCAAGTATGCCACCAGAAATTATATTTGATAATTTTAAATCTATTAGGATGTCAGTTTTATTAATTTTTTTTATTATACAAGTTTAACCTTTTATTTTACTTTTTCATTCAGATAAATAAATATTTCTCTTTATATTAAAAAATGAATAATTGTTAGCATGTTATTTTTATTGGCATCAGCTTGTAATTACATTTCAAAGAAAAATGTCAGGTTAAAAAACCATAAACAATTGCATAAAACATAAAAGTTTTAAGAATCTACTAATCATATTGAAAATCTAAAAGTATGTTGCAAAATTATATTCATTTCTTCATATAGAAAAAAAAAAAAAAAAAAAAAAAATCAGAACTGTGTGTGCTACAATTTTTTCTATACATAGCACACAGACAGGTATGGGCAAGGGGGCCATGTCCCTTTCCTAGATTTTCTTTTTAATTAGACTTTAGTTTTCATAATTTTTAGGGAAGAAAAACAGTTATTTTTCTTATTATAGTTAATCATTTAAAACATTAGATTTTACGAAAGTGAAGAGCTCTCTTTTCTCATCCCCCTAAAATGAAGTTGTTTAAATACCATTATAAGAGATGTCTTGACCATTCCTGGATTTATTTATTTATTTATTTTTTATTTTTATTTTTTTTTTGGCATCTCCTATGAATGAGCACTTCATTGTAGTTAAAAAATCTGGAATGAGACTCCACTCGACTTTCCGAACATTAAGTAATTAAGGTTGTTTCAATAAATTAAAGTAAAAAAAGTCATTAAACAAACAAAAGAGAAAATTATAATTGGGTGTTTCAATATTTTTCTCCATATAGTATGTTTTTTAATTTTATGATATTGCATTTCAAATAATTTGAGCCCATAGACCATGATGATAAAGATTTTTTTGCTGTGTTCCTGTAAAAAAATTTATAAGTGGTAGATTCACCAAAATCTATACAATTTGTGTCATGGTGACTTGTAACATGTGTATAAATTTTCAGCTCAATCGAGTAAGGTGTTTAGGTGCTATCACACTTTAAAAAATGTAGGCCCATAGGCCATAATATTAAAGAATTTTTCATTGTGTCCCTGTAAAAATCTATAAGTGTTGGATTCGCCAAAATCAATATGGTTTGTACTGGGGTGATCTATAATATATATACCAACTTTCAGCTCATTCAAATGAAGTGCTTAAACACTATTGTGTTCACTCACATACATACGTACATACATCACCATAAAAATAGCAAAAATGAATGCAGGAGACCTCAAAACATGAAATAATATCAAAATCTCAAAGTCAATTTTTTTACATGATTATAATATTTTCCTTACATATGTACTGAAAATTAAATAAAAAAATCTGGAATGACACCACTTGACTTTCCAAAGATTAAGTAATGGACAATATTCCTGTGACGTCAGAGTAGGTAAAATCACCGAACACATGGCCAATGTAATCGTCAGCTAGTAGCGTGTAAACAGTTGTTTTGTAAACAAATTAGATTCAAGATGCCATCTTATTGTTATACATAACATTTTCAAGCCTAAATATTTCTCCAGTGAAACTTAATAATCAGATATCTGTTCAAACAAGAACAAAAGAGAATTGTAAACAACTGAATTGAATGGTAAAGTTAAGACTATTCCCTATCATAAAATTACAGAACATTTTATATACACACACACTTAATAGATCATCTTTATTATATATATATTCAATAAAAGATTATAAAAATTAAACACATCAAAAAATGTGTAAAAAGTAAATCAATCATCACTTTTGAATACTGAAACTAATGTCATTGTTTAAAACGAAAATAAAGGAGCCTATTACAAACAAAATTAAAGATTACAAACAAATCACATTACAAATTAATAAATAGAAAAAAGATGCCATTGATTACATTGAATATAGACATCAGAGCTTAAATAATTAGATTTTCAATCACTTCAATAAAGGAGTTTATTAAAGGGAACATCCATTTAAATTTGTTAACATCGCCACAGTTCACATGGCAACTTTTAATAATACATATGTTGATTACATACTTGCCAACTTTTCCGGTTTTCCCGGAAGACTTCCGGTTTTTTAATGTATCTTCCGGTCTTCCGGACCGATGATGAAATCTTCCGTTTTTAAAAAAGTCGCGGATATCGTTCGTTTTAAAAAGAAACCCAAATGTTCTACGAAAACTCCTGATTCCCAATCTTTTTCCATCCATAACATAAATGTCAATATTCATTTCAAACTTGCTTTATGAGATTCTAAAGCATTTAAAGAAATAGAATTGTTAAATATTTCTTGCTGATGTAATTATTTTTTGCCTCCCCCCCCCCCTTTATTTATCTACAACTAGTGATTAGCATCAAATGTTCTGCAGAAGTCTTTTGTTTCCTAATCTTTATCCATCTACAACATAAATGATAATATTAATTTTAAAGTTCTTACATTAGATTCTAGAAGTAGAGTTGAAAGAGTTTAAATATTTATTATTCTGTAATTATTTTTGTATCCCCCCCCCCTTATTCTTTCTCTGGATTGTGATCAATTCTAGACACAATAAAGCAATGGAAGTGCTCAATATTTCTCACATATATAATTATTTTTAGATCTTTATTGCTGAATTTAATGAATCTGTTTATTTTTCCTCAATTAAATTAAATATTTGTATGTCATATTTATACCAAATGTGTAAACATGGGAAAAAAATGAAGAATAATTTTTTCAGGTAGGAAAATTTTTCCCAAATCAATTTAAGAATATTAATACTCAGTTGGTTTTATGCACGTTTGAAACTGATAATTAGCTACTGCTACTTTTTCTTCTATGTATGATTAATGTACATACACAAAAATCATATTCTATATTTATTTAAAAATTTAGTTATACTTTAACTTAACTAAGTTTTTTTGTCTATTGTTAATAAATGTCTTACAGATTCTGTTTTGTAGATATTTATATGTTGAAGAGGAATGACTTCATTTAAAACTTTTATATATTTAGTATAATCAATCTATAGTAAAACGCTTTTATAGATTGCTTCTAAATATTAAAATTGTACAACTGTATTGTTTAATACGTCAAAGAGAAAAAAAAAAAAAAATCTTCCCTTTTTTTATGAAATCTTCTGGTTTTTCAACACAAATCTTCCCTTTTTTTATTAAAATTGGTAGGCAAGTATGTGATTAATATTAAAGTATATTACAAAAACTGGATTAAAAACAAAACAAAGGTATCACTCTATCACTCTTACTTCAATTTCATATAATCTGTAACTCTAATAAATAATATCGCAAGATAAAAATTTGCAGGCCACAATGCTTTGCTATGGTAGAGTTGAGGATTGTTTTCCAAAACAGCTGATTTCCTATAATCTCGAATCCAAAGGAGGAATATTGGCCATCAGCACTTGTATAAATGAATCAAAGTAAGAGAAGTTGTTAAATAAATAAAATCATGATAACAATAATAGGATGTTTGAGTATTTTTCTTCATATAGTATGTCATTCAATTTAATGCTGATACACTTCAAATAATTTGATCCCATACATTGTAATGATAAGGAATTTTTTTGTTGTGTCTGTAAAAATCTATAAATGCTAGATTCACCAAAATCTCTGCAGTTTGTGCGACAGTGATGTATGTATAAATTTTCAGATCAATAAGTTAAGGCATTTAGACACTATCACACTTTAAATAATTTAAGCCTATAAGCTTTGTAATGATAAAGAATTTTTCATTGTGTCCCTGTAAAAAAACTATAAGTACTAGATTCACCAAAACCAATAAGTTTGTGCTTCAGTGACCTATAACATATGTACCAATTTGCAGCTCATTCAAACAAAGAGTTTACATGCTGTCGTGTTCAGTCACATGCACACAACATCATAAATATAGGAAAAATGAGCTCGTGGGACCTCAAAAGGTATAGATACACTAAAGTCAAATTTTTGTCATGTTTACAATATTTTTCTTACATATACATGTTCAGAACGTAAAAAGGAAATTGTCCTTAGCATATTTTAATATTCTGTTCCCTGAATAAATCCTGATGTACGAATTTATTTTGGAAATTTTCTGGATGAAAATATTTACTTAAAAGCACATAAAAGCACACAATACCTTTTCTCACCAACAGCTAAACCCCATGTTATTCTATAGGGAAACTTGTTTATAATATAACTCTAATTATAACATCTGTTTATAATATAACCCTGATGTAGTTTTTTAAATCTGTTTTTACATAAAAGAAAATTCATAAAATTTTAATTTGTTTCCCCCCCCCTCCCCCCAAAAAAGTAATTTTTTATTGGAGCTGAAAATTGCAAATTATAAACTAACAAGGAAACATTCAAAAGGTGTCATCTTCAAAAAGTATTGAAAATGACAATGATTGATTTTGAGTATTTGGCGGAAAAGCAAAACATGGTTCTGTTCATACACGGCAATCTCGGCGCTAGCAAACCTATCGCCTAACAGCGCTAAATCGCCAAATATGCTTAATTTTGATAATTTTTTGTGGCCACTATAATTAATTTCAGCCAATAATTTTTTAATTTACTGGTGTTTTATGAAGAGTAGAATCACATATATTTTTTTCAATGCTTTTTGAAGATGACACCTTTTGAATGTTTCCTTGTAAGCGCATTTTTTAAATCCAAAATAAAATATTAAAAATTAAAGTTTTTTGGAAAACTAGAACTTCTTGTAGGATTTGGAGTGTCACTCTACAGCACTTTTTTGCATATGAGTGCTCATTAGGCCAAAACCTACAGTTCAAAGCTCAACAATATTAAAATAGACCTTGTTTGTTAAGATTATTCTTTAGCAAGTAGTACCCAAAAATGTAAATAAATATATATACAGTCAAACCTCGTTAACGTGAACTACTTTTAACATGAACTGTTTCTACAATCCCCTTCAAAATGAAGGTTAGTTTAGTTGTATGAAGATCACTGTTACTGACAGCATGAACTACTGATAACATGAACACATTTTTTATTCCCCTTGAGATTCACGTTAACGAGGGTTCGACTGTATATATATATATATATATAACTCAATCACAAAATTAACAATAAAACTTCTAGAACTAAACGAGGTAGTAAAAAAACAGATTTAATCTTTTCTAAAAGTGCCATTATTAAACTCATTTCAGATCTACAGACTAATTACTTATCTAACTATAACTGGTTCATTATTCGAAAATTTATTTTTGCAATTAAAAAGAAATACTTAGTAAACTTTCTGAATGTCTTTCAAAGCCAATCCTATAATAAACATTTTTCAGACATTTTTTATGATATTATAATGTACAAAATCAAACAATTTAATTTAAAACTTAATAAAAAGCCCAACAAATTTAAAACAAATACACAATTAATTGTGAATTTTACAAATCAAATATTGAACAGTATTAACATTACGTCTATCATTAATGACAAAGAATGTTTGTTTCCGATTAAAGATTTAAATCTATCTCGTACCTTCAAATATCCTCTTCCTCTTGGCAGAAAGATATTCAATTATAATTCTGTATCTAAGTCTACCTCTTTTACTAACACTGTAAACCTGTAAATGCAATGATCCTTCTTTCTCAAAATTTATTGACAGAGACCATGGACACATTATCACGGGTAATCTCAATATTATTAATAATTATCAATTAAAAAAATTCATGAAATTTGGCACCAAATTTAGACTTCCAGTTAAAACTAGCATTCCACAAATCTTTCAACAGTTTTCTTATGACCTAGATTTATTTATTTATAAAATATCTATTACTCATAATAAACCTATTGCCTACTTCACTCAATGGAAAGTTTTAGTGTTACAAAAAATCAAAAATGCATTATTTATCAATTCTTCAAATCTGGTGTTATTTAAAAAATCTGTACTTCTTAACTCAATCAAATCACTACAGGATGACTTTGTGATCACTTATGTTGACAAATCACCTAATAATTATGCCATTATTTGTAAATCCTACTATCTCTCTATTTTAAACTCTTCAATCAATAATAGTAACATCTTCAGTTTAACTAATAATAACCTTATTATTAATAACCGAAAAATACATAATTACTATAAACTTCTTCAACTTCCCTTCAATAACTTTAATTATCCTTATATAGTTCTCATACCTAAGTTTCACAAATCTCCAATTAAATTTCGCACTGTCACTGTTGGGTGTAACACTTATAACAACAATGCTAATAAAGCTCTACTGGATATTCTAAAACAAATGTACTTGCAAAGTTTATAATTTACACTGTCTTAAAAATAGCTTTCAATTAATTCAATACATAAAATCGCTCGATTCAATAGACAATATTATGACTTTTGACTTTCAAGATCTTTTCAATAATATTGAGTTATCAGATCTTAGTAATATCATTTACAGTCTTTTTCAAGAATATAAAGCTCAAATTAATCTTCCTTACAATTTTAAAGCAGAAAAATTTAAAACTCTTCTTAACTTTGTTATCCATAATAATTATATCTTCCACAACAACGCTATCAAGGAGGTTGTAGCTCCAGTATTTTGGCAGATCTCTATCTTTATTATTATGAAAAGCAAATTTGCAGTGATGATGTTCGATTTTATCGTTACATCGATGATATTATTGTATTTTATCTCAACAAGAACTCACAAAATGGCTTTTCCTTCAATTATCCACCTAATTTAAAGCTAACTCAAAATACTCTGACTAATCAATCAATTAACTTTTTAGATCTCAAAATAATCATCGATGGTAATAAACTTTACACAGATATCTATGACAAACGGCAAGATTTTTGTTTTAGTGTCAACTTATTTACACATTTTAATTCATGTCTGCATCTTTCGGTATTTAGAAACATCATCATTAACCATTTATTTCGAATTAATAATTTATGCTCTGCAAAGTTTAAAAACAAGAATATTAATAAACTGATCACAGCCACTGGTAAAATGGGTTTTCCTAAAAACTTTGTATTTTCTATTTTATATCCTTAACCATGTCTCTGTCAGTACAAAAAAAAAAAAAAAAAAAAAAAAAAAGCTGTGTACACTCTTGTGTATATCAACAAAAAAATTATAAAATAATAAAAGACAATAAAAAAGGTGGCGGTTGGGTGGGCAGATGTTTGATTACGGAGGTGGGGTGGTGTTGTAAGGCTGGATGGTTGGGTGGGTTTGTGAAATTAAATTAAAAAAAAAAAAAAGTAGAAGGCTTGTTGCATTTGCTTTGTATTACTATGCAAACTTTCATTTTCCAATAAAATTTCAGATTTTTCCTTTTTGAGTTGTCAACTATATTTAATGTTCTAATTATACTGTTAAACACAATGTGATCAATCGGTGAATTTCATTGTGGCTTCGTGGTTTCATTGTTGTTCATCTGCTTTGAAATTTTGCATTTTTAAATCCATATGGTTCCTGTTCTGGTCGTGGCAGGCTGGGGGAGTGTTGCCGGCGTAAAACTAGTGTAACCCCACAGGCAAGTCACAAGTCTTGCCGCCTGCCTCCTTCTTCCTATCTTGTGTTTCTTGGGTTGTTTTTTCATTAATTTTGATAAGTTTATGGTTTTAAGTTAAGATTTGTTGTTTTATTTTATTGATTCGTTTGTTTTGCAGACTGTTAATTAATAGATCTGGTTTCTTTACATTAATGTATTTCATCCACTGATGATTTTTTTTTTTTTTTTTTAATCTTATTGGTCATTGGTGTTTCAGTGATCTTGTATCTTTTGCTTGGCTTCTACTATGCTTAATAGATCATCTTTATTATATATATATATATATATATATATACAATGCTTGCACAACTGATTATCCAGGTTAATCATTGGGAGGGATTGCATGGACAATAGAAAACCACAGATAATCCAAAAATTCCTTCATATAAAAGGGGGGGGGGGGAGAGAAATATTCTCTGAAAATTTGTTTTGTTGAAAATTTGTTTTGTTGAAAATTTTTAAATAGAAGAATAAAGTTTGTTTTGAAAGTCCAATCTGATTTGTGGTTAATATTCATGTAAAAAATGGTTTAAAACAAAAATTAAACAGTCAAATATTTGTTTAGTTCATTCTTTGAGGATTAAACTGAAACATACAGTCAGCCCCGCTTAAACGAATATCTACCATTCTAACTATATTAATTCGATTAAGCGGGGTATTCCACTATGTGGGAAAGACTAGAAATGCAATTACATTTATAACTATAATGATTTTATGCTTACATGGAAAGATAAATAATTAATACCACTTTCTTATTTAAATATTTAACTAAACTTTTACTAAGTTAAAATGCTATAATAAATTATAAATGAAATTAATGCTGGAATAATGTTCAAAATAAAGTGTACTTAGGATTTTACTTTTAACAACAACAACAACAAAAAATTAGTTATGCTTAATTACTTTGTCATAGACTTAACTAAACATTTTTCGATCTATTTTCCTAAAGCACATAAATAGATTATAATCGCTTCTATGAGACTCAAAATGACGATGAGTAATATTAAAGGATTTTGCAATTTCATTTATCGTTGGAGGAAGATCTTGCTCTTCTTTATCACTTTCATTTAAAGATTTTATTGAAATATTAAACTCTTCATCTCTTTCTGTTTCTCCATCTTTATCTACATCTATGAGTTGATAAAGTTCTATTTTAATAATCTTAAAACATTCAAAATTTGTGATTTCTAATTCCTGGACATCATTTGTATTTTAATTTCTAATTTCATCATCAGTTATTGTTTTTATGCATTTGTTTTATCACCAATTTTTATCACCTCAGCAGGAATACTGTCTCATGTTTAAAGGAGTCTTAGTTATGTAAGGTTTTTAAAAGAAGAATGGAATTATTATTACTTTTTTTTTGAGAATGAGAGGAAAAATCTCTCCAGAAATAGAGCAATTTTATTTAAGAAACTGAGTGTTTATGCTAGTAAGTGGGGTGTCATTGTAAAAAATATTTATCAAGGAAATTTAACATTACAGTAATCCCTTAACATTCGCGAGGGTTACGTTCCAGGAAAATCTCGTGAATGTCAAATCCGCGAATGTTAAGTCTATCTTCTTATAGTAAAAAGGGGGTTAGGTTCCATAAAATCTGAATTAAAACAGCAAAGTATATAATACAAAAAATATATTTATTTTTATCGTGTGTAAAAAATAATTTATCTAAACTTACTACACATAAATATATACATACATTATTTTATGAGTTATGTGGACAGAAATAGTTAGTAATTTTTGATTGTTTGGCAGAACTTATCTGTTTCTTATAAAGTTCAATATACGGCAGAGTTGCATCCTCGGTTTCACGTTTAAACTTGAGAGCTCTCTCAATTGAAGGGTCATTCTCTACTTTATCAATTATTTGCTGCTTCAGTTTTATTATCTCGCCAACAGTTTCGGAGTAAAACTTTTATCTAGAATGAAAATTTTAAAACTTTTAGAAACAAACAGTAAAAGTAGAAGGGGGGGGGGGGGGTAAGTGTTCATACATATTGACTATAAAAATAAAGGAGGGAAACAAACTTACCTTCGTTTTTCTGGTTTTGTTTCTCATCTTCACTATCAGTTTCAACATTTTTATTTTCTATGATCTCTATTAATTCTTCTTCCGTTAGCCCAATATCATGTGATTTTATTAATTCGCTTAAATCGTCTTCTTTCATGTCACTGAAGCCTTCACCTCCGATTTGATGTGCTAGATCAAGAATTGCTGTAATTTCTTCGGAAAGCGGTGATTTTTTTTTCTCTTTCCGAACAACTTCAGGCCAAAGATTTCTCCACGATGCATTTATACAATCATCTGATAACTCCAAATATGAAGCTTTGATTTCTTGAATGCAATCTGCTATGGAGAAATTTTTCCAACCTTGTATAACTGTTGCTTCTGCTTTTAGTTCTATTGTTTCTAAAATTCTTTTCATGCATCTTCTAGTGTAATAAACTTTTAATGCTGCTATAATGCCTTGATCTAAGGGCTGTATCAGCGATGTTGTATTTGGAGGTAGAAAAACAACTTGAACATTTGGATGGACTTCCGATATGCAAACTGGGTGTCCAGGAGCATTATCAATAATCAAAAGCACTTTAAAATCTTGAAAGATATTTTTTTACTCCAGGAATAAAACATAAATTAAACCATTCCAAAAATAAAGCACTAGTTACCCATGCTTTACTATTTGCTCTCCAGAACACAGGCAACTCATTCTTATTTTTATTTTTGAGACAGCGAGGATTCAGAGATCTGTAAATAAACATCGGCTTTACTTTAAAATCTCCGGAAGCATTGGCACATAATAAAAGAGAAATGCGATCCTTTGCTACTTTAAAACCAGGAGCAGAGCATTCTTTTTTAGACAAAAAAGTTCTATTCGGCATTTTTTTCCAAAACAATCCAGTTTTGTCTGCGTTAAAAACTTGTTCTGGAACATAGCCTCCAGATTCAATAATTTCACTGAATTCTCTCTGAAACTTTTTCGCACTATCATGATCAGCAGAAGCCATTTCACCAGTAAGTTTAACATTATGCAAACTAAATCTGTGTTTGAAATTTTCGAACCATCCTTTACTTGCTTGGAAATTAAATGATGATTCAGGATCTTTAATAACATCAAATATTCTTTTCGCTTTCGCTCGAATTAAGCCTGAACTAAAGGAACTTGCTTCTGATTCATATCCTCTATCCATATATTTAGGGCGCTTTCAGTTTCTTCTAATGATTTATTTCGAACCTGACATACAGTTTTTGCAGAGGCTGGAGCACTTGCAGTAACACTGCTTCTAATGGCAGCTTCATTCTTTTTAATTGATCTAACTGTAGATTCATTTATATTAAATGAATGACCAATAGAAGATGCACTCTCCCCTGTTTTTAGTCTATCCAAAATTTTAATTTTCTCGGAAAGTTGCAAAACCTTTTTAGCTCTTTTTGCTGGAGGAGGCATAGCAAAATATTTCAGAAAGAATTTTTTCTAATTAGATAAGCAAAATCGTATGAAAATAAATCCTGATTTGCCCAATGGTCAATTACTTTTGACAAACTATTCATACGAACTGACCGCACGGCATAACGTTAATAGATCGTCGAGCACTGATACTAATAGAGTGGACATTGCAATCCTTATAGTGAAGCAAACATAAACTCAGATAAACCGGTTTTTCCATGTGACCGTGGAATCCACAGTGCGCTAATCTGCTAAACAAGCCAAACTGTGGATTCCATGAACAATGGATGTGGAAGGGTGACTGATAACTGAAGGAATGTGGGATTATTACTAATGCTCTTGAAATATTCACTCCCTTTTTACAACTGACACTTAAAATTGATGGATAAGTATTTCACAGACCAAAGAAAATCCTTCAAATTTTACACACTTCAAAACCAAAAGAGAGAGAGAGAGAGAGAGAGAAACAATTCGCGAATAATCGAGGCACTTATTCGCGAATGTTAAATCTTGCCACATTTCTATGTTCGCGAATAATCAAAACTCGCGAATGTTAGAACCGCGAATGTTGAGGGATTACTGTACTTCTATGGGGAAAAAATTGGTTCTGTAACTTCATATTCTTATAAGCGGAGTATTTGATTATCCACTACCCGATGAAGTGGAGATTGTATTACCCACTCGAGTAGCATTTTAAAATGGTCAGTGTTAAATATGCCCAAGTTGGTAAGTTATTAAATGCTGTTTTAAAATGGAGGAACACTCAGCTTTATTTCCTAGATTGCATAGATTTTTTAAATACCTCATAAGCTAAGCTAGATTGATAAACAGAACTCCAGATTCAAAAGGATTCACGCAGGACGTATACAGAATGATCGGTGTTATATATTTTATATTTTCCAGTAATGATTTGTCGTTAATGGAATGAACCAATGAAAAATGATGCATATGTCAAAGTACGGTGGAAATGAAAAGTAAATCAGCCGAACATATCTTTATAAAAAAAATAAAGTCTCTTACTTTGCAAGTTTAACTTTGATTTGCAGGTGGTTGGAGATTCATTGAGGCAAAGAAAAAATAAGTTAAAGCAATATTAAATCTTATATATATTATAAATGTGAATGTCTGTGAATTTATTTGACTGAGTTTCACGCCAAAACTGCTCGACGGATTTCGATGAAATTTGTAATGGAGATAGCTTATACCCTAACTTACAAAGTTGGCTGCCTTTTATTCCGAAAAAAAAACTTTTTTTTGTTATTTTTATGCATAAAATAGCAATTTTGTAAGCTAATAATAGCAAAAAATTAGCCATTTAAATTTTATCCATAATTTAATTGTTGCCAAAAAAAAATACGAGTTTATTTTTTTTTTCCAACAGGAAAATAAATACATTTATCTAAACGTGAACAATAAAAAAAAAATAAATAAATTATGCATCTCACAAAAATTGACGTCATTTTTAATTTAAAATTTCTTTTACACATTGATAAAGTGCTAATATAGTTTACGATGCTAATATATGTTGTACTAAAATCAGTTTTATTTATAGATCCTCCTGGGTGATTTTTTAAATTATTGCGTTGAAGTACACCGAACATTTTTCGCCAAGAGGTTTAATTTAGCAACAGCGATTTTAATCTAGGTAGTTCAAGAAAAATGTAAAATTTATAAAATATTACAAAACGAAAAAAAAATAAAATAAACTGAAATAGTCACATAAATGATCTTTTTTTATCTGAGTAGATAATTTTATAGAAAAAAAAGTGCAGTTTTAAAAATAGAAAATTTATTTCATCAAGCACTATTTTAAACCTAAAAACCATTAATAAAATAAACAGAATATGAAGGGTTCTTATATGTTAACGAAAAGGTGTCCGATAAAAGGCTTTCTATTTTTATGCAAGAAATTATGCAAAAAAAAAAATTGCTAATATGGCGACAAAAATTCAAAAGCCGCCAAGGGAGAGATATAATAAAGTTGTGTAGCACGATAATGTTTAGTTATTTATTTATTTTTTTATATACCAATCACTACGCTAATTTAACATACAAATAAATAAGCTGCTGTGTGTGACTGCACTTGCATGCTGTTGGGCATGCAAGTGCAAGAAATATTTGATTAATTCAAATTAATATTTAAATAACTAAATAAAGATATGTTTAATAGAAAGCATAGTCTTGGAGACAAACTTGGCGAGTGGGCGACCAAATTTGGTGAAAAATTATAGTTTAGGGTTCCCAATGTTTCGAAGCTCTCCGACACACGGGAACATAGACCTTGAGCTTACCAAGGGATTCTCGATGGAGTCATCTCCAAGACCCATCGCCAAAAGTTATAAGTAGGTGTGAGTTGAGTTTTGCGAAAGAGTATGTAGTCACTGCGATCCAGAGTTATTCAGAGACCTATTCTGAGTCATCACACTTTAGGGATTGAGCTCTAAGCGACTGGACATTTTTCGTGAGTGAGCGAAAATTTTTGCTCTGGTGTAGTTGATGTTATTTGCTTTACTCCTGTGGAACAAGTGACTATTTTTTGGACTGTCCCAGAACATTCATTGAATAATGACTTTTACTGTACGAGTAACAGCTTCAACTGTTTCCGGAATATTCGAAGAATTAACACCAGCTATTGGACTGTTTTCAAAAATATTTGTTTTAATAATAGTTTTGTTGTACAGATTCGAGAAGTTCAAAAAATGTTTGATATTGCCAAGGAGGTCCCATAATAAAGCTGTGACGAAAATAGTCGCCAATCGAAATATATTCAGTTACAAAGAAATCATTTAAATATAGTGTCCAGCGAAGCGGGCAAAGCCTGCTAGTTTTTAAATAAAACAGGAAGTTTTGAAAGCTTTTTTAATAAATCTTTTGTGTGCAATGAAAATCAACGTGAGTACAAAAATTTAAAAATTACTTAAAATTGCATGTTGTATAATATGAAACTAGGAATTTTCCTTTTTATCATTTACTGCTTAAAAAAAAATATGTAATGTGTCATTGCTTCTGTTTCTCTTTTGCCATATATCGACTTGACACATGTTTTATGAACTGTACTAATGTCACCTTAATCAAATCTTTTTTGTCCCGTGTAATCTAGCAAAGTTTTCATAGATTGTAGGTCACCAGAATGAGAAATTGTATTGCCCGCATTTGGTACATCTTTTGCGTCAGTACTATCATCACTATTAGATTGATGAATACAATAACAATGTATTTTATCTGTCAAATACTGGAAGCCAGGCTCAGATGCATCCCTTTGAAACAGATCTTTTTAAATTTTCTTCATCCAAGTTTTTGAAACCTTCAAATTCTTTTGCTTGTTCAAGAATACTGTTATTTTCTTCATGAATATGTGAAGAAGATTATTCATTAAGTGGTATGATCTTTCTCCACAATCGTGATAATATAGATCCTATTACCTTAAGCATCCAATAAAAAATATTGGGAGTACAAATTAATTCGGTCCGTTTTCAATAGATGGCTCTGGCTGATTTGTTTACTGAATAATGATAGATGTTTTTGGCATTGTTAGAAAGGTTTGACCTTTGTCAACCATATTCAGTCAACGAAGCTTCGAGTTTTATACAACAACATTGGTTTTTTGAGCATTCAATATGTCGAGTTTTGTGCTAAAGAAACAACATTTGCGGGAAGTTTTGATTTTCTTTTTTAATTGGAAGAAAAGTGCCGCTGAAGCGCATCGATCGCTTGTGGAAGTTTATGGTGAATCTGCGCCATCTGATAAATCATGTAGAGAGTGGTTTCGACGCTTCAAAAATGATGATTTTAGTGTCAAAGACAATGAGCGCCCGGGCCAGCCGAAAAAGTTCGAAGACGCCGAATTGGAGGAATTGCTCGATCAAGATCCGCTAAAACCTGGCGAAACAATTACTGGCGAACGCTACCGACTGCAATTAATGCGTTTGAGCCGAGCATTGCGTGAAAAACGGCCAGAAACCATCGAAAGGCATGACAAGGTAATTTTGCTACATGACAGTGTTTGGCCCCATGTGGCAATTGTCGTTAAAAATTACTTGGAAACGTTGAAATGGGAGGTCCTACCCCACCCGCCGTATTCGCCAGACCTTGCTCCTTCTGATTATTGGTTGTTCCGACGGATGTATCACGATTTGGCTGGACACCGCTTCACTTCTTTCGAAGAAATTCAAGAATGGCTCGATTCATGGTTTGCGTCCAGAGAGGACTCATTTTTCAGAGATGGAATCCGAAAATTGCCAGAAAGGTGGACAAAAGTTGTGGCTACCGATGGACAATACTTTGAATAACATGTTTTTTCATTTTGATAATAAATAAAATGTTTTTTTTAACGAAAAAAAACGGACCGAATTAATTTGTACTCCCAATATCTTCCAAAAATTTGATATTATAACTTCATGAATCAATTTTTTCAAAAATCCATATCTGAAGTACCATTTCATTGCTGAAATTACTCCTATATTCATAAGCTGTAACATTTTGAGGGAGAAATTTACCGATAATAACTCTGTAGTGTTTCCTGACATCAGGAACAAAATGTTCTTTTAACAGTCAGAGAACAGTGTCCCTTGTCATCCATGCTCTCTTTTGATTGAAATAAACAAACAGTTTTTTCTTTCTGTAAACTTAAACAAGTGGAGTTTCATAGCTTTTCTGATCATTACAAATTTCATTTTATGATTAATTTAAGCATTTCCACAGCACTCCTTTGACGATTTGTAGCCTGGAGCTAACTTTTCTTTTTATGAGGCAAGTGTTTTTCTTCAGAGACACATTTCCAATACAATATTGTCTCATCAGTATTATAAATTTGATTTCAGGAATTAAATTTTGCTCGTAAATAAATTCTTGAAATTTCACACAATATGATTCTGCAACAATGACATCCTCATTTAGACGTTCTCCTTCAACTTTTAACTGCTGAATTCCATAGTGTTGCTTGAATCAAGTGAGCCAAACAGATAAAGCATTAAAAATCTCCTTCTAATCCTAGTGTTTCATGGAAAAAATCTACCTTATTCAGAACACATTGCACCTGAAATATGTATACTTTTTGCTCTCTCTTAATTAAACCATCTAGTAAAACACAATTTCGATCTTTTGTATGTAGGCATTTCACACCACTAATTTTTGCCACTAAACTTCATGCTACTGACTAGCAATAAACAAGACATAGAAACTAAAAGAACATGTGCGAAAGGGAGATAGGATAGCTGAAAGGCTATTGTAAATATGACATTCCCTCCCTAAACCGTACAATATTCTAAGTTACATCAACATTGATTTTACATGGTTGATAAGCATAAAAATGTTTCTCTTTATATATTTTCTTTTTTTCTGAGGATAATCTACTAACTTTATAATCTACACATGGATAACCAAGAGTATACTGTAGTTGAAATTCTTTTATATTGATATACATTTGAAGTACTTAGTCATAATAATAAAGATAAATTTAAGTACAGTAAAACCTCTCTATGTTGGACACCTGCGGTTCCAGGAAAAAGTGTCCAACTTAGAGAGGTGTCCAACTTATAGGGGTGCTTACATTTTTCGATTTAATTAAACTGTATCTATGCATGCCTTTTAACTTTTAATCATATCTAAATATATCATAATTAAGTATTCATAACTTATATATACAAAAAATTATTAATTTGCCAATTTAAAATCTAAATTTAAACTGGTATATTGTGGCTACAATAACACTTTCTTCTACAATTTTTTATATATTAGCGCCATCCACAAATTAATATGATTGAAAATTTAATCAATAAAGATTTTGCATATGCGTTCTGGTGCAATTTTATTCAATAGACGCTGTGGTAGTCATATGGAAAATCGGAGAATGTGATTTAAAAGTAGCACCACTTTGTCTACTGATACTGATATATACCCAAATTAAGATAACATTCATTTTCATAATAGCCATCTCACTTATGAAGTGTGGTGAATTTATTCGTTCTAAAAAATGAGATTTAATTTTTCTGTGAACGGGGAAAACTGCAGCCTAGCAGCGACACCTGTCGATTGATATGCACCCATATTGAATCAGCATATTTTTTCACTATAGATAGATCTCTCACATATTAAGTATAGTGCAATTATACACTCAAGTAAAACTTGGTAGGAAAAATAAAAGGGACAAATGAAGAGGAACCCTAACAAACGAAATGTATTGTCTAATGCTCATTTTAAAACAGTCTAAGTCTGAACATGCCTGTAGGATCTCTATTGGATATTTCCTGGAGAAAAGGACAAAAACAATTCATGCAAATCAATAAAAAGACTCTTCTATTATGCGCCAAAATTCAGTTTTTTGTGAACTTTTTAATCGAAGAAAATAAATGTTTTTTTACAAGATGAGACAGAGATGAATATATTGTGACAAGAAACATTGTTTTTTAGATATTTACAGCTATTTCTACACGGGATAAGTACAATTTCTAAAAAAAAAAGTGAGAAAACGGAAGTTTTATATCTTTTTTCCTGTCTCATTGGGAAAAAGTGTCCAACTTAGGACAGTATTTGACTGTCCAACTTCCAAGTTAGAGGGGTGTCCAACTTATAGAGGTTGGACATAATGTTAATCCTATGGATACATTCCGTTATGAGAAAAAGTGTCCAACTTAGAGGGGTGTCCAACATAAAGGGGTGTCCAACTTGAGAGGTTTCACTGTATTACTGGGTAGATAAGAACCTGTTTTGTGACAGTAAATTTTATAGAATTTCATTAAAACCTGCAGAAATAAGGAAACTTTGAAATAATATTGATTAAATCTTGAGGAAAAATAAAATATAAAATTTCAATTATGCCCAGAAAATTCCAGA
Organism: Salticus scenicus; assembly: GCA_963930645.1. NCBI lineage: Eukaryota > Metazoa > Arthropoda > Arachnida > Araneae > Salticidae > Salticus > Salticus scenicus. Next base: position 32,655,807 of record OZ005652.1, on the reverse strand, counting down.
CAAAAAATGGTGCATCAAAATAAAATAAAATATGGGATAATGTCAGGGAAATTTACTTTTTAATAATTTGGAAATGTCAGAGAAAATCGGAATGATTAAATGTTAACCATCTTAGATTAACATTATATATATATTTTAAATAAATTAAAGAATGATAAATGAAATATTGAATAAGATAGTGATAGTGTATGAGATATGTATTGATGAAATAGTGATAGTAATAAATAATGATAATCATAAACAGTTTTATTCAAATCAAAGATTTTTTTTTTCTTTTAAATTATATTATCAACAGATTATTTGAGAAAACGATAGTAAGAAATGATCTTTTACTCCACTGTTAAGAGATTTTTATTTAAATACCACTTTCATACTTTTAATTTACACTGGTATCGATCAACATCCACTTGTGAAACTCGTTCATTTTTTTTTTTTTTTTTTTTTTTTGAACAATAAAGGCTAAGATTTATCATCCAGTTCTTTTTTTTCTTTTCAAATTCTATGAAATGCTCTGAATATCTTGTTTTTGAGATATCTGTTGCCACATTTCCAGATTAGATCTGCACAAAGAAACAAAATAAAGAATATGAGTCATTAAAATTTAATACGGCTCAAAAATTGAAATCTACTATATAAAGGATGCTCAAAACATTTATCTTGTATTTGAAACATTTGCTTGCTTGAAATAATTTCATTGCAATCATCAATTGTAATTAATTATGAAGAAGCTTTACTGATTGAAGAAGAAATTATTTAATTTATGTGATGATTAGTAAAAGTATATACATAGTTTTTTATTCATAAATTTTCTGCGTTAAAAAAAAGTTTAGATAAATAAATATTTTTAAAAAATTTGTCTTTGAGCAGCATCGAATCTAGACCCTCCAGACAAAAATGCTGCATGCTACCAAGTGCACCATTGAAACGTTACCTCTATGTGGAAATAATTTATGCTATTACTGAAACTTTAAAGGATTTTTTCACAAGTGTTCAGTTAGTGTGCAGTATGCTACAATTTTGCACAAGCTTAACCCTACTAACTTTTCCATGTTGTGACCTCCCCTTAAAGACTGAAATGAAAATAATGTCCCTTTACCACTTCTGAAAAACCATCTAAGGCTGGTTGTGTTTGATTAGATGAAGATCGCTATAAAATAATTAGCTCCTAATATTACATTCTCTGTTGTGAAACTTGTAATGTTTTATGTGCATAATGGTATTACCTAAAATATTTGTGACAATAAAATACATAGATTACATCTTACTTGCATCCGTCAAGCATTGGCTTTGTTTGTGGCATTAAAGTATACAGTAGATTGTAGCAAGGTATGCATATGCCCTTCAGAAAACATACCTAAAAGTAACACAAGACACATAAAGAATCTTCAGTCCATGTAAAATAAACATTATTTGTTATTATAAAACATATCTGGCAATAAATAAATGTGCTTTAAAAAAAAAAAAAATTAGCAAGATTTATTGTACAACCGCGATAACTTGGCACGCGAATCACGTGTTTTCAGACAATTCCATTAATGAAATAAGGTGAGAGGTTGTGTTTCCATCGTAACACAGAGTAGAGTGGCTACTAGATTTGGCGTTGTTAGCCCGTTTCTTAGTGTGAAATTATAATTTAAATTTGTTGATAAACAACTGTTTTTGGTTTGAAGTTGTTAATGTTTGGAGGTATTTTAAATTGCTATTTAAAAGAAGTGTTCGGAGGTTTTATTGTTTACAAATTTTAAAGTTTCGGTGATGAAATAACATTCAAAAAGAAATTTTGATTTTTTAAAATAAAGTAATCTTAATGGCTTCCGAGAAGTAATTTTTAAGTACAATCATTATCAGCAGAAAGGGATGAAAGAAGTAACTTAATTAAACTTTTAAAAAGTTTATTTCTACAGTGTATGAAATAAAAGAAACCATGATTAATACCATTACAGTTTTGATAAAATAAACATTAAATTACTGTAATTGTCATTAAATAACATGACATAATCATATAATGGTTGTAATAAAAGTAGAAAGGAAGAAATTTAATTAATCACGATATTTAATATTTACAAAACATTCAATTATGATATATTTTTAGATTTAAATAATTGAACTAATCATAATAGTGAATATTTACAAAAAAAAAAAAAAAAAAAAAAATCATTTACAATAAATTTATTGATTTAAATAATTAAAAATGTGTGTAGCCCGATTAGCATCAACATTAAAAAATATTCTTCATGAGATTTATCATTTTTTATGTACTAGCTAGAGTTATAAATGAGGGACATTGAAAACTCTATTTGGGGACTTTTTCGAGGACATTACCGACTAATACTTATACGCAATTATTTAAAAAAAAGAAAAAAGGAACTGTTTTACGTATACTTCGAAAAGTTAAAAGCTAAACGAGTAAATTTTAGGGATTCAATTGATTTAAATACTAGAAATAAACATACATGTGAACACAAATTATAAGCAATGTTTAAAGCTATTTTGTTTTATCGATTTTTTACATACGTGATAAAAAAAAAAATTATTAGAAATAATTAAAACAATATTTAAATTGACAAAAATGTAGCAATTTTCTATTTAATTAGCAACAATTGACACTTTGACTGCTCGTATAGGTGCCAAAGAAGCTGGTAAGTCAAAGAATTGTTTGGCGAAAAGAACTGCCGCCAAGCATCATTTGCATTTCATTCGGCCGCCCCTTCTTCAAAATGAACTAGTCCGAGGTCGAATGCCATCTTTTCGCGGTTGCACAGTACATCCTCCCTCCCAATTTGTTGATTGTTTACTTGATGAAATTTGAAACGTTCGTAAAATTTGGAAATGTAAAGAATAGGATTATTTTAATCTTTTTCAGTGCAGACTTAGTTATAAGAGATTAGCAATAAACTAGGTAAATACACACACACACACACAATATATATTTGCCATCAGCCTGTATCATTAAAAGTGGGAAATGATCTGTAACTTTAGAAAAGGTTAATATATACAAATTTCAAATGCATTTTGATGAATTCAGATGATTTAATTTTTTCAAAAACTTAAAAAAGACAGGTGTTTTATTAAAATATGCAAAGTTTTTAATAAATATGTATTGCTTTGGAATATATAGGGACAGCACAATGGTCCTCATTTGAACCCAATTTTGCCATTCTCACACTTTTTATAATTCTGCAAAAAGTGCATCCATTATTAATTAACCTATTTACAAAGAAAAAACACCCTTTACGGTGAGAAAACTTTCCATTTCAATTCAAACTTGTGAGAAAGATTAATTTCACATTTAAAAATCCGATCTGTAAGAAATACGAGGGAGACAAGGTATTTTTATCTTCACAATAAATAATTTGGGTTAACTGCCCCGTCCCCATCGCCCTCCTTCAGTCGACATTTATCTTTATTAAATATTAGAAATAATGAAAATATTTTCCCATTTTTCTAAGCATTTCCATTTCTGCACAACTGACAAAGTTAGCAACTGACACCTGATTTATGAGCAATTCTGGTGATTTTCTATAAACCACACAATTTTCGCCACCTATGACAATTTTGCATCAAATATTTTTTATTTCATTCTTACTGCATTTTGTGTGTGTTCATTTAAAAAAAAAAAAAAAAATTGCAGTCAAACAGCTAATACAAGCACTTACTTGTGATGCTGGTTGCTCATCCATTTTGTTTCTATCCATAATGGGAATAGGTTGTTTCCCTTGCCTCTTTTCTATATCCCCCTGAAAGATAGTTCAAGAAAGTTTTAAAAATGATTTCACCAATAGGAAAATTGGCAGTTAATAGACATCTTAATTGTAAATAATTTGTATAATTGAAGCATCACGCATTAAGGGGGTATTCTGGTCTAGAAGCCTGAATTTTAGGCATTTTTTAAAGTAAGATTAAAAAAAAATGAAAAACATTTTTACTATCCATTTTTTTATATGTTTTTTATTGACATTTTGACAATGTAAAAAAAAAAAAAAAATCACAAAAAAAAAAAAAAAAATTCGCCGAGATACAGACCGATGGAGTGGGGGCTTAAAAAAAAACGGTGCGTCCTGGTTGACATGATTTCAACCCTTGTAGTGATCTAAAACAAAAAAATCAAACAAATTCTTCATTAATAAAGATGTCGCTATCGGGTTGACCATTTTCAAAAAAAAAAATGACAAAATGGCGTCGACTTGAAAAAAAATTTTTTTTTTACCTGACTTTTTTCGACCTTTTCGAATTTTTTAAAAATATTGAAAATCAAAATTTTTTAAAATCCAAGGCAGACGCGACAGAGAGTTGTATAAACAAGATATATACCAAATTTCAAAGCAATCGGTTCAGTAGAACTTGAAATATCATGTCAACCACCTCAAAAAAAGTAGTTTCGAGAAAAACGCGTTTAAAGTTTAGGAAACAATTCTAATGGAATAACTCTGAAAATAATATGTTATACTCACTTTGCATCAATCGGCGATCCCAGATCCATACATTGGGCCTTCCTCCTTCTCATAATTCAGCTCTTGAGAAGTTCTTGATTTTTTTAAATTTCTAGACCAGAATACCCCCTTAATGCTAGTTCTGTTGTAAAATAATACATTAAATTTCAAAATGCACTTTAAAAAAATTTTCATGCCAAAATTAAAATTGTTCATGATACTATTTTTGTACGTAAAATCATTTCGTTTACACCTAGACTGATGGTGTTAATCTCAGTCATAATGGAACTAGTGAATCTGCAGATCAGGAGCCTCAACATCCTATTTGCATCACTCATTACTCAGCAGATCACTTTTTATTTATTCCACATTATTTAAAACATATACAGGGTGATTATAATTTAAAGTTACGATTTCAAAACGCTATAATTTTTAAAACTACCCATCAGAGCGATTTGATATTTTAACAGAGCAATCGTGAGGCAATGAAATTTTGTTTGGCAAAAAAAAAAAAAAATTCCAAAATGTGCCGTCAATTTTCCGTAAAGTATTTATTTCCTGAAACTCCTCTTTTTACTTTCTTCTATCTTCAATAGAAGAAAGTATTGGATTCGTAAAAATTTTCGATTTCGGGTTTTTGATGGATTTACACGTTTTGAGAGATGTAGAACACGATTTTACCATTTTTAGAAAATGTCTGTCTGTCTGTCTGTGTGTGTGTGACAAAATTTTGTGGCAACTGTATCTCTGGAACTACTGCACAGAATTTCATACAAATTGGTATGTAGTTGCACCTTGACATAAATTAGTGCCTATCAACTTTTGGTAAAAATCGTCTTACAGGTTGCGTTGCCATCCCGCTTTTTCTAAATTTTTAACAGGGTGATAGAGGGCAAAAATTTTCAAGATGGGTATCTTTCGAAAGGTCTCGTCAATACCTCTAAAACGAATGGTTGAACTATAAATCTGTGATAATTTAAAACAAAGTTATCGATTTTTTTTACTTTTTACGAAAAAAAAAACTTAGAAAAAAATTTTTTTTTTTTTTTCCTCTCCCCTTAATTTTATCAAACTCCCACGGTTTCCGTGTTCTCACAAACTTAAACTAATTTTTGCTTTTTTCCCCTAATTTTGTCAAAGTCCCACGGTTTCAATGTTTTGACAAACTTTGACAAAATTTTGGGTAAAATGTGAAAATTATTCTAAGTTTGTCAAAACACGGAAACCGTGGGACTTTGACAAAATTGGGGGAAAAATGCAAAAATTTGTTTAAGTTTGTCAGAACACGGAAACCGTGGGAGTTTGATAGAATTAAGGGGAGAGAAAAAAAAAAAAAGTGGGACTTTGACAAAATTTTGGGAAAAATGTGAAAATTTGTTAAAGTCCCACCTTTTTTTTTTTTTTTTTTTAAATTATTGTTACTGAGTGAATTTGTATAGGAAAAGATAGAAGAAAGTCATGTGGTGGCCACAACATACTAGTTTTCTTTTCACTATGATTGTTTCTGCTGTAAGTACTTTTTGCTAAAACAATTGTAGCAAATGTATCCGCTGTAAGCACTTTTTGCTAAAAAAAATTGTATCAAACCCTTGAAGTCTATTGTTTCCTGCTGTTCCATTGTGTTGCTAACAGCATTCCTGCGTTTAATGAGTTTATTTGGGCGTTTCCCTTGACATTACCCTAACAGTGCCATCTATAGGAACATGTTGGAACTGCTTTCTTCCTCCCCCAAACAAAATTTCATTGCCTCACGACTGCTGTGGTAAAATATCAAATCGCTCTGATGGGTAGTTTTAAAATTATAGCGTTTTGAAATCGTAACTTTAATTATAATCACCCTGTATATGTATGATTAACTCGTTATATAACCAGATACGTTTCTAAAGGGAGCTGCTGCCCTCAGCTATTTCTATTTGGCACATGAACATATATACCAATATGCATGCCAATAAGAAATAAGAAAAACTTTAATGCGTCCCTATAAACGTACCACAAAAAAAAAAAAAAAAAAAAAAAAACAGAATCCACTTTCAAAAGTATACTGCTAATTCTGTGTGACTCATGAACATGTATACCAGTTTGCAAGTCAATCAGGTGTTTTTTGCTGCTGCTATCAAGGTATACACACACAGAACCCAAAAACGTTTTGAGTCCCAACAGGGGAGGCCTGCACTCACGTTTCGGCAATAAAAAAAAGGGAATTTTATTTTAAGGAAATGTATCAGCAGTCGCCAATGTCAGCTAAACACCATGTTATTAAAAAAAAAAAAAAAAAAAAAGTTTGTAAAAAAAAAATTGTTTACGCATTTTTTGCTGTTAATAGCTAAAACATTAAATATTAATGTTAAAAAGAAATCCATTTTCGGAATATAAGGACTTATTTAATGGTTGGGAATTATCTGAACGTGAAAAAGGAATTAAAAAAAAAAAATAGGTAATGAGTAATTTTGATTACAAATTTTCCCCATAGAATAACATGGTGTTTGACTGTTAGTGACGGTAGATGATCGGTCCCTTTAATGCAAACTTAGTAAAACGTTTTTAATTTTTATCTATTTACAAAATTCTTATACATAAAAGTGCAGGATTTCTTAAGGACATAATATTTTAAAGAGATTGTGCATTTATTAATAATACTTCAATTTCTTCCAAAAGGTTATAGGTGCTCTCTGAGCTACAAATACAGCTCAATTTTCAACAACTCCCATGTTAGTAGAAAAGTAAGTTGTAATTCCAGTAAAAATTATGTATTCTTTAAGTCAGGATCGAAAATTCGGGAACTGCTCAAGCCCGGTTCTAGCCACAGCATAGCTGTAGTAAAGACAATATAAGAACAGTATCGCAGAACAATATAAGAACAACAACATAACACAAGAACATTTCAAGATTTTTTCTCATTTAAAATATAACTTATAAAAACTATATATGGGTAGCATGAAACATTTGTGCTATGATAAAGGAGAGAAGTATACTGTAAAATAGAACCTATGGGCCCTATGAAACCTGGAAAAATCTGGCCCTCAAACCATTGATTTATATTATAGTTCTAGTTTCTAGTAACCTTAATTGTTGTTGAAATGTAATGTAAAACCATTTACAACAAGAACGAAAAATCATGCAGTCCGCATTGATTACTAGCACTTTCCAACTGTACGTGCTTGTTGTATCGTATAATTTTCAATATTCTTTGCCTAAGTCATCACACAGCAGACAAACAGAAGGGCTGAAAAGTATACAGACTGACTAATTAAATTTAAAACCACTCTTAGATATTGTTGGAAAGTATTAAAAAGGCTTAGCGCAAAAGAAAATCCAGCCGTTAGATTGCAGCCTTTTATGTATCTGAATATTTTAGTGTAGCCCTGTAAATCTAAAGGTTAATATAATATCATATTCTATACAAAACATTATTTTAGAATATTAACAATACATGTCAATTTTTTTAATGATTTTTACAGTCGATAGTTATTTAAATGTGATTTTTTATAAATGTCTGTCCTAAAAATGTAGTCCAATCCAAAAAATGTCCTAAGCACTGTTTTTTTTTTTTTTTTTTTTGGTTGTTGTTGTCCCTGTATGCAAACTAGTTGTACAGGGCAAATTAATGTAATTTTTCCATAGTGAACTTCATTAATATATATCATTTTTTAAAAATTCTGAAAATATTTACGGACGCTTGGGGCGGGAGAAAAATAGACAATCAGACAGACAGATAAACAAATTAAAATCATATTAACACTTAAAAAGTATTAAAAACGCTTAATGTAAACGAAAATGCAAAACGCTTAATGTAAACGAAAGTGCAATTCCAGCAAAATTTTATTAATAGCTCTTTATGTAACTGAATATTTTTGTGTGGCCCTGTAAATCTAATGCTGATTATACTATATTCTATAGAAAGCATTCTTTTGTGCATATGAATAACATATATCAATTTCATTAAGCTTTGAGCAAAGTATAGTTAAAAAAATTTGGGTTTATAGAAATACCCCTTATAGAACGCAATTCTTTGGAATACTTTCGAGTGTCCCTATACACTATTCAGAGGTGGTATATTTACTCCATTTTATATGTGAAACATCCGACAGTGGACTTCAATAACATATTTCAATTTCATTAAGATTTGAGTACAGTAAAGATATTAAAATATAGTTTATAGAAACACCTCTCTTCGAACACAATGCTTTGGAATACTTTCGGGTGTCCCTGTACACAAACCAGTAGAGGTATTAATTCCATTTTCAAATGGGAACATCCGATAATGAACTTGAAAAACGTATACCAGTTTCAAGAAATTCCATAAAAATGTACAGAAGTTAGAGCGCGACAGACAGACAAACCGAAGTTATTAACACTTTTCAACCTTGTTGAAAAGTGTTAAAAATGTTTTCTACTTACCTGATCATAAAATTCTTCAAAAATTACTTTTACAATTTCTTTTTGTTGATCCCAACTTTTTGTGCTGGCACATAAATCCGAAGCTGTCATCGTGATAGCTTGAAGAAGCAATCTGGAAAAAAAGAAATGTTTTTGTAATTCATTTACTTTATCCGAAAACTGGATTCAAATATATTTTCACGTTACACTGAAAAACAAAAAATTGCCATGCATCACACATACACAGCAAATGGTCTATGTATAAAAGTATGTATGGTTTAAAAATATGATATTGAAAAACCATTCATTCAGTTTAGCTTTTGTGTTGCAGTTCAGGTCTGACATGTAGAGTCACACAGGTCCCCCATCTGTTATAATTTTACTGCTTATCCTGATATTTACTAAATTCATTTAAAAAAATTTAAGGAAGTAGCATTTTTAACATATTTTGTGTATAGCGAGTTACATTATTTTACTTATTTATAGGTATTTTTTATAAAAGAAAAACTTTTTTTTTTTTTTTCACACAAACTAATATAAAGCTAAATAGTTTCAGTATTTGAATTTCACTTTATTATTATTACTTTTTTTTTAATGTTTAAAATACACATTTATTTTTAATGCTATATGGTGACAACAAACCTTTATATTCTTCGACCACATTTCATGGAAGCATCTGCGCAAGTGCTAACTTAACGAGTCCAATGCTAAAATAGGGGGTGACAGTCATCTGACTCAGAGAAAATGAGTAATAACACAGAGCGCGGAATTACTGGATGTTTTCCAAATTTCAAACGGTCTGTAAATCTGGCATCCCTCCAACAGTTTGGACGCGTCCTCACTGCTAGTTTTAGAATATGTGGCTGCACTGTACGCACTTATCTGCAATGCAATTTTCATGTTTTCTTTATAGTAAATAGAAATGTATTACGATTAAATTAAATATTTCAATTATTATTTAAGTAGCGTCGAAAAATTCTTAAAAATGAATTTAACAGCCCCCATTGTAATTCATAGGGTAGACCAGGTCTCATAGACCGATTTATTAAAATGATCCTGGAGGTGAATTTCTTTTCAGAAGATCTGAACTTCTGTTTAAATCTGGTAGGGCATACTAAAAGGTCTAGCAGTAGTCAGTCAACATCGCTACACCCTGAAACTGTGATCCCATCAACTTGATACATAAAGGGGTGTTTGTGTTCAGGGTTTACCCCCTGATTTCAGGGTTTTTACTCTAACCGATCTGTGTTTTCATATTGCCTATAAAGTTATTTTTTCTTTCATTGGTTGTTCATTTGTTATCCAGGTGATATGTGAATGAAATATAAAAGGATTTGAGGGCTTCTGGCCTAAATAGTTTGAGTATTATTTATATTTTGGGTTTTTTTCTAATTTGAGGCTCTAATTTTCAGGGTTTTCACCTTTGATTCACAATCACCTCTGTAAACATAGGATAAAGTGTTCACCTTTTTCATTGTTGTCTGCATGTCTGCAGCTAAGTTCTCGGGAAAATATTCCAGACGGAAATCTAAGGAGATGAATTTTTACCTATTGTTGCTACCCAGGTGTCAGTATGTGCAAATGCACTGTACTTCAACTCAAACGTAATCATCAGATTTATTTCTAAAGAAATTGAGGCATGCTTCTTCGAAAGCAATCCATTCACTTTTTAATTGCTACTCAGAATGTCTTTGAAGCATCTCCATCTGTTATGCATGAGTTTTTTGATTTGTGATAGTATGAAGATATGAAGATACTTTCCTGTGTATTACATTTGGCGATATCTCCATTAATGAATATTCTTCTTTTCGGGATATCTCCATTTAGCGACATTCTTCATTTGACTACATTCTCAAAACTTGACATGATACAATAAAAAACCTACTGCAAATTTGATATCAGCAAGAAAAACTGCTTTAAAAAATGTCTATGTCATGGAATGATATCTACAACCTATATTTCAATGTTATTGAGCGAGTCACTTTTGTATATTATTTGTATATATCTTGAATTTCTCTAAAATATGTAACTATTTTGATAGAAAATAAGTATTAAGGGTTTTTCAGCTAATAATAATAATAATAATAATAAATCTGATCAGTTCTCATTCTGAGCAGTTCTCATTACTAAGAAAATTAATTTTTACTAGTAATAGTAAACTGTATTTTGGTTGAGTTTAACGTCGCACTAGTACTGCACGGTGGGTAATTGGCAACGCACTTAGCTTGCTCGGGAAAAAAACGTGGAAAGAGAATGGGTTTAGTATTCCTATGAAAATCAATGATATTAGAGGCTATGGGAGCCTGTAAACTGCTCAAACAGGTTTTCGTATCTCTGAAAATTAGTTTTCAGTGGTAACTTTCTTTTTGTTCGGGAAAAATATTTTTAAAAACGAAGGCTTTGACTATTTTGATTAAAAACAAGAATTAAAAATTTGGAGGGCTTAAAAATGGATCTTATATGTTGTCTCTTGAAAACTCAGATTTCACTAGTAACTTACTCTACTTCCAAAGGGGAAAAGAAAAAAAATAATCTGGTGTGTCCCTCACACGACTTTCTCTTACCCTGAAATTTAATACATACAGGTTGGAGATTAAGAGGTAAGATAACGATGTTATGTAAACCTATGTTAAACAATTCAAATTAGGAATACTAAACAGAGGTATAGGCTTAGGAAGAGTTTTATATGATAATTAATTCTGTGTGAGGGGGGGGCTACCGCCCCCTTCAATCCCCCGTTTCATTACTGCACCTATATTTATATAGAATTTAAATGTGTAATTAAACAGAAAGAGACACCATTTGTTGTTTGGGTGTTGATGGATATAATTATCCTTTAATTGGTAAGTGATGAAAAATTGTCCTGAAGGTCTGCACATGTATTGTCATCCAGCTGTAATTGATCAAATTAAGGTGACTTTTTGGTTGTCTTATAACTCGATGTTGAACGACAGCAACACTGTGAAATAACGGTCACTTGGAGTTTTAGATGTCCCATAAGAGCTAACTTGCCATGTTGCTTCTGAGCAACCATGACAAGTAAATGGTTAAAAACATTCTGCACTTGTTTTTATGTGAATATGTTTTTAGACTGGAGTACTATCTAAAATCAGCATTAAAAAAATGTAATTTGTTGCTATTGGTCATAATCTTCGTTAATTGGTTGTTCCCACTGGTCAATCATGACAGGACGCTGGCAATGATTATTATTAATTGATTTAGTGTATAAAGCACAAATCTAGATGATTGTATTATATCATATAAGTATTATTGCACACGCATACGCAGATATCCAAAAATTAGGATAAACTTTAAAAAACTAATAATTAATGAACGAATAAAATATGCCGGTTTGCACGAAATGCATAAAAAAGAAGTCATATGACATATTTTATGAAAATTGGTACACAATTGCATATTATTGTGTGTATTCGTTCAACATTTCGGAAGGTTCACATCGATCTTTTACACACATATGGCCTCCCAGATCACTTGATCTGACACTGGGTGATTTTGGATTGTGAGGATTTTTGAAGTCAAAAGTTTACAGAAATAAACCGCCATCCGGCAAAATGTGTCTGACATACCGTACGAAATGTTGCTTAATGTTGGGAATGGTGTTGTGTTTCGTTTGGTAATCGTATTTCTGAGTGATGATCAATACATTAAACAGATGTAAGTTTTCTTATACTATATCAACGATTTGTTATTTGTGCACCATCTGTTAATCAAAGAACTATCCAAACAGATTCTTCTCCCCCTTCTTCTTTTTTTTTTTTTTTTTTTTTTTTTTTTAAATAAAATCTATAAAATCTGGTGTGTCATTCACACGACTTTCTCTTACTCTAAAATTTAATACAGTAAATATAGTTTAGAGATTAAGGAGTAAGGTAACGAGAACTATTATGCAGACCTATGTAAAAACAACTCAAATTAGTCTTCGGAACAGCTTTATTTGACAAATAATTCTGTGTGAGAGCTGTACAGAAATAATTCTGTACAGCCCCCTCAGCCCCACGTTTCATTACCGTATTTACATTTATATATAATTTAATTCTGTTATTTAATTCAAAAGTTCATTCAAAACTATTCAGGCTACTTTTACATTCAGTGAAATTTATCAGTGCTGATCAAATTTTTCTAGCAACAAACGTATTAACTTCAAAATACAACATTTGGATCGCCTGAAATTATTTGTTTTTAATTTACTCTAACAGACACAGGCACAAATCAACCGTTAAAAACTTGATTTCCGTATTCAGGAAGACTCAAAGAGTGTAAATATATATATATATATAAAAGCGATGAATATTTTGCTTTAAAAAAAAAAAAAAAAAACATTATTTACCATACGGCTATGAGGAAGTAATTTGAATTCCTGAGCAGCTTCCCTGGACAAGGTAAAATATTACAGTAAAGTACTTCCACTAACAATAAAAAAGAATGTTATGACTTAAATATTGGCAGCCCTGTATATCTTCTGAAAGTTATGTACACATCACATGGTAAACATAAATATAATCCCCTATCAATAACACAAATTACAGCCTGAAGTATTACATTTTCCATCAATTTTCAAGCATTGTCGTACTGTAATTTAGCTCTTTTGTGTAGCCCTGTAAACGAACAGTGAATGATTTCTGTACAATATTTTACATGAAACATGTTTTTACGCATATAAAAAAATGTATATTCGTTTTATTTGGTTTAGGGCAATCTATAGATGTTAAACTCACCCACATAGACGTAATGTATTTGAATTCTCTTGGGTGCCCCTGTACACGAACCATTTGTTTGGTCTCAATAAAAATTTTAGTGTAGCATCACTATATAATACACATTTAGAATATCAAGTTCGGACTGTCTGCTACAATTTGTTGTTGAGATATTCTGGTAACAGACAGACACACACATAGACCAACCGCTAAAAACATGATTTTTGGATTCAGGGGACTTCAAAATGTGTAAATACAACAAAAATTCAATTTCGAAAATTTGACCCAAAAAGAATGCTTTCTCTACGTTATGGGTAAGAAAAAGTAAAATATCAGGCTTGTATTCTTTCCGTTTGGTACAAACTGAAGCCTTTTATCTTTATTTGTTCGTGAATTATTAATTTTGAAAGTTTGTCCTGACTTCTGAATCCCCTGGTATTATTTATGAAGGGTATATTATTATATGCGTGTGTGTATATTATATATTATATACACACACGCATTAGTCAAATGAGAATTTGAGACAGTTTTAGATAGAGAAGTTGTTTAGCTATATTGTATAGAAAGAAAAATCACATGGTGTGGGAAAATGCTAAAACGTGTTATATGTTTTCGTATAGGTTCATCTAAAAACTTAAAATAGAAAAAAAAATATATATAAACATTATTTCAATCTTTCTAATTTCATGAACCAAGTAAACAAAGGTTACTCCTCGTTACCTAAATATTACTGTGTTACAGAGAGAAATTGTAAAAAAGAAATGAATTCAGTGATTTTGTGCTTTTGGGCTGTCTGTATATAAATGTATTCAGATAGCTCTTGAATTATGGGAAATATTAAGATATAATCCAAAAAGTTAAATATGTTTTTATTAAGTTAATGATTTATATCGAATTCTGTATAATGATAATTTAGAGCATTTTTATGTTTGGAAAAACTTTGTTAAAGCGTTTCCTTTTATGACACTATAGCAAGAGTCGGTGTAAAAAAATATTAAGCATTTAAAAAAGTCTGAAAAGTAATTTCTTATCTAGTTAAACATGGATACATTATTTAAAAATCAAACCACAAAGAGCATATCGAAAACTACCTGTGCTCTGTGGAGTTCCAATCAAACTTGTCTGCTTGAATTATTTCACTAAGTTTCGTCATATTCGGAAAAAATAATGCCAAATCTGTAGCCAGAATACAATGCTTGATGTTATTCAATACCTGTTAATAATAATAAAAACTATTAATTAATTAGTTTCAGGAATAATTAAATACAAAAATTCATCTTTTGGAAAAGTGTGTGTAAAACTTTACAGTTTATTTTTAAAAAATCAGAGGTTTAAAACTGCACATATCACACAAACAGGCTATAAAAACTTGTATAATTTTTTGCATCAAATACCGCATTATTTTCGCGTGAAAATAGATGATGTTTATAAGTTGATCATCATAAAATATCAGGGCGGGTCCGTCCATTAAGCGATCGAGCCAACCGTCCAGTTGGAAAAAATAAATAAATAAAAAGTATCATAAAATAAATAGAAACGAAATACATAACTTTTAAAATAGTTTAGAAACCTAGTTTTTATATTTAGATGGAAAAGTAATTTTAGTTATCCGCAGTGGTGTAGCTTGAAAATTTTATTTATTTATTTATTTTATTACTATTATTATTATTATTTTGTGGGGAGAGTGGGAGAGACCCGATATTTGGCGCCCTTTCATATTCCTCATCTGGACTGTTATAACTTTATTTGTGAGGTAAAACAGAAATGGAGACGCACAATGCTACTTAATCCTGTGATAATTTTATTTTTGAAAAACATAATTTAATTCAAATTTTTACTTTCTCTTACCCATAAGGTAGAGAAAGTATTGTTTTTGGGTCAAATTTTCGAACGCGAGATTTTGTTATATTTACACGTTTTGAGGTCCCCTGAATACGAAAATCATGTTTTTAGCAAATGGTCTGTGTGTCTGTGTGTGTGTCTGTCTGTTATCAGCATATCTCAAAAACAAATTATGGCAGAAAGTTCAAGCTTGGTATTCTAAATGTGTATCATATAGGGATGCTACAGTAAGCGTTTCCTTAAGATCAAACAAATGGTTCGTGTACAGGGACAATCAAGAGAATTATAATACATTACGTCTATGAGGCAAATTGCAGGTAAGTAGAGTTTAACGTATAATAGCAGGAGACTTGGCGTTGGAATATTAAAACAGGAATAAACTACTACGTCAGAAACGCCACCTCAATAAATTTTCTTTGGGCTGCACCTCAATAAATTTTCTTTGGCGTTTCTGACGTAGTAGTTTATTCCTGTTTTAATAGAGTTTAACGTCTATAGACTGCACTAAACCAAATGAAACGAATAGATATTTTTTGTGCAATATAAATATAGGTGCAATAATGAAACGGGGGGTTGAGGGGGGCGGTAGCCCCTCACGCAGAACTAATTATCATATAAAATTCTTCAGAAGCCTAATATGAATTGTTTAATACAGGTTTTCATAACAGTACTCGTTATCTTACCTTTTAATATGCAACCTGTATTTATAGTATTAAATTTCAGGGTAAGAGAAAGTCGTGTGAGTGACACACCAGATTATTTACATTATTATTCCTCACAGAAACTGTTGAAAATGCTCGCCACCATTTGAATGCAAACACGAACACGTCGAACGAAGTTATTTGACACACTTCGCAGCATTGTTTGTGTTATTGACGAGATTTCTTCATTTATGATCTGTTTTAATTCATCGATGTTTGCAAGACTTCTCTTGAAAACGCTATGAAATGATAATGTAAATGTAAATGTAATGTAGGAATGATAATGTAAAAAAATTTGAATTAAATTTTGTTTTTCATAAATAAAATTATCACAAGATTAAATAACATTGTGCGTCTCCATTTTTGTTTTACCTCACAAATAAAGTTGTAACAGTACAACGGTGTTAGAAATTGTCTCCCACACTTAAAACAAGGTTCAAACAATTATAGTTCAGTGTTAGAATAGTTGCCACATCCGTCAGATTTAAGGGTAATAAGAAAAACCAACGGATACTCTTTTAAACTGATCACCCTGTATATCTTCACTTCATTAATACAGTGTAAGTGTTATGTAAATTTATATCTATAGTTAAAAAATGACACATTATAGCTACAACTTATTTCAAGCGTTATATTTTATAGGGGATTCCAAACATTATATATATATATATATATATATATATATATATATATATATATATATATATATATACTAGTATATAGCCCCGTCAAAAATGACGGAATGTGAACGATAAATCTTGAAAACAATGTTTAGATCATGAAGATTACCACGTGATCATTCAAATGTATTTTCAGTTTTTGTTTATAAATCAAATGTGTTTCGATATTTTCTAATTTTCGTTCTGAAATTAAAAAAATTCTACCCGATCAATAAATATGAATAACAATAAAAAAACTGCTGGTTGACAAAAAATATAGGCCCGAAAACACAACAGCAATAACACATCCCAGTGTTCCGTTAAGTGCTCTATTTAAAGTCCTCATAATAAGAGTAATCTAGTGTGTCACTCACACGACTTTCTCTTACCCTGAAATTTAATGCTATAAGTACAGGTTGGAGATTAAGAGGTAAGATAACGTGTACTGTTATGTAAACCTATGTTAAACAATTCAAATTAGGGTTCGGAAGAGTTTTATATGATAATTAGTTCTGGCCCCCCTCAACCCTCCGTTTCATTAATGCACCTACATTTATATAGAACTTAATTTGGTTATTAAAAAATAATTCAGTTTAAAAAAAATAATTTGTTAAAATTATTATTTTAAAAAGTTATCTTGTATGATAATACATACGATTTCCATATTAGAGAAATAGTATAACACTAAATATCTAAAAAAAAGTTGAATTTATTCTCAATATTAAAGTAAAAAAAAAAAAAAAAAATGTTAAAAATGAAAGAAATCAATAAATTTATTTTAAATTATCGTAGATCGATGGTTCAACCATTCGATTTAAAAGTATTCTCGAGATATTTTAAAAGATACCCATCATGAAAATTTACTCCACTCGAGGGAGGACATCTACTCTAGGGGGGGGGGGAGGCTCCTACATACACAAAAAAAATTTTCCCAGTTGACTATCTCTATTACAAAAAATATGTATTCGTTTCATTTGGTTTAGTGCAGTCTATAGATGTTAAATTCTACTTACCTGCAATTTCCCCCATAGACCGCCGTAATGTATTTGAATACTTTTGAATGTCCCTGTACACGAATCATTTGCTTCATCTTAACGAAAAGCTTACTGTAGCATCCCTATATGATACACATTTAGAATACTGAGTTTGGAATTTCTGCTACTATTTGTTCTTGAGATATGCTGATAACAGACACACAGATAGACACAGAGACCATTCGCTAAAAACGTGATTTTCGTATTCAGGGGACCTCAGAACATGTAAGTATAACAAAAACTCACGTTCGAAAATTTGACCCTAAAACAATACTTTCTCGACCCTATGGGTAAGAGGAAGTAAATAACGACTCACTTCATTTTACCAAAATACTTTTTTTAAGACTATCGAAGATCCTGTTTCCAAATACGTAAGCGAAATGTGACGTCACTGACCGTCCGTGGATGCAAGAAATGATTCCCTATTTTAATCGTCCATTGTATATTTTGTAAAAAATTATTAAAAATCGAAGAAAATTATTTTCCGATTTTAATACCCGTATTTGGGTATAGGTATGATATCGTATCCATGTGTTAGACTGAGTTATTTTGCTGTCAAATTGACAAAATTTTAAATTTCAAAACTGTGTCATCTTTGGCGTTTTTTGTATTTGGCGATTAAAAACATACTACGAAAATATACATGCCAGATGTTTATTTTCGTAATACGTATTGTACGATATATTGTTTCATATAATTCAGTTAAAATAACCATGATTTTTTAAAGGAATGAAATATGTTCGCCAAATAATTTGGCGATATATTTTTTCCGCCAAGGATGACAGATATATTAAATCTATTCCGCTGCAACATATGAGTATCTTATATCAGACACGTTATTTAAACATTTGAAAAGAAATTTGACTTCAAATTATGATAGAATATTTATCATTTTCCTTTTAATTAGTATATTAGTTGGATATTTATTGTGTAAATATCATCCTTTGAAATGAAATGTTTATGTTTTCAATCAAATATGGAAATTTGCTATTTTATTTTTCTAAAGTTTTGAAATTTAAAATTTAAATTTTATCAATTTTACAGCAAAAACAACTTAATCTAACGCATGCACACGATAACTAATACATATCTATACCGAAATATGGGAATTAAAATCGGGAAATAATTTTCCTCAATTTTTAATAATTTTTTACAAAAAATCCAATGGGCGATTAACATAGGAAATCTTTTTCTTGCATCCACTGACGCCCAGTGACGTCATCACTTTGCTTGCGTATTTTCTAACTAACTATCTAATAACTACAGACACTCCATGCTAACCCAAATTCACCTCTACTCTATACTCCCAACCAGCTATCTCACCCACAACATCGCCAAAATATCCAGGATCCAGCTAGGGACTTTCTCATTCTCAACCGAACATTTTATCTTGACTCGATATTATCACCTTAGACTACCCTACTTTCAATACTCATTTCAACTGGTGACCTTTACTTGCCCAACCAAACATTCTATCCCAACTATAACTTTACATTAATTTCAAAACTAAAATCAACTGGCGACATTTACGTACTGAACTCGACGCCAATCATACCATACAATGTAAACAAATAATGAAGCATGATAAAAATATTTAAAGACTTTAATATGTTTTTACAAATATATTTTAAGATTTTTAAGGCTTTAATATGTTTTAGAAATATTTTAAGCGTTTTTTTTTTTAATGAAACAGTCAAAGAGTCGTTCATTTGCAATTAAAGAGTTGTCCATTTGGAATTTGTATTTTCTGAATGGCAACAAATTATGTTTGTTTTTATTTGGCATTGCGTTGTTTATAATCATGAAGTTACATAATTCTATTTATAGGTTCATGTTTATAATAGCCAGTGATCCGTTATATTTAATTAAACATTTAAACATTACAATTGAATAGTTTTTCAAGGTTTTAGACGGAATAAATAACAATATGTGCGATACAAAACATGTATGAAAATGATATGTATGTTTTCGTAAGTTGAATTGAACAAATGGGAAAAAAAAAAAAAATGGCTGCCAAAAGTCTCTGTTTTGAAGCGGTGCAAACCGGAATCGTGAATGACAGATGAGGATGAGGGTCATTATATATATATATATTAATACGTATGTATTTTTGTTTGTATTTGGTTCCCTTTCTGCCTTGGGAACAAGCTTTCGCTGGAATATATGTGATATAGCATTTTCTTTTTACCCTTGAAGTTTTAAGATATTACATGAAATATTCTTTTTTCTTTTTCTTTTTATTTATTTTTTATTATTCGACAAAAATATCTAGATTCGAAATTGTTCCTTCACCTATGTCAGTAAATGTATAATCCCTTTCTTTTTTTTCTTTTTTTTTTTTATTTAAATTTATTTTTCCGAAAAGCTGTTCTTTGTGTTTGAAAAAATATTTTTATTTTATTTTATTGCATTAAGATCATCCATATTTTTATCCTTATGTTTCAATATGTAATTTTTAGTTGTCTGTTCTTTTTAAATTTATAATTATAGATAATGTTGTATAATTATTTTGCTACCTGGATATTATACTTTAGTATGCTGAAAATTATTATTAATAATATTATATTTCCTTTCTTTATTTTTTTAAATAGAATTTTAGGCAATCTATTTTGCATAAAATTTTAAATATCGCATAGCTCAACGCTTGGCGGAATAATGTAAGAGGAGTTAGCACATGGCATATCAGCATACAGATTAAATGAAGCTAACTGTTGCCCACTCAAGATGGCTGTCGCAATAACCGCGCTACCGGAAAGCCATATTAAGTACATCAAAACATTATTTATTGTTGTGCTACTTAATGGCTTCTGTGGTTATGATTTTGGCTACATGCTTTTCCGGAGTTGGCATACGGCATATCGGCATACAAATTAAATGAAGTTAACTTGTCTATTCAAGATGGCTGCCGCAATAGCTCACTGAGAAAAAAAATATGTACCGCCTTCATCTAGAACGAATAAGTGGTCATTTTCTAAATCCCTTAACTTGAAATATAGATTTCCGAGCTAGGCGCATAAGGTACGCCAGCAAACTGAATAGACAAAATGATCGCGAATTTCTAGAGGGTGAAACAATATTCTGAATCTTTTGTATTGCGAGAAATTCTCGCTTGATTTTCTAGAATCGGGTCATAAACCAAGATTATAATTGCTGAAACCCGCCTCTTGTATTCGCATTTATTTGCAGAGATTTTTAAATAACTTTGCCTTCGAGAATACAGGCAAACGCTCTAAAATTCTAATAGGGGTTTCTAGAACTCGCTTTCAAAGGTGACTAGAATTTATAAGGATGACATGGAACTATTTTTTCTAGAGCTACAATTTAGATTCTAGATGTCAGTTACAGAATTTTTTCTCGGTGCAGCGCTACTGCGGGAGCTTTATTGAACATACCAAAAATTAGTTAATTGCTGTGTTATTTAATGCCTTCTGCAATTACGATTTTGCCTGCATGTTTTTCCGGATATGCCATCTTCTCTTGTAACATTCGTTCAAGGCCCAATGTGTATATGCCGCAAACTTTTATCCTTTCTAGGTGTCAATTGCATCCAGAGCTGCCAACCAAATCCGGCAAATTGTTAGTACCGCCCCTTTTTCTACACCACTTAATTTTTAGAGTAATTCTCTTCAAATATATTTACGATGAATGAAGAAAACAAATACTCTAAAAATTTAGTGGTGTAGAAAAAGGGGCGTTTTTCTATGGGCGTTAACAATTTGCCGGATTAGGTTGGCAGGTCTGTGCATCAAATAAAATATTTTCCATGACGGTGTCGTTTCCGCATTTCTTATCTCTTCTAAGTAATTATGGGAGAATTAATATTTTAACCCTACAAGGCACCCAGTTCCATACGTGGAACACCGACTTTAATCGTTCCTATAGCTATAAAACTATTAGTAGCGACATCTCTTGACATCTTGATAGAAGCTACTGACGTTTAGCAATGTAGTAATACGAATCTTTACCTAAAGAGGTCGTTCGTGTTTTTGCCATAGTGCACTCAGTGTGAAATTTGAATGAAAGTGATACGTTAGTCGTTTGTCTGAATTCAAAAATAAAAAAAGAATAGTTGTTGAACAGTTTTGACTCGAAAAAAAAAAAAAAAAAAAAAAAATACTGTGTGTTATAACGAAGTGTATATTTTGCAAAGGTAAGTTGTTTTTTTTTTATTACAACAGTAAACGTATTAGTAAATCATATTTTTATGTATGTTTATAAGTTTTCCCTATCTTCTGATCACTAATTACAACCTATATATTTTTGTCGCGCACTAAAAAAAAATTGAGCCTTGTAGGGTTAAACCTTACTGCACCATGTTATTCATTCAATATATTTTATTACTACCTTTGTGATAAAATAAAATTATAAAGCATTTCTGTATCTATACTGATTTCATTTCTTTTAAAGAACTGTGGTGTAAGTTTTTTGAAATTAAATTTTTATTTGAATTGTACGTACAGTCGAACCTCGTTAACGTGAATCTCAAGGGAGATAAAAAGTCTGTTCATGTTATTAGTAGTTCATGCTATTAGTAACTAATCTTCATATAACTAAAGTAATCTTCATTTTATCTGGGATTGTGGAAATAGTTCATGTTAAAAGTAATTCACGTTAACGAGGTTCGACTGTATAATAGAAAGTAATTGGGTACTATACTACAATTAGATTTCACTTACCCTTTTGTATTCAGCGGACGACAGATTTCGCAAAATATTGTGACCTTCTTGCTGTAAAATATTAAAAATATCAATAAGTATAAATAATTCACAACAATTTAAAAAATTTAAATTACTCCATAATGTAGATTTTTGCGCTAAAATAATTTGGATAGAATTTCGATAAACCGTTTCATGTATTTCACCAAACTCTCTTTGATATAATATGAACTTTGCAACTTTATAAATGAGCATTGAATTTTATTTTGGAAAAGCAAATATTTACTATAATATGAAGTGTCATTGATTCATGTTCTTAAAATATCCAAAGCTTTATTTTGCATATAATGAATTTAATATGTGTGATTAAGAATGTATTACTTCAAGAAATTTTAAGAATTAGTTAAAAAAGCTAAAAAGGTTTTCATCACCCTCTTTTTAAAATTTGTTTTATACTCTTATTTTTCTTTTAAATCAACCGGTACCATAATTTCTAGCACATAATCCGCAGGTCAAACGCATTAGTTTTACTCCAAAAAATTTAATTATCAGAAAAAGCTATATTATTATGGGGAGAAATAAGTAAATAAACGCGTACAGATATTACTTTGTTTGTTAATTAAAATTTCTGATGTGGAAAATTACGGTAGTCATTCTACGAGACGAAGCCTGTTAGTACAATATTTAAGGCTATATTAAGAACATTTTTTATTCATTTTATTCTTTGATAAGTTCTTTTAAAATAAAGCTATCGAATGTTATCATTCGTACAATGAATTAAACATTAAAAACAAATCCTATGCTATTATAAAATAAGTCTTAGAAAAAAATATATATAAAATAAAGATTGTTTTATTTTTATTTTTATCATGTACAGCTTTTAATTTTTCTTCTTCTTCTAATCTTTGAACAGCATACCATATCTGCCAACATTCTAATTAATATTCCGTAAAGTTGTTAGTACCCGCCCCTTTTTTCATACCATTTTAATTTTAGAGTAATTTTCTCCAAAAATAATTACGATTAAATGAGAAAAAGACCCTAGAAAAATATTGGTGAGAAAAAAAAGGCGGATACTAACAATTTTACGGAATATTAATTAGAATGTTAACAGGTATGGCATAATATAATATAATTTTAATGATATATTAAAGATACTGGAGCCGTTTTTTTTCTTTTCGTGTTAACAATTTCTGATTTCTATCACAAATTGTAATAAATAAATAAATATTAAACTAGTATGCTGTGGCCATCACAAAACTTTCTTCTATACCAATCTATATAACAGCGTCACCTATTAGTTTACATGCACAAATATTTAATCAACATAACTTCTCACAACAAAAATTTTACACATAGAATTTGGTGCAGTTTTCACTGAGAAAAAAAATATACCACCTTCATCTAGAATGAATAAATGGTCATTTTCTAAATCCTTAAACTAGAAAAATATATTTCCGAGCTATGCGCATAAGGCACGCCAATAAACTGAATAGACGAAATGGTCGAGAATTTCTAATCTACCCATTTCTAGATGGTGAAACAATATTCTGAATCTTTTGTATTATGAGAAATTCTCGCTTGATTTTCTAGAATTGGGTCATAAACCAAGATTACAGCTGCTGAAACCCGCCCCTTGTATTCACATTTATTTGGAGATATTTTCAAATAGGTTTGTCCTCGATAGTATAGGCAAACGCGCTTAAGAATTCTAATAGAGGTCTCTAGAATTCTCTTTCGAAGGGGACTAGAAAATTTTTTATAAGAAATTTATAAGGATGACATGGAACTATTTTTTCTAGAGCCACAATTTAGATTCTAGATGTCAGTTATAGAATTTTTTTCTCAGTGTATTCGAGTGCCTTATACTTATAGGTCGGAAATCTATATTTCTAGTTTAGGGATTTAGAAAAGGACCACCTATTCTTTCTAGATGAAAGCGGTATATATTTTTTCTTAGTGTTGAAACCTCTTCAATCCAGAGTTCTACATATGTAGACCTCTCTTTTTTGCTTTATAATTTCTAAAATATTTAATATTTTTAGATTCAGACTAGACTACTAAAAAAATTGAATGATGCGGTTTTAAAAAGATACCGGCATATGTCATCCCAAAACTAAAGTTAACTTACGAAATAAATTGTTGTTCTAAATAGAATCGTAAAATGGCTCCAAAACAAAGAGCGTGTCCGAAAAAGTAAGTCATTTTCATTATTGCTTGAATGCTTTATAGAATGAAAAGTTTTATCATTGTGTGTTATTAACATATTTAAGGCCATAAAATTTTAATTTTTGCTGTACTTAGTCAGAGTTTAGTAATGTAGTAAATTAGAATTTAGTAAATTTAGACCTATGCATATGGATATTATATTGCTAGCGCCCTAAAATATTAATTTCAGAAAAATTCATTTTTCTGTAATCTATAACGTGACACATGAGTCGAAAAGCCATGAAAATTTTATTTATATTGTTATTATAGCTTCAGGTGCGAAGAGGTTAACCGATAAATGCTGAGAAACTGAACTGAATCAGCTTAATTCATAATATCCATCTCACGCATCAATTTTGGTGCATATTTACATAGTTTAAAATTTGAGATATTGCCTTTTTATACACAGAGTTAAGTTGCTACATAATAGTATGCTACCTATCGTCCGGCATACACTAAAACTGAACCACAGTCTTTCATTATGGCCCTCTTTTTTATCCAGTTTTATGCATTTTAAGCACTATAGAAGCTGAGATATAACTTTCCATTAAATGGTAGAAATTGGAGCAAAGCAGCACCCTCTATTAAGAGATGCATTCGAAAAGTCAATCAGCACCAACTTAAGTCCAGTTCCAATCAAATATAAATTTATTTTGACTGTTCATTGAATCTTGAGATACAGTGCCCACAAAATTTTGTTAACACACATAGATGTACATTTCCTAAAAATGATTAATGCGTGTAAGCTGCAAATCCATCAAAAACTGGAGCTCTAAAATTTTCATGAACCAATAATGTCCTCTTGTGTGTAAAGAAAAATGAAAGTAAAAATTAATACAAGAAACATTTTTAGGACTAAAGAAATCATTAGATTAATAGAAAACTCTTGTGAATGGTTTTCTCTGAGGAATTCATCTTCAAATCGAAACAAATAGCCATTTTAAAAACATTCATTATCTCAATTATTTCCACTAAACTATGCATTTATTTTCTACAAAAAATTGTGCAATTTTGTTTTTAAATGCAATAGCTCGAAAGCTAAAAATATAATAATAATACACTATTTGAAAAAAAAAAAAAAAATCATAAATGTTAATCAAAAGTTAGAAAAATGTTTATCTTTCTAATTTTAAATAGCATAGTCTTTGTATTTAAACTTTAAAACACTTTTTCCCACCCCATAAAATTGAATACAAGACAACCGGTTTCGAAAAAGCGTGGCCTGGCCTTCCTTCTTCAGGTGCAGAAAACATGTGCTGCTGCCTTGGAGGCAAAAGCAAGACTGAAAGTAGGGCGCGGAGGGGTTTGCCTCCAAAGCAAACGTGTTTTTTGCACCTGAAGAAGAAAGGCTACGTCCTTTCGAAACCGGTTGTCCTGTATTCAGTTTTTTGGGGTGTGAAGAAGTTTTAAAGTTTAAATATTAAGTATACACCAGTTTTGAATTAAGTTTAGTCTTTGGTTTCTCTGACATATCTTCCAAGAAGGAAAGATTTTTAAACTTTGCTTAAAACTACTTTAAGAGAATTCAAAAACTTGACATAGGGTAAGTGCACCAGTGACTGACACTTTTAGACTCTGATGTTTTTAATGTTCTAGTCATCAGAAAATATTTTTAGAAATCTTAAGTTAATACAAATGGCATGAAAGACATTCAGAACCACATATATGTTAAAATATATACATTTGATAACAATTATTATTATTATTATTATTTTATGAATTTTTATTTGACACCCACTCAGTGTTCCAGTAATTGACATTGCCAATTTTTCCTTTTATTAGTAATTGGCACCGTATGTTCCAGTGTTTGACACTACTAGTTATTCATTTTACCAGTTATTAGCACCCTATGCTGCAGTGTTTGACATAAAATGTTAAAATTCTTATATATAAATATATGATTTTAATATTTTTCTTATTTATTAATTATTTCGGGATAGATGTCAATTACTGGAGCACCTATCCTACATATATATACATATTGTACAGTCAGCCAAAAAAAAAAAAACGCCCCCCTCCCCACCTAATTTCGCCGTAAATTATCGTAGAAGCATGCGGCTGGTACCTATCGATCTACATCAACGTCTAGTTTTTAATGGTATAGTTCGATTTTACTAAAGGGGTCATCTACATATTAAAACAGGTATAAACTTCATTTTTTTCAATAACGACCCCTATTTTTGACCTCATATTCCGATTTTTGAGATCAAGGCAGTTCGGAAAACCTACCCATTTATATACTTTAAATCAATTCTAAACAGAGTTACACGTGAAAATGTGTTAGGGGACCGTCTATACATTTAGAAAAAATAAATTTTGATCTACCACGCAATATACATTATTTATTAAATTTCACACCGGAAACAAAGTTTAGAAATGTTTATTACAAAACAAAAAACGATTCTAATTCGCAAAACTTTCTGTGTTAGTTTATGAATTAAAAGATTTTTATTGGTTTCTATTTATTAAACATTGAATAGTAAAATATATCACTTCATACGAAGAAAATTAAATAGCTTGAATCATATGAACCCTACAATACAATGTTGAATTACAAAAATCTAGGTACCACGGTAAAAGAATAATAGTAATAATGATAATAATATTAATAGCGGTTAAAAGAAAAAAAAAAGTGCTTAATATTTAAGAAAAAGAATTACCTACTTCTTGTTGGGTATATTTTTATTTTATACAGTAAGCCCCGCATGAAAGTGTTACTATAAAGTTTTACATTTAATTTTAGGCGTACAAACCAACAATAGATAATATACAAAAATATAGATAACAAGATTTAAACTAAAATCTGAGAAAGGATATATAATATTTTCGCGACTGCTGATGTAGTTTCACGTCATTTGTAAATCTGTAACTCCTCCAGTGGGCGTTTCTTTCACAATTTGTGTGTTACGATATTTCTTAAGAATATTCCTTATATTCATATTTATATAAACAAAATAGTATGAAACAAATAATTTCACTAGAAAGAGTATAATTATTGTGTATATTCATATGAAATAAATATGGATATAGAAAAAACGGTTTCCTATTGCCTAGAACGAATATTCCCCGTTCTGCAGTCGTCTACTGTACTTGAATTCTTAATTTTAAATGCGTAAAATCTATATCTTTAAAAGTTATAAGACATATTACTTAGTTTTAAATTATTTTTCCGTGATAAATGTGTCGTCAGTTTTACGCCGTGATTAGAATAATCGAAGATAAATAATATTGCGCTTTGTTTCAATAATAGATTTTAAAAACTTAAAAAAAAAATCCACTATATTATTTGGTATTAAAAAAAAAACATTTAATAAAAAGTTTATATTTTATTATGTTACGTCATGCGATAAAATTTAAATAGCATAAACGGTAGAGTAAACGAATGCAAAAATGTCACAACAAGATTAAAACAGAAATATGTTTTAAAAAATCTGATAAAAATTAATTATACTAATTTAAAAGAAAGCAAAAACAAAAGTATTTTTCACTGCATATTGCTCTTTCAAATAATAATCCTCGTCCTACCGCATTTTCTAAATCATGATATATAACTTGGGATGCACGAATCCTAGAATATTCAAGTTAAAAACAAAAGACAAAAGGGATAAAATAGAATTTTAGCAGTGAGAAACTAGAAAAAGTTATGTAATATTTAAGAACAAAGACTTAACATTTCAGAATCGAGTAAACTCCTTTTTGCAACGAAAGCCACGCCTTTACAGAATTTTTCTAAAACTTTACATTATAAAACAAAATTATTTTACATACTTCCAATTAAATCATTTAAATTTTGTCTTCAGCATTCAATATAGTAAATGCCATTGACATTTATGCATACCAGCGTCACATATAGAATCATATACGAGTATGCAAACTAGTTTTTTTAATACTGTTTCCGCAATATAGAGGCGGGGCTACATTTCTTTTGGAATTCTTTCCCAATCTCTTGCCTGCATTGAGATAATTTTATAAAAAATAAGCCAATTTGTGTAATAAACATCGAAATGTTCCTTAGAAAACAATTATAATAACATAAAGGTAAATTAAAATAGTTTTTCGTCAAAATGTATAGAAATATTGACTCACAGAGGATACAAATTATAACAAGTGACGCCCCCCTAACAGTAGTAAAAAATGAAATATCACTGTAACTCAAAAAATAATGTTAGGAACGAGCTGTAAATTTGGAAACCCATGTTTTTGATGATGCCCGTTCTATTCGTGCAAAAATTAACATAGGTCATAATTCATAATTTTTTCAAATATGAATTTATTAATAATTTTCATAATTCAACAAATGTTTTTTTAGCAAAAATTTGCATGGAATATGTTTGGGTCACTTCATTCTAACGAATAATAATAAAAAAAAAAAACAGAATTTAAATATCATAATTATTTTGGAAGATATGATTTAATGTTTGTCACATTCATTTAACATTAGCATCCCCAAACTTTGACAGCTTATAACTCTATGAATAATTGAGCGAAATATATGTATAAACTATACCATTTTCCGTGATGATTTGATCCAAAGAATTCAAATAAATTATAAAAAAGGGGGGTTACCATTGAAATAAATGAAGTTGATGTCAGTTTTAATATGTAGACGACCCCCTAAGTAAAATCTAACTATAACATTATAAACTAGACGTTATTACTAACTGATCGGTACCAGTCGCATGTTTCTACGATAATTTACGGCGAAATTAGGTGGAGGGGTGGCGTTTTTTTTTTTTTTGGCTGACTGTACAGAATATTAGATTTACATGTGAGAAGAACTAATTTTGAAGGACAATATATCTGTACTGATAAGTATAAAGGATTTAAGTCAAAAAATGTCGATTTTGAGTTAAGTACATAGTCAGACCCAGAAAAAAATTCTGTATCGATTGGTATAAAGGATTTAAATCCATGTCATTTAGTCTTTGAGAAAATCCATTGGTAAAAAAAGATTCAAGTCAGAAATTTAGCATTAATCTTTGGTATAAAATATTTAATTCAATTTTTTTCCCCTTTATTAAAGGGCCGCGGTAGCCCAGTCGGTAGAGCGCCGGCCTCGTAATTGGAAGATTGCGGGTTCGGTACTCGAGCCGGCCAAAGACCGTCGTGTACACTAATGGTGGCTGGTGCACGTAAAATCTGTCGTGGCTGCAAAGTCCTCCATGTTCCCATCAAAAATTATACCTCTGGGGGTGACCGAAGCGGGAGAGCCATCCCTTCCGTGGAGGATCAAAATTGTGATGGCATGTCTCCGGACCACCTCTAGAGGTGTGTCCCAGACCGTCGCCAATTGCCCATCTGCGCAGCATTAGTGCGACGTAAAACCCAACCAACCAACCAACCCTTTATTAAATGAAGATTGACAATCGCTGAAGGGTATAAAACGTATAAACCAACATAATTCCTTTTTCCTAATGGATTCTTCTGATTAGTTTTTAGTTAGTTTAACTTTATTTTTCGTCTCCTGAAAAATCAAGACTATGGACTTAAATCCTTTATACTTACCAGTACAGATATAACCTATAAAGAACAGAAAATCAAATGCTAGCTTAGATACTTCCATTCAAAATGATTTTTATATTTCTAGAAGAAGACAGATGGCAGTGTCTTATCAAGCTAAAAGTGGGCCCTGGGCCCAATGTGCTTTCGGCTTTCTTCCTTGCCTTATTAAACTGGCAGGAAAAATGAATTATTTTTAACACATGAAAATGGTTTATATGAATATATAAATTAGTATTGGCTTATTATTATTAGATACTTAACATCTTAACAGCTTCTGAAAACATTCCCCCAGTGGGTTTTTCCACTCTTCGGGAAAAAAAAAAACCTCATAATTTTATTTAGAAATACATAATTGAGTGAGATACTCTCTACTTTGTGAAAAATTTCTCTTTGCTTTAGAAGTGAAATTTCAATGAAGTATTGTTTTAAAAAACATTTTTTTTTTCTTAATTGAAAGAGAAATTTTAGTCACCAAAAATTTACGCTTCTGGACCAATACCCTGTATTAGGTTCGTATATTTGTAAGGTTGAGACTGTGGTAGGTCACCATAGGTTGTTTTGAAATTATGCTGGATCCAGCGACGTAATAAGCGGGGGAAAGCTAAGAATGCTTCGGCGCCAGTAGTCGGCGAAATTTTTGGTTGGAATAGTTTTGCATCAGCATAGCGCTGCAACGAAGAAAGTAAATTGCGGAGTGTGAGTGAATACGAAGAAGCTTTAAAGTTTTGTTAAGTGAAGAGATTGGAGTTGATGGAGATTAAGTATAAATATGAATGTATCGGTGGTGTAGAAGTGTGTGGAGTAGAGGAGAATAGTCTTTAGGCGAGCATTTAGTGTTTTGGATTCTTAGTTCGGCGAATATTGTGGTGTTAGTGAAAGAGTTGGATTAGAGTGGAGAAATTGGTGGATTAGCATTAGGGTATCCTTCCACCTTTGCCTAGTTTGAGAAGTGTCATGGTTCGTCGAGAGCAGCCTTCATCCTATTACAGTATCATCATTTGGTGAGATCTATTCCGCATTTATCTAAGTTATTTATTAAAACTATTTTTCTTAAGTTACTTAAAATTTGATATTGAGTTTGGCCCAGCTATCCTCCCCGTTCTTAAGCTCTAATAAAACATTATTTACATTTTAATTGAGTCTCGTACTATTTCTACTTAGTTAAGTAAGTTTAAGATGGGGTCTGCATCAACGCAAACCCCACATATTTATGAAGCTCTGGTAAGAGAAGGTCTTTCTTCTTACACACAAAAAAAAAAAAAATTGAAATGCTTTGGGAATTGATTTTCTTTTCCAATCAGTTCATCCCATAAACAGTATTTCACAAGCCTTATAACTCGTTCACATCTTCATTTTAGATACTTTTCGCTACATTTTTAATTTTTATTATCAAAGAAATCAATTGTGGCATCATAATTATGCATGTATCTATTTAAAAAAAAAATAACAACCCCTATGATTCTTACATTTTCCTTTCCAATATATTGCTAAAACATATCTTCGTTTAATACGCGAGCGAAGTGGGACGTCACTGACCGTCCGTGGATGCAAGAAAAATATTTCCTATGTTAATCGCACATTGGATTTTTTGTAAAAAATTATTAAAAATCGAGGTAAATTATTTCCCGATTTCAATCCCCATATTTAGATATAGATATGTATTAGTTATCGTGTGCATGAGATAGATTAAGTTGCTTTTGCTGTAAAATTGATAAAATTTGAATTTTAAATTTCAAAAGTCTAAAAAAAAAAAAAAAGGCAAACTTCCATATTCGGTTGAAAACATAAACATTTCATTTCAAAGGATGATATTTACACAATAAATATCCAACTGATATACTAAATGGGAAATGATAAATATTCCATCATAATTTGAAGCCAAATTTGTTTTCAAATGTCCAAATAAAGTGTCTGATTTAAGATACTAATATGTTGCAGCGGAACAGATTTCATATCTGTCATCCTTAGCGAAAAAAAAAAGAAAAAAAAAATCGCCAAATTGTCTGGCGAACACATTTAATTCCTTTCAAAAATCATGGTTATTTTAACAACGTATAGTAAGAAAATAATCAATAATATGAAACAATATTTCGTACAATACATATTACGAAAATATATATCTGGCATGTATATTTTCGTACTGCGTTTTTGATCGTGAAATACAAAAAACGTTAAGGACGACAGAGTCTTGAAATTTAAAATTAAAATTTTGTCAATTTGACAGCAAAATAACTCAATCTAACGCATGCACACGATAACTAATACATATCTGAACCCAAATACGGGGATTAAATTCGGGAAATAATTTTCCTCGATTTTTAATATTTTTTTACAAAAAATCCAATGGGCGATTAACATAGGAAATCTTTTTCTTGCATCCACGGATGGTCACTGACGTCATCAATTCGCTTGCGTATAGAAATTCACAAATCTATTAATATACACATGTAACTGAAAAAAAAAAAAAGTTTTTTTTTTTTCCTTTAATCCTAAAGAGATTATCAAACAATTTTTACTGAAAAATAAATTACAGTTTTTCGGTAAAGTTGCATTGAAATGCATTTTAAACTTCAATTCATGACAGTTTATCGTAACTGATAATCTATTTTCTATTTAAAATAATATTATAGTTTTAAAAAATTAAAAAAAACACGCTTTTATAGAAATGTGAACTAAAAAGCAGAAAATATCTATCTTAGTATTAAAATGCAGGGTAAGAGAAAATTGTGTGAGTGACACACCGTAATATTTACATACATTTAAATCTTTAATTAAAATAATTTAGAACTAAACGAAAACCATTTTTAAAAAATCTTCCCTGACTGGGCTCGAACGCTAGACCTTTAGGTTCGTAATGCGGAGCTTTACCTCACAGCCACAGCGTTCACGTAGGGAAAGTCTTTTTTTTACAATATAGATTTTTTGTTTGCTCCCAGAGCTGTTACAAACATACATACAGGTGAAGCTAATAAAAGCGTGTTAAAAAAAAGAGTCATGTATATATGATAGTACTCTACCACCTTCGGACTACCCTTCTCACTTCATCAATAGTGTGTTACTTGGCTGTTCATTAAATAAATAAATATACAAAATTGTTTTGTAACTGACTATTTATTTGTAACATAGACTGTCATGTAAAACTGGGCAGGCAATATCTGTATTCTGAATGGATATCCTGCTATCCATATAAAACACACAAAAAATAAGAATAATTTGCAAAAATGTATTCAACTGATTATAGATATTGCACTTCTATAGATTTTACATAGAAAAGGCATTGCTATATTGAAATGGCGATAACCTACTAAACAAACTCCACAAGTTTTCAACGAACACACGATTTCTTTTCATATCAAATTAAAAAAACTGAAATACAACAGTGTATTGAAATTGTCAATCTACCTGCAATAGAGACGCTGTCATGTATAAGTGATGACATGAATCTATTGGACTGCCCCGTTAATTCATCAATGAATATACTGTTATTCACATGATATATAAAAATAAGAATAATTCTCGGCAATACATTCTGACTGTCAATCTACCTGCAATAGAGACACTGTCATGTATAAATGAGGACAATCTATTGGACTACCCCGTTAATTCATCAATGAATATACTGATATTCACATGATATATAAAAATAAGAATAATTCTCGGCAATATATTCTGACTGTCAATCTACCTGCAATATAGACACTGTCATGTTGAAGTGGTGATGTTCCAAAACTGAGGTAGAGTAGATGGCCGCCAGTGGGGATGCAGAATTCACAAGAAATTGGTTCGTTTTTCCTCTGTGATCCAGATCGTGGCATAAACAGGCTACGTAAAGCGATAGTTCCTGAAGTTAAAAGGAATGCTATTTCTTATTAAAACATACAAATGGTGGTAATCTATATCAAATACTTCATAATTATATAAAGTTGTAAGTTAATTGAAATTATTAATTCTCATACATAAATTATTCATATTTTCTTTATGAATAGGAAGAATAAAATATCTCACAAGGAAACATTCAAAAGGTGTCGTCTTCAAAAAATATATGTGATTCTACTCTTCATGAAACACCAGAAAGTGAAAAAAATATCGGCTAAAATGAATTATAGCGACCATAAAAAATTACACTAGTCTACAGTGGTTCGGTAACAACGGTCAAATTATTATTTTTATTATTAATTCCAATTTTTATTTAAATATCTGCAAGCAAAAAAGTCGCACAACGTCACATTTTTCTGTTAGAGTATCAGAAAATGGCAATTTTCACGAATTTTTATCATTTTCACAGTATCACAGGTTGTAACCCTTCCTGCTGGCAACCCAGAGTCCTGGCAAATCAGTGTCCCGGCAACCCTGTTTGTTTCATTTTTTTTTTTTTTTTTTTTTTTTTTTTTTGCTTAAATATCAGAAAATGGCAAATTTCATTACTTTTTTTTAAATTATTTTTACAATACAGTCGACAGCAAAAGTATCCGAGCACTAGCAAATAATTCTGATATCAAAAAAGTACATTTAATACTATTTTGTTAAATAAATCCTTATCGAATCATTTTCTTAGATTAACTAAGAACATGACTCGGCAAAGATTTATTTAACAAAGCAGTATTAAATGTACTTTTTTTAGACAGGGATTATTGCTTCCAGTACAGATTAACAAAAAATCTGTACGTGTTACAGATATTTCGCTATTATTTTTTAATTCTGCACTACAAAATTAGTTGAAAATAGCTAATTTAATTTCTGTTACCCTCCAAAAAAATTTTTTTTGTCGACTAGTGTTATCAAAATTAAGCATTTTTGGCGATTTAGCGCTGTTAGGTGATAAGTTCCCTAGCACCGAGATTGCCGTGTACGAACAGAACCGTGTTTTGCTTCTCCGCCGAGTACTCAAAATCAATCGCCTAGCAGTGTGAAATCGCCAAATATGCTTAATTTTGATAATTTTTTGTGGTCGCTGTAATTCATTTTAGCCGATAATTTTTTCACTTTCTGGTGTTTTATGAAGAGTAGAATCACATATATTTTTTGAAGATGACACTTTTTGAATGTTTCCTTTTCAAATATATGGTGGGATAATAATAATAATAATAATAATAATAAGCAATGTTTTTTCTTCATTTTTAAAAAGCATGTAACCTAATTCGAGAGGCGGAATAAAGTTTTAGATAATAATTTGTGTGCAAGATTCTTGCCCCAACTTTGGAAGCACGTCTTTTTTAATTTGAAGAAGTAATATTAATTCTTTACTAGAAATACAATGCTTTGTTCATGCCTTTCATGCTGTATTTACTATTTTTTCTTTTTATACTAATTAAACCAACATACGCTTAGTATACTTCTTATACTAGTTTCCATCGACATACATTTAGCTTTGCGAAGAGCTTGCCATCTTACTATTTTCTCAGTATATACTCAACTATTTTCTTTTTTTTTACAGAGCAGATCTTGGAAGAATGATATAAGAGGTTGGCATCTATTAGCACATAGCCTCCTAAACTAGATGCCTGTCGCGTGGCTTGGAAGCTTGGCAACAGTTGAAGTGGTAGACAACGCCACCTGATACAGATTGCGCGACTTTTTTATTCAACAGCCACAAAAAATTTTTAAAAGCGGGATATCATATACGTAAAAGGCGAATAGAATCGAAGAAACGTCGATTATATATATAATATATCACTTCTCAAAATTATTGGTGACAGTTGAATAATAATCTATTTAAAAAAAAACTTTTAAAACCTAAATTCTTATTATAACATATCATATAAATCTTTTCGAAGTTAGAATAAAATTTAATTAAAAAAAAAAAAAAAAAAAAAAAAAAAAAAAAAAAAAAGTAACTTTTTTGTTTATTAACCAAAATTGGGGAAATTTGAACTGTGTTAAGAAAAGAGAAATTATTTCTTAAAATTCACAACACCACACGATTGTCTATAAGTTTTGTTATTTTATTTTCTGATTAATGGCTAATATCTGCAATTTAATTATTCGTTTGAGGCACCTTTTTATTATTATTTTAGTTTATTATTATTTTTTTATATTATAACTTAACATTTTACTGATTTGGTTAATGTTTATGTGTTTTTCCTAATCATTTTTATTTTGTATTGTTAATTGTTTCATTGACATTTTAGTGAATATTCCGCCCAATAGAGGGCGCTTGTATTCCACAAAAAACTTTTTTGCTTCTAAAAAGAAATGTAAGGAAAAGCCTTCTTAAAAAAAAAACTTTTCAAAAATTCTTAGGATACTGTGTAGTCAACGATAAATTTTCTTTTATCAATTGACATCTTTTCTACTAATTGTCTGCAAAAATTAACACTCCGGACCTTCAGGGTATCGAACACGGGACTACCAGATTACTAACATGGCGCTCTAAACACCTGAGCCATGGAGAGACAAATAAAAATGCTTATATTTACTTTAAAATAGAGGCGCATTTTTTATTTGGTTGAGATTCACAAACATACCGTAGTGAATGACAGTAAGTACATAAGAATTTGGGGAAAATGTCGCGCAATCTCTACCAGGTGGCGCTGTCTAACGCTTCAACTGTTGCTAAATTTCCGAGCCATGCGACAGGCATCTAGTTTAGGAGGTTATGATCAGCGTTCAGGGAAGTGAAGTGAACTGTTGTGTATTCAAGATGGCTGCTACAATAACAGTCAAGGCTATCGCAGGAGCCATATTGAGTCTGCCAAAACATTGGCTAGTACTGTGTTATTTTATCGATTTGATAGCTTCGATAGCTATAGTTACAGTGACTTTTGTCTCGAACGATCCATATTGCATAATTCCACAATAACAAGGCAGAACTGCGTTACTTAATGTCTTCTGCGGTTACGATTTTAACTTCATGTTTTTCCACACATGCCATCTACTTTTATATCATTCCTACAAGAAACAAATCTGTACTGATAAGTATAAAGGATTTAAGTTTATATTCTTGAATTTTCAGGAGACGGAAAATAAAGTTAAACTAACTAAAAACTAATCAGCAGAATCGATTAGGAAAAAGGGATTATGTTGGTTTATACGCTTTGTTCCATTTAGTGATTGCCAATCTTCATTTAATAAAAGGAAAAAATTCAGCAAAATAACTCAATCTAACACATGCACACGATAACTAATACATATCTGAACCCAAATACGGGGATTAAAATAGGGGAAATAATTTTCCTCGATTTTTAATATTTTCTTTACGAAAAATCCAATGGGCGATTAACATAGGAAATCCTTTTCTTGCATCCACGGATGGTCAGTGACGTCATCAATTCGCTTGCGGATAGAAATTCACAGGTCTATACATCTGATCATCATTGGTATAAAATTAAATATTTTATACCAAAGATAAATGCTAAATTTCTGACTTGAATTTTTTTTTTTTTTACCAATGGATTTTCTCAAAGACTAAATGACATGGATTTAAATCCTTTATACCAGTCGATAGAGAATTTTTTTCTGAGCCTGACTATGTACTTAAATCAAAATCGACATTTTTGGACTTAAATCCTTTATACTTATCAGTACAGAAATATTCGTAAGAAAAGAGTTTAAAACAATAGAGAGAGACAGAAAAATTTGCTCAAAAGTAAAGTTTCTACTGTCTAAATTAGGAAATTTTGATACAAAACCCAAAACTATTTTATATATATGTGATAAATTTTAAATATAAGATGGAATAAAACACGAATTTTTAAATATAGAATTAGAACAGAGTATTTATAAACCAATGCGCAAATGCAGCTAAATGAAATATAAAACCATAATAAATAAGCAAAATAACCAAGGATAAATGAAAATTAATCCCAAAACACATGAGGGCGTTCTTCAGGGGAGCTCCCCCATGTAGGGAATGAAATATGAGAAGTTTCTGACGAAATTTTGGCTATTTAACGAAAAAACACGTTTCTAGTCCCAACTTCTCACAAGTGGAAGCAAAACCATACAGCAAACGAATTTAATTAATACAAAGCATAAAAAGCAATTAAATTCATAAATGAAGTACAAAAGCAAATATATCAAAATAAAATACATGAATATAAATAATATAAGAATACAAATATAAATAAATACATACTTGGAGAAACTCGAATAGTCAGTAGAATGAGGAAAATTGAAATCCCCCCAGTCATAAACATAGAGCCCGTTTCAGCTGGTAGGGTCACTCACCAGTTCTTAAATGTCGCTTTTAAATGCTTTGGGATTAATTTTCATTTATCCTTAGTTATTTTGCTTTTATATATATATATATATATATAGATATACAGGGTGATTGTAATTAAAATTATGATTTCATAACGCTAAATTTTAAAACTACAGGTCAGAATGGTTTGATATTTTACCAGAACAATAATGAGGCGATGAAGTTTTGTTTGGCAAAGGAAAAAAAAAATCTATTCCAAATCGTTAACCATCCGTAAGGTGTGTGTTTCATGAAGCTTCTATTTTTCTCTTGCCACTATGACTGTTTCCGGTATAAACACTTAATCTTGTCTTTTTGCTAAGAAAATTGTCGTAAGCCCTTGGAGTTTATTGTTTCTTGCTATTTCATTGTAGTGCAAAGAACATTCCTGTGTCTAATGAATCCATTTAGGCGTTTCTCCTTACATTTAGAGACCCTATGTGATAAGACACTGGACATTGACCCGCCAGCCGATCCGCCATGTTTGTTCAAGCTGTTATATGCGATACTATTAATTACGCTCTGTGAAATTTGATAAATAAAAATGCTTTATCGAGATTTTAATTAAAAGAAAAGTGTCATGCGCTGGTAAAATTAAATTATGTTCTACGGCGATCGACTGTTTTTTGAACGAACGTCCGCCATATTTGTTCAATATCCAGTCTCTCTCTATAGAGGGTCGCTACTTACATTACCCTGTCAGCGCCATCTATAAGGACATTTTGAAACTACTTTTTTTTCCTCCACCAAACAAAATTTCATTGCCTCAAGATTGTTCTGGTAAAATATCAAATCATTTTGACCAGTAGTTTTAAAAATATAGCGTTCTGAAGGTATATATATGTATATACCTGTATATATATATCACCCTGATATATATATATATATATATATATATATATATATATATATATATATATAGAGAGAGAGAGAGAGAGAGAGAGAGAGAGAGGCGATGATGTTTACTTGTAGATAAATTCAATCGTTTGCTAATAGAAATCTTCAGTTTAACATTGTGTTCCATTACTATTACTATTATTATTTAAAATCGTATTCAGTATGTGTGGTTGTGATGATAACAATATTAATGAAACGTACAAAAGTATATTACCTCAAGTGGTCTGAATTTCTCACTTTGCTTCATGACGGTATAAACAGAATTGGCTACACTAAATCCGTGAGTCCAGTTATGATAGGGCACTCTCCTGTAATTCTTTCTTACAGTTAGGGTGAAACGGACTAAGGAATCGTGATCTATCTTGATATCACTAAGGAAAAAAAAAAAAAAAAAAGATAATAATCACTTATGAAATAAAATTTAGTTAAAAATGACAATGAAAAACGAAACAAAATTGTTTTAATGGGCGATTTTATTTTAAAATTTTTAAATCAATCAGTTAATTCAGTTTTCAACCATCTGTACATTCTGTGATCAAATATTCATTCTGCAAATCCATAATTTTCAGGCAGCGAAATCTATGTTACGTTATCTGAAAAAGAAGGCAAAATATTTTATAATTAATTTATCTGGAGAGAACGATCCACTGAAATATAGATCAAAATGGATACTGTAAAGTTTTCCCCAAAATTGTCTTAAATAATCTGGTGTGTCACTCACACGACTTTCTCTTACCCTGAAATTTAATACTATAAATACAGGTTGGAGATTAAGAGATAAGATAACGAGTACTGTTATGTAAACCTATGTTAAACAATTCATATTAGGCTTCTGGAGAGTTTAATATGATAATTAGTTCTGTGTGAGGGGGGCTACCGCCCCCCTCAACCCCCCGTTTCATTAATGCACCTACATTTATATAGAATTTAATTCGGTTATTAAAAAATATTTCACTTTTTAAAAAATAATTTATTAAAATTATTATTTAAAAAAATTATCTTTTATGATAAGGCAGACGATTTCCATATTAGAGAAGTAGTTTAACACCAAATATCCAAAAGAAGTCCATTTTATTCTCAATATTAAAAAAAAAGTACGATTTTTTTTCTAAGTTTTTTTTTTTCGTTAAAAGTAAAAAAAATCGATAACTTTGTTTTAAATTATCGCAGATCGATGGTTCAACCATTCGTTTTAAAGGTATTTTCGAGCTCTTTTGAAAGATACCCATCATGAAAATCCCCCCTCGAGGGGGGACTTCCCCCCCAGGGGGGGAGGCGAGGCTCCTACATACACAAAAAAATTTTCCCAGTTAACTGTCTCTATTACAAAAAATATATATTTGTTTCATTTGGTTTAGTGCAGTAGACGTAATGTATTAGAATTCTCTTGATTGTCCCTGTACACGAACCATTTGCTTGATCTTAACGAAAAGCTTACTGTAGCATCCCTATATGATACACATTTAGAATACCAAGTTTGAACTTTCTGCCATAATTTTTTTTTGAGATATGCTGATAACAGACAGACACACACACAGACACACACACACACACACAGACACACAGATCATTTGCTAAAAACATGATTTTCGTATTCAGGGGACCTCAAAACGTGTAAATATAACAAAATCTCGCGTTCGAAAATTTGAGCCAAAAACAATACTTTCTCTACCTTATGGGTAAGAGAAAGTAAAAAACTCTTTAACTGACGCTTTTACTTGAATATTAACTTTTGTAGATGCTTAGTGGCAACTGTCACTCAGTTGTTGTCTTAAAAATAGTTCGACAATGCGTTTTAGTTCATTGAAACCAGCTAACCTGTAAACTCAAACCTCGAGAGGTTAATAATATTTTCTTTTGTATATTTTAAAAATTTAAATAGTTTTTTTTTTAAATTTAAATAAGCTATAATTTCTCTCATCAAGAAAGTATACCAAATTTAAGCTAATTATTTAAAGTATTTAAGCTAATTTCTCTCACCAAGAAAATATATCAAATTGCTGTATCTCATGCTATTGTTGGCATTCAACCTACGGCTGAGAAATTATTACTCACAAGGAAACATTTAAAAGGTGTCGTCTTCAAAAAATATTGAAAGAAATATTTGTGATTCTACTCTTCCTAAAACACCAGGAAGTGAAAAAATTATCGGCTGAAATGAATTACAGCGACCACAAAAAATTATGAAAATTAAGCATATTTGGCGATTTAGCGCTGTTAGGCGTTCAGTTCGCTAGCGCCGAGATTGCCGTGTACGAACAGAACCGTGTTTTGTTTCTCCGCCAAGTACTCAAAATCAATCGCCTAACAATGTGAAATCACCAAATATGCTTAATTTTGATAATTTTTTGTGGTCGCTGTAATTCATTTCAGCCGATAATTTTTTCACTTTCTGGTGTTTTAGGAAAAGTAGAATCACATATATTTTTTAAAAATATTTTTTGAAAACGACACCTTTTGAATGTTTCCTTGTCAGTATTAAATATGTGCAACCAAAGAAGGAAACAAGCAAAAAGACAGAGTGCGATCAATAGATCTTCCATCACCGAATACAAAAGACAGCTACAAATCAAAAACAAATTGTCCTTTCTAGTAGTGCCACATATGCTCCAAGCATAGACTGGATTTATCTCCTCAACTGTAAAACATGTCTGCTGAGATTAGGTCACATTGTTTAAAGAGAAAATTTTATTGTTTCGGAAGTTACGTCTATTTACCATTGTATTTTAATTTCTGCCGCTTAAAATGCCCCTAATCTTTACCCGATAAACTGAAACTCGGCTATTTTGAAACTTTAAAAGTCCCGACGTGAGCAAGCATTGCCGTTTCTAACTTTAGTCAAGAAAATTTAACAAAGTTACAACAAAATATTTCAAACAAGTTAGTTTCTAAATTTAAAATAATTGCTTAAAGGAAAAGATGTCCTTACCTCCCTACTTGTGGAAGATCTGTCAACATGTAAATGGAAGCCACCACTTTTTCGTCGGAGGTCAATATAGAAGTTGAAAAGTTGAAACTAGATTTAATAAAATGAATAAATAAATAAATAAATAACCAGGAATTCTTAGCTCATTTTTATTGAGAAATTTTTATGTTACTACTTGAAATAATTATTATTTTAAGCAAAAATCCGCGATTTATAAATTCTAAACAAAAGTACATTTTGAATAGACCGTTTCAAGCCCAGCATCATTCATGACATTTTTACAGTTAGGAAAAAGAAATTATTTTTAACGCCCAGTTGTTTAAAGCTACGTTCAAACATACAGGGTGATTTTAATTAATTACGATTTCAAAACACTATAATTTTAAAACTACCCATCAGAGCGATTTGATATTTTACCAGAGCAAGTATGAGGCAATGAAATTTTGTTTGGCAAAAGAAAAAAAAAAATAGTTCTAAAATGTGCCGTTAATTGTCCGTAAAATATTTGTTTCATGAAGCTCCTCTTTTTTTCTTTTCACTATGACTGTTTCCGCTGTAGAAACGTATTCTTGTCTTTTTGCTAAAAAAAATTGTAGTAAGCCCTTGAAGTCTATTGTTTCCTGCTTTTCCATTGTGCTGCTAACAACACTCCTGTGTTTAATGAGTCCATTTAGGCGTTTCTCCTGACATTACCCTCACAGTGCCCTCTATAGGAACATGTTGGAACTACTTTCTTCCTCCCCCAAACAAAATTTCATTGCCTCACGACTGCTGTGGTAAAATATCCAATCGCTCTGATGGGTAGTTATAAAATTATAGCGTTTTGAAATCGTAACTTTAATTATAATCACCATGTATTTCAAAATCGGTTTTAAAAGATTGATGTTATGATGAAAATATCTAATTCACTTCTTATGTAAATTGTGCAAATGTAAACAAACAGTTTCAACACACACACA
The DNA here is from genome assembly GCA_963930645.1 of Salticus scenicus. NCBI lineage: Eukaryota > Metazoa > Arthropoda > Arachnida > Araneae > Salticidae > Salticus > Salticus scenicus. Next base: position 32,612,723 of record OZ005652.1, on the reverse strand, counting down.
CACATATATATATGTATAATGTTTTAACTCTTAATATTATTTACTGTAAACTTTTACTGTTACAATATTTTAAATTTGTCTAACATAAAGAACTGTAAATTCTAAATAAGAGGTTTGTTTTTTATTTTATTTTATTTCGTAAACATTTTATTACACACACACACACATTACGTTATTCATAAAATATTTTAAAAAATCTGGAGTGACTCCACTCGACTTTCCGAACATTGAGTAATTAACAGTTTTGTAGATAAAGTAAAGAAAGAAGAGTTGTTAAACAAACAAAAGAAAGAAAACCATAATAGAGTGTTTGAGTATTTTTCTCCATCTATTACACGATGTTTTATTTAACGCTACTGAACTTTGAGCCCATAGATCATAATGATAAAGAATTTTTCGTTGTGTCCCTGTAAAAACCTATAAATGCTAGATTCACCAAAATGCTTATAGTTAGTGCAACAGTGATTTATAATACTCATATAAATTTTCAGCTCAATTCAATAAGGCGTTTAGATGCTATCGTACTTTTAAAAATTTAGTCCCATAGGCCATAATGATAAAGAATTTTGCTTTGTGTCCCTGTAAAAAAACTGTAAGTGCTAGATTCACCAAAATCTATACAGTTAGTTCAACTGTGATCTATAACATGTGTACAAATTTTTTGCTCAGATTAATAAGGCGTTTAGACGCTATCACACTTTTAAAAATTTGGCCCCATAGGCATAATGATAAAGAATTTTTCTTTGTGTCCCTGTAAAAAAACTATAAGTGCTAGATTCTCCAAAATCTATACAGATTGAGTATTTGTGACCTATAATATCTGTATAATTTTTTTGCTCAATTGAATAAGAAGTTTAGATGCTATCGCACTTTTAAGATTTTGCTCCCATAGGCCATAATGATAAAGAATTTTTCTTTGTGTCCCTGTAAAAAAACTATAAGTGCTAGATTCACCAAAATCTATAGGGTTCGTACTATGGTGACTTACAATATGCGTACCAACTTTCAGGTTAATCGAACAAAGCGTTTAGACGCTAGCGTGTTCACTCACAGACATACACACATACATACACACATACACACACATACATACATCATCGTAAAAATAGTGAAAACGGACTCAGGGCACCTCAAAACGTATAGAAACATCAAAATCTCGAATTCGGATTTTTGACATGATTACAATACTTTCCTCACTGTAGTGTTCGGAAAGTAAAAATAATTATAAAACTTACTCGTTCAGTGCTGTGTTTTCAATTGGCAACTTGGTCGATTTGATTGCCTCTATCTCTTCTTCACAGCAGGTGTTGTGGTAAGATAGAATCTCCAGAGCTACCTTGTGTTTTTGCTCTGAACGGCGTATTTTATCGTACAACTGGGAAAAGAAGAAATCAATAATCACAGTAAGCAGGTATTGACAAATTAGCGTGAATTAATAGGAATTTAGTTAATAAATAACCAGAGAACGATGTAGTTGTCTGTACAGAATACATAAGTGAATAATTAAACGTTTAGAAAATGTTTAAACAACTATAAATACAGCAAGTATACATAAGTTTAAGTAAAATAAGTCTTTAAAGAAAAAGATAATAACTAACAGGAAAATATGGAAATAGAGGAAAAAAATTACTTTTTCTTACTCATACGTGTTAGCGAAACCATTGTTTTCGGGTTACATTTTCGAAATTGAGTTTTTGTTATACATCCACATTTTGAGATGTGCTGATCCTCAAAATCAGATTTTTTTTTTTTTTTTTTTATGATTAGTATGTATGTGTGTAAATTCGTTTCCACTATAACTCAAAAACAAATATTATTAGGAAGTCTAAATTCGGTGTTCTTAATTTGTGTAGGTGTACCCCTCACACAGAAATATATGTGAAATAAAATTATTTCTAAAACTATCTTAAATTATTTTTAAAGCATATTCATATACATTCCTTGATGTACTGCCTTTAATCCGTAACTTATCTTTAAAGTATTCAAATTCAGGGTAAAATAATGTCGCGTGCCACAGTAGATTACTTTTCTTTTCTACGAATGAAATAATTGATGTAAGTAACAAAGAAATAATGAATAATCAAAACATATTTATGCCCTTAAATTATTTACAAAATGAAAAATGAATCGATTAATAATCCAAGAAGAAATATTAATATACTTATACATATTTTTTTTTTAATACACAAACTTACCTGGACAACTGTTAAATGAAAAGTTTTCATAGATAAAAATTTAATTAGTAATCAAATACAGCAATGCTTATATATTTACTAAATTAATAAAGAAAAAATTTCTTAAATAATAATCAGAGAAAAAAGTATACATACATTTTAATAAAGAAGACAACAGAGTGTATATATATATATATATATATATACAGGGAAGAAAGAAGTATGAATATATATTGAAATACATTAAAAAAAAAAAAAAAAAAAAAAAAAAAAAAAACATATAGCAAAATTTAATTTATTTGTAATTATTATCTAAAATTATAACACATTTCCGATAATTTTTAAATTAAAGCGAAAAAATTAAACGATAGCCAAACAATATAAATATATATATATATGTAGTGACAAGCCCTTACTTCCCCTAACATTGGAATTCAAAGCTACTCAGTTTTCCTTTGCCGTACCTGGAATCCAAAACAGCTGAGTTTCGACGGAGAGCGCAGAATATTAGCGTAAAGATGCAACTATGACGTAGACGGGCGCTGTTTCCGGAACGCACGGCTGCTAAGAGCGTTTGAAGAGAGAAGTTCAGAGTCGACGGCCGGATGACAAGGCACGCACATTTGACGAGTGCGCCTCTTGCTTTCGATGATGTTTAGCAGTGCCGGAGCTTGATACTTTTTGCGTACTTTTTGTTTTGAAGTAACTGAAAAGCGAAGTAATAAGTGATTTGTTTATGCCGCGAACTGTGCTATTGAACTATTAATCGAACATTTGATCAGCAGTACTATCATAATTCATATTAACGTTTCTGTAAATATTTGTATATATTAATTTTCTATTAAATTTTAAATAATTAGTAATTAATTGAATTAGTAGTTTGTGTTCTGAAAGCCCACATAAGTCGGATCCTACATAAAATATCAGAAGCGGGATAGAACATCAATTTTGATGAAACGTTAATTTTTATTTAACATAGATTTTGATCGATCGTAAATTTTAATTTAAAGTAAATTTTAATAGTACGTTAAAAAAAAAAAAAAAAAAAAAAACAACAACAATTTTTTACTTTTATAAAACGTTTCTACAAATGATGATGCGCCTGGACTGATAAAATATAAGTTGATAAACTGAACTTTTAAAAACTGTGTTGGAATTTCTTCACATGCTTAATCGTGATTACAATACAGAATATTACGTCTGCTCTGAGATTCATATTGGATGAATAATTTTTAAAGTGTGTAGTGATGCTTCATGATCGACAGAAATTTACACACCTATGAAATCTGCTTAAATTAAAGCAACGAAGTGTCTGTGAATTCTGCGGAACAGCCACGAATCATCTAGATGGAAGTTTCAGTAAGAAATTTAGGATAATCAAGCATCTGCTGCTGTTTCGGTTCTACAAAGGTACGTGTGTTTTTGTTTTGTTGCATGATGGTTTCTCTTGGAAACATTCCTAAAATTAGCGTTGCACTGGGGACGGAGAAATATAATAAAATTAAAATTCTGCATCGATTTATTTTTAATGACGAAGGTGATCGTAAAAATAGATGCAGAATAAAAAAATTCTCCAGATTTAATTTTGCCATTGATGATGAAGAGTATATTAAAAAACAAAAATTGATTGATGATAATTTTTCGTTAAACGAGTTGATAATATCTGATCTATCTCTGCGCCATATTCTTGCTGATTGCATTTCTTCCAATAATTCCAATTATAAATCTAATCTTTCTAAATCTGAAAGTGTTGCTCTTAAGGAACTTAAATCTAATCAAAATCTTGTCATTACTAAAGCAGATAAAGGTGGCCAGATCGTTCTCATGGACAAAACTGATTATGTTGATAAAGTTAATTCTCTTTTATCTGAAGGACCTTATACTGAAATTAAAAAAGACCAAACTAAATCTCTTCTAAGCTCTGTTCAAAAAGCTGTTAAAAATTCCACCGTTCTTAATGACAATACCAAATTCTCGGTTTCCCCTTCTTCAGCAATTTGTGCTCGTTTTTATGCTTTACCTAAAGTTCATAAAAATAATGTTCCCCTCAGACCTATTGTTTCGAATATTGGTACTGCTACTTATCCCCTCTCTAAATTTTTAGCTTCTATTTTTTCTCCTTTATGCAGCACTAATAGTCATACTATAAAAATTCCTATGATTTTGTTATGAAGTTAAATAATTTGAATCCTGTAAATTGCTCAATGTTATATCTTGATGTGAAGTCTTTATTTACTAACGTCCCCACTGAAGGTGCGCTTAATTGTTTAGAAAAAAGGTTACGCGAATTTCATTATTCTGACATTGAAATCAAAGAATTTGTCAATCTAACTAAACTCTGTGTTTCCCAAACTACTTTTGAATTTAATAACAAATTTTATAAACAGTGTGATGGTTTAAGTATGGGTAATCCTTTATCTCCTATTCTTGCCGATATCTATATGCATTATTTTGAGGAAAAATTATTAAAGATGTTAAATTTAAAATGCTGGTTACGTTACGTAGATGACACTTTCATTCTTGTTGAAAATCCGTTTGATGTTTCTGCCATTCTTAATATTGCTAATGCTATTGATCCCCATATTCAGTTTACCTTCGAGTTAGAAAATTGTAAACAACTTCCCTTTCTTGATGTTTTAATTACTAGGTACGATTCTTCTTTTAAAACCTCTGTGTACAGGAAACCTTTCTCTGTTTCTAACCCTCCCCATGCTCTCTCTAATCATCCGGCTAAACAAAAAATTGGCACCTTTTACACTTACGTGTATCGTGCCCTTAAAATTTGTTCTGATACTTCTTCTCTTAAAGAAGAACTGAATTATTTAAAGTCTGTTGCTATTAAAAGTGGTTTTAGACCCTCTATAATTGATAAAGCTCTCAAAAAGTTCAGTAGGCCAACTTATAATTCTACTCTTTCCATTGATGATAAAATTAAACCTGATAATTTTGTTGTCTTACCTTTTTATCCCCCCTTATGTTTTAAATTAGCCAAAGTTTTGAAGCGTTTCAATTTTCACGTTATTTTTAAACCTGTCAATAAATTCCAATTCCCTTCAACCAAATCCCCTGTTCCTGAGCTTCAAAAATGGGGTATCTATAATGTCTCTTGTAATAACTGTGATTTATCTTATATTGGTCAAACTAAAAGAAATCTTGAATGTCGTTTACGTGAACATTCTCGGTATGTTGTTAATCAAGAAATTTCTAAATCTTCTATTGCGAAGCACAGTTGGGAATTTGATCATAGTTTTAATTTTAAGAGTGCCAAAATTATCTTTCAGGCCAAACGCGTTTCCGAACTGGATTTTTTGGAAAATTTAGCTATTTACCTTAATCGTGATAAAATTGTCAATGAAAAATCTGATTCCACTTTGCTGTCTACAGCCTGGAAAAATTTGTTTAATTCCATTAAATAAAATAATTCTAATTAAATAAAGAAAAAAAATATATATATAATAATAATAATTAATGGATAAATTTTATTAAATTTACTTATTGGTTTAATATTATTGAAAAAAAAAAAAAATTTTACTCCTTTCCTCCCTCCTTATTTTGTGGTGTGTGTGTACTTGTGTTCCTCTCTGATTGGTCCTGCCCTGCATGTTGCTTCCTATTGGTTGTTTGTGTTGCTCCCCCCCCCTCTGGATTTTGCCCTGCTTTCAGTCTTGCTTTTGCCTCCAAGGCAGTTGCACGTGTTGGCACCTGATGAAGAAAGGCTATGTCCTTTCGAAACTGGTTGTGCTGATTTAAAATTTATGGTGTGTGAAGAAGTTTTAATTTCTTGCTATTGAGTTGATAATAATCTGTAACATATTAAATGTCCCTTTTGATGGGACTAAAGAAGAATTAAGAGACAGGTTGTTATTAAAATTATGTGACTTAGAACTATTAAAACAGGAAATTTCTAAAAACAATTCAGATGATGAAGATTTTGAGAACGAATCGAGCAGCGAATCCGAAATTCAATCGGAAAGTGGCGATAATGACGTCATGAAAATTGATTCCTCGGTGCAATGCCATAAAAATAATGATAATGACAGTGATTGTGATTATAATAAAACTAAAAAAAATACAAATTGTAGTAATAATGTGAATTTTGGATCACATGGTGCAACTGTTTCTTTCAATGACTTTGAAAATAATATCACAAAATTTAGCGGTGAGCCGCATGAGAACATCATCGAATGGTTTACTGAATTTGAAGAAATAGCTAAAATGTTTAATTTGAACGAATTGCAAAAAATTATTTTTTGTAAACGATCTTTGAGCGGAAACGCTTTATTGTTTATTAAATCTGAAAAAGGATTACTAACATATAAAAAATTAAAAAATGCGCTCATTGAGGAATTTAAAATCGAGATACATTCCGCCTCTTTGCATGAAATATTGAGTAAGAAGAAAATGAGAGGCGATGAAACTGCTACAGAATATTTCTTTAAAATTCGAGAGTAAGAATGGGCATATTGATGATGCTGCTATTATGCACTATGTGATCCAAGGAATCAATGATAAATATGAAAACAAAATTATGCTTTATGGTGCTAAAAATCTTCGCGATTTTAAAGAGAAAATCAAAATGTATGAAGTATTTAAACGTGATAGTGAAAAAAATAAACATAGATTTGATAAAGTAGAGTATAATGCAAAATTGAAACCCATCAGACATAATGTACATGAAAAATTTAGTCCTAAAATTGAAAACAAAATGCGTTATAATTGTGGTGATAAAAACCACTTATCTAGAGATTGCCCCCATAGAATGAAAGGTTTTAAGTGTTTTTCTTGCAAACAATTTGGGCATAAAAGTTCGGAATGTCCGGGTTTAAAACCCGAAGTTGAAACATTATGTATTGGTGTAAATCAAAATCTGAATAAAATTATACAGATAAACAATGTAACTTTCACAGGTATAATCGATACGGGAAGTGAAGCAACACTGTTGCGCAAGAATGCTTTTGATAAGTTGAATATTGATAAATTAAATTTTATGAGTACTACTTTGAAGGGGATCGGGAAAAGTTCCATGAAGCCGTTAGGTTCATTTGATGCAGATTTAAAAATTGACGAATTTCAATGTGAAACTAATATTTATGTTGTAAAAAATGATGTGATACCACATGATATAATTATCGGCATGAACGTGTTAATGTTGGGTGAAACGACAATCAATGAAAAAGGTATCTTTGTAAAGAATAAATCTAACTCACTTGAAGTAAATCTAGTAACAGTTCTTCCAGTAAATGCATGTAAAAAAGAAATTAAGATGAATGTTGTTATTGATGCCCCTATTAACTGTAAAAACAAAATTTTTGAAAAATCCCCAGAAATAAATGAAACATTAATTAGAGTTGGAAAATGTGAAAATAAAACCCCTCAATCAGTTACGCTGTCAAAAAAATCATTAGAATCTTCCGAAAAAGCCGTAAGTGAAAATGACGACGACGACAAGAATGACGAAAGTGATGACGATAAGATGCTTTTAGAGGACGATAATAGTGAAAATGATGACAGTGAAGAAGAGGAGGAGCCTCGACGAAAGAAACCAAGTCAGACGAGTATTTTCCAAATAGATGATGATAGTGAGGAAGAGGAGGAGCCTCGACGAAAGGGACGAAGTCAGACGAATGTTTCCCGAATGAAGTCACTAAATCCAGCAAACACTTATTCGAAGAAAGATGAAAAACGAATTCTACTTGAAAAAATTTCGCAGTTAGCCGAAGAGCTGAAAGAGTTGAAGGGAAAAGTTGAAAAAAATTCCAAACTCCTTAAAAGAAAGAAATTGAGAAAAAAGCCATTGACGATAGATTCTACTGAGTGTAAAAGACTGAATTTCCCAAAAGAAAAGACTGCCGGTATAAATTTGAGAAAATTGTTTATTCCATCACTTCCATTGAAGACCACAATTAGCGAAATAGCCGCATTATTTCCCAAAGCTGTGCAAATACAAGTAGAAGTTTTCCCTGCATATAAGACTGCTATTATAGACTTTTTGACCGAACAAGATGCTGCAGAGGTCTTAAAAGACATTAAAACTGAAAATGATCAATTAGAGGTTCTCGAGTTCGAGTCCCAAAATAACTTTGAGTCCCAAAGTAAAGATTTGCGTACACATGACAAAGAACAATTTTCCAAAATTAAAAAGAAAAATAAAGCAAAATATAAATTGAGTAGACAACCACCAAAAACTGGTACAATAGGCAACCAAGTTGCCATTAAACCAAAAGTGATGTACTTTTATAATTATAAGACAGTGAAAATTAAAAATGAGAATATTAATGATATAATTAAAGATGGATGCCATGAAGGCTCCCATTGCACATCTACTCATGCTAAGATCCTCAAACGTGGGATCACTTAGTTTAAAAGCAAAAATATGAAGATTTGTACGTAAACTGTAAATAAGTATGTTATTATTTTGTGTTGCTTTTTTTTTTTTTTTTGTATTTTTCAGTGTGGCCGCCTGGAGGACCAGTCGACGCAGGATGGCCGAAAATGTAGTGACAAGCCCTTACTTCCCCTAACATTGGAATCCAAAGCTACTCAGTTTTCCTTTGCCGTACCTGGAATCCAAAACAGCTGAGTTTCGACGGAGAGCGCAGAATATTAGCGGAAAGATGCAACTATGACGTAGACGGTCCGGAACGCACGGCTGCTAAGAGCGTTTGAAGAGAGAAGTTCAGAGTCGACGGCCGGATGAGAAGGCACGCACATTTGACGAGTGCGCCTCTTGCTTTCGATGATGTTTAGCTTTGCCGGAGCTTGATACTTTTTGCGTACTTTTTGTTTTGAAGTAACTGAAAAGCGAAGCAATAAGTGATTTGTTTATGCCGCGAACTGTGCTATTGAACTATTAATCGAACATTTGATCAGCAGTACTATCATAATTCATATTAACGTTTCTGTAAATATTTGTATATATTAATTTTCTATTAAATTTTAAATAATTAGTAATTAATTGAATTAGTAGTTTGTGTTCTGAAAGACCACATAAGTCGGATCCTACATATATATATAGTATACATACATAATATATATATATATATATATATATATATATATATTCATTTGAATAAAATGTTTACAAATAACAAAATAATAATAATAATTTAGTAATTATCATAACACAGAATGATATAAGGCTTTGATGAGTACCACTCATTGCTTTGTGAGTACCACGTCTACAAAATTTTGCTAACACACATAGACAGCTAGACATTTTCTTAAAAATAGTCGAATCGTGTTCAGAACATCTCAAAACGTGTAAATTTATCGAAAAACGGTGGTCGAAAATTTTCACGAATCCAATTTTTTGTATATAAATAAAACGATATATAAAAATATAATAAAGATATATAAATAATAAGATATATAAAGGTATATAAATAAAAAGATAATAAAGATATATAAATAATAAGAAATATAAAGATATATAAATAAAAATTTCAGAGAGTTATAATATTATAATGCAACTCTAAGCCAGTGCAATGTGCACAGGGTAGCCATAAAATAACTGCCCTGTTTGGAGGCCTCGGCAGCTAAAACTAATGAATGGAATGAAACAAAATTCCATGTACAAACTGTAAAAAACAATGCAGAGGATTTCTGAATAAAAAGAGTACTAAAAATTGCCGATAGGGGAGATTTTGACGCTGTTGTCATGCACGCACTATGAGAATTGCATAATCTATCTTGTTTGTGTAAATTTGCACATAATGCATGCAATCCTGATGGGGAGGATACAATGTTGATTAATAAAAGAATATTTTCTGCGAGTTTAACCCGTTAACGCCCGAATTAATTTTGCAAAATATTATTAGCTGATTATTTCACTTCTAAATTAATATAGACAACTGACAGTAAAATATATCAATTAAACTGTTCTTCTGATAGTTTTAAATTTAAAGCCTATCCCCATTTATTGACGTTTAGTGTTCTAGTGAGAAAACTTCGCGATAGAAAAAGTTTGAGATAACGGATTAATTTCTGATTATATATTGACAAAGATCTCGAAAGTAAAGTATTATATTATATATTATTATTGAACTTGATTTAAATTAGTATACCTGGGCAAAAAGCAAATATATGTGCCACGAATGAAAAATCATAAAATGACTATCCAAATTATGAAATAATAATTAATAGTAAGCACATAAAACTTTCAGGGATCATTTAGAGTGACGATATGAGCTGTCACAAAAAGCAGAAATCATTCCAAGAAACCACAAAAAATATACGTGCCATTTTATTAGCTGTCCTCAAATGGGGACACTGGGCGCTAACGGGTTAATACTGTATGTCATCCATTACTGCATGTACAGTTTTATTCGAACATCAATGAACCTTTACATATTCCATTTAACGTCCATTCATTGTAAATTTTGCAGTTTTTAAGATAGTATGTAAAAATTAAAGAAATTTTCCTTTTTTATACAATTGAAAATTCATTCTTTAATTAATCGTTCTATATTACAATAAACCATTCCATACAAACAACGGTTAAGTACTTGTTAAGCACACTTATTTTATTTTTTACTTATGCTTTAAATTTCTTGCAAAAATTGTTAAAAACTAATTAATTATATTTCTGTTACGAAGTAAACTTTGTTTGGAAGTACGTTTTTCACTCTATTCGAAAGTTTAAAAATTGTTAACTGTGCGATTTCTAGAAGGAAATATTAGGGTAGAGTGACCATATTTTTTCCCTTGAATTTGTGGACAAAGATGGCGGTGTCCTCGAAATTCGAGGACCAAAAAATTAAAAAATAATTAAATCACCTTAAATTGTAAAATTTTAGTAATTTTTATGTATAAAGCACCTTATTTCAGCTTATTTATTATACATATAATAAATTACTATAATAAAACATTAATAACTTTATAACCGGCGTCCCCAAATGTGTTGTAATTATTTGGAGACGAAGGTAGTTTGTCCTCGAAATTCGTGCCTGTCCTCGAGATTCGAGGACATATGGTCAGCCTATATTAGGGGGACCGGAAAATAATGTCGTTTTGAATTAAAATACTGACATCGGAAATTTATCCTGGATAAAATTTAAGATATTCTTAGGTAACTTATAAGATGGTTATTCGCAAAGTACCATGTAAACACTGTTAAAAAAAAATTTCCGGTTTCATTTTATTAATTCAAAACGACATTATTTTCCGGTCCCCCTAATATATCTGTACTGATAAGTATAAAGGATTTAAGTCCAAAAATGTCGATTTTGAGTTAAGTACATAGTCAGACCCAGAAAAAAATTCTCCATCGATTGGTATAAAGGATTTAATTCTATGTCATTTAGTCTTTGAGAAAATCCATTGGTAAAAAAAGGACCAATTCAGAAATTTACCATTCATTATGGTATAAAATATTTAATTCAATTTTTCCCGTTATTAAATGAAGGTTGACAACCACTGAATGGTATAAAGGGTATAAATCAACGAAATACCTTTTTCCTAATCGATTCTTCTGATTTGTTTTTAGCTAGTTAAACTTTATTTTTTGTCTCCTAAAAAATCAAGAATATGGACTTAAATCCTTTATACTTATCAGTACAGATATAGCAACAAAATTAGTAGCTTATGAGAAAAAAAATTCCTTAAGTCAGTAAAAATTATTTAAAATGAACTAAAAACTCTTCTGGTTTATATTGTTGAAATATATAGGGTGTAAAAATAAATAAATAAATAAAATAAAATTTAAATTAATATATATATATATATATTGCTATAATCTGTAAACATTATTATCTTTCTTTACTCAGTTCATCCATATCTACGAGTCCCAACTTTCATCCTACCAATAATGATCTTAAAATCAATAACCGCAAAATTCACTGCTTTTATAAAATGCTAAAGCTTCCATTTAATAATTTTAAATATCCTTATATTGTACTTATCCCTAAATTTCACAAAAATCCTATTAAATTTAGAACAGTCACTGTAGGGTGTAATACTTACAACAATAACGCTAACAAAATTCTCCTTGATATTCTCATACAAATCTATGACTTAATTAGTAAATCAAAAAATTTCTTTTGCCTTAAAAATAGTTATCAACTTAAAGCTAATGTCTTATCTATGAACAATGTGACTGATATCATGACTTATGATTTTGCTGACTTGTTTAATAATATTAATTTAACAGATCTTCATCATATCATCTTTAACCTTTTTGAAAAATTTAAAAGTCAAATCTCTTTACCAAAATGCCTTTCGGCAACATCATTTAAGACACTTTTAAATTTTATTATTCATAACAATTACATTCTACACTGTAATAAGATCTATATTCAAACGGTCGGTATTCCACAAGGAGGATGTAGCTCGAGTATGTTAGCTGACTTATACCTTTACCATTATGAACAGGGATTATGTATTGAAAATGTCTATTTTTACCGATACATTGATGACATTATAATTTTTTATGCCAATAATTTTTCCCCTAATTTATTCAAATTTGAATATCCTTCTCACCTTACCTTAACTCATAATCTTCTCAACAATAACTGTATTAGTTTCTCTTAAACTTGATGGTAGTAAAATTTATACTGATCTGTATGACAAAAGACAAGATTTTAGTTTCAAAGTAAATTTATTTACACATTTTACTTCTTGTCTTCATATCTCTGTTTACAGAAATATCATTCTCAATCACCTCTTTCGTATACATAATCTTTGTTCATATAGGTTTAAAAACAAAAATATCTCTCACATAATTAATGCTGCTACAAAAATGGGTTATCCCCAAAAATTTATTTATTCAATTGTTTATCATTAAGGGTCTCTGTCTAACACACACACAAAAAAAAACTACTAAGGTTTAATTAAAAAAAAATAAATGTGGTGGATGGGTGGGCAGATGTTTGATTAAGGAGGATGGGTGGTGTTGTTCGGCTGGTTGGTTGGGAGGGTTTGATGTTGAATAAAATTATAAAAAAAAAGGGGGGGGATTATTGCAAGTTACATTCTTCTTATTTTTTCTGGTTGATACTATGAAATTTGAATTCTTTTATCGTTAAATTTAATTGTGTGCATCTGGCTACTAGAGGCTTTCCTTGTTAAGTTTGAACAATCAATCCATTTTAATAAAAAAAAAATCATCTTTAAAATTATAATTTTAATTATTGATGACTGCCTTATAATGCTTATCCTTATATGTGTGCTCTTTGGCATTATTGCTTGAGATTGAGTCTTTTTACAACTTAACATTTAATTCTTCTTAATACTTTGATTTTAATTCTTCTTAATACTTTGATTTTAATTCTTCTTAATACTTTGAGTTTAATTAATTTTGGGTTAATAATAATAAGTTCAATTCTTAGCTTAATTATTTTAGGTTTAACTTTAACATGTTCCAATATTCATAACTCTTATTATTTGATTGGTGCTAAAAATTCTCTTAATCTTGCGGTCAATACTTCTTAATTACACTCCTTATTGCATTGGCTTTTTCTCCTGAAATTATTTAACTGACTTATTGTTTATATCTAACCGATAGATGGCGCTTGCTCACTGCTGTCTTATGCATTCATTCTTTAGTCCTTTCCTTAAACGATTTAAGGATTAATGTTTTATGTACGATTTAATTTAACTCTACTAGTTTAACATATATTTTAACATTCTCATTTAATATTTAAATTTAATTAACTTTAAAATATATTTTTCTCATTTAATATTTGCTCTGTGTATTTTATCTTTAATGAAAATGCTCTGAAGTTCATTCGATTAATCGATTTCTGTAAAGCTTTTATTTTTAATTTCAATTTTTATTTTGGCATCATCCTTTTCTCCAGTTTGTGTTAACTGTTTTACATGTGGTTACAATGCTTCTTTCTCGTTTACTCTTTGGTTTCCATGAAGATTTTATTTAATCTTTGTTTTAATATTTCACTTAGTTTCTCATTCTATAAGGTTCAGCTGCTTCGATCGGGGCGTGAAATGATATAAATTGCTATGATTAGCAATATTGTTTTACGAAATCGATGCAGCTTCCACAGCTTTATGAAGTACTCGCCCCCTGATTGGTATACTTCGAATTATAAGCATTTATATCCAATTAATTCTGTGGTTAGTTATTTGTTTTCTCTGTCATTAGTTTATTAATGGTCCTTTTTTTATTATCATTCATGTCGGCGTAAGTATTTTAAGTTATTATTGTAACTCATTGGTTCTTAATCTATATCGCAACTTTTTGTGTCAGTCTTTTCTCTATGTTAAATTCTGTTCTATATTTTTGTGTGTGTTATTATTTTAGTTCTATTAATTGCTAAATTTTAAGATTAAATTTTATTACGTTATCTATCATTTATATATATATATATATATAGAGAGAGAGAGAGAGAGAGAGAGACTTGCTAACTATGCTAGTTTATCCGTAATGGTATTAGGCCCCGCCTTTTTTTTTTCACACCAGAATAGTTGTAGTGTAATATTCAGCAATATGTTCTCATGATTAAATAAGAAGATTATTACTCTATAACTATTCTGGTGGGAAAAAAAGGCGGGGCCTAATACCATTACGGATAAACTAGCATAGTTAGCAGGCCTATATGTATATCCAAAAAGAAACGTTTATTATCAAGTTACTATAGATATGATGGTTCAAAAAGCATTGTTTGGAGCACCGGGGGAAATTTGCAATAATGTGTGTTTCATGTGCGATGTTTCTAACGTGACTGAAGTTCATGTCTTAATTGGCAGACACGATTCAAGCACACGTGTGGATATCGACTGAGTTTCTGTTCTGATGGCCGCAAAAAGGTCATCACGCGAGCTTTATTTTTTTCACACACTCTGTCCTTAACATAATCTACAGGAAAAGCTGTTATGGGTGCGATCAGGTGAATAAGGAGACGAAATAAAGCTTAAACTGTAAATATTTGTATAATGCAGTAATATATATATGTGTGTGTATGTATGTACAGTTGAACCTTGTTAACGTGAACACTGTTTACGTGAATTACTTTTAACATGAACTGCTTCCACAGTTCCCGTCAAAATGAAGATTAGTTTAGTTATATGAAGATTAGTTACTGATAGCATGAACTACTGATAACATGAACAAATTTTTTATCCCCCTTGAGATTCACGTTAACGAGGTTCGACTGTATTTTTACGATTATGCTTGTTGCATGCAGCTATTAAATTCCTCCATATTTTAAGCTTGTTCTTGAAAACTGGTGACTTTACCTCCAACGAACATAAAAATATAAGCCTTTAATTTTGGTTAGTTATTTTTTACACCCTGTACTGAAATTAAATTTGATTGTGTCATGTCTCTTCATCACAGTGAGAGTGTATACAAAGACTACATTAATCTAAATAAATTATGATAACATACATACTTTTGCATGGTGCAGAGCCAATCCACAATAACTAGCGAACGTGGCAAAAGCTTCTTCGTCGTTCTTCGTGAAAGTTCCGTTCACTTTATTCACCATTTGTACAACTCCAATGACACTACCATGACAATAAGATCAAATTAATATAGTCTATGTGCACTATTAATTGAAATGTTTTTAATTATATTTTAATGGACAGTTCTGATACCAAAGACACCAGTTGAAAAGAAAGTCGAGTCCCCCCCCCCCTCTTTATTGTAGTTATTATATTTTAAAGTAAAGAATTGATGTTAATTACTTTGATTAATAATTAGTAATTAACAGTTATTTCGATTAATAATTAATAAAATTAAAAAAATTTATAAATAAAATTATTCAAGAAAATATACAATTATAAAGAAACGAAATCATTCGAAATAAATTTTATTCAGAAAAAAATGGATGTCAGTTTTATTTATACTGACATCAAAGAATCACTAAATGTTAAGTACGTGATTGACGTTTATTAATGACATGATGACGTTTTATTAATGTTAAAATAAAATAATTAGACAAATTATGAGTACCAAAGTCTTAACGGAAAATAGACACACACACACACACACACACAAACATATATACATTTCTTTCTCTCTTTCTTTCTTTATCCAACTAAAATAGGAAAAATATTAACAAAAATAATTTGAAATATTTAAAACGTATTTTATTGGATTTAAATCAGCTTTAAAAATCAACTGTAACTTTTTAACATTATTTAACATTTGCATTCCTTAAAATTTATTTAATTTGATATAATATTTATTTATTTCGTAATTTATATTTCTCTTGAAATATCATTTGGTAACATATACCACTCGTCAATTTTACTCGTAAAATTCGAAGAATGACAATTCCTGAGATAAAGTTGTCACAAATTTTTTGCCACACACACACAGACAGATGTTTTCTAAAAATGATCAAACCATGTTCTAGAACTATCAAAAAGTGCAAATCATCAAAAACTGGAACTCGAAAATTCTTAAAAAACTGATATTTTCTTCAACTGGATATAAAAGAAAGTAAAAAGAGGTTTTCTTTTATTTTTATTATTAGAATATTTTTGTATCAAAATTTCAAAATGGAGAATCTTCTCGCTGAAGCTGTTTTTTGTTGTCAGACAGACAAACATATATGAGCCTATCCATTTATCATTATATATAAAAAAAAAAAAAAAAAAAAAAAAAAAAAAAATAGCGTACCATTCATTATTTATGTATTAAACGATACGTACAGCGCTTTCGTTTTTCATATTTACAAGCAGAGTTTTCCTCGGGTTTAAAAAAAAGTCAGGGTGCAGCTGGTAAAAAAAAAATGGCACTTTCTAATTTGGGCTTAAAATCCAGAATCTCATTTTAAGATTCAGTTATAAGTATGCATTCAGTAAGGGTTTTAATTTATTTTACTTTACTTGTTACAAATGTAATAAACCAATGCTGATAGTCATACACATTAGTTTTTTTTTTAAATTGTATATCTTTAGTATAAAATTACTCGTCACTTTGAAGTTTGTTTCCTCCTAAACATATTTAAATGTAAATTACGCTCAGTTAGAAAGATTTCGCGTGGAGAGACCCTAATTCTATAACCAGATAAGCAATATTAACAATATTTTTAGTAGCTGTAAATATATGCTAAAATTCTTTGCAAGAAATAATTGATTTCATAGTATCTATCAATAAGCAACTTTCCCATTACAAAATGAGATGTAAACAGAAAATACTTGCTTGTAAAGAATTTAAAATAGAAGAATATAATAAAAAAATTAAAAGATTTCTTTAAAAAATGGTAACCTTTGGTGTGTGAATAAGAAAATATCTAAGAAATTTTGTAATACGAAGGGAAAGAAGGGTGCAATTTCTTTGGATGTGGTGCAAGAAGTGTGCTATTTTTTAAACAAATGGCAGGGAAAGTGTAGAATCCTCTTGACAACGCCTGGGGGAAAACTTTGTTTACAAGTACTTTAATAATCGTTATTTAACAGTGAAAAATTCTTATAAAATGGTGCTATGCAAAGGTAACGAAATAGACTCTATTCTGAACAAGGTTAGAGTAAAATTGAAAATTTTGAATACGAGAACATACTATTTATGTAGGGAAAAAAAGGGCATTGATATTCTTTTTATTTTGTCATTGTTTAAATAGATAATTTGAAATTCATACTCACTTTCCTCTAATAAATATCGGCATGCAGAGTATATTCTTTGTATTGTATCCCGTTCGTTGATCCACTGCTCTGAAAGCAAACGATAAATATAATTATTCTCAACTACATCAGAATTCCGAAACGTTTTCCACTACTTTCGATAAATATATATATTTTTTTCAATAAGGTTATACAATAAAATAAATAAAACTTTACAAAAATAGTGGTGTAAAATGTTACCGGGCAGTGACACGGCAGCTCTACTATATTATAACTATTCTTATTTTATATTTTAATTCTTATTTATTATTATTATTAAGGTTCCCAACAGCCATGTGAACTTGTTAGTTTAAAAAAACCACCCACGTTATGATTTAAGGTGCAAAATGTTACCGGGCAATGACACGGCAGCTCTACTATATTATAACTATTCTTATTTTATATTTTAATTCTTATTTATTGTTATTCTTAAGGTTCCCAACAGCCATGGAAATTTGTTAGCTTAAATAAAAACACCCACGTTATGATTTAATAGAACAAAGATATAAAAGTAAAAAAAAAAAAAAAAAATCACTCATATGTATTTAAACAAACGCGATATACCACCAATTCTTCTATCAAGGCCCAGTCCAAACCGCTGAAGCTAAAAACGCCTACTGTTTAGACAGTAGGTTCTTCTCACGATACAGGGGCTCACTAAGAACGGATTTGGCTAAATCTAACCTTGAAGAGACTAAAAGAGGTTATCGGATATATATATATTTTTTTTTTTAACCCTTTTCCCGTATTTCTGCAGTGGTTTTCAGTAGAAGCTTAAAATTTAGGAAAATGTTACTTAATAGACCCTAATTAAGGTAAAAGATGAATCTTATTAAATAAGGATGAATCTTATTAAGATGAATCTTATTAATTAAAGAAAAGATCTTCTGAAATTTAAATCCTAAAAGACTGAAAGGATGATTTCTACCGTTCTACGATTTCTACCCGTTCTTCATCGAGGAAAATCGTTGTGATTTCCAATAGAATTTTTCAACCGATATGAAAAAAGTTTAGATGAAGATCTTCTGAAATTTAAACTTCAAAAGGCCGAAAGGATGATTTCTACCGTTCTACGATTTCTACCCGTTCTTCATCGAGGAAAATCGTTGTGATTTCCAATAGAATTTTTCAACCGATATGAAAAAAGTTTAGATGAAGATCTTCTGAAATTTAAACTTCAAAAGACCGAAAGGATTATTTCTACCGTTCTACGATTTCTACCCGTTCTTCATCGAGGAAAATCGTTGTGATTTCCAATAGAATTTTTCAACCGATATGAAAAAAGTTTAGATGAAGATCTTCTGAAATTTAAACTTCAAAAGGCCGAAGGGATGATTTCTATCGTTCTACGATTTCTACCCGTTCTTCATCGAGGAAAATCGTAGTGGTTTCCAATAGAATTTTTCAACCGATATGAAAAAAGTTTAGTCTTTATCAGAACTCAGAATAATCTCTTGCCAACGTGTCAATTAACTGGCTTTGCTTACATTTTTTTTTTTTTTTTTTTTTTTAACTATTTTGCCCCAACGAAGAACGGGTTGAACTGCTAATAATACATTTATATATTTTAACCCTTGATTATAAAAATGAAATACAATATTGAAAGTTAAATTATGTAAAGGGTAAATAGTACAGAAGAAAAAATTTTTTAACTGATGCAAACCCCATAATTTTTATTTCTTCTTAATTATTATTATTATTTAGTACGGAGGACTATTAGTCTCAATCTACGGATGAAACATTGTCACGAGTTTTACGATGGTTGGACGTTTATCGAAATCGAAAATTTATCGAAAATATAATTGAATAATTTGAAAGCGATCCTATAATAATTTGAAAATAAAAAAAAAATAAAAAATAAAATAAAAACTGATAGTCTTCCGTACTAAACTACATTCTGCTTTTGCCAGAATTTCATCAAAATCGTTATTTTATTTATTTATTTATTAATTATTATTATTATTATTATTATTATTGAAAGAAAAAGAAAAGAAAATTAATAATAATCATTGAAACGGATAGTATCGAAAAAGTTGAAAAAGCCCTTTTTTTAGACAAAAATACATAATTTAAATACATATTTTAATAATAATAATAATAATAATAATAAATGCATACATACATAAATATACAAAAATACATATTTTAATTTTTAATTGTTGCCAAAAAAGTTTACGAGTTGATTTAAAATTTTTCTGACATGAAAAGAAATTCACGCGTAAATATTAAAATTGACATAAAAACTTGCAGGGTAAAATTGACGTCATTATAGCTCTAGAGGTATGTATATGTATATCATCATCATCATCATCATTATTATTTATTTTTTTTACTTTTTCTATTTGCAAAAAACTTTTTGCAATTCTTTATTATTGTTATTATTATTTTAAGAAGAAGAAGCCCAATTACGAAATGTGACAACACAAAATCTTATTAAAAAAAAAATAGTTTTTAATTAATTTTAACTAATTTCTCTATTGGCTCTTTGAAAATTTTTAACAGATTTCCTGTGTTTCCTGTACTTTAGAATAATGTTATTATTTTTTAAAAAGTTACAAAATTTAATTATTAAACGAAATTGTCTTTAGCACATTGCTTGCCGGTCCCATAAAAGTACGCTTTTTAAGAAAAAGAGCCCCATCTTTCGGCTTTCCTCTAAAACAATACTTTATTTTAAAAAACGAATTTACGTATTCACTTTAACACTGTGTGCGCCGCCAGTGTATTGTATAAACACATCAATGTCGTTTACGGCATCTATTACTGAGGATAAAATTTAATTGATCTACTCACACGTATCTAAAATTCATTTTGCTAAGTAATTTAAGTAATGTAACGTTTTAAAGGAACGCCAAACAGCGAGAGACTTACTGCTCAAAATAGGAAAATCTCGACGACAATGTATTCAATGCAAAATAAATGTCGTTAATGCTTTTTTTTTTTTCCTTTTAAAGAATTTAAATTAATTCTGAAAATGTAATTATACATTCGCAAAATGCATGTTTTGTAGAAAATATTCCAAAACTTCCATATCCAGTTGCGTATGTAATTAATAAAAGATACATATAAAATTTTTATAAAATTAAATTTTCCATTAGTTTCTGTAATATTTCACCAGCATTTTAAATAATGTAAGACTGTACGTCATATTAAAACTACTTTGTTTTAAATTAATGTTGGAAGAGCGGAAATAAAATAAGAAAAAAAAAAAAAAAAAAAAATGGAAGAGACAAGTATTTAGCAACTTTACCGATTGAATCTTGAATCATTATAAGCATCTGGAATATTCAGCGATTCACCAGTCATAGCTACGTAACCAGCTATCCCTTTACCTATCGGAAATCTGAAACAACAATAATAATAATAAATCACAAGTTAAATCTTTTTATATTCTATGAAATTAGTTGAGGATTAAGTAGGGGAGACCGGAGTTAGTTGTGCCAGGGGACAATTAGTGCCATAAGGCTTCCTGAAAGAGCCGGTAGGTTGCAGAACCTGCCGCGTCATGTGAGTGAACAGGTTGATTACTGTAATGTGCTGCATATGTTTGGAAGTATAGCGTTGCGTTGTCTTCGGGATAAAATTATTTATCGTGTTTTCTATAGCAAAAGTAAATTTTGTGACCTACGTTAGAATCGTCATTGCCACGAAGGATCGTGAGGTATGTAAACTTCCTTAACATTATTTGAATATTTATATTTTCAGCTGTTATTCTATGTATTTCATTTGTTAAGGATAACAACTTTTCAGAAACTAATGCATAAAGTTCAAAATGGCGCAACTCGGGGCTCGTTGTGACGAAGTGTTGGAGGCATGTTGTGACAGTGTTTCTACTTGCCCCGGCATGATTTTTAATGTAGGTTTTTATATTTCAGGAAAAATTATGTAAAATTACAAAAGGTTTACTGAAAGAGCTAAAGCTACTTTATAAGATTATGGGAGGGCTGCAATAGAAGTAAATTCTGGAAGGTGCAGTTTAAGGAAAACCCAAGAGCTGTTTCGTGTAAGCAGAATGTCACTTCTGAGATACATGAATAAAAAGAAAAGTACTAATATGAAAGAAAATATTGAAATGGTATATAAAAAAAAGACATATGATATTCACACTATAGGAAAAGGTCAAACAGTGCATCTCTCTCTTACACACACACACAAAAGTAAAAGAAGAAAAACCTACGTTATTAAATAAAATTAAGTAGCAGTAATCGGATACCTCTGAAGATGACGAAAATTGCTTATGTCTAGTTTGTTAGGAGCAATACAAATTTTCTAGACCCGAAGAAAACTGGATGCAATGCATGACAAGTGAAAGATGGGCTTATGTCAAAATGCACCGAAAACGAACCTTATTATATTTATGCAAACTGCAAAACAGACGCTGAAATAAGAGAGGACAATGAATGATTAAAAATATAGGTAGGCCTATAGGATATAGACCTACACGTTGTAATAAGCTACCGAGTCAAAGATCAATATGGCCAAACATTTTCACTTTTTAATTCTTTCCTGATTAACACAGTTTTTTCCCCTTTATTTATATTGTTAAGTGTCTCTAAATGTAGCTGTATAAAAGACTGAGAGTTTATAAATGTTAGTAATTTAACTGATTTTTTTTTTTTTTTTTTCCATTTGGTTTACAGAGTTATTAAAAAAATTAAAGTGTTTTCATTGTGTCAAGAACGATATAAGGGAATAAAATTTTCATTATTGATTTAAAATATCGCATTTTATTACCTTTCTCGGATAATTTGTATATGTTACAACGTGTTTGTATATGTAGTTTGTATGTCACAATATGCCACAAGCATGTCGCTACTAGCCCCGCTAATGGGCAAGTTGTGACAAATTTCGACGTTCCGCAGAATTCATTTTATGGTACGAAAAAAGTTAATAATATTAATGATAGTTTTGTAAATATATTACAGAAGGTTTGATCTATGGTATGATGTATTAAATGCTTCACTTCAGTTCAAATCTTAGAGCTAATATCAAAAATGACGAAAACGTTACTACTAGCCCCGGTCTCCTTTATATATTTTCTATTCTCATAAATGTTTTTGAAATTTCTTTCATTAATTCGATTTTATACGGTTTTTAAGCTATTGGTATTTTAAAATACCGCCAGTCCATAAAGGATTAACTTAATTTTTCAAAACAACACGCATTTTCACCTGTTTGTAATGCATCCTTAATATCATCTATTGTTTAGATTTCGATTTCTCAAAAACATGCATTTTAAGAAAAATTAAGTGACTATCAGTTTACAAATTGTTCTCAGTATCAAAGTAATACAATCTTTCATTAAGGATTTGTCAACAAATAGGTCAATAGGTCATCTAAATTTTATGTTTACATATTGTTTAAAGAGAGACAAAGGGAAAAAAAAAAAAAAAAAAAGATGTTAATTTTTCGAAACTATTGTATATTAAATTTAATATTTTTTTAATTAAAATCTGTTAACATATAATTAAAAAAATAATATATATATAGGAATAGATTATCAATGAATAAAATGAAATAACCCCCCAAAATACACTGAGATCTTCATCAGGGAGGCCCCTCAGTGTAGGGGTGAAAGAGAAGTTTTTGAAATGACAGTAGCAGTTAGCTAATAACTGTCCTTAGCCCCCAACTTCTCACCAAACAGAAAACCACCATTAACTGAGAAGAAACATGACATGCATATAATTTAAAAATTCCAAAAACAATTATGAAATTACCAAAGTAGTACAATTACAACAAATTAATATACATGAAATATACTGGAATACAAGAAATTACAAAATACAATAAAATGAAACCTCCCACCTGATAAACAAACCCTCCGGCCAACGGGGCTACTCGTCCGTACTTAAATATCGCCCTTGATTTAGAAACTAGAACAAACCGAAAGAGGAAAAAACTTGAAACACTCGGTTAAAAATTGAGACGGGTAACAGTTACCTTGCAAAGTTTTTCTTAAATCTTCAAGAGTATATTTTAAATCACCATCATTATTGCAAATAGTGCGAATTGACGCGTGCCGTCGAGGTAGGTGTATAAGAAATCTCTGTAAACCTAGTGTTAAATAAATATATAAAAATATTATAGTAATTAAAACATAGGCAAAATAAAAATGTATTCAGGGTACTTTAATTGAAGAAACTCTGTTGCCGAAACCAATTATAATCACAACAGATTTATATGCACGAAGATATAAGTGTTCAATAATTTCAAGGATGGAAGTTTCATACCACTATTTATAAAGGAAAATTTTCTTCTTAATGAATCTTAGATTGAACAAGAAGACTTGTTTTTGAAAATAGTGATGTGAATTTTGCACCAAATTCCCATCCATGTGCTTTTAAAAATGAATGGAAGTGAACTGATTTGTTTTCTAGAGGGGCAATGAATAAACATATTCATACTTAATCTTTAGTACAATGAATAAATAAAAAAGGCAGTAGAAGCTCCCTCAGACTACTACATTCTAAAACTGAAAAAACGATTTTGGTATTTATATTAGCGAGGCATTACATTTCTTTGTAAATTTTTTTAATGGGGAACTTCATATATACGAAATTTGGCGATCAAAGGGAGAAAAAGGTTCCATGTATCTAGTAATACTCCCCTAAAATAGAAATATTTTACTATTATTACGTTCTAATTAACATAATTTACATTGACCTTCTTTTTTCTGCTATACCGAGGTTGAGGTTTAAAATGACTTGGTAACGTCGCACTGGAACTGTGCATTGGGTAACTGGTGACCCCGCTATACCGAGAAAAAAAGTTTATGAAGGATGATAAATGTGTGCAAAATATGCTTTTTTAAAATATGACACTTGAAAATATACCTTATTTCTTCTGGACAGAGGTCACACTCCTTTTTTTCAGTTTCAGCTTCTTCTTCATTCTCGGACCCGTTGATATCAAATATCCTTGCATACAACTCGCCCGACCGATTATCCACTAAGAAGAGAGAAGCTCGATCCGCACTTACAAGTTTGCGAGCGAACATCTAAAAGAGTAAATTATATAGAATAAAAACTAAGTGACATTGTATATCAAATTTGTTTAAGTATTTTGTATCTAATGCATCAGACAATCAATTAACAGCACTGTAAAGATTGCGTTTTACATGACCCGATCTTAAAAGTCCAATATGAAGTAAACTCCAAAATTTACCTGAGATTCTATAAATTATTTTTAACCAATCTGATCCAAATGAGTACTATAAACTAGAATTAAAATGGACCCTGAAACTAAAATATACACATAGAAACTTGAATTAAAAGAAAATGAATTCCACATTTTGACGCAATAATAGGAAAAAATCTGCAATCAGATAACTTTAATATAAATGTTAAATAATTTTGTATATGCTCTCTCTTATTAAAAATGATAATTTATTTAAAATCTAAAACCCCTTATATATATATATATATATATATTTATATATATAAACGGGTTTATCGAACAATTCTCTCAAAACTGACCATAATCCAAAAACTTTAAAAACAGTACGATCAAAACTTAATTTGCAATAAAAAATTAGGGTCAACCTCACTCGTAACGAAACAAATAGGGACTACCAAATCGAATTGGCTCGACAAATATCCACTAAAATTTGATTAATTTATTTGACGCAGTGCTTTAAGCCCAGAAAGATATTTGGTTTGCTATAAAACTATAGCTATTGCCTTAGATAGTGTTTATTGTACAAGATTACTCCTGTAGCAGTGTTGTCCGATCCCATTTTGCAGTGTGATCCGATGTTCGGGCACTACTTTTGATAGTTTGCACTTTTAATATCAGTATCTTATCTGGACATTTGGCAAGAAAATGCGTGCTGAAAAGATGCAATCTTTCCACGCGCAAAAGATTCAATTGCTAGCTGGTGCCAATTACCTTTTTCGAGTAGAATTCTGTCATTGGATACTTGATGCCACACAGAATGATTCACAATTCTCCTGGATCCACAGCACCTTTCAAGAGATGCACGAGATATAGGAAAATCTTGGTATGATAAGAACATAAAGAATTGAATCTACTTGGGAGATGTAGATAGGAGCATGGCTATCAAGCATGATACTGCTCCTAGTGATAGCTCCAACACATTCAAAACGACTATTTTCAATTATGTGAGGTAGTGATTGCGTGCCTTCCCCCCTCTCTCTAGATATACCTAGAATCGTTTTTTAAACAAAATCGGCTCGCATATACAGAGGCTGTTCGCACATTTTTTAGACGATTTTGATGGAGTGTACTGAAGCAATTTCACTCATATTTCGTGTTTTAATTTTTCCGTTTGATAGCCCTTGTTCTTAACTATCATTCTACATCGTAATTGCTATGATAATAATGCTTTTTATAATATCGGAAGAGGTATATTTTTCTACTCCTCTTGAACGGCTTTCCAAAGTCCACAAAGCGTTGTAGTCGGTGTTTGGATAATGTTGATTTTAAGAGTCAAAAAACACAAAAATCCAACAGTGATACATCAGGAGATTTAGCAGGAATATCAGTGAAGGGTATGGTTTTAATTCCCGTTTTCTGTTCCATTTTTTTTCTAGAAAAGCAATTGCGGATTGCGATGTGTGGCTGCTTGTTTTGTCTTGATACAGTTCAACGGATTGATAGCATTGTGGATAAAGATCTGGATTTTCATTTTTAAAAATTGGGATTAAAATATGTTCTTGAGAGTATTTAGAGCTGATTTTGACATTTTTGTCACATTTTTTTTTGCTTTTATCTTGCGCTTGTATGAAAAACCAGTGGCAATCATAAATCCTTTAGAAAAACTTTCTTTTGATGCTTTGAACCATGTAGCAAAAAAAATTTTCTCCACTTTTGTGATAATAAATTGATCTTTTTTTATTGCAACCACTTAAATAGACC
Organism: Salticus scenicus; assembly: GCA_963930645.1. Classification (NCBI taxonomy): domain Eukaryota; kingdom Metazoa; phylum Arthropoda; class Arachnida; order Araneae; family Salticidae; genus Salticus; species Salticus scenicus. Next base: position 32,586,105 of record OZ005652.1, on the reverse strand, counting down.
CAAGATTCATCTATTGTTGCGACATTTTTCTATTTTTCTCCTGATAAATGCTTTTCATAAAGATTTCACTAAAAACTCTGTTTGGAAAGAGCGGAAACCTACCCTTCCATCCGCTGCCTTTTTAAAAGCGCATTTTTGCATCCGAACAAAAATTCTAAATATCAGAAGATAAATAAAACTTCCAAAAATATAACTGTTGTAAAAATAAAATTCTCCATGCAAACGATTTTTTCTTACTGCGAAATAAAATCGTCTAAAAAATGTGCGAACAGCCTCTGTATAAAGAGAATACAATCCCACTCTTGTGTTTCTGGTACCACAGAAAGCAGCGTGTCCAATAAGTAGGCATTGGTGGTATTCACTGTACTTCTTGTTAGTCATATAAACTACGTGCAGTCTTATGGACGCGTACAACTTAATATTGTATGCGCAGTAATTTGTAAGATATGATCTAAGGTTTCCTCTGCTGTCTGCCGTTTGTCTTTTCTTGCTTTTAGGACAATGTACACTGTAAAAAATGGTTTCTTAAAAGTGAGCTAAATTGTCTCAAAATAGCTCCGAAACAATATATATTTAAATTTGAAAACTCATGTACTCATTTTTGAGTATATTGACATGCTCAAAAATAGTTTTGACCAATAAGAATTCCAATATCCCCATGTTTTTGACATGTCAATATACTCAAAAATGAGTACATGGGTTTTCAAATTTAAGTATATATTGTTTCGGAGCTATTTTGAGACAATTTAGCTCATTTTTAAGAAACCATTTTTAACAGTGTACAGGTCATCAGTTTCTATTGTTTCTCAAGCGATGCGATAAATGCTGAATTATCTGGTACTTGTAGTCTGAAATGATTTCCAGTCTCATCTAATGATACTGTGCGCGATCTGAACTCCTCCCTCACACTAAAAAAATTTGAACTTTCGTCCTATTTCATAATAATTGGACTTCCGGTAAATTTATCTAAACAATGTGTTCTGGATTGCTTGTTGAAATCACTCTTCGCTGTGCAATAACTTCACAGAATAGCTGATCATGCACCAATTATACTCTTCCAATAATATTCTTCGTGCTTAGAGCTCCTAAATAAAATATATAGGCCGGCGCATCGCCGCCATTTATTTTTATTTATTTTTTTTTTTGCTTCGGGACAGCATTCTCATTTGGCGTCCTCATCGCTTTCCTGGTATTTTTAAGAAATCTTGATATGAAGCTACGATCGATGAACAAAAGCAATAAGCAACATTAATATTCCTAAAAATACATTTTTTTTTTCACATTACATTATCAGGATATCCTGTGGATATATTGGAAATGAGATGTGTTATTAGGGCTGTTGCTGTTTCTTATACAAAATGTCGCCAAAGCTCAAATACACAGTAATAAAAGCTCTTCTTAAATCGATTTATCAATATTAATATAAATAATATGATTAAAATAACACATTTCTCTGTATTTTTAAATTAACACATGTCAGAAATGCAAAGAAAAATATAAGTATATTGTTTTATTTGTCTTAAATTATCTTATGGAAATCTGAACATTTTATGTTCTTTTCTTGAGTGGTTATAGCAACTTATCGTTAAACAATCTCCCATATGAAAATTTACCAAGTTAAAATAATGAAAAATGATTTAAAAAGTTAACTCCAAAGTAATACAAGACGATAGAATTAATGGATGCCGTTTGCTTATCTACGGAAAGCGATGGGTACATGTAGCAACCCTAAGGAAACAAAATGCCTGATGCGCCAGCTCGTATATATAGGAGCCTTATTCATGCTACATCACACGCCATATATACATATGCCTTATTGTACCAAATTTAGATCTATCTACTGATTTTCTGTTGGACCGTTCTGTTGCTTCACTCCACTTTTATGCTGATCTCCTCACACTTAATTTTTAACTACGTATTTGATTTTTGCATACCAATGTAAAAGCAATATTTGCTGACTTACTCCCTTTATTTGTATTATTTCAAATTGTTGTATAGTTATAATTTATTGCATTCAAAACATGAACTGTTTCTTGTTTTTTTATTTTAAAGTATAACCTCAAAATTAAGATAAAAGTGTTATAAGTAGCTATGCCTCATCAAGCCTCATAAAATGATATTTTCTAAGGAATATTAATTTCGAAAAATCAATTTTATTTCTGTTCACTTTATTATTTGAGTTATAAATACCCCTCAAAATTATTATTTATTTATTAGCACGTTGAGAGCCATGTCAGCCTTCAGTGGCTGACACTGAACTTTCCGTTTAGGCCGCGTCAACCACCGGTGGTTGACAGTGTAAAATATGATATAAAACTGCGTCAACTATCGGTGGCTGACAAGTGTAAAATATGATATAAAACTAAAAAATTCACATTGTATTAAGTAATTACTGAGAATTCATTTAAAATTTACTTTCCCGTTAAGGCATTTTAAGGGATTTTATTGAAACTCAGTAAACATAACGCGCTTCTGAGCAGCGCGCGTGGCCTGACGGGGATTTCCTTAAGGTACCTACCTACCTGCCTTTAAAATGCAATTTTCGGTCAAAACTCCGATTTTCTGTTTTTGGTTTAGTATTAAAGCTTGATATTTTAGCTTTCTAAATCAGTTTGAATTTTGTTTCTATCTTGCTTAGAACTTGAGTTACAGGCATTTTAATATTAGTCCCTTGCCAGTTTTTGAAATCGGAAGTGACCGTAAATGACCCGTAAATGTTTGTTTACATAAATGTTTTACTCAATGTAAAGCATCAAAATTTTTTACTGAATATAAAATGAATTTTAAAAATAAAATAAGAAGCTTTGAAATAAATCAGGAACTTATTGAAATTATTTTTTGTTTAATAGGTAAAATCTTGTTTTTAAATCTGTTTTCTGCTTTTTCTCAAAATGAGATTTTTAGCATTTTGCTTTATCCCAAAACATCATAACTCCAAAAGTTATTATTGAAACGTTATGAAACTTTGACTAAATACTCTAAAGGAGTTGTTTTAGGGATTGAACTACGACGATGAATCTAGCTAAATTAATTTTTTGTTTTTTTGTCGATAGAAGTTATGAACTGTCATGTAAATTCATGATTTTTTCAGCATGTAAAAATGTTATCGTCTCTAAAATATTAAATAACATGGTTATAGTTTTGAGAGTAGTTCACTCCCTTAAGGACCTTTCAATAATCTAAATAAAATTTACAGAATAAAAATATCTTTATTTAAATTTGACTTATGATGTTTTGTAAAAGTGCTTCTTTTTCGCAAATTTTATGCATATTTTGAGCCTAAATTTAATATTTTAAAACTTGCAAATTTTTTCAGGTTATTCACTGTTTTTTACTATATTCTATCATATAATGTACATAAATAGGCAATTTTTCAATTATTAAAAAAATCACCTTGGAGGGTAGGCAGGTAGATTAAGAATTCCGTGGCGCTCAACGTGTTTATTTATTTTGTAAGCATACAGTTGATTTAAAGAAATCTATGCTGTTAAACAAGTTAAATACAGTATACTTGTTCTGTTTATAATATTTTAAAGACACCCAGGAGCGTTATATTATAAAGGTGGTTTATAAACTATTTGAAATATGTTTATTTTATTAACCCTCAAAGTACTATATCTCTCGCTGCGAGACGATTCGGATCCCCGCTAGAGTGCTATCGTCTCGCAGTGAGACGATTCGTGAAATCTATATAACAACTGGTAAAATTGAGATACCAATCGATTTTATATATCTGCACGGTGCTTTAAAAATGCTTAGCACTTAAGTGTGAAACGATCAGCACTTGGTGGGTTAAGTGCTTTGTGTATTAATATACTACATATTTTTTACGCACTTAAACTTGATTAATAGAAAATTTCCTTAAAAAAAAAAAAAAAAAAAAAAAAAAAAAAAATCCAAAACTTTTCAGAATACTTTCTTGTTTCACAGTCTTCTTTTTTGTGAGATTTAAAGTTTTTTCACTCGAGCTAAAGGAAAAATTTAGAGTGAGTAAAAATATACAAGCTAATATCTTACAGTATCTCATAATATGTCGTATTATATCGCAGTATAAAACAACCAAATTTTGTACATACCATGATTTTCAATATGACGGTGTCCATACTGACCATATCTTGGAAAATGGATCTAGAAAATAAAGAGAGAAAAAAATTCGTTTTAGGCAATTGAAAATTCATGTCAATTGATAAAATAAAAATGTCAATTTTAGAAACTAGTTAAAGATATACTTGCTTCACTACTGTCAGTAAAAACGTATTTAATTCTCTTTGTTGAATCATATTACAGAAGAGCTATATAAATGAAAATAGAAAAAGAAAGAAAATAAATGTTGATATTTTAAAATAAATGAATAATTTCACAATTTATTTAAATATGCATTTATGTCTTACTTCAGCATAATGTAGAGCTATTCCTCCCCACACCAGATAACTGTTGACTATCTGAGGATGAAAGAGAAAATGACTTACTTAGTATTTGGTTAAAGTAATCTAACTGTATTTAATATGAAATATGTTATTTATTCATAAAGAAACACATTAAAAATAAATAATAATTAAACTTGAAAAATGGCGTTCAAAATTTAAATTTAAAAACAGTTAATAAACTATATGTGAAGACAGATAGAAAAAAAGTAATAATTGTTTTATTAAAATAACATTAATTGTGAAACAAGTTATGAATTTATCGACATTAAATACATTATAAACCATAAACAAAGAGATGAAAAACAGGAACTGGCAATATGGATAGAAATGATGAATTGAAATTAAGCTATTTATTCTTCAAAATAAAATATACTGTAACTTTGTAATTATTAATTTAAATATAGTTTAAGAAAAATCTTCAAATACAATAAAAATATTAATCAATATTTAGTTAGAACTACCTTTAGATTGAAACGTACTGTGAGCTTATATGAGTATTAATTTAAACATATATTCTAAACCAGATTTGAAGATTTACATTATTAAAAATTACTAGCTGTTTAGTTTATAAAAAAATTATGAATAACTGTATTTTGACTTTAAGAAGCTTCGTTTAAAAATAGATGGGAAAAAGAAACATAAAATAAGGATGAAGGTCGCCATTTTTTACGAAGATGGAGGTCGACGGAAATTTAGCGTGACTTTTTCACAAGGATCATTAGAGACAAAAAGTCTTTGTAACTATAAGTCTCAAGTTGTAAATATGTAATAAGGATGAAAAATGATAAACTGACATTTGGGTTGAACTTATGATAAGCCAGACCTGCAAATAAATAAAAAAAATCTTAATTTGAAATATTTTTCAAATGTGTTAAAAGTTTATCGAGTTTTAATTAAAAATAAGTAATAAGGGGGGATCAGAAAATGGAGAGAAATGGGCTATATTAAGATATGTTTAGAAGTTTAGAGTTATTCTTCGGGATGAAATAAGTTATTTGATAAGTATGATGCTAAATGATATTAATATCTAAACTTGCCTCTTCATCTTCTTCATGAAATTCCGAGTTTGATGCATCCCTGTATAGTTCTAAAACACCTGAAAATAAATAAGCAAATAAAACAAATGATTGACAGGTGTTTTAACTTGTTAGTACGACAGGAGTATTTCATTCAGACAGCGTTTTTGCATTGTTACACTTCCAATATTCCAGAATGCCTGCGAATATCCAATTTTACCATTTAATTTCTTAAACTATCTTAAACTATTTAGAAATTTTATTGATAAACTCATCAATCGTGAAAATTCATTTCAATTGGTTTGGAGTATAAGATTGATTTAACTATGTGAAAAATACCAAAACCAGGAATTGAACCCAGGACCTCCGTTTAACGTGCGAATGCTCTTCCACTGAGCCACCCTAGCTGATAACCAGCTCGACATTTCACACATAACCGTTATATCTGCGTTTTCAGATACGGTGACATTGCCAATTGTTATTATGTGTGAAATGTCGAGCTTGTTATTAACCAGGGTGGCTAATAATAATTTTTTTTTGTTACAAGATTGCAATATATGAATTAGTCCTGTCGTACTAAATTAAATTCTGTCAAAGACAGAATTTTTCTTTTATTATTTGTTTTATTATATTGACTTTTTTTTTTTAACTCTTAAACATTTTTTCCCCATATACATGGTATAGAAAGTATTGTTTGCTGGAAAACTTTTGAAATTAAGTTTTTGTTATATTTATGCGTTTTGAGATCTCCTGCATTCGAAAAAACATGTTTTTAACGGTGGGTCTCTCTCTCTCTGTGTGTGTGTGTGTCTGTGCTATCAGCATATCTCAAGAATAAATAGTAGCAGAATGTCCAAATTCTGTATTCTAAATGTGTATCATATTAGAAATACTATGCTAAACTTTTCGCTAAGATCAAAGAAATGGTTTATGTACAGGGACCCCCAAGAGAACTCAAACACATTACATCTATGGGCGAAATATACGGTAGATGCAACTTATCATCTATCGGCTGCACTAAATAAAATGAAATGGACATATAAAGGGTTTTTCAATAGGGATAATACAATTTTAGAGGGTTAGAATGGCAACACTGCGTATTATCTTTTGACATTTCTTGTGTCATTTGTGTTTAGTATGCTATGCCATTTAATCATGCAAAGATACACGCTTGAACAACGTTTCGAAATTATTAAATTGTTTTATCAAAATCAGTGTTCATATGTGAATACTGAGAGAAATTTGAGAAGAATTCAGGGACGACATTATTCAGTTGATCGACTCGATCGATTGCGATTTTTTTCTTTGGGGATATGTTAAGTCACAAGTTTATGCTTATCTTATAATCCAATAACAATTGAGCAATTTAAAACCAACATTGAACATGTTATTCGTGAAATAACACCAAATCTATGTGAAAGAGTGATGGAAAATTGGGTTGACAGAATGCGGTGCGTACAGAGAAGTCGTGGTACTCACATGATTTCAAGTATTAAAAAAAAAAATTGTGTCTCACTGAATATTTCCCCCCCCCCCCTAAATTGTATCACTCTTAATGGATAACCCTTTATTTTTTACATGCATAAAATCATCTATCTTGTAGATTATGGTATGGAAATCATTCATCATTCGTTTACAGGGCTATCCAAAAGAACTAAAAAGTCCAATTTAGGTTGTGTTGTGTTTTGTGTACTATTAATATAGATAGACTATATTTAACCATTTAAGCATTATGCCCGTCTTTTTCCGTCATACATAGTTGAAACAAAAGGCTGGTTTGACTAAATTTTGAAATAAATGTTGCTTTTTTTTTTAGATAAATGAGAAAAATAAATATCTGTAGGGTACAGTACCAAATTCTCATATTTATACTGTGTGTACTAGTATTAATTTTATAATTCGTAAAACAGACATACTCAAAAACGGCTAACGCTGAAAGGGTTGAGAGTTTACATAATTTATAGAAGACATGCAGAGCTACCATTAATTAAGTGAAAACAAATTTTTATAATTGAATGTAATTGGAGGAAGTGCTTTACTATATTTTACCATGTTCAGAAAATCTGCTCAAGCATGAAAATTGAGTCTTTATATTCATTCGCTAAATTTGGTATTTTTTACGCTAAATTTTCAGTGCTTGTTTTTTCGTGTAATTACGTATTTTTGAAGTTCTCTGAATACTAAAGTCAAGTTTTCAACCGTTGATCTTTTTGTCTGTCTGTTATCGGCGTAACTTAAATACAAATAATTATGAGCAACTCAAATGTCGTATTTTGAAGTTCATACGAGGTTGATGCTTGAAAATTTTGATCAAGATTAATAAATTTTAAGAAGCAGTGCGTGTGAAAGTTGGCTGAATAATTTGGAATAAACTTTTACAATTCCCTAACAGCATACTTATCCATAGTACATCCTGAGGATGTACCTTAGACGCACTTTCATCCATAGGATATCCTGAGGATGTCTTGTGGATGAGATGTGCTGTTAGGGAATAACAGCCCTGAATTCTATATATGTAGGTAACTATGTTCAAAAAGGGGTTGAGGCTGAGGACTTCCTCACACAGAATATTATTTTTCAAATAAAACTCTTCCCAGTTTGAATTCTTTTTAACGTAGTTTATATATAGTACCTGTTACCTTACCCCTCACCCTCAGTCTGCATCTTTATAGAATTGAAATGCAGGTTAAGAGAAAGTCGTGTGGATGACACACCAGATTATTTTGAATATATTCTTTTTGCATTCGTTTTGTTAATTCAGTGACGTTGTTGAAGAATTTTTGTAAAAATCTTTCGCTATCACAAAAACAGTATAATTTTTATTTATAAAGTTGATATTAATAAAAATGGTAACGCTAATCTTGATAACGTTATGGCTGTTTTGGAGGATTTTTCGCAGTTATTATTTCATAATTTCATATTTTTTTATCACACATTTTTATATAATTACGTTTTTCTCAATTTGTAATCTTCTGTTTTTTATGTTGTTCTTTAAAATTCTTAATTATTATCAGGGTTTTGCTTCCTGGTTTTTGGACTTTATAATAATGAAATATTATTATATATAATATATGAATACGAGGAGTGATCAAAAAGTAAGGTTTCAAAGCTAGCAGGGAGGCACATTTCATAAAATTAATACTGTCAACTAATAGTGCATAAATTAGGTGGATTTTCGACATAGTTTCTATATCGGTTTAGGCACGTGTCTCTTTGTGAGATGAATTTAAATAGTCCCCTCTGTTAAAAATTCTGTCCTTGTTTGTCCAGCCATATTGTCGTGAAGCGTTTCATCTCCTCGTCTGAAGGGAATCGTCGATCTGAGAAAAGAGGTTAATGTCTCTTGGAGCACGATATGGTCAATAGGGAGCGTGGAAGATGAGGATTCATCAAAACTGTATGAATACCGTGGTAGTCTTCTGGGCTGTATGAGATTGCAAGTTGTCGGGAAGGAAGATGACGTCCTCAGCGAGAAGTCCTAGTCATTTCCTCCTGACTGCTTCGCACAATCGTGTCAAGGTCCCGTAATATTGGTCAGCGGCCCCAATGTGCCCTCTTTCTAAAACTCAACGTGTATGACACCCACGCTGTCCCAGAACACTGTGGGCCATCTCCTTCCCGGCAGATGGCATCACCTTAAATTTCGTTGTCTTTGGAGTGTGTTTCCAATCCACTTGCGGCCGCTTACCTCTGAGGGTGTAGTTGTGGATCCATGTTTCGTCACCCGTGACAATGCGGTCAAGAAAACCGTTTCTTTCCTTGGAGAACCATTGCAAAAGTTGCAGGCTTTTCCTTATGTTGCTTGGACAGATTTCGTAGAGCCCCTCGGAAACAAACTTTACGGTATTGCAGAATATCATGAAGGATGTGACGAATGCATCCGAACAACATATTATAATCCCACTTTTATCGTAATATGCCGTAACGTGATCTTTCTGTTGTCCAGAATCAGCTCCTCCACATGAGCTACGATCAAATGTGTTGGTTCGGCCACTGTGTCGGTGATCTTTCCTCTACAGTTCGCAAACTTTTGTCACCATTCTAAGATATGTTGACTAGACATTACAGTCTCTCCGTAATAACAGAAGATTCTCCATAAGCTTGTAATCCGCTATATGTCAAATGCTTCAATAATGAGGCAAGTACGTTGAAAAATAATGTAAGCATTGTACTTCATTATGCAATAAAAGTGTTTTTCTAATAATGATTTCCTTGTGTTTCATTGCTTAACGGAACTTACTTTCTGGATTGCCTTCTTATATAACTACAAACACTAAATACAAACCTCAGTATGTCTCTGTAGATTTATTTCAGTACAAGACAAATGCAAACACACAATTCGAATGATTAAATGTCCACTTTCTTCATCGAATATTGAACTGTGACAAATTGAGAGAAAGTGTCTTACCCGAGAGCTCTCCATCTGGCTGTAGTATTGGATGGCACAATATATTGATGGGGCTTTCAATAGGGATTTCAGATATCGCATTAGGAAAATCCTAAGAGGAAGACAAAAACATTCGTATAGGCTTCGACTAATTTTAATGTATTACACTTAAAAACAAATTATATTTCTCTTAAAAAAAAAAAAAAAAATAGAAAGAAAGAAAGAAACTCAATATAATGCGAAAAATATTAGGTCAAAATTAATAAGACATCTAAAATATTAATATTTTTCACACGTTTCTCTCCGATCTGTGAACGAATTGATAGGAAAATTGAGAAAATAATATACTTAAAACATCTTAATGTAACTATTTACTTTCTCTTACCCATAAGGTAGAGAAAGCATTGTTTTTGGGTCGAATTTTCGAAAGTGAGTTTTTGTTATATTTACATGATTTGAGGTCTCCTGAATACGAAAATCGTGTTTTTAGCGGTTGGTCTGTGTGCGTGTCTGACTGTTACCAGTATATCTCAAGAACAAATAGCAGCAGAGATTCCAAACTTGGTATTTTAAATGAGTATCATATAAAGATGCCACACTAAGCTTTTCGTTGAGATAAAGCAAATGGTTCGTGTACAGGGACACTAAAGAGTATTGAAATACATTGCGTCTATGTTAGAAATAGCAGATTGGAGTGTAACATCTATAGACTGCACTAAACCAAATGAAATGAATATATATTTTTTATATGCATAAAAACATGCCTCATGTAGAATATGGCAGGGAAATCATTCACTCTTCGTTTACAGGGCTACACAAAAGAACTAGATAAAAGTGCGACAATCGTTGCAAATTGATGGAAGTATATTTCAGGCTGGGCCATGTATGATTAGGAATATATTTATTAGATTGATTCATAAATAATTTCCGATGCAGTTAAAATAGAATACACACCAATAACACTATACAACGAATATTTAGGTATTACTTCCTGCCGAAGAATAAGCCCCTCCCACATTTATCTTGTTACGTCTTTGTAGGTGGAGTCTTAAATAACTTCCTTTGTTTTTAACTTCCTTTTGTCCACGCATTTATTTTGCATTCATTTAGTTATAAAATTATATCAATTTGTTATGTATTCACCATTTTTATGTATGACGTTTTCCCATCTTCTTGGCAGTTTATATATTCCTTTCTTGTAAAAGGTGGTTGGTTTCGATTGGAAGAAATTTTCAACAGCCTGTCTAACTTATTCTTCAGATTTAAACGTTTTTCCTTTCAAAAAGTTTTGTAAGAAACAGAAAATGTGAAAATCTGTCCGGGCAAGGTTCGGAAAGTAAGGTGGGTGCGGTAAAACATACCACCCGAGCTCTAGAATTTTTCCTGAGTCACTCTTGCTGTATGTGTTCTTGCATTATCATGTAAAATAATGACGTTTTTGCTATTGGCGAGTGTGGGACGTTTTTCATGAAGTTTCTCTTTCACTCTTTACAGTTGCTGAAAATGTATGTGTGCAGTAATTGCTAAATTTGACTTTAATAACTCGTGATGGATTAGTCAGAGACAATCCCACAATACACACAATAAAATCATGGATGCCAGCTTTCCAATCTAATAAGGATTTTTGTTCCTTATCAAGCCACTGTCTTTTACAGATTATATTCTCATACGTAATCCATTTTTCATCGCCAGTTATTATCCTATCTAAAAAATGCTTTGACCATCGGTTCAATGCAAGTAACGCACAAACACACTACATGATGAATGCAGGGGGAGGAGCTTATGTTTGAAGCTTTATATTCATTGAAAAATGTTTCTGGTGTAAATTTTAACTAAAATGCATCGGAAATTAATTATGAATCAACCTAATAGATGTATCATGTGGTCTGTATATAATCTTCGAAAGATATGCAGGGCTACAAATATTTAAGCGATAACATTCTTTTTTTTTGTTAGTGGATGTGCTTTACTATAATATTTTACCATTTCCAAGAAAGCTGTTCGGGAATTGAAATAAATTCCTCATAGAGATATGGTAAATAATGTATGTTTTTAAGCTAAATATTCATCGCTTGCTTTTTGAATATTTACACGTTTTGAGGCTTCCGGATTACTGTAGTCAAGTTTTTTATCGTTTGATCTTTGTCTGTGTCTCTTAGAGTGACTTAAAAACGAATAATTTCAGGAGATCTAAAAGTTGTATTTTCAAATTAATGTAAATTTGTTGCTGGAAAAGTTTGATCAAGACTGATAAGTTTCAAGGAACGTTGCGCGTGAAATGTATCTGAATAATTTTAAGTGAACTTTTAATTTTAATAACAGATTTAAATTCTATATAAATATAGGTGCAGTAAAAGAAACGAGGGGTTGAGGCGGTCGGGGAGGGGGGGGGGGGATTGAGATTGAGCGATTAGTTCTGTGTGGGGTTCTATAGCCCCCCCCCTCTCCTCACAGAACTAATTATCATATAAAACTCTTCCGAAGCCTAATTTGAATTGTTTTAACATTGGTTTACCTTACGTAACAGTACTCATTATCTTACCTCTTAATTTCCAACCAGTATTTATAGTATTAAATTTCAGGGTAAGAGAAAGTCGTGTGACACACCAGATTATTTACTTTATTTTACACACATAACAACAACAAAAAAAATTCTTTTTAATTAAATTTTTGAAATTAGGTTTTTGCTATATTTATACGTTTTGAGGTCTCTAGAATCCAAAAATCAGGTTTTTTGTGATTATCCTATGTATCTGTGAATCTCTTATCAGCATAGCTCAAGAACAAATATTAGCAGGAAAACCAAATTCCGTGTTCTAAATCAGCAGGATACTACTACTATCATATTCTAGAAACTTCTTATTGAAATTGCATAAACGGTTCGTGAATCGAGACATACAAAAATATTTAAATACACTGCTCAAACAAATTAGGGTAGCACATCGTTTTAACGAAATTAAGTAAATACGGTCGAACCTCGTTACCGTGAACACGCTTAACATGAATTACTTTTATGAACTGTTTCCACAATCCCCGTCAAAATAAAGATTAGTTTAGTTATATGAAGATTAGTTACAGATAGCATGAACAACTCTTCTTTACCCCTTGAGGTTCACGTTAACGAGGTTCGACTGTACTTATACCGTTAACCAATGTCAAATGAAACATCCATAATTTAAAGTATGGGCGAAAACAGAAGAAAATTTTTTTTTTTTGTAAATCAACGTTCATGACGTGGAAAACTAGAAAAAGAATGTAAGTGCAAAAATCGTGATTATGCAGATGATTCTTTTTCTCACTGTCTTAGTGGTGAAATTTAACCGTTCGGCTTTGTTTTGAGAAAGGATGACTTGAAAATGTCATGACAACATGATCTACTGGAATCCATGGCTTAATTTATTATTGGGCGACTTTTATACGGTCAAACTCAGAAAAGTGTAGCGGATGCTGTTGGAATGGCCAGAAGTATCATTTCAAGAGGGTGAATTCGATTCCAAGGAACAAGGAATGTTAGACGCCGACCAGGACAAGAAGACAAGGTCGTCCACGTGCTACCACAGCAAATAATGATCGATACATCCTGTTATAGCTTGTCGAGACAGAAAAACTAATGCTACTCATATGCAAAGACAATTTCTTTTGGCAACAGGATGAAGGGTTTCAAGCCAAACAATCCGAAATAGGCTTCATCAGGGTGGTCTCTATGCACGCAGGCCAACGGTGTGTATTCCGTTGACAGTAAGACACCGTGTGGACCATAGAAAGTGAGTTGCTGAACATCGAGATTGGATGCAAAGTGACTGGAGTCAAATGCTGTTTATTGACGAGTCCCGATTCACTTTAGAGTGTGATATCAGACGTGCTTCGGCTTAATGAGAAAGGGGCACTTGAAATAACCCTGTATTCATTCGAAAATGATCACATTGCAGGCGAGGTGGTTTGATAGTATGGGCTGGAATCAGCAAAGGCGGACGTACGGACCTGTATATCATTCAGAATAGCAATTTCACGAACTAAATGTGTATGCAGAAGAGATTCTAAGACCTTATACCGTACCTTACGCTGCAGCAATTGGCGATTCCTTTATTTTAATGCATGATAATGCCAGACTCTATACAGCTTGTCTCGTGGAGAACTTTCTTGAAACTGAAACAGTAGAGCGTAAGGAGTGGCCAGCATGCTTTTCTGTTCTAAATGAGATCGAGCATGTTTAGGATCCACTCAGACGAAGCGTTGCTGCAAGACCAAGGCCTTATTTTACTGTCTAAGACTTGGAGATCGCACTTCTTAAAGTGTGGAACAGTATTCCCCAAAATCTTATAAGGAAAGGGCATGTTTACAAACAAACGCTCCTTTAATCAATCTTTTCCACTTACGAGTGGCAAAAGGACGATCTGTATTGGTGGAAATACCAATGTTTTGCCCTGAGTAGAGTGTTTTGCCCTGAGCGTGACGTCATCTGCGCTTTCCTTATTCATAACCTCATCGCATCCATGCCAAATAGATGTGCGGCAATCTTAGCAGTTTGGGGGGACCACACGCCATATTAAACATCCTTTATCATTTCCAAACATCAAGTTCTTTGTCATTTATATGTAGCCAAAATGTTGCCCTGAAGCATCATTTAATGTTTTTTCTACTATTCCAAAGAATTAAAGTTCCCATGCAATTGTTTTTTGCTTCTTTTTTTTCGCTATTGCATTTTGCTACATGTGTATTCTCCATTTTATACCCATATCACGCAACGGTGTTTGCTCCCCTAATTTTTTTTAGCAGTGTACTTTACAGTCTATTTTAACCGTTAAATATCTTCTGAGGGGTTACAGAGTTCGAAAAATGTAAATCAGGGACATCTGAGGCAAGGGAAAAATTTTGGGCAGGATTTTCCACTGAAATGATGTATTACATATCTTATATTTTTTAACCTGTTATTAATGTTATTTTTTAAACTTTATATATATTTTTTGCTTTTAGGTGCTAAATTAATTCTTTTTCATTCATCAAATCAAATTCATGATTATAAAATTATAGAACAGGGAAAAAAATTGAGGAAGAGGAAGGGGTGGTGTTTCTAAAAAACGGTGGGTGACTGGGCAAAACGGGAGTCATATTCGGATTCAGGAGGTCAGTTTACATAAGATTCAGCAAGAATGGTATCAGAACTCGTTTTTTTTTTTTTTTTTTTTTTGTTTTTCAGGGCAGTGTTATTTGCACATTATCTTTTAAATCTGTTTCTTTATATCGAAACTCCTTTTACAGCATTTTACCTTATGTACGGCATGAGGGCCTTGTGGTGGGGAATTTTCTGTGTAGCATCCAACTGCTAACATGTTAACATCCCATCGTCCCTGATACCTTCTCTACATTTCTTTGATGTCTTGATGAAAAAGATCTTCTTGTTCTTCATACATATCACCCAGATTTTCCAAGAATCATACAATGCAATTTTTTGTCAAAACTGTACGTGACAGAAATTTTTGAATAGATTTTCCTTAATCAGCATCCAAAAATACACCAGAAAAACATATCAACTTGAAGAAATTTTTTTTTTTATCGTCAACCTGTGTAATAAGAAGATACCTCATAATCACATGCTACAGTCAAATAGCATTTCATGCATAACTTTTTATAGGGTGATCCCAAATATTTTCATTTTTCTTTCTTCCTTTCTTTCTTTTTTTTTCTTTTGGGGTAAAACTTTCACTGATATATGATGTGTAACATGATGTGTATGATGAAATATATGATGTGTAACATGTTCTTCACACTTCTGTAGTTTCAAGATGATTCATCTACTACTTTTTGAGGTGTTTGAGAAAATGTCTGAAATCAAAAGCGACCGGTCATTTATTGAAAGGTACAGTCGGTAACAAAAGTGGCCGAACACTAGCAAAAATTCCTATATAAAAAAAGTACGCTTGATACAGTTTTGTTAAATAAATCTTTGTCGAATCCTGTTTTTAGACAGACTAAGAATAGGATTCGACAAGGATTTATTTAACAAAACTGCATTAAGTGTACTTTTTATACATAGGAATTTTTGCTAGTGTTCGGACACTTTTGTTACCGACTGTAGTATATGATTTTTCAAAGATTAAATTTGTAGGGATTAAAATTAAACAAGAACGAAAAACTATGCAATTCTCATAGATTATTAATTCTTTCCAACTGTATGTATACTCTTTGCAGCTTTTAACTTTCAATATTATTTGCCTACATTATCACACAACGGACAGACAGAACGACTAAAAGGTGCACAAATAGATTTATTGTATTTATATTCACTCTTAAACATTGTTAGAAAGTGTTAAAAACGTTTAATGTAAACGGAAATGTAATTCAAGCAATTTCAAATTACCACTTAGTGTAACTGAATATTTTTATGTATCCCTGTAAATCTTAATTCTAATTATACTATATTCTATAAAAAGCATTTTTTGGTAAATATGAATAATAAATGAAACAATTTCATTAAGATTTGTACAAAATACAGATATTAAAATATGGTTTATAGAAATACCTGTTGTAGAACGTAATGCTATAAAATTCTTTCGGGTATCTCTGCACACAAACCAGTGGTGGTATTTACCCCTTTTTCAATAGGGAACGTCTCATAGTGAACTTAAATAACATATATAATTAAAAAAAAATTCCCCAAATATTTACGGAAGTCATGGCGCGGACGGACAGATAGACAAACCGAACTCATAAACACTTTTCAACTTTGCTGGAAAGTGGTTAAAAAATGGGGAGATTTATTTATTTTGAGTGCATCTAATTTATTTCAATTCTGGTAAACTGGTTGTTCTTTGTTTACCTTCGTAGCAATTTTACAGGTATACCTCTCATTTTAAATATTTATATTTTGATTGATTAATTTCAATATTATTATTACTTAATGAAATGTTCTACTATATTTTCATTATATTTTTATCACATGCAAAGTTTCAGTTTCCTTTTTATAGAATTCTCGAAGACGTAATACTACAAAATGTCGCCGACATTCTTGAGCTTTCCTGGTAACTCTTTAAATATTAGTGGTATTTTTAAAAATAGTAATTTCTCGCTAAGTTGTCAAGGGTTTTGCTAACTTTGTTGTCAAGACCTTTCCGCTAATAATGATTACAATGTTTTTTATTTTTACATAGGGAATTGCCTGTAGAAGTTGTGTCTTTGCAATAAGAGAACCTGTGCGTAAAAACTAAGTATCTTTTTTTTTTTTTTTTTTTTCCCCCAGACTCATTTTTGAGAAAATAAAAATAATAATTTTAAATTTAACAATATGCTATCTAATATACTTATAAAATATTAGTACCTATAAATACAATTATCTGCTTTTTTTTTTTTTTTTTTTTTTTTTTTTTTTAAGACTGAGGACTATTAGTCTCAATCTGGAATTTTTGCGGTGTAATTTCTCGATAGTTGGACATTTATCGAAATCTAAAATTTATCGAACATATAATTGAATAGTTTGAAAGCGATGTTATAATTCAAAAAAAAAAAAAAAAAAAAAAAAAAAAAACTAATAGTCCTCCGTTCTAAACTAAATTCTGCTTTTGCCAAAATTTCATCAAAATCATTTTTTTTTTTTTTTTTTTTTTTTTTTAAGAAAAAAGAAAAGAAAATTAATAATAATAAGTATCGTTACAAACGATATCGAAAAAGTTTTTTTTTTAATAATTTTGAATTAGGAAATAAAAAGTGCGCGAGCAATATGAAATAAAAATAGGTAAAAAAAAAAAAAAAAATGAATTTAATGATTTAATTTTTATATAAAACAAGATCGCGTGCTATCTTAAAAAATAGATGTAAAATTTAAAGTTTAATTATTTTTTTGGCAATAATTATAAATTAAAATAAATAATTTAATGAAATTATAGAAGTTAGAATTTATATATATATATATATATATATATATATATATTGAAAACCTTTTCAAACATTGAAGAGATGAAAACAAGAAACATTGAAAAAAATAAAACAGAAAATTCAAAAAAAAAAAATTGCGACTATCAAACATTCAGAAATTGAAACATGCAAATTCATTACGTTTTCAAGGGTGTAGAATGAATGTTGCATGTAAAGTAGGTGTTAATTCTGTCTTGTTGTATGCAAATTGCTAAATATTTACAACAAGCTACACCCTATAACACCACCAAAAAAGAGAAAATTAAAACTGAAAAGATATGTGAAAACCATATGAAAATCAAACTTTTGATCCATGCAGCATATTCAATATTATTAATGAAAAATACTAATAAATAGTTAAATGAAATACTAGTAATAATTAATAAAACTAAAGTATTAAACATACATTACACATGAAAAACTTGTATAAGTAGTTTGCACCCTTGCACGTAAAGCCAGAATACGAGACATACATGTGGCTGTATACAGTTAGATTCACAGTTAATTTTGGAATCGAATTAAATAACTGAACGATTAATTTATTTTTGAATTTGTATTAAGCAACTGAACGATAAAGTTGAGTGAACTGTTTGATTTTAATAATTAACCTAAAATTGATAATTTAAAATTAAATTTTGATTAAAATTGAGATTAACTTAATTTACGATAATGCATAAACTTCAAAGTGTCATTGATGGAAACATAGAAATCAGTAAATAGAGTAAGTAACGCCATCTTGTGTAGTTTAGAAAAAGTAATAACCCTAATTTTTTTTTTTTTTTTTTTTTTTTTTTTTTTAAATAATTTATAATGCGTGTGTGCTGAATAAAATCTAATCAAAAGCTATCATGTAAAATTCAATTTAGAGTTAATTTAAGAGCACAATGCAATATGTAGTGAAAAATTGGGGTTAATTTATTAATTAATATATATATATATATATATATATATATATATATATATATATTTTTTTTTAATAAATGTAGATTTGTTATATGTTTCTTTGGACAAATTAACTAAGTTGAAAATCGAAAATCAATAATATAATAATAAAGGAACACAAAGCAATATGTAATTAATATTGAGGTTAATTTACTAAATAATTATTTAAAATTGAGGTTAATTATAATTAATTTTTTTTTTATTATTATTAAATGTACATATGATAAATGTATCTTTGGACAAATTAAGTTAGTAGAGAATCAGTAATTTAATAGTAAAATTTATAGAATTACAGTTTTTTTTTTTTTTTTTTTTTTTTTTTTTAATTATGATTTTAAATCTGTAAAGCAAACACACATATAAATTCGCGAGAATCACAAACCCTCCCAACCATCCAGCCTAACAACACCACCCATCCTCCTTAATCAAGCATCTGCCCACCCATCCTCCACATTTTTTATTGTCTTTTATTTTTTATATAATTTTTTTGATAAAAATGCAAAAATGCAATTTTTTTTTTTTTTTTTTTTTTTAATGTAAACACCATAGACAAGGTAAGATGATTAAATCAGAAATATGATTTAATAATTGAATTTACTAGAAATTTTGGATAACCATAAACTCTAGCTTGATAACAGATAGATTTAACGTTTTTACTTTTATGTTTATTAGAACAAAGATGTTTTATTCTAAAAAGGAAGTTAATTAGAATATTTTTATAGATGGTTTTATGTAAACAAGATTTGTAATGAGTAAATAGATTAACTTTAAAGGAAAAAATTCTTTTCTCTTATCATAAATATCAAAATCTAAATATCCATTTTCATTATAAATTTTTAAATCTAGAAAATTTATTTCATTGTTTGTCATATCATGTTTAGTTAATAAAAGACTATGAGGATAATTATCTATGAAGGTGTTGGTATTACTATCATTAAAGTATAAAACAATAATATCATCTATATATCTATAAAACATTAAGTCATTACTAATAGAGAAATTTCTTTCATAATAATAAAGATACAAATCAGATAATAAACTACTAGCTGAACCACCTTGTGGAATACATTTAATACTTTGGATATAGTATGATTGTACAGAATAAAATTATTATGTAAATATTTTTGACATAGAGAATTGTCTGTAGAAGTTGTTTCCTTGCAGTAAGAGTACCTGTGCGTAAAAACTAAATAGCATTTTTTTTCCCCAGTCATTTTTGAGAAAATAAAAATAATAATTACAAATTTAACAATTTGCTATCTAATATACTTATAAAATATTAATTACCTATAAATACAATTATATGCACTGTTTTTTACTTTCTCTTACCCATAAAGTACAAAAAGTATTGTTTTTGGGTCAAATTTTCGAACGCGAGTTTTTGTTATATTTACATGTTCTGAAGTCCCCTGAATACGAAATTAATGTTTTTAGCAAATGGTCTGTGTGTATGTGTGTGTTATCAGCATATCTCAAGAACAAATCGTAGCAGACATTCCAAACTTGGTATTCTAAATGTGTATCATATAGGGATGCTACAGGAAGCTTTTCGTTAAAATCAAGCAAATGGTTCGTGTACAGGAACAATCAAGAGAATTCTAATACATTACGTCTATGGAGGAAATTGCAGGTAAGTAGAGTTTAACGTCTATAGACTGCACTAAACCAAACGAAACGAATATATATTTTTTGTAATAGAGATAGTCAACTGGGATTTTTTTTTTTTTTTTTTTTTTTTTTTTTTTTTTGCGTATGTAGGAGCCTTGTTTCCCCCCCCCCTGTGGAGAAGTCCCCTCTCGAGGGGAGTAAATTTCCATGATGGGTATCTTTCAAAAGACTCGCTAATACCTTTAAAACGAATGGTTGAACCATCGATCTGCGATAATTTAAAACAAAGTTATCGATTTTTTTTTTTTCTTTTTTTTTTTTTTTTTTTTTTTTTACTTTTAACGAAAAAAAAACTTAGAAAAAAAAATCGTATATATATATTTTTTTTAATATTGAGAATAAAATGGACTTTTTTAGGATATTTGGTGTTATACTACTTCTCTAATATGGAAATCGTCTGCATTATCATAAAAGATAATTTTTTAAATAATAATTTTAGTAAATTATTTAAAAAAAAACAGAATTATTTTTTAATAACAGAATTAAATTCTATATAAATGTAGGTGCATTAATGAAACAGGGTTTGAGGGGGAGTAGCCCCCCCCCCCTCACACAGAACTAATTATCATATAAAACTCTCCCGAAGCCTAATTTGAATTGTTTAACATAGGTTTACATAACATCGTTATCTTACCTCTAAATCTCCAACCTGTATTTATAGCATTAAATTTCAGGGTAAGAGAAACTCGAGTGAGTGACACACCAGATTATTTTCTTACAATTTTTACCAGTGTTTACGACTGCAATGGTTTTACGACATACGGAACTTTGCCTGTAAAAATTGTTTCCTTGCAATAAGAATACCCCAGCGTGAAAAATACGTATATATTCTTTTTTTTTTTTTTTAATTATTTTCTTCTTCACTTTCATTGTTGAAAAAATAAAAACAATAACTACAAATTTAACGATGCACCATCTAATATACTTATATTGGTTATCTATAAATAAAATTTTTTGCACTGTTTTTTATTTATATTCACCTTTTCTACTGGTGATTATGATAGCAAAGTTTTTTTCAACGTATGGAACTTTGCTTGTAGAAGTTGTTTCTTTGCAATAAGAATAACCGTGCATGAAAATTAAGTATACTCCCAGTTTCTTTCTTTCTTTCTTTTTTCTTTTTCTTTTTTTCCCAAGAGTCATTTTTACGAAAATAAAAGTAATAATTACAAATTTAACAATGCACTTTCTAATATATTTATAACATATTAATTATCTATAAATATAATTTTCTGCGGTGTTATTATTCATATTTATCTTTTCTACCGGTGATTATAATTACAATGTTTTTTAAGCGTAAGGAACTTTACTTGCAGAAGTTGTTTCCTTGTAATAAGAATACCCGTACGTGAAAACGAAGTATATCCCCCCCCCCTCCCCCACTTTTTTTTTTTCAGTTTCATTTTTGAGGAAATAAAAATAGTAATAACAAATTTAACGATACACTATCTAATATAGTTACAATATATTAAGTATGAATAAGTATAATTCTCTGCACCGTTTTTATTTATATTTACCTTTTCTACCAGTGATTACAATGACAATGTTTTTTTGACGTAATGATTTTTGCCTGTGGAAGTTGTTTTCTTGCAATAAGAATACCCGAGCGTGAAAATTAAGTACACTCCCAGTTTTGTTTTGTTTTTTTTTCTTCTAAAAATAATTTTTTTTTGTGTGTGTGTGTGTGGGGGGGGGGGAATAGAATTTTAACAGTAAACTATTTAATATATTTTTCTTATACTATTAAGTGAGCAATATTTGTATATTTCACTGTTCTCGAAAACGGTAGCTCGGACAGTCACGAGATTTAATACAAAGGTGCCCCCCGAAGGGTCATTGTGCACATCGAAGTCAGATTTTCGAATTTTTGATTAGTTTTTCTTAATTAATTAAAATGTGAAAATAATAACCTTCTAATTTCGGATAAATAAGCCATTTAAATCTTAACATTTTATCCATAATTTAATTGTTGCCAATTTTTTTTCGACAAAATAATAATAATAATAATAATAATAAACCATACATTTATTTAAAATGAGGAAAACAAATCAGAAAGATTAGAAAATAAATTAGAAATATCAGTCGCATCGTTACAAATAAGATACCAAATGAAAGGGAAAATTTTTGTAAATCCGATGCATTAAACAGCTTATCAATCGGACAATTAGATTTTTTAAAATTAACTAAAGTATGAATTTTAGGAGGCAACAGCCGAAGATTGTATGGAAACCGTTAGGAGAAAAAAAAAAAAATGAAAAATCTGCTTCACATTAAGTCACATGATTTTTAAGTGGGATTAAAAATTGCAGTTTTCAAATTCTTTTAAATTTTCTCTCACGAACACAAAAATATAATATACAGCCTGTACCCCACAAGACCAACTTGCATTTCAAATTTCATCAATTATTTTGGTTAATAAACAAAAGTTATTATTATTTTTTTTCAAATTAAGTTTTATTCTATCTTCGAAAAGATTTATGTGATCATCGATATAATAATATATATACACTAAGCGACAAAAAAAAAAAAAAAAAAAAAAAAAAAGCCGCACTTGGATGTTTTCCTTTTCGCCTTCTACAACCGCCAATTTTATCGTTTAAAAAGCAAATTTTCGAACAGATTTTACTATGTTGTCCTCTACATACACTTTAGCTTTGAGTCTAGTGTTAAAAACAAAATGTAATTGTCAGGAAAATTGTAATTTTAGAATTTATTTCAAAAATGGTAAGAATAAGGCAGTTAACGATGCCACAAAAAGTATTAATTTTTAAATGAAAATCAAAAAATATTTTAATACGTGAGATGGCAAAATAATTAAATGCTAACGAAATATTGGTAAAATGAATTTTAGCAAAATATAAATTTTTTTGGTCGTTTAAACTGGGAATTTGGCTTTAGGCGGTCATGTTGCTCATCCAAGCAAGAAAACCGCAAGTTAAAATGCGAATGTTTAAAAAATCGATTTGTATCATGTTCAGAACTTAAAAAAGATTTTTAAAAAGTGTATAGTAAATTACTTTCTTCTAAAACAATGCGGGAACAATTAAACAAAGCGGGTTAAAGAACGGAAGATCTGCGAAAAAAGCCATTATTAAGGAAAAGAATTAGAAAAAACAATACTTTAGTTGACCAAAATTTAAAAACATTATCAGTTAATTATTAGGCTGAACTGGTTTTCTCTGATGAATCAAGTTTTCTTTATTTCGTGCTGTTGAAAAAAGCTAGAATGAAGACGAAAATGTGACCGACTTAATGAAAATCGCACTTTTAAAACAGTGACACATTCTCCGTACATTATGGTACGGAGGTGCATAACTTTTCAAACACTCGGGGAAATTTTTATGCTCAGGGGATTAATTAACTCGAAATAAAACACAATCTGCATAAAAGTGGTGCCTGACCGACTATTTTGGAGGTATCTTAGACATTTCCGTAAACAGCATTTGAAGATAATAAGGCACCTTACTACACGGCGTCTGTGGTAAGTTTATTCACTTCAAATTGTCAAAATTTCTTATACATTCCCTTGAGAACTTATAATTCTGTAAGTAATCATACTTTTTTCACTTTAAGTTAAATACCACAAAGAATATAGTGGAATTTCTTCTTTACCAGACATGGAAATGGTCAAAATCGCGATCCGCTCGAAAATGTTTCGTCTATAAAAAGGCGGGGGAGAGGGGAGAGGATTCGAAATTTGCAGCCTATAACTCTGCCAGTACTAGAAAAATTTATTTGTGATATTTGGCACATTGAAATTTCTGAGATTTATATTAAAACACTGTATAAAACTATGCCATTGCGCATTAATGCAGTAATTCCATATAAAGGTGGAATTAACCCAATGCAGAATACATATTTTTAACAAAAAATTGCTTAGATCTAACAAATAAATAGTTTTATTTCATATATTAAAATATAACTTGTTTATTTCATATAATAAATCATAATAGAATGCAAAGTGTATACTTATTGCATTATGTTCAAAAAGAAAGTTTTATGCGGATTTTTAAAAAGTACTTCGTAAAGAGCAATAAAGCGAATTATTAAATCGAAAATATACATAGGTATCATTTCATACCTTTGGTAGTATGCAAACAAGACAGTTTTATTTGTTTCAAACATTAATTTTAAAGTTATTACAAATACAAAAGGTATAAGTCATTTTTTCTGCAGTGCGGCTTTTTTTTTTTTTTTTGTCGCTTAGTGTAGATCTATCATCCCCATATTATCGTGCAAAGATTTTTGATGTCCAAAAAAAAAAAGCTTTGGAATCAGCCATTAAGTGGTATTGAAGGAAAAAAGGAAAAAAAGAAGAATGAATTTGAAACTATATCTGGAGCTTTTCATTCACCTTTAGTAAATAAATTATTCATGAATTTTATTTGCTAAAACATTCGTGTGTATTCCCGTGTGCATTCACTCGGGGAAAGACTGCCATATTTTAGTAAAATCGCCGTTTTTTCCCGAGTGAAAAGGAATCACTTTTTTCTCCCCAATGATCAATCTATATATTATTACTATATCTATGTATGTGATACGATACATTGATAATTTGGGTTTTAAAAGTTTTTTTAAATAGATTATTTAAACTCTATGAACCATATTTTTATTTTATCAGTTTCATTAACAGATCCTGCTGGGCGATTTTTTAAATTTTGGTGTTGAAGTACACCGAACGTTTTTCGACAAGAAGTTTAATATAGCAACAGCCATTTTAATCTAAGTAGCGCGTCAAATATATAAAAACATAAATGATTTATTTTTACACAAAATTTACAGAACAAATGCAGTTTTAAAGATAGGAAATTTATTTCAACAAGCACTATTTTAAACCTAAAAACCATTAAAAATATAAGCAGAATATAAAGGATTCTTATGTATAAACAAGAAAGAGTCTGATAAAATTATTAGCAAAATAGTCTGCGGGACTTAACCGAGCGGGACTTAGCTAAAGTCAGAAATTTGAAAGATCATAACATGGTGAGCGAACAGGCTGTTCGTAAAGTCGGATTTTTCAGGGGTCGCGAACCAGCTGGTCGCCGAAGGCGGCTAGTATGAAATAACGTAAAAGCAAATATTATGTTGTCTAAACCCAGTTACATTTTAGTCCAGTCCGAGTTACATGTGAACAACACGTATTGTGTTGTTCACATGTAACTGGTATTCAAATATAAAAGGGAAACTCCAATTTTTTCGATACTATCTATTTCGAAACTGTTATATAATAAGCACCTAAATGGAAGCTCATTGGTAAACTATTGTCGCAGGCAATAGGGACAAGCGCCCGAGTTGCAGTGGATGACCAAATCGCTGCCGAATGCAGCAGGGACCTGGAGCGAGCTTTTGAACAATTTCAGTAATTTATTTTATTTTATTTTTATAAAGCTATATAGAAAAGAGTTTCCTTTCCATTTAGTGGCCAGCGAAGCGGGCAAAGCCTGCTAGTAACATACTAATTATCTATAAATATAAGTCGCTGCAATGTTTTTATTTTTATTTATCTTTTCTACTAGTGATTACGATGGCAACGTTTTTCTTAAGTAAGGATTTTTGCTTGTGGAAGTTGTTTCCTTGTAATAAGAATATCCGTACGTGAAAACTAAGTATATTCTCCCTCCCTTTATCATTAATTTTTTTTTTTTTTTTTTTTCATTTTTGAGAAAATAAAAACAATAACTGCAAAATTATCGACACATTATCTAATATACTTATAACATTTTAATCATCTATAAATATAATTCTCTGCACTTTTTTTTGTGAAAATTAAATTAATAATTCATTTTATTATTTTTAGTTTCAGTGTCATTTTTGAGGAAATAAAAAACAAAAATTACAAATTTAACGATACACTGTCTAATATATTTATGACAATTTAATCATCTATAAATGTAATTATCTGCACTTTTCTTATGTGAAAATTAAGTTAATAAATCATTTTATTATTTTTTGCTTCAGTTTCATTTTTGAGAAAATAAAAAAAATAATCACAAATTTAACGATAGACTATCTGATATACTTATAACATTTTAATTATCTCTATATATAAAAGAGCAGAGTCTGTGTGTGTGTGTGTGTCTGTCTGTCTGCTATAGAATCCTAGGCCGTTTCACCGAGCGGGACCAAATTCGGCACGGTTAATGTTTACGACCCGAGAAAGACAACGCCGCAAGCGATTTTACAAAATTCGCCCCCCAAGGGGGGGGGCAAAACGTAATTTCACAAAATCCTTCATATCTCAAACAAAAAAACAGATATCCGTAAAATTTTTGCTTTAAAATATAGCTAATACAAATGTCTAAAAATCGATTTCTGGAATTTTTTAAATTCGGTCCCCAAGGGGGGCGGGGGGGGGGGGGCAAAACGTGATTTCACATGCGTAAAACGTGATTTCGCATAATCCTATATATCTCAAACAAAAAAAAGAGATATACGTGCAATTTTTGCTCTAAAATATAGCTAATGCAACTATCTAAAAATCAATTTCTGGAATTTTAGAAATTCAGCCCCCAGGTGGGGCAGCAAGGGGGGGGGTATGGAGCAAAAACAAATAGATATACAGTTAGGCCGTTCAAAATTGGTACAGATAGGTTTTAAAGGCCTGTAAGTCGAATGGGGATATTTTCGATTGTGTAAAGTTATTAGGAGGGACAAGAAGGGTGGGTGGGGCGGTAAGGGGGGGGGGCTATGGGCAAAAACAAATAGAAATACAGTTAGGCCGTTCAAAATTAGTACAGATAGGTTTTAAAGGCCTGCAAGTCGAATGGGGATATTTTCGAAAGTGTAAAGTTATTAGGAGGGGCGAGAAGGGGGGAGGGGAGAGGGGGCAAAAAAATAAAAATACAGTTAGATCGTTCAAAATTGGTATATAGAGGATTTCGATACTTACAAATCGATTGCGGATATTTTCGAATTTGTAAAATTATTAGGAGGGGCGGTAAGGGGTGGGGCGGTAAGGGGGGGCTACGGGCAAAAACAAATAGAAATACAGTTAGGCCGTTCAAAATTGGTACAGATAGGTTTTAGAGGCCTGAAAATCGAATGGGGATATTTTCGAAAGTATTAAGTTATTAGAAGGGCCGGGAGGGGGGGCAGAGGGGCAAAAAAAATAGAGTTAGATCATTCAAAATTGGTACATCGGGGTTTTCGATACCTACAAATCGATTGCGGATATTTTTGAATTTTTAAAATTATTGGGAGGGGCGGGAAGGGGGGAGGGAGCGGAGGGGCAAAAAAATAAAAATAGAGATAGATCGTTCAAAACTGGTGCATAGAGGTTTTTGATACTTACAAATCAATTGCGGATATTTTTGAATTTATAAAATTATTAGGGCGCTCATATATATGCATTCGCGCGTGCGCATCGCGCACGGGTCTACGCTGCCGAAGGCAGTGGGGACCCGATGCGACATTTTTCCCGATCAGAGGTTTTTTTTTTTTTTCACATGATAAAAATTAATGCAATTTGAGAATTCATTAATTATAATGATTCATTTTAAAATAGTGACCAGCGAAGCGGGCGTAGCCTGCTATTTAATAAATATAATTCTCTGCACTGTTTTTATGTGAAAACAGATTTAATAAACAATTTTATTATTTTTTTCAGTTTCGTTTTTGAAAAAATAAAAACAATAATTGCAAATTTAACGACACACTATATTTATAACGTTTTAATCATCTATATATATAAATCTCTGCATTGTTTTTATGTGAAAATTGAAATAATAAACCATTTTATTACTTTTTGTTTCAGTGTCATTTTTTGGGAAAATAAAAACAATAATTACAAATTTAACGATACACTCTAATATACTTATAGCATTTTAATCATCTATAATTGTAATTCTCTGCACTGTTTGATTTATATTTATTTTTTCTACCGGTGATTACGATAATGGTTTTTCGAAGTAGGGAACTTTGCCTGTAGAAGTTGTTTCCTTGCAACAAGAATACTCGTGCGTGAAAACTAAGCATATTCCATTTTTATTTTTATTTATTTATTTATTTATTTTTCAGTTTCTTTTTTGAGAAAATAAATATAATGATTACAAATTTAACGATACACTGTTAGATATACTTATAACATTTTAATCATCTAAAAATATAATTCTCAGAACTGTTTTGATCTATAATTATTTTTTCTACCGTTAATTACAATAGCAATGGTTTTTCGACGTAGGGAACTTTGCTTGTAGAAGTTGTTTCCTTACAATAAGAATATCCGTACGGGAAAACTAAGTATATTCCTTTTTTTTCAGTTTCATTTTTGTGGAAATAAAAATAATGATTACAAATTTAACGATACTAAATATAACGATATAATACTTATAACATATTAATTATCAACAAATAAAATTCTCTGTACTGTTTTTATTTATGAATCTTTTCTACCGGTGATTACAATTGCAATGGTTTTTCGACGTAGGGATTTATTTTATTTTATTTTATTTTATTTTATTTATTTATTTATTTATTTATGTATTTTTTTCCGTTTAATTTTTGAGAAAACAGAAATAATGATTACAAATTTAACTATACTAAATATAATGATCTAATATATTTATAATATATTAATTATCAACAAATATAATTCTCTGCACTGTTTTTATTTATGTACCTTTTCTAACGGTGATTACGACTGCAATGGTTTTTCGATGTCGGGATCTTTTACTGTAGAAGTTTTTCCTTGCAATAAAAATATCCATGCGTAAAAACTAAGTACAGTAAACGCCGCTTAATAAATTCATTGGTTAATAAAATCAGCCGCTTAAACTGATCAAATTGTCAGAATCCGAATCAACTAAATACAAACTACCTTTAACCCTTTAAAGTTCACTACATATTTCCTTTTGAAAATTGTGAAATTAATTTAAAAAATGACTTTTAGACGCTACACTGATCATAAATATACAAATGAAAAAAAAAAAAAAAAAAGCATTTTTTATTATCCTGAAATTTTTGGTTTCACAGTGAAACCAATGAACGGTAACGGGCTATTTTTTCTCCTTAAACAAACTAAAATAAAAGTTCCAGAATAAATCAGGTACTTTAGAAATCTAAAACATTTATATTTTGACTTACTTATTAAGAAATTCAAATAATGATTTATTCAGAAAAGAAGTAAGTGTGGTGTAAGCAGTGTCACAGCACCAGGCGCCTATCCAAACATTGTTGCTACAGCTCTGGCTTTATTATTTAATTTTTTACTTTATTTACCAATTTACGAATTTATACATAAAATTAACTATACTTACTAATTGTTTTACTAGAAAATTAAAACTCTATATTCATAATTGCAAAATGTTTGGTACATATAAATTTTTTAAAAAGAAAAAAATTATATAAAGATATGTACCCACATACATACTTATATATATATATATATATATATAATTCCAGAAAATGATATTTTAAAACATTGCAGAAAATCTAGGAAATGTTCATTTTCTACTTTTATCTTATGTCTTGCGAAATTCGACCTTTACTGAAGTTTGGTTTCTCTCAGAAACCAAACATTTTACATAACTTTTCGGACAGTTCTGTTTATTTATACAAAAAATTGAAAGTTGCAATTTATGACTCAGAAGGACTATAGTAAGTTCATATGATATTATTTAAAATAAATATTTTTTCTTTATTTTTAAAATTGATACAATTTTAGAAAATTAAAGTGACTTCTATATCTGGCTTCATCTGAAATAGCAATTTTGGATTTTTCTGTAGTGCAAAGAGAATGAATAAGAGTTTAATATTCTATTAACACTTTGTAAAAATACTGAAAAAATTCTGAAAAAAAAAGTGTGCAATATTTGGTTTCTGGGCGAAACCAATAAACATTAAAGGGTTAAAGTCGTCGTTTAATAAAATCAGCATCGCCGGTTAATAAACTCAAACATATCTCCTCAGTAGCCAAAAATATCAATTAAGAACACTGAAGAAAAGTTTTATTTACATTGTAATTTACAGATTTAACAATACACTATCCAATATACTTATAACATTTTAAATGTTAATGAATATAATTCCCTGCACCATATTTATTTATATTTACCTTATTTGACGATTTCCATCGGATGTTTTCTCTTGTCTTCACTACTTGTGTAGCTAAAGAATCACCCACTTGAAATGGTCTAGATAAAGAACAAAAAAACGGAAATGCATACCATGTGAAGTATTTTAATTGCATGTAGTACTATATTTTAGTTACAACTGAAATTGACATTTTTAAATAATCATATGTAAATAAGAATTTTAGAAAATAACTAAGAAATTTCTCAAAAAGTAGCAATACCTTTATCAAGTATATATATATATATATATATATATATATTGAAAACCTTTTCAAACATTGAATAGATGAAAACAAGAAACATTGAAAAAGATAAAACAGAAAAATTCAAAAAGAGATTGCGACTATCAAACATCCATAAATGGAAACATGCAAATTCATTACGTTTTCAAGGGAGCAGAATGAATGTTGCATGTAAAGTAGGTGTTATTTCTGTCTTGTTGTATGCAAATTGCTAAATATTTACAACAAGCTACCCCCAATAACACCACCAAAAAAGAGAAAATTAAAACTGAAAAGTTATGTAAACCTTATTAAAATCAAACATTTTGATTCATGCAGCAATATACAATATTATTAATGGAAATACTAATAAAAATAGTTAAATGAAATACTAGTAATAATTAATAAAACTAAAGTATAACATACATTACACCTGAAAAACTTGTATAAGAAACTTGCACCCATGCACGTAAAACTAGAACACGAGACCTACATGTGGCTGTATACAGTTAGATTCACAGTTAATTTTGGAATCGTATTAAATAACTGAACGATTAATTTATTTTTGAATTTGTATTAATCAACTGAACAATAAAGTTGAGTGAACTGTTTGATTTTAATAATTAACCTAAAAGTGATAATTTAAAATTAAATTTTGATAGAGTTAATTTAAGAGCACAATGCAATATGTAATGAAAATTGGGGTGAATTTATGAATTAATTTATTTTTTAAATGTAGATTTGTTATATGTTTATATATATATATATATAGAGAGAGAGAGGGGTTTTCCGGATCAAATGCTGCCTCTAAATAAATCTACTAATTACATGTTGTCAGTATTATGCAAAATTGCTTAATTTTTAGATTTTCACAACAACTTTTATTTTTCGCGTACGATGCACGAGGCAACTACGACAGCTGAGCGAGTTACATCTGCTGTGTAAATGTTAACTCGCATCGAAAATTAATACGATTTTTTAAACCGTATCCTTTTTTTTTTTTGTTTTGTTCCAGATGAAGCAACTTTTCATGTGGAAAACACTGTGAATAAAAGCAACTGCAGATACTGGCGCTCAGAAAATCCCCATGAAGTACAGGAAGTGAAAATAAAATCCAAAATTCAATATGTGATACTCTTTCATATTTTACAATCCCAGTACCATTTTCTTTGATGAGACTTTTGTGACGTCAAGTATTTTCTTTTACATAATGTAAATTTGCGCAATATACCCCAAATTCCTCATTTACAACCCTCTAATACTTTCCATATGTTCAAGATTTTCGTGCATTAATAACCACTGCTACTACCATTGTGACAAAGAAAATTCTATAGCAAACATGGTTGGAACTAGACTACCAGCTAAATATAGGATCAAGAGAACCCACGTGAAAGCTCACTGATTTTTTTTTTTTTTTTTTTTTTCTCCAGAAGCTGTTATCTAACTTTACTTTATCTTATGCTTTTAAACTTTTCGTGAAGTATAGCAGCCTCCCCAAATTAAGAAGTTACTTCACTTACCGTCGCCGGAAGCTCAAGCCAGTGTTATTCTATGGGGAATTTTATTTACTTATAACGCATTAACTAATACATATTTTTAAATTCTGTTTTCACATTCTGAAAATTCACAACTGTTAAATTGACGGAAGTTTTTTTTTTTTTTTTTTTTTTTTAATGGATCTATTTTAATTTTTAATATTTTATTCTGAAGCTGTAAAAGGCGACTTTTCAATATGTGATTTTTTTTTTTTTTTTTTTTTTCCATTTCACAGTTTCAAAATTAAATATTAAAAAAATCCGTTTTAAAAAAACGTCCGTCAATTTAACAGTTGTGAATTTTCAGAATGTAACAACAGAACTTAAAAATATGTATTAGTTAATGAGTTATAAGTAAAGAAAATTCCCCATAGAATAACATTGGCTTGGGTTTCCGACGACGGTAAGTGAAGTGGGTACTTAAGGACATTCAATCAGTGTTGTCAAATTTAGGGACTTTTTTATTCAATAATCACCAATAATTTTGTGGAGTAATGTTGGATATAAATAATGGATGTTGGATATAAGTGATTAATCTTTGATGTGATTAGACAAACATTACAATTAAATAATTATAAGAAAAAAAAAAACTTTCTACATACCATGTTTTTAAATTTTTTGTTGAATCATATAAACTTGATATATTACCCGAATAATTACAAATGCATTGCCATAGTGTTCTGAGCTATTCTAAAAGTTTCAAATATCTAATTAGTCGGGAAGTTAGCTAAAAATCGATTGCAAGATTTGTACTTGACAAACAAGAAAGTGAGTTCAAAGCAATATAAAAACAAGTAATATAAAAGAAAAATTTTTTAATTCAATTCCTACTTACAAACACTATCGAAAAAGTTTTTTTTTTTTTTTTTTTTTTTTTTTTTTTAATATAATTTTGAATTAGGAAATAAGAAGCGCGCGTGCAAAATGAAATAAAAATAATTATAAGATTTAAAAAAAAAAAAAAAAAAAAAAAAAAAATTGTATACCATGTTTTAAATTTTCTGATGAATCATAGACCTCTTATCAATGTGCATAATATTTTTAAAGTGATAATGACGTCAATTTTTGTGAGATGCATAATTTAACTTTTTATAATTTTTTAACGTTCGCGTTTAATTAAATGTATTTATTTTTAGGTCGAAAGAAAAGGAACTCGAAAATTTTTATTGGCAACAATTAAATTATAGCTAATATTTTAATGGCTATTTTAACGCTATTAGGACGTTATTATTTTCATATTTTAATGAATTATAAGAAAACTAATAAAAAATTCGAAAATCGGACTTCGAAGTATTGTGTTGTCATCGTGTTCTGAGCAATCCTGAAAGTTTCAAATGTCTAGCTAGTAGGGAAGTTAGTTAAAAATCGATTGCAAGATTTGTACAAGATATATATAGGGAGAGTGTAAACTAACAGCAGGAATTGAAAAACGTTGGTTTTAAAAATAAAATATTAATCCCTTTAGAACAACATATATTAGCGTCATGAACTACATTAAATTTTTAAAGTTATAATGGCGTCAGTTTTTGTAAGATGCCTAATTTAACTTTTTATAATTTTTTAATGTTCACGTTTAATTAAATTTATTTATTTTCATGTCGAAAGAAAACGAACTCTTTTTTTTTTTTTTTTTTTTTTTTTTTTTGCAACAATTAAATTATAGCTAATATTTAAATGACTTATTTTAAAGCTATTAAGAGGTTATTATTTTCGCATTTTAATTAATTAAAAGAAACTAATCAAAAATTTGAAAATCGGACTTCGAGGTATTGCGTTGCCATCGTGGTCTGAGCTATTCTAAAAGTTTCAAAAGTCTAGCTAATCCGGCAGTTAGTTAAAAATCGATTACAAGATTTGTACTGGACAAACAAACAAACAAGAAAAAGAGTTAATAAAAGCATGGTAAAAATTACTGGTAGATATTGAATGTTAAAATTTCCTAAAAATGGCAACACTGCATTTGATTCGGATACCCTGTATGTATATGTTTTATTTTTATGGATATATTTACTATTTTGGTACCAAAGCCAATACTAACTTCTTAGTAATTTGTAAGAAATCGAAAGTTTTTCAAGATTAATTAATGAAAATAAATCAAGTTAAATAAAATGAATACTTTAAAACCCTATTCTTATTTATTTATATGTATTTCACATACACATAAGTATACTTACTTTTTGCTCTTATCTTCATTTCCAAAAGAACACAATTCCTAATAAAAATAAACAAAATAAACATAACGTAATCTAATAAACATTAAAATAATAAACAAAATAAATAATGGAATAATGTGCCGATTTATGGATTCTTTTCCTACCTTTTTTAACAGTTTCACTGAATGAGGTAAATGCAAATTAATGTTGTTTAACTACTAATGCTACTAAGGATGTTATGCTATTTAAAAATGAAACATGTTAAAGCAAAAATAATCTGTTATGGCAATCACACTACTTTCTCTTAAGCTGATAGTTAAAAGAAAAAGTTTTATTTTGGATATATATGTGTGGGGGGGGGGGGGGGGATTTCCCTTTTGAATGTTAAACTTGCAGTCGTAAAATATCTAACACAATTATTATATTTAAAAGTTTTATTTCAAATTATTGAAAGAACCAGTAAAAGTATAATTTCAAACTAGTTGGCATAGGCGGACTCTCCTCAGTTACCCATCATATTTATGTTCTCATAAATTTCTAGTGCGAGACATATTATAATCATGTTAAGAGAAATGAATTTTATCAAAGATTGACACAGTGACAGAATGAAATCCCCGCCTAATAGGCTATTCACCGTTCACTTCGACATATTTATCTTATTCAAATCTATTAATTTATTTTATCAGGGTCAATTCCGTTGTTAGTTTTCATGCTACTATTTCCAATGCAATAATCCTCAAAATTCATATCTATATGAAAAATTTTCAATTTCGCTATGTTGATAAAACCTTAAATTACGAATGGCTTACGAAAATTTCCTATTAGAATATTTGTAGTCAATCATGTTCAAACAAATATCATAAATGTAATTTTGAAGTTGTCTGATATATATATGATCCTCAAAATGAACGTTTATGCTCACTTTTGCCCTATTCTGCCATTTTAAGTAAATCGTAAATTCCAAATAACTTACGAATTTTTTAAATTGGAAAAATGATAGTCTATGATAGTCATACCAGTATCCTAAATAATATTTCAAAAGTGGTCTGACATCTTTACGATGAAAATATCCCTCAAGATTGACGTTTATGTGAAATTTTGCCCTATTCTGCCATTTTAAGAAATTCGTAAATTCCAAATAACTTGCGAAACTTTCAAAGTAGCATGCTTATAGCTAACGATGTTCATTCTGAATTCAAAACTTATGAATTAAAACTGTCCTGGCATCTTTACAGTAAAAATTATCTACTTAATTGTTTAAGTGAAATTTTGTCCTATTCTCCCATGTTAAGAAAATCGTAAATTTATAATAACTTACGAAGTTTTTTAATTCGAATGTTTCAAATTAATAGGGTTCTTGCCAGTGTCGAAAGTAATATTTTAAAACTAATCTGACTTCTCTGCGACTATTTTTTCTTGAAATATCGTGTACACAGATTAACAAACTGACTAACGGACTAACAAACAGACACCCTATAGACGGACACCCTACAAATTATGTCATTTTCGGATTCTTCACACCTGAAAACATGTAAAAAAGTCAAAAAACCGAGGTCGAAAATTTTCACGATTACCTAAGTTCCCCATACTTATAGTATGATGGGGAATTAAAAAACCATACCACTTTTTGAAAGTCACATATTTTAGTCAAATTTTCATAAAAACTGAATAGATAATTTTGATATGAGAAATCGATCTGATTTATCTTCATCTCCAGGAAAACTAGCGTTCACTGTTGTGTTAACGCTTACTTTGCTCATGGTAAAATATGGTAGAAGTTTGATTTTATTATGAAACTGCTCGAACGACTTTGATGAATATTTTAGGCTTGTGTTTTTATGATGACAATTCTCTCTAAATTATCCCCATGTTTAGAAAGATTGTCGTTCACTCACTGATAACTCCCATTCTGACCGAGGCAAAATATGGCTGAAACTAGGTTTTCTTGGAATTGAATCTAACGGAAACCTTGGAGT
Source organism: Salticus scenicus (assembly GCA_963930645.1). Lineage (NCBI taxonomy): Eukaryota > Metazoa > Arthropoda > Arachnida > Araneae > Salticidae > Salticus > Salticus scenicus. The sequence goes on along the minus strand of OZ005652.1, from coordinate 32,549,802 downwards.
TGAGGTTTTTTTGAGATGACGAATTCATCTGACTTATCCGCATCTTTAGAAAAATTAGCGTTCGTTGTTAAATACTACACTGTCCTTTGCAATCTATTGCAGAAATTTAATATTTTTTGGAAATGCATCTATCGATTTTGATAAAAGCTCATGCTTTCATATATATCGTGTTTTTATAAAGTCAAAAAAAAAAAAAAAAAAAAAAAAAAAAAATACGAGGTTGATAAGCACGACAAGTAGGCAAAGGAAAAAAAAATAAAAAAAAAAAAAAAATCCTGGAAATAAGATTGAGGATGATCTCACAGTAGCCTTACTGAATGTGATACCGAAGACATGTCTTTAGAATTTTGATCCTCCACGAAAAGGATCCTTCCCCGCTTTTTGGTATGCTGCACACGAAGTTCAGCGTTTAACAGTACGGTAACGATTAACATTGATCAGACACCACATATTTTCTATCCTTTTGCAGACTAACCGAGAGAGGCATGACCCTCCTAAATACTGGCTTCTTTCAGTGTTGCTTGATTTTTGTTCTTCTTTGGAAATTGAGTTTAACCAACTTGCCCACTGCAGGACTCTCAAGATGATGTGGTGAAAGATCGATTAACTTCTTGATGATTCTAGCCCTGGATAGGATGCCATCCGAGGGAAACTGTCTAAATCCTAGCTCGTATTCATGCGAGTTTCAGAGAAAACCACTATGACCTCCAAAGAAGGATATTTGAAAGCTGTGAAATTCTGTGTTTATAACCTAAGAAAATATGTCCGCTATTATTATTTTGAATGAACAATTCTTTATATACACGTGTAACTAAGAATATGAATGAAGAAAGTGTATAAAAATATCGAATGAAAAAATTCATCAGAATTTTTGAATGATTTGTCTCGCTTAGAAAAGCAGATGAGAGGAAAAAGTAGAGTTTTCAAAGTTTTTAGAGCATTGCTTATTAGGTAGTAAGAACTTTATTATTTGAATTGTAATAAGGTTTTATAGCAATTAAATAGTGTTTGGAAATTGAGATGCTTCAGTTAAAATAAATAAATAAATAAAAGTTAAAAAAGGAAGGGTTAGTTCGCAACACATAAATTATTTGGTGTAACTATCCTATTAACTAAATTATGCAAAGAAAATCGCTGCAATAATGCCAGATTGGTTGTTTTATATAGCTGAAATTATACCTGAGTAATGTCTAAATGCAAAATTACATTTTGTAACCTAGATGTTAATTAAAACATAAAAAAAGAAGCAAGTAAATATTTTGAGTTTTCGGTAATTATAAGGTAACTAAAATTTATCTAATTTTTAATTTTAATGCAAAGTCTCATAGTTATCTTATTGTAGAATTACCTTTGTCTCCGTATTGTATATGTATAAATGCCAGCCAGATGCGTTGACTGCTGCAGCTACATTTCTAGCTAGTTCTGACAACACATGACCTTTATTGGGATACATCAGCAGGGTCGAAGTAAGCTCTTGTAACATTTCTCTCTTGTCCGCATGCACACAAAACTGTTTGAGAAAAATATTTAGTACAATAAGCGAAAAAATTTAAGTATTAAAAGAAAAGAAAATATTCGCGAATGAAATTCTTAAATATAGATTGTATCCCTAGAGCATATATTTTATTACAGATCGCATCTTTCATCGAAGAAAGTAATCTACATAAAAAATCACATGTCGAGTGCTTTTCAAGTTTTTTACCAATGGAAGTCACTTGTCACGCCCCTTAACCCACTTTAGGACAAAGAGAGTCAAAGATTTTTCGCTGTGGCATCTGTATACTTGCCAACATCCTAATTAATATTCCGTAGTGTTGTTAGTCTCGCCCTTTTTTTCTCACCAGTAAATTTTTAAAGTAATATTCTCCAAATGCAATTGCAATTAAATAAGAAGAAAAATACTCTAAAAAGATATTGGTGTGAAAAAGAAGGCGGGGCTAACAATACTACTGAATATTAATTAGCATGTTGGCAAGTATGCATCTGGCCGTTTCACTCGTTACGTGACCGATGAAAATCAACCTCAATCTTCGTTACTCTTTGAACAAGAACTTTAGTAGTAATGTGTTGCCTAGTCATACATATGCACTAGGGTTGTATCACTAAATAAATTAGAAGTCAATTAATTAGGATAATTTACACAGTATTTTTAATAAAATCTTACCTTCCATCTAGACAAACTAGGGGTATCTTCGTCGGTTTCTAAAAAAAAAAAAAAGAGAGAGAGGTCACTGAAAGATAAAAATTACTCTAAACCGTATATAAAATTTCAAAACGACTTTGTCTTATGGGCGTAAAACTTTTGTACACTATTAGATTTAAAGTGAAATACAGTTTTCAAGGAATTCTAAAATTATTTTGTGAGGTTAAAGTGGACGCCATACCTCAACTTAACTTAATTAACTTAAGTGTCTAAGTAGAAATAGTACGAGACTCAAATTGAAATACAAATAAAGTTTTATTAGAGCTTAAGTGCAAGGACGATACTTGGGCCAAACTCAGTATAAAATTTTTAATAGCTTAAGAAAATAGCTTAAATAAATAACTTAGATAAATGAAGAAAAGAATCTCACCAACAGTAAATAATATAGTAGGATGATGACTGCTCTCGGTAAACCACAACACTACTCCAACTTAGACTAAGGTGGAAGGATTCCCTGTACCCACCTAACTCTACACTATAATTCAACACCTTCAAAACCACCACAACATTTTCCGAACTAAGAAACTTAATCACCTAAGAACAATTCTGCTCTACTTCACACACCTTACACCAAAGATACATTCATATTTATAATTAATCTCCATCAACTCTAATCACTTTACTTAACAAACTCTAACACCTCTTCATATTCAATCACGCTCCGCAACTTACTTTCTTCGTTGCAGCACTATGCTGACGCAAAACTATTCCATCTTTAATTTCGTCGAGTACTATCGCCGAGTACTATCGCTTTCCCAACACTCGCTTTGCTGGATCCAGCATAATTTCGAAAAACCTGTGGTGACCTACCACAACCTCAACCTTACAACTTATGGAAAAGAGAACGCGGACAGACAAATTTAAACATAGATGATAGACCAACCGAAATCATACACAGTTTTAATCTGGGAGGAATAATATAAGAGGAGATGACAGGTCCGGAAAAACATGAAGTCAAAATCGTAACTGGCGAAGCCATTATGCAACATAGCACAAACTAATGTTTTGGTAGACTCAATATGGCTCCTGCTGTAGCACTACTGAAACGGCAGCCATCTTGAGTGGACAGCAGTTAACTTCACTTACTATGCATGCTGATACGCCGTATGCCAGCCTCCTCTTATATCATCCCTCCAAGGTTTTAACTTTGTAGAAAAGTTTTAAAATTCTGGAACACCAAAAGAAATTTTTTTTGAGCAATTTACTCTTATATTTCAGAATGAAACTATTAGGTTTTCAAGTGTCTAATACTGACGTATTTTAGGCTGTCTGGAAAAATAAATTTTCCAGTATAAAAAGGATTCAATTAACATTTTTCGCAATACAGTCATGTACAGAAAAAAAATTAATTAAAGCATTTAATACTTTTTATAGTTATACACATCAAAACACACACACACACACCAAAAAAAAAAAAAAAAAAAAAAAAAAAAAGAAAGAAAGAAAGAAAAAGAGGAAATAAATTTCCCTAAATTGTAAACTATTGGTACAGTTTAAATTACATTCTATATAATATTCATTTACCGTATACTATACTCACCTTAAAACCATTAAACAGCAGCAGTAGTTTACAGCAAATAAGATGTACAATGTACTTTCATCAGAGCAATCAAAACTTACTCAAGAACTTCTAATTAAAAGATTTTACAATTTATCTATTATGACAATTTTAGAATTTATTGTAGCGGACTTAGCTTGGCTGTCGCTAGAGAATAGAAAATTAAAATTCTGAATACAATCACACGTTACGTTTATTACACATACATATAGTCAAAAATAATGATAATTTCACTGTATCGCATAAGGAATGCAAATAAAATTTGTTGAAAGGATTGCCTAAAAATAATATTTATGGATTTTTTTTAAGTGGGAGGGGGACATAAACTAATGGTAAGAAAATTCTGGCTTGAAGAAATATTCCTATTTGACATTTTAAACGGTGATTAAAGATGAAATAAATAATATTTATCTATTTTAGTCGGTCTTCTAAAGCTTAGAAGCCTATAAATCTTGGGTCTTAATGTAAATTCTATTTTAGTTTAATTTGAAATTATACTCCTGCCTTATTTCTAAAATATTATACATGGATTTTTGAACTTAATTTTCCATATGGACATACTACATGGACATACCTCTACTGTTACGGTTTTTCAGAATTTTGAAAAATTATTTCAATGAAAGCAGTCAAATATCACTTTAAATAAAATATAATTAACACTTTTACACGAGAAAAAACTTAGAAGATTTTTATTTAAAAAATCATGTATGATTTTTTAAAAGAGATTTTTTATAATAATAATAGTAAAACATACAGAATTATTTAAATAAAAGTATCCAAATGTCATTTTGAAAAATGAACAGCAGATTTCTAATTAAATATCCATAAGAAACTTACCAGCATTTCCCACTGCTTGTTTTCGTTGTCTTTGAGTTTTACGGATAATCCATCTTTCCAAAAGTTCCAAGCTGACATTCTCCAAAACAAATCGTTCGAGGAAATCCAAATGTTTTCTCAGATATTCAGAAACTTTCTGTGCGCTGCCTTGGGATCTGAGTCGAACTGAAAAATTTTTAGTTTTCTTAATGTTTTAATGATTAAAGAATGGTTTTAATGAAAAAAATAATCTGGTGTGTCACTCACACGACTTTCTCTTACCCTGAAATTTAATACTATAAATACAGGTTGGAGATTAAGAGGTAACATAACGAGTATTGTTATGTAAACCTATGTTAAAAAATTCAAATTTGACTTCGGCGAGTTTAATACGATAATTAGTTCTGTGTAAGGAAAGCTACTGCCCCCTCAACCCCCCCCCCCCGTTTCATTAATAAACCTACATTTATATAGAATTTAATTCTGTTATTAAAATTAAAAGTTTACTTAAAATTTTACAGACAATTTTCACACGCAACATTTCTTGAAACTTATTTGACCCAAACTTATCTTGACCAAATTTTTCCAGCAACAAACTTATATTAACTTCAAAATACAGCATTTGGATCTCGTAAAATTATTCGTTTTTAAGCCATTCTAAGAAATACAGACAAAGATCAAACGTTAAAAAAGTCGACTGCGGTAATCAGAAAGCCTCAAAACGTGTAAGTATACAAAAAACAAGCGATGAATATTTAGCTTAAAACATACATTATTTACCATATCTCTATGAGGAATTGATTTCAATTCCCGAACAGCTTTCCTGGAAAAGGTAAAATATTAGTAAAGCACATCCACTAACAACAAATAACTAGTGTGTTGTGGCCACCACATGACTTTCTTCTATATTTTCCTATACAAATTCACTCAGTAAAAACAATTTATTAAAATTATTATTTAAAAAAAATATTTTCCATGATAATACAGATGATTTCCATATTAGAGAAGTAGTATAACACTAATTATCAAAAAAAGTTGAACTTATTCTCAATATTGCATTAAAAAAAAAAAAAAAAAAAAAAAAAAATGTTACAAATGAAAATATCGATAACTTTATTTTAAATTATCGCAGATCGATGGTTCAACCATTCGTTTTAAAGGAATTGGTGAGCTCTTTTGAAAGATACCTATCATGAAAATTTACTCCCGGGAGGCGAGGCTCCTACATACACAATTTTTTTTTCCCCTGTTGACTATCTCTATTACAAAAAATATGTATTCGTTTCATTTAGTTTAGTGCAGTCTATAGATGTTAAACTCTACTTACCTGCAATTTCCCCCCATAGACGTAATGTATTTAAATACTTTTAAGTGTCCCTGTATACGAACCACTTGCTTCATCTCAATGAAAAGCTTAGTGTTGCTATTTGTTCTTGATATGTGCTGATAATAGGCACAGACAGACAGACACACAGACCATTCGCTAAAAACATGATTTTCATATTTAGGGGACTTCAGAACATGTAAATATAACAAAAACTCATTTTCGAAAATTTGACCATAAAACAATACTTTCTCTGGTAAGAGAAAGTAAAAAATTATATCACTAAAAATTCCATTAAAATACTGTAATTTTCCTTATTTGCCAAGGTTATTTCACTAAGATCTTTCAAAAAGATACAGAGTATTCTATGAACAAAAATATCAGAAGAATGCAAGTAAGAGCAAAATAAATCCAAAATTAGCAGCAAGTCAAAAAATACTTTTAGATTGAGATAAATCAGATAATTTATTGTGTACTGTCGCACATCACCATAAATGAAATTTATAGTTTAGTCTTGTTACACCGTAGATTGATTCTTATATCCATACAAAAGAGGCACTATTTTTGTTGTAATAAAATGCATCACAATATTGGTGTTATCAGTAGAGGAAAGGCAACCGGACCTAAGTGTAAAAGTTCCGCGTAAACTTCGCTGTAGTACATTTAAGTATATACAGTGTGATTATAATTAAAATTGCGATTTCAAACGCTCTAACTTTAAAAACTACTGATTCGAATGACTTGATATTTTTCAAACAATCGTGAGGCGATGGAATTTTGTTCAGCAAAGGAAATAATCTTGAGTATCACTCACACGACTTTCTCTTATCCTGAAATTTAATACTATAAATACGGATTGGAGATTAAGGGTAACGAGTACTGTTATGTAAACCTGTGTTAAACAATTCAACTCAGGCTTCGAAACAGCTTTATTTGACAAATACAGGCAGACACACAAACAGACACACAGGCAAACCAACCGCTAAAAATATGTTTTCCGGATTCAGGTAACCTCAAAATGTGTAAATATAACATAAACTCACTTTCGAAAATTTGACCCCAAAACAATACTTTCTCTACCTCATGGATAAGAGAAAGTAAAATACAATCTGGTGTGTCACTCACAAGACTTTATCTTACCCTGAAATTCAGTACTATAAATACAGGTTGGAGATTAAGGGGTAAGATAGCAAGTACTTTTATGTAAACCTATGTTAAACAATTCAAATTAGGCTTCGGAAGAGTTTTATATGATATTTAGTTCAGTTTGAGGAGGGCTGCTGCCCCTCCTCAACCCCCCGTCCGTTTCATTAATGCATCTACATTATATAGAATTTAATTCTGATTACTTAAAATTATACAGACAATTTTCAAACGCAACATTCCTTGAAACATATCAATCTTGATTAAACTTTTCCAGCAACAAACTTATTTTGACTTTAAAATACAGCATTTGGATCTCCTAAAATTATTCCTTTTAAAGTCACTCTAAGAGACACAGACAAAGATCAAACGCTAAAAAACTTGACTACGGTAATCAGGAAACCTCAAAACGTGTAAATATACAAAAAAAAAAAAAAAAAAGAAGCGATGAATATTTAGCTTAAAACACACATTATTTATCATATCTCTATGAAGAATTTATTTCAATTCCCGAATAGTTTTCCTGGAAATGGTAAAATATTATTAGTAAAGCACATCCACTAACAACAAAAAATAATGTTATCGCTTAAATATTTGCAGCCCTGGTATATCTTTCGAAGATTATATACAGACCACGTGGTGCATCTAAATATAATCCTATAGTAATAATATACGGCCCAACCTGAAATATACTTCCATCAATTTGCAATGATTGTCGCACATTTATCTAGTTCTTTTGTGTAGCCCTGTAAACGAACAGTTAATCATTTCCCTACCATATTCTACATGAGACATGTGTGCAGGGTTTAACCTGGCAAAAAAGTTTCCTTAGCATTTTAGCTAAAACGTATAAGCAGTATTTTAGCTTTTTCGAAAATTAATTCTTTGAATAGAATTGATTTCTTTTTCTTAACTTGGTTATCCCCAATTTTGTTTTCTGTTTGTTTTGTTCACTGACGATTTTAACCAAGCATATATTGTGATTTAAGAAAAATGAATCAGCAACATTTTGTTTCGATTTCAACAAACACAATACTAGCACTGAGAATACATCTATGAAGCAAATTCTTAATTATGTTTTTATATATTTTTGCATTTAAATTCAACCATTAAAAGTCGAAATTAAATCCGAATGTTCTAAATAGATAATGATTCCCAATATTTTTAGTGATTTTGTAATTTCTGTCTACGAATATTTGCATAAAAACTGGAGGTAGTTATATAAAGATATTTTATGAAATAATCTAGTTTTAGCTTTTTAGCGAAATTCTTAATGACATAGTTTAGCAAAATACAATATCTTTTAGCAAAATGCTAAAAAAACTAATGGCAGTTTAAACCCTGCATGTGTGTACGCATATAAGAAATATATATTCGTTACATTTAGTTTAATGCAGTCTATAGATGTTAAAGTCTGCTTACCTGCAATTCCCCCCATAGACGTAGCGTATATAAATACTTCTGAGTGTCTCTGTACACGAACCATTTGCTTCATCTCAACGAAAAGCTTATTGTAGCATCTCTATATGATACACATTTAGAATACCGAGTTTGGAAATTCTGCTACAATTTCTTATTGAGATATACTGATAACACACATACAGATACACACACAGGCCATTCGCTAAAAACATGATTTTCGTATTCAGGGAACCTCAGAACATGTAAATATAACAAAAACTCACCTTCGAAAATTTGACCCTAAAACAATATTTTCTCTACCTTGTGGGTAAGAGAATAAAAAATAATAAATAAATAAATAGTTCCAAAGTATGTCGTTAATCATTCTTACGGTATTTATTTTATGAAGCTCCTCTTTTTCTATCATTTTTTCTCTTGTCACTATCACTGTTTTCCCTGTAAACACGTATTCTTGTCTTTTTGCTAAAAGAATTGCTGTAAATTCTTGGAGTTTATAGTTTCCTGTTATTCTATGCTAGTGCTAACAAAATTCTTGTGTTTAATGAATCTATTTAGGTGTTTCCCCTGGCATTACCCTAAGAACGCCCTTCATAGACACATTTTGGAATAGCTTTTTTCCTTCGCCTAACAAAATTCCATTACCTCACCATAAAATATAAAATCGTTCTGACTGATAGTTTTAAGGGCCCTCTTCACTCACCGCCGCCGGAAGCCGAAACTGATGTTATTCTATGGGAAATTTTTCTTTACAAATAACTTATTAAGTAATACATATTTTTAAATTCTGTTTTCACATTCTGAAAATTCCCAGCTATTAAATGGACGGACCTTTTTTAAAAAATGTACTTTTTTAATTTTTTATATTTTATTTTGAAGCTGCAAAATACGAATTTTCAATATGTGATTTTTTTTTCATTTTGCAATTTCAAAATAAAATACTAAAAATTAAAAAAGTACATGTTTAAAAAAGGTGCGTCAATTTAACAGTTAGGAATTTTCTGAATGTGAAAACAGAATTTAAAAATATGTATTAGTTAATGAGTTATTTGTAAAGAAAATTTCCCCATGGAATAACATTGGCTCGGGCTTCCGGCGACGGTAAGTGAAGAGGGCCGTTAAAGTTAGAGCATTTTGAAATTGCAACTTTAATTCTAATCATACTGTATAACAAACTACTCAACACTACTCAACAGCACTTTTTTTTTTTTTTTCTGTGGACCTCAAAAAAAAGTGAGGGCCTATAAGCTATAGCTTGTGTAGCCTTTACTTAAATTCGGCATTAGACGTTGAATGATAATCAAATATATATTTGCGAGTAAATAACCAAAAAAGCAAAAATCCGGAGCAATTGTTTCGGATCGATATAATTAAACACAGCCTTTCATCAAGTGAAAAAAAAGTATAAGAACGGTAGAAGCATGTTGTTTTCGCAACCTTCATTGCTACGCTTCTCGCCACAATTGTTCTTAAATATTTTGATCCGAAAGAACTTTGGCGTATTTTTGCTGCTTATGGTGTTTACTAATGAAGTTTTTATTGACTTTTATCTAGTATCAGATAAACACCACAAGTGAGCGAGGGATTCTGCTTTTATAGCTGGTGGACAGGATGTGTGAGGTTCGAACCAAGTGTTTATCGATGAGCCGTGTTTGAAAATGGCGTGAATTCGATCTAGGACTCCTTAGAAAAACCCTAAAAATATCTCGTAGTCGATCGGATTCAACACTAACTAGTATCTGACTAAAAACAAAATGCACAGCGCTAGTTAGCAATCAAAAGTAGGTATTTCTTATAGACGTCTGTAAATAACGTATCTATGATACAAATGTCTTCAAAATTGCAAACAATATAGGTAAATTCTGCATGACGAATTGAATAAAAGCATGGGTTACATAATATTTATATTGAGAAATTATAAGTTAAGGCAAAAACAAATATGTTAACAATCCCTCAAAAAACAAATGTCTATTGAAAATATAAGCAATCATAAACGTGTACAAATGTATCTTGCGACTTTTTCAAATGGAAGATAAATGAATCCCCCCCTCCCCTCAATCTGGGAAAGGGAAAAAATTTATTAAAAATCGTTTATGATTTTACCCTATGAAGAAATGAATTTCCATTGAAACACATAAGTATTAAAAATGAAATAAAAGATTTGACTAATTATTTTGGTAGAAAAATATGTAATACAGGAAAAAAAAAGGAGGGGGGAGAGGGGAGAAATCACATGTAAGGAACAAATAATGATACATTTTCCGACATCACTGGATATAGCTATAGTAAAAATAAGATTGCAGCAGTGAATGTTTGAATTAGAATTTTATTTGCTTTAATTGTAGACGAGTAAAGCTACACTGTTAAAAATGGTTTCTGAAAAATGAACTAAATTGTCTCAAAATAGCTCCGAAACAATATATATTTCAATTTGAAAACTCATGCACTCAATTCTGAGTATATTGACATGTCAATCATGGAGATATTGGGATTTTTATTGGTCGATCCCATTTTTGAACATGTCAATGTACTCAAAAATGAGTACATGGGTTTTCAAATTTAAGTATATACTGTTTCGGAGCTATTTCGAGGCAATTTAGCTCATTTTTAAGAAACTGTTTTTTACAGTGTAAGTAGTAAAATTAGAATTTAATTACTATTGTGGGCGAAACTAAACTATATTACAAATTCAGGCGCCTTTTTTTTTATGTAATTATTGAATTTATTATTTTAAATATTATAATTGAATATAAAATACGAAATTGCTTTATTAAATTTTTTAAAAAAAGACTTTTTGCATAAATATGAATAATTGTCGTTTAAAGGTAAACCGACGACTATGCTGAAATCCCAATTACATCTCCCTGCCCATTTGAGTCACATGAGCCCATTTTATCACATCTATTTTTTAAGTATACTCTTGTCGTATATATTAGACAAATATTAGATTGTAGGAACTAATACTTCATTGTGCTGTCTCTATAAAAGAAAGGATGAATGTTTTACTAAAAGGGCGAGAAAAAACGATAATTGTTAAAATAATTTCTTTATTAAAGTATAGTTCTATTATTCAGACGTTAACTCAAACTATACCTCATAAACTAGACAAATCTGTTGAGGAAAATGTCATTTTTCAAAACTGTATTTGAAAACGTAAATGTGTCGACCCAAATAAAATGTTTTTATCACGCTATTGCGTGATATATTTGATTGGATGAGAGATCGTTGACGTGAAAAAACAATTTTTTTGTCACCAGAATCATCTATCTTCTGATCAAAGATTTCATTGTCTCCATGTCTTACGAGTGTACATTCTGCCAACAAAGCAAACATGCTGTCATTGAAATTAATCGTCTTTTTACTATATACGAAGACGATAATCCGAAATTCCCGGTACTAGGCCAATCCTGGATAATTTTTCATTAATTTAATTTATTCAGAAAAAAAAAAAAAAATCTGTCTTTGACACAGTTTAATTTAGTACGACAGGACTAATTTATAAATTACAATCTTACAACTTATTATTATTATTATTATTTAATGTATAGAAGCTTTTACCAACTATTCAGAACACATCACCTTTTTGAAGATGTAGCCATTTATTCAAAAGCCATTATCAAAGCATATCCAGAAGAAATAGTCAATAAATATTTAGAAACCATAATGCATGCATGTGGTGCATGTATATCCTAGAGGCTTCGACAACAAGTATTCAGAAACATATCCTCAAGTTATCTTATCGCCAACAAATATTCAAAAGCTGCAATCAATACGTTTTCAGAAAGATATCGCCAACACATAGTAAGAAGCCACCATGAATATGTACTCCGAAGATATCGCCAACAAATATTCAGAAGCCATCATAAATATATATTCGGAAGATTTTGCCAAAAAATATGCAAAAGAATCAGTATATCTACTGAAGATATCGCCAACAATATCCAGAAACCGTCATCAATATATATTTGGAAGATATAGCTAACAAGTATTCAGAAGCCATCCAATTTATGAATATTGATGGTAACGGATACCTAGATCAGCAATTTGTTTCTACTTGTGATCGAGGAAGAATTTTCTAGCTTAAGAGTAAGTTTTTAAAAATGTAAAAGTTTTTACGGATTTGGCAAAATATTTTAAGTAGTTTGGAATATAAAGTTGATTTTTTATAACAACTATGTGAAAAATGCCAGAGCCCGAAAATCGAACCCGGGCCCGCTTAACGCGCGGATGCTCTTCCACTGAACCACCCTGGCTGATAACCAGCACGACATTTCTCACATAATAACCGTTGGCAAGATCACCGTATCTGCAAAAGCAGATGTAACGGTTATTATGTGAGAAATGTTGAGCTGGTCATCAGCTAGGGTGGCTCAGTGGAAGAGCATACACACGCTACGCGGAGGGCCTGGGTTCAATTCCCGACTCTGGCATTTTTCACATAGCTGATAAAAAAAAAAAAAAAAAAAAAAAAAAAATCAATCTTTGTATTCAAACTACTTAAAATAATATTCACGGATGATGAATTTATCCCTGTAATGCAAGATTAAATCATACCGTTTAAGTTCTACGTTTTCTTTTCAATAATTTTGACAGAATTATGAGCCGTAGTTAATTATTTGTCGGAATAATTTATTTTGTCGAACATATAAGTTTATTGCGTTAGTTTATTTTTTATTTTGTTTATTTATTTATTTATTTATTTCGAACCCAAATAAATGGTAGAGAAAGTATTTTTTTTTTTTTTTTTTTTTTTTTTTTTTTTTTTTAAATTGAGTTTTTGTTATATTTAAACGTTTTGAGGTCCCCTGAATTCGAAATTTGGGTTTTTAGAGGTTGGTCTGCGTCTGTTTCTGTCATCAACATATCTCAAAAACAAATTGTAGCAGGAAGCCCAAACTCAGTATTCTAAATCTGTATTATATATTAAGGCAACACTACACTTTTTTGTTGAGATCAAGCAAATAGTTCGTATACAGGGACACCCAAGAAAATTCAAATACAATGCGTCTGTAGGGGAAGTTTCTGGTAAGCACAATGTAAAATCAATAGGCTTCGCTAAACAAAATGGACTGAATATATTTTTTATATGCATAAAAGCATGTTTTGTGCAGATTGTGGTATGGAAATCATTCGTTTACAGGGTTACCTAAAGTATTTGGACATCTTGGGGGCTATACCTGGAAATTGCTGGAAGTGCATTTCATTTTGTATTCGCTGTTTTTCATATACGACTAAATTTAAGAACACAGTGTGATGTGCATATAGTTTATAGACAATATACAGGACTACGTAAAATTACGCTAAACTTTTTTTTTTTTATTGAATGTAGTTGATGGAAGCGCTTTGTTACATTTTACAATGTCGACGAACAGAGCCCGATTAAGCTTTGAAGCTAGGGGAAGCTCAGTACCATTTCTGGGCCCCCCTTTAATTTCGGATTTTCTTTTTTTTTTTTTTTTTTTTTTTCATTTATATACCCGGGGTGGTTTCTACACACACCATTAAAATCGTATAACTTATTAATTAAGAACATTCAGATTTTTGAGGCTAAATAACAGATTTTTCCCGAAATAGTGAGTATTTTACCTTGCTTTAGGCGACCTTTATCCGAAAAATTCAATCTGAGGGTTAAATTATGAAACAGAAGATCCAAGAACCTGTTATTAGTCATTTTGTGGCACCCTCTTAAATTTTAGAGGGGAAGCATGTGCTTCCTGAGCCTTTTGGGTAATCAGGCCCTGTCGACGAACACTACTCAGGAAGGAAAAATTCTTTTTATACCCATACTGTAAACAAAGCATTTTTTGAAGTTCTATTTTCAATTCTGGTTTTTTGTATAATACCACGATTTGAGGTCCTCTGAATACGAAAGTTCAATTTTTAGAGCTTGTTCTATTTGTATTATCTGTTATCAGCATAAATGAAAAACAAATAACTGCAGGAAATTTAAATTTGGTTGTATTATGTATTCATATTAGGTTGCTAGTTAAAAAATTTGTTCAGGATTGGCAAGTTTGAAGGCAAATTAATGACTTGAATTAAAAAGAAAATAAATAGATGTAGTTGTAATTGAACTGTAATTGAGCACTGTAATTGAACAGGATATTGAGGGGGCGGTAGCCCCTCTCACATAGAATTATATGTCAAATAAAACTGTTCCTAAACATTTTTTTAAATTATTTTTAAAGTAGATTGAACTTTATTATCTTACCTTATTGATATCATGACTGAATCTGCAATCTATCTTTATATTTTCGAAAAGCAGGGTAAGAAAAAGACGTGTGAGTGACACACCAGATTACTTATTCACTGGTTTCAGTTTTTAATTGCTTTGTTTATTTATTTATTTTAATTCATTTCACTTTTTTTTTTCAATGGCACAGGCAAGAGCTTGGGTTAAATATAAATGCTATTTTGGTTTTACATCTACAATTTTCAATAGAATTGAGAAGAGTCCATGACTTCGATTTGTATATCGCCTGTGCATTTACCTGCGTTTACATTTCTATAAATATTTTTAGAATGTCTTGAAACTGATATAGGGGTTAACTTAAAATGGTATCAATGGAATAACTTATTTGTGTACAAGAATTCACAAAATTATTCTGATGCATTGTAGTCTATGACCCGGAATTTCTAGCGTACCCTAATATAATTATATTGAACACAACATTTTGGATTTAACATACTTTATTCAGATGTACAAAAGCCTGTTAATTGTTGAATGCGCTACGATTAGCATTACAGAGTCATATAAAAATATGCAAATGCATTGTGGGATAAAATGGGATATGTTTTCAGCAATCAATCATGTTATTAATTTTTAACCTTGCTAAAGTTTTATGCTTCTATTACACACAACGATGTTTCCCACAACTTTCGTTTTGAGCCAATTTTTGCAAGCCGAAATCCGAAAAAGGGTTGCAATAGTTGAATCAAAAATTGTTCGAAAAACTGGTTTGCACGGTGTACAGTACATGTTAAAGCATACCACGGATTAATAAGAATTCTATTAGTCCGTGAAGCATACATACTTATCGCTCTTTTAACGGGAACGACATGGGAGAGCAAAGAGAACAACGGTGAATGAATTTCCGCCGGCGCTGTCTTTTCTAGGCGCGTAAGAAGCTTTCTTTTCATTGGTTTATCACAGTAGGAAAAATTGCTCGTACGAACAACTTTTTCTGACTAGCCAGAAAAAAATTGTTCGTATTCCCATTACACTGGGCGTTGAGGTGATTAACAATTGGCTCAAAAGTTGTGCGTAATAGGATCACAGTAAACTAGGTGATTTTCCATATTTTTTTAACAATATACAATGCAGTATAAAAGTAATCTATTCTATGATTCCTTTTAAAGTAAAAATATAAAGATAGATTTTGTTCCAACTTTTTTCCCCATAATTAAAAACAAAATATATTTTAAGGTCTAATCGAAGTAAAATACGTTGAAAGTAAAAAGATGTAATGGGTAAGTATAATTGGAAAGTGCATGCTTTTTCTTTCTCTATTTTTCTTTTCTAATTAATTTTAAATATATTACTTACTCTTTTTTTAATGTAACCATTTATTCTATAGAAAATATTAATTTTGCAATATGTAATGAATCATATTTTAGTGATCTTTCTCAAAAAGTACAGTAAAACTAGTATACCACTGGGAGTTACCGAAGCGGGAGAGCCATCCTCTCTGCAGGGGATCCAAATTATGATGAAATGTCTCCAGAACACCTCTAGGTCTAGGATATAGTCCAAGATCATCGACAATTTTTTACTCCTCTACTGCAACGTTAAAACTACTTAACCTCAAAAAATATAAATGTCTGCCGTGCTTAAGCGCCCTATTTAAATTTTATAACTATTTGAAAATTTTTTTATTTTTTCCTTTTACAGACATCCACTGGAGCTCAAAATTGGAATGGCATGTTTCCGGACTACCCCCATGGGTTAAATTTAGACAGACATCAATCGCCTACTGCCAGCTGCCATGCGACGTGAACCCATTTAATTTCAACCTTTTACAGACAATAAAATTTTAAAATGTTGTTTAAATTGATGGCTATTTTAAAGAGAAAAAATCCCAGGACTTACACTGAGAAAAAATTCTGTAACTGACATCTAGAATCTAAATTGTGGCTCTAGAAAAAATAGTTCCATGTCATCCTTATAAATTCTAGTCCCCTTCAAAAGCGAGTTCTAAAAGCCCCTATTAGAATTCCAGAGCGTTTGCCTATATTCTCGAGGGCAAAGTTATTTAAAAATCTCTGCAAATAAATGAGACTACAAGAGCGGGTTTCTGCAACTATAATCTTGGTTTATTACCAAATTCTAAAAAATCAAGCGAGAATTTCTCGCAATATAAATGATTCAGAATATTTAGAGTATTCAGAATATCGTTTCACCATCTAGAAATGTGTACACTAGAAATTCTCGATCATTTCGTCTATGCAGTTTATTGGCGTGCCTTAGGCGCATAGCTCGGAAATCTATATTTTTAGTTAATGGATTTAGAAAATGGCCACTTATTCATTCTAGAGAAAGGCGGTATATTTTTTTTTCTCAGTGTATTTTCAAAAAGAAATTATTTTTTCTTTTCTTTCTCTTTCTCTCCCTCTTTTTTTTTTTTTTTTTAACTTTTATTGCATAACAATGAGACACTCGAATAAATAAGCTTAATCGTCAATTTTCTCCCATCCATAACATTTTCGATCGAGAATGTATTTTAAACATCGTTAACTATCCAACATTTCTCATCATCCATCATATTATAAATCAACAGTGAAGAAACTTTGCTGGATTCATTCTGTCTTTGACGAATAAAAAACAGAATGATCGAAAATCGTTATTCCTTCACTAGTCAAATAAGAATGATTTTTCCCCCTGCTCAACTCAAATGAAGAACCATTTAAGGAATGGATCGAAGTTTCGAATGTGCCAAAAATATTGATTGACAAGTTTTCCTCGAATTTGTCATAAGTTCGTTTATGTAGATTTTATCATATTTATAATTTGCACCACGTTTCTTAAATTTAATGCATAATATATATATATATATATATATATATATATATATGCATACAGCAGTGGCGCTGTGAAATTTGTAATGCTGGTCTCTACAATAAAATCTCTTTTTATTATTTGTAGATTTTGGAAAGAATCTTTTAATAAAAGCAAGCATTATCTTGAATATTATTCCACTCATCATGTTTTATCTTCAGCACATAAGCTTATCGATTTTATTTTAGTTCAGGAAGTCGCGTAAGCCCAACTGGCTAAGGATCGAACTCATAATCGGAAGATTATGGTTTCGATATTCGAATCGGCCAAAGAACATCATGTGCATTAATAGTGACTGCTGCATGTAAAATCCGCCGTGGTTCCAATGCTTTCCATGTTCCATACAATTGATATCTTTGAGGGTTATCAAAGCATCGGAACTATCTCCTCAGTGGGGATCAACATTTTGATGGCATGTCTCCGGACAACCCCAAGGGTGAATCTAAGCCTGCCGCCAGTTGCCCGCTGAGTACCTCAGCGACCTTAAGCCAATTCATTGTGCGATACTTCTAACTAGTGTGACGTTAAGGGCCCTCTTCACTCACCGACACTGGAAGCCGAAGCTAATGTTATTCTATGGGAAAATTTTCTTTACAAATAACTTATTAACAAATACATATTTTTAAATTCTGTTTTCACATTCAGAAAATTCCCAACTGTTAAATGGACGGACCTTTTTCAAAAATGTATTTTTTTAATTTTTATTATTTTATTTTGAAATTGCAAAATGAAAAAAATTCACATATTGAAAATTCGTATTTTGCAGCTTCAAAATAAAATATTAAAAATTAAAAAAATAATTTTTTAAAAAAGGTCCGTCAATTTAGCAGCTGGGAATTTTCAGAATAGGAAAACAGAATTTAAATATATGTATTAGTTAATAAGTTATTTGTAAAGAAAAATTTTCCATAGAATAACATTAGTTTCGGCTTCCGGCGGCGGTGAGTGAAGCGGGCCCTTAAACTCACAGGTCAAAATCTTGTGTTTGTAACCTGATTGCGAACAGCATTTGGAAGGGTTAGTCTTTTATCGATTAGTGTGCAAAAGAACAGAGTTTAAAACGGTGTTTTATTGCGTTCACCAGTGTTGCACCGTTAAGTGCTCGACTTCACTTGCAGACTTTATCGGACTTTTCTTTAAAACAATCAAAGATTCAACCTCAAATCCAAAATTCGATAGAGTGCATAGATAAATTAGCCTCGAACCTAAAACCCCGATAAAGTTCTTTGGGCTATCCTAGCGAGGAAGCCCTCTCCTCAGGGGAGGTATGTTCGAAAGTGCAAATATGAAAGTAGATAAGACTGTCAGAAAATTAAACGATAACTTAAACAGTCAAAGTTTTATAAATATAAAATTATCGCTTAAAATTTGTAAGGCCAGCCTCTGCAAAATATTAAAACATTTAACAGCCCCCCCCCCCCACACACACACACACACAACTTTAAAAAAAAAAAAAAGAATATGTGTGGGAGAGAGAAAAGGAATAAATTTGAGCACACAAATTAATCAACTAGATGATAACTTACTGACACTGCTCGTCGATCTGGAACTTTTGGCTTTTCGGCTATTAGGTGGTCGTCTGAGTACGGCATCCAGATAAGAACCTGGTCCAGGAGACTGGTATCGGGTAGGCTGGCAGCAGTTTCTGTGATATCGGCTGGCTTTGGGATTTGGACTAGGTGAAATGAATCTGGTTGAGGTGTAGCCAGAACTGTCAGGGCTGACAGACAGCAAAGGAGGAAGCCGACGATGGGAAGTTTTAGACTTGGACATACCAGTAGCCTTAATTCCTGGATACGGTCTCCCTGAGACACAAAATCAAATCTCTAGAGACTTAAAAGCAGGAAAAGAAATGACAGCAAATATTTCAGAGATAGGTTGAATTAATCATCTCAGGACGCTTATTCATCCATATTTCTGGCATGTATCTTTTCTTAATCCTGTAAAATATTCAATTTTACTAATTTTTTTTTTTTTTTAATTTATATTGTAATTTATTTGATATAAGTATATGGGCGATTCTCCAATAAGTGTATAATTTTCTTCTTTGATTTAGCTTAAAGTAAAAGTTTAAATTTGAATTTATTTTTATTATATACATAAAGATAAGAGTGCAAATTAATATACTGCATTCGTGCATGAACCGCAAACAGTATTAAAGAAATCCAAATTAATTCGGTAATCAATGTCACTTCTATCCTCAAGATTGTTACGATATAATCCAGGATTTTATCAGATAATTATAAAGGTTTTTTTTTTTTTTTTTTCGATTGTGTATTTATATAATAGTAATATATATTCAAATTTATGGCAGATCGGATAACAATATATATATATATATAAGCTGTTGATTGTAAAAGTAATGTAACTTCATTTTTAAAAAATAAATATGTATATTTTTGCTTAATTAACATTTAGTCACATCTTTCATTACAAAAGTGAAAAAACTCCAAAAATTGCATTAAAATGTCATAAAGGGCATTAGGCATTACTCCTTCTTCTTCTTCTTCTCCTTTTTACTTTCCGAACACTATAGTGAGGAAAGTATTGTAATCATGTCAAAAATCCGAATTGGAGATTTTGATGTTTCTATACGTTTCGAGGTCCCCTGAGTCCGTTTCCACTATTTTTGAAATGATGTATGTATGTGTGTGTGTATGTGTGTATGTATGTGTGTATGTGTGTATGTCTGTGAGTGAACACGCTAGCGTCTAAACGCATTGTTCGAATAAGTTGAAAGTTGGTACGTATATTGTAAGTCACCATAGTACGAACCCTATAGATTTTGGTGAATCTAGCACTTATAGTTTTTTTACAGGGACACAAAGAAAAATTCTTTATCATTATGGCATATGGGACCAAAATCTTAAAAGTGCGATAGCATCTAAACGCCTTATTCAAGTGAGCAAAAGTTTTATACACATATTATAGGTCACAGATACTCAATCTGTATAGATTTTGGAGAATCTAGCACTTATAGTTTTTTTACAGGGACACAAAGAAAAATTCTTTATCATTATGTCCTATGGGGCCAAATTTTTAAAAGTATGATAGCGTCTAAACGCCTTATTAATCTGAGCAAAAAATTTTTACACATGTTATAGGTCACAGTTGCACCAACTGTATAGATTTTGGTGAATCTAGCACTTACAGTTCTTTTACAGGGACACAAAGAAAAATTCTTTATCATTATGGCCTATGAGACCAAATTTTTAAAAGTGCGATAGCATCTAAACGCCTTATTCAATTGAGCTGAAAATTTGTATGAATATTATAAATCACTGTTGCACTAACTATAAGCATTTTGGTGAATATAGCATTTATAGATTTTTACAGGGACACAACGAAAAATTCTTTATCATTATGATTTAAGGACTTAAAGTTCAGTAGCGTTAAATAAAACCTCGTGTGATATATGGAGAAAAATACCCAAACACTCTATTATGGTTTTCTCTCTTTTGTTTGTTTAGCAACTCCTCTTTCTTTATTTTATCTACAAAACTGTTAGTTACTCAATGTTCGGAAAGTCGAGTGGAGTCACTCCAGATTTTTTACTTTCCGAACACTATAGTGAGGAAAGTATTGTAATCATGTCAAAAATCCGAATTCGAGATTTTGATGTTTCTATACGTTTCGAGGTCCAATGAGTCCGTTTTCACTATTTTTGCAATGATGTATGTATGTGTGTATGTATGTGTGTATGTGTGTATGCCTGTGAGTGAACACGCTGGCGTCTAAACGCTTTGTTCGAATAACCTGAAATTTGGTACGTATATTGTAAGTCACCATAGTACGAACCCTATAGATTTTGGTGAATCTAGCACTTATAGTTTTTTCACAGGGACACAAAGAAAAATTCTTTATCATTATGCCTATGGGGCCAAATTTTTAAAAGTGTGATAGCGTCTAAACGCCTTATTAATCTGAGTAAAAATTTTGTACACGTATTATAGGTCACAGTTGCACCAACTGTATAGATTTTGGTGAATCTAGCACTTACAGTTTTTTTACAGGGACACAAAGAAAAATTCTTTATCATTATGGCCTATGGGACGAAATTTTTAAAAGTACGATAGCATCTAAACGCCTTATTCAATTGAGCCGAAAATTTTTATGAGTATTATAAATCACTGTTGCACTAACTATAAGCATTTTGGTGAATCTAGCATTTATAGGTTTTTACAGGGACACAGCGAAAAATTCTTTGTCATTATGATCTATGGGCTCAAAGTTCAGTAGCGTTCAATAAAACATCGTGTAATATATGGAGAAAAATACTCAAACACTCTATTATGGTTTTCTCTTTTTTGTTTGTTTAACAACTCCTCTTTCTTTACTTTATCTACAAAACTGTTAATTACTCAATGTTCGGAAAGTCGAGTGGAGTCACTCCAGATTTTTTTTTTTTTTTTTTAGAAAACTAAAACTTCTAATTATTTATTATAAAAATGAAGCTTCTAACTTATTTCAATTTTTTTTCTTGTAATTGATTAATTCTTATAACTCTGGTTTGTGCTAAACACTAAAAATTGACTAAACATTTACCGAATATTGACCTTTTTTCCCCCCTACACATAAATTTGCAAAAAGATCATTATTTCAAAATTCATTTCCAAGGAGATAATTCACTTTTACAATGAACGATGCCATATATATTGTAACAAAGGAGTAGAACGCATGAAAGCAGATGATGAAACGCCACCACAATCTGCAAGAATAAAAAAATAAATAAATAAAATAAAGATAACCCGTAATAATTTTAATTAAAAAAAAAATAATAATAATAAAACTGGTATGAAACAGCCATACGACTTCCATTACCCACTATTACACGTATTATATGCATATTTCTTTCTTTCTTTCTTTCTTTTTTTGAAATAATATGATCAGAAGACATAAAATTGACCTAACGAAGTACAACCCAAAAATTTTTCCGGTATGAGAAACTTAATACACGAGTAAAGACATATAAAACAAAGTTTACTTGGCAAGTTACAAAATAACAACAAAAATAAATAAATAAATAAATAAATAAATAAATAAAAAATGGTTGAGTTATCTTTTGAAATACCATTTCTGATATCTAAAATTAACCTACTGTAATACATGGGAAGGGATATCTAAAATTGATTTATGTAACAATTTTCAGAGCTGTTAGAGCTGTTTTTGAGATACAGGCTTCCACCAAAACTTTACAAACTCAATTGTTGACCGGAAAACAATTACATATGAAAGAATATCTAAAAAAGAGTCATTATGACGAGTTTGAAATAAAATCCGTGCTGCCGTTTTTAACGGAACGAAATTGCGAGAACTGAAATTGAGCTATTTATATAGGACGCCTATCAATTTTTCTGAACTAACCAACTATATCATTCGAAAGGACATCTAACAGAGTGTTTATATAGCAATTTTGAAGAATATCTTTTGAGATACAGACTTACAGTCCCACTTCCGGTTTCGGAAGTTCCACTTCCGTTTTTCCAATTTTCACCAAAATTTAAAAAATTCATCTGTACACCAGACTTATGTCAATTCTGAAGTATTGTCATCCTATCTTTATTAGTTTCGGAGATATGATAGTCAGAAGGCTCTGCAAATACATACATACACACACATACACACGCACACACATACACAATCACACACACATACACACGCACACACACACACACAGAGAGACTAATTGCCGAAAACCACTTTTTTGGACTCAGGGGACCTTAAAACGTGTAAATCAGGTGAAAACTCGATGTCGAATTTTTGGACCGAATACAATACTTCCATTACCTACTGTAGTAGGGTAAATATCTGCACTGATAAGTATAAAGGATTTAAGTCCATATTCTTGATTTTTCAGGAGACGAAAAATAAAGTTAAACTAACTAAAAACTAATCAGAAGAATCGATTAGGAAAAAGGGATTATGTTGATTTACATCCTTTATACCGTTCAGTGATTGTCAACCTTCATTTAATAAAGGGAAAAAATTGAATTAAATATTTCATATAAAGATTAATGCTAAATTTCTGACTTGAATCTTTTTTTACCAATGGATTTTCTCAAAGACAAAATGGCATGGATTTAAATCCTTTATGCCAATCGATAGAGAATTTTTTTCTGAGTCTGACTATGTACTTAACTCAAAATCGACATTTTTGGACTTAAATCCTTTATACTTATCAGTACAGATATAATGGAAGTGATATATACACACACACACACACACACTCTTTGAAACGTTACCTTCAAAAACCCGTAAACAAATAAGCGTGTTCATCCAAAAGGATGTTTAAGAAAAAGGATCTGATTTAAAAATAGAGTTAGAAATTACACATTGATAATAATAAAAAGTGTCCATACATATCAGATGTAACAAAGAAGAACAATAATAAATTATTAAAAATCGAAACTGATAAAAAATCGCTCAAACTGAAGAAAGATATCAAAAGAGTCGCACACCTCTTCAGTGAGCAACAAAACGCAAGATTTCATTCTATAGCATCAGTTTTAAGCATAATACTATAGGGTGCGACCATTGCATTGAAAAAAAAAAATTTTTTTTTAAAGAAAAAAAGAAAAAAATTCCAAATGAATTAATAAAATTTGAATGCATTAATCGTATAGTACCTTCCCCCAATTGCTTAATACTCATTTACTAAATATTTTAATTAATAGAATAATCTTAATGACAGTTTCGTATTTATTATTAACTAGCTGGAACCCGTCGAATTCGACGATCATTTTATTGACCGTAATGTTTCAAAAAACATCGCATCATTATTTAAATGTATTTCAAGTTAAAACATCTAATATAATTTACGACATTTCACTTAAAAAAAAAAAAAAAAAAAAGTCAGAAAAATGCTTATAAATAGAAATACTATATATGACATCACTTTCAACAAAGTACAGTCAATGTGACGTCAAACTGACTCCAAATAAACAGTTCCCATCTTTCATTTTCTATTTCGTTTAATACTAAGACTACATGTTAGCTGACCCGTCCGGCATTTCCCGGGCCCATGGTAATAACCTTAAATGAACCTTAAATTTGTATGTTTTTACATCTTTAACTCAATTTTGTTTGAATTTCTATTTTTAAATAAAAGCATCGTGAAAAAATAATCAGCTGTAACCAAAAAAAATTACCTCGAACCGAACGAAACTCTGCCTTGTGACCTTGGTACCTTCGGTAGCACATACGCTGGCCGCTAATAACATAAAAATATTCCCAAAAATTAACATGGAACCCAACGAACCCGCTCGGTGTTGCCCGGACCCATGATACCTTAAATGAACCTTAAATTTGTATGATTTTATACCTTTAATTCGATTTAGTTTGAATTTCTGTTTTTAAATGAAAGCATCACGAAAAAAATAATCAGCTGTAAAAAAAAAAAAAAATTACTTTGAACCAAGCGAAACTCTGCCTTGTGACCCCGGTGCCTGCGGCAGCGCATACGCCGGCCGCTAATAACATAAAAATATTCCCAAAAATTAACCTGGAACCAAACGAACCCGCCCGGCAATGACCGGGCCCATGATAATAACCTTAAATGAACCTTAAATTTGTATGGTTTTATATCTTTAACTCGATTTTGTTTAAATTTCTATTTTTAAATGAAAGCATAAAAAAAAAAAAAAAAAAAAAAAAAAATCATCTGTAACAACAACAACAAAAAAAAAAAAACTCAAACAGAACGGAACTCGGGCTCGTGACCCGGTGCCTGCGGCAGCGTATATACAGGCCGCTAATAACATAAAAAATTTCGCAAAAATTAACCTTGAACCGAGCGAACCTCTGACTCGTGTTACCTCTGCCTGTGACTGCTGCACTGTATAGCAGGCATGCATGCTACACACGCGTTGCAAATTCCACTTTCCTACACCAGGGGGTGCAGTATGTTGTATACGAACATCACCAATCGCCTTGAATTTCCAAGACTTTTCAAATAAGGTGTCACATTGTGGTGTCAACTGCAAAATGCTTTAGTTGCACTTTCCACCGCCAGGGGGCGCAGTGTGTTCTGTACGAACATCACCAACGGTCAGGAAATACCAAGACCTTTAAAATAAGATATAATATGATAGGGTCTACTACAAAATCACCAAGTTCCATTTTTCACCACCAGGGGGCGCACTATATTGTATACAAACATCCCCAATCAACATGAAATTTCAAGACCTCTATCACCAATCGCCTTGGATTTCTAAGACTTTTTAAATAAGGTGTCACATGGTGGTGTCAGCTGCAAAATCCTTTAGTTGCACTTTCCACCGCCAGGGGGTGCAGTGTGTTCTGTACGAACATCACCAACGGTCAGGAAATACCAAGACCTTTAAAATAAGATGTAACATGATAGGGTCTGCAGCAAAATCACCTAGTTCCATTTTTCACCACCAGGGGTTGCACTATATTATATGCAAACATCCCCAGTCGACATGAAATTTCAAGACCTTTAAAATGAGGTGCTACATGCGTGGGTCTAGAACGGATTTCCCTCTCAAACTAATTTCCCCCTTCCCCCCCCCCTCCAAATCTACTTTCCCCCTTTTCCCCCCTTTAAAATCGAAAATTCCAAATTCGCAGAAAGTGATTTTTTAGTATTCGACTCTAGTCCCCATATGTACAATTTCTTCACCGTGAAGTAATTTGAAGCTTAGTTAAGCTCTTAAACGTGTTTTTAACCCGGGGGGAAACGGGTGGGAAACGGTTCCCCCCCCGTTCGATTTTTTTTTAATTTTTCTCTTCTCATAGCATAGCACATCTACAGACCAAGACCTTTTTTTTAGACACCTCAACCAAATTTTTACACCAAGTAGTTCTCTCAATATAGTGGAGACAGACAAAAACATGTTTCAAATTAATATATAGACTAGCTGGAACCCTTCGAATTCGACGATCACTTTATTGACCGTAATGTTTCAAAAACCGTCACATCATTATTTAAATGTGTTTCATGATAAAACATCTAATATAATTTACGGCATTTCACTTAAAAAAAGAAAGTCGGAAAAATGCTTATAAATGGAAATACTGTATATGACATCACTTTCTACAAAGTACTGTCAATGTGACGTCAAACAGACTTCAAATAAACAGATGCTATCTTTTATTTTCTATTTCGTTTAATACTAAGACTATATGTTAGCTGACCCGTCCGGCGTTGCTCGGGCCCATGATACCTTAAATGAACCTTAAATTTGTATTATTTTATACCTTTAACTCGATTTTGTTTGAATTTCTGTTTTAAAATGAAAACATCACGAAAAAAATAATCATTTGTAAAAAATAATAAAAAATACCTTAAACAGAACGGAACTCAGGTTCGTGACCCAGTGCCTGCGGCACGTATATGCAAGCCGCTAATACCATGAAAAAATTCTCAAAAATTAACCTTGATCCGAACGAACCTCTGACTCGTGTTACCGCTGCCTGTGGCTGCGGCACCGTATAGCAGGTATGCTACGCTGGCGCTGCAAAATCTACTTTCCTCCACCAGGGAGCGCAATATGTTGTATACGAACATCACCAATCGCCTTGTATTTCCAAGACCTTTCAAATAAGGTGTCACATGGTAGTGTCAACTGCAAAATCCTTTAGTTGCACTTTCCACCACCAGGGGGCACAGTGTGTTCTATAGGAACATCACCAACGGTCAAGAATTACCAAGGCCTTTAAAATAAGGTGCAACATGATAGGACCCACTACAAAATCCCTTAGTTCCACATTTCACCACCAGGGGGCGCCCTATATTATATACAAACATCCCCAATCAACATGAAATTTCAAGACCTTTCAAATAAGGTGTCACACGGTGGTGTCAACTGCAAAATCCTTTAGTTGCACTTTCCACCGCCAGGGGGCGCAGTGTGTTCTGTACGAACATCACCAACGGTCAGGAAATACCAAGACCTTTAAAATAAGATATAACATGATAGGGTCTACTACAAAATCCCCTAGTTACAGTTTTCACCACCAGGGGGCGCACTATATTGTATACAAACATCCCCAATCAACATGAAATTTCAAGACCTCTATCACCAATCGCCTTGGATTTCCAAGACTTTTTAAATAAGGTGTCACATGGTGGTGTCAGCTGCAAAATCTTTTAGTTGCACTTTCCACCGCCAGAGGGCGCAGTGTGTTCTGTACGAACATCACCAACGATCAGGATATACCAAGACCTTTAAAATAAGATGTAACATGATAGGGTCTGCTGCAAAATCACCTAGTTCCATTTTTCACCACCAGGAGTCGCACTATATTGTATGCAACAGAAAGTGATTTTTTAGTATTCGACTCTAGTCCCCATATGTACAATTTCTTCACCGTGAAGTAATTTGAAGCTTAGTTAAGCACGTAAACGTGGGGGGGGGGGGGAACCGTTCGACTTTTTTTTATTTTTCTCTTCTCATAGCACATCTACAGACCAAGAACTTTTTTTAGACACCTCAACTAAATTTTTACACCAAGTAGTTCTCTCAATATAGTGGAGACAGACAAAAACATGTTTCAAATTAATATATAGATAATTAACAATTTCAATTTCTACAGAATAAAACATAATTTAAAAAAAAAAAACTGTAAACCAATTATTCGATATTTAAATTATACTCAAAATTCATCACAGATTAATTAATATTAATCCATTAATTTCTCAAAAACATAATTAATATCAATATACTCATCTTATAAATCGGAAAATAACACACATTTTAAATAAATTTGACAGTTTTAGTCAAAAGAACACTAGTCTAAATAATCGGGAAATATTCAGCCAAGACCCGATGGCATTGTGGTCAGAGTAGTAATTTTCATGCCGAGTAGTGTAATCTGAAGAAAGAACATAAGATAATTCTAGAACACTGCCGCCATATATTATTATTATTATTATTATTTTCAGTAATTATTATCTTCATTTTAACTTTTTTTTTTTTTTTTTTTTTTTTTTTTTTTGCTACCATATGGTCTTGCAGAAGATTTGTGGAAAGTTGGGCGCCTGGCAAACTGGTTTAACCCATTACCCCCGTCTTAAGCTATGGTGGGCTGTGCTCCTTCTTCTTCTTCTAGTTATTATTATTATTATTTTCTGTTATATTTTGTTCATATTTGTTATATATAATCTCATCTATCAATATCTAGAAACAACTGCTATTAACTTTTTCAATATATTTTGCCTTGTATAAAGCAAATTGTTATTCCATCTGACATAAATTTCAGATAGAAAAGTTTTAAAGTTCTTTATGTAAGAGGATGGGAGTGACATACTTTTAAAATTACCCAGTTTGTAGATTTTTATAACCATAAATAATCTAAAACTTCTTCTTCTTCTTTTCTTTTTTTCTTTCTTTCTTTCTTTCTTTTTTTTTTTTTTTTTTTTTTTTTCAAAATAGTATTAAATTATTAGAACTAAAATATAAATAAAAATTCTGTCAAAGACAGAATTTAGTTTAGTACGAAGGACTATTAATTTCAATCTGTAAAATATTAATTTTTTAATTTTAATTTATTTTTTATCTCATTTTTTGACTGTAAAACTGGGCCACGTACTTTTTAAAAATTAATGAAATGAATTAAAAAGAAGTGTTGCCACCTAAATTTCATACTTTAGTTAATTTTAAAAAATCTAATTGTCGTGTCAAAAAACTGTTTGCACCATAGATATAGTAATAAGACATAGATTGATCATTGGGGTGGGGGGATATTCCTTTTTACTCGAAGAAAAGTCCACAATATGCCGTCTTTCTCCGTATGAATACACACAGATAATTTAGAAAATAAAATTTATGAATAATTTATGTACTAAAGGTGAATGAAAAACTGCAGATAAAATTTCAAAGTCATTTTTCTTTTTCTTTCTTTCTTTTTCCTTTTTTTTTTTTTTTTTTCTTTTTACTATATTTATTAATTTAGTTAATATTTAAAGTTAGTTAAACTCTCTCTATATACTAAAACTAACGTTCTTTACCTACGCCGCTGCTAACTGTATTTAAAAGAATTTTGAAAATTCTATATTACTTACTAATATAAAATATTAAACTAACTTTAAAAAAAGTATTCCGTTAAAAATCAAACCAGTTTTTATTTCATAATAATAAAAAAGCAACTGATTATAAAAATTATACTTTTCATAATATAGTCAAATATAATTTACTTTTATGGTAACTTATCTCATTTCTTTTCATAAATTCATTAGAAGAATTAAAAGACGCAATATTTCGACATTTTGAAAATTCATCAACATTCTATTTCCATTACAATTGCCGGGTTTCAATGGTTTCAATACCACTATATGGCTGATGCCAAAAAAAATTTTCGGCATCAAAAATTTTTGCATGATAACAATAGGATGATAGATCTATATAAATTACTATATCTATAGTTTGCACTTCGGGAAGCAGAAAAATCGCCCCTTTCATTTGGTACCGAATTTGTAACGACAGGACTGATATTTCTATTTTTTTTTTTTTTTTTTTTTTTTTTTTTTGTGTTACACAAAACTGGTTTACAAAAACTCCAGATTGAAACTAATAGTCCACCGTCCTAATAAACAACTGCAACCTAACACGTATCATTAACGAATTTAATTGGACAAAACTTCCAGTGAGAAAAAAGGACGTAAAGATATGAGAAATGTTTCTTATTCTTAAATTAAAGTTATACAAATTGTCTACGTAAAAAAGAAGAAGAAGAAGAAGAAATTAGGCGAGGCAGTATGGAGAGACATTAAAACATAAAATTTTAAAAATTCATAAAATTGAAGGAATTGGGTAGAATTTAACGCGGTCTAGATAAAGTTATTCTCGGGAAGGGGATCTTGTTTGGCAAAGAAAAAAAAAAAATAAATAAATAATAGATAAAATTTTCGTCGATCGAGGGCGCTGCACCTGAGGAAATCACACATTTTCATAAAAAACTATTTTTATTTGTATGCAAAGGTTTACAAGCATATAACTCCTATTCTAGTGTCCACCATCACCATAGATTACAGTTTGCAAACAAGTTACACAATCACTAACTTCAGCTTCATTCAGCGATTCTAAGTTCAGACCTTCCCCCAAAATAACCCTTTTTTCCCCCAAGTCAGCATCACAATTAAAATTTCATATATGTACAAGTGTGAAAAAAAAATAAAATGAGCTTTTAATCGTAAAACTGTGGCATATATTGGACTCTGATTTGCAAATTTTTTCGTTGGTTGCGCAGCGCCCTCTATCGACGGTTTTTTTTTTTTTTTTTTTTATTATTATTATTATTATTATTCATGAAAAGGGAAAAAAATTCCCCTTCACGAGATTAAATTTTTAGCAAACCGCACTCAATCCTATCAATTCCGTCATTTTTTTTAATGAATTTTTAAAATGCCTACAGACTTACGAAACACCTGGTATATGCGTGTTTGTATACTTTTATATAAATCAAGATGGTTCTTTCTATTAAACGCAGTTATTTACCAAATTTTAACTGACTCCTTGGAGATCGTATGAGATGTATTATACAAGGGGATAGCAGTGAGATAAAAGCTAGAAGAAAACGTTTCTCTGCGCCAAAATCGGTATAAAACTCTCTTTACTTTACAAATTTATTTCATACTTTTGACTGCAAACTTTTGTTCCCCTTTTTTTATGATAGTAAAATTTCTATAAAAATAAGTTATTAATTATGCTTAGAATTGTTTAAAAAGATCAGTGCACGAGGGGTAAAATAAGAAACAGAAATAACAAATTGAATATTTAAGGTTTTATTTAAAAAAAAAAGAAAAAGAAAGAAAGAAAGAAAAATACAGCTATTTTATTTAAAATATTTTTTTGAAACTGTAGAAGAACAATAAAGGATACATTTGACTCTGAAAATATTATACAAATAATAAAATACAGCGTATAAACCTCAAAAGACATAAATTACCCATTTATTGGAGAACCATCCAAATTCATTACATTCGAAGTGCTATCTTAACTGAAAATTAACCTAAAATGCTTAAAGATTATTAATTTATAATCAGTTAATAATCTTATGAAATGACCATTGTATGGTCATGGTGTCTGTTAACGTAGTTATTAATAAATAGTATTATTAATTTTAATGATTTTTACTCAGGTTTATATATTTTATTTCATTTTTGATTTGGGTACACGTTGATATTGATCATATTAATTGTTTGAATTACTAATAAAATTTAATAATCTTTATATTACTACTGATTGCTATGATTATTAATATATATATACATTATTTTTATTCTCTTTTAACAACAATTTGAATCTTCTTACTATATTTCCTTCAACATTTTTAGTGTATTTAGTGTTTTATACTTTTTCATAACAGAAGCAGAAATTACTTAGGTACGATTTTTGAAATTTATAAATTTTCAACGTTTAAAATGTCATACTGCTTGTTGCAACAGGAATGCTTATATCTTAGCTTCTATAGTCTATACGTGCACCAAATTTGATATGTGAGATTGCTATGATGAAAAGTAAACTGATTCAATTTGGGCGCATATCGGCTGATACGTGGCGATTATATTCTGAAGCTTATCCCCATTTATTGGAAGGTTATATTTCAGCTTAAAATCCGTAAAAGTGAACCAATCTTAATGTATAAGATGACTTTTCATGAAAAACTAAGTGGTTCAATTTCAGTGCATACCGGTCGATAAATGGTGCCGTTATGCAGCCCTTTTCCTCCATAATTATAAATTATTTTACACTAATTTAGAAATTTTATTACTTTATTAGTTTATCACTCTTTCTACAAATCATTCTTGCTTTTATAGTCTTTTAAATAATTTTTTTTTTTTTTTTTTATGACAGTGAAAAAATTTAAATTCTACATAAAACTGTGTAATAAGAAGCGTACAATTCTAATAAAATGTAGAATTAATTTTATAAAATTTTTACCATAAAGTCAAAACATATATGTTAAGGTAAGTTTTAAAACTAGGCTTTTCTTTTATATTTACTATATGTTTTCTCTTTGAGGTATTGAAGAGGGGAGTAAGAGTGAGCTAGGGAAATGAAAATTTATCCCTGTTGGGGGAATATAAATTACATATTTTTTAATTTATTAATCCCTTATAGTACAGTCGGTAACAAAAGTGTCCGAACACTAGCAAAAATTCCTATGTAAAAAAAAAAAAAAAAAAAGTACACTTGATACGGTTTCGTTAAACAAATCCTTGTCGAATCGTCTTCTTAATCAGTCTAAGAACATGATTCGATAAGGATTTATTTAACAGAACCGTATGAAGTGTACTTTTTTTACATAGAAATTTTTGCTAGTGTTCGGACACTTTTGTTACCGACTGTACCAAGCTCATAATATCACCACAAATGAGAGTAAATCCCATTAATAAAAAAAAAAATGTAATTGACTGAAAATTATAAATACTTCCCTCCTTAAAAGTAAATAAATAAATTAACTAATTAATAAAAATTCGTCTGCAACCGTTTTATCGTGATTTAATATCATTCTCTTTCAAAATAAAACACTTTCAGGGGTGTTAAACAATGTTAAGGAATAATAAATAAAAAAAAGTCTAGAAAAAGTAAAATTATGGCTGTACTTGGAATATAACGACAATATTTATCATGGATTAATACATCGAAACGTAATTATCACACAATAAAATTATAATTATATAATAATCAGTTTAATTACAATCCCAAACTGCTCTTATATTTACTTTATCTCGCTAAAGAAAGTAAATTAGTACTTACAAATTCAGAAGAAATTTTCAGGAATATTTAAATTTCTGTTAGCCGGCATTTCATTCTGTTTCCAAATAGTATAAATCCATAAGAGTTATCAAAGTAAAACTCGGCCTTTCTAAAATGCTCTATCTAGGTCAACTGTTGGAAATAGATAATGCCGGAAACGACGAGAGAGGCTATTAAGCAGCTTTTATAATTGCACTTTCCACAAGCAGATTTTTTTTTACTTTCCGAACACTATAGTGAGGAAAGTATTGTAATCATGTCAAAAATCCGAATTCGAGATTTTGATGTTTCTATACGTTTCGAGGTTCCCTGAGTCCGTTTTCACTATTTTTACGATGATGTATGTATGTGTGTGTGTATGTGTGTATGTATGTGTGTATGTGTGTATGTCTGTGAGTGAACACGCTAGCGTCTAAACGCTTTGTTCAATTAACCTGAAAGTTGGTACGCATATTGTAAGTCACCATAGTACGAACCCTATAGATTTTGGTGAATCTAGCACTTATAGTTTTTTTACAGGGACACAAAGAAAAATTCTTTATCATTATGGCCTATGGGAGCAAAATCTTAAAAGTGCGATAGCATCTAAACGCCTTATTCAATTGAGCAAAAAATTTATACACATATTATAGGTTGCAAATACTCAATCTGTATAGATTTTGGAGAATCTAGCACTTATAGTTTTTTTACAGGGACACAAAGAAAAATTCTTTATCATTATGCCTATGGGGCCAAATTTTTAAAAGTGTGATAGCGCCTAAATGCCTTATTAAAATGAGCAAAAAATTTGTACACATGTTATAGATCACAGTTGAACTAACTGTATAGACTTTGGTGAATCTAGCACTTACAGTTTTTTTACAGGGACACAAAGAAAAATTCTTTATCATTATGGCCTATGGGACTAAATTTTTAAAAGTACGATAGCATCTAAACGCCTTATTGAATTGAGCTGAAAATTTATATGAGTATTATAAATCACTGTTGCACTAACTATAAGCATTATGATGAATCTAGCATTTATAGGTTTTTACAGGGACACAACGAAAAATTCTTTATCATTATGATCTATGGGCTCAAAGTTCAGTAGCGTTAAATAAAACATCCTGTAATGTATGGAGAAAAATACTCAAACACTCTATTATGGTTTTCTCTCTTTTGTTTGTTTAAGAACTCCTCTTTCTTTACTTTATCTACAAAACTGTTAATTACTCAATGTTCGGAAAGTCGAGTGGAGTCACTCCAGATTTTTTTTCCCTCGTACTGTGACAGATCTTAAACCCTTTAAAAATCCTTTGCAACTGTAGATGAGTAGTGTTATATATATAAATATAAATTTTTAGATATCAATTTAATGATTTTTCAAGTATTCACTTTTTTATTTAGACTCATATTTATTTTAAGGCCGATTGAAATAAAAGGTTCCTAGACCTGGGTGGATGCTTTGCATAGCGGTTTTTATAATTGGCGCCACTATTATCTTGTTTTTGGAGAAATCCAAGAAAGTACCTGGATTTCGACCCAGAACCTCCCGTCTATCAGATTCAAGAGCCAGAAACCTCTCGGCCATTGGGAAATTCAGAAATAATGCTTTTAATCTGGCAATTTTTATACGGATGTTGGTAATTTTTCATAGATGTTTACATCGTAGATGCTTAAACGTGAAAACAGCTAATATTTTTTTCTCCTTTTAATTGCAAATTGCAAACCTCATTAGGGGAAAGAAATTGAATTAGTTGTGAAAATGAGTTAGAGCAAATGAAATCAAGGACTTTTAATTTTTAACTCGTTCGATAAAAAAAAAAAAAAGATATGTCATAATATTACTATCTGAATTATTTTTTGTCAAAGGCAGTAGAAGTAAGTCAAAAGCCGTGTTATTTAAAGCCGTGTTATTTAAAAAAAAAAAAAAAATCATTTCTTTTCTTTCCCAGTTAAATGTGTTAAAATTGGTTTTAATATCGACTGCATTTGGGTCATAGGCCTGGGCGGAATGCCTTTGTTTGGGAGGGAGGGGGCTTTCTGAGGGGTAATAGCCCATATTTACGCGAGTTTTGGAGAAAAACCACCTTTTTCAGTTAAAATACGAAGACATTAATTTGTTGTGGTATCTTTTATTCATCTGTATTTTATTTGATAAAATGTTTGCGTTAATTAGATAATTATTTAATAGTGAGATTTTATCGTAAGAGTGGTTTCGTAATTTCTAAGACAGTATTTTAATAGGGAAAGAATGTATATACATACATACAGTCTGTAACAAAAGTATCCGAACACTAGCAAAAATTCCTATATAAAAAAAGTAAAGTTAATACTGTTTTGTTAAATAAATCCTTGTCGAATCATGTTCTTAGTCAGTCTAATAACATGATTCGACAAGGATTTATTTAACAAAACAGTATTAACTGTACTTT
This sequence comes from Salticus scenicus, assembly GCA_963930645.1. Taxonomy (NCBI): domain Eukaryota; kingdom Metazoa; phylum Arthropoda; class Arachnida; order Araneae; family Salticidae; genus Salticus; species Salticus scenicus. The sequence continues at coordinate 32,514,148 of OZ005652.1, read as the reverse complement.
TTTTATATAGGAATTTTTCCTAGTGTTCGGATACTTTTGTCACCGACTGTACAGAGAGAGAGAGAGCGAGAAGAACGAAAAAACAGAGAGGTTTTCCCGCTCAACTACACACAAATTTTCGGACAAAGTTACAGAATTATTTTTAAAAAGAAATGCAGAAGATTTGCAAGTTTTACTATTCACATGATTTAGAAATGAATAATGCTTTTCATTTGTCTTTGAATCGAGAATATTTTACGTTACAAGTGATTGGCTTTATATAACGACTGCTGCGTATCTAAATTAGCACCAAATTGGCTGAAAGTGTCAACTTTGACTCGGTTTTCTGAAAATTCCTTTGTATTTGTTCCATAGACCTATTATAAGAGTGGACGGGACAATGGCAACCTTTTTTAGTGGCAAAGATAACTCATAAAAAGGTCATGTGAATGTTGATCTACAGGAAGCCAAACTGGCCAATATTGAAATTTACTCGCCATGCTCTAAACTCCTCTTTTTATTAAGCAGACGATATTTTCCCCTTTTCTTTAAAAGTTCTTTTTAAGATTTTTATTTCACTTTAAAAGTTAGATTGTTTTGAATTTCCTGTTTACTCTGTACTAAATCATAGTGTCAACCAGAAAACTTCTCGTTCAAAAAGAGGTAACAAATCCAATAAATCTACTAATGGTTTAATATCAAAAAATCTCATTATCAAAAATATTCTTGCCTTACAGTCAAATTATCTTAACCATTATGATTGGATTTACATTAGAAAGTTTATATTTGCTATCAAAAAAAAGTATTTGTCCACTTACTTAAGTGTATTTAAAAACCAATCCTATAATCAAAATTTTTCTGATATTTTCTATGATTTAATATTATACAGACTTAAACTCTTCAATTTAAATATCTCTAAAAAACCTCACAAAATCCAATCAAATTCACAGCTTATTCTAAATTATTCTAATCAAATATTTAATAGCATTAATATTTCATCTATTCTTAATGATAAATCATGCATGTTTCCTATTAAAGACATTCATATTTCTCGTACCTTTAAATATCCTATTACACTTGGTCGCCTGCTTTTTAACTATAATTCAGTCTCTAAGTCTAATTTATCTTCTCATGTGACTTGTAGTTGTGCTCATCCCTCAAATGTAAAATATGTTGACAGAGATCATGCACATATTATCACTGGTGATCTTAATATTATTAATGACTCAAATTTAAAGAAATTTATGGAATATGGTACTAAATATCGACTCCCTTCAAAAACTAATATTTCAAAGATCATACAACAGTTTTCTTATGATATTGATTTGTTTATTTATAAACTCTCCATCTCTTATAATAAACCTATTGAATATTTCAATCAATGGAAATTTTTAGTAATTTCAAAACTTAAAGCTGAATTAATTCAACATAGATCAAATCTCACACATTACAATAAATCAAATCTCTTTAAATCTATCAAAGAATTGCAACAAAACTTTGTTATTACTTATGTCGATAAATCTCCTAATAATTATGCAATAATCTGTAAACAATATTATCTTTCTTTACTCAGTTCATCTATATCTAATAGTACTAACTTTCATACTATCAATAATGATCTTAAAATCAATAACCGCAAAATTCACTGCTTTTATAAATTGCTAAAGCTTCCATTTAATAATTTTAAATATCCTTATATTGTACTTATCCCTAAATTTCACAAAAATCCTATTAAATTCAGAACTGTCACTGTAGGGTGTAATACTTACAACAACAATGCTAACAAAATTCTCCTTGATATTCTCAAACAAATCTATGACTTAATTAGTAAATCAAAAAATTTCTTTTGCCTTAAAAATAGTTATCAACTTAAAGCCAATGTCTTATCTATGAATAATGTGACTGATATCATGACTTATGATTTTGCTGACCTATTTAATAATATCAATTTAACAGATCTTCATCGTATCATCTTTAACCTTTTTGAAAAATTTAAAAGTCAAATCTCTTTACCAAAATGCTTTTCGGCAAATTCATTTAAGACACTTTTAAATTTTATTATTCATAACAATTACATTCTACACTGTAATAAGATCTATATTCAAAAGGTCGGTATTCCACAAGGAGGATGTAGCTCGAGTATGTTAGCTGACTTATACCTTTACCATTATGAACAAGGATTATGTATTGAAAATGTCTATTTTTACCGATACATTGATGACATTATAATTTTTTATGTCAATAATTTTTCGCCTAATTTATTTAAATTTGAATATCCTTCTCACCTTACCTTAACTTATAATCATCTCAAAAATAACTGTATTAGTTTCTTAGACTTAAAACTTAAACTTGATGGTAGTAAAATTTATACCGATATTTATGACAAAAGACAAGATTTTAGTTTCAAAGTAAATTTATTTACACAATTTACCTCTTGTCTTCATATCTCTGTCTACAGAAATATTATTCTCAATCACCTCTTTCGTATACATAATCTTTGTTCAGATAGGTTTAAAAACAAAAATATCTCTCACATAATTAATGTTGCTACAAAAATGGGATATCCTAAAAAATTTATTTATTCACTTGTTTATCAAAAGGGTCTCTGTCTAACACACACAAAAAAAAAAAAAAAAAAAAAAAACCTAAGGTTTAATTAAAAATTTAAAAAAAAAAAAAAAAAAAAAAAAACAAACAAACAAAAAAAACAAACAGGTGGATGGGTGGGCAGAAGTTTGATTAAGGAGGAAGGGTGGTGTTGTTTGGCTGGTTGGCTGGGTGGGTTTGATGCTGAATAAAATTTATTAAAAAAAAAAAAAAAAAAAAAAACGTGGGGGATTGCTGTAAGTTACATTATTATTTTTTCTGGTGGATTCTATGAATTTTGAACTCACTCTTTTATTTTTTCTGGTTGATACTATGTATTTTGAACTCTTTTATCATTAACTTTTACTGTGCTTCTGGCTATTTGAGGCATCCCTTGTTAATTTTGAACAATCCATCTATTTGCATAACAAAAATAAAATCTTATAAATATTAATATATATATATATAAAAAAAAAAAAAAAAAAAAAAAATCTTTTAAATTTTAATTTTTAATTTTAATTTATGATGACCGCATTACATTGCTTATCCTTATAGTTGTGCACTTTGGCATTATTTGCTTGTAATTATGTCTTCTTAAAACTTAACACTTAATAATTTGACTTAAAAAAAAAAAAAAAAAAAAAAATCTTAAAAATTATTTAAATCTTGCTGTTAATACTTCTAAATTATATTAATCTTTCAGTCATTACATCTTAAATAAAAATCTTAAAAATTATCTTAATCTTGCTGTTAATACTTCTAAATTATCTTAATTTTTCAGTCAATACATCTTATATAACTGTTAATACTTCTAAATTATATTAATCTTTCAGTCATTACATCTTAAATAAAAATCTTAAAAATTATCTTAATCTTGCTGTTAATACTTCTAAATTATCTTAATCTTTCAGTCAATACATCTTATATAACTGACTTAATGTTATTATAGCTAACCGAAAGATGGCGCTTGTACTTAGTAGTCCTTAACCTTCATTCTTCAGTCCTTATCTTAAACAATTTAATTATTAATATTTTTGGTACGATTTAATTTAACTCTACTAGTATTAATTTTAACATTATCATTTAATATTTACTCTTTGTATTTTATCTTTAATGTAATTGTTATTGTTCTGAAGTTTTTTCGATTAATCGATATCTGTTGAGCTATTATTTTAACTTCAATTTAGGTTTTGGCATCACCCTTTTTTCCAGTTTGTGTTAATTGTTTTCCATGTGGTTACTCTGCTTATTTCATGTTATTAATGTGGTTTCCTTTAAGATTTTAATTAATATTTATTTATCCTTTGTTTTAATTGAATTTTTCACTTTTTTCTCATTCATTATGGTTTTTTTTTCTGCATTGATCGGGGCGTGAGATGATATAAATTGCTATGATTAGCAATATCGTTTTACGAAATCATTGCAGCTTTCTCTGCTTTATGAAATATGCGCCCCTTGAAAAGTATATTTCTACTTTTAAGCATTTATATCCAATTGATTATGTGGTTTATTATCTTTTTTCTCTTTCACAAGTTTAATGGTCCCTTTTTTATTATCCTTCAGGTCGGCGTAAGTATTTTAAGTTAATATGGTAACTCATTGGTTCATCATCGCAACTTTTTGTGTCATTCTTTCCTCTATGTTAAATTCAGTTCTATATTTTAGTGTTCTGTTATTGTTTTAGTTCTATTAATTGCTAAATTTTAAGATTAAATTTTATTACGTTATCTATTATTTATATATATATATATATATATATATATTCAAAACAAAAAATTGCCAATAATGCGATAAATGCCAAAAAAGGTAACCTTTTTCAACATTCACATGGTTTCATCTTTGCACCTTTTCTTATATTCCCTTAATAATGGAATGCTCCATCCACTCTTATAATAGGTCTATGATTTGTTCAAAAATATAACACAAAAGTACCTAATTTAAAACAGCGCTAAATTTCACAAGTTAATAATAATAATAATAATAATTAAAAAAAAAAAATCAATAAATCCTAAACCCCTTTAAAGTGTCAGTCGTCAATTATCTTGAGTAGCCTAGTGGTAGAGAATAGGCACTTACATTACGGTCTCAAGTTCGATTCCTGGCCTAGAACAATTTTTCGCTTTAACCCTTTCCGGCGCAAGGTAATTCGGATCATTTAAATTACACTGCCACCGGAATTCACGAACAAAATTAAAATAAAATAATTTGAGGACGCTTTCTGCTGTGTTATAAAAGTAAAATTTTGCTAAAAAATTTTCGGGATGGGTTTTTGCAGTCGAAAATTAAAATTAGATGATGCTGTAGTGACATCACCGTCCCTGAAAGGGTTAAATAAAGTTATTCAACTTTCAACTCAAAATTTATTATTATTATTTTTAAATGTGTCAAAAAACTGTCAATTTTAATTCGGGAAAAACATGCAGACAGTAACTGGGGAATATTGTTAAACTTTTCTATAATATTCTTAAATTAATATTAAACAGTGCTTAAAAAAAAAAAAAAAAAAAAAAACTCATTTATACTTTTTTAATAAATAAAGCATAGTTACCTGAACGGCGAATGGTAGATCCAAACATTCTCTAATTCTCTTTCGAGGTAAAATCAACATGTGGTTAAAACGATAACCGCTTTCTTATTTTATGAGCGTCGGACAAAGAATATCATTTTAGTGACCATTAAGGACCATTTCTTCTCAGGATACAATACGTTACTATGACGACGGTAATTACGTGTCATGACGCTGCTTGTCAGTGAACCTTCAACCAGGTAAAAAATCCGAAGAGATACATTTTGAAGTTTTAGATGGTACGGAGTTTTTTCTTTACCCTTGATTGTAATTGGCGTCAGTTTTTAAAGAAAATTCAAGTGGATCATGAGAAATTCTGAGAAGTTTTCGAAGATTTCTTTGAATACAGGATATTTGAATGCTTAATAACATTTATTAATGAATTATTAATAACATTTAGAAACAACTAAAAATATTAATTTTGTTATCAAAGTTGTTAGTAGCTATGTATTAGTTGTTATGAATAATAATAATAATAATAATAATAAACTGGTATGTTGTGATTGTTGCAAAACCTTCTTCAATATTTTTCTATGCGAATTCACTCAGTGCAAATTATTTATTAAAAATATTTTTCATGATGAATGCAGACGATATTCATCCCAGAAAAGATGTCCAAAGAAAGTCAATTTTATGCTGTATAGATGTCATCTTTATATATATAATTCTTTGTCAATCTATATATTCTTTGTCAAAAAAAGAAAAAAAAAAGAAATCATAATTTATCATAATCATTTATAATAATCAGGATGATTTTCCTGTGATAACCAAGTAAAGCATGAAAAAAGATATTTAAAATGGGTTTATGTAACAATTTTCAAGAAAATCATTAGGGCCGTTTTTGAGATACCGACTTTTACCAATGCTTGGCGTAATAAAATGTTGTCCAGAAAACAAACATTACATGCAAAAGAATATTTAAAAGAGGGTTAATATGGCAAGTTTGAAAAAAAAAAATCATACAGACGGTTTGAAAGGTACGCACTTGCAGAATCTGAAATTCAGCTATTTATACAGGACGCCTATCAATTTTCCTGAACTAACCAACTCTATCATTCGACAAGACATATAAAATAGTGTTTATACAGAAATTTTAAAGAAAATCGTTAGAGCCGTTTTTGAGATACGGACTTCCGGTTTCCAATTTGCACCAAAACTTGGAAAATTCATCTGTACACCAGACCTGTTTCAATTCTAAACTTCAGTTGTTCAATGGAGATATAATAGCCAGAAGATTCACCACATACATACACACACACTGACCAATTGCCAAAAACCACTTTTTTGGAATCAGGAGACCTTAAAACATGTAAATGAGATGGAATCTCGATATCGAATTTTTGGACCGAATACAATACTTCTATTACCTACGGTAGTCGGGTAATGAAAGTAAAAAAAAATTTTAAATAAGGAAAGATATCGTCTGCATATGAGAACGCAGTGTTTACAGTTTATCCAAAAAATTTCAATGTTGGCCAGTTTGGCTTACTGTAGTACTTAGTGTCACGTGACTTTTTCATGAGTGATCTTTGCCTCACAAAAAGTTTGCTACTGTCCAGTCTACTGTAATAATAGGTCTATGTCTATTACTTTCCAACACATGTAATTTCTGGTTCTCCATTTCCCTGTCAATTTTCCCGTATGTTACAAACATTTCCCCATACATTACAAATGTAAACATTATAATGTTGCAGCTTTCCCTGCAATGGTCACGTGTGAAAGGTTTTATGACGTAACATGATTTAAGTTCATTTTATCCGTCAATAATAGTTATAACAACATTTAATCTTTTGTTTTTTTTTTAAATGTCAGTGTTGTAGTGGAGTGCCTTTTCTTCTTCCTTATGTTCGTTTATTTATGCTTAAGTATATTTATTTACGTATGTTTAAGTATAACTAAGCTTTTAAAAAACTGAGTTTATTTAATTTTATGTAATAGTAAACGCTGCACCTGCGCACTATGTAAACCCCCATCATTAACGGCATTGTAAAACAGGCTTGTCCAACTCAAAATTCTTGGCAGGTCGCATTGGAAATCTATTTAACATAGGCGGGCCGCACTGTATAAATGCAGAGTTGCCAAATTTTTAATTTATTCTGGAGCATTTTCTGCCCCGCTTTTATTTCATACCATACTTATATTTTAAGAGTTTTTTTTTTTTTTTTTTTTAATTGTAGTTACATATTGGAGAAAAATATTCTAACTATAAAGTGGTGCGAAATAAAGGCGGGGCTAAAATTGTTCCGGAGTAAATTAAAATGTTGATAACTAAGCAAATGCATGAACCATATACAGTCGGTAACAAAAGTCTCCGAACACTAGCAAAGATTCCTATATAAAAAAAAGTACACTTAATACAGTTTTGTTAAATAAATCCTTGTCGAATCCTGTTTTTAGACTGACTAAGAACAGGATTCGACAAGGATGTACTTTTTTTATATAGGAATTTTTGCTAGTGTTCGGAGACTTTTGTTACCGACTGTACATATAGTAATTCTTTTTCCGGCGGGCTCGTAAAGATTTAAAACAGAAAATATGTATATTAAAAATATATTTTTATTCTAAAATAACTATATCAAATAGTCAAAAACTTATGATTACACATTCGTAAGATAAGTATAGCATCAGTTACTGATCTGATAATATTTTATACATCAATAAGCGCGATATTTATTTCTTTAGCTACCTTAATCGGTATTTTCATTTAAAAAAAAAAAAAAAAAAAAAAAAAAAAAAAAAAAAACAGAAACAATTTATTAATTTTAGATGTTTTAACCGAAGATGTCAAATTAGAAATTTCTTGAACTCTGTCGCGGGCCGCGGGTTGGCCAGCCCTGTTGTAAAACACCCCCATCCAAATTGTTCAGTTAATTTATAACTCCGCCACTATGGGAGGCTGGGAAGTCTCAATACTCCCTTTACTTGCGTTTTAATAAATGTTTGTGCTGTTTAAATCATGTTCAAAGTATATTTCATACAGTCCGCTGTCTTTACTTATTTTAAATTACTTATAATTTTGTTTTTAATACACTGAGCTTACAATTTTCGGTCCGTGCAACCGCAGTCATACAAGTTTTGTTTTTTCTATATAGAACGACTGTGGCCCTTACGGCACTAAATAGAAAAAAGAAAAGAAAAGAAAAAGGAATAACAAATCCCAACCGACAAACTTATTGAACATTTCTGCTAAAAAAACTCAAAATCGGATATTACGTCCCACATATCCCTTTTAGAAAAAGTACAAAACAAACTTGAAGATTTGAAAGCAGAATATTATCGAGCTGTCAAGGGTGCTGCATAGAACATGAATTGAGCCACGTGAAATCCGAATTTCTATCATTAGAGGTAACTTTCTTAAAATGAAAGAATGAAAGCAACTCAACTTGAGTGAATTTTCACTCATCTGCCTAGAAGAAACACGCCCTCTCATCTTGAGTTAAATTCAGTAAATTGAATGCATTAACATGATGCACTCGAAACTGAGTTATTTATTTATTTTATTAATTGTTTTAATACAAACTAGCTGGAACCCGTCGAATTCGACGATCACTTTATTGGCCGTAATGTTTCAAAAATCGCCGCATCATTATTTAAATGTATTTCAAGTTAAAACATCTAATATAATTTACGACATTTCGCTTAACAAAAAGAAATTCGGAAAAATGCTTATAAATAGAAATACTATATACGACACCACTTTCTACAAAGTACTGTCAATGGTGACGTCAAACTGGCTTCAAATAAAGAGTTGCTATCTTTTATTTTCTATTTCGTTTAATACTATGACTACATGTTAGCTGAAACGCCCGGCGTTGTCGCGAAACAAATAATCACATGTAACAAACAAATTACCTCAAACCGAACGAAACTCGGGCTTGTGACCCCGGTGCCTGTGGCAGCGTATATGCGGGTCGCTAATACCATGAAAAAATTCATAAAAATTAATCTTGAACCGAACAAACCTCTGAATTGTGTTTCCGCCGCATGTGGCTGCGGAACCGTATAGCAGGCATGCAACGCACGCGCTGCAAAATTCACTCTCCTCCACCAGGGGGCGCAGTATGTTGCATATACGAACATCACCAATCACCTTGAATTTCCAAGACCTTTCAAATAAGGTGTCACATGGTGGTGTCAACTGCAAAATCCTTTAGTTGCGCTTTCTACCGCCAGGGGGCACAGTGCGTTCTGTACGAACATCACCAATGGTCAGGAAATACCAAGACCTTTAAAATAAGATATAACATGGCAGGGTCTACTACAAAATCACCTAGTTCCATTTTTCACCACCAGGGGGCGCACTATATTGTATACAAACATCCCCAATCAACATGAAATTTCAAAACCTCTATCACCAATCGCCTTGGATTTCCAAGACCTTTTAAATAAGGTGTCACATGGTGGTGTCAACTGCGAGACCCTTTAGTTGCACTTTCTACCACCAGGGGGTGCAGTGTGTTCTGTACGAACATCACCAACGGTCATGAAATACCAAGACCTTTAAAATAAGATGTAACATGATAGGGTCTACAGCAAAATCACCTAGTTCCATTTTTCACCACCAGGGATCGTACTACATTGTATACGAACATCCCCAATCGACATGAAATTTCAAGACCTTTGAAATGAGGTGCTACATGTGTGGGTCTAGAACGGATTTCCCTCTCAAACTAATTTCCCCCCTCCCCCCCCCCTCCAAATCTACTTTCCCCCTTTTTTCCCCCTTTAAAATCGAAAATTCCAAATTCGCAGAAAGTAATTTTTTAGTATTCGACTCTAGTCCCCATATGTACAATTTCTTCACCGTGAAGTAATTTGGAGCTTAGTTAAGCTCGTAAACGTATTTTTAACCCCTTTCCCCCGGGGAAACCGTTCGACTTTTCTATATTTTTCTCTTTTCATAGCACATCTACAGACCAAGACCTTTTTTCAGACACCTCAACCAAATTTTTACACCAAGTAGTTCTCTCAATATAGTGGAGACAGACAAAAACATGTTTCTAATTAATATATAGATTTTTTTTTTCAAATAATTGATTTACACCAAACGCAGGAAAATCTTGAAAAAATTGAATATAAAGTTGATTGTGCGCGCATAACTTTCCTCAAACTCAACGAATTTAAGCAGTTAATAGCTCAAAAGAAAGAGCTTGATCTACTGAGTGTTCTTAGACTTGTGTCAACAGCCTACGTTAATTAGAACTCTAGTTATAGAGGTTTGAGTGAAGGAAATTCTTGAAAAAATTGAATGTAAAGTTGATTGTGCACGCATAACTTTCCTCAAACTCAACGTATTTAAGCAGTTAATAGCTCAAAAGAAAGAGCTTGATCCACTGAGTGTTCTGAGAGTGAAACGATCAAGATCCATTCATTAGAAGAGGAGCTATGAGAATTCGAATTGCTTGAGTGAATGTGTCCCATAAGAAATGTACAGGGAAGAATCGCGTTTGAGTATAACTTGAGTAAGGTGGGAGTTGAATAAATTTCAATGATTAATGACATATCTGTGTCTAAATACCTTTCATTTAAAAAAAATGAAGGAAATCGGCCGGATAGAACGGCCAGACGGACTGACTTTAGTTTTCATAAATTTTTTTAATATATAAGATGATTTTAATAAACTAGATCACTTTACAATGGCGTTGCTCATTGCACTTGCGTGCTACTGAAGAAATGCGCTACAGCGACAGCGACGTTGCTTCTTACAAGTTGTTGGATGAAGAGAAATAACTGAAGTATCGATAAATATGGATAACTCAAGTTCGCTCAAATAAAAAGCTACAAATTAGCTCAAAGAATTGCAATTTTAACTCAAGTCCATTAAAAAAAAAAAAAAAAAAAAAAAAAAACTCCTACTTGACATGGTGAATTAATTTATTTATTTTAGGAGAGAAGATTTAATACTTTATTGATAAACAAACTGTAGTAATAATTTAAACAATATGAGTACAAATAAAAGCTCCTTCGGAGCTGAAAGAAATATAGATGTTAATAGTAGTGCAGTGCGCCACTATGGCAGATTCTTTTGCTGATTCTTTCAGGAAAATTCAAGGAATTCAGTTTGTTTAAAACTCAATTTCAAAACCTAATTAATGACAATGAGAGTTTAACGCATAACCGAAAACTTTATTATATACATGCAGCTCTAAAGGACGAAGCAAAAGCCGTTGAAACTGTAGATGATATCTACGATTCAATTCTCAAAGCTTTACAGCAGCATTTTGAAAATAAACGCTTTATTGTCGACATGCATGTTAAAAGTATCATAATTATGAAAAAATAAATCAAGAATGTGTGGAAAAGAACTATGACAGTTGTTACATTGCATATTAAAAAAATTAAGAACATTGAAAATATTCAAATTTGAATGCGATAATTTCTCAAATATGTTATTAAATTTAATTCTTCAAAAATTGGATCATGAAATCCGAAAATTTTACGATTAACTTTAAAAAGCAATAAAGTTCCTAATTTTGAAAAATTTCTGGAATTTCTTACGGAACAATGTAAAATTTTAGATAGTGTACATCGCTATTTATCATTTAAGTCTTCAATACATGTTGACAAAATTAATAGTTCTAGAAATTTATTAGTGAAATCACAAGGAAATAATTCTAACCCTTTTTGTTCATGCAAAAAAGGGTTCCCACCTATTATATAGATGACACATTTGTAAATTTGGCTATTGATAAAAGGTGCGATTTCATAAGACAAAACAATTTATGTACTATATGCTTAAATGGCTTCATCTGCTCTCTTATAATGTGCGACTAGATTTGCTTACTCAAAAACAGGCACAATATTTTTAGCCATAATTTGAGAGGAATTTCTAGGAAAAAATGAAATTTGGGTAAAATCAGTCTTTTCTGATTAAAAATCTTCTCAGTCCAAATGATCGTTAAACTGACGGCTCCGTTCAGAAGGAATTTCGATCATTTTTCATTTGGTTCAACAAAATTTCGTAATGATGGCGCCATCTATAGATCATATTTTAAATGACACATTAAAAATATTTTTAAAGATATTTATAATTAATTAATTTATATATTGTTTAAAAAATATGTTGAAGGCTTCTGGTGATTTGAAAGTAATATATCAAAGTTATTTATTATTATTATTATTTATTTATTTATTTTTTATAAATATGACAAATGTTTTATATACAACTGACAATAAATAGCAGAGTTCTTTAATCACGAGTGTTAATCATAAAAAAACTAAAACTGAGCAGTGAATGTATTTTTAAAGACGGTTTCTTAAAGAAATAAGTGAAATATAAAGGAAAAAAAAACAATGTATTCATATAAAGTGGAAATTTATTTATGTCTAAAGTTATTTAATATTTTTATTATATTTATTGAAACTAACTTATTAAAATGCATGCAAAATGTTCAAAAAATGTGTTATAATGTTTTAATTATAATTAAACTCAACATCGGGAATAATATGCATAAACAAACTAGTACATATTGTTTCTTCAACTCATAGTTATTCAAAAATTCTGTAACGTTGCGTAGAAGAATTTATGTTTCTAAACGAACTAAATTATGTAGAATTAATTTGTAAGCTTCTAAAATGTCTGCTTGTCATACAGGTTCTGTTTTCAAGAATTTTTCCTCAATTTTAAATCAATAGTGTTATTTTAAAGGAAGTTTAATAGTTAATGAGGATAAATTATTTACAGCTAACATTGATTTTTTAATTGTACCAAAAATTACTGATGAATTGTCGGTAAAATATTCTGATATTTCAAAGTTAAATATTCCTACACACATTAAGTTAGTTCATTCAGTTCAGAGGTGGGCAGTATATTATATACTTGTATATAATATAGTATATTTAATATACATTTGTATATTGTATATTGTATATTTTGCAACATTTTAAAAAGTATTTGTATATTGTATATAATATACATTTTAGGCAGTATATTGTATATTTTACAGAGCTTAATATACAATATACTTTATCTCAAAATTCCGAACTTTAAAAAAATATGTATATATATCTTTCATCTCAGATTTAGAACACTGTTTTTGCTATGGGAACTCAGCTCAAATGCCCCTAGAGACTGACAATTATTTTCTCAATGTTGACTGAGTATTTTATGATAACGGACACTTTGAGTATTTAAAAGAAAGTACAAAATACAAAATGTGTTGTTTCCTTCACTTCCTGGCTCCATAGGGGGTCTAATTAAACCTGGTATTCAAGGAATGACCGTAGAGGGAGGGATAAACCCAAACAAATCAGTTCTCTTTCCATAGATGTCCTCAATGTCCACATGCATCTGTAAAACGGAAGTGATCATTACACCTTTTTTTTTTTTTTTTTTAATCTTGAATCTATTCATTTGATTATAGAATTAATTGGGTATCAGAGAAAGACGTCTTTAAAATAATTTAGTTTAGAGTTTGGGATGAAAATGCCTAGTGAAAAATTTGCTTTTAACTGTTTTTCTATCGAAAATATCTGTTTTCATTTTGTGGACGTTTTGTTTTACTTATATAGATTTCAGTCATATAGAAAGGTACAAAATTTTATTTTCTTACATATTAAACATGGAAAAAGGGTGACACTATTAAAAAAGAAAGAAAGAAACTGGGCGGAAAATTTCTTACGATAACTTTAAAAGGTGAAAAGGGGAGTATAATAGAAGATAATAAAATGGATAATAATAATTGTATAATGTATGATAATATAATAATTATAATAAAATAGTAGTATAATAGAAACAAGAATAAAATCGAAACGTAAAAAATGGTTGACAAAACAAAATTATAAGTAAAGATTGTAAAGTACATTTATTTATTCTTTCTTTTAATAATTTATTCGATTAAGACATTAATTACCTTAAAGTTAAATAAAAGGCATTATACAAAAGAGCCTTAATATCGTGTAAAAGGAGTTCCAAACTTCAAACTGCATTTACACAGGTATGTCTGTATTTATATTTATAAATTATTATGAAACATAAATTTATAATATTTAAGCACAGCATCACCATAAATCAGTAGAGAATTCTAATCAAATATATAAGTTTATATTTTTATGAAAAATAAATTATTCCTTCAGATTTTATAGTATATGATACATCATTTTAACAGTTTGTGTACTTTGGCATTTGGACATCAAAACGTGAGTTGGGATAAGTAGACTCTGCTCAATTCCTTATCATACATTTTCTCATAAATTTCCTACTGTAGGACATAGTGTACTCATAGTAAGAGAAATAAATTCGGTTGATCAACCAGCATGGCCAAAAATTAAAATCGCCCACACCCTCCCCAAACTTCCATACATTTATGTTATCATAATTTACTGATAATTTCCCTAGAGTCAATTTCATATTTTAGTTTTCATGAAATTCTATATGCTATTTCCAATGCAATAAACTACATAATGCAAGTTTATGTGAAATAGGGAAGTATTTCATATAAACTTGCGATTAAATAATAATAATAAATTCATAGTTTTTCTGCCCTGTTATAAAAAATCTTTAAATTCGCATACCTTAAAAAGCTTTTAAATTAAAATGTCTTTAAGATGCATATGATCATCATAATACATGTTTATGCCAAATGTTGCATTATTCTACCATGTAAAAGAAACCTTACATTTTGGATAACTAATGAAGTTTTTAAATTAGAATGTTACAAATCAACAGGGTTCTTTCCAGTATCAAAGTGATATTTTGAAACCTGTTCGACTTACTTAAGATAATTTGCTTTTGAGATATTGTCTATACAAACTATGACATTAACAAACTGACTAATGTACAGACGGATACCACATATATTTTGTGATTTTCGCATTACTCACATCTCATCATTACCAAATCTACTATTATGATGAGTAACTAAAAATATAAAATGAACAAGATAATGTAATTGAACGAAGTAAATTAATTTTTTCTTAAATTGTTTGCGTTATCTAATTAGAGAGAATGACAGCATTATATAACACTGTATTCTATTACATTTTTAAATGAGTAATTCATTATTATGATAATAGTTTACTTCCAAGAAAATTTTTATATGTTTATTTTCTAATTTTTTATGAATTCCTAATTGCCTAAATATTTTTATTTAAGTGCATAAAATACTGATTTTGATTTGTAAGTAAAATATTAGCTCATTTATTCTTAGTAAGAAATTAAATAAACGAAAAGATACATTTTTACATAATTAAAAATACTACAACCACATATAAAAATTAATTTTTCAAAGTGTATTCTGAAAGTATATCAAATATACTTTTTGAAACAAGAGTATATTGTATATTCTATATTTTCGAAATTCTAAAAAGTATTTGTATATTGTATATTTTTGGACAAAATAGACGAGTATTTGTATATTGTATATAATATACTTTTTTGAAGTATATTGCCCATCTCTGATTCAGTTCAGTTAAGTTAGTTCAATAATAATAATAATAACGTCGATTTATTAATCGGAGCGAAAGTATTCTTTGATTTATTATTAAATAATAAAATTTAAATTCCACAAACAGGCTCTGTTTTACAAGCGACAGTTTCTAGTTATGTTCTTAATCTTAATGGAGCTATTAAAAACGCTTAAGAAACAAATTATTGCGGTTTTGTTTCTCAACTGGATAAAGACAATTTAGACAGTGTAAAAAGGTTTTGGGAAATTGAGAAGTGTGTTAGATTCGCCTAGTTTAAAAATAAAGAAGAGGTAGAATATGAAAACAAGTTCATAGAAACATATCGTAAAGATAAAAATGGGAAATATATAGTGAATCTTCCTATGAAAGGATGGATGGTTGGGTTTTATGTCGCACAATTCTGCGCAGATGGGCAATTGGCGACGGTCTGGGACACACCCCTAGAGGTGGTCCGGAGACATGCCATCAGAATTTTGATCCTCCCCGGAAGGGATGGCTCTCCCGCTTCGGTGACCCCCAGAGGTATAATTTTTTTTATGGGAACATGGAGGACATTGCAGCCACGACATATTTTACGTGCACCAGCCACCATTAGTGTACACGACGGTCTTTGGCCGGCTCGAGTACCGAACCCGCAATCTTCCAATTACGAGGCCGGCGCTCTACCGACTGGGCTACCGCGGCCCTCTACCTATGAAAGATAATGCAGAATTGGGGGATTTTTTTCTTTCTTCTAAACAGAAGTTAAATAATTTATACAGACAATGAAGTAGAAACCCAAACTTCGTCTGATCTCTATGTTAATTTTGGAACGAATATGAACAGTTACGCCACATGCAAGAATTAAAAGATAGGGAATTAAATTCAGCTAAATATTTCATACCGCATCACGGGGTGCATAAGCCCGAGAGCAGTACCATAAAAGTAACAATTGTCTTTAATGCACTAGCTATCTTACTATTAATGGTTTAACTTAAACGATTCTTTTTGAATGATAGTGTAGTGAAACATGACCTATGCTCAATCATCTTAAGATTTCGTACTCGTAAAATTGTTTTCACTGCTGATGTGAAAAAGATCTATAGACAGATTTGGGTTAATCCCGAACAATGTAACTTGAAGTGCATCCTGTAGAATAAATCCCCTAACGAAAAGTCTAAAATGTACAAAATCTTAACCACAACTTACGGTACAAAATATTTTCTTTATTTGGCTACTCGAGTATTAAAACAAATAGCCATAGTTGTCTGCATCTAGCATCTGTTAGCTTCTGCCGCAACCCTAAAAGACTTTTACGTAGATGACATATTGACAGGAACTGATGATGTGTGATTTGCAACATCGATTAATACGGTCGACGTTCATTATAACGACCACACATTTTAAAGACCATTCCATTATAACGACCAGTGATAAAAGCCCCAACTATTTTCATATGAACTCTGTGTTATTTTACTTCTAGTTTAACAAATCTTCAGTAACATCTAATCCAAATATAACGTCCAAAATCAGCAGGCAATCTTCCATGTATTTTTACAAATAGAACACGTTTTTAAATATGTAACTTGAAGAGACTTCAGTTATTATGTAGATGTAGAGTCTACAGTTTAATGGAAAATCATGTTTTGCAAATGTCACATATGCAGAAATACAAAGAACTATTTCTGACATTTTCTTGAAAAAATAAATGTTTTGCTAGTATATAATAACTTTTTTTTTTTTTCTAATTTAAATTCTGTTTTAGGAATTATATTTTTTTATTGATAAAATTTCAAGTCAATGATCAATGATAAAAAGTAATTTGTGTAGTTTAGTTGGAATCTCTTTGAAAATTGCCTATTTTTACACAGCTGCTGAATGCGCATGTGTAATGTTTTTTTAAATTATATCCACTATAGAGAGCATCCGTTATAAAAACCTTTTGCTGTGGAACACAGAGGGTCGTTATAACTATGGTCGACTGTACTAATGTTAAAATCTGGTGGACTACAGTTAGACAAGTGGACTTCGAATTAGTACAACAGGTTCTTTATAGGGAGCAAGAATATCACTTTTAAGAAAGCGACAAAATTTCAGTCAAGACTCTTGGGTTGAAATCGAATTCCAAAGAAGATAATTTTAGTTCATATTGTAACGACAGATTGCTTCAGCTCAATTACCAAACGTGTGTTCTAAAGAAAATTTAGAATATTTTTCACCTAGTGGGTGTACTTGGACCAGTAGTACTATAAGTCAAAGTATTTCTTCAAAAACTGTGGCTTTTGAAAATAGATTGAGATCAAAAACTTCCCTCACAAGAGAAAAAAAATCTTGGACAATATTTTGAAATGCCTTACCAGAGCTTAACCTTATGTTTTTTTTTTTTTTTTTTTTTCAGATTCTTAAAGTCGGGTTTTTTACATGATTACAATACTTTCCTTACACATGTATGTTTGGAAATTAAAAATGAATTAATTAAAAATTACAAACCTATCAAAAATTGGAATACTAATTTAAAAATGGCAATGATTTTAATGGATAACATATCAGTTTTAAGAGGTCTCACAAATTACTTTTTTTTTTCAGAAAAACTGGAAGTTCAAAAACACACCACTAAGAATATGGTTGAGAGAAGAGATAATTCAAAAAAAGGTGGCAAGAAAGTTGTTTGCCAATAGTGGTGTGTAGAAAAAAGAATTGAGAAATGCGTTTGTGATTGTATTATAGGGAATTGAATAATAAGATCATTAATGACAAATATTCTTGACCCGTTAGAGAGGAATTATTTGATAAGTTGAGTGTTAATAAAATTTTTACTTCCCAAAAAGTATTGTAATCATGTCAAGAATCCGAATTTGAGATTTTGATGTTTCTATACGTTTCGAGGTCTCCTGTGTCCGTTTTCACTATTTTTACGATGATGTATGTATGTGTGTGTGTGTGTGTATGTCTGTGAGTGAACACGCTAGCGTCTAAACGCTTTGTTCGAATAAGCTGAAAGTTGGTACGTATATTGTAAGTCCCCCTAGTACGAACCCTATTGATATTGGTGAATCTAGCACTTATAGTTTTTTACAGGGACACTGGGAAAAATTCTTTATCATTATGGCCTATGGGACCGAATTTTTAAAAGTGCGATAGCATCTAAACGCCTTATTCAATTGAGCTGAAAATTTATATGAATAATATAAATCACTGTTGCACTAACTATAAGCATTTTAGTGAATCTAGCATTTATAGGTTTTTACAGGGAAACAAGAAAAATTCTTTATCGTTATGATCTATGGGCTCAAAGTTCAGTAGCGTTAAATAAAACATTGTGTAATATATGGAGAAAAATACTCAAATACTCTATTATGGTTTTCTCTCTTTTGTTTGTTTAACAACTCCTCTTTCTTTACTTTATCTACAAAACTGTTATATACTCAATGTTCGGAAAGTCGAATGGAGCCACTCCAGATTTTTTTCAATTCTTGTTCTGAAAAATGCTTTTTTACATATTGATGTCGAAGAGAAGAATAAAAAATATACGCTATATATGACTGATAATGCCTAAAAGAAATTTTTGAAGGTTCCTTATTATTTTATGCAATACTCCATTCATACTTCAGATGTGTGTAAATGATGTGTTTAAGAATTTGTTAAAAGATAGTACTTTAATAATTGTTTATTTAGAAAATTGAGAATTCCAGTGACATAAAATCGCCACATATAATGTTTAACTTAACTAAAGGAAGGAAACTAAATTCTTTGTTTTCGACCTTAATGTTAATGACTTTAATGTTGATTTTTAGGTTATTAAGTTAATGATTCGAAAACTTTGTCTTATTTAAGCTTTAAGAACAAGTTCTAGTTAAATGTTACTGTGATTTCCATGGTAATTTTACTACCACAGTATAATAAAAGAAGATTCAAAATGCAATATTTTCTGTAATTTAGCT
The DNA here is from genome assembly GCA_963930645.1 of Salticus scenicus. NCBI lineage: Eukaryota > Metazoa > Arthropoda > Arachnida > Araneae > Salticidae > Salticus > Salticus scenicus. The sequence goes on along the minus strand of OZ005652.1, from coordinate 32,494,690 downwards.
TATTTTGTTTGGATTATTGAAGTTTAATTTTTTTTATTCTTGAAAAATTACAAAAAACATTTACATAGTAAACAAATGTAGTCCATATTTCAGACATTTTTGATTGTCGCTGTGAAAGTCTGTTTTGCCCACATGCATGCGATATAGTGATTAGTGCTGTAATGAATTAAATGTATTTCCCCTTTCATTGAGCTTTGGGCGATTTCAGGATTTTTTTTTTTTTTTTTTTTTATTATTTATAAAGCAGTATAAAAAATAGTGATTGAATATTTTTAAAAATCTTTTTAAATGTATAATGACCAGCGAAATGAACAAAGTCTGCTAGTTTATAATTGAAATTCAATAATATAATGATGAACTATATATGCTTTATATCCTCGCGTACCTATGCTATTTAATTTCAATAAACAATAAGAGTTTGAATGTAATTAAGTCTCAGATTTTTTTCGACTAACGGAAACAATTTTTTTTCCTTTCTATTTCGTGACTATAAAGCAGTTCAAAGAAAAATATTTGCATGAACATTAAATCAATGTTTTCTTACATTTTAGCAACATATCAGAGCAGCACGAAATTTGATTCTTTAAATAAACATATATTATTTAAATATATATATATATATATATATAAATTTTAGATAACGTAATAAAATTATTATTTTCACACCATGCAAAGAGCACATTTCTTTTTTTTTTCACGACGACAAATTTATATATCTCTACTCTAATTAAAATTATTTTAAAAACTTACTTCTTATGGATGAAGCAAAGTTGTATACTAAGCAATTGTTTTGCAGCTTCACTTATTGCCCCTAAATTAGAAGTCTACTCTTTACTGCAAGATGGTGAAGTCATTTATGTTGAGAATGCTGTTCTTATACACTGTAAGAAAATTCCGAAACGTTACGCATTATTTCAAGCAACGTTCCTGGTTTTCACGGGTTTCTTTCAGATTCCTGGGAAAAATAAGTTTTCGGGCGAAAAATTTCCTGAATTCAGTAAGTACGCGTTTCTTTTGCGTGGCAACATCTTTGATATCAGTAGATCGCCATCTTGGCTTCGTATCGTTCGTAACTTTTTCACGTGTGTCGCATGTGCTTTGATTTTTATATCAACAACTGTTGGATAATATAATAGAGAAGCTGCTTTACTTAAAATTAATCAGTGCGTGTTTAGTTTAATACAGAATGAGCAATATTTTATGCATATTCCATTATTTTGATATCTTCGTATATCGTTCAAAATATAATTGAATGTCTTTAATTTCATTATATTTTCTTGCCTGATTGAACTGCTATGGTAGTTTCTTATTGGATTATTATTTTAAAAAAGGTTATTGAGTTGGCAGTATTTTTATACATGATCCATTTATTTTATATATTTGTATATCGTATTTTCTAAACTGAATGTTTTTTGTGATTTTTGTTGGCAAGTATGTAAAATAAACACATGTACCATTGTAAAGAAGATTGTATGAATAAATTTGATGATAGACATTTTGCTCTGAATAATGTTGGTATCTTGCTCATATTATCTATTTTAAACTGTGAATAAAAATCATTTGAATGTTTTCTTTGTATCTTAATATCCTAACTAAGTGGAATAAAGTTTCACTAAATCATCACTAAAATTAAGTTTTTTCTTCTTCTTTCTTAACCCATATTTCAAGCCATTATGATGTAATCTGACAATTGGGTGCATATAGTAACTAAATGAAATCGGGGATGTGTACAAAAGTAGCCTATTCATCATTATTTTCTGGGAGAATTCCTTTTCGAATACAACTTTAAAAATTATTCTGTAACATAAAAATTTCAATAAAACTACTGTTATTAGTTATAATAAATTTTGAACATTTTAAGTGTTGCAAAAATGCAACCCAAGCGTTAATGGTTTGTCTTCCCCCCCCCCCCCCTCAAGAATTTGTTCTATCAAAAAAAGAAAAAACAGTATGCCAAATGTGTGTCAAAGCCCTAAAAATCTATAACATTTAAAAATAAATATCTACTTAGGCATGTATACTTCCAGAACCACCTTAACACATTAAAGATTTTGTGTTAATGATTTTTTTTTTCATTAGTGTTGATTTTAAAAAAAAAAAAAAAAGAAAAAAAAAAGAAAGAAAAAGTGATGGCTTTATGAAGACACTTGCAGCTTCTTCAAAAACATAGTAGAACTTCGAGATTTTTCCCATACCAATTAAGGAAATTTTATATGCTACATTGTACTGAAATAGGTTACAAAATGAACACTTGTTTAACATTACTCATTACCTAACATTAACATCAACTTGTTACTCATGCCTTATCTGACAAATATCATTACTTTTTTCAATAACTACATTACACAGTCCGATAAAGACTTCTTTTGTTTTGGAAAGAATTTGATTTAATGTTACTACTTTCTCCTTTAAAGTCTGTTTTTTTTTTTTTTTTTTTTTTTTTTTTTTTTATGTATTTTATTATGTTTACAATTGATATTGGTGTATCTGATGGATAGGATTTTTTTCTTCTTTTTTTTTTTTTTTCCTGCCAACAACTTAACGGCATTTCTAGTCAAATCATTACAACAAATTTTACAAAACTGTTAACAATTTTGCATATCATACAAATTATTGAAATTTTAATGTATCATTTTAAAAATGCAAAATTTTTGATTTTTAAAATGTGATAATTTCTCAATAACCCCCCCCCCCCCCCCCCGAAAAAAAAAAAATATATATATATATATATATATATATAAATTGGTAATGAATTGGTCTGAATGTTGGAAAAAAACTGAAAGTATGTTATTACGCACTGGAAGACTTAGCTTTAAACTCATTTGAGTATTAAAAATAAGGGGGGTAAAAGCACTTTTAGGGATCAAATTGTTCCCTATACTGTTATCTAATTCAGGCAAAAGCTGAGTAAAGTTAAAACTTTTAAAAAAATGGTATTAGATTTTTAACATATTATTTAAAAAAAAAATGTTAAAAGGAAAAATTTTAATTCATATTCTGTTAATGCCTCTAGAGTGGCTTTTTATCTTAGAATGTATTATAGTTTCAAGGCATTGGGAATACAAATGATTTTTTCTGTAATCAGAGAAACACCAAAATGTTCATCATACACTTTTGAACTGAGTATTAAGGAATGTTTGATTGTCAATTATTTTAATCTTGTTTTCTAAAAACAATGTCTTCACCTTTGTATTGCCAATACCTGTCATATACAAGCACTGATTTTCTGTAAAAAAAAAATAAAGCGAAAACGTACAACTTTTATATTCGGCGATCATTATATAGATAACAAAATTATATTCTTATCCCAAATATTGTTATGGATTTAGATCTGTGTGTAGAGGGGGGAGTGGTAAAATATTATAAGCCTTCTGAGAGGGAGTACACAATATTTTTCAGTCACAGTAAAGGAGGGTCAACCATTTTCTGCCATGGCGAAGGGTGGCCCACAACCTAATTTTGTCTTGTCACATGGGGAGATGCTGAAAGACTAGCATGTTCTTTCAGAATTTTAATATATTTAATGAATTTTCAAAATATTTAACTTGATAGCAATTTTAATACAAAACAAAGTGTATTAAGTTTCTTTTTTTTTTAAATATCTATTCTATAAGGGGAAAAAAAATACGATAATAGTTAAACATATTTAATTTTACCATCAAACTAGTCTGTACAAAATTTTAAGATAAATATTGCATTTATGAAATATATATATGTGTGTTATATATTTTAAAACGTTCGTGAAATAAACAAAAATTACCTTGCAAAACTTATAAGCTAACTAAATTGTGAACTATGTATTGGTCAAAATCAAAATGATTCTTCAGGTACATACATCTCTGAAATATATAGTCATCCTGCTTTTTTACCAGGAATGTTACTGACTTTAAGTGAAAAAGATTTATGTATTCTTCAAAAAAGTTCCGGGATAATTGAACGAAGGTTACTGACTTTTAGTGGGAACGTTTCTGAATTTTTCAGAAAGGTACCTGGTTAATTCCAGGAAGGCTACTGATATTTTGTGGGAAAGTTTCTGAATTCTTCAGAAAGGTTCCTTTTTAATTCCAGGAAGGTTACTGACTTTTAGAGGGAATGTTTCTGAATTTTTCAGTAAGGTTCCTGGTTAATTCCAGGAATATTACTGACTTTTAGAGGGAAGGTTTCTGAATTTTTCAGAGAGGTTCCTTGTTAATTCCAGGAAGTTTACTGACTTTTAGAGGGAGTTTTTCCGAATTTTTCAGAAAGGTTCCTGGTTAATTCCAGGAAGGTTACTGGTAAAAATTAGGCACATTAGCTGCCCTAAATTTTCCAGGAACGTTCCTGATTTTTTTTTACAGTGTACGTATCCTGTCAGAAATTTTCAAAGTTCAGTGTAAAGTTCTTATAGCGCTTGATGGTGAATACGGTAGACGTTTACCTAACGGAAACTGGACTGGATTAATTGGAATGGTGAAACGTTCAGAAGCAGATTTGGCAGTACCCGGCCTCTTATATGAAGAGGAAAGATCTCAAATCATGAATTTCAGTTATCCTTACTTTTTTTCCGAAATGACTTTCATGACTGATAAGTTGCAACCACTTGCTGCGAAATTATCTTTACTTTTACCATTTCCATTAACATTGTGGATATTTATTATGCTAACTATTTTGTTTGTTTCTCTTTTGTTATATTTCATATCATAGAGAAAAAAGGCGTTCCATGATGTTGGGACTTTGATAACGGGAAGTTTGTTCGAAAAATCCGTCAATTTAAAAGTTCATAAAATAAGCCTCGCATCTGTTTTAGGCGCATGGCTGATATTTGCATTCTTCATCACAAATAGTTACAAAGCTCTTTTTTTTTATCATTTCTCTCATTTCCTCCACTAACTGGAATTCGAAACATTATTGATCTAGCTGCAGCTGCAGAACAAAATTCAATTACTTGTTACACGTATAAAGGTACTATGATTTCGAAAACCCTCCTCAAAGCAAAATTTGACACATTTAGATCTGTCGAAAAATGTTTGAATCGAAATATCCTTTTATCGGGAGAGCCAGGAGAAAAGACTCTTCCCACCTGATGTCAGAGGTCACATGATAGAGGAAAAACAAATAGCAGACGAAGTCTTGTTTATCTAGAGCGATTGCTGAAATAACATATTTTCTATTCTTATTTTTGATCAATCGTATTTAATCTGTGTTATTTTTTATACATCATCATTTTTAATCCATTTTATATCATTATTCACCATCTTTTGTTTGCTGTACACATTTACAATCATCATTTAGTTTATACCTGTTATTGATGTTCATGAAGACATGTTTAAATACTCTGATTTTTGGTACTTAAATCAGTGACAGTGCAATATCGTACTGCGTAAATCCATTTAGACCAGTAACTAAGTTAATTAACTTGTTGTAACACCTTTATGCAATTAAATTAAATGAAAACATTTTAAAATTTCAATTTATAATCCGTAAACATTCCACAAGAAGCTATTATTTATTGCTAGATCAGTTAATGTTACAGTTACACTACAATATACAAAAATCGATTGTTATAGGTAAAAATAAATAAACACATAAAATGTTTTTTAAAAATTATTAAATTTACAAATACGATTATTCTACTGTTTACAAATGCACAATATTACTTTTATTTTATTTTATATTAAATATTAAAATTTTTGTTCTTAAGAACAATATTTAATTGAATTCGATTCTCAGAATTCGATTATTCGTTTTCCTCTATCACGTGATTGAGCAGACGACGGTGGGAAGAGCCCATTCTACATCAAGGCTCCTCCAAAGAAAGCATTTTTCGGGGATAAAATTGATTTAATACCATACTCAAAAGAATATTTCATTTCTGAAGATTCATTCTTCGATTTTATGTATGCCTTGTCGATTTCAAGGAGGGCTCTTACCTCCTGACGTCAGAGGTCACATGATAGAGGAAAAACAAATAGCAGACAAAGTCTTGTTTATCTATAGCGATTGCTGAAACAACATATTTTCTATTCTTATTTTTAATCGTATTTAATCTGTGTTATTTTTTATAAATCATCATTTTTAATCCATTTTATATCATTATTCATCATCTTTTGTTTGCCGTATACATTTACAATCATCATTTAGTTAATGTTTGTTATTGATGTTCATGAAGAACATGTTATTACTCTGATTTTTGGTACTTAAATCAGTGACAGTGCAATATCGTACTGCGTAAATCCATTTAGACCAGTAACTAAGTTAATTAACTTGTTGTAACACCTTTATGCAATTAAATTAAATGAAAACATTTTAAAATTTCAAATCATAATCCATAAATATTCCCAGAACAAGCTATTATTTATTGCTAGATCAGTTAATGTTACAGTTACACTGCAATATACAAAAATCGATTCTTATAGGTAAAAATAAATAAACACATAAAGTGTTTTTTTTTTAAATTATTAAATTTACAAATACAATTATTCTGCTGTTTACAGATGCACAATATTACTTTTATTTTATTTTATATTAAATATTAACATTTTTGTTCTTAAGAACAATATTTAATTGAATTCGATTCTCAGAATTCGATTATTCGTTTTCCTCTATCACGTGATTGAGCAGACGACGGTGGGAAGAGCCCATTTAGTTGTGTGAAGAAATTCAATGGAATCATTCATCATCTTTTTGCTGCAGTGCAGGTGGTCTGTTTTCCAAACATATAAAAGATGAACAGTTTCAGATAGGATTGTATCTGCAGAAATCCGTTAAATATGATCCGAATGCTCCTAAAAGATTAGGAATAACGGAACTTGAAGAAGTTTTTTTGGTATTTAATTGTTGGATATTTTACAGCATCAGTTACTTTATTGATTGAAATCGTTATTAATTGTCACTTTTCGAAATTAACTTTGTAGGTGTTCTTTTTTGAAATTTATGTTTAATGAAATGTGTTTTAAAAATATTTTAATCAAAATATTTACGACTTTGAGTGACTTATTAGAATTATAAGTCCTAGATTTTCCCCGACTAACACAAACAATTTTTTCCCTTTTCATTTCGTGACTATGAAGCAGTTCAAAGAAAAATGCTTGCATGAAAGTTAAATGAACATTTTCTTACTTTTTAACACCATATCAGAGCAGCACGGAATTTGATTCTGGTTATTCAAACGTATGTTTTGTGTACATTTATTAGTTTTTATGCGTGTGTCTGAAGCATGTACTTTTACAGCATGAGTATTTGTTGAATAATTTAAATTACTTATAAAAGATGCGTATTTTAACGTATTAAGTAATACTATTACTTTCTACATACCGTCAGAATGCGCCTTTCACGGGCAGAAATTTTTTTAAATAGCAAACTGGGGTTAGAACATAGCATACTTTATGAGAAGATTTCATACGTTAATCGTGTAAGAAATTTCAACGGTTTGGTTTATCTATATACAAGATTAACTAATGGATGATAAAAAATAATGCTAAATTAGGAATAATTTTAAGTTGTTAAATAAGTGTTATAGTAGTAACTAATTATACCAAATACCTTTATAATGCACTTAATAGCATAAGGTTGCTGAATTATCACATGAACATTAATTAAAAATTAGAAAATTTTTCATGACTCTTCTGGTACGAAAAAAAAATGTAGAAAAAAAATTAATTTGATATTTACGTTTATGACACATAAAAATTCCTATCGGTGTATAAGTTATTAAAGTAAATTACATGTGCGGTTTTGTTACGACGAAAAACCTTTAAATAGATATTTTTTTTCTTCAATCATTTATTATTCAAATTGTATTGTTAATATATCGTGTAGAGAAGATTTACTGGCGATTATTCTGTAAATTTAATTCAAAGAGTATAAAAATATTCTGCAAACAAAAATTGCTAAAAAATATTTTCTGCAGGTTGTCGCATGGTTTGCAGTTGTAAGATCAAACACGGAATTTGAGCCCAAACGAAAATAATGCATTTCAACTGTATATTTTAATCTCATTTTTCAAATAAAGTGTTCGCACAAGTCAAGTTGATCAAAAAGAAATATAATTAAGAGATTGTTTTATAGATGGATATTTTTGTACTTTTCTGTTTTTTAATTTCCAGATCGAAATTGTAAAGAAATCTTACAACTAACAAATTATCTCGATTATTGTGTAACATAAAATTTCTCTTGATATTCAAGATCAACTATTAAGAGAAACACACGACTAATATTTAAAATCTAATATTAGAGATAAAAGACTAAAATATTTACATGAAATTATTTTTAGAATGGCCAAATATTTATCGTAACTGCACTATTATGACAAGTAAATATTGTGTTCTTCAGTTTTTAATAAATAACTAAGCATTTATTTATATTATAATTATAACTAAGTATTATATCGAGCTATTATTAAATTTGGAAATTAAAACGTCTATTTAATAGTTGTATTGTTTATGCAAATTTTTTATATATTTTGTATTTTGAAAATGCCATTTAATACTCTATTTTATTTGATATGTGTTGCTGATGATATTGAATGCATTTTTATGAAAAAACTAGTTGGCATAGGTGGACTCTGCTCAGTTCCCCATCATATTTACGTTTTCATAAATTTCTAGTGCGAGACATATTATAATCATGTTAAAAGAAATAAATTTGACCAAAGCTTGATACAGTGACAGAATGAAATACCCGCCTAATAGGCTATCCACCGTTCACTTCGATATATTTATCTTATTCTAACCTATTGATTTATTTTATCAGGGTCAATTCCGTTATTTAGTTTTCATGCTACTATTTTCAATGCAATAATCCTCAAAATTCATATTTCTATGAAAAGTTTACAAATTCGCTATGTTGATAAAATCGTAAATTACGAAAAACTTACGAAATTTTCCTATTAGAATATTTGTATTCAATCATGTTCAAACAAATATCATAAATGTAATTTTGAAGTTGTCTAATGTATTTATGATCCTCAAAATGGAAGTTTATGCTCAATTTTGCCTTATTCTGACATGCTAAATAAATCGTAAATTCTCCAAATAACTTACGAATTTTTCAAATTGGAAAAATCATAGCCTATGATATTCATGCTAGTATCAAAAATAATATTTCGAAAGTGGTTTGACATCTTTAAGATGAAAATATCCCTCAAGATTTACGTTTATGTGAAATTTTGTTCTTTTCTGCCATGTTAAGAAATTCGTAAATTTCCAATAACTTACGAAATTTTTATACTGAAAAATTCATAGTCATTAATATTCATGCCAGTGTCCTAAATAATATTTCAAAAGTAGTCTGACATCTTTACGATAAAAATATCTCTCAAAATTGACGTTTATGTGAAATTTTGTCCTATACAGCCATGTTAAGAAATTCGTAAATTTCCAATAACTTGCGAAATTTTCAAAGTAGCATATTTATAGTTACTGATGTTCATTCCGGCATCAAAACTGATATTTTAAAACTGGTCTGACATTTTTACAGTAAAAAGTTTCCATTTAATGCACGTTTAAGTGAATTTTTGTCCTATTCTCCCATGTTACGAAAATCGTAAATTTCGAAGTTTTTAAATTCGAAGTTTTTAAATTTACGAAGTTTTTAAATTCGAATGTTGCAAATGAATAGGGTTCTTGCCAGTGTCGAAAGTAATATTTTAAAACTGATCTGACCTCTCTGCGACAATTTGTTCTTGAGATATCGTGTACACAGACTAACAAACTAACGGACTAACAGGCTAACACACTAACAGACTAACAGACACCCTACAGACAAGACAGACACCATAGAAATTTTGTCATTTTCGGATTCCTCACACCTGAAAACGTGTAGAAAAGTAAAAAAACCGAGGTCGAAAATTTTCACGATTACCTAAGTTCCCCATACCCATAGTATGATGGGGAACTAAAAAGATGAAGAAAGAAAATGTCTTCATTTACGGAAAATGAATGAATTATATGATTATATGCTGATTGTTTTACTTTACATAATGATTTAATAATCAATACTCAGTGACAGACCAATAATATCTAAATTTTCCTTTGAAATACTTAAAAAAAAAAAAAAAAAAAAAAAAAAGGAAAAAAAAAGATAAATTTAAACTTCTCGATTATTCAATTAAGAAAAAATCATTTAAATATAGTGACTGGCGAAGCAGGCAATAAAACTGAATGAGCAAAGTCTCCTTGATTCCTTAATGGAACATGATTCAAAGTCAAGTCAACGATGTGCTTCGGAGTACCTGCATTTGGTCGCAACCAATGCTTACCTCCAACGAAAAATGCGAAAAACATAAAAATAATTTTCCATAAAATAATTAAAAGCCAAATGGGGAATTTGGAATTTTGATCTCTGAATAAATCTCCGCGTGAGCAGAGACCAATCAGAGTGAAGCACCAGGAGTTAAAAAAAAAAAAAAATAAAATAAATAATAAAATAAATAATAAATAAATAACTCCTTGAAAAAACCTAAGTGTAACAGTGAAACTGTTACGTGCGTTGACGAGACGGTCTGGACGGCGAAAAGGAATTAAGAGTTGAGCAGGGCGCCCCAAGGGGCACAGGAAATCGCTCGGAGTCCCGCAATTAATAAAAAAAAAAGGGGGCCATACATTTTTTTTTTTTTTTGGCTGTGGCTATTGCTACGGCATCCGTAACAATATTATTGTTACGGCAGTCTGACTGCGCTTGCGCAGTGAGACTGCCGGAGAATTTTTAAGAATGATTCTTTATTTGAATGATTCCTGTATCCGGCAGTCTATTTGTTTACTTTTTTCAGCCATGTTTTTTCTCCGATAGCCCAGAATAATGCTACCTGTGTTTGTCGCATTAATAATCTTGGACTATATTGATCCTTGTGCAAATAAAAAAGCAATGAACGGTTATTGTTAATATTTAAATCTTTATCAAATACATTTTTATGAAATTTATCGAGTGTCAGTTAAAGACGATGAAAAAAATTGCACTTAAGATTAACATTCCTTTTTTAATAAATTGTCTTTACAAAGCTGTACATATTTTACTTATGTACCGATGTGTATTTTAAATTATCTTTTTTTATACATGTAATTAAAATTAGAATTTACTGCTAGTTTTTTTCCCCCTCAGGTACAATTTCCGTAATTACTTTCTGTTCAATTAAAATTAGTTTTAAGTTTATACTCACTTTGTCGTTCTGTCTCGTTACATAGTTTATCATGTCTTGTTTACTAGGTATTAAAACTTTATATTTTACCCGTATTGAAAACCAAAACTACCGTAACGGATCGTAAATCTTTATCAACTTTAAATCTACAAAAATATAATAAATTATTCTGCTGTCAAATGTGTACTTCATTAATTACTATAAATTAGTAAGCTTTTCACATTCTTTTCTTTTTCAAGTTTGCAAACACAATCCTATATGCTTATGTGTGCAAGTGCAAGCATTATTATTGAAAAGTTTTAAATCATTACAAGATTGATATTTATTAATAATTTAGATGATTTTAATGTTATGCACACTATTAAAAATATATTTTTAATGAGCTAATGTTTAGTCTTCAGTAACATTAATAACTTAAATCTGTTATGTCATATTCTTAATAAAAGAAAAATAGTTTTTGTATACTTCTCTTTTTCATCATCCCCATGGGATTACTAAAAATTTTCATAATAGCTTTATCATATTAGTACTAGTACCTTGACCTTGACAGTACATTTTTTTATAACAGCCCTATAGTATCGTTATGAAAAAAGTAACCCCCCCCCCTTTTTTTTTTTTATTTAGTAAGCCTAAATTATATAATTTTTTTTACCACGTAAAATCATTTATTTCTGGCAAAATAATTATTATGTATATATATTTAAAATATTAAATACGTGAGGTGAAAATATTCTTGGATAACAGGAATATCCTTATGAAACTAACATTTAGAAAATAAGTGAGAATATCCTTTTCTCTTTTAGATAAAATGAAAAACACGTTTAAACCTTGCATGTGAAATATAACTCATTCATTGTTCTCAAAAAGCGTATATTTAGCTTTATTCCCCATATTCTTTTTTCTTTGTAGGAAGAGGGGATATTTTCAATGAAATACAGTTTTAAGATATTTTATTCAAACAAAAAAGTACTTAAGCTTTTTATTTTCATTTTATTTGCTCAGTAACAAGAACATTTAAAACTCATAAACGGTTATTAAATGTATAACAAATTTAAATACCTTAAAATTTAACTTTGCATGTGGCAGAAGAGCTCTTTTCGGAAGGGGAGCCCCCTCCTTCATTGGTGCCGTCTGCACTTCGCGGCTGGCGGTCTCGTGTTTGATGTTCTTCTCCTTTAAGAAGGTGACGCCATATCTCTCCAATCTCAGCCGACTCGTGGTCATTGATTGCGTCATTTTGATGTGCGATCTCGATGCTCTCACGGATATATGCGTAGATTGGGTTATTGTAATTAGCTATTTTCGCGACGTTTTCAAAGTCAAGTTCCATATTGTTTTCAAAATAATTTCTGGCGAGCGCGGTTGTGTTACGGTTAAATTTAATGTCATTTTTATGTTCTTTTAGCAGTTTTGAACAGTAGTGGCAGTTAAATTTGAAGGACAACCAGTATTTAATAGGAATGAGAAACATTTTTAATTAATTGTTTTTATTTTTTGCCAATTATAAAACACTTTATCAATCCCTGTTTAACACGTTACAGATTTTTAGATAGTGATTTGAAATATACGAATAGATAGTGTTATTGAAAATTGATTTTTCCAACTGAGTGAAAATAATGCCCGGACCAGGAGTTGAACCCCGGATCTTTGACTTACACGGTCTAAGATCTTTGACCATGTAAGTCAAAGATCTGGGGTTCGACTCCTGGTCCTGCCATTATTTTCACTGAGCTGGAGAAATGAATTTTCTATATACATGATTTTCTTCCCAATCTGTTGATTGTGTGATATTAATAAAAAATGATAGTGTTATATTTGAACGGTTGATCCTCTGGACTAAGCAGCGGCAATATGTAGCTAGGGATGCTGCTGTTTTCTTATGGCGATTAAACGTCCAGCAATGGATTATGCTTAGATCCAGGTAGAGTGTGGCAATTTTTTTTAAGCTTATTAAATTCTTAAAAATGATTTAATTTTGAACACTAATCCAAACATTAAGAGCAATCAAATAGATTTTCAGTCGATAATACAAATTTCAAAGCATGATCTGCTCTCTCTGTCAGGAGTCAAACATGTTATGATTTGATGAGAGAAATTATTTTCTGAAAATAATTAAGTATGCAATGATTTAAATATAAAATATCGAACAAGAAGCTGTAAAGAAACTATTTTTAAACAAATTAACCTACACTGTAAAAAAATAACTATTACCACCTGCAAGAAACTCTCTCTGATTGGAGAAAATAATTATTTTCTCCAATCACAGAGAGTTTCTTGCAGCTGGTAATAGTTATTTTTTTACAGTGTATCTACTTATGAATCAAAATAATTTCTATTTTGATTAATAAAAATATAAAAAGAAAGTTAGTCAGTTCTTAAGTGATTAAATAAAAAATTAAATTCTGCTTATTAACATTTTTTGTAGGAGAAACCAAATAAAGTAATTGATTTTTTTCATGATCAGATATGATTATTTATTTTTTACTTATGTAATGATTATTATATAAAGATTGCTTAGAGATTGATATATCTAAGAAAAATATTTCTCCTTTAGCTGTATCATATTTATTGCTATTATTACTATTACAAATGCATAATATACTTCAAAACATGGGAGGGGGAGGGTGCCATATCGAAATGGGTGTAGGGTACAATCTAACTCAAATCTGCCGCCTCTGATTGTATTGTTATTTATTGCTGCAATCATATTGTAAATAAGCTGCTATTGTTAGTATAAATATCAACAAATGCTGGGGTGAAACTTTTCAGCGGCTGCCCTTGAATTCAGGGTTTTTAAAATTTTTGCTGCTTCTGAATTTTATGTTAAATTATTTTGTTTTTATAGAAATTTGTCATTTTGATTGTTTGCCATAAAATGCATTAAGAACCCTTTAAATATTATTTATTACAGGTAGATATATAATATACCATTATTAAATCCCCCCCCCCATCTGCATGCAAATAGCAAATTTCAGGTAGTTTCACCCCTACAAATGTCCATTTTGATGCCCCCCCCCCCTTCAACCTTTCAGCAGAAAGTTTTGAAAAAATAAAAACTGATATATAAATTGATCTCAAACATCATCTAAAATATTTTTTTTAACAAAAGCAAATGATGGCATGTTAATAATCAATCATTCAAAAAATAAAAAGGTGTAACTTAATTTTTTTCTTTTTTTTTTTTTTTAAATCTTAGGACTCTAAAAAAAAATGTGAAAATGATAATATGTAAACATAGTTTATAATTCGGACGTCAAAATGTACATTTATGTGTATCAAACATTGCGTACATTAAAATGTACAGGTACAATGTACATTAAAACTAATCATGGATGCATAAAGTATTCAAATTGTATAAGAAAAAACTAATTTTCTGATGTTCATACTAGTAATTGATATTTATACTAACAAAGAAAATTTATTTATTAATTTAAACATCAATAAGTTAAGTAACTAATATTTAATGAAAAATAAAAAATGATTTATAAAGCGCGGGAAAATTTGTTTCCATAATTATGCATTACTTAATGTATTTTTTTAAATTCCGTTTTCACATTAAGAAAAAATCACAAACAATAAATTAGTACTTGTTTTGCAAAAATTTATTTTTTAAACTTTTAACATTTTATTTTGCAGTTAAAAAATGCAAATGATATACTTGGTTACTTTTTTATATTTAAACTCAAAATATTAAAAGAACCAATTTAACAGTTGAAAAATTTCTAAATGTCAAAACAAAATTATAATAAATTGGATAATCAATAATTCTGGAAACAAATTTCAAAGGTTAGGTAGTACTCTTAAGTATTAACCACTTCGCAAGCTGCAGTAATGTGTAGACGACAGCTATAGTGTGCCTCTGACTAGTTGGTCAAGTGGTTAAATGAAGCTTATTTTATTTTAACATGCAAACTTTAATATTGTCTTTCTACTAATTTACATTAATAAAATCAGACTTTTGTTTGTAAATTTCAGAATAAAAAAATTTGCAATTGTTGTGTCCGTAACTTTATTTTTGTCCAAGTATCACGCGAGAACAGCTAAACTGAATTGCAGGAGACTTTGCAGGAACTTAGGTCTTAAAGCAACTTAAAATTATATATATCAACTTTTACAACATTTTCTCCCCTTCCAAGGGGGCAGGAGGCAAAAACATGTTTGTAAGCATAACTCAGCTCCAAATTACTTCACGATGAGGAAATTGCACATGGAGAGATTAGATTTGAGGACAAAAAGGAAAAAAACTTTCTATGATTTTGAAATTTTTGATTTTTAGGTGGTGGGGGGGGGGGGAGGAGAAAATTTGTTTTTTGTAGTTTTTTAGGGATTCGATTTGTGCACAATGCTAGTGCTTTAGTGCTGAATTTGTCTTGGAAAAACTGTAGGAGCTGAAGTCAAGAATTTCAGTGGGTGGATTTTATATGTATCTGACATCTATAGTAATGGAATTTTATGACCCCCCCCCCCTTTCTCCCTGGAGAGCAGGAGGCAAAAACACGTCTGTAATTGTAAGCATAAGTCAATTTCGCATTACTTCACGGTGAAGTAATTGCACACGTGGAGAGTATTGAGTATAGAGTCCTGCATCGGGTTGGGTAACCCAATTTTACCTGAACTTGACCCGACCCATGGGTCGGGTTGACAAATTTTTTTCTCTTGCGGGTCGGGTTTAGCTTTCTATGAGTCAGGTCGACTTGAGAACACCTTTCATAAAAAATTTTACAGTTGAAAGCATAAATTTGTAGACATAATTATAGTTTCTTTAACTGATTTTAGACATGTGTCGGAGCTCCAAATTTCTATACACGGATATCCACCCGGAAAAAAAAAATCCGTATAAGCATGAGAAAAAAATATTCGTATATGTTTTCTTTACTTAAACAAATCTAAAACTGATCATATGTAGAAATTGTATGAAAATAATAAAGTACTGTATAAATTTTTATTGACTATTGTTTATATATAAGAAATACAACATAACCTCACTTTTACGTTTTGGAAATTTAAGTTATTTCTCAATTTACATTTTTTTTTTTTAAAGATATCTTTATTTTCAATGAATTTTAATCCTCGCTTATATGTTAACGAAATTTTAAATTTTCTTCCATTTACATTTGTATATACAGCAAATATAAAGGGAGTACTTGTCGTGATTTAATTTAAAAAAGTAATGTAAAATAAACACATAAAGGAAACGAATACCATCAAGGCAGATTATATTCTTTATTGTCTTCTCTAGAATGAATAAATAATGCATCAGAAAACTGAAACAAGAAGCTAAGTTGCTTATTATGCGAATTTAAAATGATCAGTGATCCTTAAAAAGCAGATGTTTAACTGCGAATCACATACATGCTACACAAATTATTATAGTAAAGTAAACATCTACATCGGACAAAAGCAATAAAGAATAATACATCTTTATTTTTTTTCCAGACTATAAGTAATAAATAATAAATTATGAACATTTAAATTGAAGTGCATTTTTTACTTTCTTCTATATTCAATAGAAGAAAGAGTTGGATTCATAAAAATTTTCGACGGATTTACATGTTTTGAGAGGTCTAGAACATGATTTTACCATTTATAGAAAATATCTGTCTGTGTGTGTGTGTGTGTGACAAAAAGTTTGTGACGACTGTATCTCCGGAACTACTGTTCAGAATTATATATGAATTTATATGTAGAGGTACCTTGACCTAAATTAGTGAATATCAATTTTTGTCAACTGATCAACAGGTGGCGCTGCTATACAGCAATTTCTGAGATTTAAGAGAAGGCTATATCTCAGGTTCTATTGAGTATAATCAAACAAGGCTTGATATGTAAAAAGGCTATTATGAGACATGATGATTCAATTTGAATTCTTATTGGCCAACAGGTGGCGCTGCTGCACAGCGATTTCAGCAGTTTAGGCGAAGGCTATAGCTCCGGAACTATTGCATAAAATTGCATATAAATTTATATGTAGATGCACCTTGAGCTAAATTAGTATCTCAACTGTTGGTGTCAACCGCTCAACAGGTGGTGCTGCTATACAGCAATATTTGCAATTTAATGGGAGGCTATATCTCAGGTTCTATTGTGTATAATCAAACAAAACTTGATATGTGAGAAAGCCATAAGGAGACATTATGTTGAATCAATCTGTATGCTAATCGGCCAATAGGTGGAGCTGCTATGCTGCAATATCCCTCGATAATGGGAAGGCTATATCTCAACTTCTATGGCATATAACTCTACGAAACCTGATATGTGAGATAACCATTATAAAAACGTACTTTTTAAGATGCTATTTATAGGCAATAAAACTGTCACTTTGGATATTTAGTGTTAGTTGTCTCTAAGATGAAAATCGTTTACATTCATCCTGTTAGATAATCTTAAAAAATAATATTTTTAATAAATTATTTGCACTTAGTAAAATATAGGAAAGTATAGAAGAAAGTCTTGTGGTGGCCAAAAATTACTAGTTTACTCTTGAATTTCACAACTCACATAAATGGTTAAAAATTATTATTGATCCTTTTTTCAGTTTTAAATTAAACAATTAGTAATTACATTTCAAATTCTTTTTTAAATAATTTACCAACTGTATGACAAGGAAAACTTATCTTATTTTATAATTTAAAAAAGTTTTGCATGATTTTTAGATAAAAAAGTAATTTTCATTTAGTTCTCGGGTTTCGGGTCAGGTGCGGGTTGATGAAAAATTTTTTAGTCTGGTTCAGGTCGGTTTTTGGGTTGATAAAAATTTTTTTGTCGGGTTCAGGTTGATATAAAATTCATCTGTCGGGTTCGGGTCGGATACGCAGGACTCTAATTGAGTACAAGAAAGCATTTTCTGTGATTTTGAAATTTTCAATTTTTAAGAGGGGTAGGGGGGAATTTTTGAGTAGAGTTTTACAAAAATGTGGTACATATTCTAAAGAAAACGCATGGCTGTTTTCAGTACATATCTCCAAAAACCCATTCATATTTTTGCGACTTTCGATTTTGAGAGTTGTGTTGCAAGGGGGCAAATTAGTGACCCCCCCTCCCCTTTCAGCGCAACATTTGTCTTGGAAAATCTAGGTAAGTTGCAGTCATGTATTTTAATGCATAAATAGTTTATATGTATCCAATACCTATTGTAATGAGATTTCCCTCCTTGGGTTCAAGGGGGGGGGGAGAAAAAAAAGTTTCCAGGTGTAACTTTGCTCCAAATTATCTAAGTCAGATTAATTTTAATGTGTGGGTTGGTTATGCATACCCAACATGCACTATAATAGGATTTTGTGAAATTTCCCACCTTCCCCCTTTTAAAGGTTGGAAGGAAATACATTTTCAAGACTAACTCTGTTCCAAATTATCTTAGGAAAGTGATTTTTTGATGTCGATTGGTTATGCATACCCAATACACACACCACAAAGAGATTTTCTGAAACTACTTTCTACCTCCTCCCATAGGAAGAAGGGGGGGGGGAGTAAAAAGAAAGTTTTCAAGGTTAAATCTGCTTCAAATTATTGTAGAACAGTAATTGTTTATGTGTGGGTCAGTTATATGTATCCAATATGTAGTATAAAAAGATTTTCCAAAATTCTCCCCTTTTTCCATACTTTAGGATCAGGGTGTGTGCAAAGACACGTTTTTAGCATAACTCTGCTCCAAATTATCCGAGGAAAGAGATTTTTTGATGCATCAATTGGTATGTGTATGCAACACACACTCTAAAGGGGTTGAGTTTTGGGAAATTACCCCCCCCCCCCCAACACACACACATACTACCACCGTCCGTTCGGGTAGGCTCAGCAAAATACACAGTTTCAAGTTTGAATATGCTTCAAATTTTCATGGAATGGCGAATTTTGGCATATGAGTCAGAGATGCTGTTTATGTGCTATAGTGCATAAAGTACGTGAAAAATCAGAGGCAGAAACGTGAAAAATTTATTGTGTCGGGTACCAGCAGACATGTAATTTTTATTCTTGAAATAAATAATAAATAAATAAACGAAGAAAGAAAAAAATATATTTCTTGTTTAAAACTAATATTTTCTTTATATTTTTAAAGCATTCTGCTCTGAAGAAGGAAAAAAGATCTTTTCCTCCTACATAATATTAGTTTATGACAATTTCAAAAAGAGCTGGTAAAAAATTCCTAAAAATCTGTTTTTCATTTACAATAAAATATATATATATATATATATATATATATATCTGTAATGTATAAATTCGTTCATGTGGGGACCCATTTTTTGAAAAATTGACCCAGTTTTTTTAAACTCATGGGTCCCAAGATTTTGAAAGACTAGCGGCATCACTGTGAGTATTGATTAAGAATATGCAATATTCTCTCCGATTCGATTTATTGAAAATTCTGATCCAGTGGCGGATCGAGAACTTAACTTTTTGGGGAGGGGGGCTAAGATTTGTCAAGATGTTATTCCAGATCAATGAAAATTTTACAATTGTAATATTCAAATGTAAAATGAATGCCAGTATTTTTTTTTGGGGGGGGGGGGCTTCCCCCCTTAGATCCGCCGCTGTTTCCCGCTGTGGACAGGGGAGTAAATCAGTGCCGAAGGCACTGGGAACATGAACTCTTCATGCTGCAAGAGAGAAAATCTCTACTGAATGCGACATAAACTTTAACTTAGGTTTCAACTAATTTTAGTATTTTTTTTTTTTTTTTTTTGAGATTTTATAATAATGATATGGAATTTTGAGAATTCGTTTAAATATAGTGTCCAGTGAAGCAGGCAAAGCCTGCTAGTAAGTTATATAGTTCTTCAGAATTATAAAAAGAAATTTGTGATTAATTAGCATGAAAGAAATTAGCAGAATTATTTCAATTAAAAATATATACTGTATTAAATTAAAATTTATTTAAATATGCAGTCATACTTAATTTTTAAAGTTTTAGTTAATTACGGCTGAATCTGCAGCTGCACAAACTGTTCATAAATTGGAATTTTGTAACAATTGATCTGTATTTTTTATTTATAATCTTGCTGGAGATGGAGATTACTGAAATATTCTATATAATATTCATACTAGAGATATACCAAATATTTGGCCGAATCTGAAACTATTTGGCTAGATGAATATTCAGTTTGTCCAAATATCCAATTATTTGGTAAGCTATTCAATTAGCCAAATTTATAAAACTTCATTTATTACTTTCTTCTACATTTTAGTAGAAGAAAGTATTGTATTCGTAAAAATTTTTGACCTTGGGTTTTCAATAGATTTTGATTTACGCATTCTGAGAGGAGTAGAACACGATTTGACCAGTTTTAAAAAATGTGTCTGTGTGTGATAAATTTTTGTGGCAATTGTATCTCAGGAACTACTGCATAGAATTTCATGCAAATTGGTATGTAGTTGCACCTTGACATAAATTAGTGCCTGCCAACTTTTGGTGGAAATAGTCTTAAAGGTGGCTTTGCCAACCTGCTTTTTCTAAAATTTTAACATGGTGATATATCTCAAAATTTCGTGTAAATGTGCATAAAGATATTTATTTTTTAATAATTATGAAATTAAAAAGAATTGTTTATAACAGTGATAGTCAACTGAAGAAAATTTTTTGTATATGTAGGAGCATTGCATCTGTCTCCTGTAAATTTTCATTATGTACCCAAAGAGCTTTAACTATGTCCTTTAAAACGAATGATTGAACTATAGATCTGTGATAAAAGTTATTGATTTTTTTCATTAAAAGAAAGAAAAAAATGTATTTTTATAAAATGTTATTTGGAGAATAAAATTGATTTTCTTTGAATATTTGACGTTACGACTTCTCTAGAAATGTAAATCATCTGCATTTATCATGGAAAATAATTTTAATAAATTATTTTTACTGAGAGAATTTGTTTACGAAAATATAGGGTACAACTTCAGTATACACCCACAGCTGAATTTGGCGATTTTTCTTTGGTGCTGTTTTGAACAATAACAATGTCGTTCTGAACTGTTTGCGATATAATATGGCAGCTTATATGTTGTTTATTTTAGATTTGTCATTTTATCATTTATGATTTAGCCATAATCGCCAAATATTGTTGTGGGTGTATACTGAAGTTGTTCCAAATACAGAAGAAAGTCATATAGTGGCCATAACATGATAATTTTTATTTTTTTTAATTCCATTTTTACATTCAGAAAACTATTAGTACTCATTTTACAAATTTGAGTTCAAAAATGCAAGTTTTCATTAAGTGCATTTTTCTCAATAATTAGCCATAAAATGAAATAGTACTAAAAATTTAAAAAATTAATTTTTGAAGAATAAGTATTAATTTAATGACTGCAAATTTTTTGAATGTGAAAATAGAATTTTAAAAAATACATTATTAATGAATAATTATGGAAACAAATTTTCCCATACAATAACTGTCAGTGAAATTAGGCATTATATGCTCGCAACATGCAAAAAACCCTGAAAACTGGTACTTGCATGCAGAATGAATGGCAAGACTTGTTAATGATATATAAAATGGCTATTATTAAAAATATTTATTTACACTAATCATAAATGATAATATGATATTTGCGAAGTTCTAAGAAAATTACAATGCAAATGAAATATTCAAAATAACATGAAATTCAGAGACACAACTGAAGCGAATCCTGCAGATAACATACTATTATTAAGTCTTCCTTCACTATTCATTCTGCATTATGCAAGTAGAAGTTTACAGTTTTTTGCTTTCTAAGCGGTTTTACACCCATCGAGTAAAAAAAAGCAAATATTTTAAATCTTCCACAACAATATTAAAAAAGATTAATTACATTTATTATAAAAATTAGTATTTGAATAAGTACAAATTCTACTATGGTACAAAACAAATAAAAGATATGAGAAAAAACTAGTATGTTGCGGCCATGACAAAACTATGTTCATTTTCCTATAAGAATTCACACAATACTCTATAAAAAATTATGCAAACGATTTTCATCCCAGAGAAGTATAACGCAGAATATACAAAAAAAAAAAAAAAAAAAAAAAAAAAAAGAGTAAATTTTTTGTTTTGCAAAATAAATCGATTGTATTTTAAATTATCACAGATCGATGGTTCAATTATTTTCTGATTGAAATCCCGTTCCGAAATCATTATATGAGGGAAATAAATCTCCCACATTGATTTCAACATTTTTTCCCGAACACACTAGCTCAAAAAATGAATTAAAATGCCGCATTCAACAAAAAGCAAGAATAGTAAAGCGATCATTTAAAATAATATAATAAATATAAAAATGGCGTCGTGAATGTCAACAAGTGTGCTACGAGATTGATTCACAAAAGAGTCGTTCTTAGTGGGAGCGATAAAGATTCATTGGTGACTGCCGTAACAATAATATTGTTCCGGCTGCCGTAGCAATAGACACTTCGTTTTTTTTTCCTATCATAATTAAAATTCAGGAGGATTAAAGTGAAGTGCATGCATGAATCCTACGAAAGTCTCAGTGTCCAGCCAGAAACTAAGTTCTGAGCTGGATCTGCGGACCTCTCAGAGACACACATAGCACTCACAATCCTCCCTGAAAGTAAAACGAGCAAAATCGCAGAGGATTTTGTCCTGAAACTGAAAGCCAATCAGAGGCCAGGAAATCGGCCAATGAGAGGAGACCTCAGATCCCTACACTAAAAGACAATAAAACATGATTCAAAGAGTTAGCCTATCAGAGATTTTTAATTCATCGGTTCATCAGTGAAACTCACTGGTTCTAACGTTTAATGTTAATTGCGGCCACAGCCACTAAATATTCACTGGTTTAACCATGTGTGTAAATCGCCAAATGCGCTAAACTGTGAGACAAACTTAATAATGATTGTCTGCTTAACATGAAAACTAACAAATTTTATTAACAAAATATTAACAAATAATTATTGCTTTGAGAAAGAATATTATTAGCGCACGTGGTGTGCGAACCTAACAGGCACATGACCGATACAGGTAGCTAGCTGTGCAAGTTCCGGAGTGCAAGTGACTCTGCTGAGAGAGGGAGAAAATGTTCTCTCTTCTGGGTTGCCATGCCATAACGCGGTCGCCAAATCGGCGATTGTTCATAGTTCTTTGTACCAGAGTTGGCTGTACAGTTCACACTTGGCATGATTCACCGCACACTCCCCCCGCAGTTACATCCTATGTGGTGTAACGTTTAGGAAAGCGAACTCTCCTACCTGTTCGTGTAGTGACAGTTTTTGGAGGTGTCTGGATTATAGTTGAAGAAGGACTATCTGGAGTAGTGGGGAGGAATGTGGGTTTTAACCGATCAATTGAAATGGTACACTTTTTATTTTTTATTTCCACATCAAAAGTTTTTGAGTGGCGATTCAACACTTTAAAAGGTCCATTGTATGGTGGTTGTAGTGGTTTCCGGACTGCATCGTTGCGCACAAACACATGGGAACAGTCCTTTAGGTGAGGGTGCACGAATGTCCGTGTACTGCTATGTGATGATGTGGGAACAGGTCGAATGTGCTGGAAATGCTGTTTCAGCTCCTCTACCAGTTGCTTCGGTGATGCTTCAGTGGGAGTAGTGGTGAAGAATTCTCCAGGGAGTCGGAGGCTGGTGCCATACACCAAATCAGCTGTCGTGGCTTGCAGGCCTTCTCTGAAAACTGACCGAAACCCCAGAAGGATGGTTGGTAAAGCAGCAGCCCACCGGTCGGTGTCATAGGCTTTCAGGGCTTGCTTCAGTGGCCTATGGAATTCCTCCACCAACCCATTGGCCTGCGGGTGGTATGGTGACGACCGTATTCGCTGAATGCCGAGCAGCTGTGCTAAGGATCGAAACAAAGAGCTTTCGAACTGTCGTCCCTGGTCGGTGGTGATCATTGATGGAACTCCGAAGCGGGTAATCCATGTGTTGTAAAAAACTGTGGAGACAGTTTCGGCACTCATATCTGGGATAGGAAATGCTTCCGGCCACCTCGTGAAACGGTCAATCATCGTTAGTACATAATAATTTCCACCAGATGGCGGTAAAGGGCCGACGATGTCAAGATGTATATGATCGAACCTCTGTGATTGGTCAGGGAAAGAACCTAGAGGGGATTTTGTATGCCGAGTGATTTTTGACATGCTAAACACTGTCTTGCCCAGTTATTACAATCCTTATTGATTGATGGCCATATAAAACGTGATCGAACTAATTTTGTACTAGCGCGAATGCCTGGGTGAGAAACAGCATGCAATGTATCAAAAACATGTTTGCGATACTGTTGCGGTATATACGGTCTTATATTGCCAGTTGAGATGTCGCAAAACAAAGATGTGCTAGAATCTGGTAATGTCATTTTCTTAATTTGCAATGTTTGAGAATTAGTTATTAGATGTTGCAATTCAGAATCATGCTTTTGTGCCTTAGCAATGCTGTCATAATCAATAGGGTTAGGCATAGTTATTGAATTTATCCGCGAAAGTGCATCAGCAGCAATATTTTGAGTTCCTTTAATATGAATGATATCTGTTGTAAATTGTGATATGAAATCAAGGTGTCTTTGCTGTCTAGGGGAGCATTTATCAAGATTTTGGCGAAAAGCGTAAACTAAGGGTTTGTGGTCGGTATATAACGAGAATTCCCTACCCTCCATCATGTGTCTAAAATGTTTAATTGAAGCATATGCCGCTAATAATTCTCTATCATATGTGCTATAATTCTTTTCGGTTGGTGATAGCTTTCTGGAAAAGAATGCAAGCGGTTGGAGGGAATCTCCAGCTACCTGAAATAATGCAGCTCCAATTGCGAAGTCAGAGGCATCTGCCTGCAGGACTAATCTAGCATCAGGCTTTGGATGAGCTAACAGGGTTGCATTAGCGATTAGAGTTTTACAGGCGTCGAATTCTTGATTAGCTTGGTCTGTCCAATTTATCTCACGATTGTCATTTTTCTTTGAATTTTTTAAATAATCATTAAGTGTGGTTTGACTGTGTGCTGCATGCGGCAAAAACCGACGAAAGAAATTCAACAGACCAAGAAATCGTCTAAGATCTTTGATTGTTTTAGGGCGGGGATAGTTTAAAATTGGCTCTACCTTGTCTGGCAAAGGTTTTGTTCCTTCAGCAGAAATTAAATGGCCTAAAAATGAAATGTGTGGGACACCAAACACACATTTTGAAACATTAATTGTTAAACCATATGAATTAAGTCTGTTAAAAATAATGCGCAAATGCTCTTTATGCTCCGCCTCATTTTTACTATAAATCAACACATCATCTATATAGACATAACAAAATGGAAGGTCACCTAAAATTTCATTCATAAATCTCTGGAATGTTTCTGCTGCTCCACAGAGGCCAAAATTTAAAAATGGGAATTCGAACAAGCCAAATGGTGTACAGACTGCAGTTTTTGGGATATGGTCTGGGTGTACAGGAATGTGAAAGTAAGCTCGCACAATATCAATTTTAGAAAATATGGTATTGCCATAAAGTACATTTGAAAAATCCTGAATATGAGGAATGGGGTACCTATCTGGTATTGTGCAAGCGTTAAGTCTTCTATAGTCGCCAACTGGGCGGATACTTCCACAACTCTTCGAGACTACATGTATAGGGGAAGACCATGGTGATTTGGAAGGTCTGCAAATGCCCTGATCTAACATGTACTGAAATTCTTTCCGTACACTTTCGTAAAGCTTGGGGTTCAAGCGCCTTGGCCTACTATGTACCGGTGGGCCAGATGTTTCAATGTAATGAACTGTATTGTGTGAAACGGGACCACGTTTTGGATTGACTTTTGTCAAATTTGGGAATTTGGACAAGATTTTATGGTATTCAGAATTACCTGAGATAAGTTTTATGGAGCTATTTTGGGTATGTTTTGCAAATATTCCTATTTGTGAAAGTTTAGTTATACTATCAATAATTTTACGATGCTTGAGATCAATTATAAGACCAAAATTTTCTAAGAAATCAGCTCCAATAATAGGCATGGGCACATTAGCAATTAAAAATTTCCATTCAAAACTACGCCTTAAGCCTAAATCTATGTTCATTAATTTAGAGCCATAAGTAAGTATGCTTGTATTATTAGCAGCAAATAATTTTAAAGCAGTTGGATGTAGTTTTTTTGAATTTTTAGGAGGAGGTATACAACTGACATCAGAGCCAGAATCAACCAAAAATTTTAAGTGAGAGCGCTTGTCGTACACGTATAAGCGACATGATTTTGCGGTTATCGGTGTAGCTGTCGCGAAAATACTAGCATCGACAGCCGAATTTAGTTTCCCGAATCCTCATTTTCAGAAAAAGTGCAAGGTGAATTACACTTGCGCGCGTCCTTACCGAATCTTTTATGATAATAACAAATGCCTTGTTTGTATTGCGACCTGTTACGGGGATGCGGCGATTTACCACGTGATGCACGAGAATTACTGCGATCGCGTGCTAATAAACGCGATACTTGGCGAGTTAAAGCGGCGATTTCAGCCCGCAGGGCCGTAATTTCGCTCCGTTCACCGTCCGCGGACGAACCAGCAGCCGCGGTCGCTTGACTACGAGAGCGTCTCTCCTCCGCGGCGTGCGTATCGTGACTCACGGCGCAAACACCAGAAGCGGCAGCTTCGCCGCGCCAATCCGCGATCTTATCGGCTAGCTTCGCTAAATTCTCCAACGGCTCAGAGCTTACAGAGAGGATAGCTTGAATGTCCGATGGCAGGCGCTGTAGCCATAATGTTTGTAAAAAATCGTCATTCAACGCACCGTTGGCTAATTCCTTCATTTTACGCAATAAATGGGACGGTTTATCATCGCCGAGTTGAATTTCCGAAACTAGACGCCGAATCTGCTGCGTCGCGGAATCGGAGAATTCGTCTATAAGGCGATCTTTAAGGGCTTTATATTTTTCAGTCGCGGGAGGGCTTAAAAGGATATCTGAGACTGCCGTTAAGGTTTCCGGATCGATTGCAGCGATAACATTATTATATTTGGTTTCATCTGCCGTAATTCTGGAAAGTGCAAAGTTACTTTCAACGCGTACGAACCAAAGTTTGATGTTGTTTTTCCACAATGGCGGCAGCTTGACGCCGACACCGTACACGTGTTGTTCGGGAACTTTTGTTTCGTCGTCAGACGGCATTTTTAAATAATAACATACAAGGGTTTGAAGGAAAATGCAAAAAATGGAAAAGGGAATAATATACTGACCAAATCACAGAGGAATCATTCAAAATTACATACCTGGAACATCGTGGCAGAAGGGCGCATTTTTTCTTGCCGGGTCACCAGTGAGACAAACTTAATAATGATTGTCTGCTTAACATGAAAACTAACAAATTTTATTAACAAAATATTAACAAATAATTATTGCTTTGAGAAAGAATATTATTAGCGCACGTGGTGTGCGAACCTAACAGGCACATGACCGATACAGGTAGCTAGCTGTGCAAGTTCCGGAGTGCAAGTGACTCTGCTGAGAGAGGGAGAAAATGTTCTCTCTTCTGGGTTGCCATGCCATAACGCGGTCGCCAAATCGGCGATTGTTCATAGTTCTTTGTACCAGAGTTGGCTGTACAGTTCACACTTGGCATGATTCACCGCAACTGCGTGACAGTCATATAACTGAAAAAAGTTGAATTATGTTTAAGCGCTAGCACTTAGAATGTCGACAAATACTTTTAAAAAAATTATTATAATCAATAGAAAAAAGAAACAGAACTGCTTACATTTCTGGAAAATTATTTTATGGTTATTTTAACAGCGTATATTAAGAGAGCAATTACTAATATGAAACGATATTTCGTACAATATATATTACAAAATTATACATCTGGTATGTATATTTTCGTATTACGTTTTTGATCGCCAAACTTGGCAAAGTTGTGCCCCCCTCAGGAATGTATCTGATTATGGTAATAAGTCGATCGAATCAATATATACTATTATATAATAAGAAATAAATAAAAAATGACCTATTGAATAATGTCTGATGCAAATAGGACGTTGAGGCTCCTGATGTGCAGATCCACTAGTCTACTTTTAATATATAGTAATTACAGTGTCCTATGCTTTATTGGGATTGTGGATGATTGCTTCACCATAAGCTTTTTTGTAATCAGATTACACAGTTAAATGTTCTTTAATCACAACTTCTAGAAATTCAATGTCACTTCCAAAAATAAAGTAAAAAAAATTGTGCCTTGAGGGGACTCATGTCAAAGTTGTGCCTTGGGGGGGGGGGACTCATGTCAAAAGTTGTGCCTTGGGGGGACTCATGTCAAAATTGTACCTTGGGGGAGACTCATGTCAAAGTTGGACCTGGGGGGACTCATGTCAAAGTTGTGCCTTGGGGAGGGGACTCATGTCAAAGTTGTGCCTTGGAGGGGACTCATGTCAAAGTTGTGCCTTGGGGGGACTCATGTCAAAGTTGTGCCTTGGGGAGGGGACTCATGTCAAAGTTGTGCCTTGGAAGGGAATCATGTCAAAGTTGTGCCTTGGGGGGGACTCATGTCAAAGTTGG
This sequence comes from Salticus scenicus, assembly GCA_963930645.1. NCBI lineage: Eukaryota > Metazoa > Arthropoda > Arachnida > Araneae > Salticidae > Salticus > Salticus scenicus. The sequence continues at coordinate 32,466,126 of OZ005652.1, read as the reverse complement.
GCCTGGGGGGGACTCTTGTCAAAGTTCGGCCTTGGGGGGGACTCATGTCAAAGTTGTGCCTTGGGGAAGGACTCATGTCATAGTTGTGCCTTGGGGGGACTCAGTCAATGTCATTTTAAAAAGATTTTGATGAAATTCTGGCAAAAGCAGAATTTAGTTTAGGACGGAGGACTATTAGTTTTTTTTTTCTTCCCAATTATAACATCGCTTTCAAATTATTCAATTATATTTTCGATAAATTTTAGATTTCGATAAATGTTCAACTATCGAAAACGACAACGCAAAAATCGCTGTCTGGAACTAATAGGCCCTCAGTCCTAAAAACTGAATTTAGAGTACAAAACTGCAAAACATCACAAAATTATAAAAACCATTACAGTCATTTTAGTTCCCCATCATACTATAGGTATGGGGAACGTAGGTAAACGTTAAAATTTTCGACCTCGGTTCTTTGACTTTTCTACACGTTTTCAGGTGTGAGGAATCCGAAAATGACAAAATTTCTATGGTGTCTGTCTGTAGGGTGTCTGTTAGTCTGTTAGTGTGTTAGTGTGTTAGTCCGTTAGTTTGTTAGTCTGTGTACACGATATCTCAAAAACAAATTGTCGCAGAGAGGTCAGATCAGTTTTAAAATATTACTTTCGACACTGGCAAGAACCCTATTCATTTGCAACATTCGAATTTAAAAACTTCGTAAGTTATTAGAAATTTACGATTTTCTTAACATTGGAGAATAGGACAAAAATTCACTTAAACGTGCATTAAATGGAAACTTTTTACTGTAAAAATGTCAGACCAGTTTTGAAATATCAGTTTTGATGCCGGAATGAACATCAGTAACTATAAATATGCTACTCTGAAAATTTCGCAAGTTATTGGAAATTTACGAATTTCTTAACATGGCAGTATAGGGCAAAATTTCACATAAACGTCAATTTTGAGAGAGATTTTCATCGTAAAGATGTCAGACTACTTTTGAAATATTATTTAGGACACTGGCATGAATATTACTGACTATGAAATTTCCAATATAAAGGTTTCGTAAGTTATTGAAAATTTACGAATTTCTTAACATGGCAGTATAGGGCAAAATTTCACATAAACGTCAATTTTGAGGGATATTTTCATCGTAAAGATGTCAGACTACTTTTGAAATATTATTTAGGACACTGGCATGAATATTAATGACTACGAATTTTCCAATATAAAAATTTCGTAAGTTATTGGAAATTTACGAATTTCTTAACATGGCAGAATAGAGAAAATTTCACATAAACGTCAATCTTGTGGTATATTTTCATCGTAAAGATGTCAAACCACTTTCGAAATATTATTTAGGATACTGGCATGAATATCATCGACTATGATTTTTCCAATTTAAAAAATTCGTAAGTTATTTGGAATTTACGATTTACTTAACATGTCAGAATAAGGCAAAATTGAGCATAAACTTCCAATTTGAGGATCATAAATAAATTAGACAACTTCAAAATTACATTTATGATATTTGTTTGAACATGATTGAATACAAATATTCTAATAGGAAAATTTCGTAAATTATTCGTAATTTACGATTTTATCAACATAGCGAAATTGTAAATTTTTCATATAAATATGAATTTTGAGGATTATTGCATTGGAAATAGCAGCATGAAAACTAAACAACGGAATTGACCCAGATAAAATAAATTAATAGATTAGAATAAGATAAATATATCGAAGTGAACGGTGGATAGCCTATTAGGTGGGGATTTTATTCTGTCACTGTATCAAGCTTTGGTCAAATTAATTTCTTTTAACATGATTATAATATGCCTCGCACTAGAAATTTCTGAGAACATGAATATGATGGAGAACTGAGCAGAGTCCACCTATGCCAACTAGTTTAGTTCCCCATCATACTATAGGTATGGGGAACTTAGGTAATCGTGAAAATTTTCTACCTCGGTTTTTTGACTTTTTTACACGTTTTCAGGTGTGAGGAATCCGAAAATGGCAGAATTTGTATGGTGTCTGTCTGTAGGGTGTCTGTTAGTCCGTTATTCCGTTAGTCCGCTAGTTTGTTAGTCTGTGTACACGATATCTCAAGAACAAATTGTCGCAGAGAGGTCAGATCAGTTTTAAAATATTACTTTCGACACTGGCAAGAACCCTATTCATTTGCAACATTCGAATTAAAAAACTTCATAAGTTATTAGAAATTTACGATTTTCTTAACATGGGAGAATAGGACAAAAATTCTCTTAAATGTGCATTAAATGGAAACCTTTTTACTGTAAAAATGTCAGACCAGTTTTAAAATATCGGTTTTGATGCCGGAATAAACATCAGTAATTATAAATGTGCTACTTTGAAAATTTCGCAAGTTATTGGAAATTTACGAATTTCTTAACATGGCAGTATAAGGCAAAATTTCACATAAACGTCAATTTTGAGAGATATTTTCATCGTAAAGATGTCAGACTACTTTTGAAATATTATTTAGGTCACTGGCATGAATATTAATGACTATGAGTTTTCCAATATAAAAATTTCGTTTGTTATTGGAAATTTACGAATTTCTTAACATGGCAGAATAGACCAAATTTCACATAAACGTCAATCTTGAGGAATATTTTTATCGTAAAGATGTCAAATCACTTTCGAAATATTATTTAGGATACTGGCATGAATATCACAGACTATGATTTTGGAATTCCGGATTCATATTGGAAAGCTGCCTGGATATTGAACCGGGTAAGCAAAATTTAACTACTATTTATAACATTGATTAAATGAAATTAGAAATTTTAATTATTTTAATTATTTTGTTTTCTTTTTTACTTGATTATTTGCTCGCTATGAATATAGAGAAATTAAAAGCTAAGCGTTCTACGGAACGCTCTAACGTAACAAAACTAATAAATAAATTAGAAAACTTATTAGCAGATGATATAGAAAATACAAAATCAGACGAAATGATTGAAATTCAGGAAATGATATGTGAAAGAGACATTGCATTAAAAAAATTAAATGAAGAAATAGAAAATTTAATAGTAGATATTAAAGAATATGAAAAAGATATCGCGACCAGCGATAAATATGGCGAGCAGATAATTTCTGCCAAATGCAAAATTAAGTTGAGATTAAAAAGATGTAATAATAAAGATGAAAATAATTCAGATTGTTCTGTCAGTGAAACCCAAACAAAAACTGGTTCGGCAGTAAGATTGCCGAAAATGTCCTTACCAAAATTTGGTGGCCAAACAGAAAAATGGAACGAATTTTTCGATTGTTTCGAAAATTCAATCCATTTAAATGAAAATCTTACAAAAATTGAAAAATTTACTTACCTGAAAACGCTTTTAACTGACAAAGCGTACAATGTTATTGAAGGATTTTCACTTACGGAGCAAAATTATGATAATTGCATAGAGAAGTTGAAGTCACGTTTTGGGCAAAAGGATATTATTATTAATGCTCACATGAATAAATTACTAAACTTAGAATGTGTAAGGAGTTCATCAAATATAACTGCTTTGCGAAAGCTATATGACGTAAATATTCGCAGTTTATCTAATTTAGGGGTGACAAAAGGCCAATACGGTCATTTACTGAATCCAATTTTACTAAAATTATTGCCAAACGATCTAGTAGTTGAATATTACAGGCAAAGTGATAAAAGGAAGAATGAGTCTGATGTGACAGACTTAATTAATTTTCTTAAAATAGAACTTGAATCACGTGAAAAATCACTTAGTATGATTAATTATAAAAATGCTTCGGTAATTGTAAATAAAAATTAAGCCGAAATTAATGACAGAAAATTTTCAAATAAAACGAATTCATTGAATGTAGGTGTAAAAAATATATGCATATTTTGCAAGAATTATGATCATCCTTCTCTTGAATGTAATAATTTAACTGATGTTGAGAAAAGGTTAAAATTAAAGAAGGATGGCAGGTGTTATAAATGCTTTCTAAAATCTCATCTGTCATCACAGTGCAGAGTGAAATCGCAGCCTTGCGAAAAATGTAAAGCAACAGATCATAACAAATTATTTTGTTTTTCAAAAAACTTGAAACCAGAAGTAGTAGAGAACACTATAGTATCGAATTCACATTTGAAAAATAGTAATCAGGCAGCGTTATTGCAAACATGTTGCGTAATAGCACAATCTAATTCTAGATCAAAAACTGTCAGACTCTTATTGGATTCCGGAAGTGAAAAAAGTTTTATCACTAAAGAATTGGCCCACGAATTAAAATTAACCCGTGTAAGAACAGAAAAGCTAACTGTTTTTGCCTTTGGCATAAATAAAGGTAAAGAAGGGGAATTCGAAGTTTTTAATATTGAACTGCGTGGCAAAATAAATCCTCGTCGGCTCATCCATGTTGAAGTATTAGCTACAGACTTAATAACCGCGACTCCCTTGAAAAGCCCAAGGGGCGAACCAGAAATTGAAAGTTATATTAAAAATAAAAACTGGAAATTGGCAGACAATTCATTAAGTGATTCCAAAATTAATATATTACTAGGAGCGGATTATTTTCGGAAAATACAGAGAGGTGTCATTGAAAAAATAAGTGATAATTTATATGTTGCTAATACTATTTTCGGATATACCGTAGTGGGGAAATTAAGTAATAATAGTACAGATGCAATTAATTCGCATTTTGTATCTGTCAATAAATTTGACAATTTTGATTTGCAGCGTTTTTGGGATTTAGAATCACTTGGAATATGTGACAGTAAGAATGATTCTCTGTCACAGAGAGATACAGAAATTATTAATTCTTTCAATGAGAATCTAAATTTTGTTAAGGGAAGATATGAAATTCAATTTTTGTGGAAGGAAAATAAAAATGAATTAAAATCGAATATAGAAATAGCCAAAAATAGACTTTGGGGTTTGAGAACAAAACTGTCTAAAAATGAATGGCTTAAAAATGAATATGAAAAAATTCTTGAGGAACAAAAGAAAATGGGTATAATAGAGGAGTGTGAATTAAACAAAAATGAAACTGGTGTATATTATATGCCCCACAGACCGGTGATAAGAACAGATAAGTCCACTACAAAGGTCAGAATAGTGTTTGATGCTTCTTCTAAAGAAAAGGAAGCAAAATCTTTAAATGAATGTTTATTTGCAGGCCCCAATTTAAATCCTAATATTTTGGATATTATTTTGAAATTCCGCCTTCATAAAATTGCCTTTGTTTGTGACATTGAAAAGGCTTTTCTGCAAATACAGGTTGCAGAAAATGATAGAAACTTTTTGAGATTTCTATGGTTTGAGGATATAAATAGTAAAAATCCTCTATTAAAGGTTTTCCGCATGACTCGTGTAACTTTTGGTGTTACAACATCACCCTTTTTGCTCTCAGCTACCATTAAATATCATATAAAAGGATATAAGAACTTGTTTGAGAAAGTCGTTAATATGCTTGATACTTCCTTATATGTTGATGATCTCTTTCATGGCGCTAATTCTGTAAATGAAGCATTTATTTTATCGTCTGGTGCTGTGAAAATACTTAAAGATGGCAATATGACATTAAGAAAATTTAAAAGTAACTCTTACGAATTAAGCAAATTGTGGGAAAAACATGGAATAAACGTTGATGAAGAAATAAATGAGGGAAATATCTCTAAGATATTGGGAATAATGTGGTCAACTAATAATGACACGTTAAGAATAGACTTTCAATCTCTGTTAGAAGGGTTTGATAATGAAATTATCACTAAGAGAATTGTTTTACAAACTGTAGCAAAGGTGTATGACCCTGTAGGGTTTATTTCCCCTTTTATAATAAGAGTTAAATTTCTAATGCAAGAATTATGGGAGCAGGGTGTTGATTGGGATTCTGCTTTACCTGATGCTTTAACACAAAAATTTAAGAAATGGCATAGTGAAATACAGGATTTAGAAAATTTTGAAGTGCCTAGAAAATATTTTACGAATTTTGAAAAATTAACTCCTGAAACTATTCAAATTTGTGTTTTCTGCGATGCCAGTTTGAAGGGATATGGTACAGTAGCTTATTTTCGTGATCCTTGTTCCCGTGAAACTTCATTTATTATGTCAAAGACAAGAGTAGCTCCTCTCAAAAAACTTACTTTGCCTCGACTTGAATTGATGGGAGCCTTAACAGCTGCTCGATTAGCTCATTATCTTGGGCAGCTATTCTCAATTCCCGTCAAAAACATACTATGCTTCTGTGATTCCCAAATTACCCTTTATTGGGTCAAAGGAAGTGCTAGTAACTGGAAGCCCTTTGTAGAGAACAGAGTGCGTGAAATTCAACGATTAGTGGCCCCATCTCAGTGGAGATTTTGTCCAGGGGTTAAAAATCCTGCTGATGTGCTATCTCGTGGTTGCACAGCAACTGAATTGTTGAAGAATGAAGAATGGTTAAAGGGACCAATCTGGTTGAAAGAAGAGCACTTACCGACACCACTACCGGAAAATGAAGTCAAAATACCTGAAGAAGAGATTTTGAGAGAACAACGGAAAACTACTGTTTGCTCTTTAACTCATGGCAATAATGAATTTGAATTATTATATAAGTTTTCATCTTGGTCTAAATTAAGACGTGTTACAGCCTGGTGTCTTAGATTTATAAAAAATACTAAATGTCGATCTCTGCGAAATACTGGCTTTTTAACTATACAAGAACTTGATGAGGCAACTAAAATTATTGTGAAGTTGGTTCAAAGACATGAATTTGGAGAGGAAATAAAGACTTTAAAATCTGGAAGAAACCTGAATGCTAGTAACAAACTCCTTTCTTTAAATCCTTTTCTAGACAAAAATGAAATTCTTCGTGTTGGTGGAAGATTAAGGCACGCAAACCTACCTGAGAGTCAAAAACACCAAATGATACTTCCCAAAACGCATCACATTACAGATTTAATTATAAAGTACTTTCATGAAAAACATCTTCACAGTGGAACCCAGTTAACAATTTCAGTCCTGCGACAACAATATTGGATAATTAATGCAAGAGACGCTGTGAAAAGGAATCTGCGGAACTGTATGAAGTGTTTTAGAACCACATCGAACTTAGCCTCTCAACTAATGGGTGATCTTCCAGCTGCTCGTGTAGTGCCATCGCGAGTGTTTTCGAAAGTCGGGGTTGATCTTGCAGGCCCCTTTCTCATCAAACCTCGTAAGGGCCGAGGTGTTAGATCTTATAAAAGTTATATTTGTTTATATATCTGTTTTTCCACAAAAGCAATTCATTTGGAAATACTCAGTGATCTCACCTCTGAAACATTCCTCGCATCCTTGAAGAGGTTTGTTGCTCGACGAGGAAAACCTGAAGAATTGTTTTCAGACAGAGGAACGAACTTTGTAGGTGCCGACAACGAAATAAAAAAAATGATGTCCTTGATCTCTTCTGACGAAAAGATCCACAGATATTTGTCCGAAGAAACAATCAAATGGAATTTCAATCCCCCATCAGCCCCCCATTTTGGAGGACTTTGGGAGGCTGGAATAAAACAGATGAAAGGTCATTTAAAAAGAACTATTGGCGAACAAATATTAACTTATGAACAGTTCCTTACTTTAATTACTCAAATTGAATCGTGCTTGAACTCGAGACCTCTTGTTGCGCTCTCGAATGATCCCAGTGACTTAAATGCTCTAACTCCAGGACATTTTATCATAGGCACTGCCTTGACTTCAATACCAGAACCTGACTATTCTTCAGTTAACCTAACCCCGCTAGAAAGATGGAAACTTCTACAAAAATTTTTTCAAAGTTTCTGGAAGAGATGGTCCTCAGATTACCTATCAGACTTGCAAAGGCGATCAAAATGGTTAATAAATAAACCAAATTTCAAGAAAGACGATTTGGTACTAATAAAAGACGATAATCAGCCCCCATTGAAGTGGAAACTGGGTCGCATAATCAAATTATTTCCTGGAGCAGATGGCAAGATTCATGTAGTTCTATTGAAAACTATTTATGGAGAGTTGAAGCGTCCGATCGCCAAACTATCTCCTCTGCCATTTTAGAACTTTGAACTTTTTATTTTATTTTATTTTATTTTATTTTTATTTATTTATTTTTTTTTTTTTGTGTTCCTGTTTTTAATCCACTTATGTTAATCATCTAGTTACAATGTTTCATTATGTATATTAATCTCTTTTTTTTTCTTATCTATTTGCAGTTGAAGACAGAAGCTGAAAACCTGTGACAACACTAATGTTGTTATTGTACTTTTTAGGATATTTTTATGAACCTTCGTTCATGGGGGCGGAGCATGTTTCAGCGTGGATCGTACTTTCGCTTCACGCTTTCAGCCCCCCCCCCCCCGACTTGTAGTTGGCTCTTTGCCAAATGAGAGGTGATTTTTTCTCTCTTTGAGAATGTTACTTTTTTTGTTTAGTTTTCGCGGCCTGTCTTAAACAGGAAGTTTTTTATTTTTCTCTTGAACATGAAAAGTTATGATTTACATATCTTGGATCTTGACTCCTTTATGGAGAAACAATATTATTACCTGAATAATTACTGAATTAAGTTATAATTGTGAATTCTTTTTTAAAAATACTGCAAATAGTAATTTTATTTGTGTGATTAATTTCTGCAATAAAGTAAATAAGCTCTCCCAACCTGACTAAATTCTGTGACTGAAATTGAACACTTGAATTACAGATTTATGGATTAAGAAGTGTTTTGTGATATATAATTCTGCATTTTTTCATGGTACGAATTCTTTCATGGCGCAGTATTTTTTTCAAATATGCTACTTTGAAAATTTCGCAAGTTATTGGAAATTTACGAATTTCTTAACATGGCAGTAAAAGGCAAAATTTCACATAAACGTCAATTTTGAAAGATATTTTCATCGTAAAGATGTCAGACTACTTTTGAAATATTATTTAGGTCACTGGTATGAATATTAATGACTATGAGTTTTCCAATATAAAAATTTCGTTTGTTATTGGAAATTTACGAATTTCTTAACATGGCAGAATAGACCAAATTTCACATAAACGTCAATCTTGAGGAATATTTTTATCGTAAAGATGTCAAATCACTTTTGAAATATTATTTAGGATACTGGCATGAATATCACAGACTATGATTTTTCCAATTAAAAAAATTCGTAAGTTATTTGGAATTTACGATTTACTTAACATGATTGAATAAGGCAAATTTGAGCATGAATTTCCATTTTGAGGATCATAAATACATTAGACAACTTCAAAATTACATTTATGATATTTGTTTGAACATGATTGAATACAAATATTCTAATAGGAAAATTTCGTAAATTATTCGTAACTGACGATTTTACCAACATAGCGAATTTGTAAATTTTTCATATAAATATGAATTTTGAGGATTATTGCATTGGAAATAGTAGTATGAAAACTAAACAAAGGAATTGACCCTGATAAAAAAAATAAATAGATTACAATAAGATAAATATATGGAAGGGAACGGTGGTTAGCCTATTAGGCGGGGATTTCATTCTATCACTGTATCAAGCTTTGGTCAAAATCATTTCTTTTAACGTGATTATAAAATGTCTCGCACTAGAAATTTATGAGAACATAAATATGATGGGGAACTGAGCAAAGTTCACCTATGCCAACTAGTTTTTTTAGTTCCCCATCATACTATAGGTATGGGGAACTTAGGTAATCGTGAAAATTTTCGACCTCGGTTTTTTGACTTTTTTACACGTTTTCAGGTGTGAGGAATCCGAAAATGACAAAATTTGTATGGTGTCTGTCTGTAGGGTGTCTTTTAGTATGTTAGCCTGTTAGTCTGTTCGTGTGTTAGTCCGCTAGTTTGTTAGTCTATGTACACGATATCTCAAGAACAAATTGTCGCAGAGAGGTCAGATCAATTTTAAAATATTACTTTCGACACTGGCAAGAACCCTGTTCATTTGAAACATTCGATTTTAAAAACTTCATAAGTTATTAGAAATTTACGATTTTCTTAACATGGGAGAATAGGACAAAAATTCACTTAAACGTGCATTAAATAGAAACGTTTTACTGTAAAAATGTCAGACCTGTTTTAAAATATCCGTTTTGATGCCGGAATGAACATCAGTAACTATAAATATGCTACTTTGAAAATTTCGCAAGTTATTGGAAATTTACGAATTTTTTAACATGGCAGTATAGGGCAAAATTTCACATAAACGTCAATTTTGAGCGATATTTTCATCGTAAAGATATCAGACTACTTTTGAAATATTACTTAGGAGACTGGCATGAATATTAATGACTGTGAATTTTCAAATATAAAAATTTCTTAAGTTATTGGAAATTTACGAATTTCTTAACATGGCAGAATAGAGCAAAATTTCACATAAACGTCAATTTTGAGGGATGTTTTCATCGTAAAGATGTCAAACCACTTTCGAAATATTATTTAGGTTACTGGCATGAATATCATATACTATGATTTTTCCAATTTAAAAAAATCGTAAGTTATTTGGAATTTACGATTTACTTAACATGTCAGAATAAGGCAAAATTGAGCATAAACTTCCATTTTGAGGATCATAAATACATTAGACAACTTCAAAATTACATTTATGATATTTTTTTGAACATTATTGAATACAAATATTCTAATAGGAAAATTTCGTAAATTATTCGTAACTTGCGATTTTATCAACATAGCGAAATTGTAATTTTTTCATATAAATATGAATTTTGAGGATTATTGCATTGGAAATAGTAACATGAAACATAAACAACGGAATTGACCCTGATAAAATAAATTAATAGATTAGAATAAGATAAATATATCGAAGTGAACGATGGATAGCCTATTAGGCGGGGATTTCTTTCTGTCACTGTATGAAGCTTTGGTCAAATTAATTTTTTTTAACATGATTATAATATGTCTCGCACTGGAAATTTATGAGACCATAAATATGGTGGGGAACTGAGCAGAGTCCACCTATGCCAACTAGTTTTAATTACGAAATTCATTATCAGTTCTTTAAATATAATATATATATATATATATGTATACACCGCACTGTTAAAAATTTCTGTAAATTTAAAGTAAATATTTATCCAGAGTCTCTGTAAATTTACAGTAATTTTTAGTTAAAAGTGAATAATCGAGTTTCTCAATCTTTATTCTGTATTTTTACATAATTTTTTTTATTTAATTCTTTAATTAAAATTAAAAATGATTGTTTCTACTTTAGAAAAAGCATTCCAAGTCCGAAATATATTCACAACAATAATTAATTATATTAATATTAGTTATTAAAATGAATGTATAAAATAAGTTTTTTAACGTTTATTTTTCTCTGTAATTTTACGCAAGATAATAAATTACACAGAGTTTTCGGTTGAAATTTTTAACAGTGCTGGTGATTCAAAATGTATGATACAGCAATTATCTCGTAAACTAATAAAGATATAAACATATTTCCAGTTACAAAATTGGTGCAAATTAAATGCTTTCAAATACTTTCAGGTGTCCCTGTACACAAACCAAAAGAGGTACACTCCATTTTCAATAGAGAACATCCGGTAGTAAACTTGAATAACATGTGCGTTTGAAGAAATTCTATAACTATTTACGGGAGTTAGAGCTCAGACAGACAGACAAACCGAAGTCACTAATGCTTTACAGTCTTGTTTGGAAAGTGTTAATAAAATGCGTTCTTTAAAGTAGCTTTTGTAAATACGATCGGTTCTTTTATCTAAAATATGTTAACTGTATAAGATCTCATCTTTTTTTGCCCCTTTTAAAAAAAAAAAACACTATTTAACGGCAATAATATCACAATGGTTTACTTCATCAATAATGGCCGATGTCATATTCAGAAAGAGATATCATCTGTGCTTTATGACATCTTCGGAAAACTTACAAATCTTTTTCCTTTGTAGTATGTTCTTTCAAACCTGATATACAGGGTGGGCAAAAAGTCCGTAAAAACTTTAAAATTTCATACCCCCCCCCCCCAAAAAAAAAAAAAAAAAAAAAAAAAAAAAATTAAAATAAAAAAATAAAAAAATAAAAAACGGTTTGCAGGTTTAGCATTGATAGGTCACGGGATTTGTTTTTTAAGACAAAGAAAAAAAAACCGACAGATGGCGCTGGTACGAGCAACTTACAAGGAAACATTCAAAAGGTGTCGTCTTCAAAAAATATTGAAAAAAAAGAAAAATGTGATTCTACTCTTTATAAAACACCAGAAAGCGAAAAAAATTATCGGCTGAAATGAATTACAGCGACCACAAAAGATTATCAAAATTAAGCATACTTGGCGATTTCACACTGTTAGGCGATTTATTTTGAGTACTTGTCGGAGAAGCAAGACACGGTTTTGTTCGTACACGGCAATCTCGGTACTAGCCAATTTATCGCCTAACAGCGCTAAATCGCCAAAAAGGCTTAATTTTGATAATTTTTTGTGGTCGCTGTAATTCATTTCAGCCGATAGTTTTTTCACTTTCTGGTGTTTTATGAAGAGTAGAATCACATATATGTTTTTTTTTTTTTTTTTTTCAATATTTTTTTAAGACGACACCTTTTAAATGTTTCCTTGTTAGTTGGAAATACGCAAATGGCGATTATAAATAATTACGCTCTTAATCCAGAACAAGTTCTCCGTTGCATCCGATGTAAGTGAATAAGGATACCGTCCATCGAATCTGTCAGAAATGAAAGATGCAATGAGCCAAGAGCTGTCATGTATACAGTCAGACATGCTGCACTCTGCCTTTGCTGGATTTGTGACACGCCTGCAATGTGCTATCAATGGAACACATATTGCGATTTGGTAACATTATTTTGGTTATTTAGGTGTCTTTTCCTTCACTTATGTACGAAACGCCACCTATCGGCTCTTTTTGAATTATTATTATTTTTTTTTCCTTATCTTAAAAAAAAAAAAAAAAAATCCCGTGACTTGTCGATGCTAAATCTGCAAACCGTTTTTTATTTTGGTTATTTTTTTCGGGTTTCGTAAATTTTTAAAGTTTTTTATGGACTTTTTGCCTACTCTGTACTTATGTAGTTTGTATGAAAATCTTTTTATCTGGATGATTTCTTCAGCTCATACTTTGGTTGAAGCATTCTGATTTCATTAAATTGTGAATTGTTTGAAGGCCGTGCAGTTATAATTATCAGCCTTTTTGTTATTCCTGTTTTTACAGACAAGCCTTTGTCACAAGATGCAATTTGGATAGCAAATGACAATTCCATAGCTAGCCACTCTCCTGTTTTTTGTTTTTTTTTCTTCTTCTTCTTCTTCTTTTTACGAGAGATTTATTGCTAGGATTTTTTTCTTGCAATTTAATATACATTTATTCCTAAAAATAAATACATGTTCGTAGAAAACAAACATATAAAAATAGACATATTTCTGTTAAAAAATAATGATGATAAATCCAATTTTAAAAATTCAAAATGTTGGTAGCTATGTAATTCGTAAACAAAGACGGTATTGAAAAAAAAAAGAAAAAAAAAAAAAAAAAAATACGAACTTAATTTAAAATTCGAGAATTCTGGAAAATAAATGGTGACAGAGTTGCTTCTATATCTATTACTGGGACAAGTGTAGTTTGAGATAAATAAGGAAGATTTACATAGATTGGTACTTTAGTTCGTGTGTCCATCTATTTTTCCGCATTCTGGATACCATAAATGGTGACAGAGTTGCTTCTATCTATTACTGGGACAAGTGTACAACGCGTTTAAATTGATATATGTTATACAGTTTATTGAAATGCGTTCGTGTTGAAAATGGTATAAATAGTAATACTATGTTGTCTATTCACAAAATATTTCTAATACACGACTAGTTATCTATTAAAGGTATTTCTTTAAAATCGTCTTTATTATTTTTATACTAGCAAACCCGTGCGAAATTTATTTCTTTTCTTATTTACCTTTAAAATTTGAAATTCATGAATATTATACCAATTTCACCACCTAATTAAAATTTTAATTTACCAGAATCTAAATTATTATTATAACCAATTAAATATTGTGCAATAGTGAAACCAGAATCATTCAAAGAAAAGTTTCAAAATAAAATCCAGGGTTGACGACCCAGTTTTCATACTTCCACAGGCAGTACAGTTTTATTAAAGGTGCCCCATAACGCCTTTTAAATTTTTTACGCCAAGAGTGCGATGACATTTTATTTATTTTGACATAATTTTTTGTTAAAAGAAAAAAAAAATTCCTATTTTGATTATACTTTGATTATACTATTTGTATGAATGCGTTTTTTAGTCAATTTTTGATGATGATTATATTCTGTATATATCTTTAAAATAATGCTAGGTTTAAAATGACGCTTGCAAAGATTCTGAAGATGCAACTTTTAAAGATACATTTTCCCATAAAATGATGTCATCATACAAATGTCATTTTTTTTTCTTATTAGATGATTGATCTACGTCCGCGTGCTTTTGTTCATTTTTAAATATTATTTTTTTAATCCTCGTGTATTTTATTAATTTCACCACTATCGTATCGTTTCGACAAAAAATAATTGTAACTGGTCTACGTTAGAGAAATATTATATAGATTGCACAAAACATAGAGAAATTAACATACGTCATCTAATATATACCGTAGAATAGATCATGGTTATCATTTCTGATTGCTTTACAAGGTCACAAAAGATACTCAAATAGTTTATGAGATATAAATAGAGGAGGAAACTTTCAATTGCGTTATGAGGTTTTTATTATTCTAAATTTATTTGCTCTATCGGGCGTATTCTGTGTGTAGACAGTTTAAAATGCAATACACTAATGTAATATTGCGTTAAATGATAATAATGTATTCCTTTTTTTTTTTTTCCTTTCGTTTGGCGTCGTAAACGAATTTTCAGTATTTATCATATCATTTCTATGAGAAATTTCCTTTACTGGATTTTGAAAATATGTCTTAATTTCATAACGTTTAGCGAAAATAAACGTGTAGAAATGTGCTTAAAAGAAATATTTCTTTTAAGCATATTAAGCTTCTATTCTTGTTAGACCATATTGCTTTGGAGTTATTTTGCGATTCCATATTCACAAACCAGTTTACCACGTCTAAGATTACATTCTACAATAGAGCTAAATAATCTAAGTAATGCATGTCCATTTCAAGTAGTTCTATATTTATGTAAATAAGAACGTAACGTGGTGAGATAGTTCGATAGACAAATTCACCAACTAAAGCCATAAACACTTTGCTGGGATGTGTCAAAACTCCATAAGCTAATTGATAATTCATGGGCAATTTCTACTTGTCCCTCCGTGTATCTGAATATTTTTATATAGCCCTGTAAACGAATTATTAACGTTAATTATACCATATTCTATAGAAAACATAGAAACATACATCTGATTAATTAAAGTAATTTATTTGTTATGTGATGCATAAAGATAAAAAAAAAATATGCTTCAAAGCGTCCTTTTCATAAACAGTGATATCTTTTTAAAAATATTTTGTGGGTCTGTGTACACGAACAACTAACGCTATTTATACTATTTTCAACGGGTAGTATATAATATGTCTTAGTAAATTTAAATAACATATATCAGTTTTAAGGCATTGTAAAAATGTTCATGGAAATAAGAGCATGAATAAATCAAAGAGAAAATTACTTTTTATAGCTGTTGAAAAAGTTAAATAAATACATAAAAATATCATCTACTCGTCGTTCAGTATGGCTCCACCAGTATCCCAGAGGTTTTGCTCTCGTAGCTGGAAGACAAGATACACTATAGATATATATATAGGTGCCAAATTCGATTTCGGGTCATCTGCCTAGTTGTTTAGATTTTTCACTTTTTTTTTTTTAACTCGAGAAAATAGGTCTAGTACCCTTTAAAAAGTCCTCTTGCACGACATTTTATTCAGGTTCAGGACCCTAGCGTAGCCAACCGGCTTAAATCCACACAACCACACACACACACACACACATATATATATGTGCAAACACAACGTCCAATATGATTCAGAGTGAAACACAGTTATTTCTTTTGTTATACACTATTAAATAAGCATTATAAATAAAATTCTACCTAAAAGAAATTTCTAATTGAACAGTTCTAATACACAGCAAACATAAATCTTCTTTGAAGTTTAATATTATTACAATTTCTCCCTTTTGAAAAAAAAAAAAAAAAAAAAAGATTGAAACAACCCCTTGAGACTTAACGAAAAATGTAAAAATTTTCAAATTAAAATAACTAAGCGAAATTTTCACTTAAAAAGGTATTTTTTTTTTTTTTTTTTTTAGACCAAGGGGAATGTTTTCCAAAATATAAGTCGTAGTCAAAGAAGGAACCGTATGAGAATTAAATTTTGCGTTTGACTATGTATATAGACCCTGGTACAAAAAACGGCATATCTGAAATCTACTCTTGATTTGAATCAACTTTGTGCCTGGAAGTATATTTCAATGATTTTAATCGTTGTAACATCTATTTTGTATCACATTAGAAACTAAATTTTTTTGGCATAATGAGGCTTGAAGATATTCTGACAGACTGGAATTAAAAAAAGAAAATCCGAAAAAACTTATATAATATTTTAAGTCTTGTTTTTATTTTAATTCTTGTAATAACTTAAAATTTCTATAATATCATAACATTTTAACAAATATATGTTTTGAGTGCCATAAACAGTTAACGAAAGTTAACAAATTTAAGATATACTTCATTTACCAGGATACTTAAACATAACAATAAAATGTAGATTAGGTAAACACTTTAAATATTAATAGCGCTTTATGTTATAAGCAAACTCAACCTCATATCTTTACAATGAATTGGTTAGAATAGCATCATTAATTTAAAGTATTAATTATCAGTATTATCTTAATAAAAATGACTCATTTGATAGGTAAATATATCTTAAGCATATAGTGAAAAATAAACATTAATTTCATATTTAGAATGATGACTAAAAATATCCGCTCGAAGAAAAAGTTTAAAATATATGTATTATATGGAATTATGGTATAAAAAAAACTTGCTTTTTTTTTTTAAATGCAGTTTTGGGTTTGGATCTTTTACAGCTTCTGTAAATATATATATATATATATAAAGGAGATTACTGTGCAAATATAATTCATAAAATTCAAAGAGATTTAAACAAACCAGAATGTCTAAAATAAATTTACCAATAGTCATTTTTAAAAAATAAAATGCAGAAATAGAACTGATACAGGACATTTCCATGAGAATTATTTTTTCAAAGCGATTTTTGCCGTGTAGTAAATAAAATCATTCATACCAGTTAATAAAATGCAATACAGGCTTAAAAGGAAAATTTATAAATGGATGCTTTAAACTTTTATCGTGTATTATTTTATGAAAATAGTACTAAGGACCCATGACAATAAATGGATTATATCGAATGCAGTGCACAATATAAATATTTGTTTCGTATTGAAAGAGCGATTATTTACTAAAAATCTGCGCTCAAATACTCGGAATATAAATGTGAAAGGCTTTCTGTAAAGAACTTTTCCTATTATATTAAAACTTCGAACATGGAAAATATTTCCCTGTATATCAGCTTTATTTTTCTATAAATTTAATTTTTTCTTAAATGTTCTGTCAAAAGTTAGCTTACATATAACAAAAATATTTGTATTTTGTTGAAAAAAAATTGCGAAATATTTTATTTGATTCGAAAACTGAAGTATTCTTAGAATTTAAGCAGACCTTCAATTAGAATTTTTACTTAAGCACAAATTAATAAAATACTTATTAACGCTTATGAAAATAAAATAACATATACGAATACTATTATTCAGAAAACGTACTCTTTTATCTGCGGCCATTTTTCATCCTTCTATATATAAACAGTTTATACCATGTTAAATATCAATTGCATGAAAATGAAGAAAACTGTAAACAGTTCTTTCAGTCTGTGGCTTCTTAGTTTGAAAAAAATATATCTTCGATATTTCAGGATGAAATCCACTTTTAGCGAAATGTGTCGCTAGCAAATTGTCAGGAATAGTTCAGTAGTAAATTATTGGCAAGTGCCCAGATACGATTCATAGCGATGTCATTTTTCATTCTGAATCAAGTATTGGAAAATAAACTAAAAAATTTGTTAATTAATCAAGTTGAGGTGGAAAATTTAACTGTGTATATATGTAAATAGTTCAGTGCAATGGAATTGGTGTTTTGGCACACCAGCGGCCGAGCAGTTTTGCGCTCAAAGCTGGTAGACATGAGGTGCCGGTTTCGGTCCCAGCCCGCGCTCGACGGCCTAGCTGTTCAGAGTTTTCTCGGAAACTTCAGTAAATACGGGTTAGAACCCCTTAGAAAGACCCCCATTTCCTTAAGGCACTACCTCTCAAGCCTAGGACCCTAGAGCAGTCAATAATCCCTATAACCAATCAACGTGATTGGTGTTTTTGATGTATGATGTTTCTCTTTTTTCAAGTCTCGTAAAATGGGGATTAATAGTGTGAAATCGACCTTGAGAGAAATATGTCAGTCAGAAATTTTTCGGGATTTTTCTGATTCATAATATATACAGAGTATTGCCGATTCGACCGAAATAATAAGAGGGATGATAACAGGCATCAAGGAGATGAAATATTATCGTAGAGCATAAGGTCCCAAACCTCATTTAGTGGGAGAAAAATCCCCAAAAATATGAAGGATGGGACAAAAAAAAAAAAATTAAAAATAAGTTTAAAAAAAAAATTACTTAACATAACGCAGAATTACAACATAGCGAAATGTGTATGTTAAAATAGCATATATCATATGTATAGATTGAATTGAATGATATACGTGAAAATCTTCTGAATAATTTGAAATAATTATTTAAATATAATAACTGTTTATGTTTTATGAATTTAAATGCAATATTTATCCAAGGGAACGTGTAAGGTGGGCGGTGGAACCGTCAAACGGAAATATA
Source organism: Salticus scenicus (assembly GCA_963930645.1). Taxonomy (NCBI): domain Eukaryota; kingdom Metazoa; phylum Arthropoda; class Arachnida; order Araneae; family Salticidae; genus Salticus; species Salticus scenicus. Next base: position 32,447,241 of record OZ005652.1, on the reverse strand, counting down.
TCTAAATTAATTTGTTTGTAACCTATTTTTAACAACTGTGTTTAAAGTAGATCGGAAATATTCCAAATAGAGTACAGAGTTGTTCATATTAAATGGGCAAAAAAGAAAGCATGCCAGTGAACGCTGTATATTTTATTAAATAAAATTTTCAATGCAACATATAATTATCCTGGTTTCTACAGATGCTCTATGTGTGCCCCTCCATTGACAAGACAAATATATATGCGGTATACAAGTTTCTGCCACACTCTTGATAGAATTTCCTTTGTTAATCATTCGAGCACTTCAGTTATTCTTAGCATTGTTGCGTACTTGGGGGGTTCGTGAGTTGTCTGAGAATGAAAGGCAAAACTTACAAAAATTCAATAATTTATTCACAGAAAGTTCCAGAAAAATACAGGTTTATAAACCAAGCATCAGCTTCAGTTCCATCAGTAAACACAGCTTAAACAACAGCCGTCAATAGCAATTCCACAGTACAAACTGTATAGCAATAACACTTAAAGCAAGTCTCTTTCAGAGAGGCTCAAAATAATGCAAGCATTAACGAAGCTGGTTGAGAACTGAACTGACTGACTAGCCTTGGCGAAGTAAACAGGCTTATATACCCCTGTAGAAAAGTGTGGAACGTTCCAGAAATCTCCATATCTCATCAGCCAATGGGATTAGAGCTTCCATATTTGGTATATCCCTAATAAGGATTTTCTCGCCAAGGTCGCCAAAAAAAATCGCCAAGGGGAAAAAAGTCGCCAAATTTGGCGCCAAAACCATTACCTGCCTTATTGGGGCTTTTTAATGCGTTTTTAAGGGAAAATAAGCCTATTTCAACGCTAAAACGACTAGAAATGCACAAAATTAGCACTTGATCAACTTACTAAGCCTCTTTGAAAGAATTTATACAAAAATAAATACAATTATTTACAATTTTGTAACACTGCCCCCTTCCCAAGGACTACATGTCTCGGGCAGTGCAACCCTTGGTCAAGAGACGCAACTAAACAAATTTACACAATCTAAAATACAAAAATTAAGTTGCATATAACTGTAAAATAGGAATATAAATCAAGAGAGAAATATTTACAAAATTCACAAATATGTACAAATGTTTATATACAAATATTTACATTACGCATGCGCAAATTTTACCAGTATTTACATTTTAAATTTTAATACTACCGTTAATTGTGGTACTTGGCTAGCCTGTTATAGTGCACCACCTTCGGTTTTGACGAAGGTGTTTTAGTGATCCGCACCACTACGTCATTCAGCCTTTTTAAGACTGTGTATGGCCCGTCCCAGTTGCACGGTAACTTGGGAGAGAGTCCTTTGCGTCGAACAGGCTTCCACAACCAGACCTTCTCTCCTTCCTGGAACTCATGTTGTGTAGCCTTTAGATCATACCTTGTCTTCATTTTCTCCGTTGCCATGTTAATCCGCTCCCGAGCAAAGTTGTGTACGTCCTCAAATCGTGCCTGGAGATCTTGGATGTACTCCTCGGGTGATGAAAGCGCATCGGGTGGACAACCAAACAGGAGATCACATGGGAGACGAAGTTCACGTCCAAAGAGCATCTGGGTTGGAGTATAGCCGGTGGTTTCATGGACAGCACTTCGATAAGCCAGCAGAAACAATGGCAACTTCAAGTCCCAATCTTGCTAGTTCCTTGATACTAGAAGAGAGAGGTTATTCAGGATGGTACGGTTGAACCTCTCGACCATGCCGTCCGACTGGGGATGTAAGGGTGTTGTCTGGGTTTTGTTTATGCCTAGTAGTTGACACAGTCCTTTGAAAACAGCAGAGGTAAAGTTCCTACCTTGGTCGGTATGAAGTTGTAGGGGCGTGCCGTACCTTGACACCCATTGCTGCACTAGGACCTCTGCGACTGTGCATGCCTCTTGATTGGGAATGGGATATGCCTCAGGCCACTTGGTGAAATAGTCCATCACGACGAGGATGTATTTATTTCCACTGGAGGTCCGTGGCAAAGGACCCAAGATGTCGAGTGCAATCCGTTCAAATGGTGCTCCCACGTTGTACCGTTGCAGTCTTCCTCGACTTCGTTTCTGTGGGCCTTTACGTGCCGCACAAGCATCACAGGATTTACACCATTTCTCCACGTCCTCCCTTGCCTTGCACCAGTAGAAGCGTTCCCGAACTTTCTGCAGAGTCTTCATTACCCCAAAATGGCCTCCGGTAGAGCTACTATGCAGTTGTTCTAAAACATCTGGAATTTTTTATCTTGGTAATACAATCTGCCATCTGAAGCTTTTCCCATCATCAGATTCCCACTTTCTGTATAATACGCCGTTTCTGTTATGAAGAGAGTCCCAAAGTGCCCAATAACTTTTCGTAATGGGACTAAATCTGGAAATGTCCTGCCAGGTAGGTCTGTTGCTGGTCATCTCCTTCAGCTGTAATATTGGCTTTATGTCAGGATCTTCCAACTGGGCTTGTCTAAGTTCTTCGTCACTCCATGGATCGGGATCTTGTTCTGATGTTGTTGAGACAGTAACTTGGCGAGCAACTGGCTGTATTCTTTGGAGTCTATCCTCGGCTTTAGAGCTGTATTTATGATCTTCATATGGAGGCTTCCGAAAGAAGGCATCTGGATTTTCCCGAAGAGCTCCTTCTGGGTGGCATACTTCTGAGACATTCTTGGTTGCTTCTCTAGGTGTTGTTACTAGGCAGCTTCGTTTGATATGCCCGTCTTTTCCACAGCCCCAGCATTTAGTTGTTGGAGTCTTCTCTTCTTTCTTACTCTCAAGAAAGCGTAGTCTTCTATTAATATCTGCAATCATTTTCTGAATCTCTTTAAAATCATCTTGAGAACCGTTCACTTTGTCTACTGTGCTGTTCTGGCGATGTTCATGGGAGGCTTGTTGGGCTGCCTCGATCTTTAGGGCATACACCAAGGCTGACTCCACATCCTTCACGGCGGAGAGTCTGAGGGCTTTTTGAATATCTGGATCTCCGACAGCATCAAAGAAATATTCTAGGGCCAGATCATTGCGTGTTTCAGGATGACAGTCTGAGAAAGCCAAATGTGAAAGCCTCTGGATATTTGATGCCAGTTCTTGTAAGCTTTCCCCTGGTCTCTGACGACGGGACCTTAGCTGAAGTCGACTATATTCTTTGGACCATTTCGCTCCGAAACGTAGCTCTAGTGCTCTGGTTACAGCTTCGAAGTCATATCGTTGTTCCTTCGAAAGGGTCTCTAGAATATCTGCGGCGTCGCCCCGCAACGACCCTACCAGATGAACCGTCTTTGTAACAGAGTCCCAGCCGTTTGCTTGAGCTACGATGGAAAACTGCGTCTTATATACATGCCAGGAGGAACTGCCGTCGTAGGTGGATAGCTTAACAAATTCCTGATTATGGATTCTTCTCTCTTTCTTTTCAGTTTCCTGAGGCATGGATCTTGCTCTGCAGTTCATTTCCTATTACTTCTCCGTTCCACTCTTCTTTCATTTTTCTCTCAAGATCTTCCTCCATTCTCTTAAACTTGCTTTCTATCTCTGAAACCTTTCCTTTCAGCTCTTGATCAAAGTTTTCTTTAAATTTCTCCTCAAAATTCTCTTCTATCTTCATAAATCTCTCTTCAAAATTCTTTTCCACTTTCAAAACTTTCTCTTCAAAATTTTCTTCTATCTTTATAACTTTCTCTTCAAAACTTTCTTCTATCTTTATAACTTTCTCTTCTGTTCCATCCATTCTATTTTCCATCACCGTTAATTTACCCTCTATTGATTCTTTTGCCGTTGATAGCTGTCTCTTCATCTCATCTTGATTAGATTTAATTTCTTCGGTCAAACCGTCTTTCAATTCCCTTTGCGATGTTTCCATTTTCTCTTTCAATCCGGTTTCCATCTTTTCCTGTCCGGCTTTCATTTCATTCATCTCTTGACTCAGGCTAACTTTCATCTCATTCATCTCGGTAGCTAAGCTTTCTAGAAGTTTTTTCATATCTTGCTCCATAGCTCTAGTTATCACCATTCACAGACAATCCCCGCTTCTGACACCAGAAATGTTGCGTACTTGGGGGTTCGTGAGTTGTCCGAGAATGAAAGGCAAAACTTACAAAAATTCAATAATTTATTCACAGAAAGTCCCAGAAAAATACAGGTCTATAAACCAAGTATCAGCTTCAATTCCACCAGTAAACACAGCTTAAACAACAGCCGTCAATAGCAATTCCACAGTACAAACTGTATAGCAATAACACTTAAAGCAAGTCTCTTTCAGAGAGGCTCAAAACAATGCAAGCATTAACGAAGCTGGTTGAGAACTGAACTGACTGACTAGCCTTGGCGAAGAAAACAGGCTTATATACCCCTGTAGAAAAGTGTGGAACGTTCCAGAAATCTCCATATCTCATCAGCCAATGGGATTAGAGCTTCCATATTTGGTATATCCCCAATAAGGATTTTCTCTCTAAGGTCGCCAAAAAAATCGCCAAGGCGGAAAAAAGTCGCCAAATTTGGCGCCAAAACCATTACCTGCCTTATTGGGGCTTTTTAATGCGTTTTTAAGGGAAAATAAGGCTATTTCAACGCTAAAACGACTAGAAATGCACAAAATTAGCACTTTATCAACTTACTAAGCCTCTTTGAAAGAATTTATACAAAAATAAACACAATTATTTACAATTTTGTAACAGCATCAATTACTGTAAGTCCATGTGGAAATAGAGGCACGATCACTTTGGGGAATCTGTCCAACAAAGCAATGGCATATCATTCGGTCAACCATCCATTTCTATGCAATTGGTGGAGTCATTTTGATTAAGACTGCTTTTACCGGCGATTTCATGAACGGAAAATTTTTCGCTGTTGCCAGATAAAACTTTGTAGTTTCAGAATTAATTTGTTTCAGCTAAAAAAAAACAGATACAGAATTTGTACTACGCTATTCTTTTTGTTCCAATAATATGAAATACCCTGTATTTTTTTCTTTTTTTTTTTTTTTTAATTCTTTTAAATGAAGTGACCAGCGAAGTGGGTAAAGCCTGCTAGTTAATACAAATAAATGCAGCTGAAAAAAATTGCTATCTACAATAAACTCTAAGTTTATTTATCTTGGCAGTTTATCTATCTTAATAATTTGATAGGAAAATCAATATTAAAAACACATTTCACTTTCGCGTGCAATCTAATCTCGCACGCAAATTCAACAAAAAATAAGTAGTTAAGTTCCAGGATTTCCATGTCAAATCCATGAAATTCTACCTTAATCTTTCGGGATTATTAACAGTTTTGAAAAAAGGAAATATATTTACAAAAAAAAAAAAAAAAAAAAAAAAAAAGTTTAATGTCTTTAATTTTAGACACTAGAAAAATAAATCAAAATAAAACGTTTCATTCTACATAGTCAAGGCTTTGCTTCTTTTGCCGATATAGCTTCTACGTAACTGTAGAATTCAAAATGCAATAAGAGTAATCATTTAAACAATAGATTGAAGTCAGGGTTCTCTGTATGAGCAATTCTAATGTCATCAGCTTTCTAAATGTTTAAACAGATTCATAATTAAAATTTTTTGCTTTTTTTCTTCACCAGAATTGATTACATATACTATATAATTATACGTTGGAAAACAACATAGCACACAATATACGAAAAATTCTAACCAAAAGTCTTCTTTTTATACCTCAGTTAAACTTGTTAATGCTGTATTAAAAACCTTTTGCACAAAAATGAATGCTCGTTGTATATTAAATGTTCTTTCTGTCGCTTCGTTAAGTGCGCCTGAATTTAAAATCTTTTCTATAATGCAAGATGATAAAATCATTTATGTTTATCACTCTACTCTCATACGTCTTCTCTCAGAAGCTTTCCGAGTTCCATACAAAGTGCTTATACCTCCTGATGGGGAATTCGGTAGAAGATTGCCTGATGGAAACTGGACTGGATTAATCGGAATGGTGAAACGTTCAGAAGCGGATTTAGCAGGCACGATATCATTCTCTGAAAAAAGGTCTGAAGTCGTCAACTTCAGTTATCCTTTCGTCTTTTCCGAAGTGACTTTCATGACTGATAAATTGCAACCACTGAATTCGAAATTATCTTTACTTTATCCATTTTCATTTATGTTATGGAATTTCATAATACTAATAATTATTTTCATTTCATTTATTTTATTTATCTTCATGAAAAGGAAAAAATCGTTCCATAATGTTGTATTTTTGTTGGTGGGAAATTTATTGGAAAAATCCGTCAACATCAAAATGCAAAAAACGAGCATCTCACTCCTTGTAGGCACATGGCTGGCATTTGCGTTCGTCATTACCAATAGTTACAAAGCACTTTTATTATCATTTCTCACAATTCCACCTCTCACCGGAATCAGGAATATTCTTGATTTGTCGAAAGCTGCAGAACGAAATTCAGTTACTTGTTTCGGAAGCAAAGGTAGTGCATACTCGTCACTTTTTCTTGAATCGGGAATGGACTCATGGAAACCCATCGGAAAATGTTTACAGCGAAATGTTCTTTTATCTGGACTGCCACATGAGTTCTATGTAAAATCTTCGTCAAAGAAAGCATTCATCATGAGTAAACAATATCTGATACCATATGCAAAAGATTATTTTATTTCTGAGGATTCATTTTTTAATGATATGTATGCCATACCTATTTCAAGGAATTTTAGATGTGTAAAGAAATTAAATAAGGTCATTCATCGTCTTTTTGCTGCAGGTCTATTTTTGAAAGAAGTGAAAGATGTACAGTTTATGTTTGGATTACATCTGCCGCCATCTGTGAAAAATGACTCGAATGCTTATAAGATATTACGTATAGTTGATCTTCAGTCAGCTTTTCTCGTATTAATTTTTGGATATTTTCTGGCATCATTTACTCTATTGTGTGAAAAGGTAATAAATTACTACTGTTAGGAATAAATTTTGAAATTGCTTATCGCTGAAATAGATTGTAGAAGAAAAAACTTCATTATATGTGAATATATTACAATATGTACTAAACTGATCGTTTTTTTTTTCTTTTATTAATGGAACTAAGACAACTGAAATTATAATTAATGAATGAAACTCAAGTGTTTCTAATATAATCATGCATAATTGTTATTATTATTTTTGTATATAATATACAGGAAAACGTTTTTTTTTTTTTTTTTTGTTATTCGTTCATCTCTTTTTGAATCGTCCTGAATAAAAAGCTAATCTCTAAATTTCTTAATGACACATATCTTTGGAAAATCCGTTTAAACCTCTTATTAACGGTTTAAAATTTGAAAAAAAAAAAAAAAAATACGGATTACCAGGTGATATTTCTAAAATTTACGAAACATCGTATTTTTCCCTGAAATTTTTACATTTAAAAAAGGTTTAGAGATAAATGATTTTATTTATTTATTTTAATATAAACGACGGTGGGAGGAAAAGACCGTAAAAAGATTCAAATCTGATTGTAAAAATTTGTTGAATTATGAAATTTTTTTCAATATCGTAAATAATTATATGTATAATTTAGAAAATTCTTTAATAATAGTGATTCATTTGGGACCCAGAAATAATATCGCGGGACAAACTCTTGCCGGACAAAATATCACGTCGACTAAAAAAAAATATATATATGATCTATTTCACGTGTGATCTCTGGAGGGGACTGCATAGAACCTTGTAAATATAAATTTATACATCATAGGGTGGAATTTCGTTATTTTACCTATATTTAATTTTAAGTTAACCTTTGATTTTCGCCATTCAAAATGCATTTTAAAAATATTATACATCACTGCTGATATCAAAGCCGAACACTGTTTACAAACTTGAATTAAAAATTATAAAATTAATCAGTACGATTGAATTTATTATGACTAATCTTGACATAAGTTAATAAACATACTTTTTAAACTATTTTAAGCAAAATACTTAACAATTTTTGTGATGGGTTTGTCTCCATGAAAGTGCTCTGTCTAAGGTAAATATGGATGTATTGTCATGAAATTTTTTATAAGATTATGAATAATTGTGTCATTTTACTTGTATGAAACGCAATCATCACTCAAATTATTTTGTTTTCCATTCATTTATGGGGCCGCGGTAGCCCAGTCGGTAGAGCGCCGGTCTCGTAATTGGAAGATTGCTGGTTTGGTACTCGAACCGGCCGAAGACCGTCGTGTACACTAATGGTGGATGGTGCACGTAAAATCTGTCGTGGCCGCAATGTACTCGATGTTCCCATCAACAATTATACCTTTGGGGGTCACCGAAGCGGGAGAGCTGTCCCTTCCGTCGAGGATCAAAATTGTGATGGCATGTCTCCGGACCACCTCTAGGGGTGTGTCCCAGACCGTCGCCAATTTCCCATCTGCTCAGCACTAGTGCGACGTAAAACCCAACCATCTCCATCCATCCATTTATTTATGTCAGCGATATTTTGTCCCGCTAGATATTGCCCCCAACCCAATTCATTTAAAATAGCAGTCCACTAGCGGGCGTAGCTTGCTAGTGACGCATAATAAAAAGGCCTCTTTAAATACATAAATTAATCATTATTAAAAATCCTATATCCTGAAAAAAAATCCTATAAAAAAATTTAACTTTCAACAAAAAAAAAAAAAAAAAAAAAAAAAAAAAAAAGAAAAGAAAATATTATTTGTAAACTTCCTGCCAAGAATTTATTTCTTTGTATAAGTACAGTCGGCTGCAAAATTATTCGAGCACTAGCCAATAATTCCTATATTTAAAAAGTACACTTAAGACTGTTTTGCTAAGTAAATCCTTGTCGAATCATGTTCTTAGAATGATTAAGAACATGACTCGACAAGGATTTATTTAACAAAGCTGTATTAAGTGTGCTTTTTTTTGGCAAGGATTATTGCTAGTGCTCGAATAATTTTGCAGCCGACTGTAGAAACACTTAAAAATATTTTAAGTATAATTATAAATTCCATGTTATCCCGTCTATAATCCTTCTACCGCTAATATAATCATCATACTTTTATAATAATTATCTCAAAAGGATTAAGACGAAGATTAACATTCGTAAATACAGGCATATCGATTACATTACAATTGTTAATAACTTACTACATATGACACTATCATTTACAAGATACTTTTTAAAATGAAAAACTGCTTATGAGAGCCTCAAAATAATATTTCTGTTATATTAATAAATTATGTTTTACATAAGACTGTTTATTAAATAATGAATTAGGATTGAATGAGGTCGTGCAATCCTGAATTTTTATTTCAATTTTCTAACAAAAAAAAGTAAATAAATAAATATATATAGGGGAGAGTTGTCTAAAACGGGGACGGTGGGTCAAATGGGGACGTTCGGTTTCTCATTGATTAGTGCTGTCCTCTTTGAATCCAATAGTCTAAGATAATTCTAAATCGGCTATAAGCAAGTTTGAATCTAGTTGTTGACATATTTTGCCGAATCTGTTATTTTCTACAAAGATTTAAAATTTTTGCGATTTTCATTTCGATTGTGGCCGTACACTGTATTGTATCTTATCAAGTGACCTTTGAACGTTCGATTTTGGTAAATACGTTATGGATCCGTCTAGATTTAATATACATTTTCACACATTGCATTATAGTTTTGTCTGATACGTGTGTGAAGAGACGCCTCGTTTTTAGCACACGTCATGGTCGGCTCAAACGGGGACATTGACGGTAGTCCAAAACGGGGACGTCGAACCCCAGAAATGTTCAGCTTTTAACACTTCGCCTAAAATAATAATGCCTCTACCATAAGAAACTGAACGTTAGCAAATAATAATAATAATAATTGAATGACATGAGGAGAAGTAAAACTATCATATTCACTTCATCACCTTACAAAGCAGAATTGAAAGCTGCAGAACAGGAGAAAAATGCAAAGCAGAATAAACAGAAAAGAAAATTGGTCAAGAAACCCACCGAATCTAATCCTAGGTATCCAAAAGCTAAAAAGGTGAAGGAAATAAACAAATTCAAGACCCAATATTATCATCTGATGAGGAACACACTAGCGAGGACACTTGTATTTTTTGTAATGAACTTTACATTGACTCGAAAGACAAAAAGAGGTAGATTCAATGTAGCAGCTGTCGAAGTTGGGTACATGAAGTCTGTTCAAGTGTTGAAAAAAACGATGTCAATTTCATATGTGACGTCTGTGTTTGATTATTTTTTGTGTCATTCTAGTAACTGTTGAAAAAGTTAACAAAATACTTTATCTGCATCTTAATTTTGAATTAACTTCACCTTTGCTTTGTAATCCAAGTTTTTTAAATAAAATTTCGCATTAGGACTTGAATTTACGTCAATTCTTATGAGTACCCCATTTTACCCAACCGGTTGTCCAAAACGGGGACTTTGCACATTTTTCAGAAAAATGTTTTTTCTGCCTATACTAATGATACTTTTTTAAAAATAACTTTGCCATCTGATAGTTCAAGACATGTTCTAATCAGGAAATACTTTGCTGAATTTTTCTTATTTATAGATTTTTTTTTGCGGACAGAGATATGTTAGCGTCCCCGTTTTGGACAACTTTCCCCTATATATATATATATATATATTTTACAAAATTAAAAAAATAAAAATTACAATGATTTGGAGTTAAATAGACCATAAGATTTTGAAGGGGCAGGGGAGAAAAATTGTTTAACAAATTCAGTGCACAGCATTAACCCGTTAACGCCCGAATTAATTTTGCAAAATATTATTAGCTGATTATTTCACTTCTAAATTAATATAGAACTGGCAGTAAAACATATTAACTTAAACAATTCTTCTGATAGTTTTAAATTTAAACCCTGTCCTCATTTATTGACGTTTAGTGTTCTAGCGAGAAAACTTCGAGATATAAAAACTTTGAGATAACAGATTAATTTCCTATTAGATGTTGACAAAGATCTCGAAAGTCAAGTATTATAATATATATTATTATTCAACTTGATTTAAGTGAATATACCTGCGCAAAACGCTAATATATGTGCTACGAATGACAAATTATAAAATGACTATCCAAATTATGAAATAATAATTAATAGTAGGCACATAAAAACTTTCAGGGATCATTTAAAGTGACGCTATAAATTGTTACTAAAAAGCAGAAATCCTTCCAAGATACCACAAAAAATATACGTGCCATTTTATTAGCTGTCCTCAAATGAGGACACTGGCCGCTAACAGGTTAAGTAAAAAGAAAAAAAATAATTCTTGTGGGCAACAACAACGCGTCTTCCAATATTCAATATTCCCTGCATTATATGCACTTTTTGGGATAATGAGGTCAAAAGACATAAAACTGACCTCACAAATTAGACAGCTAACAATTTTCCTGTAAATGAAAATTGATATATGTGTAAAAACATGAAACAGCGTTTACTGAGCGAGTTACAAAAGAAAGAAAAAAAAAATGAGAGAGCTTTTTTCGAAACACCCATTGCCCAGATCTGTAATTCACCAACCTAATCAGTATGAGTTTCAGTTTTCCTGTAGTAACCATACAGTACATGCGAAAAGATATCTAAGAAAAGGGGTTTATGAAGCAAGTTTCATGAAGAACGTTATAGCCATATCACATGAGAGCATATATACTCAACACAACATTATACGCAACATGTTCACTATGCTGAACGAACGAGAAACCGGTCAGCTGTCTGTAGGATTCCTCCGAATTGATAGCGTGATGTATTCCCTTCTCTGAAGGTATTCCAGGAAAAATCCTGTTTATTCCTCCTATTGGTCAATTTTGATCAGCACGCTCAATATACTCAGCTTTTTCTAAACGGTTTCGTAAAAGTTGATCATCCGAAAACTTTCTGTCCTTGAACAAAATCAGGCTGAGTATGTTGGGTATAATCACGGATTAAAAGAGTAGGATGTATTACTAATGTTACGGAAAGGTAGTAATTTTCATCTTACAGATAGAGGGCGACCAAATCTCGAAAATACACCAATCAGCACGTCTTTACATTTCTGGCTGTTCGCTCATAAGTCGTTCTCGGAAATCGTGTGATGACTGAAGCCGATGGGGCGGGCTTTCCCTTTCTTCCGATAAATTTCAAAGATACTACACCAGGCGGCGATCGAATCGCTTTCCTGGACTCGGCTGAATTAATGTGGAAAAGGAAGCTTCTGTTCCCGCGCTCGCTGCCCTATCTCGTTTTAATTCCTATACTCTTCTTCCGTGGGTATAATGCTGTGTTTAGTAAAATGCTGAACGAAAGTCTCTCGTGTGATATGGCCATTAGAGCCGTTTTTAAGACACCGACTTTTATCAAATCATGGTAAACTCAGTCATTGACCAGCAAACATAATTACGTACGAAAGGATATCTAAAAGGGAGTTCATATGGGAAATTTGAAAAAAATCCGTGTAGCAGTTTTTAAATTAAACGAACACACTTGCGAGACCTCAAATTGACTTAGTTATACAAGACGCCTATCGATTTTCCTAAACAAATCAACTAAACATTTGAAAGCATATCTAATAGTGTATTTATTTCACAATTTTTAATAAAATCGTTGAGATTGTTTTTGAGATACAGACATACGATCCTGTTTCTGGTTTTCTAAATTTTACCAAAAGTTGAAAAATTCATTTATACACCATACGTGTCTCAATTCTGAAGTTCCGTAGTTCTGCCTTTATTAGTTTCAGAGAGATGATAGTCAGAAGGTTCGCCACAAACATCTATATTCATACATACAGTCGGTAACAAAAGTGTCCGAACACTAGCAAAAATTCTTATGTAAAAAAAGTACACTTCATACTAGGACTGGACTTTATATCGATGTAAAATCAAATATCGATTTTACGCTAATATCGTTTATTCGATTTAAATATTTCCTCTTCCGTGAAATATCGATGCAGAAACATAAAAAAACGCGAACCACTGATGCCAGGCTAAACCGATTCAGTAATGCTGGAATAATGCCAGATGGTCATTCATTCATCGGATACCGGTTTAGTGTAAAGCATGCGCAGTCATAAACAGCTAAATCATGAAAATCTTTACTCAATCAAACCACAAAGAATTAAGAGAGTATAGCCGTTTTGAATTTGATTTAGTGTTGCGCAAGCGTACTGGGAAGAGAATATCGGTTTAAGACCCGACCCGAGGAAGCATATTCTTCGGAATTTCGAATGGATTACAGTTTTAGGAACGCAAGTGTAGAAACGAAATGAAAACCGAGAAATGAGATCTATTCATTCATTCATTCATTCGAAATTCGTTTGATTACTGGATATTTACTTTATCAATATTAGTACTTTCTTCGGCTATTTTTATGTTCCTGTTCCAATAATTAAAAAATAAGATACTCCAGTTTCTGTTTATTAGATAAATGAATAATTAACTATTCTTTATTTTCTTGTAATTAATAATATTCTTTCATTAAATTTATTAATTTCAGTAAAGAATATGACATTGTCATATTGTAAAAAATAAATTAATTCAAACAACAGCGTCATCTTAGATATGATTATTCTAACCGAGGGCCGGGCTCGGGTCAGACCTGATTTTATCGTTTTTTGTCCGGGCCGGGGCCGTACACTGGTAAAAATTAAACGGGCCGGGCCCGGGCTAATTTTTCAATTTCATACCGGGCCGGGCCTCAAAATTCCGGCCCGTGCAGACCTCTAATTCTAACATTTAATGATCTGATTTTTATTTATTTCGAAATCAATTACTTAACAGTATATAATATAGTATGGGTAATTAAAAATAATTTTGAATACGGTAAAAGTTGATGCCTTTTTTTTGTGTGTGTCTTCAAGTGCACCAAACTGTTTTTCTTTCTATTACTAATTTTCTTTCTTGTACTAAGCCAGTTATTAGCATTTTTGTATGTTGTAATATTTTATGTAATTTAATCTAACATAAGTAAACATTTTAAACTTCATTAAAAAAAGAAAATCTCGTGAATTTTGAAAGAAATTGTATTTTAGAAAATTTTAATTAAGATTTACATTTTTTACGAGATTCAAAGCACTATAGAAATTTAATATCTTGTGTGAAATCATTTTGTAATTCGTTTGCATGTAAGTGGGGAATGTAAATATTTTAATGAAGTAAAAAGTAATAAGAAATAATAAAATTCTGAATTTATCAATTAGTTAAAAATTAAATAAATAAATTGAGATGTTTCATATGTTCTAAAGGTTACTCATGAAATGTCACGTCACGAGTCAATGGGAAATATTTCTGTGATAAAAATAATAATTTCGAGGAAAAAAATTTAATTTTGTCAAACTAATATAATTTTTTTATGGTCCATTGTTGATTTTCGTGTTTTTGCGTTCTTTTGTAGGTATTCATTACAAGAAAGTACTTGTAAAAAATTTTATCTTCTGGTTTTCAATGAATTTACACGTTTCGAGAAGTCCAAAAAACGTTTTGAAAATTTTTAGAAATTATCCATCTGTTTGAGTGTGAAAAAAAATTTCCAACGACTTTAGTGAGAAAAAATAATGCACAGAATTTCCTAAAAAGTTTTACATACTTGTACCTTGATATAAATTAGCGCTTATTCACATTTTGTACACATCAGTATACAAATGGCACTGTCGTCCCTTTTTAGAACATAAGGATATAATAAATACTTTCCAGTATATGATAAATTTTTCTATAAATGTACGAAATAACAGTAAGGAATATTGTGAAACTATAAAACAATTTTCTATAATAGTAATAGTCAACTAGGATAAAATTCTTGCATGTGTGAAAACATGACTCGAGAAAGATTTAACAAAGCAGTATAAAGAGTACTTTTTTTTTATGTAGGCATTATTGCTAGCGCTCGAATACTTTTGCTGCCGACTGTATATGAAGTAAAATTATAAGCAATATCATAAGATGGTTCAACCTCTTTTTTTAAGTTTTCTACTTCTTGCGATTGAATATAAGTTGCGCCAAAACTTGGAGCTACCATACATCCACTTACAAGGGAAGTATGAATCAGTAAAATTCCTATTGAAATTAAACTAAGATTAAACTAAGAGTGTGGTCGAAAACGTAGGATAAAGGGCAAATTTTGCGCAACAACTCACCCATAAGCCAAGATAAAACTTTAGAAAATTTAATCCCTTTTATCAAAATGATCGAAACTTAATTAATTAATAAATAAGAAAAATAGTAAAATCGTATATTTTACATATAAGAATTTTAACATTTTATGTCAAACACTGGAGCATAGAGTGCTAATAACTGGTAAAAGGACAAACACTGCAACATAGGGGGCCAGTTGCTGATAAAATGAAAAACTGGTAGTGTCAATTACTGGAACAATCAGTGGGTGTCAAATAAGAATTCATGAAAAAAAATTGTTATCAAATGTATATATTTAAACATATATGTGGTTCTGAATGTCTTACATGTCATATGTACTAACTTAAGATTTCTAAAAATATTTTCTGATGACTAGAACATTAAGAACGTCAGAGATTGCTCTAAAAGTGTCCATCACAAGTGCACTTAACCTACCAAAAGAAAGAAAGAAAAAAAAAAAACTGATAATGGATTTTCAGTTTTTAAACTTTTGCTATTTTCATGCTATTACACAATTACCATGGCAATAGATATTCTTAAAAAACATTTTGAGTTAATTTTTTATGCGATTTCTATAATAAAAATCTTGAACAAATTGCAAGTTTTTTTAGGGTACAGTAGGTAACAAAAGTGTCCGAACACTAGCAAAAATTCCTATGTAAAAAAAGTGCACTTCAAACGGCTTTGTTAAATAAATCCTTGTCGAATCCTGTTCTTAGTCAGTGTAAGAACATGATTCGACAAGGATTTATTTAACAAAACTGTATGAAGTGTACTTTTTTTACATAGAAATTTTTCCTAGTGTTCGGACACTTTTGTTACTGACTGTACGTACACGCATACACACTGAGTGACCGATTACCGGAAACTACTTTTTTGGATTTAGGACACCTTAAACATGTAAATCAGATAAAAACTCGATATCCAATTTTTTGTGCGAATACAATACTGCATATAACAATAGTCGGGCAGTGGAAGTAATATATGTTACTTAAATATATGTTACTACGTTAAAATTGTCATTTTTGAAGAAAAATTCGAATTTCTGTTTATTGTTCTGTTTTATAGAGGAATCTTTTAGGTTTCCAAAACACCTTTACTTTTGTTTGCACGATAATTAGAACCGCAGTTATAGCCAATTAAGTTACTTAAATCAAAATTACTTAATTATGCCTTACAAAATTATTTAATTAATTGCTTAATTATTAATCAATATTATTTAATTATACAAAATTTATTATAAAGCCAATCAAAATTACTTAATTATGAAATTAATAAAGGAATGACATATAAATGTGGAGAATTTTAAATGTAGAAAATGAAAAGAATATAGTGTTTGTTTAAAGCAAAATCTTTAAATGCATTTTCTGAAAAACTACATTTTTAATGATTAGTGTTTACGATAAATCTGATTACTTCAAAAGTTTTCAAGATAATTTTATAATTTTTTTTTACATTTTTAATGATTAGTGTATACGATAAGTCTGATTACTTCAAAAGTTTTGAAGCTAATTTTATACAATTTTTCTACAGTATTTTATGCATTTCTTTTTATACTTTGAACTAAAAGTTAAGCCCTATGTATAAATTTGATGATTATACAGGCTTATATGTAAAATAATGAAAATTTTTAAAGAAAAATTCTGCATTTTTCTGTGTGATTTGATTATTTCAGGGAATTTAAGGAATATCAAAAACTTTTAGTTCATTGCCCAGGTAAGTGTCATAGTAATATGCAGTAAAAAGGAATTTAAAATATTTTGAGTTAAATTGAATTTAGAGCATCTGGCGTAAATGTAAAATTTTGCTTAATTTCTATACAAATTAACCCATTTTTAAAAATTTTATGGAATATTTTTTATAGTTATATATATTTTCAAAAATTTAAGTCGCATTTTAACAAAAAATTTGTATATTTAAACCATATTCTGTGTTTTTGCAAAAAAGTGTCCTGAACGCAGACAGATAGATACCTTAAGTTTTTAGAACAAACCTTCACTAAAGGAAGAATAATTTTTACTTCGAATATTGTAATAATAATCAAATTTAATACCCTTTATTATATAAGAATGTTTTGAATACTTTTTTCTATATTCTTTACAAAATCATTTCGAACATTTAAAATTATCATCGACCGATAAGAACTTTTTCTTGATAATTTGAGAACTTTTTTTTCTGTCGCATGCATATGTCACAGTAATTATCACATTGACGAATTTCGTGTAATCCCACATTCACCTACAACAAAAATGATGAAGCAATGAACGTTTTTTGTTTACCTGTTACCTAATAGGTTTATATACATACAATATAATGACAGCAGCATGGATGAAATTAGGCGTTTAATATTTATTTAGTGATATACTGGAATGTTTTATTTTCCTTAAAGAATATCGATAATCTATATCGAAGATTAATCATCTTTATTGATGAATTATATTTAAGCCATACTTTAATGAGTTTTAATGTGCAACAGTAGCGATAAGTGTGGCTGTAAAAATGCTATACAGTATGCGAAATAGGTAACATTATATTGGCATTATATTGGCATAATCCGGAGTTTTTCTTTGTAATATGAGAAAGTCTCTTTTGCTCATATGCATATATTATAATTACTACTACAGTAAAGAAATTAATGCAGTTCTCGATTCATCAGCAGTAAAAATGAAGAAGTAATAAAAGTTTGGTGTGCAGTTTCCTAAAAAGAAATGCATATGCAACCTACAATACAAAGGAAGAAGAATTAATGAATTTATAAGTTTGATATTTCCTATATAGTGATGGAAAAGATATTTTTCTTTTAAATAAAACCGATAACTAAATTCATAGGTTAATCATCATTATAGTAAAATTAACTTTTAATCATTATTACTTTCTCTTACCCATAAGGTAGAGAAAGTATTGTTTTTGCGTCAAATTTTCGAACGCGAGATTTTGTTATATTTACACGTTTTGAGGTCCCCTGAATACGAAAATCATGCTTTTAGCAAATGGTCTGTGTGTATGTCTGTGTGTGTGTCTGTCTGTTATCAGCATATCTCAAGAACAAATAGTAGCAGACATTCCAAACTCGGTATTCTAAATGTGTATCATATATAGATGCTACAGTAAGCTTTTTCGTTAAGATCAAGCAAATGGTTCGTGTACAGGGACAATCAAGAGAATTCTAATACATTACGTCTATGGGGGAAATTGCAGGTAAGTAGAGTTTAACGTCTATAGACTGCACTAAACCAAATGAAACGAATATGTATATTTTGTAATAGAGATAGTCAACTGGATTTTTTTTTTTTTTTTTTTTTTTTTTGTATGTAGGAGCCTCGCCTCCCCTGGGGGGGAAGTCCCCCCTCGAGGGGAGTAAGTTTTCATGATGGGTATCTTTCAAAAGAGCTCGCCAATACCTTTAAAACGAATGGTTGAACCATCGATCTGCGATAATTTAAAACAAAGTTATCGATTTTTTTCACTTTTAACGAAAAAAAAAAAAAAAATTAATGTAATATTGAGAATAAATTCAACCTTTTTTGGATATTTAGTGTTATACTACTTCTCTAATATGGAAATCGTCTGCATTATCATAAAAGATAATTTTTTTAAATAATAATTTTAATAAATTATTTTTAAAAAGCCGAATTATTTTTTAATAACCGAATTAAATTTTATATGAATCCAGGTGCATTAAGGAAACGAGGGGTTGAGGGGAGCGGTAGCCCCCCTCACACAGAATTAATTATCATATAAAACTCTTCCGAAGCCTAATTTGAATTGTTTAACATAGGTTCACATAACATCGTTATCTTACCTCTTAATCTCCAACCTGTATTTATAGTATTGAATTTCAGGGTAAGAGAAAGTCGTGTGAGTGACACACCAGATTATTTAGTTAACTTTCAGTGTATACTGTATGTTCAAGTGAACTGTGACTAAACCGATATTGAAAAGTGTCAGTTCTTTGCACGTTGGAAAGTCAGCGCATTTCTTCAAATATTTATTTCAGAAAATAGAAAAGAAAAATTCTAATAATTTGATCATTTAGTGTATATTTAATACAAATAAATGAAGCTGAAAAAATTGCTATCTACTATAAACACTACAGTCGGCTGCAAAATTATTCGAGCACTAGCCAATAATTCCTATATTTAAAAAGTACACTTAGGACTGTTTTGCTAAGTAAATCCTTGTCGAATCATGTTCTTAGACTGATTAAGAACATGACTCGACAAGGATTTATTTAACAAAGCTGTATTAAGTGTACTTTTTTTTGGCAAGGATTATTGCTAGTGCTCGAATAATTTTGCAGCCGACTGTAAGTTTTATTTTTATTATTATTTTAGGTTAAAATAGGCATGTTCAATTCAGAGTTCATGAAAAACAAAATGTATATCATGCATGTTTCTTTTTATTTTAAATTAGTATATGAACAAGAATAAGTTAAAAATTTAAATAAACACCATAAAATGCAAAATAACAATAATCTATATATATAAAAGAGCAGAGTCTGTGTGTGTGTGTCTGTGTGTCCGCTATAGAATCCTAGGCCGTTTCACCGAGCGGGACCAAATTTGGCACGGTTAATGTTTACGACCCGAGAAAGACAACGCCGCAAGCGATTTTACAAAATTCGCCCCCCAAGGGGGGGGAGGGGGCAAAACGTAATTTCACAAAATCCTTCATATCTCAAACAAAAAAAACAGATATCCGTAAAATTTTTTGCTTTAAAATATAGCTAATACAAATGTCTAAAAACCAATTTCTGGAATTTTCAAAATTCGGTCCCCAAGGGGGGGGGGGGGCAAAACTTGATTTCACATGCGTAAAACGTGATTTCGCATAATCCTATATATCTCAAACAAAAAAAATAGATATACGTGAAATTTTTGCTCTAAAATATAGCTAATGCAACTATCTAAAAACCAATTTCTGGAATTTTAGAAATTCAGCCCCCAGGTGGGGCAGCAAGGGGGGGGGGTGGCTATGGAGCAAAAACAAATAGAAGTACAGTTAGGCCGTTCAAAATTGGGACAGATAGGTTTTAAAGGCCTGCAAGTCGAATGGGGATATTTTCGATTGTGTAAAGTTATTAGGAGGGGCAAGAAGGGGAGAGGGGAGGGGGGGCAAAAAAATAAAAATAGTGTCAGATCGTTCAAAATTGTTACGTAGAGGTTTTCGATACTTACAAATCGATTGCGGATATTTTCGAATTTGTAAAATTATTAGGAGGGGCGGTAAGGTGGTGGGGCGGGAAGGGAATTCTATGGGCAAAAACAAATAGAAATACAGTTAGGCCGTTCAAAATTGGTACAGATAGGTTTTTGAAGGTCTGCAAGTCGAATGGGGATATTTTCGAAAGTGTAAAGTTATTAGGAGGGACGAGAAGGGGGAGGGGGGGAAGGGAGAGGGGGCAAAAAAAAATATAGAGTTAGATCGTTCAAAATTGTTTTATAGAGGTTTTCGATACTTACAAATCAATTGCGGATATTTTCGAATTTGTAAAATTATTAGGAGGAGCCAGAAGGGGGGTGGGACGGTAAGGGGGAGCTATGGGCAAAAACAAATAGAAATACAGTTAGGCTGTTCAAAATTGGTACAGACAGGTTTTCAAGGCCTGTAAGTCGAATGGGGATATTTTCGACTGTGTAAAGTTATTAGGAGGGGCGAGAAGGGGGGAGGGGAGAGGGGGGGGAAATAAAAATACAGTTAGATCGTTCAAAATTGGTATGTAGAGGTTTTCGATACTTACAAATCGATTGCGGATATTTTCGAATTTGTAAAATTATTAGGAGGGGCGGGTAAGGGGGTGGGGCGGTAGGGGCTATGGGGCAAAAACAAATAGAAATACAGTGAGGCCATTCAAAATTGGTATAGATAGGTGTTAGAGGTCTGCAAATCGAATGGGGATATTTTCATAAGTGTAAAGTTATTAGAAGGGCCGGGAGGGGGGGGAGAGAGAGGGGCAAAAAAAAAATAGAGTTAGATCATTCAAAATTGGTACATCGAGGTTTTCGATACCTACAAATCGATTGGGGATATTTTTTAATTTTTTAAATTATTGGGAGGGAGCGGAAGGGCAAAAAAAATAAAAATAGAGATAGATCGTTCAAAACTGGTGCATAGACGTTTTTGATACTTACAAATCGATTGCGGATATTTTCGAATTTGTAAAATTATTAGGGTGATCATATATATGCATTCGCGCGTGCGCATCGCGCACGGGTCTACGCTGCCGAAGGCAGTGGGGATCCGGTTCGACATTTTTCCCGATCAGAGTTGTTTTTTTTTTCTTTTTCACATGATAAAAATCAATGCAATTTTGAGAATTCATTAATTATAATGATTCATTTAAAAATAGTGACCAGCGAAGCGGGCGTAGCCTGCTAGTAATAAATAAAATAAATAGATTAATAATTGTTTTGAATCGAAATAAAATAAGACTCTTTGTCAGGGGAACACACTAGGCAAGAGTGCTGTAGACATTGTGGCAGCGCACGATACTCTTTTCAGCGCAGAGCCAAAACAAATAAAACCGAAAGTCAATATAAATATTGGTGGTACAAGAATTATAAAAGAGAAACAGGAAAAAATAATCTGGTGTGTCACTCACACAGCTTTCTCTTACCCTGAAATTTAATACTATAAATACAGGTTGGAGATTAAGAGGTAAGATAACGAGTACTGTTATGTAAACCTGTGTTAAACAATTCAAATTAGGCTTCGGAAAAGTTTTATTTGATAATTAGTTCTGTGTGAGGGGGGCTGCCGCCTCCCTCAACCCCTCGTTTCATTAATAATTTAAATCTGTTATTAAAATTAAAAGTTCACTTAAAAATATAGAGACAAATTTCACACTCAACATTCCTTGAAATTCATCAATCTTAATCAAACTTTCCTAGTTGCTGAAACGTAAGTGGAGGCCGTCTTTTGAGACTCAAAACGGTTTTGGGCTGTGTCTGTCTGTCGCGCGATAGCGGTCAAAAAAATAGCACTATTGACTTGAAATTTGGTACACATGTTCATGAGCCCTACGAAATCAGCTGTATAGTTTTTGGTATGTATTCCATTTGTAGTTCGTATACAGGGACACGCCAAAGTTTTCTTATCATTACGGCCTATGGGAGGAATTTGTATGTATCGCGATAGCGGCCGCAAAAATAGCGCTATTGATTTGAAATTTGATACACATGTTCAAGAGCCCCACGAAATCCGCTGTATAGTTTTTGGTATGTATTCCATTTGTAGTTCGTATACAGTGACACGCCAAAGTGTTTCTTATCATTACGGCCAATGGGAGGAATTTGCATGTATCGCGGTAGTGGCCGCAAAAATAGCGCTATTGACTTGAAATTTGGTACACATGTTCATGAGCCCCACGAAATCAGCTGTATAGTTTTTGGTATGTATTCCATTTGTAGTTAGTGTACAGGGACACGCCAAAGTTTTTCTATCATTACGACCAATGGGAAGAATCTGTATGTACCGCGATAGCCACCAGAAAAATCAAGCTATTGACTTCCAATTTTTGCCGAAACGTCAGTGGAGGCTCTCTGTTGAAACTCAAAAGGATTTTGTGTTCCGCTTGTCTGTCTGTCTGTCGTGCGATAGCGTCCGCAAATATCACGCTATTGACTTGAAATTTGGTACGCATGTTCATGATCCCCACGAAATTAGCTGTATAGTTTTGGGTGTGCATTCCATTTGTAGTTTGTGTACAGGGACACGCCAAAGTTTTTTTTTTATCATTACGGCCTATGGGAAGAATTTGTATGTACCGCAATAGCGGCCGCAAAAATTCTCCGATTGACTTGCAAATTAACACATATATTCAGGCTCGGTATAGAAATAGCTATTTATTTTTTTAGGTCTATACTTTTTACGGATTGTATACAGGGACACGCCAAAATACTTCACATTACGGCGTATGAGGTGAATTGCGTTTAAACGCATTTTAACATCTTTACTTTGCAATCAAGAAAATTAAACTAGCGTGCGTGAGTAAGATGTTTAAACTTATGTTGTTTGAAGAAAATATGTGCTCTTAAGCTTTCTAATTAATGTACAGGACCTTACAAAAGTGTTCTGACAATGTCACGTAGTCATCCAAACGATGTTAAATTTGGAACAATTATTAATTTTAAACGCAAAGTAAGCTGAATAGTTTTTACTGGTGTATACAATGTTTATGGTTTGTTTACAGAGACACGCAAAATAATTTCGTAGCATTAGAGCCTATGGACAAACTTTTATTTAAGAGCGCACTTTAATGCGTTTATGCTGAATTGAATTTAATAAAATTAACATACATTATAAAGATGCTTAAAATTATGTTTACTCTTAAAAAAGGTTATGTATAGACTAAATTTATGGGACCACACAAAATAATTCCGAGTATGTACTGTAATCATCCAAATGATGTCAAATTAGTTTGAAAAATTAATAAGTTATAATTAATTAGGTTTATTCTTATTATTGGCGTTTATAATGACTGTGGCTACTTTTGCGGGATTCATAAAATACTATTACGGTCTATAGTCGATATTTCTTAAAAGTTTATTTTAACATGGTTACACCCCATCAAATATAATGAAATTTTCTTAGAATTTTAAAAACATGTTTTCTTGTTGATAATTGTGGGCATAGAATTGGAAATTAGTTTAAAGGTTACGCAAAATATTTCCGATATGCTATGTAATTTTTTTTGAATGAAATTTGGTAGTTATGAAATTTGGTATTTATGAATTTCAGGGAAATAATACAAGACCGTCGTTTATTGAGAATACATATTGTTGCGTACTTGGGTGTCCGTAAGTTGTCCGAGAATGAAAGGCAAAACTTGCAAAAATTCAGTGATGTATTCACAGGAAGTTCCAGAAAAATACAGGTCTATAAACCAAGTATCAGCTTCAATTCAACCAGTAAACACAGCTTAAACAACAGCCGTTAACAGCAAAACAACAGTACAAAATGTTTAGCAATAACACATAAAGAAAGTCTCATCTAAAGAGGCTCAAAGCAAAGCAAGCATTTGACGAAACTGTCACAGATCTGAGACTGACCGTCTTGGCGAAAAAATGCTCCTTTTATACTTTTCTATCGAACACAGACTGTTCTGGAAAATTCTCGTATCTCATAATGAGATTAGAGCTTCCATATTTGGAATATCCCTAATAAGGATTTTCTCGCCAAAGTCGACAAAAAATCGCCAAGGAGAGAAACAGTCGCCAAATTTGGCGCCAAATTCATTTCTTTCCTTATTGGAGCTTTTTTAAGGGAAAATTAGGCTATTTTAACGCTAAAACCACTAGAAATGCACAAAGTTAGTATTTTATTAACTTTACTAAACCTCTTTGAAAGAATTGATACAAAAATAAATGCAATTATTTACAATTCCGTAACACTTTATAAGATATGCAAATAGAGACAATTACTTAATCTAGGAACTTTTATAAAATTTAGCTTTTAAAAATCAAAATTTTCTATCTTAATTGCTGAAATCTGTTAAATATCGCCAAAGAGATATAAATCGCCAAATATGAAATTGCTTGATCTCAGTTTACCCGAAAAATATTAATTTCAAATTGAGCTGCTTTTCTTTTTATAAGTTGTTTTTTTAACCAAAGAATCTTTGCTTTTATTATTTTGTACAATTTTAAATTTTATATCCCTGAAAACAGAAATGAATATATTTTTGAATAACATTTGTTTCAAATCTATAGCTCGAATTGCTTATTTTTTTAATATTTTTTATACCTTAGAATAAGAAAGTCAGTACACGATATAGTATCCAATTTTAATATCCTTCAATTCAATCTGGCAATGATAATTATGATGCATAAAGATTTCTATACTTCCTTCTATATAGTATACTAGCAGGCTTTGCCCGCTTCGCTTGTCATTTTATTGAAATGAATTTCGACTTTCGGTTTTTAATGGATTTACACGTTGTAAGAGCTCCTGAAAACAATTTGACTATTTTTAGAAAATTTCTATTTGCGTGTGTGTGTTCTATGTGTGTGGCGAAAGTTTTGTTCCAACTAGATATCAGGATCTACTGCTCAGAATTACATATAAATTTATATGCAATTGAACCTTGATGTATAATAGCGTTTATCAATATTTGGTGTCAATTGCTCAACATGCTGCTGCTATACAGTGATTGCCGCAATTTCAGAGAAGGCTATATCTGAGTAACTAATACATGGAATTGCATAAATTTACAAATAAATTTACATTGTTACAAATTATAGTGCTTATCAACTTTTGTACCAATATCTCAACATGTGGCGCTGCTATACAGTGATTTTCGCAATTTAAGGAAAGGTTCTGTTGCATATAATGAAACAAAACTTAATATGTGAAAAGGCCATTTTGAGACATTATGCTGATTCAATCTCGATGCCTATCGGCCGATAAGTGAAGCTCATATACTACAATTTTTTTTAGAACTGAAAGGATGCCATCTGCATGGTGAAATTTTACTTCCGTTGGACATTTTGTGCAACAATACCTATCTGAGTTGATAATATTTAGCATTCATAATGAAAAAAATAATAAATAATTTGTGCTGCGTTAATATGTATAGGAAAATGTAGAAGAAAGTTTTGTGATGGACACGACATACTAGTCTGCATAGAAAACCCAGGGATAATGTCTAGCAACCAGAATTATAGAAAGTTTCACGCAAAGAAAACTTTGTAATACAGTTTAACGCAAATAACAACATCGCACGAAAGCTGAGTTGAAATCCAGGACATATCTGATGTAAAGTATCAGGTTAATTCCAGTAAATATAAAAACTATTTAAAAAAAAAAATGATATCTACAAAAAAGACACTTAAAATGTACAAAAAAGCCAAGCTCAAAGAAAGAGAATTGATTAAAGTTATGTCTAAAAAGGGTGTGATATCAAATTCCCAAGCTTACATTCAAATACTTATTTAATATTCCCTTTTAACTAAATTTTCACATGTGAATCAAGTGCCTTATGATATGTTGATAGAAATCCTTCTTTCCTGTACTAAATACATCATAGCGTGTTTCTGAAAAATATTATTATTTTTATTTATGTATGATGGGCTTGGCGGCCATCTTTCAAGTAATGAATAAACATTCACACAATTTGAAAGAAGTTATTAAATAAGTACTTAAAATATATCTCACATAAAATTAATTTTGCTATTCCATTCAGCAGAGACGGAAATATTTCGATAACATGATTTCTTATAATTATTTAGTATTAAGTGCACTTCCATCCTATAAATGCCGGGAATAAAGAATATAAAAATTTAAATTAACGTAAAAACATGAAGGAGAGGGGGGGAAGCATAGAAGCTTCCACCCCCCGTTATATTTACTCAATTTAAATTTAGCTTCTTGGAATAAATATCTCGTAAAAATAATATGGTTATTCCATTCAACAGGGGTTGAAATATTCAGATTAACCCTTTAACCATGTCGAGTTTTTTAGCATATGTGTTTAATAACTCATAAAATCAATACTAAGTGAGGTAGGAATAAAGCATATTAGTTTTTGAAATCAGTGGATATTCAGTAATCTTATGTCCTAGGAAAAAATATCATATTTTTCCAAAATTTCCACATTAGCCTCTTATTTTAACTATTAAGTGACGGAAAAAGCCGTTTGCAACGGTTAAAGGGAAAAAAGAAAAAAAAAAAATGCATTAAAAACATCGCAAAAGCCCCGTTAAGCACACAAGTTGAATCAATTTAAGTTTTAACAGTGTTAAATTTGGCGCACTCCCATCCTCCCATCCTATAATTATTTCTCATTGCGCAGCACTAGTGCGATATAAAACTCAATTAACCAACCAATCAACCAACTCATCCTATAATTGATGAGATTTATAGAATTCAAACTAACGTAAAACTTTGAAAGATGGCCGCCAAGTCCATCATACATAAATAAAAATAATAATATTTTTCAGAAACACGCTATGATGTATTTAGTACAGGAAAGAAGGATTTCTATCAACATATCAGACGGCACTTGATTCACATGTGAAAATTTAGTTAAAAGGGAATATTAAATAAGTATTTGAATGTAAGCTTGGGAATTTGATATCACAACCTCTTTAGACATAACTTTAATCAATTCTCTTTCTTTGAGCTTGGCTTTTTTGTACATTTTAAGTGTCTTTTTTGTAGATTAACTTTACTAAACCTCTTTGAAAGAATTGATACAAAAATAAATGCAATTATTTACAATTCCGTAACACTTTATAAGATATGCAAATAGAGACACAGCGGGGGGTTGAGGGGGGCTACCGCCCCCCTCAGGAATGTATCTGATTATGGTAACAAGTCGATCGAATCAATATTTACGATTATATAATAAGGAATAAATAAAAATGACCTATTGAATAATGTCTGATGTAAATAGGACGTTGAGGCTCCTGATCTGCAGATCCACTAGTAAAAAATGTATTAACTTCAAAATGCAACATTTGGATCTCCTAAAAATCCGTTTTTAAGTCACTCTGAGAGACACAGACAAAGATCAAACGTTAAAAAACTTGATTACGGTAATCCGGAAGCCTCAAAACGTGTAAATATACAAAAAACAAACGATGAATATTTAGCTTAAAAACATACATTATTTACCATTTCTCTATGAGGAATTTATTTGAGTTCCCGATCAGTTTTCCTGGAAATGGTATAAAATATTATTAGTAAAGCACATCCACTAACAACAAAAAAGAATGTTATCGCTTAATTATTTACAGCCCTGTATATCTTTCGAAGATTATATACAGGCCACATGGTGTATCTAAATATAATTGAAGCCTGAAATATACTTCCATCAATTTGCAACGATTGTCGCACTTTTATCTAGATCTTTTGTGTAGCCCTGTAAACGAACAGTGAATGATTTCCCTACCATATTCTACATGATACATGTGTGTACGCATATAAAAAATATATATTCGTTTCATTGGTTTAGTGCAGTCTATAGATTTAAACTCTACTTACCAGCACTTTCCCCCATAGACGTAATGTATTTGAATTCTCCTGGGCGTTCCTGTACACGAACCATTTGCTTCATCTCAACGAAAAGCTTAGAGTAGCATCCCTATATGATACACATTTAGAATACCGAGTTTGAAATTTTTACTACTATTTGTTCTTGAGATATGCTGATAATAGGCACACAGAAACACAGAGCATTCGCTAAAAAGATAATTTTCGTATTCAGGGGACCTCAGATCATGTGAATATAACAAAAACTCACTTTCAAAAACTTGACCCTAAAACAATACTTTCCCTACCTTATGGGTAAGAGAAAGTAATTATATTAAATTAAAATAATCTGGTGTGTCACTCACACGACTTTCTGTTACTCTAAAATTTAATACTATAAATACAGGTTGGAAATTAAGAGGTAAGATAACGAGTACTGTTATGTAAATCTATGTTAAAACAATCCAAATTAGGCTTCGGTAGAGTTTTGTATGATAATTAGTTCTGTGTGAGGGGGGGCTACCGCCCCCCTCAAACCCCGTTTCATTACTGCACCTATATTTATATAGCATTTAAATCTGTTATAAAAACTAAAAGTGAACTTAATTCACTTAAATCAGAAAACTTTCACACGCACACATTCCTTAAAACTTACCAATCTTGATCAAACATTTCCAGCAACAAATTTATATTAATCTGAAAATACAACTTTTAGACCTCCTAAAATTATTCATTTTTAAGTTACTCTAAGAGACACAGACATCAAGAGACATCAAACTTTAAAAAACTTGACTTCGGTAATCAGGAAGACTCAAAAGGTATAAACACACAAAAAAGAAGCGATGAATATTTAGCTTAAAAACATATATCATTTATAATATGTGTATTAGGAATTCATTTCCATTCCTAAGTAGCTTTCCAGGGCATGGTAAAACATTATAGTAAAACACTTCCACTAACAATAAAAAAGAAAGTTATCGCTTAAATATTTGCAACCCTATATGTCTTTTGAAGAATATATACAAGTGCATCTAAATATAATCCTATAGTAATAATATATGGCGCAGCATGAAATGCATCTCTACCAATTTTCAGCTAATGTCGCACTGTAATCGAGTTCTTTTATGTAGCCCTTTAAATGAACAGTGAATGATTTCCCTTAGACCGTGGGCCATAAGCTAAAAATGTCATTTAAAAACTAGTATGTTGTGGCCACCACAAGACTTTCTTCTATATTTTCCTATATACATATTCAATCAGTAACAATATTAAAAAAAAAAAAAAAAAAAAAATTACGATTTTTTTCTAATTTCTTTTTTTTTGTTAAAAGTAATACATATTCAACCAGTAACAATAAAAAAAAAAAAAAAAGAAATACGATTTTTTTTCTAAGTTTTTTTTTTTTGTTAAAAGTAAAAAAAATCGATAACTTTGTTTTAAATTATCACAGATTTATAGTTCAACCATTCGTTTTAAATCTATTGACGAGATCTTTCGAAAGATACCCATCTTGAAAATTTACCCCCCCCCCCCGGTGCCCCCACATGCACAAAATTTTTTTCGTAGTTAACTACTACTATTATCAATAATTGATATTAATTTTACAATCACAAGTTTAAAATAACGCTCATTATGTACATTTATACGAAATTTTGTCCTATATTGCCATGTTAAAAATTTACATAAAATGCGATCACAGCGCCACCTGTTGAGCTATTGATCCCTAAATGTAATCAGGACCAGTTTATGTCGGGGACCAACTAAATACCAAGTTTGGTTAAGTATCGTTAAAAAAAAAATAATAATACGATTTTTTTTCTAAGTTTTTTTTTTTGTTAAAAGTAAAAAAATCGATAACTTTGTTTCAAATTGTCACAGATTTATAGTTCAACCATTCGTTTTAAAGGTATTGACGAGATCTTTCGAAAGATACCCATCTTGAAAATTTACCCCCCCACGGGGGGGGGGGGGTATTTCCCCCCCAGGGGGGGAACCGGTGCCCCCACATGCACAAAATTTTTTTCGTAGTTAACTACTACTATTATCAATAATTCATATTAATTTTACAATCACAAGTTTAAAATAACGCTCATTATGTACATTTATACGAAATTTTGTCCTATGCTGCCATGTTAAAAGTTTACATAAAATGCGATCACAGCGCCATCTGCCGGGCGATTGATCCCAAAATCTAATCAGACCCTTTCCATGTCAGGGTCCAACTATACACCAAGTTTGGTTCAATTTCATTCATCGGTTCGTGAGATACGGTGTGACATACGAAATTTTGCGATCACAGTGCCACCTGCTGGACGATTGATCCCCAAATCTAATCAGCACCATGCCCCGTCAGGTTCCAACTATATACCAAGTTTGGTTGAATTTCATTCATTAGTTCGTGAGATACGGTGAAAAATACGAAAATTTGTCCTATACTGCCATGTTAAAAATTTACATAAAATGCGATCACAGCGCCACCTGATGGGCTATTGATCCCAAAATCTAATCAGCACAATGCCCCGCCAGGGTCCAACTATATACCAAGTTTGGTTGAATTTCATTCATTGGTTCGTGAGATACGGTGAAAACACTAAACCACAGACAGACAGACACACAGACACACAGACAGACATTTTTTAAAAACTATCAATTCGTGTTCAGGACATCCCAAAACGTGTAGATCCGTGAAAAAACGGAGGTCGAAAATTTTCGCGAATCCAATACTTTCTCTATATTACATATAGAAGAAAGTAACAAGTTCGTTTCAACTTTTTGGGGGCAACCCGAAAATGTTGCTAAAATATTCTTTTTAAGATAGCTAATGAAAATATCAAATGTTCTGGAAGTAAACTTTGCACATAAATTTGGAAAATTGATTTCAATTTGAAGGAATTGAGTTTAAATTTAGGATGCTGGTTTTAAGCAGTGTGCAATATATTTCTGATAATACTGTGATTCGTTGAATAAATTTTAAAATATCTTGCACACAAGTGCTAAAATCATACTCCTGAGAAAAAGTACTAAGAAAGGGAAAAATATTAATATTTAGTGGATCTGCAGATCAGGAGCCTCAACGTCCTATTTTCATCACTCATTACTCATTAGATCATTGATAGTTTTTATTAATTCCATATTTATATCTATCATTATCATCTTCAATTTCAGCCTTTATCAATCCACTGCAGGATAAAGGCCCCTTCTACGTGATTCCAATCTGTCCTGTTTTCTGCAATTCTTCTCCCTTCTCTCTTCCAAACTTCACAATTTTATCTCTTCAACAACACACTGGTCTCTTTCTCGGTCTTTTGTTTTATCTCGATATCCAAAATAGGAGTGGTGGTCAATCTATCATCATTTCTTCTGGAAGTGCCCAGTCCAGCTCCATTTTAACTTAATTCTAGAAATAACATCAGTAACATTGGTTTGCTCCCTAATCTAATACAAATGTTTCGTTTTCTGTCTCTTCGGGTGAGTCCTAACATGCATCTCTCTCTCTTTATTATATATATGTATACATATATATGACGACTTACTACATAAACAGATACATTTCTAACGGGGGCTACCACCCCCCTTCAACTTTCTGCTGTATATCTCTGTCTATATATATATATTTACATATTTCCCTAATAACAGCTTTCTGTTAATTTCTTACATAAATAGTAGGCTATTAGATTATTTTATTCATAATCTTGTTCCAAACTATGATTTGGTACAAGTATTTAAATCATAAATACATGTACCAAATTTCATGCAAAAAGATTACCCTGTGTAACCCTGTAAACTAATTATCAATTCTATGCCCACAGTTTTCACAGAAAAACATGCTTTTAAACATTCTAATAACATTTCATAATAGTTAATGTAACCATGTTAAAATACATTTTTAATACATACTGTCTATAGACCATAATGGCACGATATTCTTTTGTGTGTCCCTGAAAAAGAGCCAACGTTATTACATACGCCAATAGAAATAGTACACCTAATTAATTATAACTTACTTATATTTCAACCTAAGATGACATCATTTGATTGATTACAGAACGTTATCGGAATTCTTTTGTATGGTCCTGTAAATAAATTTAGCTTATACACTTTTTTTTTTTTTTTTTTTAAGAGAGAGATAGAGAAAACATGTTTTTAAGCATGTTTATAATGTATGTTATTTCTACTAAATGCAGCATAAACGCGTTAAAATGCGCTTAGATAAAAATTTGCCCATAAGTTTTCATATTATAAAATTCTTTTGCTTTTCTTTGTAAAAGAACACCAGTAAAAACATTTCAACTTATTCTATGTTTTTCAAAAATAATTGTTCCAAATTTGACAAAATTTGAATGATTACATGACATTGTAGGAATACTTTTGTAAGGTCCTGTACATTAATTATGAGCACACATATTTAATTTCTATAGAGTCATCAATTTAAGCATCTCAATAATGTACGCTGATTTCATTTCCTTGAATGCAGAGTAACGAAGTTCAAATTCGCTTAAACGAAACTCACCCCATAGTCGG
The DNA here is from genome assembly GCA_963930645.1 of Salticus scenicus. Classification (NCBI taxonomy): domain Eukaryota; kingdom Metazoa; phylum Arthropoda; class Arachnida; order Araneae; family Salticidae; genus Salticus; species Salticus scenicus. Next base: position 32,414,736 of record OZ005652.1, on the reverse strand, counting down.
TAATGATAAGAAAAACTTTGTCGTGTCCCTGTACACGATCCCTAAACAATCTAGACATAAAAAATACACAGCTATTTCTAAATAGAGCCTGAACATGTATACGAATTTGCAAGTCAATCGGGAGATTTTTGCGGCCGCTATCGCGGTACATACGAATTCTGTCCATAGGCCGTAATGATAAAAAAAAACTTTGGTGTGTCCCTGTACAGGAACTACAAATGGAATACATAGCTAGAATGTGTTCATGAACATATGTGGTTCATGTGGTTCATATGTGGTTCATGAACATGTTCACCAAATTGCAAGTCAATATCGTGGTTTTTGCGGCCGCTAACACACAAGAAACAGACACGCAAACAGAACCCAAAATCTTTTTGTGTCTCCACATGGAGGCCTCCACTGACGTTTCAGCAATAATTTAGCTGCATTTCAGAATAAAACTTACTGTAACACTTTTTATGGTAACCTATGCGGTTGTCTAAAGGCAGCTTGGACTGTTTATTAATTGGAAGAAGCAAATCGGTAGATATTTCTCTTTCACGAACATTTAAAGCATTCCACTGATCAGCACACAATCTCACATTAGCCTTGTTTATTTGAGAAAAACACATCACTTTTGAATGTATCTCATCCCCGATGTGCAAACAAAAAGTAATTTCTTCTGATATTATATTACCTGTAAAAAATTCTACTTCAAAATATAGGAAAAAACAGTGATAACAGAATTCGATCAAAATGTTAATAATACGCAGGATAATAATGTCGAGAGAAACTTTAGATCTTATTTGAGAAAAATACTACATTTTTGAATTTATTTCATTCCCGATATGCAAATAATATGTCATTCTTTTTCTCACATTATATTAAATCTAAAGATTACTTTAAAATATACGAAAAGAAAGCAAGAATATAATTGGATGAAAATGACAACAATACTCAAGATAATGTAAACATAAATAAACGTAAACAAAACATATCAAATGCTAGCGCGCGCCGTAACAGCAGCTGTCATTGGGCTAAAAATAACAGCGGAAAGAAAATTACTGTTCTGATTGGAGGATAAGCGAAGGAATGAGTATAGAAGTTGACTATCTCTAAGTGTTAAGTAAAATAGCAGGACCGCAGAAATGTCAAATTTGTAAAATTTATTTAATCAATTTTAAAATAATGTGCACATCTTCAGACCAGAACATTGCGAATTTGTGGATAATAGAATATTCTTTTAATTTTAACATTAATTTGAAATTGCCCCTCCATGATTGAAACGGACTTGAACGATATCAAGCTATGGCCCACGGCATACCTGCCATATTCTACATGAGGCATACTTTTACGCATATAAAAAATATATATTCATTTCATTTGGTTTAGTGCAGTCTACAGATGTTAAACTCTACTTAACTGCAATTTCCCCCATAGACGTAATGTATTTGAATACTCTTGAGTGTACCTGTACACGAACGATTTGCTTCATCTCAAGGAAAAGCTGTCTGTGTAGCATCTCTATATGATACACATTTAGAATGTCAAGTTTGTAATATCTGCTACTTTTTGTTTTTGAGATATGCTGATGGCAGATACACACAGACTTACCGCTAAAAACAAGATTTTCGTATTCAAAGAACCTCAAAAAGTGTAAATATAAAAAACATCACGTTTGAAAATTTGAGCCTAAAACAATACTTTCTCTACCTTATGTGTAAGAAAAAGTAATAAGTGCAATTTCCACCATAGACGTAATAAATTTGAATACTCTTGAGTGTCCCTGTACACGAACGATTTGCTTCATCTCAACGAAAGGTTTAATGTAGCATCTCTATATGATACATATTTCGAATATCAAGTTTGAAATCTCTGCTGCTATTTGTTCTGAGATATGCTGATAATGTACAGAAATAACTACAGTTTCCCCCATAGACGTAATGTATTTGAATACTCTTGAGTGTTCCTGTACACGAACGATTTGCTTCATCTCAACGAAAAGCTTAGTGTAGCATCTCTATATGATACACATTTAGAATACCAAGTTTGGAATCTTTGCTACTATTTGTTTTTGAGATATGCTGATAACAGTCAGACACACACACAGACCAACCGCTAAAAACACGATTTTCGTATTCAGGGGACCTCCGAACGTGTAAATATAACAAAAACTCACTTTCGAAAATTTGACCCTAAAACAATACTTTCTCTGCCTTATGGGTCAGAGAAAGTAAAAATGAAATAAATCGAAAGCAAGAATAATTGAACACCGACGTGACTGAAGAGTTCTCCAAATCTTCTGTTGCTCCCGACTGCAGGTCTCTCTCATGATCATTATTTTTACTTTTCTAAAGCTAACATCATTTCTTTTTCTATCGATTTCTATGAAACTTTTTGCATATTTAAAAACTCAAAGAATATTATTAATGACTAGCAAACCCGTGCAAAATATTTCTTTATCCCTTCATTTCTTTTCTTATTTACCTTTAAATTTTGAACTCATAAATGTTCTTTCTCATAATTTTTGTCATACCAATATTTATATTGACTTTTGGTTTTATTTGTTTTGGCTCATAGCTGAAAACGGTCTTGTGCGTTGCCGCTTTGCTTACAGCACTCGTGCCTACTTTGTTCACTTGAAGAGCTATCATGTTTTATTTCGAACCGAAAAAACTGCTGCTAGCATTTTTTGCCTTAAATAGTATCGATTCAAAATTTTTGTCTTATTACTTTTCGTCGCCATTTACACCGATGCAATTTATTAAGTTTGAGAACAGTTTATTTATTCTAATAATTTGATAGGAACAACAATATTGAAAACACATTTCATTTTCACGTGCAATCTCGCGCCCAAATTCAACAAATTTAAGTACTTGAGTTCCAGGATTTTTCCTTGTGACATCCATAAAATTCTATCTTGTTCTTACTTGATTATTAACAATTTTGAAAAAAAAAAAAAGGAAATATATTCACAAAAATAAATAAATAAATAATTTTTTTTAACTTAATTTCTATAAAGCAAAATAAAACGCTTGATTCCACCCACATAGTCAAAGTTTTGCTTTATATGCGTCCATTAGCTGAAAAATTACATATCCGAAGAAATAACCTTAAATAATATGTCAGTTAATATAATAAGTTTATCGAAAATCTTTTATAAAATCGTGTCCTTTGCTGTTATAGGTTCTACGTGTAACTGTAAAATTCAAAATGCAATGATAAGAGAAATCGTTTAAACAATAGATGGAAGTCAGAGTTCTCTGCATGAATAATCCTGATGTCGTCATCTTTCTAAAATTTTAAACAGATTCATAATTAAAATTTTTACTTTTGTTCTTCACAATTAATTACATATATACACTTATACGTTGGAAAACAACATAAACGTGATATACGAAAAATTCAAAGCACAGGTCTTCTTAAACCTAGGGAAACTTTTTATACCTCTGGTAAACTCGTTAATGCTGTATTAAAAATCTTTTGCACAAAAATGAATACACACTGTATATTAAGTGTTCTTTCTATCGCTGCGTTAAAGGCGCCTCAATTTAAAATCTATTCTATAATGCATATGCAAGATGATAAAATCAGTCATGTTTTTGGCGCTACTGTCATACGCACTCTTTCAGAAGCTTTCCGAGTTATATACAGAGTGCTTAGACATCCTGATGGTGAATACGGCAGAAGATTGCCTGATGGAAACTGGACTGGATTAATCGGAATGATAGAACGTTCAGAGGTGGATTTAGCAGCAGGCATGATATCATTCTCTGAGGAAAGATCTGAAGTCGTCAACTTCAGTTATCCTTTCCTCTTTTCCGAAGTGACTTTCATGACTGATAAGTTGCAACCACTGCCGGTAAAATTTAGGGGTGGGAATCGATTAAGAGTTTTAACTGGGTTAATCGTAGTTCATTAATCGATTAATCGGTCGATTAATCGGATTTTTAATCGGTTTTCATTTTTCTTTATATAATTTTATTTGAATGATGAATAAAACTCTCATATTGTGTGTGTGTGTATGTGTGTGTATATATATATATATATATATATATTATTCATAAGTTTGACTGAGAGATTTTTTTTTTTTTTTTTTTTTTTTTTTAAATTTTTGTCTAATCAATTATACATGTTTCATAGCTCAATTTAAATCAATTTTCAGAGTAATAATTTGTGACTTTAAGTGTTAATTTTATATAAATATTTTCACTTATTCAATTTTTATCTTATTTTATTTTTTATAAATTAATTTTTCAATTCATTTTGAAAGAAACATTAAATTAATTTACACATATTTTAGTTTTATATTTACAGGGCTTGTCCATCTCGCTTGTCACTATTTTTAAACGAATTCTCAAAATTCCATATCATTATCATAAAAATCTCAAATTCTTATATTTTAGTACTTCTTTGTCACTTCGGACTAGAACACAGAATGTTATTTTCTGTTTCTACTGCAATAGTTACTATCAGCAATTCTGAACAGACAATAAACGCTTGAAGACATTCTGAAAATCTATTGACATTTCCCCCATCAGAGGGATAATGGAAATATCAATTCTTTCTTTTCTTTTTCTTTCTTTCTTTCTTTTTCTTTTTTTTTTATTCTTAGCATTTCTATTTTTTGAAAGCTTCTTGTTTCTGAGAATACTATTACCCTAACCAACACTTTCTGTAGAAAGCTAGAGACAGGTGGTGTTGCTCCAGCATGCACATGGAGCGGCATTTTGTTTAATAACTGTCCTCTCTCTTTTCTCTCTCAACAAAAGTGCAACAACTTATTTTGAGAGGTTTTATTTAATTTTATTTATTTATTTATTTTTCATTATTTGATGGATGTTTCTTAGAATGTTTGTTAGCAAAATATACGAAAAAATATTTTGTAGGCAGAACAGCATTTTTACTTTAGTTCGTAGTTTGAAAATTTTAATCGGATTTTGAAAATTTTTAATCGAATTAATCGCTCCGATTAACTCGATTAAAAAAATTGATCGGGACTAAGCATTGATCGATTAACCGAACCGATTAATCGGCACAGCCCTAGTAAAATTATCTTTACTTTATCCGTTTTCATTTATGTTATGGATTTTCATTATACTAATAATTGTTTTCATTTCATTTATTTTATTTATCTTCATAAAAAGGGAAAAATCGTTCCATAATGTTGCATTTCTGTTAGTGGGAAATTTGTTGGAAAAATCCATCAACTTCAAAATGCAAAAAACAAGCATCGCAATCCTTTTAGGCACATGGCTGGTGTTTGCGTTCGTCATTACCAATAGTTACAAAGCACTTTTATTATCATTTCTCACAATTCCACCTCTCACTGGAATCAGGAATATTCTTGATTTGTCGAAAGCTACAGAACGAAATTCAGTTACTTGTTTCGGAAGCAAAGGTAGTGCATACTCGTCACTTTTTCTTGAATCGGAAATAGACTCAGGGAAACCCATCGGAAAATGTTTACAGCAAAATATTCTTTTATCTGGACGGCCACATGAGTTCTATACAAAATCTTCTTCAAAGAAAGTCCTCGTTATGGGTAAAATATTTCTGATACCATATGCAAAAGATTATTTTATTTCTGAGGATTCATTTTTTTAATGATATGTATGCCATGCCTATTTCAAGGAATTTTAGATGTTTAAAGAAATTAAATAAGGTCATTCATCGTCTTTTTGCTGCAGGTCTATTTTGGAAAGATGTGAAAGGTATACAGTTGCTATCTGAAGTGTATCTGTCGCCATCTGTGAAAAGTGATTCGAGCATTCATAAGATATTAAGTATAGTTGATCTACAAGGCGCATTTTTCATATTAATTTTTGGATATTTTCTAGCATCACTCACTCTGCTGTGTGAAACTATGATAAATCACTACTGTTTGAAATAATTGTTGAAATTGCTTATCGCTGAAATAGATTGTTGAAGAAAAAATTTCATTTATTATTATATGGGAGTATATTACAACATGTATTAAATTGATAGGTTTTTTTTTTTCCTCTTTCTTTTTCAATGGAATTAAGACAATTAAAATTATAATTAAAGAATGAAACTCTAGTGTTTCTAATATAATCATGCATTATTATTATTTTTTTTAATATATATAATGTACAGCAAAACGGTTTTCTTTGGTTATTCTTTTTGAATTGCCCTGTATGAAAAACTATTCGTTAAATTTCTTAACAACAGGTACCTTTAGGAAATTCATTTAATCCTCTTATTAACAGTTTAAGATTTGTAACAAAATGCGTATTACCTGATCATATTTCTAAAATTTACGAAACATCGAATTTTCTCCTAAATATTTTATAATTTAAAAAGTTTTTGAGATAAATGATTTTATTTATTCATTTTTAATATATATATATATCAGTCAGAGGAAAACAAGCTCAAAAGGTTACAAACCAGTTGTAAAAATTTCGTGAGTTATGAAATTTTTAATATCGTAAATAATTATAATTTGGAAAATTCATTAGTAATAGTGATTCCTTTAAAATAGTTGTCTGCTAGTAGGTGAAGCTTGTGAGTAAAGTATAGTAATAAAGCGTCTTTAAATACATAAATTAATTATTATTAAAAATCCTATATCCTGAAAAGCTTTTTATTAAAAATCCTATTCATATTAGCTTACAATTACTAAAATACCAGGTGTATAAACTTAAATCCGCTGTTTGCGTATAGATGGCGCTAGTGAGTGTATTAACAGCGGCCATTTAAATGTCTTATTGTTTTTGTATTAGTTTGACGTCTGTTCACATAAATCAGTGCAAATCGTTAGTGATTTCATATAAAAACATTAATTTTTCTTCGTGTAAACATGTCTCGTTTTGTACCAAAAAAAGAGCATATATATGCGGGAAGCTCTGCTTTTCTGCTTCAATTTGAAGAAATCAGCTGCCGAATCGCATAGAATGCTTGTGGAAGCTTATGGTGACAGTGCTTTGTCAGAAACAACTTGCAGAGACTGGTTTCGTCGGTTCAAAAATGGCTATTTTGCAGGCCCGGACTGGCCAGGTCGGCTGGTCGGCGATTGCCGAGGGCCCCCGGCCCAAGGGGGCCCCCAAACTCCCTCAAAGAATACTACTTTATAATTAGTTATATCTGAGTAATTTGACTATTTATTTTCCTATAATTTTACGAATTTACAATTAATTTTGACTAATCGTGTGTTCTGCCGTGCTCATAATTTCAGGCAAGTTCGCAATCAAAGAACTTGAATGCAAACAAGTATTGAAGCTTTGTGTTGAAAACCTTGCCTTTCTTTATTATTTTCATCTAGACTGCGTGCACAAGTGAAGTCGAGAATGTTTCATTCAGGGTGTACGCTGCTTTATACTTCCTCTTCACCCTGCATAGCATGTTTATTCTCCTATCTTAAACAGCCACGAAATTTTAAATGTAGCATCTAGATTGCGATAATTACGTCTCTTCGGAGCTGTAATTATTGTTCTTACCTAATATAACTAACTTCTTTGTTGCAAGTCTCGTAGTAAGGTTGTATGTAAAGCAATGTCAGAGCTGTGTCAACATGAAACGTGTCTATTAATGTGGCGCTTCGAAAAGAAAAGAAGAGAAAATCTTTAGATGTTGAAAAAATTTCCAAATGTCTAAATACTTGGTTAACTAGTTCATTTCTGAGTCGCAAAGTCGGCCTTTCAGGGGCGACAATGATACATTAAATACAGGTAACTCGAATTAGTTTCTCATAAGTTCGTTAGCTCATAAGCTCTAGCAAATCGATTCTGAAATTTAATTTTTAAAATTAGAGGTTCTTAATTTCAGATGAAAATGAGAGATTTTATATACAAATAATACTTAGGTACCGTTCACTTACTCGGTAATTTGAGACAAGCCCTTCTTTCTGTTTCTTGCTGTACTTCGTTTTTGCCTTTAACATCGTTATAACAGTGGTGGAACACGGGCGCAGAATTCCTACCGGTATTTGTTTAAGAAATTTCTCTACTTATAATATCGTTGATATAAGAAGTAGAAAATTTTGTTGCATTGGTAGTGGTATGAGTACTGTGCCCGTGTTCTATCCCTGTTATAATAAAAGTACAAACCAACAAATAAAGTGACTGTCATCAACGCTTCGCTTCATATATCTAGTGGCCATTCTCAATCACAATTACTTATTTAAATAAAACTACATTAAGTAGTGGGCTTTTTTTCCCCTATTGTTTTAAAATATAGGAAGTTAAGGTATTACACTAAGTTTTCACTTAACTACCGGAAAAAAAAAACAGCAGCTAAACAATTCTATTATTTAATTTTCTAATACTTTTAAAATTAGAGGTTTATAATTTTGGCGTAAAATTAGACATTTTATTTAAAAACTTAACTAAACCCGGCAACGCATTGCTGTGGTTTTAGAAGGCTTCACCCGTTTCGCTATTCGCTTGTCATTACATTTAAATGATCTGATCTGAAAGTTCCATATCAGTTATCAGTATTAAAATCACACACGCGAAAAAAATAAATAAAACATTGAAATCAGTCAAGGTCTCGATTTGGATTCCTGCTGCCCTAAGCAGCAGCTTTCATGCCCACACAATGCTGATCCAACAGCCTTTTTTTTTTTTTTTCCTATAAAATTCTGTACGAAATAGATTTAGGGCGAGAAAACTTTTTTTTTTTTTTTTTTAATCTATTTTCCATATAAAAGCATGCAGTAACTGTTTCGTTCTTTAGGAACGAAATAATATTATATTCGTTTCTTAAAAATTGTTCGGTACAGATTCAGTATAAGATCCCCCCCAACGCCCTTCGCGACATTTAAACTTTCGTTGTCATTTTGCCGATAAACTAAAGAGGCTGTCGCAGTTGCGTATGTAAAGATCTTGAAGAAAGTTGCTTAGCTCACTATACTTATACCAAGGTTTTTCAGAGCCATTTTTCTTTTTGTTATAAAATATATTTTACAATTTGCATTAACTAAATCACAGTTAAAAATGACTTTTTTTTTTTTTTTTTTTTCCAGTATACCTGGTAATTTATTACCGTTGTTCCTTTTTTATAATTATTTAGGTATTACTGTAAAATTTAGATTATTATGGTTTCTTCAACAATGGGATTTGGTTGCCTAAAAATAAATATAATTATAAGATTAAAAAAATGTTATAAACCATGTTTTTAAATTTTCTGTTGATTCATATAAACGCTACTGAAGGCAGCCGGAACCCCAGTAATTGGATAAAAGTATTAAAAAAATTCCTTGCTATCGTCTTTTGAGCTATTATAAATGTTTCAAATGGCTATTTGAGGCAAAATTCAGATATTCCAGTAAAACTCTACGAAAAATCGCACGTAGAAGTAGAAAACAACAGATGTCTTCTGAAGTATATTTCCAAAAATCCCTTTTTGGGTGTTTTGCAATTTTTGATTTCGGAAGGGCAAATTTCAGAGTCGCAGTTTTGCATTAAATTTTTTCTGGGGAATCTATGGGTGTACGAATTTTGGTGTATGTTGAATATTTTCATTAAACATTAACTGTGACAGGATTTGCTATATTTCCCAATGAGAGTGGCGAGGTGGCAAAGATAAAAAAAATTTTATAAGCATAACTCTGTTCCAAATTATCTCAGGACCAGAATTTTTTAATATGTGGGTTTGCTATGTGTACACAACACTCAATATAAATGGATTTTGCAAACAGTTACCCTTTCCTCCCTTCTCCTTTTCCTGTTTGCCGAGCGAGGGGAGGGGGGGGGGGCAAAAAATACGTTTCCAAGCGTAACTTTATTTTCAATTATCTCAGAAAGTTTTTTTTTTTTTTTTTTTTTTTTGGTTATGGGGTTATACCATGTGTACACAACACGCACTATAGGGAAATTTTACGACTTACGGGTCTGGTGGGTAAAAAACATGTTTCGAATTGTAACTCTGCTCTAAATTATTTAAGAAAGGCGATTTTTTTTTATGTGTTGGTTATGTGTACCCAATACACACTATAATGAAATTTTGCGAAAATTCACCCCTTTGGTGAGGGAGGGTATAAACTGAAGTTTTAACCGATTTTAATGAATTATTATTATATTTTTTCACTTCATGAAATTTTTAGTATTAATAAGCTGTATGTAATTTTGAGACTTCATTTAAATATAGTGGCCAGCGAAGCGGGCAAAGCCTGCCAGTTCCCTTTAAATTCCTCAGCAAGGGGCCCCTTTTCGAGTTCTAGCCGAGGGCCCCAAAAAGAGCCAGTCCGGGCCTGCTATTTTGACTGAAATGACAAAGAGCGTGAAAATCGGCCCCGAAAGTTTGACGACCATGAATTACAGGCTCTTTTGGACGAAGATGATACCCAATCGCAAAAAATGCTTGCCGAGAAGTTAGGTGTCACTCAACCAGCCATTTCTATCCGTCTACATGCCATGGGAAAGGCCTTATTATCAACAAAGACATGACAAACTGATTTTTCTTCATGATAACGCGCCAGCACACACGTCAAAATTGGTCCAAAATTATCTCAAAACACTTAACTGGGAGGTGTTACCCCATCCCGCTTAATTCATCAGACCTGGCTCCTTCTGATTATCACCTGTTTTCATCAATGGGCCATGCACTCGCCGAACAGCACTTCGTTTCTTACGAAGACGTTCGAAAATGGCTGGACGAGTGGTTTGCCTCAAAAGATAAGGAATTCTTTTGGCGTGGAATTCACCAATTGCCCAAAAGATGGGAAAAATGTATAGTTAGCGAGGGAAACTATTTTGAATAAAATTTTGTTTTGCTTTATATAAAAAATAAATGTGTTTTTATTACTAAAAAACAGCGGATTTAAGCTTATACACCTGGTAATTAATTTTAACAAAAAATGAAAATATTATTTGTAAACCTCCTGCTAAGAATTTATTTCTTTGTATAGGTAGAGACACTTAGAAATATTTTAAAGATAATTATAAATTTCATGTTTACACATTTCTTATACCGCTATAATTTAAATAACACACTTTTATAATAATTACTAGCTGACCCGACAAACGTTGTTTTGTCATATAAATTATTTCTAGAGTAAAATAAATAAATAAATAAAATATCAGTTACATACACACGCACAAAAGTATGGGATCCCATTGGTGACTTTAAATATTTTAAGCCATTTTTGCGATGAATTCAAATGGCTATCTCAATTGTGGAACTAAAGATCTTGGCGAGAAGCGTTCGAGCTACTTCGGTGTCAAATTTCAAATTTTGCCAAAGGGATCCGATACTAAAGGTGTTCCATACAAAAAATAAATAAATAAAATATCAGTGACATACACACGCACAAAAGTATGGGACCCCATTGGTGACTTTAAATATTTCAAGCCATTTTTGCGATGAATTGAAATGGCTCTCTCAATTGTGGAACTAAAGATCTTGGCGAGAAGCGTTCGAGCTACCTCGGTGCCAAATTTTCCATACAAAATATAAATAAATAAAATATCAGTGACATACACACGCACAAAAATATGGAACCCCTTTGGTGACTTTAAATATTTTCCCTAACAGCACAGTTAGGCTTAACTTATCCACAGTACATCTAAAGGACGTTTCTGGGATGTCTTTTCATCCAGAAGACATCTTGAAGATATCCTGGGGAGGCGATGTGCTGTCTGGGTTAAGCCATTTTTGCGATGAATTGAAATGGCTATCTCAGTTGTGGAACTAAAGATCTTGGCGAGAAGCGTCGGAGCTACTTCGGTGCCAAATTTCAAATTTTGCCAAAGGGATCCGATACTAAAGGTGTTCCATTCAAAAAAAAAATAAAAATAAATAAAATATAATAAAATATCTGCATAAATAAATTTGTAGGTTAGGGTGGTTGTTAATCAACGCGCGTGTAAATTTGATAGAAAATTATATAAAATACTCACTCCAATTCCGCACTAAATTTGCAAAATGTATAGTTTTTTATGCAAACTTCAAAACTCTTCAAACACTAATTACATCTTGATGTAATATTTCAATTAGGACACAATTTTTTGTATAACAATAATCACATGAAGTTACAAAATATTTTCCTGAATTTGATCGCAGCACCAACTGTCGGGACAAACTGGAATTACAGTGGAATATACGCAAGCGAAGTGAGACGTCACTGACCGTCAGTGGATGCAAGAAAAAGATTTCCTATGTTAATCTCCCATTGGATTTTTTGTAAAAAATCATTAAAAATCGAGGAAAATTATTTCTCGATTTTAATCCCCGTATTTGGGTATAGATATGTATTAGTTATCGTATGCATGTGTTAGATTGAGTTATTTTGCTCTCAAATTAACAAAATTTTAATTTTAAATTTCAAAACTCTGTCTTCCTTGGCGTTTTTTATATTTGGCGATCAAAAACGTAATACGAAAATATACATGCCAGATGTATATTTTCGTAATATGTATTGTACGAAATTGTTTCATATTATTAATTACTCTCTTAATATAAGTTGTTGAAATAACCATTATTTTTGATAGAAATTAAATATGTTCGCCAGATGATATGGCGATTTTTTTTTTTTCCGCCAAGGATGACAGAGTTTTGAGATTAAAAATTCAAATTTTATCAATTTTACAGCAAAAACAACTCAATCTAACGCATGCACATGATAACTAATACATATCTATACCCAAATATGGGTATTAAAATCGGGAATTTTTTTTGTAATTTTTTACAAAAAATCCAATGGGCGATTAACATAGGAAATATTTTTCTTGCATCCACGGACGGCCAGTGACGTCATCGCTTCGCTTGCGTATTATTGAATATTCGATACTACGATCGTAGCGCAGTCTGCCGGATCCAATGTGAAACATTCCAAAATCAGCAACAATTTATAAGTGATAAATTAAATAAACAATTTAAATTGGACTGAATTGTAAATCTAAACCATTCTCGAATCCACCTGAAGACACACAAAAAATTTGATTAAACTCGGTTCAGCCGTTTAGGAGGAGTTCAGACATACACACGCACAAAAGAAATATATAATTCAACTACGTCACGATAAGTTAATAATATAAATAATTATAAGAAAAAAAACTTTTTATGAACCATGTTTTTAAATTTTCTGTTGAATCATAGAACTAACTACATTAGCAGTTTATCAATGCGTATGAAATCTTTAAACTGATAGTGACGTCAATTTTTGTGATATACATAATTTAATTTTTTTACAATTTTTTAAAGCTCACGTTTAATTAAATTATTTATTTAATCACGTTTATTTATTTTTATGTCGAAAGAAAATGAACTCGTAAATTTTTTTTGGCAACAATTAAATTATAGCTAATATTTTAATGGCTATTTATAAGGTATTAGGAGGTTATTATTTTCATATTTTAATTAATAATAAGAAAACTATTCGAATTTTTTCAAATTTTTTTTTTCCTAAACCATCCCTGACCTATAAGGAAAAAAACAAAAAAAGAATGATCGAAATCGGTCAAGCCGTTTACGATTTTATAAATAACATACAGACAAACATTCATTTTTATATATATAGATTTCAAAATATGTGAGACGAAGATTGCCATTCGTAAATACAGGTATACCAATTACTTACAATTGTTAATAACTTACTACGTATGTCACTATCATTTACAAGATACGTTAAAAAAAAAAAAAAAAAAAAAAAAAAAAAAACTGCTTTTGAAAGCCTCAAAATAATATTTTTATTTCAGGAATGAAATTCTTTCTTTTACATAAGACTGCTTGTTTATTAAATACTGTATTAGGATTAAACGATGTCGTACAATATTAAATTTTTATTTCAAATTCCTAACAGAAAAATATACATATATATATTTATTATTTCATTTATTTACAAAATAAAATAAATAAAAAAATAAATAAAAAATTACATTGATTTAGAGTTAAATAGACGATAGCTTTTGAAGGGGAAAAAAAGATAAACTAAATTGTTCATTGAATTCAACGCAAAATATTTAGTATGAGAAAAAAAGATCTGGTGTACAACAACGCGACTTCCATTACCCACTATTACACGCATTATCTGTACCTTTTTCACGATAATGTGGTCAAAAGACGTAAAATGGACCTAATAAGTTAGGTTAGACATCTAACAATTTTACTGTAAGAGAAAACTGATACGTGTGTAAAGATATATAAAGGAGAGTTTACATAACGAGTTTACAAAAAAAGTCGATAGAGCCGCTTTTTGAAACACCCATTTCTGCAATTGACCTACCTCGTTAGGATGAATGTCAGTTTTTCTGTAATGACCGCGTAATACATGCGAAAATATATCTAAAGTGTATGGAGCAAGCTTAAAGAAAAACGCTACAGCCGTTTTTAAGATACCGAATTTCATCACATCTTGGTAAACTCAATCGTTGACCAGAAAACAGAATTACGTACGAAAGGATATCTGAAAAAGAATTGATATGGCGAGTTTAAAAACGGCTGTATGGATTTTTTTTTTTTTTTCTCCCCAAAGTAACGAACCTGCGAGACTTCAAATTGACCAATTTATACAGGACGCCTATTGATTTTACTGAGCAAACCAACTAAAACATTCGAAAGCACTTCTAAAAGGGTATTTATTTCACAGTTTTTAATAAAATCATTAGAGCTGTTTTTGAGATACGGACATAGGGTCTCACTTTCTGGTTTTCTAAATTTTACCAAAATTTGGAAAATTTACCTGTGCGCCATACGTGTATCAGTTCTGAAGTTTCGTGGTTCTATCTTTATTAGTTTCAGAGATATGATAGTCGGAAGATTCCCCACATACATGCATGTTCATACACACACATGCACATTGACCAATTCCCGAAAAGTACACGTTTTTGGATTTAGGAAACATTAAAACATGTTAATTAGATGAAAACTCAATATCGAATTTTCCGAGCTAATACAATTACTCCACACTACAATAGTCCGGTAACGGAAGTAATATATGTTAGTTAAGTTTTTAGAACAAGCTTTCACTAAAGAAAGAATAATTTTTACTTCGAATATACGTCCAAATTGTAATAATAATCAAATTTTATACCCTTTATTAAGTAAGAATATTTTCAATACATTTTTCTATATTCTTTACAAAATCATTTCAAATCTTTAAAATTATCATGGCCCGCTCAGAACTTTTTCTTTGTAATTTGAGAACGTTTTTTCGGCTCGTATGCATATGTCACAGTAATTATCACTGTCTGGAATCTCCCGTTCATTCTTCTGCTTTCAGAACAAATGCCTTTCCAGACAGACGGGCGCCTCTTTTTCGCGAAAGGTGCTTTTTAGAATCAGAAGCAGAACAGAACAGGACCTTGAATAGAGAAGGGGCTATGCTAAGATCGTCTTGTTTACAGACGCCCCGGTCCTAAATCAGAGCTATTGAAACTTTTAAGAATTAGAATAAATATTTAAGAACTAATGACAATTTAAGACTTTAATGTTAAGAAAGACTTTAATATTTAATTGTAAATACTGTAGATAGTTTTTGTTCTGTTTTCGTTTTTACATGTATGCTAACAAAGCATTAAAAATTCTGTTTTCATCTAAGAAGTGCTACATTCATCGAGTCTAGTTTCTTTAATGGATGATAGTTGCCCCATCCACGCCCAGACCCTTGGATTAGAAGTTTTCAGGTGAGACCCATCCATATTTTATTATTTAGAAGAATAAATATTTTATTAGAAAATTTAAGAATGTAAGAAGAGTTAAGATTTGAAATATGCTGTATCGGGTCAGTAACAAGAATAAGTTTTAGATCAGAAATCTGGTACAGCCATATTTTGTGGCATCCCATACACGGGATGTGGGCAGCTATTATTTATAATTATTTATAATTGAATCCATTATTTATAATTGAAAAGATAGATAATATTATAAAGTTTTAAATTTTTGTATTTATTATGGCTAATTTAGTAATAGCTAAAAAAGAAAGAGCTGTCATAAGAGACAGTATTAATAAATTTATAGAGAAATTGAAAGCTTTATATGATGATATAAATCCAGATGTTGTAGATTTAGAAGAAACTGTAGAATTATTGAATGAAACTACTATAGAATTAAAGAGTAAAGATGCAGAGATTAAAAATTTAACTCAAGAACTCCAATTAGAAGCCGAATTAGAAACGGCAAATGAATATCGTGAAAAAATAATTACTTGGCGATTTCGAGCCAACAGAAAATTAAAAGAACTAAAGAAAAGTGAAACAAGTATTTCATCAACAGAAATTGAAAGAAGAAATACTTCAAAAGAAGCAATACACATCAAATTACCACCGCTAGATCCAGTTAAATTTAACGGGAACGCAGCCGAATGGCTGACTTTTTGGTCGTCATTCGAAACGGCTATTCATAATAATGAAAATTTAGATCCTGTAGATAAATTTAATTATTTGAAATCATTTTTAGCACCTGATCCCTTAAAATGTATAGAAGGATTCTCTGTCACCGCGAGTAATTACATAAAAGTAGTAGATATTTTAAAAGAAAGATATGGCAAACAAGACATCTTAGTAAATGTACATTTGAATAAATTATTAAGTATTGCCCCACTAAAACATTCAAGTGACATTAAATCGCTCAGGAAAATTTACGATGAAATCCAAACTAACATTAGAAGTTTAGAATCATTAGATGTTTCTTTGGATAGCTACGGCAGTTTATTGTCGCCGATATTACTAAAAATATTACCTAAAGATTTAGCATTACAATTTAATATGGAATTTCACGGTGTTAACTATGGCGTAAAAGATATATTATGTTTCTTAAATAAACAACTCGTATCGCGCGAATGCTTAATAACTACCAGACAAGAGGATAGCGGCGCCAGTCATTTCTCCCCCCCAGCTCAAAGATTAGATAATCAAAATCGTAGAGATGTTTCCCTTCCCCCCGCGTTAATAAATTTGATACTCAGAACCGGAAATTGCCTACTGCTTGTGATTTATTAACCACCGGTCTGTGTGCTAAATAATGTACCTTGTCCCTTTTCTGGTCCAATACCTCTTCTATAATCTGATTGTTTTCCCAGAAATGAAAAATTTCCCCATATTCCCTTTTCCTATCAGATTTGATTAATTTATTCTCCGTCTTGTACAGGCACTTTTCTGCCAACGAGTAATTATCTGATAAAATCGAATGGTCAACTGTCCATGGTAAATTGACTTCATATCGGCCGCTTTTATCTCGTTTAACAGTTTCTACAAAATAATTCTTGGTTTCTTGTTCTAAATCCTGTTTCGATTTATTATCTTCATTAGTAATTCCTAGAGTGTCAAGGCGCCATAAATCTGATAAACTGGCGTTTGACATGTGTAATGACAAAGATAGACCCGCCAAAGAATTGTCCTGCTCACTCTTGTGACCTTCTGTCTTTCCCAAAATGGTCCAACCCAATTTAGTTCTGAATGTAGTTAATCCCAATTTTGGAAAATATTTTATGTCATTTGTGAACAGTTTAGCGGACATATCAGCTCCCAAAAGTATATGTACTTCGTCTGGATTTTTCTGATATAAACAGGATTTATTATTTCTAGGGACATCTGATAAATATACACCTTCCTTTTCTAAGAGTTTTACTAATTTATCATCGCGACATAAATTCACGCTTGTGCATATTTTTTCTTGATCTAGTGCTTGTATTTTACACTTAAACTTATTATCTAAACTCCCAATCGTAAATTCATAACGATTATGTTCAGCTGACATTTCCATGCCCCCAAAAAGACCATGTCTGATTGTTTCTTTCTTCATTCTTTTTAATTTTAACTTATCAGCTGCAAACTTACTGATGTAACTATTATGAGATCCGGAGTCAATAATTAACCGAATATATGATGATTTACTACCATCTCCTGTTAGAAATTGCTACTATTAACGTCTGCAAATAAACATTCGCTTGTAAATTATGATTCGATAACGCCAATTTAGATTGATCATTTCTTTCGTAATTACTTATTTCCTGTTTCAAATCTTTATTTCCATTACACATTATGTCTGAATGTCTACGATTACATAACTTGCATAAAGTTTTTGATACACAGTGTCTAGCTAAATGTGAAGGTTGAAGGCATAAATAACACAATCCTTTCTCACGCAATAGATTAACTCTTTCATCAAATAGTAAATTACGAGTTTTGACACATTTGTTACTTAAATGCGATTCTGAGCAAAAATTACACCTATCACTTTTATTCTCATTTAATAAATCACAAGCAGTAGGCAATTTCCGGTTCTGAGTATCAAATTTACTAACGCGGGGGGGGGGAAACATCTCTACGATTTTGATTATCTAATCTTTGAGCTGGGGGGGGGGGAGAAATGACTGGCGCCGCTATCCTCTTGTCTGGTAGTTATTAAGCATTCGCGCGATACGAGTTGTTTATTTAAGAAACATAATATATCTTTTACGCCATAGTTAACACCGTGAAATTCCATATTAAATTGTAATGCTAAATCTTTAGGTAATATTTTTAGTAATATCGGCGACAATAAACTGCCGTAGCTATCCAAAGAAACATCTAATGATTCTAAACTTCTAATGTTAGTTTGGATTTCATCGTAAATTTTCCTGAGCGATTTAATGTCACTTGAATGTTTTAGTGGGGCAATACTTAATAATTTATTCAAATGTACATTTACTAAGATGTCTTGTTTGCCATATCTTTCTTTTAAAATATCTACTACTTTTATGTAATTACTCGCGGTGACAGAGAATCCTTCTATACATTTTAAGGGATCAGGTGCTAAAAATGATTTCAAATAATTAAATTTATCTACAGGATCTAAATTTTCATTATTATGAATAGCCGTTTCGAATGACAAGAATCTAGTGAAACCACTAAAATTCGTCCAGTATTTAATGCCTCAGCACACACTAGAAACAGTCCCTCCCTTAATGATTGTTTAACAAAAGGACCAAATCTTGTAGAAATTATACGTAGCATTTTGAATAGATTTCGCAGATACAAGATAGGAATTTCGTCCGATATAGAGAAAGCATTCCTGCAAATTAAAATAACAGAGAAAGATCGCGACTTTTTGAGATTTTTTTGGTTTAATAGCGAAAATAAATTAAAAATTTATAGACATTGTCGTGTGGTTTTCGGCCTAACTTCAAGCCCTTTTTTGCTTATGGCAACATTAAATCACCTTTTAGAAAATGTTCCCGAACAATGTCGAGAGACAGCTAGGCTCTTAAGAGATTCCTTCTATTTAGATAATTCCCTCATCAGCCTGAATTCGATTCAAGAAACAGAAAAATTCATATCAGAATCTCAAGGAATTTTGGCTTCGGCACATTTCAATTTGAGATGTTGGCGATCGAATTGGCCCCAGGCTATGATCGACAAAACTGAAGATAAACCGAGGTTTGCTCCCGTGTTAGGATTACTCTGGGATTTGAAAAATGACAGTTTAGTTTGTAAAATTGAAGAACCCCTAAAGATAAGTGAACCCCTTACAAAAAGAAAACTTTTATCAGTTACCCAAAGAATTTTTGATCCTGTGGGATTCACAGCACCTGTCAGTTTAGTTCCCAGACTAATCCTTCAAGAAACGTGGATTCAGAAGGTGAAGTGGGACGATGAGCTCCCTGAAACTTTAAAACAACAATCTTCTAATTGGCTGAAAGGAATAAATTTTTTATCCCAAATTAAAATACCTCGGTGGCTTAACATTTGCCCAGAGGAAGAAAAGAAAACATCATTACATGTTTTTTCTGATGCAAGCAAGCGAGCATATGCCACTTGCGTATTCATAAGAGTAGAGACCTCAGAAGGAATCAAGATCCAGTTAATCAATGCGAAAAGTAGAGTTGCACCTATTAAGGAATTGACCATACCCCGCCTTGAACTGTTATCTTGTCTTATTGGCGCTAGGTTGGCCAAAAATGTGCAAAACGATTTAAATTTACATGTAAGTACCATATTTTGGTCAGATTCAACAACTGCTTTAGGTTGGATTAGAAGAAAACAAGAATGGGGTACATTTGTACATAACCGAGTATTAGAAATCCGAAATCTGACCGAAGTTTGCAATTGGAGACATGTACCCGGAAATTTGAATCCTGCGGACCTCCCGTCTAGAGGATGTTCTTTTGAACAACTACAGAAATCGAGATGGTGGGAGGGTCCGAATTGGCTTTATTTACATGAAAATGAATGGCCTCAAATAGAAGAAGACCCAAACGAAGAAATCATAAACAGCGAAAAAAGGAAGACAATCCTAAATCTTTTAGATAAAAAAGAAGATAATTTCAATCGATTTTATCAGTATTTTTCCTCTTACAAGAAAACAGTTAGAACCATTGCCTGGATATATAGATTTTATCATAATTCGAAGACTACTGAGAAAATGTCCGAATTAGATATTTCAGTTGAAGAATTTTCAAAAGCTGAAAATGTACTTCTACGATTAGTACAACAAGAATCTTTTTCAGGGAGAACAGATCCAAAATTAAGAAATTTAAGGCCTGTCGAAGATAAAGCTGGTCTCTTAAGAGTAAAGACCAATATAATTCAAAGAAACGACAGTGAAAACTTCAGATATCCTGTGATCTTACCTTACAAGCATCCCGTCGTCCAAAGATTGATATTCGAGAAGCATTTAGAAAATCAGCACGCTGGAGTCAGCACTCTAATGACACTACTTAGAGAAAATTTTTGGATAATGAAGTCTAGAAAGTCCATTAGAAATTCAATAAGAAAATGCGTAATTTGCAGGAAACTTCAGACTTCCAAAATAGATGTTGAACCTGGAGTACCACCCGAAGACAGAGTACGAGAAGCAGCCATCTTTGAAGTGGTAGGCGTAGATCTAGCCGGTCCTCTTCATCTTTCTGATGGATCAAAAGCGTGGATAGCCTTATTTACTTGCGCTGTCTACCGAGCCATACATCTTGAAGCCATTACGTCTCTGTCTACAGAAAGTTTTATCAAGTCTCTGAGAAGGTTCATAGCAAGGCGAGGCAGACCCTACATCATCTATTCTGACAACGGGAAGAACTTCCTTGGAACCAGCAATGCTCTCTCGAGTGTAGATTGGGAAACCATCTGCAAGGTAGCTTCCACCCAGAAGATCAGATGGAAATTCAACCCTCCTGCAGCGCCGTGGTGGGGAGGTTGGTGGGAGAGGCTTGTTGGAATGGTTAAAGGAATCCTGAAAAGAAACTTAGGTCGTGCATCTTTGAATTACGAAGAACTTTACACCATACTATGTGACTGTGAACAAGTGATTAATTCACGGCCTATAACCTATGTTTCCGAAGATAACACAGATCCCTTACCTTTAACCCCAATGATGTTCCTAAGAGAACTACCAACATCAGGAGTACCTGACCTAGATGCTTTAGATTCTAAAGATCTTAACCGCAGAGCCAGATATAGGCAAATAATCAGAGAAAACCTAAAAGAAACAGATTCAGAGCTGAATATTTAGGACAATTACGACAACATGCATCTAAGTCCAAAAGATTCAAACAATTGAAAGTCGGCGATGTTGTCCTATTAGAAGATTTCAATAAGAAACGTGTTCACTGGCCCTTGGCAAGAGTGATAGAAATTTACCCAGGCAAAGATAATGTGATACGTCTAGCTAAGGTGAAGACCGAAAATGGATTTTTTCTGCGTCCATTACAAAGATTGTTTCCTTTAGAAATTGACAGTACCGAACTTAAGAATCACCCAACTTTACATAGGTCTCTCCAAGAAAATTTAAGTCCTTCGACTTCCGAAAACAAGAACCTCTCACAGAAACCGATACTCAACCCCAGAGAAAAGGAACCTGTGAAAGACCCTCCAGAACCTACCAGTTCCAGAACCCATGATCCCACTTCCAAACCCCCGGTGGTCTCCCGAACTGGCCGTGTGGTGAAACCCCCTCAACGACTTCAACTTGGATTGTTGAGTTCCTCCGATTAGTCGCAACTCAAGGTGGGAGGATGTCGGGAATCTCCCGTTCATTCTTCTGCTTTCAGAACAAATGCCTTTCCAGACAGACGGGCGCCTCTTTTTCGCGAAAGGTGCTTTTTAGAATCAGAAGCAGAACAGAACAGGACCTTGAATAGAGAAGGGGCTATGCTAAGATCGTCTTGTTTACAGACGCCCCGGTCCTAAATCAGAGCTATTGAAACTTTTAAGAATTAGAATAAATATTTAAGAACTAATGACAATTTAAGACTTTAATGTTAAGAAAGACTTTAATATTTAATTGCAAATACTGTAGATAGTTTTTGTTCTGTTTTCGTTTTTACATGTATGCTAACAAAGCATTAAAAATTCTGTTTTCATCTAAGAAGTGCTACATTCATCGAGTCTAGTTTCTTTAATGGATGATAGTTGCCCCATCCACGCCCGGACCCTTGGATTAGAAGTTTTCAGGTGAGACCCATCCATATTTTATTATTTAGAAGAATAAATATTTTATTAGAAAATTTAAGAATGTAAGAAGAGTTAAGATTTGAAATATGCTGTATCGGGTCAGTAACAAGAATAAGTTTTAGATCAGAAATCTGGTACAGCCATAATCACATTGCCGAATTTCGCATAATCCCATATTCATTTACAACGAAAATGATGAAATATTGGATATTTTCTGTTTACCTTTCATGAAAAAGAAAAATTTATATACATACATATAATGGTAGCAGCATGGATGAAATTAGGTATTCGATATTTGTTTAGTGATATACTCTGTACTATTTTTTCTTAAAGAATATCGATAATCTATATCGAAGATTAATCATCTTTATTGATGAATTTTCTTTAAGCCATACTTTAATGCATTTTTAATATGTAACAGTACCGATAAGTGTGGCTGTCAAAGTGCTATACAGTATGTGCAATAGGTAATTTAAATTTAATGTTAAAACATAAATGTTCAATACCAAATACATGCAAAGCCACATAAATAAAATTAATGTTTATATTAAATTTAAAATGTTGCCTTTAGCTGTGTATACATACATCTCAAATCGCATAGAACTCGGTTCAGCAGAAATCATTATCACGCATGTACACTGAAGGGAAATAAAAAAAAAAAAAAAAAAAAAAAAAGAGAACAACGAAAAAAAAAAAAACGCACCTGGATATTTCCCTTTTCTCTTTCTTCAACTGCCAATTTTCTCGTTTAAAAGGAAAATTTTCGCACAGATTTTATTACGGCGTTCTCAACGTACACCTTAAGATTGAGCTCAGTGTTAAAAATAAAATGAAATTGTTAGGAAAATTATAATTTTTGAAAGTATTTTTAAAAATGGCAAGGATAAGACAATTAACGATGCAACAAAGAGCATTAATTTTAGAATGAATATCAAAGAACGAAAAGGCATGCGGTATGCATTGATTAGTAACACTTTCCAACTGTACGTACTTGTTGTATCGTAGAACTTTCAATATTCTTTGCCTACGTTATCACACAACAGAGAGACAGAAGGACTGAAAAGTATACTGATACACTAATTGAATTTAAAGTCACTCTTAGACATTTTGGAAAATGTTAAAAAAGCTTTATGCAAAAGAAAATGCAACCGTTAGATTATAATTGCAGCCCTTAATCTATCAGAATATTTTAGTGTAGCCCTGTAAATCTGAAAGTTAATCATATCACATTCTATACAGAACATTATTTTAGAATATTAACAATACATGTCAATTTCTTTATGACTTTTACAGTAGAAAGTTTTTTAAATGTGATTTTTAAAAATGTCTATCCTAAAACGTAATGTTCTTTTTTTGTTGTTGTTGTTGTGTCTGTACACAAACTACTTGTTCAGGACTTATTAATGTCATTAAATAGGGAACATTCCATAGTGAACTTCATTAATATATATCATTCAGGGCCGTGCCTACACTTTTAGCCGCCCTGGGCGAAAGATTTTAGCTGCCCTCCTAGACAAAAGATTTTAGCCGCCATACTAGGCACTAAAATTATTTCCCTCCTACTGCTTCTGAAAACTATCCTTTAAAGCCAAAAACTGCCGGGTTGCCACAGATGAAAAGTTATCAAGTTTTTTTTTTCTCTGTTTTAAAAATAAGCCTCCAGTGGCCGAGTGGTTATGCGCTCAAAGCTGGTAGACATGAGGTGCCGGGTTCAATCCCAAGTCGCGCTTGTCGGCCTAGCCGATCGGAATTTTCCATGGTTTTCTCTGAAACTTGCGTAAATACGGGCTAGGACCTCTTAGAAATACCCCCACGGAGAGCACTCCCCCTCAGGTCTAGGACCTACAGCAGTCAATCGGCCTTATTCCCAAATCCAATCCAATCCTGTTTTTAAAAAAATCTAACAATTTTAGTAAACCTAATTTTTAGCTGAAATTTTGTCATTTTTAGCCGCCCTCCTAAGCACGGCCCTGATATCATTTTTTAAAAATTCTGAAAATATTTACGGACGCTGGAGCGGAAGATAGACAATCTGACAGACAGATACACAAATTGAAATCATATTCACACTTAAAAGAAAGTGTTAAAACGCTTAATGTAAACGAAAGGGTAATTCCAGCAAATGTTTATTAATAGCTCTTAATGTAACTGAATATTTTTGTGTGGCCCTGTAAATATAATGCTAATCATACTATATTCTATAGAAAATTCTATTTTGTATTTGAATAACATATTTCAATTTCATTAAAGGTTTGGGCAAAGTAAAGTTATTAAAATTTGGTTTATAGAAATACCTCTCATAGAACGCAATGCTTTGGTATACTTTTGAGTGTCCCTGTACACAAAGCAGTGGTCGGATTACTCTATTTTACATAAGAACCATCCGATGGTGAACATAATTAACATATTGCAGTTTCATTAAGATTTGTGTACAGTAAATGTATTAAAATATGGTTTATAGAAATGTGTGTCATAGAACAAAATGCTTTAGAATATTTTCAGGTATCCCTATACATAAACCAGCAGAGATATTCACTCCATTTTCAATAGGATACTTCCAATAGTGAACTTGAATAAAATATATCAGTTTCAATAAGTTCCATAAATATCTACGGGAGTTAGAGCGCAGCCAGACAGAGAGACATCAGAAAGGCGGACAGGCAGACAGATACACAAATCGAAATCATATTCACATTTAAAAAATGTTAGAAAGTGTTAAAAACTTTTAATTTAAACGAAAGTGCAATTGCAGCATATTTCCAATAAAAGCCCCTAATGTAACTGAATATTTTTATGTGAACCTGTAAATCTAATACTAATCATACTATATTCTACACAAAGCATTCTTTTGTGCATATGAATAATGTATTTCAATTTCATTAAGCTTTGTGCAAAGTAAGGTTATTAAAATTTCGTTTATACCTCTCATAGAACGCAATGCTTTGGAATACTTTCGAGTGTTCCTGTATACAAACCAGCTGGGATTTTCTCTATTTTACACAAGAAACGTCCGATAGTGAATTTCAACAACATATTGAAATTTCATTAAGGTTTTTGTGCAGCGAAGGTATTATAATATGGTTTATATAGAAACACCTCTCATAGAACACAGTGCTTTGGAATACATTTATGCCTCCCTGTATACAAACCAGTGGATGTATTCACTCCATTTTCAATAGGGAACATCCAATAGTGAACTTGAATAAAATATGTCAGTTTCAAGAAATTCCATAATTACTTACGGTAGTGAGAGTGCGGATAGAGAGACAGACGAAGAGACACAGATACCCAAATTGAAATAATATTCAAACTTAAAAATTGTTAGAAAGTGTTAAAAACGCTTAATGTAAACAAAAGTGCAATTCTAGCAAATTTTTATAAATAGCTCTTAATGTAACTGAATATTTTTGTGTGACCCTGTAAATCTAATGCTAATCATACTATATTCTGGACAAGCATTCTTCTGTGCATGTAAATAACATATTTCAATTCCACTAAACATTTTGCAAAATAAAGTTATTAAAATTTGGTTTATAGAAATATCTCTCATAGAACGCGCAATGCTTTGGAATACTTTTGAATGTCCCTGTACACAAACCAGTGGTGGTATTTACTCCATTTTTTACAGTAAACATCTGATAGGGAACTTAAATAACATATATCATTTTTAAGAAATTCCATAAATATTTACGGTAGTTAGAGTGCGGACAGACAGACAGACAAACCGAAGTCATTAACACTTTTCAACTTGTTGGAAAGTGTTAAAAATATTTTAATACGTGAAATGGCAAAATAATTAAATGCTAAAGAAATATTTCTGAGAGGGTTTTTAGGGAGATATAAATTCTTTTGACTATTTAAACTGGAAATTATGCTTTAGGAGGCTCATCCAAACGAGATAACTGCAAGTTCAAAAGGAAATTTTTAAAAAATCGATTTGTATCATGTTCAGAACTCGTTCAAAAATATTAAGGAAAAATGTATTGTAAAATACTTTCTTCAAAAACAGGGCAGAAACAATTAAACAAAACAGGTTAAAAACCAAAATATCTAGAAAAAAAAAAAAAAGTTATTAAGGAAAATAATTATAAAAGATCAAGACTTCAGTTGACCAAAAATTAAAAAAAATTATCAATCAATTATTGTGTTGAGCTAGTTTTCTCTGATAAGTCAAGTTTCGTTAATTTCAAGCTCATGAAAAAAGCTAGTAGGACGACGAAAATGGGACCGACTTTATGAAAGATGATAAAATACTCATAAAATAGTGACACATTTTCAGTACATTATGGTACAGAGGTGCATAACTTTTCAAGGAGTTGGGCAAATTTCCATGCTCAAAGGATCAATTAACTAGAAATAAAACACTGTCGTTATAAAAATAGCGTCTGATCGACTATTTTCAAGATATCTCAAACTTATCCACAAACAACATTTCAAGATGATAATGCAACTTGCTAAAGGGCGTCTGTGGTATGTTTATTTGATTCAAATTGTTAGAATTAGCTATCCATTCCCATGATCATATCTTTTTTCACTTTAAGTCAAATCCCACAAAGAATTTCGTAGAACTTCTTCTCAACCAGACCTGGAAATAGTCCTAATGTCAATCTGTTTGAAAATGTTTAGTTTAAAAAAGGGCGGAGGGAGAGGGGTTTGATTCGAAATTTGTAGCCTACAACTTTGCAAGAACTAGAAAAAAATATTTATGATATTTGACACAGTGAAAGTGAAATTAACATAATGCAGAATACATATTTTTATTAAGTAATTGTTTAGACCTGACAAATAAATAGTTCTATGTCATATATTAAAATATAACTTGTTTATTTCATATAATAAATCATAATAGAATACAGAGTAAGTATATGTTTATTACATTACGTTTAAAACGGAAATTTTTTATTAAGTACTTCGTAGAGTGTATTAAAGGAAACTATTAAATTGAAAGTGTACATAGGTATCACTTCCTCTCCTTAGTATTATGCAAGCATCATAGTTTTATTTGTTTCAACCATTAGTTTTTTGAAGGTATTACAAATATATAAGTCAATTTTTCTGCAGTTTTTTTTTTTTTTTTTTGTCCTTTAGTATATATCAATAATGAAAAAAGAAATTCTCGAGTGTTCCAATTATTGAAGTAATTAAGTCCCAGGAATTCCTTGTCAGATACTTTAACTTCAATCCTGTCCTTTCGTGACTTTTCAGTTATCTAAAAAAAAAAAAAAAAAAATAACAATAAAAATAACCTGATCTGTTCTTGAAAATTATAGGCGTTTTAAACCAATATAAAATTCTTGATTCCTGGCACTCCGATGCTTGCTTCATTTTCGTCTACTGGAATAAACAATATATGTCCGAAGAATAATCTACAATGATGTGTGTGCTAATTAAATGAACTAAGAAAAAAAATATTTTTTTTGACTGTGTCTTTTATCTTTTAATGTAAGAGCTTTATCTTGTATACATATATCTGCAAAATACATAATTCGTGGTTAGGAAACCATTTAAAAAGTAGATTTAAGATGGCATGTTCTATATGTAAAGGTCTGGTGCCAACAGAAATTTCTGGAAAATCTGAAAAAGAAAACTAATTGCATATATAGTTGAACATTGGAAAACAATCTGACATGCAATATATGTATCATTCAATGCAGATTTCTTGGATATTTTTTATACTCCTGTGTAACTGGTTAATGATATATTAAATATCCTTTGCATAAAAATGAAACAAACTTGTATGTTGTATACTAAGAGAAATTTTGATTGCATCATTAACTGCGCCTGAATTAGAAATTTACTCTGTAATGCAAGATGATAAAATTATTCATGTTTATGGCGCTAGACTTATACGTATTCTCTCGGAAGTTTTCAGAGTTCCCTATAAAGTGCTTATACCTTCTGATGGTGAATTCGGTAGATGTTTGCCTGGTGGAAACTGGACTGGGTTAATAGGAATGGTGAAACGTTCAGAAGTCGATTTGGCAGTAGGCGGAATATCATTCTCTGCGGAAAGGACTGAAGTCGTCAATTTCAGTTATCCATTTCTTTTTTCCGAAGTGACTTTCATGACTGATAAATTACGACCACTACCTGCAAAACTTTCTTTACTTTATCCATTTTCATTTACAGTATGGGTTTTAATTATACTAAACATCATTTTCGTTTGGTTTGTTTCATTTATCTTCACTAAACGGGAAAAGACGTTTAAGAATGTTGCATTTATGCTACTGGGAAGTTTGCTGGAAAATTCCAGCAGCTTCAAAATAAAGAAAACGAGTATCGCACTTCTTTCAGGCACATGGCTGATATATGCGTTCGTTATTACCAATAGTTACAAAGCGCTTTTACAATCATTTCTCACATTTCCCCCCTCTCACTGAAATTAAAAATGTTCTTCATTTATCGAGGGCTGCAGAGAAAAATGTAGTTACTTGTTTCGCAACCAAAGGTGGCATATATTTACCAATTTTGCTTGAATCAGAAATTTCCCGCGTGAAAATTCTCATCGTATTTTGAAGCTGCAAAATACGAATTTTCAATATGTGAAATTTTCTCATTTTGCAATTTCAAAATAAAATATTAAAAATTAAAAAAATACATTTTAAAAAAAAGTCCGTCAATTTAACAGCTGGGAATTTTCTGAATGTGAAAACAGAATTTAAAAATATGTATTAGTTAATAAGTTATTTGTAAAGAAACTTTCCCCATAGAATAACGTTGGCTTGGGCTTCCGGTGACGGTAAGTGAAGAGGGCCGTTAAATTGATTTTTCTTAAATACTGCATTTTTGAGTTGTGTCACTTTTCTTGCCTTTATGCAATATGTGAAAAAAACTATTAATTGAATCCACATATATTAAGTTAAAAAGGTTTCAGGAATGTAAAGAACGGATGTGTTGCACATGCAAAAAAAAAATCCTGTTAAACATGTAGTATAAAAGTATATCCAATATGAAATATAAACTTTTAAAAGAGAAGCATCTCGAAAAGATTCGATGACTCTCCGTTATTCATATCAGTCTCTCAAATGAAGTTCCAGAGAAAAGACTGCAGTATATATCTTTAATGAATTGAAACAGATATAATGTAAACATCAACATCAGTGCATAACTGAATTCTGATTAAATTTTACACAGAGTATGTGTCATCTGCTATGCTGGAATATGCGCACCATAAAGTTCAAACAAGAATCCAGATACACATTGCAACTGACAGACAGAAGTTTAAACATCAAAATAAAGCTCTTTTTGATTTCTAAGATTGCTTCGGCACATTAGAGTCTAGGAAGCTGCAATCAAACAGATGCACATATCAAACATTCTGTTTTCGACTTTCATGTCTACCAGGTGTCTTTTCATACTGAATCGATGATGCTCTACAACTTTGTAATTAACATTTTTTCCCCCATTTCTTTTGAGGGAGAAACTCAAATTCTGGTATTTTCCACCAGGTGGCATTGTACGGCAGCCATTCAACAGTTAAAAGACTGAAAATGGACTCTTGTGGGCACCTTGTAATTTATTTAGATCTTAATGAAAATCATAATGGAACCTGTTTCAGACCAACACCTTTCTAACAAAAAAAAAAAATATTGAAATTGGAGCACCTGATATGAAATTATATGCTAACAAACAACAACAACAACAAAAACATGCAATTTAAATTAAGAACTTCCTTTTTTATGAAGTCAGTTAAAAATGACTATGTGATAATTGATGTGAACTTTGAACTTTACATAGCATAAGTGTCATTCGCTGCACTACAATGTAGTTCAAGTGTGCTTAATGCAGAAAATTGCAAACAAACAAATGCACGTTTTAAGCATTCCATTTTTAACATCAAAGTCTAAAAACTGTCTTTTTGTGCTAAATTGACGATGCTCTATAACTCTGTAAATGTAATTCACTTTTCCCCCCTATCTTGACTGTTTTTGAGATAGGAATGCTAAATCCACTATTTTTTACCTGGTGACGTTTTAAGTGGTTAAATCTTAAATCTTGTAACACATGGCCACTTTATTAAATCTACATCACTTTTATGACCATAGCTGCAACCGTTCAGCAGTTAAAAGAGTTGGGTATCCTTTTGTCGGCACCCTGTATTTTGTTTAGATCGTAATGATATCACAATAGGACCTATTTTAGACCAAGACCTTTGCAACAAAAAGTATAAAAATCAGAGCATCCGTTAAAATGTTATAAGCTAACGATGTAACCGAAAAAAAAAAAAAAAAAAAGACATACAGTTTGAATTGAGAACTTCTTCCTTTTTGAAGATGGTTAAAAATTAAATCTTGTCTTGTTTCTGTATTATAAATTTCCTCACATAACATTTTAGGATGCAAAAATTTTAATAATTTTGGTTTTTGTCTTTTAAACATATTCCATGATCTTCTATATCTTTCTTTACTACAGTAAATCTTCTTAATTGGCAGTGATTATGTATTTAAAATAATTTTATTTCTCTCTCTCTATATATAAAAAAAAAAAAGAAAAGAGAGAAAAGAAAAACACAAGCATCCAGTAATTTGTCTCAAAAGCTCAAGTTTTGTGCAATACTCATTTATAAATTATACATTCCAATTCCAGGAGCCTTAAAAAATGGGTCAAATGATTTTGTACTTTCAGTCAGAAAGTTAATTTTAATTGCTTGGTGTTTTAACTGAACAAATATTAAGATGTGATGTCTAAATGTCTAACTATCGAAAGAGCAGTTTTTCAGTTGCTTGACTAAAAAAGTCACATTTTGATAAATGTTTAGAAAAACATTTTCACCCTATGCATAGTTTTTACTATATAGAAACTATCTTTCCATCTTAATGAATACTTTTCAAAATAAATAAAATAATAACACTGCTCAGCATGAAAATTGCCCCAACACCATTTTTGGAAATTCTTATGTAAAACAACCTCCTGAATCCAAATAGGACAGCCATGTTGCCCTATCTATCACCTGCCGTTTTTTAGAGATAGCCCCCTATTTTTATCACTTTTCGGTAATTTTATGGCTATAAATTAGATTTTTAGGGGGAAAGGATTATTTTAACTGTTAAATATGTTCTGAGGGACTACAGAGTTAGAAAATTCTAAAACATGAATATTTGTGGCAAGAGGAAAATTTAGGGGGGGGGGGGGGGGGGATTTGCCACTGAAATTATGTATTACATTTCTTATATTTTTTGAATCTATTATTAATGTTATTTATTAAACATTATATATATTTGTTTTTAAGTGTTCAATTAATTCTTTTTCATTCTCCAAATCAAATTTATGACCATAAAATAACCGAACAGTGATAAAAATTGGGGGAGGGGGCGGTGTTCCAAGAGTGACTGGGCAAAATGGGAGTCATATTCGGATTCAGGAGTCATTTTACATAAGAATCAGTTAGAATGGTATCAGTTCTCTTTTTTTTTTTTTTTTTTTTTTTTTTTTTTTCAGCGTAGTGTAATTAGCATCAACAATGTAATATATTTTAATCTCATGAAGCGTTCAAATGCAAGTCCATTTGTTAAACTGGGTACAGTCCACTTCTTCATGAAGTCTAGACTAATTAAAGCATTAAAAAGTAGGCAGGAAGGAAGCATATCATCATCTTATATCAATTCTAGTTTGCAGCAGAAAAGAGAAAATTTCATGGAGGTATTCTTTTTCTCAACTGCTAAATTTGTTAGAACAATCACCCATTTTTTGCCTAGGATTGATTTTAGTAGCAAACAGTTGCTTTTTAGTCGCCACTGGGAACCCTGTTTTAATCGCCAATGGCAGCCTGCAAGAAACTACAACTATCAGCAACATGGTGCACACCAACCTTATGAAACATTTCATTGAAACTTCCTTGACCAAATTAGATACCTTCCACCTCTTCATGAAGTCATATGATACATCATGTTAAATTGGTTAAAACAGTTGCTGATTTTCTGCAAATGATTGTACAATAATCGCTTTTGCTTATATTTAGGCTGAAACAGATAGTGTAGTTGCCCTTTTTAACTGCTAATCACAGCCTCACAAAAACTTAATTTCTATAATTTTTTGATTATTTCAGGCAGGTGTTGGTGATGCAGATGTTAAAGTCGATTGATTACACACGGGTCCTACGTTTCAAAGGAATGCCCTCTGTGAGGGTCCTAGCCCATATTTATGCATGTTTTGGAGAAAACTACAGAAAACTTTGAACGACCAGGTCAACAAACACGACTTGGGATAAAACTCAGTACTTCTTGTCTACCAGCTTTAAGAGCAGAACTCTCACCCATTTAAGCCGTTTTGCTTGTTATATTGCCATTGTGATCGTGTTGTGATGGTAATATAACATATATTTGGCATTATTTAAAATTAATTCAAAATAGTTAAAGTTACAATCATTTAAAATATGAAACTTTCATTAATTAGATAAACAATTTTATATTCAATATTTCATTCAAAAGGTTGCAGAGAAAACACTTAGTCTAAAAACAGTTATTGAAATTTATATAAACTTGATAAAAATGAAGCATCTTTAATTAATTAAAATATTACAAAAACCTTACTTCATTGCTTCATTACTGCTTTCGCTGGAGGGCCCTCAGTGGGAGCTTCGTCAATGCTTTACCTTGTGGAAAGTGACACAAAAGTTTGGTGTTTACTTCGCTCTGCACCTCTCTCCTTGAGCAGGTGGCACCACCAGCCTTTGATTTGTGGTCCTTTACCGCAAAACCAGATAAATTTTTACTGCAAAACCATTGAAATTATCCATAAATTTAATTCTGTTAATGACCATGAATCAAAGGCTGGTTTGGACTTGCAGTGGCGCCACTTGCTGAAGAAGAGAGGTGAAGAGCAAATTAACCCCTTCCGCTCCAGGCTAGCTGTAGTATAAATATGTGAAATACCAGATTATAATTATGGAATAATGCAATACATAACGAAGTAACAATGTGCATTTTGTTGTGAAGTAAATATATTTAATTAATGAAGGTAGTAAATATGAATACATATGAAAGTATTTCAATTATTTATAGCAATGACTGCTGTAAGTGGCTCATCATCACTGTCATCATTTTCGCCATCTTCACTTGTTGTAAAGTCATCATTGGAATCTTCAAGTTCGTCATAATCGGGGATATAATCACTATCCGAATCACTAGAATCAGACATTATTCACAGTTTCAAACACCGGCAAAACACACAAAATCGAGGAGCGAAAATTACACACAACCGCAGCCACGAGAAATCACGAAACAACTGGCGTAGCCAAAACTAATAGGTTACCGAGACTACTAACGCCATCTAGTTGTCAGTAATGAAAATACAATTTCAAAATATCATATGACAAATAAAATAACTCTCTCTGATACCACTACAACGTTGGACTTATTGCATCGTATAATTTCTTTGGACATATGCACGTACGTCTATGGTATTAATGGTCATTAACACTAGGACGTACGCACGTACGTCCCTGGAGTGGAAGGGGTTAAACACCAAACTTTTGCAGTACTTTCCACACAGCAAAACACTGACGAAGCAGACAGCCCTCCAGCAAAGCAGCTATGCAGCCAGTAATGAAGCGATGAAGTAATGTTTCTGTAGTATTTTAATTACTTATTGAAATATTTAAATTTTCCCTTATAACATTCATAATTAATATAAAGCTATTTTATTTCACAATTATTTAAAAATAATTATATTCCGTTGTTAATGAAATTCTAAACACTACCTTATTTGTTAATAAAAAAATTGACAAAAAATCATGTAGCTTTATATTACATAAGTATTATCTTATTTAGACAAAGAAACTTTAGCATTGTGATTCATCTTTCACATATGTGTACCAGAGGTTAACTGAGAAGAGTAATAAATCGGCTTGCTTATTGCTCTAAAGTGTGTACATTATGCTTGCAACCTTTTAAAGTTAAACTGTAATTTTAATTCATTTCTTTGTTAATTTCAAAATTCTAGCCTATTCAGAGAATAATCCACACAAATTTAATCTGCAGTGAGGTACTTTCACAAAACTTTAAATCAACTTTTGGTAAAGAAGCGTCTTCACAAAATCAATTCTCAGCAATATTTCATTCAATATTATAACTGCACATTAAAAATTACTTTAAGCATAGCTGCATCGAATACATAATAAATACTCTCAATTTCAATATTTACTGGAGACAATGGTAGATATCTAAGTAAATACCTACTTACCTAACATGATAAAATTACTCAACCCACATACATACTTATTTTACAACTGTTCCATTTCATTACAAAAACTTTTTAAAACGAAGCTTATTCATAATTAATTAAGTTAAATACCTTATTTGCTTCGTTATTCCTTGGCAGAAAGCCTTTTCGCAGGAGGATCCTCCGCATCAACTGTGCCGACTGTTTGTAGTGGACTGTGACTGTTGACATCTTGGTCTTTATAAAGACCTTCATAACTTTACCTCAGACTTCAGGTTATTAAGACCTTTATAACCTCAAAAACTTTATAAAGTCTTGATAAAGACCAAGACCGAGATGTCAACAGTCACAGTCCACTACAAGCAGTCGGCACAGATGATGCAGAGGATCCTCCTGCGAAAAGACTTTCTGCCATGGAATAACGAAGCAAATAAGGTACTTAATTATACTCCATTGCATTTTTTAAAATATATTTTAAAATTAAATAAATTGATAGGCATATTTTGATTAATTGCTTAGAAGCATTATTAATTTTCACACACGTACTTGATTTTTTTTCATAAATTACTTTATAAATTCACAAATAGAGTACCATTTTAAAAAACCTGGAATAAACTCTGCTATTAGCTGCATACTTTTCAGTGAGTTTCACTAGACTGGTGAACTTTCTTCTCTCTGAGCTTTTGCAGAAGTTAGAGAATTTAAATACACTTCTGCATTTGATCAAGTCTAGTAAATATGTACAATTTTTCCCTGTCCTGCTCATTCCCATACCAGGGATGACTGTGAATTCATGAAAAAATTCTTAAAATTTTAGCAAGAAAAAATTTTCATATACAGATAAGAACCTATTTGCAGGGAGGTCCAATCCTCTGATTACGAAAAATATTAATTTTAATTAGTTTTGACAGTCATATGCAATTGATATTATAGTCTGAAATTTCGGTACTGAAAATGAAATACATACCTAAATTCAGGTAAAGTAAATTACCTGAACATAATAAGGCCGGTCATCCAGATAAAAATATTCCATGGATAGTATTTATTTATTATGCAGTTGAACTGATTAAATAATAAGAATGTTTATTTTAAAGAACCTGGTGTCTATTGTTAATTTTCCTTTTTAATTAATAATCTGTTATCCCCATAGATATAGTAATATACATAGACCTATCATCCCCATGTTATTGAGCAAAAAATTTTGATGCCGAAAAAAAGTTCTAAAAGCAGCCATTAGAGAATATTGAAAAAAAAAAAAGAAAAAGAAAAATGAATGTGAAACTGTATCTGGAGTTTTTCATTTACCTTTAGTAAAAAAAATATTAATAAATTTTATTTACTAAATTATCTGTGTGTATTCCTGTGTGTGATTTACTTGGGGAAAGTAACTTTTCCCGAAAAAAAAAAGGTATCACTTTTTCCCTCTCGCTGATCAATCTATGTCTTATTACTATAGCTATGGTTATCACAGCTAAATAAACACAATATAATATCCCACACAGTCACTTACATCCATAAGACATCTATAAACATGTATAAAAGTTAAAAAATGATCCATTAAACTTCTATAAACATCCTACAGATATCTATTACCACGACAAATGTCAAACTTTTTTACATCCATTAGACGTCTGTTACATATCCGATAAATTTCCAAATCTCCAATAATTGGACTCGTTAAATCTAATAGATATTGAAAATATCTAAATCTTGTTTTGATCTAACAAGTTACATCTATTAGACATTGAAAAAGGCACGTCTAAATTTTGTCTATATTTAAACATCTAATAGATATCTATAAATAATGCAGGATATCCAGGTCTTTTAATGGACATTCTTTAGATATTTTATACCTTTTATGGATCATTGGATTTAATTCAGATATCTAATAGAAATCAGTGGCTGTATGAAATAAATAATAATAAAATTATGGAATGAAATTGTTAATGGAAAGGTTAAATTAGATTTAGCAAGAGTGAAAAGTGGCTAGGTCAAGAATCAAACTTGGGTCATTGGAATAATGCAACAGACCATGAAACTATAACATTTGAGATCTGACTGTTGCTAGACAACTTGTGGGAAAGATGGAATTTTTCATCCGTTCTGTAAATATTTTTGATAGGCTTTTGATTCACTTTTTGCAAAATAAAATGTAACATAGGGTCGAACTCAGCACTTATTGTTTTCCAATTTTAAGAGCAAAGCCTCTCAGCCACTGGTAGGGCGAGGGGTTCCTGAAAAGCATAAAGGAGCCCTTAAAAGCATACTACCTACCCTCATAGACAGCCAAACCTATTATTCTATGGGAAAATTTATTTCTGCAATTACTCGTTGCTTATTATGTTTTCTTAAATTCCGTTTTCACATTCAGAAAATTGATTTTATTTTTAATATTTTATTTTTGAGTTTTAAAAAAGCAAAAATTTAACTAAGTGCATTTTTTAAAAGAAAATAAATTGTGAAAAATCAGTTTTTTAAAAATGAGTACTAATTTAATGGTTTTGAATTCGTAAATTTTTTGGGTGCGGAAAAAGAATTAAGAAAAAAAAAATATATTAGGTAATGAGTAATTATGGAAACAAATTTCCCCATTGAATAACTTAGGCTTTGACTATCTGCAATGTTAGATATTGTATGCTCTTATGGTTGCTATGGTTTTAATGCACTCTGCATACTCTGCATTGTTGCACACTTCATCAGTGATCACTAAAACTATAAAATTTTTAAGCATGATTTTTATGAGTAATGAGGACATATTACTTTTATCATTATAAATAACTGGACAAACTATGAAATAGTAAAAAAAAAAAAAAAAAAAAATCTCATTACTGGTAAAAATACCAATAAAGTAATTTATCAAAATTATGCATGAGCCAACAATTTACTTAGACATACAAATATATGCATAGAATGTTAGAAATAATTTTATATTTTGTAAAAACACTAAAAATAAATAAATAAAAGATTGAAGTAAGAAAAAACAAAACAAATAAACAATTCATATGAACATTTAATATTTTTTTTTATTTAATTTAATTTATTTACAATGTTCTTCAACACAAGTCTTATAAGTAGCTGCTCAAAGATAAACTGAAAAATATTAGAATTTGGTACAGACCAATTTAAATTTCTTTCAAATCCCTTAAACTGCCAAGAATGCATATATGCATTGTATAGTGAGAGTGTTAATTTCACCAATGATATAAATATACCATCATCCACAACTTGCTGCGAATTGTAGAACTATACCCACTGTTTTGGAATGCAAAAATTTCTCTTTTAACAGAAATTTGTTTGAAATATTTTTTTTCTTACTGAATTTAAAACGTTCTGTTTATGAAACAGTACCGATTGAAAATATCGTAACTATCAGAGAAATACTTGAAGCCTGTTAGCCCACTAGTTGAAGGTAGAGACCACATTGATTATATGCTTTAACTTCCTGTAACTCCACTTTATAAATTTTATACAGTATTTCCCTACTTTATAAATCACCATAACTGTGGAAATAGACGGTGGTTAGAAAATTTTACCACTAAAAGAGATTCAGAGGTAAGAGGTAGCTATAAAATAGTTGACAACCCCAGTGTTTGATAATTACTGTTTTAGTGACAGATCAACAACTCTCGAGGCCCGGGACAAAAAATTTCACTGGGGGTTTCCCCTAATTGAAGCCCCTCCTATACTGAGTCCCTTTCCTCTTCTTCACTTAAATTTATTACTATAAAAAGGCATTAAGTAAGTTTTAAGATTGATTCAGTAGCCAAACCCAACAAGAATGCCAGGGACATTTGGTCCCACTTGCTTTGCCTTAGCCAGGCTTTACATAAATAATTTTTTTTGTTTTTGGAGTTGTCACTCAATGGTCACATTTTGTATATTTAGTCTCTTTAGACAGGAACCTGCAGCTTAAAGAAAAATGCAGGGAGTTTTTCAAGTTAAAATAATGGTGCGACATCATCACCAGATATATATACTTAAAGTTTAAGTTTCTTCGAAGGTCCCCCTCATGACTAGAGGCCCGAAGCAAACTGCCCATCTCCACCCCACTCTTGATACGTCACTGTATTGTTTATTATCTTGAACCCCATTCAGCGGAACTCAGCATTACTTTGCAAAAAGAAAATTCTGATTGCAATGGTAATTTTTTATAATATACCACTTGAAAGCTTCTTATTTATTTATTTTTAGTGGCACTCATTCTATTTTTGGACAACCAGGATCAAATGAAAACACAGCTGATACTTCTCATTCAGTTTTTTTCCTTCAGTACTTTATATTCCGATAAAAATTAACGGTTTACATATAATTACTGACAACCTTGGTTAGTTGATAATTAATGACATAAAGTCCAAGAAAACATGTACCAGACAAGTTCAAACGAATAAAATAATTTACCGAAGATCAGATTTGTCAAAGGTTAAGACTAAAAAATTTCTTTTTCTGTACTTTTCTAAGAAAATATTGTATAAAATCGACATTCTAGTTAATAAATTATAAAGAATGAACAAAAACATATAGCAGAATAATTAAGAGAAATTTTTTGACTTTTATTTTTAATATATTCTATATTTTAAAAATTATACTTTATCATTTCATTTTAAGAATTTTTTTTTTTTTTTTTTTTTTTTTTTTTAAATTAGTAAACTGCTTTTATTCTTACATACCAAAATAATGAACTTTGTAGCAAATCATGTATGATATTTTTGGCAGTTAAGGCGTATTTAGACGTGGATTTTAAATACATTTTTATTACATAAAAATGCATGTCAATCTAAAAAACATTTTTCTTTTTTAATTTAAAATGTTTAGATGATGTATAATGTAACCATATATAAGCAACATAAACAGTTTTTCTAAGCAGCAAATACATGAAGCAACATCAGTTACATAGCTTAAATTATTTAGATATGTATTTATAAACTTTTATGCATGCAATACATACATACATAAATATTATGCGAATGGGCATCAAATGCCCTTCTAACATTAATTTAACATTTCACAGTTAAGTAAATTTGAATAAAATGTATTATGGAGCAACACATATTTTCACATAATACAGATGTTTTAATAATTCATAGTCAATAAATATTTTATTGACATCTATCACAGACAGCATGTATTTAAAACACAACACTCATGTAATATCATAGCTCTTTATACAAAAAACAAAGTTCCTTCATATACACTTTAAAAATATATATTCCCACCCCCTGAAAAACAAACAAATAATAATTAATATAACAGATTACTAAAATTGCTGGATAAGCCCAAATAACATCATTTACGAACTTACAAATTAAAATGCCTCACTGCACATAAGCATAATAAAATTATATTTTTTAACATAAAATACAGTCATTTTTTAAAAACTCTCAATTTTATTTTCGTCTTTTATCAATAACTTATTAATTCTTTAATTTTTTACAAACATTAAGCCTGTCATTACAATTTTTTAGAATAATTTTTGCTTTCTTTAATGATTTTGCATTGTTTCTAATTTTTCATATTTAATTTTTTGGTAAATACCTTAACACATCTTCTCCTAAAGACATGCTCAGGATATCCTGAGGATGAAAGTACATCCAATGGACATCCACAGGATGTACTATGGATAAGTGTGCTGTTAGAGTAAGCATATTGGGGGAAAAAAGGAAAAAAAAAATCGATAACTGAAAACTGAAGTATTTTGATACGACTAATGATAATTTCATTTGCTCAGCCATTTATAACAAAACGGAAAATTTTACAGATAAGAGTTTACAATCACTTACACTTTTACATTAACTATAAACTACCAAGGGTTTTTATAGAGTTTAAACAATCCAACTACACTCACAAAGGAGGGGAAACAAGACCATAATTGACAAAGTTTGTTAAGAATAAATGATTAATTGCAATACACCAAGAGATAACAAGTGCTAAATAACTGAGTTATGTAAAGTCAAATTTTTCATTTATGAATACTGTTCTGAACAGGTCAAAAGCAATATCTACACATTTTTTGCTTTTTGTCTCTTGCATTTTCGCATTTATCTTAATTTTATTTTTACAATGCAAACACACATTTATGCGGTTTCCGCTACAAAAGTAACACTTTTTTTAAACAATGGCATGCACATGACACCAACAATTCCAATGGCGTCTACAAACGTATTTCTACAAATATCTCAAAAACACCTCTTTTGTAGATATTGCCATTGATTTGACCAAAGCAGAATACTATTTTAAACAAATATATTGGCTGATTTTTATTCTTTACTTTGCAAGAAAAATGGAAAATTAAGGAAAAGTTTCAGTAAAATTAAATTAAAAAAAAAAAAAAAAAAAAAATTGTTTCAATTCTAAGTTTAGAACATTTTTAGCTTACGTGTTTTTAAAACAATATTTCAGTTTATCATGATGAATCAATAATTTATGTTTAAACCATTTGAACTTTTTCAAAAAAATATATTTTAAACAACTTAAGTGATTCTTATCAGTTGAGATTCAATTAGGAGTTTTACAGATTTGACTGTGCAGAAAATGTTACAGAAGTTTTCAGCCATAATATGATTTCATTCGCAAGAATTTAAGCTGTAATCATTGCATCATCATAAGTGTCATCAAAATCATCTTTATCAACAGCTTCTTCAATGAGTGACCTTCGAGACCATAGCAAGTTCAATATCAGGCTTAGCAAGAAACTCTGAAAAGACACGAAGAATAAGAATTTTGCAAATAAACATAATAAATTACAAAATTTGCATCAATTGTTTTTAATATACCACCCTTCACCAGACAATAACAAGGTGGCTAACATTAAAACTTTTCCACATTTTCCCTGATTTTTCCATTACTATTTTTTACCATTTTTTACCAGATATGCTGTTTATTTCCTAAAAAAATTTTATGAAATTAGCAAACAATTTAGTTATTTACAATAACAAACTTTCAAATATGGCTTATTTCCACAAAATTTGTCAAAATTCCATGACTTTACATGACTATTCCATGACTTTTCCAGACTCACATTAATTCCCTCATTTTTTCCTGATTCCCTGCTTTTCCCTGACTAGTGGCCACCCTGAATAATAAAAATAGGCGTGAGCACAACATGAAAGCAGTTATGCACCAAACATAGTATGGTGTAGTGGTGCACAACTTTTTTAGGAGTGATGGTACTTGTACAGCACATTGCAATAAAGAGTGCCACTCAATCCCAATACAGCTGATAGGGGCATGAAGTTCAATTATCGAAGTTGTTGTTGTTGCCGTATGCAACTCAGAAATTCCGAGCCCAGAATTGCATATAATGTTATATTATATGTATTATATGTACAATTATATGTAGTTGTACCTTCTTGATATAAATTAGTGCCAGTTAACTCTTGGTGCAAATTGCGTAACAGGTGCACTACTATATTGCAATTTCTTGCATTTAAAGGAAGGCTATATCTCAGGTTCTGTTGGGTATAATCGAACAAAACTTGATATGTAACACAGTTATTATGAAACATTATGCTTATTCAATTTGGGTGCATATCGGCAATTTTCTCCTGTTAACAGGAAAACTATCTCTGAGATTCTATTATATATAATTGCACAAAACTTGATATGTGAGAGGGTTATAAAACACTACACTGATTCAATTTAGGTGCATATCAGCCTACAGGTGATGTGGCTGTACAGGATTTTACTCCATGAATAGGAAGGCTAAATCTCAAAGTATATTGCATATAACTGCACGGAACTTGATATGTGAGACAACCATTATTTAAATGAAAGCTGATTTAATTTGGTTATATATCAGACGACAGGTGGCATTGCTATTATAATTTTCCATACGGTTACATCTCAGCATCTGTTGATTAAAATTTCATCAAATGCCACATGTAAAATCCTTATTATGAGAAATTATGAATAACCTGTTTTTGTGCATGTTAAACAGTAAGTGGCAATATTATATAGGATGATATAGAAGAAAGTTTTGTGATGGCCACAACATAATAGTTTTGTTATAAAATTATATGCAGAAAAAGTTAGAATACAGGGGCAATAAGAGATTTGATATTGGTGTATCAATTTCAAACAATAATTTTTATTTTTATTTTATTATTATTACTTTTAAATGTAACTTAGCTTTTGATTTATTTATCAAAAATAAACTACAGTAGGTGTTCAAATTATTAGAACTTTTTTTTTTTTTTCTTTACGATTTTTGGTTTTTTTTAGAAACATAATGGTCAAAATGGCCCAGGACTTCAGACATGCAAAGAACATTTAAAAACTCACATATTTTCCACTATTCATTTAGTTCAGAGTGCACAAACCACAAATTGAAGAAGAGTGCTCATACTTTGGATCACCCTGTATCATAAAAAGTTACAAATGACTTGTAACTTTAACATATTGTTGCCCATACTATGTACAATATTTGTATGTTTTGGTGCGGGAATTGTGCAATTATTTAGATAGATATAACTTTTTTTGAAAACTTTTTCGCTTATAACTAGAACAGATTTTCATAAAACTTTACAAAATTTACGAAAAATGAGAAAAAATTAGAGAAACACTGTTCTGAAACATAAAATTCCCA
This sequence comes from Salticus scenicus, assembly GCA_963930645.1. NCBI lineage: Eukaryota > Metazoa > Arthropoda > Arachnida > Araneae > Salticidae > Salticus > Salticus scenicus. The sequence continues at coordinate 32,371,695 of OZ005652.1, read as the reverse complement.
CAGGTAATATTCATTGAGACATGAGCATTTATATTTTATATTAGTAAATATTGTTTTAGTACGCATGCGTGAAAGACAGAAATTTTTTTATTGCTTAGGTTGAAAGCTAGATATATTGAGCAACTTTTGTCAAAAGCTTTGAATAGAATAAAAATTAAGCAAACTGTCGGGAAAAAAAAAAAAAAAAAAAAAACAGGCTAGATTTTAGGTATTTTTCAGAGTTGAAATTTTTTAAGGGGTTTTACCCATGCCGTGCAATTAATTTGAAGATCCAGTTATTTCAACCACATTATAAAAATTCTTTTTTGTGAAAAACCCCTTACAGGTTTATAACTTTAACATATTTTTATTTATTTACTAAGATTTGTGAGTTCATAAAGGGTTTTTCACAAAAAAGAACTTTTGCAACATGACTGAAATAATTGGATCTTCAAATTAAAAACGCAGCATGGGTAAAACCCCTTATGAAATTTCATCTGGAAAATACCTAAAATCTAGTTTGTTCTTTTGCCAACAATTGGCTTAATTTTTATTCTATTCAAATGAGCTTTAGACAAAAGTTGCTCAATATATCTAGCTTTCAACCTATGCAATAAAAATTTTTCTATCTTTCACGCATGTGCAGTAAAACAATTTTTACTAATATAAAATAAAAATGCTCATATCTTAGCGAATATTACTGGTGGGAATTTTATGCTTCAGAATAATGTTTCTGAAATGTTTTGTGAAATGATCTGTAAATTTTGTAAAGTTTTAAAGAAATCCGTTCTAGTTATAAACAAATATGTAAAAAAAAAAAAAAAGAAAAAAAAAAAAAAATGAAATTTTTTTTATATCTGCCTAAATAATTGTGCAATGCCTGCACCAAAACATACAAATATTGAATTGTACATAGTATGTACAACAATGTGTTAAAGTTACAAGTCATTTGTAGTTTTTTATAATACAGAATGATCCAAAGTATGAGTGCTCTTCTTCAGTTTGTGGTTTGTCCCCTAATTGCACTCTGAACTAAATCAATAGTGCAAAATGCGAGTTTTTAAATGTTCCTTTCATGTCTGAAGTCCTGGGCCATTTTTTGTCCAGTATTTTTTTAGAAAAAAAAAAAAAAAATTAAAAAAAAAAATAAAAATTAAAATAAAAATTAAAAAAAAAAAAAAAATTCTCATAATTTGAATACCCACTGTATATATTATAGAAAACTTAGTTATTCTAGCTAAAACCTTATCAATTATTCTATAAGGGAAAAAAAAAAAAAAAAAATAAGGAAAGCAATGTTCCTTTTACATATGAAAAGAACTATTTAAAAAATTATTCAAATCTGGTAGATTGGTTTAGAAGGAACTTTAAGGTTAAAAAATTCATACTTTCCAGAAGGCTGAAAAATTCACATATATATGTGAATCTACTATTATTATTTTATTCATGGCTATATTCAAATACTAGATTGAAAATATTAATTGACTGATACTTACACCAAGAAATCCCCATGTAAGCCAGAAGTAAGCACAACTAAATATCCAAGCTTTGAAAGCAAATGTAAGCAAAAACATCGCTGATCTGGTCATTATGCATTCATCTGTATGATACAAGAAAAATAATTACATTTGAAATATTTTCTAATAACTAATAGCTAATAACTATGTATACTATTGAAGCATGGAAAATATATACAAAAATGGCAAAATAAACCAAATTAAAAATAATTATTCACCATAATGACTTTTAAAGCACTTTTGACCCGATTTTGCGGCCATCTTCAGCAGGGTTGACAAACTGGGCCCACCAACAAAAACCCAGCGGGTTTTTGTTAAAAAATATTTATAATTCACAAATCCCATCTATAAAGTATAGAAAACACCTTACCTTTTAAGAATAAACTCTTATTTTTCTTTCTAGAAGATAGTATTAAACATAAAAAGTAACTACAGTTATAAATATAATAAAAGCAAGTTTATCTTCTATAATTGGTTCAATTTTCCTTTTAAAACCGAATGATATTTTTGTTTAACAGCGGACATAAATGTTGTCCAGAATCAATATTTAACTAATTAAATTGTTTAGTTTTAAAACTTTATAATAATTTTATTTTAATTTTAGTAGCAACATAATTATAAATCTAATAAAATTTTCTTCTATAAGCATTTCAACTATAAAAAAAAAAAGGAAAGAAAAAGAAGAAAAAGGATAAATCAGTGCAACTTATTTTTATAATTTAAACTAGTTGGCATAAGTGTACTCTGCTCAGTTCCCCATCATACATATGTTCTTATAAATTTCTAGTACAGGACATTCTCTTAACATGATTATCATGTTAAGAGAAATGAATTTGACCAAACACTTGACACAGTGACAGAATGAAATCCCCGCCTAATAGGCTATCCACCGTTCACTTCGATATATTTATCTTATTCTATCTATTAATTTATTTCATTAGGGTCAATTTTGTAGTTTCATTTGCATATTACTATTTTCAATGCAACAATCCTCAAAATGCATCTTTATATGGGCTATTGCCCCATTTTGCTATGTTCAAAAAAATCTTAAATTACAAATAACTTGCGAAATTTTCCTATTAGAATATTTGTAGTCAATCATGTTCAAACAAGCATCATATATGTTATTTTGAAGTTGTCTGATATATTTATGATCCTCAAAATGGACGTTTATGCTCAATTTTGCCCTATTCTGCCCTTTTAAGTAAATCGTAAATTCCAAATAATTTATGAATTCTTTAAATTGGAAAATTCATACTCTATGATATTCATACCAGTATCCTAAATAACATTTCAAAAGTGGTCTGACATCTTTACGGTGAAAATATCCCTAAAAATTGAAGTTTATGTGAAATTTTGCCCTATTCTGCCATGTTAAGAAATTCGTAAATTTCCAATAACTTGCGAAATTTTCAAAGTAGTATGTTTCTAGTAACTGATGTTCATTACGCCATCAAAACTCATATTTTAAAACTGATCTCACATTTTTTTCATTAAAAATTTTCCATTTAATGCACATTTAAGTGAAATTTTGCCTTATTCTCCCACGTTAAGAAAAGCATAAATTTTTAATAACTTACGAAGTTTTTTAAACCGAGGTCAAAAAATTTCATGATTATCTAAGTTCCCCATACCTATAGCATGAGGGGAACTAAAAAATTTAAATGATATGTATTGTACTTAAGAATTTAAATTCTTTTATTTTATCAGTTATTATCATTAAGAATATTTATTTTGAATAAGCATACATTAGAATAAAATATAGCTTAATCTTACTAATTAACACTATTTTAATATTAGAATCAAACAAATTTTTATTTCTGAGATAAATATTAGATTAATTATTAGTTTGTAGTTTAATATAATTAGGTGTATTACAACTAATATGCTAAATAACATATCTAACATTACAATGCAAATGTATTCCAGCAAAAAACCACAAAAGCCCAGAAAATCCTGGGTTTTTGCCAACCCTGATCTTCAGTAATGCTGTAGCTTTGTTTACACTTTTTCTGACTTTTGCTTCATTACTTCTCTTCAGTTCATCTATCACCAGTCTTGAGGAATAATGCTGTATTCATGGTCATTAGTTGCTAGGGAACAGGTTAGTATTTCTATTGCTTCACATTTAAGAGCATAAGTATATGAGTTATAATTAGCGATTTTTTGGAAGTTAATGGAATTAATGTCTATCGGATTATTGATGTTAGCTCTAGAGAAGGCAGTTGAAGGTTTATTAAATTTTATGTCAGCTAGGTGTTCTTTAATTTACTTTAATTTCATAAATAACGAAAAAGCTACTTATATTGGTATGACGAAGAGAAAAATTAAAGATCACGATAAAAAAAAAAAAAAAACACCTAGCTGCCATAAAATTTAATAAACCTTCAACTGCCTTCTCTAGAACTAACACCAATGATCCAATAGACATTAATTCCATTAACTTAAAAAAAAATTGCTAATTATAACTCATATACTTATACCCTTAAACATGAAGCAATAGAAATACTAACCTGTCCCCTAGCAACTAACGACCATGAACACAGCATTATTCCTCAAGACTGGCAACCCATGATAGATGAACTGAAGAGAAGTAATGAAGCAGATAAAAAGACGGAAAAAGTGTAAACAAAGCTACAGCATTACTGAAGATAGCCGAGAAGTCGTGCCGAAAGTGCTTTAAAAGTCAATATGGTAGATAATTATTTTTATTTTGAAATTAGGCATTTAAAAACAAATTTTTAATGTATAAACCAAATCAGTTACTAAGCATCGTGACATTTTTTATTGCATTTCTTTTGATTTCTTCTGTGTTAAAGCTTTATATACTTTTGTGAAATATTATGTAATAAACTTTCATAGATGCTAATAAAAGCACATTCATTTCGCTCTTCAACTATTTAGGAAAGCTGGAATCTTTTTCCTACCTGGAGGAGCATCCAAAGAACATTGAGTAACTTCACATGTCGAATTCACAATCTAGATTTAAAAGAAGAAAAAAAATCAATCAATAAATAAACATTGTATTCAAAGAATATAAAACAGCTCATTTTGCAGTATAAAGCAATTAAAAAAATGGTATTGAAAAGTGAAGAATAAACAATGACTGAAAAGTTCTCACATAAATTTTTCTCTATTTATTTAATTTTTTATAGTATTTTGCTGTTTTGTTTCCAATTAAATCTAAAATATTCTTTCTAATTTCCTTTAACATTATTACTATCATCAAAATGGTTAAAGTCTTTTGCTTTTTGTAATGTACTCTTTCACAATGAAGAAATGGATTACCAGTGAAAATTAACTATCCGACAGATTTACACATTCTAGCATCGATTTCTTATGCTCCACATTTTTAACTTTCTTCAAAATAGTTGAAACGATCATATGGTTCTCTCGACTGATTAAAAAAAAGAGCATTGGTTTTTAACAAAAATGTACGATTCCTTTAACTAAGTAGATTATCAAATCAAGTCATATCAGGATGAGAGAAACTCAAAAAAAAAAAAAAAAAAAAAAAAATCTGTTTTTTACACCTATTAGTACAATTCTTTTTTTTTCATATTCAGTTTTATTTTTTAATTCAAAAAATGTTGCATTCCATTTCTCACTTTCTAAATTCTTTTAAATTAGAATCTTTCAATAATTTAAATAATAACAGTTTGGTGTATTTACCTCTTTTAATAAACTTTTTTTTTTTTTTTTTCATTCCTTTACTTTAATTTCAAAATCTTATTGTCATGTGAAGCAAATAAAAGTTTTTTACAAAATAAATAAATAAAATAAATAAATAAACAAATAAATACAAATGCATACAAGGACATTTATCTTAAACTTTGAGGAGTCATTAATGAAAACATACTTCTTTGCAATACGTCTGATGTCCATATGTGGCATAAGTGGGAAGTACTGCAAACATCAGGATGTGATAAGCAAAAACAGCAAACATCAGAATAAAACTGAGCATTATCAAACCTTGAGGTGGAGTCCTTTTAGGTCGTACTTTATACATCTAATAGTTAGAAAAAAAAAAAAAAAATTATAATAAATTTATGAACAAAGAATATAATTTATAAAATATGTTAAATTAAACTACAAATACATCAATATTAAACATTTTCTTTAAAATTAGCAAACCCATGTAAAAATTCCATATATCCACATATTTTCTTTTTGGCATATTATTCAGTAACTTTTCATTTGAAGAATGCAAAACTATTTGATGCATCTGGTGATTCCAACAAATGGTAAGATCGAGCTATAGTGACATATTACTTTTCCGTAAATGATTCAACTTCTGATTTCAGATGTTTTGTCAAATGTTTGGAAAAATTCCTGATGAATTATTCTGAAACTTTGGGTATGTAAAAAACATGTGGAGTTATACCTCATATATTTCCACATATGTTTTGCCCCAAAGGGGAAAAGGAGAAGTGACAAATTAAATAAAAACAAAATGTTTGAGATCACCCTGTAAAAAGTGATGATTGAAATGCATTTTGCTGTAGCATGTGTTTATGAGGTTTCTTTTAATTATCTGTATCCTTTTTTATGAGACTGGTGCTTACATTCATAGAAATATAAGGATTTCTTTAAAAAAAAAAAAAAAAAAAAAAAAAAAAATGTTCATTATAACATGCAGAGTACATTAAATCCTATGCAATGCCGTTTTTTAAGAAATTTGATATAGGTACATCATAAGGCTCCTATATATACGAGCTGGCGCATCAGGCATTTTGTTGCCTTAGGGTTGCCACATGTACCCAGCGCATTTCTTTGATAAACAAACCACAAACATTTTTTTAATCATCTTACGTTACTTTAGAGTAACTTATTTTATTATATTTCATAATTTTAGCTAAGTAAACCATGATATGGAAGTTTGTTTAGCGATAAACTGCTATAATCATTCAAGAAGTGAATATAAAGTGTTCACAGACCTTCTATTACTGTGTATTTGAGTTTTGGTGACATTTTGTAAAAGAAACAGAAACCGCCCTTAACAACACATCGTACATCCATAGGATATCCTCAGAATAAAATGACATCCTGAGAATGTACTGTGAAAAAAATGTGTTTTTAGGAATATTATTGTTGCTTATTGCTCTTATCTTGACCGGATTAGCTTCAGATCAAGATTTCTTAAAATCATTAGGGAAGCGATAAGGATGCCAAGCGGGAATGCTGTCCTCTTCAGAGGCAAAAAAATGGCGGTGATGCGCCGGCCTATTCTTTTATTTAGGGGCTCTAGCACATCATACTGCGATCAGAATATAAAAATGTTAAATATCTCATTAAATATTTCTCAAATGGTGTCTTTAAATGGAAAAGTACCATTTTGAATTTTATTTTTTAATCAGAAATATAAAATAAAGCTATACAAAGACATCCTCTTTATCTATTTTTCATTATTTCAGTTTACTAGTAAGAACACTGATTTCAGAATTTTTTTAAATTTTAAATATAAAAATAAACTTTTTCATTAATTTTTAAAGAACTGCAAACGTATTAACATTAAAAGTTTGCCCAAATACATTTTCAGTGTTATATTACATCAGTGGCGCACCCAGAATTTCTGTCTGGAGGGGGCTGAAGAATATTTGGGTCCTGTAGTACTGTAAATAGGTTTAAGGGTATATACGCACACATACATATAGTAAAGAATCTGCTTTAAGTATTTCTTTTGAAATAAGTAAACGAATGAATGAAATTGAATTTAAGTTGAATAGTGCAATCAAGGAATTTATATCAGTATATAACCTGGTAAGTTACAGTAGTTCGGTCAGTTGCGTTTGGCACTGAGCTTGTAAACATAAAGTTGTCTGTTCATATATGATTAAAAAAATATATATTGTGTACAATATGACAAGCTAGTGAACACAAAATGCGTCCGAAATAAAATGCCCTCCCCCCCTCCCCATATTTCTATTGCAAATAAAAATTGATCAAATTTAATACTCTTTTGCGTTGCTTCACATGCATATGCAGTAATACTTAAATTAAGAAATTATTATAATTATAGCCAAATAAAAGTTACAGTTGTGATATGTAGGAATTATAACAGAATTTCAGTGTAAATTTTTACGTGGCTATTTTTATTTAATTATCTGGAGTATTGGGGTGATGCTTCTAGGTTTGTTTAACAGAAACAAGTCGGGCGCGTAGTCTTTGTGGGTGTTAGTCAACACAGCAAGCAGGGGGCAGAAAGAACCTCTTAATATCCTAAAACATTAATTCTATTCTAATATATAATATATTACTTATAATTTTAATTTGTTTAGTTAGCGAATATATCAAGCGTTACCTTTCTGAGTTCATTACAGGATATTGTATTCCAGTATAATATTTATATATATTATGAAATTTGAATTTTTATAACAGGAAAAAATTGCATTATCCAAAAATGGAGCTTAGATCTCAGTGACATCAGAGGCAAACATGAAAACTGTGCATGGACCCTACTATATGTTCTACTTACCATGATTAAAAAAAAAATAATAATAATAAGTGACCCCATCCTCAGAAGCATCTGTAAAATATCTTAACATATTATTATCGGGGTATTTTCCTATTTTGAACAGTAAATTACGCCTTTTGGCATTCCTCTAAATCGTTATATTTTTAGAGAAATAATTTTGCATATGTGAGATTAAATTTGAGATTAAAGTTTTATCTTCAGCAATTGATGTGAAATTTCACTGGCACGTATATGTGCTAGTGGCATATAAAGAGTTTAGTGACTATGCAAATTTCATTTTTAATTTAAAATATTGTTTTAGAGGAACGACTCAAGAGCAGGGCTAATTTTTATTTTATATCAAACGAGAATTTTCATTTGCCGATGCGAATGTGTTAATTTTGCCCAAGGACAAAACAAACTTTCACAAAGATGCTATAAATATTCATGAATTAAAATATAAAATTGTATGAGCCTGGTATCCCATTTTTCTGACAAATACATCCCCGCTTATTACTTTAATTTAACTTTTTCGTTTTAATTTTTGATTTCCTTAGATTGTAATATGTTTAATCTCACTCATTTATTTATTTTCTTGTTTTCTTGTACAATTCTACTCACACCAGTAGCTATATTTACTTTCTACTTTATAAAGTTTTTCTTTTCATTTTAAATGATTTTGTGCGTTGCCGCTTTGACTGCAGCACTCGTGCTTACTTTATTCGCCTGATGAAGGGTCGTGTGTTTTTTCGACACGAAACAATTGTTGCGAGTTTATTGCATTTTATGGTGTTTATTCAAAGTTTGTAAGTAATAATTTTTACAACGCCAGTTTTGAGGTGCTTCTTTATTAAACATCCCCGCTTACTTCCACATCAGATTGCTTCTTCTGCCTGACATTTTAGACATTCCCTCGATTTCATGATAACAGTATATGCTTTAGGGCCTTAGAAGCCGATTCCTAAAAATTGCAATGGAATGGCTAGGGTATCTTTCAGATAAAAAACAAAAGAACTAGTTCATTGTTTTTGTGTTTGAATGTAAAAATGTAAAAATTTCCTAATATTTAATGTATAATTTATAAACTTTATTTTTGCTTACAATATCAGTGTTTGAATAATATTTTTTTCATGCGTATCTAAAGTTTTTTACCATGTTAGCTGGTTCTGGAGGGGGCTTGAGCCCCTTAAGCCCCTTCTGTGGGTGCGTCACTGTATTACATTCATTGTTATGCATTTAGAAAGTCATAAAAAAGAGATGTTGGTATTAGAAATAATCTATATAGTTACCGGCACAAATAAACAACAGATTCCAAAGTGGCGAATTCCTGATATAGTGCAAATGACAAGATACATGATGATCATAAAGAATAATATGTAATCCATAGGGAAAATCTGAAAAAAAAAAAAAAAAGAAAGAAAAATATAAAAAGAAAATAAATAATTTATACTTTTACTGATAATATTAAATTAAAACTGAATATTTATGAACTAAATATTGATATAAGAATTACAAGAGAATTAAAAAAGTTGTAAATATACATATATGAGTGTGAACAATAAAAGTTTGAGGACTGGTAAGTTATACCATTTACTACAATAAGATGGTACAAGCATTAATATATTTATAAATGTTTATACCCCGGGTTTGGAGTAAAATGGCACAGGGTACTATGAACCACACGTAAAATGTAAAAAGTATATTAGTGTAGTGTGTTTTTTAATAGTATAAAATGTAGAACATATTATATTTGTTTATTTATGTCTTTGATTCATACAAATAATGTATTATTAATAAACACTAAAATTAGAAAATGATACACCAAGCGATTTTTGCGTCACTGAAAGTGAAATTTTAGGGTCTGGAAAATTCATCATTACAACATCTTGAAAATTTACAAGAGAGAAAACAACACTCTTAGGAAAAATGTAGATATCTTGATTAGTTTTCATTGCATGAATCTTACAGAAACAGATTCCTTCTCATTTATTTCTGTGATTAAGCCAATAAAATGTCTTTTTTGTCAAATTTTTGATGAAAATTTATTTACACATTTTATTTTAGTAGTATTAAAATTAGCACCTTGTTGAAAAATTATATCCTCATCACTGTATTCTGTATCACTATAAACACACATATTCTCAGTAACACTCAAACTTTATAATAGATATTTTTGCTTTGAAACATGATGTGAGAATTTCAGTTTTATTTTTATCTTTAATAGAAGCTAACTTTTTTTTCTAAATTTCTTCTATCTCTCACTGAAGAGGCATTTTTTTGTTTATTTATTATTTATTTCTTCTTCAATATGTGCAAGCGCACATACACATAGTGGCATACTAAAGCTGGGGTGGAGGCAGCGGGCCACCCCGGGCCTCTTGTCATGAGGGAGGCCTCTGAAAAAACTTATGCATTAAGCGTATTATCGGGTGAAATTGTCGTGCCATTAATTTAAATCGTGCCATTCACTGTAATTCTTCATTTAAACAAAGCCTGATTAAGACAGAGTAAGCAGAGCCTACAGGGTGGCTAGCATTTAAACCTTTTCAAATTCCCTGACTTTTCCCTGACCATTTTTCGAGATTTTCCTTTATTTTTCCCTGACTCTCTCATTTATTTTCAATGAAAATTTCACGACACTAGCAAAAAAATTTAGTGATTTAAAATATCGTTAATAATTTAATGATTAATATAGCTTTTTTTACAAAATTTGTTAAAATTCCATGACTTTAAAGAAAATTCCCTGACTATTCCAGATTTACTAAATTCCCTGACTTTTCCCTGATTCTTTGATTTTCCCTGACTGCTAGCCACCCTGAGCCAGTGCTTCTGTTCTTTTTGTTAGGTTTGGCTTCTGAATCAATCTTAAAATTTACTTCAATATTTTTTTATAGCAATAAATTTAAATGGAGAAAGTGCAAGGGGGCCTCAATATATAGGGGTGGTGGCTCCATTTAGGTGGGGGGGGGGGGGGGGGTCAGTGAGATTGCTGCCCCAGTCCTCGAGAGTTGTAGGTTGATAAAGTATCCTGATTTTTCCATGATTTCCCTGTTTTTTTCTGATTGTCGCCACCCTGCAAACACACATTTTCTAAAATTGCTTGAATTACATTCTGGACCTGTCAAAACATATAAATCTATCAAAAAATAAAAATTAAAAACCTTTACGAATCTAATATTTCCTTCTTTTTTGAATGCATAAGAAAGTAAAATCATTTCAAAAATACAATTATGCATTTTTTTTTTTTTTTTTTTTTCCCTAATGGTTTTGTTGGATGAAAAATAAAAACTTTGTATTTGACAAAATTTGTCTAAAGAGAAGGGTCATATAATTATATAAAACATGTAACTTTTTTCTTTTTTTTAAAAAAAGGAAAGAAATTTTTATTAATGTGGTCATGTTTCTTATTTTATTTTGAACACTCTTGTAATTTACAATAGCCTCTTATTTTTAACAGATAAAGAATTAGATCATGTTTCAATATTTTTTGGGACACTCTGCAGAATAGTTATTATAGAATAGTACTATCACTTCTACATCACAATGTGACAAACATAGTATTCTAAATTTCTTTTAAGGTTGCTATAACAATGACAGAAGTCCAAAAGTTAACCCTTGAATACAGGATTATTGCCAGTAATAAATGAAAAATTTGAAGTGTGACAGTCCTTGGAACAAATATATTTGGATTTTTTTTTTTTTTTTTTTTCATTTTTTCACAATAATCTTCTGCTTCCAGAAATAACAAACATAACTTGACATTAATGCATTTCCCAAATAATAACAATCTTTTGTGCCCAATTACAATCTTTTTTTTTTTTTGTTCAATACTAGATTAATCAAATGATAATAAATACTTGCCAACCTTGAAGGGAGGGAGAATAGATAATTTTAAGAGAAAAAAGAGAAATTTGTAGATTTCAAGGAGAAAAAAGATTATTTTATTGAATATATATTACTTTGCAAGCCAATTAAGAACAATTTAAAAAGAAATTATAAATATGAGAAAATAAAACACACATAATTTTGAGATCATTACAATTTTTTTCTACCTATAAAAATCTAAATTTTTGAACAGTTAATTTTTATCACTAATTTTATGGGTAAAGACAAAATTGTTTTTATTTTAGCAACCAAACATAAATTTAAAAAAAACTTCCTCTTAGTGAAATTATTTTGTATTTCAGCAGCCAATCATGAAATAATCATATATTTTGGGAAACTGCAGCAAAATAAATAAATAAATAAAATAATAATAATAATAATTAAAAATTAAAAAAAATTACATTGTTTATCAATTAGCCCTGATTATATGCAATATTTTTTGGATGAAAAATGAAAACCAAGAAGAAAATCTGAAGATTATTACAAGTAGCACTTGGGACAGAGAGCAGACTATGCACTCTGAATTGTAATTTTTTTTTTTTTTTGAGATTCAAAGAGATGCTAATACCATCTACATGTCTTGAAGAATGAATTACACAATAATGCAAAAAATTGCTATTTAACAAAAAAATTGCAATTTTAAGATAGATTTTTCAAATATATGAGAAATATATATTAAACATAAACATACATAAAACATAAAAACAAGTGTTGAAAGTAGCGAAATTTTGTTTTTTGTTGTTTTATTGTCAATTTCTTTTGGGGATGAATTATAGAATGATTGAATATCCCAGACACTATTATTTTTCTCAAAAATGAACTGCCTTTTAATGATTTGTCGAATTTAACCGATCTTTTCTCAATTACATTTTTACTTTCTAAATCATAAATTCTATATGCTCTACATTCACGGCTGTATCCTAGAAAAATTCCCCTCTTACCTGGGATTTAAAATTTATTTCTAATACTTTAGGTATATGGAAATATGCTACACAACCAAACTTTCTTAAATAATTCAATTTAGGTTTTTTACCGGTCCATATTTCTAGGGGTATTTTTTCTTTTCCTTTATGCTGTGTTACATTAGAAACTTGTGTACTAAAAGTTTATACCTTCCACCACAAAAATATAATGGTAACTGACTTTCTTATAATATAGTCCTACTTCTTTCTAGTAATACCCTGTTGTCTCTTTCTGCTTTGCCATTTGATTTATTTTAATAAGGGACGGTTTTTTCATGTGATTTTTTCATTCACAAACTCCAGGCCATTATTTGACTTGAGTCTTTTGATTCTTTTACCAGTTAAATTTTCGTATTTAGTCTTAAAGTTACAGAATGTTTCATATACTTCACTTTTATTTTTTAAAAAAATAAGTAAAGTACATGCCAGAAAAATCATTCACTATTATCATAAAATATTTAGCACCCCCTACGATACAGGATTAATAGGCCCACACAAATCTATATGAATCAATTCTAGAATTTCGGAACTTTGTTCTGTATCAACAGGTGGATGAATTTTTCTAGTTACCTTACTTATATCACAAATTTCACAATTAAAATCATTTATGATATTAAAGTAAATATATTCTTTCATTTTCATCATGTAATTAGGATTTAAATGGCATAATCTACTGTGCCACATTTCATAATCAATATCATTAATTGTTATATTACATTCACTATTAGAAATAGGCTCTAAATGAATTTCAAGTTTGTTATTATTAATTTTTATATGCTTCAGTAACTAACTTATTACTACTATCAAAAATTAACACAGAATTTTTAGTAGATTTAATGTGACAACCCCTATCTATTAATGAGGTAACCGACAAAAGATTGTATCTAAGATCAGGAACATAACAAACATTTTCGATAGTTAAATAAATAGGATTTTTACTTAGTTTTGGCTTTCACACTCCCGGTTCTGTGGCACATTATTTTTGCATTCTTACCTGCTAGATGTATATCTTTAATTTCAGGCGTTAAATTCTGGAACCATAGCTTGTTTTTCCCCATGTGATTGGAAGCTCCAGAATCTAAATCAAAAACATTATCACACACTAAATCATTAATAGATGCACTGAAAACGGCAGTATTTTTCTCTTCCTTCTTTTCAAAGCGATAATTATTTTTCCTGTTTTTATAGCCCTTATAATCTTGAGAGATATTAAATGTTTTTGAGAGTTAATTTTGCAAAAACAATCCTTGTGAAGGTGATTGGGTTTTCTACAAACGTAACATAACTTTTTATTTTTGTCCCTTTTGACATAGAATGCTTCAGTTTTGTTTTGTTCATAACGTGAATTCGTGTTGTTTGTTTTTTCTTCGTGTAGAATTTCCAATATCTCTTCCATTGTTTTCTCCCTTTGGGTTTTTAGAACATCTCTAATTTTAACAAAATATCCTCTTAAGCCTTGTACTGTGTAATATACCAGTTCTCTTGTAGAAATTTCCAGCCCTAGGGATTGACATTTTACTGAGATTCCTTTCGAACGAGCAATATAATCATTAATTGGTTCATTTTGCTTCATCTGTAAAATTTTCAGTGCGTTGCCGGCGTCTATTCTCCGATCTTCGACGATAAACTGAGACACATACATTTTTTTTTTTTTTTTTTACAATTTATTACCATGTAAGAAAGTATGAAAATTGCACCAGAGAATAAATAGGAGATGTAATGTTGCAATTACATGAGAAATTGTGTTCAAGTAACTTATCAAAAAAAAGAAATTTCCCCCCCCCCTTTTTTTTTTAAATTACTATTATTATTATTGAAGTTGTTAAAGTAACTGAAATTGATAACAAAAAATTTGTATTTTGATCACTTTATTGTAGGAGCTAATATATATATATAACCATAAAAAAATATTGAACAAGGCATATCCTCAAAATAGGAAAAGGGACCGGTATATTTCCATTTGGAAGACAATACCAAGTACAATAAATTAAATAAAAATTTCTGAATCACATTTCTGCAGCAATGTAACTCATAAGAAAAAAAATATTTTTTTATTTTTGAAAAAAAAAAAATGATTATACTATGTAAGCAAAATCAAGTCTTGTGAAAAAAAAAAAAAAAAATATGAACGAGACACTGAGAAAAATAAGTACTTGAATTTTTTCTTTTTTTGCAACGTCTCTCTGTATGTGCGACAGTAAGTATGTATAAAATTATAATTTGCACATACCTTTTTATTTTCATTTATTTTATCATTTTCTTTATAAATGGTGCAAAACAAATGGTCACTTCATATATTTGAAACTCATACATATCTCTCCAAAAATATTTTCAAATATAACTTTCAAATACATATAACATAAAAATGTGTTTCCTGGTATCAACGAGTATATTTCATTGAAAAGTGTGACAATATCAAATTATCTTGAAAACAAACAAAATAACCTAGTAGTCAGAAGTGATATAACAATTTACAGATAACTTCATTTATCTGGAGCTGAAAAAAAATTTGTTTATCCATTTATTTATTTTATTTTATTTTCAAAGTTCTTTTTGAATGTGTTTTGCTCACATTTTATAACTAGTGCATTTGGGAAAAATAAACAAACTGGAAGACTATAACCAGTAGATATGCTTTAGCCAGTGTAAATGTAACATAGTGTAAGGTAAGTATGATTATTATATTTAAAAAATAAATAAATTCAGCCACAAAAAATTTCAACATAAACAAGTTTTGATGTGTGCTTGTGTGTAAATAAAATAACAAAACAACAATATTAGTATATCAAGAAAAAGAGAATTTGCAATTGTAAGTATTGATTGCAATGAAGTAACATCATATTATTAAAATGATTGTATTATAGAGCATGACATAATCTTTGGAACGTAATTATATAGTATGTTGAAAACGTAATAATTGAGTAGGTATATGTGTAAGAATAATAAACAAAGTGGTAGGTGTGTAAAGACAGATGTTATTAGCTGAATGGTAATGTGATAAAATGACATAGAAAATAAACAAATAATAAAATCTGTAGAAAAAAATTTCAGTTAAGAGTGTTGTCAGATATGTGAGCATGCAAATGAACGATAATTGTAGTTAAACAGTGTATATAAAATGCAAATATGAAAAGTGTGTATTACATAATAAACAATACAATAAAAAATTATGCAGACTAACATTTACCTTGACTTTAGGTCAACGCTGCATAACAAAAGTTTGTAATAGATAATGTGTGATAAAAAAAACAATTCCCGAACATTGCATGATACAAACGAAACATAGAGAAATTTGTAAGTGTATCAAAAAAAATTAAATTAAATTACTGTAGAAAAAGAACTGATATGATAATCAAAGTTTGAGTAACGTAAGTGTGAGATTGCAGTGCAGTACATACATATCCATACCTAATTTTTAGTTTTATAATTTTTTTTTGTTTTTATGTACATGTGGCAATACAACATGTAATATAAATTTAAAAACATGCTAAAGTACCGTCTTACTTCAAGTAATAATTTTCAAATTTTTCCATTTTTTTTTGTTTAAACATAAATATACATGCAGAGCACTGTTAGTAGAGAGTTAGGCTGTAATTTCTATTGTAAAATGTTTGAGAGTATCTCACATAAGGGTATACAAACAATCAAAAGTTGAGTAGCACATAAAAAGATCATGCACTGACTGTGTAACATGTCACTGTCACCCACAAACAGATGAATGCAACACAACAGTAAATGAATGTGTGAAAATGAAAATATATATGCAGTATGATTATAAATATGACAATGTGTCTGTGAGTGCCACAAACAAACTAGTGATTAAAAAGTATCCGGTATATGAAAAGCTTTGGGGCTATTGAGCCAAAAATTGAAAATAAGTTGATAAGTATGTGTTTATTAGACGCATGTTGAACATGGCGTTATCACAGATTGAAATTGCATTACTTTCTCAAAATGACTTATGAGAAATGAAAGTGAAAAAAAAAATGAGTTTATAAAAATCTAAATCAATAAAGAAATTTGACTATTGAATATAAAAAATTTGCAAATTCAGAGCACTGGCGAACAAAACATATACATAAACAAATTGTGTAAAAGCACAGCTATATAGTTATCCTTAAAACCGATGCTGTAAAGAAGAAAATGTGTAAGTATGGAAAAATGAAATACATATATATAAATAAACAATTGTATGGTGTGTGCAGACATTTACTTTCCCCAAAATAAATGCTGTATAAATAGTGTGTAAATTTGTAATATACATATACAATAACATAAATAAAAACACTTCAAAATATGAACACTGCTCTCAAAATGCATAAACTGTGTAAAAAAAAATATAAAAATCACTATTTACATGAAATAAAAAATAAAACTATATGTGTAACAATGAGAAAAAAGGAATTTTACAATCATGTCATTTTTCAAAATGTAAATAAAAAAGGAAGAAATAAATACATAAATAGTTCTATTGCAAAATGTGTAATTATTAAGCTGTCACCTAAATTTGAGTAATGGTGTAAACAGGTAAATGAAATATGTAAACAACAATAATATAATGTAAAAAAAAAACATAAAATAGTAAATGTGATAATTTGTTTTTAGAAATAATAAAGTGAAAAGTGCAAGACTGGGGTGTAGAACACTGAAAAGTAAGTGATAATATGAAAAGAAAAAAAAATTGTTTCATCAAAATATGATTTCACTGTAAATCAGAAAATGTAATCTGTAGTGTAATAAATGAGAAAAAAAATTTGAGAGAAATATGATTATATGTATATAATAATTCATGAGATTGTGGTGCAACATATAACTATTGAATAACTTTCAACAAAGTGTAAAATATTTCAAAAATAAAATATAATGTGTTGAGTTTATAAACATGACAAGATAGGAACTTGAAAAAAATGTACTGTTATTCTTATTAGTATATAAACAAGCAATGGAATTTCAAAAATGAGAAAAAAAATCTTTTTAGCTAGGTGATTGTACAATTCAAAGTAAGATACCAGGTAAACAAATGAAAAAAATGTTGACTTACGCCTGGGGCAATAAAAAGAGAGCTTTACGTTATACATTATGTGCAAGATTTACTCAAATATTTAAACAAAATCTTAGTTTAATTGAATATCATGGTACTAATTTATTTTATATATATTTTTGAAAGAAAATGAGATTTGAAATCATTTTTGTGGGATAAATAAAGTATTAAAATTTTGCAATTTTTGTCATTGTTAAAACTGTAAAAATAAAAATATGAAAGCAGGCTGGAACTATGACATGTAAACAAAAAAATAATACTGAAGAAATCTTGTTAATTACCTGAAAAATTGTAATGTATAAAAAAACATATATATTTTAAACAAATGTATAAAAGTAGGGAGAAAATATTTAATAGCAACAGTTAATTTTATTTTATTTGTAGTTGCTGAGTTAAATGATATGCTATTAATATGATAATCACTCAATAAGGAAGTGAAATAATCATGACTAAACCACAAATATAAAATCAATAAACATGGTTATACAAAAGAAAAGAAATACTGATATTTTTTTTTTTTTTTTTTTTGGTGGCTATATGTACAGTCGGTAACAAAAGTGTCCGAACACTAGCAAAGATTCCTATGTAAAAAAAGTGCACTTCATACGGTTTTTTGTTCAATAAATCCTTGTCGAATTCTTTTCTTAGTCAGTCTAAGAACATGATGCGATAAGGATTTATTGAACGAAACCGTATGAAGTGTACTTTTTTTACATAGGAATTTTTGCTAGTGTTCGGACACTTTTGTTACCGACTGTATTGTGGAACACTTAGTATGCAGTAGAATGTTAAAAACTAAAAAACACTACTTTTGCAATTTTTTTTTTTAGGCATAATAAATAATTAAGACATGATTTAAATAATTAATATATAACTTGACAAATCTCTGAAAAAGAAATAA
Organism: Salticus scenicus; assembly: GCA_963930645.1. Taxonomy (NCBI): domain Eukaryota; kingdom Metazoa; phylum Arthropoda; class Arachnida; order Araneae; family Salticidae; genus Salticus; species Salticus scenicus. The sequence continues at coordinate 32,352,956 of OZ005652.1, read as the reverse complement.
AAGTTAAACAACACCTTATAAGAAGTATTATTATTAAATAAAATATGTTAAAAAATATTATTAGTATTCTCGGTGATTTTTTTAAATTATTTTTATTATGAAAAGGATACGTTCTTGGCTCTAAAAAGGTAGTAGTTCATGTTTAAAAGTTTTTGAAAAGTCATGTTTATGTTATGAACTTTGGTAATGTCATTCTTGTCATTTCTTTTTGACCAGCAAAGATAAATCACATAAACAACAATTTTGTCAGTCACAGTGTACACGAGCTGTGACTGTTAAATGTCGACCTCTGTTCACAACAGATAACATATCACTATTGTCTTTTTCAATGGATGGAAAAAATATTTATTATTATACTCATTGATGATTTGTACAACGATGATAATGTTCGTCCTCTTGTAACGTTCATGGGGTATAAAGTTTGATAATTTTATTATTGTTGTTTCCGTGTTTCTTCTTAACTGATTTCTTAATATTCCATGGCATATCCCTTTCACAACACATTATCATTAGGTTATAACTAAAGTGTAAGAGTTCATTTTGTGCTGAAATAGTATTAAATGCACTTAAAATCTTCAAGGGAAATCTCATAACAATCTTCAAGTGGCATAAAAAAAGAAATTCTTCATAAGCGATTGTAAATAAATTAAAAAAAATTCTTTAAGTACAGGGAGTCAAAACTAATATCTTCATCTGTTATTTGTTTTTCACTATTATTATTTAAGACTAGCGATCCGGTTATTACTGCGAGACTGGCGTACGGTGCCATTTGTCGAATGGTGATGTTGAGGTATTAGAAATGATGATAAATGAATTTTTGGATTCTATGGCCGTTGATACTAGAATTCAGTCTTTCAATTAGCTTGATGTATTAACTTCTTAAAATTGGCAAAGTTATTTAAAAGTATAGTGGCGTTTAAATTCGTATAAAAGTTGGTTTCATCATTTTTAATTAGTGGGAATTAAAAGATCAGGCAAAAGGTTAATTTGATACGTTGCGTCCGCTGAAACCCGGCAGTTCATGAATGGCTCGCTCTTATGTAATAACGGAACTCCATAGTTTATAGAAAAATAACAAAAATAAGTTCTTACTTGATTACAGATGAATTATGAAGACACTTCAAAAAAAGACAGAGATCTGGAGAGATGAATACTTTTTATTTAAAATCAACCATCTTCAGGAAGACGGCATTTCTCTTTCAGAAGGTCCGATTCCAGTTTCATTAATCACTTTATTTACTTATTGGAAGTGATATCTAAGAATTTATACATTTTCAGAAGAATGCTATTGATAGATCTTGCATTTTAATAATGAGCGACTTGCAACTTTACTTTATGTTATAGTTTTTTAAAAATAGACATTGCGGCCGCCACTCAAAAGAGCGACTGCGCCCCGGCACGGGAGATCGTAGCTTCTTCACATTCTGAAGTCCCAAACGTAAGTGACACTTGTTTTCAAATTCAAAACGCGCCAAGCGGAGCTACGCGGCACATCAGCGAATCAGCTCCGGAGAAATTTAAACTTGATCACGTGACAAGCGACGCTGTCCCTTTTAACCCACGCTTCACCGGAACGGGAATCGGGAGCGTCGTGCAATATGGCTAGCAGAGGGAAAGCTCATCTGCCGAAAATGAAGTTCCACTGAGAGAGAATTACGATCTGGTTTTGCAAAACGGAACCAAAGAGATTGCGCGCTACGGAAAGTTTATCGCGGTTTCGTTAAGTGCCGAAACGCATTTAAAATGCTAAGGATGGCAACATTAATAATTAAATTAATAACCAATTACGGCAAGTAGATAATTAATTTCTTACTTAATTAAATTTTAAAGTTATTCGTAAGCGGAATTAATTTTAAAAATGTGAATTAAAGATAAATGATTATTTTAATTGATTACTTTAAAGTGTTTTTCTAAAACAAAATTGTTAAAATTAATTAATAAGAAAAAGCATTGTCATGCAACATGACAGCCAGTAAATGTATTGTTTCTTTTTTCCCATACGATTTTGACATTTTAGAAAATTGCAAAGCATGTTCGTCGGATAAAGAGTTTTAAATAAGCCACTGCATCTGAGTTCTTTAAGTCCCATTCTTGTGAATCTGCTGCATTCAGACCTTCTGGTTTCATTGTTGTGAAAACAGTATCGAGTCTCTTGATAGCTAGAGCTGCTTTAATTTTCATAGCCCATATAAAATAATTATTTCCATTTAGTTCTGGAATCCATTTGTTTCCTTTTTTCTTTAGGAATAATTAATTCAACAACTTTCGATTTTAAGAATTTCATTCATAACAACGCACTGCTGCCAACTATTAGAAAATTAAGTTCAACTTCAGCATTGCAGTGGTCTGAGTGTGTGGAAGACTTCAAAAATAACACAGATTTAAAAAACGAACTTATTTTAATTAATCATAAGTAAAGTTACATTGAAATAAAACTATCTTCATGTCCAGCAAACTCTGCTGTAAAAAGAAACATAACTAAACAAAACAAAAAAAGTGCCAACAAGTTGACAGGTAAGAGAATGACTTGCTCAAAACACTCTACATTTATAGCCTTTATCTGTAAACAATTTACATCTTGACTGATGCTAATAAAAAAAAAAAAAACAATAACATCTGCAAAATTTCCTTCCAGTTGTCTGCACTCTGACAAAACAGATCAGTATCTTGTAGCAGTGATCACTGTGATTTAGTCACTTTACATTATATTGTTTATATTTTGAAATTCACTTACAGTTGCTCTGGAGCAGTGAAAAGAAGGCCTGTGCCATATTTTTAGATACTATTGAGTATGTTAACTCTTACTATATTAAATATATAAAAGTATTCCATTAACATAACTCTTAATAAATAAAAAACTAAAAGTTAGTTTAAATAAATATGGCACCCAAGATTTAATCAGAGGTCCATGAAACATTTAAATACTCGAATGTACGACAAAAACATTTATTGAATACGATAAACATGATGAAATATGACACACATACAAAAAAATTAAGAATAATTATATGCAAATTATGTAAATATAAGTTCCATATTATTTTTGTTTTTCATACCACACAGGTCACGGCCACATAGGCCCGCGCACATAGCTACATTTTCTTTTCATCTGGCGCCCGCAGCCGGAGCATGTTGGAGAATTCTCTTTCATGCGCATGCACAGTTAACAAGGTGCATTTGTTTCAAAATGGATCGTTTGCTACTTCCAACAACAAGGAATATGGTTAAAAAATAACAGTTTCTAATTACAGAAGAATTGAGAAGTAGGAGAATGAATGGAAATGGGTATAAATAGTGAACTTCAAAAATGTTCCATAAAGTGTATGTTCTATATGTATCTACATAAATATTTTTATAAAAAGTATACAATTGATTAGTTAATAACATGCATTGACAACTTAATTATTAAAAAGTAAATAAAAATATTTACCTACATGGTTTTCTTAAAAAATAAAAATAATGAAATAAAAAATACCCTTTGAGACTGAACAAAAATGTAGTCCAGTGGATTTGGATATAAACTTTTCTTCAAGGCATAACCAATTTCATAGCCATAAGAATGAAGAAGTTTATCAATGCTAAAAACACAGGAAGGAAAAATATAAATTTTAAGTATACTGTATGTAAATAAAAACAAAAATATGATATGCAAATAAAATGTAAGTTTCCCTACATGCATATTTTGAATTTTTTAACAAATTTATCTTTAGATACTACAACTGATAACCTTTTATAATTCACATATTATATACAATTTTTCTTCCTAAATCATTTTGCAGCCGCAATTTATGTTACAACTGAATGTTTGTCAGTAACAATGTATAACTTGTAAAAAAATTGCACAAGCTATTCCCAAAACTTTTTCTCCTGAATAATAAAGTTACTTTTGTAGCATATTTTTTGTAATAAATATACACACATATTTTGAAGTAATATGCATAACTTTAATAATTGTGAAAAAAATAAAAAAGAATTATCATAGTCGCAGTAATTTATATTACTTTTCCATTTTATTAAATATATCAAATTAACAAATACATCTTTAAAAAAACTATTAAATTGCTTTTTAACAATTTATGTGATTAACAGACACTTAACTCAGCAATAGTTCCAATAGCTATTAGAAAAAACATTAAATACTTCTTGATAACACCATAAGACTTTTAAACACAACACATTTCAAAAGGATGTAACTTTTTTGTTGTTGTTGTTTGTTTGTTTAATTTCATCAAGTGCATAAGAAAACATATCCTGCCACAGCAAAAGCAAAACACCAGGGAGTCTATTCCAGATCAGATACAATTTTCCTTAATTTTTCAAGCTTTATTTCTTTTTCCATACATACCAAATTTTTAGGCGTTGAACTGTTAATATGTTTTACAAAAATATTTTATTAAAAGATACAAAATATTTGTATTTTGAATGTAACATTTATTTTAGAAAATGTTGTTTATCAACCGCAAATATTTTTTAGAGATGTTGGATGATTATGTGAAAAATGGGAAGATATGTGAAAAAGGCCTGTGGGTAATCAGCTAGTGTAGCTCAGTAGTAGACCATCCTCACAGTAAGTGAAGTGCCCGGGTATTTTGATTCCTGGCTCTGTCATTTTTTCGTATTGTTGATATATGTAATAACATTTATCATTGATTTATATTAGTCTTTTCATATTCTTTCATATTTACAATTATCACACCTTATTTGTATATTTTTCTATTCCACTTTTTTAAATTTAATTTCTTCATATTTATAATTTTTAAACACGACAGTCATCAAAAAGATTATCGTACGTATAGTTTATAAAGATACATAAAAATCACAATACTAGTAGCTGAACAAAAATAATAAGAAAAAATAAGACAACGGAATTTTTTTTTTTTTTAAATAAAATAAACACACATACACACACATATATATATGAAAGGATAAAAAGAATTATAACTTTAAATTATTACTTTAATATTAAATGATAACTTAATACTAATATCTCAGAATAACTCTTAAATTTAAGAACATTTTAATGGGAATTCCATTCTAGAGTCCATGTAAAATTTGTTTTATAGCATAGCATAGCATAATGCAGGAATCGGATTTGAGAACAACTTTTAGAATAGAAATTATGCAATCATCAGTTTTAGCAGTAAAGCAATGCAGAATAGTTAACCCCAGATATCTGGCCCTGAGCTAAGCTGACCAATGATAAAGCATAGGCGGGAACTAGCTCAGCTAACTGTCCAATAAGAATTCATATGAGGAGTTCAGCTTTGTGCCAAAATAAGCAGTATTTAAGTGAAAGCACGTGAAAAAACAGGGCTTTTCCTCGTATTGAATTGTCTAATACACTTACTTTAAATATTATTTCATCATAAGTTTATTAACTAAACCTGCAGACTTGCGAAGCCGCCGCTACAGTGAATTGCCGACTATTGGCCCCGTAGCTTAAATGTTTCCGGGACTAAGAGTGAATATTCTGCTCAGGATGCTTAAACGCCCGGCCAAGACTGTAGCTCGAACTAAATAAAGGATCTTCGTACATATATATATATATATATATATATGTAAAATCAAAAATTTCTATTTAAACATGTACAGTACAATCCCTTTTAACCGGCAACATTGGGACCGAGCCGTTGCCGGAAAAGAGAATTTTCCGGATAATTGAATATTTACCTATTCATATTCTGTATATGAATTTTGTTGTCCAAATTTTTCGATCTCCCGACCTTAATTAAATAAACACAATATCGGAAACATCGCTGATTTTTTAAAGCAAAAACACATACCACCGTAAGTATATATACAGTCGAGCGCCGAAAATCCGCCGATCTAAAATCCGCGCAAGTCGGCAGAGATAAACAAAGAATTTTGAAAGTCATAAACTATCAAAAAACTAAAAACTTTATTATCAAAAAATGAAAGCGGGAGAAACTATGACGTCATCACAAACGTAAAATCAGCCGACAGGTTTTAGTTTTTTAAACTGTACTTCAATTAATAGCTAAAATCTAAACTTTTATACTTAAAATTAATTGATATGAACTGTTTTCCAAATTCAATCAAAAGTGAAATTATTTCCTTTAAATTCAACATGATATCCGGCAATTCCTTTTTTGGACTAATTAATCAAATAGAATAAATTTCAGAACAATCCGTTTTTATTTTTCGTAGGATCGCGCCGTACCTCAGATTGACGGTGAGCGTGCGTTCTTTCTCCCGGTCTTCCTTCACTCTCCACCGGCTTCTCGTGCGCTCCTTTCCCGGTATCGTCGTTCGCCGCGGATCGCGTGTGGGCGGTGACGTCACGGACTCCGTTGGTGCGCTGCTCACGCTGCTTAGACCGGCGCGGCGCGACATCGGGCTTTGCTCTCCGGGAATTGATAAAATGTTTTCCAAAATGGAAAAATAATTTTGTATATGTATATATATTTTTTTAAAGATATTTTACGGCCGCGAGATCGAAATACATAAACACAATATCAAAAATATCACAGATTAATTAAAATAATAATTAAAAAAAAAAAAAAAAAAAAAAAAAAAAAAAAACATATGTACGCTAAATTCACATTTACCATTTACTAGAGAGGACTAGAGAAAGTGCCGTTATATTGAGATTGCCGGTTAATTGAGTGCCGGTTACGGGAGATTTTACTGTATTTATATTTTTCACATGAAAAAAACTAGAAAATAGCTTCAATACCTATTTCACACAAACATTCAAATTGATATATTATCCCGAGCACCTGTTTTTAAAAAATGTGTCACACCATGTAAATCTCTTTGACTTACGTATAATTAAAGAAACTCAGAAAAAAGAAATGTGTAATAATTAATAGCAAAAAAACTTACTAGTCACAGGAGACAAAGATCTGTTGAAACCTGTATGGAAAAATCCCTTCAATTACCAAGATGGATTACAGTGAAAAGAATTGCATGACAGAGTGACATACAGTTAACACTGCTTACTTTGATTCAAGAGCTAACTTAAGGATTATTCCTGATACTGCAATTTTAAATCTTTAATTTTTCAATGAGAAAAATATCTCTTTCTCAAGAAATTAAAACTCCCCTGATTTTTTTTTCTTCAGAATTTAAAATTTTCGTGACTTTTACAGGATATCTAGGTGGATAGATACCCTGAGAAGGCAAAAACTGAAAGGAGAAGAACGAACAGACTTAAATAAGCAGTAAATCTTAATCAGAAATCGCTTTATCCTGAAAGTTCCTCCTACATTCATCTATATTCAGATTCTCTTATTGGTTATGTTTCCTCACTTCATATTCACTATGCTTGTTCTCCTTTTTCCTTGCAGTCTGTCTTATAATTTTGCAGTGTAGGAAATGTCTTTTTTATGCACTTGATGAAGAAAGATACGTTCTTTTGAAACACATCAGGTTTACTTTTTTTCATTGTCTTTTCAAGAAGTATTTTATGTTTCTTCTATTGACATCTAATTGTTATTACAAATGTATAAATGAAAAATAAAATAATTCTACAATATACATCCCAAAAATAAATAAATTATGTAAACTAATAAGTAAAAACACACATATTCCTTACTTGCATATCAGCAGTGAAGCCCACAGCAAGAGACTCAATATGATGAAAAGGAAGCCAAAAATTAAACTGATAAACCTTGTAGCAGGAGCGATTTTGTGCCAAATACTTGACTTCTCAGATTGCAAGAGCAAAGATCGTCTTGAAATAAGACTTTCTTCTTCTTCTAATGCATTCAGAGCAGCTGCTTCTCGAGTTGACAAAGCTCTTTTCGCTTGCTAATGAGAGAAAATATTAGTGAAAATTTACTTTAATAATGATTTTTTATAAATTTATTTTTATGCATATAGCTTTTATAAACATATGAAAAGACAAGAAAAACATTTTATAAACTATACTATTCTAGAAGTATCATGAAATACCAGAAAAGGCAAATGGCTTTTAATGGAAAAATTTATTATTATTATCAAGGGTGGGGAACTTTTAGAAATTCTTACCAGACAAGGATTTTTTTTTTTTAAACCAACCAGCGATATATGATATATAGTCGATAATTATCACAACAAAATTTACGCAATTTACAAGGTGAATTGACCATTTAGAAGAATTCTTTCAAGTTCCTAAAGCATAATTTTTTTTTTTTTTTTAGTAAGTGTTCAATATCTATATAATATTTTTCTAGCATGGACCAGTTCCAATTATATTTAATTAAAACGATACGGTAGTAATGTAATTGATAAAATACACGAGGATAAAAAATATCAATGAATGGATAATATTAAAGCCCGCAGACTCAGCTGAATGATCTAATAAGAAAAAATGATGGCATTTGTCTGATGAGATTATTTTATGGAAAAATGTACTTTTAAAAATTGCATCTTTAAAATCTTTGCAAGCGCCATTTTAAACATAACAATGCTTTAAAGACAGAATGTGAATTATTATCATAAATTGATATTAAAAAAAAAAAAAAAAAAAAAAAAAAAAAAAAAAAAAAATCAAAAGTGTAATCAAAAGAATTTTTTTTTTCAACAAAAAACTGCCAAAATAAATAAATAAAAAGTTATCGCCAACATGGCAAGATAAATTTAAAACTCATCATGGGGGTCCTACACTAAAACTGTACTGCTGCAGAAGTGTGAAAACTGGGTTGTCAACCATGAAATTTATTTTTAAATCTTTCTTTGAATGATTTTGGTTTCACTGTTGCACAATGTTAATTTAGTTCTAATAATAATTTGGCTATGTGCAATGTAAAATTTTAATTTGATGGTGAAATCAGTATAATATTTATGAGTTTCAAATTTTAAAGGTAAATAAGAAAATAAATAAAAGTGTGGAAATTTCGCATGGCTTTGCTAATAGAATAATAAAAGCTTAAAAGGTAACAGAATCTAAAGTAGCTGTCTATTCAAGCATTGTTCATGCTTTTGGGAAGAGTTTTTCTTTAGCTGTTTTACCATAGCCTCCTAAACTAGATGCCTGTCGCATGGCTCGAAAACTTAGCAACCGTTCAAGCGGTAGACAGCATCACCTGGTTCAGATTGTGCAACTTTTTTATTCAACTGTCACCAATAATTTTAAGAAGCCATATATGATATATATAATCAACATTTCTTCGATTCTATTCGCCTTTTATGCATATCAAATCCCCCTTTTAAAAATTTTTGGTGGCTGCTGAATAAAAAAATTGCGCAATCTGTACCAGGTGGAGCTATCTACCACTTAAACTGTTGCCAAGTTTCTGAGTCAAGCAACAGGCATCTAGTTTAGGAGGCTATGGTTTTACAATGTTGAATATCTGCAACGAAACTGAATGACTTAAAACCCGCTAGCCACGTCAGAAAATTACTATCCAGCAATGACTATAAATCAAGCATTTCCTCAACCCTGGTCATTAGTATTATTATTTTAGGTTTAAACATATGTAATTATTATAAAAACAAAATCTTTGCAAAGCTTGGAAGTTTAACTTGAAGACAGGAAATTCATAGATACAAAGCATGATGCTTTGTTTTCCATAAAAGTTATTCTTGATAAAATGAATGTCAATAAAAGGCTGTATACAACATTTTGAGTACGAATGAAATGTAATTTGAGCTTACCTTACTTTTTAGAGCATTGATTTTGGCCTGAGTACTTGACTGATTATCAGATAAAATTTGTTCTTCAACAGCAAGAGAGCGAAAACCTTTAATCAAGCTTATAGGAAAAGAGGCAAGACCCACAGCCTAAAAAAGTTTTTAAAAACATAAAACATACATGGATACATTAAATGTTATTTATATTTATCAATTACTTGAAGTGCAATGCATAAAAAATCGTAAGTTAAATGAAACTCCTAATTAAATAATTTAAAAATAAATATTAAATGTGAAGTTACTGCTATATTCTAGCTTTTGCCTCATAACACATCATAATTTGGAAACTGGAGTAAAGACCATGTTTGAAAATTAATTTTGCAAGCTAAGTGCAACAAGCATTTAAATTGTGGTTTCTAGTTTTCTCTGTTTAAAAATAACCTTGAATATATATGACTATATTCGCGATTGCTGGGGCCATTTCTAAAAGCACTGACTATGGCACGGTGACTTTGGCAAGCTTATTCAGTTTATAGAGACTATAAAAGGAGAAACACAGAAACTTTGAAGAAAATAAAATAGTTAGAGCTGTTTTTCAGACAGAAGCATATGGTCTTACTTCTAGTTTTCTAAATCCCACTTTTGTTTCTTCAATTTTCACCAAAAGTTGGCAAAAGGATCTGTACACCAGACCTGTCTTAATTATGAAGTTTCCTCATTCTATCTTTTTACATTTTGGTGAGATGATAGTAAGAAGATTCCTCCTCCATACACACACATGCTGAAAAATTTCCAAAAACAACTTTTTTTGGATTCAGGAGACCTTAAAATATGTAAGTCAAGTGATGACTCGATATCGAAATTTCAAACGGAATACAATACTTTCTTCCTCTCATTATTGATTGTGTGACTGATCAAAACACAAACCAACAAGTTTGAATAACACTACACAATATGTGAGGTTTTATTCAGTCATTGTACCAGTTATTTTCTCTAGTTAATTTCATTTAAATTAATTTTGAAGCAAACAAAATGGCCTTATTGAATAAAATAAGCCAAGATGTTCAAAAATGAGACTATGTCTCTTGAAAACATATTCAAGGCTATATGGTTTGGTTTGTTACAGTGGCGGCTCGTGAACCGAAAATAGGTGAAGAGCTCAAAAATAATATTGAAGTATTTTTAATGCATAATTTTTATTAAGCAGGGTCTTAACTGAAATTAACTAAAAATACTTATTTAAATGTAAATTTATATTCTATAAATGAATACAGTGTGCCTCTTCACCTATTTTTGGTGCACGAGCTGCCACTGGTTTGTTAGAACACTGACTAATCTACTTGAAATTAATATTTTTTTAAAATTTATTAATGTTCAATGCAATATTACTTTCATTTTGAGTAGTTCAATAAAACATATAAAAGTAAGAGTTGGTTGTTTTATATATTTAAATATTACCAAAAGAAATTAAATAAATATAATATTATTGACTTACATTATCCAGTATTGACAGACAAAAATTACTTTACAATTTAACATTTATAGTGAGTGTAACAATATAATAAAATATTGACAGCAGCATAACTTATTTAATTTTACAGAAAACTATATTTATACTTACAGTATACATAATAAGATTAACCATGCCATAAACGGTCAGAACATGGACAACAAAAGAAAGAGCATCTCTACCCTCTGTAATAAAAAAAAAAATTAAGATTAACTTTAAAAAATAAAAAATATCCTATTATTGGAGGAAAAAAAAATTATTAATTGATGTTCAGTATAATTAAAAACATTTTTGTATTTACATTATTAAAGAAACACAAATGATGAAAGCAGAAAAAAGTCATTATCATTTCTCATGTAAATATAGAAAGAGGATTTTTTTTAATATGGTTTTGATAAAGAATAATAATAATATTTGTACAGTTATAAAAACTAGTATGTTGAGACTATCACAAAACTTTTTTCTATATTTTCCTATCCAAATTCATACAGTATACGATTTTCATCCCAGAGAAGAATAATAAATGTTGAAAAAAAGTCAATATTGGGCCCTACAGATTATTATTAGTGTTATTAAAAAAGAAAAAAATGTTTTAAATTTTCACAGATCTATGGTTCAAATATCTGTTTTTAAAGTATTAACAAGTTTTTTTCAAAGATACCCATATCGAAATTTACTCCCCGAGGAAATTTTGAAGAAAAGCTTCCATAAAGTTTCCATACATCAACTGACAAATAATCCCATCATTTTTAATTCTCTATTATGTCCAGGGTAATAAAACATTTCACTTATAAAGCTTATCATACTCCTTTTCACATTCATCTTTTATTATTTTTATTATTATTTGTCAACTTTCTTCTATTTTATTTTTGATATTCTACTTTTCATATCTCTCTTCATTAAATATTCTCTATTTTTAATGAAGCCCCTCTAGGGGATAGGCAAGCAGGTGATGAAGCCCCCTAGTAATTATACAAAACTAGTCAACTACATGTATAAGAGAGAAGCAGAATACTACTAGTAAATTAAAATTTTAAATATTAACAAATAACCAGGCTAAAACATTCGTTACTCACTGTTTTTAGACAGCTCATCAACAATAAATTCAATTTTCTCCCACTGAGTTGTATTCTTATCAGGTGCACTTTTGAAAGGAATCAACACTCTAGAGAAAAAGAAAAAAAAATTAATAAAATGCAAAAGGGAAATATTATATGTACATTTTATTTATATATACAGGCTGTATATATAATATTTGTTTATATATAAAGGTGTTCCAAAAGTCCTCCCCCTCCTAACTCAAAAATGAGTTGGAATTGTGAAAAATGGCAAAACATTTATTCAATGAATGCGAGAGAGACCTCTTTTGGGTGAAAGAAGTTTGGGCCTAGGGGAGCTACTTTAAAATTTCAAATGGGAAGGTATGTCTTTTGATAAATCCCTGGAAATGTCTCTTCAAAACAAAGAATTTGATATAAATAGTTTCGCCCTATAATGATTATTAAAGGAGATACATTAGTTTTTAAACTTTTGAAATGTGGATTTTATACTTGTATCCCCTTTAATAATCATTGCAGGATAAATCAAATTCATTGTCTCTGAGAGATGTTTCCAGGGATGTATCACAAGACATACTTTGCTCAAAAAAGTTTGGGCCCAGGCAAAGAGGTGGTAGGAGTGCCGCTAGGTCGGGCAGCTTTAAAATTTCAAACAGGAAAGTATGTCTTGTACTACATCCCAGGAAACATCTCTTCAAGACAATGAAATAGTTTTGTCCTGCAATGATTATTAAAGGGTATACATAAGTATAAAACCCACATTTCAAAAGTCTAAAAACTAATGTATCTCCTTTAATAATCATCGTAGGACAAAACTATTTGAATCAAATTCATTGTTTTGAAGAGACGTTTTCAGGGATGTATCACAAGACATACCTACTTATTTGAAATTTTAAAGTTGCCCTCCCTAGCACCTAGCAGTCCCCCTAGTCCCAAACTTTTTTCACCAAAAGAGGTCACTCTCGAATTCATTGAATACGTGTTTTGCCATTTTTCACAATTCCGACTCATTTTCGAGTTAGGTGAGGGTGTGGGACTTTTGGAACACCCTGTATATATATACAATAATAACAAAAGTTTTAAATCAAATTCAGAAAAAATACATACATAAACTCACTTCAAATATATCATTATGAATTTATAAAGAATAGTTGTCTTTATCTGATATTAGGCTTTGGCAACAAATCTGGCATCAGACTGGCACATTTATTGCCCCTTGGTGACTGTTTTGGTGAGCTTGGAGAGTAAATGTTTATTATCAATATATCGAAGCTCTAAATCGAATACTTCATGAGATAGCCGGAAAGTTTGGGAAGCATACGAAACTATAAATAAGGTTGCATCTTGGCCATCCGAATAAAGTTGAAACCAAGTGCTTGAAGCGTTAGGAACTTTCTGCCTCTGCCTCTGTTAATGAATACAGCTTATGCTGTGATATTTATGTTGTTGGCTACTATTTAAGCTTTGTTTACTGGTGTATCTTGGAAAAAACCCAGTTTTTTTTAGTCTTTTTTTTTTAAATGGAAAAATTTAATTTTTACAGATAAAAATAGGGTTTCTTAATAGTTATAGTACCTTAAAAAATATGAAGTGTTAAATATTTAAAAATAAATACAATCCATGTTATTTTTTTTTAACAGAAACATACAAAAAGTTTTTGCTATTAAAAAATGAGATTTTTTGTTTTATAACAGGCAGTACTTTTCTTTGTACAAAACACCAAAAACTAGTCAAATGATCATTCAACCATTAATTTTGCATAGGGTGTGTATTCCTATGGAATGTTCATCTCCCAGTAGCATTGATACAATGAATTTAGATTAGAATCAAACTGACAAAAAACCTTTTTTTTTTGTATTGACCGGAACCTGATTTCTTTATATCTAAAACCCCTAAAACTAAACGAAATTTAATGATTCATCTGAAAATCATGCAAAACTTTTTAAAGTTATACAATAAAATAAATTTTCACTGTCACAGAGTTAGTAAATCATTTAAAAAAATTTCAAAATGGAGTTATTGAAAATTTAAAAATCTAAAAATCTGAAAAATGGATTAATAATTTTTAACCATTTATGTGTGTTATGTACTTCAAGAGTACAAAAATATACTTTAAGTTTCATATATATATGATTTTTCTTTGTTTGTTGCCTTTCTGCGATATGTATGTAATAATTTGTGTACACATATATTTAATCATGGGAATATGTAGTATGTTTATAATTATATCAAACAAATTTCTGTTTATTATGATAAAATTTTTTGAAAGATGTTCTCAAGTTGACCCAACTTGTTGAAAACTTAACCTAACCCACAGGTAAAAAATTAAGTCAACCCAGCCCCCAGGAAAAAAAAAATTAGTCAACCTGACCCATAAGAAAAACAAATCAGTCAAACTGAAACAGAACCTAACATGCAAGAAAAAAAATTTAGTCAACCAGGCCCAAACCTGATTGCAGGTCAGGCTTGGGTAAAATCGGTTTAACGGACCTGATACTGGACTCTAATTCAGTTTTTCACAAAGATAAAATAAAAGTTTAATTTACAGTCAATTGAACTTCAGAAATTTAAAACAACATTTTATTATTGATTTATTATTTTTTCACACAGAGTGGCTAACATTAGAACTCTTCCAAATTCCCTGACTTTTTCATGACTATTTTTCAGCATTTTCCCTGACTTATGCTGCTTATTTCCCCCAAAATTTCCCAAAATTTAAGCAATTTAGCAATTTAGAATAACGAATATGGCTTATTTCCACAAAATTTGCCAAAATTCCCTGACTTTACATGAAATTCTTTGACTATTCCATGACTTTCCCAGACTCACTTAAATTCCCTGACAAGTAGCCATCCTGTTATACAATAAAACTTATTAACTCAGACGTGAAAGACATAAAACAAGTAGGTTTTTGCACATATAATTCTTATAAACTGTGAAATAATTTTTTTTACAGAAAGTAATTGCTTAGTTTTTTTTTTTTTTTTTTAAATGTTACATGCATATGTGTGCATGTATAATATATATCCACACACATTAAAATAATACAGTTGGACAAGTCTAAGGATATATATTCAAGAAAAAAGACTGAAGTATAAAGGAACTACAATACTTAAATATTTCAGGATTACCATATGATTAGATTGTTAAAACTTTATTTTTGAAATATGAACATTATCAAAGTCAGCGTTTTCATGTAAGATACTGAACATGAAAAAATATTTCAAGAAAAAAGCATCAGAATGTAAATATTATAAATTTCTAAATATGTTATTTTATGCTAGAAATTTTAAAATTTTCAATTTTTCTAGGTGGAAATAAACATGTTCAGAAAAAAAAATCTGGTTCCCCCCCCCCCCCCCCTCAAAAAAAAAAAAAAAAAAAAAAAAAAAAAAAAAAAAATCCTTTTTTTTTTTTTTTTTTTCTCCCAGACAACTCCCATCTCTTCTAATCTAAAACTGGTTACTTAATTAACAGACATTTAATCTTCTGGAATATTCTTAAAAATAAATTTTAAGTTAATGAAAGACCTGTTCTTTATTCATGGACAATACACAAACCTTGAATCATATATAATCACACAAACAAGAACACACACATTTCTTTTGTTTATAAAAAATATAAACAACATACCCAGTAACTAGAAGGGCAGAAATAACAAGAATGAAAATAACCGTATACAGAAATGCTCGAGGAAAAACCTAAAAGAAAAAATTAAAGATTAATCAGATAATTATTATATTCTGAAAAAACGTGCAATATACTTTCAGTAAAAAAATTAAAAGAATAGCAAAAATATAGTTAATTTACAATTTTTGTG
Organism: Salticus scenicus; assembly: GCA_963930645.1. NCBI lineage: Eukaryota > Metazoa > Arthropoda > Arachnida > Araneae > Salticidae > Salticus > Salticus scenicus. The sequence goes on along the minus strand of OZ005652.1, from coordinate 32,336,992 downwards.
TACCTTTGTGTACCCATATAGGAATACCTTTTTACTTCACATTAAATAAAAAACAAATTCTTACACAATTCATATTTGTTATAGCATTAATTAAAAGAAAATATCAATATATATGTTGTATAAACAAAAAGTTTCTCTGTGCAAATTTATTTTAAAATTTTATAAATGTAAAAACAAAAAGTATAATAGATCAAACACAGAGATATCATATTAAGTATCAAGCATTCAACAGAAAGCCTAATTATAAATTAAGCAGTATTTATTAATTTGAAACACTCAGGCACAGAGATAAATACAATTATAATTTAGACAATACATTTTATGCTAATTAAAAGCGAAAAACAACACCATTACTTACACCACCTGAATGATCATCATCTTTTTCTTCATAATAAAAATAGATCAGGGGCAAGATGAAAAATGAATAGATAAGGATGATACTGTAAACAGCTAAAATGGAAAATTCAATTTATTATCTTTCATTAAAAACTTATAGCATAAATAAAAATTGAAAAATATTTCAAATTAATTACCTAGAATTTTTAAATTAAATAAAATCATACATGACAATTATACTAAATTTTTTGAGATATGACTTAATGTTTTAAGTGAAACACAGTAAAAAACTCTCTAAAAGTCCCCCCTTTATTCAAGGGGGGACTTTTAGAGTCAGGACCATTTTTTTTTAATCCCAAATTTTCCCCATAAAAGCTCATTACTAATTTACCTCTATTCAAGGCTCATGTACCTTTCATAAAGATCCCATTTTGCATGAGCATATGATTTTTTCTTGACTTGCACTGAAAATTATCCACCGTATAATTGATGTTATTTTTGTGTGTGTGACCGTAATTTGTGTGTAGAGAAAGAAATAATGACTTCATATTTTTCACTGTGCATATCAAGGCTGTGGAGTCGGAAAGAAAAATAACTGACCCCAACTGCTTCATATATACATACACATTACAGCTCATCTTGTTAAAATACACAGAAAACTACAGAAAAGGGGTTATTGAATAAGCATCATAATGGCAGCTTGTTCATATTTTTGTTTATATTGGATTTGAAATCCAGCTGCTTTTTATAATCGTAATTTTCTCTTCTCTGAGGTTTTATATTTTGTGTCACCTTTTCTCTTTCCTTTGCTGACTTTATTGTCTTCATTTTCTTTTTTTACGAGTTTCATAACAGTTCTTATACATCTTGCTAGCTTCTCTGAAGGCTTCAAAATATCAAGATGAAAATAAAACTTTCATTGTATCTCCATCCTTGCTTTGGATTTTAGCTTAAAGATTATTTATATTTTTTCATTCAGTAAGGCAGGAGATGTTTCAACAAACTGTCAAGGTACAATTAATTAAAAAGCACATTCTATGTTCATGATAGACTTAACACTGTTGTTACTGATTTTGAAAGTTAAAAATGTTTCAAATCTCCCAGAAGATTTTTTTTTTTTTTTTTGGGGGGGGGGAATTACTTTGTGACTCATTGAAACCTTTGGACAGCCCCTGCCTGCCTGGACGCGTCAAGCTTAACAGGTTGGGAATGCTGTCCGCCGGATCACTGCATGATGTCTTTTAATCTGAAGGATTATCCTCACCAATTGCATTATTAATAAATTAAAAATTATATAGATAATTAAGGATAATATAGGTCAATTAAAAAAAAAATATAGGAAAAATAGGAAATATAGGCATGGTGGGAGGTCTGTAATACCGTAATTTCGCACGTATAGTACGCTGGCTATGTGTGTCAGAAAAGAATTTTTTTCTGGATGCAGATAATACAATGGTGCAGATTATCTGTTGGTAGACAGTCTGACTCTGACTGGTCTGGTTTAATTCAAGATTGTCTAGCATTTGATGTTCCACAAAAACAGCAGCTTTAATTTTATCGCTATTGCAATTGGCTTCAGCGACGAACAAATAAATATATATATGTGTGTATTTCCATAATCAGCTGTGAATAAATGAGACGGACCAAAAACGAGGTTTCATTTCAGAAATTAGCCACAAATGATCCTATATTTTTGCAATCTATTTCAGCAATCGTTGGCAAATAAGTAATAAAAATTCACACTTCAGCAATTAACTGCGATAAAAATGCATTATTATTTTTAATTAGAGGTAGAATAGAACCATATTTGACAACTGGCCATAAATAAAAATGCAACTTCTATCATTTTTGTTTATAAAACCTTCTATATATCAGGTAAAAAAAAATAATCTGCATATAAAAAAAAGGAAAGAAAGAAAAAGAGTTATTATATGTGTAATTTCTTATTTAATTAATAAACCTTTAAAGTTAACAACAAATGCTTACAAAATATACCTTCAAAACACAACCGATGATAAACTGGCGCAAGTTAAAACCGAAAGTTCAAATGAGGTCATCTCCAAAGCAGTAGAATAATTCTTTTTTTTTCTATTGCACATCAGAAAAATATTCAATTAAATACTATTCAGAGCTACAGACACACTTTTATCTGTTTAAAGTAACAGATACATTTGGATCACTCTTTAAAAAAGAAAAAAAAAAAGGCTTTAACCACATATTGCAATCTAAAATTGATTCTTTATCACTTTTTAAACCTTGTTCCTTTGGGTAAGAGGAGGAGAGAAAAAACAAAATATAAATAAATAAAAAGTGCATTATGATCTTCCCATCTCTGACTTAATCTCTGCAAACGTATGATTTTCCAATAAAAGTTTCAGTTTAGTTATGTCAAAACAGAAGTGAGGGCGGAAATAAAGAAATCCTGCTTGCTTTACTCTATAATTACTCTGTTACTCATTATTATTATTTCTTCTATTTGTAATTTGTTCATATATATAAAAATAAATAAATTATTAAAAAAAAAAAAAAAATTTAAAGTGTTTTAAGTTTCTTTTTTCTTTCTCCTCCTTTCTTAATTTACCTTTTTCTGTTATTTTTTTTCGCTGATTATTTTAAAACATTTTTTAGATAACCTGGTTTTTAAAAGTACAATTAATCAAGTTTAAGATTTTTTGTCCATTTCTTGTATTTGCAATTTACTTATTTATTAAAACCATTATAATTATTTTAAAGTATTTTATGACTGTTTTTGTTTTAATGAATGATTGATTTTGGCTACTACTGCAGACTATTTGATGATTTCAAAAAAGTTTATAAAAAATCACGGCCGCAGACTATACGATGGTGCAGACTATCGGCGTAAAATTATGGTAAACAACAACAAAAAAAAAAATTATAATAATACTCTTTCTTAATACAAATGACATAAATGGCAACATGATAGATTTAATTTGATAAAGCACAGATAAAAGGAAGCAAAAAAAAAAATCTTACTTATATAAGTACATGTCATAGTGCTTTCTATAGTTGTCCGAGTTGCATTTGTTGCCCAATCCTGAAAAATAAATAAATTAAACTAAACAACATAAAATTAAATAATTAAACTATGTCTTGTGAATATATAAGTACAAAAATAGGAAATCTTAACATACAAGTACTACAAGATATTCCTTTACAGAAATCTAAAAGATGTATTACATCTGTAAGATTTTTTTTTTATGTAGAATTATTTAATAAAATTACTTTAGACAGTTACACACATATAGACCTAATTCAATTTTCACTTAAACACATATTCCATTAGCAGCTTTAAATAATAGATAGTAGAAACTGTATGAATAAGAGAGAAAATTATCTTTAAATGACACCTTTATTTTAATATGCTATATAAACAAATCATGAGGGGAAAAAAAAAAAAATATATATATATATATATATATACACATATATATGTGTGTGTGTGATAAACACTAATAAAAGAATTTAAGTTAACAATTAAGAATAACAATGCAAAATACTAATATTTATTATATACGATATTTAATATATCTCTACATACTAAATATAATTAAAAAAAAATGTGTGAAATCTGTCACTTTGTAGGCAATGGCTGATTCGCAGAGCTATAGAATTTAGCATGAAGGTCTGTTTTTACCTCTTCAGATGCACCTCAAAGTTCAATTTTCAAATTTATTATTATATATATGTGATGAATTCCCGTACTTGAGTCACATAATAGCTATGAAGGAAAGAGGCTGGCACTCAGTAATAACTCCAAATTTGCAGCACATGTTTTTATTTATCCATCTGGAACATATAAGGTACAGTCCATGATTGTGAGTTGAGCAAATGGATGCAGTGCAGTGCAGCCGAATGCGATCAGGTGACCCCTCTCGGGCAGTTATTTGACGTAAGTTTACTAAGCAAGAGCACACCAGAAGAGAAGAGCTCCTCTGCCCGTGTTTTCACTTAAATACTGGCATTTTAGGCGGGAAATCACACCACTCCTTCCTATGCTTATTGGATATTAACTTAATGATTGACAGATTAGCTGAGGTCCAGATAACTGGGATTAATTACTATGCAGCTCCAAACCACAAAAAGCTGCAGATTGCACTTATTCATCACTTTCTTGACTTAAAGTTGGTTCTCTTTTATGACTTTTGCGTTATGCTCACGCATTGTACTAAAACTTACTTTACAGGGGAAACTTTAGAATTAATTTTAAGTTAAGACTTTCTAATGGGATTTTCTTTAAATTATTGCTCACTATTAATTTAAAATAATAAAATAATAATTTAAAAACTTACCTCTCTTTATCCTTTCATATCCCCCCCCTCCAAGACAACGTTCCCCTGGGCTTGCCTGCAAGTCCATGGGAACTCATTCCGAGGTGGCAGATAGTCCAGGAAAAGATGGTCTGTCTTATTTGGTAGAAGGAGAAGTGCGTATATTTTCCCTTTAATTATTAATTTAGTCCCGTTTATCGATTTTTTTTTTTTTTTTTTTTTTTCTGTAGAACTGCACATTCCACATGCTCAACCCTATACATACAATAGTGTCCTAGGAGTAATATAAAAATATAAAATAAAACATAATGTAGCACTCTTATACAATATTATCTTAAAGCCGAAATGTCTTGTTCCCAACTAGTTGGTAAAGCTTATAGTCTTATTGTTTTTTGTTCATTTGTAATGAACTATGATAACAAGGTCCTGTAAATATGTTTTTTAATTGCTCAGTAAGAAAAATAGTTCATTTCTTTGGCACAAAAGTCTTTTTGGTTTTGCACAGAGTCTTTAACATTACATAAAAATATAATGACGTTGAACAAGATATTACACATCTGCAAGGAATCTATTTTTTAAAAGAAATATACGGAACTTGCAGTTTTCTCTACTGTCCATATATTTGAAAAAAATGGTACCATAAATACATTTTCAAACAATTATATAAAAATACTTACTAAAGATACAAACAATAATAATATTAATAATAGCAAAAAATTTTTACAAATTATTTACACCTAAAACCAAGTTAATTACTTTGTCTGAGTAACTATTTGTTTTCAAAGTATTACAGACTGCTATAAACTTAGAGTTTGGCAATCCAAAAAAATTATATGGTGGGTACATTAACCCTTGAAACTCTGAGAATGTCAAGCCTTTCCAAAAGTAATTTGGGATAAAGGTGGAAACTGGCTAGCTTCTACAGAGAGGGAAAACAAATCAGTTTTCCCGTGTTCTCCGAACACATCACAATGGTGAAGATCAGGAGACCATGAGAAAACAGACTGCTTATAGAAAAGGGGCTTAGGAGCGGAGGATCCTCATTTCACGAAACCATCTACATGATATTTAAGAAAAAAAAATATTAAATAAACCGAAAAGGTATATTTGTAAAAAGAAAAGTTAAGGCCACGCTAGTGCCACTGAGTCAAAGAAAGGAAGATATGTCTCCCGACATCCCTCCGATTTCTTTAACTCAGCTAGGATCCTCATCCAACGTGTATGGGGAAATAGGAAAACAAAAATAAAAAAACTTGGGACTGGAAGCTGATACCTAACTAATTTATTCATGGCTTAATTTGAAATTTTTAGGATTATTATAGTATCTTAACTTAGATGAATGGACAATTTCTGAATTTCTCTTAAAATGAGGACTGGGTTTGTCTATCTCAAAATTAACGTTAGATAATTGTCTTAAGATTTTATATGGGCCTGAATAAGGTGAACTCAATTTACGCGTGTTTGGATATTGAAATTCCTCATAAATCACTTCATCTCCAACTTTAAATTCCACAGGGAGAAATCGAGCATCGTATCTGACTTTGTTTTTATTATGATATTGTATTGTTTTTTCTTTTGCTATTTTTCTAGCTTCATCAACTGAAGGGTAGTAATTATTATTTGCCAATAAGGGGTCATATGGTAATTCTCCTAATAATAAATATTTAGGTGGAAACTGAGTTACTGAATGAGGTGTTGAGTTATATTGATTTAAAACTTCTTCAAGTAATTTAGTCCAGGGAATTTTGTTTGAAGAAGAATTAACTTTACACTTTAAACGCGTAACAATAGTCTGATTGAGCCGCTCGACTTTCCCGTTGCACTCGGGATGATGGCTACTTGTTAATAGGTGTTTAACATAATAATTTCGAAGAAATTTTTTAAAACGGGATGAAGTGAATGCTGCATTTCTGTCAGTTAACAATTTTTTAGGCACTTGAGTTTGAAATAATTGTTTTAAAAAGTTTGTATAAGTTTCAGTGGTAACGCTTTTTGATGGAAATCCCCACACATAACGGGTTGCATGGTCCACGACCAAATGCAAATACTTTTTTGTAGAATTATAATAATTAAGTCCACCAACAGTGTCCAAAGACAAACATTCAAAAGGTTTATCTGTTGGTGGTACTTCTTGTAACGAGCCAAATCTTTTTTGTTTACATTTTTTGTTTAATTGACAAATATGACAATGTTTCACAAAACTTTCAATATCTTTATTAATATTAGGCCAATAATACTGGGGTGTAATTAAATTTACCATTTTATAAATTCCAGGATGTCCAAATTGAGTGTGGGTTTTCTCTAGTAGGGATAATCTTAATGACATAGGGACTATTATCTTATACAAACCTTTCTTTTTAATTACATTTACATCATCAATTTCAATAATTTTCTTACCATTAATAATTATATTTTCTTTTTTCTGATTGTCTTTAATTTCATTTAAGTCAAGGAGGTGTACATGGTGTGACACATTTTCTACAACAGGCAATCGGGATAACATATCAGCTTCAATATTAGTTGAACCTTTTTGATATTGAATTTGATAGTCAAACATACTAAGTTTAAGGGACCAGCGGAATAATCTTCCTCTTAAATTTTTAACATTTTTTAGCCAAGTGAGAGCCGCATGATCTGTATGTATGACAAATTTTTGACCGTGCAAATAATGATAAAATTTATCTAAAGCATCAATGATTGCTAAACATTCTAATTCAGTAATGGCATAATTTTTTTCATAATTACGTAAGTTTCTAGAATGATATGCTACTGGATGTAAATTGCCATTCTCATCTGCCTGCTTAACAACACATCCCACACCATGACTCGAGGCATCAACAAATAAATGACAGGGACTTTTGGGATCATAGAGTCTTAAAATGGGTTTACTTATTAGAGCATTTTTTAATTTTTGGAAGGAATTTTCGCATTTTTGGTCCCAAACATAGGGGACATTTTTCTTTAGCAAATTATTTAATGGAGCTCTAGTTTTTGCATATTGTGGAATAAATCTAGCATAAACATTTACGGATCCCAAAACTCTCTGTAATTCCTTGACATTTTTTGGCGGTTTCAAATTTTTTATGACCTCAATATTGGGATTATCAGGCGTAATAAGTCCATTAGTAATTTCATATCCTAGAAAATTAATTTTTGTTTTGACAAAATTACATTTTGATAATTTTAATTTTAAGTTTTCTTTAATACAGATTTCAAAAAGTTGCTCTAAGTGCTTGAAATGTTCTTCTTCTGACTGTGAAAATACAATAATATCATCAAAATAATTACATGCAAAATCTATTTTGTATTTATTTAAGATTCTTCTAATTGTTCGATTGAAGATAGCGGGGGCATTCTTGAGGCCAAAGGGCAGGTATTTCCATTCATATAATCCAAAAGTTGTAGCAAAGGCCAATTTTTCAGTATCTCTTGGGTGGATAGGAATGTGCCAATATCCACTTGCCAAGTCGAGGGTGGAAAAGAATTTTGCTTTAGCTAATTTATCTAATAAAGTATCTATTCGGGGAAGTGGTTCAGCATCGGTTTTTGTTATCGAATTAAGTTTACGGAAGTCAACACATAAGCGACTCTTTTTTCCTTCTTCCTTCTTATACACCAGGGTTACAGGTGCCGAATAAGGGGAACAACTTTCTTTTATTATACCTGCCTGTAATAAATTTTGAATTTGGGTTTTAATTTCTTCTTCTTCCTTAGGGGAAGTTCTATATGCTCTGAGTGAAATAGGTAAATCAGAAGTTAAATAAATTCTCTGGGGTTCCATACGAATTCTTCCAACGTCATATTTTGATTTAGCAAAAATTTTGACATATTTTGATAATAAAGTAGGAAGTTTTCCTTCTCTAGCAGACTGAGGAGTTACATGATTTTCTTCAGTGGCAGGAGTGTACTTTATCTTCTCTACCCTATTATTTGATTGAACATTAAAATTTTCACTTCTAATTGTATTTTCACTTTCAGGAATTAAATGTAAGGTTTGAGAGCAACTTGGTATATTTTTTAACAATGGTAAAATATTGTTATTTTGTGTTACACATTTTTTAGCACAATCAAAAGTTAATTCAAATAGTCCACAATGATCTAAGCTAAGGAGAGCATATGGTAAGTTATTATTCAAAATAAACATATCAATATTTTTTCTAATATTACCTATTTGTAATAACAGGGAACATTTTTTGGTAATCTTCAACATTCCTTGTGTTTGTACAACATTTATTGGCGAGATATTTTGTGTGGGAAGTCGATATTTCTGAACAAAATGTTGAGGAAGAATACTTAAACTGCTGCCTGTGTCGAAAATTAAAGGAATAGGATTAGAGTACGAGTTTGGGTTTTTAACACTTTGACTTGATTGCTGATTCTTTCTTTGGGTACCCTTATTTTGAATTATGCGACCGGTCGCGGCAAACTGTCAATATGTGTTATTTACACCTTCTGTCGTACTGTTTCCTACTGTGGACTCTTCTGTGGTATGAGTCGGTTGTTCCTGCTTGAAAGGGCATTCTCTATGCCAATGAAACGCGTTAGGGATGTTAATTTTAGTACAATATTTACATGGAAAAGGAGGTAAAGATCCTTGAAAATGTAGTCGTGCATTTGCGTTTGACTGCTGGGGTCTAGGCCCTCGTAAATTGGGTCGGTTATCATGAGTCCTAGTGGGTTGATTTTGATTAGAGTATCCCATATGGGGTCTATTTACATTAGGAAATCGATAACTCCAAGGTTGTGGACGGGGATTGTATTGCACAGGGGCCCTATTGAAGACTTGAGAGTAGTTATATTTTGGATACTGATCCGACTTAGGTGGGAGGGTGTCAGCTGATTTTCCTGATAGTTGCAATTTATCTAATCGATGAACCAAATCCCTCCATTCATTTAGGCCTTTCGGGGAATTAACCACCACAAGTTGTTTTAACGTTAAAGGCAATCCGTCAGTTAACCCGTCCAACAGGAATTTAGGTTCTAAACCTAAAGCTCGTCCCACTTGAAGTTTCTTGTGGTAGTAATCTATAACATTGTCACCCTGTTTGAATACAATACTTGAAAAATCATTTAAAGAGGTCTCTCCAGGTGTAGTAAATTGCTCATTAAAAATTTCTACTACTTCTTCCCAGTGCATCATATTTAAGCTATTATTAACATAAACTGTTAGGGCTCTCCCTTTTAAAAACCTTTGTATGTTCCTAACCTTCCAAATTGCATCTTTTCCATTTTCCTGACACCACGCGTCAAAATACGGTAACCACGCCGTCCATAACATTCCATTTTCAGGGCAAAATTCAATAAGCACATTTTCCTCTTTTACCGGTGTGTTTGTAGAAGAGGAAGAGTTATTTAATTCACTTAAATTACCCTGCTCCGTCTCTGAAATGGCACCTAAATTATCTCCACCTGTATTCTCAGGGACCACTGGATCTTCGGGTGGGTCCTTGGCCATCTTAACTTCTATTTTTTAACTTCAAATTTAGAAAATTCTATTTTTTTTTTTTTTCCAAAGAAATTCAACCTTTATAAAATATATTCAAGTTTCAAATAAAAATAAAAATTTAGAAAATACCAACTTTGTGAAAATAACAATTTTTAAAAATAATTATGCCGACCTTAAAAGCCAACACTAATTTAGATAACTCTTAAACATAATAATATGCAAATTTCAAATAAAAATAAAACTTCAGAAAATAATACCCTTTAACCTTGAAATTATCAAAAAATTTTTTAAATACTTAGGCAGAAAATAACCAATAAAAAATAATTTATATACACCTTAAATATAATAAATATTCATTATTAAATATGGGAGACTGCAAAAATACTCCTTTTTAATTTTGCAAGTAATACACATTAAAAAATACTTATTGTATTATTAATATTATTATTATTACTTTTTTTTTTTTTTTTTTTTTTTTTTTTAATAGTTATGCAGAACATTAAAAACAAAAACTAATTAAAGTAACCCTTAAATACAATAATATTCAAATTTCAAATAAAAATTCAGAAAATAATATACTTTAACCTTGAAAATATCAAAAAAAATTTTTAGCAGAAAATGAACAATTATATTATTATTTTTTTTTTTTTTTTTTTTTTTTCTAGATCATAACAATTCAACTTAATATATAAATTAAATATCTATCATTTTCCCAAAATCTATTTGGTCCAGTTTATTGATTTTCTTTTCTTTTAATCAAAGTTCCTCTTTATCTTAAAATAAATAAATAATTCACTCACTTTTCTCCTGTGAATGTAGTAACAAAAAAAAAATTTTTTTACTTTTCTGTCAGCAAAACAAAACGAAATGACTTTGACACTTCTGCTTTATAATACATCTGGTTTTAATCATTCTGAGGCCATTGACCTTGATTTCCCACTCTTGTGAAATGGAAGAAACATCTGCTCTTGACCTTGATGGATGTAGAGAGAGAAACTAAACTTGACACACTTATTTGATATGCAATTCAGTTTCTGATGAATGAAAGATAGCAGAAAAAGCTCTATATGACTGATTGAATAAATCTTTCTGTTATTTTCTTTTCTCCATTAGGTATTACAGATAAGGAACGATATTTGTCTTTTAAGAAGGCTGCTTTCATTGATATAGATTTAATTTAGTGTTTTCTTTCTTGGATTAATTTATTGTTTTCTTTCTACGTGCATCCGGAGAGGGGACACGAAATAACATAATTAATTTTCTTGCAGCCATAACTTATTGAGTACCATTATTTTTTATTTTATGCAGGTGTCCATCCTGTCGACTTATTTTAATGTGATGAATTCCCGTACTTGAGTCACATAATAGCTATGAAGGAAAGAGGCTGGCACTCAGTAATAACTCCAAATTTGCAGCACATGTTTTTATTTATCCATCTGGAACATATAAGGTACAGTCCATGATTGTGAGTTGAGCAAATGGATGCAGTGCAGTGCAGCCGAATGCGATCAGGTGACCCCTCTCGGGCAGTTATTTGACGTAAGTTTACTAAGCAAGAGCACACCAGAAGAGAAGAGCTCCTCTGCCCGTGTTTTCACTTAAATACTGGCATTTTAGGCGGGAAATCACACCACTCCTTCCTATGCTTATTGGATATTAACTTAATGATTGACAGATTAGCTGAGGTCCAGATAACTGGGATTAATTACTATGCAGCTCCAAACCACAAAAAGCTGCAGATTGCACTTATTCATCACTTTCTTGACTTAAAGTTGGTTCTCTTTTATGACTTTTGCGTTATGCTCACGCATTGTACTAAAACTTACTTTACAGGGGAAACTTTAGAATTAATTTTAAGTTAAGACTTTCTAATGGGATTTTCTTTAAATTATTGCTCACTATTAATTTAAAATAATAAAATAATAATTTAAAAACTTACCTCTCTTTATCCTTTCATATATAAATATATATATATATATAAATTTTAAATATGTAATTTTCTAAAATGATCGACTCTGGAGATAGAAATGTAAACAATCTTTTTATGGTCCATTAGCTCATTTGGTTAGAACATCATTCTAATAATGCAAAGGTCATGAGTTTGATCCTCTAAGAGCCACTGTAGATAAATAATAGAAAAAGTGTCAACTGATAAACAAAGCCAAACTTCAAGGTGTGTTGGTCACATTTTAGGCAAATGGCTGATTGCAGAACTACAGAATTTTGCATGGAGTCCGTTCTGACTTCTAATGCAGCTTAAAGTCAGATTTTTGAATTTTTAATTAATTAAAATTTTGCAGCTGAGGAGATTGTCTGGTGCTGCTATCTGCTGCCATAGAAAGATGATGATGATGTGTCCGAGAAATGTAGTTCTTGTATAATAGCAGTGCCACTTATCATCCAGTTAGCACCTAAATTGAAATATCCAGTTAAGGTGCAAATGCAGACAGTAAAGACCTGAAACCAACATAGTGTAAGCAGGAAAAACACCATTGAAGCCAATGGGGAGTAGAAGCGAGGTTTTAAATGTTTTCAATGGGATTTTTCTTTTTAATTTTTATTTATAAAGTGATTTAAACTGTTATGAGTAATGTTTTTTTTTTTTTTTTTTTTAACTTTTTTAAAAATATTTCTTGAAATAAAGCTTTCCTTTAAAATCCTGCTATTCAAAAAAATTTTAAATTGACATTTCATTCTGTTTTGAGAAGTAAGATTGTATTCACGAAGTCTTTATAACAGGCAACATGGCAATTAAAAAAAATTTTAGATATTGCTGAAATTTTTTTACAATAATCCCATAAAAATTAATTAAACTCTATGAACCATATGTACCCAGAAGTAGCAGTATCAACAAAGATTTCATTCAGTGTCTTGTCCAAATTATTAGGATTATTATTATTATTTTTTTTTTTTTTTTGAAATTTTTTCTATTTAAAAAAAAAAAAAAAAAATGCTGAATGAAAAGAACTTCAAATGCAGACATTGCAAAGAACATTTAAAAACTCATATTTCCCACTATCAATTTAGTCATGAGTGCAATTAGGGGACCAACCACAAATTGAAGAAAAACACAAATACTTTGTACTACCCTGTATCATAAAATGCTACAAATGACGTATAATTTTAACACATAATTTTCACATATGATGTGCAATAGGTGTGTGCTTTTTTGTGGGAATCGCATAGTTATCTAAACAGATATATATATTTTTTCTAAAATTACTAAGTTTTCTGCTTATAACCCTTTCCGACCAGAAACATTTTTACCTTAAAACATTACATTCTTCTGTTTTTGCAAACTGAAAGAAAAATATGGACTATAAACGACATTTGTTGATTGATAATTGTACTTTACACTTTCTGCTAATTAGCTCGATTGTTCATTTCCTGATTTTCTTATATATGACTGTTTCAGATGCAAAAATGTAAGTGGATGTCTAACCCGCAAAATCATACGGTCTGGGTCGGAGAGGGATTAAAAGAATGGATTTCAACAAAGTTTTATAAAACTTTCAGAAAAGTTGGCAAAATACTAGAGATTCATTATTCCGAAACACAAAATGCACACATATATATTTTTCGTTGAGATATGACTAATAGTTGCAAATAATTTTTACTTCCATTACCCGACGACCGTGGGTAATGGAAGTATTATAGTCAATCCAAAAATATGATATCGAGTTTCCACCTGATTTACATGTTTTAAGGTCCAAAAAAGTGGTTTTTAGCAATTGGTCAGTGTGTGTGTATGTATGTGGAGAATCTTTTGATTATTATATCCCCGAAACTAATAAAGATAGAACTAAGAAACTTTAGTTTTGAGACAGGTCAGGAGTACAAATGATTTTTCCAACTTTTGGTGAAAACTGGAAACTGGAAGTGGGACATCTGAAACCGGAAGTGGGTCCATAAGTCCGTATCTCCAAAGCAGCTCTAACAATTTTCTTTAAAGTTGCTATATAAACACTCTATTAGATGTCTTTTCATCTGAATTAGTTTGTTAGTTCAGGAAAATTGATAGGCATCCTGTATAAGTAGCTCAATTTCAGGTTTTGCAAGTACAATCCTTCTAAAATGGCTGTTTTTTCAGACTCGCTATATTAACCTCCTTTTAGATACCTTTTTGTATTTAATTGTTGCTTTTCAGTCAACAATTGAGTATGCCAAGTTTGGGTAAAAGTCGGTATCTCAATAAACGGTTCTAATGATTTTCTTGAAACTTGTTACGTAAACTCATTTTACGTATACTTTCTCATGTATTATGTAGTTATTACAGGAAAATTAACAGTTATTCTGATAAGGTAGGTCAATTTTAGATCTTGGAAAGTGGTTTTTCAAAAAAAAAAAAAAAAAAAACGGCCCCACTGATTTTTTTTAAATTATTTTTTAACTCGCTATGTAAGTACTGTTTTATATGTCTTCACACATCTATCAGCTTTCTCTTACCAGAAAAGTTTTAGGTGTTTACTTTGTTGAGTCAATTTTATGTCTTCTGATCACATTATCTTCAAAAAATGCATATAATACATGTAATAGTGTGTAATGGAAGTCCTAAGGTTGTTTCGCACCAGATTTTTTACTGTGCATTTGCAAAAAATAGAAAACTTTTTATAACACAAGTTGACAGCTTGACATATCTTGTGGCAACTAATGTCAAAAATTCAATTGCATACCTGCCAACACTGAAGAATCAAAATAATGGTGATTTTAATAATCGGCAGTTTAAGGCCAAGTGGCCAAGACAACATTGATGGGTTTTTGACACATGACAGTATTTAATAGTTTAATTCATGGCTTGTCAATAATCTATATACGTATGTTAAATTTAATTATTAAGTAAAAATCTAGTAATTATTAATTAAAAATAGTGCTATCTATTGAGATGCATGAGAATTTTTTCAGCGAAAGAAAAAATCTTGCTTAAAAAATTTAAGATTTGGTGAAGTTTTAAATAAATTATAGGTATAACTTTACAATGTTCAGAATAAGGGAGAAATGTATAAGAATAAGGAAGCATAGGCAAGTATGCATTTGAATAGCGTAAAAATTAAGCAATTTATCTGCAATGAGTAAGATTTTATGTATTTTTTAGAGTTGAAATTTCATAAGGGGTTTTTCACATGTCACACATTTAATATGGAAATCTAATTATTATACCCAAGTTGCAGAAGTCCTTATTTGTGAAAAACACCTTTTGAACTCCCAAATCTTAGTAAATAAGGGAAATTACATTTAAGTTAGAAACCCATAGAGTTTTTTTTTTTTTTAATAAAAAAAGAAGTTTTGAAATGTGATCACTTAATTAAATGTGACATATATAAAAAAATCCTTATGAAATTTGAACTTTGAAAAATATCTAAAATCTAGCTTATTTTTTTGCCAATAATTTACTAAATTTTTACTTCATTGGAATGAACTTTTGAGAAAAGTTGCCCAATTTATCATGCTTTCGACTTATGTAATAAAAAAATTTCCATCTTTTGTGAATGTGCAATAAAAAAATATCTACTATAAATACTCATATCTCAGATGTATTCTTCTGTTACAATGTGTACTTCTTAAAAAAGTGTTAAGTATTTCAAGTTTGGTGATAAATATTTGGTAATTAATTCAAGCTGGAGAAAGTATTAAAAAAAAAAAAAAAAAAAAAAAAATTATACTTTCTCCAGCTTTTTTTCAATCTAACTAAAACGTCACAAGAATATTACCCAATCCACATAAATAAAGACTTAAGTGACAGGAGCCTGGGAGAAATGATGTGTTTGTTTTCTTTAGTGATAGCAGGGGTTAATACAGGTCGAGTTTACTACCGTTTATGGGTACCTTCACAAAAATCGACCTGGCAAAAAAGGTATCTTCACAAAAATCATACAGCTAAAATCGGTACTTTCTCAAAAATCTTAGTCCTCCCAGCAAAATCTAACATTTTTAATTAGCACTTTTTCAAAGGAAAGTAATTCGTGCATTTCTGTTGATGCGATTTGCGAAGCAAGAATCATACAGAATGTTGGTTTTAATCAACACACAAGCGTTTGTTATGGGCGAGAAACAGTACAGCATATGTAAACAAAACGATCCTTGTGTGTATCGGTACAGACACGCTCTGAAATTGTGGTTATAGTGTACTGTTTGCTGATTCGTCAGGTGGTTTAACATTTTGGTGACTGTATGGTGATCTGTTTATCCTCCCTGGTACAATTCATGTATACTGCAGTGATACTAACACAAATAAAAACAACTTCTACTTACACTATCTCTACTGAACTGTTTACTTCAGAGTGAAGTAAGTTTTGGATTTTGGTTCCTGTTCTGCTATAAGCCTCACACTAGCTGCTGAGAGTTAATTTTATTATTCTACTTTGTTCAAACTCTCTCCCCCCCCCCCCCATACACACAGAGAGAAAGAAAAAGAGTGCACTACAATTTTTCACAAAAATAAAATATAGTTAAGATTTTTCACAAAAATAGGTATTAAGTTTGAAATCTTAGATTGGCCCCTGGATAGTGAAAGGGAGGGGAGGAAAAGTATTATTTTGCAGTGTTTTGAGTCTCATTTAAATGATTAACAGAAGATTAGTTACCAGTTTCGATTGTGCATTCAGCAATTACGGTTCTATTTTGATGTAATTAAAAAAAAGTTTGTTGTAAAAATCTCCTCCCTATTTGGACTTAAGAAAGATTTCCTCTTCCTTCCCCCTCTCACCCCCCCCCACTCAAAAAAAAATAAAAATAAAAATAAATAAATAAATAAAATAAATCTGATAATAGGTTATTGCGTTATTTTGGGGGAAATTACTGAAGTCTGAACATATTCTGTACCCGTTAGCAGGTAAGGATTTTAAATATTTAATCACATGGCTTTGGAGATGTCAGAGCGAAAGATTTAATTAATCAACTATAAATCATATTTGTTATGTACCAAATTTAAGACAATTTATTATTGGTGCTGTCATCGTTCATGGAGAAAGGTTGCAAAATTTATTCCATTAATAACTGTGTACTAGTTTCTGGTAGTCAGCATCAATTAGTTATCAAAGAACTTAAAAATTATAATGGATTAGAAGTTCCAGAATGAAATGCATTTGTCAAAGCAGTCCTAAAAATCTTTTGTGTTGGACAAACCTGGCTTATAATTTGTTTAAACTGTTGATCTTAACTAAATCTTGCTAATTCAATATATTTTATAAAAATATTATACCTTTTAATTGTGAAAGCCACACAAAGAAGAAAAAGCAAATCAAGTTTTGTTAGAAGAGCTAAAACTGTATTAAATGAGATCATGAATACAAAAATTTTTAAAACTTTAAAAATACATTTTAATTAAAAACATTAAAATACACAACACACGTTTTGGCTAGAACACTAGCCCTCCTCAGTGTCAAACATACAAGCACAACATTTACAAAAAAATTCGTAACACATCATAACAAGATTATATATTCAGGAGAAATAGCTTTAGCCTCGTTCAAGGCAGAATGTTGCATTTTAGTAAAAGCGCCCTCTAGAAAAATACGGGATTCATATAAATTTACATTAGAGGCTAGAATGTTGTGCTTGTATGTTTGACACTGAGGAGGGCTAGTGTTCTAGCCGAAACGTCTGTCGTGTATTTTAATGTTTTTAATTAAAATGTATTTTTAAAGTTTTAAAATTTTTGTATTCTTTATCTCATTTTAAATGTTACATTGGTTTTAATATATTAATGAGATGTATAAATTATGTTTAATTTTATTAGAAAATAAATTTTATTAAAACATTGGGCAGAAATGATTAATTTTAACACCCAGATATCTAATGTACAGTAAACCATACAAATTAAAAGAAAAAAAAATATACCTTTTAAAATTTGGACAGATAAAGAAACTTAAATTATCTTAAAAAGTTTGGCTGTGTATTTTACTTTCACATTTCTAAAGTATTGTAATGTATCTAACACTTATTAGTTGTAGTCTAAGCTAATTTGGTAGAATGCAGCACTTGGTGACCTTTATTTTATTTATTTATTTATTTGTACCATTTTAGCATAAATAATTAGATTTGTTAATGGCTAATGTAATAAAATTAAATTACATTCAAACAGAAATTTTTAATTGCAGACTTTCTGACGAAAGATGTTAGTGAAAATAAGTTCTTGTATACCATGAAAAGGATTTCATTAATTTCTTAATTTTCTGTAGTTTTTATAATTGTGCTTTGTATATTCTTTCTCTCTTTTTTTTATGTTTTTTAAAGTGTTAATTAAAATTACATCACTAGTGAGGAGTACGTCAGTTCAGTATAGAGTGACAAAAATCATTTTTGTTCCTGTTCCTTTTGTATTATTTAATTGCATCTATACATCATTACCTTCTATCTATACCAGGATTAGAAATTGGAATGTGAAAGTCAGGTGTCATGGCACCTAACTATTTTCCCTACTAGCCAAAATGGTCTACTCAGGTGCGTGTTTTTTTTTAAATTGTTTATTGGGATTATAACAGGATAAAGCTTAAATTATTATTATTATTTATTTAAATAACAAATATAAACACAAAAGTAAAAAAATGAATACATTTATACTTAAAAAAAAGAAAAGAAATAATAATAATTAAAAATTAAAAACTTACTTAAAACAGAACAAAAAGTAGAAGAAAATTTTTAATTATCTGCTGGTTAACAGATTTTTAAAATATAAGTCAAATACTATATATATTACATCTTCAAACAAAATAAGAACTACCAGAAAATATCCATTTAAACTAGGTATTTATAAATTATTTTACACTTTCTGGTTTCACTCACAAAAATTTGGTTTAAATTAAATACAGTATTTCAGAAATTATCATGATGGCAAATTTCTGTTTGCATACAAACTAGTAATAAGTAAAAAAAAAAGAAAATCAAAACTTTTTATGAATTTGAAAAAAATTTCTGCAAACAGCATGTATGCATTTTTGCACTTTTTTTTTTTTTTTTTTAACTTATGTATATGCATTGAAAATGACAATGTAAGAATTTTGTAAATCTTAAAGAAAAAAATTATTACGTTGATTTTTTAAAGTCTTGTCAAAAGTTAGGTGTAAAAAATTATGCCTGAGTGTGATTTTATGGTCGCCAAACTTAAATTTCTAGATGGGAAATATGCCTAACGGCTGCTAATTTCAAACTCTGATCTATACTATGCTACTATGCAATATCAGTGCAGTCCTTGCTTCAAACAACCGTAAAATTCTGGCAAACACCCCCTTCACTCCCCCCCCCCCAAAAAAAAAAAAATTAAATAAATAAATAAATAAAAGAAAACATCAATGATTTGAAGCATTGGATTGTAAGTTTCCAAAGTTTTAACAGTGAAAGGGGAGGGGGGGTACCTTAATTGGAATTTTAACAGAAATGATAATATTCCAAAATTGTATGAGTAATTAAAGTTGTGTATGTTTGATTGGGTGGGGGCACTTGCTCGGAATTTTATGGTAGTTAGATGAAGGACCTCACTGTGTGCGATATGTCTGTTAAATGGCTGTGCGCTAATTTCTACACTATTATAATATTTTTCATAATGTGTTTTTGTCCATGGAATTAGTTTTTATAAAAATCACTGAATACAACACAAACCACACACAGAAAGGGGAAAAAAAAAAAAAAAGAAAAATAGAAATTTTGAGCTAACAAATTTTATACATTTAAATAAAATCACAAGTAAGAAATGAATATAAAATATTTTTATAACCTCAAAAGTCCCATCCGATTTTTTCATATATGATACCAAGAAGATATCAACAGGCAAAAGCAACGCAGCAAGGAGAGCTATAGTAATTCCCAATGTAGCTGTGCCAGTAGAACATGAGTCTTTTTCATGCTGACTTGAAAAATACTTGATATATGCTAGTGCAACGAAGAGACTTGCCTATGCAGAAAGGAATAATTAATGACATTTCTGATAATTCTTAAGAAATGAGAATAATGAATTAACAAATGCAATTATAATTTACATAGTTTTATAATCAAGCAACTATTTAACTACTGGGCTCTGCCCAAATGTTTATTAACACAGTTTTAATTTCTTATTTCTTTGTACAAAGCAAAGATAATATTCTGAAACTGATTCACGAAACAGGTGTTCTACTTCATTTAATTCAAAAACATTTGGGCGGAACCCAGTAGCAGAAATTTCAGTATCTATCAACAGCAAAACAAAATTTATCTGCAATCCAGAAATGCCATATCAAGTCAGATATCAGAAAAAAAGTACAACAATTATTAAATTATGTAAAATTTATATCTGAAAGAGAAAGAAAATTAAGAACATGCAAATTGGGGCAAAAAAAAACCTTATAATATATTATTGAATAGGATTTTTCAAAGTATTGCGAGATTCTCCCAATCCCACACTCTAATAATACAAACCCTGCTTCATCGATGTGTAGCTCCATCAATTTTACTTTAAGAAGAAGCGCAGATTTTACTTCAAACAGAATATACAGTACTTTGTTATAATTTACTGTTATGATTGAAAACATTTCTTTTGCATAAATAATTTACTAAAAACTGAATCAATTATTCATTGATTTTCACCATAACTAACATCAGGGGTGAAACAACCTAACATGCAAAACCCCTGAAAAATGCTACTTGCATGCAGATAAGGGAAACTTATTAGTGATATATAAGTAGTACATCATACACTAAGTGATATTTGGATAGTTCTTAATACATTAAAAGGCAAATTCAAAATGAGAAACTTCTATAAAAACAAAATAATTTAACATGAAATTTAGAAACAGCAAAAATTTACAAGAATCCTGAATTCAAGAGTAGCTCCTGAAAAGTTTCACACATTTTATTCAGAACCAAAAACGAGATCTTGATATAAAGTGGAATTTAATACAAATACATAAAATAATTTGATTTATTCATTTTGGAATGATTTGTACATTGATTATCTCTGACAGTAATTATTAATCAATTACATATGAAAAATTAATTTTAGTGATATTTTAAGAGTGATTTACTTTAATGAAAGCTATCATAAATGAAAATAATTCAGAAAATTCTGACGTTAAAGCTGATATGAGTAATTTCTGTAATGTCAAATAAAACACGCACAAAATGCAAAATAATATCCAAAATTTTTGATGGACCACCAAAATTCTCTCATTGATCAACAGTCAGCGACCTTTACTAATCATGACTTGGATGGTCTTTTTAGAAATACTAAATGTTCATAGCTGATGTGAACCCTAATTATACATACAAATTTTATAATTAACAGAAAGAAAATTACAAAGATACACAATTATTAACAAAAGAGAAAATTAATTTTATGTAACTGCAACCAGCCATAAAATTTACTGAATTTTGATATAAATAAATCAAAAAATCTGACAAATGACATTATAAATTAAGGTATACGAAATTCAAAATCAACATTCAAAAGCATACCAAAATCACAACAACGAAAGGAACCCATCCCAAAGCTGATACATATGTGGGTAAGTCTACAACTTTTGATTCGATATCCATATTTAAATATCAATTTATATTCAATTTGTTCACGGCCGTGTGTTTATAAGCAGTGAACCCTTTTGACAAAACCGAAACAACGCATTAAGCGCACGAGCTGTTAGTTTCGCGGCGGTAGACACTTTCTTCTAGCCAATCAAAGTTGAGCAACGCTGCGATCGTAGTCGGTAGCCAATTTTGGCGTAATTCTGTTTGTACGAAGGATTATCGAATTCAATATTCGAATGTTTTTCGAATCTACTGTCTGTCTACTGTTGTGTGTTGGTGTTGTGTTTGTTGTACTGTTCTGTGTTTGGTCGTGAAATCGAAATGAAGGTGATTATTGTGTTAGATTTTGATACAGCAGATGAATTTGCAGTTATCTGTGCATGCCATGACTTTTAATTCAAAGTTTTTTTTTTTTTTTTTATATTAGTATTTATTTTATCACAAACATACATATAGCATGAATAAATTTTTCAAACCGTGCACTGGGTAATTATTGTATAATGATGATAAACTTTTTTCCTTTGATTTTAGTACAGAATACTTTCAAATACCGGATCTAGATAGCTAACAATAATGAAACAATTCATTACTAAATTGTTTTCAATTGCAAATTAAACTAATTTCATTAAACTAGTGAACTGTCCCGGTTTATTATTACTAGAGTTTTTATTCTTATATTGAAAATATGATACCTTTAAACAAAATATTTGAGTTTGAAATTTAATAGTACATTCATATAAAAATAATTTTTTAATAGTACAAATTTTTAATTCCATTTTTCCCCCCCTTTCTCTAACTCAGTTCTTATTTCAGATATTCATCGTTTTAAATAATTTTTATTCTACTTTTTCCAACTTTAATAAATAATGCTAAATTTTTATACATTAAAATTGTTTTCTTATCAAATAAATAGCACAAAATTACATGTCATAAACATGATTTTTTTTTTTTTTTTTTTTTTACAATAAGTTTATTTCTCAAAATTATATAAATAATATACTTTTATATTTATTATGTATAATGATATTTCAACTACAACATACATTGTACAACAACTTTTGTACTTTATTGTGTGTGTGTATGTATGTGTGCGTCATCCACGCTGTTAATTATTTTGTTTACATTACAAAAATAAAATAATATTCCTATAACAACAATATGCAAAAGCATGTAATAGTACCAATATTCCATTCAATGTAGTATCATCATAATAAAAACAGACTTATTTTAACAGTGAGCGTAGTGCCACTCAGCTTGAGATTTTGACTAAACAGCTACAACAATGTTGAGATGAAGAGAATGAAATTTTATCAATAGTGTATAAAATACATGAAATTATTTTTTAAAAAGATAATTTAACAGAAAAAATTATAACTGCAACAATATATTAAGAAAAGTGAAACAAAATTTTACCTATGGTTTTACCACAAATAAAATATAAGAAAAGATAACTAAAAAAAATATGTATATATATATCCTAATATAAACATATCATTTTTGTTACTTAGATTTAACAAAATAATCATTTAAATAAGAAAATTCTTTCATGTTTTACACATTAACACAAATCAGAATTGTGTTACCATTTTAATTCTTCTGCCTGCTTAATCTTTTATCCCCTCCCCAAACTTTTTTTTTTTTTTTGTTTATTTAGAGAGTATACAATTTATTTAACAGGTAGTAACAGTAATTTGTAAAGATATTTAACTGATTATATACAGTTAAAGAGTGATTTTTTTTTTTTTTTTTAATTTTTGAAGTATTCTGGACTTTTTAAAACATTACAATGTAAAAAATGATGGCATTAATTTTTAAATGTCATGTGAATTGGTGTTAAATGATATCAACTAGTATGAGGGTTAAATAATAAGGAATAATAAATTTTAACCCTTTGCTGGTCTAATTTAATTTCACTCCGCTGATCAGTGTTGCAAAATTTAGGGACTTTTTTGTTCAATATTCACCAATAAGTTTTAAATGTAATGATTGCCTAATCACTTTGAAGGTTATTTGTCCATTATCAAATATCACTCCTCAAAATTATTGGTGATAGTTGAATAAAAGAGTCTCTAAATTTGGCAACACAATTTAGAGCGTTAGGGCCGGCAAAGGGTTAAATATGTTCAATCAATGTATAAAGGACAATTAGCATATACACTGATCCAGTGGTAGTCAACTCTGTCCCTACCGTCCACTACCGGACAATGGTTGACTACCCCAACATTAATCAATATGCCATAGAACACTAAATATGCACAACTAACACACCAGTCATTAAAGGGACTCTCTACTTATTGTCTCCAAAAGCCGAAGCCAATGTTATTCTATGGGGGATTTTGCCCCATTATAACTAATACATATTTTTAAATTTCGTTTTCACTTTCAAAAAATTCACAACTGCTAAAAAATTTATCACTTTCTAAAAATTTATTTTTTTTAAATTTTTAACCTCAAAAATGAAAAATTTCTCTTTGTGAAAATTCGAAATTTGCAACCTCAAGTTAATGTATTAAAAAGAATAATTTTTAGAAAGCAATAAATTGTTCAGCATTTGTGAAGTTTCTGAATGTGGAAACAGAATTTAAAAATATGTATTAATTAATAAGTTATAATGGGGCGAAATTCTCCATAGAATAACATTGGCTCTGGCTTAAAGGGACAATAAGTAGAGAGGCCTCTTAAGCTCTGCTTTCTTTAAAGATACATAAACAATTAAAAATCAGCCTATATAGTTTCGCTCATCACTGACTGACTCACTCTGTCATGCTTAAAAAGGCTAAGAGATTTCCTTGGACTCTGTGTGTGAACGCAAGTTGCCACCTAAAATTCATACTTTAGTTAATTTTAAAAAATCTAATAGTACCATCGATAAGCTCTTTAATCTAACGGATTCAGAAAAGTAACCCCTTTCATTTGGTACCTTATTTGTAACGGCATTTTTGATTAGATTTTTTAAAATTAATTAAAATATGAAAATAAACATTTAAAATAGACATTTAAATTTTTAATTGTTGCCATTTTTTTTCCCTCAACATAAAATGAAATATGCTTTCACATGAAAAAATATATTATAAAATATTAAATTTGCTCATGCATATGAAAAAATGACGTCTATAAAATAATAATAATAATTTTAAATGTAATGAAGAGATAAATAAAGTGCGAAAATGTCGTACAGACTTGCTGGCAAATGAATTATTTGAAGTGAGAAATAAATAAAATAAAATTATCATTTTTTAACAGGCACCTTAGTCGCCCTACAATTAACTAATAAATAAATGTCAAACGTAATTTGTGTGTTTATTTACTGTTGTTTATGAAAGATTTATTTAAAATCAAGGTATAGAAAAATATCAATTTAATGAAATATTTTGTCATGTTTTACCAATTATACCTAAAAATTTACATGAGGAATATTTAAAATATAATTTTTTTAAGCTACATAAACAATTTCATTCAATTAAAGCATATACTTTTAATATTAAAAAGATAAAATGGATATTTAAATTAGTGATTTTCTCTATATATTAAAAAAAGTTACTGTTGCTGGCATTACATTTGTCTGCGATCGCATCTCCTTGCAGAGGGCAGGGAATAATTCTCTGCGTCATGAGAGGTATCAATGTGTTCAGAATACTCCAAGGAAGACATTTCCGTCAGTTTGAAATGTCTATCATCTTAATTAATGAAGTTATTAATTAAAGACATTGAGTTCATAAAGGTACTTTATTTGCCATTTTACAAAAAGTTTCTGAAATCATTGTTCTTTCAATCTTATTACATCATTTTCCACATGAAAATTAAAATGTGATCTATGGTGTAAACAACAAAAATAATAATAAATGTCTTTTTTTCCCCCAAATTCTTATGCACTCGCTCTCATCTGCAACAGTAAGTTTGTGAATTTCTTGTTTAAAATTTCGTTTAAAAGTGATAGCAGCCGCAAGACCGTTAAAAGGGCCAGATAAAATAGAAGTAACTGTCTGATATTTTCAGAATTGGTACCATCAGATAGGGGAAATTTTTCTGAATCCAGGAGTACAATTCGCTAATCAATGCGATAATTAGATTTCTCTTAACTAACTAAACTAATATTTTTAATGGCAACATTTGATTTTTCAATGTATCATCCGTGACAAATGTCTAAGAAAATAAATTAACCTTCACTTTCCCAAGATGGGGTCATTTTGAAGTTGAAATTTAGTTGTCCTCCTCATTCAAAAAGTGTGCTAATTCGCCAGAGATAGCAAACATAACTACTGGAATGTTGCAACTTCTAAATGATACAAAAGGTGCGGTGCTGGTGATTTTCGCCAAACGTGCCAAGCGGCACCTGAAAGCAATTTTTTCTGCTGTAACGCCTTGATCTTGGTAAAGCAAGGGTTAAACAAAATCCTTTGTTGTTAAAATTATGACGTGAGGTAAATAAATAAATCTAAGTTACAAATTAGCTTTTAATCTATTAAATCTACTAGTTAGTTGTAGGGCAACTAAAGCAGCCGTTGAAAAATGATCATTTCATTTATTTTTCACTTCAAATAATTTATTTGCAAGCAAGCCTATGCAAAATTTTCGCACTTTATTTATTTCTCTGTTACCTTTAAAATTATTTTAAAGTCATAAAGACGTCATTTTTTCATATGCATGAGATTTGGAGAAAGACGATAGAGATAAATTTTGGATAAAGACATCATTTTTTTTATATGCATTTCATATTCATCATTAATATTTTATAATTTTTTTATTTTTCATGTGAAAGCATATTTCATTTTATGCTGAAAAAAAAATCTTGTAATTTTTTTTTGGCAGCAATTAAAAAATTAAATGTCTATTTTAAAGCTATTACCAGGTTATTATTTTCATATTTTAATTAATTTTAGAAAATCTAACCAAAAATTCGCTACAAATAAGGTACCAAATGAAAGGGATGATTTTTCTGAATCTGTTGGATTACACAGCTTATCGATCGGACAGTTAGATTTTTTAAAATTGACTAAAGTATGAAAATGAGGTGGCAACTTGCAGTCACACACAGACAGGGTCCAAGGAAATCTCTTAGCCTTTTGAAGCGTGACAGAGTCAGTCAGTCAGTGATGAACGTAACTATGTACGTTGATTGTTGTCGCCAATAAAGTTTGCTTAGCGAGATTTTGTAATGTTAATAACTATCGAAGCAAAATTAGAAGATGAGTTTATATATGAGTCAACTTACAAATGAGTTTAAATTTGACTCTTATTTTTTTAATGCCAAAATATATTCAAAGTATTTTTAAATATTTTTAAAAATAAATAATAATAAAAAAAAAGTATGCAATTCACTTTAATACCTTAATACCTTCACCAAAATACAATAAAATTTGCAAAATCATAACTTCGAAAATATTTATGTGATACAATATATTAAGAGTTTGGGTTTTAATTTTATTATTTTTTTTGTTTAAATAGCGTATCATTTCTACTTTTAGAAAATTAATTTTCTTACTGGCAACTTTTTATGTTGTTTATATTTTTTTTATGTGTTCTTTTACGCGAATACGGAAATAATGTTATGTCTGTATAATTAACTGTGGCGTTTCATTTTGTCTTTAAAGTATATTTATCTTTTTTATTTAAAAACATATTTTAAAATACTTTGAATATACGTTTAGAAAGATTGGAGTGTAAAGGTTGATTTTTATACTAACTATGTGAAAAATACCAGAGTCGGGAATCGAACCCGGGTTCTCCGCTTAAGAGGGGACAATACCTAATCTCGCCGGCAGCCTTCGCCCATGTTATTCTATGGGAAAATTTGTTGCAACAATTACACATTACTTAATGAATATTTTTAAATTCTGCTTTCACAGTCAGAAAATTCATAACCGTTAAATGAGTACTCATTTTTGAAAAATTCATTTTTTTTAATTTTTACATTTTAATTTTGAGTTCAAAAATGCCATTTTTCACAAAATGCATTTTTCTCATTTTCTAATCGCAAAATGAAATACTAAAATTTTAAAAAATCAATTTTTGGAAAACAAGTACTAATTTAACGCTTATGAATTTTCTAAATGTGAAAACAGAATTGAAAAATATTCATTAGGTAATGAGTAATTATGTAAACAAATTTTCCCATAGAATAACATGGGCGAAGGCTGCCGGCGAGATTAGGTATTGTCCGCTCTTAATGCGCGTATGCTCTGCTACTGAGCTACACTGGCTGATAACCATCTCGGCATTTCTCACATAGTTGATATAAAAAATCAACCTTTACACTCCAATCTTTCTAAATGAATATTCATGGTTGATGTATCATTCAATATATATTTCTAATTACTTTGGATATATTTTGGCATAAAAATATATTTTATATTCAAATTCGAACTCATTTATAAATGACAGAAAACATTACAGAATTAGACATTTGGATGGAATGTGCTTTAGCCCACTGCTTGTTGTCTCGTTTACAATTGGCGATAAAGATGCCAAACTCGGCAACCTCAATGTTTATCAGTTGTTGAATGATCAATATACAAAATGTGGCAATCTCATCTTGCTAAATTCGCAATTTTTGGAAAAGTTGCCAAGCAGTAACCTAAAGCACATTTTTACTATTTTTCCAAATTAAAACAATAATATATATATATATATATTTTTTTTTTCTTTTCAGATGTTTTCCATTGTGTAAAATTATTATCTAGCTGTACATTAAAAATATACAGAGTATTAAATAATACCCTAATTAAAAAATTCAATAGTAAAAAGTATGGGCATTAGAAAAAATAGGTAATAGGTCAATTGAATAAAATATAAAAGGACGAAATTAAACTTTAAAAACATTTAAAATACCTTAAAATCCTTTAACTGAGCAGCATTACAATGATAAATAATAGGTTTTTTTTTTTTTTTTTTTTTTTTTTTAACAAGCAATTATACCAAAAAATGCATTGCCAAATAGTGACAAAAATTTAAAAGTCACATATACTAAAGCTGTAATGCAAAATGGTCTAGATATTACAAATTTATTTAGATTCTGAAAAAAAAAAAAACATTACTGACTTTTAGCATAATATTTCATAAAATAATAATGATAATAATAAAGGTATTAAATATTATGTATTTCATCTTGACGTTGAATATGGGGATTTCTATTACTTTTTTTTTTCTTTGGTCTTGAGGTATGCACTATTAATATTCAGTGAAAGGCAAAGAAGAGAATAGGCGGGCAAAGTGCCACAGGGATTAATAGGTAAAGCTTGTCAGGGAGAAGCAAGTTCTCCCTTGGGGATTGGTGAGCGAAGCGAGCAGGGTGCAGAGCCCCATAGTTATTGAAAAAATTCAATTGATTTAAATCACTACAACCCTGATTGACTAAATGTTAAGAACTCTTTCTAAATAGTTTTATTTAAATAAGATATAAGGAACATGTGAAATCTATTTTAATTATGAAGTTTTTTCTAATTATCTGTATTCATTTGTATAAGACAAGCATATACAGGGTGTTTCATAAGTGTGGATACACCAAAATATCTCGAAAGGAAGGCAAATTTGCTGATACAAATTTTATTTTTATTTTTTTAATAGAAACCCTTCGCAGAATCATGTTAAGCAGAAAAAATCTGTTTCAAATCATGTACTGCTCTTTTATTTTGCAGCACAGGTGCTATTTTTATGTTGCAATAAAAAATTGGGAAAGCCCAAAATATCTTGATAACAAAGCAATTTTTGCTGAAAACATTGATTTCAAAAGTTTCATGCATTTGAATGATCTGTCACATGATGTAGCATGAATGGGTTCCTGGGGGACCCACGTGACACAAATTCAATTTTTTCAAATAAAAACCATACATTTTTTTCACAGGATCATGTTAAGTGGAAAAAATCTGTTTTAAATTATGTATTGCTTTTTTTGTGCGTGTGTGTGTTGCAGAGTAGAGGGCCCCCGATTCTTATGTTGCAATAAAAAAATCAGATATCTCAATAAAAAAACAAGTTTGCTGGACACATTGATTTCAAAAGTTTCATGCATTCAAATGATCCATCAAATGAAGTATTTTTTTTTTTTTTTTTTTTTTTTTTTTTTTATGAATTGGGGTCCTGAAACTTATGTTGTGATAAAAAATCTGAAAATCCTAAAATATCTCATTAAAAAAGCGATTTCACTCAAAACCAATGATTATGAAAATATTGTGCATCCAAATGATCTCTCAGATAAGGTATCATAGGTGGGGTTCGAATTTATATATATATATATATTTCTTACAACATACGATTCAGGGCCCCGGGACCCCCTACTCTGAAAAATTTAAAAAAAACAAAACAATACATGAATTGAAACTTTTTTTTCGCTTAACATGATTCTGGGAAGAAAAACTATGGTATCTATTTGAAAAAATTGAGTTTGCGTCACATAGGCAATGGTCCAACCTATGATACCTCATCTGATAAATCATTTAAATGCAAATGCTTTTGTAATCATTGTGCTCAGAAAAATTCCTTCTTTATTGAGATACTTTAGAGTTTCTACGATTTTTAATGGAACTGAGCGGGAGTTTAATAAGGTCATTCAAGGATCGCAAACCAGCTGGTTGTTGAATTTTCAAAGGTTGTTTGCACAGTAAACGAACGGCCTCTTTTAAGTCATAAAATAAGGGTGCAGCCGAGCAAGTACTTGCTACAGTCAGAAGTTCAATAACGATTGATAATAAAAGAATGTAAAGAAAAAAATATATAAAATTAGGCCTTTGACGGTTGATTTTCAACCTGACACCTGGAGTCTCATTCATAGCTTCATTGTGTAGGGGTTTAGTTGTTTTCCAGGTGCCGGCCCCTTCCCTACACTAGGCTATGAATTCTTCGACCGCAACAAAATATATAGATGTTTACATACTCTTTCAAATTAGTAAGAACTTAAAAATAAAGTCTTTTATGATGTAAGCGAAATGTATGATAATTATAATCCCATGAGCAGAAAGTGCTTAAAACTGCGATGCACGTCGCAGAACAATTGAGGCTTTTGCAGAACATTTCATCTATCCCGTAACTGGATGATGTTGATTGATACAGCTAACATTTTAAAATTAATAAAACCTAGATATACTCAACTGACCTGTAAATCTGTTAGCATACTAGAAAATTGCTGGAAACAGTCATTGTTTCAATGTATAGACAAAATTTATAAACATTTTGTAAGTAGTATATCCACATTAATGTGACAATATTAATGCCAAAAGCCATTGAAAAAATTTCAAATTCTGGGTGTATGCCTCAGTTTTAGATTATAAAAATTTTAAACGAAGTATTATTTTTATGCTTATTTTGCATTTTACTGTGCTTTGACAAATTTGGACAAAATACCTTCAGAACATTTGTAAATTTTAATGTCTCGTTGCAGAACATCGGATATAATTCTGCTCCTGGGATTATAATATATTTTTACATGTATAATAACTTTTTATTATAACTTCTGATCCTACTCTAAATAGTTTAGGTTATTATAGCTGTTAATTTTTTTTTTACTTTTTAAGAACATTATCTTAAAATAATAATAATAATAATAATACTTAACATAATCAAGTTGGACATCAAATTAAATCAATAAAATTCTCTTTAAAATGAGTAGTCAGAAACTTCTCGTTATCTCTTATAGAAATTGAGAATGCATTTATTTAAGCTAAAAAAAAAAAAAAAAATGGTGATTTTTCAAAAAATAAAGAAAAGAAAATTTTTTTAAAATATATTTTCATTTATTTCAAGAAGGATGATTCCTGAATGTTTAATTGAAAATTTCAGTACACAGGTTGAAGATTAAAAATTGCATGATTTGGCATGGAGTGACTCATTTCCTAATATAAAAGTTTTAGCACAAAATAGCTCGTCATTAACCTTAAATGAATTCAATAGATTTTACAGATAATATTTTTAACAGGACTTTGCACAATACTTTTAAAGAATAATTTTCTGCAAAATAACCTTTATGGATATTGCATTAAAAAAATAAATAAAATACCACATAATAAATTTATAATTAAACTTAATTTTATTTGTTTATACTGCATTTCAATTTATTTTATAAAATAAATAATAATTACAATAAACCAATCTAAATATAACCTGTTCATCTAGTATTTAAATTAACAGCATTCTTCTAAATATGCTACAGATATATAAAATTAATATTTACAAATAGATCATTAAAGGGTAATCTTTTGACAACATTGTTATTATTATTATTGTTTATTTTTTTATTTCCCAAGATAAAAAGCCTTAATAAAATCAATTATAAAACTATTTTTTCTTTTTTTACTATCAAAGGATATACAAAATTAAACAGTTAGGTAAATGTTCAGAATGCTATGTAAAAGTGACAAGCAACATACTCAAGCAGTTTCTTTTCCATAATCTGTATATACAAAAAGCAGCATAACATTTTCAAGCAATGTGAGTAAAAATTTTATAAATACATTTAATTAAACTAGTAATTATTTTTTCTTTTAACACAGCGAGTTATTAGGCATAAAATTTTTATTCAATTTTTATTCAATATTATCTGCATTCATTAATTTGAACTGTTTATAAGTAGCTAGGCCTAAAAATAATGTATAAAATAAATTAGGGATTTAATGAGACATTTATCATTAGATTACAAAGTAATTTAATGTAAAAATTTATTCTGTTTGGAAAAATCAATGTGCTTCTCATTTACACTAAACTCATTACCGTTTTACTTAATAGCTTATTAAAAAATCAAAGCAAGATCATAAAAAATATAAGTATTTTATTGTTAAATTTCATTAAGATAAAAAAGAAACTTATTTTATTACATATTATTACGTATTACGTACGTACATTTATTTATTACATATTATTTTAACACAGCTTTAAATATATATAAAAAAAGTGTCCATTTTTAAAATAACATTGGCTTATGTTGCATAAGATTATAGGATAAAATAATAACTTTTATCCCTTCTTTAAAAAGGATCAATTCATTAAGAGTTTTTAGTGAAATTAATGTCACAATAAAGTTATATCAGAGTCAAAGAGCAAGTAATAGGCTATCAGGACACATATTATTAAATTTCAAACTATTAATTGAATAAAAAGTCACAGTATTTACAACATGTTAGTAATTAACTGACATGTGTAAATTTCTTAAATATCCTAATATGAAAGCACATGGACATCTATTAGGGTCATTTTTCATAAAACAATTTATATAAGTTAAAATTAAACTTCACACAACACCAAGAATTAAAAAGATTTTGTTTTTGAATTATTGATAGTTGTGTTCAGTTTAATATTTTCGTGAAATTGCCCTATTACGACTCAACAGGTATAGAGTAAAATGAAATTAATAAAAATCAGGCAAATTTTGGATTATATATAAAAGAAAGAGAAAATAAAAAGTAAAATATATGCTCTCTACTTATTCCGAAATTACTTTTATGTAAAACTTATAAAAATACAATTATTTTTCATTTAAAAACTTGTTAATATATTTTGTATGTTTACAATAAATTTTGGTGAGACATTAGATGATTAAAACATAAATAAATAAATGTAGCCTTAAAGTTACAGCAATGAAGCTTATGAAACATATTGATGAGATTCATAGTACCTAACGAAATATAAAGTTTAGAAATATACTTACAAATAGGTAAAAATATATTACATCAATTGTTAAAGGGGGGGGGGGAGATCTCAATCAGACTATACAAATGTAACTTTGGCAAAATATTCTGAGAATCGTTTGACAATAAGAGAAAATAATGTTAATCGTGACTTACAATATAACATTATGAAAATATATTCAAAGCACGTTAGCAAATAAATTATAAATTTGTTATTCACAATAACAGTAACCTTATAATGCAACAGATTATATTATCACACACGTGAGTGTGTCTACATTTTTTTCAAAATATAGAGGTAGTTTTAATTTTGTAAATAATTTATTAAATCCATTGACAATTTTGATGCAAAATTACAACTTTTTTCCCTGCACATATAATGATACTTCTCTCAGTTTTACGGTACGGCTTTTTAACTTAGTAAATTTATTGATTTAAACGAAAAAATACCATTAGCAAAAACATTTTTTCGCAATTTAACATTACATTACAATAACAATAACAAATCTGCAAAATCGAATTCAATTCGAATTTGAACAAACTTGGCGTTTTAGCGTTTGGCACAGTTAAATTTCGGGAAATCGCCAAGACCGGTGACGCATTGAGATATTGAGCTTCGATTGGTTGGAGAAAGTGTCTACCGCCGCGAAACTAACAGCTCGTATTAAGCGCATTAAGAAGCTGGCAGGATGTTTTGATGCCAATATACTATTAACATGTCATATGATATTAAAAAAATATTTAAATCAAAAATTAATATTATTTAAATATTCACGAAAAAGTTTTATTTTATATTGAACTATAAAATTTTGTGATTTTAGCAGAGGAAAATAGCTGTTAAATTTGCCATTTTTTTAAATAAATATATTACATAAGCATGAACGGCAACATAAAATGTAACGTTTGGCGGGATTTTGGTTTCGGTATAGTTTGTTGTTTTCTTTTGTTTTTCCTATTTTCCTCAGCACGGATTAAAAGAGTATGGCGTTTAGGTTTTTATTTTAATTTGTGATATAAAAAAGGAATATTTTCTTTTATCTTTTTTAAAATTACTTAAGAAACTTATTTTTAGATGTGTTATCTATCTTAGCTTTTTAACATAACAACAACGTTTTCGAAATTACTTTTTTTCTGTTACAATCTCTGTATTTTTATCATTTTATTACTAGATCTATATAATGCAATTTACTCCAAAAGATAAACGACAACAGATTTTAAGAGGTAAAAGGAATGTTTCTTTATACCCACACTCATTGCAGTTTTATAAAACACCACCTTCTGAAATAATTTCGTTAGAAGAATTTGAAGATCTAGCTCTAGAAAGGCTTAAAGGTATACTCCTTTCAATTCTGAACAATTTCTATTATACCTATAGGTTAAGTTATTGTCATTACATTCATTTTATTTTTTTTATAAATACTGGGTATTATTAGATAACAAAATAAATTGCAAATACATAGTTTAAAACTCATGTTTAATATCCAAATTATTCATGTCGTTTTTCTTATTAAAAATAGTAGCTGTGTCGTGCTTAAGGAATGTAGGACCACATAGATATTTAAAAGAAGTTAATGAGCTAGATTAACTAGTTGAGTCACATGTATTTATTGTTAATATTTATCAGTGTAGTTAAAAAAAAAAAAAAAAAATGTGGACACCATAGGACTTCTTATACATCCACTGAAGTATACACCTTGTAATGAAAATATTGAATTATTTAAACAAAGCATAGTTAAATTAAATTTATAAAATCCTTACATTACAGCTTCATAGTAGTTTGAGTCTGTGCAACCACTCTCATGAGGGGATCCCCTCCTTCATCAGCACTCTCCTTAGTAATCTGGGTACAACTATAGTATTTCTCCACAGCTGAATTTGGCGATTTTTCTTTGGCGCCGATTTGAACGATAACGATGCCGTTCTGAACTGTTTGCGATATAATATGGCAGCCTGCATGCTATTTATTTTGGATTTATGATTTAGCTTATGATTTTATCATTTATGCTATATGATTTTTAGATTTATGACTTAGCCATAATCGCCAAAAATAAATCACCAAATTCAGCTGTGGGCAAGTACTATAGTTGTTACGTAATCTATGCTGCCAGTGGTTTTTTCTTCTGTTTCTCCTTTTTTCCTCGAGCAAGTGGTGCCACTGTCGGTCAAAGCCAGCTTTTGACTCACTGCCATTCTAGGAATTTTTATTATGAACTATTTCAACTGTTTCTTGGAAGAATGCATAATCTAGGTTATTGTAGTTCGCAATTTTGTTGTTTCATTGAATTTGATACTGATGTTATTGTTTTGATGGGTTTTCATTAAGTCAGTGGTAATTTTTCTGTATTTGATGTCGTTTTGGTGCTCTTTTAATCTGGTATTGATTTTATGCTTAGATGTTCCTAAGTAGCAACCTTTTTCTTTATTAAAGTATACCTAATACTATTTACCAGATAATCAGAAGCGATAAAGATCCCATGCCCCCTCTTACCTTCCCCTCTCTAAACCCCAGGAATCTATAAAATTCCGTTTAAATATTCTAACAAAGAAGAATGTTGTTATATAGGAATGTCTGAACGTAAAATCAATACTAGAATAAAAGAGCACCAAAACGACATAAAATACAGGAAAACCACCTCTGCTTTAACGAAAACCCATCAAAACAATAACATTAGTATCAAATTCAATGAAACTACCAAAGTCGCAAACTACAATAACCTTGATTATGCATTCTTCAGCGAAATAGTTCACACTATAAATTCCTGCAATGGCAACAAATCATAAGCTAGCTTGGATTGACAGTAGCATCACCTGCTCCAGGAGAAGGAGAAGCAGAGAAAAACATGTTCCACCGGCAGTACAGAAGGAGAGTGCTGATGTAGGAGGGGATCCTCTCACGAAAGTGGCTACACTGAGTTCAACTATTGCAAAGCTGTAATGTAGGATTTTATAAATTTAATTTAGAAAGCACTGACATTTTCGTATGTGGTGAGTGGTTCATAAATAACATTAGCCGGCAAGTTCCAGTCCATGAATATTTCCATAACATGCCTATATAAAAATGTTACTCAAAAAAAAAAAAAGTCATAATAATAGCATTAATAGTACACTGCAGAGCATGAATATTGCTTGTTCAGAAACTATTCAAAGACTTATTACAAAATCTCTTATTGACAGATATATAGCTCAGAGTTCAAAGGAATTCACTCAAGTACAAATGTCACCTTTTGTCCTTTTTGGTGAAAGTTAGTGGCAAGAAACTGTACATTATACCGAAAATATAAACTGTTTCAAATTAAGAAAGAACTTTCTGATTCTAGCTGCTCTAAACTACTATTTTCTAATATTTTCTCATTAAACTTGTCAAGTTTGTTGCCGACCTCGGCTCAGCCTTTGCAACAAGCTTGGTGACTTGGCGACCAAATTTGTCATAAAAATGTAGTTTTAGATTACCAAGCTTTGGAAGATCTAATTTCAATAGGAGCAGAATTCTAGAATTTTTTGGAATGATCCATTGGTTTTTAGAGCAGAACTAATTACCTTATAAATTTATAAATCACTAACAAAGATTTTAAAAAAGGGGATTCATTTTTAATGATTATCGACTAGAACAACTAGGGAAAAGAAAAAAATCTTTATTAAATTATTAATCATAAGAATTTAAGTAATTTGAACAAACCCTCACATATGCATTATTTAAAAGGTCGGATTGAGGAAGGGAGGGGGAAAAAAATGTTCCCATATTTAACTTTTACCATAAAAAAATTTCTTAGTTATGCCTTTTTTTTTTTTTTTTTTTTTTTTTTTTTAAGTTACTATAGCTTGATGCTTTTTAATTTAAATTTTATATATCTATGATCAAAATTCTTTCTTGAAAGATTAAGTATTCTTGTTAAAAAAAAAAAAAAAGGTCTGTCTGAGTACATTTTATTTTCTAAATTATTGAAAAAGAAATAAAAATAAAAAATGGGCATTTAATTTAGAAAGTATTTATTTATCAACCTTAATTAATTTTAGAAAATTTGGAGTGGAAGGATGATTTTTATACCAACTATGTGAAAAATACCAGAGCCGGAAATCGAACCCGGGCCTTCAGCTTAACGTGCGGATGCTCTACCACTGAGCTACCCTGGGTGATAACCAGTTAGGCATTTCCCACATAATATTCATTAGCAAGGTCACCGAGTCTGCAAACGCAGCTATATCCAGTGACATAAATAGCTGCATTTCCAGACTTGGTGACCTTGCCAATGAATATTATGTGCCCGGTAGCAGAAATCGTGCAGCACGGCAGCGAGCGCAGCAGAATTATCTTGAAGCTTGCAGAATGATCTTGAAATTTGCAGATTTATTTACCAATTTACAAAAACGAAAAAATGCGACTGGGAAAAAAATCTCGAGTTTGTTTTCACTGCGATCGTTCACCACGCGCGCTACGCCGAAGAACCAAAGAATATTGAATAGAAAAATTCCTCCCGCGTTTTCTCTTTGCGATCTGCCTCTTCCACCTGCAATCAAAGTGGAATGATCCTCTTCGTAGGGAGAGAGCTTGGGAAAGAAGCGCTAGACACACTCGATCGTTTGGTCATTTTTCGATTCCTTATGTTCATAGTGCACGTGCTTCATTTTTTTTTTTTTTTGGGGGGGGGGGTTAATCGTTGATGCGTTAGCACATGTTATAGATTGAAGTATAATATTTTCTGTGTAATATTTTTTTTTTATCATGTCATCTAATGAAAAAGTTATTTGTTGTTTATGTGAAACAACAGTAATTAAAAAAAATCTAAAACCGCATTACACTCAACGGCATCCAAATGAAGACTTAAAATGGAAATCATCGAATGATGCTAGAAATTTTTTTCCCGGTAATCCGCAGCAAGAAAAGAGGAAAGACTGTGAAATAGACGAAATCGAAGGCATTTCACAAACTGCAGACGTTGAAAAGAAGCGTCCCCGACTGGAAGATACACCCGATTGGATTGCTTTTGTGTTTAAGTTACTTTTTTTTTGCTTTCAGGTATTACATTTCTTTTAACTTGCTTTAACTGCTGTTTCAATAGTAAGCTGTGTAAACATTTATTTATTGTCTGCATGTATTAAAGGCATCTGTCATATATTTTAAAATGCAAATTTTGCTTTAAAAAGAAAGTAATTTATCATGAAAGTAAAGCTTGGCTCGCGTCGTTCAGAGTCGCAGAAAAATTTTGGCTTCTGAAACTGGTGCTGCAGAATGATACAAAAAAATTCTGCTACTGGGATTATGTGGGAAATGCCTAACTGGTTATCACTCAAGGTAGCTCAGTGGTAGAGCATCTGCGCATTAAGCGGAAGGCCCGAGTTCGATTCCCGGCTCTGGTATTTTTCACATAGTTGGTATAAAAATCATCCTTCCACTCCAAATTTTCTAAAATTAAAATGGGCATTTAATTTTGCCATCTGTTAAACTAAAAATATCACAGCACTTTTTTTCCTTTTAATATTAAAACAAATTTATTTTTATGTGTAATATCTAACTTTATAAAAATAATTCCTGATGTTATATCTTAATGTGTTTTTATAATTTTATGTTAAACTTTTTTAATAATTTTTAGTTCTCCGATTAATTGAAAGAGCTGGAGCTAAATATAATAAAAATTCCAATGAATACAAAGAAATGGTGTTTGCTGAGCTTAAAAAGATGAACCTAAAACAATACTGCAGCATTGTAAGTATTGTATTGCTTTGTCTTATATTTGACTTATCATTAATGTTGTGATTTCTTTAATTGAATAAACGACAAATTTTATAAAATGTATCGCAATAAATACAAGATTAATTTAAAGTATAAAGAGAATTTTTTAAATTTTATTTTTCCTTTAGTAAAGGAGTTTTGTTTTATATAAATTATGCATGTTTCCTGTTTTAAATCCTCATGAGCCCACCGGAAAAAGAATTACTATATGTATATGGTTCATGCATTTATACAATACGGCCCACCTATGTAAAATAGATTTCGAATGTGGCCCGCCAAGAGTTTTGGGTTGGACAGGCCTGATTTAGAGTACTAGTATTGACTATTTATGTACACTAATAAATTAAAGTATCCGTCTGCATGCAGTGTACAGAAAAAATTATGGCACATACAATTCTGATATTTTTCTAGATAAAGGAATGTGTGCAGATTTGCAACATATTTTTGTTTTATGCAATTTTTTGCGAGTTATAATTTCAAGATGATATGAATAAAATAAAATTCTTACAACTTTTCATTTAATTTTTTTTAACATAAAAAAACAAAACAAAAAAAAAAAAAAAATTTCTTTACATATGAATAAAAAAAAAATGAAAAGTTAAACATGTATCATAAAAAAAAATTCTGAAAAAAACTGATATATTAGCTTTAAAATTTTTATTTATGTATTTTTAAAATATTAATTTCAATTCATAAAATAGTCCTATATGTTTTTTTTTTTTTTTTTCTTGAATTTATCGTTTACAAAGTAATGTCAGTACAGCTTTAGTATATGATCCCCTTGGGGACTTTTAATATTTTTTGCCATTTTCATGATGAATTAAAAAGGCTATCACAATTGTGCACATAAAAAACCTTAGTGAGAAACGTCCAAGTTAATTCATTGTCAAATTCTGTTTAGGCAAGGTCCTATACTAAAGCTATTCTCTAATGTGAATGCATATTTAGTTTATTTTAAATTAACCATGTTTCTAATCATTGTAATGAAACTTCAATAATTAAATGTCATTTACATTTCATTAACAGCTGTAAATCACAGTACTTAGCCATGATTTGATTTGCTGAAAAAAATTGCCAATTGAAATATAGATACAAGGTCTCTCAGAAAGTAATGAGACTGATTTTTTTACACCAAGCAGAAGATCAAAGTTGCAAAGTTAGCTGCTGTCTGTTATTGAGATCTGTCAGGTACAGAGTTTAATAAGTCAGTTGGCCTTAAGCCTTTGTTGTGCACAGATTGCATATGAAGCAGACACATGTTTGAAAGTGGCATTAGGCTTTTAGAATGCAGCAGAGTATTGAGCAGTGGCAAAACACAGCGTAGGGTTGCCTCGCTACCTGAAGGACCAGGAATAGTCAGGGAATTTGAAAATTGACCATGAAAGTCTGGAAAAAGTCAGGGAATTTGAATATTTTAACCAGAATCTGGTAAAGTCAGGGAATTCCATATGGTGATTGCCAAAAGAAAAAAACAAATTTTTCCTGGAACATAGTCATTTTTCATGTTTTTTTTTTCTTAGTTCCTGCCATTTTTTTTTTAAACAAGACCTCTTAGAAGGAGGGCAATCTCTCCTTAGGTAGGTCAAAGTTATATGTAACTTTTGTGTTTTCAAGTGGTACCATAATTATTTTGCCCTCAACAATGATAATGCATAATGTATGGCTAGAATGGAATTTTTTTAAAACACAGCTGTAAAACCTGGAAAAGTCAGGGAATTTCATTCTTCTATTTGAGTGGCAACCCTGACAGCGTCAAAATGCTGTTCCAACCAGGGCTCGAATTTAGAATCAGTAAGTCAGGCATCAATAGCACCTAACAGTTTTTTTTAGTTGTCATAATGTTCTACTTGGTTGCCATTTTTAAGAGCGGACAATACCTAATCTCGCCGGCAGCCTTCGCCCATGTTATTCTATGGGAAAATTTGTTTACATAATTACTCATTACCTAATGAATATTTTTCAATTCTGTTTTCACATTTAGAAAATTCATAAGCGTTCAATTAGTACTTGTTTTCCAAAAATTGATTTTTTAAAATTTTAGTATTTCATATTGCGATTAGAAAATGAGAAAAATGCATTTTGTGAAAAATCGCATTTTTGAACTCAAAATTAAAATGTAAAAATAAAAAAAAATGAATTTTTCAAAAAGGAGTACTCATTCAGCGGTTATGAATTTTCTGACCGCGAAAACAGAATTTAAAAATATTCATTAGGTAATGTGTAATTGTCGCAACAAATTTTCCCATAGAATAACATGGGCGAAGGCTGCCGGCGAGATTAGGTATTGTCCCCTCTTAAATGATTGGTTTGCTCATAAATGAGCATACATATACATCCAATGATTCAGAATACTTAAAAATAAACAACACACAAATACCTTGCAAATAAGAAAAAAAATTTATTAAAAATACTTAAAAAATTATTTTTTAAACTCTGGACATCTTACGTGCCCCTGTTTAACATCATTCCACA
The DNA here is from genome assembly GCA_963930645.1 of Salticus scenicus. Taxonomy (NCBI): domain Eukaryota; kingdom Metazoa; phylum Arthropoda; class Arachnida; order Araneae; family Salticidae; genus Salticus; species Salticus scenicus. The sequence goes on along the minus strand of OZ005652.1, from coordinate 32,295,619 downwards.
ATAAGTGAATAGCAGGCTGTGGATTAAGTTCTTCTAATCTTGGTCCATATAGCTGAATAAATAGTAAATCATCTATGGTTTAAGTTAACAGAATGTGTCTGATTTAATTTAGAATTTAATTTAGAAGGCTGATATTTTTATACCAACTATGTGAAAAATACCAGAGCCGGGGAATCAAACCCGGGCCTTCTGCTTTACGTGCGGATGCTCAAACCATTGAGCTACCCTGGCTGATTACCAGCTAGGCTGTGTGAGAAATGCCTAGCTGGTAATCAGCCAGGGTAGCGCAATGGTTTGAGCATCCGCACATAAAGCGGAAGGTCCGGGTTCGATTCCCGGCTCTGGTATTTTTCACATAGTTGGTATAAAAATATCAGCCTTCCACTCCAAAAATTTTCTGAAAAGACTGTGTCTGTTTTTTCTTTTGATTAAAGTTAAAATGACTGAATCCCCTTTCACACTCAGCTGTACTTAAAGAGAAGAATCATAATGAAATTTATTACTTTCCTTAAATTAGGAAAGGAACAAGATGTAATTGTTTCAGCCAGCAAATGCTGCCAAGCAAAAAGACATGAAATATTTTATTTTTCTTTTGTCCAAAGTTTGTAATCTTCAAACTTTTCAATAATTGCATCTTTGTCAATAGATATATTTTTAAGTAATGCATCGATTAAATCAGTGAATCCTGACTGAAAGAAGGAAAGCTTTTTTGACCTTGAGAAGATCAGAGAGTAAGGTGAAATACTAAAAACGAAACTTTCGAGATGTCCCATGCCTCATTAAAAATAATGAAATAACAGAAAGTTAGGCATCAAAAATGACAACTGGGTGTAAAATCACGGTTGTCAAAATGAAATTTATAGTTACAAAATGTGACTAACGACTGCAAATTTCGTGCCCTTGTTCCAACCACTGTACAGCCCCGATCTGTCATTGCCTGACATTGTTTTCTGTTCCCTCAGTTAAGATTCAGCTTAAAGTTGTTTTGAGGTTGTGTTTAATCGTTTTGACAATCTAAAGAGCTTGCAGAGAAGCATAATGCGTGTTCTATACAATATTCCAATAGAAGACTTATAAGTGGGCATCAATGTATGACAGAGTCATCAGCAATGGTGTATTAATATGCAGGAGGAAGTTATTTTGAAGAATTTTAAATCTGTAAAATTATCTTTAGTTAAAAAAAAAAAAAAAAAAAAAAAACGAATTTTACGGATTAGTCTTATTACTTTCTGGACAGACAATGTAGTAATTTTTAAACGTTTCAATTATTTAAAAAAAAAAAATTAAATATAATGACCAATGAAGCAAGCAAAGTTAAATGCTAGTTAAATATATATATATATATATATATTTAAATAAAATTTTGAATACCTTTTTTTTTTTTTTTTTTTTTTAATAATAATTTTTGAAAAATTTTAATATATTTAATAGTATTACATTTCATTGCATATATTTTAAATATGCATTATAAGTATGCATATTTTCATAACTGTAAAATATAGTAATTTATAAAAAAAAGATGTACCCATCCCTTTAATAAAGAAGTTTCGAGCAAACAACTTCATTTTTTTAATTTTTACTTCCTTATACAAAGTATTGTAAGGAAGTATTGTAATCCTGATTTGCGAAATGGATTTTGTATCTCGCATAGCTCAGAAACAAATGATCGTAAAATGCTCTCTTAATGTACATTTGTAAAATAACCATGTTTTTTGAAAGGAATTAAATATACTTGCCAGATAATTTAGCGATCTTTTATTATTATTATTTTTTTTTCCCGCCAAGGACGACGGATATCACATCTGTGTTTTTTTTAAAATGAATCTCATTCTTTTGAACTGAAATGTTTATTTTTATAATCAAAAATGGAAGTCTGCCATTTTATTTTTCTAGAGCATTGAAATTTAAAATTAAAATTTTATGAATTTGACTGAAAAAATCTAACACAACTAACACACGCAGGCAGTAATTTATATAAAACTATACCCAAATATGCGGATTAAAATCCGGAGATAATTTTCCTTAATGTTTAAAATTAAACCAATTAATGTTTAAAATCAAATCAATTAACGATTAACATAGGAAATTTTGCTTGGCCCCACGGACGGTCAGTAACACCATCACATCGCTTGCGTATAGTAATAAATTTATTAGGGATGAAACGGATAGTGATTTTGCCGGATATCGGATATCCGGAGCTCCTTTGCCTGCCGGATACGGATATCCGTCGGATATCCGGCATTAGTTTTGTTTTTTGTTGTGTTGTATATTTCTTTTCTTTTTCTTTATTTTAAAACAATGAAATATAAACGTATTTCATATACTATTCTTTTAAACACATTTTAAATATAATTTACTTAAGCATATTTATTTAGCATTCTATTTATTTGTGCAATATTGCGATGAAGAATAAAACTTAAGTCAAACATACTTATTCCTACACTTGCAATTTGTCACAAATATATAGGTTTTGTTCAGAATTATAAAACAAAAACTTATCATTTACACATTTTTTACAGTACTAAAAAATGTGTGTTTAATATGTATTAAAAAAAAAAAAATAAATAAATAAATAAAATATTTTACTAATATAATCATAATTGAAGGGTTGGTTATTTTCATAGGAAAACGTATTTATTGTGGCCATCACACACCACTTACTGTTTAAATTGTGCAAAAGTTTAACTATAGCTTCACACAATAAATATGTTACATATGGAGTTTGGTGCAATTTTAATCAATAGATGCTGAAATATACGCTTGTGAAAAATCATAATAGCAGATCCACTTGTCGGCTGATATACACCTAAATAAGGCCAACATCAATTGAACGGAATTTTTGGCACACACACACACACACACACACACACACACACACAAACGCAAATTTTAAAAAATTGATCAAACCAGGTTCTGGACCTCTTAAAATGTGTAAATCCAGCAAATACCAAATGTAGAACATTTTTATAAATCCAATATTTTCGTTTGAGATATTTATAAGAAAACATAAAAGAAAGAAGAAAAAAAAAAAAAAAAAAAAAATCTAAAAGCTTCAATGGTTTAGTATGTTATGGCCATTACAAAACTTTCTTTTATATCACTCTACATAACAAAGCTACACGCTGTTTAACATGCACAGAAGAAACTTAATAATAGCTTCGCAGAATAAAGATTTTAGATATGGAGTTTAGTGCAATTTTAATCAAAAGATTGTGAGATGTAGCCAAGTGGAGAATCATAGAAGATGAGGAACAACTGTGGCATCTGTTGGTCAATATACACCCAAATTAAGCCAGCTTTCGTTCTCTTATTATTTGTCTTGCATATCAAGTTAAGTGCAGTTAAATGTTATAGATGTTGAGATTTAGCCTTCCCATTCACAGGGTAAATTGCAGCATAGTATAGTCACTTATCGACCAATATGCACCAAAATTGAATCAACATGATGTTTCATAAAATGGCCCTCTCACATACCAAATTTTTTGTAATTATACACAAATAAATCCAAGATAATTTCTCCATTCACGGGAAAATTCCAGCATAGCAGCATCGTCTATTGGCCAATATGCACAGAAATTAAATAAACATATTTCATAATAGCCCTGGGACAAACTTAGTCTTTTTTTAATTATACAGAGTAGAAGAGATATAGTCTTCCTTTAAATGGGAAAAATCACAGTACAGCAGCATCACCTATTGAGTAATTTGCACCAAAAGTCAATGGGCACTTTTTTTTTTGTTAATGCACAACTATGTATAAATTTATATGAAATTCTATGCATTAACTCTTGAACTAGAGCTGCTACACAAAACTTTTGTCAGACAGACATTTTCTAAAAACGGTCAAATTCAAAATTCTGGTTCACTGAAAATGCGTAAATCCAACAAAAACGGGAAGTTGAAAATTTTTATGAATAAAATGCTTTATTCTATTGAATATAAAAGAAAGTAATGATTCAAAACAAATTTATATTTTGGTTTCTTTAAATGCTTTTTACTTATTTTATATTTTTATATTCTGTACAGATAAGAAGAAAAAAATTAGATTATTTATTACAATTCTTTAATTGAAAGTAAGTTCAGTTTTTCTAATGTACAAAATCATAAACTTTAAATAACTGAGCTTTTTTTTTTTTTTTTTTTTTTTAATTCTTTAACAATCTGAAAATGAAAATACAGACTTCCTGAAAATTTGACTACAGATGACTACAGTGCATGACATACATTTGACTACAGTGCATGACTACAGATTTTTTAGAAATAAAAAATCTGTAGTCGAGAGTATAGTGCTGCTACATTATACAAATTACTGTTTCTATGGTTTTGAGTTTTAAGAAATTGCCAGATTTAACAACTTTCTACTTTTAGGTATCTTTTAATGTAAAAGAATACGTGTATAAAAGGGGAAAATCATAAAAAAAATTATAAGTATTTTTATATACCTTCTTGACATCGTAAGAAAATATTTTTTGTATTCTGCACATCTAGCTAACCATACCTTTTGAATGATACCATTTTCAACCCTCTACTCCCATAATTAATATGTTAAAAGTGTACCTCAAATTTTATGCTTGCCTATTAATGTATAGATAACTTTTTAAATTCTGATTCAATATGAACCAAAGTTGGACAGTAAACTTATCATATAAATATCTTGGAGGACTTCACTGGGCAACTTGTTCCAACATTTCGTTTCAAGTTGCAGCCACTTGAAATCAGTCTGCCACTTAAAAATGTGCCATCACGATAACTTTTTAAAAAAATACTAACTTGATTCAAACCAAAGTTGGATAGTGAACTCACAGTTCAAATATCTTGGATAAGTTTGCATGTTGACTTGCTCCGCCAATTTATTTCCAAGTGGTGGCCACTTAAAAATTTGTCATTATGATAACTTTTGTAATACTAAATCAATTCGAATCAAATTTGGATAGTGGATTTATCATTCAAATATCTCAGATAAGTTTGCTGGGCATCTGACTTAGCTTTTTTGTTTCTAAGTGGTGGCCTCTTGAAAATTTCTTATCACGATGATTTTTGAAATACTGAATTAGTTTAAACCAAAGTTGGAGAGTGAACTTATCATATGAATATCTTGGATGATTTCGCTGGGCAAGTTGCTCTGCCATTTAGTTTCCAAGTTGCAGCCTCTTAGACTGCCACTTCGAAATTTGTCATAACAATAACTTTTGAAATACTGCACTGATTCAAACCAGAGTTGAACAGTGATCTTATGCTTCAAATATCTGGGATGAGTTTACTGGTTAACTTGTTCTGTCATATTGTTTCCAAGTGACAGCCACTTGAAAATTTGTTATCACGATAATTTTTGAAATACTTAATCATTTCATACCTAAGTTGACATAGGGATTTATGATTCAATTATCTATGATTTCGGTGGAAAATTTTCTCTGCAATTTTGTTTCTAGGTTGTGTTCACTTGAGACTTTGTTATCACAATAATTTTTGAAATACTGAATTCATTCATACCAAAGTTGGACAGTGAACTTATCTTACAAATATCTTGGATTAGTTCACTAAGCAACGTGCTTTGTCATTTTGATCCAAGTGGCGGCAACTTTATCTGTCAACACGATGACTTTTGAAATTCTGAATCAAATTGAACTAAATTTGTATATTAGATTTATTTCACAAATGCATTTGATATATTTGTTTGTCAACTTGGTCTGCCATCTTGTTTCCAAGTGCCAGCCACTTGAAAATTTCAAATTCACATAAAAAGTATTACATACTTTTTATGTGAATTTGAAATTTTGCACAACAACAATTTTGCACACAAACGTGTTAGTATAACTTCGTTTTTCTCAATTAATTTAAAAGCATAATTTAACTTTTGACAATTTTTTAACGCTCACGTTTAATTAAATGTATTTATTTTTAGGTCGAAAGAAAATGAACTCGTAAATTTTTTTTGCAACAATTAAATTATAGTTAATATTTTAATGGCTATTTTTATTGCTATTAGGAGCTTATCATTTTCACATTTTAATTAATTAAAAGAAAACTATTCGAAAATCTGACTTCGGAGTATTGTGTTGTCACCGGGTTATGAGCTACTGTGAAAGTTTCAAATGTCTAGCTAGTCGGGAAGTTAGTTAAAAATCGATTGCAAGATTTGTCCCTGACAAACACACAAGAATCGAAGTTAATAAAAACATGGTAAAATGGCTGACTCATCACTAAAGTAGTTAAATCTAAACCAATTAAAAATAGGAGTGGTCCATCCGGATGTGTTCTGCTTACAAACTCTTTGTTTTATTTATATAGATCCTTTATATATATATATATATATATATATATATATCCCAACTGTGCAACCTTATTTTAAATTTTAAGCTAAGCGTCTTATTAGTACTAGATGTTGATGTGAGACAATCTACTCATTTTTGCAACCTTCCATAAAAATAAGAGTATGAGTTTGATTTGTTCCAAAAGTGCTCATTGAAGATATTTTTCTTCTGATCAACTTGTTAGAAATGACTAATACCTAATAAGCCTCTTGAATTGTAATTTCCCCTCCCTTCTCCATTTTTTTCCCTCTTTAACCCTCTCAGCGTGTAGCCTCATATGATATTTCTACTTAAAACATAATTTTATTGTCTAAAAAAATAATCTTATTGACTACTCTAGCTTTTTTTTTTTTCCCTTCCAGACAGTAAAAACAGACACTCCTAAAGATAAAGAGGATGCTGTTTACAAGAGTAGACGCAGAGATCATATTTCACACTTCATCCTTCGCCTAGCTTACTGTCGAAGGTATACATTTACCTTTTAAAAAAAATCTATGCTTCATTTAAATTTTTGTAGTTTTCATGTGTGTCAAACTTTTCCTTTCTTTATTTTCGAATGGTAAAAAATGTGTTCTAGTAAACTTTGTTAGTTCAGTGTTAAAATTATTATTATTTATTTTAATTGAAATAATGTACTGAAATAAAATTTTTGCATAATACATACTAAGTTTAACTATGAAGATACACATTTCTCTTCTGGATCCTAATATGAAATAATGAAAAGAATATAAAATATCTGTTGTATAACAACTACACAACTTCCATTGCAATTACTACATATACCATAATCTCTTTTTTTGCAGAGATTGTAATGGTTAGAATATACAAAATTGACCTAACTGATCACGGGCATGAGATTTTTCCGCGGATCTGTGATTTTCCGCTTTTATGTGATTTCCATTAATTCTGCGTTTTTTTTTTTTTAAATCAAACTCCAATAACGATCAGTGTTCAAAAGCTCCACGAAAGACTTTAGATTCCCAATCTTTCTCCATCCAAAATATAAATGTTAATATTCATTTTAAACGTGCATTATCAGATTCTATAACTTATAAAAGAATAGAATTATTCAATATTTCTCACTCATGTAATTTTTTTTGTCCTGCTCCCTCCCCCCTTTTTTCATCTCTAACCATCGCCGATCAAACATTCTGCGGGAAACCTTTTATTTTTGAATATTTATCCATCCACAATAAAAATATCAATATTAATTTTAAATTTACTTTATGATATTCTAGAACCCATAAAGAAGTAGAATTGTGTTTAATATTTCTCACTCATGAACTACTTTTTATCCCCCCCCCCCCCTTTTCCCATTTTCCATCACCAATCAATGATTAAATGTTGATTGCTAACTAATTTTTTTTTTTTTTTTTTTACTCACATGTTTTATTGTGTTCATGTGTATTATTCTTTTAGTTTAATTTGTCACTTTTAAAATATTTTATATAGTTTTTCTCTATGCACATTGTTTTTCATTTGAAATAAATTTTATGAACATATTTGTATTAGTTTTCCCTGTGCGCATTATTTTTAATTTGAAATTAATTTTATGAACATGTGTGTTTCCTCTTTTTTTAATTTTCTGCACTCTCATGCCTGTGATCAGATGACCAAAAATTTTCCTATACTCACAACTAATATACCTCGCATAAAGCCATATAAAAAAGTTTAAATAGCGAATTTAAAGAAAATTGCAAAAGCCATTTTTGAAGCACCTATTTCTGAGATTCAAAACTGACTTACTTAATCATGACACCTATGAATTTTCCTGCTGTAAACAAGTAGGCGAAAGGACATTTGAAAAGGGCAAATTTGAAGAAAATCATAATGTCTTTTTTGAGATACCAACTTTAGCTATCACTTTTCCACTGAAACTTAGCAAACTCGTCTGTTCACCAAAAATCAACAATTACTTACAAACGAATATCTAAAAGGGAATTATTGTGGTGAATTTGAAAAAAAATCCGTAGAGCCATTTTTTAAGAAACTCATTTACAAAACTTAAAATGTATCTACTTATGCAGGACCCTTATCAGTTTTCTTAAAGTAACTAACTAATACGTACATAAGGGATACTAAAAGGGTTTATATAGCAACTTTGAAAAAAATCATTAGAGCTATTTTTGAGATCTGCACTTATGGTCTCACTTCCGTTTTTCCAATTTTCACCAAAAGTTTGCAAAATTATCTGTTTTCTGTACATCTGATCTGTGTTATTACAAAGGTTTGTTGGTCTATCTTTTTTTTTGTTGTTTTGTTTTGGCGATATGATAATCAGAAGATTCTCCACACATACGCATTGACCATTTTCCAAAATACACTTTTTTGGATTTTTGATTTTAAGATTTTTATTACAATGTAAATTTTGTGTTATGTTTACTAGTGGTTACTTGTTATTTTGTTAACACTTCCAGTATTTAATTGCATAACTGTGCATATAATTGAATAATGGCTTATAAAAAAATCAGTGCCCATTGTAATTACATTAACAAATTTTTTGTCTTAATAGCTAATTTGAATCAGCAAATTTCTTTTAATGTTGTTCTGACTTACAGATTATTTAATATTTAAATATACATAATGTATGCATAGAAGCCTGATTTTTACTTAATTTATTTTTTTTTCTATATTTAAACTTCGAAACTTCTTCACACACCATAAAATTAAAGAAAGCATTACTGGTTTTGAAAAGACGTGGTATTTCTTCTTCAGGGGCAAAAACACATACTACTGTCTTAGAGGGAAAAAGCAAGACTGAAAGCAGGGCAAAACATTGATTGTACACCAGTTTTTTAATTTACTATTATTTTTTTCTTCCCTATTGACAGGGCTTAATTTGCATGGGAATGCAGTTATTCATACTTCTTTTATTTTAGTGAATTTTTATATATTAGATGGAATGCACAGGAACTCATTAATAGAATTACTGAAACTCACCATTACACCACTTCTAAAAAATCAAAATCCCAAATTGATTTTTTCCCTTTCTTTTCTTTCCTTATAAAAACATCTACATTTGTAATATAACTTGGGACAGAAGAATTTTCTTCTATGTAATTTTACTGGGAAGAGACTAGTGGCTTTTCAAACTGTTTTACTTTTTATACAGTGACTGTTAGAATTAATCATAAATGAATACAGTTTGTGTTTTTTCTTTAGTGAGCAAATTGAAAACACAATTTAATCAAAAGCTAAAAAGTAAACATCAATTCATTTCGAAAAAACAATCAATTTAACTGGAAATATCAAATGAAAAGTAAGAAAATGTTTTACTGATTTTTTGTAAGATTTGATTTACACTTCAAAAACTGGAGTAAAATTTCTCTAAATTCATCGGCCCAGTGGCAGAAATTCCGCGGCACGGCGACATAGTTGCGGACACAGAAAAACGGCTTGCAGACAGATTTTATCTGCACTAATAAAAAAATTAGTCCGCAACTTTCAGACACTCTTTGTTCGTACTAACAAAACAAAAAATTGCTCGCAACTTTCAGACAGTTTTTGTCTGCAGTCATAAAAAATTGTCTGTAATTTATGGACATTTTTCTCCCGTGACAATGCGCTACCGATGTATGACGTCTTACACACTCTCTGGTAGGAACTCTAGAGTCCCCTATAGGTAGGAACATACAAAACAGTGCTTAACAAGGGTGACCTAGGAGCCTAGATCTCCCTTGATAGGCAGCGTTATGCGTGTATTCTTTTCTACTGTTACCTGTTACTGAGATTCTACGGGAACGTAGAAAAGTGCTAATTTCATTTAAAACTGCTCCAAAACTTCTCCACTTCAAAATTCACTTATAAAAATTTCTGTATCAAAACTAAAACTAATACTTTTATTATTTATGTGTTGTGTCAAACATTGCTATAAAATATTTTATTGAATGAGTTAAACTTATTATTTTATAATTGTTTATGCTATATTGTTCTTTAGTAAAATTGTATTGTGCATTGTTGCACGAGATCACCACTTTTGTTAACCCCCCACCCCTCTTCCAGATTGCCTCTATCAGCTTTCAGGCTTTTTGAGTTTAAGCCTACATGCAAATTTTGCAGACAGATTATGAAATTTTAAAAACCTGTCGCAGACAGCTACAAAATTTTCTGTCACTGGGTTCATTGGTAGACTCGAAAATGAGAGACACGTACAGACATAAGTTTTGAAGATTAGTGTTCCCATACTTCTTTTGATGGAAACTCCCTGATTTAAGTTAGGTCAAAAATCTTTTTCACAGAACTTCAGTAATCACTTTAAAAAAGTAGTTAGTTGCCATAAGTGAACCTGTCACATATTGGCATTAATATATCTTAGCCAATTATTTTCCACATCTCAGAAAAATAAATTTCTATTTAGTTTTTATTTTATTTATTTATTTATTTTTTAATAAAAAATAAAAAATCAATAACTTTGTTTAAAATTAGAGCAGATGTATGATTCAACCACCTGTTTTAAAAGTATTGAGGAGTTCTTTTGAAAAATACTCATATTAAAAATATACAATTTTTCTCTGGAACTTTAAAATAGTTAGTTTCATAAAATTAGTCTGTGAAATAATATATTAAAAACAATAAAAAACCTTTACATACTTCATGGTAGGCCAAAACACGTTTTCATCGATGTACACCACAAATGCTGGTGAGCAAGTCGGGGTACCCCGATGAAAACATGTTTTGGCTTACCATGAAGTATGTAAAGGTTTTGTATTGTTTTTAAATAATTAAGTCTTCATGTGGAATAATAAGTTTAATAGAAATAATATATATTGACAATTTTAAAATAAATTTCACTATGAATATTGTAATTAGTATAGAATTCATATATTCTTGCAAAAAGGACTTTTTGCAGTTTTGTGAAGAAGATTTTCAATATGATGGTAGTACTCATTGACTCTAATTTGTTGTAATCTTACTTTAATAGTGCATTTAATCTCTGCTTACTTTTCTTTCTCTCCAGGGAAGATTTGCGTCGGTGGTTTATAACTCAAGAAGTTGATTTGTTTAGATTGAGATTTTCCAATGAGACAACAGATTGCAGGACATCCTTCATGCAGTCCAATAATTTGAAATATGATGAAGTAAGTTATTCATTCTCTTAAGATAATATATGCAATTTTTCTTTCATTTTTATTTTTTGATGTTTGTATAATAACTAAAAAGGTGTGTGCTTTACTTGAATTTTTTCATGTCAAATTTGAATTTTGCTCTTATTTTAAACTAACTAATAGTGCTAATCGTATGACACAAGTGATCACATCAAACTTATGGTCATGGCTATTCTTTTTTTAACACGCTTTTATTAGCTTCACCTGTATGTATGTATCAATGTATGTTTGTAACCGCTCTGGGAGCAAACAAAAAATCTATATTGTAAAAAGACTTTCCCTACGTGAACGCTGTGACTGTAAGGTAAAGCTCCGCGGTACGAACCTAAAGGTCTAGCATTCGAGCCCAGTCAGGGAAGATTTTTTTAAAATGGTTTTTGTTTAATTCTAAATTATTTTAATTAAAGATTTAAATGTATGTAAATATTATGGTGTGTCACTCACACGATTTTCTCGTACCCTGCATTTTAATACTAAGATAGATATTTTGTGCTTTTTAGTTCGCATTTCCATAAACTATAATATTATTCCTATCTAAGTTCTGTGCTCTTCATAAAACTCATAAATATAATCAATCCTTCTTTCCATTCAATAATTTCTAACATCAGCGAGGTTTTGTACATTTTTTTTTTTTTTTTTAATTTCCATTTAAAATTTCTTTTACATTGCCACTTTTTCAAACAAACAAATTAAATACCCTCCTTTTTGAAAATATTTGAACCTATTTTTGGAAACAGTAAGTGCTTTTATGTTAAATTTCTCTACAAATGTATTAAATAAGCAATTTATGCGAGGTCTTATGAAATTTATCCTTGTTTTGAACTAGGGATGAGACAGATAGTGATTTTGCCGGATATTGGATATCTGCAGGGCTGCCAACAACTACGCAATTGGCGTAGTAACTACGCTTTAGCCTGCTTCTACTACACTCTACGCATCGTATACTTAAAGCTACGCTTTTCCTTTCCCCATCGTCATCTTGTTTACAATGAGCGAACTCCGATTTCACCACGGATTAAAAAAGTATAATTTAAAACTGAATAGTGGCAGACACTGAAAAAAAAAAAAAAAAAACAACTTTTTTCTTTCTTTCTTTTCTTTTTTTTTTTTTTTTTTTTTTTTTTTCCTTGCACACATCTAGCCAGAAGTCGCAATCCAATCCTTATCAACTTTTAATTTTGCATTTCCAACAGTTGCCGCATAAAACATTATTCTTTGAATTTTATTTTTTATGTATGAAAGTGCTTCTTGAAAATATAAAAATAACAAATCTAACTTTTACAATCTAGTTGAAGAACCACATGCTTCATCGTAAATACTCATAAATAAATAGTAAAGAAAAAAAAAAAAAAAAAAAAAACATTCTACTGCTAGGCATTGCGTAATCGAAATATTGCTGACTCAGAACGGGAACAAGTTGTTTACATTAGCTGAGAGTGTGCTTAATTAAAACCGCAAGCACAGACACCACAAGCTGAAAGGGGGGGAGAAAGAAACCGAATGCTATGATTATCTTCATGGCTATGATTATGCTGTATTTTGATTTTCATTTAAACTCTATCAATGTTTCAGTTATCTTAATGCTTAATAAGTCGCTAAAAAATAATACTTTCTAACGAAAAAAATTGTTTATTTTAATTATTTATCGATAAAAATAATGGATTCAAAGTTACTGAACTTTAAGTACGATTGACAACGCAAGGAAACTAAGACCAGGAAGAGCTATCTTCCGTGGGAGACTTTCTAAAGTGTCTGAAGCCTTAATCACGCGAATTTTGGAGAAAACAGTATAAAGTCGGACTTTAACGGAGGAATTGTCCTCTGTAATAGGTTGGTTGTAGGATTTAAGGCCGATTGACTCCTGATGTGTCCTAGGCCTAGGGGGGGAATGCCCTCCGTGGGGGTCTTTCTAAGGGGTCCTAGCCCGTATTTACGCGAGTTTTGGAGGAAACCACGGAAAACTCCGAACGGCTAGGTCGATGAGCGCGACCTGGGATCGAACCCGGCACCTCCCATCTACCAGCTTTGAGCGCAGAACCGCTCGGCCGCTGGTGGGCCCCTCTGTAATAGGAAACTTTCTTAGGTGTTTTAATATACAAGTTTCTGAAAAATTCACGGAAAATTTCGAACTTTATCGTACCAAGTATCTACCGTTGGAGAAAGAAAAAGAATATTTCCTGTGCTCTTTCTTAGGATAACCGAATACGCGATAACTTAGTTTTTATAGTGCGTGGGTGATTCTAAGAAATTTTCATATCTGAAAATGGGACTTTCACAAAAATCGTCGGATTTAAAATGGATTCATCACAAAAATAGCACAAGAAAATTGCGTATTTTATAAATCAGCCGCAAAAAATGACATTTCAGTAATAAAAAAAAAAAAAAAGCTGATTTATGACTAAATAATTAGACATTTTTAGAAAAATAACATCTATTTTAGCAATTAGTTTACGATTACGTAATTTTAAAAATTAGCTGTAAAATAATTCCGTATTTCTATAAAAAGCCACAAAATTATACTTATAATGTAAATCATGTTTGAAAAAAGCAAGAAATTCATCGATTAGCATTAAAATAAAGCCTTTTTCAGCGATTAAACATAAATTTTGTTAATTAGCGGTGAAATGATTGCGTATTTCCGTCATCGGCTACAAAAATATCGCGATTTACTGAAATCAACTGGGGAAAAAAAAAAAAAAAAAAACCCTTTATTGGCTAGCAGCCAAATGATAGCATATAAAACGTAAATTTTTGATTATTAGTGGGTAAGCGATCCCGTATTAGCGAAAACTACTTCAAAATTATTCCCGATTTCCGAGATTACACTTTGAAAAAAGAAAAAAAAAGGAAATTTCACTGATTAGTGGCAAAATAGTTGAGTATTTAAGATTCAGCTTTTAGATGAACGTATTTTGCATAGATTAGTAGCTAAATAATAGCGTGTTTCGGCAATCGGCCGCATAATAATCGCGTTGTTTAGGATTTACCTTTAAAGAAGAGTGAATTTTATCAATTAGAGCAAAATTATAGTATATGTTAGCAATTATTTGCAATTAAACGTAGATTTTGTAAATTTGCAGTGAAATAATTACGAATTTCGGCAATCGGTCGTAAAAATATTGCGAATTCTGTCAAATACGAGAAAAATAGCATATTTATTTAATTAATGATAAAAACGTAATTCTACCTCCCCCCCCCCTCTACGGAAACTCGATTTTTTAGGTATATTTAGCAATAATCTTAAGGGGGGGAAAAAAAGTTTTAGAAAAGTTGATGGCTGTCAGTTTGCACTGAAATTGAATTTAATGTTGTACAATTTCAATCCTTTTCCATCCTTAATAATAATGATTATTTTATTGTAGATTCAGTTTTATTACATTTTCTAATATTTAAACTATTAAAATTGTTCATTATTTTGACTTTTGTTACTCCAAAAATTTAAGATTTTGTTTAAAAAAATCCAATTTTTGTATCTGTTTGAAGTATAGCATTGAAATTATTTTCACATCAATTGTCTTGTTCTTGTAATTAAACAAGTTTCTTTTGAATAGGCATGCACTAAATGTTTGATTATTACTGAATAATGAATATTCAGTATACTGAATAACTAAAAATTTGATGCATACCTACATCTTACCCTTTTTTTTTTTTTTTTTCCTTCACTTAATTTCATATGATTATTGCCAATTTATTTTTGTTAGTAGTTTCTTTCTTTCTTTTTCTTTTTTAATTTTTAAAATTGCTCCTCAAAGTAGCCGAAATGCTCCTCAAAATTTCTCTGAATACTCCTCAAACTGTTTTTGAAAAGTTGGCAACCCTGCATATTAGTGTATTATATTAGAATTAGTGTATTTTCATGTATCCATGTTAATATAAAAGGTAAATTTGGATAAAATTTCTATTATTTTTGAATGTTTGATTATTAAAAATCAATAAATTTCAGAAAGTAAGTCATAATGTAAACAAAAGATTTTATACTTATTTATATTTTAAGTATTTTCTAATTTTTTAGCGACTACACTTTGTAGCTTAAAACTACACTTTTTTTGCTTTTTAACTACACTTTAGCACTCCCAGAGGTTGGCAGCCCTGTATCTGGAGCTGTTTTGCCCTGCCAGATCCAGATATCTGGCATTAATTTTGTTTTATTGTTGTGTTGTATTGTATATTTATTTTCTTTATTTTAAAGCAATAAAATATAAATATATTTCATATACTATTCTTTTAAAAACACTTTAAATATAATTTACTTAAACATATTTTATCAATTAGAGCAAAATTATAGTATATGTTAGCAATTATTTGCAATTAAACGTAGATTTTGTAAATTTGCAGTGAAATAATTACGAATTTCGGCAATCGGTCGTAAAAATATTGCGAATTCTGTCAAATACGAGAAAAATAGCATATTTATTTAATTAATGATAAAAACGTAATTCTACCTCCCCCCCCCCTCTACGGAAACTCGATTTTTTAGGTATATTTAGCAATAATCTTAAGGGGGGGAAAAAAAGTTTTAGAAAAGTTGATGGCTGTCAGTTTGCACTGAAATTGAATTTAATGTTGTACAATTTCAATCCTTTTCCATCCTTAATAATAATGATTATTTTATTGTAGATTCAGTTTTATTACATTTTCTAATATTTAAACTATTAAAATTGTTCATTATTTTGACTTTTGTTACTCCAAAAATTTAAGATTTTGTTTAAAAAAATCCAATTTTTGTATCTGTTTGAAGTATAGCATTGAAATTATTTTCACATCAATTGTCTTGTTCTTGTAATTAAACAAGTTTCTTTTGAATAGGCATGCACTAAATGTTTGATTATTACTGAATAATGAATATTCAGTATACTGAATAACTAAAAATTTGATGCATACCTACATCTTACCCTTTTTTTTTTTTTTTTTCCTTCACTTAATTTCATATGATTATTGCCAATTTATTTTTGTTAGTAGTTTCTTTCTTTCTTTTTCTTTTTTAATTTTTAAAATTGCTCCTCAAAGTAGCCGAAATGCTCCTCAAAATTTCTCTGAATACTCCTCAAACTGTTTTTGAAAAGTTGGCAACCCTGCATATTAGTGTATTATATTAGAATTAGTGTATTTTCATGTATCCATGTTAATATAAAAGGTAAATTTGGATAAAATTTCTATTATTTTTGAATGTTTGATTATTAAAAATCAATAAATTTCAGAAAGTAAGTCATAATGTAAACAAAAGATTTTATACTTATTTATATTTTAAGTATTTTCTAATTTTTTAGCGACTACACTTTGTAGCTTAAAACTACACTTTTTTTGCTTTTTAACTACACTTTAGCACTCCCAGAGGTTGGCAGCCCTGTATCTGGAGCTGTTTTGCCCTGCCAGATCCAGATATCTGGCATTAATTTTGTTTTATTGTTGTGTTGTATTGTATATTTATTTTCTTTATTTTAAAGCAATAAAATATAAATATATTTCATATACTATTCTTTTAAAAACACTTTAAATATAATTTACTTAAACATATTTATTTAATATTCTATTTATTTATGCAATATTGCCATGAAGAATAAAACTTTAAGCCTAACATACTCATTCCTACAGTTGCAATTTGTGGTGAAAGGCATTGTCAAAAAAAGACAGGTTTTGTTCAGAATTATTGAACTAAAACTTATTATAATACATAGAAAAAACAAAGTATAATTATAATTAAATACATTTTAAATAAAAAACCTAGTTATTTACTTCGTGCATCGTTTTAGATCTTTCGAAACCGGGCACCCGGTCCTCTTCAGAAACGAACTTCTGTGCTTGAAACTTGAAACTGAGTGTTCCTCTGTTGATTTTTCAGCAGATGGCTCCATGCTCCGTTTGGGGCTACTGCGCCGCTGTCGTTGCATACGTCATAATTCGTAGATATTTCGATCAATTTACGGTACATCGCCGAAGTGATAAAGACCCTATCCCCTCTTTAGAAACCGCGGGCATTTATAAAATCCCTTTTACAGATGAAAACAATAAACCCGGCTCATATATTGGTGTTACTAAGCAAAAGATTAAAACTAGGATTAACGAACATAAAAATGACATAAAAACCGGAAAATATAATACCGCCCTGGCCAAAACACACAATAAACAAAATATTAAAATAGACTTTGACAAAACCACTAAAATTGCCGATTACAAAAATTATAATTATGCGATGTACCGTGAATCGATCGAAATATCTACGAATTATGACGTATGCAACGACAGCGGCTCAGTAGCCCCAAACCGAGCATGGAGCCATCTGCTGAAAAATCAACAGAGGAACACTCAGTTTCAAGTTTCAAGCACAGAAGTTCGTTTCTGAAGAGGACCGGGTGCCCGGTTTCGAAAGATCTAAAACGTTGCACGAAGTAAATAACTAGGTTTTTTATTTAAAATGTATTTAATTAAAACTTATTATTTGTATATTTTTTACAATACTAGTTAGTATTAAAAAAATGAAACAAAATGTTTTACGAATATGATCATAATCATAATTGAAGGTTATTTTCATACGAAAACTAATAGGTTGTAGTCATCACAAAACTTTCTTCTATATGATTCTATATAACAGTGCCGCTTACTGTTTAAATTGTAAAAAAGTTTAACCATAGTTTCTCACAATCAGTATTTTACATATGAAGTTTGATGCAATTTTAATCAACAGATGCTGAGATATGGGCTTGTGAAAAATCATAATAGCAGTGTAACCTGTCAGCTGTATGCACCTAAATAAGGTCTACATTCATTTTCATAATGGTTGTCTTACATATCAAGTTTCATGCACTTATGTCATAGAAGTTGAGACTTAGCCTATTCATGGAGTAAATTTCAGTGCAGTATTGCCACCTGTTGGCGGATATACACCCAAAATAAATCACAATAATGTTTCATAATGGCTGGCTCTCTCACATACCAAGTTTTGTGCAATTATACACAATAGAATCCAGATCTAAGAGTGGCTAGCTATTTGTCTCTTTTTTTTCACATTTGTCTCTTTTAGTCTCTTTTTTGTTTTGTTAGTCATTTTTCTAGTTTTTTTTTTTTTTTTTTTTCATTCCATTGATATTTTTTCTTTACCCAGTTTTCCTGAAAGATTAACTTTCAGATCAGTGTATGATAGATTTTAACTCTTAAAGAGGGATATCACAAGTATTGTATAGAATGTAAAATACAGAAAAAAAAAAAAAAATGAAATTAGATTCAAGAAAAAAAGTTGCACGTTAGGGGCACATCATGCATTTTTTTAACGTAAACTCAAAATTGCTATTCTCTAACTTGTGTCACTTTTCTTGTCCTGGTGTGATATGTTTATTCCTTCATCACATGCAAAGAGCAGTGAAGTAATCATGAAATTTAAGTTCGTTTTCTTCATTCAGGATATAGGTAAATGAATTTAACAGTTTAAAAAGAAATACTAATTTTTAAAAAATATTAAAACTTATTTTATGTTACTAAATTACTATAATGCTTTTTTTTTTTTTTTTTTTTTTTTTGGTAAATGCAAGTTTTGCTTCTTTTATGAGTTGTTATTACTTATTACAGTAGTAAACTTGGACAAACATTTTTAGGTCACAGCTGAATTCAGGGTTGCTACAGGCAACTATTTGTGACTATTTTCAGCCTGGGGAGACTGCAACTTTTCTTGCCTAAAAAGCTTGAAAAAGCAACTATTTTCACAACAAGGCAACTATTGGGAGACTATTTTTCACCTTTTGCAAAATTCTTGTTCCAGAAATATCAGGAAAATCTTTCAGAAAGAAATACTATTTTCTATTCATTTTATAAACAATCCCATATCTTAACCTTTTCACCCTTTATTTATTTATTTTTTTACCACCTTAAAATATGGCATATCTCTGATGTTGACCTTGAAGCAGGTGAAATATCCAATGAGAATGTAGAAATTGCAGCAGACATGATACATAACATGTAGCTATTAAGCTGGCCAATTTGCTTATTGCAGTTGACTACTAGTACACTTCTGTGACCTGTTATATCCTTACTCACCCTGATTTCATGGGAGAAACAGTAACAAAATTATAAAAGAAAGCTCTTTTAGTAAATCAGAAAAAGAAGAATACAACAAAGGAAACATAAGCTCTTAAGAGCAGATAAATACTTAATCTTTTCGACTGCCAAAGCCCATGTTATTCTGTGGGAAAATTTGTTTCCACCATGACTCATTGCCTAATATATTCTTTTTAATTCAGTTTTCACATTCAGAAAATTCACAATCATTAAATTAACACTCATTTAATTTCATTTCACTGCAGGTTGGTATAGAAAATTTTACTATTGGTCATATCATGTAGTACATGTAATGTGACTGTTGTTCTGTTGTTGCTGTCTGGTAAGATTTTTGGTGAATTCCCACCTCGTTATACATGTATCTAATGTTTAATTAAAAATTATTTTACATACAGGCAACATACATGTTATTCTTATTTTAGTTTTCAGGAATCAGCAGCATCTGTGATGCATTTTAATTTAGAACTCTCATAGAACAATTCTGTAATCATTTAGATTCTAACGACTTAAAGTGGAATTGCAGTGAAGAAAATAATGACACAACAGCTTCACCAGATATGTATACTTAAAGATTAAGTTTCTTCAGAGACCCTCTCATGATCAGAGGCTCAAGGTGTGTGTCCCCCTCCCCCTCGCAACCATTTCCTTGGTATGCCACTGTAGTATGTACATTAGTTTCACATTTTTGCTCGTAATATTCATTTTTAAGGAAAAAAAACTTGTCTCTTTTTAAACATGTTAGTCTCTTTTCTCTCTTTTTCAAGAGTGTTTTACGTTTTACCACTCCTAGGCTTGTAGAACCTGAGATATAGCTTCCCGTTTTTGGGGGGAAATTTTCGTATAGCAGCACCACCTATCAGCCAAAATGCATCCAAGTTGAAACAGCATAATTTCTCATAATGCCCTACTGACATAAACTTTTGTGTAATTGTGTGCAATAGAACCTAAGATATAGCCTTTCCTAAAATGGCAGAAAGCACTAATAAATAATTCAGGGTTCAGTAGATTTCAAAACTAAACAAAAAAACAAATTATACGTCGGATTTCTCTGAAGCAAGGGAATGAAAAAAGGAGAATGATGCATTCTTTTTCTTCAAAGTTTAATATTCATAATGAAATTAGAAATTCTATATACAATTTATACATTATTTACAAATATATAATATATATATATATATATATATATAATAAAGATGATCTATTAAGCATAGTAGAAGCCAAGCAACAGATACAAGATCACTGAAACACCAATGACCAATAAGATTTTAAAAATTTTTATCAGTGGATGAAATACACTAATGTAAAGAAACCAGATCCACTAATCAACAGCCTGCAAAACATATGAATCAATAAAGTAACACAACAAATCCCAACTCAAAACCATAAATTTATCAAAATTAATGAAAAAATAACCTAAGAAACACAAGATAGGAAGAAAGGAGGCAGGCGGCAAGACTTGTGACTTGCCTGTGGGGTTAAACTAATTTCACGCCGGCAACACTCACCCAGCCTGCCATGACCATAACAGGAACCATATGGATTTAAAAAAGCAAAATTTCAAAGCAGATGAATAACAATGAAACCACAAAGCAACAATGAAATTCACCGATTGATTAGAATTTTAAATATAGTTGACATATATATTTAAGGAACATAGTTCCAAATCTAATTTACTCTCATAGTGAGAGATCGAAAAATCTTCCTTCGAACTCAGTCAAAACATCTAAACTTGGCTGTTGCCAAAATCTAAAACAAAAATATATAAGTTCTTCTTCTTTCTTTCAACGGCAACGCAGTGCCGTCTAAAGAGAATTATTTTTACTACACAACTCCCAGGTGTGAACTCTTACAGAGTTCACAAATCAAAAGTCTCATTAATTCAAAAATAAATCTCAAATCTGAACAAATTCTGATAATCTTAAATTATACAAAATTCTAAATATTCAATTAATACTAAAATCACATAATTTTTTTTTTTTTTTTTTTCAAAATATTAACATTTATCCAATATTAAATACAAATGTAACTAAATAAATAAAAGATCAAATTAAAAAATTAAACTGAAATATCAATATTAAACATAAAGCAAACACATTTTTATTTTAAACAATTAACTCTTAGTTATCAAATAAAAACAAACTTGAATATAGAGATAATAACACATGCAAAATTTTAATGTTTTCAATTATCAAATAGAATTCACTAAATACTTAAAAAAGGATATAAAATTTTCTGAAAAGGAAAGAAAAAGTGTTCATTTGAATGAAGGCTTTTAAAGTTAAAATTTTTCTCAAAGTTTATATTTTATCAGTTCATACTAACAAAGTTTTTAGTTAAGTCAATTTGAGGGGGTATAAATGCTGAACAGTTTGTTTTAAAATACCATTGACAGTCTTAACCTCATAAGATCGGATGTTTTGATCTCTGCCGACAGTTGTTTTCAGGATTATGCCAAGTTTCCACAGAAGCTTGTTTTTTGAGTCATCACCAATTAACACAACATCTCCTACTTTAAGTTCAGGTTGTGCAGTAGGATTCTTTAAAGTATGTGCTGTTTTCAAATCCAATTGGTATTGGCTTTTCCATCTATTCCACAATTGCTTTAACAACAGTGATTGGTATATTTTACGTCATAAAGCAGATGTTTTGTTTGAATCCCCTTCAATGATGCCAGCGAAATTCACTGGGTAGGTGATTTCTTTACCAAAGTTTAAAAAGTGCATAGGTGTTAAGGGGTTCGGTTCTCCAGATTCACTATACACGTAAGTCAAAGGGCGTAAGTTGAGCACTGTTTCTACTTCTATAAGAAAAGTAGACATTTCATCATAATTCAAGAGAGCTTTGCCGATGACTTTACGCAGACAGTCCTTGACGGATTTAATTAATCGTTCGTAAAACCCGCCCCACCATTGGGGCGCTTTCTCTTATATTTTTCCATATGATTCTTTCATTTGCAAAAACACTTTAAAAGTGAATCATCAGAAAGAATTTTGTACAAATTTTCTATCTCTTGTTTTGAACACTTGAACGTTTTCTGAATAGATAACTTCACAGTTTCCTCTTCTCGCTAAGAAATGTCTGAAGGCCAACAAAAAGGAATCAGTTAACATGTCATTTACAAGTTCTAAGTGTAACGCTCTGGTTACTGCACAAGTGAACAACACTATATAGGATGTTTCAATTTCTTTTGCATTTTTAATGTAGAGAGGCCCAGTGAAGTCAACGCCACATATGGAAAAAGGGGGCGACTTTGTTATTCTGTCATGGAGTAGTGGTGCAGTGATCTGATCTGCTGGTTTGAAAAGATATTTCTTACATATAATACATTTGTTCAGGACACTTTTAAGTAACTGGCAACCTTTGGGAATCCAGTATTTAGACCGTATTTTTGGCAATGTTCCAGATATGCCTCCATGCATTATTTTTTCATGTTCATTTCGTATAATCAAGGTAGTCAACCATGACTCTTTGGGGAGAAGTATGGGATGTTTTTCTTCTAGTTGTAGATCACTAAACTGTAACCTCCCACCCAACCGCATCATTTTTTCATCATCTAGATAAGGAGTTAAGTTGCTAAGGAGAGAATTTTTATCGATAGTTTCTTCATTTATTAGCGAGTGAAATTCATTTTTAAAGTACACCTTTTGTTCATTCGATATCAAATGTTTCTCAGCTTCTATTAGTTCTTCAGTTGTCAATGTATCGTTAACTTCTGGAATTTTTCTGATCCTTTTAATACATTTTTTTACCCAAGCTGAGCCTCTAATTAATTTTTCTAAACTGCTGTATTTTCTAACATCAATGAGGGTTTTCTAGCTGTTCGGTCATGCAATTGAAAAGGAGGGTTTCTTTTATCTTTTTTCTATATTCTAAACTTTCTACATCTAGCTTTTGTTTATCACCAGTCTTAGGCCAAAGTTCGGGGGGTGAACTGAGCCATTCAGGTCCATTTAACCACAATTTATCATTAATTAATTTTATGATCTTTGCATCTCTGGATATGAGATCAGAAGGATTAGATGAACTGGGACAGTGCCTCCAGTTTGAAGGAGAGGTCAATTTACAAATATCCTATACTCTGTTCTGCACAAACGGCTTGAATTTTTCTGGAGAGCCTCTAATCCAAAAAAAGGCCATCATCGAGTCTGTCCAGTAAAACGTGGGTATGTCTAATTTCAGAGCTCTCAAAATATTATGACCTAGTTTAGCTGCCAACAATATTATCAGAGGTTTGACAGTCAGTTTGACATTTTTGGTGTTAGAGGGAATAGTATGTGTGTTACTTTAAAGCAAAATAATTTTAAATTGAGTAAATAATATAAAGAAGTTTAAGCATAATTTTAGATTAATAACAATTAATATGAAATAACTGGGCTCCTATAAACACTAAAAAAGAACAACAGAAGTTTTAATTAATTGCTAAAATTAAAAATAATTAAATGAAAACTAAATTTTAAGATGCAAAAAGGAGCAACTCATAAAAATGTGTGTTTTATCAGAGCTAATTGCTCAAATACTTCTTTATATCTTTTCTTTTTGTGTGTAAGTGTGTATTTCAGTTG
Organism: Salticus scenicus; assembly: GCA_963930645.1. Classification (NCBI taxonomy): domain Eukaryota; kingdom Metazoa; phylum Arthropoda; class Arachnida; order Araneae; family Salticidae; genus Salticus; species Salticus scenicus. The sequence goes on along the minus strand of OZ005652.1, from coordinate 32,271,595 downwards.
TTTGGGGGGGGGGGGGGGGGGGAGTTGGTGAATGCACAATGAAAACACATAGCTTCTGTATGTCAAAAAAAAAAAAAAAAAAAGAGATTTGGTGCATTTTTTAGCTTAAACTAATTATCAAATATTTTTCAGTACTTTTTTTATTCCCGTTTTCCTTTTTACTTTATTCTAACAAGCAAACATTCATTTGGGGAGGATGGAGTTGCAGGTCAGGAGAGGAGTCATTTGAAAGAGGATGTTGAGAAGAGTATACTGTACAAATTTTACCTGCTATGGCCCACTGGGAGAGGAACAGGACCTCTTCAAAACAAATTATTTTTCTTTTTCCTTTAGTCACAGAGGTCAAAGTGCCCGATATTTAAAATCACTCTCCCACCACTATTCTTAAGATATAAACTTGATAACTTTCTTGAAAATCTGGGGAACAAAAATATAAGGAATGTGTTAGCTTACGAATGGTGACGGGATAGTGAATTAAAAACATAGGATACTTCGACCCCTGGCAGTTATGGATGCTCGCAGCGTCGTTCATGCCCTAAAACTGAAGTATGGTTCAGCAGAGAAGGACATGAATGTTGAAGAGAACGCATTGTTTGATCATATCGTTGGTATCATTGAGAATCGATTAGAAATAATCGAAGAGGTAAAAACGCTTGGCTTTGGTGGTGATGATGGGAGTGACATGGAAATGAACTTTGGCGATGAAGACGATTCGGATACGGAGATCGAAGAAGAGGAAGGACTGGTTGCAACTACACCAGAAGTGCTTCATTCATCACAAGCATCAACATCAGATTCAGATTATGAAGGATCTCCTGTTAAAAAAAGAAATATTTTGGATGATGATTACAAGGAGGCTGCTTGGAAAATCCTTACTGAAAATGATGATAGCACTCTACGCAACGTTAATAGAAAGGCCAGTACGGTTATGAATCGGTTCCGAAGAATTAAAAGCATGAACATTCTTTATAAGTATGGAAAGTCTAGAGACAAGCCAACGATGAAGAAGGTCAATGATGCAGTACTCAACATATTTAGAGAAAACGTTCAAGAATGTGCTGTCATTCATGATCGCAACCTTCGTCTTTGGGCCTTGCAGATTAAAGAAAATATGGATCCTCAACATCTACATCTTAATAACTTCAAAGCATCTGCCTCATGGGTTCTTCGATTTAAAAAGAAAAACAATATTGTTAGTCGAGCGATCACACTCAAGGTGAGAAAGAACTGGAAGGAAAACGAACGAGAAGCACATCCGCTAGCCAATGATTTCGTAATCTCTGTGAAGTCACTTATTCAGCATGAAGGATTAGATGCGAAAAATATCTTTAACACTGATCAAAGTCGATTTGAGAAGGAATTACATTCTTATCGGACATTAACACAAGTAGGAACAAAAAGAGTTCAAACTGCTGTTGGGTCGCAGAGCGCAACAACTCATTCTGTTTACTTTTTCAGACCATATAAAGCATTCATTAGATATATCACTGATACTCTTATTGCCAATTCCGCGATACAAATGTGGCAAAGAAAGAATTTTCTACAAATGCAAGGATTTGCTATTTATCAATTCAGCGCCCCGAGATTCAGGAGCATGATTAAGTATGCATTCTACACAAGTGGATACTTGGATGAAGAACCTGAACCCTGGATTTCACCCATGGACTTTTGTTTCGATACAAATATGTTTGACAAATGCTTGAAATGTAATGAGGTGAGTTTTGTTAAGTGCGCACATTGTGAAAAGAGCCTTTGTGCACTGCATGCATTTGTTAATGAGATTCATCTCGATTGTACTTCTGCTTACTATAACTTAAATAAAACCTTTTTATTCAAAGTATTGTCTTCATTTCTCTCATTATCTCATTTTTCATGGATTTTCTCCACTTTTTTTAAGAATTTCTACTAATATTTTCCGAATTTCATCTCCCTGCTCCATATTAACCTAACCTAACCTAACTATTTGGAACCTTCTAACTTTTGACCTGATGGCCCATTGCAGCTAAGACTTATACAGTATAATCACCTTTTGTTCTTCTTTCGAATGAACCCACCCCCATCCTGCAACTCCATCCTCCCAAAATGAATGTTTGCTTGTAAGAAAATAAATATTCAAAATTTCCCCCGACCATCGTTCGCACGTTCTGACATATTCTGCACCCCTGCCATGGCGCACATGCATGTCTTAATATGCATGATAGACATTTGAGCATCTTATGTAAACATATGCAAATATTAATGTCACTGTTTCCAATAAAGTTTTTTCTATACACTGCATATGGCATCATATTTTTTCTTTCGCATTTATCTTGAAAACTATTTATGGTAGAGATATAGTTCTTTGGGCATTTTTTACGTACTCCAAACAAGGAATCTGGCTACACAGAGTTTAGGTGGTATTGCTGAAACACCCTGTGTATATATTTATCAAAGTCCTATAGTCATTAAAGTCTTATAGTCCTAATTTTTTTTATCCTTAATTTTAGGTCAGTGAGGAAGAAATAAATGCCCTTGGAGAAAAGTTATGTATTGGTTATAATACTATGCATAAAGTGAAGAGTGCAAAATATTATAAGGTAAGATGTTTTTTAAATTTTGATTGTTTTATTTATTTTTTCTTCTCTTATTTGTATTTAAATTAAAGTTTATTTTTAATTTTTGTAGGTACCCTTCATAGAAGTTTTGGATTTAGTTAAAAACAGGAAAGTTTATTTAAATGGAGGTTATGCATACATAACTGAAAATGACTTAGTTTTAACTGTTTTATCGGCTTTCCGAACTCATCTTTCTCATGCATTGGCAGTATGTATACAGTTTTTTTTAAATTAAAATTCAATAATATAAAAACTCATTTTAAATATATATAAGTAGGTATATTGTATAAAGCATGTATTGTTTCATAGGCTTAAATTTTTTCCCACGATTTTATCAATCTTCAAATGCAGAGATATTCTAAAAATGCCAATATTTTTTAAATAATTGCTTATAAACTTAAGATTCACAAAAAAGTTCTTTATATATGTAAAGCTGCACATTTATTTCATATTTGAACACAGATAGTGAACGTTGACTGTCATGTGTGTAGGAAGTTATTTGTCAATAAAAAGGCAGGTTCTAGTCAATGAATGCACTTTATCAATATATTTCCTGGAAACTTTCAAATTGTTTAACTATTACTTATACCACAAAGTTTCTAAAAAAAACAAACATCTGTTACACAAAGCAGGAATATTACTTGTTTAGAAACCATAATATATATATACAGTAGCCGCCACTTTATAAAATCACGTTTGTTTTCATCAATATGATTTTATTAAGTGGCTGATTTTTATATCCGGCGAACATGCCCGAACTCAATAAAAGAGTATTCATTACCTAACTATGGAAAGATTTTCGTCTTCGCCCTTCCATCTATCAATTAGCCGTCTGTAGGAATGGAGTTTTCGCTACTAATCATTCACGTAAAATATTCAGCTTTTAAGGACAAAATTACTTAAAAGATGGATATTTTCTTTGACCTGGCATTCTTGTACCTATCTAGAAGTGCTACGTTGATGACTTCTGCTCCCCTTATTCATTTTCGCTTGCGATTCACTCTTCCGTTTGGTACAATTTAGGCACTAATATAATCTTTATTATTATGTTTACATGAAGCAAACTGGGAAATTTCAAGCTTCGATGTGGCCCCTTCCTTTGACTATACACTTGAAGAAAACCATCATACTTTACCAAAATTTTACGCTTTACCTTCAAAATAAAAACTACTCGCTTGCGTATCTTTCAGATAAGTTGCTTCAAAATAAGAACTACTAACTCTATTTGAATATTTTAAGACAGAAAAAAATGCTCATTGGCCAATCATTTGAAAAATTCATTCCTCGAATTCATAGCTACAACACATGGCGGGGCGTGTTTCTCTTTCTCTCTTTTTTTTTTTTTTTTTTTTTTGAAGCATATAAATTTTGACAAAAAGTAATAATGTGATGGCTTGCTAAGTTTTGTTTCTGTTTCCTTTTCAGAAATCTCATAAGAAAATATAATTCATTGTTTAGCTTACATACATAATTATTTTTACTGTTAAAGAGATTTTCTTTTGAGTTTATTAACTGGCGATGTTGATTTTATTAAGTGGCGGTTTGTACTGATTTGATTTCGGACCCAGCAATTTGATCAGATTAAGCGGCTGATTTTATTAACCAGTGATTTTATAAAGCGGTGGCTACTGTATGTATATATTAATGATAAATTATATTGGATTATTTAAAAAAAAAAAAAAAAAATTACTATGCTTCATTTAAAATTTTTCTGTGAGATATGGTTGCTTGTTAATGCATTTTTTTTTTTTTTTTTAATTAACAGAATTTTGCAAGAATTCTACCATTAGCTCAGTTCTTTAATTGGACTTGGCACCTTTGACAACACCATTGAAGTAGGTTTCATGTAAAAGCTTAAATTTCCATTTAATATTTATAAACTGAACTATATTAGATTTGTTCAATTATATATTCAGGCAACAATTCCTATAGTTTTTGATAAATTTATTACAGATTTGAATTTTAAAATTATGTTTCCTCAGTTTGCATTTTTTTCATGAATTCATGATCTTCAAAATGTTAAAACATCTAGAGATATTTTTAAAAAGACTTAGTAATTATTTATTTATTATTATTTATGTTTAATAGAACGTACTTAAAAGATTTGGAAGGTACTTTTCAAAATCTTTAAAAGAAAAATTATTAAAAATGAAAATATAACAAAAAGCATGTTTTTTTTTTTTTTTTTTTCTCCATAAGTTTTTACTTAAAAATGTACTTTTTAACTTTTTTTTTTCTTGAAAACTAAATAATAATAAATTTCAAAATCTATCCCTAATTCTTTTAGGTAGGTTCCATTAAACATTACAAAAAAAAAAAAAAAAAAAAAGGGGGGGGGGCTTTTCTTAAATATCTGTAGAAGTTTTTAAATAGGTTGGAGTATAAAGGTTGATTAAATCTTTATATACCAACTATATAAAAAATGCCAGAACCGGGAATCGAACCTGTGCCTTCCACTTTATGTGTGGATGCTCTTCCTGTGGACGGTTAAGCGGAAGGCCCATGTTCTATTCCTGGCTCTGTCATTTTTCGCATAGTTGGTATATAAAGATTTAATCAACCTTTACACTCCAACCTATTTAAAAATGAATATTCATGGTTGATGGATGAATTCATGAACAAAAAATTTCTAAATATGTGTAGAAGTTTTAGCATTTTGAAGATTGTGAATTCATAAAAAAATGAAATTTAAAGATTTCAAATCTGTAAAAAATGTATTAAAAAACCCACAAGAATTGTTGCCTGAATATATATTTTATTGAACAAACCTAATATAGTTCAATTTATAAATAATTAATGGAAATGTAAACTTTTATATGAAATCAACTTCAGTGGTACTGTTAAAGGTGCCAAGTCCCCTTAAGAATGAATTTAAAGTTACATTTGGAACACCAGGAAAAAGAAAAAAATATTACACTAAAGTTGATTTATTATTCAGCTAATATTTTGTATCACAAATTTAAAATTGATAATAATGCAACAGAAGAGTAAGTAACTGGTACAAAATTCAGTCTCTCATTAGCAGAAGTTGTGCAAAATATGTAAATAGAATAAATTTTACCAGTATTAGTAAAACATCAAACTCAAGAGTTTTTTTTTTTTTTTTTTTAATTTTATTTTATGTCCTGAAGTCAGTTGAAGAAAGTGCTGTTACACGGTAGAAAAGGATATGCACTGAAATAAGTTTGCCAAAAATTGCATTGTAATATTAACTAATCTATGCCTGCAATTGCTGCAACTGAACAAATTTTCAGTAATTATAAACTAATACACAGAGTAAAACTAGTCGGCGTAAATGAACTCTGCTTATATGTTTGTTCTCATAAATTTCTCCTATAGGGTATACTATAAACGTGTTTTAAAAAATGATATTCATCAATCAGTTAAAGTTTATTCTCGTTCTCTGAGAATATTCTCACCTCACAGCTCTAGTTAGGAGTGAGAAATCTGTAAATCATTTTGGAAAAACATAGTTAATTTCACTTAAAATTCAGAAAGGCTCCCATACTTTGTCACCCGACTGCAACTGCAATTTTATGCTGAGGTGGTCATTAATACTGACCTCCGTGGACACTAACATACAGATGTAATTTACATTATGCTGTTACATGTACATATTTTTATTTTATGTATTGATTTTTAAATACATAAATATTTTCATTATACTGTTTAAAAAGTTCAAATAAAGGATCATGCGTTTATTTTTTGCATCAGTTACAAACCCTCCCTCACAGCAAAAATGCGTCAGATATAATATCTTGTTTCAAGAATATTTTTTCTCTTTATAGCTCTTAAATGCTTAAATTTGAGAAAATTATTTTTATTTAAAATTTAATAAAAATTAACCCAGGTAGTAACTGAAAATGCTTCATTATTTCTATTATAAAAATGAAATCAATATTTTATATTTGTTACTTACTTCTAGTTTAAGTTAAATAATAATAGAATTCTTATTCATTTTATTTATTCATATTTTTCTGTATGCTTAACTTTTATATATTTATACTCGTATATACTTAAATATTTTTTGCATTTAATTTGTGTCGTTTTATGATTCTATATTTCAGATATTCTTTCTTGAAGAATAGTCATTATGTCAAAATATAACATATTCTGTAAATATAAATAATTTTATCTGTAAATATTTTTATAGATAACTTCCCGAGCTCTTCCTCAGTTACAAGAAGATTCTCGTTTGATTAATATGTTGTCAACACTTCATCAACGATATATTGGTACTGATTACAGTAAACGAAGAGTTGATTACACTGGTGAAGTTTCTCCTGAACAGATTGATGATGTAATTTTTTTTTATTTCTTTGAAAAACTTTGATTTACGAAAACTTTTGTTTTATAAAGGCTTTAGTGTCTCTCTCTCTCTCTCTCTCTATATATATATATATATATATATATATATATATCAGTGCTGCCAACTCTCCCGTTTTTCACGGGAGACTCCCGTTTTTTAACCCTATCTCCCGTTTTTACGTTTTAATGTGTATTTCTCCCGTTTTTCTAATATTTTCGAAAAATCGAACTAAAAACGCTAATTTTTGGACAATTCATAAGTGCCATCTTTTCAGATTTACGAAGGCTTTCCAATTCGCAATCTTTCTGCATCCACAACATAAATGTCGATATTCATTTAAAACTTATTTTATGAGATTATAGAATCTCTAAAGAAACAGAATCCTTCAATATTTCTCGCTTACGTAATTATTTTTAACTCCCCCCCCCCCCCATATTTTCCTATCTCCAACTAGTGATCGGTGATCAAATGCTCTTTTGAACTCTTTTGTTTCTCATTCTTTCTCCATCGCTTTATTAGATTCTAGAGCCTATAAAGAAGTAGAAAGTTTAACAGTTTACACTCATGTAATTATCGTTTGACTCCCTCCCCCCCCCCCCCCCCCCCCCAAAAAAAAAAAAAAAAAAAAAAAAAATCCCTTTCTCCAATTAGCTTTCTCATTCTACAACAAAAGAATCAAACATTTTCCCCCTGGTTTTAAAAAATGCAGGGTACTGCCAGTTTTTTTTAAAAAAAAAGAGAGAGAGAGAGAAAAAACACTTTTTAGATTCTTGAGGGCGATTTGAATTTTTAAGGACACATTTGGCATTTAAAATCCAAACACTTAATTTAAAAATTTAGTTATAAATATGCATACAAAAAGAAAAAAGTCTGTTTTTAAACTTTTCTGTACTTTTATTTGTTGTTAATGTGCTGATTGTCACACACAATAGTTTTATTTATATTTACAGCATTTAGGTTATTTTCTACAAATGCAGTAATGGGGGGGGGGAATAGATTGGGGCAAAGTGTTTCTTTTTTTTTTTTTCTTCCAAACAAAGATCAGGCAAGGTGCAGCACCCTCCTTAAATTATCTGGGGAAAACTCTGGATCAATGTTCATAAAAACATTGATCCAGTTGTTTTATTAGATTTTAGAACCAACTGAAGCGATATAGGGGTTCAAAATTCTTTACATAAGTAGTTATTTTTAGACTTTGTTAATGAACTTGTTAACTATTTGTTTTTCCCCAATAAGTTTAAAATATAAATTATCAAACAAAAGTTATATTAGGTCTTTTTAGTTAAAAAAGTATCATGTATTGAATAAAATAATTTTGTTTTGTTTTTCTCCACGAAACCGTAAATCTCCCTTTTTCTCCCTTGAAATTATGTAAAATCTTCTGTTTTTTTTCCACCAAGGTTGGCAGCTCTGATATATATATATATATATATATATATATATATATGTAACGATATAAGGGTGTCTGTAATGTTAAATGGGTTGGTATTTCAGGGATGTAAGCATCTTAGGAAGGATGAAGAGTCTTTAGGTTAACTAACATCCTTTATTAAGTTCAAGATGCAGTCTTTTGGCTGGATGTTCAGCATCCTGAGTGGATATTCACTCTTAGTCCTGGGAGCAGTCATGCGAGTGATCAGCAATTCGCCATAGCGGCGGATCCCGCAGAGCCACGAGTTTAATTAGCAAGTGTTACATGCCAAATTACAATTTAACGTAAGTTTATTAAGCAAGTCGAAACACACACAAAAAAAGGCCTCTGTTTTTCTGAGTTCTCCTTAAATACCGCTTATTTTGGCTTGAACCTAGTCTCCTCCTATGCTTTTCTTATTGGTTATTTAAGCTTCTCCTACCTTTCTTATTGGCTATTAAATTAATGATTGACATCTTACCTCAGTTCCGTGGATCCAAGGATAATTAATCAAATCTGCATTGTTTTACCTCCAAAACTGCAAAATTCCATAATACTAATCAGTTTTTGTTCTCAAAATCATTTTATTTTCTGATTCCCGCGATATGACGTGCTTAACTGCAAACCTAAATTTACCTGGGCTCTAGAATAGAATTCAAGTTAAGAATTTTTAATGGGATGTTCTTTAAGTTATCGCTTAATATTAATTTAAAATATTAGTTTAAAATCTTAATCCTTTTTATTCTTCCATATATATATGTGTGTGTGTGTATTGTTTCATTTGTATTTTTTCCCAATGTATTTATCACTAGTATACATTTCAGATACTTTTAATAATTTAACAAGGAATATTTATATTAATAATTCATACAATCATCAATTTGAATTGGCTTATTGTGAATAATTTTAAGTCAATTGGCTCTTTATTTTTAGAAATATAACTTTTTTCTTGTATATATGTTTCTTGTAAGAGAATTGGTTTAGTGAAAACTTTCTAACATAAAAATTGTGTGTGTGTCTTTAAAGTTGAGTTAACGAGGAGCGTGCATAATCCACATGATGTTGTGATCTATGAATTTTTAACAGATCAAACAAAGGTCACATGACGTTATCATCTAAGAAATTTTAAGTGTTTGCTAAGAAGCATACCTATTAGTAATTTTCTTTACTGTGAACTCAGCATCGCATGACTATTTATGTATAGTAATATTTTCTAATGTTAAAACTTTAAAAACACTAAAAACCCATTAAAAATTACCTTCAACTAGGTAATTTTGAATTTGGTATTGAAGGTAATTTTTAATGGGTTTTTAGTGTTTTTAATTGAAGGTAATTTTTAATGGGTTTTTAGTGTTTTTAAAGTTTTAAGATGTTTTTACCTTTTTAAAATCGTTTTAAATAAATATTTTCTAATGTTTTCTTGCAATTGAATAAACCATTTTTTCTGAATACATAGTAATTTTTTATGTTAATTTTTCACAATTAAAAAAGAAAATACACTTAAATGTAAAAGGTGGCATTGAAAAAGTAAGAAAAATTCACACATTGACACCTGAATACATCAGTAATCAGTTGGCCGAATATTCAGTATTCGGTTTACCAAATATTCAATATTCGGCCAAATCTGCTTTTTGGTGCATCCCTAATAGATATGGCCTTGCAATATCTGTGTGATATTTTACAAAACAGATATTATTAAAGGCAACAGCTGGTAGATTATTGCACTTAGATTCTAATCCTTTAAAAAAATATCAGAATTTTTGTATTTTTTTTCCCTTTAATATCCCATGTTATGTAATATAAATTTATGTTATTTTAAAAAGCTTTAAAACATGCTCTTTTTAAAGCTGATACTTTTGGGTTTTAAACACTTGCTTTCTTCAAAATCAAATTTCTAGTTTTTTTTTTTTTTTAAGTTTTCTGTCATTTTATTTCGTAACTGCCAGCTTTGCAAAATATGGTAGAGACTTCCCATTTCAGCCAACTTTTGTGTCACCTCTGTATTTTCATCATTGACAGCAGTGTTTGCTTATTTGATTTGACTAGCTAAATCAATCCATCATTAATTATTAATTAATTTTACACTAAATATAAATAAATATTTTTATTGAAAATTAAAAAGAAATATTTTTACAATTCACAGTTTTGTTTTTCTGTTCTCAATACGTATTTTATTTTTCAGCTTGCTAAGACATCATTCCCACTCTGTATGAGAACTTTACATGAAGTTTTGAGGAAAAATCATCATCTGAAATACAATGGACGTTTGCAGTATGGACTTTTCTTAAAAGGAATTGGATTGAATCTGGAAGATTCGTTGCGATTTTGGAGAGATGAGTTTACTAAAGTTATAGATGTAGATAAGGTACATAATAAATATCTAAATATATATATATACTAATGCTGAAAAAACTACTGTTTTTATATTTCCTTCAAATTTGTGAGATTTTACGAGAAAAATATTTTAAATCGTTAATATTCTCTTTGAACAGGGTTCCCACGAGTCAGGAGAACAGGGAAAACCTGGAAAAGTCAGGGATTTGAAATTACCGAAAAAAGTCAGGGAAATATCAGGGAAAATTGCAAATATTGCTCAAAAACCTGGAAAAATGATTATATAAACCTGGAAAATGCTTTTTGAGCATTTAATTTATATTGCAAGTCATGTTACTATGCTGTCTTATACCGTGAGCTATTTTTTATGTTGCGAACCAAATTTTGTGGCTGGAATTTTCTAAGAATAGACCTGGAAAAGTCAGGGAATTTTATTTTTGAAATTGAGTGGGAACCCTGTTTGAATATTTTGATGTAAATTTATCTACATCAAAACAAACTGTTATCTGTAGCATTGTTATATCCCATAATTTTACTTATTGTATCTAATTTATTTTATTTAGCTATTTTTCTTGATACGGTGAACTTTTGATAATCAAACTGGCAGATAATTCCAGCAAATAAAAGAATAAACTGTTTTCTTTTTGGCACAAATGATTAAATTGATTTTCATTCTTCTTATAATAAAGATTGGTTAGATTTTGGAGATAGTGGTAAAAACCATAGTTTTACAAGATTGTTTTAAATAATCTGAAACGCCATTTTGCAGCAATATTGTAGTTTGACAAAACAGTATCTACGTTAATATTATCTTGTGCTAGATTAAAAAACATTGAATTTGAAATCCATACATACTTTTTAAAGTATCAAAATTGTTACTATAAACAACAAAAAAGAAAAAAAAAATCTAACACAGTCATGAAATATCTGCTATTCCCCCTTTCAATTCACGTTGTAAATATTTGCTATTTCAGATATGTGGAGAGAACTCTTTTGTAATTGCTTATTACAAATACTTTTATTTCATATATTTTGGATATGAAAAACATATAAAAATCAAACATGTAACAATAATAATATGAAATTAATGAAATTAGGGGTGGGAATCGATTAAGAGTTTTAACTGGGTTAATCATAGTTCATTAATCGGATTTTTAATCGATTTTCATTTTTTTATGTATATAATTTTATTTCAATGAATAAAACTCTCATATTGTGTACAGTCAGTAACAAAAGTATCCGAATACTAGCAAAAATTCCTACATAAAAAAAGTAGAGTTAATACTGTTTTGTTAAATAAATCCTTGTTGAATCATGTTCTTAGTCAGTCTAAAAGCATGATTCGACAAGGATTTATTTAACAAGTTAGTTCTTTTTTATCACTTCGGACTAGAACACAGAATGTTATTTTCTGTTCCTACTTCGATAGTTACTATCAGCAATTCTGAAGAGACAATAAACGTTTGAAGACATTGTGAAACTCTGTTGACATAGTGGAAATCTCGATCCCTTCTTTTCTTTTCTTTTTTATCTTTAGAATTTCCATTTTTTGAAAGCTTCTTGTTCTCTTATTTTTATTTATTTCTTTTTCTTTTTCATTATTTGATGGATGTTTTTTAGAATGTTTGTTAGGAAAATATGTTAAAAAATATTTTGTTGGCAGAACAGCATTTTTACTTTAATTCGTAGTTTGAAAATTTTAATCGGATTTTGAAAATTTTTAATCGAATTAATCGATCTGATTAACTCGATTAAAAAGATTGATCGGGACTAAGCATTGATCGATTAACCAAACCGATTAATCGGCACAGCCCTAAATGAAATACATTTCAAAAAATATATGACAACGTCAATTTATTAGATAGATTGGGGTGTGTAAGGTTCATTTTTTATACCATGTGAAAAATGCCAGAGCCGGGAATCAAATCAGAGACCTGTGCTTAACGTGTGGATGCGCTTCCATTGAGCCACCCTGGCTGATAACCAGCTGAGCATTTCTCACATAAAAACTGTTGGAAAGGTCACCATGTCTGCAAATGCAGATATAACAGGTGAGAATATAAAACGTGGCACAATTCGGTCACGAATTTCAATTTAGAAATTTTATTCATAAATTCATCGACCATGGCAATTCATTTTTTAGATAGATTGGAGTGTGTAAGGTGGATCTTTCATGCTATGTATGGGAAAATGCCAGAGCTGGGAATCAAATCTGGGAACACCTCTTATGTGAGAAATGCCGAGCTGATTATCAGCCAGGGTGTATGCATGTTAAACAAAGGGTCCAGGTTCGATTCCCGGCTCTGACATTTTTCACATAGTTGGTGTAGAAAATCAACTTTACACACACTCCTAGACATGCCAAGTCTCGCTAAGACCATGCTTTTTGCTTGTTTTTCTATGCTCCTGATTTTCCACTCATTTCTCCTGCTTTTCTGATGTAATTTTTATCTATCCCTCTTAGCAAAATTTATGCTTAAAATTTGTGGGATTGGGTATGAAAATTTGAAAGAAAATTGAAGTTTATCTTGCCCTGCAATTTATCAAGTTCAGTTTGAATGTGAATTACTATACAATGCTTTGAAACTAATTTTTGCTAAGAATAAAGTTTTAACTTTCATTTTTGTGTAATGAAAAATGTCTTATTATCAAAAGATTTTTTAAATACCATAACTGTTGAAAACTTAAAAAATTCAAATTTCATTAGAATATAGCTGATATTTTCATTTCTTTATTACTTTTTCTTTTACAAAGATAAATAAGATTCTTATTGTTTTGTATTACGAACAGAATGATCAAATCTGTCTATTTTGACTTACATTTTAAACAACTGTATGTCTAAGGTTTTTTTTTTACTGCAAGAAACATATTATTCATTTAATTTTAATACTGATGCTTTGTAAATACCTCCTAAGCTTATAAAGCTTTACTCAAAATTAAATTTGCATTATTTTACTCATTTTTCTTACAAACTTTCTTGTTGGAAAAAGACTCGGGATTTCTGTTAAAAAATCTCCTGCTGTTTTGTCATTAGAAGTTGGCATCTCTGCACTCCAATCTATCTAAAAAATGGATTTTCATGTTTGATGAATTTAATATGAAAATGAGTTTCCACAATTATTCCCCCACACAGTCACTTATACCCATTAGACATTTAAATTTCATCCATTGATCCATAAAAGATACAAAATATCTTAAGAATGTCCATTAAAATTCCTGGATATCTTGTACTAATTGTAGTTATCTACTAGATATTTAAATGTAGATGAAATTTAGACGTGCCTTTTTCGATGTCTAATAGATGTAACATGTTACATCAAAACAAGATTTAGATATTTTTAATATTTATTAGATGTAACAAATTCAACTATTGGATATTTCGAGATTTAAGGGGACTCTGTACCTATCGTCTCCGAAAGCCGAAGCCAATGTTATTCTATGGGAAATTTTGCCCCATTATAATTCATTAACTAATACATATTTTTAAATTCTGTTTTCCCTTTCCGAAACTTCACAACTATTAAACAATTTATCGCTTTTTAAAAATTGATATTTTTTTATTTTAAAGATTTCATTTTTAAGCTCAAAAATGAAAAAATTCACATTGTGAAAATTCGCATTTTACAACCTCAAAATAAAATATTAATTAAAAAAATAATTTTCAGAAAGCAATAAATTGTTTAATAGTTGTGAAGTTTCTGAATTTGAAAACGGAATTTAAAAATATATATTAGTTAATAAGTTATAATGGGGCGAAATTCTCCCTAGAATAACATTGGCTTTGACTTCTGGGGACAATAAGTGGAGAGGCCTCTTAACAGACATCTAATGGATGTGAAAAAGAGTGACATTTGTCATACTAATAAATATCTGTAGAATGTTTATAGAAGTTTAATGTATCTTTTTTTTTAACTTTTACAGATGTTTTATGGATGTAAGTCGCTGTGTGGGTACCCAATGTATTTTTTAAAATTCTGTTTTTGCATTCTGAAAATTCATAACCATTAAATTACTATTTCTTTTCGAAAAATTAATTTTAAAATTTAGAGAAAATTTTTTGAGTTCAAAAATGCAAATTTTTACTAAGAACATTTTTCTCACTTTTTATCTGCTAAATGAAATGCTTAAAATTTAAAATATCAGTTTTTGGAAAATTATTTCTAATTTAATGATTGTTATCTTTCTGAATGTGAAAACGGAATTTAAAAAAAAAAAAAAAAAAAAAAAAAATACAATAGGTAATGAGTAATTATGAAAACAAATTGTTCAAAGTTTCATTATACATTTATTTTTATAACTATAAATAATTATATAAAATAATTTTATTCTTCAATTTTTTTTATATGAGCATATATATCTGTTTCTTTTAATAGTTTGACAAGCAATACAGCTATAATATCCGCTACAATTATGGTAAAGAAGGTAAACGAGCTAACTTTTCACCTTACAGTTGTATGAAAATCATTATGTCTAATACTCCTGGACCTGGAGAATATCATGGTAAGTTGTCATCTGTACATTATATTGCTTATCGCTGGTTATATTTAATTTGACCTTTCTATCTTTTGTTCATTTTGTTTAATTTCGTACATAAATTTGTTTACACCTTGACTTCAGGATTTCCACAAAGGAAAAATTGGATACCACGATTTTCATATAGTCATTTTTTTAAATAGCTATCAATGACTAGTCATGTTTAAAATTACTATATAAAAATAGTGCTTTTCAATTTTCTTTTGTGAGAACCCTTCTTAGTTTCATTGTAATTACACTAATTTGTTAATTGTATTTACATCCATTAGTACATAAAATACAAATATTTTTGCTGTAATATGAATGTTTCTACTGTTTGTATTATGTTTTATACAAAACACAGTTTTTAAGCTAGAATATTCTTTATCTTATTTGCCCCTCATTTTCCACCTTTTTTTTTTTCAGTTTAGTGGTGATTTGCATTATCTCCAAAACCCATACTACTCAATTCTGCAGATAATCTAGAGTTTATTGTAATTATTAATACAGAATGCAGTATTACACAGCATTAATACAGTATTAATGCTTGATCATGAATAGAACAATTCCCAGAGAACCCAGCGGCAGAAACACCGTGACACGGTGACATACTCACGGACACAGAAAAACGGCTTGCAGACAGTTTTTGTCTGCACTGAGAAAAAAATTTGTCTGCAACTTTCGGATAACAATTCACTTATAAAAACTTCTGTATGAAAACTAAAACTAATACTTTTATTATTTATATTGTGTTGTGTCAAACATTGCTATAAAATATTTAATTGAATGAGATGAATTGAATGAATACAATTGTTTATACTATATTGTTTAGTAGTAATGTATTCAATTGTTGCACGAGATCACCACTGATGTTAAGCCCTCCTCCCCCCTCCCATCAGCTTTCAGGCTTTTTGAGTGTAAGCCATTTTCACCCCTGATTACATGCAAATTTTGCAGACAGATTATGAAATTTTAAAAGCCTGTCGCAGACAGCTTTGAAACTTTCTGCCACTGGGCCAGAGAATATACAGAGACACCCATCATACCATAGAAAATTAGTGCCTTAGAGTAGTATTTTTTTTTATTTATTATTATTATTTTTTTTTTAACAGAGGTTGTTTCAGAAAGGTCTTAATTCAAACAAAATAATATATTACCACTACAAATACAGTGTCTACTAATTGTTTTTTCCCACAATAGAGTAAATGATTAGATAAAAAATTTCCAAACTATGAAGCCTATTAACATATTTAAAAACTACTGAATAAACCTTACTTCAGGCCTCATCCTGAGTCACTTTCACTGTTGGCCTCCAGCATTTTCAAAGGCGACCTTTTGTGGTAGCGTTCCAAGCTGCAAGTGAGGATTGCTGTTGTGTTTGGCTTCAGTCAGAACAGCCAACTGAAGCCAAAAACAACGTCACAACTCACTTGCAGCTTGGAACGGTACCAAAGAAAGTCGCCTTTGAAATGCCAGGGGGCCCCGGCAAAAATGACTGAGGATGAGGACTGAAGTAAGGTTTATTCAGTAATTTTTAAATATGGTTTGATAAAATTGGTGATTTATATATATTTTATAAATGTACATACATATGATATATCTCGACACAAAATTCCTTTCAGTAATGTTTTCATAGCTTTATTATGTGGCATAAAAAAAAAAAAAGGAATGTTTTTATTATAGCCTTAAAAAAATAATTAGAAGAAGAAAAATTAATGCATTTATTTGCATTTCTTTTATTTTTAGGTTGTCCGTTTAAACATTCTGATGAAAGTAATTTGAGGCAAAAGTTACAAAATCTTCACATTAGTAGTGGGGGAATTGAAAGTGTAAGTATATGAATGTATGAATGCCTGTATACTTGATTATTTTACACAGTAATACTAATATTTTTAAAACTTAATATTGAGTAAACAATCAGTTTCATTTTGATGTTTCTAATTTTTAACAATGAATGATACATTAATATATATATATATATATTAAACTGGACGAATTAGCCTTAAACTGAAGATTTGCAAAGAACATTCTTATGGCCATATCACACGAGAGATTTCGCTCAGTTTTTTTCTAAACACAACATGATAAACTTTTTCGAAAGACAGTCGAAAGAGTTGATTATCTGCTGACCTTGAATCTTCCCCATATGCTGCTGTGTTGTGGTGGGCGAAATGTTGCACGAAAATCTCTCATGATATGACCAATAGACTCTCTCTTACTGATTTAGTCACAATTGCATTTAGGGGACCAACAACAAACTGAAGAAAAATAAAAATGTTTAAGATTACTCTGTGTTATAAAAAGCTTCAAATGGCTTATAACTTTAATACATGATATCACTTACTGTTTACAATATTTTTTTTTTTTTTTTTTTTCTTTAGTAGAAATAGCATGAACATTTTGAAAGAGACATAAATTTTTCTAAAATTATTATTTTTTTTCCCCTAAGATTTTTTTTTTTTTTTTTTTTTTTTTTTTTCTTGTTATAAAAATGGATTTTATCAAAATTTACAGAATAATTGGCAAAACATTAGAGAAACATACTTCTAAAATATAAAATACAGCCATTTTATTATTATTATTATTATTATTATTTATGTATTATTAATATTATTATTATTTTGAGTTAAGAGTGTTCATTGTAAATAATTTTTTGCTGTGCTGTATGTACATGAATTATAGCTGATATTTTACTGCTTAGATTGAAACAAGCTAGATATATATGGCAACTTATGTCAAATGTAGAATTGAATAGTATAAAAATTAAGGAAGTTATCAAAAGAATCAGCTTGATTTTTAGTTATTTTCTAAGAGTTTCAAAACTCATATAGAGTTTTTTTTTTAATTAGTAAAAATTATTGTTAAATGCTGGTGAAATAAATGGTCTTCTAAATTAAATATGAAGTATGTAGAAGTTCTTTACTGGCTTATAATTCTAATGCAATTTTATTAAGATTTGCGAGCTCATTAATGATTTCCCGCAATGTGACTAAAATAATTAGATCGCTAAATTCAATATGTAATATGTGGAAAATATCCTTTATGGAGTTATACCTCTTAGAAAATAACTAAAATCTAGCTTATTCTTTAGATGATAGTTGTCGTAATTTTTATTATATTCAACTGGACTTTTGACATGAATTGCCTTATATATCTAGTTTTTAGCCTATGTAATAAAAAGAGTGCTATCTTCTGTGCACATGTAGTAAAAAATTATTTACTGCAACTGCAAATACTCATAATTCAGCAAGAGTTAAATTTATGCATTTGATGTTTCAGAATGTTTCTCTTAGATTTTATCAGTTTTTGTGCAAGTTTTGTAAAATTTGATTGAAACCTTTTCTTGTTATGTGGGGAAAAAAAAAAAAAAAAAGTGTGACTAAATTGTTATTGTAAAGTGTGAATCTAAGAATGTTCTTTGCATGCCTGAATTTCAAGACCAATTCATCTTATTTTTCCTTGGCAAATTGAAGGGGAAAAAATGTCAAAATAAGAAATTATTAATATTAAATATGCAGCTATCGTAAAAGTAAAAACAAAAGAGTTGCCACGCTACCTGGAAAACCTGGAATAGTCAGGGAATTCGAAAATTGACCATAAAAGTCAAGGAAAAGTCATCTCAATTTGAATATTTTAGCCAGAATCTGGAAAAGTCAGGAAATTTCATGTGATGGTTGCTAAAGAAAAAACAATTTTTATGCCAACATTGGGTTATTTTTCTATTTTTTTTTCTTCCTTAGCTAACACTTTTTTGAGTTTTCAAGTAGTACCGTAATTATTTTGCCCTCAAGACAGTCAGTGGTCAATACATGGTTAGACTGGAATTTTCTTAAAACGCACCTGGAAAAGTCAGGGAATTTCATTCCCCTGTTTAAGTGGCAACCCTGAAACAAATATACACTATTCAGTTGAGAGTAAATACCCTTTACACATTTCACTATAATTTATAACTTAAAAAAAGGGTACTGGTAGTTAATCAAGTGAGAATAATTTAATGAAATATATTACAAAGTTATCCTTTATGTGTCATTTTTTCATTGAAATTTGAGTTTAGCTTAACATATTTTTAATGGCAGCACCAAAAATGTAAGAAAATTTTTAATCTGTGGCTAAAATTATGTCCCAGGTATCAAATTTCAGATCTGTTGAATGTTGAATTATTTTCATATATTCTCTTAATATTTCCTTTCGCATCTATTTTTATGAACAAGCTATTTAAAAATCAAAGTTTTTTATGATCATGAAAGTGTATATCCCCACTTAAAAATTTGATCATGTATTTAATTAAGGAAAATTATTTTATTTTCATTTTACAAATCTATATAGATGTATAATAAATGTATAAAAATAATTAGAAATATATAGAATATATTTTCAATTATTTTATGAGAATCAATGTCTCAGCAACTAAAACATATAATTTTAAGAATTAATATCATGTCAGTTATGAGTAAAAATTAATTTTATTTTAATAGTGTAATATTGTTGACTCTGAACTAATTCAGTGGTTTGCATCACTTGATTGTTTTTTCACCACTTTAAAATGCCCAAGGGCTTTTTTAGAATTTAAAATATTTTCCATCTACCATAATCAGTTGTTCACTATTGTTGTGTGAAAAAAATCATAATATAGAAGGCAAAAAATATGGGTAATAAAGTTGTTTAAAACAAGTAAAAACTGCAACGTCAAGATCACCAAAGAGAAAAATTAGGAATCAGACAGTTGTTTTGGTAGCATTTACTGTACCGTCTCCAGGGCATAAAAAAATGAGAAAAAAGTGCTCTTATATATATATATATGGTGGGGGCCAATCTTACCACCTTTTGCATAATTCTATTGGTTGAACAGAATTTGGGCCTTTTTCCATATGTAAGAGCACTTCTCTCTCATATTTTTATGCACTGAAGACTGTATGCTAAATGCTACAGAAACAGCTGTCTGCTTCCCAATTTTTTCTCTTTGGCATTCTTGACTTTACTTGTTTTAATAATCCAGTGCCAAGTCTCTTTTTAATAAAATAAAGGTGTTTGTCGCTAAGCGAGAGTGGAAGGACACAAGTTCTCTCTGGGGGTACTTTTATTCTAGTCAGCAGTAAATAATTATCTGCTTGATAGATGGTATTCAATCTACTGCAAGCATCTAAACCAACAATGAAACTGAAAAGTGTCATCTCTCAACTACTGATTCACAATCAGTTACAGTAATTTAATTAAAAAAATGACTATGTGTTTATATGAAATTTTGAAAGCTGGTTGTTTTAATATTCATTGTCTCTAAAAACTAAATCCTCTGTTTTAGATTGTAAGCTTGGCTAGTAAAGGTCATTACCAAATAGCTTGCACGCGCTGTTTCGAACTTACTCACAATGAAGTTACTCCAGATCAAGGTATCAATCATCCTAATCATTATTTTGAAGAAAGTCGAAATGTCTTATTAGGAAAAAAAGAAGTCAAAAGTAAGTCAATATTTTCGAGTATTAGTGATATGTTTCTTAATCTAATGTAGGATTTTTCTTTTATTTCTGATTGTCTAAAATTATTGTTGAAAACTTAGCGAGTTTTTTTTTTAAATAGTGCGTTTGTTTATTTTTCAGAATTAGACTTACTCCAAAAATTATTAATTTAATGAATGGCATAATGCACCATTTAATATTTAATTAATGAACAATTTCAAAACTTTTTAAAAGTGCCATTAAGGTGTCCTTTAAATGAGGGGGGAAATTTTATTTTTGTGTTTCTTTTTTCAAGTCTGATACGCATACCCTCTAATTTTTTTTATGTTTGACCCTAAACATATTTCTAGCAAAATATCAGCTCTCTGGAAAAATGTTAACACGTGCCAAATTTTCTCGTCAATTTGGCAGATGTTGACATTATCCCAGAGAGCTGATATCTTGCTAAAAAAAACTGTTTAGGATCAAATGTCGAAAAATTAAAAGGTATACATATCGGAGTTTTTTTTTTTTTTTTTTTTTTTTTTTTTTTTTAATTTCTCCCATTTAAGGGGCATCCTAATTATATCATACTAACTTGCCAACTCTCCCAATTTCAGCAGACTTCTGATTTATCATAAAAGAGAGAAAATGACAAAAAAAAAATCACTCAATAATTTATCAATTTTTAATCTTTATTATGTCAGAAAGATGCGATAAGCCGCACCCATCAAATTATGAAAATACAGCACTATCTCATCCAACCTCTGAGCTTCCGAACAAAGTAACAGCCAGCAAGCAAACTCTCAGGATGTAAATCCAATCACCTCTGAAAATGATGCATTTCATATCGCAGATATACTGAGCTTACTCCGAGGTGAAAGAAACTTTTTTTACCATTTTGTTTAATCCAGGATTGTTAGGCAACACCATTTTGGGTATGAACATGTTTATGCTTTTTAATTTACACGTGTTGACGCTTAAACAGTAAGAATGAATATCACTAAAAAGAAATATTTGCATTTGTATCGTGAGGGGTATGCCATAGAATTTCCATATATTAAAAAATCGGCTCTCAGATCATGCTGTGCAGCCTGCTTCAACTATAATACCGATATCTTGAAATGTTATGGCAGAAAAAAAGACATAAAAAAGCATTTGCATTCCTCCAAACACAGAGAAGAGGTAAAAATCTCAGGGGGAAAATGCAACAACTAGTATTACATCGTATTTTGCTAGTTCACACAATGATGATTCACATAAATCTGTAATGACTGCTGAATTATTACCGTAAAATCCCGAAAGTAACCCCTCCCTCGAATGTAAGCCCCCCTTTCCTTGCAGAAAGTGAAATTATTCCATTTTCTTGAATATAAGCCCTCCACCCTTTTTATACATCCTATTACCGGGCATACATGTGGAGTGCTGGTAAATCTATCTTTCACTGTTTCATTTAAACGTACTTTCAATTTTCAAGTCCTCAAGGTCAGCGCCATTATGCTTTTGGAAAAGGAGGGATTACCTTCAGGATTTTATGGTATTTATGATTTTTTTGATTGAGCATAACATCCCAATAAGTGCTGCAGATCATGCAGGGCCATTATTTCGGTAGAGCTGCCAATAATTATGGATTGTTCATAATTATTATGGATTTGTGGTTTGTTTAACCACTTTACCGATGATGTCGAAAATATTACAGAAAAACCTATTTAACAGATCAAAGTTTTATTTGTTCATTTTAAATTAATAGTTCACAGACAGGCAGATTGCAGCCTTTTCAGGCTTGAATATTATCATTCTTGGGATCAATGCAAATCTGCATAAAAATTTTTTGGAAGTGTGTAGGGGGGGGGGGGAGATCAGCCTGAATTTATGCAATATATTGTCAGCGAATACCGATCGTTTGCGCTACTAAAGAGGTGAACGAAACTGATAAGAGCAGCT
Organism: Salticus scenicus; assembly: GCA_963930645.1. Classification (NCBI taxonomy): domain Eukaryota; kingdom Metazoa; phylum Arthropoda; class Arachnida; order Araneae; family Salticidae; genus Salticus; species Salticus scenicus. The sequence continues at coordinate 32,249,059 of OZ005652.1, read as the reverse complement.
GTTCTGTTTTCTTCCCACGTATTTCAAAATCTGAAGTCTGGGCTTTTGCATAGCTGCCAAGTACTCCGTTTCTTCCGGAGTTTCTCCTGAAATATCGCTTAACTCCGCTTGTTCCGCAAAAGTGCCGTTTTACTCCGGATATTTTTCAGAATCTCCTTATCTAATCTCAAAACCAGCGATTTAGACTCAGCTGTAGGCGTAGCTCTTACCCTGCGTACGAGACTAGAAGAAAGAAACCAATCAGCGATTCCTTAAGGGCGTGGTATTCGCTCTGTTTACGAGGCTAGAAAGAATAAACCAATCGGCGTTTTTTCGTAGGTGTGGTTTGCGCTCTGTTTGCGAGACTATTGGGAAGAATCCAATCGGAGCTGGCTGTTTCTGTGTGACAATTGACTGCGTAGTGTATCGCTTTTCGATTCTTTCTTATTGTTATTGTTTGTGTTGTTGATGCTTTCTTTTTCGCTCGCAACGTAATATTAATTTGTTTTGTACTTCCGTTTTTACTTGCGATGTGTTTCGATTTGCTGTAAATATTACCTGTTGTGGATGATAAATTTATTGAATAACAGAAAATTAATTTTGTAAAGCATTATATGTCGCTTTCTTTGCTTTTGTTAACTCTTGTTCCGAAAAAACTACGTCATAACAATTTACAGATGCACTTTTGCATTTTTCTACTAAAATTGCTTCTAAAGTTGATATGTTCATGCTGGATCTATATTCTGTTAGATTTTTCTTTACAATAGAAAATACTCTTTCACAACCACCATTGCCATGTGGTAGGAGAAGTATAGTCTTCATAATTGAAGGTAAATGATTGCATTTTTTTTATCCATAGTGATCTCTTAAATTTTCGATCAGTACCCATGCTCTGTCGCACCATGTCGATGTTAAGATTTCATCATTTAATGGATCAACTTGATAGTAAGAAAATTCTTTTTCTATGTCATCTCTAGCCCCTTCAGGAACTGCAAATAGGTTTAGAAAGTATTCAAGTGAAGAGAATTTCATTCTATGTCTAAGCAAAATATCGGCTATTTCTGTGTGTTTATAGACACCATCAGTGAGCGGAAATTTTCTAATTATATAACAACTGGCTTCTGAATGGAAATTTCTGATAGAAGCATAGAATTTTGAAAGAATTTCAGTTGATAGGTTTTCATCTTTTATAAGTTGTCTAGTTTTACCCCCAATAACCACTGTCTTCTTTCTGATTTTTAACTTTTGTAAAATTAATCTCATAAATTGAGCTGCAACGGAGAATAGCTGTGGGTTTTATGAACCTTGATAAAATATTCTCATGACATATAATGAGAACATCTCCCTTTGATATTTATGTATCATGGGTGCCTCTTGCTGCATCATCACATTTGCAGCCTCAAATATTGGAATAACAGACTGCAAAAAATAAATGTATAATTTGGTTAATGGACATTTAAAGGAATCTTTTATTCGTAGAAATGTTGAGGAAGAACCTTTTTCTTCTTCGCAGAAGAACTTCTGTAAAACCTCCCATTGATTAAGAAATCTGTCAATGGCTTTTCCCACAGTTAGCCATCATGTATCACCATATTTCAAAAATTTTTGGTAATCAACTTCGCAATCTTCTGCACATGCCTTAAGAAGTTGTAAACGTTTAGTACTTTTTTTCAAATAATAATATACATTAACCAAAAAGCTTTCAACATTGAAATCTGTTATTTTCTTTGTTGCGTGCTGAGCAGCAAGATGAATTAAATGACAAGCACAGCAAGTGCAGAAGAAATTTCAGAAGAGGATTCATCCAAAAATGTTATAACAATAGGTAAGTCTAATCCTAGAGCAATTTTTAATAGTTGAAAATTATTATTATTATTTTTACCTTTAATGTTTACTTTTAATTTTTTTTTAAATTAATTATAGCTGAAAATTACTTTATTGTGTAATATTAACTGTTAGTTATGATTGTGTAATTGGGATTTATAAATAATTCAATTTTAAACATAATTTAGTACATTTTTTCGTTACTTTTTTTATTTTACATTTTACTCCTGATATGCGTCTCAAAACTCCTGAAATTTACAAATATTTCTCCTGAAAAGTTGTTTGCAATGTTGGCAGGTATGGCTTTTGCAGTGGGTTTTGGTGGCTGTAGGAGAGGAGGGGGAGGAAGAAGTGAATAGATTTCTCTTTCTTCAATCACTGGAGGTTTTTAATCGGCTCTCGGTATCTGTCGCGCATCGCGTCGTGCTTGGAGGCTTTAGAAGCCTTTTGAATGGAAAAAGCATGAGGGAGGAGAGGGGAATCATTAGCGAAGCATAGAGAAAAAGAATTACTCAACCTGTATCTTAACCGGCGTGGGACTCGGGAGAGAAGGAGAAGATTCTATGCTGTTTGTTTGGTTTAGTTTTGGCTGTAAGTTACACTTGCGCATTGAAATGAATGATTTTGTTTTTAATGTAGCTTTTTTTGAAATGTTTTATTTATTATCTCATTTATTTTAAATTCCATTTAGGGAATAATTTTGTTAGAATGGCGAACATCGTTTTCGATAGTGTTAGATTCTGTGATATTGATAAAGATGAAAAAAATAAATTTCTCTTTGGATTTTTCTTCTAGATTTCCTCTCTCTCTAACTCCCTCTCCCCTTTTTGTTTACATCTTTCTCTCTCTTTCTTTCTTGCAGCCAGAGCAGAAAGCGGCAACGGTGTGCATGTGTTCTTGTTCTTAGTTTGTTTTTAACGTGTTGGATCTGATGATAAAAAATACTCTTCCGTTATTTAATATAAAACACAGGGTTGCCACAGGCTACTAAAAGGCAACTATTTGCAACTATTTTCAGCCTGAGGAGACTATGGCAACTTTTTTGACCCAAAAAGCTTGAAAAAGCAACTATTTTCACAAAAAGGCAACTATTTGGAGACTATTTTTCACCTTTTGCAAAATTCTTCCAGAAATATCAGGAAAATCTTTCAGAAAGAAGTATTTTCTATTCATTTTATAAACAATCCCATGTCTTAACCTTTTCACCCCCTTTTTTTAACCACCTTGAAAGTATGGTATATCTCTTATGCTGTCCTTGAAACAGGTGGAACATCCAGTGAGAATGTAGAAATATCACCAGACATGACATACAGTTGCATGCAAAAGTTTTGGGCCAAACTAATTTTTACCAATAGTGTTTGAATAAATTAAGGTAAAAAGAATTTAAATATTGTACTGTTAACTTTATCAAATATACATTGAAAATATATAACAAGCAAACTTTTACAATGAAGGTATTTAAATATATAGTGAAATATTTATAAATCCGTTGATCAAAATTTTGGGCCAAGCAATTAAAAGTAAACAGCAACCTTAATGAGCGGAAATGATTGGTCCATTTAAGAAGAAACACGACTCTAATAGGAGATTGAGTTTTTTTTACACTTGTGTGTCAGTACTGTGATGTCAAAATGCTGCAGTGCACTCATTTACAGAACCGTAAAACTGTCATTAAATTACATTAAATTAACAAAGTTTTTTGTGATATTGCTTCAACGTTATATATTAGAAAAACGTCTATTGATAATATTATTAAAAGATGGAATGGAACAAACACTTTGGCAGACAAATCAGTACCTGAAAGACGCAGAAAAATGACTAAGTCAGTTGATAAAGTTATTAAGAGAAAGGCAGTTGTAGATCCAAAGAAGAATGCTGCTATTATAGTGCATGATTTATTGGAGGAAAATTTGGGTTGATGTTCTTGTTCATTGTGGCGTAGATTAAACCAAGTTGAACGTTCTATATGTGTCAGAGCAAAGAATAAGAAGGCAAGATTAAAATTTGCAAAAGCACGTGAATATGGGACAATCGAAGACTGTAAAAAAGATTAATCTTTTTGAAAATGACGAAAAGAAAAACATTCAACAACCAAATAATGCTAGGTGTGATTCTAGATAGAAAATGTTGACTGTAATACATGGAGGGGGAAACATCATAGCATGGGGAGCTTTTTCGTATAAAGACGTTGGTCCTTTAATGACAGTAGAAGGCTCTATGGATAAAGCTATATACAAAAAAGTATCTTAACGAATATAAAATGATCCCTTATTTATGCACTCCGAAAGATGCCACGAGGAAAGATTTTGCAATCATATAATAACCGCAAACTTTGATCTGGATTCGTTTGAAACTTTTCAATGGCAAAAATTTTGTATCTTTGAATGGCCAAGTCATCCTCCTGCCTTAAATCCCATTGAACATTTATAGGAATAGCTATAAAAGTAAAGGCAGGAGCTATTAATTCTTCATATAAAAAATATTATTGGAAGAGAAATGGCAAATAAATTGACCATACATCGTACATGGATTAAGACTTTGAGAGTTAATGCCTCATCGATGTTGTGCTGTAATAGCTTCAAAGGGCATGTGACCAAGATATTATTGTTATTTGACCTTCGGATGTGTTTGAAAAAATATTTTTTGCTATTTTGGTAGTTTGTTTTTCATAAGTTTGTTTGACCTGAAATTTTTTGAACACACAAATTTTATATTTTGTTATAATTTAATATTTTTTTATTAACAAAACTTGTAAGTCATTTAGCTCGACAATATAATTGATTTACTTTGCATGATAATACTACAATTTTTTTAATCTTTATTCATATAATAATTATTAATAGAAAAGTGTTTGGCCCGAAACTTTTGCACGCAACTGTATGTACCTATTAAGCTGGCCAATTTGCTTATTGCAAATGACTACTAGTACACTCCTGTGACCTGTTATGTCCTTCCCCACCCTGATTTCATGTAAGAAAAAATAACAAAATTATAAAAGAAAGTTCTTTTAGTAAATCAGAAAAGGAAGAATACATAAAAAAAAATACACAAGCTCTGAAGAGCAGACAATACTTAATCGTTTCAACAACCAAATCAAATCCCATGTTATTCTATGGGAAAATTTGTTTCCACAATGACTCATTGCTTAATGCTTTTTTTTTTTTTTTTAATTCAGTTTTAACAATCAGAAGTTTTTTTTTTTTTTTTTTAAATGGTATATTTAAATTGAATAGTAAGGAAATGCGTATGGTTTTTTATCCTTTAATGATCATTAGCATGTGATATTTAAGCTAGTATTTTGGTCGCTAGGCTACTATTTAGGTTAGGCAACTATTTTAATGCATCTAGGCTACTAAAGCAACTATTTTTGTTATATTTCTTTTGTGGCAACCCTGAAAACGAGATGGAGAAAAAGAAAATTAAAATTACACAGCGTTACAAAGAAGAATATACAAAATACTTAAAAAAATCTTTGATTTCTGAAAGTTACGTTTTATGTGAAATTTGTGCATGCAATTTTACTATTACGCATAGCAGCAGAGGCGATTGTCGTCGTTATATTGAGACAAAAAAAAACATACAGAAAACTTTCAAAGAAATGTGTGAAATGTTTCAAAGAAATCTGTGAAGTCAGTGTCTACATTTTTCTCCAAAAATCCTGGAAATGAAGTTTTGTTTGAAGAATTGTTATTTTCATCATTCCTCATAGACCACAACATTCCTCTATCCTGTGCTGATCATGTAGGTCCTTTGTTCCGTCGCATGTTTCCGGATTCGACGATCGCTAAGCGGTATGGATGTGCCGGAACAAAAACAAATTCGTTAGTCCAATATATGGCTCGTCAAACAGAAAAAGAAATCACATAAATTTTGAAAAAAATGACATTTGCATTAGCGACCGATGGAAGTAATGACATTAATGACATAAAACTGTACCCCATTATTGTTTCTTTTTACAATGGCAATAAGATTGAAACCATTTTACTTTCAATATGCGAATCTTTGGATAATACCAGCGAAGGAATTTTTATAGTGATAAACTGTGAATTGGAGAAGAAAAAAATTCCTTGGAAAAACTGTATTTCTACATATATAAATATTAAACAAAATACCTTATTATTCGACTTCGTGCGTTGCAGAAGAGCTCTTTTCGGACGGGGGGCCCCTTCCGTCTTCAGTGTCGTCCGCACTTCGCAGCTGGCAGTCGTAGGTTTGATGTTTTTCCCTAAGTAGGTGCCGCCATATTTCTCCCATCTCTGCCGACTCGTGGTCATTAATTGCGTCACTATGATGCGCGATCTCTATGCTTTCACGGATGTACGCGTAGGTGGAGTTGTTATAGTTTGCTATTTTTTCTACATTTTCAAAGTCGATTTCTATGTCATCTTCGAAATATTTTCTAGCCAGCGCGGTGGTACAGCGATTAAATTTAATATCGTTTTTATGTTCTTTTACCCTGGTCTTAATCTTCCTTTTGGTGACGCCTATATATTTAAATTCTTTATTTTCTTTATTTTTTACGGGAATTTTATAGATACCTGCAGTTTCGGTGGGGGGGATCGAATCTTTATCGCTTCTTATTAGTTGGTATATGTTGGGATTGGGTTTAATGGGAATATTAACGTTAAATTTATTAGCGGTGTGTTTTATTTTGTTTGAGGTGCCTCTATTGTAGGGAATAGAAAAGGTGTATTTTTTTGTGGAGGTTTTTTGGGCATCTGGAATATTGTTTAATTGTTTTAATCGTTTTCTGTACAAGTGGTTGACTAATGTTTTGGGGTATCCTGCATCGATTGTTAATTTATTGATAAATTTTAATTCTTTTCTTAATTCTTTTTCGTCTGAGCAAATTAGAATGGCACGATTAATATAGCTGCGTATGGTATTAATTTTGTATCTGTAGGGGGTTTTGCTTTTATTACTAATGATTTCGTTGCTTGCGGTAGGTTTTCTGTATACTGTGGTTTTGAATTTGTTATTATCTTTGATGATTTTGACGTCTAAGTAGTTGATTTCCCCGTTATTTTCGTGTTCAAAAGTGAATTTGATATTGTTATCTAATTTGTTTAATTGGTTTAGGATTTCGTTGCTATTGTAATTATCTTTCATAACGGCAAACACGTCGTCAACGTAACGGACCCAGAATTTAATTTTATTTCCTAGTTGTTTGGTGATTTGATTTTCCATAAGTCTTAATTTATATTCTGCAACTATGCCTGATATGGGGGACCCCATAGGGACGCCCATATTTTTGTTTGTAGATAGTGTTATTAGCCGTTATGAAAGATAATTACAATAGCAACGAAATCCTAAACCAATTAAACAAATTAGATAACAATATCAAATTCACTTTTGAACACGAAAATAACGGGGAAATCAACTACTTAGACGTCAAAATCATCAAAGATAATAACAAATTCAAAACCACAGTATACAGAAAACCTACCGCAAGCAACGAAATCATTAGTAATAAAAGCAAAACCCCCTACAGATACAAAATTAATACCATACGCAGCTATATTAATCGTGCCATTCTAATTTGCTCAGACGAAAAAGAATTAAGAAAAGAATTAAAATTTATCAATAAATTAACAATCGATGCAGGATACCCCAAAACATTAGTCAACCACTTGTACAGAAAACGATTAAAACAATTAAACAATATTCCAGCTGCCCAAAAAACCTCCACAAAAAAATACACCTTTTCTATTCCCTACAATCAAGGCACCTCAAACAAAATAAAACACACCGCTAATAAATTTAACGTTAATATTCCCATTAAACCCAATCCCAACATATACCAACTAATAAGAAGCGATAAAGATTCGATCCCCCCCACCGAAACTGTAGGTATCTATAAAATTCCCGTAAAAAATAAAGAAAATAAAGAATTTAAATATATAGGCGTCACCAAAAGGAAGATTAAGACCAGGGTAAAAGAACATAAAAACGATATTAAATTTAATCGCTGTACCACCGCGCTGGCTAGAAAATATTTCGAAGATGACATAGAAATTGACTTTGAAAATGTAGAAAAAATAGCAAACTATAACAACTCCACCTACGCGTACATCCGTGAAAGCATAGAGATCGCGCATCATAGTGACGCAATTAATGACCACGAGTCGGCAGAGATGGGAGAAATATGGCGGCACCTACTTAGGGAAAAACATCAAACGACTGCCAGCCGCGAAGTGCGGACGACACTGAAGACGGAAGGGGCCCCCCGTCCGAAAAGAGCTCTTCTGCAACGCACAAAGTCGAATAATAAGGTATTTTGTTTAATATTTATATATGTTTAAATGACTTCGTTTAAATCATAAAGTTATAACTGTATTTCTTTTTCTTCAGATAATGCTAATACAATGATTGGATCTAACAAAGGCGTAGTGTCATTCATTAGAGAAGTTCAGCCTTCAATTATAATGATTGGCTGCTCATGCCATTTAATTAATTTGGCTGCTAAAAAAGCCACTGCAGCTCTGAAACAAATAAATGTAGAACAATTTTTGATCAAAATTTATTATTATTTGGACATAAGTTCTAAAAGAAAAAATTCTTTGAAGTTGTGTCAAACAGTATGTGTTGTAAAGCCTCATAAAATTTTAAAGTATGTGAGTACTCACTGGTTGTCCTTATTAGAAACAATAAATAGAGTTTTAGAGCAGTGGACTGCACTAGAAAAATTTTTTGCTGAAGAAAATGAAGGAAACTGTGAAATTACATCATATTTTAGCAAACCACTTTATAAATTATATTGTATATTTCTGAGTAATATACTTCCTGTTTTTAATGATGTTAACATATTTCTATTGTAGAAGAGTCCTCATATTCATTGTTTGCGAAGAAAATTATTAGAATTATACACTAATTTAATAGTGAGATTTATCAAATGAACATCATTAAATGACAATGCAATGTCAGTCACTGAAATAGATTTCAAAAAGAAAAAAATCAGAAAGAGGATACAGATTTAGTTATTGGTTCAAATGCTAAATCGTATATCAAAGAAATAAATTTCACTGAAAAACAAATGAACACATTTTAATTGTGATGTTAGAAATTTTTATTCCTCTGCATGTGAATATATTTTGAAAAAATTTCCGTTAAATATGGAATTGCTACAACATGCAGAAGTGGCTGATATTTCTCTACAAAAAACTTATGATTCCATTGAATTTTTAACATCTGATCTCCCTAATATCCTAACAGAAGAAGAAAAAAAACTTTTAGATGTGGAATTTACTTTATATCAGTTTGAGGAAATCGATGAAACATTTTCATCAATGGATATTTATTGGCACAAAAATATCAACCCTTAAACAGGGTTCCCAGAGTCCTTGAAAGTCCTTAAGAAGTACTTGAATTTCATTTTCTTTTTCAAGGGCCCTTGAAAGTACTTGAATTTCATGCAAAGTCCTTGAAAATCCTTAAATTTTTCACTTCAATAGATAGGCTTAGCGCGAACTCTGTCAAGGCTAAACTATCTCCATCTTCATCGCACGTCGTTGTCTAATATAATGATTTTGTTATAAAATTCTTATTTCATTGTCTTGCTTTTGCAGTTTCAACTTATTTGTCGTTTTTGCCAATCTCATACCTGTTTCATGGACTGGTCATTAATTTTGAGCAGAATGTGACCAGACCAGGACTCAAACCTAAAAATTTTGGAATAATCATACTGATAACAATTCCAAATCCTGAACTAATCATTTTTTGACTCTTGTAAAAGTTAATTTGGTCAAGCCATCAGAAATGTATTGTGAAAACAGGCAAAATTATTCTAATTATAAATAATAATAATGCAAGTACTTACTAAAGTTTTGTGTATATGCCCAGCGTTCTGCGATTTTCCCTTATAATCCTTGAAAAGTCCTTGAATTTTTTCTTTTTTGAGAGTGGGAACCCTGTTAAAGATTTGATGGGTAAGCCAAAGTATTTAGCATTGCCTAAATTAATGCTAACTATTCTGATGATTCCTCATAGCAATGCTCCCACAGAGGATTTTTAGTATAGTGTGCAAAAATCAGACAGAGTTCTGTGCAAGTACCCTCACACAAGTACCCTCAATGTTTTATTAATTGAGAAAGTTAAATTTCTCTCAAGAGGTGAAGTTTGTCAACAGAAAAAGTTTTCTGAAAGTATGCTGGCTTCTGCAAAGTAAGCTACAACAGAATTTGTTGGGAAGTGTCAATAAACTGTTTTTACCCATCCAAATTTATATAAAATTACTAACATTTTTCAGCAGACATCTGTTTATCATAACAAAAATGCCTCCTAAAAAATGTTAGTAGTTTTCTAATCTTAAATTTTAAAGTTATTTAAAAGGTAATTTTTTTTTTTTTTTCCTAATTCAAAAATATTTCAGGCAAATGTATGCTTATGAAAATTTATGACCCATATCAATTATTTTATACATACATATGCATATTAAATATTATTATATACTGTATTATATATATCTGTACTGATAAGTATAAAGGATTTAAGTCCATATTCTTGATTTTTCAGGCGACGAAAAATAAAATTTAACTAGCTAAAAACAAATCAGAAGAATCGATTAGGAAAAGGGTATTTCGTTGATTTATACCCTTTATACCATTCAGTGGTTGTCAACCTTCATTTAATAACGGGAAAAATTGAATTAAATATTTTATACCATACATGAATGGTAAATTTCTGAATTGGTCCTTTTTTTACCAATGGATTTCCTCAAAGACTAAATGACATAGAATTAAATCCTTTATACCAATCAATAGAGAATTTTTTTCTGAATCTGACTATGTACTTAACTCAAAATCGACATATTTGGACTTAAATCCTTTATACTTATCAGTACAGATATATACATAGTGAATAGTGCGGTACGGCATGTCAGTTTCTGATGACGGTACCACTACTGATAACAGTTTTAAGAAATTGGCAGCTCTATTTCGAAAACTCAGTGATAAATCACTAGAAAATTTGTTAACCTGCTTTGACATGAAATACACTGACAAACTTTTGTTAAAGGCGAAAAGTGCTTTGTTTATTCAGTTAAATTGTGCATAATTGTATAAATGCATTCATTAGTTAAATTTCCCTTTTTGTATTTTTAAATTCAATTTCTTTTTTATTTCTACAGTATTTGTGATAATTTTAAAATAGAAATTCAGGAAATTTCATTATATATTTTATAACACAACTGTTTCAAATACATTATTAGGAATATATGTAAAATTATGAAAATGTACTTCATATTAAAAAAAAAAAATCTTCCGAATTTTAGTCAAATATTCCTACTTTTGAACATGAATTTTCCTATTTTTCATTTTTTATCTTACATTTTGTAAAATTAAAATTAGTTCCACAACCAGGCCAAATAAATATACAGTCAAACCTCTTTAACGTGAATCTCAAGGCGGATAAAAAAAATTGCTCATGCTGTCAGTAAACTCAGAAACTAATCTTCATTTTGATAAGGATTGTGGAAACAGTTCGTATTAAAAGTAATTCATATTAAGTGTGTTCTTGTTAGCAAGGTTCAATTTATATATGTATACTTTTGATAAGGTTGGTTTTTATTAATTAATTTTTATTATTCATTTTCTAGATTCGAATAGCAATCGTAACTCTACTAGCACACAAAATACTACTGTTAATGCACCTAAAACACTGTCTCAGAAGACACAGCAGTCGGATGCAGATAACAGCATAAATGATATGGAATTCGACACAGGAGAAGATATTGAAGAACTTTTACGCAACTTAAATGAGGGTGCCTGTGGATAGATTAATAAACATATATATTTTTATTTGATTAGCTCTATCTTTAGCATTTTGAATCTGGTTAAAGACATCGTCTTGAGTAACTTTTTGCATGTTAACATGTAATTATAATTTATTATTTGTAATGTCACAAATTTATTGTTGATAAAATTTGTATATATATAATTTTTTATATAAATAAAAATATTGAATTTTGTCCTATTTGAAGTTCATAAACATGTTTGCAATGTAATTTGATCTATAGGGAAATTTTACTTAGTATACAACACACACTAATTGGAAAGGTATTTCAAAAGAAATATTCTATATTAGACAATTTATTTCAAAGTTTATGATAGCTGCAGTATACCAAAAGAAGCCTTATAAATGAATCAAATCTTAAGTAGTAATCAAGATATATTTAACCTGTTAATACCCAAATTCCCAGTAGCAGAAGTGCAGCATGGTAGTGAAAGTAATTTTCTGCAGGGTAAAGATCAAGTTGAGATCTGAAAGAAAAGTCCCACTCTAGCAAAAACAGTAATCAAATATGCTTTGTTAGTTACCACATTTTGCATTAAATATAATTATTAACATAGTAAAGACCACAGAGTAATTAAATTTAGATGTCAAGTATATAGCACCTATCCATTTCTAGAATAAGCAGCTAATTGATTTGTTTTTTTCCATAAGAACAATTAAATGTAAAAAAAAAAAAAAAAAAAAAACGTCCAGATGCATTCACTAACTAATAAACAGAAGCCAAATTAGATAAAGGATCAAACAAATAAAATAAGTTATTCACCCTAGGTAACTAAACTTAAATCAGTGTTATTCTGTAACTAATCATTCGACTCATAGACTATGAATTAAAAACAAATATATTTTTATATTTCCTTTATTTATTTCAAACAAATAAGCATAACTTAAAAAAAAAGTAAATATTTCAATTAAAAAATAGGAAAGTAGAAAAAATTGTTTGCACTCTTGGCAGATGTTAAAAATGTGCTCTCCGCAAATAGCCTAGTTGCATACGTATTTTGTCATTCTGCGTTTCTTAGATGGACAGAAAATACCGAGTTTGTTCACCACACTTTTAGTCGTGTCTTCTATGGACTTTTCAATATTCAAAATATCCTCAATATTTACTTTGATGGAACGTCTTAAAGTTACCATATTATAATGTTCTTTCAACCACAGCTTTACAAGGCTGTCAGCCAATGTAAATAAATTCAAAGTTGTCAAATAACACATGTATTTATTAAGCTTAGGTTCAGAACATCATAGAATAAGCAATGTGGCCATCTACAAGTCTTATGAGTAATACTCATCCCTGAACGTAATTGATCTACAGTATCCACTGCTCCTTTGGAATTTCTCATTTGCTACTACGCAATGTACCAACAATTGTAAAATTGTAAGGAGGCTACAGTAATTCAGAGGTAAGAGGAATTGACGTGAACCAGTTATCTTTAGTTATAGTTTGATCTGAACCTTTTAATGGTCTGCAAAGCTTCCTTTACGAAGTAGGTGGCTAGTGGTACATTTGCTGGGTTCGTACAGTCTGAATCAGCTAGCATCACGATCTTGATCCTGTATTTATTGGGCTTGATCGGTAAATACATACAAAATGGGCAGTATCTGCGAAACCCAACAAGCTGTTCGTCAATTGTGACATTTGTGTGGACTCGGTTTGTACCACTGCTTGCAATTAAGTATAAATTTTTTCCAAAATTCTCTGAATAGTGCAAACTTGTCTGTAGCTCTTCTCATTTGTCTGGTCTTGGGTTCTCTTGTCATCAAATCGACAACATTCTATCAAAAAATTGAATCTGTCGGCACTCATACAAGCATTGAAAATGTAACTACTTTTTTTGTTGTCAAATGATTGCTTTTCATTGCTGCCTATCAAATAGGGAGACTGAGTAATGTCTTTATTTCATTGGTCGATGCATGAGAAATGATCTTGGTGTCCATTTTGTACTTCTATTTATATCAATTTTTGCATTGGTATAGTAAACTATGTCGTTTATCATTTCCTCGGAAACAAATAAATGGAATAAATCTTGCAGATTTGACTTATCTCTAACTTCATTGACAAGACGAGGTATAAAGCGAATAATATTATGAGCAGCTGTATGAGTGCAGGAACTGCATGGATTTGTGGACCATTTGTGTTTATTTTTACCATAAATGAAATTTTTCCAGGGATGAATTACAAGCGATAGATTGTTTCGTGAATGTGGTTGCTGACACACAGAAGATAATACAGATTCTTGCTCACTTTCATCAGTTGGGATATGAATTTCCTCTAAGCTTAATTGTATTCCATCCTGCTCTTCAATTGTTTATCATCCAAAAACTGCAAAATTTTCTCTTGATCTTTTCTCGAATCCGTCTATCATAAAAAATATTTAGGATAGTCATAAAATTCTGGAAAAACACAACAATACTCACAGTGGCTAATTATGCATGGTGTTGATGCAAACTTCAGCATTTTATCACTAGACATTCGACTGATAGATGATGATTAGAGCAAATCTTGAAAAGTAACAAGTGTACAGTTGTACTTAACACTTTCAAAATGACTCATTTTACTAATTATGAAGGTGATGTGAGCACAACGGGAAAATCTTGAATTCGCAAAACTGGCAGGGGTCGGTAGTCTATTAGATGAATGTTTAGTTATCTAAGGTTAAGCAAATAAAAATCGAAATGTGCCTTCTACAAATTTACAGTTTCCCCAGACATGCCAATATTTTAACCCTTTATATCCCAAATTACCTTATTTTTGGAAAAATAGTTTGAAACACATTAACTTAGTATTTTAAAAAAAGATTGAATTACATTTTATACTTAAAATATATACCTCAAAAATATCCTTTCTAATAACTGCACTTACGGCTTAAAAAACAAATATATTTCAGACGCTCTCGCGACCATCTTCAGTGCGTTGTAGTGATACTCCTTCTGTTTTGGCCAGCCTTCGTTTCTTTATCTTCGAATCTCTTCACTTCAAAGTTGGATTTTTCTTTATTAGTTGTTGCCATATGGATGGTATTATGCTGTGCTCACGGTCATTAATAGATAAATTGTTAGTAACTATTTCAATTGCTTCTCTTTTGAGAGCATAGTGGTGGTTATTATAGGGGGCTATTTTTCGGGTATTATCGATATTAAAATTAATAGGGTTAGTTTTATGGGTGGTAGAAAGAGCAGTAAAGGATCTATTGAATTTAATGTCGGCAAAGTGGCATGACAAAACTCTACATCAACAATCGCGAAAAAGAACAATGTGAAATAAAGGATATTTTTTAGGTATATATTTATAAGTAAAATATAGTTTGAAACTTTTTTAGTATATTTCTTTATGCATGAAAAACATCTCATATTAAATTTAGCTTAACTATTGGGAAAGCTTAAACTATAGGGACTTCGAAGTCCCAATGAAATCCTGTAGTAAATTTACCCTTTATTGAAGAATTTGCTTGAGATTTTAAAGTCCCGGTGGGATACAAAGGGTTAATTTATTCCAAAGCATTGTTAACTGTTAGTAGCTACCTCTTTTTTCACACCATTTTATTTGCAGTGAAATTTTCTCCATTATGTAAATTACATAAGAAACAAATACCCTTCAAGAAAAGTGAGAAAAAAGCAGATACTAACAATGTTCTGGAATAAATTAAAATGCTAGGATGTCTGGTTTTACTATTTCCCTACAAATATGGAAAAGTATTTTATAATTTATCAGTGATGCATTTTGTTTTTTATTACAATACAGACTTGTCATATACAAACGTAAATATATTTTTCTTGAGTTGCAACTATATCCCGTAAATGCAGGGATAAGATTTTTCAGCTTTTTTTCCACCCTTTTTTTTTTTTTTTTCTTTGGTATTATTTGTTAGATCAACTGATTAAATACTAAAACAATCATGTGTTCTTTTTTGTATATATAGAAGAAAAATAATAGATTTTGTCATAAACGTTTTTCCTTCACATCTAGTTTGAATTTTTTGTCTTTTAATGCCAATCTCATCTTTGTAAATGGGACATATTTGTATGTTCATCCAATTTTAATTAAAGTGGCCTACTAATTTTTTTTTTTGTCCCATAAATGAAAACAATATTTTTTGTGAACTATCTAACTTCTTCTGTGGTCCTCACGTCTATCATCCTAGCTTCTTTTAGATTTTTATAAATTCTAAAAGCATCATAAAGCAGTGTCCAAAAATTTAGAAAATGAGCTTTTTATTTTTATAAATATATAAACAGAACATTGAACCCTTAATTTTTGTAACACATGTCTAAATATAATCATGATGTGGTTAGTATTTTGGATGCATATGTAAAAGTTCTTTAAAGACATTCTTCATTAATATGTTAAAGTAAAATGGCAATTTGGTGCAAAATTAACAAAACAGCTCACTTATAGTTATTTAATCACTTATACACGCCCATAATATTCATTCTAAAGCTAATTATTTAGTAATGTGGTGATAGTCTATCTTTTATGGCTATAGAATGAGCAAAAAAATTCATTTGAATAGATTTACAAAAAATTTCTAAATTTGCTGACCAGTGTTCCAATTAGAAAATTTCAGACAAAAAAAAAAAAAAAAAAAGTCAATTTGTAAAATGATCTAGAAAGGTCAGAGAATTTTACATTTAACCTCTTCTGGAAAAGTCAGGGGAAATCAAAAAGATCAAATGCATTGTGACAATGGTTACTCTATAAAATAAGAGTTTGAAATTAAATTAAACATTTTCAAAAAGTATAATATACATTTTACCTCTCTTGGAAAAGTTTGGGGAAATCAAAAAGATCAAATGGATTGTCACAATGGTTACTCTACAAAATAAGAGTTTGAAATTAATAATATGATTAAAAACACGTCTAAAATAAACTTTATTAAAAACATTAAAATAATCCAAAGCTTTTCGCCTTGACTTATCAAAGCATCATCAGGGATTTAATTATGTTTCAAAGAGCAATTTTTTATATATATTTTATATTACATGGTCAACAGTTAAGTCCTTTAATTAATTGAACAAAAAATAAAGTCAATTGGAGACTGGTGAAGACTGGATTCTAGGAGCAAAGATATGTAAAGAGTAGAACTTTTTGTAGGAGCTGCTTTTAAGGAGCTGCAATTCGCTGTGACTATTGTAGAAACACAGGTGTACGGTGCTGCAGATAGATGTTGGAACTATTGTAGGATCATGAAGTGCTGCAGTTAGAGGCTGGAACTATTGTAGGATTAGGAGGTGCTGCAGTTAGAGGCTGGAACTATTGTAGGATAGGTGCTGCACTTAGAGGCTGGAACTATTGTAGGGTAAGGAGGTGCTGCCATTCGAAGTTAGAACTATTGTATGATCAGGAGGTGCTGCTGCTAGAAATTGGAACAAAAAAAATTTTCAATTTCTAGCAACAGCACCTCCTGATCATAGAATAGTTCCAACTTCTAATAGCAGCACCTTCTGATCCTACAATAGTTCCAGCCTCTATCTGTAACACCGTACATCTGTGTTTCTACAATAGTCACAGCGAATTGCAACTCCTTAGTAACTAGAAAAAGTTGCTCTTGGATCCAGTCTTCACCAGTCTCCAATTGACTTTATTTTTTGTTCAATTAATTAAAGAACTTAACTGTTGACCATGTAATACAAAATATATATATATATATATATAATTGCTCTTTGAAACATATAATTAATGATGCTTGATGATGCTTTAATAAATCAAGGCAAAAAGTTTATTTTAGACGTGTTTTTAATCATTTTATCAATTTGATGTGTGTTTGCAACTTAATTCTCTGTTAGAGATTTTTATAGTTTGAAACTAAATCGAACATTTTCAAAAATATACAATTGTAAACTTTGTGTGTCTACAAGAACAATAAAAAGAGAATACAAAGTATTTTCACTATTTATTTCAGTTATCACATTGCTGTACTCAGCATCACATTTTTTTTTTTTTGAAGATGTTGACAACCATGATTATAAAATTTAAAATAAATTAGTTGTAATAAATACTCTCATCATATCAAAAGAAATAAATAATCAAAATTTGAATTATGTATAATAAATTTCATTTCACATTTCTAATATCTATTCTCGTCTTAACAATGTATTACAGGTAAGTCAAAAAGTCAATAATACATTCAAATATTTATAAAATACTAAGTAAAAAAAAAAAAAGAGGATTTATAAATAAATTTTTAAAAAGTCAAATGATCACATTAAAATCCCGGCTATAAAAACAACAAAAAGCTAAGTTACATTCGTTAACAAATGTATATAAAAATTTAAATGATTTTGATCTTTTATCACAGTTAAGCATAAATACATATTTTGAATACACATTCTCATTGAACATTTGAATGCCTGTGGTCTTCTCTCAAAGGTGATATTTCTCTGCTTTCAGTTGACTTGTACATATCGGGCATTGATCTGACTGAAGGTGAAGACACATGTAAATTATATCGTAGAATGATGTACTTTCCAATAACCTATAACAGAGGAATGCAGTGTGTAACAAAAAGAAATTACTTAAAGGAACATAGCAGAGAGTACATCTAGATATTAAAATCAATAATTATATCATTAAAAATATAACTTACAGGGATATATGTTATTTTTTCAGCACCGAATACAAATACCAAACAGATCACCTGCAAAGAAATGAAAGCTTATTTATTAAATAGTATTATACCAATTTATTTGATAGTTCTTTTGCAAAAAAAAGTATAAGAAATTCCTATAAATTAGAACAGTAATTTAGGAAAGATATGGGAACACAAATCAATAACGTAATGCATTTAACCAATTTATAAAGTAAAAAAAAAAAAAAAAATTATATCTTTTTTTAATGAACTCTTTCTTCTTCTTTTCCTAAAGATATTTTTATGTAACCTCACAAACTTGACAACCCCCCCCCCCCTTTTTTTTTGGCTGCTATTTATAAGGGTGGCAATTGGTCAGGGAAAGTCGAGGAATAATGGAAAAGGTCAGAGAATTTAAGTATGTTTGGAAAAAGTCATTGATTAGCCAGGGACTTTTGATAAATGTAGAAATACGCCATATTTGAAAGTTTGTTAAATTGCTAAATTTTTCACTAGTATTGTGAAATTTGTCTCTTTTTTTTTGAGCTAAGTTATTCCTTTTACAAAATATTATTGTTTTAATTAAAAAAATTTCGCACATTTTCTCGGGCTCAGAGCTGATTGTCCCACTTAGAAAATCCTAAATTTACATTAAACAAACAAACAGGATTCAATTAATTTTTTTTATGGTTGAAACCAATAAAATACACAAAATTGTAAATTGATATAAATTCTAGTAAATAACAAAAGATATTCTTAAATATTTGAAATACTGTTAAAAATTAGTCCATAATGTCTCTGAAAAGCACTTTAAGTGTATTAATATTTCTTTATATATTAAATTATTCAAAAGGACTTCGGACTACTAAATTTACATCACTTATAAAATTATACTTTAAATGTGTCATCCTTTTCAAAATTATGCACTTACAGCAAATATATTTCGGATGCATCTCACATCCATCCTTGGTGCATTAACGTCACACTGTCTTTCCTT
The DNA here is from genome assembly GCA_963930645.1 of Salticus scenicus. Taxonomy (NCBI): domain Eukaryota; kingdom Metazoa; phylum Arthropoda; class Arachnida; order Araneae; family Salticidae; genus Salticus; species Salticus scenicus. The sequence continues at coordinate 32,229,907 of OZ005652.1, read as the reverse complement.
CTGACGATGAAAAAGTTTTATGAAGTGAAGAGAGTCAACGATCAAGATGATGAAAACAATCCAGAAGGAAAGACAGTGCCACGTTAATGCACCGAGGATGGATGTGAGATGCATCCGAAATATATTTGCTGTAAGTGCATAATTTTCAAAAGGATGATACATTTAAGGTATAATTTTATCAGTAACATAATATTTCTTTTTTAATTTAATTACAGTCTGAAAGAACTTGTGAGTAAATTTTCATTAAGTAGAAAAATTTAAATGCTACATATATATCCTCTAATCTTGGCTTTTTTATGTGTTTACACTTTGCAAAACATATATGTATTTAAATAAGACCTTACAAACAAAGTGAAAATTTCAATAGTGATATGTATAACATAATTTAACAATGTGCTGGACTTTTTTTTAAATAGCCATGTATATTTTTTACAAATTGTACATAACACATATAGTGTGCTCAAATTTGATAAACTAAATAACACAATTGAAAATAGATTTTTAAGTGTTTTTACTGGATAGCCTGTAATGCATCTAAATTTTTATGAGGGAGACTAATTTTTTAATTCTTAGTTAAAGATTTGTTTGCTTGGAAAAAAAGCCATTTCATGTGTTTGGTTGAATAAATACATGCAATGTGCTTATGAAGATTCCATTTCAATAATGCTTTTAGGCAAATCATTCAAGCAGTGAAATTACTATGATAGCCACTATATTTGTTGGTTAATAATTAAATAAAATATTTATAAAATAACATCTATTTTTTTTTTTTAAATCACCGGTTGCATCATAAACTATTAAATTAACTATATAAACACATATTTAAAAAAAAAAAAAAAAAAAAAAAAAACATGATCTCAATTTTACAAGAAGTTTTAGCATATACAAGTTTTATTTTTAATAAAATTTTATTTCAATTGTATTATTATCACGAATATATATATATATATAGATGATCTATTAAGCATAGTAGAAGCCAAGCAACAAATACAATATCACTGAAACACCAATGACCAATAAGATTAAAAATTCTTTGAGAAGTTCAGAAAAAAAAAAGTTTTAGCAGGGGAGGAAATACACAAATTTAAAGAAACCACATTTATTAATTAACATCCTTTAAATTAAACGAAACAATAAAGTAACACAACAAATCTTAACTTAAATCCATAAACTTTATCAAAATTAAAGAAAAAATCATTTAAGAAACTTAAGATAGGAAGGAAGGAGGCAGGCGGCAAGACTTGTGACTTGCCTGTGGGGTTAAACTAGTTTCACGCCGTCAACACTACCCCAGCCTGCCACGACCAGAATAGAAGTCAAATGTTAAATAAAAAAGCCATATGAATTTATCAATATATGCAAAAATATAAATATTATTTGTTACAAACAATTTTTTCTGTATGTTTTTATTACTTTTTATATAAATAATCGTAATTTGAAACACCTGCCAAAATGATAGGCTTTGTTGCACAAATAAATGTGACGCTACACATAAAATTATTTTAGCAATAGACAAGATGAATTCACTATGAAAGAGGAAATGTACATAGTGCATGTAAAGGAGCTTTTATTAAAAAATGTACAAATATTCAAAATTAACAATAGCAGTCTAAAGCCATTATGAGACAAACTGACAAATGTTGCAGAAATTTCAAATGATACGGAATTGAGAGCTCAAACCTTTGCTTAGGGTTGATTGCTAAAGAGGAATGACGTTCAAGTGATGTCTGCTTTCACAGAACCAATATGAATTTTCTGCTGACAAAGTGGCTCTAGCAAGGAAAGGTCGCTTGATTTCAGGTAACATTTTTTCCCCGTTATTTCGATATAGAACCTTTTGGTGTTGCCGCAAAATGCCACTTCATATAATAAAGGCTTAATCCTTAAATGCATGCTTGAATATTGTCACAGATGAAGAAATAAACAGTCAAAGATTCTAGTTGCGATGATTAAATAATTTTGGTAAAATAAAAAAAAAACACTATGCAAAAATTGCTACATAAAGAGATATGAGGTTTTAAACAATGCAGATCTACATTGCTATGCATTTAAGGACTAACAGAATGATGAGAATATCTATATTTGCATAACTTTTGAATGTCAATTTCTCTAAATGGTTAAAATGACAATCAAATTATCCACATTTCATTGAATGTATTTTATGAATGAAACTAATAATTTAATTTAAATCAGCATATTGATGCAATAAAAGGGAGAATATCTACTGACTAACCATAAATCAACTTTCAGTAACTACATACAAAAAAATAAAAACAAAACTTAAACTACTTACCAAATATAAGTTAAAACAGATGTAAAAAAGCATGAAGAGAGCCAGTGCTAAGTAAACAGCCCAGTGGTCTGGTAAGTTATTTCGAACAAAATCATCAACAAAATACAGATTAATTCCAATCACAACAACACCCAGCAAGCTTATGACTACTTTGCTGATACTGAAAAGAAAAATAAATAAGTAAAGCAACAGTAAAATAACCAAAGATAATTGTGACATAGCATTTCTTATTTTATGTTCCATTAATTTTGAATAAAAATCGCCAACTTAAAAAAAAAGCATGTAATTTGTTGTTTTTTTTTTTATTTTTAAACTCCATTCTAACCAAGTATTGTAAAAAGGGACTCTTCCCTCTTAAATCTATTTTTGGCATTTTTGCTCACATCAGTTGCAATGCTTCAGAATTTTTTTTCCTGATCGCCATTAAATTATGTTGCGTCCACTCTTAAATTTTATTGGCTCTTTTTAAGTTACCCTTTATATTCATTGGCTTAGCTGACGACGTGAACATTCAAGACACACAGTAAGAACCGATGCTACCTCACTGTCTGTTCAGCAATATTAGTGTCAACATATCCACAATCAGGGCTCGAAAATTATACTGCTCGACATGCCCGGGGCATGTAAAATTCAGATTGGGCATGTACTTTTTTGTCTTTACATGCCCAGCTGGGCATGCAAATATTTAATCAAAAGTAATTTTAAGATATATAGCATATCTTGTCTAAAACTTTTACATAAATTAAATTGAAATAAAAATGTCAATATAAGTTTAATGTTGTTAAATTCTTTTCACTGAATATATGAATGTTTTTATTAATATGCATTTGATTAAAATATTTAGGTATGTAAAAAATTTGAGATTTTTCAAGCTCTGTCCACAATTATAAATCTCTAAAATACTGATACAAAATTATGTTCTTAAAAATTGTGAATGATTAGATAAAAGTTCTTAAGATAATTATGCATAACTAAAAATCAAGTTATAAGAGATTCATGCAAGGATAGTTGCTCCTCAACTTTTTTTTAAAATATGGAAGTCATATATGACAGTCATGAGGTTTATCTTTAAATATATTAAATCCCAAGATCGAAAAACGATAATTTTAGTGCATTATTTAAAAAAAAAACATACAGTGAAAACAATCTTACATTTTTTCTATTTTTGAGGCATTCAGAAGGTTAATAATTCATCTGTTCGATATTTGGCAGTTTTCTAACTTACAAAGAAACTTGCAGCAGTTAGATGAAGTTTTAAAATGTTGCCTGCCATTAGCCCTCCGGTGATCATTTTCAGTTTATTTATTTGCAGTGTGTCATTTTATATTTGTTTGGCTCTCTGCTTATTTGATATTTCTTTTTCCATACGCTATCCGATTATTTGTTTCTAGAGCACATCATATCTTGATGTAAAGAGAGAAGATTACATGTTTTTCATTTTTAATTTTTTATGCAAAATTTAGATGAATAATAGATGTCTTTATGCAGTTTAGTTATTATTGCATTCTTCAACATCACATCACATCATCTGAGTAAGGTCTATATATATTGTTGCAGCAGTTACCGGGGTTAATAAATGCCAAGATATCAGAAATATATATTTTACTAGCAGGCTACGCCCGCTTCGCTGGTCACTATTTTTAAACGAATCACTATAGTTAATGAATTCTCAAAATTGCATCAATTTTTATCATGCGAAAAAAAAAAAAATGTTGCAACGGGTCCCTGCTGTCCTTGGCAGCACGCACGCATTTATGTTCAATACTTTTAATGAATCACTATATTATTGTAAGGAAAAAACATAAATAAGTAAAAAAAAATTCTCTCATCAGTGGAATAATCGGTTCGGGCGCCTGCGGCAGTGCATACAGGCGCACAAGGCTCGCATGCTCCTTCACCTACCGTTCTTGCCCATCCTAATTATTTTAGACTTTAAAAAATAATCGTAGTTGTTCTTTCAGGCTTTTAAACCTAATAATACTAATTTCCAACATTTTATCTGAATTTTTTTATTTTTACCCCTGCGCCCGATCCCTTCCCGCCCTTCGTAATAATTCTGTACTTTCGAAAATATCTGCAATCGATTTATCGGGCCTCAAAACCTAACAACACTAATTTTCAGCGCTCTAACTCTTATTTATATATTTTTGCCCTTTCACCTCCCCTTCCCGTCTATCCTAATAATTTTACAAATTCGAAAATATAAGCAATTGATTTGTAGGTATTAAAAACCTCCATGTTCCAATTTAATAACTTTACAAATTCGAAAATATCTGCAATCGATTTGTAAGTATCAAAGACCTATATGTACCAATTTTGAACGACCTAACTCTATTTTTACTTTTTGCCCCTCCGTCCCCTCCTAATAACTTTACAAATTCGAAAATATCCGCAATCGATTTGTAGGTATCAAAAACCTTTATGTACCAATTTTGAACGGTCTAACTCTATTTTTATTTTTTGTCCCCCCCCCCACACACCTTTCTGACCCTTCTAATAACTTTACAGTTTCAAAAATATCCTCATTTGACTTGCAGGTCTCTAAAACCTATCTGTACTAATTTTGAACGGTCTAACTATATTTCTATTTTTTTACCACATAGCCCCCCCTTTCCCGCCCCACCTGGGACGAATTTCTAAAATTAAAGAAATTAGTTTTTATGCATTTATGGGAACTATATTTTAGAGCAAAAATATCTTGCACATATATTTTTTTCTGTTTGCAATATAAAGGGTTATTTCAAATCACGTTTTGCCCCCTCTCCTTCCCTCTTGCAGGCTGAATTTCGAAAATTCCAGAAATCAATTTTTAGGTATTTGCATTAGCTATATATTAGAGCAAAAATTTCACATATATCTGTTTTTCTGTTCGAGATTTATAGGAGTATATGAAACCACGTTTTGCGCATGTGAAATCACGTTTTGCCCCCTTTCCCCCCTTGGGGACCGAACTTCTAAAATTCCAGAAATTGGTTTTTAGATAATTAAATTAGCTATATTTTAAAGCAAAAATTTTACGGATATCTGTTTTTTTCTTTGAGATATGAAGGTTTTTGTGAAATCACATTTTGCCCCCTACACGCCCTTGGGGGGCAAATTTCGCAAAATCACTTCTTACGGGGTGCTTACACTATATGTTCTATAATCTGGCCCAGTTTCGAGTCAGTGATTCCAGTAGATTTTGCTATGCGTTGATGAGTCAGTGAGTGAGTGAGTGAGTGAGTGGAAGTACTCTTTTATATGTATAGATAAGATAAATTATTCTAAATAAAGAACATATACATACATTCCATTCCGAAAATCTCCCATTACATTCCTCGATGATGTGAATATTAAAGTAGGAATAAGAGCAAATGGTAGCTGCAGGGACATCAACGCATTCAAAAGATCATTCATGCCTGTCAGATCATCAATGCCTTTGTAAACCGCTATGAAGAGAGTGGGGAATATAGCAATGGTACGCGTCAAGAGAACTCTCATCCATCGTTTCCATTTCAGATTCAAGAAACCCTGAAAACAAAGAGAAATTGAGACACCATAATATTTAATACACATATGAAAAGTGTGACTCGTAACATTAAATAAATTATGTGAATTTAAATGTGAATGAATATTTCAAAAACAAATTGGAATGAATGAAACAAATGTACATGCAATATTATATAAAAATATTTATAAACAACTTCAATTTCTTAAGTATTACTTAATTCTTTTACAACATACATTTTAAAATGCATATAAATATGCCATTTGATTTTATTTATTACATAAATCAGTGAAAAATCTTATTGGATATTAGAATAGACATGTTATATGTTTATAATAATTTCCTGAGCTAAAGAGAAAGTTCTATGATTCCCAAAAGTTTATCAACCAGCATTTCTAAAAAATAATCTTTGCTAATTATTAACCATTCACTAAGGAGAAAACTGAATGGTGTGGAATGTATAGTCAAGCTAACAATAAATCAAAGCTTCTCCAATAGTGCAAAGTTAGGCTACTTTTGGTGAGTAATACAGTACTGATGTTCAGCATTTTTTGTCAGTCACTTTACAACAGGCTGGACTACATGGCCTTAACAGAACTTGGGTTGGTGGGAGGAGAATATTTAATGAAGAAAAGTTGGAACAGAAAGGAGAAAACATCAAATGTCAAAAAGAAAACAGAAAAAAGAATGATAAATCTAGTAAGAAAATTAATGAATTGCCTCTGACATTACCAAGAATTAAAAGTGATAAGGTTATGTGTCAGATAAAAATTATTTTTCAAAAAGCCAGACAAAAATCTTGCCTAAATTCAAGTTGCTAGACATGTCATGTCAAATGGTTTACAAATTTGGAGACAATGCAAAATAGGTCTATGTGTCACTGACAATGTGACAATATACTGACTAAAACATAATGACAATATAAGTTTGTGCATTTAAGGTGCCTGCCTACCTTTAAAATGTAACTTTCGGTCAAAACTCCGATTTTCTGTTTTTGGGTTAGTATTAAAGCCTGACATTTTAGTTTTCTAAATCAGTTTGAATTTTGTTTCTCTCTTGCTTAGAACTTGAGTTACAGGCATTTCAATATTAGTCCCTCGCCAGTTTTTGAAACAGGAAGTGACCGGAAATGATCCATAAATGTTTGTTTACATAAATGTTTTACTGAATATAAGCATCAAAATTTGTTACTGAATATAAAATGAATTAAAAAAGTAAAATAAAAAACTTTGAAATAAATCAGGAACTTATTAAAATTATTTTTTATTTAATAGGTAAAATCTGGTTTTTAAATATGTTTTCTGCTTTTTCTCAAAATGAGATTTTTAACATTTTGCTTTATCCCAAAACATCATAACTCCAAAAGTTATAATTGAAACATTATGAAACTTTGACAAAATACTCCAAAGAGTTGTTTTAGGAATTGAACTATGACAATGAATCTAGCTAAATTATTTTTTGTTTTTTTTTTGTTGATTGAAGTTATGAACTGTCATGCATATTCATGATTTTTTCAGCATGTAAAAATGTTATCTTCTCTAAAATATTAAACAACACGGTTATAGTTTTGAGAGTAGTTCACTCCCTTAAGGACCTTTCGATAATCTAAATAAAATTTACAGAATAAAAATATTTTTATTTAAATTTGACTTATGATGTTTTGTAAAAGTGCTTTTTTTTCCACAAATTTTATGCATATTTTGAGTCTAAATATCAAAATATTTTAAAATTTGCATATTTTTTTCAGGTTATTCACTGTTTTTTACTATATTCTATTATATAATGCACATAAATAGACAATTTTTCAATTATTAAAAAAAATCGCCCAACAGTAGGCAGGCACCTTAAACAAATAAATACAGTTCCTGCTGCTTATTAAAATCATATTCGTTCTGATTCAAAGTGATTTTATTAAGCGGCTGATTTTTATATCCGGCGAACGTTTCTGCCCTTAAGGAAAAGGTATTACTTCCCTGAATTTCTAAAGAAACTTCAAAAGGTAATGAATAATATAATAAATAAACAATATTAATTTTTGGTAGATAATTAACAAATTGTTCCTTCGGTATAAGTAAATTAAACGCAATGTAAGTTCCCGTGCACTTTTGTTAGAGGAAAATCATCATTACTTTACCAAAAGTTCACGCTGTTCTTATAAATTTAAAACTAAAACCTTTCCATTTAAACATCATGAATTATAGTAATTTCAAATGCGAACTAGAAATTGCCTTCTAAGAAAAAAAAAATCATTTCAAATCAAATTTGTATTTTATTACTGCGCTTTGAAATTGTTACGGAGATAAGTTGCGGGGCGTGCTTAATTTGTAACTGTGCTGCAAGTATAAAATCTTGACCAATGAGCGATAACGGAGGGTTTGTTGTGCTTTAATTTCTTTTTCTATTAAAAAAATAAATAAATCTCAATGTAAATAAAAAAATTTTTTAGTGTGCATAAATGATATTTTTGGCTGCTGAGAAGATATTTTTGAGTTTCTTAACCAGCGATGCTGATTTTATTAAGTGGGGACTTTAAATTGTATTGATTTGATTCTGGTCCTGGTGATTTGATCAGATTAAGTGGCTGATTTTATTAACCAGTGATTTTATTAAGCGACGTTTACTGTATATGTATGTACATTTATAGAAAATAAGCTTGTATATATATATATATATATATACAGTTGAGGATCTATAATCCGCATACCCATCATTCGCAATTGTCTAGAATCCACACTCTCTTTGCAAATGTAAACAAAAGATTTTGCAGTAACGAAAATCCGATATTTTGGATGTATATGAGAAAATATGATGTTAATTCACATACTAAAATTTAAAAAAATGAGTGCAAAATTTAATTTAGATATACATAATTAATTTTAAACAGAAAAAAATATTATGCTTTATTGCCATTATACTTTTTAGCGAATCTGAACATCGTCTGAATAATCTGATTAGTGATAAAAAAAAACACATGCAAGTACAGTTTTCTAACTCTTGCCAGGAATAGCATTGCTCACTGGTTGAAAAAAATGACATCATATGTGTTGGTGGGATTGTGTATTTTCACAGATGTTTAAGGACTATTAGTGTAAATGTTCTTTTTAGGGTGGTATTTAAAAAATACACAACTATTTAAAGAAAAATTTATACCAGCATTTGTTTTGAAGATAAGATCTACAATGCAGTCATTAAAAACTGCGTCAAACTAATTACATTGCAAGTATCTGGCTGAATACTGTTAATCACAGTCCAGAAGTAGGAGTACAGTTTTTTAATGAATTACTCATTTAAGGTTTAAATTATACATTGCTTCTACTTCATTAAATAAATTTTATAGTTTTATATTTATTAGTACTACCTTCCTTACATTACATAAAAACAAACAATTCTAATTCTAGCTTCATTAAATAAAGTTTATTGTTTTATGTACCTTATAGTAATTCATAAAGCGAGGAAATGGCATCATTGATCTATAATTTGCAAAAATCTGTAATCCACACAAGTTCTTGAACCGAGGTGTGCGGATTAAAGATCTTCAACTGTATATATAAATACATTTTACATACAAATAAATAAATTTTATATACAAAATCACAAATAAAGAGAGATCTTACTTCCATCACAAACTGTCCAGAATATGTTCCTGTCATAGTAGAACTCTGTCCTGCCGCCAATATTCCAATTGCCCAAATGTATAACGGTGCATACCCATATCGACATCCGAGAAAGATACCCTAAGAAAAATCATTTTAAATAGATTAAAGTAGGAACAGATTTCTAAAAATCTATAGAATAATTCAAAAAAGATGGGACAAACTTTTAACAGGTGATAGTATATATCAATCTAACAATTTTCATCAAAGAATGTGTAGTCTAAAATAAAACACAAACAAGCTAGCATGTTTTGAAATGATTGCGATGCTAATGATAAATGGCATTCCTGTTTGGATTTATCAGGGGAAAAAGATCACAGTACATGCAAATAAAACTTGAGAAAAAAGACACAGTATGCAAATCTATGTCACAGTGAATAAAAGATACAAGCTATCCCTGTGAGCAATTTTAGAGTGAAACTGCCGTAACATGCGGGATACTGGTACACTTTAATATTATTGAAAAAGTGCTGAAGAATCTGCTGCAAGTAACTCCTATTGAATCTGAAGAGGATCCAAATGCAAGACTTTCAGCTGGTGGTGGTAAGATTCACAACATGCCTGAAATATTCTGAATATTCGTCGATTTTTCCTTTATGACTGTTCTTGCATCACTGTTGGCAGTCACTCTTTTGAGCACTTACTGTAAATGTTTATTAATGCTATAATATTTATGTTTATTCATTAAAATTGCTTTTGTAACAAATATGATACTGTGTTTTCACCTTGTATCTTCAGTTTTATTATATTGTGATTTATATACTACATTTTATTTACTATAACTTGCATTTCCTTTTACACCATGCATTCTTGAACGGAAATTGTTTGTAATGGTGTATACTATCTCCTCTTAAAGTTTATCCCATCTTTTTTTAAATCACCCTTTATTAAATAAAGCTTAAAATAATTAATAAGCAATATTATTTCAATATAAAAAAAATCAGAAAAATTCAAAATTCATCTTATTTCTTGAAACTAACCTACAATTAATATCATATTATGAATATAAATGTAAGAATAAAAATGTACGTTCATATAAATTATCATTTAAATACGTCATATAAAATTGTATGTTAGATAATTCTATGAGAAAATAAATTAGTCTAATTCATAATAAATCTTTTAAAGAGAAAAAGTTAAAAGACACACATATTTCACATACATAGAGAATAATTTAAATTATTACTCAGACTCACCGCAGCATATAGATCAGCATCAACTGTTTTATTATTAGCCTAAAAATATATAAAATATCTCAACAAAATTATTTATAAAACACAATGCTTATGCTTTAACTTAAGCAACAACATTTAATTAATATACAGTAGAATCCCGATTATCGGCGGTCGGATTATCTGCTTTGCGGATTATCCGCGGTCCTCAATGGCCTGAATTTAAAAGGGAATTTAAAAATACAGAACAAACTTATTACAAAAAAGATCAAAGAGAATAATGACCTTCAAGGCGTTTAGAGATATTACACAATTTTTGACAGTATTTATGGCATACACACTACTTGGAAGGCAGTTAAGCAGTCTACATTGGTAAGGTCTTGGAGAAAAAATTTACCAAAGTGGAAAATACTTTAGTAGAGAAGAGCAGAAATGAGCATCAAATGCCAAATCATGAGCAGAAATTTCTACTCATGATTTGGCCAATTTCGCCTAAATCTGTTACTAGAGGAGAAAAAGTCAATGAAGGAAACGTTGAAGAGTAGATTAATTGTGACGCCAATGATCCAGGTATTGAACACATTACAGATGAACAAATTGTGTGCCAAGCATTAGACCCAGTTTCAGAAGATAGTGAAGAAGAAGAGGAAGAAGGAGATAAAACTCAGCAGAGGATGAGCCACAACACAGCCCTAGCACATGCGGGTGGACTTATAAAATATCCCAAGGAACAGGACGATGTATCACTTTGTGACAATCAGCATTTTGCTGATAAAGAAACTACAATCGCAAATTAAGAAAAAGTGTTTTAGTACAAAAAAAAAATAATAATAATAAAAAATGCTTGACCGATTTTTTTTGTTAAAAAAATAGAGCAAAATGTAAGTAGAAATTTTTATTAGTATGTTAAATTGTATATGTAGGCCATGCTTAACTGTTAATTAAATAGTATTGCTCAAAAAGCTTTATGCGTTGATTTATATCCCCTTTTTGACCATTTTGCGGATTATCCGCTGATTCGATTAACCGCGGTTGTCTATTCCCCATTCACTGCGGATAATCGGGAGTTTACTGTATATATATATTAGTTTAACATATTAGGATACAAATGATTATTGAAATATGTATTTATTTTCAAGATTAACAACTTTTATATTATGACTTATTTTACTATCAATGAAACAAACAGATAAATAATTAACATCAATAAATTGTAATAATCAAGACACATTAATGAAAAAATGACTGAAATTTTTTAGTGGTATAGAATTCATATATAGATTTATTGTTAATTTGATAACTTTTAAATGTATAATTATTTTTTCTTAGTTTTGCCTACATACAATGAATTATAATTTTAAAACACTCTAGATAATATATATATATATGTTAAAATCTTTAAATATCAATAATTATACATATTATTAGCAGTAAAATATTGATGATTTAAATTTTACAAGTAAAAAAAAAAAAAATACTTTTAATTCATAATAATGAAATATTTATCTATTTATTTATTTATTTTATTACTTATTTATTCATTTATTTGCACTGTTTCACTTTTAGTTTCTGAGCTATTTTAAATCCTAACCTAATTCGATTATATCTATTTAAGCTTTGACCTAAATTTCTATATACAGATATCAGACATATTGACTTGTAGCAGATTAAAAAAAAATATAATAATAATTTTTGTAATTTAGGGAATTCTTTGGACATTATCTATAAAAAATACTTAATACTACTGAAACTGCAGTATACAAATTTTGTATTTGTCTATATTGGCATTTTTAATGTTGATATAAGTTTACTTTGCAGAATTAATTGAATGTCAAATCCAGTTTTCATATATTTTAGTTTTTAGAAAGCACAAACTTACCTTGCAGGTAAAAGAAACTTTAAATTTTATGAAAATCAGCAATCACTTTCATTTATAATTTCATCTATACCAAAGTAATATCACCTTTTAGAACAAATTATTAAATTTTAGAAATTATTAAATTTTAGAAAAATTTTTTTATCTTTGTAACATGCTATTTTATTTCTAAGAAAATGATATATATATATATATATTTTTTTTTTTAAATAAACAGCCAATTACAATTAATTAAATTTATATAAAAATTCAATCCACGACTCATTCACTTAAGCAGTTCTTCTGACACTCAAATGTCTTACCAGAAAATCATTTCAGAATCAAAATCAATGACTAAAAACATAGGAATGCTTCATCTATACTAATTAGTACATCTATGTTTAAAATAGATTTGCTCTTTTCATCACAATTTTATGTAAGGTAGGCATGAAAAAATCTACTCATCATTCACTAAATAAAAAAAATGAAATTGTGGTTTAAAAAATTCAACTACTAACCAGTTTTTCTCCCATAACCATCATAGGAATAAATATCATTATTTCACCATATAAAAATTAGGTGTCTCTTCAAGCAGACATAAATTAAGTCAAAAAGCAGCAAAATAATCCCACAATAATTTGGCATATATATATTTTGAAAAATAGACCTTCAAAATCAGAATTTTTGTTGATTTTCAGCAAAATAATCCCCTATTTTGAGAATATATGAGAAAGGAATTGGATTTTACAAGGACTGTTTAATCAACCAATAGAAATAGGCAAAATGTGCGGGATTAGCAAATAGGAAATTAAGAAATGGTAGTCGTGAAAAATGTAGAAAAAATTAAAAAAGTTCAGATTGAATGTAAAATTTCCAACAATTAGATGAAGGGGTGTACAGTGAATCTCACAATTAACAACGTATTTAAGATTCTTATAAATGTGAAAAAAGTTTCCAAGAAATTGAGAATTTAAAATTGTGTTTTTATTCTCAGTAATGTTTAGAAATGGCCAATTTATTGGTTTCTTGTTCTTAAACATAACTGATATATTCTTTTAAATGGAATTTAAGACTGCATTTAGTTTGACCAATACATGATAAACCACACTGCCAAAAAATATTATAAATATTTCAAGAGTTATTTACAGTATCTTTTAACTGAGAAAGGGTAAATATATTGGAAAGCGAAAATATTATTTTAAAATAACACTGTTTGAGAACTTTAGTTATGGCATAACTTGATTTAGGAAAATAGGTAAAACACAATACTGATATTAGAAGAGACAAATTTAAGAGATGAAGTATTAAGAAGCCGTAACGTTTTAATAGCTTTATCTATAATGGAAAGGTTATAACTTGTGTCAATTGTAATAGCTTTCAGATATTTGATTTCTGAGCTTAGTAAAACAGAATTGGAACAAATATTAGGAACACAGTTAACAAAAGTATAAAACAACAGCTTTTTACATATAAAATGGCAGCTTTTTATACTTTTGTTAACTGCGCCCTTACTATTTGTAAAGATTCTGTTTTACTAAGCACAGAAATCAAATATCTGAAAGTCATCGCAATTGACAGTGGTTATAACTCTTCCATTATAGATAAAGTTATTCAAAAATTACAGCTTCCTTGTACTTCATCTCTTACATCGGTCTCTTCTAATATCAGTATTGTTTTACCCTATTTTTCTAAATCAAGTTATGCCACATCTAAACTTCTCAAACAACATGATTTTAAAATATTTTTTTAATTTCTAATAAACTTACCCTTTCTCAGTTAAGAAATTCTATATATACGCATAATCATAGGGTATTTATAATATTCTTGCCAATGTGGTTTATCATATATTGGTCAAACTAAATCAATGCAGTCTTAAATTCCATTTTAAATAACATATCAGTTAAGCCCAGAAACAAAGAACTAACAAATTGGCCACTTCTAAGCATCGCTGATAGGAAAAAAAAAACAATTTTAATTTTGATACAATAATTTGCAGACCCAAATTCACACTTGAGCTAGACTTCTTTGAAGCTTTTTATGTTTCTAAGAAACTTAAAAACATTAACTGTGATTTTGCAGTATCTTCTTTGTCTGATTGTTGTAAATTTTACATTTAATCTGCACTTTCTTAATTTCTTCTAGATTTTCCATGACTATTGTTTCGTAATTTCCTATTGGCTAATCCCTCACATTCCACCTAATTTTATTGATTGATTAAACACTTATAAATTCCAATCCCTTTCTTATATAAAAGAGCACTTTTGTTTCATTTGTTTTATGCAATGATGATGGTATGCTAAAGGCTACCCCAAAACAGCTATCTGTTAATTTATTATTTCTTTTAGCATTCATGATGTTGTTTATTATTTCTGTGTTTATTGAATTACAGGCATGAGAGAGCAGAAAATTAAAAACAGAGGAAACACGCATGTTCATAAAATTAATTTTAAAAGAAAAATAACGCGTGCAGGGAATACTATACAAATGTACGTTCATAAAATTTATTTCAAATGAAAAATAATGCTCACAGGAAAAAACTATACAAAATATTTTAAAACTGACAAATTAAACTAAAAGAATAATGCACATCAACACCATAAAACATGTGTTTAAAAAAACGTTAGCTAGCAATCAACATTTAATCATTGGCTGGTGGTGGAAAATGGGAAAGAAGGGGGGGGGGGAAGTAATTCATGAGAGAAATATTAAACACAATTCTACTTCTTTATGGGTTCTAGAATATCATAAAGTAAGTTTAAAATTAATATTGTGGATGGATAAATATTCAAAAATAAAAGGCTTCCCGCAGAATGTTTGATCGGTAATGGTTAGAGATGAAAAAGGGGGGGGGGGGACAAAAAAATTACACTAGTAAGAAATATTGAATAATTCTGTTCTTTTATATATTATAGAATCTGGATAAAGCATGTTTAAAATGAATATTGACATTTATATTTTGGATGGAAAAAGATTGAGAATCTAAAATTTTTTGTGCAGCGTTTGAACACTGATCATTATTGGAGATTGATTTTAACAAAATAAAAAATCGCGGAATTAACGAAAATCGCAAAAAAAAGCGGAAAATCGCGGATCCGCGGAAAATTCTCATGCCTGGAATTAACTATATATTTAAATACATTGTGTTTTGTCAATAAGAGATATACAAAAAAAAAAAAAAGTGCAGTTTTCATCAATAGACTGCAGAAAAATAATCTTGACTGGTTTCTCTTTATTTAATAAAACATTGAGCTTGAAAATTGATGATCTTAAAATAACACTTTACAAAGTCAGCAAAATTGCAATGAACACATCATAAAAATGGATTAATTTAAAATAGACACTTAAGAAAATTCCGACAGTTCTAAATATTAAAAAAAAAAAAAAAAAAAAAAAATGAGAAAAGTAATATCTATTGCAACGATCAGATGAAAAATTTGCAAAAAAGCAGCAACTAAATTTAAAGGATTTACTGACATTGGTGATTAATTTAGAATTTCTATTGTTAAGTCTAGTATCCCATAAGAAGACTTCTTTAAAGTCTACTTGCAAATACATTAATTATACTTAATTGAAAATAAGAATAATGGTGTTAAAAGTTGAAATACTCAATCACATTAAAAGAAAAATAACATATCATGATATGTTTTCAATAAAATAAAAACTTTAACATATTTTTTTTATTTAACTAATTCAATTAAGTTTAATGAATCATTTTAAAGAAACTCAACAGCAACTTCTGTTATTACACAGTATTCTATATATGGTAAGTATACATCAAAATGCTCCATACAGAATGAAACTTAAATTCTTTTTCAAAATAATACATCATAAGAAAAACTTCACAAAATGAGTTTTTTTTTTTTTTTCAATTTTATAATATATTTCTCATTGTAGGTGCAAGAGTCATGATGGGGTAATGATTCATTAAATTAGTAAAGAAACTATAAAAAAAAAAAAAAAAATCCAAATTATGGGTGATCCTTTGAATAAAGTATTTATGTCTGATTTAAGAAAACAAAGTAATAGAAAGTATTTCTGAATTTAGAAACATTACCTTATAATTAAATTGGTATCTGTTTTACAAAGAATTTCAATCAAAGTATTATTATTACTATTATTTTCTGTATAATTAACATTTCATGCATATTTACTTAATAGAAAGTTTAAAGCACTAAATCTTGAGACTAAATTAAAATTCTTGAGACTTTTTCTTCAGTTTTTTTCAAATACAAAACATTTTTTTTTTTTTTTTTTGTCAAAAGTCAATTCAGTCTTTGAAAAATGGCAACAAGTTCAGTTTTAAGATAAAATTTCATTCCATTTCCCCTTCCATTATTTCTAAGTAATTTCTTTAATTAATTATTGCATATTACCCTATCTATCTCTTTCAAGTTAGACCAAACAGTCAAGAGGCTATTGAATTTACAATAAAAAGAAAAACATTAGTAAAATCTGCAAAATTTTTTATATATATGCCAATCACTGGAGCACCTACCCTAAATGACATTTTCATTATGAAAAAGGTTTTTGAGAAATCAATAAATTTGAAAACTCACTTCAAATTGTGTCTGATTGATGCCTCGATCAACACAAAGCTCAAACTGAAATAGATACATAATACATTAAAATGTTAATAAAACGTAAAGCAATTGGCTATAATATTAATTATATGTATATATACTTTTGCAAATAAAAGAACCTGAACCTCAAAAAAGCTAATGAATTAAAAAATATCTTACAACTTCTTGATTTGTTCTTCCATACAATCCTTCAGCAAACACAGCAACTACAAAAATATTTATAAGAAGTGATACAAATAAGGCAATGGCTGACTCGATGAAATAATATTTATTGGCTTCTTTTAATTTTTCTTTATTGCTTCTGTCAATATCTCGAGACTGCAAATAGAAATTTCATGACATAAATATATAAATAATTATAAGATAAAAAACTTTTCATATACCATGTTTTTAAATTTTCTGTCGAATTATAGCTATAGAACTACATTAGAACTTTATCAATGCACGTAAAATTTTTAAAGTGATAATGACGTCAATTTTTGGGAGATGCATAATTTAACTTTTTACAATTTTTTAACTCTCACATTTAAGTAAATGTATTCATTTTTATGTTGAAAGAAAATGAATTCGTAATTTTTTTTTTTTGGCAACAATTAAATTATAGCTAATATTTTAATGGCTATTTTTAAAGCTATTAAGAGGTTATTATTTTTATATTTTAATTAATTAAAAGAAAACTAACCGAAAATTGGGATTCGAAGTATTGTGTTGTCGCCGGGTTCTGAGCTATTCTGAGAGTTTCAAAATGTCTAGCTAGTAGGGAAAATAGTTAAAAATCGACTGCAAGATTTATACTGTACAAACAAGAATCCAAGTTAATAAAAACATGGTAAAATATTAAATTGCAATATAAATTAAGATATTTTGCAAAGTAAATGTGAAAAGTTATTCTTAAAAAAAAAAAAAAAAACATTACGACAAATTACATGATAAATTTTGCTATTTTACCATAAAAAAAATGGCTGAAAGATTAAACATACCTTAACAAGAGCAGAATGCAAAAACAAATTATGAGGCATAATGACTGCCCCAACTATCCCAACAGCTTGTTTCAAAGCTTCGCTGTCACAGCCTGTACAAGAGGGTACAAATAAGCCTTTAAGGACAGATGGTTGTGAGGGTGCTGCTGTTATGTACTATAAATACATTAAAAAAATGTCTTTTTAAATAACATTAAATGCTTCAATAATTAAGAATATAAAAAGTAATTAATAAAAGTAAATTCCTTTGTTTAAATCTACAAACATTAATTCTTATAATTTATCTAGTATTTTAACTTTTTTCCACATAATTTTTTATAACATGAAAACGAAAGTAATAACAAAGTATCAAAATGAATCTTTTAAATCAAGTGCAACATATATTTAATTGTGGTATCTCTATACATAAAAATTAACCCTAGACATATCTGTGATATATAAATCCATTTCCGCAGTTAGTCAAAATCTCAAGCAATCAATTAACATTCTACTCATATTATCAGATGGTAACTGTAAAAATTGTGCATGAAAACCTTGTAAAACCATTTGGTAATAAAAGTTTTGGTCACCAAACAACTACTTATGATTTATGACTTTTATGACTTTTAAACCCCTGACTTTTATGATTTAATGGGCTGAGCTTCTAGAATGAGCCATGGGACAGCCCATGCTGTGAACTCTAGAAATGATTGATTCAAAAATGAATAAAAGATTGATTCAAATCCAATGAAAATCTTCTCTTGTTGTTTCAATCCTCAAGTTTTGACGACTATAATTTTATATGCATGACGAGTACCTTTGACAACAGTAATTAATTATAACTAACTGCCTTAAGGGACCAGCTGGTTTGCAAGTCATGTAAATTCTGACTAAATCAAACTTCCATTTGGTGGTGTCTTTAATTTTATGTGCTGCTTTAAGCAATTCTGACCACGACAAATACAACCAGTTAGTTTATGGCTTGTGAAAATCCTAACTTGCAAATGCCTACAGAACTCTTTTCTCTTGGTAGACACCACTAGAATGTTCACATCTTATGAAAAATCCGACTGTGTAAACTCCGCCTTGCTGGTGGTCTCAACTCAATATGTTGTATGAAACACCAGACCCACTTACTACTTAAAATAAAAATATTATTAGTGAAAATAAATTGCTTATTATACCTAAAATTTCAGTTCCATTTATCATTTAAAAAAATAAATTAATGCAACCAAATATTAAATCTTGACCATAAAATCATTTCCCACAGATTTTGAAAGACATAAAATAATTTAAAAACAAAATGAAAAATTGGGCTTCATATATAATATCTTGTAAAGGTACACTTGTGTACAACACTTGGCGGATCTAGGTCACCCCTTTCTATGCCAGTTACAGAATGAATAATTACTAGCCACAGCATTAGAAAATGAATACAGTAACCGCCTCTTAATAAATTCACTGGTTAATAAAATCAGCCACTTAATCTGATCAAATTGCCATGACCGGAATCAAATCAATGCAAACTAATTTTAAAACTGCCGCATAATAAAATCAGCATCGCTGGTTAATAAACTCAAAAAAATCTCTTCAGCAGCAAAAATGTCATTTATGCACGCTAAACAATTTTTTTTTATTTTTAGTGTGATTTTTTATTTTTGAAATAAATAGAAAATAAAATACAGTAATCCCTCCGTTATTTTCCTTTGTCGAAAACTGTACATTTACAACATTCAATTTTACATTTACAACAATTAAACCCGCCCATCACTGTCTTGTTAATAATTTTAAGGGATGCATTCTTCAAAGCACGGTAATAACTTACAAATTTGATTTGATTTGCAAGTGATTTTTTTAATAATGTTTAATTAAAAGACAGTTTTTAGTTCTCATTCTGAAACAACTAAGCAGCAAGAAGCGCATCGGAATTTGGGATGTACTTAATTCACTTATTTTGAAGGAACAATCAAATAATTGGTATCTGTTAAAAATTAATTAATATTGTTTATTAGTACCATTATTTGATACATTTTATAATTTCTTTCCAAATTCAGGTAAATAATACATTTTTCTTGAGGGCAGAAACGTTCACCGGATATAAAAATCAGCCGCTTAATAAAATCACTTTTGTTCAGAACAAATGTGATTTTAATAAGCGGCGAGTACTGTATTCCTTTCATTTTAATAATCTGAAGCACTTCTGCAAATGCAAACATTACTAACTTTTAACAAACAAGAATGTTTTGAACTTTTAAGTATTATGGAAAAATAAAATTAAAAAAACTATATGTAATGCTTTACAAAACTTTATGTTTGACACATTCAGTGAATAAAAAAATAATATACAAAAATATAGATATATATTACTCTAAATCATTTTATATGCTTTTGAAAAAAAGAGAGAGAAATTATTCTTTTATTCACTAAAATATTTAAGTAGCTTATTTTATTATTATTATTATTATTATTTAAGCAAATACATATAAAGTACATTATAATGTAAATAATGGCAATATAGAGTACCATATTCACTTTACTAACTGACCTCATACCCAAATGTGATTGCCATCACAGTAATTAAAAATCCAAAAAAGGCTTCTAGCTTCCTCAGGCCATACTTATCCAAGAGAAGGAATGTAAAGGTATCGGCTATAGTTATCAAAACACCTGCATACAATGGTATACTAAAAAATAATTAAATTAGTGAGGCATAACAAAGACAATGTAAAGATTTTTCAATAACAAAAAGATAAAGTGTGATCTTTTACTTTATAATATCATAACAGTTTTAAATGAAAGTGTTGTGTAGGGAATAAGGCCAATATTTTATGCATGAAACCTAGACTTGGGTGAGATGTTCTCTGTAGAAGTCTTTCTAAGGTGTCCTAACCAGTATTTACTTCAGTTTTGCAGAAAAATTACAAAAATCTCTACACGGCTAGGCTGACAAATGTGACCTGAGTTCAAACCCGGCTCCTCCTGTCTACCACTTTTGAGAGCAGAACCTCTCAGCCATTGGTGGGACATATTTAATTTACAAACACTGATACAACAGCATTTTAAGTTGTAATACATTTAGATATCAACATTTTCCTTTATTTTTTTATACTGCAAAAGCACCCCCTCTTCTTTTTACATGAATTTCATTTGTACTTAAAAAATACCGAATAAATGTCCCCTAATGTTCAGTGGCAGGCTCAATCTGAATATGTGACAGCTCTTCATGTTATTTATTTCTTTTAGAACATTTGCCTTTGTAGATATAAATACTGGCTGGTATTACAGTAAATTGGACATCATTATTTGAAAATGGAAACCATAAACTTCCTAAAATAACATTGAATATTTTTAAACAATTTATTAGAAGGGAGAAAAAAAAAAAAAAGAGTTTTCCCCGATTAGTTTAATTAACCGAGAGTTTACTGGATTTAATTTGTT
Organism: Salticus scenicus; assembly: GCA_963930645.1. Classification (NCBI taxonomy): domain Eukaryota; kingdom Metazoa; phylum Arthropoda; class Arachnida; order Araneae; family Salticidae; genus Salticus; species Salticus scenicus. Next base: position 32,208,470 of record OZ005652.1, on the reverse strand, counting down.
TTAATCATCATAATATTGGGTTGTTCGATAAATAATGTCATTTTTTTACATGTTTTTCAAAGTGAATTTATTTATATTAACAAAAAACATTAATCAATGATATATTGACCATTTTGTTGGATGACCTTTTGCCATCTTTTGGTAAGTTAAAAAATTCCACGTTCGAAGAAGCCTAGGTTTTTAGAAGGGAAGGTTTTAAAAAACGACATTATTTATCAAACAACCCAATATATATATATATGTTTTGTTTTAAAATCATTTTTATGCCACTTAATTTTAGCAGGAAAATATAATCAATTTCTATATTTTTTCATATTTTCACCTTTTATCTGCTCCCTCCCCAAATATACTTGATATTTCTTGAACAGTATTTTATAGTAATATTACGTTAAATTCAGAAATCCTAAAAAGTATTAAAATCCGAATAAACTACTACGTTAGAAACACCAAAAGAAAAATATTTGCGATGCATACAGCTGTTTCGGTACACTTAAGGATACCGAAACAGCTGTATGCATCGCAAATATTTTTCTTTTGGCGTTTCTGACGTAGTAGTTTATTCGGACTGAAGACGGTACACTTAAGGCTACCGAAACAGTTGTATGCATCGCAAATATTTTTCTTCTGGCGCTTCTGACGTAGCAGTTTATTCGGGTTTTAATATTCCAACGCCAAGTCTCCTGTTATTATATCCTAAAAAGTACTTTGAATAAGAAACTGAATTAATTTTTATTTATTTTTTCTTGCCAAAATATATTTTTTTTAATAACATAATTTTTGTGAAGAGTATTTTTTTTTTTTTAAGCTCAATGTTATTTTAGTAAAAACAAACTGAAATTAATTCACAATTTAATATTAAAGGTACTCTTTTATGATTACTGAACATATTGTAATACAGTAAAGCACCACATCTTTCAAGGGACTGACTTAAAAAGATGTGTAAATGAAAAAAAATGTATAATCGAAAGTAAAAAAAAAACTAGTTGGCATAGGTGGACTCTGCTCAGTTCCCCATCATATTTATGTTCTCATAAATTTCTAGTGCGAGACATATTATAATCATGTTAAAAGAAATGAATTTGACCAAAGCTTCATATAGTGACAGAATGAAATCCCCGCCTATTAGGCTATCCATCGTTAACTTCGATCTATATATCTTATTCTAATCTATTAATTTATTTTATCGGCGTCAATTCCGTTGTTTAGTTTTCATGCTACTGTTTCCAATGCAATATTCCTCAAAATTCATATTTATATGAAAAATTTACAATTTCGCTATGTTCATAAAATCAAACGTAATTTTGAAGTTGTCTAATGTATTTAGGATCCTCAAAATGGAAGTTTATGCTCAATTTTGCCTTATTCTGACATGTTAAGTAAATCGTAAATTCCAAATAACTTACGAATTTTTTAAATTGGAAAAATTATAGTCTATGATATTCATGCCAGTATCCTAAATAATATTTCAAAAGTGGTCTGACATCTTTATGATGAAAATATCCCTCAAGATTGACGTTTACGTGAAATTTTCTCTATTCTGCCATGTTAAGAAATTCGTAAATTTCCAATAACTTACGAAATCTTTATATTGGAAAATTCATAGTCATTAATATTCATGCCAGTGTCTTAAATAATATTTCAAAAGAAGTCTGACATCTTTACGATGAAAATATCTCTAAAAATTGACGTTTATGTGAAATTTTGCCCTATACTGCCATGTTAAGAAATTCGTAAATTTCCAATAACTTGCGAAATTTTCAAAGTAGCATATTTATAGTTACTTATGTTCATTCGGGCATCAAAACGGATATTTTAAAACTGGTCTGACATTTTTACAGTAAAAAGTTTCCATTTAATGCACGTTTAAGTGAATTTTTGTCCTATTCTCCAATGTTAAGAAAATCGTAAATTTCTAATAACTTACGAAGTTTTAAAATTCGAATGTTGCAAATGAATAGGGTTCTTGCCAGTGTCGAAAGTAATATTTTAAAACTGATCTGACCTCTCTGCGACAATTTGTTTTTGAGATATCGTGTACACAGACTAACAAACTAACGGACTAACACACTAACAGACAGACACCAGAGAAATTTTGTCATTTTCGGATTCCTCACACCTGAAAACGTGTAGAAAAGTCAAAAAACCGAGGTCGAAAATTTTCACGATTACCTAAGTTCCCCATACCTATAGTATGATGGGGAACTAATAAGACTTTGATTACTACAAATTTAATGGCACTGAAGCAAAATTCATGTGAAAATACTAATTAACAAAGTTTTTTAAATATTATTTTAAAGTAGAACTTAAAGATAATTATTAAAGAAAAAAAAAAAAATTAAAGTATTTATTATAAAAAGTGAGGAAAATCATATCATTGATGTATGAGTTGAATACTAATTATATACCTCATATCTTAAGTATTAATTGTAGATATTGCGTATTTTTAATAATAAATATTTTACCCCTAACAACACACTCATCCTTAATACATCTTGAGGATGACCGTCTTTAAATCCTCTGGCTATCCTGAAGGTGTCCTGAGGAGACGATGTGCTGTTAGGGATGAGATTAATATCCATGATTAAGAGGAAGGTAGTCCTCAGCAGCTCACTGAGAACTCGGCACATCGACCAGAGGTCTATTGTACCCAAAACATATATCCATACAGGTAATTATTTAACCCATTTTTGGCCAAAGATGTGCAAACACGCCATTTCAACAAATATTTTTTTATTAACACTCTGACGTATATTTTTCTGCTATTTTTAAGGGTTCTGAAGACATCTTTAAAATATTAGTAATTCAACTGGAGCAAACAATTTCTGTTGAGAAATTTTCAAAATATGCTAGTTTTCTAACATGAAATGATTATTGACAAAATCGACTTTTTGAAAATATATAATTATTCCACTTGAGACTAATAATATGTTTTTATAATGGATTAAAGTTGCACGTTCTCTAAATAAAATAAAAATAAAATAAATGTCATAAAAAACTTAATAATTTTTATCTAAATTTATATTTTATTTAAATATGCATCATTTTATTTCTTAAAATAAAATATATTGTTCATGCATGAAACTTTTTTGTGCGTTAATGAATGTAATTTAAGCATATTTCAATGAAAGGAATACCACATTTTTCTATGCTTGGCCTAAAATGGGTTAATTACATCAAAAAATCTTTAATACTCACCTGACGTACTAATTATCTGTGAGTGTGAATAACTGCATTGTGTAATTGAACTGAGTTCACTAAACATGTTTTTCTTTGAGTTTTTACAAATAAAATAAGTATGTAGTTTTTCAAGGCAGTCCATTACGTCTTTATAGGAAGGTGGAGTCATAATATCGATATTGCAGTTCACATACTCATCAAAATTTATATTTAGAACGAAAAAATAATGATTGGTGACCCAAGTTAAAATTCTTGCTGGTATTTGTTTGCTAGTCTAACATTAAATGCTGTATCCCAGCATGTAAAATAGCATAAAATACCAAAATTATTTGCTGGTTCCACCAAAATTACCAGCAAGTCATGGTGTGTATTGGCACAGTTTATTGCTTGTCCAGCATACATATTCCAGCTTCTGTTGCTTGAATAGTATGTTGCTGGTCCAGCAGTAATTATGACTACTATTTGCTTGAAATTTCTGTTATACTAGCAGTAATTCACAACCAACAGATGCTTTTTTGTTGCTATTTTCTCACTTCTCACTGGCATCTAGCATGCCATGCTATTTCTACTTAAGCTGCCGACATAACATATTACGCTGGCAAGCATAGAAAAGCACATAATAGCTTGTTAAGGTACATACCTCTCCAGGCTTTGGAAAAGCTTAAACAACAAATAAGCATAAAATGCTTGTATATAGCTTGTCGTGCTATTGCTGTGTAAGCTAGCTAATATAGCATTTTATGCTGGCTAGCATTATAAAGCATATAACAGCATGAAAATCTAGCAGACAAAGCAAAACATAGCAATAACTAGCCTATTTTCTTTGCTTGTACTAGCATGGATTTTAACTTGGGGAAGAAATCTTGCAAATTTTAGAAAAGTGAAAAAGACGCATAACCAATACTGAGCAGTGTAAAAAAAGAAACGTTTTTCCATTAAAATGAATAGGAATGAATTGGGATTTCACTGAAAGAATATATAAATGTACAAGACGTATAAACAGTGTTTTACTGTATTATGAGAAAAAAAAAAAAAAAAAAAATTCACTCTCAAGGTTTAGGGGCTCAAAAATTTAAAGGGGTTTAAAACCTGAACAGTGGTAGTGATTAAAATTTAAAGTAAGACTAAAATGTGAAAAACAATTTCAATTTAATAGGTGATTAAAATTGAAAATAAAACCTTTTTTTTTTTTTTTTCACCGACTTCAAGAACATTTCTCAGTAATTAAATAAGAATTTTAATTCAATCTATTTAATCAAGTCTTTGTAAGAAAAATCAAATGAACTAATTAATTTTTTTCATGATCTCACTGGGCTAATTTATTTCTTAATTATAATCTGATTATTTTTATGTAATGTTGCACATTGATTGATGTATCAAAGAATAATATATATTCTCTTAGTTACATTACTTAGACAGTCGTTAATGACTCAGTACATAACTCTAGTATAATGTAAAAAAACACTAAACTAAACCTTAGTTTTATCATATTTACTATTATTATTATTATTATGCATTTCAAAACACCATAGGTGCACTATAACAAGAGCACATCAAACTTAAATCCACCTATGACAGTATACAGATAGAGATTTTTAAACAGATTTTAATTTTTATTAATAAAATATAAAAATTAAATAAAACAAGTGCATAAAATAATTAAGAATATTTCAAGAGACAATTACAGAAGTCATTACCCTCCACTTGAAAGTAGATAAAATGCAATAGCAGTTCCTATAACCTCTTGCATGTCAGATCCAATAATTGCAATTTCTACCATGATCCACAGTAAATAGCGTGGTACAGCAGGAAACATTCTTTGGCAAACTTCAGCCAAATGGAGACCGGTGACTGTTCCTAACCTTGCAGCAAGTCTTTGCATTAAAAGTCCAAGAAACGTGGCCCACATAAGTACCCATAGTAGCTTGAAGTTAGCTTTCACGCCAGATTGGAGATCAGATTCAATGTTGCCGGGATCTAAGTATGCGATGCTCATCAAAAAACCTGGACCTGTAAAGGCCCACAATTTGCGAAAACTGAATCCATACTGAAATAAATAAATAATCATAGGTAAATGTAAATATTGCTACATTTGTTAATAAAACAAACTCAAACATTTTAATTTAAAAAGAAGTTTTAAAAATGTTAAACAACACTTTTTTTTGTCTTCTTTTGTAAGTAACTTTTAAACTGATATTAATTTTTCTCAAAAGCAAATTTTGGAAGAAAGGAAAAATTTTAATGATTTCAGAAACTAAAATTAAATGAGATATGATGTCAAGGGGATTCTCTTCTTATCATTGTTCAAAGCCAAAACCAATGTTACTCTATGGGGAATTTCGCTCAATAACTTATAAATGGGAAATTTATAACTCATAGCTAAAACATATTATTAAACTTCGTTTTCCCATCCAGAAATTTTTTAAAAAATTATTTTGATGTTGTAAAATGCAAAATTTCCATTGGTAAAAATTCACACTTTACACCTTCAAAATAAAACATTAACCCTACAAGGCACCCAGTTCCATATGTGGAACACCAACTTTAATCGTTCCTATAGCTATAAAACTATTAGTAGCGACATCTCTTGACATCTTGATAGAAGCTACTGACATTTAGCAATGTAGTAATATGAATCTTTACCTAAAGATGTCGTTCGTGTTTTTGTTATAGTGCACTCAGTGTGAAATTTGAATGAAAGTGATATGTTAGTCGTTTGTCTGAATTCAAAAATAAAAAAAGAATAGTTATTGAACAGTTTTGACTCGAAAAAAAAAAAAAAAAAAAATACTGTGTGTTATAACGAAGTGTATATTTTGCAGAGGTAAGTTTTTTTTTTTTATATTACAATAGTAAGTGTATTAGTAAATCATATATTTATGTATGTTCCACATACAGTACGTTGAGCTAAAAAGTTGATTTTTCCGTAAAATATGGTTTTATTTTTATAAGTTTTTCCTATCTTCTGATCACTAATTACAACCTATATATTTTTGTTGCACACTAAAAAAAAATTGAACCTTGTAGGGTTAAAAATAAAATAAATAAACTTTTAGAAAAGATAACCAATTTAACAGTTGTGAATTTTCTAAATGTTAAAAAGGAATTAAAAAATATCTGTTAATAAATGAGTTATAATGGGCCAAAATTCCCTATAGAGTAACATTTGGCTTCCAGTGACAACAATTAGAATGAGTTTACAAGTAGATGAAGTGTCCAATATTTTCAAAAATTAATTCCAAGTTTTTATTTAATTTATCAGCTTGCTTATATTAAATTTATACTCTTTTTAAAAGGTAAGCCTCTCAATTTCTCATTAAAAATATAAATGAAACATTGAAAAATGAAAAGAATAATATTTCTATTTCATTTTATGTGTTATTTAAGTTCTGGTAAATTTGATATTTACACATATCTAGTAAACCAATAATTGATGAAGATTTTGCACTAAATTATTTACATAAATAACCAAGTTTAAATTTTATTTTAGTACTTGTATTTCATAATTTTAATAAAAACAGTTAAAGTTAAATAAATTAGAGAAAATATGAACTATTTGTGACAAAGTTTGTTTATATATGTCTAACTAAATTTAAGTTAGATTTCATTACTTGAATTAATTATTTTAATAGAAAGCACAGCTTAATTTTAAATAAATATATTTTTTTAATTATTAGTTAAATATCATGCCATTTGGCCACTATCTTTGATATGACAAAAATGGTGAACTGGATAATACATAATTACTGTAAATTTTTAAATACAACCCCAACAATAATCCTTTTTCTCCACAACATTTTTTTTTTTTTTTTTTAACTTTCTTCTATATTCAATAGAAGAAAGTATTGGATTTGTAAAAATTTTCGACCTCAGGTTTTTGATGGATTTACACGTTTTGAGAGCTGTAGAACACGATTTGACCATTTTTTGAAAATGTCTGTCTGTGTGTGTGTGTGTGTGACAAAATTTTGTGATAACTGTATCTCAGGAACTACTGCACAGAATTTCATACACGTTGGTATGTAGTTGCACCTTGACATAAATTAGTGCCTATCAACTTTTGGTAAAAATTGTCTTACAAGTTGCATTGCCATCCTGCTTTTTCTAAATTTTTAACATGGTGATATAGGAAAAAATTTTGTATAAATGTGCATAAAGAGAATTATTTTTTAGTAATCATTATGAAATTTACAAAAATTATTTATAATAGAGATAGTCAACTGGGAAAAATTTTTGTATGTGTAGGAGCCTCGCCACCCCCCTGGAGGGAAAGTCCCCCCTCGAGGGGAGTAAATTTTCAAGATGGGTATCTTTCGAAAGGTCTCGTCAATGCCTTTAAAACGAATGGTTGAACTATAAATCTGTGATAATTTAAAACAAAGTTATCGATTTTTTTTTACTTTTAACAAAAAAAAACTTAGAAAAAAAAAATCGTATTTTTTTTTATCGAAATTTAATCAAACTTGGTATTTAGTTGGCCCCTGACAAACTGGTGCTGATTAGATTTGGGGATCAATCGCTCAACAGGTGGCGCTGTGATCGTATTTTTTCTAAATTTTTAACATGGCAGTATAGGACAAAATTCCGTATAAATGTACATAATGAGAGTTATTCTTAACCTGTGATTGTAAAATTAATGTGAATTATTGATAATAGTAATAGTTAATTAGTAAAAAAAAATTGTACATCTAGGGGCATCGCTTCCCCCCCTAAGGGGAAGTACCCCCGGGGGGGAGTAAATTTTCAAGATGGGTATCTTTCGAAAGGTCTCCTTAATACCTTTAAAATGAATGGTTGATAATTTAAAACAAAGTTATCGATTTTTTTTTACTTTTAACGAAAAAAAAAAACTTGGAAAAAAATTGTAATTTTTTTTTTTTTATTGAGTGAATTTGTATAGGAAAATATAGAAGAAAGTCTTGTGGTGGCCACAACATACTAGTTTTTTTTTTTTTTTTTTTTTTTTTTTTTTTTCATTTAATACAACTGTATCTTATTCAATTATTAAAAAAAAAAAAAAAAAAATTAAAAAGTAATATAAATACACAATGAAACCATTTATCCGGATTCATTTTCAATTGACTAATTTCTAATTTTTTACTGGTTTATTTATTTATTGTTTATTTTAGCTTAAAATGTCACAAATTATGGCTTTTTTAAAGTCAAGGATTAATTAAAAAAAAAAAAAAACAGGATTTATGGAAAAGAAAACTGATAATATAGCTGAACCTTGTTAACGTGAGTCTCAAAGGGGAAAAAAATTGTTCATGTTATCAGTAGTTCATAGTCATACTATCAGTAACTAATCTTCATACAACTAAACTAATATTTATTTTGATAGGGATTGTGGAAACAGTTCAAGTTAAAAGTAATTCATGTTAAGCGTGTTCTCATTAACGAGATTCGACTGTATATTTAAAGAAATTTTTTTTAAACAGTTGGTTTAATGTAAACTTTTTTGTGATACATAAAAAAAAAAAAACATAGACTTTAAAAATTTATGAATATTGCCTTTTTATGGATATAAATAAAGTACAAACTTTTGTGAAAAGTAAAAAAAGAATCTGCCTCAATTCCTTCACAGTAAGCAGTATTTAATATTTTTAAATCATCGGCTAATCAGAATTGATTTTTGAAGCATTTGGATCAGGGTTGGCAAGTTTCTTCCAAGGCGGAAAAAACCGGCTGGAAGAAATAGGTTTCTTCCAAGTGGAAGAAATGGAAGAAACTGTTTTTCTTGTAAATTTATCCTATTAATTGCAGATCTGTAAGATACAATGGATGCATTTGTCTTATAAATAACTTTAATTATACCTATAAAAATTTAATTACATATTTAATTAATAATTATGAGATTTTTACCGAAGTGATCTTCGGTATCTGATAATCACGTTCCAAAATACTCAAAATCCAGTAAAAAAAATCAATTTCAATTTTAAAAGCGTAAAGTTTTATAATTTATTATTTAGATAATTTTATTTCTTTAACTGGTAATAAATAATAGTTTGTATCACTTGCTTATACTTTCTGATAAAACAGCTCTTAACAAACATTCAGTTAATTAAAAGAGCCAGGATTCAATAATTACTGTATTACAAAATGTCATCAAAAACTTCATTTTCCTAATACAGTACAGTAAAAAAGAAATTTATATCTCATATTTCAAATAAATTCACATTTCTCACATTTTTACTTTTTTTAATAAAATGTTTAGCTTAATCCTTGCTTTGAAACACAACTTGGGAGGGGGGGGGGGGAATATTCTTGTATTTATTATCCTGCAATTCATACAGACTAGTGCTTAAAACAAATCACTATTACATCAATGTTTAACAAAATTAATCAGTGATGAATATTATTTCCGAACTTTCAAAAATATTTAGTTTCATATTTTTTTTAATATGTTTGTTTACATTTTATAGGTACCTATTATTTGAATATGCTTAAATTATTTATCATATATGAATGTGATTTATTAGTTTTATTAAATTTGAAGAAATACTTTATTCTAAAATTTATTAGAAATCGTCTTTCCATTCTGATGTCTATTCTCATGAATTAATAATAACTGACTCTGTATCTGTCAAAGAAAACTCTGTATCTGTCTACAAATTCCTATAATCCGCACAACCTCTAGACAAAATTTATGAGTTAGAGGGAGTTAAAAACTGTAAAACAAATGAAATGTTTTTTAGAGTAGTTCAATACTGCACTTTATTTTTCAACTTAAAATAAATAAATACAAACTATGCTTTTTTTTTTTTAATCCTAGAGAACTTCTAGAAGAGTTTAAAAGTAGGTATATTACTTATTGATACAGTTTACCAGCTTCGAGTTTATACAAAAAATTGTATCCTTTAAAAAAAAAAAGTGCAAATATTATGGTTAATTCCGTAATTATTATCACTTGTACTGTCTGAATATATACTAATATGAGATAGTATATATGCAAAAAGTTCTAAAAATATCAGCATTGAAAAGTAAAAACCCATCACCTATATATATTTAGTGTTTGTTATAAAATAACTTATTTTTCTAACAATATATTTAATATTAATTGGATTATAGTTTAGATTTGACATTATATTTATGCTTTGAGTTTATATAGTTCATAAATTTTAATTTTGAACATCTGTTTTGTCTTCTGGTTAGTTTCTTCCAGTTTCTTTCGGTTTTTTCCAGTTTCTTCCACTGTCCTGGAAGAAACTAGTTTCTTCCGGAAGAAACCCAACCCTGATTTGGATTAGGGCTAATTTTGAATTTTCTGTAAAGTTATTAAGCTTTCAAGAGATCCATATACATTTCCAGTCCTGCTTAATATTTTATTTTTATTGAAAATGATTTATTTTTTTATTTTTCAGATAAATTACAAGTGTAAATTTGATTATTTTTTTATTATTTTAAATCAGACAGAGACAAAAGCAGAAAAATATGTACAGTACACTCTCAAAAATCTGCACAGCTTAAAACGGAGTGTTTTGCAGATTTCTGAATTTTGCAGATTTTAGAGTAATTTCTTTTATTTACATCTTAAAACCTCATTTGATTAGAAAATCTTTAAGAAACAATTTATATGTTATACATACAATGCTGAAATAAAGTGTGCCTATTAAAAGTACAAATATTTCATGAAATTTTAATTTAATGAACAATTTTTATACATTCTATTAGAGTTGCAAATTATCTAGATTTTTGAAAAGTCTGATCAATAGTAGTTTAAGTAAGAATATTCATACATATTTATTTTCTTATAACCTGCAAAAAAGTCAGTAATTCTTAGTCAATCACATAAGTTTGTGCTATGAGAAAATGTGAATATTTATCTTCATGAGAGAAAATCTTTCATGAAAACTGTCTTTCTCCTTCTTCCTCTAAATTAATATCAATTATTTTTTTATAATTGTATATAATTACACTTATCATTTCCTCCTCTGTAATATGCTGAGTGATTGGTCATTCATCAGCACCAGTTAATAACTGATTTATCTCCCAATACAGCTGAATTTTTGCAATCCACTAATGAACAAATCAGTTGTGACAATGTTTGTTTACATTGTAAATGATATGCGGATTTTAGAGAATTGTGGATTTTAGGGTTGCGGATTTTTGAGAGTTGACTGTATTCTACAAGTCTAAATAATGGTTGTTACTTTGATGAGCAACTAGTTATCAGAAAAACCAGTTAACCATAAACATCTTATAGCAACTGTACCGGATAATTAGTTCCATGCTATATAATATCAAATTTTTTTTTTAGTAACTTCACTAAAAACTTACAGTTTCAGATTCAGGAATTTCTACTCTTTCTTGGAAATAAGTATCTAAATCTTTCTTTTGCAAAGTTGTTTCTTCATCAGCTCTTTGGATTTCTACAGTAGGTTCTGCAGAAGTATATCTTACTATATTAGAACAATCAGAATTACTATTCATAGCTGAATACATTATAAAATTAATAAAAAGAAATAATGAAAGAACCATTAATCCGTTAGTAGTGGCTGTAGACAGCGCCACCTACTACAGATTGCGCAGTTTTTATTTAACTTTCACCAATAATTTTAAGAAGTGATGTGATCGACTTTTCTTCGCATTTTATATATATCAAATGCCACATCTAAAAATTTTTGGTGGCAATTGAATAAAAAAAATCTGGAAAAACTGAAGGATGGGCGGCAAATCGACCAACTAGCGACTACTAACGGGTTAAACAAAAAAGAGAAATGTATTCTTTGGAGTATTTAGCAAAGAGTGATACCTCTCATGATTCTGAGGAACCTTCCGTTCACGAGCAGATGTGATAATTTTTAATTTTTTTTATGTATAAAGAAATGGAGCAGGTGTTTTCCAGTTTTGATACCACATGAAATTATTTTACATAATTATTTATTTACTTCATTACTAAAATATTTTGATAGATTTAATTTAACGTTTATATCTATTATTATAATGCTAAAACTTTTCATTTATTATTATTATGAGAACAGTGTGCTGATCCAATCAAAAATTGGGGACTCTTTGCTGCCCTTTTACAAAATTCTAATTCATAAAAACAACCTTTTCACAAAATTTCCATTTAGAAAAATGATCTTTTTTGGAGAAATTTACCGAATTTTCAGTATTACTTTAAATGATTGTCAATACAGGGTTCAAAGAATAGAAACACTACTAACTTGATATTAAACGGCATATAGAGTGGCTGTTAAAACAAAAGGTTTTATACGATAATTTTTTTACAAAAATAAATTAAAAATTTCATAAAAATCCCTACCTCCCCCCCCCCCCCCAAAAAAAAAAAAAAAAAAAAAACTGGATCAGCCTATGAAGAAAGTGTTATATGTAAATTAATTATTATAGCGAATTTCATGCTTAACGAGTACAGAATTTTAAAACAAATTAGTAGGTAAGGTACAACTATTTGAACTTTTAAAATTTGTTTTTGTGCATTTAAGAAGGTTTCTTACAATTCCACTGCCTTTATTATATTTTTAAAAAATTATATTCATAGCAGAGAATAAATCAAATTAAAGGTGCAGAACAATTAGAGGGGAGGATCACTTGTACAATTGATTGAGATATGGAGGGTCATTGTACCAAAATTAAAGTTATGCTTACATATAATTAATTATCTTTTTACTCAATTTTCCATTTATAATAAGAAAAATAATCCTATTATTTTCATAAATTATATTTATAAATAATTAATAAATAAAAACAGTTGAAGATACATTATAATAGCAGCCCCATGGGGCACTATTAAAGGGAAGTAGTATAAAAGCAGAAGATAGTCCAGAACAAATTTTATGCCGCTTTGAAGAACTTTTACAAAATCAACTTTCAGCAAAGAGGCATTTTTACAAAGTCAATTCTCAGCAATGAAGCCCCACACTGCAAAATTCTATGAGATTCATTACATCAAGCACATTATAAATACCCTCAGTTTAGATATTTACTTAAAGCAATTCCGAATATCCAAATAAATATCTACTTTTATTTACCCTACACTAATTTACCTACCCCACATATATACTTATTTTAGAATTGTTGCTTTTTTTTTTTTTATGAATTTCAAAATTAAATAAACTGTTTTGTGCATTTCAATTGATTGTTCAGAGCAGTTTTAATTTTCATAAACTTACTTGATTATTCATTTTAGATAAAGTGGAGTGGAAGGCTGATTTTTTTTTTTTTTTTTAATATCAACTATATGAAAAATACCAGAGCCGGGAATTGAACCTGTACCTTCCACTTAACATATGGTTGCTCTACCACTGAGCTACCCTTGCTGATAACTAGCTCGGCATTTCTCACATAATATCCGTTGGCAAGGTTATTATGTGAGAAATGCTAGGCTGGTTATCAGCAAGGGTAGCTGTAGTAGAGCAACTGTACATTAAGCGGAAGGCCCAGGTTCGATTCCCGGCTCTGGTATTTTTCACATAGTCGGTATAAAAATCAATCTTCCACTCCACTTTATCTAAAATGAATTTTCATGGTGGATGAATTTCCAAATAAAATTTCATTACTTGATTATTTTATAAATTCACAAATTTTGAACCATTTTAAGAAACCTGTAAAGGTACTTGTACTAGCACTCCCAGTAAGCAGCAGAAACAATGCAGCATAGCAGCAAGGCTGCAGATTGTCTGAAGTTCTGCAGATTAATTTATCATCTCAAAAAGAAATACCAGGCTTAAAAATACAAACATTTATAATTTACATTATGTCTCTAGATTACTGTACTTGAAGTATATTTTCAATTTATTTGTTAGTACACCGAAAATTTACATAATTTACACCAGTAATTACTTCTTGTGTTATCATACTTGGTCCATCATTTCTGCAACACAGACAAATTTTGTTTTACTGCAGAAAGATATAGAAATTTCTGCTACTGCTATTAGTTATAGTGCTAGTAGCACTATAACTAAATTCTATTACAATAGTCAGGGGTCCATCCAGACTTTTATTTTTGTGAAAAATAAAATTTGTGAAATTTTTATTTAAAAAAAAAAAAATATATATGTATAGTATATCATTGTGCAAAAACTTCCACTTTAGCAGTCCCTTTATATAATGTTTAATAACTAGTGTTTCATTGAACCAAGTACAGGTAATTATTTGAAATAACATTGAAAACATGAAAAAATATTTAAAAAATCATTTTTTTTTTTTTTTTTTTTTTTATGAAACAAAATTTTGTGAAAGAGCTATTTTCATGAATTGGAATTTTGTGAAGGGGACCATTTTATAATATAGAGTATTGTGAAGAGACAGCAAAAAGACCCCAATTTTTGTCTGGATTGATGCCTGGTAGTATACTAATAGCTATGGTACTAGTACTATAAAGTTACCATAAAAAGTACTTACAGACTCATGGAGATGTAATAAAAAGAAATGTACTCAACTGAAGTTCACCCAACTTTTGTACAATAATTATTATTAAAACATTTATTAAGTTTGCAATAAAAATAAAAACGACACAATAAAATCACACAAAGAAAATTCTTTCAGAAAAGCTATATTTTTAACAAAAATAATAACAAAGTAACAAGAAATTTTAAATTTTGTCTTTCATACCATTATTTTCAGATGTGTTTGTTGTATCTTGAAATCTGCTATCCATAGTGAATCTGAAAAATAATATTAACAATATGTAATGTATACTCTCATGTAATCTTAAGAAACTAGTTTAGCATCAGTTGACACACCAATGAAAATGAAACATATATAGTTAAAATTAAAAAAATCCTTTTAAAAATATAATTTTACAAGAAATAGGTCACTATATATTAAACTAATTACACAAGGGAAAAAAAATGTTAGTTTTGACATTTTATTTAAAATAGAGTTGATTCTTTAACTTTTTTTGAAATACACATACTTTAAAAATATTCAGCTTAATTTTAATATACATACATAAGAGGGAAAAAAAATACCTTTTGTACTTAACTAGGAAATCTGGAAGAACAATTTAAGAGATGCAATGGAAGATTTAATGATCTTAGATTGAGTTCATATTTGAAGAGCATCCATATGATCCAGCAGCCAGCAACTGTCAAAAGGAAAGGATCAGGGTGAGCACAGTATCACATCACCAACAACCTCAAATTATCATTCTAAACTAGAGGCGTGCTGTCGTGATATCAGAGTCACGACGTCTCATGTCATGTGTACAAGCAGAAATGACGTAAGGGATTGTTATGAAAACTTTTATTTTTCCGATGGATTGGTTGGGAGAAGGTTATTTATTAACGGGAAGAGCGAAGTGAAAGAAAGGAATCCTGGAGGTTAGTTTATAGGGCAGTTCCTTGTTTGTAAACAAACATCTCAACTTTTATGAGTGGTTGGCAAAAAGGCTTGGGAAAAGCATAGCAGTACAGAGATTACCAACGGAAAATCAATGGTGGGCGGGGCGCGGGAAAGTCGAGCGCGCTTTTTTGCCAACCACCAGACGTCACGAGGAAATGCTCTATTAGGAGACGTAAACATTGAGCCGGTTCAAGAAAGGGCACGTGATATTATTCGCAGTCAAGTTTGGGAGATAAACAGCGTTGTTTTGGTGGAGGTGGATATAACAGTGTTTTGCCACTCTACCCATAACTTGACACGCGAGTGATAGATTGATAACACATATACATCAGATTTGTATGCTCGACTGTCGACTCGAAGCCCGCTTGTATTCGTCAGATAAAGACAGATAGCACCAGGGCCCGACTTAGGCTACCTGGAGCCCCGGGGCAAGCTTACTCTAGGGAGGGGGGCCTTTCTGTGGAATAAAATGTCTTTAGGTTGCAGAATTTCTGCATACGCTTATGGGGAGACGCCCTTCAAAAAGGGGGGGGCAGGGCAGCTGTCCTGCATGCCCTGGTGTATGTCAGGGTCTGGATAGCACAAGACAGAATTACAATACGAAGAATTGGAAAAACATCCAGGGCCAGCACGGGAATCGAACCCGCTCTCGGCCACGGAGAGCCCGCGAGTGACAAAAAGAATTTTTCTTAATATTAAATTTTCATTTTCTTCTTTGAATAAACAACAACAACAAACAAAAAAAATAAATAAAAATATAAATTAAAATTAAAAAAATTCTGACTTTTTTTTAAACAGTTAAAATTTAGAAATATATATCCGCGATTGTAATGAAATGCTCGCCCTCTGGTGGGCTAAGGTGAAATTATCACAGCACTGCATATCATCATATTATGCAATCGATTTTTCATGATGTAATAGCGGAGAAAGAACAATAATTAATACACGTGGCTATTATATTTACTAACAACTGCAGTTCAGAGAGCGCCATCTATCGATCATTACAAACGCGGATATATATGTATTTAACTTTGTGAAATGTAAAAATTTATAAATTTGCAACTAGTTATTGGCAATTTATTAATGTACTATATATAAGCATAAGCATTTACTTATTTATGTTATTTAATATTCAATTAATATAGTCATGATCATTTAATAATTCATATTTATAACTTTACATATGGAAAATGCGAATTAGAATAATTAAGAAAATGCAAATTAGTTTATTAATTATAATTATTCATTAGAAAAAAAATATTATTTATTAATTATTCATTTTTATTAAGTGTAGTGTATGATAAAGATTTAAAATATTCAGTTATTTAATTAATTATTTTTTATTTGATGTTTTATTAATATTTTATTAATAATATAGTTCATGATCATTTTATGAAATTAGCTTATAGCTTTCTAGTATATATGAAAAGCGTGAATTAGAATAATTAAGAAAATAGAAATTAATTTATTAATTATAATTATTCATTTTAAAGAAAATTATATTTTAGTTGTTTATTAAATATAAATTTTTATTAAATGCAGTTTATGATAAAGATTTAAAATGTTAATTTGTAAATTGTATACCATTTTTCGATCTTCTGGATCCACTTTTAAATTTAAAATAATTTTATTTAAATTTATTTAGTTATTTAATTTTTAAATAATTTTAAAATTTAATTTTAAAAAAATAATTATTGTAGTCTATTTAAAATTTAAACTTAATTAATTAAATTTAAATTTTATACCTAAACAGATGGCGTTATTGCCCTAACAGCACACTTATCCATAATACATCCTGAGGATGTCCCTTAGACGTACTTTCGTCCATAGGATATCCTGAGGATGTCTTGTGGATGAGATGTGCTGTTAGGGTGGGCTACAATTTTCCCTTTTGGAAGCCTATAAGCCAATAGGTGGCACTGCTATGCTGTAATTTATTACACTTTCGAATGTATGCGCAATCGATTCTTCAACTCAAAAACCCTGTATTGCGAATTTTCAAGGCCATAACTCTATTTAATAATTAATAAATATTTTCTCTTTCTCCCAATCTGTCCCCCTTTGACACCTTTAAGAGTAATAGCTAATAGCAATTAATTTCTTGACCTCGAGAACAGTATTATATGAATTTGCAAGTCTGTAGCTCTATTTTATAATTTCCCCCCCCCCCTTTTATTTGGCCCGCTGATAATTTTACACTTTCGAAAGCATGCGTAATCGATTTCTCATTCCCAAAAATCTTACTACACGAATTTTCAAGGCCGTATCAGCAACAGTTTAAATTTTGTAAGTATATCAGCCAGTAGGTGATGCTGATATGTTCAAGTTTTTCCCGCTGACAGGAAGGCTATATCTCAACTTCTATAGCGTGTTTGGTTAAATACCGTTTGGAAGGTGGTGCACTATTTTGTATATTCCACCATTTAGGTAGAGGCCATATTTAGCTTCTACTGAACATATTAGCCTTGTTTTTACGCATATAAATTATATATATATATTCATTTCATTTAGTTTAGTGCAGTCTATAGACGTTAAATGTTACTTACATGCAATTTCTCCCATAGGCGTAATGTATTTGAATTCTCTTGGGTGTCCCTATACACGAACTATGTGTTTCATCTCAACGAAAAGCTTAGTGTAGCATCCCTATATCATACACATTTAAAATACCAAGTTTGGACTTTCTGCTACTATTCGTTCTTGAGCTATGCTGATAACACACACACAGACAGATAGACACACAGAGGCCGTCGCTAAAAACATGATTTTCGGATTCAGGGGACCTCAAAACGTGTAAATATAACAAAACTCACGTTCGAAAATTTAACCCTAAAACGATACTTTCTCTACCTTATGGGTAAGAGAAAGTAATTAAAAATAAATATTAATAAAATCTAAATTATTATTAGTATTTAAAATTAAGGTGAGAACACAGAAGAACTTCATAAGTTACACGTAAAGTGTCCATAAAAACGGAAAATTTCGTTTGACTGTAGGAAAAAAAAAAAAAAAAAAAAAAAAAGCATCTAACTAAATAAAAATTTCAAGCTAATGCCAACTATCTCTACGAAAATATTTATTTACATGCAAATTCCTGATTTAAAAAAAAAAAAAAAAGAAAAAAAAGAAAAAAAAAACTTGTACCAATTTTCGTAGCGTAACAGATTTTATTATTATTATTATTCACGCGAAATTAAAAATATTTTATTTCATTTACAGAAAAAAAAAATAGTAATAATAAACTTGTATTTTATTTGTTTATATTTTGGCATCAAATATATATATATATATATATATATATATATATTTATGTGTGTTGTTGTTGTTGTTAATCGTTTTAAAGTTAATATGGAGTTTAACCAAATTTAATAGTGTTGTGACAGATGCGTACAAAACACTTCCGTACAAGCTGAAAATAGTGGTACTTTCGTACATGTCCAGGCGGTTTAAATATTACAGGTGTGTTTTCGAAAAATCTAGTGGCACTTGCGTACAACATTTCTTTCGCTTTATTTGAGGATCATTGCATTAAGGGGTTGTATCCATATAATACAAACATTAAAACCTTTTTCTTTCTTTCTATTTTTTTTTTTTTTTTTTTTGTGTGTGTGTGTGTGTGTGTGTGTGTGTGTGTGTGAATCTGTGTAAAACTGCATGGTGCTTACTAATCCGCGTTTGTAATGATTGATAGATGGCGCTTTTTCAGCTTTTGTTGTTAGTAAATATAATAGCCACGTGTATTTATTATTGTTCTATTCGTATTACTACTTATTATCCGTGCTATAATTTCACCGTCATTACATCATGGAAAATCAATTGCTTTTGGAAAAAAATATTTCAGTTTATTCAAAGTTCGATCGGAAGTAGATTTTTAACTGAAGCTGAACAAATGTTAGTTTCAAATCATATGATTAATTCTTTACTTCCATTAGCCAGAGCAACTGCAATTTTAAATTTGTCATTTGGAAATAAATGGAAGCTTAATTCTGGATTTCTCGATCCTTTGGAGTTACACTGTGGCACACAATAGCATGAGTTATCTTTTTTACCGGATTTATTCATTTTTATTCAATAAATATATGTGAAACTAAACATCGAATATATTACAGCAAGCAATGGCGTCTCGACGAAAGCCGAAAGCTATCCCTGTTAATTGGAATTTCACCTTAGCCCACCAGAGGGCGAGCATTTCATTACAATCGCGGATTGATAAAACGTAAGTGAAGTGAAGTGACTTTAACACGTAGAAGTACAAAAATTGACACGCGGGTGCCCAGAAGTCTTTCGGAGGGGATAGTAAAATAAATAAATAAAAATATAAAATTTTAATTAGTTGTGGAGATATTAATTAAAACGTTAACGCATGTCAATTAATAACCGATTTAGTTCTGAGCTTAAAAAGCGTTTAAGCAGCGTTAAATGGAGAAATAAATTAGAAATATCGGTCCGATCAACGAGACATATAAATTAGAGTGCTGATTCAATGGATGAAGGATTAACTTTCCGTGGTTCAAGATGAATCATGTGACATGCTCCAATAGGTTGCTGTGTTTGGCCCTTTATCGCTATTTTGGCATTTAAAATATGAGTTCGACAAATTATCATTATTATTAGGTAACATGACAGTCCAATGACCGAAATAAATAGTTTTTAAAATAATTTTACACATATTTCACATTTTAATAAATAATAAAATACTTTTTTTTTCATCGTTTCCCAACAAATTTTAAAAGTGTTTATAAAAGAAAATTTAAACTTTTAAACAGCTAAATTTAACAACAAGTAATCATTTTTCAACTATTTTTAAGCATTTTGTCGGTTAACGTTCAACTACACGAAATAAAAGAGAAGTAAAATCAAAATCGAAATGATTTAGAACAAAAGAATATTAAACTACGCAAGTAAACAAAAACATTGGCGTTTATGCCTGATGCGAAGAACAATCTCCAAACCGTTGTCATAGAAATTTACTGAAAATAAGCTGTTGCCAAGGGAACCATCGAATACGCAGGTGCAAGGAGAGCATGTCACATGACTCATCTTGGACCTTCTCAAGGGTTACCATTTATCACTCTACTTTATATATCTCGTTGGGTCCGATAGCTAAAAATCTGGTACCAAATGAAAGAGGCTAAATGGAATTTATTAGATATTTTATAGTATATGCAATGCAAAACATAAAATTTTCTTTTTTATCAAAACTAGAGTACTATTTTTCTTTCAGATAGAAAAAAATTGCCTTTCCTTGAATTCTGCATAAGAAGAATTAATAGTCTCTTATAGATTCTAAGCATTTACAAATATCTAATGAGGAAAAGTCTGAATCAAGACTGTTTCTCGAGTACAAAATTAAATTCTCTTTTTATGAGTTTTTTTTTTTTTTTTTTTTTTTAATCATGTTTCTAATAATACCAGGTGTATAAACTTAAATCCGCTGTTTGCGTATAGATGACGCTAGTGAGTGTATTAACAGTGGCCATTTAAATGTCTTATTGTTTTTGTATTAGTTTGACGTCTGTTCACATAAATCAGTGCAAATCGTTAGTGATTTCATATAAAAACATTAATTTTTCTTCGTGTAAACATGTCTCGTTTTGTACCAAAAAAAGAGCATATGCGGGAAGCTCTGCTTTTCTGCTTCAATTTGAAGAAATCAGCTGCCGAATCGCATAGAATGCTTGTGGAAGCTTATGGTGACAGTGCTTTGTCAGAAACAACTTGCAGAGACTGGTTTCGTCGGTTCAAAAATGGCTATTTTGACTGAAATGACAAAGAGCGTGAAAATCGGCCCCGAAAGTTTGACGACCATGAATTACAGGCTCTTTTGGACGAAGATGATACCCAATCGCAAAAAATGCTTGCCGAGAAGTTAGGTGTCACTCAACCAGCCATTTCTATCCGTCTACATGCCATGGGAAAGGCCTTATTATCAACAAAGACATGACAAACTGATTTTTCTTCATGATAACGCGCCAGCACACACGTCAAAATTGGTCCAAAATTATCTCAAAACACTTAACTGGGAGGTGTTACCCCATCCCGCTTAATTCACCAGACCTGGCTCCTTCTGATTATCACCTGTTTTCATCAATGGGCCATGCACTCGCCGAACAGCACTTCGTTTCTTACGAAGACGTTCGAAAATGGCTGGACGAGTGGTTTGCCTCAAAAGATAAGGAATTCTTTTGGCGTGGAATTCACCAGTTGCCCGAAAGATGGGAAAAATGTATAGTTAGCGAGGGAAACTATTTTGAATAAAATTTTGTTTTGCTTTATATAAAAAATAAATGTGTTTTTATTACTAAAAAACAGCGGATTTAAGCTTATACACCTGGTAAAAGTCCTCGAAACTAACAATGAAAATTATGTCATAGATAAAACAAACAATGAAATGAAATAAAGAGAGTAAAATTTTATCCATGGTTTCCATCTTTGCACTTCAACTGATTGAAATAATGAAAAAGGATAATTTAATGGATAAACTTACATCACAGTCCCTACAATGTATTGAGGTAAAGAAAGTGAAATTTTATCCATGGCTTCCATTTTTCTGGAAGATTCGTTCATTGATTCGATTGATAAATTAAACATGCGAAATTCGTTAGTTCATCTGCAGAGATTTAAACATTTTGAGTCTAAAATTAATCGAAGTTATTCATTATTATATGCACCCTTTGTTGCTGAAGATGATTGTTTTAACTTAAAAAAAAAAAAAAAATCTATATATATATATATATATATATAGGGTAAGTGCACCAGTGATTGACACTTTTGGAGCAATCATTGATGTTTTTAATGTTCTAGTCATCAGAAAATATTTTTAGAAATCTTTAGTTAGTACATACGGTATGAAAGACATTCAGAACCATATATATGTTAAAATATATACATTTGATAACAATTATTATTATTTTTTTTATGAATTTTTATTTGAAACCCACTTAATGTTCCAGTAATTGACACTGCCAGGTTTTCATTTTATCAGTAATTGGCCCCCTATGTTCCGGTGTTTGACACTGCTAGTTATTCATTTTACCAGTTATCAGCAAGCACCCTATGCTCATTGTTTGACATAAAATGTTAAAATTCTTATATGTAAAACATATGATTTTACTATTTTTCTTATTTATTAATTATTTCGGGATAGATGTCAATTACTGGAGCATGCCAATCACTGGAACACGCACATATCCTATATATATATATATATATATATATATATACAGTCGGTAACAAAAGTGTCCGAACACTAGCATAAATGCCTATGTAAAAAAAAAAAAAAAAACATTTCATACGGTTCTATTAAATAAATCCTTATCGAATCATGTTCTTAGACTGACTAAGAAGAGGATTCGACAAGGATTTATTCAACAAAACCGTATGAAGTGTACTTTTTTTTTACATAGGAATTTTTGCTAGTGTTCGGACACTTTTGTTACCGACTGTATATATTATTTTGCCTACAAAGAGGAATTTTTTTTTTTTTACTGATTTCTTAAAAAAAAAAAAAAAAAAAAAAAAAATCCCTCAGTATACACACAAAATTAAAAATGATGTAGTTATGCACATGAGATTTTGAGATACAGCTTTTTCGGAAACAGTGAATATTATAGCATATCAATGCTAATTTTTGGCCTATATACAGAAAAATTTAAACATGAGTAAGGAACAAATAGAGTAGTTATACACATTACATTTTGAGGTATAATTTTATCAGAAACAAGTAAAATTAAAGAAAATTTGTAACATAACAGCTAATAACGAACAATATTTCGTTTAATATACACTCAAATTAAAAAATTGTGTAATTATGCACATTATATTGTGAAATAAGCTTTTCATAAACAACGAAAATTTCATCATATCAGCGCTACCTTTCGGCCAGTATACACATGTATTTAAGCAATATTTACAACGTAATAACGCCACATTTCGGTCGACATGCTCAGAATTTTAAACACCAATATGAAAAACAACAAATTTTGCTATGCACATTAAATTTTGAGTTATGATATTTCCAGAAACAAAGAAAACTACAGCGCAACAGCGCCATCTTTCGGCCGATACACACACAAATTTTAACACGAGTAAGAAAAAATGAGCGACGGTTACATTTTGTTTGTCCGCAACGTTCAATAGAAGATGAGATATAGTCTCAATCCTAAATCGTGAAATAGACAGAAGAGTAGCGCCACGTACCATAAAATGAACATCCAAATACGGTCAAGATTAATTTATTTTATACACACAAAGTTTATACAGTCGCTGATTCATTTTTACTTTCTCTTACCCATGAGGTAGAGAAAGTATTGTTTTTGGGTCAAATTTTCGAACGCGAGATTTTGTTATATTTACACGTTTTGAGGTCCCCTGAATACGAAAATCATGTTTTTAGCAAATGGTCTGTATGTATGTCTGTGTGTTTGTGTGTCTGTCTGTGTGTCTGTCTGTTATCAGCATATCTCAAAAACAAATTATGGCAGAAAGTTCAAACTTGGTATTCTAAATGTGTATCATATAGGGATGCTACAGTAAGCTTTTCGTTAAGATCAAACAAATGGTTCGTGTACAGGGACAATCAAGAGAATTCTAATACATTACGTCTATGGGGGAAATTGCAGGTAAGTAGAGTTTAACGTCTATAGACTGCACTAAACCAAATGAAACGAATATATATTTTTTGTAATAGAGATAGTTAACTGGAAAAAAAATTTTTGTGTATGTAGGAGCCTCGCCTTCCCCCTGGGGGGGAAGTCCCCCCTCGAGGGGAGTAAATTTTCATGATGGGTATCTTTCAAAAGAGCTCGCCAATACCTTTAAAACGAATGGTTGAACCATCGATATGCGATAATTTAAAACAAAGTTATCGATTTTTTTTACTTTTAACAAAAAAAAAAAAAAAATCTTTTTTTTTTTTTTTTTTTTTAAATATTGAGAATAAAATGGACTTTTTTTTGGATATTTAGTGTCATACTACTTCTCTAATATGGAAATCGTCTGCATTATTATAAAAGACAATTTTTTTAAATAATAATTTTTATAAATTATTTTTTAAAAACAGAATTATTTTTTAATAACCGAATTAAATTCTATATAAATGTAGGTGCGTTAATGAAACGGTGGGTTGAGGGGAGCGGTAGCCCCCCTCACACAGAATTAATTATCATACAAAACTCTTCCGAAGCCTAATTTGAATTGTTTAACATAGGTTTACATAACATCGTATCTTACCTCTTAATCTGCAACCTGTATTTATAGTATTAAATTTCAGGGTAACAGAAAGTCGTGTGAGTGACACACCAGATTATTTTCTTTCTTCAAATTACACAAGATTAAACTATTTCAGCGGAGCATAACAGTGCTACCTGCCCTCCGATATACACATAAAGTTTAAGCTGTTGCTGATTATTATTATTATTATTTATTTATTTATTTATTTTTTGTCTTAAAATAAAATTGCACAAGTTTAATTTCTTTTTTATTTTATCATCAATGTGTGTGTGTGTGTCTGTTATCAGCATATCTCAAGAACAAATAGTAACAGGTTGTTGAAACTCGATATTCAAAATCTGTATTCTATGGTGATGATACACTAAACTTTTCGTTGTGATCAAATATGATTCGTGTACCAGGATATCCAAGAGAATTCAAATACATTACAGTCGAGCGCCGATTATCCGGATGCCGATTAACCGGAACGTCCAATTAACCGGATCGACCAAGGGGCATTTCTTTTTCTTTCCCGGTCAAGAAATTCATAATTGTTAAAAAATAATCTGGTGTGTCACTAACACGACTTTCTCTTACCCTGAAATTTAATACTATAAATACAGGTTGAAGATTAAGAGGTAACATAACGTGTACTGTTATGTAAACCTATTTAAAACAATTCAAATTAGGCTTCGAAAGAGTTTTATATGGTAATTAGTTCTGTGTGAGAGGGCTACCGCCCCCATCAAGCCCCCGTTTAATTACTGCACCTATATTTATATATAATTTAAATCTGTTATTAAAATTAAAGTTCACTTAAAATTATCCAGAGAACTTTTACCCGCACACATTCCTTGAAACTTATCAATCTTGATCAAACTTTTTCAGCAACAAACTTATATTAACTTCAAAATATGGCATTTGGATCTCCTAAAATTATTCGTTTTTAAGTCACTCTAAGAGACACAGACAAAGATCAAACGTTAAAAAACTTGATTAAGGTAATCAGAAAGCCTCAAAACGTGCAAATATACAAAAAACAATCGATGAATATTTAGCTTAAAAACATACATTATTTACCATATCTCTATGAGGAATTCATTTCAATTCCGGAACAGCTTTCCTGGAAAGGGTAAAATATTATTAGTAAAGCACATCCACTAACAACAAAAAATAATGTTATCGCTTAAATATTTGCAGCCCTGTATACCTTTCGAAGATTATATACAGACCACATGGTCCACCTAAATATAATATTTTAGTAATAATACATGGCCCAGCCTGAAATGCACTTCCATCAATTTGCAACTATTGTCGCACTTTTATCTAGTCCTTTTCTGTAGCCCTGTAAACGAACAGTGAATGATTTCCCTACCGTATTCTACATGAGACACGTTTTTACGCATATAAAAATAGTGAATGATTTCCCTACTATATTCTACATGAGACATGTTTTTACGCATATAAAAATAGTGAATGATTTCCCTACCATATTCTACATGAGACATGATTTTACGCATATAAAAATATATATATTCGTTTCATTCTGTTTAGTGCAGTGTATAGATGTTAAACTCTACTTACCAGCACTTTCCCCCATAGACGTAATGCATTTGAATTCTCTTGGGCGTCCCTGTACACGAATCATTTGCTTCATCTCAACGAAACGCTTAGTATAGCATCCTTATATCATAGACAATTAGAATACCTTCTGCTACAATTTGTTCTTGAGCTACGCTGATAACAAACACACAGACCATTCGCTAAAAACATGATTTTCGAATTCAGGGGATCTCAAAACGTGTAAATATAACAAAAACTCACGTTCGAAAATTTGACCCTAAAACAATACTTCCTCTACCTTATGGGTAAAAGAAAGTAATAAATACGAAGTTAAGAAATAAAAATATTTTTTAAGACCTTAATAGCATTTATAAGGATTTCGAATTATTGATCTTGACTCAGTGAATAATTGTATGTCATTTTAAAAAAATAACTACGGCTATTATAATTTTGCAACTTTTATATGCGTTAAACTCTTAACTTTGTCAGCCGTAAGACTACATGTATAAGAGAAAATTCACGTATTTATGTAAGAGTGTTTCTGTTTAAGTTTATCATATGGATACAATCCCAAAATACAGTCCAAAAATAGAGCGAGACAAATTTTGTACGAAAGTGTCACTAGATTTTTCGAAAACACATCTGTAACATTTGAAACACCTGGACCTGTACGTAAGTGCCACTAATTAATTTCAGTTCGTTCGGAAGTGTCTTGTACGCATCTGCCATATAACCAAATTTAATATCTTTTGCTCCAATTATCGGAATGAACAAAAAAATGCGGCGTTAGCTAGATTTTCTCCGACACCATTTTGTCCTAATTAATAAATAAACCACTTTCCGTAGCATTCGGTTGTACGATGTAGCTGTCAGGGATGGAACACGGGCGCAGAATTCATACCACTATCAATGTAAGAAAATTTTCTACTTCTTAAATCAACGATATTATAGCTAGCGAAATTTCTTAAACGGATTCCGGTATGAATTCTGCGCCCGTGTTCCATCCCTGAGCTGTACAGCGAACTAAAAATCCGGACAGACAAACAATTAGCTTTATATATACAGTGAAACTTGAATAATTCGAACTTGTTTAATTCGAAATTCTGGATAATTCGAATTTTTTAGTCGGTCCCTTGAATTTTGTATTAAAATAATGTTAAAAAATCATGGATAATTCGAATTCTATTTTGGATAATTCGAATTTTTCATACGATTGCCTTTAAAATATTAAAGTAAAATTTGTTCCTGAGATTCTTCTTAGCTAAAGTGCATTATGTTTTTAACAGTCTTTCAAAAGAAGGATAAGGAAATACAAGAGTATTTCCTACCTACACTGTAAAAAATGTCTCATTTACTGCCAGAAATTCTCTGTAATTTGAGAAAATACACGTAATTTACGAAAAAGTTACGTTGTCAAAACGTATTTTCACAAATTACAGAGAATTTCTGGCAGCAAATAGGACTTATTTTTTACAGTGAGTGCATCAGAAGATATGGTCCATATACAATATACATGAAATTCGAGTTTTTTGTTTTAATTGAAAGTCATGTCTAATGTAGAAGATTCTGTTTTTGTATCAATTGATGAGTTGAGGCCATATGTTATGACCAGGGTTTAAACTGCCATTAGTTTTTTTAGCATTTTGCTAAAAGGTATCATATTTTGATAAAACATGTTGGTCAGAATTTCGCTAAAAAGCTAAAACTGGATAACTGTATAAAATATCTCTATAATAACTCAGATTTTTTTTTTTTTTTTTTTTTTTGTAATATTTGCAGGCAAAAACTACGAAAGTACTGAAATATTTGGGAATGATTATTTATGTAGTAATTTGGATTTATTTTTAATTTTTAATGATTGAATTTAAATGCAAAAATATTTAAAAGTATGTCAGAATTCAGAATTTGATTCATAGAAGCATTCTTAGCACTAGTATTTTACGATTATCTACCACACACTTTAATTAATTTTTCAATTGCTTTTTCATTTTACACATATGATATGAGTACCTCTTTTTCTATTGTTAAAATCAAAACATAGTTTCTTTGATTCATATTTTTAAAGTCACAAATATGGATGCTTGGTTAAAATCATCAATGAACAAAAGAATAGAAAATAAAACTGAGGATAACAAAGCTAAGTAAAAGAAATCAATGGTATCCAAAGAATTAACTTTTGAAAAAGCTAAAATATAGTGCTTGCCTATTTTCGCTAAAATGCTAAAGTAATTTTTTTGTCAGGTTAAACCCTGGTTATGACACAAAGATTGTACTTAAAGAAGGAATAACAAATATCTGACTATTTAAAAAAAATGTTGAATAATTTAGCTCGTAAAAAAATATTGATTTAATGGGAGGGGGTTAATGATGCAGTATTCTTAGATGTAAAGTTTGTGTGTTAAATCTTTGATCATAGAGTTTTATATTTTTAATTTATCTCTTTCTTTTGACAAAATAGTATATGTAATTCGAATTTTTGGATACTTCGAATTTTTCTCTGGTCCCTTCAACTTCGAATTATCCAAGTTCTAGTGTATATAAGTACAAATTTATTTAAATGTGAATTTCAGATACACACGTATCTTATAAATAAGTACTCATAAACATTATCTGATACTACACACTCGTATTACACATACGCATTAGATAAATATATATTGAATACATGCATAACACAAGCAAAGTTTATAGATGTATTACACAAATACCCATTATATGTGTGCATACTATATTCATAAACGCGCATACATAACCTGCAAAAAGAAGTAATATCTCATTAAAAAAAATGAAAAGAAAAGATACTATGATAAAAGTCACCTCGCCCAGCAAAATCTTTTACATTTCTTAGGCAGCCAAAAAAAAAAAAAAAAAGGACTCATATCAGAATTTTGTGCAACTATTACTAATTCCTGGAAACTCAACGCCTTGCTTAATGAAGATCTGCCAATAACTCTGAATATATATTTCTAATAAATCCTTGTCACTTTCAACATCCCTTGTTAGCTGTGTTAATTTTTTGGCCGCATGTTCTTTTATGAGATCTATACACACATGAGACCTTGCACACACATGAATTCAAATAGTTATTAAAGTAAGTTTAGATACACATCATATAATACCATAATTAGCATTACTTAAGTTTATTCTATTACTTTCTCTTTATATCATAGAGAAAGTATAGTTTTAGGGCCAAATTTTTGAAATTGAGTTTTTGTTATATTTACACGTTTTAAGGTCCCTTGAATAAGAAAATCATGTTTTTAGCGGTTGGTTTTTGCGTCTGTGTGTGTGTATGTTATCAGCATAGCTCAAGAACAAATGATAGTAAGCAATACAAACGAGGTGTTTTAAATTTGTATTGTATAATGATGCTACACAACTTTTCGTTGATATCAAGCAAATGGTTCGTGTACAGGGCCATCCAAGAGAATTAAAATATGATTATGGGGGGAAATTTCTGGTAAGTACAGTGTAACATGTATAGGCTGCCCGAAACATAATGGAATTAATGTATTCTTTTTATGCATAAAAACATGCTTTGTGTAGATTGTGGTATGGAAATCATTTATGATTCGTTTACAGGGATACCCAAAGTATTTGGATACATTAGCGCTATATTTGGAAATTATTGGAAGCGTATTTCAGTTTGTGTTAGGTGGCTTACATGTAAAACTCAATTTAAGTATACAGTTTGATATGCATATAGTTTACAGACAATATACAGGGCTACTCAAAGTTAAGCTAAACGTTCCTTTTTTATTGAATGTAATTGGCAGAAATGCTTTGCTACATTTTACTATGCCGACGAACACTGATCAGGAAGGAAAATTGATTTTTTATACCATACTGTAAAAAAAAAAGTATAATTTAAAGTTCTATTTTCATTTTTTTTCCTTTTGGTATAATATCACGTTCGTTTTAGGTGCACCATGAATACGAAAATCCAATTTTTCGTGGTTGATCCGTATGTATAACAGTTTTCCGGCTAAGCTAAAATCAAATAACTCGAGGAAATTCTAATTTGGTATTTTGAAGTGCGTATTATGTTGCCACTTTAAAAATCTGACTAGCACTATCAGGCGTAAAAGCACATTAATCACAGCCTTCAATTAAAAAACAACTAAATAATTAGATGTAGGTAATAAAATAGAACAAGGGGTTGAGCGGGCGGTATCTCTCCACCCCCGCCCCCCTCACGCATACTTATATGTGAAATAAAACTGTATCTAAACCTATTTTAAATTATTTTTAAAGTAGATTGATCTAATTATCTTATTATTGATCTTATCTACCTCATTAATCATATGACTTAATCTGAAGTTCATCATTATAGACTTGAAATACAGGGTAAGAGAAAGTCGTGTGAGTGTCATACCAAATTATATTTAAAACTGTAATATATATATATATATTTTCCGGTTATCATCTGAACGGTTATAATACTTTTCTATGTAAGATCTTAATTTTTATTTTTTTTTTTTAAATATGTGTGTATGTGTGTGTGTTTTATTTTGTTTCTGACTGTACTATAATCATTCGCAGGGTTGGGGGAGAGTGGTGCCCCCCCCACACACACAGAAATGTATTCTAAAAAAGCTGTTTTTAACTGTTTTTATTTTTATTTTTATTTTTTTAAGTACGTTGTACGCTTGTACGCAGCACTTGTTATTTTACCGATTTACTATAATCTGATTTTATGGTATTCAAATACAGTTTAAGAAGAAAATCGTGAAAGTGACAAACCGTACTTTATTTATATACTTGTTTTTTCTTAAAGTTGAATAAATCACAATTTGTTCTAACAGAATTCCCCCCCCCCCGTCTCTCCAAAAATACATAAATAATATAAAAAATAAATAAATAAATAAATATGGCGGCTAGTATTCTAAAATTATTTCGACCTTTCCATTGAAAATCTGTTATATAATGAGTAAAATAATTTTTCTTTTCGAGGAAGTTATATTTCTGTGTTCTATGTAAACAAAGCAATTCTGAAATGTTCGAATCTGTCGTAACATCATTTCTTTTGTTGAAACAATGCGGGAAACAAGGCTAGCACATCATGTTTCGTGTTCTTACAATTGCCTCTGATGAAATATTGTATTTACATTTCTTTTCATTATTTTCTGCTGCATTCGATAGAAAAAGCTATTGGATTTATTAAGATTTCCGGGTTCCGGTTTTCGATGGAGTTGCACGCTTCGAAAAGTTCAGAACACAATTTAATCATTTTTACAAGATGTCTGTCTGTCAGTATGTTTGTGCGTGTGATAAAAATTTTGTGGTAGCTCTAACTAGAGAACTAATGCGCAGAATTTCACATAGTTTAGATTTAATTACACCTTGACATAAATTGGTACTTATCAACTTCTAGGGGAAATCGCTCAATAGGTGGCGCTGCTATGCTGCGATTTCTCCCATTTAAGAAAAAGCTGTTTCTCAGCTTCTATTGTGTATAATTGCGCAAAACTTGATCTGCCAGAAGGCCACTGTGAAAGACTATGCTGATTATAAAATCAGAGTGGATATTTACCAACAGGTGGTACTGCTAGGCTTCAATTTTCCCCGTGAATAGGAATGGTATATCACAGCTTATGTAAGGTATATAAGTGATCAAAATTTGATATGTGGGATAATCATTATGAAAATGAATGGTGTCTTATGTTATTTGAATATATTTTTGTCCATCTTAACGAGTATGTGATGCTGTTATATAGAATCTCTATATATTAAAAAAAATTACTGTCGCTGGCGTCTTTTTTTTTTTTTTTTTTTTTTTTGTCTGCGACCGCAACTCCTCGCGAAGGGCAGCGTCCTGAATTGTACTTTAATAAACTATTACACCCATAAAGTAATTTATACATGTTTTTAAAGCTTACTAAACTGCAAAAAGAAAAAAAAAACTGTTAAAAGTACAAGAAAAATCTGGCAGCTGGGGTGCCAGTATTTCTCCGTCAAATATACAGTTTAAAACCGTAAAATTGTATCACTGACATATATTTTACACAGGAATCCTGTAAATCAAACAGTTTTTTTGTTAAAAGTACCGTTTTGTCCTGTATATATGACGGAGAAATACTGGCACCCCAGTTGCCAGATTTTTCCTGTACTTTTAACATTTTTTTTTTTTTTTTTTTTAAACAGTGTACAGTATAAATAAGTGGAAAAAGTGTATGCGCTAGCATATACACACCATAAAAGATAATTTCAGTATAATATGGACTAAAAAATTATTATTATTATTATTATTATTATTATTATGATTATTATTATGTAAATTCTGTTTCCCTAACACTATCTTAAATAATATCAATTGCATTTAAATTGTTAAAAGGCAGATGCACACAGAATTATTCAAAAGCAATAACAGTATTTTTCATTGTCTTGAATTAACCGGATATTTCACATCCAGAGGTAAAAAATAAAATAAAATTAATAATACAAATATATTAAGAATAAGAAAGTTTTTTCTTAAGCGGCCGGATATACAGTAGGGGCCGTGCCCTTAGCGGAAATCTATAAACCCGTGTTCTTAGCGGAAATGTTATCCCCCCTCGGTGGCGTGCTTTTAGCATACGTGCCTTTAGCGGAAATGTATAATAAATTTAAAAATAAATTAATAAATAAATGAAAAAAATCTCTCAATTTTCCTCCACAGTTTATCCACACTTAGCACTGGCTATATTTTGCTTCAGAAGTAACCTGTCGCAAAAATAGGTATGCATTCTGTAGATTAATCCATTATTTGAGGGAACGGTGATCTGTAACCATATAAAGTTAAATGAATCACAGTACTCCATACGAAAACGTACATTATTGGCATTTTATGATTTTATTTAAGTTTTTGGAAATATAATTAAGCATTACACATTTTAAAACGAAAACGAAAAATCAGGAGGTACACATTGATTATCAACACTTTCCAACTGTACTTACTCGTTGTATCGTATAATATTCTATGTTCTTTGTCTATATTATCGCACAATGGACAGACAAAAAGACAGACATATAGACTAACTGAATTCATAATCCCTCTGAACTGAAACATTGTTGGAAAGTGTTAAAAAGGCTTAACACAAGTTCCTAAATAATTGTCACGATTAATAATAATACGGATTTTTATTGTAATGTTTTTATTTATTTATTTTATTTTATTTTTTAAAAGATTAGAGTCGTATTTTTTTCTGACAGAAAAAAAAAAAAAATGTGTCGTTACTATTTACTGTAGACCACCTTGAATTTTGCATAATAAGAAATAGTCTGTCTATTACAAAATCTCAGAGTTAAAAAAAAAAAAAAAAGAAAAAAAAAGAAAGAAAGAAAGAGAAAAATATTGACGTTTTTGGAAAGGTAGATATCTTTAGTAAATAACATTGATCATAAGAATTATTTAATGGAACTAAACAAGCTTTTCCATGCTTGGAAAATATTACATCTCTGGGGGTCCCCGAAGCGGGGGGAGCCATCCTCTTCGTGAAGGATAAAAATTGTGATGGCATGTCTCCGGATCATCCTAAGGGGTGCGTCCAAACCGCCGCCAATTACCCATTGCGCTGTACTAGTGCGATGTTAAACCCAACCAAACAAATAAGCTTGGAAAAACTTGTTTAGTTTTATTAAATAATTTTCTTTCATTTTGTTAAATTAATAAATAAAATAAAAAATTCTAAGAAAAAATAAAATTTAATTAATCAGTAATTATAATAACAATTATTTTTAAAAATCCCTTTTCTTTCTTTTTTTTTTTTTTTTTTTTTTTGGTGTTTGTTTCTCTTCTCTCTCTCTCTCTCTCTCTCTCTCTTTTTCTGTGTGTGTGTGTGTGTGTGTGTGTGTGTATCCCTTTCTCTTTAACTGTTGTTGTCCTACTGTCTGGTTGTGCTATTCCACCCTCCTTACCTCCAAGTAAGTAGCACGTGCTTTTTGCACCTGAAGAAGAAAGGCCACGTCCTTTCAAAACGGGTAGTGCTTCCCATTATTTTATGGTGTGCAAAGAAGTTTTTATATTTAATTTTTATTTATTTATTTATTCTTTTTCTTTCTTTCTTTCATCTTCTTTCTTTCATTTTTTTTTTTTTTTTTTTTTTTTTGAGGGGGGGGGGTCTTCTAATTTAGATTAATATTTTGTCTATAATTTGTTGGTTTGTAGCGGGGGCCGAGAAAGAAAACCGATAAATTCTCAAGTGGCGGTTCTTACATATCATTACATTTATTTTTTTAAACACATTTTTCTATGTTATTTACATAAAATCACGGGTAATTTTTTTTTTAATTTTTATTATTTATTTTTGTTTTTCAGTACATTTTTGCAATTATGGCGTCATTGTTTTCTGCTTAATCATCCTACTTCGATTATTTTATTCAATCCTTCAAACCAAGAATAAAAATTTATTTATTTACTTTTTTATTTCAATACATTTTTTGTGGCAATAGCGTCAGTTTCGAGCGTTAATTTCGAGGAACTTGGACTTTTATTATTAAGAAGACAATAATAATAACAAAATAATTTTTAATCAGATTAATCAAATTTCATTTTTTTATAATAAAAAAGTTGTGCTTCCCAACTAACCAAAAAATTAAACTGAAGGTTATTTTTTTTTTTTTTTTTTTTATTTTATTTTTTTTTTTTTTGTAGATGATGTCATCTAATATCAACGAATCTTCAATATTGAATTTGTAAACATAATGCAAGCAATCTATATCAAAATGAATCATTTATTGGGTAGTTTTAACCTGTTATATCATGTATTTGTGATAAACGAAGTTCTCGATAACCAGTTAACCGTCAAATTGTCACGATTTTATCGTAGGTATAATTTTCTCGAAATTAATATTAGTTCAAATATGGATAGAAGATAGTCTACAATAAGTAAGACAATTCAGACATATCAGTAAAAATGTCTTTTTTAAAAGCGATATCTACACTAAATATGTTATTTTACTTTATCCTTACACAGGCTATTGATAAGATAACATCCTAATCTTTACAGAAAACTTACGAAAAGTTGTTATGGAACTAAACTACTATTCTTATGTTCGTGTAAATCATGTGTAACTTTCTGAATCATCCGCTTTGTCATTTTGTCTTTAAAAGATACACCGGGAGATTAATATTTTTATGTTTTCAGTCTTTAACAGCATTATCTATGTATAGTTATCTGACCAGTGAAAGTTTTATTAAGATTATTTATTTATTTAACAGTCTTATTAACGCCTTTATATACTACTATTAAATGGCCGCTTTACTGGTCACTACGTTTTAATGAATTAAAAAAAAAAAAAAAAAGAATGAAAGAAAGAAACATCACTTTATATATATATATATAGGGTAGGTGCTCCAGTGATTGGCATGCTCCAGCAATTGACATCTATCCCGAAATAATTAATAAATAAGAAAAATAATAGAATAATGTATTTTACATATAAGAATTTTAACATTTTACGTCAAACACTGGAGCATAGGGTGCTAATAACTGGTAAAATGAATAACTACAGCAGTGTCAAACACTGGAACATAGGGTGCCAATTGCTAATAAAAGGAAAAACTGGCAGTGTCAATTACTGGAACATTGAGAGGGTGTCAAATAAAAATTCATAAAAAGAGAATAATTGTTATCAAATGTATATATTTTAACATATATGTGGTTCTGAATGTCTTTCATGCCATATATATTAACTTAAGATTTCTAAAAATATTTTCTGATGATTAGAACATTAAAAACATCAGAGATTGCTGCTCTAAAAGTGTCAGTTACTGGTGCACTTACCCTATATTAAAAAATATATATATATATATATATATATATATATATATAGTTAAAATCGCTTAAAACCCCGTTTCTTATAATTTTGACTACTTAACACGTAATTTTGACTACTGTATATACTATACTACTACACATCAATATTGACTACTACACATCTTTTTGGAGATAGTGTGGTCAGAAGACAAAACATTGATCTAACTAATTAAGACGTCTACCAATTTTCTCTGAAAAACCTACTAATAAATACGTTGTAAGGATGTCTAAAACGTAGTTTATACAACAAGTTTAAAGAAAATTGGTGGAAACTTTTTTTGGGGGGTGGGGTGGGGTAGGTAGGGTGTGTGTGTGGGGGGGGGGGGAGGCCCATATTTTTGGAAGCTAAAACAGGCCTTCCTATTCAGGAAGCCTATCAGTTTTCTTATTCTAACCAAATAATACATATCAAAGGACATTTGAAAAGGGCTTACATAGCAAATTTGAAGAAAATCGTTAATGCCGTCTTTGAGTTACCGAATTTCGGTCCCGCTTCCGATTTTCACCTAAACTTCCGAAATCACATCTGTACACCTGAAGAAAACTAATACCTTCGAAAGTACATCTAAAAGGATGTTAATATGGCGAGTAGGAAGAAAATCCAAACAACTTTTTTTTAAGACACACACTTCCGAGAATTAAAATTGATCTACCAAATATGGATGCTTATCAATTTTCCTGAAGTAACCAGCTATCACATACGAAATGATATCTAAAAAGACGAAATTACATATCGCAAATTTCAAGAAAACCGCCAGAGCAATTTTTGATAAGCGTTTTTAAGATTAAATTAAAATATGGTCCCACTTCCAGTTTTCCAGTTTTCACCAAAACTTGGCAAACTTATCTGAACACTTGGACATGTCTCGTATATAAGTTTCATTATTCTTTTTTCTTTTTGGTGCCAAAAAGATTCCTCCCCTCCCTCCCCCCCCCCTCTCTCCACACACATACACACTGACTAATATCCAAAAATTACTTTTTTGGATTCAGGAGACATTAAAAATGTGAATCATGTGAAAACTCGATATGGAAATTTTTGACTGAATACAATACTTCTATTTCCTTACGCTTACGGTAATTAGTTAATGGAAATTAAGAAAAAAAAAGTGAAAGGAAATAGTGGGATTGGTTATTTAGTTATCAACTTCATTTACTCCAAGGGCACGTGAAATTGAGACCCAGAGTTTTATATAATAGAAGCAAGAAAATATAATTTACGAATTAACTTTTTAATAAACGTTTCAGCTACCATAGTTGGTTTTCCACTTATTTAATTAAAATAAAGAAAAATAAAGTTTTCCTCTTTTACATTAGAAAGTGAATTCTAAATTCTAAATAACAAATTGAACGTCTTACCTACAAATTAACAGATGTCCTGAAAATGAAAAAGTTACAGATGCTGAAGACCATTATTATCTCTCACGTGAATCTAGCTTATCACATGGAAAAACCAACATCCTGAAATACGGCATGGAAAAAGAAAGGGAAACAAAAGAGCAATGTTTACAAAGCTGTTGTATATGTACGTTATTAACAGACGTTTTTCTTTCATTTTCGTTTAACCGTATCTTGAGGTTGTGATTCATTAAAAAAAAAAAAAAAAAATTCAATTTCTTAAAAATAATTATAATAAAGATAAAATATATATATCCGTTCGATTATATGTTAGTTATTTAGAATAAGTTATAAAATATAAGTTTGTGTCTTTTCTTATTAACACTTTCCTACAAAGTTAATAAAGTGTTTATGTCTTCAGTTTGTCTGTCTGTCCGCACTCTAATTTCAGTAAACATTTTTAGAATGCCTTGTGTTGTACAGTCGGTAACAAAAGTGTCCGAACACAAGCGAAAATTCCTATGTAAAAAATGTACACTTCGTACGGGTTTGTTAAATAAATCCTTGTCGAATCCTGTTCTTACTCAGTGTAAGAACATGATTCGATAAGGATTTATTTAACAAAACCGTATGAAGTGTACTTTTTTTACATAGGAATTTTTGCTAGTGCTCGGACACTTTTGTTGCCGACTGTATTGTAGGATTTAATGCCAATTGCTTACTCTTTGGGTCTTAGACCTAGGTAAGATTATCTCCATGGGACCTTTTCAAGGTTTCTAACCCGTATTAAGCGAGTTTCGGGGTAAATTACAGAAAACTCAGAACAGCTATGCCGACGAGCACGACCTTAGTTCGAACTCAATAGGTATCATCTGCAAGCATTGAAAGCAGAACCTCTCGGATGCTAGAACGTCTTTGAAATGATATATGTTATTCAGGTTTACTGCAACATATTTCTAATACTGAAAATGGTATAAATAGAATAACTGGTTTGCGTGCAGGAACATTCAAGAGGACTCCACAATGCATTGTATTGTAAAAGAAGTGTTTCTATCTCTATATATATAAATGGCTAAGAGAACATTCTATCTGTGTATGGACGTAAGTTGCCACCTAATTTTCATATTGTAATTAATTTTAAAAAACCTAATTGTTCGATTGATAAGCTGTTTAATCAAACGAATTCAGAAATAACACCCCTTTCATTTGGCACTTTATTTCTAACGATTTTTTGATTAGATTTTTTAAAATTAATTAAAATATGAAAGAATAACCTGGTAATATATAGCTTTAAAATTAGACATTTAAATTTTTAATTGTCACCAAAAAAAGTTGCAAGTTATTATTATTATTATTTTTCAGCATACAATTAAATATGCTTTCATGCGAAAATTAAAAAATATTAAATTTGCTCATGCCTATGAAAAAATGACGTCTTTATGACTTTAAAATAAAGTAACAATAATAATTTTAAATTTTAAAGGTAACGAAGAAATAAATAAAGTGCGAAAAATTCGCACGGGCTTACTAGTAAAACATATTTGAATACTTTTGCATTTGCACAAGACAAAACACATAATGAAATTAACATATATTATTAATATGCAAAAAAGTATGTTTTTTTTTTTTTTTTTTTTTTTTTTTTTGAGGGGGGGGGGGTATGATTAGGAACAATTATTGGTTTACAGGGAGGGAAATACAGTTCTTTGTTGACATTTTGTACTTTGTTTACATATAGGTTCTATGTTTACATTTAGTTCTTTGTTTACATATAGGATCTTTGTATTATGTCTTTATTTACATTTAGGTCTTTTCTTACTCTTAAGGAATTTGTTTATATTCGCAGACTTTGTTTATATATATAGTCTGTTTCCGATTATGCGTTTATTTACTGTTTACATATTTGTTTACATTTAGGATTTTTGTTTCCCTTTAGTTCCTTTTTATTTGTTGTGTTTTTTCACTTTTAGACTCTTTGTCTACATTTATTATATTTGCTTATATTTAAGGTTTTTGTTTACATTCATAGTTTTTATTTATATGTAGAGTCTTTGTTTACATTTAGAACTTTGTTTACATATAGGCTCTTTTTTACATTTCGGGTTTTGTTTAAATTTAGTCATTTGTTATTTATAGGGTTTTTCCTTACATTTTGGTCTGTTTACATTTAGTCCTTTGTTTAACTATAGGGTGTTTACATTTAAGTCTTCGTTTACATTTAGTCATTTGTTTACATAAAGGACCTTTGTTTATATTTATTTCTTTGTTTACTTTTTGTCCTTTTTTTACACTTAGGGTCTCTGTTTATATTTAGGTCTGCTTACATTTAGGTGTTTATTTACATTTACAGCTTTGTTAACATTTAAGTAAGGTAAAGACACCAGTGATCGTCACCCCTAAAATCTGCACCAGTAGTCGTCACCCTCTTAAAAGAAGTGTTAAAATAACCGTTTTATAACCTGTATGAATTTGAATCTACCCGCATAAGATTCTCCAAGGCCTTCTGCTTCTTATGACATAAAAAGTTCGATTTCAACTATTGGGGAAGAGTAGGGAGAAATAAAATAAGGGAAGTATACATTAAATTACAATTGAATTGAGTCAACGTAAAGCAAATGATTAAGGGAATATATATGCATTTCTTGATATATTTTGTTGTTTGCTGCATTTGACATTGCTCATAAAGCATTGTATATAATGCTTATGAAATGCAGATTACGATTTATGTGCAACTTTTTAAAATTTGACATAATATAAAGGTTTTTAAGGTATGACGACTACTGGTGCATATTTTGCACGTTTTACCAGTGCTCGTCACCCCTGACGAACACTGGTGTTTTAACATTTTTAATAACTGGGTAACTTTTTTGATGAAAAATACTATATTTTCGTTAAGAATTATGATGGTATAATTTTTACTTTAATTTGACTATCGGCACCAGTAGTCGTCAGGGGTATTCGTAAATGTAAACAAATGTATTTTAACCTCAAGAACGTGAATTTTATTGCCCTTGTAACTTTTGTATAGCTTGTTTAAATAAAGTCGGTCATGGTACCTTTAATTCACTATGACTGACTTTAAACCACCAAAAATTTTCCATATTATTTTGCTTGAAAAATTAAACAATGGCACATAAACATATTTAGTTATAAAGAGGTTTTTCTAGTTTTCTGTTATATATTTTAGAAAAACAGACATGATTACTCCACACATCTGTCTAATGTATTTTAAATTTTTATGATGTATTTAAGATGTATTTAAGTGATGTTTAAGTTTTTTATTGACCGTGATAATTTAATTTTAATTCATATATATTTCGAAAATGATAAAATACAAAGGCTTAATTTCATAGTTAGCATGACTGTAAGTCGGTTCAAAATTATGTTAAGGCATTTTTGTTATGTTAGATGCAGGTGAATAAAAACATATAGAAAATATTAAACATTAAAAACATTTCTTAAGCAAGTTTTCTGTATATACATTATATTAATTATGTAAGATAAACAAATAGTTAAAATGTTGATCAAAATTACCCTGTTGACTGTTGTTCTTAACTAATTAAAATTGTAAGATAATATTTGACAACATTAATTAACATTAACATTTGATAACATTAATATTCATAATATTTGATAACATTAGCTTGATGTGTAGAATAATACTAGAAAGATTTGCCACCTTCGCTGGTCCCTATATTTAAATAAAATAGGAAAAAATTCCTATCATTATCAAAAAAAAAAAAAAAAAAAAACATTGAAATCAGTGGAAACCGCAGTTAGTGTTCCCGCTGGCTTCTGTAATAGCTTTTCGTCCCGCAATATGATGATTGGCTTCTACTGCCTTCGGCACAGACTTAACTGCTTTGTATCCCAACCCCCCCTCTCCCAAGGGTAAATTTAGAATTTTAACGAAATATTATCAAATTACATATTGCGTACTTTTAATCAATACCCACACATCAAAACTCGCCTTTCTGAGTTAATTTGGAGTAGAGATAAGGTTAAAAACGTGTTTTTTGTCTGCCCGGCCGAGGGAAGAGGGGAAGGGTAATTTTGCAAAATCGCCTTATAATGCGTGTAAGGTACACACACAAAACCAACCAACGCATAAAAAAAATCCCCTCCCGAAAATAATTTGCAGCAGAGTTGAGCTTGAAAACATATATATATATATATATATTTGCCACCCTCACTTAGACGAAAGATCTTCGCAAAATATCTTTATACTAGGTGTTGGATGCATATGACCAGCTCACACATCAGAAATCGCCTTTGTAAGATTATTTAGAGCAGAGTTATGCGTAGAAATACGTTTTTGCTACCCTTTCTCAAAATTTGGTCGGAAAGACGCAAAATAACTTTACAGTATTTTTGGGTACGCATAACCAATCAACGCATCAAAAAATTGCTTTCCTGATATAATTTGGAGAATAATTACTCTTGAAAACGTGTTTTTGCATCCACCCCACACTTAATGAGGAAGGAGAGGCGAAGGATTTCTCAAAATTCCCTTATAGTATGTGTTAGGTACGCATAATCAACCCATACGTTTAAAGAAAATAATTGCAATACAAAAAGAATTTTTTATATACCGTGTTTTAAAATTTTCTGTTAAATCATATAAATGCTATTGAAGGCAGCGAGAACCCGAAATAATTGGCTAAAAATATTTAAAAAATCCATTGTTACCGT
Source organism: Salticus scenicus (assembly GCA_963930645.1). NCBI lineage: Eukaryota > Metazoa > Arthropoda > Arachnida > Araneae > Salticidae > Salticus > Salticus scenicus. Next base: position 32,166,387 of record OZ005652.1, on the reverse strand, counting down.
CTTCTGAGCTTTTCTGAAAGTTTCAAATGTCTAGCTAGTCGAGAAGTCAGTTAAAAATCGATTGCAATATTTGTACTGATAACGCTGCCGAAGGCTGCAGGGACCCGGAGCAGTTGGCTAAAAGTATTTAAAAAATGCATTTTCATCGTGTTCTGAACTATTCAGAAAGTTTTAAATGTCTAGGTAGTCGGGAAGTTAGTTAAAAATCAATTGTAAGATTTGTACTGGACAAACAAACAAGAATGCACGTTAATAAAAAGCATGGTAAAATTAATCTTACTGCGATAATTTGGAACACAGTCACTCTTAAAAACGAGATTATTACCCCGTCCCCTGCTACTTACCCTCTGCTTTAAGTAAAGATATTTTTGAGAACGAATAAAATTTTGAAAACTTTTCTTAAAAGCAAAGAATTTTCCAATTATTTCACATATGAATTTGTTTTATTCGCAATATTTTGAATTTTACCATTTAATGTTTTGTGTTTTAAACCCTAAGAATGGATTTGGGTTCTAAATATGTTCCAAAGATATTCTGTTTCATTTAATTTTGCAAAAACGCAATTAAAATCAAACTATTGAGCAAATTGTTGCGTTTTTATTACATGACGACCACTGGTGCAAACACCTGACGACTACTGGTGAAACGCAGTTTTCAAGTGACGAGCACTGGTGCATTTTTATAAGTTTAATTTTTATTTCTTTTAAAAAATTGGCTTAACGTATTGAAAAATTAAAAGTGTCTAACAACAACTAGAAGAATCAGTGTATAAAATAGACCAAAGTACAATATTGATACATAAATTCCACATGAATGCCACGCGAAAAAAACAAACATTTTAAAAATAAGGCCTTAAGAGTGACGAGCACTGGTGTCGTTACCTTACTTTGTTTACATTTAGGTCTTTGTTTACATTTTCCCTTTTTTAGATGGAGGGTCTTTGTTTACATGTAGGACTGTTTACATTTAGTTGTTTATTTACATTTAGGTCTTTGTTTAAATTTACATACTTTTTTACATATAGGTTCTTTGTTTACATTTTGTTCTTTATTTACATTTAGGTCATTGTTTACATTTAGGCGTTTGTTTACTTATAGGGTCTTTGTTTACATTTAGGTCTTTTTACATTTATTTTTTTTTTACATATAGCGATGCAAAAAAACCGGGAATTTAAAACCAAGGGAAAAAACCCGGGAGTTTTGGGCAAGAAACTGGGAAATTTGGGAACTTTGGGAATTTTGCGGGGAAAAAACAAATTAAAAATCTCTAATAATATAATCTCTAATAATCTAAAATAATACGTTGTTTACTTAATATAAATGACAATTTTAAGGACTTCGATATACTGATAAACTTATAATATTGTTTTAATTTATCATTTTATTTTATTTTATTTTTTATTTATCATTTTATTTTAATTTATCATTTTTATTTGACTTCGATATACTGATAAACTTATAATGTTGTTTTAATTTATCATTTTATTTTATTTTATTTTTTATTTATCATTTTATTTTAATTTATCATTTTTATTTGACTTCGATATACTGATAAACTTATAATATTGTTTTAATTTATCATTTTATTTTCATTTTATCAGAGCTGCAGCCAAATCATTAGCTTTCCATATATAAAAAAGTCAAACTTTATACATCTGAAAAGATATTACAATGTAAAACCCTTTTTTACTAGATTTAATATGGTGATATTTATATAACTAAACACAATTACAAAATATATAAGCTTAAAAGGTAATGATATAATTAAGAGAAAATGATTCTTTGAATCATAACATGTTATTTTTCTTAGGCTTGTTGATTGGCAAAAATTAGGATTGTTATAAGCATTTTTCTCCACAGACATCTTTTGCATATAGTTTTTAATTCCACAAGATAACATTATTCCATAAGCCTAAAATTCAATTAATTTCACTACACTATTCTAGATAAAATAACATGTTTATTTGCTACTTTTGTACTGAGTCAAAACAATTGTTATTTTTCCTTTAAGCTCTACAAATTTTAGTATTATAATTGTTATTAATACAAAGTTTTATATAAATAAATAAAATTAAAAACTTTCTCCTTGTGACTCAGTTGCTAAAAATGCTAAGTTCGTTTAGTATATTTATGCGTATTGGCTTGTTTTACATTTTCTGTACATTAAAAACGCTATTAAGAAGGCAATGGATATTATAAAGCATTTCGTAAATTATTCTCTCAAAATTAAGAAAATTGTCAACTAAAATTTAACAATATAAGATATATTAAAATTTCTTCGGAATTATTTAAAGTTGTTGGAGCAAGCTATATTAAATCTATATTAAATCTTATAAAAATTATTGCAAAGACACCTTATAGACAAAAAATGCGCAAGAATGGAAAGGATCTATTAAGAACATAACAAAATAATATTAATGAATAATTACAGAAACTTACCGTTAGTGTTAGTGACGAAGTAATTATGATAAATATATTTCTTCGTTTACGGAATGTGCATAAACATCGAAGATGCTAGAATTAGCGGTAAAGGAAAAAGAAATCTACGCAGAAGTTAAAGTTGAAATGAGGATCGGAGGCTGTTTATACGGAAAAAATATTTTACAAAAGTTATAAAATATTCATGATTTCAAAATTCCCAATTTTTGGGAATTTTCAAAATTTCCAATTTTGTCTTAAATTCCTGGGGAAAAAACCGGGTGTTTTGAAAGCCTTGCATCTCTATTTACATGTAGGGACTTTGTTTATATTGAGGTCTGTTTACATTTAGTTTACATTTAGTTCTTTGTTTGCATTTAAGTTTTTCTCTATATTTAAGTCTTTGTTTAGACATAGTGTCTTTGATTACATTCATTTCTTTGTTTACATTTATTACTTCGTATACATATAGGTACTTTGTTTACATTTCGTTTTTTGTTTACATATAAAGTCTTTGTTTATATTTAGATCTTTGTTCATATTTAGATCTTTGTTTACACTTTGAACTTTGTTTACAAGGAGGTCCTTGTTTATATTTAAGCCATTGTTGTTATTCATGGTTTTTGTTTGCATTTAGGTCTTTGTTTACATACAGGCTCTTTGTTTACATTTAGACATTTCTGCACAGTTAAATCTCTGTTTACAAGAAGGACTTTGTTTACACATAGGATCTTTGTTTACATTTTTAACTTTGTTTACATATAGGTAATTTGTTTACGTTTCGGTTTTTATTTTCAATTAGTCATTTCTTCACATATAGGGTCTTTGCATAGATTTAGTACTTTATTTACATTTAGTCTTTCTTTACATATAGGTTCTTTGTTTACATTTATTTTTATGTTTAAATATTGTTTCTTTGTTTATAGTTAGGTCTGTTTGCATTTCGGTCATTGTTTACATATAGGGTCTTTGTTTAAATTTATTTCTTTGTTTAGATGTAGAACATTGTTTGCATATAGGCTCTTTGTTTATATTTCGGTTTTGTTTACATTTAGTCCTTTGTTAACATATAAGTTATTTCTTTACATTTAGTCCTTTGTTTACATATAGGGTCTTTGTTTACATTTAGTCCTTTGTTTACATGTAAGGTGTCTGATTACAGTTAGGTGTTTGTTTGTACTTATAGATTTTGTTTACATTTAGGTCTTTGTTTACATTTATTTTACATATAGGTCTGTTTGCATTTAGGTCTTTGTTTATATTTACGTCTTTGCTTACAAGAAGGTCTTTGTCTACATATAAGTCTTTGTTTACAAGATCTTTGTTTACATATACGATCTTGGTTTACATTTAGACCTTTGTATACATATATATATTCTTTATTTACATACTCTTTCATTGTTTACAGTTAGGTCTGTTTACATTTAGTTCATTCTTTACACATAGGGTCTATGTTTACATTTAGTACTTTGTTTGCATATAGGTTATTTGTTTAAATTTCGTTTTTTTTACATTTCGTTCTTTGCTTACTTATAGTAACTTTGCTTGCGTTTAGTCCTGTGTTTATATACCCTAACAACACACTTGTCCCCAATACATTCTGTAAAAGTCCATAGGATGTCCATAGGCGTCATTTTCATCCAGAGGACATCCAGAGGATGCCATTTGGAAAAGATGTGCTGTTAGGGTATAGGGTCTTTGCTTACATTTATATCTGTTTACATTTAGCTTTTTGTTTACATTTAGATCTTTGTATACATTTAGGTGTTTGTTTACATTTAAGTCTTTGTTTACAAGTAAGTTCTTTTTTTTATACTTAGATTTTTGTTTACATTTAGTTCTTTTACATATAATTCTTCCTTTACATTTAGTCATTTGTTTTCTTACACGGTCTTTCTCTTTTTAGGTCATTGTTTACATTTAGTCCGCTTTTTACATGTAGGACTTTTGTTTACAAGAAGTTCTTTATTTACATATAGGTTATTTGTTTACATTTAGGTCTTTGATTACATATCGAGTCTTTGTTTATATTTATATCTTTGTTTACGCTTTGATCTTTGTTTACATTTAAGTCTTTGTTTTCATTTATGGTCTTTGTTTACATTTAGGTCTTTATTTACAAGAAAGTCTTTGTTTACATATAGGATCGTTGTTTACATTTAGACCTTTGTATATATATATATATATATGTGTGTGTGTGTGTGTGTTATTTGTTTACATATTGTTTCATTGTTTACATTTAGTTCATTTTTTACATATAGGGTCTTTAATTACATTTATTTCTTTTTTTACATTTAGAGCTTTGTTTGCATATAGGTTCTTTGTTTTTATTTCGGTTTTTTACGTTTAGTCCTTTGTTTACATATAGGGTCTTTCCCTTACAGCACAGAATATTTCAGTTATGTTGCATAAAGCTTACAATCTTTCATAAACTTAATACGTTTTAGTATGCTCTGTGATACCTTTCTGAAATATTCGCCCGTTTTGATTTTCTATCTGTTAACTGATTGTAACGTTTCTGTTACGTATATGATTTTTCGTTAGGATCGCGGACATTTCTAAGTATTTGAAACTAATCGGAAAACAATCTGAATGTTTTTAAACGTTTCGGAAATGTTTATGATGTTTCAATGTTATATGATTGTTACGTTTCTGGAATATTTTGTGCTGTTAGGGTTGTTTACATTTAGTCATTTCTTTACCTATAGGGTTTTCTTTATTTAGATCTTTATTTACATTTAGGCTTTTTTTACGCGTAGGGTCTTTTTTTACATTTAGGATTGTTTACATTTAGGTCTTTGTTTACATTTAGGGTCTTTGGTTACTTTTAGGTTGTTTTTATTTGTTGTCTTAATTCAAATTTACCGCCTTTGTTTAATTTGGAGTTTTTGTTCACAATTATTGTCTTTGTTTACATTTATATTCATTACATTTTACGTTTTTATTTATGTTTACCCTCTTTGTTTATATTTTGGTCTTTTTTTACTTTTAGATTCTTTGTTTACATATTTAGAATATGTTTACTTTTAGATCTTTATCTACGTTTATATTCTTTGTTTACACATGTAGACTATGTTTGCTTTTAGATCTTTATTTACGTTTATATTCTTTGTTTACATTTATGTCTTTGTTAAAGTTCAGGTCTCTGTTTATATTTTGTTTTTTATATACATTCAGTTTCTTTGTTTATATTTATACACATTTTTTACATTTAGATTCTTTGTTTACATTTTTGTCTGTTTTTATTTATAGGCTTTCTTATGATTTATGGTTTTTGTTTACATTTAATTCTTTATTTGCATTTAGGAGTTTTCTTTACATTTGTAGTTTTTTTACATTCAATTCTTTATTTATAATTAGGTCTTTGTTTACAATTTGGCTTTGTTTATATTTTAGGTTTTAATTACATTTTAGGTCACTTTAGATTGATGCAAAATGTAATACCCTGTGTATAATCTTTGGTGACATTAAGGGTCTTTGCTTGCATTTAGGTATTTTTTTATATTTGTAGTGTTTATTTACAGTTAGGTCTCTGTTTACATTTAGAGACATTCTTTACATTTTTTATTGTTCATATTTGTATTCTTTAATTATATTTGTAGTCTGTTTATATTTAGGGTCTTTATATTTAGGTCATTTTTGTCTATACTTACATTTGAGGTCTTTGTTTACATTTATAATCTTTAATTATACATTTTAGAGTCATTGTTTACATTTAGTTCTTTGTTTACATACAGGATCTTTGTTTACATTTAGACATTTCTGCACATTTCGGTTTTTGTTAACATATAGAGTCTGTTTATATTTAGAACTTTGTTTATACTTTGATCTTTGTTTACAAGGAGGTCCTTGTTTATATTTAAGCCTTTGTTTTTATTTATGGTCTTTGTTTGCATTTAGGTCTTTATTTACAAGAAGGTCTTTTTTTATATATAGGATCTTTGTTTATATTTAGACATTTGTTTACATATATTGTCTTTGTTTATTTTTGTCGTTTTTCACATATAGAGTCTCTGTTTGCATTTAGTTCTTTGTTTACATACAGGGTTTATATTTAGACATTTCTGCACAGTTAAGTCTTTGTTTACAAGAAGGACTTTGTTTGCACATAGGGTTTATATTTACATTTAGTCCTTTCTTTACATGTAAGGTCTCTGCTTACACTTAGGTATTTGTTTGCACTTATGGTCTTTTTTTACGTTTAGGTCTTTCTTTACATTTAGTTTATTGTTTAAATATAGGGGCTTTGATTACATTTAGGTCTTTGTTTACATTTAGTCTTTTGTTTACGTTTAGGTCTTTGTTTACATATGGATTCTTTGTTTATATTTCGATTTTTGTTTACATTTAGCTCATTGATTATATATAGGGACATTTTTATATTTGGTCCGTTTACATTTAGTTCTTTGTTACCATTTAGGTCTTTGTTTATATTTAGGCCTTCTTTACATTTAATCCATTGTTTACATATAGTGTCTTTGTTTTAATTTAGCTCTGTTTACATCATTTTTTTTTTAAATTTAGGTGTTTCTTTGCATTTAGGTGTTTGTTTACATATAAATTCTTTGTTTACATTTAGTCATTTCTTTACATATAAGGTTCTTTATATTTAGGTCTTTGTTTACATTTACGTCTGTTTTCATTTAGTTCTTTGTTTACATTTAAGTCTTTGTTTAGATTTACGTTTGTTCTTTTTTTACATACTGTTTCATTGTTTACAGTTAGGTCTGTTTACATTTAGTTTATTGTTTATTGGGTATTTTTTAAATTTAGTTTTTTGTTTACATACAGGGACTTTCTGTACATTTATGTGTTTGTTTACATTTAGGTCTTTGTTCACATATAAATTTTTTTTATACCTAGGTTTTTGTTTATATTTAGTTCTTCCACATATAGGGTCTTTGTTTACATTTAGTAATTTTTTACATATAGGGTCTTTCTGTGTTTAGGTCCTTGTTTGCATTTAGTCCTTTTTTACATGTAGGGTCTTTGTTTACAAGAAGTTCTTTGTTTGCATTTAAGTCTTTGTTTAGATATAAGGTTTTGTATACATTTAGTGCTTTGTTTACATATAGGATCTTTGCTTGCATTTAGGTCTCTTTACACTTAGTTCTTTGTTTACAAGAGTTTCTTTGTTTACATTTAGGTCTGTTTACACTTAGTTCTTTGTTTACATGAGTGTCTTTGTTAACATTTAGGGTATTTGTTTACATTTAGGTCTTTGTTTACATTTAGAACTTTGCTTACATTTAGTTCTATGTTTATGGTCTTTGTTTATATTTAGGTTTCTGTTTCATTTAGTCATTTGTTTATATATAGTTAATTTGTTTACAATTAGGTCCTTGTTTATATTTTGTCCTTTGTTTACGTGTACGGTTTTTGTTTATATTTAGGTCTGTTTACATTTAGTTCTTTGTTTACATTTAGACCTGCATACATTTAAATCTTTTTAAACATTTCGGATTTTGCTTCCACATAGTGTTTTTGTTTACATTTATATCTTTGTTTATATATGGAACTTTGTTTACATTTCGTTTTTTATTGCATTTAGTCATTTGTTTACGTATAAGGTTTTTTACATTCAAGTCTTTGTTTACGTTTAGGTGTTTGTTTATATTTAGAGCTTTGTTTACATTTAAGTTCTTTGTTTACATTTAGTTCTTTCTTTACATATAGGGTCTTTGTTTATATTTAGGTTTTATTTTGCATTTAGTTTTTTGTTTACATAGTGTTTTTGTTTGCATTTATTCATTTCTTTACATATAGGGTCTTTGTTTATATTTAGGTCTTTGTTTACATTTAGTCCATTGTTTAAATTTAGGGTCTCTCTTAGCATTTAGGTCTGTTTATATTTGGTTCATTGTTTACATTTAGGTGAATGTTTATATTTATGGTCTTTTTGTACATTTAGATGTTTGTTTACAAGAAGGTCTTTGTTTAAATTTAGAACTTTGTATAAATATATGTTCTTTGTTTACATTTAGGTCTCATTACATTTAGTTCTTTGTTTACAAATATGGTTTGTGTTTACATTTATTTATTTCGTTACATTTAGAACTTTGTTTACATATAGGTTCTTTGTTTATATTTCGGTTTTTATTTATATACTAGCTGGCTTCGCCCGCTAGCGGGTCAGTATTTTCAAAGGAATCACTAAAATTAGTGAATCACTAACAGTAATTTTTAGTGTTAAGAAAAGAAATTAAAAAAAAATCATTTCTGATTGGGTAAAAAGTCGGCCCGGGTCCCCACTGCCTTCGGCAGCGCAGTCCCGTGCGCGCTGCGCGCGCACAGCTTATGGGATACACGCGCTGCGCGCGCGTATACCTTCCCTGACCTTTCGTGCCCCCTAAAAAAATCATTTCTGATCGGGTAAAAACTCGCACCGGGCCTTCGGCAGCGCAGACCCATGCGCGCGCACGTGTGAAGGTATACGTGCGCTGCGCGCACATATTCCTTCTGAAGTCATAATTTTATTCTTAAGAAAAGAAAACTAACAGTAACAGAAAAAAAAGTAACTTTTAGTGTTAAGAAAAGAAATTAAAAAAAATCATTTCTGATTGGGTAAAAAGTCGGCCCGGGTCTCCACTGCCTTCGGCAGCGCAGTCCCGTGCGCGCTGCGCGCGCACAACTTAAGGGATATACGCGCTGCGCGCGCGTATACCTTCCCTGACCTTTCGTGCCCCCTAAAAAAATCATTTCTGATCGGGTAAAAACTCGCACCGGGTCCCCACTGCCTTCGGCAGCGCAGACCCATGCGCGCGCACGTGTGAAGGTATACGTGCGCTGCGCGCACATATTCCTCCTGAAGTCATATTTTTATTCTTAAGAAAAGAAAATTTAAAAAATCATTTCTCATCGGGTACAAAGTCGGACCGGGTCCCCACTGCCTTCGGCAGCGCAGTCACGTGCGCGCTGCGCACGCACAAGTTCACGGATACACGCGCTGCGCTCGCGTATTCCTTCCCTGACCCTTCGTGTCCCCTAAAAAAAAATCATTTCTGATCGTGCAAAAACTCGCACCGGGTCCCCACTGCCTTCGGCAGCGCAGTACCGTGCGCGCTGCGCGCACGACTGAAGGGATACACGCGCTGCGCGCGCGTATTCCTTCCCTGACCTTTTGTGCCCCCTAAAAAAAAAATCATTTCTGATCGTGTAAAAACTCGCACCGGGTCCCCACTGCCTTCGGTAGCGCAGTCGCGTGCGCGCTGCGCGCGCACAAGTTAAGAGATACGCGCGCGGTGCACGTCTATTTCTTCTCCACCCTATCAGGCCCTCTTAATTAACCTGCGTATACCAATTTTGAACGATCTAACTCATTTGGCTGAGATGCAAAAGAAAATTTAATCAGGACACCTCAAAACGTGTAAATCTGGTGAAAACTTTCGATAATTTAAATGAACTTTAAAATATCTTTCGAATGATGTATTCAAAATAATTTAATAATAATTAGAAATTGAAATATTGAAATTTGAAAATATTACAGCGCCATCTGTCGGTAGAAATTTCTGTATTCCACTGTTCCATTCCAATTCAAAAATGCTTTCTAATGATGTATTACTTATGAAATTATTTTAATTAGTAGCTGAGATACAAAGAAAACTAATTCAGGACACCTCAAAACGTGTAAATCTGGTGAAAACTTTCGATAATATAAAAGAACTTTAAAATATCTTTCGAATGATGTATTAAAAAGAATTTAATTAGAATTAGAAATTGAAATATTGAAATTTAAAAATAATACAGCACCATAAGAGAAAACTGATTCAGGACACCTCAAAACGTGTAAATCTCGTGAAAACTTTCGATAATATAAAAGAACTTTAAAATATCTTTAGAGTGATGCATTAAAATAACTTAATTAGAATTAGAAATTGAAATATTGAAATTTGAAAAAATTACAGCGCTATCTGGCGGTAGAAATTTCTGTATTCCGCTGTTCGATTCCAAATCAAAAAAGCTTTCTAATGATGTATTACTTATGAAATTATTATAATTAGTATCTGAGATACAAAAAGAAAACTCATTCGGGACACCTCAAAATGTGTAAATCTGGTGAAAACTTTCGATAATATAAAAGAACTTTAAAATATCTTTCGAATTAAGTATTAAAAATAATTTAATCATAATTAGAAATTGTAATATTGAAATTTGAAAATATTACAACGCCATAAAAGAAAACTGATTCAGGACACCTCAAACCGTGTAATTCTGGTGAAAACTTTCGATAATTTAAAAGAACTTTAAAATATCTTTCGAATGATGTATTAAAAATAATTGAATCATAATTAGAAATTGAAATATTGAAATTTGAAAATATTACAGCGCCATGAAAGAACACTGATTCAGGAGACCTCAAAACGCGTAAATCTGTTGAAAACTTTGAATTATGTAAAAGAACTTTAAAATATCTTTCGTATGATGTATAAAAAATAAATCAATCGTAATTATAAATTGAAATACGCGTATTAAAATATTGCAAAAATGTCCGGCGTGTGAAGATAAAATTTAATTTGCAATTAAAATGTAAATCTTTTGTTTATTGACGGAAATCGATGAAATTTAAAATGCAAGTTTGTTTTGTGGTGTAAATATTATATACTAAATAAAATGTGTAAAATTTTAAAAATTGAAGAAAATAGAAAATTGTAATTTTTAATCGCACTACGAATCAGGTGACCTTAATGAATACCAGCTGTGTTTCCGTTGAAGACAGCTGGAGACTTAACGTCTGCAAAGATAACATTTTTGTGATTCGTTGCCAACATTTTTTTATAGTTTAGTTAATTTTAAAATATCTAATCGTCCGATCGATAAACCGTTTAAACCATCGGATTGAGAAAAAAAAGCCCTTTCCAATGGTATCTTGTTTGTAACGATGCGACTGATATTTCTAATTTATTTTCCACTTTTTCCGTAAAAATGTCGCTTTTTAAGCATTTAATCATGAATTCTGGGTCATTTTTCGATAGACAATGGTCGACGTTTTAATTAATATCTCCGCTAATTAGGGTCGCATCGTTTAGCAAATTAGATAACCCAGATCTGCGATAAATTCTCTGTCCGACGGTACCTGTTCGAAGTCCGTGCGACCATTAGCGGCGGAGCCTTATCCGTTTCAAGCCGTTTCTCACAGACAGACACACAGACACACACACAGACACACGCGTACAGATTTTAATAATATAGGAGATAATTCTTTCTTTACATTTAGTTCTTTTTTTTACATATAGGGCCTTTGTTTACATTTAGTCATTTCTTTACATATAGGGTCTGTGTATACATTTAGTTCCTTGTTTACAATTAGGCCTTTGTATATATATAAGTTCTTTGTTTTCATTTAATTATTGTTTACACATGTGGTCTTTATATTTAGGTCTTTGCTTACACTTAGACCTTTTTTACATGTAGGTTCCTTGTTTACATTTAGGTCTGTATAAATTTACTTCTTTTTTTACATTTAGGTGTTTGTTTATATTTATGTCTTTGCTTACAAGAAGGTCTTCATTTACGAGACGGTCTTTTTTTACATATATTATCTTTGTATACATTTAGACCTTTGTATATATATATATATATATATGTTCTTTGTTTACATATTGTTTCATTGTTTACAGTTAGGTCTGTTTACATTTAGTTCTTTTTTTACATAAAGGGTCTTTTTTACATTTAGCTCTTTGTTTACATTGTGAGGAATTAGTGGCAGCCATAATCTCAAAGATTAACTTAATTACTTAATATGTAAATAAGAGCACGAGACAAAGTCAAATACAAACAAATAAAGTTTATTAGCGATCAATATCAAGGCGGTTGTTGGGCTAACTCAGAAATAACTCTTAGTTAACTTCAGGGGATAACTTCAGCAAAGCCTAAAATTAAAGTAATTTAATCTCACCAATACCGATACTGTCGACGATTGCTCTTTGTCGACCACTGAACTATTCTTGCACAAAAAACCGTCGGCAGGATTCCCTTGGCGTGACAAATTCTTCACTCAAATCTTACTACAGCGCTACAAATCTCTACCATCGCTTAACACTCGCATAAGAACTATTCTCATCAAAATCGCTGTGCTACTCTCCTCTTCGCACAATTTTACACTCCAACACACATCCATATTTATATCTAAGATTCATCCATTCCCCTCACTTCATTTAATTCTACGACTTCTCCTTATTCACTCGCGCTTCGCAACATGTGAACTTAGCTGCAGCGCCATGCTTACGTGAATTCTACTACACACCGATCTTGCAGCCCCCCCCCCCCCCCCCCAAAAAAAAGAAAAAAAAATACGTAAAAATCCCCAACGGGTTTTTACCCGTTAAATTTTTAAAACAAAATATATAATCTGAACTAAGCCAACTTTACTGCGAGAGTAGCCGTTACTTAAAATTCTAAATCTAAACTTTAGAGTAAGTTAGAAAAAAGACGGGAAAGTTTAATTTACTGAGCAATGAACTGCTTACAGCTTAAAATACATTGGTGAGTAAAAAAAAAATTCCTGAGCGAAAAACCTGACAAACCCCGAAAAAACAAATTTAAATTTTAAATTAAATTGGGGACCCTTTACAGCAGGAAACTCCGGAACAAAAAAAAAAAAAACGCCTCAACGAATAGTTTAGCCCAACAAATACATAAATATGAACAAGGCATCTTTCTGTCAACCCAGAAAGGCAAAATCTTGATTTATAGGAGGATTTTGTTACGGGGGGTCGCTTTGACATAAATGCGACATATACTAGCAACTTGAAGAAAAACAGTCTTTATTTAGAAAGGGAAAAAAAAGTGAGTTCGTTGTGAAGCACAACGTCAGAACATCTAAGCTGTCCGTCTTTGGTTTACTGCAGGCACCACTTGCACTTCAGGTAGCTATTTGAACAACAGTTTATCCTGGTATTTCATCCAGGTTAAGATCAAGAGGCTCCGGGCGTCAGAAATAGTTTATCATATCTCATTCTAAAATTCAAAAACTTCTTACAGTCACAAATTTAAAAGAGAAGTTATACTCTGTCTGGAAAATACAATCGAGACATTTTTGTCTCTAAAGATATAACATAGTTTACATTACAGAAAAGTATTCCCTCCCTGGGCTATAGTATGAACGAAAAACTAAGTTGTTAGTGTTTTTATAGTTAAAAGTTAAACACGATTGATGCATATTGCCAAAAAAAAAAACATTTCCCCACTCTAAAGCGTACATACAGATAAACTTTTAGTACTCATACAAAAGTTGTATAATTACAGATATTCATTTTATATATACAAATTATTTATAGAAATACGAAAAGGGGGAAATTTTTACAAAGGGCAATAAAAAACATTTTATATTACCAGCTCTGCAGGTGGCAGGTGATGGCTAAAAAGTAATAGAACTCAATGGACATACATAAAATATATATTAAGAGAGAACAAAAATGCTGACATAGAAGATTAAACATAAATTTCAATATGAAAGTTCATGCACTGATTTTAAATTTTGCAGTTTTGAGCTTGAGAAAATCCTTTGCTTTCATACAACTTTCGAAAGTCCGAAAGGCTTCAAGGCATGTCGTACATTTTGGTACATCTCTGATAGAAATACACTGTGTAACAAAACAAATACAGAACGATATCACCTGACTTAAGGTTTCCGCTGTAATATCAGTAGGATCAAACATCAAGCGTGACGTGCTTGATATTTATCTAACCTTTGAAACAGACTATCAAAAGATGCGGCAGGTGTTAAATCTAGATAATCTTGAATCTGGACTGTGAACAGCGGGTTTATAATATCCAACACTTCAAAAAATGATAAATTTAATTCTAGTTGTTTAATTAAATCAAGTTTACGCAGAAAAAATGTTGCCGGTTTATCAAATACAGACATTTCCATTGTATAAAGTTCCTGCATTAATTTTGCTCTATCGGCACTTGATGTAAAGGTGGTTATAACTTTGACTTTCAAATCTTCATATGTGGGGTTTTGACCCAAGGAATGAGAGGCAATAAGTTCGTACCATAATTTTGGTTCTCCTTTTAAGGAGTATTTTAACCAATTGAATCTATCATTAATATCAATTTGACATATTTCAAAATATTCTTCAAGTTTCTTAAAAAAGTTAAGCACATTATTTGAGCCGGTAAAGTATACTCGACCGGAGGGGGGGGGTCGAGCATGTATCGGCGCTACTGTGAGGAATTAGTGGCAGCCATAATCTCAAAGATTAACTTAATTACTTAAGTAATAAATAAGAGCACGTGACAAAGTTAAATACAAACAAACAAAGTTTATTAACGATCAATATCAAGACGGGTGTTGGGACAACTCGGAAATAACTCTTAATTAACTTCAGGGATAACTTCAGCAAAGCATAAAATAAAGGTAAATTAATCTCACCAATACCGATACTATCGACGATTGCTCTCTGTTGACCACTGAACTATTCTTGCTCAAGAACCGTCAGCAGGATTCCCTTGGCGCGTCAAATTCTTCACTGAAATCTTACTTTATTCTACAACGCTACAAATCTCTACCATCGTTTAACAGTCGCATAAGAAGTATTCTCATCAACACTACTCTCCTACTCTCCTCTTCACACACTTTTACAATCCAACACACATCCATACTTATATCTAAGATTCATCCATTCCCCTCACTTCATTTAATTCTACGACTTCTCCTTATTCACTCGCGCTTCGCAACATGTGAACGCAATGCTGCAGCGCAATGCTGACGTGACATATACGGTTTTGTTTACATTTATGTCTTTGTTTACATTTGGAACATTGTTTACATTTCGGTTTTTGTTCACATTTAGTCATTTCTTTACATATAAGGATTTTTTTACATTCAGGTCTTTGTTTACGTTTAGGTTTTTGTTTACATTTAGAGCTTTGTTTAATTTGAGTTCTTTGTTTACATTTAATTCTTTGTTTACATATATCGTCTTTGTTTATATTTAGGCCTTTGCTTACACTTAAGGACATTGTGTATATTCGTAGACTTTGTTTATGTATATAGTCTGTTTCCGATTATGCGCTTATTTACTGTTTATATATTTGTTTACATTAAGGATTTTTGTTTTCCTTTAGGTCATTTTTAGTTGTGTTTGTTCACATTAAGGGTCTTTGTCTGAATTTATTATCTTTGCTTACATTTAAGGTCTTTGTTTACATTTATAGCTTTTTTTAATACGTAGAGTCTTTGTTTATATTTATAATTTTTATTTATATCTAGAGTCTGTTTACATTTAGAACTTTGTTTACATATAGGTTCTTTTCTACATTTCGAGTTTTGTTTACATTTAGTCATTTGTTATATATAGGGTCTTTGTTTACATTTAGGTTTCTTTACATTTAGACCTTTGCTTAATTATATGGTCTTTGTTTACATTTACTCATTTGTTTACATATAGGATATTTGTTTATATTTATTTCTTTGGTTACATTTAGTCCTTTGTTTACATTTAGGTTCTTTGTTTA
Source organism: Salticus scenicus (assembly GCA_963930645.1). Classification (NCBI taxonomy): domain Eukaryota; kingdom Metazoa; phylum Arthropoda; class Arachnida; order Araneae; family Salticidae; genus Salticus; species Salticus scenicus. Next base: position 32,150,509 of record OZ005652.1, on the reverse strand, counting down.
TATTTAGGTCTGTTTACATTTATGTGTTTGTTTACATTTATGTTCTTTGTTTACATTTAGTCCTTTTTTACACATAGGGTCTTTATTTACATTTAGGACTATTTAAAAATAATTTTTTCTTTACATTTAGGATTTCGTTTACATTTACGGTCTTTGTTTACATTTAATCCATTGTTTAGTTCTGTTTACAATTAGTTCTTTGTTTACATTTACGTCTTTACTTACAAGAAGGCCTTTCTCTACATATAAGTCTTTGCTTGCAATATCTTTGTTTACAGTTAGACCTTTGTATATATATATATATATATATATATATATTTATGTGTTCTTTGTTTACATTCTGTTTCATTGTTTACAATTAGGTCTGTTTACATTTAGTTCATTGTTTCATAAAGGTTATTTTTTTAATTTAGTTCTTTGTTTATATATAGTGTCTTTGCTTACATTTATTTCTAAGTTTACATTTAGAACTTTGTTTGCATATAGGTTCTTTGTTTATATTTCGTTTTTTTATAGTTAGTTCTTTGTTCACATATAGGGACTTTGTTTACATTTAGTCATTTCTTTACACATAGGGTTTTTCTTTATTTAGTCCTGTGTTTATATATAGGGTTTATGCTTACATTTATATCTGTTTACATTTAGTATTTTGTTTACAATTAGGTCTTTGTATACATTTAGGTGTTTGTTTCCATGTAAGTTCTTTTTTATACTTAGTTTTCTGTTTATATTCAGTTCTTTTACATATAGGGTCTTTGATCACATTTAGTCATTTGTTTACTTATAGGGTCTTTCTCTTTTAGATCCTTGTTTACATTTAGTTCGCTTTTTACATATAGGGGTTCTTTTTATTTACATATAGGGTATTTGCTTACATTTAGGTCTTTTATTACATACACAGTCTTTGTTTACATTTCGGTCTTTGTTTACATGTAGGGTATTTGTTTACATATAGAACTTTGTTTACATTTAGTTCTATGTTTATGAAAATGGTCTTTGTTTATATTTAGGTTTTTGTTTACATTTAGTCATTTACTTACATATAGGTTCTTTGTTTACATTTAGGTCTGTATATATTAGGTCCTTTGTTTACGTGTAGGGTCTTTGTTTTTATTTTGGTCTGTTAACACTTAGTTCTTTGTTTATATTTAGACCTGTATGTATTTAAATCTTTTTTTACATTTCGGTCTGTGTTTACATATAGGGTTTTTGTTTACATTTATATCTTTGTTTACATTTGGAACATTGTTTACATTTCGGTTTTTGTTCACATTTAGACATTTGTTTACATATAAGGATTTTTTACATTAGGGTCTTTGTTTACGTTTATCTTTTTGTTTACATTTAGAGCTTTGTTTACATTTGAGTTCTTTGTTTATATATATCGTCTTTGTATTATGTCTTTGTTTATATTTAGGCCTTTGCTTACACTTAAGGATTTTGTTTATATTCGCAGACTTTGTTTATCTATATAGTCTGTTTCCGATTATGCGCTATTTACTGTTTATATATTTGTTTACATTTAGGATTTTTGTTTCCCTTTAGGTCCGTTTTAGTTGTTGTGTTTGTTCGCATTTAGGGTCTTTGTCTGCATTTATTATCTTTGTTTACATTTATAGTTTTTATTTATTTGTAGAGTCTCTTTTACGTTTATAGTTTTTATTTATATGTAGTCTTTGTTTACATATAGAACTTTGTTTACATACAGGATCTTTGTTTATATTTATTTCTTTGTTTTCATTTAGTCCTTTGTTTACATTTAGTGTCTCTGTTTATATTTAGGTCGGCTTACATTTAGGTGTTTGTTTACATTTATAGCTTTGTTTACATTTAAGTTCATTGTTTACATTTAGGTCGTTGTTTACATTTTCCCTTTTTTACATGGAGGGTCTCTGTTTACATTTAGGACTGTTTACATTTAGTTCTTTATTTACATTCAGGTCTTTGTTTACATTTAGATACTTGTTTACATATAGATTCTTTGTTTTTATTTTGTCCTTTATTTACATTTAGGTCATAATTTACATTTAGTCGTTTGTTTACTTATAGGTTCTTTGTTTACATTTGGGCCTTTTAACATTTAGTCCTTTGTTTACATGTAGGGACTTTGTTTATATTTAGGTCTGTTTACGTTTAGTTCTTTGTTTGCATTTAGGTCTTTATATTTAAGTCTTTGTTTAGACATTGTGTCTTTGATTACATTTATTTCTTTGCTTACATTTTGAACTTCGTTTACATATATGTACCTTGTTTACATTTCGGTATTTGTTTACTTATAGAGTCTTTGTTTATATTTAGATCTTTGTTTACAAGGAGGTCCTTGTTTATACTTAAGCCTTTGCTTTCATTTATGGTCTTTGTTTGCATTTAGGTCTTTGTTTACAAGAAGGTCTTTTTTTACATATAGGGTCTTTGTTTACATTTAGACATTTGTTTACATATATTGTCTTTGTTTATTTAGTCGTTTTTTACATACAGGGTCTTTGTTTACATTTAGACATTTCTGCACAGTTAAGTCTTTGTTTATAAGAAGGTCTTTGTTTACACATAAGGTCTTTGTTTACATTTTGGACTTTGTTACATATAGGTAATTTCTTTACGTTTCGGATTTGTTTTCAATTAGTCATTTCTTCACATATAGGGTCTTTGTATACATTTAGTACTTTATTTACATTTAGTCCTTTCTTTGCATATAGGTTCTTTGTTTACATTTATTTTTATGTTTAAATATTGTTTCATTGTTTACAGTTAGGTAAGTTTACATTTCGATCAATGTTTACAAATAAGGTTTTCGTTTACATTTATTGTAGTGTATTGACTGTAACCGCGGTGTAGTGTACTGACTGGACTCTTATTAACTGTAACCGCGGTAAAGACTGTTTCGGTTTGGAATCGGCGTTCGAGGCTATGTGTGAGCCGATATGATTGTGTTGATATTTTGTTCCTGTATATAGTTTGTAAATAATAGTGTATACTTAAGATGTAATCAATATTCTAATTAAATAGTATCCATCAAGATGTGTTTTAACTGAAAAGGCAACACCCACGCGTAAACATTATTCATTGAAATGAGTAAATATAATATCTTGGCGACGAGTTTTGGTTTGTCTCAAAACGAAAGTGCTTTCGGTTTAAATCATAATGGATAGAGCATCGCTCGAAGACTGCAAAAGGTAAAAGTTTTGTTTATTTTTCTTGAATAATCAGAAGTAATTGAGATGGAGCAGCAGCAAATAATAGAATTATTGAAACAGAATAAAGAATTGATTGAAGCCTTGCAAAATAAAGAACAGGTATCGAATCAGAAAATTTCAGTCCAGTTCGAAAAGTTTAACGAAGAAACTGAAAATTTTGACAGTTTTTTTGAAAGGTTTGAAACCTATTTAGATATCCAGCAGGTTCCTGCTGATAAGAGAGCGAAAGTATTTATTTCGTCTCTCAGTGCAAAGTTGTATCAATTATTAAAAAATTTGCTGGCTCCTGACATTCCTTCTGATCAGAGTTTAGATAAGTTAAAAAATGTTTTGAAGAAACATTTGACCCCAAAGCCCTTGATTATTCCTTCCCGTCATAAATTTTTAAATAGAAAACAGAATGAAGGGGAAAGTATTAGTACTTATATTGCTGAGCTTAGAGCGCTGGCTATAAATTGTGACTATGATAATACTATGTTAAATGTTATGCTGCGCGATGTATTTGTTAGCGGATTAAGAGATAAAACAATTTTAGATAGGTTATTCGAGGAGGATAACATCGATCTAGAAAAAACGTTACAAATAGCGCTAGCAATGGAAAAAGCATTTAAAGGGGCAAATGACATAATGGGGTGCACTGCAGGTATAAATGCAGTTCATATTAGTAAGAAAAGTAAACCGTATAAGCAAATTAATAAACAGAAATTCTTTGAGAGACAAAGTAAATCTGTATTTTGTTCTCGGTGTACAGGAACAGATCATACTAAAGAAACATGTAAATTTATTTCAGCTAAATGCAATTTTTGTTCCAAAATCGGGCACATAAAAAAGGCATGTTTCGCAGCGAAGAAAGCGAATGCCAAAAATGTAAAACAGAAACAAGTAAATTTCGCGGATGTAGCTCAAAACCAAAACCAAGTTCAGTTGTTTAAGTTAAACGATCGTACATTGCGCGAAGAACCGAAACGACCTCCTATAATGATAAATTTGAAAATTGAGGGAAAAAATTGTTCCATGGAATTGGATACGGGGGGAACTGTAAGTGTCATGAGTTTGCGAAATTTTAGGAAAATTTCAAACAAACAAATTCAGCCTACTAGTATAATTTTCAAAACTTACAAAGGTGACTCTTTGATACCCATGGGGTACGTCACAGTAAAAGTAGACTATAAGGGTCAAATTGAGAATCTGAACTTATACATTGTAAAGGAAAACTTAGACACCATTCTGGGCCGTGAATGGCTTTATAAAATTCATATTGACTGGCATAACATTAAAATGTTAAAAACTACGAATAAAATGAGTTTGGATAAACTTTTAGATGAATATAAGGAAATTTTCAATGATGAACTTGGGGAAATAAATAACTATGAGGTTAAACTCGAACTGAAACCTGGGGTTAAGCCAGTATTTCGTAGATTTAGGGCAGTACCTTTCGCTCTGAAAGCAAGAGTAGAAAAGGAAATTGATAGGTTAGAAAAAGAAGGAATAATTCAAAAAGTGGAAAGCTCAGAATGGGCTACACCTGTTGTGCCAGTGGTGAAATCAGATGGGAGCATACGTTTGTGTGCAGATTTTTCTGTCAGTTTAAATCCAAATTTAGTAGTACCTCAACATCCCTTACCAAAATTAGAGGAAATATTTGCTAGTTTAAATGGGGGGAAAAGATTTTCCAAATTAGATTTCAAGCATGCTTATCTGCAAATGAAAGTAAGTGAGGAAAGTCAGAAATTACTTACAATTAATACACATAAGGGACTTTTTATTTGTAAACGTCTCATGTACGGATTAAACGGAGCGCCTGCAATTTGGCAGCGCTATGTTGATGGTTTATTCCAAGGCATGGACGGGGTCAAAGTATTTAGGGACGATGCAAGGATAACAGGGGTTGACGACATGTCACATCTTAAAGCTCTTGAAAAATTTTTCCAAAAATGTAAACAACATGGGCTGAAACTAAATTTAAATAAAAGTCACTTTTTTCAGAATCAAATAAATTTTTTGGGACATAAAATTGATGCAAATGGGCTTCATAAAACAGATGAGAAAATTTCAGCTATCGTTCAGGCTCCTGTACCTAAAGATGTACAAGAGGTTAAAAGCTTTTTAGGGTTGGTAAACTTTTATGGGAAATTCTGCCCAAATTTGGCAACTATAGCAAATCCTTTAAATAATTTGACTAAAAAGGGAGTAAAATTTAAGTGGTCAAAGGTTTGTCAGGATGCTTTTCAGCAAATAAAATCTGAAATATGCTCACCTAGAGTTTTAGTTCACTATGATCCCAAATTGCCTCTTATCTTGGCAACAGATGCTTCACCAGTTGGGATTGGTTGTGTCCTATCGCACAAATTACAGGATGGTACTGAAAGACCAATAGCTTTTGCATCAAAAACTTTGACTAGAACAGAACAGAAATATTCTCAAATCGATAAAGAAGCTCTTTCTATAGTGTGGGCAGTAAAAAAATTTTATCTGTATTTGACAGGCAGAAGATTTACCTTAATAACAGACCATAAACCGTTGGTTTCTCTGTTCAGTTCGAAAAAAGGACTTCCTGTTCTTACAGCCACGAGATTCCTACATTATGCATTGATATTAAAAGCTTATGAATTTGACATTATGTATAGACATACTACAGATCATGGTAATGCCGATTGTTTGTCCCGTTTACCCTTACGGTCAGAAGATCTCATAATAAAAGATGATGTTGCTTTGTTCCAATTAAGTCAAATTGAAACCCTTCCAATCAAGGCTCGAGACCTGGCTAGAGAAACCCAAATTGACGAAGAGTTAGGACCTCTTTTCAGGAAATTGAAATTGGGTGAAAGTTTAGGAGGGAGAGAAGCGGAATATACCTTGCAAGATGGTTGCATTATGTATGGGCAAAGAGTCTGTGTTCCAAGAAAATACCAAAAAAATGTGCTAGAGGAATTACATCAGGGACATCTGGGTATTGTGAAAATGAAAGCAATTGCCAGATCATTCGTGTATTGGAAAGACATAGATAGGGCCATTGAAGAAAAGGCAAAAAATTGTGTAAATTGCGCTAGACACAAAGCAGATCCGGCGAAAGCGAAAGTTCACCACTGGGAATACCCCAGTACGGCATGGGAAAGAATTCATGTCGATTTTGCTGGACCAATGTTTGAGCACATGTTTTTACTTATCGTAGATGCCCATTCGAAGTGGCTAGAGGTTTTTCCCATGAAGACAACAACAGCAAACAAAACGGTTGAATGCCTCAGAGATTGTTTTGCTCGGTACGGATTGCCAGTTGTACTAGTGAGCGATAACGGACCACAATTTTCATCTCACGAATTTCAGATGTTTATGCAGAGAAATGGCATCAAACACAAAACTAGCGCACCATTCAAGCCATCAAGCAACGGGCAGGCTGAACGTTATGTGTTTACGTTGAAGCAGTCCCTGAGAGCCATGCAATAAATTATGGCAGCTTGAATCAAAAGTTAAATACATTCCTATTACAATATAGGAAAGCTCCTAATGTAACTACTGGTCATAGTCCAGCTATGCTATTTTTGAAGAGAGATGTTAGGACCAGGATTGACTTACTCCTGCCAGATCTAAAATCAAGAATCCAAGAGAAGGTCAGAAAAGGTGTATACGAATTTTATGATAGAAAATTTGATATTGGTGATTCTGTTGCTGTCAGAGATTATCGACAAGCAAATTCAAAGTGGAAGTTCGGACGAGTGGTTAACAAAGATGGTGCTCTACATTATACAGTTAACGTAAATGGAACCTTAATGAGGCGACATATTGATCAGATGCGTCCAGTGGGCGATCGTGTGCAAGAGAGTGCTCAGACTCCAAATGTGTATCATAGATTTCAAACTGGGGATTTAAGTAAAATCCCAGATGATACTTTTACCTCTCAAATTCCGGATAGAGATCCTAGTGCTCAAAGTTCCCCAGCAGAGTTATCAGCTTGTTCTCCTGTGAGGGACAGGGATTCAACGCCTATGCCACAGAATCTGCCACCACTTCAAAGCAGCGACTCTGGAATCCAGTCTAGTGCTCCGCCAGTGACAATCAGTCCGGGAACCTTACCTAGACGTTCAGGAAGAATCCGCAGACCTCCAAACAGACTTAACCTTTAATAAGGAGGGAGGAGATGTAGTGTATTGACTGTAACCGCGGTGTAGTGTACTGACTGGACTCTTATTAACTGTAACCGCGGTAAAGACTGTTTCGGTTTGGAATCGGCGTTCGAGGCTATGTGTGAGCCGATATGATTGTGTTGATATTTTGTTCCTGTATATAGTTTGTAAATAATAGTGTATACTTAAGATGTAATCAATATTCTAATTAAATAGTATCCATCAAGATGTGTTTTAACTGAAAAGGCAACACCCACGCGTAAACATTATTCATTGAAATGAGTAAATATAATATTTATTTCTTTGTTTACATGTAGAACATTGTTTGCATATAGGTTGTTTGTTTATATTTCGGTTTTGTTTACATTTAGTCTTTTGTTTACATATAGGGTCTTTGTTTGCATGTAAGGTCTCTGATTACCTTTAGGTGTTAGTTTGCACTTACGGTCTTAAATTACATTCACATCTTTGTTTACATTTAGTTTATTGTTTACATATAGGGTCTTTGATTACATTTAGACCTTTGTTTACATTTAGTCAATTGTTTACATTTAGGTCCTTGTTTACATATAGATTCTTTCTTTACATTTCGGATTTTGTTTGCATTTAACTTGTTGGTTTTATATAGGATCATTTTTATATTTAGGTTAGTTTACATTTAGGTCTTTGTTTACGTTTAATCAATTAATTTCATATAGTGTCTGTTTTAATTTAGGTCTGTTTACATTATTTCTTTGTTAACATTTAGGACTTTGTTTACATTTATGTGTTTGTTTACATATAAATTCTTTGTTTACATTTAGTCATTTCTTTACATATAGGGTCTTTCTTTATTATTAGGTCTTTGTTTACAGTTAGTCCTTTTTTATATGTAATTTCTTTGTTTACATTTAAATCGGTTTATAGTTAGTTCTTTGTTTACATTTAGGTCTTTGTATGTGTTTACGTCTTTGCTTACCAGTAGGTCTTTGCTTACAGTCTTTGGTTACAAGATCTTTGTTTATATTTAGACGTTTGTATATATATATATGTTCTTTGTTTACATACTGTTTCTTTTTTGAAGTTAGGTCTGTTTACATTTAGTTCATTGTTTACATATAGTGTATTTTTTACATTTAGTTCTTTGTTTACGTAGAGGGTCTTTGTTTGCATTTATTTCTTAGTTTAAATTTTGAACTTTGTTTGCATATAGGTTATTTGTTAATATTTCGTTTTTTTACATTTAGTTCTTTGTTTTTATATAGGGACATTGTTTACATTTAGTCCTGTGAATATATATAGGATATTTTTTACATTTATATTTGTTTACATTTAGATTTTAGTTGTTTGTAGGTGTTTTTAGGTCTACATTTAGGACTTCGTATACATTTAGGTGTTTGCTTACATTTAGGTCTTTGTTTACATATAAGATCTTTTTATACTTAAGTTTTAGTTTATATTTAGTTTTTTTATATATAGGCTTTTTGTTTACGTTTAGTCATTTGTCTACATAAAGGAACTTTCTGTTTTAGGTCCTTGTTTACATTTAGTCCTTTTTTTACATGTAGTGTATTTGTTTACAAGAAGTTCTTTGTTTGCATTTAGGTCTTTGTTTAGATATAGGGTCTTTGTTTACATGTAGGGTTTTTGCTTACATTTAGGTCTGTTTACATTTAATTCTTTGTTTACAAGGGTGTGTTTGTTTACATTTAGGGTATTTTTTACATTTAGGTTTTGTTTACATTTAGTCATTTGTTTACATATAGGTTCTTTGTTTACATTTAGGTCTTTGTGTATATTGAGTCCTTTGTCTACGAGTAGGATCTTTGTTTATATTCAAGTCTGTTTACATTTAGTTCGTTGTTTACATTTATAGCTGCATACATTAAAATCATTTTTTACATTCCGGTCTTTGTTTACACATAGGGTTTTTGTTCATATTTGGAAATTTTTTACATATAGTTTCTTTGTTTACATTTCGATTTTTGTTTACATTTAGTCATTTGTTTACATTTAAGGAGTTTTTTGAATTCAGTTTACGTGTTAGTTTACATTTAGAGCTTTGTTTATATTTAAGTTCTTTGTTTACATTTAGTGCTTTTTTTATATATAGGGTTTTTGTTTATATTTAGGTCTTTGTTTACATTTATGTCTTTGCTTACACTTAAGGAATTTGTTTATATTCGCAGTCTGTTTTCATATATAGTCTATTTCCGATTATGCGCTTATTTACTGTTTATCTATTTGTTTACATTTAGGATTTTCGTTTCCATGTATGTCTATGTTTCCATTTAGGTCCTTTTTATTTCTTGTGTTTGTTCACATTTAGGGTCTTTGTCTACATGTATTACCTTTGCTTACATTTAAGATCTTTGTTTTCATTTATAGTTTTTATTTATATGTAGAGCCTTTGTTTGCATTTAGAACATTCTTTACATATAGGTTCTTTTTTTACATTTCGGGTTTTGTTTACATTTAGTCATTTATCATATATAGTGTCTTTATTTATATTTAGGTCTGTTTACATTTTGGCCTTTGTTTAACTATAGGGTCTTTGTTTACATTTAGGTCGTTTACATTTAGTCATTGTTTACATATAGGATCTTTGTTTATATTTATTTCTTTGTTTACAATTAGGATCTCTGTTTATAATTAGGTCTTTTATTACATATACAGTCCTTGTTTACATTTAGCACTTTGTTTGCATATAGCTATATGATTTTCCGTTTTGGAGATATTCAAGAAAATTACGTTCATAATGCCCAAAAATACTAAGATTTTGGCCATTATATATGATTTACCATCGTAGAGATTTCAAAAAAAGCTAATGATAGAGCCAGTAATGATATTGTTATGAAACTTGAAGACTTTTTGCTTGTAGAAAGTTATGCTTAAAGACATAAGCAGGTTCTTGTCAATGAATGCATTTTTTTTAATATGAATATTCAGCCCGTAGATAGAGCTTGTAATTTATCTCGCATATCTCAATAATGGTTCGACGTAGAACGTTGCAAATTGGTATAAGGTTATCTTATGACATCTAGATGGGCACCTCTCGTTTTGGACTTTATATAATTTTCCGTTCATTATGAGAATTATATTCATAATGAACAAGAATACAAAGGCTTTTGCCATTAAATATGATCTACCATTATAGAGATTTAAAAAGAAGCTAATGATAGAGCTAGTAATGATATTATTATGAAAGTTGAAGACCTTTTTGCGTGTATAAAATAATATGTAAAGACATAAGCAGGTTCTTGTCGACAAATGCACTTTATTTAATGAATATTCAGCGCATAGTATTGAATAGTAATGGATATTCAGCCCTTAATTTTATTGTTGCAAAAGTTGTCGACATTTTAGCGTTTCGAATTTGATTCTTTAGACATAAATATGTTCTAGTCGACGAACGGATTTTATTTATGAATATTCAGCCCATAGACAAAGCCTGCAATGATATTGATAGAAGACGAATTGTTTACGAATTACGAAACAAACGAAAACATACTTAGTAAGCGAGCATTATTTATTTTGGCTAAATGCAATTTAATTGATTATATGCTCCATTACTAATAAATAGTGTAAAATAATAAATATAAACCCATAATTAAACTTTCTATGCTCTATTAAAATTAACAGTTACTTTTGAAAATGTACTATACTTGCAAAAACCTCCGTTTCGACTATCAGTTCTTAAACCCTTTCAGGAGCAGAGTTGGTTGGTTGATTGTGTTTTTACGTCGCATAAGTGCTGTGTAATGGGCAGTTGGCGACGATCTGGGTCTCGCCCCTAAAGGTGGTTCGAAGACATAACATAACATCTTTGACCTCCACGGATGGGATTGAGGAGCAGAGTAATTTTGCTTATTGAAAGTTAAAAACGACCAGAATTTATGAACAATGTTAGAAGAGAAATAGTAAACCTTTTTAGCGTGAATAAATATATTCAATATTCAATCACGCATATTTTTATCACCATGCTGTTTGTGAACACTTGTTATGACCAAAATCAAAACAAATATCAATATTGTATAAACTTCATATCTTTATACAACATATTATTACAAGATAAAAAAAACGAACTTTTTATATAACATGTTTTTAAATTTTCTGTTGAATCATATAAAAGCTACCGAAGGCAGCGGGGACCCGAAATATTTAGCTAAAAGTAACGAAACAATGCATTGTCACCGTGTTCTGAGCTATTCTGAAAATTTCAAATGTCTAGCTAGTCGGGAAGTTAGTAAAATAAATTTTCTCTTGAATTATATAAACGCGACCAAAGGCAGCAGGGACCTGAAATAGTTGGCTAAAAGTACTTAAAAAATGCATTGCTACCATGTTCTCAACTATTCTGAAAGTTTCAAATGTCTAGCTAGGCGGTAAGTTAATTAAATAAATTTTCTGTTGAATAATATAAACGCTGCTGAAGGCAGCAGGGACACGGAACAGTTGGCTAAAAGTATTTAAAAAAAAATACATTGTCACCGTCTTCTGAACTATTCTGAAAGTTTCAAATGTCTAGCTAGTCGGGAAGTTAGTTAATTATTAATATTTTTATTTGTAATTATTATTGTATTTTATTATATATTGTATTATATATTGTATTATATATTAATTATTGTATTTTATTAATATTTTTATTTGTAATTACATTTATATTTTACATGACTCAGGGGCAAAATTTCCGGGGGGGGGGGGGCGAAAATTCCGGATCCCACTTATAATATACAACATTGACAGAAAAATAGCAAAGCAAACACAATGCTACTACCTCTTTTTGAAAACCGAAAGAACTTTCTTGCCAACCCAATATTGTGTCTTACAAATTGTTTCTACTCAAATGCCAAATAAATTTATTGTTAAATAAATTTCCTCTCTAAATAGGTATTCATACTTCAGCATTTTGCTTTTAATGGCGAAAATTGAATGTTTGAATCAACATTCATACTGTTTTCTAACTCAACATATGATAAGTGCACCAGTGATTGACACTTTTAGAACAATCTCTGACGTTTTTAATGTTCTAGTCATCAGAAAATATTTTTAGAAATCTTAAGTGAGTACATACGTTATGAAAGACATTCAGAACCACATATATGTTAAAATATAAACATTTGATAACATTTTTTTTTTTAATGACTTTTTATTTGACACCCACTCAATGTTCCAGTAACTGACACTGCCAGTTTTCATTTTATCAGTAATTGACCCCCTATGTTCCAGCGTTTGACATAAAATGTTAAAATTCTTATATGTAAAATATATGATTTTCTTATTTTTCTTATTTATTAATTATTTCGGGGTAGATGTCGATTACTGGAGCACCTACACTACAAACGAAAATAATAAAATAACAAGGAATCAAATTTTTACTATTACACTGGTTTTAAAACACTTTGCAAATATTAAAAAAAAAAAAAAAACATATATAACAGAATCGACACTTTAAGCAATTTCTTCATATATACTAAAACGTATCTGAATAATATTGTGCAGCTCCGTAAATAAAGAATTGTTGTTTGAACATCGTAATTTGTAAAAATATGTATTTGTTGATATGATTATTATATCTTATAATTTTTATGCCTTTCGTATTTCAAAGGTGTTAAGTATATTTTAAAGAAATTCTTCTCGTAGCCCGTTTATTCCAAATTCTTTGTCAGCCTGTAAGCTTTTTTGTAGCTTCGTAAACAAATAACTGTTTCTAAACATAACTTATTTTGTAAAATTATTTTTGTGACGTTCTTTTAAAGAAAAAGCATACCTCATTTTTTGATTGATTTTAAATAGCCCTGTATTATGCCTAAAAATAACAAGGTTAATCAAAAAATTTATTTTGTTTTCAAGCATGAAGATTAATATCTTATAAAAGCTATCTTTATAGCTTTACACATAATAAGAAAGTAAAGAAAAAATTGATTTTGTGTATGCTTGTATATCGTCTGAAAATTATTTTAAGTCATCAGATGAGCAATATAAAAGCTGATTTTGGGAGAAACCAAGCAATAGAACTAGAAGGATTAGCAAATAGAAATCTGGGATATCGTGTTAAGAAATGGGTCGATAAAATTGCAGGTTTTATATAAAATTTCCTTAACCCTTTGCGGCGCAAGACAATTCGGATCATTTAAATTATACTGCCACCGGAATTCATGAACTAAATTAAACTAAAAGAAATTTTAATTTTTAAGGTTAAAAAAACCGGCCTTTTCTGATATGTTACAAACGTAAATTTTTGCTAAATAATTTCCGGGATGAATTTTTGCAGCTGGATCTTAAATTTTGCGTCCTCGCAGCGAGGACGCCGCGCGTTAAGGTGTTAAACTGTCAGAGATAGCACAGCCAAGTCCTAATTAATGATATTTCTGTGATTTTTATAACTGTTGAAAACTTTTTGAAAATCTAACTCATACAGTTCCAGTTTTTTAAAATGAAATTAAAACAATATTCGTGACATATTTTCATTAGTTATTAAAAACTACAGTGCCTAGAAATATGTAGTGTATTTATCGCACTATAATCTTACTAAAAATAAAAGTACTTTTAAAGGAAGGATATCTGACAGAGGATTCGAGTTCCCATCGTCGTTTATTTATGTTTAAAATCGCATTTTATATTGTAACCACTTTTCTCGCACCTATCCTTGAGGACCATTCCAAAGACTTGGAAGGGGGGCGGAGAATTACCGACAGTTTGATATTATGGGAACATCCAATCATTCGGCGTTCCCTTATCACAATTTTTTCTCAACTACAACGGTTATCACTCCTATTTTATCACTGAACTCGGTGAGTCAGAAGCTCCCATGGTCGCAATAAACTTAATTAAAGAATAACTGCTCGATCGTAATTTTAGTGGCGAAAGTATTCTGCATCCTCTATTTCTGAAGTATCATTTTAACCCTTTGCGGCGCAAGACAATTTGAAACATTTAAATTATACTGCCAGCGGAATTCATGAACTAAATTAAACTAAAAGAAATTTTAAGGTTTAAAAAACCGGCCTTTTCTGATATGTTACAAACGTGAATTTTTGCTAAAAAATTTTCGGGATGAATTTTTGCAGCTGGATCTTAAATATTGCGTCCTCGCAGCGAGGACAGCGCGCGTTAAGGGGTTAACACTTTCGCGACCGCATGCTTTAGTCTTTTCGACAGTAAGTTCCACCTGTGGGCGTTATTCTCACAAGTTACAATATTTCAGAATAAATCTTTTTGATTCACATTTATAATACAAATTATATACATATATTCTTTCATATAAAGTATCTGTATCCATAGTATATTGATTGTACAAATTTGAATATTCGGTACGTCTTTAAGAAATAAATAACATTCAAATTGTGAAGGAAACGCTCACAGGCGGACTTACAGATTTTCAAATGAGGGGAATCTACGTCAGTGGTCGCGAAAGTATTAAGTGCACTCGTTACCAGAACCTGATTAAGGCCGGGAATGCACTCTCACCTTAGATGTTTGGCAATAAGTTTTTAGTTATTTACGATAGGTATTCTATGCTTTAATTGGAAAATTATTTTTACTGGAAATTAATGGTGCCGAAGAATCGAATTTATACGTAGCCAGTTAGTCACCATTATTTTGTAAAAATAATTGTCTTATTTTAACGAGAAGTTTCTGTTTATCATTAGATAATAACACTACCTGTTTTTAAACACTGTCGTATTAGATAAATACTTCATGTTATAATAAACTGTGTTAAAATGCAGTTTTTTTTTTTTTTCCTTTCTTTTATGTACATCTAAAATATTTTATCTCCATTTCAAGAAATTATATTCTTTTAATGCCTTTTTGAAAATAACTTGATTTAATGCTTTCTCTTTTTAAAATTTCATTTTTTTTTTTTTTTTTTTTTTTTTTTTTTAATTGCACAATATAAATTTCCAAGTACATGTTTCATAAAAAAGTTATATAAAACTACTTGCTAGTAAATTTTAAAACCCTTCAGATTTCATAAATTTTACAACAACCGAAAAATAATATTGATATAAATATACATCAATATAAAACGTTTTATAATATACCAAAAAAAAAAAAAAAAAAAAAAAAATGGTACAGTTTTATCAAATATTTTTCCGCTAAATAAATAAAAAATAATTGAAAGGTTTTTACTGCTATTTTAGTACTAACGTGCTCACATTAAGATCAAGCAATTTAAATGCGATTTCAAACAGAAATAAATGACGGTGGAAACTCGACGCCCACTCGCGGTTCGCGGATTTCCCCCTTTCAGACATATATAGGGGAGAGTGGGGATGAATGGGACATTTTTCATGTTTTTACTGATAACGTTCACCATATGTAATTCAGAATTTTGTAACATTGCTCATAAGTACACTTCAGTAATCAGTTACCTATAAACATACTAACTTTAATAAAAAGTTATCATTTTTAATTAATAATATTATATATTTTTTACATGCATGTGCATTGTCCCATTCATCCCCACCTATGGGGATGAATGGGACAGGACTGGAGTTAACAAAAAAAAAAAAAAAAAGGAAAGTAAATACATTTTTTTTAAGTTAAATTGGTTTATGTGATTTTATTACACACTATGTATTTACTGAAATTAACATAAACTGATATATTGACTGAAATTAATATCAAAAGGCAAAAGTCCTTTGGTTCGCACAGTTCCTCGTGCTCTAGGCTTTGGTAATTTAATTTAATAAGATCTAATCTAAAAATAAATAAATAAATAAGACACTAGAAAGAGATAAATCATTATAATAGAGTACAAATTATCCAGATAAATTTTTGTTTCCGACTGATCGGGAAAAATCAGTATTCTATTCTATATTACATTAATAATCACCAGGATTTATTTAATTAGCTTCATTGAAATTGTGATTTAATCCAATTATTATTAGTTTATTTATTTATTTTTTTTTTATTATTGATTTAAATTTGCATTGAATATTCTAACTTATAATATGTTTAATCATAATTATTACAAACAATAATCAGAACAATTAATTTCAATCTATTTTTCTCTAAATCCATGCTACTTTTATAATTCCATGTTATAACTACTGAACTACAAGTTATAAAAATATTGAAAATCTATTTAAAATTTGTTTTAATATAATTCTTGTGTACAATTTTAAATTGGCACATAGTGAGTAATGTCCCATTCATCCCCGCCACAACATGATCATATAAAACAGGAAATAGGTTTAATAAACAATTGTCAATATTCTTCTTGAATATCTTAAACACAATAAATGATTATGCCTTTTCACCATATAAGAGTTATATTAACTTTAAGCAAATAGTTAATGTCTTAACTACAACCTAAATGAATCAGTAAAAACTTACTTTTGCAGCTGAAAAAGACACTTTAATTTTTTTCTACCCTTCTATGGATAGCACAATTCTGAAACTACACATGATGAATGACATCTGTACTGCCCTATATCAGAAAAAATGTCAAGTTTCCGGTGCTTGCAAAACATAAAAATCTAGCTATTGTCCCATTCACCATGCGTCTCATTCAACCCCACTCTCTCCTATATATATATATATATATATATATATATATATATATATATATATATATATATATGTATGTATGTATGCATGTAAATCACTGTACTAAAAGTAATATAAAACCCTCAAAACAGAGCCCTGGTTGCAGAGAAAACAAGGAAAAGTTTATCTTTCTGCCGAGAAGTTCCAAAACCCTGGTTAAAAATGATTCGGTTCCAGGAGGTGGTGTCACACTCTGTTAACCCAGTTAAAAAAATCTTCAAAAAAATAAATAAATAAATAAATAAATAAATAAAATAAAAAATGAAGGAAAATTGCAGATAATCTGAAAAGAAAACAAGATCTTCCGGCTCATTCGGAAGGGTAGGTTGATTTCTTTTTCCTTATCAAGTAGCCGCCATTTTGTTTCAAAATGGCTGCTACAAATTATTAATGCACTTGGTAGAAATATTGATGTAGGCTATGCACATATGGAGTTTTGAGCAAATCGGTTCATAAATACATTTTTATGCGAATTTAAATTTTCAAGTGGCCGGCGCGTGAAAACAAAATGGTGGATTAAGTTGACAAATATATGAAATGTATTTCTGAGATAAATCTACTGTACACATATAGTTCGAATTAATTCAAAATCTCAAAAGTCATCGTGTTGAAAAATTAAGTGGCTGCCACTTCGATCAAAATATCAGAGAAAGTTGCTCTTCTAAGATATCGTTGCAAATTTGAAAATAATTTTTTTTGTAGAAATTCTTTCAAAGAGGCTTAGTAAGCTGATAAAATGTTAGTTTCTTGCATTTCTAGTTTGTTTTAGCATTAAAATAGCATAATAATTCCTTAAAAACGCATTAAAATGATCCAGTAACGCAGGTAATGGATTTGGCGCCAAATTTGGCGACTTTCCCCCAATGGCGACTTTTGGCGAGAAAATATTATCGATGTGCCAAAGATGGACGCAACAACGTGATTGGTTCACGAGTTACGTGAATTTTCTAAATATTTGTTGTTTGAATGATAAATCCATTTTTCAACTTTGGTTTGAATTGGTTAAGTATTTCTAAAGTTCCAGCAAACACATCCAAGATATTTGAAGCATAGGTTACTGTCCAACTGTGGTTTAAATCAGTGCCGTGTTTCAAAAGTTATTATTATGGCAAATTTTCAAGTGGCAGTCTAAGTGGCTGCGACTTGGAAAACAAAATGGCAAAAAAACTTGCCCATCAAAATCATCCAGTATATTTGTACGATAAGTTCATTGTCCAGTTCTAGTTTAAATTAAATCAGTATTTCAAAAATTATCGTCATAAGAAATTTTCAGGTGGCACCTCTTGTAAAAAAAAGTGGAGTGAGATGCCTAGCGAACTTATCTGAGATATTTGAATGATAAATCCACTACCCAAATTTGATGCGAATTGGTTCTGTAATACTAAAGTTACCATAATGACAAATTTTCAAGTGACCGCCACTTGGAAATAAAATTGCGGATTAAGTCACCAAGTGAACTTATCCTAGATATTTGAACCATAAGTTCACTTTCCAGCTTTTATTTGAATCAGTTTAGCATTTTAAAAGTTATCGTGATGGCATATTTTCAAGTGGCTGGAACTTAGACACAAGGTGTCGGGACAAGTTGCCCAGTGAAAACATTCAAGATAATTATATGATAATATCACTGTCAAAATTTGGTTCGATTTGGAATATTATTTCAGAAGTTATCGTGATTTTAAATTTTCAAGTGGGAGACTGATTTCAAGTGGCCCCGCTTAACTTAAGATATTTGTCACTTTATTAAAAATGGCGGATATAGTTTATTAATAAACTTCATTGAGATCTTTATGTGGTTTGTATTTACATCAAAATTCAAACAATTTCGGAATACGCTTTTTACAATTTAAATTTGAAATATTCAAGTGGTCTCCACTTGAAAACAAAATAGCGGAGCAACTTGGTTAACAAACTCATCTAAGATATTTATAAGATAAGTTAAGACACTGTTCAAATTTGGTTCCATTTGGAGTATTATTTCGGAAGTTATCATCGTTTTAAATTTTCAAGTGGTGGCCTCATTTCGAGTGGTCCCGCTTAACTTAAGATATCCGCCACTTTATTAAAAATGGCGGATAATGTTCATTAATAAAGTTATTTGAGACACTTGTGTAATCTATATATATGTTACCGTTAAAGCTCGAAATCCGTTAATGTGCAGATTACCTAGCTAATCTGCAGATTAACTAAAATGACCCGTTAAAGTGCGGAATCAAGAGTTTTCCGCATTTTAACTAGGTAATCTGCACATTAGCGGCTTCTGTGTCGTTAAAGTTCAAATGCTTGTTTCTAGCCTTAGTTTTTTTTACATTCACTATGACGTCAAACAGTCATGTGATACAGATACGCGAATCACAGATTAGTCTGTGACGCGATTGACCTTCAAACACAAACCAAAACTTTTATCCCTTCCGCTCCGCTATGATAAACAGTAAATGCAAATCGAGAAGCATTGAAGCTGTGATATTAGGTTTCTTGTTATGAGTATGACCAACACAAAAATTAAAGAAACAAGTAAGTTATAATTGTTTTGATTTTATTTCTTCTCTTTTTTAATTCTGTCAATATAAGTTTGATAAGGGTCTGCATTTTATTAATGAAATAAAATCTTAATTAAAAGCTCTTTCTCGTGAAACTTCATTTTGAATTATGAATATTAAATTTACAGCACAGTAATTATTTCCTCCCGAAATAAAACTATTAAACCACAACTTTTTAAAACTAATTTATTTTAAAATTGATTTAAATTACTATTACTTACTGGGGGGGGGGGGGGGACAAAATACAGATGTAATATTAATTTTTAACTCTGGAAAATATGGCATTCAATATTATGGCATTATTTAATAAATACTTAATATGAAATTTTTATGCATTTTTTAGCATTTCATTACATTTTTTTTTTTTTTTTTTTTTTTTGTTTATTTCAATTTTAAGTTTCCTTTATATATTTTATATATCATGATTATATTTTTAATTTTGTTCACTTTTTCAGACAATTTCGTTGTAGTTTATCACACAAAATGTGTTAAAGTTTTTTTTTTTTTTTTTTTTTTTTTTTGTAAAATTAATATGTTTGCTAAACTT
This sequence comes from Salticus scenicus, assembly GCA_963930645.1. NCBI lineage: Eukaryota > Metazoa > Arthropoda > Arachnida > Araneae > Salticidae > Salticus > Salticus scenicus. The sequence goes on along the minus strand of OZ005652.1, from coordinate 32,130,573 downwards.
GTACAGATAGATATATGTGCAAAATATGGAAGCATTGGAAAACTGTCATTTTAATATTCATGCTTTCTAAAAATTATTAAAGCAGTTTTAATTATTTGAAGTACTTCTTAAAAAATGCTTCTGATTTGTCGAATTTAATATTTCTTTAGCGAATTAAAAATTGGTGCATAACATTTTTTAAAAAATAGTAATATCAATATAAGTTTTTAATAAAACTTTTTTTATTTTTTATTTAAATGGTTAAATATTTCTCTTTTGAAAAGAAATCGTTACTGTATTACAATTCTAACATTTATTTATAAAATAGAATTTATTGAAAGCTATTAAAGTTATTATATTTCATATTAAAAATGCATAACATCTTCAAACTTATATTGACAGAATAAAAAAGATGAAATAAATAAAACAAATATAACTTTGAACGACATAAAAATTGAAACACATACAGATTAAAATATGAAAAGAAAAAAAAAACTAATCTTTTTTTTTTTCCCCAAATGAAAAAAAACAAATACAACACAGCGTGCTCTAAAATTACAACGCCAGAGATCTTATTTTCACTTTAACGAGTGCCTAGTAGGTAATGTGCAGATTATCTAGGTAATTCGCAGATTACCTAGGTAATGTGAGAAATGAAACAATTTTCCTCACTTTAACGGATCACCCTAGTTAATGTGCAGATTACCTAGCTAATCTGCAGATTAACTGATTTCTGCACTTTAGCGGTAACATATATATAAATTACGTGTCACGATGTTTGTCCGGGGTAAACTCCTAAACTAAGGAACCGATTTTAATGAAATTTTGCACACTGTGTGCAGTTTGGTCCAACTTGAGAGATAGGATAGTTTTTATCTCAATTTATTGTCACAATATTGTTTTATTGCAATTATTTGTTAATTATAGACCTTTATTAAAGTTGCTCCAAAATATCTGTGAGTTCCATTAATTTAATTGTTGCCAAAAAAAAAAAAAAAAAAAAAAAAAATACGAGTTCATTTTCTTTCGACATAAAAATAAATACATTTAATCAAACGTGAACGTTAAAAAATTATAAAAAGTTAAATTATGCATCTCACGAAAATTGACGTCATAATCAATTTAAAGATTTTATACACATTGATAAAGTGCTAATGTAGTTCTATCATAGATATAGTAATATATATAGATCTCTCATCCCCATGTTATCGTATAAAGATTTTTGATGCCGAAAAAAAAAAAAATAAATAAATAAATAAAAGCTTTGGAAACAGCCATTAAGTGGTATTGAAAAAAAAAAAAAAAAAGAAAGAAAGAAATATGAATTTGAAACTGTATCTGGAGTCTTCCATTCCCCTTTAGCAAATAAATTATTCATAAATTTTATTTGCTAAAATATTAGTATGTATTCCCGTGTGTATTCACTCGGGGAAAGACGGCCATATTTTGGTAAAAACGTCGTCTTTTCCCAAATGAAAAGGAATAACTTTTTTCTCCCCAATGATCACTCTATTCTATATATGCTATACTATATCTATGAGTTCTATACGCAAGCGAAGTGTGACACACTGACCGTCTGTGCAGCCAAGAAAAAGATTTCCTATGTTAATTGCCCACTGGATTTTTTGTAAGAAATTATTAAAAATCGAGGAAATTTATTTCCCGATTTTAATCCTTATATTTGGGTATAGATATGTATTAGTTATCGCGGGTGTTAGATTGAATTATTTTGCTGTCAAATTGACAAAATTTTAATTTTAAATTTCAAAACTCTGTCGCCCTTGGCTTTTATTATTATTATTATTATTATTTGGCGATCAAAAGCGTAACACGAAAATATACATGCCAGATGTATGCATTGTACGAAATGTAATATGTATTATTCATTGTACGTATGTATGACATGTAATATGTATTGTACGAAATATTGTTTCATATTATTCATTACTCTTTTAATATAAGTTGTTAAAATAACCATGATTTTTGAAAGGAATTAAATATTTTCGCCAGATAATTTGGCGATATTCTTTTTTTTTTTCGCCGAGGATGACAGAAATGAAATCTATTCCGCTGCAACATATTATTATCTTACATCAGATATTTTATTTAGACATTTGAAAACAAATTTGACTTCAAACTATGATAGAATATTTATCATTTTCCTTTTAATTAGTATATTAAAATTTAAAAGCATGGTATATAAAAAGTTTTTTTTTTTTTTTTTTCAATCTTATAATTATTCTTATCTTAATCCTCAATGTTTCCAATCGTTATTAACTTGAATTTACTATTAAAATTTTAACATACTCAAAAACTTCTCATCACTTCGTTAAAATACACTAAACTTTTCAAAAATCTTTTTCTATTTAAAATGATACATGTATAGTCCAACATCGCTTTCTGTGGAATATTGGCACGCAGCCAAAAAAGACGAGTCTAAATGGAGCGATCTAGTAGGGAGGAGGAACTAATAGCGGAGGGGTTTTTCTTGACGCGTTTTTCGTTCTCCTTCATTTCCACGTGATAGTGACTGCGCTTCATACTCTTTCTTTTTAAAGTATTATTTTCATTCTAGAATTTGTGAATTCGACTTGCGTTTGAAAAAAATTGTTTTTAAATTAGATAGAATGGCTGGAACATCTAAGTCTAAAGGATTTCGAAGTAATTCGAAAGAAATTATTTATAATGTTATTAAAGTGTGTGATGAAGAAGCACGTTTAGGGAGAGTAAAAATTCCTATAACCCAGTCTTCGAAACGCCCGAGCATGCTTACAGGAATTTCTTTATCAAGTGTGTATAACATTAGAAAACAAGCAAACGATGAGGAAAATCCTGAATTCTGCTCTCCACAAAAAAAGCAGAAAAGAGAATCTACATCTCATTTGAAAATCGATTCCTTTGATATTGATGTGATAAGAAGAACAGTGCGGGATTTTTATATAACAGAGAAAAAAGTTCCAACAATATCGAAACTGCTTCCCGTGATCAAAGAAAAAATAAATTTTGCTTGGGGAAGAGAAACTTTGAGAAAAATTCTCCACGAGATCGGATTTAGTTGGAAGAAAACTCAGAATAAAAGAAAAATTCTTATGGAAAGATCCGACATAGTTTTATTAAGAACAAAATTCTTAAGGAGCATCAAGCAATATAGAGATGAGAAAAAGCCTATCGTTTACATAGATGAGACATGGGTGGACAGCAATCTCACATTTGGAAAATGTTGGCAGTCTTCCGAAATTTTTGGAGTTGTAGAAACAGGAAATGCATCTCGCCGTGTTATTGTTTTATGTGCAGGTGGAGAAATGGGTTTTTTACCCAATACCAATTTAATTTATAAAGCGAATGCTTCAACGGGAGATTATCACGGGCAAATGAATTCTGCGATTTTTGAGAAATGGGCCCGAGAGAAATTAATCCCAAATCTCCCTCCTAAATCAGTTCTAATCATTGATAATGCTCCTTATCACTCTATACAATTGAACAAGCCTCCCAATTCATCCCAGAGGAAAGAAGAGATAATGGATTGGCTTGCAAAAAATAATATTTCTTTTTGTTCTTCTAGCAGAAAAATCGAACTACTAGATATTGTAAAACGAAACTCACCAGCAGTTAAAACATATAAATTTGATTCTTTGATGGAAGAGCATGGACATTCGGTTTTGCGCCTCCCACCATATCATTGTGATTTGAATGCTATTGAATATGCATGGGCCGAGTTAAAAAATTATGTGCGAAATCACAATGCTACTGGAGATCTAGCGATGTCCAATTTATTAAAAATTTCCGAAGAAGCCATCAGCAGTATATCAGAAAAGAACTGGCAAAATTACTGCAAACACGTACTTAATTTAGAAAAAGAATATTGGGATAAAGACGGAATTATCGAAGAATTATGTGATCCTATTTGTTTCTCTGTTAATTCCGATACAGAAACGGAAAGTGACTCGGAATATTCCTCTAATGAATAATTAACATATAAATAAGAATAAAAGATGTAAGTTGTTACATTAATTTTCAAATTAAATTTGTATTTATTTATTTTCCAAATTCTAATATATGTTTTTCTATACAAGGAATATAAATATTTCCGTGTCATTTCTTTTTCTTTTTTTTATTCACATCATATTTTTATTTATATATTTTGAAATCTTTACTTTTCATTTGTTCATTAATTTAGTTGCTTTTAATTGTTACAAATTGAAAATGTATTTATTTATTTTAATGATTAAACGCATTTATTTTTTAATTGCGTAAAATCAAAAGATTCCAAATTATACTAGGAAATGTTTTTATACTTTTTAATTTAAATTATCTCAGATTAGAATGGAGAGAGACAGAATTTACATATTTTGATGATTCATATGTATGTGTTTCTTAATTTAATTGCATATGTATATTACAAACTGAATATGATTGATTCATGTTTTTTATATGAATAAAATATATATACTTAATCTTTCATTAAAATAATTAAACGAATATTAAATTTTATTTAATAAAATAAATATTTAATTATTTTTAAAAAATGCACAAAATCAAAAGAATAATAAATTTTTGAAAACTAATTATATCGAAAATGAACAAATTATTCTTGAATATCTGCATCTGAATGATTCAGTGGCAAGCATCAGCTTGAACCCCTTCCAACAAATCGACTCGTCGGTTTCCGCCTGTAAACCGGAAGTTTACCTTTCCACCTAATCGGTGGTTAGACAGTATTTACTTTAAATGTCCAATATTTCATAAGATTTCCAATTTTAAAGTTATAAAATATTTATCAAATTTACTTATTTTTCTGGTTTAGCCTTTTCCTTTTTATAACTACAGCTGTTGCCCTCTTTAAAATATTTAAAATGATGAGGTCATTTTATAGTAAAATTATCCATTATAGCATATATTATATTTCACTCCTCCATAAAAATTGATTTTAAAATCGTCTGTTTCTTTTATCCGCGATTGTAATGAAATGCTCGCCCTCTGGTGGGCTAAGGTGAAATTATCATACCACTGGAAGCTTTCACGCTGAAACTATGATAGAACAACAAGAAAGAACAAAATACATACACGTGGATATTATATTTACTAACAACTGCAGTGTTGAGAAAGCGCCATCTATAGTTCATTACAAACGCGGATACTTTTATTTTAATAGAATTTAATTTATATATTAGTCATTTTAGCAATTTTATCCAAAGTAGCATTAGAAATAATATATATTACTTCTCCATTAAAATTTATAGGACCCTACAATAAAATTAATTTGTGCTTAATATCAACACTACGAAAATTTTTATCAATCACTTCCAAATTTTGACCTAAGTTTCAAATCTCAACCCTGTGGGTTTTTACATCGGCTACAACGTTTTCGTCTTTGTTCGTAAATAATAATTTGACTTTACTAAATAGTTTACAGCCGTATAATTCAACGTATAACTTAGTCACAGCAACGCGTGGCCGGGTCTGCTAGAAAGATAGAGAAGAAGAAAGTAAAAATATAGAAGAAAGTAAAAAAGAGAGAGATACTTTCTTACTTTCTTCTCATATAGAAGAAAGTAAAAAAGAGAGAGAGAGAGAGAGAACTCTTTGCTTAAAAATCTAATATTTTTTAAATATATATTACAAAAAAAAAAAAAAAAAAAAAATGTTTGTGTCTCCGACTACCTCTTTACGAAATCTGAACGCAAAAAGATGCGAAATAACTCAAGGACTCAGAATTGAGCATTTAAATAAAATTATTTCAATTAATTACAAGACATTAAATAAAATCCCTGTAATAGTTTTAGAATTATTAAATATTTAATTAAAAATATAAAAATAAATAAATAAATAAATGAACTTATGAGTTTATTAATTAATTTAATTAATTCATGAAGAAACAATCCAGAAGGTTAGAGGTAAATACCACCATCACGTGATCATTACGTCACCCGGATAAACCTCATTTTCGACCGGTCCGCGTCAATGGAACATGGAACAAATGTCTCAGAGATCAATTATATCAATCAAATTGATTTGGAG